>AP028240.1:0-2400000 GCA_030864385.1 Cutaneotrichosporon sp. HIS471 | reverse complement strand
ACTTGTCACCGAGGTACTCGAGGCACTGGGTGCCGGTGTGTAGGCCCCACGTCTTCTGGCCACGGAGGAGGAGCTCGACACGGTCCGTGAGAAAAGTGTTGTCAGACTCGCCCTGGACGAGGCCCTCAAAGATCTCAAGGTCGCTCGCGTCGACGAGCGCCTTGAGGATGAGCACGAGGGGAATCATGTACTCGACCTTGCGCCAAGCAAAACGCAAGGTTGCACCACCCGAGGAGAGGTAGTGGATCGTGTTGGTGCAGGCCGATTGGTCGGGACGGACACAGCGGATCTGGCAACCGTAACGCGAGTATCCTACACCACGCTTCGCAAAGGACGGACGCTCGAGGTTGATCGGGAAGTGGCGGCGGGGTAGGATGAGGTAGCGAACGAGCTTTTCATTACCGTTGACAATAAAGTATCCACCCCAGGACGAGCTCTCTTCCCCGCGCCGCACGAGCTCAGCACTAGATGCGCCACGGAGGTTGCAGCGCTGCGACTTTACCATGACGGGAAGCAGGCCGCACTCGCGGATCTCGTCGTACTCGCGCGTGGTCCCCTCTTCGGTAGTCACCTTCCACTTGATGGTGACAGTCAGGCGGGAGCGGTAGGTGGTGAGGCGCTCACGTGCTTCGGAGGGGTAGATGCGACGCTCAACGGCGAGCTTGTCGCGGTCCGAAACCATGGGCTTGCTCATCGCAACCTGCGATATCCGGTCTACCATCAGCGCCGCTGGGGGCAATACGCACAGGTGATCTTGTTGCCAAAGGGCATCCGGTCCGTCGGTTTGCCGTCAAACACCACTTTCTCGCCAAGGTCCTGCACACCAAGCTGGAGGAGTCCCGCCGTTCCGTCGTCACCGCCCTCGGTGAGTGCGTCAAAGCTGTCAATGTGAGGGCGGACGAGCTCCTCGAGCTTTTGGAAGTCGGGCCCATTGACGTTTGGGTGTCGGTTCTGACGCTCGCGGGTGAGGGTCCCGAAGGTCGACTTGTCTGGAAACTTTGACGATGTCGCCTTTGAAGGCGACAGGGGGTCGAAGGCCGCGACCATTGCTGACGTGTTGAATAAAGTAGAGAGCGCGACGCAAGACATTAACGGTTCAAGCCGGCCGTCATCCATCGCCATCAAGATTTCAAGCAGCAGCAAGAGACCAACAATTTTGCCTCCGCCTGTGCCTGACCTCCACCAAAGCCGATTAGGAAATCCAATCAAAGGAGAGCTAATGGGGGTTTCTAATGCTCACGGTATCAACAAGTGCACAGCCCAACCTAATCATCATGTAGGCGCTATGGAATTAAGTTACTCATTAAGCTGGGATTACATTACAGCTAAACTTGGTTAACCTCTTTGATGGACTTTTTTCTTATCTTGATGTTTCCAAATCTGACTTTAATCGGAGTGACTGATCTTAATGATCCTAATCGGCTTGATGATGAGATTTACTTCCGTCTAGATAATTACCTGATTGTTTGAGAGGCAAGGAGCAAGGAGATGACGGACAAGGAGGAAAGGGAAGCAGAGAGGGCCAGAGGGGTTGAGTGTGCACAGATCATATAAAGAGGGTGCACACGTCCACAGTCCTTGTAATCTTGTTAAATACTATACTGTTAAATGAAATTGAAATGTGATTCTAAGCAGGTACCTACTTATAATCATTGTTCAACCTTCCTCAACCAGGCCATGCAGGCCACTTGTTCACATTACGCTACGACCTCCTCTTATATCTAACACTATAATGTCATTGCTCACATCTTCCCCAAATGCTCCACAACTCTCAAAACACATCCCCCACCATGCTCGCAGATGACGACGAAATTTACAACTACCTGACAAAGTGTCGACAGCTCCTCATGTTCGCCCTCACTGAGGAGGAGCACTCGGATCTTCGCGAGGTCATGTTCCCCGCCCTAGCAGGTAGTGTCAAGCCTCGACCAGACAAGCTTCGACAGCTCATGCACCTCTACCACAACATTGTCCTCGAGGTCTGCGACTGGATGGTCTACTCCAAGGGTTACCCGCACATCCTCATCGAAAGCTATTACTCGTTTGACGGGTTCCTTCAGCGTGTCGACACGGCCATCATCGACGAGTGCCACGGTGTTGAGCGCATCTGGTCACGACGTGGGTCAAAGACCACGTCACTTGCCACCGTATGCCCCTTCCTCCTGATTGTTAATTGTACTGATTATCAGGTGCGCGAAGCTCGCGAAGCACCGAGCGAGCACAGCATCGCAAGCACGCCCACTGCCAAGGGAACTATTCCGCTTCCAAAGGACTTAGGGAACCTCAATACTCCGCCCCTCACTCCCCCTGAGAGCGACAAGCCCGCGTCGACTCCTGAGACAATTCCACTTGCCCTAACTTCAGAGCCCGAGTCACAACCTCTAGTAGTTGACATAATCAACCAGGTCCTGCCCAGTCCCAAGACGCAAAGCACCCCGCCAAAGCTCAGCGAACAGCTCCCCCCCGTCCCGCCTGCTTTACAAATGTCCATGTTTGACGACGAGTCGTCAATCTCGATCCCCACACTCTCTCGCCCCCGTTCGTTCTCCATGGCTGACCCCGTGTCGATCATGGTCACGCCCTCGAGCGCAACCCCCTCGTTTGCATCTAACAAGACTCCGAAAGCTTCTCCCATTGTCGGCGAGTTCAAGCACCACGACAAGCTTACTCCTTCATTTCCCCCTCCCGCATTCATCTCCCGCCGCCCAGAGGCAAAGCCTGAGCGCCCCGGCCTCCGTCACGATGCACGGTCCGAAGCTAGGCCCGAGCGCGCCGAGCCCGAGCCACACTCGGTATCCTCCTCCGTCTCGTCCTCTGCCACCAACTCGCCTAGCCTCCGCCCCATGTCATCGTCCGGCAGTCTCTCCCACCACTGGTGGCAACTCACAAGCCGCTCCCGCCGAGCCTCTACTCCCGTCATGTGAAGCCGCTTCCTCGCTGCGATTATCGAGCCCTGGAAATGGCCGCTGCTCGGGCAGGGAATCCGCTACGGCCACACCGGGTCCTCTCACGCCCCGCAGCCTAATGGCGTGGAGACGCAAGAGGAGTCGGCGAATACTGTTTGCTGTAGTTCTGTTTCTTATCATGTTTCTTAGCCTTTCGCGATGATAAAAATTGTATCTAGATTGTGGAGTGTCGGCTGCGCTGGTATCTTGTAAACTCCGTGTTCTGGTCCGGGGAGCGTGCTTGATGCTTGAGTCGGCGCCAACGAGTGGGTAAAAGGAGACAATGGCCGCAAAGTTGAATGTGGCAAGACGAGATGAGATGTCACTGTATGAATTGTGGATGAATTGGCAGCCAATGGCCAGGCGCGGAAGCATACTCCCGTTAGACACAAGTTGACATCTCACATCCACAACATCAAACAGAGCAAACTCCTACTCTCTCATTTTACACTCATCCGCATCCTCATAATGGATCTAGTTGGTCCATCCGCTTCTTCAAGTGAGCAGCTTGTGCGAGGTGGTCCTGACGATATAGATCAACCGCACAAACGCATTTGTCGCGTAGACGACGCCGAATACTTCCCCGATGCAGGCATCCGTGGTTGGTCCCACTCGCCCACTCTGTGGAGCTAACTCTAGCCCATCTCCTTATGGAAGCGTTAATGAGTTCGCCTACCCCGCCAGAGGAAGGCCCGACGCTTCCTCGCCCGCGCGTCCGCCAAACCGATGAGGAACGCAAAGCCAAGCGCCGTGTCCCCGAGGACAAGCGCCGCCGCGTCGAGGTCTCCTGTGACCGCTGCAAGCTCCGCAAGACAAAGTGCATCCGTGAAGCTACTGAAGCCACATGCAAGGAGTGCGCTAAGGCCGGTCAGGCCTGCGTCTCCAGCCTTCCCCGGAAGCGGCGCATCTACGCAACTGAAGAGCAGCTCACTGGGCGGTTTCGAGCACTGGACGCCATCGTGCGCCACCTCTACCCTGGTCGCGATCTAGACTCGGACGAGGCGATTGAGGCGCTCGCTGTAGAACTTGGAGCTGGACGTGCAGACGTAGGCAGCGCGATTGGCGACGCGCCCGTCAATCAGCGCCTGGCAAATCTAACCGTGCCCGAGGGCCGTCTGATGCCAGCGCCGACTGGCCCCATGTATCTCGGCGCAGCGAGTACGATCCTCTTCGCTTCGCAGGTTCGGGACTTGTTAAAGAAGAGCCAACTCGACAAGCTCACGCTGTTCGACGAGGCTGAGCTGCGGCGCTTCATGCAGGCGGCTGATTTTGCGTCGTTTGGCGCGTCCAGCTCCCACGTGGGTCTCCATAAGGCGAATGACACAGCGATCGAGCCAAAGTCTATCTTTCACTCCGACGTTCTGGCCGCCACTCTTCCTGCGCGAGAGCTGTGTGACGACGTCCTTCGCGGATTCTTCGGGCGTGTCCACCCGTCATTCTCTATCTTCCACATCGCCTCCTTCCAGGAGCTGTACGGAGCTGTTTGGGCACGCGACGGGCACGAACTTGACCCCGGATGGGTGTGCGCCCTGTTAATGGTACTGGTTTTGGGGGCACAAGCGCTCGAGTCGGAACGGGGCAGCTCGCCTCTCACTCCAACGGCGCATGCAAGGTACCTCGACATGGTGATGGCCAATCTTGGCAGCCTGATCACAACCGCATCCCTCGCCAGCGTGCAGGCACTTATGCTTGTGTCGCTGTACAACTACAACTCTGGAGAGCGGTGCACTGCGTGGACGATCATCGGAGAAGCTGCGCGTGTCGCCGTCTCGCTTGGCATGCATCGCGACGGCGAAGACGGCAACTTTGACTCAGTCCAGCGCAACCTCCGCCGCCTCGTGTGGTGGCAGCTCTTCATCTTTGAGCAGACTCTGTCCCTCGACTTGGGACGTCCTGGTACTGGTACCGACCTCGTTGACGTCACGGTTGCACTGCCCGACCCAACCATCATGGACCAGGGCGACTATCCGCCAGGCTATCTCAAACATGCCGTCGCCCTCGCTGATCTCTCGATCAAGGTTAAGCGCTTCGTCGCCGCGACGTCGATGGAATACAAGGATCCACGCAAGCTCGCTCACTCGACAATGCAGGCTGAAGATCTCCACCGCTTGCTACTCCGCTGGGAATCGCATCTCGGTGACCTCCTTGACACCGAGTATCCCTACGCGACGGCCAGGCTCCGCCGCATGCACCTCCTCCTGCATGTCCAGTACCAACATCTAACATCCGTCCTTGGCCGACCATTCGTGCTCGCACACGCTCATCACTTGGCCCTGTCACGCACTCAGGCAGTCCATCCTCTGGATCAGCGGTTGGAAGCGCTGGCTACCACAGCGCGCGACGCTGCCCGCCTGACGCTCAACTACCTCCGTCGCATGGCCGAGAATGATATCCTCGAGTCCCAGGTCTGGTTAGACTTCTCCTACACCCATCACGCGACGTTCATCCTTGGCCTCCACTCCAAGTTCGGAGCCAAGGACCCGGCCGACCGCCACGCTGTTAGCGACTTGGTGAACCGTGCGCAACGCCTCATCCTTGCCCCGACATACCGCCTCCTCATGCAGCTCACGACGCAATACGCATACATGGTCGGCCTAGCGCCCGATTCGGACGTGCCTATCCGCACGAGTATGAGGGTCAGCAGCCAGCGACTCGCGCCGATGCAAAGCCAGGCGTCACTTGAGGAACTCTTCTCCATCCTCCCTTCGCAGCCTGAGTCTGTCGAGCCGTTTGGCGATCTGCGTGCATTCGGGATGGACGGCGCGATGCCGATGGACTACTTTGAAGTAGGACTGAGGCACCCCACGGTGATGGATGGCGGGTTGGGGGGACGTGGTTCGCGGTGATCACGTTGTTTTCCAAAGCTACTCAGTTGGATCCATTGGGACATGGGCGTTGTTGACGTGGGGTGGCGGTGGCGGTGGCGGTGGCGGTGGCGGGGTGACATGTACGCGTTGCCGCCGGTTTGGGGTAGTTTGAGGTTTGTGCAGTTGTCGTGCATCTCGTGATAGGTTTGGACCGAAAGAAAACAAAAACATGAGTCGATGAGTTGGAATGTCTGACTTGTTTGAAGAATCATTTCAACGCCGCAACGCCACTCAGTTTCAACTTTCCCCCCAAAACAAGACAACATTCACATTTCTCTTCCTCGCCACCCGACACAACTTACACACTATTACTATTCAATCTGAAATACAATTCAATTCACAATCATCACAACCAAACTCCATCCCTTTTACAATCTTATAACTCACCATCTCTCCATGTTTTCCTCTTCTCACTCTTACTCTTACTCTTACTCTCACTCTCACTCTTACATCTACATCCTCCCGTTGACTGTTCTCCCATCATGACTCGCGGTCCTCTCCGCCACGAGTCCCTCCTGGTACGTTTTTACCTGACTCAGTCTACAGGTCTAACGACAGGACCCTCACATCTTCACTTCAAGCGGAGAGTACGTACTCCCCGAGGCCGAGATCATCGCCCAAGGCAACTCTCTCTGGGCCGACGGCGATGTGTCTCTTGGCCCCGTTCCCGACACCCGCACGCCCGAGATGGCTGCTACCGTCGCGGTGCAAGACGAAGATGGCACCTGGCTCGCTGGTTTCAAGCCTAATGGAGACGAGTACTGCTCATGCATTCCCGACCGCCGAGACCCTCGCCGTTGTCCTCACTTATGGGCAATGATTGCCGTCGTACAAGCTCAACGCCCATTCCCCAAAGTCACATCTCGCCCCTCCACACCGGACGTGTTCCGCCCCTCTTCACCCCTATTGGGGATTCCCCATCCCTTTACTCTCACCCTCATCGGGCAACAGATCCTCAACCGATCCAAACCCGACACGCTTGGGCTAGGTGTGATTGAACTCCTCGCGCGCGCTGGAAGCTTCGTTCAGACTTTCCATGCCGCTTTCGAGAAGGTGTTTATCGAGAGCCTCACTCCGTCACTGCTAGCACAACTCTTTCGCTCAATCAGCCGCGGATTCTGGGTTGACTACGCCAATGTCCTCACCGCCCTCAAGGGTAAGCTCTCTTGTGCAGAAAGTAAAGCTGACCCCAGCCGACCACCTGCTCGACAAGATGTCGCCCGAACCGACCGAGCTACTTCAACGCATCATCTCGCACTGCGACAAGTCGGCGGGTTCCACCACTCTCCGCTCCCTCCTGCAGTGGGAAGCCGAAGCGTTCGTTCGGTGCACAAAGTGCAGCCTCCTTACTTTTGGACCAGCGGACTACCTGCGCTGGCGCGCGAGCGTGTACCCCGGCGCGGTGGCGACGAACAGGGAGGACCCTGACGCTGCACCAGCTCTGGACAGGCTCTTCGAGCTCTCTTTATTTGACACGACTCACACTCACTGCATTCGCTGCAAGACTCGCACACTGCATGTCGTAAAGCATACGCCGCTCGTCTTGGGGCGTCTGCTCCTGATTCGCATCGTTCCCGATGCTGATCCAGGGTCGCTCTTCGTCCCACACCGCTTTACCGACAGCGTACTGAGCCACAAGTGGAGCCTCGTCGGCATGCTCTGCGCACACGGTGGGGGATACAACACCATCATCGCCGAGGACAGTGAGCTTTACGAACTCGTTGGAGGTATGCGCCAGCCTCGCCCTTTGCGTGGGCTCCCCGCGCCACCCGTACTTGTGCTGTATGAGCACCAGGACAAGGGGGAGGGGGAGGGGGAGGGGGACTCGAGCGGTTGCGAGTGAGGCACACCGCCGAGGTGTGAGCTTGAGAGATGGAGCGTTGGCGCCGGAGAAGTCGAAGTGGTGCGTGGCATTGGTTTAAAAATGACGGTGGGAAGTACCCTACACTCATCCTTGGCGTCTGGTCGACAAGTAATGTAGCTAGGCGACCATCTGTGTAGTGTTGTGAGCTGTAATCAGAGCTGTATTCATGCGTGTATGCTTCGTATTGTAATAATAGTAATGCCGATAACAATGCATGTGTAGTGAACCAATGGTGGAGACGTACAGTACGTACTGTAAAGCTCGTGATTGTCTTACACCTACCTGGAAAGTATATGTATTGGGTTAGGAGATTACCCAGATACCCAGCGAGCAGGCGCGTAAGGATGGCATGACGCAGGAAAGTTGATTCAGGATCTGCATGACCTTGACGCCCAACGCTGGCTGGCGGGGGAAGACGCGTCAAGGGCCTGCTTCGAGTTTCATAGTTTATGGTGCCCAAGCTTGACACGGCAGATAACCCTAGTTCTGTCATGTCTGCTGTGAGTAGCAAGGTGAGAGATGGGAGCGACCATGACACTCGTCAGAGCTCGTCTTGTCTAGTCTGCGAGTGATGTCAAAGTCCCTATGCAAATTACATTCTAAAAGGCAGCCGCTGCGGCGACTACGTATGGTACAAAAGTCTAACTGCTGTGTATATTATCGGTTCCACAACCCTCTACCACTCGATGACACCGGGCATGTACTTGTTGATGAGACCCATGTAGTACTCCTTGACTTCCTCAACCTTGACGGGCGCGTCCGACTTGGAGTAGAGGTCGTAGGGGTTGAACGCGAGGACGGCGTTAAGCTGGTCCTCGTCATCGGCGTTCATGAGGTGGCGGTAAGCGCCCTCACGGTGCCAGGGGTAGAACGAGTGGTAGCGAATCATGGAGAGGCCCTCGCGAGGAAGAGTCGACTGGCGCTTCATGATGTGGTAGAGGTACTCGTCGTGACCCCACGAAAGGAGGACGTTGTCGAGACCGCACCCCGGCTCGTAGATGCCGTTCTCGGTCATGAGCTTGGGGTCATTGTAGTCGGGGTTGGCCTTGAAAGTCTCGGGGTAGATGATCTTGTCCGAGAACTTGCAGCCGACAACAAAGGTGTCACCAACAACGTCCCACTGGCCCTCGGCTCCGAAGAAGCAGAGAAGCTTGCCAAGGTCATGCACGAGGCCGGTGAGCTGCATCCAGTCAGGCTTGCCATCCTTGCGCATCGCCTCAGCGGTTTGGAGGAGGTGCTCAATCTGGCCGACCGAAGTGTCGGGATCGCTCTCGTCGACAAGCTCATTGAGGAGTTCCATTGCCTCCCAGACCGTCATGCGCGCACGGACATTTTCCTGGAACTGCTTGCGGATGCGGAGGTTGTACTCGAGAGTCTGCTTGGCGTGCTGTTCCTGCTTGTTAGCCACGTGATCTCCTTGGCTTGGCATGGAATTGGATGGCCTAGTTATTGCCACTCTGTGGCAAAAAGCCTGTAAGACACTCACGGCGTAAAAGTTCTTGACACGGTCACAGGCGTCCTCATACTGACGGAAGGTCGTCTTGTCCTTCTCGGCGTCAAACTTGGACTCGGAGGAGAAGGCGTCACGCTCCTTGAGCTTGAGAATGTTGACCTCGTCGATCTCGTCCGAGATACCGTCGAGCTTGGTCGCCGCGTCCTTGACGTGCTGGGTGACCTCGGGAGTGACAGCGATAACCATTGTGACTTTGAGGGGTTCTGTGTAGTTGATGATGAGAGAACTCTAGAGCTTCACAGTCTTATACACAACCATGTCCGGTCTCGGTCAGTTTGACGTATGACAACAATGCCCATACCAAATCTGCCGCGTCACTGAAAGGCTCAACTCCGGCATCGGTGGTTTCTCGGTCGGTCGAGTGTGGGGATGTGGACAGGCCACGGGCGGATGCGGGGGTTTGTCTCGAAGAGAACAACGAGTCATCTAAGCGACAGGTGTCAGCGCTCACTCTTTCACCATGTAGACCAGTCCCGAGCCGTCCATTTCCTTACCGACTCAGTACCGATTCGGCAAGATTTTACTCCGATCGGACTCCGATTCATCTCCGTATCGGCTCCGATAAGGGAATTAGAGTTGAAAAAATCAATCTTTATTCCACGTGTAATGTCCGATCGGATGTTTGATCGGTTTCCAGAAGATGATCAGCCCATTTTTCGGCAAGTTGATGGCGTTCCATGCGCTCGGTCGCTTTGTTTGTTTACAGAACAATGATTATCAACCCGAACTCGTACAGGTATATGAGTAGTATCATTCTGCTCGTTGAGGAGTCATCTTTGCAACTGTGACTTGGACGTAGATGTCGAGGAAGAAGGGGGTGTAGAATCCGCCACAGAAGAGTGTTGATTGAGTTCCGCTGAAACGCCGATCGGCCCTGACTTTGTTGACCCGGGATCTCAACAGGTGGCGTAGAGTGGAAAAGCTCGATGGAGCGGAAACCTTGGGCTGAATGCCCAAACCCCGACTGAGGTCCGCAATGGAATGAGGGAATGAGGTAAGCCAGGTGCCCAGGTTCAAAGTCGGTCGCTCCGGTACGGCTGCCGGTGGGCTAAATCTTGTTCTCTGTTGTCAAGCGAATGGCTGGTGAACGGCTGTCTGATGAATGGCGGGCGGCTCATGACACACTGAGACACTCCATGTGCGGGGCAGCAGGGGACCCATGGAGGCCATCTGGATGCTTTGCACCTCGAGTCCGTCCGACCAGAGATACTTAAGAACAGCTGACTGAATCTTTGAATGACAATCCCGCGTGGCTTGACATATTTGTCACTTTAGCTCCACATCCCTCATCTTGCCATCTCACCTTAAACACCTCAAGTCATGTCTGAGAAGATCACCGACACGGCTGGGCCCGGCCAGGCGCCCCTCGCGCCTGCAACTTCGCCTGACTCTGGCTTCGACGCCTCCAAGCATGCCGACCTCGTCGACATGACGGTCAACGCTCGTCGCGCCGCCGAGAAAGAGCGGGGCATGACCCTCATGCAAGGCTTGCGCCTATACCCAAAGGCTGCGGCGTGGTCAATGCTCATCTCAATGTGCATTGTTATGGAGGGTGAGCCCGCATTTGGGTCTAGCTGACGTCAGGCTTCCAAGTCTGCCTCACGCCCAACCTCATCAACCTCCAGTCGTTCGCGAGCAAGTTTGGACAACTCAACAACAAGGGGGTGTACGAGGTGGAGGCCAAGTGGATTGCGGGCTTGACCAACGGTGCGACGGTCGGCCAGATCATCGGTCTCTTCATCGCAGGTATTGTTGCTGAGCGCATCGGCTATCGTTACACGGTCATCATTGCGCTCGTGTGGACCACGGCTTTCCTCACCCTCTTCGTCACGGCCAACAACCTCACGACCCTCCTCATGGGCGAGATCCTTTGTGGCCTCCCTTGGGGTGCATTCCAGACCATTTGCATCAGTTACGCCGCCGAGGTCTGCCCCATCGCCCTTCGTGGATACCTCACATGCTTTGTCAACTGCTGCTGGGGTATCGGGCAGGTTATTGGTATTGGCGTCATCAAGGCGCAGGCCGACCGTAATGACATGGGTCACTGGTCGTGGCGCTTGCCGTACGCGCTCCAGTGGATGTGGCCCGTTCCCCTCGCCATCGGCGTCTTCTTCGCCCCCGAGAGCCCATGGTGGCTCGTCCGTCGCGGCCGCCTCGAGGACGCCAAGAAGAACCTCCTCCGCCTTACTTCGCTCAACCGTGACACCGAGTTTGATGCCGACGAGACCATCGACATGATGCGTCACACCACCGAACTCGAGCAGGAGATCACTGCGGGCGCATCCTACCTTGACTGCTTCAAGGGTGTTGACCTTCGCCGCACGGAAATCGTTGCAATGACCTGGGTGAGTTGAAATTTCAATTTCAAGGTGGCTTGCGGCAATTGCGCGCTCGGACGCCACATCCCTGCGCCACACAAGCCCTAACAGTTGCCCTTGTCCACATGTCCATCAGCTGACGACCAGGCCATCCAGAACCTCTCGGGCAACTCGTTTTCAGGGTGAGTTTCAGTCCGCACCAGCTGCGCACGGACCATACGGCGCCGAGCACAGGCTCACATCAGATACTCGGCCTACTTCCTCACTAAGGCTGGTGTTTCGCCCTCGCACTCTTACTCGTTCGCGCTCGGCCAGTACTCGATCAACATTGTCGGCGTGTTCGGCGCGTGGGCTCTCATGGCTTGGGGCATCGGTCGTCGACGCCTGTACGTTGGTGGCCTCGCGTGTCTCTGTGTCGCACTGTTCATCATGGGCTTCCTCGGCCTCGTCCCCAAGTCGCACCGAGACTCTGGCGCCATGGCCACCGGCGCAATGATGATCATCTGGGCCGCGTGTTACCAGCTGAGTGAGTTTCTTTTTTTTCTTCTATTTAGGAAGCTGACATCAAAGCCGTCGGGTCCGTGTGTTATTCACTCGTCGCCGAACTCTCGACCCGCCGCCTTCAAATCAAGACAGTCGTCATTGGTCGCATGGCATACAACGTCATTGCGATCATCTGCAACATTCTCACTCCATACATGCTCAACGAGAGCGCGTGGAACTGGGGCAACTTTGCCGGCTTTTTCTGGGGCGGCTCATGTTTCCTCTCTCTCGTGTACGCCTACTTCCGCATCCCCGAGCCGCGCGGACGCACCTTTGCAGAGATTGACGTTCTCTTCGAGCGTAAGGTGTCGGCACGCAAGTTTGAGTCTACCAAGGTTGACCCGTTCGAAGTCCACCTTGACGAGAAGCGCCACAGTGTCTCGCACGTAGAGCTGCCGCACAAGGCGTAGGTTTCATGACGATGCGGCCAAGTGTATCTGAGTGTTTCCGGAGACGAGATAGGAGTCTATAGCGTGGTAATGCAGTATTGTTTTTTGCAATAGTTCGCTGGTGGCCTTGAAATGGATCGCGACACAGCGTCACAGGAAACAGTGGATGCTGCGCCATTACAGGAAGGTCTGAGCAGTAGTAGTGCTGTTGCAACTATGAGAGTTCGCCCTGCGCGCCCTGGAGGTTCCGATTTGCTTCCGTAGTAACCCTCCTTAATATTACCTTACTAGCTTACTAGTCACTCCCAATACCCATTCCTAATCGACGTCGGACAGCGGTAACCGCGTCCTTCCAAGTACTGGTTTCACCATGGTCTCCGCAGAGCACCTTTGAATACATGCATGTATCCAGTTAGAACTGTTTGAATTGAACACTTCTGCATCTTCTGTTAGACTTTATTCGCCATTAGGTTCATCTATCCAGGTCAACCGGGTATCCGTGGCTCATATATCCGGTGTGGTCCACGTGGGTCTAACGCCGACCAAGTGTCAGCGTGGCGAGTCCCTAGTGAGAGTGAAGATGGAACCGAGTTGGAATGGTCACTTCTGAAATACGCCACTATACACATTACACTACATCGCACCCCGTCACCATGGAAGGCAACAAGGAGGAGGCTCTCCGCTGTCTTGGCATCGCCCAGCGTCACCGCGCCGCATCAAACCATGCCGCAGCACTGCGCTTTGCCCGCAAGTCGGTGTCGCTATACTCGACGCCCCAGGGAGAGAAGATGGTCCTCCTCATCCAGCAGGACATCTCAGTGTCGGGGACAGCTTCCGGAACAGACTCTGCCTCTGAAGCGAAGAGTCCGCCAACAAGTGGGGCAACCACACCCACGCCACAGGCCAAGTCAAGCGGCGTCGAGGAACATGTCACGACCGCGCGCCAACGAGCGACAGCCAGCTCGGCCGAGAAGAAGCCAGAAGTAAAGTACACGGTCAAGCAGATTGAGGTCGTGGCGCGCGTCAAACGGTGTCGGCATTATGCGTACTACGAGATCTTGGCGGTCGAGAAGACCTGTACAGAGAATGACGTCAAGCGCGCGTACAAGAAGTTGGCTCTCGCGTTGCACCCGGACAAGAATAACGCACCAGGAGCGGACGAGGCGTTCAAGAGTGAGTCGAGCGAGGCAGCGGCAGTTGAAAGACAAGGTGGTGTCGTGGGGATGACGCGGTTCTGGCTTGTGATGGTGGTGGTGATGAGTGGAGTCGCATGGCTAATTGCAGTGGTCTCAAAGGCGTTCCAGGTGCTCTCCGACAAGGGCCTCCGCGAGGTGTACGACATGAACCCCACAATCGACCCGACACAGCGCGGCGGTGGTGGTGGTGGCGGCGGCATGGCGCGCGGCTTCCCCGGTGGAGGAGGGATGCGGTTCCAGACCCACCCTGGGTTCCAGCAGGAGATGAACCCCGAGGACCTGTTCAACATGTTCTTCGGGGGCGGCGGGATGGACCAGGGCTTTGGTGGTGCACGAGGTGAGTATCCCTCCCCACATGGACACGAGCGGCCCCTCGAGCGGCAAAATCAGCGGCGCTCTGAGCCGCAACATTGGCGGCGGGAGCCGTCGTTTGAGGGCGTACCAGAATGGCACGGGCGGCCACAGGAATGGCAGGAGCGTCCAGGGCAATTCCACGGCCGCACGGGGTGGGCGCATCTTCCGAGCTCGCCAGCAGACCCGCGTTGGAGGCGCCCACCGATGGGTCAGAGGCTGCCCTTTCCGAGCTGGGCGAAACCGCTGTCGGTGCCGCTGCCGGAGCGGTACATTCATCCCCCAGGCTTCTGCGGACAACGCGACTGTTTCATCTGCGCGTAGGCGCTTGGGGCCGCCGGCGTGTCGCATCCTCAAACAACCCACCTCGGCTGACATCAGTATACACATTCGGCGGCCCGCGCCGGCGGCCCGGACAGTTCGCCAACGCACGAGGCGAGGACATGACCCCGAGCTCGCCGCTCATGGCGTTCCTTCCAGTCTTCCTCCTCGTGGCGTTCGTGCTCTTCTCTCTCCTCCCATCCTTGTTCGGCGACACGACCCCTGATCCCGGATTCACGTTCAGGCCGACGAACCGTTTCAGCGAGGCGCGACACACGACGCCACGCAACGTCAACTACTACGTCAACCCGACCGAGTGGGAAAGCTCGGCAGTGTGGAAAAGCGTTCCCGAGCAATACCGGCAACGGAAGGACGCCGCACAGTTTAGCTCAAAGCTCAAGCACTTTGAGTTTGACGTCGAGCAGACGCAGATCCAGCACCTCCAGGCGGAAGTGAGTCGAGCTGGCAAAGCTGACGCGGCCGTTGACATGTCAGCTAACACTAGTGCCGGGCGTTCGACAACGCCCGCCAGCGCAAGATTGCAGAGGAGGCAGGCGTGTTTGGATGGGGAGCAGACTACGCCAAGATCCGCGAGCTGCGCTCACAGACCAACGCGGCCTGCGAGCAGCTACGGAAATGGGGCGTGAGCACACTGGCTTACTAGATGACGTGGCATGCATTGTGGCATTGTATTTTTCCACATCAAGAGACACGTAACACATATATTAGTCTATCCACATACTATAGTCAGGTATAATTGAGTCTCCTAGCTATGGCCGCGCCCGCCGAGATGAGAGGGGTGGGTTGCGCCTCGCGCGTTGAACGCAAGGTTGAGTATGCAGTGAGCGAGGCGCGGCTGGCCCTAGGCAACCGTCTCGAGGTGTATCGGGGGGTTGAACCGGAGCGCTGGGCCCGTGGTCATGCTCGCGTTGAG
Source organism: Cutaneotrichosporon sp. HIS471 (assembly GCA_030864385.1). Taxonomy (NCBI): domain Eukaryota; kingdom Fungi; phylum Basidiomycota; class Tremellomycetes; order Trichosporonales; family Trichosporonaceae; genus Cutaneotrichosporon; species Cutaneotrichosporon sp. HIS471. The sequence continues at coordinate 2,384,759 of AP028240.1, read as the reverse complement.
AGCAGACAGCTCGTCGTCGAGGACTCTGCGGGCGATCGTGTCGCCGTCGCGCACAAGTGACGAGTAGTGCTTCTTGAGCCTTCCGTCGACCTTGAGGAGGAGGTCTATGACGGGCTGTGTGAGCTTCTGGCCCTCGCCGACAAACGCGCTGTTCTTGGGCATATCGCCAAAGAGCGCAGCATCCGTCGCTACACTCCAAATACCCGTCTCGTTGCCGCGGACGCTGATGAAAGCGGATGGGTGAAGCAGTGTGCCATATGCCGGGTCCGTGTTACGCGCGCCCGCAACGTTTGGGAGAACCATGTTCAGGAGCTTTTTGTACACGTCTCGGATGATCGAGCACGTCGACGCGTGTACTTGAAAGTAGTCGGGTGTGAATGGCTGCCAGAGTTAGCACGTGAGTGAAGCAAGTGTGTTAGTGTTGTACGTACCATGACGGCCAGGACCAGGAACGCGTCCGACGACGCGTCGATTGACGCAATCGTCACCTCTGCCGTCGATGTGCTCTGCGCAGCGCTGGGACGCGGTACCGGCCGTCGTGGGCGAAAGAAGTTACGCTGTGGTTAGCCAAATTATTAAAGAGAGACATACAATAGGTCCAACGACTTTACCACTGTTTGCGCTCTGCTCCGACCACTGTTCCCACTCGCCCATTAGCTGGTACGCTGCGCGGAGAAAGTCCTGCGCGCCAGCAATATCAAATAGTGCGGCAAGAGAGAGGCCGAGCGCATACTCTTGCCGTGCGAGCGTGTCGAGCTGTTTGGTGCCTAATGCGGCCTCGAGCGCACTCCGCTCAACATGTACCATGTTGAGCCATGGCTGGTCGCTGGGATTAACTATATCACAAGAGGGACGTACCCATTATACCACTGCATGAGGTACGACCATTGGAAGACGCGTTCGCGCACGAGCACAAATACGTCTTCTACGCGGCGAACAGAGCGGGGGATCTGGCTCGGCACCTGCGCACGGCCATACATGCTACTGGTGCTTGAACCGCTCACGCTCCTCCCGACACCGTGGTAGATACTCCCTGCGCCCCGACTGCTCTCGCCAAGAGTATAGTCGTGGCTCTCGTCCGAGCTTGTCAGAGAGGGTGAGTACGAGCCTTGCATGTACGCGCTTGGCGGTGCGGTGTATCCCCCCGGTGAAGAGCGGGAGGGCTTGCCCAGCGCAGCGAGGAGAGACTGTTGTTAATACGAGAAGAAGAGGTCTTGACTCTTGACTCTTGACTTACAGACGATTGCTGCTGTCAGTTTAGCATTGTCCTGTATTGCACGCACCTTGCGCTTCATGTGAGACTTGGAGATACTGCCAAAGTCCATGGCGTTTGGCATATTAAGTAGTTGGATGGACGATGAGGAAGCAAGTAGATACAGTTGAGGGGGTTTCAGAAAGGGTGACAAGAGGTAAACGCGGGAAGAGCGGGAGTTGATTGTATTGCAAGGGTAACTTATACAACCTTTTGGTAATTAATAGGTTAATAGAATCAGATGAGGCCCTAACAAGGAATCAGTTGGATTCCCTCTTTACATCACTCCCTCCACAATTCACAATCACTCTCATGTCACGTCTCTTTCTGCGAACACTTGCCGCAACCGCTGCCCGACCAGTACAGCGCCGGGCAGCTGCGGCCCTTGTCGGCGGCGCTCTGACCTTGTACGCTATCGGTAAGTTGCTGTAGCTTGTTTCTTTTGAGCGTTTCCTGAAATCTGACGCCAGACTCTAATGTGCTCGCAGATGCCAAGAGCGTGATGGCGGGGCTGCGCGTCGACGCACTTGAGCGATACACGGTGCAGCTGGACGCGGCACCGCCCGTTGTGGCTGACGACCCGAACATGGTCGGTGAGTTGCTATCTCTCTTTGCTGGGTGATGGCATGAGGGCACACGTCATGCCTCGGCACGGCTTGGCACGGAACACCGGGGACAACAGCTGACCCCAGTCGACCACGCGACGGGAGTCGCGCACGCTATCGAGTTGCGGCCCGCGTCCGCGCCTGCACTGGCTCTCGTCGGCGTCGGCGTCCGCACCGTCTCCTTCCTTTACATGAAGGTGTACTCGGCCGGATTCTACGTCGACGACTACACGCTCAAGCGCCTTCCGTCCTTGCCGGGGTGGAAGGGGTATACACCGGCTGAGCTGCAGGGGCCCGAAGCCGAGACGTTGATCAAGTCAATGCTCGATGCGCCGGCGGCGGTTGCCATCAACGTCAGTAAGTGTTGCTATCTTTTTGCGTCCCGATGTGTATCTCTCCTGCTGACGCACCCAGTCCCCGTCCGCAACACCGACTTTGCTCACCTCCGTGATGGCCTGACCCGCACGTTGGTCGGGCGGATGAAGATGGGACGACACCGCGGCGAGATCACGCCCGAAGACGACGCACGGCTCACCGACGCCATGCAGGAGTTCAAGGCCGTCTTCCCCGGCGGCAGCGTACCCAAGGGCATGAGCCTGACCCTCATCCGTGCGGCCGACGGCAACCTGTCAGTCGAGTATGAGGGGCGGGTACTTGGCAAGGTCGCCAACCAGTGGATTGCCAACAACCTCATCATGGCTTACTTCAACACTGCGGCACCCATCTCGCCTCCGCTGCGCGACTCTGTTGCTGAGGGGTTGGCCAAGTACGCGTAGAGAGGGGACACGGCGATGTGCATGTGCATGCTGTACAAGACAATCCACTTATGAATACCATTACCACTCCTGATGTATTAACGCACCACCCTACATGACTACACATTCTCCCTCGGCATCCTTGCGTGTCGGCCGCTTGCCGCTGCCCTTGATGCCCCGGTTGCTGTTTAACTCTGCGAGGCGCTGCATCGCTCGCTTGTTGCCCTGGCCTGGCGTCAGTTCATGTCAGTCAATACGACTCACTCGCTGACCGCATGTACCACCGCTTGGCCAGCTCCATGTCCTGTTTGACGCCGATACCAATCTCCGTGTAGTCTGTTGGTCAACATACCGAAGAAATTTCAAGCTCACATCCAACCGCATATTCGGCCTTCGCCAGACCCTTGTTCGCAGCCTTGCGGCCCCACAGGTAGGCCTCCGTGTCCGACTGCTTGAGCACGCCCTCTGAGCCCGTGAGGTACCAGCCGCTGAGGGCTAGCTCGGCCTCGGCATCGCCCCGTTCCGCCGCACGCGTGTACCACGCAATACTGCGGCGCGGGTCAATCGGGAAGCCGAGCGTGCCAAACTCGTGACACGAGCCGAGCTTGAACTGGGCAGGGGCGTAGCCGAGCTGAGCCGCTTGGGTTAAATACTCGCGTGCAGCAATGGGGTCGTGCGGAATGACACCGTTTGTGCCGTTGTTGGCCCGTTCGTGGAGTAGCGCCAGCTCGTGCAGTGCGTGCGGGTTGTCCTCGTCGGCTTGTGCTGAGGCACGGCGCAACCACACTAACGCTTCACGCGGGTTGCGTGGGTGGCCCATGACACCGTTGAGTAAGATCAACGCCAGCTTGTACATTGCCGCCGTGTCACCGAGCGCCGCAGCCTTGCGGTAGAAGAGGACCGAGCGGTTCGGGTCTCGTTTGACCCCTGCGCCCAACTCACAACACACGGCCGCACGGTACGTCGCAGCAGGGTGATTCAATTTGGACGCCATCAAATAGAGGTAGTAGGCCCTCTCGTGGTCGACCTGTAAGCCCAGCTGCCCTGTGCCATACAAGTTGGCGAGGAAGAACTGCGCATCGGCGTACGGGTCCTTGCCCTCGGCCAACTTTTTGACATTGCGCAGGCTCTCGGCCAGCAGCGAGTCGCGGTACTTGCGGCCCTGTCGTGGATCGGTCGACGAAATCTCGTCTCCGAGCTTCTTGGCAGCCTCGATGAGATATTTGGTAAAGGCAAACTGCGCCTCTGGATCGGGATCCACCTTCATACGATTCCGATAGTCGTCCACAAACTCGCGCGTATACGGCGGCTTGCTGACGTCGATCGCTGCGGCACCGCCTCGTCGACGAGTGGAGGACGCGCCTACAGACTCGATGGGCATCCTGGGCGCAGACGAAATTGACGAGAGAGATATGGTTGAGCGAGACGTGTTGGTCCGCACCAGGTTGGACATGCTGGCTTGCCTTGATGGCCCTTGAACAGGAGTGGGGCCACCTGCCTGCCCTGGGAATGGCCCTCCCATACCCTGAGCTGGCGGCAACCCAACGAAATCGTTTGCTGCTGAGTAGTATGGATTATTGACGTTGGGAAGCGGCGCCTGTCCGGGTCCTCGTGGTGTGTACGGTTGCGGCTGGTTTGGCCATCCGCTAGACGCGCCTCGAGAAGGTGGCCCGCCTTGGCTGGGGTATGGCATCTGCCGCTGTTGGGGAACAGGCGGCTGTGCGTACGCGTTCATACCCGTGTCGAGGCTGTAGACGCTGGCTGCAGGATCATCCTGCTGCAGAGGACGAGGCCCGCCTGTGACGGAGCGCCCTCGAGGAGGAAGACCAGAGGCAGGCAGCTGGCCGTAGGGTCCGACGTACGCTGACGGTGCCGGCGCTCGGGGCTGCGGTCCGTTGCTCGCCAACCGCATGTTGGAGAAATCGTTGCTCAGGTCATTGCTGTTCGCGCTGTGTGTCGAGAACCTGCCGTCCGCTAGAGTGGGACTGTCCGAGTAGTCGTAGGAGAGCTGGCTCGGGTAGTCGACTGGGGCGTACGGCGGGTGCTCTCGCCCACCGCCAGACGGGCCGCGATTGTGGCCATCAGACCCACCGCGATTGTGGCCGTAGGCTTGCTGGGGAATATGTGGCTGAGGCATGGGTTGGGTTGGGGTGATGGGCGAGTGCGGAGTCGTTGCGGCCTGGTAGGATGGGGGAAGGAATGAGGGTATTGAAGCCGTGTCTCCAAAGTCGAGCTGTGGTAATTCTGGCAGTTCGAGTGGTTCGGCTGGAATCACTGTCAGCTTCAACATGGACAGTGGAAGGAGGAGAAGTGTGAAAGAGAGGATGGAAAAGTGAGGATGAAAAAGTGTCGTAAAGGATGTATTGACCAGTTCTGTTGACTAGCGTGAATGAGGCTGTGAATGCTTGGCACAATCACCCGAAGTGAATGTATAGTGCACCGTTGTGTTGTCACATCCCACGCGTCGCACACAGATGCACAAGAGGTGCAACCTAGGGGCCCATTGGTGCTGGCCGACGACGGAGGGGAGGTTGGGCCTCAAAGTGATTGCGAAAGAAGCATGATGCAAGGACCGCGTGAGGCGCGAGAAGAAGCCGAGTTGTGTTGTTGCAATGTTGGAATGTATAGCTCACCATAGTCACGACTCGAGTCGCGTCGCCCATCTTGCCCGTCCTCATATTCATCCACATTGGAGAGGGGTCCATTGCTGGAGCCGTTGTAGCCCATTGTCCGAGAGGGAAGGCCTGTGGACATGATGACGATCCGAGGAAGGCGGGGACGCGGGCTGTGACTGGTTGTGCGGGAGGGGGGAAGAGCACAGAAGAAAAGGACCGACCGAATTAGTCGGGGCGCAAACGCTGGCGCAGGGGTGGATCGGACCCGCGCGGGCTACGTGATGCCAGCGTTGGTGTGTAGGGAAGAGATGAGACGCGAATTCGACGCGTTGGATGACTGTAATTGATTGAAGATGAATAAAACGTGTGTATCAAAGTATGTAGATGATTGAAGAAGGTGAGTGGGGGTTTAGATCAATGCAACAATGGGATGATGAAGTATTGTTATTGTAACCATATACAAGTATACAAGTATGACAATATACAATATACAGTTACGTACTACTTTACCCGTAAACTCTGAAAGAAAGAGTGGGGAATTCAATTGGGGGAATACTCATCTCCCGCCCCCTCTTACTCACTCAGCTTTCAGGGGGTTTGAGAGCTAGATTCTCCTAAGTTAATCACGAGTCAATCACGTGAATCTCATGTGAGCCTCACGCGACGGTATAAACCACGGAATGTCACCACACGTGATATTTCGCGGTTACGAACCGGGTCTCCGTTTCGTCTCGACTCGAAAGATACAACGCGCTTGCTTATAACAATTGTCGTTCTCCACAACACTCCATCTCGTCCACCCAACAACAAAACAGCCACAAACATGGCTCAGACTGTACGTTACCAGACGTTCCCAGCATCTCCCCAGTGTCTGACATTCAGTCGCAGCCGCTTAAACCGTCCCTCGATGAGGTCAAGGACTTGTTGACGAGCGCGACCTCCACCCCGACGACGCTTGTGCCTCCCGGTGCTGACGGTTTCCCGCGCGGTTCCGGCGCAGCAGCCTCGTCAACGGCCAAGGTCGAGCCTAAGCGTCCAAACCTCGTTCCCGTGTACATCGACATTGCCGCCGACCTCCTGACACCCGTCGCTGCGTACCTCAAAGTCGCGAACGGGAGCGAGTACTCGTTCCTGCTTGAGAGTATCACTGGCGGCGAGAACCTCGCGAGGTATAGCTTTGTCGGCGCGGACCCATTCAAGACTGTGCGTACTGGGGAGGGGTTCGAGGTCGAGGGCGACCCTCTCGAAGCGCTCGAGAAGGAGCTCGAGCCGTACCGCTATGTCAAGCTCGACTCTGTCCCGACGTTCACTGGCGGCGCTGTGGGTTTCATTACCTACGACGCAATCCATCACTTTGAACCCGTCACCAAGCCCGCGAAGCCACACCACAACCCTCTTCCTGGTATGCCAGAGGCGTTCTTCATGCTCGCTTCGACGATTGTCATCTTCGACCACATCTTCCAGTCGATCAAGATCGTGTCGCACGTCTACCTCCCGGACGGGGAGGACGAGTCCAAGCTTCCCGCGCTCTATGAGGAGGCTGGACAGCGCCTGATGGCCATCCGTGCCAAGCTCCTCAGCCCCGAGACGCCTCTGCCGAAGCAGGACCCCATCGTGCTCGGTAATGAGGCCGTCAGCAACGTCGGCAAGGCGGGGTACGAGGGCTTTGTGACCAAGCTCAAGGAGCACATTGTCAAGGGCGACATCATCCAGGCTGTCCCGTCCCAGCGACTTGCTCGCAAGACGGCTCTCCACCCGTTCAATGTGTACCGGCACTTGCGGCGTCTCAACCCGTCGCCGTACATGTTCTACTTGGACTGCAAGGATGTGCAGCTCGTTGGTGCGTCCCCCGAAACTCTGTGCAAGGTCGAGGGCCGCAAGGTGTACAACCACGCGATCGCGGGAACGGTCAAGCGCGGCAAGAATGCGGCCGAGGACGCCAAGCTTGGTGCCGAGCTTCTCGCGAGTGAGAAGGACCGCGCCGAGCACATTATGCTTGTCGACTTGGCGCGCAACGACGTCAACCGCGTGTGCAAGCCCGAGACGGTCAACGTCGACGACCTGATGCGCCTCGAGAAGTTTAGCCACGTCATCCACATCACGTCGCAGATTAGCGGGCAGCTTCGCGACGACCAGAGCCGCTTTGACGCGTTCCGCTCCATCTTCCCGGCCGGCACCGTGTCCGGTGCGCCCAAGGTCAAGGCCATCCAGCTCGTCGGCGGCCTCGAGCAGGAGCGCCGTGGAGTGTACGCGGGGGCTGTTGGGCGGTTCGACTTTGACCGCAACGAGCTCGACACGTGCATTGCCATCCGCACCATGACGTTCAAGGACGGCACCGTGTACCTCCAGGCTGGCGGCGGTATCGTCTTTGACTCGGTCGAGGAGGACGAGTACATTGAGACGATCAACAAGCTCAAGAGCAATGTGTCGGCCATCGAGGCGGCTGAAAGTGAGTCGAGCTGGCGGGAGTAGGGTTAGGACATGGCTGACAATGCAGAGGAGTACTACGCCATGCAGCAGGCGGGTTCCCAGTAGATTTGATTTCTGTAGATTTGTGCGTTTGCATTATGGGGTTGTTAGGTTAGACCGGAGCGTTGCGTTGAGAGGTGGGATTACCGTTTGAGTGGAAGTACACACGCGCACTTGAGCACATGCTCAAACACTGTTACTGCGCCTGGGTAGTGTAGCCTTAGACCTTGGACAAGTCTGAGATGGGCGTAGTAATAGTAACACTAGTTGCCAAAGATTTTTTGTCAACTGTATCATTCTCCCATTTCCATAGGCAGGCATCTCTATATCACCCCAGCTCTCACGCCGTTTTCATACGATAGCTATTGTCCAACCCGTACATTAGCAAACGTTCCTAATATGATTAGTGCAGCCTCTAATACAGACGCTGCCCCACTCCTTCGATTCTTAGCTGTTCCACTCGTAAGTGATGTTGGCAGGGCGTATGGCCTCGGGCTGGCGTGGAGGTAATTATCCACTACGGTTCAAACCAGTAGATGTCGGCTCGCTGCCATTGCAACATGAAAAGAGTACGATGTAGATTGAACGTGAGCATTAAATCAGGGAAACGATTTCGCCAAGTTGGTACTCCCGCCTACCATACCGTAAAGCCTGCGTGGCACTGTCAGCGCGCATTATCCAAACCATGCTAGGCTCTCGCGACCAAACTGCGGCTATCTATAGGCTATTTATCCTCTATCAATATGTACCTTCGGGACGTCGTAGGCCAGACGTGTAATAAGACTCACATGAGCTGCGGCCGTTTCGGCTTCCATCCCGCCAGATTTCCGTCAGTCCTCTGCAGGTATAACCATCTTGAGGATTCCCCAGTGCTATCCCCACTCACATCTCCGCTTACTCACTCTCGCGGTACCAGATAGTCAATGAGGACGATGTCGGGGTCGTAAGGCGGCCGGCTCACCCCAGACACTTGACCATTTCCACAACCGCCCCTACAGCCCCAGTGTGGTGCAAGCTCGACTCTCTCACGGTACACTGTCCTGGCGATCTCACGCCCGAGATCGGCGAAGGCCAAAAAGTTCAAACTGTTCCCACTAGCCGACTTGAACGACTGGCCTTGTCATGATCCTTGCCCCTTGTGGGGTGTTGAATACGAGTGACACGCTCTACCACTGAGCTAAGAGGGATGTGTTGGAGTTGGAGTACGAATGTCATGAGAAGAACCCTGATGTCTGGACCGGCACCTCCGGAGCGATGAAGCAGACCTTGAGAATTTAGGAACGGCGCAGACCTTGGGGGCAGATGCTAATGCTGTCCCCGGCACAAGTGGAGTGGAAGCACCACTCATGAGGCCAAGGGAAAGTGGCAAATTGCGAGTGAGGCCGTCGTGGACCGGACGTCTCAGCCGTGGGGTCTGCCGACGTCACACTAGGCCCCAGTGTGCCGTCGGTGTGAACACGACTGGCATGAGGCTCGGACTAGTCCGTGAGTGTGAGAGAGTGTGAGTTTGTTCTATTTACTGCGCAAGTGATTCATCTCCGAATGTGCATCGCACGCTGATGCCGTGGGGCATGGCAGCCCGAACCCCAACGATACTCCTCTAAGGCTTGAGGATATAAACCCATGCCTTCCCGATACCAACCCCATCAAGCCTACTCCCACTTGCTCTCCAAACACTACTCAACCCAACCAACCAACACCAACTAACAATGCCCGACAAGACCTCCACCTCGCAGGCCTCCAAGCCCATCCAGGCTCAGCCCCAGGTACGTCCCCATCCTCCCCTCATCCTCCTCCCCCGCCCCTTGCATCTTCGCTAATGACAGGCCAAGGGCGACAAGCAGCCCCAGAAGGAGGGCAAGGGCAAGAAGGGCCAGGGTCAGGACCAGCAGGACGCTGTTGAGATGGCCGCAGCTCCCCAAGGCCAGGCCCAGGCTGAGCAGAAGAAGTAAGCTGTACGGCTGAGCAGTGCCGCTAGTCGGCTGGTTCCGTAGTGAGATAAGATGAACGTGGTGAAGGCGCTTGTTGTTGCGGGCTTGCTGCGGAGTGCAACGCCTATGCTTGAGCGCGTGGGGCAACGAGAGGGAGAGCGATTGGTTCGGCAGGCTGTACGACGTACATCCAGCCCTTTGGGCTTGCCTGGGCCTCTAGAGGTCAGCCGGCCCTCATGACACAAATCTCGAGTTGCACTGACACAGACTGGAACCAACACGTCCGAGCCGTTCCAGTCAAAAAGGATACGCGTCTGAACAGTCGCCTGTTCCCCACCAGGGAATTGAACCCTGATCTCCCAGGTTCTTCATGAAAGCTGGACATCATAACCACTAGACCAGTGAGGATGGTTGTGGAGAGCCATGAGCGCATGTCCTAAACCCCGCATCTGGGCCTGCGTATTGGGTTTCCCTGTATGTTGACGACAAGATAAGATCGGAAGAGGCCCAACACAGATTATCCTTTGTCAAACATTGGGCGCCGTTTGAGGATTCTGGATTGGAGTTTACAGGAAGATCTATTGTCCAGCTGGCAGGCATCCTCATTCCTTCAAAGTAAGGCGAACGGATCGCACATTCCACAGGTGTTCGCCGCATGCATCTCTGCCAGATATGCTTCGATACGCCTTGGTCCCCTCAGACCAGACAGCACGGCTCTCTCTTTGAGCCACCGTGGTCGATAAGTTGGGATGGGCCCTCGACGGGACCATTTTCCGCCAAACATACCTCCTCCACCGATCACGTTGAGTAACTGAAACGGCTTTGACTAAACAAGAAGCCTCCGCTGTCTGAGCTGTCTGTCTCACGCCAAAAGAGATGCGATGGAGGTGCTGATTGTTTCCGACCAGGGAGTAAAACCCTGCTCTTCCTGTCGAAGCGATAATGCTATGAGAGTGGGATATCTTATCGATGAACTGATCAGGAATATTGTTGAGATATGTGCTTAAACCGCCTCTAAATGGCCATCCAGGCTCCACCTCCTAGTACCATAGCCTATCTTGAAGAGAAAATTTCATAGCGTTGGGCAGATCGCTACGACCAGCAAGCCGCTCATAGGGAATGTAGTGACCCCCATTGCATCGACCGCATTAGCTGCGACACGTGCGATTGAGACGGAGGAAAACATTGGTTCGCTCATGATCGCTCGCCACCACAGTTATCTGACCATCTTACATACAAATCTGACGAGGACTGAGGCCACCGATACCATCGACGTGCGGCCTGTACGTTGAGAATCAGGGCCGAGTCTCCTCTCTCTGGTAGGGCACTGTACGGTGTCGGACTCTCAATCCGGTTCCAAACTTCAGTGCATAAGCTACTTCCCCACATTAGTCCACAAGCTCGAGCGGGCGGTATACTGGGTCCCACATGCGGGCCTTGATGTAGTCAGGGAGGCTCATCTCGCCCTGGTCGCGAGCGATCTTGATCACCGTCTCGTTCGTGGCGTTACCCTCCTTCACGGCGGCGCGGATAACAGCAGCCGTAACGTGGACGCTGACGGCGCGTAAGTTGTCTAGAGGAGGCAGGAGTGCCTGCGATGGGTCTTGAAGGGCAGGTGAAAGTTCAGAAAGTCCGTCGACACCCGCCTTCAACATGTTGGGTGAGATCGTCTTCGAGCGAGCAAGAATCGCACCCTTTCGTTAGCTCGGAAAGCTCTGCAACTTGCCAATCCGAGTCCTGGATAGACCAAAGCGTTATTGGTTTGCGCAACGTGATATTCGTGTCCGTCTGGCGTCATGACAGGTGAGAAAGGCGAGCCGGTGGCGACGAGGGCCTTGCCGTTGGTCCAGGTAATTGCGTCCTCTGCCATCAGTTTTTGCCCATTCCCAGTCTCTGTCGACGTCATTAAGCCGCGCTCGCGCTCTCTCCGAACCGCAACGGCCGTCTCCAGACTAGCGGAAAGCGGTACGAAGATGATGATGACCGATCTGCAGGTTCACCCCTTAAGTGCCACATGCCTCCTTGAAACCCATCAAAACAGACAAACTCACGCGGGTCCACTTCGCAGAGAGGTGTGGGGTTGCTGAGGGGCATGATAATGGGTCGCTCGACGTGTTTGGCCATCTCGCGGACGATTTCCTCGTTGAAAGCTCCAGTCGCTGTGGAGGTCCCGATCAAGATTGTCGGCTTAACGTTCCGAACGACATCAAGCAGCTGCGCCGTGTCGGGCAACTCAGGGTTCTCCAGCGCCCACTCCTTAACCTCGCTGTTAGGGCGCGCATAAGGCACCTGGTTGGGCCGGAGTGTAGGAGCCATACTCTCGATCAGAAGGCCGTTCCGGTCGACGGCCCAGAAGCGACTGCTGGCCTCTTCTGGGCTCAGTCCGTCCTCGACCTCCATGCCTTCCCTGATGGCGTCGGCGACACCCATGCCAGCAGAGCCGGCACCGTAGATGACGATACGCTGGTCCTTCAGCGACCCGCCATTGTTGACCTTGAGTGCAGCAACGATTGCGGCCAGGGTGACAGCGCCTGTCCCTTGGATGTCGTCATTGAACATTGGGAACTTGCTGCGGTACTTCTCCCTGTCATCAGATAGGACTTGAGCGGAACCCACATGAGCCGGTAAGCGTTGGTGAGCCCAAAATCCTCAAACTACGGTTAGTGGCGCCTTGGTAGCACGAACGTGGATCACGGCGTTCGGGAACAGGTCCCGCACGTTCTTGATGAACGATTCGACAAAGTCACTGCAGTCAGCCACCACAGCACTTTCCCAGCTGGCCCGTGTTGGTCCCCAGCGGCACAGTGTTGGCGCGCAACCCCTGGAGGAGCAGTGGAGGGATTGGGAGGAGACCGACTCACTCGTAGTTCTTGCCACGGATGCGCGTCCGCTTCCAGCCCATGTACAGCTCGCTCGAGAAGAGGATGGGGTTGTTCGTCCCGACATCCAGGACGACGGGGAGGATGCGGTTCGGGTTAATACCGGCGCCGATGGTGTACAGGGACGCCTTGGAGGTACTGATCGTGATTCCGCCCACACCCTGATGTCAGCTCGTTCTGTGACCGCCAAAGTCAGAAAAACGCGTCCCTCGTGCGCAAGAACGCGCCACAGAGCCCAGTGAGGCTTACCTGATCTCCGATACCGAGTACACCAGAATTTCAGCTTTGGAGTCAAGCGAGGGACGTACCTTCGCCGTCAGTAACGACGACAAGGTCGATACTCTCGGCCGTCGTCTCGTCGTGGCGCGCTACGTCTGCCACAATGTTGACACTCTGCAAATGAGCCTCGAGCTGCGCTCGCATCCCGTCCCGGTTAGGGAAGGAGAGGTAACATCCAATCGGGCGGCGGAAGAGGTTCGAGTACTGCTGGACGGCTTCGCCTGCAACGGGCGTGTAGATGATGCCAAGTAGCTCCCTCAGGTGGTCCTGCAACAGGCGGTAGAACAGGATCTGGTTCTGGTCCCTCATTGAGCTGTCGTCAGTCCGGAGCCGCAATGGAAGCCTACGCGAGAAACACGTGCTGCTGTCAGCTCTGCAATTGGCGGAACTCACCTGCAGCAACGGCGTCGGCTGCCGCTTGAGCTGGTTGTACGCGCGGTCGCACTGCTTCTCGAGCGTATGCACGTCGTACGGGAGGAACCCCTCAAGCCCGAAGATGCTGCGCTCCTCGCGCGAGAAGCCCGCGCCCTTGTTGAGCTGCGATCAGCAAGTCGCCAGTCTAACCCACACTCGGCGTATTGAGCAGCGCAGAGCCGCGGAGGTTTGTACGGATCGGCATCGGCGTCTTGTCCTTGAAGTCGTACGTAACTATGCCGCGCTTGGCGGACAGGACGCGCCGAGGGACGGCGCGGAGAGCTGGGCGCGTGAGCATCGTGGTGGCGACCAGTTGTTGAGTGAATAAGTGGAAAATGCAAGAGGGCGCTGTATAACTGGGCAGCTGGAGGTCACGGCAGTCACCCAATCCGTCGATCGCGGCAAAATATATCATGTGGGCAGCTGCGCAGGTGGCAGGCGTCAGGTGGGGGAACGCGTGCGACGTATTGGTAGCTGGGCAGACGTCGACTTGGTTATTCTGGGATGACGTAACCGAGGCAATAACATCTTCCATTCCCCAAAGCAAATGTGCCTCTGAGAGGTTCAGAGGGGTTCTCGTTCACTTAGGCTTTCCCAATCTTGTCGCAACTGTGAGCAGGTCAGCTCTGGGGATCAGAAGGGGGATGAGAGAATAACTTACAATTGTGTCAAGTGCCAAGCCTGTATGTACCAAGCGCCAACCTCATGGCCTCATGGCAGATTGGCAGATGAAATCGACAAATCATCAGCGTAAACAACATTAATTGCCCAGCAGAGTCGATTTGATTCCGCAGTCGGCTGTTAACGGTCAAAATTTGGTTCCGCGGCGCGCGACGCGTCCAGTTTATGACGGCAGTCCACTCAACCGCGCTTGTGACCAGAAACTAACTTCCGCCATCACAACAGCCTCCTAAACCATGGCGTCCTCATCAAAAGGCAAGGGGCCCGCGGCGCCCGCCACTGCTAAGCATGCGGACGTGGAGAACTACGAGATGCCATGGTGAGTCGAACTCGCATTGGAGTCGGGTGGAGGAAGGTGGACGCGCTAACGCCAGGGTCGAGAAGTACCGCCCGCTGCTGTTGTCGGAGATTGTTGGCAACACCGAGACGGTCGAGCGGCTAAAGGTTATTGCGGAGGACGGGAACATGCCTCACATTATCATTAGCGTGAGTGGCTCGCTGGGGAGTGAACGAAGCCGAGACCAGCTTTACGGTGTTCTACATGAGCTGACTCCAGGGCATGCCCGGCATTGGCAAGACGACGTCGATCCACTGCCTTGCTCATGCGTTGCTCGGTGACGCGTACAGGGAAGGTGTGCTTGAACTGAACGCGTCTGATGAGCGCGGTATCGACGTGGTACGGAACAAGATCAAGTCGTTTGCGCAACGGAAAGTCACGCTTCCACCAGGGAAACACAAGATCATCATTCTCGACGAGGCGGATTCGTGAGTCGCTTGGTACACGAGGGCGCCTGTTGCGCAATCAATGTGGAGACATCTCCAAGACGAAACGGCTATGCGCTCCCTTCCTCTTCGCGTCTCCCCGCTCACACCAGGATGACTTCCGGCGCGCAGCAAGCACTCCGACGCACGATGGAGATCTACTCGAACACGACCCGCTTCGCGCTCGCATGCAACATGAGCAACAAGATCATCGAGCCCATCCAGTCGCGTTGCGCCATCCTGCGATACAGCAAGCTGCGGGACGCCGAGGTGCTCAAGCGGCTTCAGGAGATCTGCGAGGCGGAGAACGTGCAGTACAACGACGAGGGCCTAGCCGCGCTCATCTTCACTGCGGAGGGTGACATGCGCCAGGCGATCAACAATCTCCAGTCGACGTGGAGTGGATTCGGATTCGTGTCGCAGGACAACGTGTTCAAGATCTGTGACCAGCCGCACCCCATTGTCATCCGCGGCATGATCAACAGCTGTCAGAAGGCCGAGATCGATGACGCGCTCGCTCGCATCCACAGCCTGTGGGACCAGGGATATGCCGCTGTCGACATTGTCACCACTATCTTCCGCGTCGTCAAGACCATGAACGAGCTGCCAGAATATGTGCGCCTCGAGTTCATACGCGTGAGTTTAAAGGAAGGCGCTGCTGACAGGCAGGAAATCGGGTGGACGCACATGCGTATTCTTGAGGGTGTGGGGACCATTGTGCAGCTCGGCGCCATGATCGCGCGTCTGTGCCGATTGTCGCTCCCAGATGGTGCGCTGAAGTTGTGAGGCGGAGACCTGTGAGGTTGGCGTGCGGGCATCTGAGGCCCATGTACGAGTTTGTGACGCACTTTCATCCATGTCTTCGTGGTCACCACCTCGTTATTCTCATGGGACTCTCATGGGACTTGTACTAATCGAACTAACTGGAGTACATTACACTTATCACTCTGCCAGCCAGCAAAGTCTACCAACCCGACGTCATCGACGTGAGCTCACCAATCCATCGTCCGTTGCGGACGGCCCAGCACTTCGCGTCGGCGTCCGCTGACATGCAAGACGAGCTGCGTCTGTAGTCAGATCGTCCCCAACTACCAGGAACAAACTTTGGTAAGCCCCGGCATGGCGGTGCTGGCGATGAGGCAGGGGATGTCGGAGAGGACGAGGCGCTCGGCGGCCCACCACCCCCCTCCGATGATATCGATATACCCCTCGGTCTCACGAATCCTCTCCTCGACAAGCTCGTCGAGGAGACGTAGCACCACGCGGCGGAGACACCCCGGCATCTCGGGGGAGTACTTGCACATGGGCGCCCGGAGAATCCAGGGACCAAGTTCGTCGAACTCGCCGCCTTCGCGGATGGCAGCGAGGAGGCGCTTAAAGTACCCCTGGATTTCGCGTGTGACGCGCACACCAATGACCAGTTCGCTCTCGGCGGCGGTGGGGGTCGCCGCCAAAACGCTGTCAACGCGGTGGCTGAGGTGCGGGCTGAGGCCCGTGTTGCCGGGTGTCGAGGAGAGCGGCGTCGGCGCGAGGGGAGTCGCCGCAAGTGGGGTGATGGGGCGAGCGGGCGAGCTGTCCCTCGGGATGCTGGGGAAGATGGGCGGTGCCGAGTCGTGACGTAGTGGAATCATAGCTTTGGCGGCGAAGAAGTAATTCTTGAATCTGTGAGGGTCGGGCGCGGCAACCGATCCCTCGGCGGGCATATTGGGTGCGGGCACGTAGTTATGGATGAGCATGGCTGGATGTGGGGAAGGTGATGCCGGGCGCGCGCTGTTATGTGACCGCGCGTCCATGGTGGACGGAAGGTGCGTGGCGAAGAAGGTAGATACGATGGCGTGAGAGTGTGTCGGCGACTGGGTCAGAGATCAATGAGGCGCTAGGTGAGGAGATGAGGAGGTATGACGGGATGATACAGTAGATGGGGGTTGTGAGATTGAGATGAGTTCAGAGTTTGCAGGATGAGTGAGGGACATATGGTCAACGATCCACCGTCATCCAACTTGCAGGTACACCCTGTTGTGTTGCGTAGATCTCTTAATTCGAGCAACCACCCATGTACGCAGGTAGTGAGATCTCTGTTCCCTGCTGCCTGGTGTAGGTATAAGAGGCCTGGAATGACACAAAGTGGTCTGGCACGCTGGTACGCTGGGACACATCCCTTTGACGGATTGAGTTCTCGTCACGAGCCTGGTGAAGGTCTGATCGCGCATACGCCAAGGGGCCACGGGTAGAGTACACCATTACTCAAGCACAGACAGACGACGACGTCGACGACAACAACATTCTGAACAACAAGGAGCTGACCGTGAGTGACGCTGAGTAGCAGCGTTTGCCAGGAGCCCCGAAGAACAGTGACAGAATGGAGTAATCGTTAGAAGGCGAAGTGCTCGCGGGCTCGCCGCGAGCAACGATCATGACCCAGGCAAGGTTTGTAAACAAAATGCTACTACGTAACTTGTCGAGGACATGTATTCGCTCAGGGTCGCAAGACTCGCTGCAGCGCTGGTCAACACCCTTGCATGGCTGGACTACGAGAGCGACACCGGGAAACTAAGGCATGGCCACAGAACGTGGCAGCACACTACTTCTTGGCGCCGGCCTTGGCCGCAGACTTGGTGACCTTGCCCGCCTTGCCGTCCGTCTTCTCGACCGACTTGATCACGCCGACAGCGACAGTCTGACGCATGTCGCGAACTGCGAACCTCCCCAATGGAGGATACTCCTGGTAGGACTCGACACAGATGGGCTTCTGCGAAACGAGCTTGACAATGGCGGCGTCACCCGACTTGATGAACTTGGGGTTGGCCTCCATGACCTTACCGGTACGGCGGTCGATCTTCTCAATGAGGGTGTCGAACTTGCACGCAATGTGGGCGGTGTGGCAGTCGAGGACGGGAGTGTAGCCGGCACCGATCTGGCCGGGGTGGTTGAGGACGATGACCTGGGCGTTGAACGAAGCGGCCTCCTTGGCGGGGTCGTTCTTCGAGTCCGAGCAGACGTTGCCACGGCGAATGTCCTTGATCGAGACGTTCTTGACGTTGAAGCCGACGTTGTCTCCGGGGAGACCCTCGGGGATCTGCTCGTGGTGCATCTCAACCGACTTGACCTCGGTGGTAACGTTGGTGGGGGCGAAGGTGACGACCATGCCGGCCTTGATGATACCGGTCTCCACACGGCCGACGGGGACTGTGCCGATACCGCCGATCTTGTAGACGTCCTGGAGGGGGAGACGGAGGGGGCGGTCGGTGGGGCGGGACGGGGGGTCGATGGCGTCGATGGCCTCGAGAAGGGTCTTGCCCTTGGAGACGCCGGCCTTGGTCTCCTTCTCCCATCCCTTGTACCAGGGCATGTTGTTGGTGGGCTCAATCATGTTGTCACCGTGCCAGCCCGAGATGGGGACGAAGGCAACCGACTTGGGGTTGTAGCCGACCTTCTTGATGAAGCCCGAAGCCTCCTTGACAATCTCGTTGAAGCGGGCCTCCGACCACTTGCAGGTGTCCATCTTGTTGCAAGCAATGATGAGCTGACGGACACCGAGGGTGAAAGCGAGGAGAGCGTGCTCGCGGGTCTGGCCCTCCTTGGAGATACCAGCCTCGAACTCGCCGACACCGGTGGCGATGATGAGAATGGCGCAGTCAGCCTGCGAGGTACCCTGGATGTTAGCCCAAGATCAACGAATTTTGCATCGCAGGCAAATGTGGCAGTGCCTCTTTGTCCATCCACCAAACCAAGTGGTCACTCACGGTGATCATGTTCTTGATGAAGTCACGGTGACCGGGGGCGTCAATGACGGTAACCTGGTAGCGGGGGGTCTCGAACTTCCAGAGAGCAATGTCGATGGTGATACCACGCTCACGCTCGGCCTTGAGCTTGTCAAGAACCCAGGCGTACTTGAACGAGCCCTTGCCGAGCTCAGCAGCCTCCTTCTCGAACTTCTCAACGGTACGCTTGTCAATACCACCGCACTTGTAGATAAGGTGGCCGGCTAAATGTCAGCATTACATAAAAGACTCAATTTACTAGTGGTCGACTTTCCGGAGTCTGAACGTCAGCTCGTACTCTCTGAACACAATCGCGCCGTACGTACCGACGTGGCCAATGACGACGACGTTGATGTGGAGCTTGTCCTGGAGAGGTTAGATGATGACCAGAGACGTTGTGGGGTCGACAGAGGGGAGAGGGTTACGGAGGGGATGGGTGGTAAAACTGTGGTTTGGTCTGGCGTGGTGTGGCGACCGGGTTTGTAAAATTTTCACTTACCTTGCCCATTTTGAAACTTTTTTTGTTTTAGGGAGACTGGGCGTCAGTACGAGAGTAGATGAGAGTTGATAAAGTAGCCCAGAGAGATGTCGGATGATGGAAAGGGAGGTGGGGTGGTTGCTGAGGTGGCGATACAGAGTAGGGCGACAAGGGTGCCTGCTTGCAGCTGCCCGGCGTTCGATAGTGTGGGAATGGAGCAATTGATTGGCTCGCGAGAAGCCAGCGGTGATTCAAGTGGTGTAGATGTGTGATGTTTGGATGGGGGTCCGGACCAGTAGTACTCACTAGGAAGAGTAGAGGGAGAGTGGAGTGAAGAAAGACGAAAGCGAAAACGCATCGCTTCAAAAGGGATGGGACAGCGATGGCCATTGAGTATTTTCAGGGTTCTTCTTCAGTTATAATCCCGGAAACACCGTTGTGGCAGGAGCCCTTGCTGAAACCCATTCATGGGCCTTCTTGGGGTCAAATTTGGATTTTGAATGTCCAAGCTCCGAAAAATTGCTCACAGCCAATCATAACCTTGTTCTTGCTTCCATACCCCTAATCGATCGCCGTCATATGACCACTAAAAGTAAAATGTTCAACCAGGCACCAGATCGCGTCTCAACGTTCAAATTCACATGTGGCAATACTTAGCTCAGACTGTTGTAATACATCGGTTGTTACAATTGCCCATTCGTTACCACTCGGTCTTCCATTATCAGCATGAGCTAGCATCGCCTCATACTTGTTTACGCCCAACCCTCTGGCACAAGCAATCACATGCTCCCATTCTCACTTTCTAATTGGCCTCGTGCACCTCTAGTCCACTATAGGAGGCAGACTGACGAAGGGGTGTACAGGAGAGATGTACACTGCTGGTCCAAGCGTGGGAAAGTGTTGACTGCACGGGGCCGGTCGACTCTGCACAGGCTCAACCGCGCAAGGAGTGAGTGACCGCACAGGCGCACATCGCTACACACACAGATCCACTATGTCGATGGAGCTAGGACGATTACGTTTACAGGGTCATCGCATCTGAACTATCAAATGCCACCACCTCCTCGGACCAGGTCTGTTCACTTGATCATTGCAAACTTGAACTTGTCAAGTGAGCACCAACAAGAAATTCTCACAAGCTGTGGATGATTCTAGCTCTCTGGCGGCCGGTCGATGCCTCTGTTGATTGGCCGTTGGTAATTGAAGACATCCTGTCTGAAGAGTCACTTGGTTAACTCAGGGTTGGCTTGGCATCCTGAGAGAAAACTTGCTTTTGCTGATACCACTCGCGATCAAGGAAGGGGAACAGTGCGCGCTTCAGAGGGTCATTCTGAGGAAATAACTCTCGGCGAGTCTAAAATATTCAAGTAATATACCAGGATTAACAGGTCCTAGACCATTGACCTCCTCAACCTAGCTGATATCTTGATACACCACTCGACGACGCCTGCTGGGGGGAGGAGCTTCGTGACGTTTGGTCCGCAATCGCCCCTCGCTCAGCTACTCTCAATCATTGCGGCGCTCAGGCCATGTTAGCCACCTCCATCGCCCCCATTGCCAATGCAATGGCCACCATACAGGTACCTATGCATCGACTCCCGGTTCCATGCCATACCAACGTCACAGTATGCTATGACGTACGGGGCACGATCAGGCTGCAAACTTTGCCTGAGTCCTCTTCATTAAACGCCGGGTGGTCTCTACCCCTGCTAATGCGCGCACAAGGAGCGCCATGGCTTGCAGAGGGGAAGCGTTCCAAATGCGAACATGAGCCCTCACATCTTTATTCTAGGCCGTCGATACCCGATGCAGAGGACCACATTCATGACGGAGGTATATCCATAACAGGGGTATGAATGCAGATCCCCTGGTTTCGGAAGATTGACGGAAGAAGTTGTTTATCTGACGGATTCGTTACAGGATCCGTATAATTGGCAAGCTTAACATGGGGCGAGTGGCACTTTGGAGTGTGGCGGATCGTCGGATCGGTGAAGGGCGCGAGGGGAAACGTCTCTATCGACGTGATTCACATTACAGCGATCTCTCGGAATTAGGTCACAAGCTTATCAATCGGGATCCCCAGAATACCGATCGGCGGATCGGCGGAGCACTCGCAATGTCCAGAAACAACAATGATGCTAGATCTATTGCTCTATTGCGCCCTCCATCACTCCTCCATGCATTCACGTCTCCACTAACCAAGTAGTGAGGTATTCCACACCTGACTCCATTTACATACCTCTCTATAGCGGGATGCATGTGGTCTCTCGTGATTCAGATGAGGACGGAGAGCTTCAATATTCTGACAACAACCCTTGCGGGTGTCTCAACCACAAATGCCTTCACGTAGTACCAGAAGTAAGACAAGGACGCTGGCTCTGCCTTTCTTCTTCGACTTAGAGCGTTGTGTGAGGTAGCCCTATTATTAAATGTACTCCCCCCCGATTTCAAGTGATGTGACACTAGAGGACGCCAGCTGACGGCTGAGCACGCTTTAGACGGCGCACAGTGCTCGCGTAGTTCCCCTGTCGCCTTCATCCCCATGAAAGCAAACTGGACCTTGTGCTTTAAGACGCTTTAGCTCAGTGGGAGAGCGAGCGAGTGAAGCTCCAGCACCATTCGTTCTGTCGTGTGTTCAATCCACACAAGCGTCAGAAGCCAGTTCCACCTGATAATGTGGCAGATCTTTTGGTTGTTTTGGGAGCTGTGTCCCACAATTGTCGGCTGCGGCAATGTATTGTGCTCAGTGCGGATAGTACCAAGGTGGATCCCGCCAACCTTGCTGTCGGTTAGGGGAAAGACGCCTTATGATCGTCCCTCAACAATGTGTATACCCGGGTCACCTGTTTTGCCAGAGGATTCGACCACCATCCAACTCATCACGTTAGCGATCTGCTTAACCATCCCAGCTGCCTAGTGTTGCAACGTTGGCAAGAATATCACGACCACGACTGCCATCACGATTTTCCTTGTCCGCTCACGAGAGCTGAACTTCACTGACGGTCCCAACCGACTCTTCGGCATCACGATGGCCATGTCTCAACGGTGCAGTTCAGCTCTGGCTCCCTCATGTTGGCGCACGATTGTCACGCAGCTCTCTTCAGTACCGGGTGAGGTACCGGGATTCCTAACCAGTTCGTGCCACTTCGGTGCCAGAACCGCCCACGGCCCCGTGGAACTCCTGCTGGTCAACTTCTTGGACAAGGCGTTGCGGTACCCCGTGATCGAGGAGATCATCCGCTCGGCCTTGCCTGCCCTCGAGCACCGACTCAGTCCCGTCCAAGCCCTTGGCCTGCTGAGGGGACGAGGCGATGGGGGGACTAACACTCCCGGCCTCGTTCAACTTCTCCCCGAGTGCCCGCGTATCGTATAAGTTCAACGCGCTCACCGACCGAGAGCCGCTGAGCTGCTCCATCGCCTCTCTCCGAAGGACGTGGTACGGTATCAGATTCGCAAATCAAGTCCGTTATGAATAGTGCCTCCGTCATCGTCGACCAGCTACGTCGAACTAACCAGCGACGTCCCGCTCTCCTCTTGTCACAGCCAACCAACGCAGTTCGCCGCAGCTTCCCTCTCCCACAGGACGACCCGGGCGTAGTCGACCGGTGTGGTGTGGTGCCAAGCGAGGACCCCGACGAAGACGACCAGCGACGCATTGGGAATATGCAACAAGAGACTTAGTAGATCGGCAACATGGACAATATGAAGCGCCTTGCGTAGAACGCTCGCGAAAACCGCATCCAGAAGAAGGCTTCCCAGAAGAAGATTGCCAGCCTCCGAGCTCAGGGAGGGGACGCAGAGCAGCGGTATCTTGAACACACGCGCGAGATCTCACCCGCAGCGCCAAGAAGGCTCAGCAGAAACATGGCAACGGTGACCCGAAGACGACGTAAGAGCAGCTGTAATTAGAATCAAATACAGGAGTGGGCTGTAATGTCGTGTTGACATGAAGCACTTCCAAGAGGATAGCTGTAATACATACCATGCGTCTTGTGAGACGACCGATTTACCACCTTTTCATTCAATCGGGAAGGGAGGCTGCTGGGTCTAGGGACAAGACACTGCCGCAGATGGGAGTGTGGATGAGAGAGGAAGGTTTATAGACGACGACGACGAAGAGGATAGTAGGGATGGGTTATTGGGAAGAGAAGAAGCGGGTGACTATGTTCTGAAATGAGTCAAGAACAAGCTATCCCAACTTTCGCCCTCGCCATATCGCCACTCCCGTCTAGCCCGTCTGTCTGGGAGCGGTTTGGCCCCACAAAACACGTGTGTGTCGAATCGAGGACGAGAAGCAGAGGCCTAACGCTGTAATCACTATTGATCAGCTGTCAGGAATCAATGTTGCCCCGATTCCTCCTCTGTCTTGCAATGCACACGCTTAGCCAACGTCTCCCTAGCTCCATGGCGAAGGGAAAGGGCTGTTCGCTATACAACTGGAGTCTTGTCTCGTCTATTAGGGTCCTCCATGGGATTATTGGTTGAGTAGATTTGTCAGCGTGGGGCAGAGACAGATGGTTTGATGGAATGTGCCGGTCTAAACCGGAAAAATCCACGTGGTCCGGATCCGAAGGATATCACTGTCACTGTAGTGCTTTCAATTCGACATGGTCATCCTGTGTTCTTTTGACATCTGACATCTGTCATCTTCGTACTTTTACCTACTTAATCACTCGCACATAGGCTATCCTCTTCATCTCTTACATCGCCTTTGGCTCCCATACACGGGCTCTGTCCCACCCCTCTCTTTACCTGACCATCTCCAAGACCTAGTTCTCAGAGAAAGGCAACTCCAACTCCTCCTCGCCGCCGCCCCAAACCATCGCTCAGTCAGCCAAGCCCACAGCGTCCATCGCCATCCAGACCATGGCCGATACCGCTCCGGTGACAGCAGCTTCATCTCTTCCCCAACCAGGTGACGGCGCATATCTTGCCCGTCCCACCCCACAGCCAGGCGACGGCGCATACCTTGCACAACGTCCGAACAGTGGTCCTTCCCGCGGCCCAAGAAACAACGGCCGTGGACGCGGACGCAAACCTGGAAACGCCGCTCACGGTTCATCTTCTGTTTCTGAGCCTCCGGCGGCGCAAATCGGGGCGCTCAACCTCGACCCGTCGCCTAACGGCGGCCCTCGGAGCGCACGAGGCAAGGGTCGCAACAATGGCCCGCGGCCGAACCGGGCGTCCGGCGGTCCGCATCGCGGCCGCAACAGGCCCCAAAGACAGCGGGACGATCCTGCGAATGTGGTCGCTGCTCCGTCCGGCAGCAGTCCTAGCACCCCGCTGAACCCGACAGCGAGCGTCTTCACCCCCGAAGAGGGTGGACTTAGCCGCCCAAGCTCGCCCGGGTCGCAGTCCAAGAGCCGACAGCGCAAGCCCAAGACGGAGGCGGATGGTGCTGCGGCGCCCAAGCCCGTCTCTAGCCGCCGCGCTGCGTTTGAGCGCGGGACCAAGCTCACCACTGGTGACGCCCCGCCGAAGAAAGAGAAGGCCGCGAGGAAGCCGGTCGACCACCCGGAGCCACTCGGCCCGGAGGCCGACGACCTCAACTCCCGACTCACTCGGGGTCTGCGCGGCAAGCCATTCCTCGAGTGCCCGATCTGCTTCAACCCCATCTTCTCGCAACAGCAGACGTGGTCTTGCCTGCCTCCTCACTCGCCACCCGAGTACCCCAAATCGCTGGAAGAGAATGGGCGGCCGGCATTCGCCACGGCACACTACACTGCGTGCTACACGCCTTTCCACATCAACTGCGTCCGTGACTGGGCATCGCGCAGCCTCCATGACGACGCCGAGCGGATACGCAAGTCGGAGAGCAAGGACGAGCCGTCGTGGCGTTGCCCAGGATGCCAGAAGCACCGCACTCTCAAGGTTGGGGGTTACCGGTG
This sequence comes from Cutaneotrichosporon sp. HIS471, assembly GCA_030864385.1. NCBI lineage: Eukaryota > Fungi > Basidiomycota > Tremellomycetes > Trichosporonales > Trichosporonaceae > Cutaneotrichosporon > Cutaneotrichosporon sp. HIS471. Next base: position 2,359,990 of record AP028240.1, on the reverse strand, counting down.
CTTCTGCGGCCGCCTTGCGAACCCTCCCACGAACACGAGTGCGCCGCATTCATGCAACGATGCCTGCGCGCGCACCCGCCCGAACTGCAGCCACCCGTGCCCTCTCAACTGCCACCCAGGACCCTGCCCGCCATGCCAGGTCGCCCTAGTTGTCCGCTGCCCGTCGCACGCATCGGCCCTCACGGTCAAGTGCTCGACCGCGAGTACCAACGACGCAGCGCTCACACCCGTCTGTGATGAGATTTGCGACCGTGAGCTTGGTTGTGGCAAGCACAGGTGTGACAAACTCTGCCACTTTGGCTCGTGTGGCGACTGTGGTGAGGTCGACACCGTTCGCTGCTACTGCGGTGAGGAGGAGAAGGTCGTACCGTGTGGCTGGAACAAGAGGGAGAGCAAGGTGTGCAGCGATGCCAACGAGACGTGGGAGGGTCGCTTCCCATGCGACCGCGTTTGCAGCAAACAGTACGAGTGCGGCATCCATGAGTGCTTGGAGAGGTGCCACCCACATACCGCCAGTCCCATTCCCTGCCCGACTTCTCCGAGCGTCATCACCACCTGTCCTTGCGGGGCAACCCCGCTCAATCTGCTCCCCGGCTACCCACGACCAGACTGTACGGCGCCGATTCCGACATGCGGAGAGGCGTGCCCGAAGTCACGCCCTTGTGGCCACGCCTGCCCGCTAAAGTGCCACACCGGCGAGTGCCCTCCCTGCCATGAACAGGTGTACCGGCCATGTCGGTGTGGAGAGAACACTCTTCTCCTCGACTGTGACGAGGTTAGAGAACGGCAACAGGCCGGCGAGACCGAGTTCCTGTGTGATCGGGTGTGCAAAGCGCTCCGTAACTGTGGCCGTCACGAATGTGGCCGTGTCTGTTGTCCTCTCTCGTACAAGGCGAAGCGTAAGGCCCGGCGTGCGCTCGACCTTGACTTCGACAACGACGACCTCCATCAGTGCCCTTTGGTCTGCGGCAAGCTCCTCAGCTGCGGTATCCACGCTTGTCCCAAGCCAGACCACAAGGGCGCATGCGGTCGTTGCCTGCAGGCCTCGTACGATGAACTCATCTGCAACTGCGGACACACAGTCGTCTACCCTCCCGTCGCGTGTGGCACCAAGGTCAACTGCGTGTTCCGATGCGCGCGGCCCGATCCGCCCTGCGGCCATCCGAAGACTCCTCACAACTGCCATGAGGAGCCTGATTGCCCACCGTGCCCTTTCCTTACTGCCAAGCCTTGCGCCTGTGGCAAGGACCCCGCGGTCAAGAACATTCGTTGCTCCCAGTCGCAGGACCGCGTCTCTTGCGGTCAGGTGTGCGGCAAGCTCCTCGGTTGCGGCTACCATCGCTGCGAGAAGACGTGTCACCCCGGCGATTGTGAATCGTGCACGCAGACCTGCAACAAGCCCAAGAGGATCTGCAAGCATCCCTGCTCGCACACCTGCCACGCACCCGCCAAGTGCCCTGAGAACGAGGGGTGCTCGACGATCGTCATTCAAACATGCTCGTGCGGCAACCTGCAGACGCGCACCACGTGCGGGTCCAGCACTTCGAGTCCCTCGAGTCGCGAGACAGCCCAGCTCAAGTGCAACGCCGACTGCATGATGCGCCAGCGCAACGCGCGTTTAGCTGACGCTCTCGGCATCAAGCAGCCTATCGACCGGACGCTAACCGAGTGGCCGCCTGAGCTGCGTTCGTTTGCGTTGGCGAACCTCCCGTTTGTCAAGACGGTTGAGAACACTTTCCGCGACTTCGTGAACGGGACGCGCCAGACTGTCATCCTCCCACACATGCCGCCGGCCAAGCGCACATTCGTCATGTCCATGGCGGACGTGTATCATCTTGGCCGTGAACTGATCGATGCTGAGCCGAATCGCTCGGTGCAGATCCGCCGGCGCGTCGACACACGTCTGCCAAACCCCCTCCTGTCGACCGCAGTCCAGCCCGCGCCCTCGAAACTCGGTGGTCTGGGCAACCTCCGCGCGGCACCCGCGGGCGTGTGGACAGGCTCGCGGAGCGGAACTGCGTCGCCGTCCACGGCTGCGTCAGCGGCCAAGGCCAACACGCCGACCGCGAGCGGACCGTCGTCTCGTGTCCCATCGCCCGGCGCCGAGCAATCGCGCGCAACCCCGCCCGAGCCGCCTCGTGCGCATGTCCCGGTCACACATGCTCACGTGCCGGTCCAAACCGTCGGCGTCGTTGGTGACACTGACTGGGACCAAAGCGGCGACGAGGCCAACTGAGCCGATCCGCCGAGAGGCGGAATCGGTGTTTTCGCTCGTTCTACTGTGTAGAGCCTCATAGCAATGAGTGGACCATGCCACATTACATGTCACATGCTGCATATATCGTACAGTCCAGTCTAAGGAAGGAGGTGGATCCAGTCTAGTCGTCGTAGCGCCCGCCCTCATCTGCTTGTCAGCTTACATCCAATTTCCTTGCCCCAGCCGCCGTTATTCCCTGACGTCACTCACCGTCGCCCCCTTCGCCGCCCGAATCGTCGTCCCCTTCTCCGTTGTCGAAGTAGTTGTGGTCGTAGTCCTGGTGGTCCTCCTCGTCCTCATCATCAAAGTCAAAGTCGTCTTCGTCCTCCTCGCCTTCGCTTGGCTCCCCGTCGCCTTCGTCATCATCGTCGTCCAACGCGCGTTTGCGACGGTTCGCACGCGCTATAGCTCGGGCCTTCTTCTCCGCCCCAGTGTTTCCTTCAAAGTACTCAGTCCACAGCGACGGCGGAAACAGCTCGCGGTTGAGGTGGAGCACGTTCGGATCGAGTCGAGAATTACTGCTCGCCGAATTCGTGCCGGTGCGTCTATACCGATCCGAATACGACTCGATTTCTGGTCTCAGCCCTCGTCCCTCATTCTCTCTAGACAGGAAACGTACCAATCCCCACGACCTTTCGCTCGCTCTCGAGACGCCACGGAGCGCCATGCCGTCCGCCATCAGCGTCCTCGAGCCCCTCCGCGAGGTCACGTAGCAGCGTGTTCGTGTGGAAAGTGGCCCGCTCTTCGAACCCCGTCGGGCCTGGCATTTCGGCAGCCTTGTCCAGTGGCTGCGGTCAGACTTTGTAATGGAGGAACTCACGGGATACAACATGCCGCTGCCCTTGACGGGTTTGCTGAAGGACTCGAGGACTGCGCGCGAGTCTTCCTTGCTCATGCCTGCGAAAGCAGCGTTGAACTGGTCACGGCCGGCTGTGGAGCCGCCGCGTCCGCGGCCTCGTCCACGTCCGCGCGACATGGTGGAGGTTGAGGGGGAAGGCCGGAGAGGGGAGCGGGCCCGGGATTAAGGCCTGCGTGGATTGATAAAAGCGTGAGCCCAGCCTTTACGCTGTTGATGGCCCCGGCGCAAGTACTGATGAGATAGAGAGTCGGATGCAAACGAGCTCGTTGACGACGAGGTTGGTTGGGGTTGTTGTGAGTCGTAGATTTCTTGAACTTGATCCTTGAAGTCGGTGGAGGAGACCACGTGACCTCCACGTGAAAGGTACAACCCCGTTTAGTCCCGCCTGTAATGTTCGCGTCAAAGTGGAATCCCTAGTGCTGACGCGACAACAAGGGTATTGACTTTACATCTCAACACCATCACTCCTCCCATTACCCATTTCCGACGCTCGGTCGACCATGTTCCTGCGTCCGCTACAGCTAGCACTTGCCCTCATCCTGCTTGGTCAGGCCCTCGCCGCGTCCAACTACTATTCCACTCTTGGCTGTGAGTCGGTGGAGGTCGCGGTGGCTGGTTGATGGCAAGCTGACGCGCAGTGAAGAAGGACGCGAGCGACGCGGACCTTAAACGCGCATACAGAGTAGGTATCCTCGAGGGCTTGTCGAGCTGCTTGCCCCGTGTGTGCGGAGCTGACAGCAGAAACTCTCCAAGAAGTACCATCCAGATGTGAACCCGGACGAGAGCGCGCACGAGAAGTTCATCGAGGTGGCGAAGGGTAAGCTATCACCTGGGTAATAGAGCTGACAGAAGCGTACGAGGTGTTGTCTGAAACCGAGGTGGGTATATCTTTTGGCGGACGTCGTGTGGCGGCAAGCAGACCAGCCGACGTGGCAGCGAGGGCGGTGACGCGTCACTACCGAAGTCTCCGGGCGATGTCGCCATTGTCCACGAGTGGCCACTGCCGTTGGCAAAGCCGCGGACCCCCGCTTACCTTCTCGTACCGAAACTGACTCCAGACGCGCCAGATCTATGACCGCGGAGGCGAGGCGGCGCTGAAGCGGCACGAGGAGCGCAAGGCGGCGGCACAGCACGACCCGTTCGCGCAGTTCTTTGGCGGTGGTCGCAACGAACCTCCACGAGGGCCAAGCGTCCAGCTCAACCTCGAGGTGTCGCTCTCGGACATGTACTCGGGGCGGACAGTCGAGTTCAACATTCCTCGTCGGTTCATCTGCTCTAAATGCAGCGGTAGCGGCGCCAACTCGCCATCGGACGTTCACCGCTGCGGCACATGTAATGGGCAGGGTGTGGTGATTCAGAAGCACCAGGTGTTCCCCGGCATGTTTACGAATGTGCAGATGACGTGAGTCGCGACGAAGGATATGGAGGAAAGCTTTCGGCGCGGTCCGCTCACCATACAATGTCAAGAGCTTACCCCAGATGCCCACATTGCGGTGGTAAGGGCGAGCAGATCACGAAACACTGCAGCGACTGTGGCGGAGCACGCACAGTGGAGAGGCAGCACACGCTGGCGGTCCATGTCCCGGCGGGCGCGCCAGAGGGGTACGAGGAGCGGTTCCAGGGCGAGGCGGACGAGAGCCCAGACTTCGAGCCCGGGGACGTGATCGTTCACGTGCGCTCCACGCCGCAGACGAACAAGGGGTGGACGCGTAAGGAGTCGGGTCTGGTGGGGAGGATCACGCTCAGTGTGGTGGAGGTGAGTGTCATCATCGAGAGTGACTAACCACAGGCACTGCTCGGCTTCGAGCGCAACCTCACGAGCCTGGACGGGCGGACCATCCCTGTCGGGCGTGCTGGAACCACTCAACCGGGCGAGGTCGAGGTCATCGAGGGCGAGGGCATGCCGTCGTACCACGACATTCCCCAGGGCGACATGTACATTGAGTACAGTGTGGTGATGCCGACGGCCGTGACGGACGGCATGCGGAAGAGTGAGTCACGACGAGCAGCTGTGCATGCGTGAGTGTTGAGCTGACAGTAGAACTGGTGGACGCATTTGGGGGGAGCGGACGGCGCGACGAGCTGTAGCATTGTATGCATCTATGACATCGGCTGCCCTCTTGAGCCGCTCCAACTGACTCCAGGAAGGGGCACAGTCCGTTAGGGCCTGAAGACGGTTGCGGTCTGAAGCCTCATCCTTTGCACTTGTAGGCAAAGTCGCGGAACGACATTGGCGATCAGCTAATCTGGAATAGAGACCCGTGGGTTACATCATCATCCCACTTGGCTAGAGGGGTTTGACGCCCTTGGGAAGTTGCGTCTGGTGGAAACCGCAGACAGTGAAGGGGCCAGTATTTGCTCCGGCGGCCTCAGCAGGTGGGCGTCGGAATCGGATTCGTCGGAATCGGATCTCTTCACGAGAATATGACTCGATCGCGGCTCCGGACAGTCCACAAAGATGCTCCTCAGCTCCCATCCTCCATCGCCACCTCTTCTAGTCGTCCGCATAGATCCAGTTCACCCGATGGCCCCGCGTCCACCCCATGCCCTCCCACAGCGCCTCGCTAGCCCCATTCGTCACCTCGACATGGCAGAACCCAGGCAGGCCCGTCATCTTGCCCAGTCTGTGCGCGAGCACCACCTTGGCCAGCCCACGTCGCCGAAACTCGGGGAGGGTGTACAGCGCCCCGATGGCACCATCGGCGACAGTGACGACCCACGCAACGGGCAGTGAATCCGTAGTTGGGCGGAGGACGGACGTATGCCCCAGCTGCGTGGCGTACCATTCCCTTGTACGGTATCCGCTCTTCGCTTGGATCTGGGTCAGCCAAACCAAAGACGACATACAAGAACTTCGTCTCCAGGTCTTCCTTCGTCTAGGATTAGGCCACACGTAACCGCCTGGCTTGCGTCGACTTGGGCGTTCGTTGGGGCGAGAAACGTCGTACACATCGTATGGTATCGCCCACCGACGACGTTGAGGCGCAATGACTCGGACCACAACTCGTGCACCGCACCGAGCTTATACCCTGGCCGGTCGCGCAACATCTCCCCAACGACGGCGTTTACCATCGCCCGTCCGCGCTCCTTCTCCTCATTGGTGATAGGGCCTGCTTCAAAGCAGTGGAAGATGCGCATCTGGCCCACGGGTCCAGGCAGGACCGCGACGACCATCCACTCGGCTGGCGGGTCGGCTGGGAACGTCGCGAATAACTCGAGCGTCGGAGAACTGCGCATCGACCCGACGAGGGCTATCGAGGTGGGGAGGAGGGCCTCGAGGAGCGGCAGGAGGGCGACGGGGTCGCGCGGATACCGCTGTGGCTTGGTCATGGTGAGTTAGGTTACCAGAAGCTTGAATGCCGAGGTATTTTGAGAAGCCGGTTCGACACTTACAGTCTTTGACGGAGATTGGATGATGTCCTCGATCCTCCGTGTTGCAACCTCCACTTTGGTGACCAGCCGAGCGAGAAGGTTGTTCAAGTTGCATCCTCCTTCCCCCTTCCTCGCCTCCCCCCTTCACTTCCCACGCCACATCTACTCATTATCATCGCGACTGGTCGTACTTGTCAAAGGGTTAGACGGTGGTATCGGGTTAGCCGACGCCCTCCCCATCGTCTTCGTTCCACCCATCAGTTGTCGTCTGTGCCGTCCCCCTCTCTCCCCACCCTCCTTTACCTCCTCTACCTCCTCTCGTCCCGTCTCCGACCCTCCTTTACCTTCCCGACCTCATCTCCTCCCCGCCCACGACACCATGCCTTACGTCCCCCGCACGCCGTGGGCGCATCACATCCGCCAGGCGGACGAAGACATCAACTTGCGTCCGTCGACGCCCAAGCACGGCATCACCGACCGGTACCGCCTGAGTATTCAGTTCAAGCGCGTAAGTACTGTTGGAGCGTGTTAGCGGCTCTGACAGCAGGGCCCACACCTGGAAGACGACGATGTTGAGGAGAACTCGTTCCCACTCTCGGATTTTACGCTCGGCTCAACGCGGCGCGCCAAGGGGCGCCCTAAGTTTCTCGCTGGGTTCGGATCGGATGCCACCGCAGAGCACTCGCGAGTGTCGTTCAACTTCTCCCGGCGATGGCTGTACATCTACGCGATTCCCATGACGTTCAACGACACGCCACCCGTCTTCCTCCCGCTCGAGGCGGAAATCCCCTTCGAGGACATCGTCACCAGCGGCATCCGCGTGGCTAGGAAGAAGATCGAGGGCGGCTATGCCGTGACACTGACGGTCACAACGCGGCGCCCTGGCCGCTTCTATGCCCAGGTCAAGGACAAGAATATCATGCGGCGCGCCACCGCGCGCGACTTTGTCTTCTCCCCCTCGGCCAAGGAGTCGACGGAAGGCCGCTCCGTGCAAGTCATGCAACAGGAAGGTGAGAGCTTCAATATACAGAGCTCACGCCAGGCATCATCATCCACGAGGGACATGCAGGTCCGATCCCGTCCATCTCGGACGAACCGTTCGCTGTACCCGTCCAGGCGTGGCTGTCGTGGCAGTTCGAGTTCCGCCTCGACGCGGCTGGCGTCCAGCGCTTCCGTCGAAAACTCATCGACCTCAACATCTGCGGGCGCGAAGAGGGACAGGACCTGCTTGGGCCTAACCTCAAGATGGGGCACGCGAAGGACATGTTGGCCGTCGAGATGGCGCATGTCAAGAACATCCCGGCGTTGTCCAAGCGCAGCTTCGAGGTCCGATATCTCGTCGAGGGGCTGGTAAGCTACGGGCTTGTCGTCCCCTCCGAGATCCCCGAGCTACTCAAGGAGCTGGATGTGATCTGTCGCAATAACCGTGACCTGAAAGTCCGCGTCCTCACATCTCTATTCAACGAGGAGCGCATCCACAACCTCAAGGCGATCGTTTTTGGTGAGCTAGATCCTCCACACCCTCGAGCTGACGGCAGTCCGTTCTAAACAGCTCCGCGGGAGGAAAGACGTGTCTGACGATAAACTCGCGTCCTTCTACCGCTGCACTGTCACACCCACACGCATCTGTCTCAATCCTCCAGAACTCGCGACGTCCAACGAGGCCCTGCGACAGCATAACAAGTTCCGTGACCGTTTCCTGCGCGTCACGTTCATGGACGAAGGTGACCGTATCCAAATCAACCCCACAATCATCGGCGCAGATGAACAGGCGCCGCATCTTGGTACACTAGCTCGTGTGCGGCGCGCATTGAATTGCGGCTTGGAGATCGCCGGACGACACTACGTGTTCCTTGCGTACGGGGCGTCTTCAGCGCGCGAGCACAGCTGCTGGTTCGTTGCCGAGGACCCAGAGAACGGCTTCACAGCCGAGGCGGTGGGGAATAAGCTGGGCTTCGGACAGATCAAAGACACGAACGTCGCCAAACACGCCGCGCGCATGGGAATTGTGAGTCTCTCGGCGATTGCGAGCTAACCCCAGCCCTTCTCCTCCACGCGTCCTGTCAATGTACAGCTTAATGTGCTCTCCAAGATGCCCGACCTCTTCCACATCGTGAAGAGGAAAGACGGCTCTGTCGACAAGATCTGCTTCACTGATGGTGTGGGGATTTGCGGCACCGGCGTTGCGCGCGAGGCGGCCAAGTCGTTCGGGATAAAGGACAGCGCAATACCGTCGGCCATCCAGATCCGCTGCGGCGGCATCAAGGGCGTGCTCGGCGTCTGGCCAACCCTCTGCAACGCCGAAGATGTCCGCTTCCGCCACTCGCAGATCAAGTTCGGGACGGACCCGAAAACGATGCAGTTTGGCCTCAACGTTGTCCGGGTGGGCTCATCCGAGAGTTGAGCTGACGCAGACCGCCGAGTTCCGCCGTGCTACCTTGAACCGTCAGTTCATCATCATCCTTGATCACCTTGGCGTGCCCATGCCTGTGTTCAAGGAACTCTTCCTAGAGGCCATCATCAAGATCCGAGAGATCCCGTTGCGAATGAAGAACGGGCAGCCGACGGGCAACGACATGCGTTTAACCCGCTCAATGCCGAACGTCAAGCTCATAGACATGCTGGAGGCGGGCTTTAACCAAGATCCTCTCTTCGTCGACCTCATCAAGGTGCTCGAGACACACCAGCTCCACAGGCTCAAGTGGAAGAACCGCCTGGAGCTCAAGGACGGTGTCTGCCTCATGGGTGAGTCACTGTGTGGCGTGGCTGATGGAAGGCATCGCGGACGAGCTCGGCATGCTGAATGAGGGCGAGGTGTTCTGCCAGTACTCGAACCCCAACGAGCCCGAGGTTGGGCCTGTCGTCGTAACAGGCGAGTGTGCGATCATGCGTGCACCATCGCTCCATCCAGGTAATTTATAATGAACCTCTTAGTAACTGAATCCAGGTGACATCCGCACAGTCCGCGCGGTCGACCATCCGGACCTCCGCCATCTGTGCAACGTCGTCGTCTTCTCGGTGAAAGGCAAGCCCTTGCCGGACCAGCTCTCCGGTGGCGACCTGGACGGCGACGACTACACCCTGATCTGGGACAAGCGACTGCTGCCCAGGATGGTCGTCAAGTCGGCCAACTACACGGCGCCGAAGCCGTTCAACGTCAAAAAGCATGTCCAGAAGAGGCACGTCATCAGTTCTTCCTCGACTACATCAAGAACGACATCTTGGGACAGGTCAGCAACGCCCACCTGGCACACGCGGACCGTGAGCCCAAAGGGCCCAGCTCGTTAATCTGCCTCGAGCTGGCTCGGCAAGCGAGCTTGGCGTGAGTACTCTGTCGCCGTCGTTTCTGACGTTGCAGGGTCGACTTTGCGAAGAGTAGGCCGAATTGGGGGGATGCACTCACACAAAGCGGGTGTACCAGCAGGAATGCCTCCAGAAGTGAGTTAGAGGTGATGGTCGAGGGCTCACACCAGATGCGCCCAAAGCAGTGGCCCACCTTCATGGGCAAGGTGCGTCCAGGATCTTGCGCGTTGACCACAGGACATCTCTAAGGCGGCGAGGCACAACTATACTAGTCGACAGGTGCTCGGCGTTCTCTTTGACTTGGTGAGCTGCTATATCTGGCCACTCAGCTCATGCTAGGTCCACCCAGACCCTGTGTTCATGCCCACCGACTTCCGCCTTATCCCTGACGAGGAGAAGCGGGACTCCCGCCTCGCGCAGTACAAGATCCCCCCCTCCATCCTAGACGACGCCTTCAAGCTCAAGCAGTATGTCACCTGCCCTGTGTATTGACGAGCTGACAGCAGGGACTACGACACGACCATCCTCGGCCTCATGGCGCGCTACCGCATCACCGAGGCCGAGGTCGTCGCAGGCGTCGTATTGCGCAACCCGAAGCGCCGCGGCGGACGGGATGGCGACCTGAAGGAGGCCGTCGAGCACAATTATCGCGCCCTCCGCGGTGTGGTCGTCGAACACGTGACGGAATTCTTAGCCTCCCGGAAGTTCAAGGGTGCCGTGTCGCCTCTGCAGATCTACGCTATTGCCGCGTACCAGGTCACATATGTCGACGAGGTGCGGGAGGCCACCGAGAAGCGGCTCGGCATCAAGGGTGTGCTGGCTGAGCTGCTAGATGTGGAGGAGGAGGAGGAGGAGAGTGAGGCGAAGGCCGATGGCGCGAAGACGGGTGAGGCGCAGGCAGGCGAGGCGCAGGCTGGTGATGCGAAGGCGGACGACCGCCCATCAAAGCCATCGGCTACCACGTCGGAGACTAAGTCGGCGACCGAGGCAGGGCCGGACTCGTCAGCCCACCCCGGGGCAACAGCTCCCTCTGAGACCAACTCTACCTCGCCAGCCGAGGCCAAGGCTGAGTCAACCACCGACGCGGCTTCGACATCGTCTCACGCTGCGGACGTGTCCCCTGGGCCAGCGTAAGTCCGTGCGCGGCCGCACTGACACCAGGCCATTACTGTCGTTCCCATGGGTGTTCCTCCGGGAGCTCTGCGACCTTCCGAACGTCCGCGGTAGTGGGCCCGTCATCACCGTTCCCGTACCTACCAAGCAGGCGAATAAGGCAGCTGTTGCCGTTACGAGCGATGGCCAGGCTGCTACTGCGCCGCGCAGAAGAGGAAATGGTCATGCTGTGGCCAACGCCAACCGTGTGTCGAACAACACATCCCAACCCAATGGCTCTGGCAAGAGACAACCCTCTCCGCAGTCTCCGATTTCACCCTGCAGCAACATCCACCCATCACGACAGACGCTCTTCAATGGCGCGCGCGCCAATGGAGGGAACGGGGCCAGCAGAGTCAACAACCACGGACGGAGCCATCAGCACAACGGCGGCTGGCACGGTGGCCAGGGCACGTCCCAGTTCCGGACTTCCAGGGAGAGGATGGAAGCGTATGACGACGACAAGACGGCGTACGACGCGTTGTCGGAGGCCGACGGATGGGGTCCTCCGTCCACTGCTCGGTCCGAGGCCGGTGTACGGAGCGGGCACGCCCAACAGAGCAAGAGCGGTTCGTGGAGTCAGTCCAGCGGCTGGGGAAAAGGGTCCGTCGAGACCAGCAGCTCGGGAAGCAGACCCGCCGCCCTTGGTACAAGAGGGGGTTCTAGACCCCCCGAGTCGCCACGCAGCATGCAGAGCAACGGAAGCCGCAAGAGCAACTATTCGAAGAGCTCCAGACTCGGGGACATGGACGGAATCACCGCCGGCCTGGGCGATGTGCACCTCAACGGCAACGGCAAGGCTAAGGGGAACGGCAATTCCAAATGCAACGATAAAGGGAGCGGCAACGCCAACGTCGGTGGATATCGCTGCAGAGGCCCACTCCCATCCCAGACAGACGCATTCATGATCGCACTCCACGACGGTACTGCCCCGACGAGGGTGTACGAGGAGCATTGGGACGGTGGGGGCTGGGACAACGGCGGGTTGGGCAACGGAGGCGATGCCTGGGTCAACGGCGCTACCGGCAGGCGTAACATTGGTCCCACCCCGACACAGGTGCGCAAACCCAAACCCTGGGAGTTAGACCCCCACCCGAGTGGGTGGTGAGAGGTGTGAGGGGCGCGTAACGCTCACTGTACTCTTATGCATGGTCAACATTTGCCTGCGGCGTGAGAGATCTCCGTGTAGCCTGTGACACCTGCCTCTCAGCGGGACTGAGGTTCCACCCAATTTGAGGTCGGGAGGTGTCGGTAAACGTCCGTTGCTTGGACCTCCTGGGATCCCACATCGCAGTGCTGGAATTGATCTTGAGAAGTTCCGGCCAATGCTGCCTCAACCAAGCTGCAAATAACGAACGCTTGCATCTGACTGAGCGATGCAGACAACTGGGTCCTCTTGCATGTTAGCACTAGCAACATCGACTGCGAGCAGTATGCGCTACACCTGTCCCACCCACAATCTGCCAAGAACACCAAATAAATGAGACGGCGGGGTCCCCACGCAATCGGGACACTCACTTACGTCATTTTTTGTCACCTGGAGAGGTGACTTAGTCCAGACTTCATCCCGTAATATTACCTTAACCGCCTTCGCTTATGCAACTTGTCATCCTCCATCGCTCCACACTCTATCCATGACAGACATCGTCCTACACTCCGAGGGCGCTTCACGAGGCCGTGCCACTCGCGTCCGGGACTTGATCCAACCCCCAATCATCCGGCAGGTGCGCTTCCCCTCCCCTTCGTCCACCTCCGTCCTCCGTCCTCCTTCCTCCGCACCAGGAGGCTAACCGCAGTGGATAGCGGGGGGAAAACTCTACCGCGAGCGAGGAGAACGTTCTTCCCCGCGCATAGAACTCTTCCTCGACCTCCTCTACGTCGGGGTAGTGCACCAGCTCGCCGATGCTGCTGTTGAATCACCTTCTGGGGCGGGAGTCGCGCGTTTCATACTCACTTTCTGGCCGAGTTGGAGTGTTTGGGAAGAGGCGAGGCGGTATTCCAACGTCTCGGGAACTGATGATGTAAGCCTGAAAAAAGGGGGGCTGACGATAGCTCGTGCACCGCCTGTGGGTACTTATCGGGATGCTGTGTATTCTGGGGTACACGGCGAATGCGAGTGCCATCCCGCTGTCTGGCGAGGCCCAGGCAGCGGCTGGGGAGGTGGTGGCACTACTGATGCGCGCCGAAGGGGCGGCAGCGAGTGCAGTGGTTGAGGACGAGCACTCGCCCGTCCGCGCTGCTGCCGCCTTCTTTCTCGTCATCAAGGCGACGCGCGCAGTCGTGCTCTTCCTGTACGGGTGGTGGCTTCCCGCCTTCCGCAGCCCTCAGGTCTTATCCGGCATTGCGGTCGCCATCCCGATGCTAGCCTACCTCCCCCTCATCTGGGTCCGCACACGTCGCGCCCAAGTCGGCTGCGCGGTAGCAGGTATTGTGCTGGACCTAATGCGCGTCGACATGATCCTGTACACCATCTACGGGCGGTACCTGCTCGCCAAGCGGCGGAGGGAGGTGAAGCGTCAAATCGCCTCTGGAGAGCTCGATGCGTCCAATGCGCCCGACACCAGACTTCCTCTTATGAAGATGGTTACCCTGCCTGACCATATGCGTATTCCAGGTCAGTTAAGATGTGATGGCGCTGACATCAGCGATTAATATCGAACACTCCGTCGATCGGAGCGGAGCGTTCACCGTCCTTGTGGTAGGTTCTGAACAGGGTGGTGCTGATAAAGCTTGGCGAACTCGTGGCGAACCTCCTTTACATTGCGAAGCCGGGGGAGTATGGGGCGGGACATCAGTTTGGCAAGGCAAGCTTGGGGTTCATGGTTGCGTGGGCACTTAACTACATGTGAGTCGGGTTGAGGGTGGAGGGAGGTAGGAGGAGTGCTTGAGGGTGGAGGGAGTCGACTGTGGTTCTGAGAGAGGGAGAGAGGGAGACATACTTGTAGAGGATATTGCCTCTCGCTGGCTGTCTGTCTCTCCTCAATTGTCAGCTGCCCGCCGCAGTGAGGTGAATGCGACCCGGCAGCTCGGGCCTCCGTGATTGTCAACGACGGAGAAACGGTGTGCCGACGAGGCGAGCTGAGCTAGCTCGATGCCAACGAGCCATAATGACACTGCTCGGGACACAATGGGCACGTCGCGACAATGGCGCCACTCTGGACATGGCTGAACACAACGTCTTGCTGACCTCACTAACACCCAGGTACACCCTCCCGTCCGACCAGCACATTATCAGGTACGACGCTTATCGATTTCCAACTGACTCAGATACACGCACGCACTGCGGCGCTCGTGGCTGACAGGCGTCCTGTTCATCTTGTGAGTGCGGCTTGGAAATCACGAGTCCATGGGACCAGCCGTATAGTCAACGGTCGGGGATGGTGACTGTGTCAATCGCCACACTGGGCAGGTCGGGACCTTCCGGAAGGTGTGGATCCCCGCAAGAGTCGTCATCTCAGCTGTCGCCGGGGCTTGTCGACGCAACCCCGTGACCACAAGCCGCCGGCACGCTTCCCACAATCCCGCACTAACACCAGTTTCCACTGGCCGTTGTGCGCGGCCATCGTTCTCGCGGCAGCCGCGAGCAGCAAGATGGTCAGCAGCGATACCGTCGTCGAGCCGGGTGTCAAGTGGTGCGTCATTGTTCTCATTATCCCGGAATCCCCTTTCAGCCGCTGTGATTCCGGGACCTCGCAGCGTTGTGTTGTTAAAAGGCACCAACAGTGGGCGCGTTGCATGGAAGCATGTACAGCATGTACATGTACCCCGCATCCGAGATGCGCTCACGCTCGCCGCGTTGTGCTCGACGTGCCTCTACTCTGTGCCAGGTTACGTAAGGCGCACGTACCAGCCCACCAGGACAATCTTAAGTGCAGCTAGCGCCGGCGTCTGTGGTCGTGCCTATCGTCCACGCCACAGCAATGACAATCTGCCTAATCTATCTTTGCTGACGGAAGGTTCTGGGGCGCCGGACTGGGCGCCGCTGTCCTCTTCCTTGGTCTCATCGATATGTTGCATGGGGAGCAAGACGCCTGGAATGTCGCCCGCATCCCAAGGGTGAGTCACTTGCGGAACCGGCCGGCCTCGGGCCGGACTGTTCCGCATCCTTGTTCTGGACCTACGACACCCGTGCCTGACCGGACGAAATTCGCCGACTTTGGGCACAAACATCCATTGTCTCAAATACCCACCATCACCCGGCCACGGAGTCATACAGTCATGCCAACATGCCAAGGTGACGCGTTGTTGATGAGGGCTGGCGAGCCGGGTGTCACCGGCCGATGGTGCGGCGTCTTGGGCTATCCATTTGGTTATGCCGGCCGCCGTGGCGCCCATGGGCTCAAGCTGCTTTGTTCCGTGGGGGAGGCGTGAGACGTGAATCGTGGAGGACCTCGGCTCGGACGCCACCCCGCGGCCTAGCGTGGGATGGGGATGGGCCGGGGTCTGGTTCTGGGGCGTAAGAAGGGAGAAAACGACAAGGCATCGTTACGACGCGCGTCGACTAAGGAACGGGCTGCGCTTGCGGGGCTGGCGTGACCGGCTCCACCGAGTTCATGCCAACCGATCAGCTCGTGTGCTGCGTGATGAGTGGTGGGTGATGTGTCGGGGTGGGGGAAAGTCGGGAAGGTTGGTCGGCGTCGACGCCCGTCGCGTCACCCGGTGACCCGACACCGTCACTTGTGACGTTTGAATTCCCGCGCCCCGCCCGCCGCGAGAATTGAACGCGGGGTGGGGCGTGCATCCCCCACTCCTCCCAGCTCCTACGTCGCCCATGCCGCCCAAGATACGCCCACGCTAACTGCAGATCCTGCGTTTTGCAGCTGCATGTGTAGGCGCGATTCTGCTCGCCCTGTACCCGCTGTACGCCAAGACGTTAGATTCGACCGAGATGCTCGCCTTAGCAGTCGGCATCACCTGGGCCGTACTGGTAGTATACGTATTTGGCGCACTTCCCAAACCTGGCGCCATTCTGTCAGACGACGAGACAGAGGCACAGGCAGTCGTGACTGTCACTGACCTGGAATCTGGGGGCGGGTTCGAGGAACACCCGCACAGCGCAGATGAAGACTACCCCACGAATCACATGCACGACGACCACTCGCCTGAAGTCCATGCCTTGAAGCCCTAGCGCGAACGTAGCGTGGGCTTGGACTAGGACCCGTCTCATCCCCGAATCTGATCTGAGAGAGAGAGAGAGAGAGTACAATCACACGCAGTTTGGTTGGATGCATTGTTTGAACCGTTTTACCGGTGGTCCAAGCGCGTCTGTGCGGGTATGTGCGAGTCGGGGCGAGGCGACACCGCATGGCGTTTCTCGCGCTATGACTAACAGGAGAAGAGACAGAGACAGGAAACAGGAAACAGGAGACAGGAGACAGAAGCAAGAGACTGGGGAAGCTTGGTTGATCCGAGGTGTCCGCAGATATTCCGGTGGCCATTCACATGTGAGTGACGGCCCTCATACAGAAAGACTTGTTTAGCATTTCCAAGTGGGACAGTTCAGTGCCTCTGACGTGGACATTGTGCCTTTGTCATCGGGTGTGTTGGAATTTGGAGCACGCGTGTTCACAGAGTACACACAAGAGAATGAGGGCGTCTTTGCAAAGTAGAGACTGGCGTAACTTTCCACGCCCTGCTACGCCACAGTGGTCATTACCCTCTGCGGTCTACGGCCTTTGGCCACTTATTCCAACAAGTTTGTAACGATGTGAGTAATGCAAAGAGGTTAGTAGTCACCAGGAGATTTACCGATGTGCCGATGTGCCTTTTCAGGGTAGGAAGATAGCCACACCTTGAGCTGCCCTGGGCCCTGAACAACCTCTTTTGTCCGCTGAAACTTGATACTCTTTACTACTAGTCATCTACAAAGATATGGTCTGTGCTCGATTGCGATTGCGGGGGTTGATGGGGTTGATGGCATGAAAGACGCTCGGTCGCGGTGAGAAGCATTCTGGTGATAGAGATTTGATGTGCGATATGTGCGAAATGGGGCACTTGTAGTCTACGCTACGACAAGCCAGAGATACATGGCTACCCATTTGAATGACCCAGGTGGCGGGTGACACGACAATGGCGGCGTCTTCGGTACTCGGTACTCGGTACTCGGTACTGAACGTATAAGGTATACGTATCCGGAGTTGGGTTTGGGGTTGGGGTGTGTCAACGAGAGTCACCGCAGTGACCGTCAATGGAGTGCTTGACCCACGCACGTGCCCGTATTACCCCGCATCCCTATGCATTAAGCGCTTTGCGGTGACAACAATGAAGTGCGACGACGTTTGGGCCTTGTAGGTTTTGTGAATAGTTGGTGGTACGTGTGTTGGTTGTCAGTGTTTTAGTGTCAATGTTACAAAGGTGAATAAGGTGAATGAGTTGAGAACAATGAACAAAGCAGTCATGCACCGGCACAATACCATCAAATTCAGGGAAAATTAGTTAAAGGATTAACTAGACTAACAGTTCACAGACCCCACGTGAATATCTACAAACTAATTTGTATAAACAAATACAAATCAAAAAACAAAACCAGTCTATAGTTTAAACTAGAGTGGAGGGGTTGTGGGTTCCTGATCATCCTGATAAACCCTTAAGAATTATTCCCCTGAAAATGTTGAACCTGAAGGATTGGATTGAGTTGACAGGGACGTTTAGTCCCATTGTTCCTAATAAGTTATAACCCGGTAACTTAGTTTGAATTTGATTAACTGGTGTAAAGACTGAACAAACTCGTTACAACAATGACAATCAAGTGACTGACTTGTCCCTCTCTCTCTCTCTTCATTCTCATTCTCATTCATCCCCCTTGGTAACCTTAAAGACTCGACATCTATCCTCTCTTCCACTTTGTCCACTTCCTCAACATTCACATCATCATCTGTTTCAAACTAGTCAACAACCCCATCTCAATCTTGGCCCCTCACTAGGTCAATCGGGTCATCGACACTAACAAACTCAACGTTACTTGTTCAACGTTGCTCTCATCCACACTCGACAGCAACACTCAAAACCCCCGCCCCGACAATGGCCCCAGCACACCACCTCCCCTCGCCCTCTTCCACAGTCTCCCTCTCCCCTCGCCAGCCTTCGTCCCACGCCATGGCTCGCCACTCTAGCTGCAACAGCAGCGAGGATGACCAGGAAGCCGCTCGCTCCGCCCTCGAGATCCGCCGCGAGAAGAACCGCGTCAAGCAGCGTAACCTGCGTCGTGAGTCACCTCACTCTCATTCCAAAGCCTTATCCCCACCCCCCCCCTCTCCCCCTAAACCCTCTCTTTACCCCTCCTACGCCTCTTACCCCCATCTACCCTACATGCACGCACCTCTTGCAATAAGACAATAGAGAGCTTGCTTGAATGCTCCTTGTGTCGCATACATTGTCCTGCATGTCGGCTCTCATTGCCAGTTTGCCCGACGCTTGGTCCGCTGCACACACCAACCCCATCTCGTCGTCTTCTTGTCACCCATGCGTACCTACCTCCACCCTACTATACACATTCACCCACCCCCCACCCATGACCACTCCCACTCACACGCACAGAGCGCCGCGCTACCCAGATGGCAGACCTCGAGACCACGGTCAACACCCTACGCAGTAAGGCCCATGACGTTGAGGACCGCCTCAGCATGATTGAGGCCCGTGAGGCCAGCCTCCAAGCTTGGGTCCGCGAGCTCGAGAGCGCCATGATCGCTCAAGGCCACCGCGAACAGTTCGACACCCTTCGCCGCGTATGGGGTCAGTCGGCAGGTATGATGCCTGCGCCCCACCACGCCCTCTCTGGCATGACCGAGAGCGTTGGTTCCCGCGCCGACCCCCTCGCGACCCTCGCGTCCGCTGCCTCGACCTTCCAGAACCCACGCGCCGCCGTTCACCCCTACCCCATGCGGGCGCACGATGACGACGATGCCGCCTCGCGCAAGCGTAGACGCGACGACGACTACGAGTACAGCGCTGGTAACCGTGGTGACCGCCTCCCGTCTCCCAGCCGCATGCGCATTGCCGACCTCGTCCTTCCCCTCCCCCGGCCAACGAGCTCTGCACCCGTCCTACACCAGCCTCATCCATACCAGGGCTGGCCGTCGCACCTCCCCGCAATCGACCAGGGATTTGCCAGCTACGAGGAGAAGCCGAGGATCAAGACGGATACACGCAACGTCACGCCCTCTGACCGCCGTCCTCTGTCGTCGTCGAGCAACAACACGGCACGCACATGGTCGTCGCCTGTGCAGTCGTTCGAGATCCGACTCTAGAATCTTGATGCCATAACATCGTCATGTTGTTCATAGTTACGACACAAAAACTGGATCGGTCTACGATACGACTCTGTCATCATTCTGGGTTTATGGTCTCACCACTCGCTACTCGCTACTCGCTACGTTACGTTCCGCTACGCCTCAACGTCTCCTCGGTCTCGGTCTTGGTCACCGTGCAACGTCCTATCTTAGTACCCACATCCACATCCAAACCCAAACCCAAACCCGCCCACTTGTGCATTGTAGAGGTTGTACCACAAAAGAAGCTAAAAAGATGTACAGTCCTTGGCTCTTAGGATTAGGGGGTTAAGCGGAAGTAGTTGATTTATCCGACAGACAATGGGATTCCGTGCAGATCGCGATTCCAGGGGCTGAATGATGGGATAATGCACTGTTCAATACGCCGATAACCGGGCCGGGCCATCCCCTGCGATAATAAATCAATCTAGATCGTGCGACCAAAATTATGACTGACCGCGGTTTGTCACCTTTGTACCCAGTTTTTACTTCATCTGCATATACAACTGATCGATCGAACGTTGTTCCTGTCATTCTGGAACTCACCTCTAGATCAACAGACAAAACTCTGACGTGAGATGTTGGAATGGCATCACTTTGATTCCGCGTCTACAAATGATTGATCAATATCTACAAATTCAGTCATGATTTGTACAAATCTCGGAGTCAGAAGTACAAATAATCTCGGCAAGACTCAGGGTAAAGGCACGATAGGTGACAACCCCTCCTCTAGGGAACAACCCTTATTCCTCTACTCTTTTGTTCGAACCCTGAAACCGGGTGTTATTCTTTTGTTCTCCATTGTCCGAGGGTATCCCACGTCTCATCCACCCTCTTCATGACAACTCGACACCCGGCAATGCCGAGGACGGCACCACACACCCGACTTGGATTTGAGTTAGTGGATGTCACCGTGGCATGTGGGTTACACACCGCTAAGCCACCCTTCCCACGCCAAGTCACGGTAGACCGTAGACCGGAGCTGATTGAGCGACTAAATCACATACACCGTAACCCAGAAGCTAAAACCAAGAAGGAGGAAAGCGCGTGACGGCGTTGTGGGGTACTATGTCGTGTCGTGGAGAAGAAGAGTGACGAGTGACGGTGACGGGTGACGAGTGACAAGAAGTGAGGAGAGGATGAGGGAGGTACGAGAATGAAGACGGAGATGGGTTGGGTGATTCGTTGGAGAGATGTTCAATGAGAATACGACCAAGCTGTAACGAGTCCTGTCAACTAAAGTCTAGAGTTAAGAGTCTCGGTAGAGGGGACCAGCATGTGAACGTGAACAGTTCAAACGTCACCGCGAGTTGCCCCTCTCCTCTCAACCTCTTCCTGTCATGCCTGTCAATGGCACATTATATGGAGTGGTGCAAGTTGTGGTTCTCCTGGTAACCTCTTCTGATCATTGACTACTTGGTCGGAAGCTCAGATTGGCAGGGTACTGTTACATCTCCAATTCTCCAATATTCAGAATCCGGTATCCAGGACGGACTCAAGTCTGTCGGCGATCAATGGGCCCATGAGTAGAACGCAGGTGAATATGGAGGTGTACATGTATGTCGAGAATGTCAGGCTCAGGCGCGTTGGGCCGACTTGTCCTAAGGAAACCGCTCTGCGCGCTCAATACCAGCGGATATATCACCTGTCTAGTACAATAGCAGTGGTTGAGGGACTGATTTGCACCATCACGCCTTAACACTTGGCTCGACGCTCTCGATCACCAAAGTGATTCCGAGTGAGAAGCATGAGAAGGGACAAGGGCAGATGACAGATGGCAGATGGAAGAAGCCTGTATCTACTTGTACCCGAATAGACTACAAAGTGTGTAGGGAGGAAGGACAGAAACCGACATTGGTGACACCACCCGGAACTATCAATCCGAAGTCACGTGGCCTCCACGCGACTCCACTATCCATGTCGAGAATCACACACAGAAATAAATACACGTCATTTTCTCAGCCTACTTAAGGGCGATATACTAGTATCGTTCTATGCATCTACTCTAACTACTACAGTAGCCCGGTTCTAGCTCCACCAATCCCAGGGGCTAAACCCAACAGATTAAGAGTCATCTAGTCTACCGACTGAGTAACAGCGCAGCGCCGCAGACGAGCGGCGCACCTTCAAGACGCCTCCCAAGGAGGCGGCGGCACCACCAGAGGGCCGCAAACTCCGAAGCGACAAAGGCGAGCTTCAACCTGCAGTCGACGACCCGGACCAGCACGCACGGCGCCAAGCCAGCTACTCTCAAGGAGCCGCTGAAGTCGGGCACGTCTCCACACAGACGTCTCTGCAGACCGTCGAACAAGCGCCGCTTACGCCGGCGCCCCTCGGTCTCACCGCTCCACATGAAAGCACCGCGTCATCCGCTAGTTCGTCTGCAGAAGCTGAGTCAACTCCGTCGCCTTCTCCAACTCGCACCCACACACGGCATGAGAAAGCACATCTAGGAAGTGCACCTCCACTTCCCACTTCGCAACAACACAAAGCCTCCGGAAGCGTGCTTCCATCGGCCTCCACCTTCCCACGGTCAATTCCGAACTTCCCACACTCCGACTTACTCACCATGTCCGAGTCTCAACTACTCAAACCATCTGAGATCAAGGCAAACGTTCCGAAGCTCAAGAACCATGGAAACTTTCACCAATGGAACCTCAAGCTCAGGTCCCAGCTGCGCATCTGTGGTATCGTCAACTATCTCCATGAGGAGACACGCCCCGTCGAGCCGCATCGCATCACCAACATAAGCAACCTAGCAGACTCCCTCAAGGCCGCTCTCGCACGCCACGATGATGAAATCGACGCCGAGTCTCCGCCCAAAGTCCTTGACTTCAAGAGCGGCGAATCCTCCGAGCCCATCGGCGTGCGCATGCTATCCACCGACGAGCTCCGCCAGTGGCAGTACTGGGCAACCCGGGAGTCGCGCACCCGTTCCGCTCTCGAAGACACGCTTGATGATTCCATCGCTCAGCTTTACAACTACCACAAAAGTGCACACGAAATGTACGCCGCCATCTGCGATATCTATCGTCCTACGGACGACACCCAGCTTGCAGACCAGTACATCCGTCAGCTCAATGCCCTCAAACTCAAGAAAGACGGCAAGAGCAAAGATCTACTTAAGCACCTTACAGCCTTTAACGAGCTCAACTCCAAGATCATCACGTACGGGACGCGTTTATCCGACGTCGAGCTCGTTCGTCTATTCACGGGCAGCCTCACCGTTACCGAACGTCTCCACGTCGGAACTGCAGTAAACGCCAACGCAGAACGCACCTTCAAGGTGTGGCAGCGCGAATTCGCAAATTACGTGCGTCTCTTGCAGCTCGACGAGCCCGTCACCATCAAGCCCACAGGATCGAGCGTCATTTCAGCCACAATTGATACATCTCAACCTGCCAAGCCCGCTCGAGGTAACCGCAACCGACGCGGTCGTGGAAATTCAACTGCAACTTCCAACCGCAACGCCACTGGGGGCAACGGCGATCGAAAGACGGCTCCCAAGACATACAATGAAGACCAGATCAAGCAGCTGGAAGCCAACGGAAACTGGTGCAAGATTCATGAACGTCCAGGACACAGTACGAAGGACTGCAGTGCACTCAAGTTTTCCTCCAAGATCCTCGAGTATTCAAAGCTCGAACCACGTGACAATACGTCTACATCGTCGCCAAAGAACAAGACCGGTCCCAACGGCAAAGTTGGGCTTTCCGCCGCAATTTGCGTGTCCACCACATCGACAAATCTGTTCCAGGACCCCACGGTACTACGTTTCCTTATCGACAATGGTTCGGATATTCATCTCGCAGGCTCTGTGAAGCACCTCATCAACGTGCGCAAACTCAGTGAGCAGAAGCGAGTTGGCCTCGGTTTTACCAACAATTTCATCACCATTACGCATATTGGCGACATGCCGCTCAAGCTCGAGCATGGTACCATCACCTTCCATGACGTACACGTCTCCAGCGACACGTACGGTCGCATCTTATCGCAGAGACAGCTCATCGAAGAAGGCTGGACCGTCGACACTGACGACGGCATGTACATGAAGAACAAAATTGCCCATCTCACACTTGAGAAACTACCAGCACACCCACGCCACACCTTCCTCTCGTTCGACGTCGACACAGACGTCACTGACGTTACGACGTTGGAGGAGGAAGAAGAAGACGAGAATGACAACGTTATTGTGTCTCACGTCACCGCCACATCCACTGCCACAATCGCCGCCACAATCGCGCCCATCATGCTTACTCGACCAGACGGCGTCAAGCTCGTCGACATTCACTATCGCCTAGGCCACCTCTCGCGCACCAAGATGCTTGAGCTCATCAACAAGGGCCTCGTCGACGGCGTCACCAAGGAAGACGTCAAAGATGATAAGTGGAAGACTATCGATTGCCCACACTGCGCACTGTTCAAGACAGCAGCTCTACCTCGCACAGGCCCGTCTCCTCGCGGAAACGCATGGGGCGAGATGGTACACTGCGATATCAAAGGGCCCATCAATCCCGTCAGCTTCGATGACCAGAAGTACCTCTGTTCCATCATCAGCGACGTCGCACGCCATCGTGAGTTCCACCCAATAAAAACGAAGGCTATGGCAGGACCGGTTCTACGGCAGTACATCAAGGTCCTACAGACTATGACGGGTCTTACGGTCAAGATCGTTCGTACCGACGGAGGAGGCGAATTCAATTCCCTCGAGATGCGCCGTTTCTACGCCGACATGGGAATTCAACACCACGTCTCGCCGCCAAGTGACCCAGCCCTCAACGGTCCGATTGAGCGCTTCAATCGCACCGCCATTGAACACCAGACGGCAATCCTCAACGCCTCCAACATGGACGCCAAATACTGGTCGTACAGCGCCATTTATACGTCGAACATCCTCAATATGACAACGTTTCTTGACGACGGGCGTACTGCGTATGAGGCGTTCAACAGGCAGCCGCCGAACCTCGCCAACATCCGCCCGTTCGGCGAACGTCTACACATACGAATGCGCCTACTCAAGAAGGATGATGACAACTTCACATTTGAACGTGTTCGATCGTTACCAGGACGTGTTCTATCCCGAGAACCGCGTTTCAGCGCCTGGTGGGTGTTGCTCAACAACGACACAATCACACTAGGCCGAGACCTCTACCAATTCAACCCGGTAGACCGCTCGCAACCCATGGTACCATTTCCAGACGATTACCATGACACACAGACGGATCCCGACGTCGACCTCACCGGTATCACAGGTGACGAAGCCAACGAAGACACCATCGAGGACGAGGAGGAGCGAGTCATACAGATCCGACAACAAATCGAACATGTGCGACCGGAGCAGGAACAACAGCGTGCAGAAGACTCTGCAGGCGCCGCACCCCTCGGCGACACCATCGCCACATTTGTTGTTCTCGATGCTTTCCAAGACGAGGAAGGAGATTACAGCATCGTCACTTTCGAAGAACTCGGCGTCAACAACGTCAATGACATCATCGCGACCGTGCACCCGATCTCCGTCACCGACGCCGACGACAACCTCGAACCCGTCTCCGTCGCTGAAGCCATGGCGGGCCCCGACGCCGAGAAATGGCGTGACGCTATGCGCCGTGAGATCGAGCAGTTCAACAACAAGAATACCTGGGTCGAGACGACACTTCCAGACAGGCGTCGCGCTATCACTGCAAAGTGGGTGTTCAAACGCAAACGTGACGCCGACGGCAACATCACCAAGTTCAAGGCGCGTCTAGTAGCCCGTGGGTTCACCCAGATCCACGGCGTCGACTACGACGAAACTTACGCACCTGTCGCCCGCATGAGCAGCCTACGTCTGTTATTCACCATAGCAGCCATCTACGATCTCGAACTAGGACAAATCGACGTCGAAGGAGCGTACCTCAATGGCGTCATCGAAGAGGAAATCTATCTCAACACACCACCCGGCGTACGGCTCTCAGACCCGAACGCAGACGTCTTTCGCATCACTGGATCGCTGTACGGGCTCAAGCAGTCTGGACGTGTCTGGTGGATCGAGCTGAACACCCGTCTCACCGCCATGGGCTTCCAACGTTGCCCAGACGAGTGGGGGCTCTACTGCCGCAACAACAATGGCACACGAGCGTACATTTCTGCGTATGTTGATGACATCATCTGCGCCACAAGTACCAAAGAAGAATTCAACAACATCAAGACGGAAATGCGCAATCACTGGACTATCACCGACTTAGGCGAGCCGCAGTACATCCTCGGCGTGCAAGTCGACCGCGATCGTCTACTGCGCACCATCACGCTGTCGCAACCTACTTACGTTGAAAGCGTTTCCGAACGTTTCAACATCTCCACCCGCGGTGCAGGTCGCAGCGCACCACTTCCCGTCGGCAGCAAGACGTACGGGGAGCTCCTCGCCGACGCCGACACCACCGACGAGCTCACGGCAGAACGCCGCACATACTATCAAGAAATCGTCGGCACCATACAGTGGATAGCCGGCGCCACACGCCCCGATATGGCATTCTCAGCCAGTTTCCTCGGGCGTGCAAGAAACGCACCCACAGAACGCACACTCGCTCTTGCCGAACGCGCGTTAAGCTATCTCGCCCACACCAAGACGACCGGTATCACTCTCGGTGGCAAGACGACGCCGCTTGAAGTGTACGCCGACGCCGACCACGCCTCATGTCTCCAAACACGCCGTTCAACCACCGGAATCGTCGCCTACTTCCATGACTCACCTGTCACCTGGTCCTCGCGCCGCCAAGCTACCGTCTCACAGTCCAGCGCCGAAGCCGAATTCATCGCCGCCTCCGAGGGCGCACGTGAGGCGATCTGGTTACGCCGAGTTCTAGATCATCTAGGATTCCCGCAACAAGGCCCGACGCCGCTCTACATCGACAACGAAGCCGCTATCAAGCTCGGAGACCGCCCCACGGCATTCCCACTCAACAAACATATTGATATTCGCAAACACATGCTGCGGGAATACGTTTCCGAGCGATACATCAAACTCCGCTCCATCAAGACTTCCAAGCAGTGCGCCGACGTTCTAACTAAGCCTCTTGCAGGGCCTAGCCACCAGATTGCGCGCACCCATCTACGTCTCACACAGATACTGTAATATTCTCAGAAATACGCTTTTGTCACATAAAACTCACCGTCAAGCGTACGGGGAGTGTCGAGAATCACACACAGAAATAAATACACGTCATTTTCTCAGCCTACTTAAGGGCGATATACTAGTATCGTTCTATGCATCTACTCTAACTACTACAGTAGCCCGGTTCTAGCTCCACCAATCCCAGGGGCTAAACCCAACATCCATCCGAGGTCACGTGGCCTCCACGCGACTCCACGTGATGGACCGCGTAATGTCTGCCCGACGTGTCCGCATGTCATGTCATCACTCACCATCACTCACCACACTCACCATCACTCACACCATGCCAGCATGATCACGAGGAAGTTGATTATTCTGCTCCTCGCGTTCGCTCTTGCGTTCCTGGCCCTCGCCGAGCCCGTCCTCGACGAGAGCAGGAGCGACGTCGACGTGCCAGAAGAAGATCGTGAGTGGTAGCCAGACACACTGACACCAGCTTGCGCGGGCGTTCACAAAGCCCACGATATTCTGCAGGCGCTGTACCCACACCGACATGCGCATTTGTCAAAGAAGCTCGGTGGAGCTGGGCAGACGAGGAGGTTGCCTGACGAGTTGGGGTGGAGCAGTCAAGTGAGTTGGGCGACTTCCACTTGACCTTCCTCACCTCTTTTGGCTCTCTTGGAATTCGCTGACACCCAGGGACCGCTCTCCTCCGCACTCCGCATCTCCTCCCGCCTAGTCGCCTCACTCAATCCCCTCAACCTACTCGCTAAGATCCAACGCCCTACATCACGGCGACAACGCATCTCTGCCTCGACGCGCGATCGTATCGAACGTGTATTTGCAGCGCTCGACGAGGCAGAAGCCAAGGGATGTCCTCAGGCTCTGGCCTTGCGCGCCGATGTCCTCCTCTTCCCTCCTTCTCGCGGTATCAGGCAGGACCTGCCTGCTGCATACGACTTATACAAGCGATACCTCGACCTGACGTCCGATTCACACGCGCAGTTCATCGTCGGCTTCTTCCACGCTACTGGCGTAGGCGGCGTCAAGCGCGACCAGGGCCTCGCCACGCTGTATTACACCTTTGCTGCGCTGCAGGGACACAAGCCAGCGCAGATGGCCATGGGATACCGCTACTGGGCTGGAATTGGTGTCAAGGAGGTCAGATTGCCTCTCTTCCGAAGCTGATATCAGGACTGCGTCGCTGCGCTCGACTTTTACGAGAGGGCGGGTGAGAAGGCGTACAACACGTACGAGGCCGGACCACCGGGCGGTGAAACCCTCCCACTCTCACCCTCGAGGATATCGGACCGTCTCGGCGGCGTGTTCGGCCCGCACGCGACGTGGTCGCTCACCGGATTCAACGTCCACTACGTGACGGTCAAGGCGATCAACGCGCTCGCGCGCGGCGAGTCTGAACCCGAGATTCTCGAGTACTTGAAGTACAACTCTGATCGCGGGCAGATGCGCTACACATACCGCCTAGGGCACCACTACTACGCCGGTTCGGTGTTCCCGCACTCTTCGAGCGGCGTGTCGTCGGGCGCCGAGGAGATTGGCGAGATCCCTCAGAGCTTTGATGAGGCACGCAAGTACTTTCACTTCGTCGCACGCCAGATGTGGCCAGCGGACTTGGATGCCGAAGGTAAGGCGGCGCCCCGGAAACAGATGAGTGACGAGAGGCGCAAAGAGCTGAGCGACCCTGCTATGGTCGCCGCCTCCTTCCTCGGCCGCATGTACATGCGCGGCGAGGGCGTGAAGAAGGACTACAAGCTCGCGCGGCTGTGGTACCAACGCGCGGCCGACCTCGGCGACCGCGAATCGCACAACGGCCTCGGCATCATGTACCGTGACGGCCTTGGAGTGAAGAAGGACAGGGAGAAGGCGTTCAAGTTCTTCCAGGCTGCCGCTGGGCTAGACCTGCCTGACGCTGAGATCAACATCGGCAAGATGCTGCTCGACAAGGGCGACAGCGCGCGTGCGGCCCAGTACTTTGTCCACGCGGTGCAACACGGCTCGCCGTTCGAGGCGTTCTACCACCTTGCGGCATTGCACAGCGCGAGTGCGCATGCGCCGCCCGACCAGCGCTCACCGGGCGCTTGCGGCGTCGCGGTCGGGTACTACAAGCTCGTCAGCGAGGTCGGGGCTTGGGACGATGACTACATTGGCGAGGCGAACCGCGCCTGGGGCCGCGGCGAAGAGGACAAGGCTCTGCTGGGCTGGTGGATCGCCGCCGAGATGGGCTTCGAGATTGGGCAGAACAACGTCGCGTTCATGCTCAACCGCGGGTCCACGCACTTTGGATTCCCAATCCCGGCCGACACCGAGCTCATGCTCTGGACGCGGAGCGCCGCGCAGGGTAACGCCGACGCCATGGTCATGGTCGGCGATTCGTATTGTAAGCTGAGCCGACTTTCATACCCTAACGCCAGACACGGGCGCGTACCTGGATTCCAGCACGGACCCCAATGTCACCGAATCGTCACCAGATTACCCGCGCGCATTTGGGTACTACCAGACCGCGTCGGAGAAGCACAACCCCATGGCCTACTGGAACCTCGGGTACATGTACGAGAACGGACTAGGTGTCCGGCGCGACTGGCACATGGCGAAGCGCAACTATGACATGGCACTGAACGTCTCGCCCAACGATGCGTACCTGCCCTGGGTGCTGAGTCTCACCAAGCTGTACATCCGAAGGTGATCTGCGCTTTGTTCAGAGCTGACGTCAGTTGGTGGACCGACGTCGCCACGAACGGGGACGTGTCGGGTCTCTCGCTTTTTGACGATTCACAAGAGACGCCTGGACTGTGGGAGGGCATCAAGAAGCTCTTCACTGGGCCGCTGCCTGCCGAGCGGCAAGAGCGCGAACGTGAACGTGAGGACGACAACGAGTACGAAGACTACTCCGGCGCCGGGTGGGAGGGGAACAACGACGAACTCGACGACGTTGACGATATGATCGAGAATGTCGTTATCCTCGCCGTCACGGTCATCATCATGCTCCTCTTCTGGCTCCGCCAGCGGTGGGCCCAGTTCGGGTTCGGGGCCCTGCAGCAGCCTGCGCGCATGGTCGCGTAGGGTCATCATGTATTACTAGCATACAGACGGCGCATCGGGGCACTGCCTCATTAACCCATGATTGGTCAAGGAAGCCCATCACAGCGTTGCTTGCGGGTCAGGCGATAGCGCCGACGAGACATCACCGCGCCCGCTTACGGGAAACGTTGGATGCGGGGTCCGAGCCGACTAACTCTATCTGTGTCCGTGATTGCTGATCTGAGCGAATACCTCTGTATCTCGCTCTGCTGATATGAGCGAATGACTGTTTCCGTCGGTTGCTGATCAGAACCGGACAACTAAAACCACCTCGCTTTCCACGACAGGCACCCGTACTGCGGGAGGGAATGCGATGCTGATCAGAGCTGCTCTGGAACATCCACATATTAATCCTATCCACGGTGCTCTGAAACTCAACTCATCGCTCGACCCATACGGCAGACTTGTCTGACTCCGACCTGCGCACTGGCAGGCCGCACACTGGCGAGCCGCACACCGACGGCTAGCCAACGGCCCGCGCAAATTCCAGATCGGCTCACCTCGACTTGCTTGGGCCCATTTGGTCCCCAGCGCCATTCATTCTCCCGATCATGATCAAGCGTCTCCCCTTCGCGAGCCGCCGAGACCCTGGGGTCCGACCCAGCGGCTTGTTGGATTCACCCGGGCCGGTATACAAGTTTGGATTTGTGAAGGGAGGAGCGGTGGCCTGTGTAAGACTCCAATGAGATTAGTTGTACAGCACACATTCATTCAGATATTTCAACATTTATGAATCTAGGTTTAATCGGTCGTCCTCAGGCCTCCGGCAAGCTTGGCCCCCTTGTCGTCCCACACCTTCTCACCAATATCGATCTCGGGCGGCGTCTTGCGGCGCGCAAAAATGTGGAAATGCGCGTAGCCGGGTACGCTCTGGAGGCGGGGCGGGTTGACGAACCATATCGTCTCCCATCCGCGCGGGTCGAATAGCCCCCGAACCATGTTGGAGACCTCGTGTCCGCCCTTTGCTTCATACTCGATGCCGGCCCAGCGCCGGATCTCGGGACCGCCATACTCGATGTCGACGGCGTACCATCCCCCTTCTCCAGCCTCGGTTGGACCAGCGCGACCGACAGGCTCCTCTTCGTCCGGGCTGGGGCTGGGGGTCGGCAGCTGGTTCCGGGCAGGTGTCAAAGACGGAAAAGCCGGAATGACACCTGTGAACCCGCCCAAACCCTCAGCCTCAATCTTCTCCCACGCCCCACGGTCGTAATCCACCAGCACGGGATGGGCGATCGGAACGCGCGACCACAGGCAGTAGTGCCGTACCCCATAGGGCACGCAGTACGGCCAGTCGTTGGGGAGGAGAGCGTACTTTGTCCCGTCCAATCCAGAATTCGGATCGTATTTGAGGAAAATGTCGGGCTCGTCTTCTTCCTCGGGCTCTTCCGAGGACGCGCTATCGTCGCTCGCCAGGGCCTGTTCGCGTCGCCGAGCCCTCTCAAGTCGCCTGTTGACCTTGGGGAGCACACTGTCGAGGCTGACGTACGCCACTGAACTTGGGGTGCTCGCTCCACTTGTCGCCCCACTTGCAGCCTGAGATGCACGTGAAATAGGCGCTGTAGCGATATGTGAACATCCTCCCGTCGTCGAAGCCGTCGTACAAGGACTAAGGCCGCCGAAACCCGGCGCAATGCCAAGAGCGTGCTGCGCGACAGCAGCAGCTCCCGCCCCAGCTTCGGATGAAACTAACCGCCTATGCTTTGGAGTGACCCCGTCTCCGCGTGGTCGGGTCGAAGGTACGAGGTCGACTTCAGGATGGGACATGACGGTTCGTTGGTCATATGTTGGTTCTGGAGCTACCTCTACTCCGAGTCGGTTCCTGTTTGCTTCGCCCCATGGTAGGCGGGCGTTGATGAGATAGTTTTCAGACGAGCCCCACACGTCCTTCTGCTTCTTCATCCATCCCTCATACTTTGCTTGGAGTTGCTTATTACGGGACAAGTGCTCCAACTCGCCTTTTTCTACTATTAGCTTTCTTCCAGTTAAGACGCACGGATGATATCCTTGAGCTCGCCAAAGGTGAAGAGACGAGGTTGGGCGTCCAGTTGCGTTTGGGTGGGTACGCCGTGGATGAAGGGGGGGAGCTCGAAGGCTTCGGGGGCGGGATAACGGGTGTCGTTGTCCCAGATAGGCATTGTTGGAGCGGGAGGTAGAGGGAGAGAGAGATAGAGATGGGGAGATGTTCCGGAAGTGAAAGAGAGATGAAGAGTGAGAGTCAGAGTCAGAGTGTGAGAGTAAGAGTAAGAGTTAGATGGAGATAATCAAGTTGCGGCCATTGAATACATGTTTGTAGCTTTGGGGGTTAAGGAACCGCGGGTCTACGGCGAAACATTGGAGACGGACTGGATTGAGTTCTGTGGAGCAAAGTGGCGAGATTGTATTTAACGGCAGTGTCGCCGAAATGATACTATCAGGAACCAGATCTTAAGATTCAAGACGTCACTCCGGCTCTTTGGCCGATCAAGCGGGAGTAGATTCTTGGGATAACTCTGATTCAGAGTTAGAATAATTACGACTGTAGAGCCGAAATCAAAAGCCGATTAAGCCAACCTCAACAAACCATCTCACTCTTTTGGCTTATTAACCACGTTTTTGGGGTTAACAGAAACTGCTTCCAATAATCAATTACAATGCCTCCACATCCTCCACATCCTCCACATCCACCTCCACCGCCCTCCACTCAAGACCTCCACTCCCATGTCGTCCCCAACGCCATCGCGATGCCGGCCCGATTCGCTAACCCCATCCCACCCATGCATGTAACGGATATCCTCATCCTCGGCCCGATTCACCGCACACTGGTCATTGAATGTGGACGAGGTATTGCCCAATGTGCATTCGTATTGAAAACTCGCAACCCCACTTGAGGTGACCAAACGCGGACACACACTGCGGAAGCAAGTTGCCTTCTACCAAGCTACCGTTTTGCTCGTTCCATCCACCTAGTACTTTCTCCCCAAAACTCTTGCTTATCTCCAACATTTTTCGTTATCTCTCCGTTCATCTGACTCGATCTTCTACATCTTCTGGCATCGTCGCTCATGTTTGACGTGGTCATAGGTCAAGTCGGCTCCGAACTGCACCCTGACGTCATGCCCACCTAACCCGCTAACTGGCGGCTTTATCAGCACCTGAGCGACCTCGCGTCTAGGAAAGAATCCCAATGACCGGCCTCATCCCTAGAACCTATTTAGCGGCAATCTCACGCTCTCAACATCTTCTTCCCCATCTCACAACAACGAGACAAATACACAACATGGCACACATCAAGGAGACTGTCCCCTTCGAGCCGAAGAACATGATCGTGAGCAATCCCGCGAGTGTCGCTTATGCAGTACCGGAACCTCGGAGACACTGGCCTCGTATGTGTCACTGACTGCACCTGAGGCAGTAACACTAACCTCAGCGCGTTCCCGTGTTCTCGTACGGCGGATGGCTCACGTAAGTTGCGGAACGCGTCCCCGGCACACTCCTCACCCTCAATCGCGTCTGGCTTGTTCTTTGTGAAGCTTAAGCGGGCGCCCTCGGGCATTGCTCCTACAGCATAGCACATTCCCGCCTTCCCCTCCACTCTTCCCACCTCCTCCCCTCCCACTAACCCCAGCGTCGGCGGCACGCAAAAGGGTGACGTCGTCAAGGACCTCATGCAGAAGGCCTTCGACCTCGGCATCAACATGTTCGACGTGAGTTGGGGATCGGAGATGGCCGCCTGTCCGGTTATCCTGCGTCGCTCCGGCTTTGGCTGATGGCAGAACGCGGAAATCTACTCGGACGGCCAGAGCGAGCTTGAGATGGGCCGTGTGATCAAGGAGCTCAACTGGGACCGCCGCGACATCATTGTCACCACCAAGGTATTCTTCGGTACCTCGCGCCAGGAGAAGCAGAACACGCGCGGTCTGAGCCGCAAGCACATTATCGAGGGCGCCCTGAGCAGTCTCGAGCGTCTGCAGCTCGACTATGTTGACGTCATCTTCGCCCACCGCCCGGACATCACCACGCCGATGGAGGAGACGGTGCGCGCTTTCAACTGGCTCATCGACAACAACAAGGCGTTCTACTGGGGCACGTCTGAGTGGACCGCCGCCCAGATCATCCAGGCCAAGGAGATTGCTGCGCGCCTGAATATGGTCGGGCCTGTGTGTGAGCAGCCTCACTACTCGATGCTGCACCGTGAGCGCTTCGAGGTCGAGTACAAGGACGTGTTCAAGCGCGGCCACGGATCGACCATCTGGTCGCCCCTCGACTCGGGCATCCTCACGGGCAAGTACAACGACGGCGTTCCCGAGGGCTCCCGCTTCGCTACCAACTCGGCCTTCTTCACCAACACGGTCAAGGAGCTGCAGACCGACGTGGGCAAGGCTAAGATCGAAAAGGTCAAGGCCCTCACAAAGGTCGCTGAGAGCATTGGCGCGAGCATGACCAACATGGCACTTGCGTGGACCCTCCTCAACCCCAACGTCTCGACGTGTATTGTGAGTAGATGTGGGAACAGACTGACACCAGCTCGGCGCCACCAAGCCTGAGCAGCTCGAGGAGAACGTCAAGGCACTCGACGTGTACCAGACACTGCTCGAGAAGCCCGAGGTTGTTGCGGAGATTGAGAAGATCCTCGACAACAAGCCCAAGCCCGTCGAGAGCTACGGGCGTCTGGGCCGTGACGGTGAGCTCGTTTAGTGGAGGGGAGAGGAGGGAAGCGAGGGGTGTTCCGGGCGGTGGAGGTCAGTGGGGTAGCGGGTGGTATTAACAATCTAGACGTCGGAGTGGACTACCTCCCACCACGCCGCGCGCGACTCTGAGCGGCCTGTAGCGATCGATGCACTTGTATCTTGCGGCGTTTCTGGAGGGTGACGGCGTCAAAGTCCAGGAGGTGACCACGCATACAGACAAGCCATCCAGAGCTGCCGCGCTCGTGACACGTGTGATTTGGCGTGCAGGGTGTGATGTTGTCAACCATTGTGTTGTCTGCAGGGTGACTCGCTGACAAGGTGGGTGTGGGTTGGGTGGAGTGAAGGTCTGAGAGCGGCGTTGTTCGCAACTTGGACGTGGCATGGACAAGGGCGTCTATAGGCAAGAGTGGCTTCGCAACGCCACCCAAGTATGGAACTACTGCACTTCCATCTAGATCAGTATCCAGCATTCCATAACCACCATGCATCTTGCATCAATCATTAGTACTACACCGAAAGCCAAGATCCGCTATGATCCGCCAGTATTTGAGATTAGGAAAGGGTTGTAATGAAGCCTAATAAAATATTGTAATATGACGCGTCGCGTGCCCGCGTCTCGCCTGGTCCCGCGAGCCAGGGCTCGATCACGGACCTAAACTCCATCTCATCCACATCCTACACTTGACCACACTACATCACTATGTCCGACGAGCCGGCAGCGCCCCTCGCCCGACGCCTGAGCCAGCAATTCCCCACTACTCCCTCCCCAAATCCCGATGGCCGATTGAAACGCCTCTCCCTCGTCGCTGCGCGGGAAGTCGGTTCGGGTTCGCCGGTGCGCGCCTCGCGAGATGAGGAGGGGCGGACGAGCGTCGATAGCCTGCGTACCCCCATCGCGGCCTCGCCTTCCCCCCGCCCTCCGATTGCTGCGTCACCGTCACCGAGGCCACGACATAGTGGGCGACAGAGCTCGATCTCTTATTCGCCTAGTGTCCGGACTGCTGGACACCCTGTACAGGGCAGCATTTCGATGCGGAGAGCGGAGAGGTCTAGCTTGGAGAAGGAAGAGAAGGAAGAAGAGGGGCGGCAGAGTACAGATACGCTTACGCTTGGCGAGAAGTATGTTGTCTGAAGGTTAGGCTAACGGCAGACACTCGGACCTGCTGCGTATGATCGCTATGCGCGAACGGCGCGTGAATGAGCTCAAGCAAGGTGAGTCTACGGATCAAGGGAGTGGAAGTAGGGGCATGGGAGCGTGGAGATGGAGTACGGAGGGCCTGCGAAGGCGACGGACCGGCTCGTCGGCGTGGACAGCTGGTTCGGGCGTGAGCTGACAAAGGAAGGTGGAATGTGGAGGGCGAGAAGGAAGATGTCGCTGCGATCGGCGGCCGGCCACATTCGCAGCTGCGCGGCAGAAACAGGAGGCGATACGAAGCAAACCGTCGTCAGAGTGGCGATGGGCCAGTCGCTGTGCGGGCTACGAACTATTGAGGTACCCACTGACACCAGAACTTGCGATACAGGAGGAAGCACTCGCATCGCTGCGCACCCGCTGGACGGCCATAGCGCGCGCCGACGCCGTCATTCCTACAAGCATTCCTACACCGCGGAGAAGAGACACGGCGTCGCACACCTCCACACCGTCAACATCACTCCCGTCCCTCGTCCGCACCCACCCCAACAGCGTGAGCACGAGCAGTACAGCCTCCTCGTTGCCGACCGTTCCCGATGACGAGCCGACAGAAGACGACCCAGGGAGCCCGAACACTGGCCAGGCGCTCGGTGGTCTATGGAACGCGATCACTGCCGACGCAGATGAGACGATCCAGGAGGGCAAGCGGTTTTGGGGTCAGCTGCTGCGCACTGTTGGCGCAGCGGCAGGCGGCAACGTTCCAGATGAGGCAGCGCGGCCGATGGAGCGCGCACGCAGCACGGGTAGTGCGACAGGTGATGAGGCCAAGGTTGAAATGTGAGTTCGCCCGTGGCAGTGCTGACGGCAGACCCAACCTGCGAAACATGGCTTCAACGTTCGGCTTCCTCCCCAACAAACCGTACACGCCACCACCACTGGAACGGCGCACGTCTCGCTCGTCGGCCAAGTCGCCTGGATCTGTGGGGTCTGCACCAAGCCGTGAACGGAGCCCGGTGAAGAGCATCGCGAGCAACGCTTCGCAGAGCCCTACGCGGAGTGTGCGGAGCCTGCGCCGTGTCGCGAGCGGGGAGAACAAGCCTATCGACAAGGAGACGCCCAAGGCAACTCCGCTGCTCTCGCCGACGCCTATTGCCCCAGAGCGCCGGCTCAGCGTGCGCCTGAAGCGCGCGGCGCTGAGCCCGCGACCGCGCCCGCTCACGGGCGAGGCGGATAAGGAGGGGGAATGGGATGGGAAGAACGAGGTGGAAGACAGCCCGCAGCTGGTGTCTGCAGCGCTGGAGAGCGTGGGGTGGTAGTTGTACACATATTGCATTGGTTTCTTGACCTCTGGCCCGATGGCGTAGGCATCTGGCGTCAGGCTTTGGAGGTGAGTCACGGGTCTTGAAGCTGGTCGAGGAGAGAGGCGGGCTTGAGGTACCACCTGACGTCGCCGCGGCCGACCCCTTCAAAGCAGCCGCTGCTGTACCTCAAGGCGAAATACTCGAAATACTCGCAGTACTCGCCCCGACGAGTCTGTGGCAGTAACGGCAGGCCAGGAGCGTGAGGATGGCGACTAATGCGTGGACCTGAAGATGGTTGGCCAAGGCCGGAGGGATTGAGACAGAACTGACCTTAGGCGCAGTCAACGCGTTCAGACGAATTAATCCTAAAATCGCGAATACATCATCTTTATCCTCCATTCATCTGGCCCGATACGTGATATTGCGTCGATCCCAACCCTTTTCTGGAACGTTCGCCCCTGCACAGTAGGATCTGGGAACACGCATTGACAAAGTGGTCGTCTTGCATCACTTCTGAGGGGACTGGAAATTCAGGCGTCTCAGTTTGCACAGAGATTGAGGGATCTGCTATAGAGGTTGTATAGTATGTCGAGATCGGTGCGAGTGGTGAGTGGTGAGTGGTGAGTGGTGCGAGTAACGCGATGTGGCGGTAACATGGAGGCGACTGGCAGGGATTGTATGGGGTCACAATAGCGTAGGTGGAAATTGGTGGGGACCGGCAAAGTCTCACCAATATTGATTCACTGAACCGGGAATCATGGGATAATGACAACAAACACAAATCGATATTAATTCAACTAAACGGCTGCCTGACCGGAACGAAATGGTGATCATGACTTGGACGACGGAAGTGACTCGCAAGCGGCTGCGAGGCGAGCGTGGAGACGGATACTTCCTCGCAAGGCAGGTAAGTTCAGGGCGACTGATACGGGTTGGAGGATTGTTGGAGGGAGGGAATGCGGGAGGTAAGGAAAGTATAACTGTTTGATGGTGCGAGGGATCATGATCATGTCAACTCGAGCTTCACGTCGCTGGCGAGAAGTGAAGCGTCAAAATACTCTCGATACGGACAAGGCGCTAAAACGAGTGATATCGACAATTTATACATTTTCAATAAGTCGGAATATTACAACCTTAATTCCTCTAATGATCAACCTCCCATTCCCTCGCTCGCGCCCTCACGGCGGTAATTGCGGCCCGTCGAATCGTCTGAATGACAACCATCGCCGACTCGGCGATACACACCCAAATCTCGACCGCGTTCGTCCCATGCCATCCCCAACCACGGTTCTCAAACACCTGTGCCTGTCCCACCACACCGACCAACTCGATGTATCCCTCCACCGCCGCCTTGTTCCAAGTATCCTGTGCGAAACCGAGACACCGGGCGCGCTCACCGAGATGTGTCGCGTTCTCATAGTATTCCCATAGGGTTTCGTATGGGTGAAGGAGGCCGCGGAGTTCCATGATGTGTAGTAGTCGCTCAATGATTAGGAGTAGGTCGTCGAGCCGGTTCGTGGCGTCGCGAAAGGCTTGGATGTGTCGCGTCACCAAGTTGGGAGAGGTGCGACGACGGTGGATACGGCGGTCTTCTTGGCGAGCAGAACGGGCGGCGCGCGCTTCAACGCTGAGGCGATGGCGGGAGGGAGGCATCTGGTGTTTAGATAAAGGGGTAGTTTGAGAGAGGAGGTTACTTACTGTTGGTTGGGTGGATTGGAGAAGATGATGAGAGGTAGAGATGAAGAGTTGGAAGATGAGGATAGTTTTGAGTCGTACCCTCCTGCTCGCTATCCTCCGTATCTCTCACACCATGTGCAAGCCAAAGAGTGGGCGAAAACACATCTAATGCGGTCACAGTATTAAGCCGAAAGGTGCGAGGTGTACAGTAGTGTACTGTACAAGTATGCCACAAATTATCCTGGTTCTGTTACGGCCTAAATTTTCATATCAATATCTATTCAACACAAAATATCCAGCCTACATTTCCTTGGCGGAGCGAGGGCTAGGGGGCTCCTCTGCGTTTTCTCCAAGTTCCCCAAGACACACGACGATATCATCAGCGCGTTCTGCCAGCCCATCAAAAATGAGGGCGGTTTCAATGTCTTCGGAAATAGCGGCGTTGCGAAGCGTGTCCCCGACCTCGAGCCAATAGTTGATTGCAGCCTGGGTGAACTCGTCGACGACAAAGTAGGCTCTCTCGGCAGATTCTGAGAGTTGGATGGCGGACCGGACTAGCAGGAGAAGGCGGGGGGCGTGGGGTTGTGGTTGGCCGACTCGGTGCATGGCGATGAAGAGGGTTTTGATGGGGCAGAAGTAATTGGTGAATGCGTCCTCTGTGGTTTGGTAGGCCATCTTGGCGGCGGCGAACTTGATGTCGAAAGCCAACTTTTCTAGATCGAATTCGTCGACTTGGTTGTCGTCGTCACTTCCGCTGCGGCAACAGCTGCAGTTGCACTCGTCGTCGTAATAGCCCGTGTCACTGCTGTCGTCACTGTCGCTGTCACTGTCACTTCCGATGTAGCTACAGCCGCAGCCGCACTCGTCGCCGTGACAGCTCGTGTCACGGCTTTCCTCAAGGTTGTTCAGTTCCTCGAAAAGGCTGGAGATGGACATGGAACTGAGAGAACGCCTCAGGGTAGGGACGGGCATGATAATCCAGTCAACAAGCCAGTGTGCCACGGGGATAAGGTGAGGTGCTGTATCCCAATGGAAGCAATGCCTTGAAGCTGGAGTGCAAGGTGAAGAGGGAGAGGTGGGTTAGGAAGAAGGAGTGGGGAGATGGCAGGCTTCTCGACCAAAGTTTGGCATTTTATGCCAAAACTGTCTCTACTGCATTCGACTCCATTCAACTCATTGAACCTCAGCCCAAGTGCGAGAGGTTTGTGTAAATTTGTGTAGAATCTCACGCTCTAAGCTACCGTGCTGGGACTGTATTTCTGAGTGATGGAATCACAGGGTAGTCCGTTCACTATGGCAATTGTCGGTTTGAAGCATCACTCCTGCTTCTCATCACTGTGGCAATAATTTAATGTGTATTGTTCATACAGTAGCCCATATATATCTCTCTTTCTACTGGTAGGGAATCTGGGCCCCCATCGAGGCAACCCAAGTGTCCATCTCGCACCGCGCAACGGCGTCGGCGCAAAGCGCAACCTTGTCGAGGTCCTTCTCATACATGTCCGACCAAGCCTTGAACGCGGCCTTTGTAATGCGCGCCTGCTTGGCCACGCTTCTGTACCCGTGTACAGCCTGGGCCGTGAGAGTGGGGTTGAAAGCCGATTTGGCGGCGGCGGTGCCCTGCGCGTCCGCCCACCCACTGCGCCTGACAAGCATCTCGGCCTCGCCAGTCGGCTGCGAGGCGAGCGTCTTGGAAGCCTGCTGCTGGGCGCGGTACAACGCATCGACGGCGGAGGAAGTGGCTTGGGTTGTGGCGGCCAGGTTGGCGTCTAGGTAGTTCTGGGAAGGCGCGCTCCAGGTTGGCGCGGGGAGCGGGAGCGAGGGGAAGGGAATGGCAGGCATGGCAGGCATGATGGGGATGTTGGGGATGTTGGGCATGTTGGGAATGTTGGGGATGTTGGGCATGGCCGGCATGTTGGACAGGTTGGGCATGGCAGGGAACACGGGCATGGCAGGCATGATTTGGATAGCGTCCATGGACTCGCCACTGGTGGGGACCTCTTCACGGGAAGGTGGGCCGTAGAAGCTATGGAGGGAAGGTGGAGCCGTTGACGGAGGGGTGATCGACATAGGGTGCTGCTGGGCAGAGTTCATTGTAAAATCAAAGTTGTTGAAAATGAAGTAAGGCTATGATGCGTGACCTAGTTGATGAGGTAGAGAAATGAAAGATCGTTGGAGGGGTATTTATCTGTTTATCCATGCCGTGAGGGAAGGGTAAGCTGCCACGTCGTTCGTGCAGCAACAGATCTATTGTGGCGAATCGAGTCCCATGTAGATTGTGAGAACGCACGCGAGGGGTGTGTACATAGTTGGAGGTGGGAAGGCGTGAGGGCGAGGGCGAGGGTGAGAGGAAACACTGCGGTTGATAAGCGCCACTATGTCGGATCTTGGAAGTGGATCAAAAGACAATGTGGGGATAAGTGGTAGTCATTGGAAGTAGAAGAGGTACCTTTATCGTAGTAGCATAAGGTGTACATTAATAGATGGAGCGCTTCTCGACCTTTGTTCTATTGTATAGTTTATGCATCTCATTCCTACAGTTATTGGAATGAGGTATGGTTCGGGCACGACGGTAACTAGAGCAGTAGAAAGCATGAAAAACAAGTATGGTGCATTGCTAAGTAGGCAAACCCAAGTATCTCTTGTTTACTGTCATGTGACAACATCAGCTCAAACGGAGACAACAGCCTACACGAGGGCAAGCAGCTATACCAGTCGCTTGCGAGGGTGGCATATGTCGTTGGGCTTAGCGGGCAAACTGGGCCAAGCGGGCAAGCTGCGCGAGGCTGACAACCGTTCTCCGTTTGGCGAATTATATCAGTCCTGAGCTCTAGGTCGGGGAGATAGGGGACGCTTGATCTTGTGAGACACTGAAGGCCTTGAGAGGTATCTGGATGGTGGGGGGAGCGGGGGAAATGGATTTATGGTAAGTGGCAAGATTGCCGTTGAGGTCGGTCAGGGATGTGATTGGTTGGTTGGGCTTGAACACAACTCCGCTCCGCCCTGACGGCCGTCAGGGTACAGTACAGTACATGCCACACTGCCACTTTTCACCGTGCGTCGGCATTGTCCCATTCCCAATGGGAATATGGTACAATGAGGCGTTTACAAATGTCAATTGCAGTGAGATATCGAAAATCTAATACATTGATTTATGAGGTACAAAACAACAAATACAAGAAGAAGCGAAGTGTCTCTAGAATACAGATGCTTGGCCGGGACGAATTACTGGCGCATCGACACGTCCAGAACAAGAGGAAACCGAGCAAAGCAGTATCTACGCAGTGGGCATGATCGAGCACCGCTTCCGTCGTTCACCTTTACCCTTCCTTCTCGAAGCTTTGCTACCGCCATCCGTTGCTCCCTGGACCGCCAGCGGTACAGTTGGGAAGTGTTGAGCTCGCCTTGCAACTGGGTGTGGCATTCCGAGCATCCGAGGGTCGACGGTTGTCGGTAGAGCGGCCAGGAGCCTCTGAGGACGGATAGCTCCATCCGGGTTGCTTGGGCCAGGCTGCGCTCCAGGCTGCAGAAAGGAGCGCATCTCGTGCGCGGCGAAGGACAGGGCCTGCGCCTGCTGGATGGAGTTGTCCAGCTTGGGCTTCGCCGCCGTACGAGCCGCCGTTGCGGTCCCCTCGAGCGCCCTCACTTGCGCAATAGCCGTCTCCACAGTCGCCTGCAATGTTGACGGGTGGGCAGGCGGGGGTACGGAGCGCTCGTGTTGACTGGCCTCGGCCCACCCCCCGAGGTCGTGCCGGAGCAGGCTCCTCACCAGCCCCCCGTAGAGCTTGGTCAGGGTTGGGCGATGGCGGGGAGGGACGCTGGGCAACAACCCAAAGAAGGAACGCAGGGTCGAGCGGGCACGAACCCAGCATCGCCAGTGCTCCTTCAGAGCTCCCTCGGACTGTTCTTCAGGCGTCGATTGTCCGGGGGTGGAGGCGCAGGAGGAGGCGGTCGGGGAGTTGGTGGCGGTTGGCGTGGGCAGCTGGGAGTTGGCTGGCAGGGGGTGTCCGACGGGGAGATTGGGGCCATCCAGGTGGGGATGGGCCTGGATGGGGAGATGGGGGAGATGGGGGAGATGGGGGAGATGGAGGTAGGCGGGGGCCTGGATGGGCAGGCGGGGGTTGCACAGGCGGGAGGAAGGTGGGATGGGGATCATGTTTAGGGGATGGGTTCCCGACGAGGGCAGGTCCCAAGAGTTGTAGAGGAGGGGCCCGGCGGGGTGTGTGTCCCGCGTGTTGGATGGGAGGCTGCCATCAAGATGGGGGTGGGAACCGGATGTCTGCATTGGGGAGATTGGGATTGAAGTGAAGTGTTTGGAGGGGTGGGAAGTGTTTGGAGGGATGAGAAGTTGGTGAAGGGATGAAGAGTTGGAGAATGCTTGGTATACGATGCCCCCTCCCCTTCTCGGTCGAGTTCTCCAAACCCAGAACTTTTTTCCAATGTTTTAGAATTTGTAGAGGTCATGGATAAGGCTTGCTTCAGCACGTGCAGGCATATTATCGCCTGGAGTCGGAAGCCGGAAGTCGGATGCCGTTGTCTCAGCTGTGAATTTCAGTAGTGAGCATGTGAGGAAATCAGACGCGTCATGTCGCTGACATGCGGAGCCGAACGGAGCCGCCACCTGGATTTCCGCACGCAGCTCTATACCTCCCCAACTATGCATCCTAATTTTACTGAGATAGATACAAGCGACCAGACCATTCTGCATTCCCAGTTCTGGTCCTACTCAAAAAATGGAGCCTGTAACTGTAACCGTTGTCGAGTACGATCGTCGGCTGACTCGGCGGAGACAAATGGCGGCGCCCGTGAATAGCGCGGTTGTCTTGGCTGCGACAACAACAGCCTGCAGGCTCTCGAGTCGGTGATCGCTTGCAGCCCAAGGAAGTAGAGATAGATAGGATAGGGAAACGGACAAAGTCCTGGTGATGTTCCCACGCTAGCGCTGCTCAACCTTTACAATGCTGGCAGGACATTGTGGCGATTGTATTGGTGCAGCTGGTGCCTGGCATTGTGGCGATTCTCGAGATCAAGTACCTGTATTGAATCGGCGGATCGGCGGGGGAGCGGTCTGTGGCAAACGCACGGTCTGTGGGCGCCGCTTGGGCCTCATGTGATTGGTGTCCCTTAGGCGTCTGTGCGGCTTGTAAGGGTCATATTCTTCTTTGGAAGGGGCGGGGAATGTTTAGGTTTGTTTGGGAAGTGTTGAGTAGCCGTTGCGATGGGGATTATCTATTGCGGCGGAGCTGGATACAGCAGAGAGAAGTGGAAGTGGAAAGTATAGAGAGAGAGAGAGGTGGAGAGGTGAAGAATAAAGGAGAGTGGTAGTCAGAGGGAAGGTTGAGCAACGAGAAGTGGTGAACGAGGTGATCGCCGAGGTGGCTAATGGGGAATGCCCCAGAATAGCAGCACGAAGGAGGAGCGCAGAGTAGATAGTGGACGGTCAAGAGGATAAAGTCAGAGAAGATTCAAGTGAGTAGGTGGTGTCAAGTGTTGTCGAAGTGGCCTGTTCATATCTGGTTTACAGGGAGGGCACTGTTTACATCGCCAGCTCTGGAGAATCCGAAGTTACCGCCACAAGACCAAAGGAGGCACTCTAAAGCTTTCGCACCATTCTTCTCGTCCCCCTCTTGTCCATTCCGTGGCCCATGGGGAAGTGTGGCACACTCAACGCAACATGCATCTAGGCAACGACAAACGTTCCGTTACCCGCTACGGTAGTGCTGATGCCCGCGTCGCTCCATCCCT
Organism: Cutaneotrichosporon sp. HIS471; assembly: GCA_030864385.1. Classification (NCBI taxonomy): domain Eukaryota; kingdom Fungi; phylum Basidiomycota; class Tremellomycetes; order Trichosporonales; family Trichosporonaceae; genus Cutaneotrichosporon; species Cutaneotrichosporon sp. HIS471. The sequence goes on along the minus strand of AP028240.1, from coordinate 2,316,069 downwards.
CAACAGTGCCAGGACGGGCAAGCACGCTCGGTCCGCGGACCCACACGCGGCCAGTGACCTCGCCCTCCTCGGGCAGGGGCTCGTCGACGCCGCGGAGGAGGACCTCGATATTACTCGCCGGAGGGCCCGTGTGCGCCTTCTGTGCCTTTCCCCCGACAGGAGCAAAGACGTCGGGTACGACCGGGCTCTGCAGGTCGTAGAAGTGGGATGCAAAGAGCGGCCCAGCACAGTATGGCGAGATCGTAAGCCGCGTAAGCGGGAGTGACAGGACCGCATGAGAGCGCGACGCGGCGGCATAGCTCACGTCACCAACGACAAGGATTGCGCGGAGGCTGTCAACCAGGCCGCCCATCACGCCCTTGCGCGCGCCGGATACGAGCGCGTCAGCCCATCCCTCGCGACCGACCCATCCATTGCGGATACCCTGGAGCTTGTGGGCCGCCGCGATGCGGCCGAGCGACGATCGCAGCGCGTGCGCCGTGTGCGCGACCAGCGCGGCGTGGTATGCCGGCGTGGCGAAGAGGACGGTCGGGAGCGGCTGGTCTTCGGCCGCGAGCAGGGCGAGCTCAGTGTTCGGGTCCCCCTCGGCGTCCCAACCGGTAGGGCCGACGAGGCGGAGTCCGGAGCCACACCACACGGTTGCGAGGGCGAGGGTGAGTCCGAACGGAGTGTTGAGGCTGAGAGTTGAAGCGACGATGTCGCGCGGCCCAGGGCGCTTGTCAGCGGGGAAGAGAGCCATGATGCCTGCCATGCCGGCCGTAATCGTCTGTTGTCAGCCGCAGTGCAAAACGATTACGAGCTCACCATGTGCGTCGCGGAGAGGACCTCGCCGTCGGGCGCGTAGAACCATCCAAAAGCGTCCGACCAGCTGTTCTCGTGCTCGTCGGGGGCCGCGGCCTCGGCCGGGTCCCAGATCTCCTCCCACCGGCGGGCCTTAATATCGACCTTACCCTCGGGGTCGCCGACGAGGAGGACATCCACACCGGTGGGAAGGTTGGCGATGGCCCTGGCAGCCGACGCATGGGCGACGATAAGTGACGGCACGGGATGGTCCTTGCCGCTAAGAGCTGAGGCGAGTCGGCGCGGGTGGTCAAGGATAACCAGCGGGTGGCGAGGCTGGCTAGCAAGGGCGAGGAGGAGAGTTGGGAGCGACGTCGTCGGCGAAGGAGGAAGGAGAACCGCAATAGGCGTCACCTCCTCACTCGCGAGCTTGGGGAAGAGTGCACGCAGGCCAAGAGGGACGAGACGCGCGACCTCGGCGAGTGCCTCGGGCGTGAGCTGTCGTTAGATGACCCGAAATTTATACATACTGGTGTGTCGAGGATGTAGCGCTGCTTGATGGGCGGAAGGGGTTTGCCGGGCATCACGCTGGGCGGGGGAGCACGCGCGGCCATATCGGCAGTCCTCACATTCCCAGCAGGGCGGACTTGGAGCGGCGTACCCTGTCCCGTCGCCCAGGCGCGGTAGATTGGACTCTCACCTGGCTGGCGGACTGCAGCTGGCGCGGCCTGCCCGCCCAGCTGGAGGGAGTGGACGAGCGAGCTCGGCGTCGAGAGGCGCTGGTAGAGCAGAAGCACGACTAGTACGCCGAGCAAGAGGAGGGTGAGATTGTCGATTTGGATATCCATGATGGGATGGGAAGAAGAGGGATGGGGTGGGCTGGCTCTGGGTCGATTACGGAGACAACTCACGGGTATTCCACGCCAGTGGAGGTGACACGGTGGAGGCCGATTGGTGGAGGGGTAGCACGTCATAATCCTGCTGCTCCATCAACTTCTAATCACCTTCGTACATACTCATCACCATGAGCCAGGCTAGCCAGGACGTGTATACCGACCATCCAGCGCACACCGTTCCGGGCAGTACGTCTATCGTCGAGCAAGCTAACGCAGTGCGCGAGCGTTCGCGACCGGGAACTGGCGGCGAGCCAGTCTACGACACCGTGACGGATGTGTGAGTGCCTTCCTTCCTCTGTCTTCCTCCCTCTCTGGGCCCAGCCCTTTTCTCCACAGCTTTGAAGTCCGTATCTCTAGCTGACACCAGCAACGGCCGCCGCGTCTCCGGCAAGCCCGCCAACCGCGCCATCCTAGCGGACCAACGCGCGCGCGCCGAGCGAGCGCGTAAGCGGGCCGAACGCGAAGCCGCACCACCGGCGTCTTGGTCCAGCTTCTTCGGCAAGCTCTTCCTCTTAGCCCTCTTCATCCCAGCCCTCTCACACTTCCTCACGGGGACGTACCATTTCGGGCTTGAGGATACGGTGCGACCCTACGCCCGAAAGATATGGCGACACCACGCGAATCCTTTTATTTCGGAAGGGCCCCAGTTCACACTCCGTCAGCTTGCCGAGTTTGATGGGGCCGACGATAAGAAGCCCGTGTATCTCTCCATCGGGGGAAAGGTTTACGATGTCTCGGCGAACAGGAGGATTTATGGCCGCGGAGGGTCGTATAATATGATGTGAGGGAGGAACTGAGGGAGAACTGACAGCAGGGCTGGACGCGACGCTTCCCGCGCATTCGTCACTGGATGCTTCGAGACTCATCTCACACACGACTTGCGCGGCCTGAACGAGGCCGAGCTCAAGGTGAGCTGCCATCGGTCCTGAGCTAACACCAGGCGCTGCAGGGCTGGCAGGACTTCTTCGAGAACCACGCGCGCTACTGGCCAGTCGGGCGGACCATCCTACCGCCCATCAGCCCCAACGCGCCCATTCCTCCGCCGTGCCGTGAGCAAGCCGGCAACGCGCCTGGCGCTACGCACCGCGGAAAGCCGCGTCCAGACCCCGTCATCAAGGCGGGCAAGTGAGCTGACGGAGGAAGGAGCTGATGACAAAGGAGAGAACACACCCACACCCACTAATGTATGTATGCATGATGTATCGAGCGATATAGAGAGCGTGTGCTCTGCGCTCGTCCTGTGTGCGAGGAGCTGACATGTGTATCGTCTCCATTAATAACCTGATGCTAAACCTAAGCCAAGAACCTGGTCAATTGCGACTCCTACCCTTCCCCTTCCGCCAGAACCGCTTGCGCCGCTCGATCTCGGGCGTCTGGGACGCCGAGTCTGCAGTCATCGTCCCTCTTGTGGTGGTGGTTGCTGCCGAATCGATCGACTGCGTATCCCACCGCTCGATGCCAGCCTGCGCGACGTCCGCCGTGCTCGTACTCGCAAAGCTCCCACCCGTCCCCCATCGTAATGGCGGCCGTCTAATCCCTTTATCGAGTGGAGAAGTGCCGCTCGGCCCGCCGGTCGCCGCCACTACGTCCCTTTTATAGTCCGGCAGGGTGAGCGTGTCGTGTACCTTGCGCCAGCGCGGGTCCTTTTCCCGACCCGGAGAGCTGACGGAAGAGGACGTATTCGTTTTGGTTTCCCTTGATGGCCCGGCAGTCGGCGAAGTAGGACCGGAGGGCGACATTGACAAAACCGAGGACACTGAGCCCTGTCGTTTCTTCCTTCGTAGGAGGCTGTTGTTCCGCAGGCCCTTGCTCAGTTTCGACCCGAGCTGCGTCTTGCTCATGGACGGCGTCTGGGGATCACTCGTGAGGAGGCGGCGCTCGTTCGCGACGCAACGCGCCTCGTGCTCGGCCCGCCGCATCTCAGTCGCAGAAGGGGAGCAAAGGCGCGCCCATGCGGTGATGATCTCGGCGCGCTCGGCCTTGCTCACACCCAGCGCCGCCTTGTGGCTCGCAGCCTGGCGCGGGCTGTACATTACGCTCTGCTCCAGCAACCCCGCCATGCCTAGGCGTGTGCGCAGACCGCGGAAGGCGCCTGTTGTAGGGTGGACAACGAGACCGAGACCAGCACCTGCGAGGCGCGGGCCGAGCGAGACGACTGCCGTCAGGTTCTGAGGTTGACAAGAAAGCTGCTCTGATGCGTTCGCACGACTTACCTCCATTCCACGCCCCTTTGACAAACCCGTCAACGCCGCCACTCTTCGCTCCGCGATACGGCTCAGTCACGAGTCCCGTGATCCCGTCGAAAATGCCGTACGCGAGCCCCTTCGCACCCTCCTGCACGCCCGTTGTGAGGGAGTCAACCTTGCCACGGCGCCGTGTTTGTCCCCCCAAAATGCCCGGGACATTCTCCAGACCCTCGTGGAATGACGAGACGACGTCGAAAGAGGCTGGGTTGAGCTTGCTCTGAGGTGCGACTAGCTTACCCTTGGGAACCCCCCATACAAGGCCACCCAGGCCTCGTGCTGGGGCGTAGAACAGCTCACTGGCGCTCCCCATGCTCACTGCGCCCAGGTTGAGAACGCTCTGCCCGAAGCTCGCGAACGGGTCCGTGTAGTGTCGCAATGAGTCGTAATCGACGGGACCTGATGTCAGCTCGCGTGCAAAGTCTCGGCAGAGGAGAATTCACGATGTGGGACCAGGTCGCGCCACGCAAGGATGCGCTCTTCGACCAGCACAGCCGCCACGCGGCCGCTAAGGCGTGCGTCCATGGCTTCGGACCACCAGACGGCAACCTGCAACTCGTCGACATTGCAGCTGATGTCAGCTAAGCAATACAACCAAGAGCTCACCGCATATTCAGCAGCGGGAGGTGACGGTGGAAGCTGCGCACGCCGTCTGAGACGCCGTCCTCGACGCTGATCTGCTCCCCCATCTTGCGCGCAGCCTCTAACGTTGCTGGTGCCAGCGCCACCTCGAGACCATCAACGAGTCGGCCAACAGTGAGCTCGGTGTAGGGGATCGGCTCTGGCCCCGCGCCGGCGTGATACACCGCATTGCCCCAGAACCTGCAGTCAGCTTCGATGATGTGAGAGCAAAGCTGAAACGAAAGGTTAAACCACGCAGCACCGCCAACTCACCACTGGTCGCCAAAGAACGGGACGACAATGGTCGGCACGCCAAGGCGCAACCCCGCGGCAGTAGTCCCCGCGCCTCCGTGGTGACACACTGCCGCGACACGACCCTCGGCGAATAGCCAGTCGTGCGGAACATTCCCCTTGATTATGAAGACCGAGCTGGGGATATCGTCTCCAGCGCCCAGCTCGGCCCAGCCGGCGCTCACGACTGCGCGGATCCCTGTGCGCTCAACGGCGTTGAGGATGATGTCTGCGTCAGCGCTATCGCAGGGCAACATACTGGTCAGCTGATCAGGCTTGTCAACAACAACGGAGCCGAAGCTGGTGTCAGTTGGTGTCAGAGACGGTAGCTGACCCGAAGTACACGGGTGGCTCGCCAGCCGCGAGGAACTTTGCGAGCGTGGGGTCGGGCGTGAATCGCGTGTCGCTGTCCATCGTATAGAACCCGACCACGTCTGCCGTTAGGTCTGCTGTGCGATTGACCTACCCATATTACCCTTCCAGTCGGCAGGCTTCGGGAGGAGGTGCTCGCTCCAAGCATATGTGAACGGAATCTGGAGTCGCTGGAGGGTGAGTGGGCCGGCCAAGTGCGAGAGGGGCCGCAACCCGAGGATCGAGTAGCGGAAGTGGTTGATGAGGTCCCCAAGACCTTGCCACATGAGTGCGTCGGCGAGGAGGAAGGATGCGTAGTTATTGAGTTTGCGGTCGGGTGAGCTGCTCTTGGCCGCCACTAATGGGTGAGGGAAGGCGGTGGTCGGCGTCCATGGCATAGCTGGGGTTAGTCAGAATAGGGAAGGACTCACTGAAAGACATGATGAGGGGGATGCCCAGTGCCTCTGAGATGTGGATGTGTGCAAACGAAGGCGGGTTGCTGATGATCGCGTCGGCCGCGAACTGCTCGCCATGCTGGTTTGGGGTGAAACAGGAGAGGTAGCACCCCACAAGCATCTCCTTGACCATGCGGCGTTTGCGACGGATATCGCCGCTCGCGAGCGCGGTAATGCCCGGCACGAGGCCAGGATTGCGCACCATGTAGCTCATGAGTTCCTCGGGGCTCCCGCCGATGTCGAAGTGTTCGAGCTTGCTGGTCAAGGGGGTGCCGTTCTCGTCTGTGAGGCCAGCCAGCCGGATCGTAGTTTGCTTGACGAGGTCGGCGAAGATGGCATGTGTTGCGAGGCGCACGCGGTGTCCTCGAGTGCGGATCAGTTCCAGGGCGAGAGCGAGGTACGGCTGCACGTCGCCACGCGAGCCGACGATGAAGATGACGATGTTGAGGGGTGGACACTCGTCTGAGCGCAGCGTGTCGACGTCTAGTCCACCGTCGTACTCGCTTGGTGGGACGGTTGGGACCGACGCGAGGTCGACGTCGACGTCAATACGTCCTTCGGCGTTGACGCGCGTTGCCCAGTGTGTATCCGCTGCTGGGTCATAGGCTGGTGTCAGGTGAAATAGAAGGGGGGATGGGGAGGGGGGGGGGGGGGGGGGGAGAGAGAGGAGGAAGGAGGGGTTCTGTGACGGACGAGGGATATGGGGACGTTAGGCGTTAGGGGAAGGTGAGGTGTATGGGTGAGAAGAGCTAGTTGGTTTGCAAGCACTCACGAACATCCTCAACATCGCGCTCCGACGTGACTGTGGCATAACTAGGCGGCGCAGCCCCAGTATCAACGAGCAGAGCCGTGCTCGCACATCGTGGCGGCGGGGCTGGAAACTCGAATGCGTTTGGGTGGGAGGAGGGGGGAAGGGAATGGGCTTTGGGAAGGAGGGAATGGGCTTTGGAGGGGGGGGGGGAAGGGAGGGGATGGGCTTTGGAGGGGAGGGGGTTGGGAGTAGCAGGTGCCTTGGGAGCAGGTGCGTTGGGAGGAGGATCGTTGGGAGGAGGATCGTTGGGAGGAGGATCTCTGGGAGGTTGGTTGGGGGTAAGAGAAGAATCGATAGAGGTGGGAGTGTGGAGCTCGGCGGTCCTATCGTCCCTCGGTGGCGGGGTTGGGAATCCTGCTGCGAGGGTTGGGGAGGAGAGTGATGGGTCAGATGGGGTTGGGTCGGGAGGGAAGAGGGAAGGTGATGGGATGCTAGCGGCGAGGGTTGGAGTGAGGTTGAGTTGGGAGGACTCTGTGGACTCTGGGGACTCGGATGACTTGTTCCGCATAGTGATGAGGATCAGAGGAAGGTTAATTGTGAAAGGTTAGATGTGAGAATGATGATGGTCGTAATACATGATGATTGAGGCCTTGAGAATATTAAACGCGGTTGAGCGTACGAGCGTCATAATCCCTTCAATCCCGTACAAGTAAGAGAGTCGATTGATTGTATCCAAACCCGAGATTAAAACTCATGTGATGACGAAAGAGTGGAGGCGGGAACCGATGGGTAACCCGCAACTCAGGGACATCTCATGTCCTCTAGCCAATTGTCAGTGATCAGTGACAACCTCAATCCTCCCAGCTAGCAAAGCTATCCCGACATTTCAGACATGCTATACATTCTAGCAACCTATAGCATACAACGACACAAGTCTATTTGCACGAAAATCGGATCACCATGACACTCAAGTTGTCAGTCGAGTAGTTGCCCATCGCGTGCTCCAGCAGCTTCTTGGACGCATCTTGTGGGTCCTCGACACCACGCACCAGATCGACCGCGTCCTGATCCTCACACACGTCCCACAGCTGGTGTCAGCACGTCAAATGGGATGGACCAAGTGCAAACGGTCCAAAATCCACTCACCCCATCGCAAGCAACAATCAGGAATTCGTCATCGTCGTCCAGAACAGTCTCCGTCGTGTATGGAGACCCCACAACAAACTCCTTCATGGATGCGTCACCAAGCGACCGCGTCACAGCGAGGACACCTGTCTGTCAGCCGTCCACGCCGATAATGTAACTCACCATTGACGCGGTTATTCATGACAAAGCCGCCAGCATCTGTGATACGCTTGGCTTCTTGAGAGTCACTTCCCTTGTGGTCATACGTCAATCGCACAGCCTTGCCGCCGCGGCTATGTGTAAGTAGAGCATAGCGAATGTCACTCACGAGATGACTGCGCGCGCATCGCCAACATTCGCAAGATACAGTACACGGCGAGCTCCAGTCTCACTTACCGGGTCCATCGTCTCAAAGTCGCGGCCGATATCAGAGGCTTCGTCATCCTCCACAGCCGAGTCGTCAGCCTTGTGGCTTCCCGTCAAGCCGCGAACAAAGTCACGAATGCGGCGCCCCGACATCTTTCTACGCAGGCTCTGCTCGTGCGATGGTGACGCCGCGCCACCAATGCCACCAGAGGAACCCGCTCCCATGGACGAACGGCGTGAGGGCATGTTGCCGCTTGTCTCCGCTTCCAACTCTTCCTCACCCCGACCCTCCATTAACCCGCGAGCCGATAACGAGGGGTTCGTGAAGCCCTTCCTTCCTTCGGGCGTGTCGTGCTCCATGCGGAGGAAGGCGACTGCGGCGGTGCAGCCAGAGTGGGTCCTGCTCCGGTAAGCGAGGTGGGTGAGACGGCTGTCGACAACGAGGAATGTCTTGTTGAGCAGCTCTGGAATAGGCTCGTCGGGATACGTCAAGAGGGCGTCTAGGAGGTACTCGTGGAAGTTCTGCCCGCACCACTCGGCAGCGTGTTTGCCAGCATGACCACTGGGCGTCAGTCTCGTCGCGTGCAGCACACTCACTCGAACACAGCGAAGTAGCCCTGGCCGCGGATGCCGGCGTAATCGTAAACAAAACTGTGGGCGTCCTCCATCGTGCGACGGCACCGCTTGTTGCGGTCCTCGCTCACACCGACGCGGAACGTGGGTAGCTTGGCAACCTTTTCTTCGACTAACGGCGGCGTGCCATCTTTGACGGCAGGGTGGCGATTGAGGACCTGGAACGTGTCAGATAGTGCTGGTCAAGGGCAGTGACATGCGCAAGGGATAAAGAGGAAAGGAAGGAAGAACTCACGCCATAAGTCTCCTGCCCGTCGGCCACAGTCACACTTTTAGAGCGCGCGTTGGGACTGTCCATGATGGCACTGGCGCTAGGCCGCTTAAACTCTGGTAGAGGAGAGTCATCCGAGGCAATGGAGGACGGTGTGGTCACCGTAAGTGGCGGAGATGCGATGGAACTGGTTGGTGAAGGTGGTGTTGGTTTCCGTGGAGGTGATGAGCGCATGTTGTAAGGGGAGTCAAAGTGACGTTTGGAGCAGCAGAAAGCGAATCGCAATCCCGACATTCAGGTGAGAGTGTACACAACGCGTAGAGATGTTATTCAAATGGATGACCTGTGTCAGTTTTTGTGAACAAGCGATTGTTGAGGATGAAGGTATGTGTTGTGAAAGGAAGGCGACGCGTGGAAGAAGGCGGTGACCAAGCACAGGATGGTGATCGGTGGCTTAGAGGGGAAAAGGGAAACGGAGAAGACGAGGACAAAACAAGGTGGTCTGTGCCGCCATGGGTTCGATGATACTTTGAGCGACGCAGCCCCAATGCCGAGCTAGTCTTTTGAGCATCCGGGCATCATAAACTGGGGGAACCGATCAGATGCCGGAACAACCTTTGCTTCCTTGACACATCCCTTGACAACTTGTTGTTCAGACTTACGAGCTTGCCATGGCTGGCGACGAAAGTGCTGCGTTGTGTGAGCACTGAACATTGCTGGGTGGAGCATCATGATGGTCGCTGTAGGAAGCGAATAACAAAAGTGGTCATTACCAAGGCCCCACACTCGGGGAATGAGGGTTCCGCAATGTGGGGTTGGGAGCGAGCGAGAAGCACAAATGGCGCATACAAGGCGCGAGATGCTATGCACGTTGGGAGGTTTACACGTCGGACGACGGGCAATGGGCATGGAGTGCGACTTACTCTGAGGAGAAGTGTTAAGTTGATAGAGAGTTGGATGGTCTTGACGGGATCGAGCAAACGAGCTCTGATCGGACATTGCTTGGGTACCTTGAGGTAGGAGAAATGTCAGTGTTTGGCGGCCCAGTTTTCCAGTTTGCTAGTGACAAAGCTGAAACTAGGGAGCCAAGGATGAGGGGGTTACAGAGGGTCGTGCACGGGCCGCGAGTTGCAGTTTCGGCGTGGAGGAGAGGGAGGATGGTGTTGGCGATGTTTGCGTACGACGCGGTGAGGGTGTCGGTTAACGGTTTGGCGCGGGTATGGCGGTGTAGAGTTTTGGGGGGAAGGAAAGAAGGTGGGATAGGGATAGAAGAGGTGAATGAGGGGGGATATGATTGTAGGGTATCTGATGTAGATGTTGATGAAGGTGTAGAGTGGTAAGGATGAAGGTGTTGTTCAAGTTTGAAAGATGAGGATGATTGAGGATAACATGTTGGAACTTGCGAGGAACGGTCAAGTCGGGGTTCAGTCGGCCAGTTTGTTATACTGTAGTACTACTCAAACTTGGTGCGGTGCAAGGCTTGCTATCCCATGACCCTGGTTTAACAACCTGTACAGCCTATACACCCCTAATGGACTAGTAGCTTTGTGGTTAACGTGGTTAGGAGCTATTACAGTAGGGGTAATCAGGTAATAAGGTTGTAATTCAAATCGGTCGCAACCTAAGCAGTGGCATTGTGTGATTGGTCAATAATGGCCGAGCACTTGGGGAGTCAAGGGGGTTGATTCTGGGGAAAGGTTTAGACCTCATCACAATGACGCACAAACCCCAATCCTCAGTCGCACGCTCTCATTCTTCAACACCTCCTCAGTCTCAAACAACTTTACAATACATGAGAGTGTCCTTGTAACTCGACTCGCATCCCTCTATACCTGTAAACCAGAGAGTAACCATGCAGTTGCTTGGACTGTGAGGTTGTTTCAGAGCATGGTGTGAGGGGGCAGTAGGGGGAAGGGGTTTTTGATGTCATATAGTAGGGGAATGTGTCAGGTGTTGGCGCGTCATCAACGTCAGCTGCCACAGTGGATTCAAGTGGAGTCATTGTCAATCTCCGAATGATGTCACACAATTCATTCACCCCTTATCACTCACGTGGCGGAAAGGTGAGTCACCAATTGCAATCTAGTTGAGTGAGGCGCAGGGCACGTTGACAACTTGCATGATGACGTAGGAGATGAGAGTCATCGTCGTGGCTGTTATTGGCACCATGCGCAGGCTGCAGGGGTGTCGATCGCACTGGCGGATGAAGCAGTCGCAGTCACAGTCGCAGGCCTAGTCGCAATACAGTCACAATCACAGTGGCCAACTTGAGTCACTCGATTTCACTATCTATTCATGGATCATGGACAGACCCCCCCGTGTTGCAGCTTGTAACTTACGTGAGTACAGTGCTGCGGAGGGGTGATGGAGTGATGAGTGATGGTAAGTTCTGGCTATCGGGTGTTTCACCTAACCTCCTTGACTACTATTTTCATGATCATATTGTACGCAGCGGCAATCTCCCGCGATCACCCGCGTAACCATGGGTAACTGAGTCACGCCATGGATACATGCATAGATGTAGGATACAGAATGTAGGATAGGATAAGCAATAGGTCCCAGATTCACCCGACAACGCCTTGGTTTTCCTAAACGTCACGTTCCTCTCACACTCATGAGCCACACATGCCACACAGCTGCGATTCAGGTATCTTAAATAGCCATACCACGGGTATAAGCGGGGGTAAATATACGTCCCCATTGGAGCGCACTCCAAACAAGCGCAGAAACAAAGTGGCGTTGGAATTTGGTGTACCGGGGCACTGGCAGGACCTCGACGAAATCCGAGAATCGATGTGGCTTCACGCCACGGAGAAGACTGTGCAATGTGATGGATGGGGTCGATTCCGTGCCTGCTGTATTTGACGTTGTGTTTGACGTTGTCTAAAATCATTGTACTGAGATGGAAAGAGTTCAATCACCGGTATATAGAGCCGCTGACGTTGGGTTGACGTTGGTGACCTCTAAGTGTTAGTGTCGGTTGTGTGTGGGGGGGGGGGGGCCCACGTGAGTGAAGGGTATTATGGTCTGGTTTCAGGATGACGGATAGGATGCCGGATGGTTTAGTAGAGTCTGACTCATATTGATCTACCTACGTACACTCCACGTCATGTAAACTCGTACATGTTCCACTATCGGCATAGCTGTTGTCATCAGTGTAAACCTGACTTGCATAGCCTGCAGCCTGAATGTAACTTTGCGTTGTACCTACACAGCTGTTTCTTGCGCAATTGCGCAATTGCGGAGCGTAGTTTGATTGCCACAAGTGCGCAGTAGAACCTCGCTAACCTCACATCCCACCCAATCACTAAGATCCGAGTTAGCTCGGTTGTCTTTTCTTTCCGAGATACCAGTCTCATCTCCTCGTTTGCATCACATCAAACGGCCATTGCCGAGTCATCATCCATCTGCCCACATATCTATCAGCACTAAACTGAACAAGCTCTACATACCTCAGTTTGCCAGATCCTCCGTACTTGGTTCTCACGCGCAAGATACTACATGCCAGCTTGTCAGATTGTCAGCTTGAAAGTCGTTCGATCCCCCGTGACCTATATTCAAAGTGGCGTTTTCAAGACAAGAAATTCAAAAGGATATCATCAGGTAGAAAAAAGGGAAGTATAGGGGTGACAGGGATGAGAATGTAGGATATATAGCTATATATATATAGGGTCATAAAGGGTCTAGTTCTAGTTGTAATCCCAAAGCTAAGATCTAAAGTTCCATCCGACGCGTCAGGGAACCCTAAACTAGTATGGTAGTTAGGGTCAAACACAGGTACAGGCTTAACAGGCACGTCCTCGTACCCTTTCCTTCTAAGCCCCATTACCCTGATAACCCTGATGGCTCCGACTGGCTCAAATGGAATCCGCACACTTTGTTCTTGTTACTTTTGGTTAGCTCCACTCTATTCCTTCAAAGTTATCATCTTCAACTAGATTATCATCATCCTCATCATTTATTATCCTATCACATCCTTGATCAATTCATCACTCACTTCCCCAATATTAGTCTCATAACCATTCTCAACCCACATCATCAACCCACTCTCTCCTAGCCCGTGCCCATTCCATAAAGGACGACTGAACATATCAACTTGATCATGTCTCTTTTCGAGCCCCGTGCGGCTTCAACATCAGATCCAGTCACTCCACCCACCATTTTCCCCACCATTGTACCAGGAATGACCCTCCCCACCCCACCCTCCTCCATCCAGAAATATCGCGATGCCCTCCGCAGAGACTTAACTGCAAGGTATGAGGCTGCGGCCCGCGCAGAGGTCGGAGCGACAGTGCCCTCCGATGCAGAGTACGACCCGGATTACGGGTACGACGAGAACCCATTCGATACCCGTGCTCGCCTTCTCCTCTCCATTGCCGGCCCAATAACACCCGAGAGTCCACCGAGTCGTAAACGGCTCGCAGACGATGAGGAAGCTTTTGTCCTCGACTCACCAGCCCCTCGACGACGATGGAGTCATGTCCCCGAGACAGAATCTGGACCGCCTTCCGGATTAGCTTCGGCGGCGATGAGTCGTTCCTCGTCCTTTTCGTGCTGCGATACACCAGGATCGGAGATGAGCTTTGAGATTGGCCGTACGTCCGACTACGTGGGCCTGTACGGCCGCCCCTCGCTACGGCTACATGCCAGCGGTATTTCGCCGTCATGTACGCCGCCCCCTCCGCCAGTCGTCTCCTCCACCTCGTCACATACGTTTACTCCATCACCTCTTGTTCCCAAGGAGAAGAAGGATAAACGATACTCTATCCTAGGCCGCCTCACGCCATTGAAGATGAAACCCCTCACACACCTCACGCCATCGCCCCAACCCCGGCGGAGTCGGAGACGTCGTGTACCAGTCCCCGAACTCGACTGGGACGAGGTCGTCTTAACTCGCTCCGAGAGCGAGACAATGCTCCTCGCCGCGGCAGGCTTTGCGTCCCAGCGTTCGCGGGGGGCGTGAGGCGCCGTCGAGCCAAGACATTCCATATGAGGCGTAGCGATCAATGCTCCATCCTCCATGCTCCACATTCCAATATCTCTTCGCCATTCCATGTCTGCCAGCCTGCCGGCCGGGCGTGTTTGTACTTTGCTGTAACAATACTCATCTTGGGCAATTGGGCCTACATGCATCTATCTTGATCATCTGATCATCTGACCATTCCGGTTGGCTCCATGTAACGCTAGTTTAAGTTGGGGAATTGGGGATTCGGCTTTGGCGCTCATGTAGACGCGTCGGATAGGAACGTGCCTGCCTTCTGCTTTGGCCTGTCAGCCACTTCTTGTCTAACCTTTCTGCCTAACGTTGGGTGGGCTAATACCCGCCAAGTCTCCGGCAGGCCCGTTGTTGCTTCAGGCTCAGCCAACAAAAGCATTGAAGGCTGGCCATTCCGCGGGAAATGACAAGACGCGACCCAGAATGCCTAGAAGTGGGTTGTGGGGACGCGAGCAATGTACCAACACAGAATGCAATGTCACCTGCAGGAGTGGCCTGGCCACACCCACAACGTTCCCTGCGCCACATGACCTGGTAATATGATAAACTACAAGCCGACTAAGACAGGCCCGTGCACTCATATGCCCCGGACGCGGGTTGGCAGACACCTGGTCGCAGCAGTGGCGCAGACTCTTGATCCAGATCTCTGGATCTCTGGATCTCTGGATCTCTGGATCTATTTGGGTGGGTTCTGATCGATTCCAACGGAGAGATGAATCTCAACAGACGCGACTGGCTTCTTCTTACTTTGGGGTAGGGGTGCTGGAACTGGGTGCTGGAACTGGGCTCTGGAACAGGACAGGACCCCCCTTCCCCCCACGCCATCATTCCCCATGGTCCTTGCGGAGGTCCGGGGTCCGTGAGGTGGCGCCGGTGTGACGGTGGGCTCATGGGGCCACTTAGCCCGGCGCTGTCAGGTTGAGCCTGGCGACTCCCAGGCTATGTATATATGTAGAGTAACTCGACTACTGATCCCATCTAGCTGTGACCTACGTATTTCCCGAGCTACAGAAGGACAATAAGCGACGCGTCGCGCCCTGCCAAGCCTATTGTTCTCTGAGGGGACGCGTCGTCCCTCATCTCATCGTTATACAGTAAGATGTATGAGTGTTATCTGCATCTCATGTTCTTGGTCCATAGTAGGCCCTACAACCATTTTAGGTGGCCCGCGCCATGAGCACGTCGCGCACCGTATCCGACATGATGCCCTTCTTAAGCTTATCAAAGTCGTAGATTGTGCAGGTTCTGGAATGAGTTCTCTGGATATAAAAAAACTCACGACTCGCAGGTCAAGGCAAGACGGTTGGCTTTGAGCGACCACATCGCGCAGTGGATCTTGAACTCTGAGCGCTCAGGTTTGATCGAGTGTGGTTTGCTTGCGATGATGAGCTTGCGTGAGTATCTCCATAGTTGGCACTAACTGAATCGGGGTATGTTACGGGGTAACGATATCGCACCGCCTGTTCTTTGAGGATGAAGCCGGTGCGCCGACCGTACTACTGTCAGTTCTGAATTTGGTAACTCACAAGATAGTCGTGTCCGACCTCTCCTAGGTCGGGCACGAGCGACTCGATCCATTTCATCCGCGCAGACTCGACGTAGCGGCAATACGAGACATTGTTGATGTGTCTGGTGTCAGCTGGGTGCGCGACAGCTGCCCTTGTACCGCCACTGTGACAATGTTCTCCTCCATACAAAAGAAACCCGAACTCACCGGTACATGTCGCTGTCTCCCCACGCCACGGGCCACTCGACGCGCCCCTCGGAATCGAACCCGTTCGAGTCGAACCACTCGTGCGCCGTCGCCCGTTGCCGATCATACCCCCGATCCATATGGGGTAGTTTCGGGGCCCGATCATGCGTCGTAAATGGCGGCGCGACCCAATCTACTTTTTCCCCCGGAAGGGGGCGGGAGACGGTATGGTCGTCAGGTGAGGCGGGACCAACTTCACCTGGAGCCATGTAGTATGGCGACGAAGGGTTCTTGAACTTGGCCATGAGGTCGTCGACTTTCCGAACTGCACATGTCGTGTGAAGCGCCCGAGTGCGGAGCGAGCGCACGAGAGGGCCGAGTGAGCGTAGCGACATGGGTGTCAGATCTTTGATGAGGAAACGCAGGTAAACGGTAAACGGTTACAGCCCGATATCCTAGCCGAGATTCCGAGGTTTCTCACGGTGTACAAGTATTTGGTTCCATGACCCAGCCCATTACGCCTCCGCCATCCGCCACCCACCTTCCATCCTACTCTTCATCTCAACTAACCTTAGGAGCCATGTGGGTCCCGTCTTTATTTCTTGGCCTTGTCGTCGCCGCACCACACAAACCCGGAAGGGAACGCGACCTGCCCGGCACCTTTGTGCGCTTCGCCAACCTCGATCACTGTCCGCCACTCCGGCCACGTCCCGTCCCAGCCCACGTAGACGACGTGTGAGTGTCATGTGGACTATTGAGTTCACACCAGACGTCCCGACGACTTCTCGGTCGTCATGGCCCTCGGCGACTCGATCAGTGCCGCTCTACTTGCGCGGGGCGGTTGGGACCCACAGGCGCAGACACCTTCCTCGCCACAGGAAGAGGGACAGGTTACCTTCCTTCCACCTTTTGAGTTACAGGCCCCAAATTCCGGTGTCCCCGATATCCAGGAATGGCGGGGACTATCCTATTCGGCGGGCGGGGACGAGGGTGCACTCACAATCCCCAATCTTCTCTCGCACTACAATCCGGTGGTAGGGATGAGTTACGGCCGCCACCCGGTGCTGTGTGTTGGTTTTGGCGAGGGATGCCATCCTCCCTCCGACGGACTTAATGGCGCCATCAGTGGAAGCATTGCCGCCAGCCTACTTGGTCAGGCGAAAGGTGAGCTGACTTCTGGATCCAGCTCACGCAGATCTCGTGCCGCGGTACAAGGCGCTCAATGACAGCGCGACGGCGGGGTGGACGTACGTCAATCTCGCCATTGGGGCCAACGATATCGTGAGTCAGCTGAGTGACTTTAGATCTGACTGCAGTGCGCCTTCTGTCTTTCCTGTGAGCTCAGAGGGATAAACGCAGCTAACAACAGCCAACCTCCCACTAGGGCCTGGAGGACCTGAGGAATTCGCAGCCGGAGTCTCTGCTGCAGTAGAGGTCCTCCGGCAGCATATCCGTAAGCCTGTTGGTCTGCGGCATAGCTCACACCAGCACGTCTGATCGTCAACATTGGTGAGCTTTTGGGATATCCAGGCCAGCTCACGCCAGTCGGCCTCTTCCGCGTTAGCGCCGTGTACAAGCTCACCCTTAACGACCCATACTGGTACGCCCGGCCGAGTCCGCGCTTACCCCAGTCAAGGGCCGTACCATCCTCCTGTTCCCCATCTCCCACTCGAGTGTTCGTGCGCGACCCTGCCTGGACCTGTGGGCGACTACACGCGTCGACGGATGGATGAGCTGGGCCAGGCGTACGATGAGGCTGTGCGCCACCGGGTACGCCAATGGGACGCCGAGCGGAACAGCACGTTTGCGGCTATCTGGTGAGTGTTAGCTACTCGAAGGATGAACGTAGCTAACGCAGGCAACCTGGAACGGCGCTCGACCTCGAGCACTACCCTATCGAAGCCGTGTCCCCCATCGACTGCTTCCATCCGTCCGAGGAGGCTCATAAGCGACTAGCAGCAGGCGTGTGGAACCGCCTCGTACTCCCACAGGTGAGTCAGCTCGGCCATCTCTGCAACCTAGCTGACGACAGGCCTACAAGACGTTCCCCTTCGCATGGGAGGACGACGTGTGGGTGCGGTGCTTGGAGGCCGACGACCGTGTACAGGTTAGACAGGTGTTGTAGATCTTGTTTGGTTCATGGAGAGTTCGTTATGCATATAGTACAAGCAATACAACACACTACACAAACGCCGTGTCAAGCCCATCAGCAAAGTCAACAATCGCAATCTTGGCGTCGATGCCAGAACTGACGACACGGGTATGGTCACCCGTGATAGCAAACACGCTTCCTTTATGGCACCCCGAGAAGTCGAAGATGAGCCGCCCCGTCGAGCGCTCCCACATCTTGATCGTCTTATCGTAGCTCGCAGACAGGGTAACCTGGTCGCCAAGGTAGAGGGAGCGCACCAGCTCGGTGTGTCCGCGATTAAAGCATCTCATGCACCCGCTCGGGCTAGGCCGTGTGGGCACAGCACATGCACAGACGGCATGGTATTCAACCCCGGGCTGGATTGCGTATCGGACGCGCGGCTCGTCCGCGTCCAAGTCGAGCATATCGCGGAACGTGACCTCGTCAAGCTCGGCTGACGGGGGGAGTTGCACGATGTGGAAAGTCTTGATCGATGCGTCCGACGAACCCGTCACGAGCGTTGCGCGTAACACGCTCCCGGGCACCTCGGGCTTCCATCCCGCCAGGCTAGAGGAATACGGTTCGAATGCCATCGACGTGATACCCCGTACGTGTGCGTCGAGGCTAGCTCGCAAGCGCCCGTCGTTGATGTCCCACACTTTGATGGTGCGATCTCCCGACGCCGAGACGCTGGTGTAAGCTTGGCCGAGAAGATTAGCTTACATGAACTCCTTGGTGATATCCACGGCGTTAATGGCCCCACGGTGCCCGTCCGACGTATCCTCAATCACGACGAGCTCTTCAAGTGTGCGGATGTCAAATACGCGGATGGTGCGATCTGATGTCAGCTTTGATGTCATCCGCTAGCTCACCCTTCGAGCAGCTGACAACTTTCTCGTTGTCTCCGCGCAGGAAGAAGACCGAATCCGAGTGTGCTTGGATGATCTTCTCGGGTGTCCCGTCGCCATGCTCAATGTCCCAGAGACAGATCTTTCCGTCGCCGCCACCGCTGATGGCAACGAGACGCGTCTTGGGGCTGTTGCGCATTGGTGATGGCGGCTTGGGTGGAGAGCGCGCCCCAGAATACGAGCCGAGCGGGGAGCGGCTGGACGAGTCTTCGATGGGGATCTGGGCAACGAAGTGGGTCAAGATCGAGCCTGCATGGCCACCAGCAAACACCTTGACGACACGCGGGGTAGGGGATAACTGCCAGAGGCGCATTGTCTTGTCGCGAGACGCGGAGAGAAGCCAGTCGCGCCCGCTGACATGGAAGGAAGAGGGCGTCGACGACCGGACTGGGCTCGCTCCCAGGCCAGAACGGCTGGACGACACGGTCGAGCCTAAGATGTCGTTGGATACGGGGGCTAAGAGACTGTAGAGCGCGTCATCGACCTCGCCAATCCGGCATGAGATGTTCATGTGGTGCTTGATGAGGTGCAGCGAGTAGATGCTCTCGGTGTGTCCTGGCAAGCCACCGTGTTCCTGTGATGATGTCGGGTTGACAATCACGACGCGCGGGTTCCAAGACGTGCCGGAGCGGCGGCCGGTTGCCTCGAGGTCCGCAGGGCGAAGGTACGTCATGCGTCGGCCGAGGATGCGCCGCACGAGGTAGAGGTGCTTGTAACTCACGCGCGGGAAGGCTGTAGGGAGGCCGAGGTGGGAGGGTATCACGGGTTCTGGGACAGACTCGGTTGGGGCAGGGGGCGGTGCAGAGAACGCGACCGCCCGCTGGTATGTTGGGAGGCCAGAAGAGTTGCGCTCCCAGACTGTGCGACGGGCACTGGGCGACGGTGTCATGGCCATGATGTGTGAGTCGTCATCGTCGGCATACTCAAAGCTCTCGTCACCATACACGCGTGACGCGTTTGGGCTTGCGGCGCGCGCGCGCTGTCGGTGGCACTCGAGGTCGTTCCATGTTGTGTGCCGGGCCGCAATGGCCGGCGTATTGCGCGCACAAAGACCTATCCAGATCGCTGGTGTCAGTCTGAACAAAGAAGCACCAACTTTGATCGTCACACAGCTTGGACCAGGCGCGGGATACAGCCTTGCAACGCAGCAAGTCGTCGGCCGACAGTTGGGCGAGGATGCGCACGCTGATCTCGGGCGGAAGAAGCTGAGGTTAGCCCGACGCCAGCGCCGACCCACCCCAACAATGTCCTTCTGCATCATGTCCGAGATGCGAGAGTGGATTCGGAGTACGTCTAACTCGTCAGCTCATTCCATCCCGCACGAACCTTCGCGCGGGAGCGACCATAATAGCTCAGTCACGAGGTCTGGTATTAGTGGAGCGAGGCTTACTACTCACCTCTCCTGTCGTCCGGCGACAGGCCTAATAGCTGCCTTCGCAGCTCGAGAAAGGACTTGGTCATGGTGTTTGTGGATGTAAGATGGTCGAAGACTGTAATAACAACCCAGGTGCGTAACAGAGAACAATGCCTGGAGGCCTAGATCCAATAGACCAAATGCACATGCACAACAACTAAGGGCCAGACATTCGCCACCCAACCACAATCATGTGCCACGTGGGTTGTTGTGCCTCACGGCTAACCCCGAAATGCCGGGTGCGAACGGAAGGTTAGTCAATCCAGCCAACGCGCTTGCTCTCTCTCAACCTTTTGTCGTACAATCCAACTCTATCCACCTCTGTTCTTTCTCCTTCTCTCCAATCTTCTCCATCTTCACTCATCCGCTCAGTCTCGTCACCGAGATCTGCGACTCTGGTAAGTGTTTCTTCCCCTCCTCCAAAGGATTACGAACAAGAATCGCTACTCGAGACGCCTCCGGGCAAAAGACGACTAAATTATCTATACCCAAATTTATGATGCTCTCCCTTCTCACCTGCTTGCCGAACAGTTACTGACTGTTCAGCTATCCGCGCGCGGTGCAGCGTCGACAGGGCCCTAGTTGGAAGCTCTGACAAGGTAAGTCTCGTCATCGCAAAGCGCGACCATCCCTTTCCTCGCACCTTCATGATTAGACATTAAATTTTGACAAGCATATGTAGGATTCTCCTCGGAGAGCCTGACTACATCCTATGCGTATGACCCTCCTCCTCTCCAGCTTGTTCTCGATGGTCCAGACGCTGACGGTTAGGTCGAGCTTCCCATGACCCACCTGCCCCTTGTTGCGTAAGCCACAACAACGCCTTTGTATCGGTGAGTTCCCATTCCATTCCCTTCTCTACATGATGTCACAACTGTGAACAATATCTGCATGCCTCCGGGCGGTGACGATAAAACCATCAACGCTTATAAACCTCTGAACCCACTCTCAACCTCTTCCTGCCTGTGGAGACCGGAGAGCTGACTCCAGCCTCACAATGCCACCCGGCTACGCCCGGCATCCTCCACAGGCCGCGCACCCGACCCGGCGGCCCAATCCCCAAGACCTCGCAGTTCTCCCGTCGAATGACCTCCCGACTTACTACGACCCACCATCTCCGTCGTCGTCGACCTCGTCTTCTTCCCGCGATGACGTCTACAGCACGTTCGTCACCAACGAGGGCAACAAGCTCGAGCCCAATGCGCGCTGGCAGCGTGTGGGCAAGATGTGCTCATGGGGTCCGACATTCGACGAGACACAACGCGACCGGCGCACCCGCAAGAGGATGCGCTTGTGTCTCGAGCAGCTGCTCCCAGAATCCGCAGCCGAGCTCGGTGTCCCCGCCCCGCAGAACATCGTAGACGCGGAGGAGCGTCGCCGCACACGGAAGAAGCTCAAGCAAGAAGACGACCAATATCTTCTCCCGCACCTCCGCAGCCCGTCTCCACCTCTCTCCACAGAAGACCTTGCGCCTATGCTCGCCCTACCCCGTAGCTACCTCGACATTGTCACGAGTCCCGCCTTCCGGTACTCGTTGGGCGACGACACGATGGAGCGCGGCTTGCAGCACACGGCTGCCGACTTACTCGAGGGCGAGAAAGGCCTGATGCAAGCCTTGGGACGGATGCGCGAGGTGCTGCGCTTGCGTGAGCGTGACGTGCCTTCCTTCCGTCGGCCAGCCGCGAACGGCGAGGCGTCTGGCACGGTGGCCGATGGCACCGACGGAACAGTGAACGGCATTGTGGCCATGGGGGCCAATGGCCATGCCAAAGCCGGTAACGAGGAGCGCATCCCACCGCTTCCCCATGTCTCGGACACGGACAACCTTTGGAGAGTCACGCAGGAGCTGTTGAACACCCAGCCTGCTCCAGAGATCTCGTTCAGCGCGACGAAGCCTGGCACTGCTGCCGACCCACCGCAGCCGAGCTCGCCTACGACCAAGGCGGCCCCCAAGCTCACGCCGGTCCACCGCCTCTTCACGTGCCCCGACGGTCTCACACTTGAGGCGAAGCCGGTCGCTGACGACCCGCGCTGGGCTGCCATGGGCCCCAACCACCATTTCGCCCAGCGCCACATCAAGTACAACCTCGACCTCCCTACCCAGCAGCACGCTGTCGACGACGCGCTCGAGCGTATCTGGGAGTTACTTGCCGACTGTAATGAGTACAAGGAGCGCTTAGAGGAGGCGCGCGAGCGTGTGTCGGACGTTGCCCGTGTGCGCAAGGCCGTGTGGAAGGTGATCAAGCGGCGAGCAGGGCGTGAGCTCAACCGTATGGAGGGCAAGAACGTATTGTAGTTGTCATAGTTAAGAGTTGTCTTTGTTACGCCATGTATCGTACTTGTGTTCTCAATGTCGACTGCGGGGGTCGGGGATGTGGATGACGCCGGCGCAACTGCCTCACCACTCACTAGATGCCGCTCGAGCTGCTGGGATGGAGGATATGCTGGTCACTGTACTGTAGGCACAATGTATGGCTAGCGTTGCATCTGAACTCGCTCTTCGATCTGTCAGCTAATGCTTATAGGACCGTGTAGTGGCGTACCCATCACTCCATACATCATGACTACTCGTTCGTACTAAGTCAACGACACCTCGTCTGTAAGTAACGAGTCATAGTACGGACGGCTCGTTCCTTAGTGACGAGCCACCGTACAGATGGCTCGTTCCTTAACTACGACGTATCGTCCCTCAGTAACGAGGGCCCGTTACAGTCACGTGATTCATGGTAACCTATATATGGTGCTCAGTATTCCAGTATAGTTCCAACGTATGTATCACCTTGTTACCCAGTCACTACGACTACATTGGAACTATATCCACCTCTACCGGTTTCGAGCAACCGACTATCGGTGAATACATCTATCCACGACAGTGGCATCCATCCAATATCGAATCCGCAGTAGAAGAGGAAGATGAATGCAACGGTTGCGTTGCCAATGGCGGGATTATGGGTTTTTTGGAAGGAGGCGCTGAGGCCAGTAATGACGCTTAGGCAAATAAGCATGGTGAGTGTAGACGAGATCCACATGGGGCGACGGCCGGCGCGGTCCACAACGTAAGTGGCGGCCGTGTTCAGGCCGAGGTCCATGGCTCCCATACCGATGATAAGGACCGATTGTTGGCGGGGGTTGGTGATCCCAACAACCTTGAGCATTGGAACGAGGTAATACGCAATAATTCCAATACCATTTAACTGTGCGCCAGCAGCTGAGTGGATGACAATCCATGTACACCATCGATTGGCTTTGGTTCTCCATAACGCGCACCATCCTTGTGTATTTGTCCGCTCGAGCTCAATGGCATTCATGACCTCATCCATCTCGAGGTTAACGAGAGGGTCGTCCATTTTTCCATTTGCGTGAAGGTTTGCGAGGATTTTTCTCGCCTCTTCTTCTCAGCCTTGGGAGACGAGCCAACGTGGTGATTGAGGAATAAAGATAGCAAGAGGGAGACAAAAGAGGGGTAATGCCGACTGGGTGAGGAATGGAATACGCCATGACCATTGCGAGTTACCGATATTATTGATACACGCATAGGCGACCGATGAACAGAGAATATTACCAATATAATACATGGAGAGTTGGAGAGACATTGCTTGTGCTCTAAATCTCGGGTGTGACAATTCGGCACACATGGCCAAACCCGAAACGGCGCCAACCGAGCTAAAGCAACCCTTGAGGAACCTTCCTGCGATGAGTTGGCCTAGGTTCTTAGATGTGGCTTGTATAATTGGCGTCAACATTGCCCCCATGATAGCGATGATGAGGGGAATCTTGCGGCCGACTTTATCGGCCAACCAAGCGCCAAAGAAAGTAAGAATAGACCAGGTAGATACATGACGGCAGTGGTGAGTCCCAGAAGAGTCGAGTTGTTCTTGAGCGTAGGGAATTGGGGGAAGAATTGAGGAGCGGCTTGAGCACTGTTCAACATGCCCGAATCGAAACCCTTGACGCCATACATGAGTGCTGAGAGGGACACCCATAGAGCGTTACGCCGCAGCGATGGGTCTTACCACCATGTCAGGTTGGTGTTGTTCTCGACTCCGTGATAGTACGAAACCGGCATTTGTTGGGGTGTGAATGGCTTGTGGCTGGGGGGGCTATGGCTGGGGAAGGGCTATGTAGATATTTAAAGCTTGCATCGCCACACTCCCCAAAGACTCCCACAGGCATAGCACCTCATCGTCGGACTTTGTTTGATCCGGTCACGAGAAGCGATTTCCCCACCCAACCCCGCTCAACCCCACCCGATCAGATCGGGATTGGGACAGTTCCGCCTTCGTTCGTCAAACGAGCTGAGCGTAGATGGACAGTTTACTCCAGAGTGGCTCGCAGTGTAAACAACAGGTGTGGGGAATGTGGGCGGTTGGCGTGACTTGTGGATATTTTGGATATTTTAGCTGCTATCGTCCCTGCCGAGCCGTCGCAGAGGGGCCGTGGACCGCGGCCGAATGCCCTCCGCGGGGAAGCTGACCTCTCTCACCTCCCCACTCTGGCGCCGATGATTGGTGTACGTCTCATTAGGAGGGCGGGGAATCATTGGCCCAGAAGCTCATGTGTCAGCAAGGACGAGGATATCGCGGAGGTGGTCCGCTATGGAACGGATGAACCGATATGACCCGATATACGACAGACACGACAGATACGACATCAAGATGCCGACCGGAACAGATCCTAGGGGCCGTGGAGGCCATCAAGTGGGGAGAGCAGCCTGTAGAGGTTAGGCGGTAAGCGAGTGGTGGGCGTGACTGCCCTCACTCGAGACGGTCCTACTCACAGCTGACTCCAAGCCCGCCGGACATGTCCGCGGCAATCCCGACTTCACGTGAGTTACAAGGATTGGACGTCAGACCTCTCGATATTGACCTTTCCCACCTCAACTCGTCAACCAACATGCCCGTCGAGACCGAACTCAAGACACCCGTCAAGTTGACCAAGGCGGACGGGTCATTCAACCGGGCAGCGCACGGGTGGGCGCGCTAACCGATCGTCGACACTTCGGGTATCGACGGCACCGTTCTGGCCAAAAGAAGACGAACTCAGCCGAGACAGTGATTCGAACACTGGAACCTTTCGGTAGTTAGTCTACTTAGTAGCCAACCGCAATAACCACTATGCGACCTCGGCTTGGTGCGCTGTGGGGGGGACTCTCTGAGGCGGGGGTTCTGAGGGGGGCTGTGGGGTGGGGTGGGGGTGTGGAGGAGTGTGAGAGGCTGGGAGTGTACAGGCATCCCCGTAGTTTGGATTCCACCTCAACTTCGATCAGAACTTGTCAGAGGATCAGAGGATTGGATACATCGTAGCACCACATGTGGCGGTGATTATTGTCTGAATGTAGTGTTGCAAGGTACAGAGGGTGTATGGGAAGACGCCCCGGCACCTCGCCACCTCCTCGCCACCCACTTGAGTTGTGCTTGAGAAGCAAAGTCGATCGGAGGAGAGTTTGATCGACATGTGTGTGTTGTGTGTTGCAGACCCTTTTGACAGATTGACACAAAATGCTTCCGCACTGCCACAACGGAAACGCAAATGACACGTGCGGGCCAATAACGACTGTATTTGGCAAATTGCCAGTACGAGTTGAACTGCACCGACTCGGCCAAATCGCCTTACCTCACATTAGACTCTCCGAGTGTTGAGAGTATGCGTACGTGTCTATGCAAAATACAATAATACAAGAATATGGCTAAACAAAATTATTTCCTCGTCAAATCAGGGGACGACTGGTGGGGTCGGACGCGAAAATGACGTGCGGGGGCGCTTGTGCCAAAGTATCGCGCTGACCCAGGGTCGAGGTCGAGTTGGGGGAGGGACCGTGTTTGGTGTTTGACAGGAATGGAATGCGGGACTGAGCGAGGTCCAATTACGAGTCCCTGGCGCGTATTGGGCGTGGGACCAATTGAGGAATTTGTGGTCCACCAGTGATGAAGGGATACGCCCTCGCTCCTCGAGTGTGGAACACCAAATGGATGAGTGAGGGAACGGGATTTGCTTTCGCTTGAACTCTTGAAGAAAGGTGGGGGTGGGGTTGGGGGTGGTGGTGTGTGTGGGGGTGGGGTTGGCGAATGGGTGGCAGGAAGACATAGACGGAAGATTGTCAGTGGGTCGGGATGGGCGGTCCGAGCTAGCGTAGTTGGACGAATACGTGGACCGCGACGTGCGCAGAAACTGCATTGTGAGGCTGGGGTTAGTGGATATCAAGAGAGTTCTTACTTTGAGATGAAGGGCCTTGACACCAATCAATCCGGGATAAAGGGAGACGCTCGCACATGATGCTTAACAAGATGGAAAACAGAAAAAAGCGATAGCGGAAAAGGACATTGTGATGGCCATCACTATCTTATATCAGCCATGCACCGAGGCACCATCTCGTACATCGACTATGATCGACCGTCGACCGTCGTGCGGTGATATCGAGCGGGCTTGATCATTCAACGCCACCAGATCCGGGGCGCTCGCTGGGTGTGGCGCCGCCATCGTTGCCGCTCTTGCCGCTCTGGGCGACTCTTGCGCCCGATTACCTCGGCGTCGTGACGTACCCTGTGAAGTGGCCGAATGGGACCGTGTACACTTGACTGGCGGAATGCGGGGTTGCACTGGTTCAGAATCAGAGGTATGGGGGTTGAAGGGGTAAACAGCGGGCATCGAGCATCGGGCAGCGGGCAGCGGGCACGCGTCGCCGTTGAGCGTGCGTCGGGCATTCGCCTCGGGCCCGGGGCCTAGGCGTTCGGTGTCACGATCTATTCCTTTTCCTTTTCCTTTCCTTTTCTTTCCTCGCCCCTCTCCTTCTGATACCTCCCGCCCTTCGGTTCAACCCGGTCAGCGTGATAAATCCCGGTCCTCGTACTTGAGGCAGTTTTTTTCCCGATCCCCAAGCTATTATTCCCATTCCCGATCCAAATGGTCCGAGCGTGAGTGTCAGTCTGTCTTTCGCACCACTCTCCCTGTTGCTCGCACCAACGCTCAGACACTGTAAAAAGTCTCGGTGCGAGTGTTTGTTGTCTCTTCAGGGGTATCTGTACATTGCCCAGAACCGCCGGTACAGTGTGGGGCGGAGAAACAATCCGCGTTGCCCCGGTTCGCCCCGCCGGTACCCCAGATGAGTACCGGCTCGTGATCCCGGTGCTTGGGCCCGAGCACGGGCTGTTCGGGTGGCGTAGTAGTCAACCGGACAATGGGGTCCATGTCTGTGAACAGGGGTGATGTAGCTGATAAGCGACAGGCGTTGGTTTAGCGAGGATGATCCGGTACCACCGGGATGCGTCAGAGGGTCAGAGAGATGGAGATGGAGATGGAGATGGAGATGGAGATGGAGATGGAGATGGAGATGGAGATGGAGATGGAGATGGAGGTAAAACTTCGGCTGTTTCGGAGACTAGACAGGGCGTAAGCTAGCCGATGTGGTGGAGAGAAAGTGGAGATCGTGGATAGTTGATAGCCCTGATTGTTGGTCTGTCGCCGAGTTAGACGTGTGTGGACCCAGACCAGCCATCTCCCCACTTGACCCAGTTCGTTTGAGTGTCCGCTTTCGCTTGCTCTTTCTCTTGCTCTTTCTCTTCCAGCATAACCTCATCTCGTCCATCTGTCCATCTGTCCATCTGAGCTGGGAACGCGTCTCTTCGCGCCTGTTCTTGCGGGCTGTCCAGCCAGGCGGCCAGCCAGGCGGCATCACGAGGGACAGGTCGGGCATCTTGGTCAGTGTTGTCACGAGGGACAAGTCGGCCATCTCGGTCAGTGTTGTTGTCAGCGCAGGTGCACTCACCATACCTGAACCCCAAGTCAAGGCTGGCAAGCAGGGGCGTAGGCGTTCTGTCGTCCATAGGCGTTGAGTCGTCCGAGTTTAATCCCGCTCATTGCGTGGGCTCGAATACGCTGCATCAACATGGCGATGGCGGACGCTGCCGTGGCATGTGAGACGAGTTGGTGCTACTTCTGGAGGATGGTCTCCGACACGCTCAGTAGTTGTCTCCATTGAGAACGGAGGTGAATGGGAATGTCAAAGCGGTCGACTCGTCCATGTCCGAACACGATATCCATCCCTGAGGAATGTTCTGCGGGAGCGTGTGGGTGTGGGTGAGGTTGGGGTGGGGTGTGGAGGTGAGCGTGCCCGCTGCACCCGAGATGCAAACCGTCTCGCCATCCTTGAGGCGACCAATGTCAAATATGCCAAAGTAAGCCGTCATGCCCGACACGCCAAGCAGGCCTAGGTGATCGATATCCTCCATCCCCTCCGGCGTCCTTGGGTTAATTTTATATGTCAAATTCAAAGGAAAACTCACGGACGAGGCTCGAGAACACGAGCAGGACCAACCCAATATTCCTGCCATCCAAGAATACCATGAACCAGGTCTCCGACCTTATACCTGTCCGACCTAGTCTCGACGACCCGTCCCAATCCCGCCGCACGCATCACCTCCCCAATCTTGACTGGGGGAATATACGATCGCGTATCGACGAGCCACATCCGCATCGCCGCGTCCCGGAATCAGCCAACCCTCAAATGACTCACAATGGACAGTAGCTCGACTTTGACGACAACCTCGCCGTCACCGGGCTTCTTGAGCGCCGCCGCATCCTTCTTGAACGTCGCTGGCGTAATTGGACCACGTTCCGGCCGCTTGGCGAGCACGACGCGCTTGTTCATTGCTGGGAGCGACATTGTGAATGAGGAACAATGGGAGAGTGAGAAAGGTGGCTGGGGACGGCTGTTATTAACCGGTGTGATGACATTCCTCGCCAACTTGCGAGCTGACTCAGTCAGCCTCACGTGCAAGATGCCCGTCGGTGGCGTTCAGGTGGGTTCGACTGGCCATTCAGTGACGCGTCCAACTCATATTCCAGGAAGGGCTTTCCCCGCCCAAGAGAGGCTCATCCTCCGAAAAGTGTCAGTACGCACAGTCATGTATCTGGGTCTGGTTGAGGCGTATTGTACTGGGTGAGAGGTTGACTGGGGACCGCTTACGCACATGTTCACCGCTTACACAACCTGAGCCCATCGGGTTGGACTGGTATTTTCATCTGCATTTCGGACGAACCGAGGCGCGATGCGCCGCTGGTGATCAGTAGTCTGGAAAGGGGTGTTCAGTATCACATTATGAACAGCGCTGTCAATGTTTGAATCATCCAATCTTTCACAGCATAATTCATATTTATATTTGAACAGAGCTTAATTTGGTTTAAACTCCGTACAAGTGGCGGCATAGTTCATCTCAATATCTGGACAGCACTACACCCACTAAAATCACCCCAATCCACCATTTCCTCACCCTCCATCTCCCCCACCCTATCACAGCGCCATCCACCTCTCCTCCCTCCGCCACCGCCCCAAACGCCTATTTCCGCACCTCCCCCCCCTCCCGGCTAGCATAAAAAGTCAACAACCACCTTTCGTTCTCCTCATTGTGCGGCAAGCCGCGGGTTCACTTTTCCCTGTGTTGCTCTCCGACCCGCGCACTCCACAAGCGTGGGTGCGTGAGACGTCGGGTCGAGCGTCAACCCGGATCCGGCAAGAGGAGGTGGCTATCTTAGTCCCCGACGCGCGAAGGCTTTTACCAGCGCGCGTGGGGCGGTGGGCCGTACATTCCAACGAAACGACAACACGACACAAAGCGACTGGTTGGGAATGAGAGGACCATATTGTTGTATGATGATGGATTGATACTGTGGAATATGGGATTGGGGATAAGTTGGAGAGAGGTGTAGAGGCTCTGAGAGCTGAGAGCTGAGAAGTGCTATGATAGACGGCGAGGAAGGCGAGCTTGAATGCCTAAGACGCAAATTTACTCGTCGCACCTCGTACACCACGGACATCCTCGTACACCACGGACATCTCCCCCTGCCTCCCTTGCTCCACCCACACAAGCATGAGAGGTTGCATAGGAAACCAGCCAAACTATGCCTATCGCGATCTGCGGATGGGGGGGTACGGAACTACATTGACTCTTCTTCCGGCGCGGGGGCGGTGTACGCTCTGCGGCGCGCCATCTCGCCCTCATCGTCCAGCGCTCGGTGGTGTTCGCGCCACGGCTCGCCCTCACAGCCTTAGATACCCTGGGCGATCTGGCCGAGTCGCTCAGCGTAGTCGGGGAAGTTGTTGAGGAACGCAGCCTGGGCGCGGCTTGCGTGCTCGTAAGTGATGGCATTGACGAGCTCGCCCTCGGTACGCGCGAGCTGGCCGCTCTTCTCAAACCACTTGATCGCCTCGTCAATATTGCCCTGCTGCAGGCTGAGCTGGGCGAGCGTCGCCACAGCCACGTCGCAGTCGCCGTCAATCTCGAGAGCCTCCTTGCACAGAGCCTCGGCGGCACCAATGTCCTGCTTCCACTGGAAGAGGGCGAGCGCCTTGTTGACGTAGGGGAGGACATTGCGAGGCTTCTTGTCCTTGTCAAGCTCGATGCTGCGCTCAAAGCGCTCAACACTCTCAGAGTACTTTTGCTGGTCGAGCAGAATCTCGCCGTAGTAGTTGGACGGCTCGCCGCGGTCGGGGAACTGGCGGAGAATCTTGCGGAACGCAGCCATGCTCTTGGCAACCTCACCCTGCTTGTACTGCGCAACAGCGGCCTGGACGTGGGTAAAGATAAAGTCGTCGTCGAGCTCAATGCTCTTGTTGTAGTCGGCAATGGCCTTGTCGTGCTCGCCCATGATGAAGAAGACCTGGCCACGGTGGTAGTAGATGTCGGCGTCGGTTGGGTCGTTGCGGATGGCCGTCTCAAAGTCGGCAAACGCAGAGAGCGCGTCTCCGAGCTCCATGTGCACGCTAGCAATCTTGACCCAGCTCTGCACAAAGGCGGGGTCGATCTCGAGCGACTTCTCCAGGTCAGTCTTGGCGACGGCGCTGTCGCCAATGAGGAACTTGAAGGTGCCGCGCAGGTTGTACGCCTCAGCCTGACCCTTCTTGGTGCTGATGCCCTGGTCGATCGCCTCGTTGACAAGCGTCACGGTGTGAGCATAGTCGGCCGCGTCGAGCGCATCGAACGCGAGGTCGAGAGTCTTGTCGCCCTGGTCGGGGTTCTCGGGCAGCGTGGGCTTGGGGTGGGGGCGGAACGCAGCGAGGTACGACGAGATAAAGGTGGGCGAGGGGAGCTTGGTCTCGCGCGACGCAAGAATGTCCTTGGCCTTGCGCGCCGCCAGCTTCTTCAAACACCTCTCGACAGCCGCAGCCGCCGCCTCGTCCTGGAAGCGCTCGATAATCGTGCAAGCGGTGAAATCTGCCGTTAGCTCAAAGACAACACCGTCGTTAGCTCACCCCGGACAGCCTCCTCGTCGCGGTCCAGACGCTCGAGAGCCGTTGCCCTCCGCTTGAGCGCCTTGACGTAGGTGCGGTCGAGCTTGAGCGCCTCGTCGCAGTCCCGGACGCAGAGCTCGTACTCAGGGGGCGAATAGTTGACGTAGCACGCAGCGCGGTTCGAGTAGAACACTGCGTCAGGCTGCACCGACACCTCGATGGCCTTGGTGTAGCACTCGACCGCCTTCTTAAAGTCCTTCTTCGAGTACAGCTTGTTGCCCCGGTCCTTGAGCGTCTTGCCGAGCGCGTTGCGGTCCGCCTCGCTCATGGCCTCGATGCCAGCCGCGTCGGGAACACCTGTCTGTTAGAGTCGCCAGAATTTAGACTAACCTTCAAATGGGTCCTCGACAGCCTTGTCAGCCGGCTTGGGCTTGATCTCCTCGAGCAGTGGGCCATCGGGGCCGTCGCCCTCGATAAACTTGGACTTTTTGCCCTTCTTCTTCTTCTTGCTCTTCGAGGTCGTGCTCTTCTCGCTGGCCGCCGCCTGTGCCGAAGTCGAGCTTGAGGATGAGCTCGAGGGACCCGGTGCAGCACCAGCCTTGGCCTGGCTCGAGTAGAGGTAGTAGCCGGCACCGGCCGCGACGGCGACACCACAGCCGATCAGGATCGCCTTCTGGTTCTCCTCGAAGAAGCGCTGAGCCTTGATCATGAGGCCATCAGCGGCAGCGTCTGGCGCCGGGGGGAGGGAGGAGACGGGTGCCATGTTTTGAAGAATGGGATGAAGAGTTGGAGGGGAAGTATCGTTGCCGAAATGAAAGTGAGTCGGTCGGACGGAGGTCGGGTTTTCGATAGAGGGCCGCCGAACGTTGACGAGCGGCAACGCCGTCATGTGAAAGGAGACGATTTTTGATCCCGCTCAAGCATTTTGCCTTGTTCTGTCATAAAAGCCACCCCCTCTCAACCCCCTCAACCCCCCCGGAAACTCTTTCGACTTGAACATTTCATTCTCACCGCGACCCAACTTGTCTCGTTCGTCCACGCCCCCAAAGCCGACGCCGCGTTCAATGCTTGGGTCCTCGTGACTAACCACCATCCGCTGAGCCTGTTGAGATGCCGCATCTCACATACGTACAACGTAAATGTTCCTGGACATGCCACCAGATACACATATACAGGCCACCTTACAATCCCGGACTCAACGCATAACCGTACTCGTCCTCGTCCTCGGCTCCCAGAATCTGAGAGCCGGTCAGCATTCCAATGTCGCCATCACCATCCTCGTCGATGGCGTTGCGTAACGGGTCGTCCAGGTCCAAACTCTCACCCTGTGCGGTAAAGAACACCTGGCGGGTTGGCGCATCGAGCTCATTGCTCGCAGAACGAGTAGTGTGGGGAGGTTGAATTCTTGATAAGCTGGAAAGTTGCGTCTCTTGCACAACCGAGGGGAACGGCGACGCAGGTATGCCGTTGGGCTGTGTGGCGGGGAGGCGACGCGGGGTTGACGAGAGGGGAGGTTGTGTGGCAGGGTTGTCGGAAAGAAGAGGCCGGGCGGTGGGGTCTCTTGCTTGCGGCGCACCGCCACTCTCAACGCTGTTGAGGCTGTCGACCGTCAAGTCTATGATCTGGCCAGTGGCGGTCATAGCTATGTTGGGCTCGGGCTTACCTTTGCCCTTGCCTTTGCCCTTGCCTTTACCCTTCTTAGGGAGTCGGGCAATGAGGCGGTCGGGCAAGGTGGCGGCCGGAGTCCCGGGCACGAGAACGTCCTGCTCCTCTGTTGGTGGCTCCTGTCCGAAGCGAACGGGAGACTTGCGCTCACGGCTTATGCGACGTGAGACAGTAGCTTTGATGGACGCGTCGTTGTTGGGCTTGCGGCCGGTTTTGCGCCTCTTAGGAGGAGCCACAGGTACTACAGGAGGAGCTGCGGACGGCGGAGTGGGCGGCGCCGGAACTGGTTCCAAGACGTCTTCGCTACTACTGGTGGAGTGGAAGTCGTCGAAGGCGGCGTCTTGGACGGACGCCGGGGCTGCGGACTTCTTGGCAGGCGCGCGGCGCTTTAATTTACGTTTGACAGGAGGCTGGGGAGTAGCGGGTGCGAGGCCAGGCGAGAAGCCCTGCGGTTCGTCCATCAGAGAAGGTGAGCGAGTAGCATTACTCTTTGTACTCGAAGGACCTGCCACCAGCGATTCGACGACGTCGTCGGGAGAGTCCGCGAGGGCGATGGTTGAAGTGCGCCTCGGGCTGCTCAGTGCGGATCGTGAATATGAAGGGCGCGGGGGCATCGGTGCCGACTTGGCTGTTGACGTAGGTTGCAGGAACGTCCGTCTGGGTGGATAACTCAGCTGAGTTCTGCCGCCGCCAAGCGGCGTCCCGCACTGCCTCGCCCTGCTTCTCAACACCTTTGAGGATAGCGTTCAGCGCCTGGCTGTTGGCGTTGTTGCCGACTTGGAGAGAACCGACGTTCTGGTCCAACTTCTTCACCAGTTCGAAATTGCTCTTGTCAGTCTGTTCCTGCGAGGACGTGCGTTCGTCGACCCTAGTGACACGGAGTAGAACATCCTGTTGGACCATGTGAGCACCAGGGAGGCCTTGAGTGTTGAAAATGGTCCGGTCGACCTTGTTGTGGAGCGTTTGGAGTCTATGGGAGAGACCAAAGACTTGTGGGAGCGTTTGGGCAATGTTAAGGGGCAGGAGTACGTTCTTGAGTTCGTCAACTGGGCGGAGAGCTGCAACGAGATGTTCCCCAAGTGTTTGGATCGTCTTTGGTCAGCTAAAGATTGTTGCAGAGTGGCTCACCTTCTCCTGTCCGGGGTTGGCGGCGCCTTGTTGTTGAAGTAACGCGAGAGCGGATAGAATCCGAGACACATCCTCCTTGACGGGACGAAGCTCCTCGTCGACATGCTTCTTTAGATCACGCTGGCGTTCACTGAGGACCTCCTTAAACGACTTGGTCATCTCGTTCTTGAACCGGCCCAGGGCCTGGTCCACTGTCCTGTTAGTAGATGGTGAGGAAGGAAGGTCAACTCACAGCTGTCGTCCATGTCCGCCTTTATCTCCTCGCGCGTGGGCAAAGCCATCAGACTCTCCTTGATGCCGTGCGTTGCGTCGCGCAAGTTCCGACTCTCGTTGACGAGACCATCGACCTTGGGAGACAACTCTGGGTGTCAGCTTTGTCCTAATCGGAACATACTGTTAGTGACCAAGTCAAGGAGTTGTGCACCGGCACCCTTCCCTCCTTGCTCGGACGGGACGACCGATGCGCGGCGCGCTATGTTAGGCGATGAACGCGGCGTCACATGGTCGGCGTACACCTCGGCGACCCGCCGTTGGGAAGGCGGAGGAGCGCCCGCCTCGGAGTAGAAGCCGGCGTGGCGATCTTGGCGGGAGGTTCTCGGCGGCATAGGTGTCTGTGGAGAAGGGTAATGCTGCTGGGGCGTGGAGCGGTACTCCGGTATCGTTGGCTGCTGGGGCGTGGAGCGGTATTCCGGTATCGTTGGCTGCTGGGGCGTGGAGCGGTACTCGGGTATCGTTGGCTGCGGCGGGGTAGCGCGATACTCGGGTATCATTGGGCGCTGGGACTCGACAAAGTCATCTTCAACGTCATACTGAGTTGACAGGGGCTGCTGGTGAGTCTGCCGATAGCCTTGCTGCGAGGAGGGGGGTATAGCGTGTCCTTGTTGGCTGGAGGAAGGCGGCGGAAATGGGTCCGGTGGTCCTGATGCAGGTCGCCGTGAGCCAGACAGTGCGGAAATTTGGCGGTTCTGGGGCGCCGCGCCGCGCTGGCGTTGGCCGTTGTTTGGAAGCATAAGTGTGTGGGATTGAGGGTAAGAAGAGTAGTAGATGTAGATAAGAGATGAAGTGAATGAGAGAGTGAAGGGGAAGGTGAGTTGAGTTTAATAGGCAATGAAAGAGGGAAGGTGGTGCAGTTAACACCAGAGTTGGCAGGTCATGGAATAAGATGGACGTGAGGAGCAGTCATCGCCGGTATTGGCACGGCCGCCATCACTCCCCGCACAAATCAGCCGCGTCAGTGTCTCAAGCCTCCACCTTCCCTCTCCGAATCGATATCCAACGCCTCCCCGCCTCACCTAGCCACTACCACCACCCGCCTCGCGCCACGCCAGTCGTGCTGTACAAATACATATGTGGCAATCATGCCTGTCATCAGTCGGTGCCTCGCGGGTCCATAGCACACGCGGGAAGCGGGTCAGCCTCAGACAAGCTCGTTGCGCCGACAGTCACGCCCCGCGGCCGAATGGAGCGGTATGGTTCGGTCGGCTCTGGTCCAGGAGAGGAACGGGCGCGCCGACGCGTATCGCTGTCCAGGCTGCCCGTGCTCAAACGCCATCCGTTCTCCTCGGGCGGCGGGGCGGACGATGCCCGCTCGAGGTGCATGAGTTTCAGGAGGGTTTGGGGGTTGATCTCGACACTGAAGAGGTCGCAGATGAAACGCCTGACGGGAGCTTGGAAGTGGTTCGTCGAGATCGCGCGGAGCGCGCGGTAGAAGAGGGTCGTGGAGGAGAAGAGGCGGGGGTGGCGGTTGCGGATGCTGCTGTCAGCTCGGGTGTGGTCACTCTTGCTCACCGCTTGAGGTTGTTCATCGCGCCGGCGGCGAGGACGTAGTTGCTCAGATTGGAGATGAGGTTCATGACTTCGCCCTCGAGACCCGAGAGCGCTGGGAGGGGTGGCACGCTCGACAGGATCTGGTGGCGCTTCCACGGCTCGATCTGGCTATCAGCTCCATTGTCATCTAAGCAGCTCACGTAGGCGAAGCGCCCAATGTCGTTCGGAAGGCAGAGGCCGGTGGTCTGGCCGAGCGGCGTGCGCGCAGCGATCCATCCGTACTCCTCGAGAATCTCTGCACCCATCTGCGTCGACGAGATGAGGCCGATGACGAAGAAGCCCGTCCTGGTGTCAGCTAATGTACGGCTTAGAAAGCTCACCCCTTCATGGTGAGCACCGGTGACCGCTCGGCAATGTCGATGATGTCCTTAATGATATCCTCGTCCTCGAGGAAGGCGAGGCCGCCCTCGGTCGACCCGATGTTGCCCATGACCCACATGGCGGCTTTTAGCTTGTTAAGCACCCCAGTGTCCTCGGTCTCCATGCCGTGCAGGCGGATGATCTCGGCGAACTCGGGCACGATCCCTTTCTGGCGCAGGTATTCGCACCCCTCGGGGGTCTTGCACAGCTCGCGGAAGAAGTGTGTCGGGGCGGTGCCCTCGTAAGCCCAGAACTCGTCCGAGTTGTCTTTGGACAGTGGGCGGATTGTCTTGGACACGAACGTCTCGACCTCGATCACGTAGAGCATGTTGTGCTCCGCCATCCAGCTCTCAAGCTCGTAGTCAATGTACTGCGCTGCGAGGAGGTACTGGAACCCCGTGGACGTAGACATGAAGCTGGTGTCAGCTCTGGGGAGGAAAGAAGATAGCTTACCGGAGGAAGAGGTTGGCGCCCAGCTCTCCTAAATGTTCCAGTGATGGGCAGAGGTACACGACCTTCTCGAGGTTGACGGGGTCGGTACACGCTTCCTCGAGGTACATGACGGCGATCTCGCATACATCGATGGCGGGGTCGTACAGCTGCGTGACTAGCAACGTGAGCGCCCAGTCAGTAAGCTCGGGCGATTCGTTGAGCAGCTGTCCGAGGTGGTGGGTGGTGAACGACCGCGTGTCGAGGTAGCTCGATGTGAGCGCCTTTGAGAGGACAATTCTCTGGTGCGCGTCGCTGCCGTTAGCTATCGAAGTGGACTTGACAGCTTACATGGAGTAGTCGAAGCACTCGATGATGAGCTTGACGATGTCATCGCGGCTGCGTAGCTCGCACAGGTGGTAGAAGGACGTGAAGAACTTGAACTTCTCGAGCAGCTGAATGCCCTTTTGGTGCTTGGTGAGGGTACCGATCATCTCAAAGTAGCCGTACGTGAGGGTGTTCTCGAGGCGATCGCGCGCAAACATGGGCTGCGCGCTCGGTTGGCCCGCGTACTGGTCTAGTTCGGCGAGACACTCGACCATCTGGCGCAAGAGCTTGTCATCGGCGAGGTAGCGCTGGCCCTCGGGATTGACGAGCATGGTGTTGAGAAGAGCGCACCCGAGGCGCACCCACTTGTGGTTTGGCTGGGTTGTTAGTGAAAGGAAGGCGTTCAACACTCACTCGGGTGCGTAGGATTGCACTGAAGCGGTTGTTGAAGGGGTGGAGGAAGGAGAAGATGCGACGGATAAACTTGGTCGCGCGGATGACCTCATCCAGGCGCTTTGGATTGAGTAGTGGGCCCTGGAGGAGCTCCATAATCACGTCGTAGTTCCACTTGTTGTGGTCGCGCGAGAGGAGCACCTGGCGTCAGTTGCAATGCAAAGGCGTCAGCTCACCCCAGAGTCGTTGACCATGGCTTGGAACGCCTTGTCCTCTATTTGCAATCCAAGTCGAAGCTTAACCTGCTGCACTTGTCGTTGTGATCGCTGCAGCGATTCCTGGACAGACCTGGGTCTGGTGTCAGCTAGAGAGCGAGCATCAAGAAGCTTACGCTATGCGGTTCCTATCCCCAATAGCCTGACTTCGCTTGAGGTTGTTGCGCGCCAAGCTGTCGATTGAAGATAGCGCCGCGAGTGCAGAGTTGCGCTCTGTCGGCTTTGTGAACTCGGCGACGCCAGTGAAGAGGCGCGGGAGGGCCTGATGTCAGCTACATTATAGTTCCCGAAGCTCACCTGGATCCTTGCGGCGTATTGCAACGGTAGGGTGTGGTTGGCGAGTTGGAGGATCTCGCCGAGGAGTAGCGTCGCCTTACGACTGACGTTGTGGGCGACTTCGTCTTCCTGGATGAGCGCGACGAGAGACTGGTGTCAGCTGCTCTGCAAAAGAATCTAGCTTACCTCGAGCAATCCGGCCTCGATGAACACCGCAAGGAGGAACGCGACGTAATTGTCGACGATGCTGAGTCGAGGAGAGAACTCCTCATCCTCAATACCGTCTTGGAACTGCGTCGGCGCCTCGTAGGTGCGATTGTACACGGTAAGCCGGCGGCCGTCAAGGAACGCGCTGGTCCAGCTCGGCGCCTTGATGCGGAACGCGCTGAAGAACAAGTCCAAGAGCGCGTTCCGCATCTCCGGTATTGGTACGAACAGGGAGCTGATGAGACTCTTGATGGCCCGACAGTGGTCCATGCAGAGGTACAGCACGCCGCTCCATGTACCGAGTACCATGCCGACGTTGCGTACGCACGTGTCCAGACGGTCGAGGTAGCGCTGCATGTGTCGGCTCGACACCTTGCCGTACTCTTCTGTTAGGCCGACGAGGACGATCTCGAAGTCGCTCCCGGGAATGAGGAGGTGGCGCGTGTGCGGCGTGTTGACGAGATAGCACAGCATGCCCGTTATCCCCAGCCCCAGTTCGAATGGGCCGTCCTTGAATGCGTTGAGGACGACACGGAACGCGTCGGCCGACAATAAGCACTCGAGATCCAGCAGCGCGATTTCCACCAGCGTCTCCATGCAGACTGTGCGCATCACGTCGTCGATGTTCTCGGCTGCGCTTACGATCGCGCGCACCAACCCTTGCCGCAGCGGCACGCGGTGGAGGAGCAGTCGCGCAACTGGATCGGGTAGTTGTGTCGCCTCGGCGCGCGCTGCTAAAGTCCGCTTCTCTCGCACGCTTGGAGGTGCGAATGCTGTGACAGCCCGGAGGAGGAGGAGCGCCTGCTCGCGTTCGAGGACAGCCTTGGCGTCGCGCGTGAACGTGCTGTGCGAGTTAGTCGTCTACCGGCGGTACCCGTCGGTTCACCATCGCGCACTCACCGGATGATGACCGCCTCCAGGCCCGCATGCACCATGCAACCCCATGTCCGCCTGTCGAGAGAGTACCGTAGTAACCGATACGCCGCCGAGCGCCCCCGGATGGTCGACGAGTCCGCCAGCTGTGGGAGGGCAGCCTGGATGATCTCGGTGATCTCAAGGCGGCGGTACAGTGTTGGGTGATTCTTGAAAAGATCCGTGAGGCGCGTGAGCGTCTCCCCCGCCTCTTCGCCGGCGCCACGCAAGCGGTCCAAGAGGGACGTCGCATTCTCCTTTGCAGCGACGATAGTCTCGTTGTCGCTCTCGTCTTCAGCCTCCAGTGGCCAGGGGGAAAGCGACCCTGGCGGGGTGCTAACGCTGTAGTCGTCGGTCGTGAAGCTCCCTTGGCGCGACACCTTGGGACGCACACCTGCCGAGAGGAGGGTGGACGAAGCCGATGTCGAGAGTCCGTTAGGGCGTCGTGGGCGACGGCGCTGCGCCGAGTCTGCGTCAGACAAGCCCGGAGAGAACAAACTCACTGCCTCGTAATCGCTCAAGGCGTGTCTCTAATGCCTTGATGTGGTCGTTGGCAACTTCTAACTGCGCAGTGATATTGTTCCGGACTTGGTCCTTGTCCGCGCCGGTGCGGCTTTCGATGACGTCCAGCATCTTCTCGGCGCCGTACTGCACTCTGCGCTCGATTGCGAGCTTGTTCATCAGGCTCTCAACCTGGGGTTAGTTAGCGGGAGCAAGCAACGGGGCAGAGCACGGCCGTGGGGTCGCTACCGGTAGAACGGAGAGGAGGTAGGTGAGGGAGGAGGGGCGGTACGAGCTTGGAACAGGGGGGAAGAAGCACGCGCACGGCCAAGGTGGAGGCTCACCGTCTCGTCGTCCTCGTAGTTGCTGCTTCCGTCGTCGTGGAAGCCAGTCGACACGCTCGAGCTCAGCCGATCGAAGCTTGGCCGGTCGAAGCTTGGTCGGTCGAAGCTTGGCCTGGCGGGCGACCCGCGCACCTGGTACGCCATTGCTCGTGCGCTTTCCGCGGAGAGATAGTTGGAGGTAATGATTGTGCCGGTCGTGCCGATGTTCACAACATGAAGCGGGGCTCAACGCGGAAGCAAATACGACACTGCCATGACCTCGGACATGGAATCTACGTTCCGCCGATCTGCAGCACTGAGCGCGGGTAGGATGGGAGTATAGATGATGGTGCTATGCATAGGGGATTCACTGCTCTCGTTATTACGCTAGCGACGTTGTAGCTACGAAACGGCCCGGGGTTTGAATCGCCTCGGCAGTCCCTCCTGCCATGTCCGTACTCCGTCCAAGTGGGGTGGTGGGTGGGGTGGATGCGGGACGTGTGGTACATATGGTGGATGTGTTGCCGCGTGGGCTGGTAGGCCCCGGAAGTGAGGGTGGAGCTGCTGGGAATGATATGGAATCTGGACGCGTGGTGTTTGCCACAGCAGTGGAGCCTGTCCTTGTGGAGGCGGGTGAGAGATCCTCTGGGGAGGGACGCCGGGCTGATGGACCGGAGGATACGGCGGAGGCACTCTCATCGCCGCCTCTTTGCGCGCCCGTTCAATCGCAACGTCGGCCCGTAACTCCCGAATCCAGACAACTAACCGGTTCGGAGGTGGGTTGGGATTGAGCACCGACCGCGGGTTAGTCGCGAGGTACTCATGCTGCTCCTCGGGCTTCATGTGGTCGAAAGCCATTCGCTGCGTAAGCTCCCGTTTGCACGACACACAGCAGCTTACTTCGAATTTGTTATATCGCCAGCGCTGGATCCACAGCATCGCCAGCAATCCCAGCAAGGCACCTGTGCCGCCGAGGCCAACGCCGAGGCCGACGGCAATCCGCTCCCGCGTCCCCCAATTTGCCGGAGGGTACGGTAGAGAGCCTGGAGTCTCCGTGGTGACGCGTATCCACGTCGTATACGCGCCAGTTGGGCGTGGCTGGGATCGGGTGGGAAGGGGTGCGATGCTGATAAGCGCCGTGGCGAAGAAGGAGTTGGTGTCCACCAGCGGGAGATGGCATGTGCCGTCGCTCTTACATTGGCGGAGAAGGAGGGGTACGCACCATAGTCGGCCGAATCCATGTCTGGTTCACGACCAGCATGTGCCACCCGGTCTGGGTGAAGTTGAAGCCGTACGTGTTGATGTGTGCTGTGACTGCGTACGAGGCGCACATGTCAGCCTCGAGGGGGTAATAGAATGGATCGCGGGGATTCTCGCTCCCTACGACGGGGAGCGTTTGTACCTGCCATCAGACGAGCCTTGATGGGCCTACCGTGTAGTCTGGGAGGACGACGACTGGCGACACCATCCGCATCCAACCACCCACGATGGGCGGGTGTGCAGGTGCGACTTCGACCCAGCCGAGTTCGTGTCCGCCTACCGTTAGTCTCGTCATATAGAGGCGTACCGAGGTAGATATCCTT
This sequence comes from Cutaneotrichosporon sp. HIS471, assembly GCA_030864385.1. Taxonomy (NCBI): domain Eukaryota; kingdom Fungi; phylum Basidiomycota; class Tremellomycetes; order Trichosporonales; family Trichosporonaceae; genus Cutaneotrichosporon; species Cutaneotrichosporon sp. HIS471. Next base: position 2,274,774 of record AP028240.1, on the reverse strand, counting down.
GTAGGGAAACGCGCGAGGGACTACAAGGCCCATGGAGGCCCCGACAGGGACTGTTGACGCTGGCGTGAGAGTTGTAGTGGTTCGCGAAGGGGTGTAGTACGTAGGGTCTGGAGGGAGGGTTGGGAAGATGTGCAGTGTCGATGTTGTCTGGGCTAAAACTAAATGGAGCAGTAGCGTTCCAAGTAGTACCATGAGCATGAGCATGGTGGACAGAATAACTGAATCAAACCAGCCTGCGTTTACGACTTTCTGATGTGCCAAGCTTGGTGGTCTGTGCGGTCGTGGCTACAGGGAAGGAAACCACTCCTGTCTGTCGGTAAGCGGAATACTGAGGATCAGTGGGGTTCATGAGATCAGTGGAGTCCATGTTGTGCGTTCAAGCGGAGATGTAAAGGTGAGGGAGGTGGAGAAGGTAGAAACGAGGATGTGATAGATGTGGTTGATCCTGTTGTGCCTTGACTTCCAAACGCGCCCGTTTCACTCGCGAACCGAGAAGCGATAAGCGGAAAAACGGAACAAAGGGAAGGAATACAACATATCCCGGGTTTCTAATGATATGTTAATGCCGCCGAAATAGGCGGAATAGGATATCAGTCTGTCTGACGTCAGGGTACCATGACGTGGGGAGTGGTTGTGGTGTTCATGTGGTCACTTGTACTACGTACCCTTCCTTCATCACTAGTCGCCACCGCCCATTCCATCAATTCACCATTCTCTTCTTCTTCTCTCTCTTCTAAACAGCAAGCTCGCAACCATGGCCCTCCTAGACGGCATCGGATACAAGGCCCTCAACATTGTCGTGTTCGCCCTCACCTTTGGGTCCAACCTGTACAATGTCATTGGTCCTCACCACTCGTACTGTGAGTCACCTCGGTGTTGCGTCCACGTCGTCGAGCGCCCCTCCACACCTTGACTACTCACCTTGCTAACCCCAGCCGGACTGCATGACACTTACGTCACGCCGTCAGCGTACGCCTTCTGGATCTGGACGCTCATCCACGTACTTCTCTTCTGCATGATCATCTACCAGTTCACAGACCGCGGCAAGGCCATCATCGTCGACCGCATCCAGTACCGCTTCGCGGTGCTCGGTCTGCTCAACACGGCGTTCATCTGGCTCACACTCCGCGGGTTTTACATTACCGCGTTCATCGCTATGCTGCTCGTCGCCGGCTCGGTCTCGCAGATCTACTTTATCATCAACGCTGACACGGAAGAGTGCACCCTCCCCACTGAGCTGTTCATTCACCTTCCCTTCAGCCTTTACCACGGCTGGACGGTGGTGCTGACTGTTCTCGCGCTGTTCCAGGCGTTTGGCGTTGATGCCGACACGCACAAGGCGGGGATCTGGACCAAGATCTTTGTGTTCCTCTCGTTCCTCTTCCTCGAGTCGACTGCAGCCGGGTACGCCTTCGCCACGGCTTCGGGCGACCCCGCCGGCGCAGCCGTCATCTCATGGGCCCTCTTCTCCATCTGTAAGCGGACTGTTTGCTACCGAGCTAACACCAGACCTGCACCAGACTGTCCCCTTCATCAAGTGGTCCGCGTTCGCGTTCTTCATCCTCTCGCTCCTCGCCGTCATCAAGGCCGTCTAGTGAGTAGTTGGCAGCAGGTACGTGCGACAACTAACCCCAGCTCGTCCTTCCGTGCCGGCCGCTCCATCCTCCACGACGAGGAACGTGCGCCCCTCATTGCGGGCGCCGCCGACTAAGTGCCTCTCCGCTTTTGGTCTGTTCTAGCCGGATCTACGAAGCTACGAACGTGACGACTCTAATTCGTTCCCGACTCGCGATACCTATCTGAAGTAACGAAGCTTTCAAAGTGGCAAGGAGTACATAGTCCGAGATGTGATTATTTCTTCAACCGTGAGCTGCGGCGTGAGCCCTCGGCGCGGGGTTTGGGCTCGGTGGGCTCGGCCTTGGCCTTGTTGGGCGGCGCCGCGGTCGCCATTGACGGCGGCTTGGTGTTGGCCTTCTTTGCGGGCTTGTCATCCTCTGCGCCCGGCTCCTTTGCGCGCTTGCCCTTGCCTTTGGTGCCCTTAGCAGGCTCCTCGAACCCTCCCCGTCTGCCCATCTCAACAATAGCGTCATAAGCGGCATTTTCGACGGGTTGTACACCTGTTTTCAGCTTGGAATCTCTCCACCACAACTCACTCAACCGCCCGCGATTAATCAGCGCCATGCCCTGGAGGCCTTTGAGCCCCTCTTCGCCTATATACGCGACGCCCTCTGGCGGCTCCATGAGCCCAATCAAGGACTTGACGAGGGCCAATGTGACGGGGTACGCGAGGCGCTCGATAAACGTCACGCTGACCATGTACCATGTGGGACTATTTTTATCGCTCTTGGCATCGAAATACGGGTGGTCGCTATGTGAGCGTTGTAAAGAGCAACTCACGGATCCCACGCCGTATCTGGGTCAGAGCTGATGCACAGGAGGAGAAAGGAAAGAGAAAGGATGGAGACTTACAATCAGGATATCCCTCTTTGCTAATCTCCGCAAGAGCATAAACACCTTGTGTCAACTCATCACAACAAAATGCCTACCTGGCACTTTGCAATTACTGTGATAGAAGAGGACTTTGTCGCCCAACTTGATTTTATCCTTCATGATATTCTTGGCCTCATGAGAACGTACCCCTGTCTCAGTAAATTCTTATCTTACATGACATACCATCCCAAGGCGACTCGCTCAATGTCAGCTTTCCTCAACTTCACTTACCCCATCTCCTCGAAATCGTCCACTGAGAACTAGAATCAGACCAGTATTGGAAAACATACCTTGACATCCTTGCCTTTGACAATACGCGTATCGGGTTCTGCCTTCATAAGCCACGGCATGGTCAAGTAGTGAATCTCGAATCGGACAGATCTAGAGTCAGGAGATTGTATCATTGGCATGAGACCCACCCACGATAAACAAATAACTCTCCCACGGTCATTTATGACCTCCACACCTCCACCTAAGATTTCCATCCATCCCTTCTCCTCCACATACACAATGGACCTGAAGCGCAAACACGTCGTGTTTGAGTCCTCCTCGGGAGAAGGCGTGGGGATGGGGGAAGGGGGGGGGCCAAGTATACATCCGGACCGAGCAGCTGTTGTCGATGCCGCCATACCGAAAGCGAAGAAACCCAAGGTACTAGTAGTCCCGAAGCGATTTTACTGATACAAGATGGTGTCGGTTCGGCAGAAACGGTATAATGCGGCTAGGCAACGGAAGCAGCGCAAGATCAAGGTGGCGAAGAAAGCTTCGGCGCCTAAAATTGGGGGATGGGAGGGCTCTGAAGAGGAGGAAGAGGGGGAGGGAGAGGTGGACAGTGAAGTCGAGGCTGAACGTGACGACGTCGCTTCAAACGCGGTGGAAATGGATGAACGCGCGATACGGCAAACTGAAAAAGCTGCAAAGCGCGATGAGAGGCGGGGGGAGCGTAAGGCGCGACGTGCGGCTGAACGCGCGTCCAAGGTTGCCAAGCGTTCAGAGGGAGCGGACGAGGCGGACGAGACGAGGGGAGAGGTCGACGAGGCGGACGAGACGATTGGAGAGGGCGACGAGACGCAGGTCGATGGTATTCTCTCCAATGACGATGGAGAGAGCGAGATCGAGGCCGACAACCTCAACATCCCCGACCTTCCGGCCCGCCTCTCCCCACCGCCACTGGAACCGTTCCCGCTTCCGCGCCTGGCCCCCGCTCCCGCCGCCGACGTTCTGAGTCGACAAGGTTTGCCGACCGGACTGGCCGATGCGTCGTTTATCGACCAATCTCTACGGATGGCCTTGGGAGAGGTTGCGCTGTCTGAACGCATTACTAAGCGTCTGGCCGAGTTGGGTGTGGAAGACTTCTTCGCAGTCCAAGCCGCAATCCTCCCACACCTCCTCTCACTGCCCCTCGTGCCTCGTCCATACACACGGTTGAACGACTTCCTCATCTCCGCCCCGACGGGCAGTGGCAAAACACTCGCATATGCCGTTCCGATCGTACAGGTCCTTTCTAAGCGCGTCGCTCCGCGGTTGCGCGCACTCATCGTCCTTCCAACGCGTGATCTCGTCGTACAGGTCCGCGAGACCCTCGAAACTCTCGCAAAGGGGACCGGATTACTGGTACGTCTACCATCTACAATAAATTACTGATTCAGATCGGAAGCGTTACGGGCCAACACTCGTTCGCGCACGAACAGAGTCAACTCGTCTCTATGGGCGATACGTTGGGTGGTAATTCCAAGCTCGATATCCTCGTCGCTACACCTGGACGGTTGATGGACCACCTGGCGTCCACGCCAAATTTCACTCTCCAGCACCTCCGCTTCCTCGTTATCGACGAGGCGGACCGCCTCCTAAACCAGAGCTTCCAGAACTGGCTCGCCCAGGTTCTGGCACACACCCGCCCGGCCACTATCCCAGCGACAGGAGCCCGGGAAGCCCATGACGCCGTGGCCGCATCGTGGGCCATTCCATTGGGTTTGGCGAGTGACGCGTTCGAGGGATCTGAGCCGCCAACCAGCACGTGCCAGAAACTCCTGTTCTCCGCCACTCTCACCCGTGACCCGGCAAAGGTCGCAGCGCTCGACTTGAGCGACCCCCGCTACTTCATCGTCCAATCGTCGACGCATCCTCTGAGTGCGGCAGCGCTCGGAAGCAGTTTCGCCCTTCCTGCCGAACTGGGCGAGAAGGTACTCATCCTACCGCCTGCCCTCAAGCCGCTCAACCTCATCCACCTCATCCACGACTTCAACGCCACCCCAGCGTTGGTCTTCACGAAGAGTGTCGAGGCCGCGACGCGCCTCGTCAAGCTCCTCGAGTTCTTCGAGGATGCCTACGTCGGCGGAAAAAAGGTCAGTGTACGCGCGTACACGCGCGACATGGCGCCCGCCGAGCGCCGTCGCCTCCTCAAGGACTTTGCGGATGGCAACGTGGATGTCGTGGTCTGCTCCGACCTCGTTGCGCGTGGTATCGACCTGCCTACCGTTGAGCACGTCGTGAGCTACGATGTGCCCCTCGACATGACAAAGTATGTCCACCGCGCGGGGCGTACTGCTCGTGCTGGCCGCGCCGGAACAGCCTGGACGCTGGTGGAGAAGCAGGAGGCGTTGCACTTCAAGGCCATGCTCAAGGCGGCCGGACACGAGGCGCAGGTCAAGAAGGTCAAGGTCAAGGAGGACGAGCTGGCTGGTTACCGCGAGAGCTATGACATTGCCATGGCCCGTCTGCGCGACGAGTACGGACGAGAGTAGTATTAGACATATGATGTACAGGGTATACCTGGTGTGAGTTGGATGGATACACGAGAACTCACAAATGCGGGGTGTTGCTCAAGCCATGCACTACTCGGTGGCCGCCATCGCGCGGCCCCTTTGGAGGAGGAGGTCCAGACCCTCACACTTGTGTCCGTTCAGTGTCGCCTCGACCTTTTCCCACGCCTTGCGGAGTGCGTCGGGCGATTCTTCTGCCACGAGCATCAGGCGGAGACGCTCGAGCCCCTGCTGCGCGATTGCGCGGGCTCGCACGCCGTCATCGACGGCTGAGGGGTCCGGGAGGGCGACGCTGTCCGCGAGCTGCGACATTTCGCTGAACCGTTCCTGGAGGTCGGTCACGATGCTGAGTAGTTGGGGTGTGCGGGTGTTAAGCGCGCTGATGGTGTCGCCGGCGCTGAACAGCTGATGGTGGTGGTTATAGACGAGTGTGTGGCGCGAGGAATGGAGGCGTCCGATGTCTAGAGTCAGCTATGCGAATGTTGTGCGAGCGGCCGTCTTATCGCCTCGCCTCTCCTCTCCTCCCTTCCCCCAACTCCCCTCACTCACCAGTAGCCAAAGTCGAAGTAGTCCTCAACAACTCTGGCAACCCCGCCCTAGCAATGAGCTCTTCGTAATATTCAGCCGGCACAAAATGTTTCGAACTCAAATCCTTCCTTTCGGCCCTAGGATCTGGGCTTGTCCCTCCTGAACGTGGAGTAACACCTCCTGAGCGAGGCGCGAGTGTGGGCGAAGTGGGACCAGCGGCGCCCTTGAGGCCGTAGAAGTCACGCAGTTGTTCACGGCGGGCTGCGCGCCTGTCGGTGGCTGCGGAACGAGGGGAGAGGACGCGGTCGGGGACGGCGGAGCGGGTCGTCATTGTGGGTGAAGGGTGAAGAGGGAGGGAAGGAGGGAGGGAGGGAAGGAGGAAGAGTGAGACGCGTCAAGAAATGGAATGGACAGGTGGAGGTATGACACGTGGAGTCTTGGGTGTCCTGCCCCACTCCAAGACTGAGGTACGCACAGAAAAGGAGTTTGGGGTTGCTCGGGGAGGATGTCGGTTATATCGTTTGAAGATTTCGGTCCAGTGCAGGGCGTCCAAGCTCACAATGCCCGATCTCCGACCTTGGCTCCGAGACCCGACTCCAAGCTCCAAGCTCCAGGGTCAGAGTCCAAGCTAGGGTCAGTGTCATGCGCAGCATACCCAGGCAGCTGGATTCTTGTTTTCTTGGCATAGGTAAATGCTTCGTACTACCACCTTAAAACCCAGGTACCACAGGGAAACCGGGACGTTCGGGATGAATGGGAAGCCAGGAATCCGAGCGACATGCATGTTGCTAGGCTTGCTAACGTGACAGCACAGCAACGCCAGGCAGACTATGCATACAAGCTACCCGATCCCGTCTTACATTTTACCAACCTGTATAACTCAAGCTGATTCATATTTATTTCGACAGCATGGCTTCAATGAGCACTGCTCGGTGTCAGCTTGATTGTTTGTCATCTTCAAGAGCCGATCGGAGCCTGTTCGGTGTCGTGTGGTTCGGGTATGGAGTGATTGAGGATTGAGGAATGGGTTGAGCGGGGTTGAATGACATGCCCGTGACACCGCCTAGGAAGTCAAAGTAAGAGGGAATGAGTCGATACCCGATACCCTACTGACGGGCTTGACGTTAGGGGTATTTAGTTGAGCCCGTGAGCCGTCGAGCCGTACGAGCCGTGAGAGGAGGGAATTTAATGGTTGTGATTATGTGTCACATGAGTCATTCATGGGTATTTCAAGAGTCATGCTTGGTACCGAGTCAAACAATACTCTTTTTACAGCACAGGACTGAGATTTATCAGGGTTATCAAGATCAAGGCGTTACTAGATGACCTAAGCAGAGGTATAGAGTAGAAACGTAGAAAGAGTTAAACAGTTGTACAGCACTGCAAATAGGTTTTAGTCAAGCCAAGATGCATAGGAAAACAAAGTAGCAGTGTTGAGTGTATTCCCATTTACCCTGATGGTCAGCTGCTAACACCTGGTTAGGATCAATCAAAGTATTCCCTGATCTTTACCCTGCCAAGCCAATTGTCTTTCTTCTCTCCAGGGCTTTATGGATTAAGCACAGCAGTGAGACTTGAACCAAATTACCCGTGTTACCCGTCATTTTATTCAAAGTGTGGCTGTGGAGCACAGCAATGATTTGAATCTACTCTATTATAAAATATCAGGTATCAGGCACCATTATTTGGCACCTTAACAATAGACGCGTTTCGCCACCCAACCTACTTTAATAGTACTACAAAGATCTGTGCACAAGCCTAGAATCCCATCCATTTTGATACTTAGGTACAACAACAAAAAGACTCTTTTTTTTTTTCCCCACCTTCCTCATTCTTCACTTGTCAACCTCACTCCAACTTCAATCAACAATGATCTCCGCAGACCGTATTCACTTCCTCCTCTACGGCGTTGGGTGCCTCTGGTCCCTCGTCGTATGGTGTGTTGCCGCAGGCCTCGTGGGCAAGTGGAACAGCAAAACCTATGGTGGCTGTGAGTTTCTTTACTCTTCATCCCTCTAACATTAGATGGTGTCTACTTCACGTTTGACAGCGCAAATGCCGTACTTGCTTGGGGTCTCCTCTTGTGGTTGTACTACACTGCAGCGTATGTCCCTTACCTTGTTTGGATCCACTAACCCCCAGCCTCGGTGTACTCATGTTCGTGTCGCCCGCCAACCCCTTCCTCTGCATCATCGCCGACGTTTGCATCCTCTTCTTCTTCTTCATCTTTGGTCTCGGCTCTGTCGGCGCCCTCTCTTCCGTTTCATCGGCATTCCGCGCTCTCTCCGACTACACTGGTACCTCTGGCATCGGGAGCCTCGGTCAGGCTACCCTCGCCCTCGGATGGCTACTCGTATTCATCGTCCTCGGCACCCTCATCTTCGAGGTGTACTACGTCCTCCGCAACTATGGCAAGGACATGTCTGTTTGGCGCCAGAGCTTCCACGACCTCACCACTGGTGGTATGCCCCGTGGAGAGAAGCCCGCCGCGCCCCCCGCCACCGTCGCCTCGTCGGCCGTCTAGTTGTCTCGCCAAGAGTCGAGTCTTGTGTCCTGTCGTCTCGTGTCGCCAAGAATAAATACAGTATAATGGGCGTGGAGTGCGTTGGGTGCGTTGGGGTCGTGTGGAAAAATACGTCTACATGCAAGTGTACGATGTATTCGATGACGGTGGCGAGTGGCGAGTGGCGAGGGCGGGCGGCGTAGAGATGAGGCTTGACTGCGGCCAAATTGACACGGGGCACTGACCACCTAACTGCGATTAGCTGGTATTCTCGTGCTGCGGATCTTGGATCTTGGCAATCGGCGTGTGGAACGACGTCGTGCTGACCCATCATGTTAGCACAAATTGCAACTCCAGCCAATGTTCCAGAAGGCCGATCAGTCCGCGTCGCGTCGCGTCGCGTCGGCGTCACTTGACTGGGTTGGGGATTGGTAGGAGACTCAAGGCAAGACAGATGAACACTTGCACGCACACACTACCAAGCCTCACGACTTTGATGGCAGCCCATCTGCAACCTCACTTTAATGTAGTAGTGCATCTATACAACGCCGGCTGCGGCCGGTCGTATGCTCCTGCTCCTCAGTCTGCGATCCCCAGCCTCCCCAATCTCCGCGCGGCATTCTCATCCGCCACGAAAGGCAAGGATGGCTCTATCGCGCGCGGCGCAGCCCCCGGATCGTCGACGCTGCTCCGTTCGCTCGCGCTGGTACTGAGCCCACTCGTCCCGCTCGTGTCGCCACTAACCCGTGCTGAATTCGTATCACCACTAACCCGGGCCGAGCTCAACCCAGAGTCGCTGACCCGGGCCGAGGTGAACCCACTCGGTGTCAACATGCCCTCGCTACCCATCGGCGCCAGTACCAGGCCCAAACTCTGCACTCGTGCCGCCAACCAGCCGGCAAAGCAGGCGCCCATACAGAATGCGGCGTAAAAGTCGTTTTCGACCCGCGCCTTGCCTGCCAGGCCCTTGGACTTGAACGACAATGGATTTGGACCGTGTTTTTTCAAATGGGCAAGAAAGCTGGGCAAGCTGAATGGTTTTAGACCCGACAAACTCATGGCTGGTGGAGGAGGGAGGACACCGCCCGAAGTGAAGGATGAGCCGCGCGAGAGGGACGGTCTATGAGGTGTCGAACTTCCTGAAGTTGGCGGAGGGACCAGGGTTTGGAAGTATCGGTTTAGAGGGACGAGGAAACGTTCGGTCAGTTGTTGGAAGTGAGTGCGGAGAGCCATGTTGCCTGTTTTGTCTAGGATTAGTAACGAAGAAAGAAGAGATCTCACCATCAAGCTTGCCTGCAGCAACGAGGATTTCTAGTTGCTTCAATAGCGCGCGGTCTTTTTGTATACTGCGCTGGCGCTTGCTGATGAAGCCTTCGGGATTTATCGCCCGTTGTGCTCGCTGCTCGCCCTTGTATGGCACAGCGATGACGTTGGGCCAATGACTTGCTGCGTTGCGGAAGAAGGGATTCTGGATTAGCTACTGTATATCTGATAAAAACTAACAGTCACGCCAACAAGCACGCCTGCCTGGGGCTTGTTCGAGTTGACAAGCAACGAAAAGTCGTGGTCGTGGATATGGAGGTATGGCCTAAAGTCTCCAGCAAGAGGAATGGGCCGTAGTAGCTCTCGAAGCCACCACACGATCTCGGAGCATGTGCGCGGATCCGACGCGATGACCAATACGGGCTCGGCGAGGACCAAACATTCCCATATACTCCAGAGGTGGGGAAGGAAACTTGCGAATGCGCGTAGTGGTGAACTCGGTGGATGGGAGGCCAAGATCGGATCACAACCCCATCCAACTTGAGGATTGTCCGTTGCGTCGGGGAGCTTGACGGGCAGAACCTCTGAGAGGAGGGGGAGGTCGAGGCGCGCGTCGGGGACTGGATCGGGCCATGTCGCGATGGCCCGACACGCAACTTCGAGTGCCGTGTAGCCGTGGGCAAAGAATGCCGGTGCGAGGTGGGAGAGCACGGCGCTCCAAAGTGCCGGGAAAGGAAGGTGGGTGAGGATGACGACCGATTTCTACATTAGCCCTATAAGGTGGCAACGTACTTGCATGTATCCTCTTGCAATGCCTCGATCCCGCCGTTGTTGGAACCACACAAAGCCGTACATCCACTCTCGGCCTCGTTCGTCCCATTTCCTATACTCTTCCGCTCGGTCTCTCTTCTCTGGAAGAACGGCGTCGCTAAAGCTCTCAGAGGCGGGATTGGGTGATGGGGGTTCGGGAAAGGCCAACGCTGCTGGGTCTGGAGGTACGTGTCGGATCTTGAAGCTGAACTGTATGCTTCCCTCTGTGAATAAAGATGTATCTGGAAAAGACGAGAACGCGACATTCTCTTTAACGCCAGGTCCCCACCTTCGCCCTCCAGCTCGGCGCTCGACAACAGGACCCCGTTCGAGGTCGAAATTACACACGACAATTTCCTTGACCCACCGCGCCATTCTTGATGCCGTCTCATCATCAATTAGCGGCGGCGGACGGGGCGATGGTGCCGGCGCAGATATCTCTGGGGCAAGGTACGTCGCCGAGGTGGACGATTGGACCGACTTGGCCGTCAGGTCAATGGAGGGGATGCGGACGTTGAGGGACCGCGACCGTGTCATTCTTCGCGCATGTAATGGGGAAAGGGGAGATTCCGAGACTTGGCGGCGCGGAGTCGGGGTCGCCGTTGGGCTCGGGCTCGGGCTCGGCGACGCAGTTGCACGGTATCCGGTCGTGCTGCGGGCGCGCTCGCCAACGTCGCCGTCTGGGGGACGGTCGAGGCGCACCGAGCTGCTCCGCATTATGCCAGAACTCTTTGGGTTGCGTGGAATTGGCATTGCCGGTCCTGCTGCCAAGGGCCGCTTATCGGCAGGTCGGGAGAGAGAAATGTCGCCGCTGTCGTCGTCGTGCCCGCGGCCGCCGGTGGAACCCGTGGCCGCAGACATGGTTGAATGTGATGGATTGGAGCAGGCGGAGCAGGATTGATGTCATCCCCATCCCATGTCATTCCAATCAGGGTGGAGGTCGAGGGACTTGTCCGATCACCCGATCACCGTCACTGTGGCAGATGAACGTAAGAAAAAAACCATTACCACATCAACAAACAACATAGACAAATGGCTAGAAGTGTACATGTGCATGCGACTACAATGGTTGAGATGGAAGTCAAGTGGTCAGGCACTGAATCTGGATCTAGGATTATCTAGGATCCGAGGGTAGCCACGCCATCCTCGAGGCGAAGGACCTTGCCATTACGCCACGGCACCTCTTCGTCGTAGTGCGAGACGACGACGCACGCTTGTCCTTTACCAGCCTCTTCCATCTCCTCCCACTCGTGTTTCAGGAGCTCAAAGCAGCGGCGCCAGATACCCTCGTCTACGCCCTGTGTCGGCTCGTCCAGAATCAGCAGTGGGGGACGGGCGACGATCGCGCGCAAGAATACAATCAGCGCCTGCTGCGCCGGCGTGTAGTGTGCAAAGTTCCTATTCCCGATTTCCCGAGCCGTCATGTCTGCAGGTTCGCGTGTCCGCGTTGTCGCCAGGTGGGGCTTGAAGAACTCGAGGAGGGCGAGGATGCGTACTTTCTGCTCATCGGTGATGGGGCGGCGGGAGAAGACGCCCTCGTATCCTGTCGCGATGGCCTGCGCCGCTGTCAACCCCATATTGCGCGGGAAGGCGGCGAAGACCTCTGGCGAGGTGTGGCCAATCAACCGCCGCAGGATGGGGGTAGGTACCATCCGTCTTGGTTGGGAGAAGAGAGTGAGCGCCGCCGGCGCGAGGCTGTAGCTCTGCGGATGGTGTCCGAGGATTAGCGACAGGAGGGTCGTCTTGCCGGAGCCTGATGTCAGCGATGTATTGTAACGACTCACCATTAGCGCCTTGGAGATGCCACTTGTCGCCGGGACGGATGACCCAGTCGGCGTCCTTGAGGACCGGACGCGTCCCCTCACCATAGCTCACCGACACATGAGAGAGCTTGACGAGCGGTGCCTCGGAGCTTGTCCGGCTTCCATCGGGCATGTCATCTGGCTGTTCCTTGCGCGCCTGCGCTGCCTTTCGTACATCCCATTGCCGCCGTGTACCGACCCACACCTCGCCCTCGCGCACGTCGACCACATTTGTAATCCAGCGAGGCAGGTCCTCCTCCCTATCCCTCAGCACGAGGACAACCCGCGCCTCGTTCTCCGTGATATTGATCGAGCCGAGCACGTCATCCACCACCAGTCGGCTCTGGGCGTCCAGCCCAGCCATAGGTTCTTCGAGCAACATCATAGCCGGCTTGGTCATGAGGGCGGTTGCGATGCGTGCGCGTCGTGTCTGCCCACTCGAGAGGGCAATGTACGGCATGTCCACGAGGTGATGCATGCCGAGCATGCTCATGGCCTCGAACACGTTCTTGCTTGCCTGCGCGCTCGGTCCGAAACTCAACTCCAGTCGCTGCCGCACAGTCATCTTGTCCTCTTCTTGCAACGCCCCATACCGGGCAGTGTAGTCTGTAAACTCGCCCGTGGTTGAAGGCTTAGCGAAGGCGAGGTACTGCACGGGTTTCCACGCTTCTTTGTCAATCGCGGCAGATGGGGTGTGCTTGGCGTTGACTGGTAGCGGGCCTGGAGGCGGTGTGTTGGGCGCGATTCGATGCCGGCCAAGCACAGTCTGGCGTCAGTTGTATCTAGTAAGATACTCACCTCAACCGCCAGTCTCCTACCCGGCGCATCGCCCACAATCGCCCACCCCTCCTCGCCGCCCTCATTGATCCTCCACCCGCCCTCGGGGAAGCGGAGGAGCGCTTCCTTGTCCTCGACCTTGGCTGTGCCGAAAGGAAGCACCCGGGCGGAAGGGGGAACGCGAACAAGTGGGATAGACTTGATGGGCCCACCGTGTGCGCCGCCCGCGCGCCGCGTGAAATGGCCAAGCACGGCTGTGCGGAACATTGTGTTTGAAGTAAGTCGTAACTTGGTTGGCCGAAATTCAGTCATCTAAACGACGGGCGAGTTGAGCGGGAGAGTGACTGCTAAGTCTGTTGACGTCCCTTGCATGCCTCGCACACCCTTCTGCTTCTGTTCCTCTACTCGTGACGGAGCGAGAGTGTGCTGTGCTAGTGCGCTGACATGTACTCTTCACTCTTCAAGTTGACAGTAGAAGCGATGCGAGCAACGCGAGCAGGCGTTCAGGAGTCGTTCAGGCTACTAAGCGTGACCGAACAAGGCATGGCGAGCCCACCGGATCTCCGCTGTTCCGCTGTGGAGACTCCTCAATACTCTGTATAAACTGCTTCACTCACTTCACCTTCTGTCACTCACTCACTCACTCACTCACTCATAATGCCCTTCCCTCTCGAAGTGTGCATTGACTCTTTAGACGCCGCACTCGCGTAAGTCCACCCCGTGTGTATCCCGGGTGTAAGCTGACCTCAGTGCGGCGCCCCACCTCCGGCCCGGCGACCGCTTCGAAGTGTGCAGCTCGCTGCTGGCTGGTGAGCCCTTTCCTCCCAACTTTCAGGATGAAGAGCTGATACAAGGCGGTGGACTTACTCCAAGCATGGGCTTGGTGCTCATGCTAAGAGAACTGATGCCCGAGATTAAGCTCATGGTGCGTCACCTCACGTCACCTCACGTCACCTCCCAGAGTCTTGTTTTTCAGCCGCTCACACCAGGTCATGATCCGACCGCGGCCCGGCTCGTTCGTCTATACTCCAGCCGAGGTCGACGTCATGCTGGAGGACATTCGGGCGGTCAAAATCTCAGGCGCGGACGGTATCGTCTTTGGCTGTCTGCTGCGCGACGGCAACGTGGATGTTGCGACGGCAACGAGGTGAGGATATCCGTTTACCAGCCCCACTCTTATGAGCTGACCCCAGGCTCACCCAAGCCGCCCACCCGCTACCCGTCACCTTCCACCGCGCGTTCGATGTCACCCCCGACTGGCACGCGGCCCTAGAAGATATCGCCAGCATTCCAGGCATCACCCGTATCCTCACCAGGTACGTTTCCTTGCCCAGCTGAGCAGGAGATGGAAGTTGACAGCAGCGGACACATGGCAACTGCCCTCGACGGTGCGGCCGAGCTCCGCCAGCTCGCCAATCTCGCGCCGGCCCACCTCTCCATCCTCCCCGCGTCCGGTATCAACGCCATTACCCTACCCCGTGTCCTACAAATTGCGTCATTACACGAGGCCCACTTATCCGCCGGTGGGATCTATACGCCGCCCACAGACCCCATGGGTGCGCGTGGCGAAGTGTTAGGGTTTGGGCGGAGCGAGTGGCGCCTCGACCCGACCAAGCTCGCTGCCGTGCGTGACTGGGTCGACAAGAACACCTAGATCACCTTGCATTGAAACACACCGAGTCCCCTGGTAGAGCACCATAGTTACATAGACAGAGAGACATATGATACAGTACATACATTTGAGGTTAGAAGGACGGTTTTTTTGGCAGACCAGCAAGGCCGGCCTGGAAGCGCTCGACGGCTGCGTTGCTACTGCGGGCGACGGGGAGAGAGCGGTTGCTAGAGCCCTTGGCGGGAGAGCGATCGCGACTGTGTGGTTCGCGCGAGGAACGCTCACGGCGAGATGAGTCTCGAGGGATGCGGTCGCGCCGGCGCGAATCGTCTTCACGGCGCGGGGACCGGTCGCGACTTGGCGGCTCTTCACGCCTCTCATGTCGACGAGGAGAACGATCGCGACTTGGCGGCTCGTCACGGTATCGCGGAGACTCGTCGCGCCGTGGTGAGCGATCGCGACTGCGTGGTAGTCCCTCGCGACCGGGGGTATACCGATCATGGCGCCGTGGTGACGACTGAAGTCGCGGCTTGAGTGCGTCCATTGCAGCGACTGGTTTGGGAGGCAACCCAGCCGGTCCAGCCGGTCCAGGCCGTCCATGCACAGGGCTATGTGGTCGGGACACGCTGTCGTCTGGGCTTGCGACTTGCGGCGTCTCCCCTCCTTCTTGCACCTTGTCTTCCTCCTGCGTCCCCTCCCCTCCCTCCCCTCCCCCCTCCCCAAGCTCACGCCGAATCTCAGCCTCGAGCTCGTCCGCCGCCACGCGCTCCGGCGTCGGCGACCGGTCTGGCCGATTCCGCAGGGCCGCGAGCTTGGCCTCCATCACGGCGATTTGGGCATCCGTACTGTCGTTAGCTGATCTAGTCTAGAGAGCCGACGTACCTCTGCGGTTTACGCGCCTTGAGCAGGCTCAGACTCGTCGGCTTGATCTCGGTCCGGCGCTTGAAAGGTTGTGGTTGCCCGTCGTCGATTGGGGCGGCGTTCGCGTACGTCACGACTAGCTTGCGGCCGCGCAGGAGGCGGTCGTGTAGCTTCACGAGGGCTTTGACTGCGTCCTGGGGTCAGCTGTCATGTGGATGTAATAGCTGTGGGATGCCAGTCCCAACACTGCCTTCCTTCCTCCCCGCCCCCCCCCCCCCAACCCACCCCACTCACATCCTTGCTCTCGTACTCGACAAACGCGTACCCCCGCGGCTTGCCCTTCTGCGGCCCGCTGTGGTGCATCATCAAGTCGAGCTTGGATATCTTGCCATACTTGCTGAACACCTGGACGAGGGTATACTCGTCAACCGACGGCGCGAGGTTGCCCACAAACAGGCGATCGGGCTTGCCAGAAGTTGCCATTAGAGATTAGAAGAGTTGCAAGTGAGGAATGCAGGTTCAATCAATGGTTGATCGCCGCTGGAATATTTGGTTCCGCTCACTGAGTGACGTTGCCCGATACCAGTGACTGTCCAGACAATCCGCACGCACGTTCTCTTCTCTTCATCCTCTCCATCGCGATCATCGCGCGCTCGCCCTCTAAAAATATGGACTGGTAAGTTGGCCCACCTCCTGCCCACTAGCCCCGTTCTCTTTCGGAAACAACAACAACAACAACAACAACTCCGACGCCCGCTCACACCAGCCTCGACGAACCACTCCACCTCGAGATCCTCAGCGCGCTCGCGTCCAACCTCGCGCGCGACGGACACGAGGATAACCTCTCCGTCATCTCGGACGGGCTTCCAAACGTTGCGCCGCCCGTGGACGAGGACGACGCCTGGTCCGACTTTGAGATCAACCACGCCATCTCGTACGCGCACTATGTCACCTCCCTTCCTCCCACTTCGGCATACCTTCCCACGGCATTGCCCGAACTGCGGCGCCTGCTTGCCGGCCTCGTCGCACAGGGCGCTCCTGAGGCCGGGAGCAGCTCGGGTGTGGCGCCAGGTACGAGCGATACCTACGCGCTCCTTCTCGACGCCCTGCTCAAGGCCATCTTCTGGGTCGGGTGGAGCGTCGATGGCCTCGCAGGAGAGGCGGGTACGGTCGTGGCCCAGCTCCTCGAGAACACGGGCAAACTCATGCCGACGTCGCCGATTTTCGCCGGCGTCATCGTCTCCGCCGTCCACACCGTCCTGTCTCACGTGCCGCTCCCATCCCTCCCCTCACCCGTGACAGCACACATTCTCTCCGCTGTCGTCGCGATCGGGCAGCCAGCTGCTGTCAACAACGCCGTTCAGGAGGGCGCGCGGAGCTACACCCCAGCTTTCAACACCGCCCCGCATCCCGCGACCCCGGCCGGCGCCGCGCTCCTCGTCACGGAGATTGCGAACATGGTGCTCGCGCGCGCTCTCTCACCCGTGACTGAGGTCGACCAGGCTGCATTCGCGAGCGAGACCTACACCCTGTCCAAGGAGGACAACCTCACCTCACCCGTATGGAAGAGCCAGACCCAAGCGCTCCTCGCCGACCCCGTGGAGGACGACCAGCTATCCGAACTTGCTGAGGGCGTCGAGGCGCTCGATGCTGCCAACAAGTTCGCCCTGCTGTGGTGGACCGAGCTCATGGAGCCGGAGGGCTCTGGCTTCGCCGGAACCTCACACATGTTTGGCGCCCACGACTCCGACGACGACGTGTACATGACTGTCGCTGTGCTTCACCTTCTCAACCTGTTGGGCTTGCACAACCACATCACCGAAGCGCCCCAAGTCGCGCGGCTCAAGAACATCCTCTCGGAGCAGTCGACGATATCCGACGCGCGTGTCCTGCAGGCTGCCTTTGTCTGTCTCGCGATCATGGTGCGCAATTTCCCCGAGCTAGGCTCAGGTCTCGTTCACCACCTCCGCCGTTTACTTATGAGCCCGTTACCCGCACTGGAGAGTGAGTTTAACGGCTCGGGCATGGAGCTGTCCCCCACCATATGCGCCGCGTCCACAGCACTCGCAACGTGCATCGAGATGTCGCCAAACGACGACGCCATCTCGTCCACACTCTACTCACTCCTCGGTGTGCTCAACCATGGTACGACTATCGGGCCCGGCGCAATGTCGGTGAGATCCATGCCCAACGGCGACTACCCCAAGAGCTTCGCCTCGGGCAAGCGCTCCGACGAGCAGCGCCAGCTCATCAGCACGACGGCTGTCGAGATTGCAGCCCGCTTAGCTCTCGACACGGGTCGCGAAGACATCATCCACCTCGCCATCTCGATGCTCCTCCAGCGCCTGCGTGGCGTCGACATCGCCACCGAGTCGGCAATCGTCACGAACCTCGTCCCTCTCGCCCTAGCGAGCTCGGATGCCGATCTCGTCGAAGTGTACCGCGCTTTCTCGCAGATCTCGCGCTCGTCACACCCCGAGGATCCCCGAATGTCCGCCAACGCCGTGTTAGCCGCCCAGACCCGTCTCGCGAGGGGCCTCGGTAACCGCCTGAATGACGCCGACGGGTACCTCTCCGAGCTCCTCACGCTCTTCGCGGACAAGGGCACGCAGACTCAGATGCTGAGCATCTCGAGCACGCATGGCAACGTCAAGGAGAAGTACGCACTGATGCGTGCCGACAGCGCGAAGCGCGCGAGCGACACCAAGGCTCAGCTCGCGGCTCTGCTTCTGCCCATCGCTGAGCTTCTGTCACACCCAACATACCATCCCGACCACAACGCATTGACCGAGACGGTGTCGCAGTTCCGCAACATGTGGCTGCTGTGTGTCGCGTTCGGCCTGAGTTCGCAGAACGGCAAGTCGATCCTATCCGAGCATGAGGAAAACGCGCTCTCTGTCATCGCGAGCAAGACGCCTGCGCTGTACCAAGAGCAGAACACGGACTTTGTCGGCAGCGACCTCGAGTACAACACGATCCTGCGCAAGGACTTTGCTCAGTCGGTAAGCTAGACGAGCCCGCACCAGAGCTAACATCAGATCAACAGCCGCATGCGCCAGACGCTCACGGAGCTGCTACCGTCAACCAAGCACACGTCGGACATTCGCAGCATGTCGACGCCCCAGCTCACGCTGCTCATCGCCATCAACGACCTCGAGGAGATGCGCACAATGCACCTCCAGCCGTCAGTCACGCTGCGGTACTTCATGAACGACTCCGTGAACAAGAGCGCAATGTTCGGTCCCCTCACGGGTATCTCAACGACACTCACTAGCGTCTTCCTGCGGCAGCTGAGCATGCGCGCCGTGCAGCACTCGATGCCGCCGTCCGTGAGCGAAGAGGTGCGCAAGATCTTTGTTCTCTGCACCCATCGTATGCCTCAGGTGCGCGAGGCAGCGCTGCACGTGGCTAGACAGGTCATCGAGACGTTCTCAGCGCTCATGTGCGATCGCAAGGTCGTGTTCACGCTGCTGGAAATCCTCACCCTCATGCGCCGCTCTTGCGAGATGCAGTACACGGACGAGTACTCGCCTGTTCACGATTTCCGCTCGGACAAGCTCGATCTCGTCCTCGTGCTCACGGACGACTACGCCGTGCGCAACGATATCACGACGCAGCTGTACAGCGTCGCGCAGCGGTGGCTCACGCTCGCCATCTCGCGTGCCCCGCTTGAGGTGCAGTCGACGCTGCAGTCGTACCTCAACGAGTCGCGCGACGTGCTGCTCATCGACAGCGTTGAGATGGGAGCCGGCCTCGCGCTGCACTTCTCCAAGGCCATCTCTAGACTTGATCGGCAGGAGACGATGATGCCGGTTATCGGCGGCTGGCAGTCGGACTGCTCGAACCTCGTCGTGAGCCAGTACGCCGCCAAAAACTACTACGACGGCGAACTCGGCGGTGCGCGCCATATTCTCCGCGAGGGCCTGCAGTCGCTGCAGAAGGACGCGCCCGCGACTACCTCGAACAAGGAGCGACTTGCGTTCAAGGCTCAGATGGCCGACGCTATCAACAAGGTGCACACCAAGGATGCACTGTCGGTCGTCGAGATGCGTCGCCTGCTTCTCCGAGCCGTTTCCGTGCTCATCGCATCGCCGCACATGGACGCCGACATTCTTCACTGCCTTGTCGAGCTGCCCATGGTCGTGTTCACGCCTCTTGCGATCGCCGCAGGCATTGATGCGTGGACGTGGCTCGTCCGTCAGCGCCCCGAGGCCGAGATCGCGCTCATGGGTGAGATCTCGGCAGGGTGGCTCAGCACCATCCGCGAGCACAGGGGCCTGTTCAGCAGCAGCATGAACTACCACGACCCGTTCGAGACGCCGATCGAGTACACGCCCAGCGACAAGAAGACCATGGACGTCGAGAAGAAGAAGGCCGACCGGCTGCTGCGCCCTCACCTCCTGCTGCTACAGGTGCTGTCATCGCAGTTCCAGGCGGTCAAGTATAGCGAGGCTGGGATCATGATCTCGCTTGCGCGCCTCATGATGCGGTCGCTTGGCGCTGCCAACCACATGAGCACGCACCCTCTCTCGCGTGAGGTCCGCTTCACCCTGTTGCTCTTTGGTTTCCAGATCTTGGCGAGCAGCAAGACTGAGGCATTGCTCGAGCTGCGTTTCCGAGACTTACTCTTCAAAGCGGCGTTTTCCTGGTTTGCCATCCGCCCGCAGTGGTCATTCGGCAGCGACCGCATCCAGATCGGTGCCGAAATCAAGCTGCTGCAAGACTTTATGGACGCGGTGACCAAGGACTCGATCCGCGGTGACCACGTCACGACGTCGCTGCGGGATCGCGACGCGGCGTGGCTCATCCCCGGTACGAAGTCGCTGCAGGACTACATCGCGATGCACCGCGACCGCGTGCGGCTCATGCAGCTATTCGTTGAGAATGAGATCCATCGCCTCAACGTGTGGTACAATCCCGCCAATGACAAGGGACGCAATCTCGTCACGGGAAACACCGTCGAGTCGGCTGTCTCGGCCGACGAGTGGTCCAGCCTCGTCCGCAAGGCGTGGAGACAAAACCCGGCAATGGCCGTGCACATGGCCGAGCGGTTCAAGAACGCGACTACCGCCGTGCCCGAGCTTGTGAAGCTCATCCGCGCGGACCCGAGAGTAGTCCTACACGTGCCCGAGGCGCTCCAGTTCTTCCTCGGCGACAAACTCGAGCCGTCTATGCGCCGCGGCCTGCACTGGCTCCTGATCTGGGACAAGGTACCACCCGTCGAGGCGCTCAACTACTTCCAACCGCGATACGGAAACGACCCGATCATCCTGCAGTACGCGATGCGTGTGCTGGAGCAACACCCGGTCGACCTGACGTTCTTCTTCGTCCCACAGGTCGTGCAGGCGTTGCGTGCGGACCCGCTAGGCTACGTCGCGCGGTTCATCTTTGAGACGTCTAAGATTTCGCAGCTGTTCTGCCATCAGATCATCTGGAACATGAAGGCGAACATGTACAAGGACGACAATGGGGAGGAGCCCGACTCGCTCAAGCCTACGCTCGAGCGCATGGTCGACAGAATCGTTGCAAGCCTCAGTGGTAAAGCACAGGAATTCTACAACCGCGAGTTTGGGTTCTTCGGTGAGGTGACGAGTATCTCGGGCAAGCTCAAGCCGTACATCAAGAAGACCAAGCCTGAGAAGAAGGCCAAGATTGATGAGGAGATGGCCAAGATCAAGCTAGAGGTCGGCGTGTATCTCCCCTCCAACCCCGATGGTGTAGTCGTGGACTTGGACCGCAAGTCTGGCCGACCGCTTCAATCTCATGCCAAGGCGCCGTTCATGGCGACGTTCAAGGTGCGCAAGGAACGTATCGACCTGGACGCAGAGGACGATGCGCCCAAGGTTACGTACGATGTGTGGCAGTCAGCCATCTTCAAGGTCGGCGACGACTGTCGGCAGGATGTCCTTGCACTCCAACTCATTGCCATGTTCAAGAACGTGTTCACCCAGCTCGGCCTGACGCTCTACCTCTTCCCGTACCGCGTGACGGCCACTGCGCCGGGATGCGGTGTGATCGACGTGGTGCCGAACGCGACTTCGCGCGACGAGATGGGCCGCGCGCAGATCAACGACCTCGTCGAGTACTTTGTCGACAAGTACGGTGGTGTCGACACGGTGTCCTTCCAGCGCGCACGCCTCAACTTTATCCAGAGCATGGCGGCGTACTCTGTTGCGTGCTACATCCTGCAGATCAAGGATAGGCACAACGGCAACATTATGATTGACGGCGAAGGCCACATTGTCCATATCGACTTTGGCTTCCTGTTTGACATTGGGCCTGGCGGGATCAAGTTTGAGGCTGGCTCGTTCAAGCTGAACAAGGAGATGGTGGCGCTCATGGGCGGCGGCGACAGTCAGGGGTACAGGATGTTCACCGATTTGACGGTCAAGGCGTTCCTTGCCATCCGGCCGCACGCGGACCAGCTCGTCGACACGGTCGCGCTTATGCTCGGTACAGGCCTGCCATCGTTCAAGGGCGAGGGGACGATCAAGCGGTTGCGCGACCGCTTTGCACTGCATCTCAACGAGCGCGGTGCGAGCGAGTACATGCTCGGTGTGATCCACAATGCGTTCCAGAACATGCGGTCGGACATCTACGACGGGTTCCAGAAGTACCAGAATGGTATTCCGTACTAGGCAGGGTGGCGAAGCGGTGACACTTTGAGCTTGTTTAGAATCTTGTAATGGTACATGCATCTGTCTATCGCCTCTACCGCCCAACTAACACCCTCGCCTACTTGCGCATGAGGAGATAAACGTTCTCGCCAACAGTAACTCCCGCAAGGTGGCGGAAACTACCGCGTAGCGCCATGAGCAGACCGCCAAACGAGACATATGCCGTCGTCTGGTTATCGCCGCGCACACTATCGTCAAACTTGTACACCTTGCCTTGGCAGACATAGTCGTAGTCGTTGGCCAATCCCTGGTCTTGGGCCCGCCACAGCTCGCGCTTAATCTTGCGCGGCGCGTCCCCGTCCGCTTCCTCAGCTACGTCGTCTTCGGGCTTGAGCGACCTTGCGAGCAGCAGCGAAAACACTTCATCCTTTTGCAGCGGATACAGCTCGATGGCAATATCAAGATGCAGCTGCATCCCCATATCGCGCGACTCGGCCTTGATGCGCGACACGCGATCAAACTTTTTCCCATCCTCATCCACCGTCTAGCATTAGCGAACCCTTGCCGGCTGCTGTGATCTGTGTGCATCGGCAAAGATTGCGCCGCACCCAAAACCAAACCCACCAACACCGTGAATCGGTCCTCGAAAATGACGTTTGGGCGGTCGTCGTTCATTGTTGGCTTTGGACTGAGACTGAGATTGAGTTGTTGGATTGTTGTTGCGTTAATGCGGGTGGAAATCTTGGCACTTATTCGAGCCACAATTAGCCAAAGTCGTGTCTTTTTATGCCGTTTGCCGTTTGCCGCTCACGCCGTTCCCGTCGTCCATCCTCTCCATCTACTCGATTCCACGCCGAACGCCTACTCACCACCAACCGTATCCACCATGTCCCACGGCGACCATACCCGCGACCCATGGTTTGTTTTTCTTTTTCTGGTTGCTGGATCTTTCTAGTTGCTGGATCTTTCTAGTTGCTGGATCCTGGACTACATTGAGAAAACACTAACACCAGCCCATGGGTTATCCTGAACGACTTTGGCGGCGCGTTTGCAATGGGCGCGATTGGCGGTGGTATTTGGCACGGCATCAAGGGTGCGAGGAATAGCCCCAAGGTGCGTGGTGCAAGCTGAGTGATGAGGGTGACAGATGATCCGGCTAGCGGGTATCAAGGCGGCAGCGATCGTGGACCTGTTGGCGATGCCGTCGCCGAAGGGTGGCGCGATGCCGTCGCCGAGGGGTGAACTGTGCTCCGCTCCGCTCTCATCTCCCTCCCATATCCCCATCCCCCCACTCATCCCCATTCCCCCCCCCCCTCTCTTCTCCCCTCGATCCCTCCTCCTCTCTCCCCTCCATCCTACCCCCTCCCCTCCATCCCACCCTCCCACCTCACTTCGCGCCCCTCCCCCTCCTTTCCCCCCCCCTTCCCTCCCCCCCCCCCCCCCTCTCGCTCCTGCCTCGGCGCTAACCTCAGGGCGAGCGTCTCGCCGGCTCTCTGTCCGCCATCAAGGCGCGTGCCCCCGTCCTCGGCGGCAACTTTGGTATCTGGGGTGGTCTCTTTGCATCCTATGACTGTGCCGTCAAGGGGTACCGCCAGAAGGAGGACCCTTGGAATGCCATCATTGCCGGTTTCTGCGTCGGTGGTACCCTTGCCTTCCGCGGTGAGTGCTGTGCGAGCTTTTTGCGTGCTGTGCGTGCTGTGAATCAGCTCGCTCAGCTCGCCGCGCACGCTCGGCCTTGTTCCATATACGACTTGCTGACCCCAGGCGGACCAAAGGCGGCGCTGGGCGGTGCCATTGGCTGTGGTATCCTTCTTGGCGTGTTCGAGGGCGTCGGTGTGCTCATGTCGCGCGCGTTTGCGCAGCCTGTCCCAGCGATGCAATTGCCAGAGCAGGCCGCACAGCCCGCGCTCGCGTAAGCTTAGACCCGTTTGTACATGTACACTGGATTCCCCATGGCATACCGCCAGCTCATACACCTCTCTGCATGATGCATACGTGATGGACTAGTGGTAAGGCTAAGATATACCTCCGTGTTTCATCACGTGGCATAAGTCACGTGCCGTAGGACTTGGCCACCGCTGGTTGGTCGTCGTACGGCACCGAGCGCACGGCGCATTCACGGCGGGCGCGGTAGCAGTGGGCAGCGGGGGGGTTGGCGGCATGGCGCTGCGTGTCAGCGCGAGGGCGCGGGCGCGCGGGACCTACGTATGCGGCGACGGCGAGAGGCAACAGGCGGGGCGTAAGGAGCGAGGCCTAGGTGTGGCGAGGTACTCGACTGAGTGGAGTGTGTAGGTTGTAGGCTGTGTTGCGGGCCACGCTCGCTCCTATGCGCGGCGGCGAGCGAGGCGTGCCACAATGCCACACACATGGGTGTGGATCTGGGCCGCATCGATGCAATGTTTGTGCGTTTGTGCGCTTTGTGGATTGTGCAGCTTGTGTGGATTAAGTGATGGCGCTTGTTGGGGCTTTTCGAGGGGCTCGGCGTCCTCGCCATGCATGCAGTGGCGGGTCTCGCCCCGCTTGTGCTCCAGTGTGTCGGCGGCGCTTGGCGTCTGTCTACGTTGTTGATGGGGCTTGATGTACCGCCAGCGGGTTGCGGTGGACATGTATTCCACGCCGAACTTTTTGGTTGCTAATGGTGGAGACGCGCAGAGGGAACGCAGGCGGTAGAGCGTCGGAATCGTCGGCGGGCGTGTTGTCAGGCCCGGGAACACGGTGCATGTGCGCCGCAGCGGTGCCGCGTGTTGCCGAGAAGGGGAGAAGCGGAGGAGCAGAGAATGCACACCCCAAGGGCCACGGCGCCGCAAAGCTCCAACAACTCCGAAACACCACCCCAACGGGTCAGCGGATCAACGGATCGCATCGCAGCTGGACGACGGGGTGACGCCCATGACCATGACGGCCATTGTGTGGGACGAGGCGGTGCATGGCCATAGGGCATCAGCAGGCTGCACGGCTCATGAAGGTCAGTGGATCAGCCCGGAATCGCGACCCACGCCGCATGCGGTTGAGCGGCACGTGAGTACGTGAGCAGCGACAATACGTATGACATGACCATGGTGAAGGTGGCCGCCATGGCCAGCGCAAGCGATCTGGTGCTCAGCTCCCTCTTCCCCGGCCAAACACCATGCATGAATGCACGGATGCACCGTTATCCCGCGGCTCTTCCTGGAGCAAGACTGTGGGGCTGAGCGTGTTGTCGGCCCGGCCGTGCCGACCTCGGAGACTGCTCCGAGTTCAGATACCTTGCGCCAAGTTCCTCGCGCGCGCCTGGATGCGACCCAGCCAGCGCATGCTCTCGTTGCGCCACCCACATGCGTCCATGTACTGCGCGACGTCCTCGGCATTGTCGAGCGCCGGGAGGGGGCGTGTGCGCGTGGCGATAAAGTCGACGACGCGGCGGCTCTCCTTGCGCGCGTGGCGCTTGTCGGCGCGCTCGCCCTCCGAGTCGGTCGGGTCGTCGGCGAGCGAGTCGAACGACAGCTGCCGCACACGTTTCCCAGTCCGCGCGCGCGCGCGCACGAGGCAGTGGTACCGCCGCCGGACCCACAGGAACAGCAGGTGCTCCCAGTGGTTGAGCTCGTGGAAGTCCTGCGCGCACCGCAGGCAGATGTTGCCCATGTCGCCGAGCTCACGCGCGTCGCTGTCGCTGCTGCTGTCGTCCTTGCCCTTGTTCTTGGCCTTGGTCTTGGCCTTGTTCTTGGCTTTGTCCTGGCCCTTGTCCTTGCCATCACCGTCGTCCTCGTCGATGTCCTGATGTGTCTCCGAGTCGTACGGGTCGCCGCGGAGCCACGCGTTGTGCATGCACTTCTGCTTGTGGCAGTTGCACGCGTCACAGAACTCCTCGGGCTTGTCCAGCTTCAATTGCTGGCGTCAGCGGGGGAGGGGCAGCGCTCACCTTCCACAGGGGGTACGTCTCGAGGGCATCGCGGAAGTCTGGGCGCCACAGCGCGCTCGCGACCGAGTCGCGCAGCCCGCGCATCATGTTGCGTACGTCGCGCAGCTGGCGCCCAAAGTACGCGTTGTCCTCGCCCTGCAGCGGGAGAAAGTCGCGCGCGCCCCGCACCACCAGGACGACCATGTAGTGGAACACGACCTTGAACTTGTGCTCGGGCGTGTCGCGCTTGAGCGAGAACTCGTGGGGCAGCATGGCGTGGCGCGCCGGCATGCTGTCGTCGATGAATGCGGCCGAGTCGGTCGAGCTCGCGTCGTCGCTGTCGCCCCCGCCCCCGCCCTCGCCCTCGCTGCTGTTCTCGTCGCTGGCGTCCTCGCTACTGCTCTCGCTCGGGTCGCCGAAAGTGAGCGCCTTGCGCCGCTTCTGCAGCAAGCGCAGCTTGCCCTGGAACGTTGTGCGCTTCGTCTTTGCACGCAGCCGCGACAGTGCCTTGAAACGGTCCGGCTCGTCGAGCTCGATCGCCGCCGCCGCGTCCTCGTCTTCCGTGTCCGCCCCGCCCTCGGACGAGAACCGCCGCCGCCGAGGAGCGGCCTTGCGCGGCCTGGCGCCCCTGCCTCGCCGCCCTCGCTCTCCGTGTCCGCGGCGTGTAACCGGCGCCGCTTGCTCGGCTCGCCCCGGTCGCCTGCGCGCAAGCTCTCGCGCGCCGAAGCCTTCGGCTCGCTCGCACGCGGCGGCGTGCGTCGCCCCGCGCGTGACGTCGATGCCTCGGGGAAGGTGCCGCCGGTGCCGCCGGCGCCTGAAGTCGGCTGCACTCCGGTGGGGGAGTCACGGCGCGCGCTGGCATCCGCTGGACCGCCCAAGGCGTGTAGAGGAGCTGTAGGGGGGCTGCGCGCGAGGAACTCGGGGTGCGCCGCGGCCCACTGGGCGAACGTGGGGACCTCGACATAGGCGCGGTCGCGCGGGGGTGCGGAGGGCGCGGCGGAGCCGCCGGGCCGCCGAGCTGAGCGGCGTTGCGCCGGCGGCTGGCGGTCTGGCATAGCTGGCATGGGTGGTGGTGTGAAGTGGGGGTGGATGGTGCCCACGAACATGGCTCACAAACAACAGATGTGTGCACCGTGGGAAAATGTGACACGCGCAATGCGCGTGCATGTCACGTGGGCGTTCGGGGTGAGGCGGTTGAGGCGCCACGCACCGCGCTCCGCGCCAGTGTCGAGTGACTGGCTGCTCATCTCTTGCCTCCCCTCCATCCACCTCGCGGCATCAAGAGCACAACGCCATGTCCGCCAGCGCCACCAGCCCCCGTTCTCCGCGGGTGGCACAGCCCAGCTCCCCTGCTGTTAGTGTTGCGGAGTTGTAGAGCTTGGCGGCTTCACCCGGAGCCGAATGCACAGGTCGTGTGCGGGGGGGTCAGCCTAGTTTCCGTACTGCATGTAGTTCCCTGTACATGCACATGCTCCAGCTGCCCACGCTGCTTCAGCTGCCCGCGCCCGCTCCCGTCCGATAGATGGGACACGAGTTGCTCAGGCGCGTCAGACTGGGCAGCTGGCAGGATGGACACTGAAGCAAAACAGCCGCGCAGGTCACGTGCAATCATGTCTGGTTGCCGCGGGTCGTGCGACACCACGACGGAGCAGATGCCTGTGCCATCCCTGGAACCTGCCAATCCACGTTCATCCCTATCTTCTGATCCTCAGCACAACCGCTGCTGATGCCAACTCCCCATCGCCCCGCCTCCTGGCCGCGTCCACGGCATCCCAGAACTGGTCGAGGTTGTGCTCGGCGCGGCGCAGCACCTCGACGTTCGCCCGACTCGGCTGCCGGTGGGACGGGTAGTGGAAGGCTGCCTTGTAGTCGTCCACCAGGCGCACGAGCTCGGTGGCGCGCTCGCCCAGCCCCGCTAACTGGTTATCGATGCACGCGTACCATGCCTCGCAGGTCTTTGCGATGGCGGGCTGCGCCTGGAGACCGGGCCCGTTCGTGAACGACGTCGACCACGGGTAGAACTGGTCGAGCTGGCGGAGGTACTGGCCGATGATGGACAAGCGGCCGCAGTAGTCGGCGATGCGCGGGGAGAGTGGGTCGTCCGACACGCCAAGCTGGCGGTCGATCTCGTCCATGAGCAACGGGAGGCGGAAGGCGTCCAGCCGCTCTTTGTCCCACAGCCGTTTGCAAAGCCAGTTGATGTTCTTCTCGTGGTCGGTCATTGCCACGTTCTTGCTTATGAGGCTGATCTTGTCGGTCGGACTGGTAGGCGGGACGCGCGCGTAGAAGCGGCGCATGGGCGGCGACTCCCACAGTTTCCGACACAGCCGCGTCGCCGCGGCCTCGATTTAGTGACGGAGGGAGAGCATGGCCTTGAACAGCGGGTCCGGAAGGTCGGCACTTGGGTCCAGGGGCGCGTGCCGGTCGTGGAGGGTCCGGACAGCGGAAGCCTGCCTGACGTCCCGTCATACTTGCGCGATGCGCGCAATGCAGACTGGCGTTGGGTCCACGGAACACAGCCTTTAGCATCACGCATACATAAAATACGGTCCAGCGTCGGTACCGAGGTGGCCGGGTGCTTGGAAGAGGGGTGCGAACGTGTCTTGCTCAGTAAAGTGAGCCCTTGAAATGCATGGGTATTAACCCTTCCTATCGCGACCACCGATGACGCGGCCCTGTGGCTGAGCAGCGACGGGGCCACCGCCAGTGCTGGCGGGGGCGCCCCCCGCAGGACCGGTGGGGCTCTCGGTCGACGTCCGGGTCGTGTAACCGCTAGGGGTGCTGGAGCCGGGGGTAGAACCGACAGCAGCTCCGCTCGTGGCGCGGCTGTTGCTCCACGCCGGGTCGTAGGTGGGGGGCATCTCTCCAGCGGGAGTGTCGGTGCCGAAAGAGCCACCGTCAGTCGCAAGGTGGTGGGTTTGGCCGGTGAGCTTGGAGCTGACGATAGCTTGCAGGCTGGTTATCCTGGAGTTGGGGCCGCCCGGCTGGGGTTGGGCCCTGGGGATCTGGGAGACGACCGCAGCGTCTGGGACGTCTGGGATCAGATCCGGCCGCATGGCGTCGGCGTTGCGCTCACTGTCGACGTAGGGCTCGGCCCAGTACAACTCGGAGTCAGTCTCGAAGGGGGTGTTCCTGGTGTAAGCGCTTCAAGCGACCGACGCACTCGTTGGGACGCTGCACGTTCTTGGCCTGCTTCTTGCGCCAGACGAAGAACAAGGCAGCCAGCACCGCAATCGCCGCAACACCTCCCTGTACGTCAGAGACGTTGGCCGACGCGACGTACCACCACACCACCAGCGATCGCACCGATGGCTGCTGCCCTCGATTGGGTCTGTCCGTTCGCCTTGGGTTGCACCGCCGGTTGCACCGCCGGTTGCCCCATCGGTTGCCCCGACGTTTGCGACGCCTTGGTTGCGTCCGTGCTGGCCACGAGATCATGGCCGACGACGTCCGTGGCCGTCGCCTTGATGCTGTTGTTGTTAGCAGCCCCGCATAGACACCTACGTCGTCGGCACCTTCAACAGCGTGAGGGACATGACCTCGAGCACCATCCAGTACTGGGAGGCGTCACCGTCGTTATTAAGGTTGGTGAGGGTGACGTTGTACTCTGTGCTCGGGTCGAGGCCGGTGGTGACGAGCTGTGCGTTGTACACCCTGTACGGGCAGCCACACGATATGCGCCTCGTCGTGATAAAACCCCAGCCAGGTGGCGCAGGCTCGATCGTAACTCCGACGTGGCCGTGGTCGGGGCCGAGGGTGACGTTGATACTGAGGAAGCTGTTGCCTACGCCGAGGTTCGTGGAGATGCTCTCCCCGAGGACCCGGGACTGGACGAGCCTAGTCTCTCCTTGCAGCCCTCCCATTGGAATCCACCCGCCGTCTGAATTAGTGCCGGCGGGTCCCCGGAAAGTGCCGAAGTCGGGGTTGAGGTAGAGCGAGTTGTTGAACGGGCTCCCGATGCATGGAGAGTAGGTGTTGGGATTGGCCACAGCGTTGCTCATCTCCGCGTCCGTGGTCCCACTGTGGTGTCAACAGGCTCACACACCACACACCTGTCTCCACTGAACAACCAGGCCACGAGGTGGGTGAAGGATACGCTACCCGCAACGGGGCGTAGCGAGGCCGTGTAGTATCCAACGGGGAGGTTCCGGAACCCACCCATCGAGGCCGGTTGGCCAGTGGAAGTGCCCGAGACCGTGATGCCCGGGCTCACAGGTTGCCCGTCCCTGCCAACGATTGTCAGAGTGACAGTGCCGAAATCCCGCCCCGGCTGCACAGTCCCGTCCCCAAGGAAACCCCAGTAGCCGAAGAACTCGACATCGCTCCCATAGAAGGTGTAGTTGAGGACGGCGTTGGTGTTGCTGACGCCCTCGGCGTACTGGTACCCCTGGCCTTTTCCATTTGGTTGTTTGAAGCTCTCGTTCCACGACGGCATTTCGGTACTGTTGAGGAAGAATGGACTGAACACGAGCTGGGGGCTGTACGAGTCGAGGGTGATGGGGTAGGTGATGGCCGCGACCTTGTTGGCCACGGCGAGGAGACCTACCAACCATGCGAGCGTCAGCATGATGGCGCGACGAAGATCGGGATGAAGGCGGATGGCAAGATGAGAAGAGGTTAACATGGGGATGCAGAACCTGCAGCAACTGGCCTGCCGGGACCAGGTTCGCCATTGGACCGCGGCCATCGAGCATGGGCGGCCTGGGCGGATTGGGGCCAGCGGCTGGAGATGTGCTGGGGCGGTGACGATGTGGCGAGATGGCGAGCTGGCCCGACGCGCACAGACACCGGCATTCTGTACGCCACGCTTGTTTGGCACGAGGCGAAGCGTATCTCGCAGTGTGCCCTTGGTAAATGGTCGACCGTGTCCGAGAATTCCGACTCAGAAGACGCTCAGGGGCCGGTTAGCCGCCAGCGAGCAGCATTAGAGCGCGACCACAAGAAGCACAAGGAGATGCTAGCGGCTACTGGACGTGTTGGTGTGTCTGGAGCGGGACGACAAATTACGCAAGTAAAGGCGCGTCGTGTGTCCGAGACGCTGCAGCCCCAGCCACGTGACGCGCGGGGGTGGCGGACGGGAATTCGGGAAGCGCAACCCTATCTCCCGCACGCGCGCGGGGTATTTCCCGTAAAACGGGGAGGAACGTCAGCCGTACCGCTCGTACCACAAGGTGCAGACGCGACCTTATGTGCCCTTTTGCCAGAATCGGACTAGTGAAACAGATGAGCCGAGGCTCTTGAAGCCACAATGCGCGGCGAATGGTCCAAACCGCTGAGCCGTACGTGGGCAGCAGCGACCATTCCCCGCACAAGAACAATGGCCCCAGCAATTCTGCAATTCTCACAGAAGCACTGGCGTGGGTCAACGACCCTCGGCGCCCACCACTTGCACCACCCAAACTGTCCCTTTCAACCTGTCCGTCGAGGGCAGGTTGGTTGCGGGTTGGCCAGTGTTGATTTGGTCCGTCGTGACCTCGGGATCCTGCCCAATGATGTTTGTAGCAATCCCCTCGGCCCTGCTGTTGGGAACCCAGTCCATACTGTAAATTATACGTGCGACGTAGCGGGATCCGATTCATGTCCATCCCATACAACTTGGTTTGTGGCACAGTCATATAATTTACGGTATACGTGCGACGTTGGCACCTTCCACAGCGTTACAGAGGTGACTTTGAACAGTGGTCACTGCTGCCAAGTCTCATTGTCGTATATGTTGGTGAGAGTCACGGTGTACTCTATGTCGGGGTCGAGACAGATCGACAAGAGATGCGAGTCGAGCACACGTGTCTCGATCCCGGACGAGGAGATATGGCGGGTGTTGGGGCTGGGCGACATGGGATCATATGTGTCGTCGCTGGGCGGGGCGGGCCTGACCTCGACAATGTAATGGCCGTTCTCGGACCTGAGAACGCCTCTGATATCCAGGAATCTGTTGCCTACGCCGAGGTGGATAAGGATTCATTCTCTCGGATCACACGCGAGCAGACGCGCCCAGTATTGGAGCCCCAAGACTCCACCCGCCCTTGAGCGTACCAGACGGTGCGACGCCCTCAGGGCCTAGAAAGATGAGGAGGGTCGTGTCGTCCTCTGGGCTGAGAGCGAATGCATACTGGATACTGGGCTTGGTCATTGCCTCGGTCAACCGCGCATCGCTGGTGCCCCTGGTTTCGGCAAGTACGAACCCTACCAACACCACGCACAAGTTTGTAACGTCCATCTGGGCGACGAGGTGGGCAAAGGATATGCTCGCGGCTGTGGGGCGCATCGTGATAGTATAGTTCGCAGGGGGCTGGCCTGAGTGCCCGCCTAGTGAGGTGGGTTCACCAACCTCGAAAGCAGTGTCCGAGCTCCTAATGTCCCTGTCTCGCCGTTCGCCCGTTACTGGCGACTCGCTGTTAGCCCGTTACTGGCGAGGCTGACGGTGACGGCCCCAGCTCTCTCGCCGCCAGACCCGTCATGTATGTACACTCCCGTTGCCAAGATACGCCCAGTAACTGACGAGCTGGAGGCCGGTTCCGAAGAACGAGTAGCTAACAGAGTCCTCGGAATCGGGGCTGCTAGCAGTAGGCAACTTTGTAGCGCTGGCCGACTGTCGTGGATAGATGTATTCACCGATAGTCGGTTGCTCGAGACCGGCAGGGGTGGATATAGTTCCAAATGTAGTCGTAGTGACTGGGTAACAAGGTGATACATACGTTGGAACTATATGTGTTACTATGGTAACTATATATAGGGGACTATATATCACGTGACAGTGGCGAGTCGTCGTTACTGAGGAACGATCCGTCGTAGTAAGGAACGAGCCGTCGTAGTTGATACGATGGCTCGTTACTGACGTACTAGTTGTCGTTGCTTATAACAGGGCTCGTTACCTATTAACGATAGTGGTTGGTGCCAATGCGTAGTAATGATGTACGGTGGATATGGTACGCCACTACACCGACACTGTCTGCCCCCCAACCGTCGTGGATCGATGTGAAGCTCTGGGTCCACCCCGTTGCAGTGATGTTGTGGGCGTGGGCCTTGTATACGAACTGACGGCTCACCGATTCGATTGTGAAGGAGGAGGTGATTGACGCCCCAGCAATGTTGGGGAGGGCGATGGTGCCAACCAGCCAGGCGAGTGTCAGCATGGTGACGACGATCCGGACGGCGAGGTGACGGCGGCGGTGTGAGAAGACCTGAAATGGGATTTGCAAGGTGGCAGCGGCCGCAACGGGAAGCTGTGCATCCGGTACGTCGTGTGCGTGCGCTGAGTGGGGGAGTGAGGCCCATGACGCCCATCGAGGCGAGCATGCTCGCTCAGTTTGAACACATGCAAGTTCAGATTTGGGTGCGACTAGACTCCCTTGCCAACTACCGCCTGACCCATGTGAACGGCATTTCCCTTCCACGTTTCATCTATAGATATACTTCCGTGTTTTCTTTAATCGCGTGACATAAGTCACGTGCTGTGGGACTACCCGAGGCGACTCACTCCTACTCTCACTTGGCAGCCCACACGCACGACTCGCTCGACTAGCGATACAATCTCGCCAACTCGCACTACGCTCGTTGGGAATGGCATCGGTATTTAGGTGATTATTCCCTCGATACGGTCGATGCGTGACAATTTACCTCCGTCTCGCATTTGTATATAACGCCACGTCACCGTATTCGTCATATGCATTCTCTAATCTTGCGTCACAACTTTCTAAAGTGAGTGGAGGTGGTGGAGGTGGGAGATGACCGACGTAGTCACCCAGCTCTCATCTCCCATCAGCCTAGTTTGTTATCTTTTATCTTTTATCTTTTGCTCATCACTCGCCATGCTCAAGTCAAGTATCCTACGGCGTCTCTACGGCGTCCCTCTCGCCACGTCTTCCAGGCCATCTCTCCCTCTTCGTTTCCCTATCTCCATCACATCTCCCTCCTCCTCCTCCTCCTTCTCCACCTCTTCCCATCTCTTCAACACCCACCCCACCCGCCCCTGCCCCTCCTGCGGCGCCCCCATCCCTCTCCCCGCCTCTCCCTGTCCTTCATGCGCAACACTCATTCCCATCCCTCACGGCCTCTCTCTCCATTCCCTCCTAGGTGTATCCGACCCCATCCTCTCGCCCGAGGATATGGGCCATAACCCCTCTGGCGACTATGACATCGCTGCAGAACTCGCATCACTCCCAGCTCACGGGTACGACTTGGATCCAAGGTCGCTCCGCCTCGAAATGCTGCGTAGGCAGGCTAGTCTCCATCCAGACCGGAATCGGAATGATGAGGATATGGCAGCGGCTCTGAGTGGACGGATTAATAAGGCTTATGAAGTACTCGCGAATCCACAGACTAGGGCAGAGTATATTGTCAGTCGTCCAATCCCACCAAATAAACCAACCCCCCCCCAACACCCCCCCTCTCCCCCCCCCGGCGAAGTCACTGATGCCAGCTCAAACAGTTCGGGCTTGACACTAAAGAAACGGACCACTTGACGGACCACGACCTCCTCATGGAGATCCTGGATGCGCGCGAGACACTCGAAGACGCGACGTCCGAGGAGGTCGAGGAGCTGCGTGTTGACAACCAGGGTGAGTGGGGAGGGGAGGGGGGAAGGGAGGGGGGGGGGGGAAGGGAGGGGAGGGGAGAGAGGAGAGGAGGGAGGGGGGGAGGTAGGAGGTAGGGCGGAGGGAGGACGGAGGGAGGACCGCGGAGGTCGGTGGAGGACAGCCACCAGCCAATCCCTGCACCGCTGACCCCAGCAAAGGCCGACGACGTCACTCGCCAGATCAAGGAAGCGCTGTCCAAGGACCCTCCGGACTTGCAAGAAGCCAAGCAGCTCGCTGTGGAGCTCAAGTACTGGGTTGGGCTGGACCATGCGGCCCGCGAACGTCTGTAGGTTGTAGTAAAATGCAGTGTGTACAAGTCGGCCACGTGATGTGAACAGCGCTGTGACATGGTGAGGAATCTTACGGTGAGGATTTTGCTGGATTCTGGTCATTTCACGTGCGTAGTGCCATTCAGATGACGAGTTGGATACTGCGGTGAGTGTCAGCTTTACCCAAATGTGTTCACAACACGTGGTTTCACCCTCAATAGCGCCGCAACCAGCTTGTGATATGTTTCATGGTAATACAACAGTGTGCAAGTGTGCAAATGTACAACTCTAATGACCCCGGTGCAGGCTCCTAGGCGGACGGAGGAATCCTGGCTTGACTTATGCTATCGTAGCGCCGCCGCGATCCGGGCGCGGTGCTCGCGATCCCGCCGCTCCATCTCCGCCCACTTAACTTTCGCCTTCTTGCTCGGCTCGGTCTTGGCATCATGCCTCTTACCAGCCCCCCGTAACCTCGCTTGTTCAATCTCGGCATAAGAATGCGACACCCGCTTATCGGCCGGACAGCGACCCAAGCCGAGGCGGTTGAACTTGAGTGCAGTGGCAATTGGGGCCGTTCTTCCCGGTCCATGCTTGATTTCTTCATCCTCTTCATCCTCTTCATCCTCTTCATCTTCTGAATCCTCAGAATCCCTCGTGAGGTCGACCACGGTTTCTGTACTGCGGCTGACGGCCTCTTCCTCTGTCCATCCTTCGGGGCGGCCTAGGCCGCCACCGGCCCATCCCAGTGCGGCTAGGCGAGAGAAACCGACGTTGTCGGGACCGAGAACGTATCGTGGTATTGGGGGTGGTGGGGGTTTCGCACTGTCAATGTTTACCATTGAGCCAATGGAGGTGGATGGTGGTAATGGTGATGGGTGCTTGGCGGCCGAGGCTAGTGCGCGACGGATGAACCATTCAGAACGGTGGACGCGGATTGGGGGGGTTGAGGTCGCAGATGAGGAGAAAGGTGGAACTGATGATGTGGATGGTCGAGCAATGCGTGCCGGCCCAGAGGATTTGTGATTTGGGTTCTCTGTTGGACTCGGACTCGGACTCGCCCTCGGGCTCGCCCTCGCACTCGCCGAGAGGGAGCGATACCAGTCCGCAACGGCTGCGCCGTCGTCCCCCACCTTGTTCTCCTTCAAACCGTCCTCGACATCAACGCCAAAACCATCGAGCACGCTGCGACCAAGATCGTCATAACTGTTTTCGGCCAGGACGAAGACTGGTGGTCCCTTCTGTCCCCCGTGGCCGGCAGGGTTGATGTTCCACTCCTTCCATGCGGCCCAATCGTTCCGCTCCTTCCATGCGGCCCAGTCGCGCGGTGCCCCCTCGTGCGGCCGTGGAATGTGCGAGCGAATGTACGCTGGTGGAGCTAGGAATCCCAACCCGCACCGTGAAGGTCCGGGCAACTCGTGTCGCTCGTCGTCCTCCATTAAATGAGATGAGTGAGAAGGATAAAGCATCATGAGACCAGAGTTGGGTGGCGACTTTGGCCGCGGAAGCAATTTGTACTAATCGGAAGCTGCTAAACATGTTAAATGGTTGGGATGTTTGTTTACCAGCCATCCTAATGACCATTTTAACATTCAAACAATGTGTCAGTTAGTCAAACTAGTCAAGAAAGCCAATAGCAACCGTTGCGTCATGATTTAACTCTTTAGAGTGGGAATCAAGTGAGATCTGGGCCTAAACTCTTGTCAACAACACTTGCTCTTATCGTCTTTCCCACTCTCCCTCCACTAAACAATCCATAACATACAACATCACACAAATGGGTGCCGTCCTCTCCCTCCCCTTCTTTCGACGACGTAACCGTCGTCGCCGCGCCCCAGTCTCCACACCCATCAGTCATCCGCGTCCCCTCCTCCGTCGTGAAGACGTCGACAAGACGGACGAGATCCAGCTCGACCTCGTCCCTAAGACGCACCACTCGATATCACTTGCGTCGATGGGTTCGCGTATCGTTCGCTCAGCCAGTGCGAGTTCGCAAACATCCCGACGAACCCGTCGAAAGCCAGGCGACTTTGGTCAAGAAACCATCCCCGAAGTCCTCGAACCTAAGGAACTGAGCATCCCTAGTCTCTCATCGGCCACAGCATCGGACAGCTCATGCTCGTCCAAACCACCACTTGATATCGACCCACTCCCTCTCCTTCCTCTTCCTCTCCCGATACAAGCACCCAGAGCGGGGTCTGTGGCCGGGTCCAAGCAAAGGCGCCGTCGGGCATCCATTCGCCGCACAAGTACTGGTACGCGACGCACAAGTGCGAAACGCCGCATCGAGAGTGGATGGGACATGATCCGCCGCGAAGAGGCGGACGGGTGGGCACCAGCAGCAGGTCGGGCTGGAGGTAAACGTGTCCGCCTGGCATGGCCGGGAGCGTGAGCAAGCGTGAGCGAGCGCCCAGAGCCGGCGATCCGTGAGACTAAATTGTGAGAGAGGTGGTCTGACCTCAGTAATAGGCCCTGCTTGCTTCTCGAGAGTTTTCTGCTCGCACCACTTTGGACCAGTTCGACCACTCGCATCACTCGTAACGCGCACACTCCTTCGAGAAGAAGGCTAAGACTGCAACCCCGAAATCGGGCTGGGCTCAAAGGCTCAAATGCAAGATGGGCCCCCGAGGCCCCAGCGCCACACCCAGTCCCCAACCAACCCCAACCACCCAATCCCCAACCGCTGTCTCTCCCTGACATTCCGCGACTTGTAGGATCGATGTACTCTTTGTATCCGAGTTGGATGTGGGTGGTGGCTTTGTCATGGGGTGTTGTCATGGCGGGGTGTTTGGGGTGTTGTTTTTCCTGTTGTTTTTCCTGCTGTGTTGTGTTGTGTTGTGTTTGGGAACATGACGAATGACGAACACATGACGGGATGAGATGCGGAGATGAGCGCCACACTATCGTGTCCTGAGTGTCCGCGTCAGGTCTTGGATCTTGGATCTTGTGGCAACCAACAAGCTGTTCGGACATGGAAGCAAGCACCAACATCTTGATCTAGTCCAAGACGGACTGGGTAGACAACGCCGAGCATGATTGCTGTGCGTACTAACTGGCGCTTAGAGTGTCAGTGACGTCATGCATGTAAATGAGCTTTTGTTCATTGTTGTCGGAAGATGGGCTTGATATTGTTTACGTAATTCATTTGCCACCGACTCGCGACTGACTTGTACACCCATGATTCCAAAGCCCAATAGTCACGAATCCAAACATTCTCGACAGCTCGACAGGAGCCCGGCATCATCGCGTTTGACCACGTCATGCCCAAAGGCAATGAGGCTCGCGCATACTTCCAGGCGCCGACGCATCATAACGAATGCACAATACAGTAGATTAGCACAGAATACAGAATCCATACACATGTCATAATCATAATGCAAATGTAACAACTTGAACTTTAGACTACCTGCTGAAACGTTGTCCCCAAGCACTGCTTGGTCACTTTGTGGGGCCCTTCGACGACGATGAGCGCTGGGCGCGGGAAATACTCGTACGCGAATCACCGACACGTAGATGCGTGTCATCCTCCTCGTCGTCCGAACCGTAAGCCGACGAGTCGGTCGTCGCAATGCTTCGCTGCGACCGACGACGCGGAATGAACCCGCGCTGCTTGGGCTTTTCGTCGCCAGACGCCGTTCTCTTCCAGTTGGTGTCGTAAACAGGTAGCTCTTCTTTGAGCGAAATATCCCCAGTGACAGAGAGAGGTCGCACATGCATGCTCGAGTGCACGCTGCCACGGTCACCGAGTAGGGGTGCGGCCGAGACGGGCACATTGACTCCACGCGTGGACGTGGCATTCCTGAGGGGGTTAGCGTGATCATGACTCCAACGCACAGTTGCGGATTCGAAACATTAAGACTACCTGGAGTGCCGACTTCCGCCGTGACGGGGACGCTTGAGTGAGCCGAGCCACCAGTGAACAGAACGACTTGGCGGTAGGCCAGCTTGCCGTCTTGCTGCTTGCGACGGCGAAACCAAAGGAATAGACCACCAACGATGGCCACTGCAGCAACACCGCCAACTACGCCGCCGACTATGGGCCCAATGCGATTAGACTTGTTTTGGCCGACCGGGATTTTTCCCGTCTTCGCATTCGCTGGCTTGTCCTTCCTTGGCGTCAGTAGTCCCCGGAACCACCACTTACGTCGAATAGTAAATGATGACAGTCTGCAGGCCAATCGGCTTTTCCTCGGCCTGCACCTTGACACTGAACGCATTTTCCAGCTGCATATCAAGCGTGATGTCGTAGTAGGGCTGTTGGTTCAGGCCCTTCTCCGAACGGTGAGCAGAACTGCGGAACGGGTTGACATCGGTGTCGGGGTTCTTCATGAAGAGGGACGCCTTGTACTTTCCAAAGTCGGGACCCGTAACGCCCAAGACCGTGACTCGCGTGGTGTTACTGGGAAGCTTGATTTCAATCGTGTTGTTCCCGGGCAGATGTACCACATCACCATTGATGCTGCTGTCCGTGAAGGTAACCTTGGCGTCGGATGTGAGGGTATACTTGCCATCCACCTCCTCCACCAGCGTAATCGTATCACAGTTTTCTTGACGGCTCGGGCTACAAGTCAGAGCGTGATAACCTGGAACACCTTACTCATCAACATCCATCGTGCTGAAAATCTCCACGCTGGTGACATTAGGGATTGGGCCCAGAAAGCTCAGCTCATGCTCCAGCTTGTCCATATTGCGTTTGTCCAAGACGACACCCACATCACCTTCAGGCTTTATAGGTCCTCCGGAAGAAAGGCCACCGCTAATGAGTTTGTAGGTGGTGGGTTGTCGCACGGTTCCCTTCAGAATGACACCAGTTCCAAAGAACGAGAGGATAGACATGTCGGAGTCAGAGGTGTCGTTTAGTCCCTCCGAGGTCCAACCATAAGGAAACATGGGGCTGCTCGGGTTGAGGGGAATGAACACATTGGCTTTCAAGCTCACTGTCGCCGGTGACGGACCATCGGTCTTGAGACTGCTGGGTGAATCAGCGGACGAGTTAGAGGTATTGAAAGGTGTAGGGGTGGAGGGAGGTGAGGCGGAGGGAGAAACGGTCGGGGTAGCAGTGGAATTGGTGGAGGAAATGAGCCCGTCGTTGCCATTCAGCCTTGAGTCCGGTCCGCCACCCAACCTTTGCGCTGCTTGCGCTGTACAAAGTGATCCTAGTAGGGCGAGGAAGCCGACGAGAGGGAGGGAGGACACCATCGCGGGTTGTTTTGTTGAGGAGGGTTGGGTTGGGTTGGAGAGGGGGAAGGAAAGGGAGGAGGGGGGAGGATCCCGAGTCCAAGTGTCGGTACGTATGCGAAACGAAACGAAACGATACGAAACGATACGATACGATACCAAGAGATGGGGGGAAATGGAATAAAGTAAAAGTGTAAAGTGTAGTGCAAGTGTGAAAGAGGGAATCAAGTCGAGGTTGTCGAGGTTGTCTTTGTGTGTCTGAGAAGCTAAATGAGGATGGATCCCACGAGGGACGTGCGTAATTTCATTGCACCGCACAAAGTGATTTGATTTTATTAACAACTTTACAAGTCAACTAAAAAAGCACAGATCTATACGCTTTGCTTTACTTTGCTTGGAATACTTTTACTGTTAGTAGGATTTTACCGTAAATTCCGCATAAACTAGAGTAACGCACCGTCTTCTTCGGTTCTCTTGATGTTTGATGATGTAGGGTAATATTAAAAGAGGGGTTCACTAACAGGAAGCGGTGCGTGCCTGACAAAGAAAAGAAGCACCGCATAAACTCATTCAACGAAACCCTCTAGCCCTCTAAAAAGCTCCAATAAAGTCAAAGCGTTAAATTTGATTCTACTTGGTCTACTTTACCCTTATCCTACTTTTATTCGCTTCCAACTTGTTGGTTGTTGTCATTGCATCGCTTTCTTTAGTAGACTGAGTAGACTTGAACTTGTATTGTATGACTTTGCGTAAACTGAATATAGAGTAATGAAGGAATGAATAGTAGGTTAATAGTCAGAGGCGATTACGCTTATTTTTACTTACTATAACTCTACAACATAGGGTGACTGGTCCCCTCATTGTGAAAATATCAAAGCATAAAACGCACAGGCAGATTTAAAAAAGCACATGCTCATTGCACACCAGTGCAATGAGGTTACTTTTAATCCCTAGTTAAATAAAGAGTAAGGAGCTTCACATAACACAGCAACGCATAAACTTCGGGTCAATAAAACCTTGGCCCGCCGAGTTTCTCGGACTTTTTAAACTCCCAACAACAATCACAATACAATATTACTATAAGGTATAAGCTAACGTCCATTTGTCCCCTCACGCATTGGTCTCTCTCTCTCACAGCATCCTCTAAACAGCACAGCATTTAGACGGAGCTCGATGAAACGGCTCGCCGCACACGTCCCCTCTCCTTGTCATCCTGCCGTTCTGGGTTCTCCTTCTCCTGGATACGTTCTGGTTCATCGAGCAATCCGGCCTCGTGCGAACTATAACCATGTCAGCCAAATCTCAGGATAACTTACAGGAGTAGAATCAGTACAATTGCAACAAGTATCCCAACGCCAACAACCGCGAGGGCACGGCCCATGTCGACCTCCATCTCAGGCGGAGTGTCGATGTACAGCGAAGACGCTGACGCGGAAGAGAGGAATAGGAAGAAGAGGTACATGAGCATGGTGGGCCGGGTGGGTGGGTGGGAAGGGTTGGTATGGGAGGGTTGGTATGGGAGGGTTGGTGTGGGTGGGTGTGGGTGGGTGAGTGCGGGAGGGTTGGTGGGTGTGGGTTGGTGGGTAGGTGAGTATAGAGTGGGATACTAGTATATACTGGAATGCTGTGGCATGCGTGGGGTTGGGTCAGTAAGACCTGTTTGCTCGCTGCCTACTGCGCCTTGAGACCCAATTGACGGTGTTCCATACATGCCCGTTCCCCTACATACGTCTCTAAGGCTTTTACTCAGATGTCTCGCATCAACTAACCGCTCTAGTAGATCTAGCCAGTCTAGTTGAATCAATCCAGCTCCCGCGTATTCCACTAAACAGCTAAAAAGCCCAAAGTGACCGAAAATGGCTAAATCCGGAGAAGACCGTGTGAGCTGTTACGCAAAGTCGTGATAGAGGCAAGGTCAGATACAGGATGCACTGATACCCCAGTGTCTAACTGTCGCTCGAGCCATGCTCGATTGAGCTGACACAGCCACTTCAAGGCCCTTGTCTGGCCCATTCATCAGGAAAAGGTCCGTAGGTACAAGTCTGGAGCTGTGAAGCTGGGAATAATCACCGTGGGTGGTCAGATGGTGTACTGTCTGTACTCGCTCGAGTTGGAGTCAATTCAACTCTGAGACATGTCTTGGATGGATCAAGTGGCGTCCGCTGAGTGTGGAGTGTAATGACAATCTGGGGTTTGGTATTCAAAAGGCAGTAGGCGAACAAGGGCAGCAAAGGGCCCCAGACTTCATCATTCCACAAACGCCTCCAGCCATAAAACCCAAGACCCGGCTTTTGATAAACTAGGCTCGCTGGTGTGTTTCTACGGATACATCGGCAGCTACTACTAGAACATATGTAATAAGAAAAGTGAAGCCAAGGCGTGCGAGCCGCGTGCGAGCCATTCAAAGAATGACAAGTATATAAAAATGCTGGGAATTTAGAGATCGGATCCGGAATTGTTCAAATTACATGAGCTGGGCAGGGTGGAGGGGATGGACTTCCGCGTCGAGAGCATCAAACGCGCCGCCCTCATGCACAAGGTAGTCAAACTCCTCGCGCGCCTTGGCGTGGTACCCGATAGAGTAGTTGTAGTAGTTGAGGAATGGGAGGACGTAAGACTGCATCGTGCGCTTGAGGACCTTTGCACGGTCGGTCTCGAGGTCGCGCTTAATGTCGCGCCACAACTCAGGCTTGTCGGTGATGATGGCGGTGACACCCCAGCGAGCGCACTCGAGCATCTCCTCGCGCGAATTGACAGTCCACGTGCACAATTCCTTGCCGGCCTTGGCGCAGTCCTCGCGAAACTTGGCTCCCTCCGCGCTCGCAAGTGGGCGGTACCACACCGAAAAGCCGTGACACTTGTCAAAGAAGTACTTGCGGACCTCGGAGATCGACATCGAGATGCAGAAGCGGCGGACGGTTGGGAGGATCGAAGCTGCAGGCTCGAGAAACTTGGGGTGCCACAGGCCGAGCACGATCCGGGGCGCAAGGGCAGTCTCCCAGTTTGGAACCGTCGCAAGAGCCTCTTTGATGAGGGTGAAGAGCTTGGTAGGGTTGTTCTCGACCTTGCAGTCAATCTGTTGGGCCGAAGCCCAGTCAGCTTCAGAACGCTATGACAGAGACTAAACTCACGTTAAGCTTGACGCGCGGGTACTCCATGAGGACATCAATCACCTCGGTAAACTTGGGGATTGGCTGGTGCGGAGTCTTCTTGGTATGCACACTGTCGAGGACGCCATGCCACGGCTGCTCGTGGATGAGGCCCTTGCCGTTGGTGGTGCGCTCAAGGCGCGGGTCGTGGAACATGACGAGAACATTGTCGGCCGTGACGTGAATGTCGGTCTCGATGCCGTCGGCGCCAGCCTTG
Source organism: Cutaneotrichosporon sp. HIS471 (assembly GCA_030864385.1). Taxonomy (NCBI): domain Eukaryota; kingdom Fungi; phylum Basidiomycota; class Tremellomycetes; order Trichosporonales; family Trichosporonaceae; genus Cutaneotrichosporon; species Cutaneotrichosporon sp. HIS471. The sequence goes on along the minus strand of AP028240.1, from coordinate 2,231,486 downwards.
CACGCCTCAATGAACGACTGGCGTGTATTCTCGGGGAACGAAGCCGACGCGCCACGATGGCCCCAGCACTCGGGGAGCGAGTCGAGTTTAACAATGGGCACGTCGAGCTCAAAGCCCTTGTCTGCCTCTTCGAGGTGGGGTGAGACGATCTCAGAGAGGACAGGAGAGACGTCAGTCGCGGGCGCGAGGGTCGGAGTGACCTCAAGCGACGAGGGGAGCGAGGAGCGTAGCCTTAGGAACGGAAGTGTCGGTAGACATGTTTGGGGTATTGATTACGTGTCGAGAGTGTAGTCTATAGTCGTCTAGGATTCCAATTATAGTCGGCCGCAACGGCCTGGGATGGTAATCAGACACTGGCGTGGACGAACGTGCGTTGACGAAAGGTTGGGGTGGTTTGCAGGAACGTATGTAGGCAGGGCCCAATTGGGATAGTGCCAAGCGGGGAGAAGACACGTTTGATGTAGGAATGTAGAGGTTGTGAGGGTGTGAGAGTTGTGAGGATGAGAGATGCACAGGTGTTGGATAGATATAGTGTTGGGTTTGGGGGGGGAAGGCTGTTGTTGTTGTTAAGAGACTGGACCACGAAAGTGGAGGTGACAAACGTGCGAGGGTGAAAAAAAGGGGGATGACGTGTTACAATCCAAAGGATGCGCAGTAAATCTACAAGCGAGAATGTGTATGAGAATGTGTTAGAGTAATAGAGTAATTGAGTCGAGAAGAGGATAAAAACAGTGACAGCCTTCTCTTCTTGTATTTGGTAGAAGGAACAGATCTTAATTCACAACAAGAGTGGTGGCGTGGGTGGCAAATTGAATAGACGAATAACTGGCCTGCCTGCGCGTCTCAGTCAGCTCAAACTCCTAAGCTCTAATTTGGTATTCAGGTAAAATAAAACGTTCCTTATTGCTTAATTTGTCAAGCGCTCAACCTTCAACCCCGAAGCCGAGGCGAGAGGGAAAGCTGATGGTACGAGAATTATGAGAGAGGCTTGAGACCAGAACCCCTTCTTCCCTTTTCAAACGTGAATATCAAATGATAAAATGTAATCAATGCACAGATCATCAAGTAAAAGGCTGCCCGCGTTTCCGAAGGGTATTACGGGTTTCAGTAACCTTTCTTACCCTGAAAGTCCCTTTGATTACAAAGTTGCGAGCCGAAGTATGGCGAACATACGCGAATATATTACCCTGAATACGCTTGTGGAGCGCCTTCCGTAACGTGGGCCGAAAACTAAAAGGTAATTACAGGACTTAATATTGGTTTACAATATAGGTTAATATAAACTACATACCGACTCGGAGAATGGTCTGGTCATATGCATATACACAGGGCGTTCGATCGACGGATCTCGCTCGCTAGATCGCTAACATCAACCTCACATGACCCTCTTCACCCTCGGAAACCGGTCCGAAGCACCGCAGATACATAGCACGGGTCCCGGATAGTACGAGAATATGAGGAATGTATAGTACTGTACAACGGCCGCGGCCGCCGGCCAAGATCGACTGACTGTGGATTCCTGTGGGTGACAAACTGACTTCTTCTGTAAATAGCTCCGTCGCCGATCACCGATTTGTGGCTAAAGCCTATACATGTTAAATGTCTGGTCTGCCCCACTCTTAAACCCCACGCGAGGATCACGCGTGTTTGGTCCCGACCCTACACCTGGCAGCTGGCAGGCACACGCGTCATGACCATGTGAGTCAAGGCACTTGTTCACCTTGTCTCAGTCGCACTCCGGACACGTCGGTTCCTCATTCACAGCGTCCAACTTTCCACCCTTCAACCTCTACCGATAGCAGCACCTCTCGTCCCCTACACAAGTGATGGCGGCGGACGCGGAAGCTGAGCGCAAGGCCAAGGCCGAGCGCGCAAAGAAGCTCGTGCGTCTCGAGTCCCTTTGAGGACAGCTGAAGAGATCAATCAGTTGACACCAGCTCGCCCAACGACGCAAGGAGAAGGGCAAGAAGGCCAAGGCGTCAGAGTCGGCCACGCCGGCCACACCAGGCAGCCCGGCCGTGACGGGCATCGAGACTCCTGCGTCGGCCTCGCCACGCCCGAGCTTGAGCCTCGAGGAACGTCCGTCTCTCTCACTCGACAAGATCGATAAGAACGCGAACGGTGCCGAGCCGAAGAAGGAGGAACGGCCAGCGCCGACCAAGAGCGCGTCGAGCGATTCCGTCACCAACCTCCAAGAGTCAATAACAAACCTCTTGGCTGAGAGATCCGATCTACAGAAACAAGTTGCCGACCTCACCTCTCAGTTGTCTACTGCGCGCGCCGACCAGCAGTTGTTAGCTGAGGCGCGTGAGGCCACCGCTCGGATGGAGGGGGAGAAGCGCGAATTAGGCGAGCGGATCAAGGCCGCCGACGCGGACGCCGTCAAGGCCAAGGGTGTGGCGGCAGATCTCGAGAAGGCGCGGCAAGATCTTAGCGGCGCTAAGAAGGAGGCTGCGGATGCGCGCAGTGCCAAAGAGGCGGCGGAAGCAGAACTCGAGGAGCGGGAGGGCCGCGACGGCGAGCGAGTGGAGGAGCTCGAGAAGACGTTGGAACGTGCGAGACAGCGAGAGGGTGCACTTGAGACCGAGGTCGGGCGGCTGAAACAGGTGCGTGTGAGTCTGGCGGCGCTGACCACAGAGCAACTCCGAAACGACATCGAACCTGTCGTCGACGGAGAAGGAGCTTACCGACCTGCGCGAATCGAGTTGCAAAGGCGAGACTTTGCTCAAGGAGCTCCGTGCGTCGTACGACGCGCTTAAGAAGGAGCAGGAGACGCTGTCAAGCACATATTCGAGCCTGGATGCCCAGCACAAGGAGCTCGCGTCATCTCACGATAAGCTCAAGGTCGAGTACGCGACTGCCGGCAATGGGCTCAAGGGTTCCGAGGATGCGCTCAAGAAGATGGCTGGCAACCTCGCCAAGGTCAAGGAAGATCTCAGCCAGACCGCCAAGCGGGCCGAGGCGGCCGAAAAGAAGCGCGACGGTCTGCACAAGGACAATGCCGATCTTGTGTCGCAGCTTGACGAACTGCGCGGCAAGGTCGCCCAGACAATGAAGGAGAAGGCCGAGCAGGCGGCGACGATCGACAGCTGGGTCGCGACCAAGCAGGGCTGGGACAAGGAGCGCGCAGAATTGGAGGCCAAGCTTGCCGCTGCGACGGTGAGCTCTCTTTCCAGTATAGAAGCTGACAACAGCCCAAGGCCGACAAGGTGCCTGGCCTTGAGGAGCGTGTCAAGAGCCTCACGGCCGAGGTGTCGCAGCTCAGGGACAAAGAGAAGTCTCTGTCAGAGACCGCGGCCGCGCACGACAAGTTGCAGGCCGAGCACAAGAACGTCATCGCCGCCCTCGAGGCCGCACACTCCGAGGTGTCAGAGCAGGAGGCCAAGCTCGCGACGCTGAGGAGCGAGCTCGACTCGGCGCAGGCTGGCACCCTGGAGAAGGAGGGGACCATCAAGACACTACGCGCTGATGTCGAGAGCGCGCAGAACAAGGTTACCGAGCACGAGTCGTCGCTTTCGAGTGTGCGTGCCGAGCTGGAGAAGGCCGGCGCTGCCGCAGCGGAGCAGGGGAATGCCCTCGCCGTGTCCAAGAAGGACGCCGACGCCGCCAAGGCGGCGCACGCGAAGGAGTTGGAGTCTGCCAATGCGGGGCACAAGAAGGAGCTCGACGACGCGAAGGCCGGCCACAAGAAGGAGCTCGAGGACGCGCAGGCCGGCCACAAGAAGGCACTGGACACTGCAAGTGCAGAGCACGGCAAGACCCTCGAGGCGGCGCGCGGCGACCACGACTCGGCTCTCAAGAAGGTGCGCTCGGAGCACGAGAGTGCGCAGAAGGACGCTGCGGGCAAGCACGCCAAGGAGCTCGAGACGACTCGCGGCGAACACGCCAAGACATCCGCATCACTCAAGGATGCCGAGGGCCAGGTCAAGGAGCACGAGACGGCCATCTCGACACTCAAGACGGAGATCGAGGGCCTGCAGACGACGAACAAGGGTCACGAGTCGACTGTTACTTCGTTGAGGAAAGACCTCGAGTCTGCTCAGGCTGTGGTCAAGAATCATGAGGCTTCGATTTCGATACTGACCTCCGAATTTGAAGCGACGCAGGGCACAGTGACGGAACGTGATGGGTCGATCTCCAAGCTCAAGTCCGAGCTGGACACGTCCAAGAAGACGGTGCAGAAGCACGAGGCGTCCGCCATGTCTCTGCAGTCTGATCTGGACGCCGCCACGAAGACGGTCGGCGAGCACGAGGCGACACTCAAGTCCGTACGCGGGGACCTGGAGAAGTCACAGAGAGCGTTGACCGAGCATGAAAAGAAGGCTACTTCACTGCAGTCTGACCTCGACTCGGTACAGAAGTCGTCCAAAGAGCACGAAGCGACGTCGAGAAGCCTCAAGAAGGACCTCGACGCTGCGCAGCGTGCTGCCAAGGAACAAGAGTCGGCGCTCTCGTCGCTCAAGAAGGAACTGGCCAACGCCGAGAAGGACGCGGCAGCCCTGCGCAAGACGACAGACGAGCTCGAGGGCACCATCGTTGACCTCAAGACTGATCTTGAGTCTGAGCGTGCGGCCGTCGCCGAGCACAAGGCGACCCTAGACAGCAAGCAGGCGGAGAACTCGGAGGCCGAGTCAAGCCTCACCAAGCTCACGGGCGAGCTCAAGGCCGCGCGCAAGGCGACCAAGGAGACGGAGCACAAAGTGTCTTCGCTCGAACGCGACCTGGCCTCGGCCAAGTCCAAAGGCGAAGATCACGAGGGGTCGATCAAATCGCTCAAAGCGGAGCTGGAGTCTGCGCGGACGGCGTCGGAGAAACAGGACGACGTCGCGTCGGGGTTGAAGGCTGACGTGGAGGCCTCGGCGAAGAAGGCCAAGGAAGCCGAGACGTCAATCGCCTCCCTGCGGTCTGAGCTCGAAGCGGCGCGCTCAACGTCGTCAAAGCACGAGGACTCGGCGGCGTCATTCAAGACGGATCTCGAGAAGGTGCGGAAGGAGGCGAAAGCGCACGAAGACAACGCCTCGTCGCTTCGTGCCGAGCTCGACGTTCTCAAGTCTACATCCGAGGGGCACGAAGCGACGGCAGGCAGCTTCAAGGCGGACCTCGAGAAGGCGAGGCGGGCGGCGAAGGACGCCGACACGGCACGTGCCCGACTCGAGTCGGATCTGGAATCTGTGCGCGCCCTCGCAAGCAAGCACGAGGAGGGTCTGACCTCGCTGCAGGTCGACATGGACATTGCGCGTGCGGCCGAGGCCGAGGCCGAGAAGGCCCTCTCCTTGCTGAAGGGGGACCTCGCCGCGACCCGCACTGCCGCGTCCAAAGACTCGTCGGCTGGTGCGGAGGCAATGGCTTCGGTACAGGCCGCGCACGCTCTCGAGATCTCGGACCTGCAGGCGAAGGTTCGCCAGCTCGAGTCCTCCTCCCACACGGCCAGCAGCCGGGCGCACGAGCTCTCGCGCCAGCTGGCCGACATGACTGCAGCGAATGCCGAGCTCCGCGGCAGCGGCGGTGCCGCGGGGTTGTTCATCTCTCCTCTCGACGCGCCATCCCCATCCCCACCTAGCTCTCCACGCTGGCGGGAGCGGCCGCTCGACGCCGGACTGCCCGCCAGCGTACGACACAAGCGGCAGGTATCCCTCAACGCACTCAAGGCACGCATGGGCCCGCACCTCGCCCGCCAAGGGAGTGGGTTACGCCTCGACAGCGTCAGCGAAACTGGGAGCGGGCGGTCAAGCCCTGTCCATGACGGACGACGACGGCAGCAACAGTTTGGCGACGAGATCATGTACTGCTGTTCGGCGTGTCAGGGCGACCTCGTCACGTTGTAGCGCGATAGATAGGGGTGTAGAATCAGTAGATAATCACGATAGAGCATTGCATGCACGCGTTAGCGTACTCGCTCGGGGACCAAACAATCATGCGTGCGTGTAGACATGCACCGTTCCTCACGCGACCGCCATTGGGCTTGTTTTGTCCGGTGACTCCCCAATGACGCGGTGCCTGAGTGTGGTTGCGGCTATGACGCGCGTCGATCCGGCTTGAAGCGACTTTTGATCCGCTCCGTTGATTGTATCCTCGGCCGGCCGATTATCATCTCATCTCTCCACCCTCCCACTCATCAAACATGCCTCCACGACCAATACCAAGACGACTCGTTCGGACACTACATACCACTACCCCACGCCACCCCCGCTCCGCCCCCGCCCCTTTCTCTGCCGGGCCCCCTTACCGAAGGGGCCGGTTACACTTGACGGCGTTCGTCGCCGTCGCCGCCGGGGCCATATACCTGTTCGATCGGGAATGTAATGCCTCAGCCCTAACGCGTAGTTTGAGGACCGGATATATTGGGTGGGTAGGGTTGTGGATTAGCCTGGGTTATGGATTAGCTGACGGCAGACTGTTGTGTACGCTTGATTACAAGATTAACTTTTCTCCAGCAAAGGCAGATAAGATAGAGGGGTTACATGAACGAGTGGCAAAGCGACTCCGGTGGGTCGTGGATACAAACCAGGGCATGTACCTCAAGCTCGGACAGGCAATTGGTGGGTCCGTCTTGGGAGCGCGCTCCGCTCTGCCCACTCTACTAGCTCGCTCACACCAGGCCTCCAGGCTGCCCTCCTCCCAAAGCCCTACCGTGAGGCCTTCACTCACGTGTTCGACAAGGCGCCGTCAGTCCCGTACTCTGAGGTCGTCGGGGTGTTCCGCGAAGACCTAGGTATCGAACCGATGGACGTGTTCGAAGAGTTCTCACACGAGGCCCTCGCATCCGCCTCCATCGCCCAAGTACACAAAGCCAAGCTCCGGCCTGAACTTGGCGACCCAGACCAACTCGTGGCTGTCAAAGTCCAGAAACCCGCAATCAAGAAACAGATGGACTGGGACCTTTTCTCGTACCGAAGCCTAATGTGGTTGGCACAGAAGGCCTTCGACCTCCCCCTCTACTTTGTGGCCGACTATGTGTCTTCTCAAATGCGCCTCGAAACAAGCTTCCTACACGAGGCAGCTAATGCTCGGCGCTGTGCAGAGTTGTTAGCCGAAACGCCGGAATTGAGGGACGACATCTACGTCCCGAAAGTCTTTGGTAAGGCCGAAGGGTATCCCGAGAGCGACCGGGTGTTGGTGATGGAGTGGGTCGACGGGTGCCGACTCAATGACAAGGCACAGATCCAGGCGTGGGGCCTCGAGCTGCGCGATGTCATGGACCTCGCTATTAGCTTGAACGGCGCCATGACGTTTACTTGGGGGTTCCTACACTCCGATCCGCACCCAGGCAATATCCTAGTTCGGCCCCATCCCGTCAAGAAGGGCAAGCCGCAGCTAATTGTCCTCGACCACGGCTTGTATATTACGCTACGGAAGAGCTTCCGGGAAGAATACGCCACCCTCTGGCGATCGCTATTCGTGCTTGACCTGCCTACCATCGAGCGCATCTCCAAGGCATGGGGCCTGGGCATTGATCCCAACATGTTCGCCAGCGCAATCTTCCTCAAGCCGACCCATCTGAAACAGAACGCCTCAAAAGGTCCCCCTCCACCCCCAAAGACGGAATACGAAATCCAGATGGAAGTCAAAGCACAATTCAAGGCGCTCCTCGAGAGCGAGCAACTCATTCCCCGTACGTTCCCCCCCCCCCCACTTTCTCTTTTCTAACCCCCAGGCGAACTCATCTTCGTCGGACGATGTCAGCGCATGCTGCAGGCCAATAACCAACTCCTCGGCTCTCCCAGTGAACGGATCAACATCACCGCCGCGTGGGCAGTAAAGGGATACGCCGAGTTTGCTGGATCGCGGGCGCTGGCAGATATCGGGTTCCGACCATGGTTGAGGGACAGGTACGACAGTTTCCTGTTCCGCTTCACGTTGTGGGTTATCGAATGGGCGTTCTGGTGGACTAGCCTCAAGGCCAGGTTTTCAAGGACTACCGGAAGCTGGGAGGATAGGTTACAGGCACAAATGGAGAAGATGGCTAGGGAGGAGTTTGGCATTGAGATTGATGGCAACACGGCGTTCCTCGGATAGAACTGTATGTATGCATACTTTGATATAGTGGGTGGGTCCTGGGCATTTGCTCCGCTCCCAAGAGAGAGATTGATTTCGTCTCATTCCAATCCAAGGTACACACTCTGAACCATTCCATTCTCGACACCCCCGCGTCCAGCGGGAGCAAATTCTCTCAAGCCTTGTTGATGAGCATCGCTTCCAATTACAGCATCTCCATCCCTCTGACCTCAACCTCAAACCATGTCTGCCTCGCCCGGCCCCGAGGCCGCTTCACAATGGGTACGTGGTTGCCATCCATCGCTGACTAGCAGAAAGAGTACAAGAACGCCGAGGGGCGCGTGTACTGGTCGCATGGGGTGACCAAGCAGTCGGTTTGGGAGAAGCCGGATGAACTGCGCACGCCGTTCGAGCGCGCAATGGGCAAAACTCCATGGAAGCAGTATGCGAGCGGCGGCAAACCGTACTATGTCAACTCGCTCACTAAGGAGACTGTGGTGCGTACGGCGAGGATGCCAAGGAGAAGGGAGGATCGCGGCGAGGATGTCAAGGGAGAGGGAGGATGTATGAGTACAAGGGAGAAGGAGGATGTATGAGAACAAGGGAGAAGGAGGATGTACGAGTACAAGGGTGCTGACAGCAGTGGAACCTCCCACAGGACCTGGTCAAGTTGAAGGACGAGGTTGAGGCGCTGGAACTTGCCAAGCGCGAGCGCGAACACCGCAAAGCTACAGGCCAAGCTTCGTAAGTGTCATTCTGAGCTGACAGCTGACACCAGACCCACCCCCCCGCCCGATTCCGATAGCGACGACGGCGGCGCTCTGACGCACTACCGCGGTCGCGTCGCACCCACACGTACCCCCGAACCAGAGGATGAACCCATCACCATCCCCCATGGAGGGTTCAAGAACATCCCCGATGCTGAAGAGGCTTTCATGTACCTCCTCAAACGGGAGGGTATCGACGAGACGTGGACGTGGGACGCGGCTATGCGTAAAGTCGTCCTGGACCCGCTCTTCAAAGCCCTCGAGACGCTTGCACAGAAACAAACGGCCTTTGAGAAATGGCAAGCCCAGCTGGTGGCCGAGAAGGCGGCTGCGCGGGACGCGCGTATCGCCGAGTTGAGGCCCAAGCTGCGCCGCCTATTTGCACAGGGCGGGATCAAGGGTTACCATACTGTCAAGACGGCGGACAAGTTGTTCGCGGGCGACAAGTACTGGCGCCGGGCTAAGGAGGAGCGTCGGCTCTTGTTGGACGAGTATACGTCCGAGTTGGCCAACCATGACGCCGCAGCCAGGAAGCAGCGAAAGGAGCACTGCATCTCGGCGCTGACAAAGCTTATCCGGACGCTGGATATTACTGTTGCGACGCGGTGGTACGACGCGCGGGAGATTATCGCGCGCAGCGACGCGTTCACTGCCGATCCCCAGCTCGCCAAGATGGAGCCTCTGGACATGCTCACTGTATATGACGAGTATGCGCGTGCTCTTGAGCGCGAATTCGACGAGGAGAGCCGGCGTCTGCGTGCTGAGGCGCGCCGGCGTGCCAGGAAGGCCCGCGATGGGTTTAGGGCTCTTCTCCGCGAACTCCGTGACGCGGGCAAACTCGCCCGCACGAGCAAGTGGAAGGAGACGCTGCCCCTCCTCCGCGAGGAGGAGCGATACACTTGCCTCCTCGGAGTGCCGGGAAGCACTCCACTCGAGTTATGGATGGACGCAGTGGACGACATGCAGCTCGCGGCCGAGGAACGCGCGTCCAAGATCGAGAATGGGCTCAACGCCAAGATCGAGCTCGAGACCACATTTGAGGCCTTTGACAAGCTTTGCGCCGACTCTGGCGTCACCGCTAGTGACGAGGCGAAGCGCGAGGCCCTGGAAGTGATCCACGCGCGCCTAGCCAAGGCTGCGGCGGAAGAGGCTCGTCGTGCTGAGCGGAGGAGGCGGCACCGCATCGATGACCTGCGCGACGCCCTGCGCCACATACGCGGTCTCGACGCTGAGAGCACATACGACGCCGCGCTTCCGCTCATCTCGGACCTGGCTGAATTCAAGGTCTTGGAGGACGACGACCGGCGGACTGCATTTGAAAAACATACCCGCCGACTGAGGGACAAGGCGCGCACCAACTCGCGCGACCGACGGATGAGTATCGATTCCGACCGGGATCGTGATCGGGATCGGGACAGGCGCCGCGAGCTGTGGGACAAGGACCGTGATAGGGACAGGGATTGGCGTGATCGCCGCGACCGGGATCGCGACCGGGATCGCGAGAGGGATCGCGAGAGGGATCGCGAGAGGGATCGCGAGAGGGAGAGAGAGAGGGAGAGGGAGAGGGAGAGGGAGAGGGAGAGGGAGAGGGAGAGGGAGAGGGAGAGGGAGAGGGAGAGGGAGAGGGAGAGGGAGAGGGAGAGGGAGAGGGATCGCGAGAGGGATAGGCGCGAGTACGACCGGCAGAAGGAGCGGAGACGCGATCGGAGCGAGGACGACCGTGAGCGCGAGGCTAAGCGTCGTCGTGTGTCGCCTGCGTCGTCGCGGGCTGACAAGGAGGAGGGCGAGATATAGGTCTCTTGTACGTGTAGAGATCGTGCAGAGATCCTCATGCCATCGATAGCCATGTCAACCATAGCTGCAGAGACTCTGTGCCAGCAAAACAATCGGGCTTGTGGGCGGCGTCCGGGCATCGAGTTTATTCCTACTGCCTCTCCCGTGACATTCTATGGCGATGCATGACGGGTATCTGAAACCTCTTATCATATCTGTATCTCTAATACACTAGTAGCGCTCCTTACGCTTCTTCTTGTCCTCCTTTGACCGCTTGCCACTGCTACTGCTCTTACCCGTTTTCTTGGCAATGACGCGCTGGAGTGCACGTCTCGTCTCAGAGTTCTCTGGGAAACTCTCCGGGTCAAAGTACTGCGGCGCGTACTCGAGCAGCCATTCGGGCCGGACCTCAGTAACCGTGCGAATAAAGCTGGCCGTGGTCAGGACGAATTCATTGTAAATGACCCAGTCGGGGGTGTGGTCCAATCCGCAAGAGAGGTGGAGACGGACGACCTGGTTATCCTTGATGGTCGAGTACGAGCCTTTCTCGCCCTCCTTGTGGGCGACTTGCATGAAGAAACCGCAAGAGAGGGCTTGGCGGATGTTGTTCCAGTAATTCTTGTCTTCAAAGGCGGTGGAGACGAGGGGGAGGTCCCATTTTTCCATGTTACGCTTAAGTTGAGTGCGGACGTTGTCGGCGTGGGCGAGGGAACGCAAGTTGAGGTAATTGTTCCAGCACCAGTTCTTGGCGTCGGCCTCGTTTTGCTTGTATGCATGGTAGACGTTTAGGAGGGTTAGGTGGTCGCCGTCGGGGTGGGTGAATTGGGCTTTGGCCTGGTCGGCCTCTTTGCGTTGGTTGGCGGGGCGCATGAATACCATGGGAACAGAGAGCATGGCCGCCAGAGAGAGCATCTCATTCGAGCAGCCAAATTCGGGAGATACAATGAGCATCTTGGCGAGCTGAGGGTCGAGCGGAATGTCGGCCATGATCTCGCCAAGCGGGGTCAGGTCACCGTTGTCGTCCAGTGCCGCGAGGTAGTGAAGCAGCTCGAGAGCGCGCATGATCGTCTCGGGCGCTGGAGCGTCCATGTAGTCAAAGTGCACGAGATCCTTGATGCCGAGCTTGAGCAGCTCGAGGACCGTGTTGGCGAGGTTGGACCGCAGGATCTCGGGGTGCGTCTGCTCCTCGAGCTCCTTGACAAAGTCCTTCTCCGTGTACAAGCGGAAGCACTTGCCCGGACGCGTACGACCGGCACGACCCGCGCGCTGCATCGCCGACGCCTTCGAGATGGGCGTCACCAGCAACGACTCGACACGGATACGTGGGTTGTACACCTTCTGCTTGCAGAACCCAGGGTCGACGACGTACACAATGCCGTCAATGGTGAGCGACGTCTCGGCAATGTTGGTCGAAACGACGACCTTGCGTCCGGGGAGACCGTTGCGCGCAGGCGGTGCTGCTTGGAAGATGCGCTGCTGCTGGTGCGGGGGAAGCGACGAGTAAAGTGGGACAACGAGCACTGGCCCGCCCATGCCCTTGTTTTCCAACTCCTCGCTTTCTGCGCGGATTTTCCTACACGCGTCTTCGATCTCCTCCTCACCAGTTAGGAAGAGGAGCACATCGCCCTCGTCCTCGGCCTGGTGGATGTAGAGGACGGTGCGGATAGCGGCCTCAACGTAATCCTGCTCTGGCTCCTGCGTGAAGAATGTCTCGACGGGGAACGTGCGGCCCGACACGCGCACGACGGGCGCGCGGCCAGTCGGGTTCGTGTCGCCAAAGTACTTGGAGAACTTCTCAACATCAAGCGTAGCCGACATGACAATGATCTTGAGGTCGGGGCGCTTCTTGGCCACCTCCTTCAGGAGGCCCATGAGGATATCCGTCGCCAGAGTGCGCTCGTGCGCCTCGTCGAGAATGACGGTCGAGTACCGCTCCAGCAACGGGTCGTTCATCGCCTCACGCAGAAGCATACCATCCGTCATGTACTTGAGGAACGTTGTTCCCTGCTCGGTCATGTCCTCGAAACGGATCGAGTAACCGACTTGCTTGCCCAGCTGCACTGTCGGTCAGCCCACATCTCCAATTGTCACTCACCGTCCATCTCGTCCGCCACACGCTGCGCTACCGACATGGCGGCGACACGACGCGGCTGCGTACACGCGACCATCTTTCCGCGCTGCTGCGGCAGGTCGGCGTAGCAGACGAACTGGGGAATCTGTGTCGTCTTGCCTGAACCCGTCTGGCCCTCCATCACTGTGATCTGGTTGTCCTCGAAGATCTGGAGGAACTCGTGCATCTTGTCGTACACGGGGAGCGTCTTGCGCTGCTTCAGGATCTTCTTGTACTGTGCGGAGAAGGGCGTGAGGTTCTTGAACGGGTTGTGCTCGCCGTCCTGCTGTTAGCTGTGCTTCAGAGACAATCCAGCTACGTACCATAATCGCCTTGGCCTGGTCGACGGTCACCTTGCGCGGCACAAGGCCCGCAAGTGGGTTGGCAACCTTGCCGCTGCCCGCGCCATTGGCTCCAGTAGCCGGCGACTGGCTACGTCCGCCACCGAGGTGAGCACTGTGGTCAGCTATGGAACTGGACATCCTAACTGGGGGCACACTCACAGGTACGGGTTCTCCTTGGGAGTCGACGCACCCGGGGTCGAAGGTTTGGAACGCTTGGCAGGTGGCTCGGACATGGTGAACTGCCTTTTAGTCGCGAACGACGAGAGAGATGGTATGGATGAGTGGCTGAGAGATGGGGAGCGGAAGCCGACTTGGGGTCTTTGGGCGGCAAATTCAACACATCAACATGGAGAAGTTTGTCAGAGGCGCCTATCGTGCCTGAATCCAGTTGCCACCCTGCGCGCCTATCAATTTGTTTATACCATCACATGCTCACGACTGAAGACAACTAGCAACAAACACAAAACAACGACTTGGATCATTGTCAATCTCCCATCCCTTTTGTCTGTCTTCGAACCTTGACAGCTATGTTGCAGGGAAAGGCGGTACAGTGGTGGGGTGCTCCTTCGGTGGAGCTGTACAACACTTCCGGTTACCTGCTTGCGGCCATCCCCACCTCATTCTTGGCTGCGTCCAAATGCCAGAGCTGGAGTTACATCACAGACGTAGCAGAAGACGTCGTGGGTGAACCGTTCCGTACTGCGCCGGTGTGGCGTGATCGGGAAACGGGCATTGCTGTAGACCAGGGCTCAATCCCACGCGCTGGGCAATATACACTCACGTTACGTGGTTTGTGGCGGTGTCGGGCTCAAGCTGACGATAGCTCCAAACGCAGTACATCCTGACCTCTGCACTGTCAACTGTATCGCCATCTATGAAACGGAATCTGAGCGGTCACTTGAATCGTGTGACGTAATCCTACCTTATTCTGCTGGGCTGATGGTTCAGAGCAGTCTCCGAGCCCAAGTCCTGTCGCGAGACCAGCAATGCGTAGTTACGGGACGCAAAAACCATCACAACCAAGTCGCTCATCTGGTTCCGCGGTCGTGGGGTCTGAGCCGGTATATCGAGATTTCTGGGATACGGACCATTGGCGTCGATTTTCTGGAGTGCTTAATCCTCCTGGACCCGGTCGTGCACAAGATGTACAATGACTACGAGATTTCTCTTCTTCCCTTGAATGGAGCAAGTCTGACAGCAACCGACGACGTACCGGTCAACGAGCCAGGGTCTGAGCCGTGGTTAGTTCATGTATTCCTTCCACCGCCCCCGGGACATACTATAGACGACTATTATCGCAGCCTGCATGCTGCATGGCCGCATCATTGAAATGCCGAACTCCCGCGAATCTCCCCTCGCAAGTCTGGCACGAGAGCATTATCGCAAAGCTGTCCGCATCCGGCTCGGCTACAACTTTATAATACCAGCGCGCGCACGCACGGCCTCGACATCTCCACTTTCCTCTGACCTCTCTGCATGACTGGTTGATCGGAAACGACGGCGCTTCAAAGAGTTGCAACTCTGCCAGGGCTACCTCCTCACACTCTCACTGCCTGCTCTGTATCCGATCCACCCCTTTTATCCCCATTCCAATCCCTGCGACCTCCACCGCCTCCACCAATCCACCACTCCCAACAATACACATCACAACATTATACTCATCACCACCATGTCATCCGACGACGACACCTATGGCCCCGCCCTCCCACCAGGACTTGTGCGGAAGAAGGCAACTGGTCCGTCGCCTCCACGGTCCATTGGTTCCTCGCGGTCGCCGTCCAAGAGCCAAACGAAGATTGGTCCCTCCATTGGCCCAGCGCTACCTCTCTCTCTCTCCCCATCATCTGTAGGCCCCTCTATCGGCCCATCAATCCCAGGCCCTATCGGTCCATCAAGACCCAGTCCAGTTGGGCCATCACGTCCTGGCCGTGTCGGGCCCCTTCCCCCAAGACCCTCTGTGCCTCACCACCCCTCCCTTCCCCCTGGTCCCTCCCTCCCCCCCGGTCCCGCCATCTCCCCTCCATCTGACGACGACTCGGACGACGAGATTGGTCCACAACTCTCAGATGTCACCTCTGTGCCCCAACGATCCGCCGCCGACACCTTCCGCGAACGCGAGGCGCGCATTGCTCGCGCGCGCGAGGAGGCCGCTAACGCGCCGAAGAAACCACAGCGCGACGAGTGGATGACCCTGGGCCCACCTACAGGACTATCACACATTGACGCGTTGAAGCGCCCAACGCAATTTCAGAATAAGTCGCGCGAGGCGGCCGCCGTCGACCAGGCGTGGATGGAGACGCCGGTTGAACGGGCACAGCGTGAGCGAGACGAAGCGCAGGGAGTCAAGCGTAAGCCCACTGGCGAGGATGAGCGGAATAGGGATACGAAGCGCCGGCGTGACAAGGACGACGAGATGCGACGCCGTGTCGACGAACACAACGTGAGTCCAAAACAGACGGGGCTGACGACAGAAATCGAGCCGCGGGCCGTCCCTCATGGAACAGCACCAGGCCAAGAAGAAGGACGCTTCGCCACCGCCTATTTGGGATCGCGAACGGATGATGGGTGTCGGGAGCATGTTGTCGGGTGAGGAGCGGGTCAAGAAGATCAAGGACGCTGCCAACCTCGGAGACCGGTTTGGACATGGGCGGGGCGGTGCGTACATGTAATATAGCATATGTAGGGAATGAACAGGGTGTAACGTCACCGATGGGCCCGGTTCGTGTACAATTGTTATGAGTGCTTCCGCGTCTACTTCAGGCGCTGGATCACGACGGCATTCTGCAGCTTGGCCTGCTCGACCGTCTCGGTGTCCGGCAGCTCGCGCGGAGGGAACGTCGTCTGAAGGATGTACTCGCGGTCCGTGGGGCGTGCACTGGGTTCAGTTTAGTCTAGATATTCAAGCTTACGCATTGATGTAGTTGCGGAGATCGCCAACGGTGTGCGTGAGATTGACGCGGGCCACGAGACGGGACCCGTCAGAGAGGCGGAGCTGGACATTGGTCGCGGGCTTGGAAGCGTCGACCTCGATCTTGCCCTCATCCTGCTTGGGTGCAGCAGCTGGCGCGGAAGGGAACGCGCCGGGGATGGGGCTAGCGCGGTGGACGGGGGTGTTGGCGCCCGAGATCTCGGGTGTGATCGATCCGAGGCGGTTTCCCTCTCCTCCAAAAGAGCGGAACACCTTAGGCGCCGACACGTACTTCTCGTCCGTGCGCTGCTGCACGACAATCTGGAGGGGCTGGTCGAAGCGCACGTCAAACAGGCCCATCGGCGCACGGCCAGCCTGGATAGCGCGTAGGAGCTCGCGATTACCCGGCGCGTCGTAGGCATGCAGAGGCCCGTCTTCGATGCTAAACCCGTCCGCCCAAAAGGTGAGGGTGCGAGTCTGGGTATCGCCCTCCTCCTCCTCCACCTCACCGACCTGTACAGAATCGGCCTCATCACTTCCGAGCGTGTGTCCGACATTGCCCCAGGGGTACTGTGGGATGTCGGGCTCCTCCGCTGGTCCTTGACTCGCAGCCTGGCGCAGGATGTCGCTCACGAGCTCCCCGTCCTCTCCGCCTCCACGCTGCTCCGGATTCTGCACCGCCAGGCCACTAATGTTAGCTGGAACAGATGGAGTCTCACCTCTTCTCACCGCCGATATACGACTCGGCCCCGTCCTTCTTGGGCGAGGGACGCGGCGCGTCGCTCCATTCCCCGATCCGACCCTCGCGCCGCTCACGCCGGCCCCAGTTCTCTGGCAGCGTGTCTTCAACCGGGCGCCCGTCGAGCGTGAATCCGCTTGCCTTCGGGTCGTCCGACATTGTGTTTCGATAGTTGGATAGTGGGAAGATGGGAAGATGAAATGAGATGAGACGTGCGGCTCCCAGAAGCTTCGTCATGTTGGGTGGCGGGTGGAGGTGTAAGGCACGGCCATCACGTGACCCTCGCGTGGTCACTCTAACCTTTGTTACTCATGTTTACACTCGCTACCTTGATCATTTACCATACCCCAACACTGCCATTTACAAGATTGCGCGCATGGAGGAAGGCGAGGATGGGAATCAGGTGGACGCCGCGACATCGCGGCGCATCGCCTATAACCCATTTGCAGGTGAGTTGAAACCGCGTATGGTGGAGTTGGGTCACGCTGGGCTCCCATGACATTTCACAAGGAAGGTGTAACCAAGTCATTTTGGCCGGGGTATAGCTGACATTCAGAGAACGCCGAAGCCGGCCCCTCTCGCCCTCGTTTCTCCCAACCCACGTCTTCTTCACTACCGGCAGGCGACCCAGTCCTGAACGAGGATGACGAGGACGACCAACCTCGACCAGAGCGGAAAGCTGCACCCGACGACTTGGAAAACGCAGAATCCGATCATGCTTCATCACGTGACAAACCGAGCCCGCGACGGAGGCGCAGGCCAGGCCCACCGCGTACGCGCTTTTGGTGGGGGGACGTCTCCAGTACACCTGGCTTCCCATGGTACAATGCCGAACTGAAACTCCACCGGAGCATCACAGAACGACACCAACGTGGTGTATACAGCCAGGAAGTCAACGCGATCGGATGGGAAGCAACGATCTCCATGCCGCTCATGACGCTCTGGAAACCAGAGGAGAAAGGCCTCTTCTTCGCTGCAATCGCACGCCACTCACGCTTGCGACCCGACCTCATTGCGCATGACATCGGGACCAAGACCGAGATCGAGGTATCGCAGTACATCGAGCATATCGAGGCCAGCATCAAAGCGCTACCCGACGTTAGTCATCAACACGCCGAGGCGCAGCCCTGGCGCGACCGCCTGCTCGGCGAAGGCGCGTACGAAGCTCCTCCCGGCTTTGAAGAGAAGGAGGAACATTATGCGGAGCTCGTGGAGCTGCTCGACCGTACGACGATGGAATCGAGGCAGACTGGCTTCCCTCGCGTCCCGGGGCGACGGAGCCGATTCATGCTGCCCGAGTCGCGCACGGCCGTCGAGAAGTGGGGCGAGACCTTCACGGCGGACAAGATGGAGCTCACCGCCGACTTGTATAGGGTGGCCGAAGAGAAAGCACGTCCAAAGGAAGCGCGTGAGCTACCACATCTGGAAGGCGCAGAGGAGATGGACCAGATCGAGGCCGACAACGGGATGATCGACCTCATCAGGGACATCCCGAAGAAAGATCGCACGCCTTTCCAAACCAAGACGCTCTGGATGCTGGTCAACCGCTGCAAGATGCGCCAGAAATATCGGCGGAAGCGATTGCACGCTCAAGGTTGGACTGATGACAAGATTGACGCGGCTGGCGGACCGGACAAGGCGTTCGTCTCTGCCAAGAAGGGTGCCAGCGGCGCCAAGCGCAAGGACCATTCGGCGAACCTCGAGACCGAGGACCCCGCTGTCACCCAACTCCAGGACCTGGGACTAGATGTGTACCTCGAGAACCGCGGGTGGGAGCTGTTCAACTACGACCACATGCCGCAATTCATCGAGCTGTACCAGAGCGCGTATGGCGTCGACCCTACCATCCAGACGTACAATGGCGCATCTATCGCCACTGCGCGCGGCACGTCGTTTGCTGTCCTCTACTTCATGTACAAGCACCTCTGGGCATACCTGCGGGGCTTGTTGCTGCGCACGTACGTAATCGCGACCGCCGCCAATGCCGACACCACGGAGATCGAGCAATGGCACGTCGAGTCGGCACTAGACGCATACGGCATTCCCGATCCGCAACAGCGACTCCGCGATGTGTTGAAAGAGTTCGAGCGCCTAAACCAGATTGTACGCGAGAGGGAGACTGGTGTCGTGCACGGAGTGGAAACTCAAGGACAGCACGAACCCGTTGAGGAGGAACCCGAGGAGGAATCCGAGGACTCTGCGGACGAGGAAGACCAGCGGCCCCCGGATGGTCAGGGCGACCGTGTTGTGCGGCGCAGGAGGCCGCTCGTGAAGATTCGTGAACGGGCTCCTTCTCTGCGTGATGTCGCTCTCTGTCCACCGGCCCTCGCAGAGCCACCGCGCGACTCGGACGTCTGGGTGGCCTTTCACTCCGAGACAGACGACGAGGACTCGGAACTCGATGAGCGCCTCGATGCGGTGGATACGGCGCTGGACGCGGTCATGGCCTGCCAGCTACGAGGCGCGGCCACATCCGACTCGGTTAAACGTCTCGACGACCGCGCATGGCTCGATACGCGCGGCAAGCGCGGACGAGCGTGGCGCACGGCGCGCGCCGTCGTTCCTGTGCCATTCGATGAGCGTGCCAACCTTGCGCGGGCAATCATCTGTGAGTCTTCTTCTTCGATTCCAGGATCTGACATCAGCGTACCGCGAACTTATGGCCCGGGTCACGTCTGACCGGCGCCGCAGGCGAAAGATGGCTGAACGGAGTAAGCTCTTTCCCCGTCACCAGGCAGCGTTGGCAGCCGCGCGTAACCGTCTCAATCCACCTGTCCCGCTACACATCCTCGCAGAAGAGTGGATGGAGGATGGCGAGGTGCACGAGCGTCCAGTCACCATCATCAAAAGGAATCCACGGCCGCGGAAACGTAAGCGCAAGGTCGGGTCGTCCGAATCCGATGAGGAGGAGAGCATTCCTCGGCAAGAGAGGACAACACTCCGCAAAAGGCAGAAGACGCGTGAGGAACCAACCCCTCGCAGCGGCAGCTCCGAGTCGGATGAGAGTGAGGAATGGGAGGCGTCCGGCGACTCGTCCGGGGGGATGACGACTGACGAGGACGAGGGCGAGCCTTCCCGTTCACCAAGTCCGCCTGTGATCGCACACGATGGGGCCAGTGGGGACGAAGACATGGACGTGGACATTAAGCTGGTCGACAGCGATGACATGGAGATGGCGGACGAAGAGGGAGTGTCCATGGAAGTGTTTGCGGGCGACGACGCACTCGGCTCGAGCGATGAGGCCGACGACGAGGAGGACGAGGACGAGGACGCCCACGAAGCCCACGACGACAACGACAACGACGACGAGGACGACGCCCACGAAGCTTGCGACGAGGACGAAGAAGTCCACGACGACGGCAAGGACGATGTGGCCAACGAGTCTGACGACGACGAAGCGTCTCACACCAACTCTTCCCGCCACTCTACAGACAGCCTCATCGGAGGCGATGATGCGCTGGACTCTGACTCTGAGGACGAGAAACACGAGGCATCGTCGCAAGGCGAGTCTGACGGGGAAGCCAGCTCGGACGAGGTGGTCGACGGAGGCGATGAGTACGACACTGAGAGCGACCGCGGCTGGGACTCAATACCCAACGGCCACGTCTCGTCCTCTGGGTCATCGGAACAGACAGGGATGCCCAACGGCAGTGTTCGGTCTCACAAGCCGCCGAACGAGCTAGCTACGCAACGCAGCGCAAGCGCCCGTCGCCACGTCCAGAAGGGCTTCCACAGCGACGACGACAATTCGGATGATTCGGATGTCGACGACAGCGTCTTGCAGGGGTCTGATCGTTCCGAGGACGAGGACTATGGGACTGCTAGACCAATCAATGGGTGGACCGGCGTGACTGAGGCCGGAACACAGAGCCAAGGCGAAGGGCTTCTTGGCGGAGACGATGCGCTTGATAGCGATAGCGACAGCGACTAAATGCATTACCGGCACACATCGCCTTCATCATGGATCACCAATTCAGGGCTATCCGCAGGAAGCACTTGACACACGCACTCTAGATGCATACCATTACTGCTGATCTTGACTCTACTCTACGTACGGATGGTGTGCACCCTCGCAGTTTGTCTTTTTACATGCGGAACACGCCCCAGTCGCCCGAGTCGCCGTCGGCGCCCATCTCGCCGCGGCTACCACCACCGCCCTCCTTACGAGACGCCTTCTCGTCGGCAGCAACCTCGAGCGCGAGACCGAGGACATCACGCGTGTCCGAAGGCTGGATGATGCCGTCGTCCCACATCCGCGCGGTCGAGTAGAGAGCCTCGCTCTCCTTCTCAATACGCGAGCGGAGCTTGGCGAAACGCTCGTCGGCATCGGCAGCATTACGGTTGCCCGAGACGGTCTGCATGACGCTCGAGAGCTGGTCGGGACCCATGACGCACACCTTGGCGTTGGGCCACATCCAGAGGAAGCGGGGACCGTAAGCACGTCCACACATGCCGTAGTTGCCGGCACCGTACGAGCCGTTGACGACCATGGTAAACTTGGGCACCTTTGCACGAGCGACTGCGCGAACCATCTTTGCACCGTCCTTTGCGATACCGCCACGCTCGGCAGCTGTACCGACCATGTAACCGGTGACGTTTACGAGGAAAACGAGGGGAATGTCACGCTGCGAGCACAGCTCGATAAAGTGAGTGGCCTTGAGGGCCGAAGGAGAGAGAAGTACACCGTTGTTGGCAATGATACCGACGGTGTGGCCGTGGATCTCGGCAAAGCCGGTGATGAGGGTCTTGCCGTACTCCTTCTTGAACTCGCGGAACTCGGATGCGTCAGTCACGCGGGCGATGACTTCGCGCATGTCAAAGGCCTGGCGCGTGTCGGCTGGCACGATCGAGTTGAGGTCCGAAGAGGGGTAGACGGGGTCGCGGACTGGCCGGGGAGGCGGGACCGACGGGACAGACGCCTTGCCGAGGTCAAGGACGGCGTCGCGGGCGAGGCGGATCGCGTGGGCGTCGTTAGAGGCAAGGTAGTCGGCGACACCAGAGACGGACGTGTGCATCTCACCACCGCCGAGAGTCTCGTCGTCGACAACTTCGCCGGTAGCCGCCTTGACGAGGGGAGGACCAGCCAGGAAGATACGGCCCTGGTTCTTGACGATGATGACGACGTCGGACATTGCGGGCATGTAGGCGCCACCGGCAACCGAGATACCGTGCACAACCGAGATCTGGGGGATACCAAGACCCGACATGCGTGCCATGTTGTAGAAGATGCGGCCGAAGTGGTCCTTGTTGTCAGTGACGTTGGCATACAATGAGAGTGGTGCTAGGGAACTAGGCCACAAGACCTGTACTCGTCGTCCCAGCTCCTAACCCGCTCTCAACTCACGTGGTCCGGGAACACGTTGGCCTGGTACGGAAGGGCGGCACCGCCCGACTCGACGAGGTAAACACATGGGAGGCGGTTCTCAAGTGCGACCTGTTGAGCGCGCAGGTGCTTCTTAACCGTGAGGGGGTAGTACGCGCCGCCCTTGACGGTGGGGTCGTTGGCGACAATCATGCAGCGGCGACCCGAGACAGTTCCGATACCGGTGACGATACCAGCTCCGGGGAGGTTGTCGGGGTACACCTCATGCGCGGCGAGGGGCGAGAGCTCGAGGAACGCCGAGTCGGGGTCAAGAAGGGCCGCGATACTGCCATCAGCGGGTTCCATGTTACATGCATTTCGCAGCTCGGCAACTTTTTCCAACTCAATCCGAGCTCGACGGGACTGTATGACGCCTCTTTCCTTTCTCGAGCGAATCGCGAATCGCCAACTTGACACTCACCGCTCACGGGCACCAAGCTTGCCAGTGCCCTTGCTCTTCCACTTGTCGAGCGACTTCTTACCGCCTCCCTCGCGAGCCTTAGCCCTCAGCTCGTTCATGCTTGCCACGAGCGACTGCATGTTCTCGGTAGCCAGCTTGGTCTCGGGGTCGGTGAGGCGGAGACGGGTGGGGAGGGGGCTGGGGGGCGCATTGTTGGGGAGGTGGGCGGGCTGCGCGATGAGCGTGCGAGCAAGCAAGGGCACGCGGCCCACGGTGGTTGGGCGGAGGGGAAGGCGAAGCATGGTTGTAGTTATGGAAAAAGTCCAAGAGACAAGTTGAAAGCAAGATGTAGTTGAAGTGAGGAGAGAGGTTGAGGCACAAGTTCCTCCCGCTGTCGGCTAAGCACCGATGTGCGGGGCCGCAGGACCGGGTAATACGGTCCGAGGTTCGTTGCCGAGAATACAGTTGGTTCTGTAAAAGACCAGACCTCGCCTGTATGTTATTTCATTCCGTCGCCGACGCCGTGCCCACCTAGATAGCGTGGAGGCCCGGACATTGACCGCGCACCTAGACGGATTGTACGGGCGGGCGGGCGGGCATGCGCTGCCATGTGTGGAAGGACAGTACTGGCCGAAGAAGAGTTAGAGGCTCAACTCGCCCGCCAAAGTCGTCAAGTTTCCCAGTGGTTTAACCGGTTCACCCAACAACTTGCCAGCATTCAGCAAACGTAGCCTGATGTTCAAGTTGTAATCATCCTGATTTGGGACAACCCTTCTAAGGCCGCTCCAACTCGTCATATCTTAAAAGCCCATTCCACGACGATTCCACTAAGAAGCAGACCATCTCATAAACTAACTATGGGAAGGGCATGACAGCTCGCAGAGCGTCCACAGAAGATCAAGCGAAATGAAAATGGGCACAGCCCACCAGTGGGTCAGGCTACGAAACGCGTACCGTCACATCGGGTTTAGATCTCGTCACAGAACGGGACGTAGGTCTCGGCGACGACCTGCGTGTCAGCAATATTCATCATATCGTGGTTCAGGTGCAAGGAAGCGGGGACCCAATCAACTTGCGCAAAACTTCCACCCCACAGGCGAAAAGTGGGGTCCCCGTCGTCACTCATGCTCCCATCCACAATCACTCACGTCAAACGCAGTCTGGTTGAACTCCGGGTAGGCGAAGCAGTCGGTGTCAACACAGAGGACCTCGCCGGTGTAAATATTGGTGCACTCGGCGTTGATCTGGGGGTTGTTGCTCCAGAGAGTGTTGGCGTCCATGCCGTACATCTCCTGGATCCAGTCACAGGTGTCGCCCTCAACAACGGTGTAGACCTTGGTGCAGTCCTCATCCGCGATACCGAGGCAGACGACCTGGTCGGGCATAAGGTCGTCGCAGTTCTCGTTGATCTCTGGAGTGTTCACAAGCGCGAGCTGGAACGTCGAGACGCCGTAACGAGTAGCTGAGAGGGCGCAGGCACGAAACAGAAGAGGTGGAATGACGCGTCATGGCCAATGTTCGTGCCGTGCGCGCATAGTGGATAAGATTCGCGTGATGATCAACGTCGTGTAATTGTCCGACATCATTTCGAGAGCGCGTCAGCATGCAATCAAGAATCACTAGGCGGCGGACAATGGAGCCGGGGGGATAGCAATTACCAGCGCCGCTTAGGGCAAGGATCCATGGATTAACCACACGTACTCTCCCGCCATTTGCAGGGAGCACGAGCCTCGATTGTTCTTGGCTTCCCCCATTCCGGCTGACAGGCTCTTTCCCGCTCTTCATTGCCACTTGATGCCTTCATGTCGACTCACAGATCTTGTCACAGGTGTCGCCGGCGACGACCGTGGCGGTGCGGGTGCACTCGGAGATGACGTCGTTGGCGCGGACAACTGGATGCGTGAGTGAGGTGGGGTGAAGACGTGAAGTGATCCAAGCGGAGACGGCGTCAGTAGATGTTTTTAGTAACGGCAGTGGGGCTTACGGGAGAGGAAGGAGACGAGGATGAAGCCGAACATGTCGAATATGGTATGCTGGGGAGATTGGCGGGTGAAAGAGCGTAAAGGCGGTAAACGGTGAAGGAGCGTAAAGAGCGTGCAGAATGGGAGGTGGTGAGAGATTGAGAGAGTATTAGCAGAATGAGTGTGATGAAGAGGGATTGAGCAAGGTGAAGGGGGGTTGATGAGTAGTTGTGTTACAGTACGATGATAAGGTGAGACTAGGTCAATGGGCTCGAGGGCTTGCCTACCTACCTATTGGGTTTAGGGCCATTGAGGGAAGGTCCTTGCATTCAGTGAATAGGAGGAAGGAAGGTAGCTGGACTAAACCAAGCAACTTGCATTCCTTATGGCCTTATGGATAGTTTGGATTGATGGATAGGTTTGGGACAACGCGCCGCGCCGCGCTTCAGGAACCAATCCATTTGTTCCTGAGTACCGGCGCCATTTTACCCCATATCACGTACCACGGGCCATCCTAACCCTTTGACCGCGCATGCCAAGTGTAGACAACGCATGAGCCCACAGTCCAATCCACGCCCCACTCGCCAACCCACAGCGCCACACATACGCGCCTGTACAATTGTACAACACCCTCACCCACACCCTCAAACGTGTGCGTCTGTAACACTTCCCTGCCCATAGGTGCTCTGGGCGGCTTGGCTACTTATACCACGCGCGCCTGACAGGGCATGTTACTTCAGAGGTCCGTCAAACGCGCTGGGTTGTGTGAGCGCCAAGGGGCCACGATACTTTGGTTGGTGTGGCAGGGTCGCAGGATGCTTGGATCTCCAGCGTCGCGTGGGATGCATCAAGTGTTAAGTGTTTCGAATGTGAGCTTACTCACGTGGTTTTGTAACATCTTTGGTCGGATGGATTAATGTGTATCTGTGAACAATTATCAACAACGGCAAGATAGTTTAGAGCGAGCGGTTCATGTGTTAGAGGTCAGATGTGACAATGTGAGAGTTGAGTGAGGAAGAAGGTTGTCAACCGGTCTAGCTAGTTTAGGATTGCTGGATCCACATATCTGCCTGCCTGCTGCCTGCTGCTCATATGCCCAAGATCGCGCCCCGCTACTCAATCTCATTCATTTACCTTCCCTCCTCTCGTAGCTCACCTGCCTCTCGTCTCATCTCGTCTCATCTCTCTCAGTGTATCCTCCTCCTTACGCTCCTCATGCTCCTCATTTGGACGCACTTCTCACTCACTACTCCCTCTTGCCTCCAGGCAGATACCGCGCATCCAACATCCAACGTGCACAACTGGAATGACCTCCACTTCCCCATCGGCTCCGGAACAGCAATCCGCACCTCTCCGCAGCACGCCGAGCCCCGGGCCAGATGAAGCCCAGTACGATCCCGTCAAGCCAGATGACGCGGCCTGGGGCTCCGCGACTCCGGCCGCCCATGGACGTAGGTCGTCGACGCATCCTCGGGCCCCGTTGACTCCGCGTGCCGTGCTTTGTAACTTTACCCCGATACAACCTTCCCTCGCCGACGTGTGCCTACCTCAGCCAAGATATATAAACACTGCTAGCAAGAGAGTCTTCCCCTCCCCAACTTGACGAACAGGCGGACATGAAGCCATTGCGCTCACAGACACCCTCCCATTACGTCCAGTTCGGACTGGGGCTCCTCAAAGCCCTGCCTTGACCGACAGAACCTACACCTGATCTCGGTCCCCCTCGCCTAAGTTCCGCCTGATTCACCCAGGACCCACACTTGGGCTCACGAGGGCTCACGTGACGACTTGGCACCGCACGCTTACCTCAGTCCGCCGTTCCATGGCAGTAACCATGGCAGTATTGCGGCCTCCTTTGCCATTCCGCATTCCGCACGCCGTTTCCTCCGATCAAACTCGCCAACGACGTCTTAATGTTTACAGATGACGGGGGTGGCCGGAAACGAAGATATGGCTTAAGTTTGAAAGGTGACGTTTGGGTTAGTAATCCAAGGATGCTTTGCACAGCGATTTGAGGAATAGACTGGCGGATCAGCCGAGGAAAACAAGCAGGTCCGGTTCCACCCGCAAAGGAAGGAAAGGGGCTCACCCCTTGGCCCTTGGAATTGCCACCCAACCAGGGGCCAAGGGGCCAGGGGGCCACGAACCGAAGCCGAAGGGCTAGCCATGTGTTTCCACTCACTCTTCGGTTCCGTGCCTTCCCACTCGTCTTGCCGCTGAGATGCCTGCCCGTCGGCCATCCCCACTCCAAATCTAACTCCGGTTGAATCAACCACACGATTTTGGGTCAACCCCACTCCGCACCACCTTTCCGCACCATACCTTTTCCCCACTTCCGCTCCCTTGGTCTACCTTCAGATTTCTTGCTCAGGTTAGCAGAATCTAGCGACATGGGCGTGTGATACAGAAACGCTGCGGGACGGGCGCACTCGGCCTCGGCCACGGCTACTTGACGCTCGACAGACATTCGATCGGAGATTGATTCAAGACTGGTTGTGTCACATCGGTTCCGAGGCCGGCAGCTTTAACGCGTCAGGTGTGGGCCGAAGGGCTTCGTCGCACACACCTGGCGGTTGCGATCTTGCCCGGGATGCAATCAAGTGGTCGTGCAGGGTTTGCGAGGCCGAAGGCCATGACTCTTTGAATGAACAGGTCTGTGCATATCATCAGTACATAAAGTTGCGCGTCAGCCATCGCTACCCAATCGTCCTACTAACTACTCCACTCCAATACAACCACTGGAACACCCAAAAACTTGAACGCTTATCGGTCACATCTTTCCCTTTCAACATGTCCACATCGTCACTCAACATGGACAGTGGATCAACAACAGCAGACACTCGCACACTCACCGGATCCAACTCCAAGACGGGCTCGCTCAAGATGGCCATGGCTTCTCACTCGGACCTCGACCAGGTCGAGAATGTTGAGGTCGAGAAGACGTCGACAGCCGCCGATGCCAACTCCGCCGCAGCCTCTGCCCCGGACGGCGTGCTCGAGGGAATGCGCCTCTTCCTCGTCTTCTTCGCTATGATGCTCTCAGTCTTCGTGAGTCACCGCCACGCATGCACGCAGCCACTAACCTGCCAGATGTTTGCCCTTGACCAGTCGATCGTATCAACTGCCATCCCCGTCATTGTGTCGCAGTACAAGGCGTTTGACGCCGTCGCATGGATCGTCACCGCCTACTTCCTCACTCAGTGCGGCCTCATCCTCCTCGTTGGTCAGCTCCTCACTGTACTCAAGTCCAAATGGGTCCTCCTCGGCGCAATCTTCTTCTTCGAGCTCGGCTCCCTCCTCTGCGCCGTCGCCAACAGCATGGACATGCTCATCGCATCCCGCGCCATCCAGGGTATCGGTGCCTCGGGCATGTTCGTCTCGATCATCGCCATCATTGCCGTCGTTACTCGCGTCGAAAAGCGTGCCGCTTTCATGGCCGGCTTCGGTTTCGTGTTCGTCATCGCTTCCGTCATTGGTCCCCTCCTCGGCGGCGTTTTCACTGAGCACCTCAGCTGGCGCTGGTGCTTCTGGATCAACCTTCCCATTGGTGGCGTTGCCGCTGTAGCGGTCTTCTTCCTCCTCCCTGCCCACGAGCCCATTCGTCGCGAGAACTCGCCCACGACCCTCCGCGAGGCCCTCCGCCGCATGGACTGGATCGGATCGGCGCTCGCCATGCTCTTCGTCACCTGCCTGCTCCTCGCCCTCCAGTGGGGCGGTAACAAGTACGCCTGGAGCAACTGGCGCATCCCTCTCCTCTTCACGCTCGGCGGCCTCCTCTGCATCGCCTTCTTCTCATGGGAGTGGTACCTCAACGAGGACGCCCTCATCCCCCGTGCGCTAATGACCAACCGCACCGTCGTCAGCGCCTCCGGAGCAATCTTCCTTACCATGCAGATTTTGCTGGCTGGAACTTATCAACTGCCCCTGTTCTATCAGGCAACGCGCAACCACTCGGCCCAAAAGTCGGGCATCGACATCATTCCCTTCATGATCATGGTTTGCATCGGCATCTTTGTGTCGGGCGCGGTTGTCACCAAGTGGGGCCGCTACTACCCCTTCTTCATCATTGGCCCTACTATCGCCGCTGCCGGTGTGGGCATGCTCTACACCATCGACGCCAAGACTAGCAGCGGCTTCATCATCGGCGGCCAGATTCTCGGCGGCTTCGGTATCGGCCTCACCTTCCAGAACCTCATCATGTCGACCCAGGCCGAGTACGCCTCGCGCCCGGAGCTTATTCCCCAGGCGACCGGTATCGTCTCGTTCTTCCAGCTTACTGGTGCCGCCCTCGGCATCGGAATTGTCAACACTGTCCAGTCTGTCTATCTCAACCGCTACATCAAAGAGTTTGCGCCCACCGCGCCGTTTGAGGTTGTGCGCCAGTCCACGCAGGCCATGTGGCACATCGACCTCCCCACCGATGTCCGCGACGCCGTTGTCCACGCATACACTGCCGCCATTTCGAAGAGCTACATTCCCATCCTTGTCGGCCTTGCCCTCAGTATCGTCTTTGGTGTCTTTATCCGCAACCACAACATGCTCAAGCTCGGCGGAGCGGGCAACATTCACATGGCATGAGTGCAGCAAAGGTGTCCCCAGTCTCTACATGTAGCCCTATAATTAGACGTACTAGAACAGTAATAACATGAATACCACTTTCCACTCATTGGTGCATGTGTCCGTGTCGGCATGTCTTTTGCGTTCCTCGGGGGGTGGAGCGAGCGGAATGCGGAAATTTGGGATTACCTTCAAGCGTCCGACCTGATCTGATGGGATGTACGACTACCCTTCACTTCCCCGCTGGCCAGCACGCCAAGCCCGAGGTGAGGAACGGCAAGACAGGGAGTACAAACAAACTTGCATCACCCACCGCACACAGGCACGTGATGCCGGATCCGTCCCCGAGTACTCACAATACTACGATACAAGTGGAGTGGCTCATACTAGCGAACCTTTGGTACACGGCCGCAGAGGAATAGTCGCCCGTGTCTACTTCGACTCATGCCGTTGTCTCTATCGGCACCCTACTCGCTTCTAACTGTTGCAATGAGGATAAGGTGGAGGAAGGGCCGGGTACAGTAATTTATGAGCCAAGATGGTAGTCCGTCTCCGAACAACGTGTGATGGTTCGGACACTGGGGCCACCTGATGGGCGGCACTTCTGCGGATCTCGTCGACGACAACTTGATCGTGTCCGTAGCGATGTTGCATGTACGGATGTACGGATTCCCAACGAAATGGTGGCGATCGCCCAAGCTCCATGCCTCTCTCCCTCCAAGAGTGGAGGCTGACCACTATTTGCCACCTACCCACTATTGACGGAATCAATTCATCCCACATCTCACAGCCCACAGCCACATGTTGTTGCAATGCGCAGTCATCCAAACCTCGATTCAACCTATTCATCCACTCGTCTACTAAAATCAACCCTTGCATGGAAAGCATCCATAGAGGCGATACCGAGCGCGACTAGTCGGTACACGCTTGAAACCCCGTCTGTGGCCCAACGCCGCCTCCTCAACGCGGCTCTCTCCCAAACCAACTCTCACATATCTGGAGCTGGAGTGCAATCCTAGCTCGACCTGCAGTCAGCACCGTCTGGTCTTGGAACATTCCCTTCACCATCTTCCGGGCGTCTCGCCCTCTCTCCTCACCTTGCGTGGTCCATCTACGCTAATCGCGCTCCAACGCTCGTCGACTCGCTGCCTGGCCCCGCACCGAGATGCTGCGGTCAGTCCAGGGTGGACTCTCTGGGCGACCGAACCGGCCATTGACCGTGAGCTCCCCCAAAGCTTGCACCAACTAATACCAGGTCAAGTGCTCGTACGACAGCTCGACGAGGCGCGTGCAGTTCCCGAGCGCCAAAACATGCCGGCTAGAGTCGCTTAGGAGTCGAGTGAGCTACTCTCAGGTCATCGTTAACGGCAGGTGGAGGAGGCCTTCTCGCTCTCCCAGTACCCGTTCTATCTCGTGTACACCGACGATGACGGAGAGGAGTACCCGATCAAGAGTGAAGCGGACTTCACCGAGGCGATCGGATACTTCGTCTCGGGCGATGACGATCACAGCATCCGCGGCTCGGACCGCGGCATCGCCTTCCCAGCCCAGAAGATCACGATGAGAGTTGAGGTCGTGGTCGAGTACGACGGGCCGAGCCTTAGCGATACTTCCAGTATTGCATCGCTGTCGCTGTCAATGTCGTCCGAGAGTGGGTGGAGTGGGGTGACACGGAGCTCGGTACGCAGCGGGTCGGCATCCTTCGTGTCGCGTGAGGGCACGGACTCGTGGTCCGTCGTCTCGCGCGACCGGGGTGTCCTCGCCGACGCAGGCCTGAATACCAGTTACGGATCAAGTGCGACGGCGGCAGCGTCATCCAGCAGCCTGGGTCACCGCACGTACTCGCTCGGCTTCGCCGAACCACCAGTCGACGCCATGGCTGCGGTGCGAGTATCGACGACCGGAGGCTCCTTCCACATACCTCCTGCACCCGAACCAAATCCCTCAGCACGGCGGCGGCCGATGCTCTCATCTCACTCCGCCAATGGCAGCAGTAGCCTGCTGCGACCCACCTCAAGCTCGGTATCACCGTCCGCAGTATCGCCGTTAACCGTCTCTCCCATCTCCCCCATCTCGGCAGCCGAAACCGCCATGCCGCTGAGAGAAGGTCCGCCTCCTCCACCGCCGTCAATGCTCTCGCAGTCCGAACTGGGGTCCCGGTGGTTAAGAGAACAGAGTCAGCTCGCGAGTCGAGTCCCAGTCCACGCGGTACGGCGGTACGACAGCGACAACGAGAGCCTGAGCGACGAGGAGGACATCGGCGAACTCGCATTAGTCCGCGACGAGCGGGGCCGTGAGCAAATCACTGCAGGCGTTAATGCTAATCGCAGGGTACTACTACTCGTATCAGAGCACCGACGCCGCCTCGCTCTGGTCGCGGTCCGATGAGACCTCCACATCACGAGAACGACCGTTGTCCCGTCTCTCTGAGGCGAGCGGCGCAACTGCATCTCCGCCTCTCACGGCAGAGCTCCAGGATGTGCCTCACGGGCCCCCCATGCTCGCGCCGGACTGCTCGGCATGTGGCATCCGCCTCGATTACATGCGTTACGTGTGCACGACGTGCGGCGAGGGCGACATGTGGACTGTCAACGCCGTCAAAGCTCCGTTCGTGCCCCGCATCGCAAGCGAACACGAGTCAGGCTCGGACGGCACGGCCTGGGCGATGGCTACGCGGGCAGCTAGCACGTCCAGTGGCTCAGATGGGCAAACCGTACATAACGGGCGGCTGGGACGTGCCGCCTCCGACGCCGCGTCTCACGGCAGTGCAACTTCGCCGGACAGCCTGCAGCCCGTGGAGACGGAGGGCCCGGACGGGTTCGAGGCCGCCCCGCGCGGGTACGAACTGTGTGCGAACTGCATCGAGGCGCACGGCATCACCCATTCCAAGGCTGCATCCAGAGCGGCGCGGCGGCGTCGTGCGGGCCACATCAGGCACGCGTTCCGCGAGAAGATCTGGGGAACGGAGGGCTGGGTGGATGTTGGTGAGCTTGAACTTCCCTTCGCGGCTGACGCTAGACTACTCCGAAGACCCAGAGTGCACGATCTGCCACGGCGCGATGTACCGCAGCCGGTATAAGTGTAAGTTCATCTGGGAACCGCGGCATTGTGACTGACATCAGGCGTGTCGTGCCCAAAGTTCGATTTGTGTCGATCATGTTATCAGAAGGTGCAAGAGATCCACCCCGCGCATGTCTTCCTCTCCTTACCGGACCAACCCATTGCACGACTGCCCTTGCCGCCCCGGCCGAACGGGGCGGCGGAGAGCGCGCCTGTGCGACATCCCGGCGCGTTCTGTCACAAGTGAGGGTCATGTTCGAACATGCTGACGGCCAGCTGCCTCCAGGACATTGTCGGCCCGCGCTTCCATTGCGCTGTTTGCCCGTCATGGTAAGCGCATTCTGATTCCTCAGCTGACCACAGGGACCTGTGTATACAGTGCGAAGGCGTCGGGGCAACAGGGGATGGATCGCATACGCCAGACCACATTATGATGAAGGTGAGTTGTTTGTGTGTCGTGTTTAAGCTCACTCAGATCCCTGTGCCCTTGGCGTCCAGCGAGGTCGAGGTTGTCAGTCGGCGTGCTCGCGATCGTTGGTTCCAACAGGACTCGTCGACGGTGGCTGCAACACCATCCTCCCGCTCGAGCTCACCGACCATTGAGGTAGAGACGGTCTACGCCCCGGCGTTCCGGACCTCCGTACGCGGTCCGAGTCCTGCTTCTGGCCCACCACGAACAAACCAAGGACGGACCACGCCACGAGCAGCACCTGTCGTCGGTATCGGCGACGGCTTGGACCACAACGCACGTTGCGCCAACTGCAACGAGTGGATCATGGGACGGCGCTTTCAGTGCGCTAACTGCCCGTCGGACCCTATCCCGTACAACCTCTGCTCGATTTGCGAGCTGCGCAGCTACCGCGTGCATGACCCGCGGCACGTCTTCTTCAAGTTTGACCGGCCCGTGCACGTGCCGCTCCAAAGCCCCCATCCGCTACTCCCCCTTCTGGTGAGTTACCTGGGCTCAACAGCTGACACAAGTACCAGCACCGCAGACCCGTTGGCAAAGTGCCCTCGACGGCTGTAGTCAACCCGCGGGATCCGACGTCGTACCTCAAACATGTTCTGCACAGCGACACGTTATGCGACATTCACTCGGATCAGATTCGGGGCATCTGGCTACGGTGCGCCCATTGTGCCGCAGGCTTCGACATCTGCTCCGAGGCCGAGGTGATGGCCTCGGTGAGCCACGACCCTACGCACGGTGAGCTTTTTTTTTTGCAGCGTGGCTGACGACAGTATTTGTCGTTTTCAAGGCGCCCGTCGACATGGATCGCTTCCGCGACCTGGCCAACTTGAGAGGCGGGCACCCACGGGCTCTCTTGCAAAGGCAAGTGTATATTAGCTAGCTTGATATAAGAGTTGTTAGTCACTTCATAAGGGTTGTGTTTATGCGATCCACTCCTTTAACGGCACATACCCAGCGCCTCGGCTCGCGGCTCAGCGGGTCTACTTCGGCGACAACCTCAGGCACGCACTCTGGTCTTTTTCCATCGGCCCAACGGCAGTACGGCTAGTTAATCACTCAATCTACCTTCCACAATCATCCATCCACCATGAACCCTGGGTCATCTCTGCGTGCGCTGCGCGCCCCTCTCCGCCGCACCGCGTACCCGTACCGCGCGATCTCGGTCTCTGCACGCCGCTTCAACGAGGCTAAGGAGGAGGCCAAGGACAAGAAGGACGACAAGAAGGACGACAAGAAGGACGAGAAGAAGCGCGGATGGGACGACAGCGCCGCTCCGCCCCAGAGCCCGTTCAAGGTGTTCCTCCGTGTGTTCAAGGAGGAGATTGACAAGAACCAGGGCTGGCAGCAGAACGTTGCGCAGCTCCAGGGCGATGTCGACAAGATGGCCGACAGCGAGGCGATGAAGAAGGCTCGCGAGATGTACGAGCGGACGAGGGTGAGTCCTAGCACAGCACGGAGGTGGGGATGGAGGGGATTGAAGAGGGAGTGGAGATGAGGGTGGAGAAAAGAGGTGGGGGGGACTGCGGAGATGGGTGATTACGAGTGCGCGCCATTATGCCGCTCCAGCGTCCTCCTTTCCTCTTCCGACCCACGCACCGGTTCCCGCCCCCAATCCTATTCTAGCTCTCACCTTCCAAACCTATTCCCACTGTCGCTCTCGCTAAGCCCGAACTCGATACTAACCCCAGATCACCAACATGATGAAGGAGAACCCGCGCCTGGCCGCCGCCGTGGAGGACCTGAAGAAGGCCGGTGTAAGCGTCAACGACGCCGTCTCGCGGGCGCTCCAGGACTCGGAGGTGCTCAGGGCGATTGCGCGCGTGTCCAACTCGGTTGCCATGTTTGCCGACCACGCGACGGCGCCGATCCGTGACACTGAGGTCTACAAGACCATTGCGGCGAGCGTCGAGGAGGCGTTTGACGACACGGCCGGCTCGCACCTCCGTTACGGCGGGTATGTGGAGAAGGACGACCGCCGGAGGCGGCGAGAGGCGCGCCTCGTCAAGGCGGGGAAAACGACCAAGCGGGTGTCAGAGAACCCCGAGTGAGTGTGCCCGAGATACCGTAAGCAGCGAGGGGAGTGGATGGTTGTCTCCGATGGCAATCTCCCTCTTCTACGTTGTTGTGACATCACTGACACCCAGAGCCGGCGAGGCGCTCGTTCTCTCGGACAAGCAGGACACATCTTCGACGCGCTTCCAGTTCATCAAGGACCACCCGACGTATCAGCGCCTGCGTGAGCAGTACGAAGACTCTGAGAATCCTGCCGTCGAGACGTTCCGCTCAATGGCATCAACGATCGGCGGATGGTTTGACGAGAACGAGACGGCAAAGGTCATCCGCACGATTCGCGAGATGGACCCCGACTTTACAATGGACGGCTTCACCCGCGAGCTGCGCGAGTACATTGTCCCCGAGGTTGTCGACGCCTACCTCACGGCGGACCGGGAGAGCCTCAGGCAGTGGTGCGGCGAAGCTACGTTTAACGTCCTCTGGGCAACGATGGGGCAGTACATCAAGCAGGGGCTTGTGTCCGACTCGCGCGTGCTTGACATCAAGCACGTCGACATTGCGCAGGGCAAACTGCTTGACAACGACGTGCCCGTCTTTGTTGTGAGCTTTGCATCGCAGGAGATCCTCCTCTTCCGCTCGGCCAAGACTGGCGAGGCCGTGGTTGGCGACGAGAACGCCGTCGAGGCTTGCCGCTACGCCATGGTCCTGACTCGCGTGCCGACCGAGGTCGACAACGAGCTCACTGGCGGCTGGAAGGTTGTCGAGATGGCGCGCCGTGGCGCCCGAAGCTTCTTGTAGTTCTAGACAGCATCACGTAGGCATATGCA
This sequence comes from Cutaneotrichosporon sp. HIS471, assembly GCA_030864385.1. Taxonomy (NCBI): domain Eukaryota; kingdom Fungi; phylum Basidiomycota; class Tremellomycetes; order Trichosporonales; family Trichosporonaceae; genus Cutaneotrichosporon; species Cutaneotrichosporon sp. HIS471. Next base: position 2,196,201 of record AP028240.1, on the reverse strand, counting down.
CCATTCTTCCTCATTGCAACAGCCCTTGTGTGCTTCCGTCAAACCTTGTTGCGCCTTGCGCCTTGCGCCACCGATCTCTAACTTTGTCACTTGCGCACTTGCAACTTTCCCATCTCGCATCGCTTGGTCACTTTCATTGCCGCCACGGCCGTGGGACGCCTCGACCTCGTTAGCTCGCTAATCGCTAAAGTATAAGCCATTGATGCAATCTCTTCCCGTGGCTGAATTTTTGGTACGAGATTGACAGATCAACAGATGGTCACGAAAAAAGAGGGCACTCCCTTCCCCACCCCCCTCTCCTTGAACTGTAAGGCATGTGGGGTAACAAGAGGGATGTGACGAGAAACGAGACGGACGTCATCCTCATGTCTTGGTATCCGCCGACTGTCGTCATCAAGTTGACTCTCAGCATCCATCCGATCATGCCTGGTAGCCTGGGAGCATGGTAGAGCATTTTTCATTCCGCCAAGCCATACGAGTTAAGAATTCAGAACAGAATTGGGCTACAAGTTAGATGCAGATTTTTACTTTCAAAGTGGTCGTCTGAGTTGAGGGTATGAGGGGGAAGAAGATGAGGAATGCAGGTACAAGTCGTAATTGTAGACCTGTGCGTCTTGTACCTACAAAGTCAAAAACGTCACTCAACTGTTACTTTGTTAATCCTAGTCACCTGCCCGCTTTCACAAATAGCTCCAGGCCCATGGCCCATGAATGAATGCAATCGGAGACGTAGTCTTAGTTAAGATATTTGCAGTCTTGTACTCGTGACCGTGACCATTTACAAAAGAATCTTCATTCCATTCTATCTCTCGATCTCTCCCTCTCTCAATCGTAGTCTTCTTGTATCATCCTCCCCATCACATCACCTTCCTTCGCCACCACTCCACATCCCACCATCTATCACCGAGGGCGGCGATCCAGGTGTCCGCATAGGCCCCTACTGTCCACCCGCTCCATCAGAGCGAGTCCATCTTATCGCCCCCAACCAAAGCTCTTCTTGCACTCCCCTGCACGTTTGCACAGATCGCCCTCTCCTTCGGGTTCCGGGTTCGGCGTACCCCGGCCGCGGACGGCGTCCCACGCACCCGTGCTTCTGACATCCAAGCCCTTATCAGTCACTCGCCACTCCATCACACCTCACTCTCCCTCCACCCCATCGCACGCCACTCCTCCCTTCCCTTCCCTTCCCTTCCCTTCCCTTCCTCTCCTCCTCCCCTCCTCCCTCCTCACTCCTCACCAACCAATCCTCTCACCTTCACATAGCAATCTCCCACCGCCGCCTCATCCCCATTCCAAACCCCCTCCCACTTCCTCCCCTCTAACGCTCGCCTCAATCCCACCCAACCCCACACAATGCTCATACCGACTGCCCCCGTCAACATACCATCACGTGGGCCATCTCGCGGGTCCACTCCGCCACCAGACCTCCCTCAGCTCGAATGGTCCGGATCGCCCGAGTCGCCATCGCTGGCGACCCCGCAGACGCCCGCCATACTGACCCTCCTCGGTCCGCACCCCGTCGCATTGGAACCCACCAAGCGCCACATTACGTACGCATATGAACTACCCAGCACCTCGTTTCCCAGCAGCTACGGCGACCCGAGCAGACATCGGCGGCGGAGCAGCATCCCGTTCGCCTTCGAGCTTGGGGACGCCGCGATTGACGAGGGCTCCGAGCCCGACTCTGGTCCCACTCTTGGAGCCCCAGACCCTGCGCCGACAACGCCACAGGCAACCCCCGCCCGCGGGTCGGGAACGAGCACGCCGACCTCGCCCAGCTCGTCGTTCGGCGCAGCTGTGCGCCGTCAGATAGCGCGCTCCAAGACTTCGATGCGTCAGCTGAGGGGCGACGACGATGAGGGCGAAGCCCCTCGGCAGCGCCTCAAGAGCCTCATAACCCGTCGTAGCCGGGCGCAGAGCATGACGTCGTCACCGTCACCGTCTATCATAGGCAGCGTGAGCTCCAGCGCACAGGTGAGCGTACAGGCCTCCCTCGACATGGAGGGCTACGACGATGTGGGTATCATGCCTGGTCGGCGGGCGCGGGGCAAATCGATAGTCCAGAACGCGCGGGAGCGACTGCAGCGTCGGCGCTCGAGCTTTGCCGGGCTCCCAACGCCGCCAGTCACGCCGACATTCAACGTTGCGTTTACCAGCGCCGGCGTCCACAGTGCGGCACCACTGCCGTCCGACGAGATCGTGTGGGGCACATTAAGCTACCGTGCGCCACCGACGCCGCAGCCGGTAGACCACTTTGACACCACGCTCCCGAGAGAGCTCAAGGTTGCAGTCTTCCGAACACTCTTGGAGGACTGGGAGGCACGCGGGGGAAATGGTCGCTGGGACGGGGTAAACGGTGGACGCCGCGAGCTCGTCCGCTTGTCCCGGGTTAGCAAGGAGTGGCGCAGTCTCTGCTTCGACGGACAGCTGTGGGCCCACTGCGACTTGACGCCGTTCGTTACTGTGCTTCCCAGTGCGACACTCAGGGCGATCCTCCTGAACGCCCGCGCGTGTGTCAAATCACTCTCGCTCCACGGGCTGGAATCACTCAACGGCTCGGCGCTCGTCTGCCGCAGCGAGCCCCGCCTTCCGAACTTCTCGTCGCTCGCGTCCCTCGATCTTCGGGGATGCCACTCGGTCTCCGAAGTGGACGTCATCGACCTCCTTGCGCTCGCGCCTGGTCTGAAGGCGCTCAACCTCAAGGGCTCCCGTGTCGCTACCATCTACACTCTCGACGCGATCCGGAACAAGATTGACGCGCTCGAGGAGCTGGACGTCAGCCGCTGCTGGCAGTTGCGTTTCCTCGACATTGACAAGTTTGTCGTCAGCCTCACCCCGCCGCAACGTCGGGCACTCACGACGCTCCGCGTCGCAGGCCTCCCAATGGCCTCTGGATACCTACTGCAGCACGTTCCCGACTGCGCGCCAAACCTCGAGTGTCTCGACCTCATGGGCTGCAGTTGGATAGGCATGCGTGACATGCAGGAGTACGTTGCGGCGCTCGGCGACCGTCCCAGCTCGCTCCGCCATCTCGTCATCTCGAACTGCACTGGTCTCACGCCTGAAGCACTAGAGCTTCTTGTGGACCGCATGCCAGAGATGCGCATTCTCGAGGCGGCCAACCTCGAGTCGGTCTTCTACCTCGATCCGCCACCCACTCTTTCACGTCTCGTGCGTTCGATGCCCAAGCTCGAGCGCATCGACCTCGACGGTTCGGGGCGATACGGCGGTGTCGAGGACCGCCTCCTCCATGAGCTGATCCCCGGCGCATGCCGCGGCTCACCACTCGAGGAGAGCCGCCTGGTCGAGCTGCGTATCGGCAACGCCAAGTTTGTCACCAAGGCCGCGATCATGCGCCTCATCGAGGGCCTCCCCAACCTCCTGATCTTCATAGTAGATGTGAGTAGCAGGTTTGCAGCCGCCTAGCAGAGTAGACTCGAATCTGACCACAGGGTACTGAGGCTGACGACGCCGTCATGAAGGAGTGGCACCGCCGCCACCCCAGTCCCGAGAGCGTGATCAGCATGATCGATTGCTCACTCTCGTCAGAGGCGTATGACCGGCTCGCACCCAAAACCCGCCCTCGCCGCGGGTGGGCCGACTATCGCGGCGCGCCGTTCCGGTACACGTCCCTCGAGCTTGCTGAGCGTCCGGTCGTGCGTGCATTCTGGGCGTGGCGCCGCGTCGGAGTGCCCCTCCAGTGGCGGCAGGCGCGTGAGGCGGGCGAGCGCGAGCTAGAACAGCGCCAGCGCGATAGCGTTCCCAGCTATGACCGGTACGCGCGGCGTCCGAGCTGGTGGGCGACGCGAAACGACGACATCGACATGGAGCGCGGCGCGTGCACCGTCATGTGAGCTGCATGTCTGCCCATATATACGAAGCTGTTGTATGATATTGTACAAGATGTAAACTACTCTGCTCCACGGGAGTGACGTGTCGTCAGTGCAGAGTCAGTCGAGTCCTAGTCCAAGCAGTGCCAAGATACGTCAGCCAGACCTCCGCTCCTGTAGATAAGCGGCAGACCGAACCGATCTGCGCGATCGCCGAGTGCCACACCTCTACACATTCTCAACACTGCCCTGCTCAACACTGACACTTGCTCAGACTGAACCGCGTAACCAATACATACACATAATAACTAATTTAACTTGGACTAAGGATGAGCCGCGACGTACGCCTCGACAGCGGCACGGCGGTCCTGCACCAGCCCGCGCAGGGTCCGCAGGCCGAGGAGGACACCTTGGTCCGGTCCCTCGCCCTCCTCCAACCAAGTGTGCGCAAAGTCAATAAGCCGCACAACGAGCGGGGGACACTTGTTTGCGCGGCGCGCGTCAGCCGCCGCCCCGTCGTCGTCAGAGTCCGACTCGCTCTCCTCTTCTTCCTCGTCCTCCTCATCTTCATCTTCATCGTCCGAGTTCTCTGGATTCAAGCTCTTGGCGGCGAGAGTGACGCGTTGGCGGTCAAAGCGTCCAAAAGCCGCCGCGAGGCGATCCGCATCGCCCTCGTACACGACTAATACCGATGCGCCAACGGCACGCAGCTCAATCTGGTCCAACACCTCCTCTAGCCGACCCAACTCAGCGTCCAACTCGACAAGTAAACGCTTGGCAAGGGAGGGAGGCAGCGCGTGGTCCTTGTACTCTGGCCCAGTCTCGCCCTCGTCCGAGAGGAAGGGCAACACATCGGTGGGGAGGGGGAAGAACCGCTTGATTCCCTCAGGCAAGCCCTCGAGGTTGGCATTGTATCCGAACCCACGGGGCGTCTTGATGAAGCCTTGGCTCGAGGCGTGCCACGTCGATGCACCCGTCAGCCGCAGACCAGCTTTACCCGTTGTCGTCTCGGCCGCTTTCTTGATCATGCGCGCCTTCTTCTCGTCGTTCGCATCGGGACCATGTAAACTCGTGCCCAACTTGGCGTCAAGCACGCTCGGGTGCGTAAACCGATACGTGAGGTTTTCGAGGACGATACTCTCAGGAATATCTTTGGCACCGGGAACGGGCGTAATGTCGTTTCCCTGCAGCTGGCCAGTGAGGGCGAGGGTGCCGTAGAACTTGGGGAGGAAGGGCTTTAGGCCCGAGATCGGGGCCGTGCGAGGCGAAGATTGCGCGAGCTGGTAGAATGCAATCTCACGGGGCAAGGCGGGCTGCTGTCAGCTCTGTCGATTCCTCAAACCCACCTTAATGACAAGACTGCCACTCTCGTCGACCATGACGCCGGCATGTCCGGCAACCTGGTTCGCCATCGCCGTCGCCCCCCTCGCCGCCCTAGCCAACACAGCATCCCCCCCTTCCTCAGGCACCAACGATCCAACACCAGGCGGTGGCGTACCCGTACCGACATAGGCCTTGACCTTGACCTGGTCCTCGTCCACTTCCACACGAACTTGGGTTGGGGTAGAGGGTGCAGCGGGGAGGGGGAGGTTGGTGGATGGAGGGCTGTCGAGGTCGCCTGGACCAGGGACAGGAATCGGGGCGGGGGGAGGAGCCGTCATGACGTTTGGTGGATGGAGAGGTTTGACAAGTGGAAACGTCTCAACTTGATTGTCTTGGATTGTGCTTGGACCTACGACCTACCTCCACTCTCCACTTTGTTTAGCAACTACAAGTGTGGGGTAAAGCACCGCATCTCCTGCGCGCGATCGGGGCAAGGGAATCGGGACTAGATCGAGTGGGTACCGAATAAGGGACAGATAGCTGCTTGTAGGATATGATGTCATGGCAAGTCACCGGGATGTGGCACTTTCGATCAAACCTACGGAGGCTGGAAATGCGGTATGAACATGTCACAGAGACTGAGACATGTCTGTGCGCGTGGGCCATGTAAAGTAGTGGTATGAACCATGCACGTTCGGTTATGTGGCCGTGCGTGCAGCGTCTTCGTTGATCTGCAGCATTACAACTGCCTAACATTCACCACACAGTTTAACCTTGAAGACGCGACGCAGGGTTGCTCTCGTCAGCACACGCCCTGCGCGGCAGCAGACGAACCCTGGTCCCACGGTTTGGGGCACCAATCGGATACGAGGATAATACATGGCTTTCAACGGTGTGGTACATTACAATCAAGAGTCTAGGGATCACAAAATGGGGCAGATCAGCGTAGCCGCGGAGCAGGCAGCGAGGGCGGTCCAGGTCGCGGACCAGGAGCGGGCTCGCGCATGCGCGGGTCACGGTCGCGACCGTCCTCGGAGAATAGGACGCGCGCCGTGCCAGAGAACGAAGATTGCGCATCGCTCTGCGCTCGCTTGCGCACGGGACTTGGCGACTGCGCAAGGTACATCATTAGCTCAGCGGCTGTCTGGTCGTCCTCTGGCCGGTTGGCCATGGCTTCCTCCAGACGCTCGTCCATCATGCGGTCCGAGTTGCGCTCACGCTCGCTGCGGTCACGCTCGCGTTCGCGCTGCCGGTCACGCTCCCTGGCCTCGCGCTCGCGCTCAAAGTCCCGCGGCCGCCCTAAAGAGGGCTTGCCGTTGTGTGCCTGCCAGAAACCACCACGGAACGCCGCGCTGCTGTCCATACTCGTGCCGCGGTTGCGTGTGTGGCTCGAGGCTGCGCGAAGGTCGGGCGGTCCCATTGGCGGAGGCAGTGTGCGTGGCGGGGCGCGCATATCGCCAGGCCCGGCAGCGAAGCTCTGCGCCCGTTGCCGCTGCCCATGCATCTCGCCTGGGAAGGCCGGCGGGAAGCTTGCAGCCGTCTGCAAAGGCGGCAGACGGTGTCCGTGGTGGTCGGGAGGCGGTGGGATGATGTCACCCAAGCTCGGGAGCCGTTCATGAGATGGCATGTTTGGAGAACGGCTAGCCTCGAGCATGGAGGTTAAAGCACGCGCAGCATCGACGTCCTGCGTCGTGGGATTCTCGCGCAGGTTACTGTGCGACTGCGATCGTTTCTTCGAAGACTTCTTCTGCCGCGCGACGGCGGGGTAAGGGTCGTTGCCGAGGAACGGCATGCCTGAGATGCTGCTCGTCGAGCGCCGGTGGCTCCCGTTGTTGTGGCCCACATTCTTGGAAGAGTGGCTCTGCGTGCGGCCGTGGCCATATCCTGGAGGGCGCATCGCCGGCGCGGTGGGTCGCGAGAGGTGTTCCTCCATCCGTCCGTGTCTGCGCGGGCTGGCCGGCGGCGGTCCACGGGGCGGCGCAATGGGCATCTGCAGTGATGCCATGCTGGGTAGCCCACCAGGCAGCGAGTGTGACGGCGCGTGCATGGCGTGCGGTGGGCGCCGGCCGTACCCGGGATGGTTGGGGAATGGTGGAAGGGGAGGAGCGCCGTTCTGTTGGCCTGGCTTCGGCAGGTTCTGCCACAGGCTGTCAGCGAGCTGCCAAGGTCGCAGTGGCGAAGGAGGCTCGTAGGCGATTCCACGTCCTCCGGGAATGACAACTTGAGGGCGGCGCTGCTCCGTCAAGGGCAGGCGCTGCTGTTAGAATGGGCAAGTAACAAATAGCTCACCGTTTCGATCTCGTTGATGCTCATGTCCGCCCAGCCATGGTTGGCTTTAATGCTAGCGAGCTGGAGCCGCTGCTGTAGCTGGGCCATTTTCTACCACGTCAGTGTCATATCTCGAGCGGAATGGATGTGGAATCCATGTGTGGACGCGTGTGGAAGCACACGCCCACGCGTCGGGGCGCGTGCGTGATGCGTGAGAGCGAGACGCGCCCGCTCGCACCATGCACCTCGCAACGGGCGACGAGGTCTCCCATAATTCAGGCGCAGGCTGGAACACTGGAACATTGGGACGCTAGTTGGCGCTGCATGGCCACGTCGGTCGCCGCCGACGTCACGCGGGCACGGAATGGCGCGTCCTCAAGTGAAACAATGGGTGGCGGAGGCGGTACGTACCTTTTCGGAATCAATGCGCCTGAGGAACCGGTCGAGGTCGTCGTCGTCAGTTGGCTCTGGCGGCGCGTCCGTACTCGTGCTAACGCTGCGCGCGATGCTTCTACTACTGCTGCTGCTCGAGTCCTCGTCGCGATGAGTCCCGTTCGGCATGATGCCGTTCGTGGGCGCAACCGGCCCGTGTCCGTTGGTGACTGGAGCGGGAGGGTCGGTCTCGATGGCCTCGCTGCCGTTGTTGCCGATGTTTGAGACTGGAATGGCAGCGTCGGACTGAGACGCCGTGGACTGGATTGGAGGAGTTGGAGGGTTGGAAGACAGGCGCGCCAAGGTCTGAGTTGCGGCCTGCGGCGATTGGGCTTGAGGAGAGGTGGTATGGGCCGACACCTGAGTATGAGGCGATGCTATTGTAGGGGAGGCACTGTGCTCCCGCGACGGCTCCCGAGGTTGCGTGAATGAAGAGGGGAGGGCGGTAGCGGGGCCTGGAGCAGACTGGGATTCAGATGGTTGAGAGGATTCGGTGAGTGCGGCTGGAGGAGATGCCCGTTGCGGCTGCGTCACGGGAGTTGATGCGGATGTCAATTGTGACACGGTTGGCGTTGTTTGAGGTTGAGGTTGTGACTGAGACTGAGACTCGACAACCGTGGGCTGGGCCAGTTGCGGTTGTGGGGAGGAGCGCCCCGATGGGCGGGGAGAATCGATATCCATGTCCTCCATGGCTCCGAGATGAGGAGTGTTGTGATTCCGAGGTTCTCGGTGGTTGTAGGAGTTGGCGGAAGGATGGGCGCACAGGAGTGAGGAGGGTTGATTGTTTGGAGGATGAGGTGCAATGTGCGTGGCGTTCGGCGAGTCAATAGGGGGGATCGGCGTGACGCGCGCCAAAGTGAAAGAGTTGATGCTTAACGACGAGGGTTGTTCTCGGAGAAGATTGCTTGTGAGGTCTGTGATGCTTTGTGGAATGAATCCGAGTTGAGAGTGACCTGATTGATTTGTGAATAAGATGATTGTATGCAAAAGAGATTGGACAAAGTTGTGATGTGGATGGGATGACTGGATGGTTTGATGGATGAATGGAAGGAAGGATGCGAGGGAGGGGCAAGATGGATGTGCGAGGGTGTTGAGGGCGAGTGTGTGAAGTGTGAAGTGTGGAGTGTGGGGTTTGAGTGTGAGTGTGGGTACTGCAGTTGCGCGTTTGTCGACGCGCTTGAGCGAGGGGAAGGGTGGCGGGCGCGCCGACGTGTTTATCCGTGCACGACGGGCCGAGGGGCGTTCGACGAGGGTCGGTATGTAGGGAGTAAGAAGATGAAGATGGATTGACTGGATCCGTGCGAGAGACTGGAAGAGAGAGATTGGGATAAGATGAGGGCTGGATCATGAGTCGCGAACGACAGACCACTGTCGCAGGCTGGTTGGAGCAGTGGCAGCTGGTACAAGTAACTGAGTAACTGACAGTGGGGGGGGGGGTTTACACAAGTATCCAGCTACTCAGCAGACTAAGGAACCAGGAGACAAGGAAAGAGAGGGAAAGGGGGGAAGAGAGGGCGCGATGAAAGGGAACCGGGCTTCGGGGAGCAACGTCTACTTGTAAAGCGCGCCCACGCGGGTGGGGTAGGATTGTTATTGAATACCTGAGGATTTACCGGAAGCATGTCGCCTCCTGCCTGAAAGCTTTGAATTCAGGGTTATTCCAAGGGACAGGGGTAGGGGTAGGGGGTAGGGGGTAGGGTAAAGGGGTCAAAAGTTGTCGCAGTCACGGGAAGCCAACTTGTAGCCTCGACAGCCTCTTAACCGCCACATCAACCTGTGACTAGGCGTTTCTTTACTCTTATACTCTTCAGGGATTTGGATACCCATTTGAGCCACATGTAATCCAACTCGACACAACCATACACGCGCCAACTAATCAAATAACAGGTCGGTGCCTGTCATCAGAACGGAAATACTCCAGGGTTGACAATATCGCGCTGTTATTATGTCTAGGACTATTCCATTCTTGAGTCTGGCCTGGTGACGGCAACCTTTTCCCAAGTGGCAGGTCGGCTGACCATCCAACAGTCCGTCATCTCATCTCACCTCGCGTCGCCTGTCGCGATTTCCCGAACACCCAACACCCAGATCCGGCCAAAGCCCAAGACCCAAAGGTAAGACTCGCATTCCCACCAACGTAGCACCCACCTTTACCACATGTCGTAATCTCAATATCATGTCCGCATCCGCCGGCAAGCCAAAACTCCACCACTCGTCGCAACATACGTCACTCAGCGTGCCGCAGATCTCTACTCTTTTCCACCCTTCTACCACGCCACTCCCAGACACAACCTACGCGCAAGCCTCACGCCACAGATCCTACTGCGAAGAAGCGCCACGAATGACGCGTGCCGTCGCTGCCACGCGAAGACCTTCTGGGATGACGCGGTGGTCGTACCGGTATTGAATGGCACGGCCTGCCATGATGACCACATCCCCGTGCATCAAGGTCAGGTTGAGCACAGACGGGTGCTTGGGCGCGGCTTTGTAGCCAGGCTTCGGCCGGAACGACATGGTGGCAGGACTGCCGAGCGAGAGGGCCGCGACGACTGGCCCCAGCCCTTGGTGTAAGCACTGCCACAGCACCATGGCCAAGCAGTGCCAAAACGCGACTCACCATGCTCCCCGTCGTCGTGCCAGCTCATCTTCTGGCCCTCCCGATACATGACGCTGAGGATCTCGTTGAAGTCGACTGCCTCGCCAAGGACCGACGCCACGCACTCGCGAATTCTATCATCAGCTGATACAACTAAGTCAATTGACGCCTCACAGATCGAGCGCGTCCATGACGCAGTCCGGCGAGTCAGAAAACGGGTAGCTGAGCGTTTCGACAATGTATTTGTACGACGCGCCGGAGTTGATTGCAAACTGTTGCGACAGGAGCTGGCCCTTTACAGTGTTAGTCTTGAGGGCGCGGCGTTGGAAGAGTGGCGACAGTGTCTGGATCGCTGCGCGCTGGTAAGCTTCCCAGATAGCGTCCGCCCGGCCGGTGGTGTCGAACATCACATGGTAAAGGGTGCCAGCTTGTGGTAACTCGTAAGCAACCACTGTTGCAGAAGGGCCTGACATTCGGCTGACCGACATGGGGAGATCCGGCGAACCTTCGTCCGCCTCACCAAGTGGGTCAGCCCTGCCGTGCTTGATCGCCCAGGCCGGGACGACATCCGAGTCGGTCTGAGCCGCGACCTGGCGACCACACGCTCCACAGCTCAGGCATTCCCAACGATAGCGACAGTTGCTTCGTCCACAGATGCACACGAAACCACGCCAGAGGGACCTGGAACCGGCCTCTTCTATTACCTCGGCCCCCCCCGGCGTCGAGGATGGCGGAGGCGGGACGATGCTGTAAGGGAGGCTGGAGGCATCGAAAGGGGTGGGCATCACTTGAAGGAAAGATTCGTCGTAGCTGAGCCTCATGCTCGGTGCAATTGGGACGATCCCAACTGCCGTCTTCAGCATCCAAAACTGGGTGCACTCTGGGACGAGACAGGTCCAGCCTTCCACGTACAGCCGTGGGCTGTCGTTGAAGCAAGTTGGGCAGCGCTCGGCTGATACCCGCCATGGACTGCTAGGAGAAGGATCGTCGTGAAAGTTGGCCAAAAGATGGTCGCCAGGGTGCCTTCCGCCTCGAGATTTCCCAAGCGGCGAGAAGTACAGGTCGCTAAAGGGCGCAGTGCTGATCTCATCCGCCGGTGACCTCACCCAAACGTCGTGTGTCTCTCTGATCATGTGGTCGCCACTGCTCTCCCTGGCAACCCGGGAAGGCGGGCCTTGAGGCGGTGTTGGAGGGAGCACCAGTTGGGAGATCGGGACTTTGATGGCTGCGACTTCGGTAGGCTGTCCAAGCTCCTTGGAATGCGAGACTGGTGTGGGAGGCAAACGTCCGTCCTCGATTGCGGCCACGGCGTCGTCCGGAGCAACCCACGGCTCGCCTTTGGTGAGCCACCACGGTGTACCTTGAGTATCGATCCAGTCGAAGCGAACCTTGAGGCGACGGAACCACTGTCTGTCATCTCGTGGCGCAACGCCTTGCGCACACGGCTCGGCCTCGTACCAGGTGCACGAGACCCAGTACCTGATGTGAGCTCACAATACTGCGGAAGAGGGCTTACCATCCTAACACGGCGTACGCGCAGCCCAGCTCCCAAGGAAGCAGAGCGTACCCTTCTCCGGCGAGGAGAATAATGGGCGACCGCCGCTGTGCAGCAAGAACGAGGGTGTCGATACGCGCGTCGTCTCGCGTGTGGTCCGCCGCGAGGGAGACAGAAACCTTCCCTGTCGCATCCGTGACCCGGACAGCTTGTCCACCCCTACGATCAGCGTCGTTCACTTGGACGGACTGAGTACCCGTGGGAGATAATCACTCGGCCGTCGTCGGCCCAGACATCCCGCCTATTGTCAGCTTTCTTAAGCAATAGTTAGCTCACGGAGATGGAAACCCGTCAAGCAGATATCCAAACGGCACTCGCTTGTACATGTACATCCCTGACTGGAACGCGCGGTAGTACGGCAGCGCCTCGCACAGCTCCTGTCGCGACTTCTGTCAGTAGCGGAGCCGACAACTGCATACCTGAGCCCAGACTGGTGGTGCACGGGCCGGTGCTGGAAGCTTGACCGTTGGCCTTGGGGAGCGAGCTGGCTCGAGGCCGGCGACGAGGCGGATCACAGCCGCAAACGTGCTTGAGCGGATACCACCGCGCGTGTCCACAATGAAGGGCCGCGTCTGCTCGGAACCTTCCTCCACCTTGACACGCTTGCTCTTCGGGGTGGCCACCTCCTTCCTTGGTTTGCCTCCTGGGAGATTGGGCTGGAGTGGGCGCCCCAGCAGCGCCAACAAACTGTTATCGATGTCGACCAACGACATGCCGCCGTCCTTTCGTCTCGGCTTCTTGAACTCGAAGGGCAGCGACCGCCGCCTTACTGCCTTGGGCGCAGGAGGGCTATCGCCATCGGATCCGGCGTAATCCGCGTCCGTCATGTCGTCATGCTCCGGCGTCCGGATATGTTCGCTGCTGGGGTCTGCGTCTACCAGGAAGCCGTCGCTGTTGTCCACCCCGATCGTCCAGATCCGTGCCTTCTTCCGCACCCTTCGGCGAGCGCTTGCAGTGGGTGGTGGGTAAACGCAATCGCGACCGAGATGGTTGCAGTGCTCGCAGGGCTCATTGCGATCGCATCCTCGCTTGAGTGCGCGACAAGACGTGCATGCCGGCTGAAATTGATATGCGTACCTGATTTTAGGCGGCTCGCGTTTGGACTGCTCGACAGGCGCTGGTTTGGGCCTAGAGTTGGTACGGCGACGCTTGCGGGGCAACCGTTCAGGGGGAGGTGAGATGCTGGGAGAAGGGGATGGGGAAAAGCCAGGTGAGGAAGATGAGTCAAGTACGGTGAGAGGTGAGGAACATGAAGACGCAAAGGAAGGTAGCTCGAGTGACGGTGGGGTGATACGCTGAGTACTGGGGCCTGGGGCTGAGGAAGTGGGGTCGGAGGAAGGTGAGCCAGAGGAAGGTGTGACTGACGTATATGTAGCGTCGCACAAACGCTGTGAATGCAGCGACTTCTTCTGCCGTACCCTCCTTGCCCCAGTTTGAGCTGGTTTCTTCTTCCCCTTCCTCGGCTTGGTCCGTCGAGCCCCAGCCCGCGCCTCGACTTCTTGTCGCGCCTGTGTCCGAAATCCACAATGGAGAAGATAGAGCACGCGGAGGCGGAACGGTGTGTCGACATCACCAGGCGCGGCTGGACCCTCATTTGGGCCTTCAGACTCCGACCTTGTCGCGAGCCGCTGGAACTCTGCGCCCATCCCGTCAAAGTCGCCGACGAACTGGTCGGCGAGGAAGACGACGACGGTATCGACGTCCGCGCGGCGGGGGAGGCTGCCGAATGCCGTGCGCAGAGATGGCGAGATGAAGCGCTCCGAGAGACATGCCGGCCATGTCATGGTTAGTGGGCTTGAGGATAGTCTGGAGGATGAGACAAGACGATAATCAAGGACGGGTCAATCCCGGTCATGTGTGAGGGGAAGTGGAGGAGTGGAGGCGGGGCCCTTTGGCTACGTCCGGTGGATAAACGTCCGAGCAACTCAACTCTTTGTTCTTGCCATCGACTTCAAGATGGGCGACGTCAAGTTCTACCCCCACGGCCCCGCCTCCCTCATCCCCCTCCTCGAGTCCCACCTTCCACACACCCTCGTCCTCTTAGCCACCATCAAGGCGAACCGGCACGCGCCGACCGACCCATCACCCGTATCAGCGCCCGACTGCCAAGTTCCCCCACCCCTCCCTCCCGTCTTTGCCAACTTCCCGTCGGCTTCATCTATCTCACTGGACTACCTGCAATCCATCGGGCTCGGACCGTTCGACTGGATCGTAGCCGTTGCTCTCCCAGAACCAAGCGAGCAGATCCGGTTCCACCACTCTCTCGTCGCCCACCCTTCCCCCTCTTCAGAGGAAGTGGCGGCGGCCGAGAAGGTGGTAGAGCAAGTGCTTCGGTTTATGGTGGATCATTGTCCAACTCAGCTCGTTTGTGGAGCCACCCATGAACTGTGGGAGCCCGTCACGCGCAAAGTGCTGGGCGGACGTACACAGGTGCCGACGTACATTTATGTCGCTCCAGGTGGTGGATTCGGGACCACTACTATCAAGGGTGTACCACCACCTGAGGCCTGGTCCGAACTCGTCCTCGATCACGGGCGGGAGAGCGACAAGGATCTCGTGAGTTAGAACCGACCCCGGTAACCCAGCTGAACCAGATCTTTAGTGTCAACCACTACCGGCCCAAGGAGTATTATGGCGCGCGGGCGGCACACCTCACCGTCCTCCGCCCACATGGACAGAATGGGGCTGTTCCGCCACCAGAGGTCTTCGTCCAGTGTCATGGAGACGGGTCGCTTGGCGCACTGCACACTCAGCCCCCGGTTAGACGGCGCGGGCTCGCCAAGGCTGTCCTTGCCGCTCACTTTAGGCGGTACGAGGGGCGTGTGCCGCAGTTCTGCTACATCGAGCCAGAGAACGACGCGAGCATGGCCCTCTTCAAGAGCCTCGGATGGACGCCGTTACCATGGATGACGTACTGGGTCTTTGAGAAGAGCGTGCAGCCGTCTGTATAGTCTAGCAGAATACATTAGAGTCTAGAATATATGCCCAATCTAGAAGCCCTGCTCGGCAAGATAGTCCGACTGGTGTCAGCTTGGTTCTGCTCGCCGAGCTTGAACGCCCCCAGGCCTTCTGCCCTCCCTCCCCGACTCACCATCTCGAGATAGAACGTTGCGGGCTTGAACTCGATCGGCCTACCAGTCAGGCTCGACATCATATAGTTGAGCTGATTGACCCATCCGATCAAGTCGAGGTGGTTGACGCCAAGCAGGGTGCCGCGATACTCGCCCCATTTTGCGGACGATACGCTCACCATGCCGTCGTTTGGCCCCTCCTTGGCGTAGATTACCGACCAGGGCCAGCGGAACGTGTCGAACAGACCTGCCTCGTACGACGCTCCCCACGAGTAATACTTGACATCTGGGTGGTCGATGACCTCGGTATTGAACTCCTTCATCGCACGTGTCCCGAGGGCCGTAAACGCCGCGCCATCTCCAGAGTTGGGTAAGTCCATCGCCTGCATGATGCCCAGGAGCTGGGCCAGTCGCTCGCGCCCGATCACGTTGTCGATCACGTAGTCGGCGAACGGCGAACCGCGGTGCGGCGTGCTGACCGTGGTCAAGGAACAGATGTTGAACTCGCTTGGCTTGATCTGCGACGCGAGATAGCGGCAGTCGAGACCGCCCATCGAGTGCGCGATCAAGTTGACCTTACGCCCAGGGAAACGGTCCTTGATCGAGTTATGCAGCACCTCGGCGCGTTCCATGATACTCCCAGTAGCAGGGACGCGGCATATAAGCACCTCGCACCCATTCTTCTCGAGCACCTCGCGGATTCCTCGCCAATGACTAATCTGGAGGGAGGGGAGGTTGACCGGGCCGAGAAAGTCGAAGCCAAGCAAGCCGTGACAGAGCACAATCGGGCTCTGCGGCGTCCGGTACTTGATCTTGTGCTTGGCGGATTCTTCCTCCTTGGTCGCCGCCTGATCCTCCTCGGAGAGCATGCTGTCAATACGACCCTTGCTCGTGCTGAACATGCGCTGGGCCAGTGCGCTCGTCGACGTGCTCAGTTGCCGTCGCTGTCCGTCCACACTATTCCGCACCTCCTTGAACGTCGGGAGACTCGGCATGCTCGGTATCCCAAAGAGCGGCTTGGGTTGGTCCGTGCCGCGCCGCCACTGCTCCGAGATCGTCCGCTGTAGGTGCCGGTCCTCCTCCACGCTTTCCTGTCGTGTGAGCGGCAGGCCCGTTGCCGGATCGAGCTCGGGAAACGCGCTGGCGCCATGCCGCTCCATCAACATGTGTTGGTGGAAGTGTGCTGGTCCTGCCGCGTTCGGGCGCCATTCCCATTGTCGGTGCTCCTCGGTCGTGGACACGTATACCTCCCGCGGGCGCGGATGATATTCGTCTGCACTGGCGAAAGAGAGGGAGGCTGTCGGTGCCGACGTGCTCAATATGCGAGTCATGAGGCGGGGGCGCAGACCGACGCCGGCCGCGCCAGCGTGATGTGCTAATGGTGGTCGGGTGAGGAAGGGTAGGGCCTGGGGCGACGTGGATGAGAGGAGCGATTTGGAGGACCGCGGTGAGAGCGAGGGGGAGGGTAAGTCGAGTGGCGAGTGGAGAGCCTCCTCAAGCATACTGCTCAGCGAGGCCGTTGCTCTCAGAGGACGCAGCGGGCTACCCGGCGCCGCGCCCGCGCGGGCCTTGCCCTTCTCTTTAGCTGTTGGAGAGGGTGGGGTGGGTGGGGATAGCGAACGCCGTGGAGGAGAGGGGTAGAGTGGGGCGGCCGGCTCGGACGACCAGTCGCCGCCCGGCAGCGCCGCGGCTGGCGGGCGCGATGTCATTGCGAGTGCGAGGAGGCGGCGCGAGCGGATCGAGCAGAGCATACGCCGTGGATGGATAGAAGCCAAAGCCAAAGTCGACTTGGTGGTGGTGTGGTGCCTTTTTCCGGGCCGCATCGCGCGATCACCAAAACGTCATATCACCTGTAGTCAACTTGTCAACAATCCATACACCAACAAACAACAAAACATGCCAGACTGCGTCAGTCCGACACGCCGTACGCACCGGCCCGCGCCGCCATCGGTGCTGGAACGCCCACCAGACGACGAGCTCCCTCTCCAGCTCGCACTGGGGTGGGTGCTGCTACGAGTGACACCGGCGAATGAACATGGCGCCATGATCGACCTGTTTTCACGAACTTTTGTCGCGGACATCTTGGCTGTGATCGCAACGGAAGCGCTCGAAGTAGGTCCAACACATATACGGCTGACAGCAGGTGAACTCTACACCCGCGACGTTTGGCACGCTCCGCACATCCGTCGACACGCTCGTGAACAAGGAGAGCGTGCGACTGCAGCACGCCATCAACAAGCGACGCGAGAAGGGGTTTCCTGTGTCTGATGACATGGCGAACCTCGCGTGCACAACGGGATGGCTGGACGCATTTGTGTGTATCCGCCTAATCACGCTGACTCTAGCGCGAACAGTTTCGCGACGTCACAGACGGAGGAGCGACCATCGACCGTGAGCTTTCGCCCTTTCGTAGTAGCTAAGAGCAGTGATCGAGCGCGACGTCGCGGCTCGAATCGGCGAGGACGACGGTGTGATCCTAAACAATCCCGAGCCACTGGAGTGTTTGTCTCCACTGGGTCTGTACTTTCGCGCTCTCGTCGTCAAGCTCCGCAAACTTGGCTTCAGCGAGACTGGCAAGCTCAGCGGGAGGGTCGCGGCGTGGTGCGAGGCCGGACTACAGGAGTACTCGTGGGAGACAGCGCGTGAGTCCAGCTGACGAGTTTCCGTAGCTGACCGGCAGAGGATATCGAACGGCGCGACCCGAACCCGTTCCCCGAGACAAGGGGGATGACACGCATCAGCCACATGGAGCAGCACATGGAGGCGCTCGCGACAGGGGACTTTGTCGGCGCGCAGCAGGCGTTGGTGGCATTTTACGACTACCGAGCCCAGATGGGCGACTACGACGACAAGATGGCGCCACACACGCTTCTGAACCTGAGTGTGTTCCATTACAGGACAGGCGGGATGGAGGCGGCGCGAGAGGTGAGCTGAATACTTGTGCTCGAGCTCACAACAGGCGGTGGAAGAGGCGATCCGTATCGCGCGCCGGGCCAACGACGCCGACGCACTCCAGCAAGCCCTCAACCTCCAACATCGCCTCACGACCGAAAACGAAGGCGCCGCGTGGCCATCAGCGATGTTACCTGCCGTCAAGCAGGAGCCTGTCCCCTTGCGCCGGCTGATGCATGGCGTGACGCCCGCCGACGACCTGTGGTCCCTCGCTGCCGCGCTGGACATGGGCGAGCCTGTCCCCGTCGCCTTCAGGCGGATCTATACTGCTCTTGGACGAGCGACGCCCCTCGCTCCCAGTGCAGAGATCCAGCCGCTCGACCCTGGCGCGTGGCATGCAGCCCAAGCAAACTTGTGGGCATTGTTGGGCAGCGAAAGCCTGGCAAGCTTGCACGAGGACGTGGCGCTGGCTGACGCAGGGCCAGACGTCGCACTCCAAGTATCCATCTCCCGGGCGGAGCGCATGGCACAACGCGGAGCGTTCGAGGACGCCCTCGCCCTCCTTCTGCGCCTGGCTGAGGGGCTGGACCACGCGGCCTACAGGACATGGACGCGGGCTGTGTGGGCTACCCTCGGACGTCAAGTTGCTCTCGCCCAAGATACCGAGGCTGACAAGGTCCTCCGTGGTCTCCACTCGGATTCGAGTGCACGGTTTGGCCCAGGCGGGCCGGCACGCGATCTGTGGGAGCCCAGCGCAGCGCCGAAGGAGGAGCGCGGGATCGTCTTTGCTCACAAGCACGTCATGGACACCGTCAAGAGCGTACGCGCAGGGCTGGACGCCGACCCGCCCACCCCACCGCACCTGCTCCTGCGGCACACTCTCGCGTCACTCGAGCTCTCAGCTGGCCTGGGTCTATGGCCCCCCTACCGCGCCGGCGTCGTGTGCCTCGCGGACGTGCTGCTCGGGATGGACCTGCCGCGCAAGGCGGACACCGAACTCGAAGCTGTGTGGGACGAGCTCGTCGCTGGCCACGATGCTCTGCTCCTCGCGCGAGGGGCACTGGCTCGCGCCAAAGCGTGGGCGTTCCTGGCAATGGGAGGGAGTCAGGAGGAGGGAGAAGAAGAGGGAGGTGAGGCGCTTGCGCGCGCAAGCGAGTACGCCGACCTCGCAGCAGCCAAGGCGCGTGAGGCGTCCACCGCGCATGTCCTGGCGCAGACCGCGATTCTGCGCGAGATGCTCACTGAGATGGGCGCACAGCCTGGGTCAAGCCTCGAGTTGGCCGGCGGACTCAGCGACACAGTTCGGCGCGTGGGCGAGGTCATGCGCCTCGTCGGCGTCCGCGTCGCCCAGGGTTGGAAGTAGATAGATCAGCTCATTTGTACCTAATACCCAATGCATAGTCCGGCTCCTTGTTGTGTATATTTCCTGGGCAGAGCGCCGTCCACCCAGCCCATTGCACTAGTCGTGCATGATCGCAAAGAGACGGAACTCCTTGCGACCCTGCGGATCGCGTGAGTCAGGCAGCAGCTCGCAGCTGAGGCGGTGTCGGCCTGGTGCCAACCCAGTCGCAACCTTGTCCACGATGCCCATGTTGCGCTCCTTGATGTCCCAGTATCCGTCAAGGCGCACGCCGCCGATCCGGTCCGAGTCGACCCAGCACCACACGGACCCGAGGCCGTAGTGCGCGCTGCGCTGGTACCCGATGGCGACTGTACCCGTTGCTTCTGAGCGTGGCCGCTTCCTCCGTCCCTTCGCACGTGCGGAGGCACGCCCACGCTGTTTATCTGCCTCGCGGCTGTCGGGTCGACGCGTTTCCTGCGCCTGCGCGTGGTCGGCTGCGAGCCGGCGCTCCGGATGCGGTTCGTACTCGGCGATCGGATCATCCATGGGCTCCTCGTCGTACGTCTCAACCGCCACTGTCTCAGCCGTCACGAACTCGAACGTCGCCACCGACCCAGGTTCCCGCGCGACCATGTACCGCTTCTCGTCCCATGCCCAAGTCTCCCAGCCAGAGTTGGTCGTGAACTGGATGCCCTGTTCGCCCTTCTCGTCCAAGTTGGTGCCCGAGACGCCGGCGTGCAGGCGGGGCGAGTTCATGCTACTGCACACTGGTGGACGGCGGCCGGGCATGTCTGACGGGTTGAAGGATGCCGTTAAGCTTGTGCTCGGGATATCGTACACCCGCTGTGCGGCGCGTAGGCGCTTGGCACCGAGACGGCCTAAGAGGCCGCCTGGCGAGACGATGGAGAGCTGCTGCGAGAGGTAGCTGATGATCAGACCTGCGGCGAGGGCATGGCCCTTGGCTGAGATCTGAGGTTAGTAGTACTGAAGGCGTAGGTTGGTAGGCGGATGGGCGATGATGGGACACGGGAGGTTGGGGCGCAGGTGGGAAAGGATGAGTCACTCACGTGCATCAGATCGACGGGCACACCGCCCCACTCGCGCACCTTGTCGTCGCCGAGGCGCACATCTCCACCAGTCCGGAACCAGCGTGGCAGCTGGACGTGCGGGTCGGCAAGGATACGGGGGAGAAGGATATCCCTGATGCTGAGGGAAGTCACGTCATAGTACGCAAGCACGTCGGCGTGGAGCGCCGAGCTGCTCACGAGAGACGGGAAGAGGGTGGTGAACGTTTCGAGGTTGATGATGGCTGGAGCCGAGTCGAGTTCGAGCACGGATCGCACGAGGTGCTCGTACTTGGGCACGACATCGAGGGAGAGCATATCGTTGATGCCAAGCTCAATGAGCACGAGATCCGGAGCGGGCGCGATATGCTCCTTGAAGCACCACGCAAAGTAGCCCGAGCCGACACCACCCTGCGCGCCGTTGACGAACGCGTTGTCGGGGTGAGGGAAGGTCGCGTTGAGCCACTCGAACACGAGCACATGTAAGTTTTCCGGAGAGTAGAGGGTTGAGGCGCCCATACCGGCGTCGGAAGGCGGGTGTACGTGATCCTCCTCGCTTGGGTTGACAAGTCCGCGCCCCTTGGACACTAACGTCAGCTAACCCAGGTGTCAAAGGACGTACCGCTCCCCCCGATGGCGGCGACTGTGAAGGGCTCGCCGCGTTTCGCCTTCTCGAGGAAGCGGTGAATTCGCGCGCCTGTGCCGGTGTGTTGCGTCGCACGCGCAATCTCCCAGGCGCGGATTGCAGCCTGGTCCATCGTGTCTTTTCCGCCGAGGAGGCGGTGGATGTATCCGGTCCCGTTGGTGTTCGGGAGAAGGCCTAAGTCGGTGAACCTGGGTCTCATGTCGTGCGAGAGGAGGAGGAAGAGGCCGAGGAGCACCACCACAAGGAGTGCGGTACGCACGCGGGCAGTCTTGAACTTGGAGTTCCTCATCGCATGAGTGTGTGTAATTGGTGGACGATGAGGCGTTGTCAAGGCATGCCTGGAACGAAAGGACAGGTGGTGGGGAAGCGAGTAGCCTCAATGATGGCCTGTTGAGGAATGAATGAATTCCAGGCGTTCCATGAACAATCTCCTTTACAGCGATTAAGGGGCTTACACCAGGCAACATCACCAATATAGCCATCGTCCCTTTGTAGCTGTCTCCATTGACATGCTGCTGTACATGAGGTTACATAGAGGCCGTCAGGCCTTCTGCCCATCGTGGTCGTGCTATAGAGTCTATCACGAAATCGCCATCACTCCTGCCTCGCGATCACAGGTCGCCAGGCACACCGAGCCTCGCGACATCCAGCCACAAGCGGACGCGGCGTGACGCGATACACAGCTGTGTGCGTCCTTAACTGCACACATCTACTTGGACGCGTTCTTAGCCTCTAGTATTGTCAGCTGGACGTCGTGATATGGGAGCTGAACAGAGAAGCGGTTGTCTCCCCGCCCGGACTCACCCCGACGCGTCCCGTCCTCCAACAGAGTGGTGTCGACATCCCGTGCCGGCAGGCGGACGTAGCGCACAACCGAGCCACGGATGAACAGGTTCTTCACGGCCATCTGTGGTCAGCAGCTAGAACCCCCACGTGAGAGCTATCGTCCGCTGTGCGCTGGTAACACCTCGGCGTCGGCGTGCGCTCAACTCACCATGTGCGGGAACTGCGCGGGGTCCTTGACCTGGATGCCGTCCAGGCGGATGTTAAGGAACCTGGAGTTAGCGGGGACGTGGCGATGAGTGGATGGCGCGAAAGAGGAGGGGCTGTGGGGATGCAGCGAACAACGGCTGGGTCTCAAAGACGACACCCTCGTCCACCGCGCATGGCGGTAAGGGCAGCTATTGCAAGGGCAGCCCAGTAGCTCAGCAGCCACCGTCCAACCAGTCCATCACACATTATGCTCAGCGTGAGCAGCACCGATGATCCCGCCCCAAGCCCAGCTGCACGACGTGCAACTCGCAGTCGGGGTAGCGGGTGACATGCGCTGGACCATTCTCGGCCACCTTCCTCGACTGCCTTCTTCCACACAGCATCTCCGGGTGCAGACACTAGCACACTCACTGGTCGACCGACTTCAGCGTGCCCGAGATACACAGGTCGTTCTTGAGCTCGACCTCGATCACCTGGTCGGTGAGGGTCTTGAAGAGGCTGGTGTCAGCTCGACGAACTCGCGGCAGCTGCAGTCGCCAGTGTATCTGAATGTCGGACGCAGCCCAAGATGAGAGAGGGAAGAGGAAGCGAGGTGAAGCGGAGGAAGGCGAGGTGAAGCGGAGGAAGGTGGACCACCGCCGAACGCAGAAGGCAGGCGCGCATGCGCTCTCCTCCATCCTCGGTGTTCCCCGTTCCCCGTCACCTGTTACCTCTCCCCGATCCCCACACCTTCCCGTCCATTCTGCCAAGCTCAGGCGGCCGGTCAGCCAGCTTTCCGGATTAAGATGAGGGCAAAATGAGGGCGCAGGCGCTCTTGAACAACACCGCGGGACACTCGCACCGAACCGTGGAGAAGACTCACGAGAAGATGAGCTGCGTGTCAGCTTCTGGACTAATCATTCAAGCTGTACTTACCATGACGCGATGCTCTGCAGGAAAGGGGTATCAGTTGTTGAGTGGTGGCCGTTGTGGGAGGTTGATTGACATTGACGTCGAGAGGTGGGTAGGTCACTTTGAATTCGGCACGTGGCTTTTATTTGAACCTCCCTTTAACAAATGGTAATATGTTCCACTTGGTTGAATGTACTGTTCCGGGCATTTCTCCATGCTTAAACTGCAGTTGAAACCTGTCAGACTAGATCTGGTGCTCCCGTCTTGTGCAAGAAACTTTCCTTCATGGATGGTGAACTGACCTCCTCAATCCAGCGACGACAAACAAACATCGCAGAGTGCGGTATCACCTCCCAGACGTACTTTCAAGTTTACCGACAAAGTACCAAACAATCCTCGGCGGCCACCAGCCTCTAGTCCAAGACAACTTATAGACTAGTCTGGGTTCTGACCCAACCCAAGGTCCGGACATGGTACATCGGCTACAGTGTTTAACTAATACTTATAGACAGCAGACTGTCCGGCGAGCATCGCGCTTCTCCGATACAACCACCGTGACGAACTATCTGGGCCGACGATCGCTCTCCACGGCTATCCGAAACACTCCGGCCCGACTTGGTCTCTGAACATTTAGCGAGGTGCTTATACTCCAGGGGTGCATCACCTTACTCTTACTGGCCTCCCAACACCGGTGCTCGGGGATCCAGTTAACGTGAATATAACACCAGTTAACCTGAAGTAGCAAGCGCCGTAATGTCAAACGAGACGTAATCCTGGGCTCCAATCCAAGACATTGCGACCTCTGTCACGGTCTGCCTGCATGCCACACCCAGCTCATGTACTGATCGACATGAAGCCGGAGCGGCACGGTCCCGCTACCCCCGGTACAAGCCAACCTTGTTCCAAGTATCGGTGCCAAGACTAGCTGGGTAGGTTGTGGTTGGGCCAGGAGAGACATAGGTAACGGAACTCGGGGCGGGAGGTCCCGTCTCCTGCCTTCCTGGGTGGGCTAGGCACGTGTTGGCTTGGGATATGGTAAACTACTGTAGCTTGAAACGCCGGGTTATCTCGTTATCGGCATGGGACGCGTACCTGTACCGAGTGGTAATGACCATGTGCGGTCCACCTGTTTTCCTGTTCGGGGCCGTCTCATCTTAGCGCTGTATCGAGCCGTATTCTCTCTGGCTCTGGGCTATATAATCCCCATCCCTCCTCCTCCAATCTTTCATCCATCAATCTCACAATGAAGCTCTTCGCCACTCTCGCTATCGCTGCCTTCGCCGTCCCCGCCCTCGCTGCCCCCGCCCCTGAGGCCGAGGCCGCCGAGGTCTCGCACGACAAGCGCTTCTTCTCGTGCAAGCTCAAGGGCGCCAACTGCCGCGCCTTCTGCGCCTCCTTCTGCTACAAGGACACTGGTCTCTTCACCCTCGGCCAATCCTGCTTCCTCGGCAAGTGCAAGTGCTTCACTCCCGACGGCCGCAAGGTCCGCTGGCCCGCCTGGGAGGTCGCCAAGGGCAACTACCCCGACTGGCCGTCGGCTTGCCACGGCGGCTGCAACGTCTGCGAGGCGAAGGACTGGTACGACCTCCCCACCACGACCGAGGCCGACCCCGAGGCGTAAACCAAGTCGCCCACCGAGCCCGAGCTATTCTCTCGCACCGTCTCCGATGACTCCGGACGCTATTTCTTCATACTCCTATAGGTTATACAATCTCCTCTTTATTACGACATGGTGTGGGAGGACTCGACGTCTCAGAGTTTCGGGTTAGAGGGATACATGGCGACCCAGGGATGAGGGTTGGTTCCGCATCTCTGGGCCAGGGGCTTTGGGGGGATGTGTCAGAGGTGTCACAGCGCATCAAAGTGGGTCAGTCATGGGTCATTGGTCATAAGTCTCAAAAAACAGTCGCGTCAACTTGGTTTAGTTTGCAAGTTGCAAGCCGCCGAGGTTGAGGTCTCATCTCATGGCCTGCTCTCAACTCTAGGCAGACTATAGGTCTAGAGAGTCTAGTGCAGCCAAAGACGGGTACCGGCCAGCGCCCCTGTCTCAGATGTCGGTCGTCGGCGACGGGGCCGACAGGAGATAAACAACAATCACGTGACAGATCGAAATCGAGTCTCCGACAAGTCAACTGGCCAACTGTTGCATGCATCGCCGCTCGACACGAGTTATGAGTCAACCGAGTTGTGCTGGGCGCCAGTGGTTCCGATCAGAAGTAGTGGATGCATTGCCCTTGCCTTGCTGCGGGCTGCGGGCTGCGGAGGGTCTGTGCGGCCACGAGATTAGCAGGCAGGCACAATGTAAACAACGCCACTAACTCTCATCCATTCATCTCCTTCATCTCTTCTCATCGACATGGCCCCAATCAGCTTTAACGAGGGTAGTTTGCTCGCTCGCGCAGACTGGAGCTCGCCAGAACACTGGACGCCGAACCCGACACAGCGGGTCACCCTCATCGTCGCGGGGTGCTATGTCCTCGTCATTGGGATATGTACGTGCTTGGGCCCTCTCCTTATCAGATGAGCTGACGACAGTGGTACGTCCCATCCCATCCCAACTGACACCAGTGGCACGTCCCGGTCCTCTGCGAACTCATCTACCCCTTCAAGCTCCTTGTACGCCTCCCATCTCCTAGATTTCAAAGCTAATCAGACCGTCGGGTTGCACGAGATGAGCCATGCCCTCGCTGGGGTACTGACATGCGCCCGAATCGAGAGCATCCAAGTACGTCTCTCCAAACCTCGCTAACCTAGCTCGACCCAAACGAGGGGGGATGTACCCGCATGCGCGGTGGTATACAACTTGTGAGCCGCGTTTACAGCTAGCAAGCTCCTCTTCATAGCTGAAGCAGATCACACTCCCAGCTGGATACCTAGGCTCGTCGGCGTTCGGGGCGGCCCTCATCGCCTGCGTAAGTCGTATCTGGAGTCACTGATTCAAGGGCTTCGACATCAACGCTTCCAAGGTCGCGTGCCTCGTCCTTGCGCCTCTACTTCTTATCACCCTCTGGTGGGCGCGACGGAGCTGGGTCGCGTACGCCACGTTCCTCTTCACTGGCATTCTGATCGCCGTCGCTTGGCTCGTATACCATTCCGTCGGGCTCCGCTTCCTCGTGCTCTTTATTGGCGTTATGTCGTGCCTGTACTGCATCGTGCGTTTTGATCGGACGAGCTGACCCAGTGGGACATTGTCGACGATACACTCAAGCGCAAGATTGCGGCAAGTGATGCGAGCCAGTTCGCAAAGGTCGTGCACTTCGGCAACTCTTATGTCTGGGGTGAGTTTGGTGTGGGCGCACTGACTCAGGCACGTTCTGGCTCCTCATCTCCATCCTCTGTAAGTGTTGCTAGACCGCACTGGCGAGCTCATACAGTCTTCGGCGCCGGTCTCGTCCTGGGCATCGCTGCGTTCAAGACGTCGTGGGACGACCAGATAGCCGCGGCCGACCGTTTCCTCGGGGGTGAGTCCAACTCGAACGAGCTGACCCCAGGATCGCCATGGTAGTCTATAGTCCCAATGCATATCTAGAAGATGACCTGGTGTTAGCGCTATCGAGATGGCAGCTCACCTGTGACAGGTAGTCGGCAAACATGCCTGCCCAGATCAGAGGGCCGGTCACGTAGCCGTTCGACGTAAACTTGTTCCAGCAGTCGGCCCGGCTGTCGAGGTCGACAGTGATCACCTGCCACGCGAGGTGAGCCGCGCCGCCCACACACGAGATGGCGTAGTACAGCGGCCCGGCACCCATCGCGTACCCGGCGTACGTGAGAGCGCCAATGAAGCCCGTGTACAGCGTGCTGATAATGGGCTTGGACTTGTCGCCCCAAGCCAACGCAGTCGACTTGACGCCGGCAGTCACGTCGTCGCGCTTATCCTGTTGTCAGCGCATTCTTCTTAGACTCACCTGGTGCGCATAAATAGTGTCGTAAGCAACGCAATACACCACGCAACCGGCGTACAACGGCGCAGCAACGCTCCAGTCGACGCTGCCCGCGACGGCACTCCATCCCAGAAGAGCGCCCCATTCGAAACACAGCCCGAGCACAATCTGGGGATAGTACGTGATCCGCTTCATGAAGGGATAAATGAAGATGAGGGGCAGACTCGCCGCCCCGAGGACGATCGAATACATGTTGAGCTGGGTGAGGACGCCGAGTCCGAGGAGGAGCTGCGATCCGAGGAAAATGGTTGCGGCTTTATGCGTGACGGTTCCCGCGGCGAGGGGACGTGTTGCCGTGCGCTCTACCTTTGCGTCCATCTTGGCATCCCACATGTCGTTGATGATGCAGCCTGCACCGCGCATCACCATCGCGCCAACACCGAAGACGGCCAGGTACCACAGCGGAACCCACAGCGGTGCGTGGGTCGCTGTCGAGGCCATGGTGATCGCCCATGCGCCGGGCCAGTAGAGGAGGAGGGCGCCGATCGGCTTGTCCCATCGCAGGAGGTAGAGGTAGGGCTTGATGCCGGCTGCCCAGGTCGGAATGAAGCGGTCAAAGGCGGTAGGTGGGGCGGCGGGGGCAGATGGAGCAGTTGCCGCCGCTTGGGAAGATGATGCGGAAGCGATGGAAGAGGAAGCCGGCGTGTCGGCGAGGGAGCGGCGGGGAACGGTGTGCGCAGGAGCAAGGAAGGAGGTCTTGGGAACGGCGCGTTTTGCGGTTTGTGTGGAGAGACGCGCGAGCGGGGCAATGCGCCGCACGGTCGCGCCGACTCCCAGCCCGGTGCGCGCGCACGCCGAGCGCGCGAGCAGAGGGATCATTTTGGAGATCGGAGAAGTGGTGAGTTACCAGAGAACATGAGCCACAACATTTCGGTTGCACCGATCACACCCGCATTCCAGGCACGCTTCTATCTATCGCCATCTCATCCATCTCTGCACCCTTACCACACCAACATTTTCAAACTCTGGTGATCTCGTAACCCCGTCTCGCTGCTCAACCCAACGCTATCACAAGGAATGCATGACTGGAGCAGAAGACTGTAACATGTATAGCAGCAGCACAACATCGCGGTATGCATCAACAAGATCGCCATCTACGAGCTCTTGAGAGACACTTCGGACAGCACACGGAACGCCTCCTTGTACGCGTCCAACAGGGACTTGACGCGCGTCCGCTCCGCTACGAGCGCCTCGTCCTCGTGTAACAGCTCACCGAACAGCTCTGGCTTGTAAAGCTGCGTGACCAAGCGCTGCTGGATCGCATCCCTCGAGAAGTTGACCTGTGGTTAATGGTGTCCAGCAATGACGACTCACGAGCAGGTGCATGATCGCCTTAGGGGTCAGGTCCTGGATTGTCTGTCGCACAATGCTGAAGTAGTTGGCAATGAGGGAGCGGATGAGGTTCGCCTCCATCTCCTCCTTTGGCGTCAGATGGACGGGCTGCTCCGACGGGTCGATGTGTTTGCTCAGGCTCTTCATGTCAAAGGCCGCGTTCGTCTGGTCCAGGCCGCCGGGAGCACCGCCAGTTCTACGCGTACCGAGATCCGGCAGGATGTCATGCGTCGACGTCGCTGCTGTGCGGGGCTCGGGACCGCCACGGCGGTGGTGGCCAGCGCCAGATGACCCTGGGCCCATCCCGTTGGGCCCGCCCGGCCCGCCGAAGAAGTAGTTGAGGAACGTCTCCTTGGCATTGTTGGCGTTGTGGTTCGGCGAGCTACCGAGACCCGCTTGTGTCGACCCTGGGTGCGGTGACCGGGGACCAGAATGCGAAGAGGCTCTGAAGTGTCCTGACTTGGCCGCGTCGAGGATCTTGGAGCCAGAGTTGCGAGCCTCGGGCACAGAAATGGTCGAGCCCTTGCCGTGATGGTGGCCCTTGGTGCTACCATTGACAGGGAGGGGAGCGTCCGAGTCGGACGAAGACTCGTCGCCCTCGAGAACAGACTCGTCAGGCGAGATGAGGGGCCTGGGTGGCGGGAGCGAGATCTGGGCGCCAGCACGCGCAATGGCAGCAGTGCCAGCCTGGAAATCGGGGTGGTTCGTGTTGATGTATGCTGCCTGGATCTGGATCAAGCTCGAGACGTAGTCGGACGTGGGCCCAAGACGCTCGCGGAGGAGCTCCGACACGACCTCTACGAGCTGGGCGTGGAGGCCGGGGAACCGCTGGAGCTCAGGGCTGGTCGAGTTGTGGCAGATCTTCATGAGCTCCTCGTAGACGAGCTCGACGCAACGCAAGCTCGGTGGCTCGAGCAGCCTGATCTGCGGCTTGACCAGGAGGTCGAACGCCACTTCGGGAACAAACATCGAGGGCCTGGGGCCGGTCGAGTTGCGGATCGCGGTGCGGATGTCGGTAACGGTGAGGTTCTGAGTGGGGTCGATCGACTGCAGAGCGTGACCAAACACATCGTTGAAGATGTAGTAGATGCGCGCGCCGCCACAAAGCTCCTTGGTCGAGATGTCAAGGCTCGTACCCTCGATGGACGAGACAAAGTCTCGGGCAAACTCGGTCATGAGCTTGAGGATAAGCGAGCCGCGGTGTTGCTCGCCGAGGAAGGTTGCATCGCCAAACGAGTTGAGCTCCTGCTGCGTCTGACCCATCAACGTGTTGAGACGCGCCTTCATGTCTGGGAGCTTTTCCCGGATGTGGTTCATGAGCACCTGGGGTCAGTGGAGCATGAACAGGGTGCGCACAGAGTTGAGAGTCTTGGCCAGGAAGCGCGTGCCGCAGCGGTGAGAGATGTTGCGGTACACAGGGTGCTGCGTGAAGAACTCCTCTTCCTTGCGGCGCGCGTCCTCCATCGGCAGGTCGAGGTTGATGTCCTGCTGCGAGCGGTTCACGACACCAATAAACCCGAGCTTGAGCGGGTATGTCCGCCCGGTGAGAACGTCGAGGGCGTTGGTCCCGGCGTCCATGAGGTCAAGCTTCGTGAGCACACCGAGCGTGCGAAGGCCACGGGGGTCGACCGTGCGCGCCAGCTTGAGAGCGTCCGAGTTGGCCAGGTCGACGTTGGCCGGGGAAACCGCGAGGATGACCCTGGTGTTAGTTGTCACAAGCGCACTGCAACGCACGCATTGGGGTTGGTGATGTAGTCGAGCACGAGGTTCTTGATCTGGCGCTCAATGTCGCTAGGCTGGTCGCCAACGGGCACCTTGGTGAGACCGGGAAGGTCGACAAGGGTGAGGTTGAGCACACCTGGTCCGTAGATTTTGAGGTTGATGGGCAGCTTTGAGACGCCCTGCGGAGGTCGTCAGCAGAGCTCATCGGCGCCACGAGCACACGTATGCGGACTCACCTTGTTCTGGCCGGCGACGCGGAAGGTCTCGGCCTCAATCTCCCGACGGACCTCGTCAAAGTCGGTGAAACGGCGGTTGAGGTGGAGGAATTCGGCATAGTCGATGCCAGTGTCGCCGCCCATCGAGCGGCTTGAGCCAGACTTGCCGCCGCCGAGGTCTGGGAGGTACCCGTCGTCGCGCGTGTTGCGGTCTGGCGAGCTGCGGCCACCTTGCGACGTGCTCGCCTGAGTGGCTCCGCCAAGGCCTGAGGTGTGAATGAGTTGGAGGACGAGTGGGCGGCGGGTCACGATTCCCGAGCCGCGAGGAAGAAAGTCGCGTCCGACAATGGTCTCGAGGACGGACGACTTGCCCGACGACTGGGAGCCAACGACGACGATCTGCGGCAGGTCAACTGCATCGCCGCCGATGGCGTTGAACGTGTCCTGGAGCTTGTTGACGAGTGCGATGAGGTCGCTGTCCATCTCGGTGTTGCCTTGTAGGGTTGGGCCGAGCGAGGTGTGGTGATACAATGGAGTGGGAGAGTCGTTTACAGTGGAATGCGAGATATGCCGTGGTTTGAGTGCAAGTTGGTTTGAGGCAAGGAAGGAAAGGGTAGTTGGGTTGAATGTCAAAAGTCAAGTTGGTTTGCCAAAGCACCAAAGGTTGTAAAAAGGGTGGTTTGTAGGTGTGAAACGAAGTGTCCAATGCCGGTCGTGGTCGTTGTCGTTGAGCCTCAAATGGATTTGAAGGGTCGATTGAGTGGCAAGTGGGCGTACGGCGTGGAGTCAAGCAAGTTGGAAGGTAAGAGAAGCGGGCCGTGTTGAGATGCCGAAGTGACAACGAAGCGACTTGGTGGGGCCTAGACGGGGGGGGGGGAGGAGGGGGGGGGAGGGGGTGGTCCGTAGTAATGGGTTGTGGGCCGTAGTCAGTCGTTCATATTCCAAGTGTGTTTGATCATACTTTGTGTACCTGGGTGAGGGTGAGGTGAGGGTGCGAGAGCCTGAGAGGCTTACAGAGTTACAGAGGCGACTGACGCGTCAGGGTAAAGCGTGTTGGGAGGTTTGTGTGTGCGCGGCAGTTCGGCCTCGGCTCTGCCTTAATGCTGCTTGCCCTTTACTTTACACTTATTTGATTCCGCTCTCGCAATCGATCAATGCCATATGGTAGATATGACATATGCCTTATGCCAGTCTGCTCTCAACAAGACCGCAAGACTGCTCTACGTCACTACATCTCATTGCAATCCACTCGGCCATGGCTATCAGGTCATGTGGGTGATGACACCTTTAGACTCAACAGAGCAAGACCACTTTGCAATATGCATATTGTAGCTGCATAACTCACACCACATATCATCAACCGTCCAACGGTTAGTCGACAGATCGACGGTCGCGTGACTTATCCAAAGGAAAATGTGACACCCTCGTATGCTCGTATTCTCGCATGCTCGCATGATGGAGGGCATTGGTGCATGCAGGTACGAATGTTAGCTTGTTAGCTTGTTAGCATATTAGCATATTAGCTTATTAGCATGTTAGTCACGCTACCACGCTGCCACTCTGCCACCCTTGGCGCCGAATTGGGTACCGCTTTTCAAGTGTGGAATCCTTGTTCTCGCACTCGCACTCGCACTCGCACTCGCACTCTTACTCTTTGCCAACTCCCACGCTATCTATGGATATCGCTGCCTTCCTCGCCTTGGTTGACTCAACCCTCGCACAACACTCTCTTAATCGCACAACTTAGATTTGTAGTTGTTCTTCACTTTTTCTCTCTTCACTTTGTGTTTCCTTCCGGCCCTCGTATCTGTACTGTACCACTTGCAGTTCTCTGCTCTAACCACCTCCCACCTCCCACCTCTCACCTCCCACCTCCCACCTCTCTCTCCCTCTTCTCTTCCCAAACCTCGAAGAGTCTGCCAACATCTCCTTCCTCCTCCTTACTTAGACAAACCCCCATTTTGTCCCGTGTCACCCGGTATCGCCCAAGCTTCTTGTCATGGGGAAGAAGAATAAGAAGGGTAAATCGTCCAAACCGCCGCTCGACACGCCGCCGCTCGACACACCGCCGCTCGACACTCAGGTTGTCCAGTCGGACCCATCAGTAGACTCACTTCTCACAGTTTCTGACGAGGAGCCGTACGACCACCTTAAGCCGAAACGCCATCCCTTCCTTCGTGTCGACAAGGACAGTGCCGTCCACGATCGAATGTGGCTCATAACGGTCGGCAGAGCGTTTCCCCTCGAGTGCGCCTTTGTGGGTGCCCTGATTCTCACAGAACCATGGCTTGCTTACGCCGTATTCGACGATGGTCTTTGGGTGAGACAGCAGACGAGAGAAGGCCACTGACGTGCCAGAACGAAATTGTCAATTTGCGAAAGGGTGGACTCCCAGAGATCGAATTGTGGGCAACGCTCATCCACCTTTGGGTTAGTTTCGTTGTACATGATTCGCATCTGACCTCAGGCTGTCCTCTCCAGCACGAACCTGGAGTATATCCACAACCTCTGTCGAGAGAAAGGCATCTACCTCTTTCGTAGGGGCAAACCCAAGCGCCGCTGGTCCTTTACAATCATCAAAGGAGGCGCGCTGGGTCCCGTCAGACAGGTCCAGTATGTCGAGTTTAAATTCCAACTCGAGCCTTTCGAACGCATCCTCCACTTGAAAGACAAGGTTGAGGACCACGTCAGAAACACCAACCCGCGTGGTAGAACTCTTGAAGCCTTCGATGCGCGCAATGCCATCCTCGAGCTATTCCAACTTGGATGCCTTGGCGCCATGCTGTGTGAGAGAACTAGCAGCAAAAGCGAGTGTGCGTGTCCCCTCCATATTCACCTTCTCTACTCAACCCCCCGCTGGACCACAGCCAGCCAGGTGTTTTCAAACCTCCCCTGGGGGCCAACCGCCCCGGAAATGTCTAAACGCTGGGCGAAATCGGGCCTTGATTTCTACGACTTCAATTTCGCCAGGGAGGTTGCCAGGAAGGTTGCCAGGCTTATACCGACGAGCGAGGGCTTGGTTGAATCGGCCTTCGACATTCAGGATGTGCCGGCGCTCGACCCGACACGCAAGCACCTAAGTTCTTCAATCAGCTGGCGCCAGGAACGTGCCCAGGTCTCAATCACTGTATCCGGGGATGACAGACCAGATTCGGTATCCGTGGAGAGCGGTTTCCGCACTACACCGATTCTGCAAGCCACAGTTCCGCATAACCCTTGGGCTTCTTTAGTCATTCCTCCATTTTCCACCCCTGCTCCGCTGCCGGTGACTATTGTACATGGTCAAGTTCACCCACGCCCTCGGAAGGGTGTTGATGGTGATACGACCACTCCGTTCTTGAAAGAGCAAGAAAGCGACAACGCGGCGTTCACTGACGACACACCGCCACCTGCTAGTTATCTGGAACTGCCGGCAGCAGCTGGTGAAGGGACCGGTTGGCCCAGCAGCGAGCACGGCGACAACCCCAAGGCCGGCTTGACTCGGTAATTCTTTGAAGTAAGTTCCGAACCTTGGGCCGGCTGACCCGAGCTGTGTTGCACCGCGCCTTGCTACTGCCCGTCATAGAACACATTTGCCCCATTCAGGTGCCGGTCGCTGTAATATACCGATGTAACCTGTCCAACGTACCACGGACCCACAGACCCAAGTACCCACGTACACGCTGCATATTAGTTCGGACTATGTATCACCCGCCTCTACTTGGTCTTGGCCGACTCGGCCTCAACGCCCTCGGTCGCCTTGAGCTCCTCGGCATACCACTTAGTCCAGCGGTCGAGGCCGTCGGTGATACCCACAATCGGCGTGTATCCGAGGAGGCGGCGCGCCCGCTCGCTATCGTAGTATCGCTGCTGCGTGGCAAACGTAACGCGGAAACGGGTAAAGCCCGGCTCCTTTCCGGCAATCTTGGCCCACATCTCAGCCAGTGTGGCGAGGATGAGACCAACAGCCGCGGGGAGAACGATAGTGTAAGGCGGGATATGGCCGAGTGCGGCCCAAACCGCCCGCGTCCAATCCCAGAAAGCGACCGGCTCGCAATTATTAATAAAGAACGCCTGTCCAGCCACGCGGGGACCCGGGGCATCGTCCTCCTGGTCCGAGAGTGCGGCAAACTGGTCCATCTTGGACCGGAGAACAGGGCGGAGGTCTGCAGGGTCGACTTCGCCACTCTCAAACCGCTGGGCGAGGAGGAGATCGTGCTGGCTCGGGCTGGTATTGGGACCGAGGGGGTGGGCTTCAGAGGTAGGAATGCGATGGTTGGGAAGCGACAAGTTGACCCAGGGAAGGGGCTCGTGGAGGCCTGCAACGGGATAGGTGTCGGCCAACTTGTCGGCGGCGAGGAGGTGTGCGTGCGCGACATTCCCGACATAAGTCCAGTCAAAGAGGTTCTCGTTACTCCCGATCTGGAATTTGGTCTGCCCGTTCTTAATGACCGAATGGAAACCGCTGATGGCCTGTCTGTCTCCCGGTCCAAAGATACCGGATGGGCGGAGAGCACAGGTAAGCAGCCCTTCAGAGTTGGCCTGCAGTACCAGCTCCTCAGCCCGCGCCTTGGTGTAGTTGTACGCGTCCATCGGCACGGCTGGGTACGGGAGGCGCTCGTCGGCGTTGATCAGGTCTTCCTTGCCCGAGTAGACGACCCCGGCTGAAGACGTGTATACGAGTTTCGGGACGCCGGCGGCGCGGCATGCGTCGATGACGTTCTGCGTGCCCGTTACGTTTACTGCTTCGTAGACTGCGGGACCGCGACCGTGGGGCGGCGAGGCGGTGTGGATCACAATCTTGGCGCTGGACTGGGGTTAGTGCGACTGGGGTTATAGACTTGCCTTTGCAATCGCGTTCGCAACGTCCTCGAGCTTTGAGATATCGCCGGTATAGAAAGTGACGTTTCTGGTGTCAGCTACAAGGAACAGTACAGCTGCGATTCAATGATTCAATGATAGCAGCCGTGATTCAATGGATTGAATCGAGGAGATATACGTCAAGGAGCCAGCGGCGATCATGTTGGATGTCACCGAGTGGAGAAGACGGCAGCTCTCAGCGACGAGAGGTGACTGTAGCTCTGTAGAAACATGCTCTCTCCTACACGTGCCTGCCATCCTTGCCCGATTGACACGCTCGCCCACATCGAGCACGCGCGAGACTCACTCATCAAAATGCCGCTGCACAATGTCGAACACGGCGACATTGGTTTCGCCGCGACCGAGGAGCGCGTCGACAATGTGCCGGCCCAGGAATCCGCATCCTCCAACGACGAGGTAGTGTTCGTGAGTGGGCGGGGACGTCGACATTGTGTGAGGGTAATGGGTAGTAGCAAGAAGTGGATAAGACAACTTGCCTTGCTGGGGTTCAGGATATCAGGATCATTCAAGACAGCTGGCAGTTGGGCACGACACACACCGGGCCGAATGTGCGGGGGCAAATCGATCAGGCACCGTGGCGTCAGTCGTGCCATTCAGCTCCGCTCTGGCGATAGTGATGTGATTGTAATGTACAGTACAATGCATGATGATACAAATGATGATGAACAAGTTATGCAAAGAGTCAATGTCAAGGAATGTACACCTACACAACTGCGCTGCTCTCGCCCTCCGATATACCCCTTGCCCCTCAATGTACCCTGCTACAACTGTCCCTCGTCGAACACGCGAACGCCGCCCTTGCCCCACGCCTGCATGACGGCACGCCCGCTGTCTGTCGGCTGGGAGAACGCGACCTCGCCGGCAGTGGGGTCGAACCGGCATCCGTAAACGGTATGCGCGGCTGCAGCATCGAGCATCACGCGTGCTAGCCCGCATCCGCGGTAAGCTGGAACAACGAACAGGCGGTGGATACCCAGTGGCGTCGGAAGCGGTGTGGGTCTGGTGTCAGCTTGTTACATGCGCCGAAGCAGGCGTACTCGCACACAACACCGCCACCGCTGTCAACCTTGTCCTCAACGTCCTCGCCGCTGCGGAGGACTCGCATGGCAGTCTTGATGGGCTGCGCGACGACGACGCCAACGATTCGTTCCCGCCCGTCAACCTTGGCACGCTTTGCGTTCGGCGGTGGAGAAGACGTGATTGCCAGGACGAGCTTAGACGCGTCCCTCATTTTGGGTGTGAGGGCCGAGGCGGAGAGGACGCCATCCACTGTGGAGTGTACGTCTTCCCATCGCCCTTCAGTTACGAGGAGGCGGGCACTCCCCCCGCTCCAGGAGATCGCGCCGGCGTCGACTCCCCCCCGGCTCTTGGGGAAGGGGATGCCGCGGGTTACACGAGCGTGGTGTGCCGCGTGTGTGCGGTCGTCTTCCCCTCCTCGCATATACGACATGCCGCATTCGGTGCACGAGCGCTGCACACCGTTCATGAAGTGGAGTTGGGTGAGCTTAGTCCTGTCCTTGCTGTCGAGCTTGAGCTTGCTCTTGGAGATTGGCGGAGTGGAGGGAGAGGAGGATGAAGGGGTGGCACGCGCGCGCTTGATCGGCCCGAAGAACCATGCGAGCGTCGCCTGCTTCGGTTCCTCCTTGGGCGGGAGGTTTGAGTCGAGACCCGATAATGGCCGTGCACGCTTGGACGGGACCTCGACTGGGTCCGAGTCGAGGATGCCCTTTGGGGTTGGTGAATACTGCACCTGTGATGTGCGTGTGGGTGAGGACATTGGGTATGGACGCGTCGGGGATTCTTCTTGGGACGCGAGACGCGGTGATGATGGTGGAGGCGTGAAGAGCATGAGTTTCCGTGGCGGGGACGATGTGGTGCGCCGGCCATATGTTCGCCGTACTGGCGGTCTGGGGTCAGGTATGAATCGCGCTCACTAACTTTGCGGACTCCATAACAAGAGACTTGGTGGATGAATGAGGAGGAGGAGAAGGAGAGGAGGAAGATGGATGACGGCTATGTCTAACCCAAGGTTTGTGATCGAGTTGGGTGGCAAGAGGTCAGTCGCGAGTCATTCTAGATCAACGCCTCAGGTTCAAGCAGTCACGAGACATTACAATCAACAGGGACAACCACGTGGTCCACGAGGTATTATCAAGTCACCCTGATGAGAGATGAGGAAAATCCACGTCAATTAAAGTGCCTTAAAGTGGGGCCGGGTTTACCGCCCCGCTTTTTCGGCAAGGAACGGGCAGTGCCGGCAGGTCAGGCAGCGGCGGGCAGGAGGTAGGAGTTCCGCAGGGTGTTCCTTTCTAAAGATCGGATTAGATCGGGCGGATGATAAAGGTCCGAGAAGCACCGACGAGGCGGTCAGTGCGGTCATACAGATTATGGTGAGAGGGGTTATAGGCTTACGGTGTAGATTAAAAAGATTGAACTGGGGGGAGTGGGGGACATGAGGGAGTGGGGTTTACGGGTTATACGGGTCGGACAGTCGGGGTATAACCCAACCACGCTCCCTTTGCCCTCCCTCACTAGCCTGCCTAAACCTACCTGGGCTTGCCTACAAGTGCATGCAACCACTTTGATCTGATAAAGGAATAAGGGTTGCTCTTTCTGTTTTGCTCGTCGCTTCTCTTTCTCTACTCATCACCAAAAGTCGAACGTTCTAAAACAATGCTCGCGTCTCGCTCTTCCGCCGGCGTGAGTAACTAACCCCTTCCTTTCCCTTCCATACCCAGACGCCAGGCTCTAGGCTCTTCTCTCCCACGCTCGCCTAGCTCCTAGCACCCGCTCTTTCGGTATAACCGGAAGCGGACGTTGTGTCTTGTTCACACGGGTCTATATGGGGGGTCTCCCTCTATAGGGGGTCATGAGTCACTACCACACCAATGGGTCAGCACGGCTCCCACACATCCCTCCGCCCAGGCTCCCCCATCTCATCACCCCTCGGAGGTTCATGCATCAACCGGCCACACCATCTCCACCTTCATCGACACGGTCCAGACATCACGTACATCACACGCGTGTCTTCCACCGTCATCTCTTCATAACATAGTCCACTCTCCTCCGCATCTCCGCATCTCTGCATCTCCCACCTTGCTCACCATCTACATCTCCTTGACCAGCTCAACGCGTCACGTACTAACTCTTTCCTCTAGCTTCGCGCCCTTCCCCGCGCGACCCGCACCTTCACCACCTCGTCCATCATGGCCCAGAAGTTCCGCGAGGAGCGCGACACCTTCGGCCCTCTCCAGGTGCCCGTTGAGCGCTACTGGGGTGCGCAGACCCAGCGTTCGATCCAGAACTTTGACATTGGCGGCCCCACTGAGCGCATGCCCCCTCCTCTCATCAAGGCGTTTGGTGTCCTCAAGAAGGCTGCCGCCCACGTCAACGAGACCTACGGCCTTGACCCCAAGGTCGCCAAGGCCATCTCGGAGGCTGCCGACGACGTCATCTCGGGCAAGCTCATTGACGAGTTCCCGCTTGTCGTCTTCCAGACCGGCTCGGGCACCCAGTCCAACATGAACGTCAACGAGGTCATCTCGAACCGTGCCATCGAGCTCCTCGGCGGTGAGCGCGGCTCCAAGAAGCCCGTCCACCCCAACGACCACGTCAACATGTCGCAGTCGTCCAACGACACCTTCCCCACTGCCATGCACGTTGCTGCCGTTGTTGAGATCAACACCCTCCTCGTCCCCGCCCTCAAGGAGCTCCGTGACGCTCTTGCCGTCAAGCGCGACGAGTTTGCCGACATTATCAAGATCGGCCGCACCCATCTCCAGGACGCTACCCCCCTCACTCTCGGCCAGGAGTTCTCGGGCTACGTGACCCAGGTCGAGCGCGGCATCGACCGCGTCGAGTCGTCGCTCAAGCACCTCCTCCAGCTCGCCCAGGGCGGCACTGCCGTCGGTACTGGTCTCAACACCCGTAAGGGCTTTGACACCGCCGTTGCCTCCGAGATCGCCAAGATCACCGGCTTCCCCTTCGTCACCAACCCCAACAAGTTTGAGGCTCTCGCTGCCCACGACGCTATCGTCGAGGCTTCGGGCCAGCTCAACACTGTTGCCTCGTCGCTCTTCAAGATCGCCCAGGACATCCGCTACCTCGGCTCCGGCCCCCGCTGCGGTCTTGGCGAGCTCAACCTCCCCGAGAACGAGCCCGGATCGTCGATCATGCCTGGCAAGGTCAACCCCACCCAGTGCGAGGCCCTTACCATGGTCTGCGCCCAGGTCATCGGCAACAACGCCGCCATCTCGCTTGCTGGCACCCAGGGCCAGTTTGAGCTCAACGTGTTCAAGCCCGTCATGATTGCCAACCTCCTCCGCTCCATCCGCCTCCTCGCTGACGGTTCGCGCTCGTTCACCAAGAACTGCGTTGTCGGCATCACCGCCAACAAGGACCGTATCGACCAGCTCCTCCACGAGTCGCTTATGGTGAGTTCTCAATTCTCAATTGATTGGACGGGGGTGAATTGGACAGGCGTGTGAAGGCCCATGCCTGGTGGAGGTGACGGTGGAGGTCGGGTGGAGGTCATCCACCACCCGCCACCACTCGCCTACATCTCCAACCCCTGCCGACGATCTTTCTCTTCGTCTTCTGTTCGTGTTCGTGACGCTAACGCGCGATCAGTTGGTCACGTGCCTTAACTCTACTATCGGATACGACAACGCTGCCGCGATCGCGAAGAACGCGCACAAGAAGGGCATTACCCTCCGCCAGTCTGCCCTCGACTCTGGCCTCATCTCGGCTGAGGACTTCGACAAGGTCGTCCGCCCCGAGCTCATGATCGGCCCCAAGGACTAAAACGGTCGGCACAGGAACCATGAACCATGATAGAGGATGTATTTATCTGCAGCATAGACCAATACCGGATATGGCGCGTGACAAGGACGTTACTCACTTGCCTGAGCGCGGTGAGTAGTGCCAGACCAACCGAATGACAAACCCAATCCAATCGACTTGGAGACGGCGATGGCGCATGCCACCCCGTGCCCTACGCCCTATCCCCATCGTTGGGGAACGGAACCGGGGCCGGCGGCATGTGCGCCGCCACTGGGAACACGTCACGCAAGGGTCACGTGAGCTATAAGCTAGATAACTTCTTTCGGCGCTGGCAAAGTTGCTGCGGACGGCGGACGGCTTGAACGGACAGGGCATAAGGAGCCTTGGGCAAGCACACCATGATATCCTTTCTGCGTTCTGCAGTTCATTCGGGTACGGGGTCCTGGGTCCTTGGTCCTTGGTCCTTGATCGATCGGATAATCGGCGCGATCAAATGTCGGAGACTGGCGACCCGCGATTACAGTAGCGCCACGCCACGGCGTCACCTGTCCATACAAGCCACAGCCACTGCACGGTCCACCTTGCTGGATTACACCTACACCCACACTCACATACTCACTCACTCACATTAAGCCGCACACCAGCACACACCCACACGCCATGTGGCAGTGTGCTTGCCTTTGGATCTCACTCTCGCTAATCGCCAGCCAGCCAGCCGGCAAGTGACAAGTGACAAGAGGCAAGCCCGCCCTGCGCCTTTCCATGTGTTTCACAGAGAGCAGTGCCATCACCCGCCCGCCATGTGTTTTCGCAGCGGCGCGAATCTGAATCTGAATCTGAATCTGAAC
Organism: Cutaneotrichosporon sp. HIS471; assembly: GCA_030864385.1. Taxonomy (NCBI): domain Eukaryota; kingdom Fungi; phylum Basidiomycota; class Tremellomycetes; order Trichosporonales; family Trichosporonaceae; genus Cutaneotrichosporon; species Cutaneotrichosporon sp. HIS471. The sequence continues at coordinate 2,155,598 of AP028240.1, read as the reverse complement.
CTGAACCTGTATCTGTGAATCTACTCCGAAGCAGGGCACGCGGACGCTCAGACACAAAGGATGCCCCCGCGACATTACTCAAAGTGTTGCCGCCACATCTTTGTTCCTGCAACCCGCACCCCCAAACTTGCTCCGTCATCCGTCGTCGGATGGGGTCCTCGCAATGCTCCCATGATTGGGGCCCTTGGCACCACCGCCATACCTTGCCACTCCACTCCACTCCTCTCCTCCACTCTACTCTAGTCTACTGGCAAACAAAAGGCCCCTCATCGTCTTTTGCTGCTACTTCTCTTATTCTTTAACACGTCTTGTTCGCAGTCTCGCCCGATCACATACACAACGCCCGTCAAACGTACGTACTCTCTCACACCCACGCTCTCTGACATCTAGTAATAGCCCACTAGCCCACCATGTCCGGACCGCTCTTTAGTGGCTTCCGCGCGCCGACTTCCTTCTCAGCCCATCGCGCAAACCGTGACGCTCCAGACTCGATGGAACCCTACCGTATCCCACAGCACCGACTACCCTCCGCACCCCCTCCCACTCCAATCACTGGGCAGCGTCCAGCCCTACTAGCCCTCTCCTCCTCTATCGTTGCGCCAGGCGCCCTAACGGCGCCGGTACGCAGTCGGATGGCGGGGCAGGCGGCGGCCCGGGGCATCTCGATTGACGTGGCACTAGGCCGCGGTGCGAGAGGACCGACAACCGGCCGCCGCTGGCCGATAAGCCCTGGCCGCACCCCAACGAGCGCGGGCTTTCCCCGCGCCCGAGGCCTCACTGTCGCCCTCCTAACTGGCGGCGGGGAGCTATACGCCGAAAGTGCGCCGGTTACTCCCAACGCGGGACTCAAGACCTCTACGCCGGCCGTCCGGGCTCTGGAACTCGTCTCGTCCCCCGGCCTCCCGCTCACCACACCAGCTCTTACGCCGCGGCAGGAAAAGATCCTATGTCGGTACTACCACACGGCGGGCATGACTTGTACATCGTCTCCATGCCGGTTCGTGCACAAAATTGAGGTACCCCCAGGTCCAGCGACGGCTGCACTCAGTGCCGTACCCCTCTTGTCCGAGAACACGCCCGACCCGACGAGTGGTACCTTTGCCGCTGCGCAGGACAGCGCGCTCGCACTCTCCCAACCTGTCCAACCTGTCCAACCCTCGCCCTCCCAACCCGCCCAACCTTCTCAGTCCGCCCAGCCAGCCCAGCCAGCGCTGCTCCAAATCGACGGCGGCGTGCACATTACCCCAGGCGAGCCGGTGGCCCTGCAGACTCAAGCTGGGGCCGAGCTCGGCTTTGTCTACAAGATGAGCGGCGGGGGAAAGGGGCCAGCCGGTAAGAGTCGGCTCAAGTACCGTACTGTGCCGTGTAAGGACTTTGCACTCGGCACCTGTGCATACGGCGACGAATACTGCTCGTTCATCCACGACTCCGAGAACCTATATGACGAGGAGAGGCACGGTAAGAAGGAGCTGCCGACACCCAAGAGCGCCAAATTCGAGTCTCACCGTAAAAAGCCCGAGTCACCCCCGGCAGACGCGATACTCACCCCTCCCTTGGACGGACAAGACGTTGTGGTGCCCTTGTCCTCCCTCCCGGCCCCACGGCTTGCTCCTCCACCTCGCCGCCGCTTAAATGCTGCCTCTGAAGTCCGGTTCGTTTCCCCTCAAGATGAGTGGGCGGCCCAAGAACGCGCTTCACTCCAAGTCCACACCGATATCCCCCCGACCCTCGACGAAGACTTTCCCCTCAACATGGGATATCCGTGGTCCCCCGAGTGGCATGGAGCCGTATGGCCATCCCCAGAGATCGAGTACTCGCCCTTCTTTCCCATGTCTCCCATACATCACGACGAGTACGACATCGCCCACCCACCGCCCGTCGTGCCGTTCACTCCTGGGTTTGTGTGGAACGGCGTGTCGATTGAGGATGGGCGTCCGGTCCCCCCTATGTCGGTGTTCCCCACTCTGGAAGACGGATTCTGGTCCTACGACGGGTACGGACTCGGTATCATGCGGTCGCCAACCTCTCCCGAAACTCCAGGCCGGCAATACTGGCGTACCCGCCCGTGTCTGTACTGGGCCAAGAGCGGGGGCCGCGAGTGTCCGCACGGCGAGACGTGTTGCTTGTGAGTTTTTAAAGTCTCTCCTCCTTCGCTGACGGGCAGCCAGCACATCCTCCCCCACCGCATCCGCCGCTCCCCCTCAACAAACCCCAACACCAAGACTGTGCCCTGCAAGTTTTTCAACACCGCCGAAGGCTGTACCCGCACCGACGCCAAGTGTCCTTTCGCGCATGTCAGAATCCTCCCCGACGGCCAGAACCTCCCCAAGCCAGTTCCGTACCGTACGCGCCCATGCCGCCACTTCCAGGCTGGGCGATGTGCGATGGGCGCTTCGTGTCACTTTGCACACGTCCTAGACCCGACGGCGGCTCAAGGGACCAAAGCGCCTCCAACGACCCCAGCGACACCGAGCATCCCGTTCATGGCGGACGTGGCGCGGCGTATTGTTGCGGCGCGGGTGGCCGGGGTTGAGGAAGAGGGTGGTGCAGAAGGTTGGGTTGGAGAGAATGGAGGAGAGGGGGAGGGGGAGAAGGAACGTTCTAACAGCGCGCCGGCGACCAGCGCAAACTACGCTACCCTCGTCGAGGCCGCGGTCTGTCCCGACTGGCACGCGACGGGTCAGTGTTCACGTGAATGGTGTACGGCGCTGCATGAGTCTTCGGGACTTACGGAGAGCGCGTTGGCTGCCGCGTGCGAGGTGCTGCGCGTAAAAGCGAGCGAGCAGAGTAGTGCCATCGAGAGTGATGATGAGGATGATGACGAGCTCGAGATCGTCACGGCCCATAGTCGGCCTAGTACGCGGTCGAGCCGCAGTGTGTAGGTGAGCAGTACTCGGTCGTGGGCCCAGGGCTTAGAGGGATGAGGGGGAATGGAGGTGAGAGATGTGAAGAAAAGGGGAGTAGAGAAGAAGCACTTCTGTACGCTTGATGCAGCTTGTATATGATATTTCCATAAAACCATATCAAACAAATCATCCATGCCATGTATTTCTGCAATATGAGAGGGATTGGATGGTGCGATCTGTCCCCAAGATGTTGATGTTGATGTGAGGATAGATCTAGACTAGGTCGGTCTACATGTATGCAGATGCGCTTTCAGAACAGGGTATGGACACCGCTGCGGTACTGTACAGTGAGGCTCGAATCTTGGTGCTAGACATCGTCCCGTGAGGCTGCGCGACATACACTGGTCGTTGAACATGCTAGCCCTGTTCAGAACTTACTCCTTGCTTGCGGTGACCGGTGCACTCTCACGTCGAACGCGCCAGCCGACGAGAACATGATATAACATAAACATACGTGTACGGGAACTACAACTCTACTCGGTGTACCCATCAAGCTCAGGTCCCTCCATCCCATCATCAATTACGCGAGGATTCTCAAGCTCGCCGACGTGGCGCATGCGCACTGCCATACGGATACGCTCCTCCCACTCGCGGAACCACTGCCCCTCCCGTTCTCCAAGGAGGTAATGCACGCCCTTTGGCCCGCGCTGGAGACGGGGGTTGGCTGGGATCTCGGGGTGCGTCTTGAACAGCGATGCGAGGCGGTGCTGCGCCTGCCCGACTGACTCGTTCTTGAACGTGTTCGGGAGCGGCGGGTACACCTTCATGCCGTACGCCGCCACGGAAACTTCGTACGGCCCACCGGCGCGGGGGTCTAGCCTCTGCCAGAGCCAGATGAGGGGCATGGCCCACCAGAACAGCAGCATCATGATCATGTGGCCCACTCCCCAGCCGTAGTAGTACTTCGAGCAGAGGTTGGGTGGGCGCACAATGATGTCGCCGTCTGCGACGGTGATGTCGACGACAACGCTCTGGTCGTCCTCGGCAATGTAGCCGGTCGAGTGGATGGCGCCCATGATGGCCTTACGCAGCGCCGCAATGTCCCATCCATACACGGTCTTGGTGAGCTTGAACGACTTCATAGGTCCCGTGTCAGCCGCGTACGCATCGCACCATGCACGCAGGGCCGTCTCGCTTTCGCCATGTTGAGACGAGAGGAGAGCCTCCTCGTCTTCGCGACCGCCTAGCGCAATCCCCTGTCCATTACGGTTATACCCGGCCCAGAATTCGTCGTCGCCCGCAATGTCACTCCATGGTGCGCGACCCCGCTCGTACCGGAACTTGGCGTACGCGTCCCACTGCCCCTTCTCTGCACGAGAAGGGGTGCGGCCCACGGCACGGGAGCCGGGAAACGGCGCGACGGACGCGCCGAAAGTGCGGCCCATGGTTCCGCGGCGGGCGGGGATCGAGGTGGGAAGCGTGAAGAGGGAGATATTGGCCGAGTTGGATTCGTGCGCGACGGCCTTGCTCATATCGATAGTGAAGTCAAAGTCGGTGACGCGGTAGCGCTGTCCCGCTTGAACTTGGCGGGGCACACCGCGCTCTACGACGAGCTGCGTGCGCTGCGAAGTCTCCCAGTGGGATGCGGCGGCGCGGACGTTGACTGTCGGCGCTGTGAGAGCCTCGGCGCGAAGAAAGTCATACAATGTGTTAGCTGAGGTTAGCTTGTCCAAGGAGGGTGCGGATCCGGTGGGAAGCGGGCGGAAGCGGGACATGGACGTCGAGTTTAGAAATGACTCACGGTTCTGCAGACGCGGATCAGCCGTCTCGAAGCGGGAGTGCATCTTGGTCGTTGGGATCTCGGGCAGGGCGGCAGCGCGGTCATGCGAGATGAGGGGCTCGGCATTCGGTGGACCAGTAAAGAGGGGTGTGAGGGCGGCAGGCCACGATTCGCCACCCGTCGACGGGCCGGCGGCGGAGGACTCGGCCTCCACGTCGGCGTAGGACGGGGGTGGCTCGGGGACCGCAGCGTCGAGTAGGCTAGCCGCTGCGGAGGAAGGGGAGGCGGGGTCGTACACCATGGTGCAGTGTGTGATGGAGAATTCATTCACCGGGTCGTCTACAAGTTAATGAGGGCGGGGTGGTGCACAGCCCTGCGGCTCTGGTTCTGTGCCTGACTGCGAGCGTCATCGTATTGCCGCCCAGCATGTGGCTTGTGTCACCCCTTCCTGACAGCTATTTTGGAAAAACACCAAGTTCGGTCACGTTGAGGACAGCAGATTTGAGGCGGCAAACGCATGTAACCTGGAGAGAGGATGATATGCATAATAATGCGTATGCCATGTAGTGTTCTATGAGTAGTACAGAGAAGGGTGCGATGCGTCGCTCAGTTGAGCTCGCGCGCTACCTCAAACGTCTGGAAGGTCACGATCTGGTCGCCCTCGCGGATGTCGTCAAAGCCCTCCAGAGCAATTCCGCACTCGGTGCCCTTGCGCATCTCGAGCACGTCCTTCTTCATGTGCTTGAGCGTGTCCATCAAGCCCTCGAACACGACCTCGCGGTCGCGCAGCACGCGCACCTTGTCCGCCTTGGCGATTGTGCCGTTCATGATCTTGCACCCGGCGATGTTCTTGATTACCTTGCGCCCGCTCTTGATGGGGAAAATCATGCTCACCGTTGCCTCACCGATGACGCGCGTCTCGATGCGTGGCGGCAGCAGTGCGGCCACGCGCGCACGCACATTGTCAATGAGGCGGTAGATGACGCCGTCGGTGATGACGGGGACGCCGGCGTCGCTCGCTGCGCTCTGGATCGCGCGCGGACACTCGACATTGAACCCAATGACCGTGCCGTCCGCCGCGTCGCCCAACATCACGTCGCTTTCCGTCACATGGCCAACGCCCGTGTGCACGATCTTGACGCCTGCCTCCTTGTTCCCGATAGCGCTCAGCGAGCCCACAACCGCCTCGACGGTGCCGCTCACGTCGGCTTTGATGATCAGGCGTAACTCCTTGCGCCCTGAGTCCGCCGCCTCGGCTGCTGCCCGGCGCGCATTGTGCAGCGCCTGCTGGACGCTCACACCTGCCTCCTTGGCAGCCTTGACCTCGACGCGCTCTGCCTCGAGGCGCAGGCGGTCCTCCTGGCGGCGAATGTTGATAACCTCGGCGTCCTCGGCCAGCTGCATGCGCTGCTGGTCACGGAGGCGGTTATCGATACAGGACTTGGCTTTGGCCTCGGACGGTGCCTCGAGCAGCTGATCGCCAGCGATCGGCACATCCCTCCATCCAGTGACCGACACGGGTGTTCCTGGCCCCGCCTCACCCACTGGGTTGCCAGCCGAGTCCGTCATTGTGCGCACGCGTGCCCATGTGTTGCCTGCGACGATCGGGGCACCGTCGCGCAGCGTACCGCGCGTCACAAGCACGGTCGCGACCGTGCCAAGGCCCTTGTCGACGTTCGACTCGAGCACCCAGCCCTCGGCCTTGCCGTCCTCGCGGGCGCGCAGGTCGCGTACCTCGGCAAGCGTGGCAAGCGTCTCGACGAGATCGTCGAGACCCAGGCGGGCGAGACCTGAGACGCGCACGGAGGGAACGTCACCACCGTCCTCCTCGAGGATGATGCCCTCGGCACCGAGGCCAGCCTTGACCTTGGCGACATCGATCTGTGGTTTGTCACACTTGTTGATCGCCACAACGAGGCCGACATTGTCACCCTCCTTCTGCACGAGGTTGATGACCTCCTTCGTCTGGGGCATGACTCCGTCATCAGCAGCGACGACCAGGACAACGAGGTCGGTGACGCTGGCGCCACGCGCACGCATGCCTGTGAAAGCGGCGTGGCCTGGCGTGTCGAGGAAGGTGATGGTAGAATCCGAGTCGGCGTCCTTCTGCAACGACGAGAGCGGGACGGAGAACGCACCAATATGCTGCGTGATGCCGCCCGCCTCGCCGGCAGCGACAGACGTGTGCCGCAGCGCATCGAGCAGAGTCGTCTTGCCATGGTCAACATGTCCCATGATGGTGACACTTGAGTCAGCTGGCTTACACGAATTCAAGCTCACACAGGGGGACGCAGGGGACATTTGCTTGGGTCGTCCTCTGGCTCGGGGTAGATGTTGTAGCCGCGGTCACTGTCAACGATAGGGTTGAGGTTGTACTCGAGGGCGAGGGAGGTCGCGTCGTCGACGTTGAGCAGGAACGCCGCGCCGCGCACCTCCTCGCCCATCCCCAGCTCGACCATCTTGCGCTGAAGGTGCATGACCTTGACGCCGAACTTGTCCGCAAGCTGCGCAACCGAGATGTTGCCGGGGATGTAGACATCCTTCTCGAGCGCCTCGCGGGCCTTGCGTGCCTCCGCGGCAGCCTTGGCACGCGCCCGCGCAGCCTTCTCCTCCTGCATGCGCTTGAGCGCGTCCATCTCGGCCAGTTCCGCGTCGTTCTCCTCGTCCAGCACCCACTCGCGCTTGTTGAAGCGTTCACCCTTCTTTTTCTTGTCCTTGGAGCGGTGGTGGTGCGTGGCCGGCAACTCAGGTTCCTCTCGGTGTGAGTGGAGCAACGAGCGCGATGCCGCCTGCTGGCGTCGCCGCCCGCGCCCCTCCTCATCTCCAACCTCCTCAACGTTAGAGCTCCCGGCCTCGGCCCCTTCGTCGGGATTGCCCACGCGTGCCGGTGCACCATCCTCGGTAGCTTCAGATGCACTCCGGCTGAGCGCCCTGATACCATCTCCGTTACGTCCGCCATTGTGGTCAGGCTGCTGGCGGTCTCGCCGCCCCCGGTCGCCGCCGCGAGACATGTTGCCGTCGTCACGCCGTCCACGGTCGCCGCCGCGAGACAGGCTGCCGTCGTCACGCCGCCCTCCGCGATCCCTCCTCTGGTCGCCATCCTGGTCGCCCTGGCCGCCTCGGCCACCGCGGTCCGGTCGTCCACCATCATCACGGCGTCCACGGTCCCACCGCTCGGTGCCGCCCTCCTGGCCATCCCGGCGGTTGCCTCGTGGTCTACCCATACCGAACCCGGCCCCCTCGTCGGAGGCGTCCCACCGCTGACGCTGTGGCGGCCTGTCGCAGTTAGATTGCCGTTGCTGTTGGGGTTTGCGCTCCGGCGGCGGACCCCAGTTCGTTGCAAAAGGGGCGGGGTGGGACTCGGGCGTAGCCGGGGCCCGGCGCGGGGCCGGGGGCTGGGGTCTGGCTGCAGACTGAGGCCGGGCCCGGGACTGGGGCCTGGCCGGCGCTGCGCCCCAGTTGGTCGCGGCCATCGGCTTGGTGCTGCCGAGTGCGGATGATACATGGATGGCGCGGGATTGGAGGGCCGCGCTACGGAGGCGCGGAGCGAGCATGGAGCATCTGCAGATGCTCACGCTCATTTTATGGGAAGAGATGGAGGTTGCAAGTGGAGGAAGGCTTCCTCCTTCTCTCGCGACTTTTGCAGGGCCTAGCCAAGGGTGCAGATGAGTGCCACGCGAGATTGACGTGGATGTCACGTGAGGATACCATAATTTTGCCACCAGAGATGGTAGATTATGAGGTGAGGCATGACGAAGGGAGATGTAAAGAGTTGACAGGACTTGAGCGTACCTTGTCATTTACCATCTAACCCCGTATCTCGCATCGCGTCTCATCAACATCAAAGTGACATCGACCACCATCCATCCACCACCCATCGCCAGCAGGGGAATCTTTACCACCCGAACACCGCCTACAACGACCAGCATGGCCGCGATCCTGTCGCCACAACCACACCCTTTACAACTCCCCTCTATCCACCCGCCCTCTAGGACAGTATCCTCTTCCTCTGTCCGCTCCGCTGCTACCAGCACCGAAGACCTCGCAGAGGTCATCCGCATCGACAAGCATCGCGCACCCTACGACAGACGGGTATCCGACATGATGGCGGCCGTAAAGCTCGAAGAGCTGACCCCGGCGACTAATGGCGCTACGAACGGGCATTTCAACGGACACACCTCCCAATCTCCATCTGCACCATCCAGTAATGGGCACGAGACCAAGGCCAGGAAGCAAGTTGGGCCACCAGATACGCTCGTGGCGCCAGCCCGCCGCTTCCCAGAAGAAGAGGAGGAGGAGATCCTGCGCGAGACCGAGGACCGTTTTGTGCTCTTCCCCATCAAGTACCGAGAGGTGAGCTGTAGCGACCTCCAGCGGCAGCTAACGGCAGATCTGGCTCGCGTACAAGCAAGCGCAGGCGAGCTTCTGGACTGCGGAAGAGCTGGACCTGGGGACTGACTTGCACGACTGGAACGGCAAGCTCACCGACAATGAGCGCTATTTCATTCTCCGTGAGCTTTCCGGTCGTTTCCAAGCTGACCACAGGCATCCTCGCGTTCTTCGCCGCATCGGACGGCATCGTTGGCGAGAACCTCATCTCCATGTTCTCGATGGAGGTGCAGATCGCCGAGGCGCGCGCATTCTATGCCTTCCAGACGATGATCGAACAGGTGCACGCTGAAACGTACTCGCTCCTCATCGAGACGTATGTGCAAGAGACAGAAGAGAAGGACTTCCTGTTCAAGGGAATTGATAACAGTGAGTCATAGCACAGACGTTTCTGATGGCAGTCCCTTGTATCCGGAAAAAGGCGGACTGGGCGCTCAAGTACATTACGCCCGAAATGCCATTCCGCACGCGCCTCATCGCGTTTGCTTGTGTGGAGGGCATCTTCTTCTCAGGGTCATTCGCGGCAATCTTCTGGCTCAAGAAGCGCGGCCTCATGCGTGGTTTGACGTTCAGCAACGAACTGATCAGCCGCGACGAGGGCATGCACACCGACTTTGCGTGTCTCCTATACCAGTACCTCAAGCACCGCTGTTCGCAAACTGAGGTCCACCGGATCGTCAGCGAGGCCCTCGAGATCGAGAAGGAGTTCTTGACGGATGCGCTTCCATGTGCCCTGATAGGCATCAATGCAGGGGTACGTCGTCCCACAGAATCAGCTGACGCCAGTCCATGTGCCAATATATGGAGTTTGTGGCGGACCGATTAATCGTCGCCCTTGGCTACGAGAAGTTGTACAATGCAACAAATCCGTTCGACTGGATGGAGCTCATCAGCTTGCAGGGCAAGGCCAACTTCTTCGAGTCGCGCGTCAGCGCGTACCAGATGGCCAACGTCAGCCGGTCCGCAACGCCAGGGCGCGCACGCTCAGACTCGTTCAACGGGGGGCAATTGAACCGCCGCATGTTCCGCACCGACGCCGAGTTCTAGCAGCATGAAGAAGCAAGTACATCTGCTGCATACATCACAGCATACAACCTCACACCACTCTGTACACTACTGTACATTGTACTACCATCCACAGTAGAAGTAGAATGAGACACCGTTCAATGTTGCTAATGCTGACCAACTGACTAGCGACCAGATCGTGATCGCGTCGCAGGCACATCAGCTCCTGTCTGCCAGCTGACGTTACTCGCACTCACTCGACTCCCACAAGTCCATGCATACGGCGCCCGCATGTACGCCGAGGCGTGTGTCTTCAAATGCTTACACACCAGGCCTGGTCAGCCTGAATTTTTACAATGCTACACACGCGTCAATACACAGACGAAACTACACAATGCCCAAATCCACCCACTGCCACAGCGCCACACTGCCACATTGCCTCTTCCTCGCCGTATTCAGACGCACTTCTCGCGACCAGCCCTCACGTGGCCACCATCAGTCTCCCCTCATCCGATCTGCCCCGCCCCGCTCCGCCGTCCCCCGCACCCGTTCCCCGCGGCAGCCGTCGCCAGGCCCCCCAGCGCCAGCCACACCTTCTCCGTACCATATAAGACGTGTCGAATCACCCGCTCACATCCTAACTTTCATTCACGTACACCCACACCTCGTCCCACACATAAACACTTACGTCCCATCCATCCTCCACATATTCACACAACCCCATCCCCCACACATACTCGTCGTTGCGTGATGGACACGTCATCCAAGTCGCCCAGACAGCCCAGACAGCCCAAGGTTAAGCCCCACGCGACCCAGGTCCCCATCAACGGCGTCAACGGCACCAACAATCGGTCCAACAGCAGCAACCGCACCAACGGCACCTCCCACACCACCAACACGAACGGCAGCACCAAAAGCAGTGCCCACGGCCCCACCAAGGGCAGAGCCGTGAGCGTGAACACCAACAGCCACGACCACATCAGCGACGCGTCCAACCGCCGCCATAGTAGCGGGCCCATCAAGACGAACTACAAGAACATCAACGCCGACGGCATCATCCAGAACACCTACCTCAACACCACGACCAACCCTGCAACCCAGAGCGTCTCCGCTCCCAAGCGTCACTCCATGGGCAGCTATCCCAGCTACAACCCCAACCCCAATCTAGCCCTGGCGTTCGACAACATTGTCAGCACCCGCGCGGATCAGCCGCCAGGCGCCACCCACACACATCCGCCGCTCCCCATAGGCCCCACGGCCCACACCCAGCCCCTTACCCCATCCGCGCCCACAAGCCATACCCAGCCGACGCCGCCCCACGCGCCCACCCACGGGCCTCAGTCGACACCTCCCACGGCCGCCACTCGCAGCCGTATCCTCAGCCCTCACAGCGACGGCACCGTGCCCACCTACCCCGTCCCCTCCCTTACTGCCGCCGACCACCTCATCCACCCTCAAGGCACCCTCACCACCCGCCCCCCTCCCACCGACACGCGTCCTACCACGCTGCCCAACCGCCCACCCCGCCTGCCATACTCTGCCACTACCCAGCTGATGCGTGGCCCGTCCACCATCGCCAGCCGCCTTATTCCGAGAACGCCGCGCTCTTTCAAGCCTCTCAGTGCTCCCTGTAACATGCCCTCCCCTCCTCCATACTCGCCCAACTCTCCCGCCATCACCACCACCTGCGCGCCAACTTCTCCCACCAGTCCCTCCTCCAGTCCCGAGGTGATCGGCGAGTTCACCCTCGACGCGCTGTCCCTTGACGCGACTCCGCGCCCATCGCCCAACCGTCCCAACCCCTCGGCCCCGCCTCCCACCCCCGCTACCCCCGAGCGACTACCCCGCGGCCCATCCCAGCGTTTCCCAACTTGACCGACGAAGCCCACTCCCTCGGCTTTGCGTGGTAGTATGTCCCCCCATGAACCAGCTGACGTAGCCTCAACCTCGGGCCGTCGCCGGCCGAGACGTGCAAGATCATCGTCGACCGCTCGACACGGGAGGTGTGTGCCCGCCGGGCCGACCTCGAGCGCGGCGCGCGTAACATGTGTCCTGGTCGTGAGTTTTTGGTGGACGGGCTGACGCAGACCTGTCGCGTTTCCAGGCCGAGGCTGCGGGTGTTGCGAGCCACGATTAGGAAGGAGGTCTGCCAGAGACAGAAGGAGATGGTGAAAGAGCTTGTGGATGGTGCTCAAGATGCTCAGACGTCCCCATGTAGATAGTCGTAGATCGTGTTAGTGGCCAGTTATGCTCATGCTTTGTCGTGCTGTAACGTTGATTCCAAGAGCTATGTCGGATGGGGTCTAGATTCCAGCCTTGATCCTAGGATGTCCCGATGTTGAAAGGGACGTGTCGATCGCAACTGCCACATGACGAACCTAACTGTCATGACCCTCTAATCCCAGCGAATTACTGCGTTTCATACCTCGACGTGTCATCCAAAAGGCAGTTACAAAGCATGCAAAGGGCTAAAACAAGAATGACGCGTGGAGGAACTAATTGAAGTTGTAGTCTTGGCTGCCGCCTTGGTCAGGGGAATAATGACATCATGACATCATTCCCCTCGATTGTCACGCGTGCCCTCTCTACCCTCTCTACGTGACTGTAGGACAACTGTGCAACGATCGACATAATCCACGGCTCCTCACACTTCTTAAGCTCAAAGCAAGTCTCACGCTCTTTCATCTTACTTTCTCTCTCTTCCTCTACTACCCAAACTCATCTAAGACAATCATGGACTTCCTCAAGAATGCCGCGGGTCAGCTCGGTCAGCAGGGCCAGGGCCAACAGCAGCCCCAGGACGGACAGCAGCAGCAGCAGCAGCAGCAGGGCGGCGGCGGCGGCATCGGCGGTCGTGAGTACCTTCCTTCGCCCGTCTTCCCCCTTCCCCCTCTCTCACTTCTCCCACAGCAACCACCGCTCCCACCGAACCCGTATCCCGCTGCCCTTCCCTCCTCCGCCTCCCCTTCCCCCTCCTCCCCTCCTCTGGAAGAAGAGCTGATCCCAGTCGTTGCCGGCCTCGCGGGCGGCGGTAACCTCGGCGACAAGCTCAACTCGATGGGCGGCGGTGGCGCCCAGGGCGAGGCTAACGAGGACTACCTTGACAAGGGTGAGTTTGCTGAGATGCTGAGAGGACGGTGCTGACGACCTTCTCCATCACTTTCACCCATCTTCCCACCCCTCCGCTTCCCTTGTTTCCTTCTCCGCCGACTACACTCACACTCGACTCCCCTGACACTCCGCGTTCCCCTACCCTCTCATCCGCTCCACTGCCTGACTCATTCCACCAACAGGCGTCGACCTAGTCCAGCAGCACGTTTTGGGCCAGGGACCCCAGGACAACGAGACCGCCCCCGAGCAGATGAAGGACGAGGTCATCTCGGACATGATCCGAGACCGCTATAAGCAAACTACAGGGAAGGAGTTCTTCATCGCCGACAAGGAGCAGAAGTTCGGCGGGCTTTAGAATTGCAAAACGGAGAACGGAAGAAGATGTATCATACATATTATGAAGAGTGACGAATGCTATCCGCGCTATTCGAACGCTAATCAGGAGCGTACGGGCCGGCGACTCACCGTCTGGAACTAACCCGCACGAACGGCATGCGCAACATGCCCTCGGGGCCCGTGCCATTACCCAGCTACCCAACAGTGTCACCGCCGTGTCGCCAGGTTCCAACCCCATGCGGCGATCGCACTGTCATCGTCATCTAGCATTCTATTGCGGTCCAAGAACACCCTGTTCTCCAATGGAGTCATGCCATCGTACTGACCGCCATTGCGCTGAACGTCATTGTCGCACGAGACGACGTTATCCATGGCATTCAGCCGGTGCTGGATGGCGCAGAGCAAGAAGGGAAGGGTTGTCCCAGAGCACTCAAGTGCTGGTCGATCTGGCCCATCGCATCTCACAGGAGGACCTCGGCTTCACACGCGATCCCCACTGCCTCCGCGCACAATCGCAGGGCTTCCTCCCTCCCTCCCCCATCTGCGGAGCGGGCACAACCAGGCCTTCCAGGCTGACGCACGGGCCCCATGCGAAACAAAAGGATCGAGCCTTGCTCTCTTCCCCCTAGCCGACTTGAACGACTGACCTCGTCATGCACCGCTCGACTCGTTCAAGTCGGCTGGATACTAGTGACGCGCTCTACCACTGAGCTAAGAGGGAGGCGATGATATCCTACTTTGGGGTGGCAATTTGAGCCGGCGGGGTGAAGTTTGGGTGTTCGATGCTGCCGTTTGGGGCGATGCACTCGGTCGTGACTGTACCGAGTACAGGATGTGGGAGCTGGAGAGGGCCGCAACGAGGATATGGCCCGGGTACAGATGTAGGCTCGTTGTTTCGAAGGCTAATGGTTGGTTGCTTAGGTTGAAGGAGACCGATCCGTATGGCCGAATCGGCTTCAGAGCTCTGAAGTGAGCTCAGGTATACTTCCTGCCAGTACCCGAAATCAGCTTACATGCCTCGGACACTAGATTGCGATTCTTACACTCGCGTCAACGCGCGTACTCCATCAACGCGCATACTTTGCGGACAACGCACAGCCCAAGCGCAGCAAGTCTGAGGACGAGGTGGCTCCTCCTGTGCAACTGCACTGGTGGACGGCATCGGTGGCCCAACCACACCACAGCCCGCAGCCCAGTCCTCAAACCCTCGAGTCGCGCCGGCTTGAGTACGGCGGCGAGATTTCGATGTGGAACACGTGTGTCCTTAATCAGGTCCGCCACGATCTGCCACGAACAGGTCACGCCAGGTCAGCACGAACCAGTCACAGCAAGGCCGCACATGGCACTCGACCACGCGTGTCCTCTCCACACCCCAGCTCCGCAGTTCCGCAGTCCGCAGTCCGCAGACCAGCCCCGCGGCGTGCTCTGGCCATGACCAGCTTGGTGATTGCTAAGGTTCCTTCTTTGGCTTCTGCTTCTTTAATTAGACAACGCCAACGCAGGCAACACTTTCCCTCCAGGACTCTCCGCCTCCACGTGCCTGCACGTCCGAGGCCCTGCTTGGTCTTCACTTCCTCTGAATCTAGTCTGGCTCCGTAACCTGGGCTTACCCCTGCACAAGGTCACCAGAATGCAATGCGCACAGCCACGCCAAACAAGCTTAACCCAGGGCCGTCCTTCCAAACGGGGCCGAGCTCGGACGTGGCCGGAAATATTGGTGAACTAGATGTCGCATAGTGGTGGTGAGTGGTGAAGCATAATTCCTTCCTTAAGACTTCTTGAATCCTGCATCATGGCAGTTTGTAGCCAGGAGCTGTTAACCAGGAATGCTGTCGCCTGCCTCCCTGTGACTTTCAAGCCCTTGGGCCCTCGCTTCGTATTCGTCCTTTCCCTGTCTCGAATCTCACGTTCTCAGCGGTTTCCGCCGATCCGCCGGCCCTTACAAGCCCGCTGGACTTGAGGCTTGAACAGAGCGCTCAGGTGCAGGCTTAAAGCTAGCGGTAGCGGTAGCGGTGTTCGGCTCCGCTCCCCGAGTGCATGCCAAGCGCGGCATAAGCCGCTGAACGCTGGACACCGGAACCATCCGCATCCGCATCCGCTGCATTCCGTTGCAAAGAGGCCTGGACCTGGAAATGGTGCATCCTTCCCAATTAGCGGAAACAGGAACGTCACGGTTTGCCTGGCAGCTCGCAGCTCACGTCTTGGCGTGCAACATGCAACCAATCATGCTCGGGAGGACAGGCACTGGATGCCCCGATCTGGTATCTCGCGTGTGTCGTCGCAAGCTCGGCGCGGCGTTTGCCACGGTCTTTCTTGCGGAAAGCCGGCGTAGTCGGGTGCGGGCGGCCCTGAAATTTCTGTAAGGTCTCAGGTCTCGACTCACGTTCGGCGGTCGGAATGAGCGCCGACGCTCACCAAGTGGATGCACGACGCACACCATGCATCGGTGCCCGGATACGTAGCACTGGGACTGGGACTGGGACTGACGCAGCGTTCGGCTTGTGCTTGTGCTTGGCTGGCTGCGTGGGCTGCGGGTTGCGGTTTGCGAATTGTGGAAAGGCCGAGATCCCTTGGGTTGGAAGCGGAGAGGCCGGAGAGGGCCGAGAGAGGAGATCTCGTAGCCGCAGCGGCGCTAGCCAGGTCCAATAGGCAAACAGGTAAGCTGGCGCACGAGGCGCTGGTTACATGGCTGCATGGCTGACCCCGAGTGATGATCTTCTCTCCTCTGTGCTCGTGCAGAGTCGCGCTGCTCGGCCGGCGTATGCGTATTAATATGCCATAGGCCGGGCCATGTGGCGTGGCGTCTCGGCGCAACTTACTCGGCTCACCGAATGGGGCGCTCGGGCATCTGATCCTCTGAGGCAAGGCAAGACCCGCTGTCATCTGGGTGCGCCGCCATTTTTGCCTCACCCTCGGTCAACACCGATACCTATAGTAAATGTGGATGTATGTATGTATGTATGTATGTATGTATGTATGTATGTATGTACATATCGGTCTACTCGGCGCACAAATCGCAGAGTCAAGCATGCATCGGTTGAGACGCCGGAACATGTCGAACATGTCTGGAAGGGACTGGCCGTTCGGGCCCTCGGGTCGTGTGCTTGTGCGGCACCGTAAGAGGCCTGGCTGGTCTGCTTGGCGCGCGAGCCTCCGGCGGGTCCTAGCTAAGTCTCGAGTCGAGGCGCAACTTCGCGTGGGTGAGACAGAGATAGGGAGAGATGAGGGCTTGGGGGCAGCGGGGCACAAACGCAGGGTGCGGCATGGGGTTGGATGAGTTGGGGGTGTTGGGGGTGTCGGGGACGCCACCGAGCTGCCACTGTACAGTAGAAGCCCTTGGCTACCGGTTTTCAGGGATATTGTCTCCCGGCAGGCGGAATTCCTCTACCTCTGCTCTAGCGCCTAAAAGCCTAGCAACGCCCTTCGTCCTCTTCGGCCCCGGCCTTGAATGACCTCGGGTGGCCTTTGTGACCTGCATGACCTGGCGTCTCCGCCCATCCCGGTAAAGCCTTCCCCACAGCCAAACCAACCCATGTAGGCCATACAGCCCATACAACCCACCGTAGCAGCCTTCAACCAACTACGGTCCGCCCCGCCCCGCACACCGCGCGCACAGCACCGCAGCTTCCCCCTCTCCTTCTCCTCTCTCCCCCTCCTCATCGCATCCTTCCTTCTCACCATCAGCCACAGCCACCCGCACTCACACCTCCTATCTTATCCGCTTCATCCACACTACCACACAGGCCTCCATCACATTACATCTTGCATCTTGCAACTTTAGTCGGATTCAATCATCCACATCCACAACTACATCTACAACTAGGACTTGCGCGCACTGCCGCCGCCGAGGTTACGCGGCACAGCTTCGCACCCACAACCCTCCACGCCACAGGCCGCTGCGCTCCTCGCCACTGGGTCACTGCCCTAATCATTAAGGCTAGGACACCCACGAGTCGTACGCCGCACAGGCCCTCGTCAACGCCGCTGACTGGCGCCCCGTGCGCACCGTCGCGAATCAGCCCCCAACCACCCGTCACCCCCCTTTGACCTTCCCCCTCCTTCCTCGATCCATCATGTCCAACTCATCCACCTCACCAAAACCCTCTGCCATGTCAGTTACGCACCTCGTGATCCGACTCAACAGCGACTCTGGAGGCGAGTCGACTCCTGCGGAACGCGAGCGTAGTTCCGCTCCTCACAGCGCGGCTCTGAGCCACAGCGCGTCGGCGTCACCCCCGAGCAACATGGACGGTCAACACCTGTCCTCTGCTTACAATGGCGGTACCACGCCGCGCGGCAAACGTGAGGAGGAGGATGAGATTGACGAGCTCCGTGACGACGAGCCAGTCGCACCGACGCCGGCTCGCTCGGCCCCGCCAGCGCCCGCACAAACCGCTCCTGTCGTCCCAAGCCCCAAACCCGCGACGTCGGGGTCCAAGAGCCGCAAGTCGTCCTGCGACCTATGTCATCACCGCAAGATTAAGGTGGGTCCCAGCTCCCCGAGACTTTGGTTGCTGATGCCAGTGCGACCAGGTGCGCCCGTCATGTTCGTCTTGTCTCCGCAAGGGCCACCCATGTCACTACTCTGAAGAGACCGAAGCCAACAACGTGCATAACCGCCGCGCCGTGTCCGTCGCCGTCGCCGGCGGCGACCGTCACATCGAGATCCCCAAGCCCGTTACTGTCTCACAGCGCTATCAGAGTGCGGGTGGATCGCCGGCGTGGCTCTCGAGCACCTCTCGGCCGAAGAGCGGCACGGCGACCGTTAGCCGCCCAACCTCGGCCGCCGGGGGTAGTGCCGACCGCAAACGCCGCCTCGACAGGGATCGCATTGTGAATGGCTACGGCTCGAGCTCGGATGAAGAGGGCGCCGCCGCCGCCGCCGTCCCAACCGACGGCCCCGGTCCAGCCAAGCCGCGCAGAGCCGCCGTCGACAACGACCTTGCCGACATGTTAGGTGAGAGCAAAGATGACGAGGTCGACGAGTTAGACTCGGGAGACGAGAAGGAGGCCGGCTCGCCGAGAAGCAAGAAGCGGGACGCGTCGGTTGACGACGACCTCTCCAACGACTTGCTCGAGCTCGCCTCTGCGCCCCCGAAGAAGAAGAAGGTGCGCCCCTCCATGCCTGAGCTCCCCCGTACATCATCGTCGAACTGTGCTCGCCCCGCGCCCCGCGCAAGCCTCCCGGCGCAGATCTTGCCCCAACCACTACAAACGGCCTCGACCGGTCACCACTCGTCGGTCGCAGCGCGCTGGGACGCGTCCAGCGCTCCGCTACTCACTCTGATGGGCTCGCTGCCGTCGTCGGAGACGCAGACCATCCTCTTCCAGACATTCTTCCAGGACCCCTTCCTCACCGAGGGCATCTCGCTCCTGCAGCCCCAGTTTGTGGACGACTTCCACTCTCTGGTTGAGCGACGCGCGTCGGCGAAGATGCGCGAGGGCGACGCCACTACGTTGGCAAACGCATTTGCCTTCCTCGCCGTCGCCATGCGTGTCCTACCTGAGGAGACAGGCAAATTGCTACTCGCGTCCGGCTCGTCCACTGCCAACAGCGCCCCGCGCTCGGCGAGCCGTATTATTGCCAACCAGCCGGGGTCGCCCTCCGACCCGACGCCGCTCGACCAGCGCTACTTTGAGCTGGCTCTGCTTGCCGGACAGATCGCCGAACAGCGCGACGCGCCGTCGGTCATGTACGTCGTGCACAAGCTCATCCTCTTCCGCTACGCGACCCTCGGCTTCAGAAAGGACCGTGTCGTGCTTGCGGGGGGGTGGCTCGCACAGGCCATCAAGACTGCACAGGCGCTGGGCATGAGCAAGGAATGGGAGGGTATTCCTCAGGGAGAGCGCGAACTACGCCGCCGCGTCATGTGGGCACTGTACGTCGCCGACCGGCAGTTTGCGTTTGAGACTGCGTTCCCCTACACGATCTTGGACACGCACCAGGGTATCCACCTCCCGTCGCCAATCTCTGAGGCGGATCTGTACAAGATCCCGCCTGACGCTCCGACCCTCCCGCCGCATTCCACAGAGGCTGGCCCGACGCAGTGCACAGCCCTCTTCATCCACACACATCTTGCGCGCCGCATTACCCCGATCTTGGACTCTTTTGCAACCGTGGGCCCGTCTGGGACGCCGCACGACCTCGTCCTCCGGTTTGATGCGTCACTCGACGCATTCCAGGACGCGCTTCCGCCGTATCTCCGTCTGTTCCCTCTGACGGACACCCGCTTTGACTCGGCGCACACGTACCTGGCGCCACACCGCGTGCGCCTGCACTCGACGCTCCTCTCGTACCGACTGGGTGTGCACCGTGCGCACCTGGCAGCGTACTTCTCGCCGTCGAGCTCGCCTGGTGTGCGTGCGGTGATTGCGCAGGTGTGCCTCGCCTCCATCCGTGTGCAGAAAAGTGCGAAGATGCTCGACTCCAAGCTGTCATCGCGGCTATTCAACCCGGCGACTGTCTTCGAGGCCGCTGCCACTCTGGCCCTTATTATGCACGTTGAGCGCTGGGTGGCAGGGCCGACTGCCGCCCAGGCAATTGGCATGTCGAGCGAGTACCTTGCCATGCGCGCGGGCGTCGCCGACGGCTCGGAGCTGCTGGACAGCGTCAGCGCGTCGCTTGACGGTGGCACGTTTGCGCGCGGAGCTGTGCGCGTCCTTCGCGAGGTCGTCACCAAGGTGGACAACGGCCCCCGCTTCCCGTCGTCCGGCTCGCCACACAATAAGACAAATGGCATGACGAACGGCGACGTCCTCTCGCCCAACGGCGACCGCTCGACCTCGCCGCAACGCGAGGGCTCGCCAAACGCCAGCATAGGCCACGCGGGTGTCAACGCCTGGCTCGACTACTGGCGCTCCAACGCCATTAACATTGACTACCTCCTCCGCGAGGCAGACTGGAACAGCTGGGAGAAGGTTATTGCCGGCATGTAGTTCACCTCATTCATGTCTCTCTGGTCAGACGTTCGCGTCTAGTGTCGTTTCTTTCATTTCGATACCCTGTTATGTACGTATAGAGTCTTCGCCATGCTAGCTGTGGGATTTGGGCCGAGCGAGGGCGCGAGCAGAAGTGCGAGCCACGCGCTAGCGTATGCTAGTGAGAGTTGCATTGCTCTAACGAACTGCCCAAGCGAGCCTGCGGGGGCTGCGGATAATTCACCCAAACGAGGAAAGCCTCAATCACCGATCGGACACGTACGCCGCAAGCACGTAACCTTGCTCTACCATCCGAGGCTCTTCAGGCACGCGCTCACCGCAAACGGGATCTCGGTCTGGCACCGGAGATTTCCGGCCGGCACTCGGGGCTTGGCTCGGAGCTGCGCCGCCGTGGTCCCAACGAGGCCAAGGCAGGGCGAGAACGTGGGAGACGGGCCTGAACATGGACCTGGGGAGCAAGCTGGGCTCCGTGTCGGAGAGATGAGATGGTCCGCGCTTCGGTGCAGGTGCCAGCGATGCTGTTGAGCGAGAACTGAGATACCACCAATCCTAATGGATAATCCTAATCCATCAATCAACCCGATAAACTGGCTAATTACCTTTGCAGTGGCACGGTGTAGGCAGCCAGAAAAACCAATGTGTTTGTGCCTGAACGCGAGCCACAACGTCATCTAGACGGTCTTCTGCGGAGTGTGATTTTTGGGTATGCAGCTCAAACACCATGTGCAGGGGTGGAACGGTGGGAGGTTCACTGAGAACCGGGTGGTGTGGCGATTTGTGTGGGATGGTCGGGTGCGGATGGAGTGGGGCAGGGGGCGGAGGTTCCGGGTGTAGCATTACCAGTTGGTCGCCACTACATGATTTTGGACAGTGTGGCGGGGGCACGTGACTTTGTCCCAGTAAGTACAGGGCCATTTGCAGCAAAGGACTATTTATACTGCCGCTCTCCTCGATCCAGTCCAACACTTGCCATCATTGCTCTCGGCTTTAGACTCCATTATGAGTTTATCTCGCAAACGGAGTGGCGTGTCGAGGAGATGGTCGTGGCCGGCGACTTTGCGCACATCGCGGACAAGACGCTCGCCGCTGAGATCGAGAGAAAGCGAGCTATCATGCTACAGAAGCTCAAGGAGAAGAAGTAGAGTTACTTGGCCACAGCCAACTACAAGGCTAATGCCAAGAGCCTCGTCAAGCGAGGACGACGAGGCAGATGCAGTTTGATGCAGATGGTCTAACAACTAGTTTTACCACAACTGTCTAAGCGGGGAGGGGCGGCGCCTTGGATCTGGGGAGTCGATGAGGTCATTGGTGCCTGAGTAAGCCTGGTGGAATGCTTAATTATCCACGTGGAAGTATTTGGTTCCGAACCTTGAGTGATTGCTCTGAAAGTGCAACACAGGGCTTCAGGACCCAGGGAAAAGATGTCAAAGGGATCGTGCCATGGCTATTAAAGTGGTTTGAGGCCTTTGAGGGCTGGTTTAGCGGGTTAAGAGCCCTTTAAAGGGCAAAGGCTGTATATCTCTTTAGTTTCATGGTTAGAAGAAGAGAAAGAGTGGTACGATGGTACGATCCAACCAACTCTGAATGCAAATAGTAACTTGACTGTTCAATCGACAATCGTACCACTCTCCACTTTACTCGTATCCATACACATCCCACTTACTCCAACTCAATCTCCTTGCCATCTACATCAAACCAACATCCAAACATCCCTCTCTCTCGCTATCTCTTTCACACGCACTCTCCACTCTCCTACACTACAACCAGGGGACACCACGGCGTTTGAATACGACGGAGACGGAGACACTCCCGCCTTCCTCTTTCCCTTCCTCTTCCACAACCAACTCTATTACAACTTGTTCACACTCTCTCGTTCTCATCAACAGTCATCATGTCTGCGGTCTTACCGTCCGACATATTCACCTTTGAAGAGGGTGATGACAACCCGCAGACTTCCCCCACTGCCACTCTCTTCCCCCCAGCTCTCTCCTTTCCCGGCTTCGACGAGTCTTACCTCTCCCCCACGTCCAACACCAACACGCTTTCGCCGCCCTCGTCGGGTCTGTCCCACCCCTCCCTCTCGCCCCCCGCCACCTCGGACAGTCCCAACTCCAACCTGTCCTTTGCGACCGACGAGTACCTACTGAACTCAAACTTTGCCTCGGACGAGCTCGACATGCTCATCTTCCCCGAGGACATCAAGCAGGAGCTCGACCTTTCCATGACGTACCAGCCCGTCGCACCATTCCACATGCCACCGTACCTCAAGCCCGCTATCCAGCTCGAGGTCAAGCAGCAGCCGCAGCAGCAGATCAACGCGCAGCCACCCATGCCTATGGGTACCATCCAGCCTCCGACGGCGCCGACGTTTGACGGTCTCCTCCAGCAGTGGCGCGTCGACCTCAGTCAGAACCCCCACGCACAACAGTGGTTCATGCAGCAGCAGAACATCATGCAGCAGCAGCAGCCCATGCAGCAGCTTCACTCGCCGCCACAATCGCAGGCACAGTTGCACCACCAGCAGCTTCTCCAGCAACACCACCAACACCAGCTGCACCTTCAGCAGCAGCAGGCGCAGCAGGTTAAGCGTGAGTTGAAACGAGTTGAGAGTTGCAACTGACGTTCAGTCGAGATGCAGCAGACTCAGCACGCCCACCAGCAGCAACAACAATCTCAACAGCAGCCGCAGCAGCAGTCTCAGCCTCAACCCATCACCCAGCCTATGGCCCCTCAGTCTTTCCAGCAGATACCGCCACAGCCTCAGTCCCGTCCCGAGTCGACTTCGATGACTGCGCTGCCGATGCCCCCTCCTCGCCGCAGCGCTCCCAATGCGCCGATCAACAAGCCACTCTCGTCATCACCGCCTGCCAACGTCGGCAAGCACAACAAGACCGAACGCCGCTATCGGCAGAAGGTGCAGCAGGCCCAGGGCGACCTCCGCGACGCGGTTCCTGCGCTACGTGTCCTCTATGGAACCTCGACCGAGGAGCAGAAGAAGACGGACGTTCGTGCCGCAGATGGCACCGTCGACGGCCTCGGTGAGGTCACGCGGCCCAATGCCAGCGCCAAGGCTACTATTCTCATTGGGGCTCGTATGTACATCGAACTCCTGCAGCGTCGTACCACGATGCTGCAGCGCAAGGTGTCCGAGCTTGAGGCGTGGCGTGCCGTTGTCAGCGGGCAAGCCGAGCTTGACGCCTGGCGTACGGACTTTGACAACCGCGAGGCCGTCATCGCCTCGCAGCAGGCTGCTGCCCAGGCAGCCGCGTCGATCAACGACTCGGACGACGTCGAGTCCGACGAGGACGAGGACGAGGCGCCGACTCGCAAGCGCGCACGCACTACCAAGAAGAAGTCTGTCGACTCAAAGATGGGGATGCGGGCGTTTGCGGCGTTCGCGGTCTCCTTCTCGCTCGTGCCTTCCGCGTCCAAGATGTTCAAGGACCAGCCGGCTCCGAGCGTCGGCGGGGGTACTTCGTACGCCGGCGAGATGTCTCGCGGTCAGGTCATTGGCAGGCTGCCCCTCATCACCGCTGAGCACAGCTCGCGTCTCCTTGCGAGAGCGCTTCCGGCCGCCCTAGTTCCCGGCCCACACACGATTGTTGACTGGTCTGTACGCCTCTTCCTCACTATCGCGCTTCTCGTTATCCTCGGTCCGATCCTCGAGCGTGCTGTCAAGCGGTACCAGGACAAGAGCACTGGTGCGGGTAACATTGTTGGCTTCTGCCGTGACCTCTTGCAGCTCTACGTCGGCACGCCTGTACCAGTAGCTGCCGAGTGGACCAGCCTTGCCGCGCGTATTGTCGGTGGTATCGTTGATCCTCCTCCTCTTGTCCGCTGGCACGTTGCTGTGCGCCTCCGCCAGTCTTCCCAGGACCCATACAGCCTTGCGCTACTGGCTCTGATGACTCGTGACACCCACGGCGCCGATCACATCTGGGCCGAGGCCCGCACAAAGTGCGAGACGGACACGCCACTGGGCGCCGTCCTGGCGCTTCCTCTGGACGAAGCGTCGCGCTGCCTCGAGCTTGTCCCGCCCACGTTTGCGCCCATCGCCGCCATCTCGGAGCAAATCAATCTCATCCTCCTGTACGACCTGTACACCCGTTTCTTCAACCACCTCGTGACGGCCACGGGCAACGCGACTTCCCTGCACCCGATGCTTGCCAACATCCAGAAGAGCGGCATGGCCGGCGACCTCAAGTCGCTCGACCACGAGATTAAGAGCATCCTGCAGAGTGTTCCCCGACACAGCACGACGAGCTCGCTTGCGCTTGTCCTCCTTGGCCTCTGGGGCCTGTTCTCGGGCTACCAGTCGCCTGCGTCACTCGTCTCTGCCCTCGCCGAGGAGGAGCTCCGTGGCGCCGGCGCGCAACTCCGGTGTGTCTCGGCCATGCTCGAGCTCCTCTACCCCGGTTCGTCGTTCCCACAGCACGCGACCGGCACTTCCGTCAGCGTCAATGCTGAGGCGATCGACAACCTCGCCATGACGTGTATCGGCTTCGTTGACCTGCTCTTCTCGTCTTCGCGCCACAACTCGGCAGCCAAGGGTGTGGACCGCCTGGAGGCCAATTTCCGTGTGCAGAAGGAGGCAGCGCGCCTCCGCCTCGTTTTGACGCAGGCCAACTTTGTCTGCCTCGACGAGGAGGAGGAGGACACTTCGATCCGCTCGTTTGACAGTGCAAGACAGAAGCTCGTTGCGGTGTTGTCGACTGTTGGCCGACGGGCAGCGGGCCGCAGCACGATCAATGACGACGACTCTGGGCTGGAGGACGAGCTGGACGAATGGTAATCTTAGAGCTTTGTTTGTACAGATTAATGTAGCTGTGGTGATTGTGCGCGGCGACAGGAGTGCAGTTTAGGTGCTGATGTTCAAGTGGGTTCGAGTGGCGTCATGCAGCACTGTCGCTCACAAGTATGGGATCACTAGGTGATCCATTGTGTCTTCCGCAGACATATTCCTGTCTGGGCGAGCAAGATTGTGATGAGCGCTCGTATACTTGCGAGGACCAACGGCCCCGCTTCCAGACCCCGGAACAGGAACCACCACCCGACTGCTCCTCTCACTCGGACATGATATATCAAGACGTGGTACCATATGCAAGTATGTGATCTCTCCTCTCATCCAACCGTCCGCTCCCAAGGCGCAGGCTGCGGCCATCGCCTCTCAAACCATCCCCCAAGAAGGGCCTTGACCTCCCCCTCCCCGTCCTCGACATTATCGTTCAACCCTAGCACGGCGGTATTCTTGAGCCGGTCAATCTCTCGCAAAGTCTCGTTAGTCTGTTTTGGATTCCGGAGTTCCTTGAACTGGGCATCGGTTGCCGCAGAGACGTAAAGGTATCGCGCGAGAAGGCGCATAGTATAGTGTCGGAGGTTGACTTTCCCGGGCAATGCAGAGTTAGCCATAACCGAGGCGAGGGAGAAGTCGGCCTCTTGCCACGTAGGTGTGAGGGGAAGATGTGGGACGACGGAGGGGGGTGTTCCGCGTGGACGGGTATATGTCGCGTCTTGAAGGGGAAATATGGCGGATAAGCCTAGGTATCCCGACGTTGAGACTAGGGCCATTATCACTGTTGTTAGATTTTAGATTGGCCTATAAGGACTCACGGCAATCGCCACATTGGCTCTCCACAAATGCTAGGCGCTTGAACATGTCTTGTGATGGTATGTCGAGGTTATCGCTCCAGAATGGCCCTAAACATTTGGTCAAGTCGAAATCACACATATCGTTGGCGTTGGCTGCACGTCCCGGCTCGATAATGGGCGGAAGATGGCCGTCCATAGACGCTGAGTTAGCTTGGTTGAGAAAAGACTCACAAAACAAATATTTGACTCGGACGGGAGGCCGCCATCCCATCTGGTCAAACGTCTTGTCGACTCTCATCCGGTTCGTCGTCCACCGCTCCCCTCGCATCACCTGGATACCCTCTATATCTTCTCCGTTGCGAATATCGAAAAAGTCCTTGATGGCCTCGCGCGCCGACGTTCCCCACACCCCCTCAGCCCCTAGGTTGGCCACCACGTACGTCCAGAGAAACGCCTCACGCCACCGCTCCACCTAAAGTCAGACACTCCTGGTTCTGGTTCAACATTACCTTGAGCGCAGTCATTAGCCACATGATATGGATATCTGGGCTGTCCTTGAGTTCTCGGAACCGACGCGCCGAGCTGGTCTTCAACACGTCCGCGAACATGATACTCGCTTCGTCGAGCATTGCGCGCGATATGACTCGTGGTCCGTGCAAAACATATGGCCTTCGGCGTCTCGGAAACCGATTCGAGAGGTAATGATTCGCATGAACGAGGCCGCTGGTTTCGCCGGCATCGTTGAATAGCTTCTTGGCCAATACCGGTCTGGGCTGTTGATAGAACTGGGTCAGAACAACACAGAGATATAACTTACACTCTTGTCAAACCTGAATACGTTGCCATAGAGCGCCGAGGTGAAATCCGCGACCTATCGTCAACGAGGTTGGATTGGAGGATACGAACAGAGTGGGGGCGGAGGATGAAAAAGTCATCGTTGAGGGCAATAGACGTCTCGGCGATTCCGGGAAGCCAGGCAAGCCTGCTCTCAATCGCCATGGAATTGTACGATGGCAACGCCTTTGTGCGCCACTCGCTTTCTGCTTCATTGCTAGCTCCCGCCGTGGGGAGATGGAAGATCTCAGAGTGCACCGCGTACTGCAAGTTTGGGCCCTCTGTAGAGTTGAGCCGCGAAAAGTCCAGCCATGTAGGTGTCTGGGCTACCCGCAAACTATCCCTCAAAGACGAAGATGGCAAGGAAGAAGGCATGCGCGCCGCGTCCTGCGCCGCGTCAAAGGCAAAGTCGTACACTACCAGATGGAAAGTCCTCAAATGACCCTGTAACGCGCGTAGAACTGAGCGCATAGAATACGCCAGTTCGTTAAAGTCGCTATCATCAGCTGTTTAAGTATGACGACGAACCGGAAATGTTGTTCGGGCGAGTATATCCCTTCCTGTGAGCGCCAATATTCCATCTCGCTCCGCCATCGCCCATCAGATCCATTGACCCACGTCCAGATCGCATCGACTTGTTCCTCCCCCAGCTCATCCTTCCCACAGTCGGTGGCGCCGTCGAGAAACCAGCTCTCGAGGCAGTGTATTGGTACATTGTTAGGTTGGAGGTTGGGGAATGGGAATGGGGGAGGGGGATGGGCGACGAGGGGGCGGTAGCGGGGGTCGCGCGAGTCGAGGTTGTCCTGAGGTCGGTGGGGATCATTTGGATGTGACAAAAGATGAGAGTGCCGATAGAGTAAGAGGGCGGAGCAGGCTCCTATTAGGAGGAGGATGCGCGGTCGCGCTAGCGTGCGTAGGCGGTTGGCCAGGAAGGTTGCCATACCGGCTTTATTGGGAGCGCGGGGTGTTCGGGTGCGCACTTCGCCACGACGTTGGATGGGAGACGGGGGGTCAACAGATGAGGCGTAGCATGCTGCCGAGTCCAGAGGTGACTGGGCCATGAATCACGCCGGCGGTCCGGGCGTCCGATACGTCCGGGGAGGGAGGGACGCGGTGATGGTCTATGCGTAGATCGGATCAACGGAGGCGGGGCGGTCCGGGCCCGGGTGAAGAAGCGGCGTGCAGCGTGTGGCGTGGTTGGTAACAAGAACTAGTTGATAAAGAATGAGGCTGCGAGTTGAATCGATGCAAGCTGTCAGATGCAAGCTGGAGATGTGCGCTTTGAGATGCTGGAACAATGTCAGGCGCATCGGCATGGTGCCTTGGCTTGCCTCCCGATATTTGGTTCCCCTGAACCTGCCTGTTCTGCCGTTCAATCACCAAAGCCACCATGTATGCATGTCTACAACCCCATCTGAATACATCTATCTTACTATATTATTATAGAATTACGCAGCAGCCCGGCACGGAACGCCGTCTCCGACCTTTAGCCCGCGTCGAGAGAGACACGAGTGCGGCGTCGTGGATGGCCTCCTGAACCCCGCGATTGAGCTTGGACGAGCACTCTAGAGTTAGCGTGGCCCATAATCATGTTCACCGAGGTATCTGCTAGCCTTGAGTTTCCGCGCGACCTCCAGGCCTTGGTCGTACGACACTGGTTCCTCGCCTCTCTTCTCGAGCCTAGCGATCACAGCCTCATCTTGTCGCAGGTCGCATTTCAACGCAACCATTAGCTTACTCAAACTTGACTCACCTGTTAGGATGATCTTAACTCCAGAACACTGTTTATGCACTTCGGGTGCCCACTTTGCCTCGACGTTCTCCAGCGATATCGGGTCGTCGACCTTCCGTTAGCTGATTGCTCAAGACGTACAGAGAAGCAGATCAACACGACATGTGTGTCCAAATACGATAGGGAGCGGAGGCGGTCAAAGTCCTCTTGTCCTTTTGTCAGTTTTGGAATGCCTTGACGTACCGGCTGTATCCCACAGACTCAGTTCTACAGACGTTCCGTCGACATCCACGACCTCGATGTAATTCTCGAACACTGTGTCAATGTCAGGGCCAGTAGTTCCGTACCTGTCGGCTCGCTGGTGTCAGTGGCGTCTTGGCAGTGGTCACTAGGAAGTGGGGAAGAAGCCTGGTGTTAGTGACGCAGGGACGAGGCGAAGAGAAGAGAAGAGACGCAGACGCACCCTGCGTAAAGACAGTCAAGAGGGAAGACTGTGTCAGCACCGTAGCGGAATGTGCTGTTACCTTGCCACACCCGCCATCGCCGACCACGACCAGTTTACGAGGGATCTGAGTCAGGCCGTCAAATGCGACAACGTAACACGTACAGGTTTGACCATTCAGCTGAGCGAGATGGGGCAGAGTGGTAGTGGTTGTATCAAGGCTTTGGTTCGTGGCTCGTGCATTTATTGTTTTGTTGACACAAGTCTGTGCGATCGACCAGGCTCGGTTACGCATTTGATCCCGTCGCAGTTGCCACCTGGCAGTCGTTGATCCATTCCACTGTCCTTTGCTCCATCCATCAGTTCTCCATTCTCTCCATCATCCATCATCAATCACAATGGCACCGCCCGCATCCACATACGTCTCATCCTCCGGTCAGCTGACAACCCCACCCCTCTCGAAGCGCGTCTACGGCGCTATCAGCGACTACGCGACCATCGGCTACCTCTTCGTCGAGACGCTCGTTTCTGTATGTTTCCCAGTATCCCACATCTGACGGCAGCCAATCGTTAACCCAAACCCGGCCCCTTCTCCACCGAGCCAGGGCCAGCGTCCAGTTACTGGGCACACTCGCGCTGCGCCCACCGACGGAGGCGTGGGAGGTAGTTGGGGTGGTGGAGGTGGAGGTGGGGGTGGAGGCGGCGGCTTCATGTCGATGAACGATCTGCGTGGCGGTGGTGAGTTATTATCTGTTTGCGCTGATTGCTGACCCAGATACCGTGAACTCTTGCCGTAGCGCCTGCGGATAACTCCTATCTCTTCTCTCTTCAGTTGTATAGCAATGGCAGAAATGAATATGTTTTACAAAGCATCAAATCATGGACATGCATCGCGACCAGCGCTCAGCAGGTATATGTATAACGTAAAGAAAAGTCCATGGGAGGTTCATGGAGGACGAAGGTACAATTCAGATGGCGAGAAGCTTAGCCGCGCCAGTGCTTCCAGCGGCGGTAGCCGGCAGCCTGGGGCTCGGCGGTGGCGCTGGGCTCGGTGGCGGCGCTGGGCTCGGCGGGGTCGCTGGCGCTGGCGCTGGTGGCGGCCGACTCGGCTGGGTCGCTGGCGCTGGCGCTGGCGCTGGTGACGGCCGACTCGGCTGGAACGGTCGCACTGCCGCTGGGCATGACGCTACCGCTGGGGCCGACGGAGACGCTGGCGCTGGGGCTAGCGGTAACCGACTCGTCGTCCTCCTCACAGTCCTCCTCATCCTCCGGGGCGGAGGGCGAGGTCTCGTCGTCCTCCTCGCAGTCCTCCTCATCGTCGCCGCCAGTCGAAGGCGAGGACGGAGTGGTGGAACCCGAGCCGGTGCCGGTGCCAGTACCAGTGCCCGTGCCCGTGCCGGTACCAGTGCCCGTGCCCGTGCCGGTACCAGTGTCCATGCCCGTACCGGTACCGGTACCAGTGCCAGTGCCAGTGCCGGTGCCAGTGCCAGTGCCAGTACCAGTACCAGTACCAGTACCAGTACCCGTGCCGGTGCCGGTGCCAGAGCCGGAGGTCGGGCCAGCGGCAGGGGCAGTGACAGTGACGGTCACAGTCTTAGTGGCGCCGTCGCACGACTCGGCGGGAGCGCCGGGGCCCTGAGGAGCCGGCGAAGAGGGCGAGGTGGGCTCGCCAGAGCCAGTGCCCGTGCCAGTACCAGTGCCCGTGCCGGTACCAGTGCCCGTGCCGGTACCAGTGCCCGTGCCGGTACCAGTGCCCGTGCCGGTACCAGTACCAGTACCAGTACCCGTACCAGTACCAGTACCAGTACCAGTACCAGTACCAGTACCAGTACCAGTACCAGTACCAGTACCAGTACCAGTACCAGTACCAGTACCAGTACCAGTACCAGTACCAGTACCAGTACCAGTACCAGTACCAGTACCAGTACCAGTACCAGTGCCAGTGCCAGTGCCAGTGCCAGTGCCAGTACCAGTGTCCTCTTCCTCGTCACACCAAGGGAGGTCCTCGTCGTCGCCGTCATCCTCAGGAGTCGAGCTCGAGCCGGGGTTCGAGGGAGTGCTGGGGGTAGGCGGGTTGGAGCCGCCCTCCTCGTCATCGCAGTCTTCCTCCTCCTCGGGATTGGTGCCGTTCGGGCTGCCGCTGCCAGGAGTGGTCGAGTTGCCGCTGGGGAGAGGGGTAGTCGAGTTGGCTCCCGGGAGAGGAGTGGTCGAGTTGGCTCCCGGGAGAGGAGTGGTCGAGTTGGTCATGCCACCATCCTCCTCCTCGCAGTCCTCCTCGCCGCCGGGCGAGGTCGAGTTGTCACCAGCCGGGCTCGAGGGGGTAGGGGGGGTAGGGTCGGTGCCGTTGGCGATGGGGTTGCCGTTCTCGTCGCACTCGACCTCCTCTTCAGTGTTGGTGCCGTTAGCGGGCGCCGACGCGCTGGGAGTAGCGCTGGGGGCCTCGGACGGCGAAGTGGCAGCCTCCGATGGCGAAGTGGCAGCCTCGGACGTCGAGGTGGTAGCGGAGGCATCCGTGGCCGAGGCCGAGGGGGAGACGGCGGAACCTTCGGCAGATGGAGACGCCTGACCCGAAGGCGCGGCGGGCTCGTTGCCGTAGGACCCGTAGTCCCCGCGCTTGTGGACCGAGTTGGCGCGGCGGAAGGACGACCAGCGGTTGTTGTCGGCGGCAGCCTGACCCGCAGTGGCGAGGGCAAAGAGGAGTGCCCAAGTGGTACCGGCGTTGAAACGCATGTTCAAAGGATCTTAAAGTAAAAGGCAAGAGGAAAGGATAGAGAAGGACGTGTTGGGTTGGATGTGTGCAGCTTTGGACGCCAGGCCTAAAGCTGAGTGGATGGAGAAGTTGGTAGTCGCTGACAAGAGTGTGGGGGTTATAACGAGTGACTTGCAGATCTAGCGAGAAAGTGTCTCACTTGAACGCTTAGTGACGAACGGATGTTGAAGGATGAAGAGAGAAAGAGAAAGAGCAGGAGAGTTATACTAGTATGCTGTTAGAGAGGGTGCGAGGATGTGTTCAAAGGGTGTAGGTACCACGGGGTGTAGAGAGTGAGGGTGAATCAGGAGAGTGAGAGACGCCAACGTGACTTTACAAGGTTGTCAAAAGGGGTAAAATACTTGAAAAAGCCAAAGGATTTTGTCCGTTGCCGTTTACTTCCCGCCGTTTCCGTTGCCGACTTTGCCGCAAATCAATACTTTATGCCCTTTACACCCCCTAGGCCCAAAGGA
This sequence comes from Cutaneotrichosporon sp. HIS471, assembly GCA_030864385.1. NCBI lineage: Eukaryota > Fungi > Basidiomycota > Tremellomycetes > Trichosporonales > Trichosporonaceae > Cutaneotrichosporon > Cutaneotrichosporon sp. HIS471. The sequence continues at coordinate 2,123,373 of AP028240.1, read as the reverse complement.
TCATCCGACCGACTCGGAAAATACCCTTTACAACCCTGTAACACCCTGTCACGCCAGTAGTACTTTCATTGTCGTATTGGGGTCTGGCTACTTAGGGGCCTAGGGGAATCTAGGGTAATGGGGAAACGGGGGATAATTGAGAATGTCCAAGGAATAAGAGGATTCCAACCGGTAAAAAGGTACAAAAACGCGCGTGTTTTGAAGTAAAGCCTGACCTCCTACCCGACCTCGGCCAATCCTCTAACCATCGGAAAAGGCCAGAGGGGACAGTGCGTCACATTCTTAGGGTATCCAGGGATTCCAAACTAATGGAGCAATGTCACCAAGACCATCCGCGTCTAACGTCAGGGTATTTGTCAGGGGTTTTTGTTGGGCGGGGACGCGTTGGTGGTTTGATGTCCTGACGGATCGACAGAGTTGGTTGGCTGTATGGCTGAGGTGAGACTGATGAGATGCATGAGCTGGTGATGTAATGTATACGCATCCGTGTATACTTACCTAGCCGGGATGAGCGGGGTGCTATAATAAACCTCCTTTGGTTGATGGTCACTAGTTGCACTGCATTGCTTCTTGCATTCTTGCAAGACGCTTACAGCTTCTTGTGAATTGTTAATGACCGCACCCCAATGTTTGTAATGTCTGTGCGTAAGAACTGTTGGACGGAACGGACAATCACACAAGGATGTCCCATTCCTCATACTCAAAAGCTACTCAATCTAGTTGAACCACAACATCGTGACCAAGATTCTAGTCTACCTGATGCTTGATGAAACAAATGATCATACTATAGAAGGGCCAAACTCCATCCTCTCATCCTGTCCTGTTTCAGTCCCGTTTCCCGTCTCGGGGTACAAAAGTTTGGTCTTGACAACGGACCCACAAGCTCAACGGACACCAAATATCACTCCCAGTGCCGGCGTACACGCGTCGATCACTCATCTGCAATTAAACGAGCATCGTTCCCATCTGTAATCCGCATCCTCCGGCCTCCCACGAGTCGCAATCAACTAGCGATGCATTGGGCCCCCGAGATATTCGGTGAGGCGATGTTGGTGGGAACCTCTCGACAGCGCCAACAAGACCGAGCGCCGGGGCTGTGTCGCGCCAAGAACCAAGTCCACCATCCATTGTTCATCCCATGACATAGTGCCTCGAACCGATAAAGGCGGCACCAAACGAGTCCAAACGCAAGTCCAAACGCAAGTTGAAACCCACGTGCCTCCTCTCCTCCCTCCTCCTTCCTCCTTCCGTAAACCAAGGTGAGCAAAAATCGCATTCCGTCAACGCCGCTCTCCATCCTGTTCTGACGGACTCGGGGTTACGTGTCAGTTCCTCCACTCCACACTAAACATATATCAGAGGCACTGAAGCGTCAACATTGGAGGCGGTGAAAGCAAGGCTGGACACTCCGGGGCGCCCGGAAATGGGGTGTACCTTACTCGAGAGCTTGACGCCACCGAGACGCGGTGTGACTCCGTCCGTTCCTTGTTGTCGCATCCAACCTGATGAGTGGGATTGTTACCCGTCGGTTGGAGCTGTGTGAGGTGTGAGCGTGTCTCTTGTCAATGTATCATATTTTTAAGATGAACATGTCGCCGGCAGCCGGTCCCGATCCACAATATTGCCAACCTACCTCGCGTACAACGTGTCTTGCTCGTTATTCATCAGAGTACAGTACACAGAGTTCCTAGTCGAGCAGTTTGTGTATCATCTCATTCCTGTCACCCAACAAGTCCCTGCTCACGTGATCTCTTTTGTCCGAGGTATATCCGTCACTAATCTTTGACCTCCACCTCCGCAAAAGTCCGTCAGGCCTTTCCGATGCTGATCCGTACACCATCTCGATGCTTTTCCACAGCAGCCACGCCCTGCGCTGCTTGTCCCGATCACAAACGCGGCTCGGATTGAGTACGGCCTCTCGACGATGCCTCGCGACCCCCGCGACAAAATTCTTTACCGAGACTGAGAAGGAGAATGCCAAAATCTTGGAAGCAGCCTCGGCCAAGGTCATCCTCTTCAACGCCGCACAACAAGTGAGGAATCATGAGAGTAAACTGACCAAAGCCAAAAGATGACTTGTCAGTCGACGAGAGCATCCAGCGTGCAAAGGTGCAGAAGGACATTGGTCCGCTCGCCGATGTGTATACCACCTACTCAAAGACGAGGAAGGTAGGTGATATGAGTGCGGCGCTGACCTTTGGCATTGCAAGATATCCAGCCCCACCTCTCTGATCCGGACCAGACGCTGAGAGACATGTTCGAGATGGAGGTCGAGGAACTCAACGAACAACTGGATAGCGCAATTGGACAGCTACCCAACCTCCTCCTTCCACCCTCCGAGACGGGTCCTTTGCCGCTCATGATGTCCATCAATGCTGGGGTGGGCGGATCCGAGGCTGGTCTCTTCGCCGAAGAGATGGCGCGGATGTACACCCGTTTCGCTGAGAAGCACGGATGGAAGATTGAGGTCCTGAGCAAGACCGAGGGTCCGAATGGGCGCGGCGTCCGCGAGATGACCATGAAAATGGAGCCGGCACCATACTCTGAAGGCGAGGTATACGGTCTCCTGCGATGGGAGAGGGGGGTTCATCGCGTTCAGCGTGTCCCGCAGACCGAAACGCAGGGACGCGTTCACACCAGTACCATCACCATTGTGGTCATGCCCATCTACCCCGACGCGCCCGAGGCGCCCCTCGTTGACCCCAAGGATGTCAAGTCTGAAGTGATGCGTTCTCGCGGCGCCGGCGGTCAGCACGTCAACAAGACTGAGTCGGCTGTCCGCCTCACCCATCTCCCAACGGGCATTTCCGTGTCGATGCAGGACTCGCGCAGCCAGCACCAGAACCGCGCTTGGGCGTGGGATGTCTTGCGGGCACGCCTGAGCGAACGCAAACACCAGGAAGAAATTGAGGCTAAGCGCGCCAACCGACGTAGTCAGGTCAAGGGCGCTGACCGCGGCGACAAGATCCGCACGTACAACTTTCCCCAGGTGAATACAGCTAAGATGGAGCTGATGGACAGGACCGGCTGAGCGACCACCGTATCGGACTCAACATTACTGGTCTACGCGATATCATGGACAGCGACGGACTCGAGAATGTCATCGCAGCACTGCGGACAGACTTTAATGCCCGCAGGCTAGAGGCCATTCTCGCTGGCGACGAGGACTTTGACGAGTAGACGTCTGCATTCACATTACTCTAAACTGATTGTGGTCTAGTCGGCCGCGTGGGCGCCGCTGAAAAACGCCCGGATCTCCTGCTGCTTCTCGTCAAAGCCGGCTGACCCGATTCCGCCGCGTTGCCGGTTCACGCCCTCAAGATGGGTAGTGACGTCTGACGCGAGGATCTCGACCGTGAGTGGCGGCAGACCAGGGAGGTTGTCGTAGTCAAGCGGCATTCCCGTCGACTCGCCAGCGTAACCAACGTGCAGTCGCGTCCAGCCCGTCTGGTCGTCAATCTTGTTCTGTCAGCCGCTTACATTAGTCATGCCTGTCTGTCAGCTCTGCAAGACATAAACTCACCCTTGTACGCCCAGTGCGTATCAATGCCCTCTGGCCTGCGGGTTAGGAAAGCACTAAGGAACTCGTAGTTGAAGATTCCGTGGGCAACAAATACGAGATGCTTCGACTCGGGCGTGGAACCATACGACTCCCGCAGTGCGTCCTCGACAAAGTCCTTGATGCTGATGTGAGCGCGGCATCTGGAATCCACGTACGCCTGATTTGCGCGATCGCGCACGTCTCCCAAAGTCTCGCCCTCGGGAAACTTGAACGTACGCCCAGGATGGCGGACATACTTGACATCGTCGCCGGCGAAGTAATGCCCCTCGGCTAGACGTCAACACCACCCCTAATATAACCTCACCAACACCGAAATGCTGTTCGCGCAGAAGCCCCGAAACAGTCGAGGGAGGATCCGACTTGTTCTGCAGCTGGATCTGCTGGGCCTATTATCAGCGCTGCTCAATCCTAACACACAGTCCAGTGGGCGCGTTTCAATGGAGACGCAAACACCGCGTCGATGGCAACATCGGCAAATGACGCGCCGACAGCCTTGGCTTGCTGCCATTAATAGAGAAGGATATGTGGCCTACGTTCATGCCTGCGGTCAGCCTGTCTTTATCTCGAGTTATTACGCACCGTGGTTGGACAGGGGCGCGTCGGCCCAGCCGGCCCACACCGAGCGCAGGTTATCTCCGGTTAGTTAGACCAGCGGGAACGTACCAGTCGACTCGCCGTGACGGACCTGTTATCAGCTGCGGTTGATCGGACTGCTTACAATTGTAATGGTGATCATCTTGAGATGTGTAGAATGTCAAGAGTGTGGATCGCTGCGGATAGATGGTCAATATGTCTGACTCGGTTCGTTCTGTGATAGTGATGTGATCAAAGGGCCGACGTTGGTCATGGATACTAGGTAATGCCGGTGCCGGAGTTGACCGGCTAACGGGGTGACTGCCACCCCAAACCTTTGATCAGCACTAGGATTACCCTAGTGTTAACCTGGCGGCTAGGGTTGATTACAACTTGAAGCACGTGCGATACACGCGACGCGACGCGACCTACCCTCCACCTCCACCACACCACGAGCCTGACCAGCAGCTACTTGGACACTTGTGCGTCGACATCTCCTTCACTCTCTTCACCATGCCAGAACCGGCTGCCCAAATGGGCAGGCCACTTCCGGTCCTGTTCATCAGCACCCTCATTCCAATCGCCCTCACTCTCATTGTGCATCCCCTCATTCCCGTCTTCGGCCTTTCAGAGTACTTTCCCTTCCCCCCGCAGCCGACCTTCCCCGCCCTCCAGGCCAACGTTGGCTTTGCGCTCCTCGCACTCGTCGGGACACTCTTGATCGTTCCGAAAGTTGCTCCAGCCTTCATCGAGAAGGGTATCAGGGGACGCGACCTGCTCAAGCTGGGTGGACGCACATCTGGGCCATGGATGTGAGTCATTTGTCTAGGACGCAACTGACAACAGCCCAGAGTGCCTTGGGCTACCTTGCGCGTCCTTGTACCTCCTGCTGATGATGCTCTTTATCCCCTTCCCCTTCTCGCACATCTTCCAGGTCGCTGGCAACAATGGTGTCGGTCGCGAAAAGTTCCCTATACGCGAGGTTCGCTACAACAGTTCCTAAGCTGACATCAGCTCACGTTTTACCTGACGTCGCTGCTGTCGCTCTTCACCGCGACTATGCTTGGGTTCATCGACGACCTGTTCGACATCCGCTGGCGGCACAAGCTTCCGATCCCTCTGATTGCTGCAGTTCCAACGCTCTTAGTCTACTACGCGACAGGAGGGTGGACGTGGGTCGTCCTGCCCGAGAGCGTCGGCAAGCTGCTGTGCTCACTCGGATTGCCTGGATGGGCCGGAGCTCCAGTGGTCAACCTGCGTATGTGTTCTCTATTGGCCACTCTGACCCCCAGATGTCTTCTACTATGTCTACCTCGTCCTTCTCCCGACCTTCACGACAAACTCGATCAACATCCTCGCTGGAATCAATGGCGTGGAAGTCATCCAGCCGCTGATCATCGCAATGTCTGTCACCCTTAACGACCTGCTCTTCCTGCCCATCTGGCCAGAATGGCTCCTCGCGTTACTAGGCGTCGAGAACCCAGCCTGTGGACGTATGCTACCATGGGCTGTCGGGCAGGTCGTCACACGTCATCTGATGAGCCTCTACTTCATGATCCCGCTCATCGGCGTCTGTGTAGGGTTCTTGTGGCACAACTGGTGAGCGTTGCAGAGGCCGTTACTCTGGAAGCTGACGTCCAGGTATCCCGCTCGGGCATTCCCAGGCGACACGTTGTGCTACTTCACAGGGATGGCCTTCTCGGCAGTGGCCATCCAAGGCCACTTCTCCAAGACCATGCTGCTGTTCTTCCTGCCCCAAATCTTCAACTTCCTCCTGTCGTGCCCTCAACTCTTCCGCCTCGTTCCATGTCCACGCCATCGGCTGCCACAGTGAGTTGCCGCTAGCAGCTCTAGTCCTAACCATTCAGTTTCAATGAGGCCACAGGCCTGCTAGAGCCTTCAAAGGCAGTATTCGAACGCGCCCCACCCTTGTTGGGCCGGATCATCCTTGAGGCCTTCCAGATCTTGGGCCTGACAAGGCTTGAGCGTGTTCCCCCACCTGCCGACTCCAAGAGCGGAGAGAAGACGCCGTCCGATTCATGGCCGCAAGATGGTGACCTGATATCAGCCACGAATCTCACTCTCCTCAACGTCCTGCTGGTTAGGCTCGGTCCGATGCGCGAGCCAACACTCTGCCTCCTTGTCGGAGCAGTGCAAGTTGCTGGCAGCGCGGTCGCTTTCGCGATCCGATATGGCGTTGGTTCATTAGTGTACGGCGGAGACAGGCGATAGACCATCATGAATATCACATTGTATCATAGTTACACACAAAAGTCGAGGTCTCTATCGCTCTAACCCTGCTCGAAACGCAGATTATAGCCACCGCCCGGCTGCTCGTCGAACTTGAACATGTCGGTGTTGAGGCCAAATTTGCCCAGCAGGCTATTGCCGAGGTCCTTGAGTTTACCCAGCATCTCGTCTTTCTCCTTTTCTTGCTGAACGGCAATGCGGTCAGGGAGGGTCGCAAGCGCTCGCTTCGCCTCGCGGAGTTGGGGAGACGTCGGCGGCAGCTTGGACACCAAGGTCTTGTAATCTGCACGGTCAGTACAGACAGCAGACAGTGCAGTGCCAAGTGTACTCACCCTCCAGTGCACTCGACAACGACGACCATGACCCAAGCTTGTCGTTGGCAACTGCTCGCCGGTGAACCGCCTTGAGATACCCTGGGTCCATCTTGATAGCTTTAGTTAGCTCACATGCTGCTCATCGACTCACCACTGGTGCAAGCGTCTACGGCCTGTTTCCACTCTTCCTGTGCGACATACACGGCCCCGAGGTTTCCGTAGACGGCCTTGGTACACTCGCGTATCTCCCGCTCAACATCTTCGCGCACAGTATCCTTCTCGCGCGCGTTCTCAGCATTGATAGCGTCTGCCTCCTCCTCCGTCACCTCCTGGATCCCGCAGACTTCGGTGGCAACCTGGGCAGGTCGTGGTGGCATATCTGGGAGGTGGTCAAGTGCGGCAGAATACGAATCGCGCGCCATGTCCAGCTGCCTGGGTTTGGCCAAGAAATGCTTGTTGCCTTCCTCCTTGAGCGTAATTGCCCGCACCAGCAGCTTCTACAAAGTCAGCGATCATCTAGGTCATCTAGCAAGTGGAATACCTTGAGCTCGTCGGTTGAGAACTGCGTCATTCCTTCAATTTCCTCGAGACCTAGATCGCCCTCACTCGCATCTTCAAAGTGGTCGTCAGCGCTGTCGGCAGAGCTCGCAGGCTTGGGTGGGGCGTTGCCGAAACGCTCCTTGACCCATGGTGGAGGCTCGAAGAGGCGCGCGTCAAAGGGTGCTGGTTCTCCGTGAGGTGATGGCAAGTCGGACATGTGATGCGTGGTTGCTAGGAGACAGGAAATGAGTGGCAAAGCTAAGATGGCATTGTATACAGCTTTGTAGCTTGAAGCGTGCAACTTCCGCGTCATTTGCTTTGTGGACAAGTTCGCGTGGATCTCACGTGATGATACATTCAAGCTTAAGGGTTAGTTCCTGTAGTTTTACCCTGCACTTTGATCACCATCACGACCTTCAACCCTCTCCCCTTCTACCTTTCTCTCTCCACCCTGATTTTTGAATTGTTTCTTTCTACCCATTGCCATCGCCCCCAGTAACCCCCGCCCTTCCCTCCTTCCCTCCTTCCCTCCTTCCCTCCTTCCCTCCTTCCCTCCTTCCCTCCTTCCCTCCTTCCCTCCTTCCCTCCTTCCCTCCTTCCCTCCTTCCCTCCTCCCCTCCTACCCCGCTGTTCGCCTTAATCCACGTTACGTTCCTCGGGCCTTCGCAGCCTTCAAAGACATTTCTCTTGTCACCAACTCTCAATCTTGTCATTCTCTCCACTTAACCACTCGGCCCCTCGACACACCACGTCCTCCAAGATGGTGCGCACCATCGTGAGGGAACTCTCACCAAGAGGTCGAGTTGCCGCTGTCGCAGCAGCCTTCATGACCTTCCTCTTCCTCCTCAACTTTATCTTCCCATCCTCCAACATTGCCAGCCCTCACCGATGGACCACAGGCTCGTCCTCAGTCCTCCGCTCAAAATTCCTCCGTGCCAAGGCGGGGGCGCCGCGGCCACCCATACACCACCCCATTCCCAAACTCATGGCCGACGCGCGGGAAGCTTTTGACGCAAAGGTCAAGCGCCAGTCCAAGACGCTCAGCGAGGCCGTCCGCGAGTACCGCCGCCGGTACAAGCGCGACCCACCGGCTGGCTTTGACAAGTGGTTCGAGTTTGCCAAGAAACACAAAGCTGTCATCATCGATGAGTACGACCAGCTTCACCATGACCTTGAGCCGTTCTGGCAGCTCACTGGCAAGGACCTTCGTCAGCGCTGCATCGACGTCGGTTTCCTTCCGTCTGTTGACCTGGTCCGCATTGAGAACGGCGAGACTCGCACCATTGACGTCAACAACGGCTTTGATGATTCTGAGGTTGGCGCGCGTGCCAAGGGCTTCCGCGTCATGCTTGAGAAGTTCCAGGAGCACCTTCCCAACATGGACTTTCCCATCAACGAGAAGGCCGAGGGCCGTATCCTTGTCCCTTGGGAGGAGAGGCTCTACTCGAATCTTACCAAGGACGCGAGCAGTGAGCGTGTGTTTGCGAACCTGCTAACTCTTCCCAGAGGGCGTCGAGCACGTTCTCGGCGGCGAGTTCATTGCGGACTGGAAGGGGGACGGCAACGTCTGGGAGTCGTACCGCCGTACCTGCGAACCTTCATCGCAGGCACGTCGTCTCTTTGGCTCCCTCCGCGCGCAACTGAAGGAGGGACAGGTTCCTATCTCGCGCCTTGCCAACGCCGGCATCACCACGGACACTGTGGACGAGGACTTTGAGTTTCCCGCAGATGTCGACGACAAGTTTGACTTCTGCGACCACCCCTGGGCCCACTACAACCAGGGCCACTTCTTCTCCGACTGGCGCACTATCCACGCTCTTTACCCCATGTTCTCGCCGGCCAAAGGTGTCGGCTACTCTGACATTCTCATCCCGAGCCACTACTACTTCTCCTCGACTAAGCGCTACACGTACGGCTGGGACCCTGTCAACACGATCATCAAGGACGTGGATGACATGGAGACCCCCTGGGAGGAGAAGGTGGACGACATCTTTTGGCGCGGCGCCACTACGGGTGGTGGCTCCAACCCTGCTGGCTTCCTCGCACAGTACCAGCGCCACCGGTAAGCCATGGTATAGGTTCTGGCTAATCCGCAGGTTTATCAAGATGACCTCGGACCACTCGCGCGCGAACCGCACCATCGTATTCGCCGACCCTCCTGGGACCGACAACTTTATCTCTGCGCAGGTTGCTGTTGGTGACCTCAACGACGAGATGATGGACGTCGCGTTCACCAAGGCTGTGGGCTGCACGCAGTACCCCAACGGCGGCTGTGACGCGATGCGCAAGGACCACCGCTTTGCTGATGCGGTGCCTCTGGGCGAGAACTGGCGCCACAAGTACTTAATCGACCTTGACGGTATGGGTTACTCTGCACGTCTCTTTGCACTGGTGAGTAACCTCCTGAACGCGACGCAGTGACGCTGACGATTTTCAGCTCAAGTCTGAGAGCGCGGTCCTAAAGTCAACCATTTACACCGAGTTCATGTCCGAGTGGATGCAGCCATGGCTGCACTACATCCCCGTTTCGCAGATGTACAACGAGATCTACAACATCTACGCGTACTTCTCTGGGCCGTCGACATCGATGCTCAACGCTGCCAACACGACTCGTGACCAGTTCCAATCGTCGGGTCTGCGCACCCGCAAGCTGGACGGTGACGCTGAGCTGCACAAGATTGCCAAGGCGGGACGGGAATGGATGTTCTCTATTGGGCGGAAGCTAGACATGGAGATCTACGTCTACCGGTGAGTCAAAGATTCCCTGATTACAGCTGACAACCAGTCTCTGTCTCGAATGGGGCCGTCTTAACGCGGACGACCGCGACGTCGCGAGCTTCAAGGGTTTCCTCTAAGCGTGGAGCGCAGACGGAGTGGAGAACCCGTCGACTAGCAGGTTGCACAAGCCATAGCCCTCACCACGCGTGAGGTTGTCGAGATAGTTTGACCCATCATAGAGAGTGCATCTGCATTGTTAAGACTTGTCTTGTTGTTGAGAGCTAAGGGAAGTGGATGGATGTGGAGTGTGGAGACCCCGCACCAACATTTTGGATTTGGGTCTCCGACTCACCCCAACTTGATGTCTTTGCGCACTATTGCTCTTGCCACCAACCATCCACTCGTGTCAACAGGATCAGACCACTCAAAATGTCAGGACCACCACCACCCAAGGCCTCTCCTCCTGCGGACGACGACGAGGACGACGAGGGCCACATGGACGTCAACTTCATCCAGGGCTTTGCCGAGTGAGTATACAAGCCTGCCAAACTGACGGTGTAGCAAAATCCAACGCGTTCCCCAACAACTAGACGACGACCCATCGTCCCGACCCAAGATCAACATCCCTAAACGTGGAGAGAAAGATTTCGAGCCCTTAGCCGAAACCGTAAACCTCCAAGAGATGATGCTCCAAAACTCTCGCCAAGCCCTCTTCGACGCTCTCCAAGGAGTCCGTGGCGTTGCTAGTAAATCCCTCTCTCACGCTCTCATCACCCCCTCCTCCCCCTTCCCTCACCTCGTCATCTCTCGCGGCCACGTCCTCGACACTCTGGGCATCACCGTACGTCATTCCGGCAAAGCCAGAATCGAATTGTTGCCTGAAGAAGCACTCTACCTCGCCGAACGTGGGAGTCTTCAAATATGGAATGGGGCGGCACCGAGTGGAGAAGAACCCGACTTGGGAACGTGGAGTGAAGAGGAGTTTGGAATTCGTGGCGCTGTGGAAATGAGCGTCGTCGAAGTGTTTGGGGCGTTTATGGGGATGGCAGGATTGTCGTGGCAGAGATATCAGGCGTATGCGTATCTCAAACGATTGGGGTATACAGTCCAACGGACGAGGCGCTTCATTCCCACTCATTTTGTGGAAGAGATACCCGTGAAGGTTGGAGTGTGGGCTCGGATTTGGGCAGCCCTCTCCAGACTCGGACTGAATGTCCATAAAAGTATCGCCGGCATTATGGGTGTTCCGCGCCGCTTCATGGTCGGTATTGCCCGAATTGGACTAGGCATGATGGGTCCTTTCAGAGGGACAATGTTGAAGTCTTGGTCGGGCGAGACGTATTGTGAGTTACATCCTCTTACAGATTCTAAAACCAAGCCTCAATCTTTTCGCATCTCCGCTTCATACCTTCGGGCCATACGCATCCCGTTCCTCCAACAACGGAGCAACAGTCACAGTCACAGTCTCAATTCGCCCCACTCCTCAATAACCCCTACATTCCATTCTTCCATGTTTGGAAGCCCGTTACGGCGTGGTCAAAGGCCAAGTGGGACCGGGGCAGTGTTGTCGGTCTCGAGAACCAGAAGCCAGACTATGCCATTGCGGCCGTCGAGTGAGTTTCTGTTCTCCGCATCTTTCATCTTGGACTTTGTCACTTATACAGATCACGCAATACGCCCATGCCGACACTGAGGCAGCTCGAGGATATCTTCGAGGGCTTGCCTGACGAACCAAAGGGCCCGCCTCGTCGTGTTGGACCACAGTACGAGAATCGTCGGCCGAACAAGGGACCCGAGAAGGAGGCGCCGGGGGCTTGGTACTACCGCTTCCTGCCTTGGCTGCAGACGACACCCCAGGACAAGCCGTACACCAATCCCATGGCGCAGATGAGGAACGGAGACCGCGCGTTCATCGTCGCAGTCAACGACTCTGGCAACTCTGGCTGGATTCGGTTCGGGCGGTCCGGGTTTGAAGACTTCCCCATGGTCTAGATGATCCACATATGCATACATCCGCTGTACGTTGATGACACTGAGTGACACATACACTCTATTTATTTACCACGTCATCTCTCCCTCGAAGCGGTCGAGCTGCGCAACAGCAGCAGTCACCTCCTTCTGCCTGGCGGTACGACGGTAATAGATCGGGCAGTCTGCCGAAGTGCAGATGACGTCCTGGTGCAGCGAGCCCTGGCAACGCTGACACTGCGTCCACAGGCGAGCAAAATCGAGCTGCAAGGCAGATGTGGTGGCGACTTGCTTCTGGTACAGCTCGGGAAGATGCGGCCGGCAGTTGATGCAAACGGCACTCTCTGGTGATTAGCAACATCTCGGCTCCGTTCAACTGACCCTTCTTTCCCTTCAACGGGGTACGACAGCCAAGGCAGGTCGCCGTCTTGACGGCAAACTTCATGAGGCCGCCGACCGTAGGTGTCGCAATCTGAATGCTACGCGTGTGTTCACCAGCCACTGGCGCGTCAGCACGACGAGTACCGGATGACTCACAGAGACTGCTGGCCTTTTCACCGAGAATCGGCTCAAAGATGCGCATCAGCGGCTTTGAGAGCTGGTTTTCCAGGTAGTAGCGTGTGTCGATTGGCACGTTGTTCTCCAGAACGTAGAGTGGGTCTTCCGACTTCTCATACGCTGCAGCGCCTGGCAAGATCAGCAAACAGTGTTCCATTCCACTCACCCTTAATGCCCTTGACGATGACATAGGCCACGCGGTCTCCAAGAGAAGGTGCCGAGCCAGCGTCACGTTTCCTCATACGTTCCGCAAGCTCGACGTGGGCCTGCTTGCCGGCATAGTCTGAAGAGTGTCAGTTAACCCCGACGGGGAGCCTCACCAGTCTTCGACAGAGCTTTGGTGATGACGAGTTGTGACATGTCAATCTTGTTCTGCAGCAGATCGGAAATGGTCTGCTTGACATAGCTGCGTGTCAGTTGTCGTGTCTGGTTGAATGCTTACTCCTCTGCGCCCTTCACATCGCGGTCGATGAGCATCTTGAGTAGACACGTCTCGATCATTGTCGACACCAAGCGGCAGTTGTCACGTCGAACCGTCTCAATGTTAGACCAGTCCCAAGTCCGAAGTGCTCACCTCGATACCCTTGGCATCCATCTTGTCATACTTGTCCGGACGAGTCCAGTAAAGTCCGGTGTAGCGCTTCTTACTGATGAGAAGGTACGGGTAGTAGACCTTCTCGAATTCGAGCTTGATGGGCTTCTTGAACTTTGCCGAGACCAGTTCGGCCGCCTCAGCACCCAGTCGCATGGCTGTGGGCAGGTCTGGACAGCCAAACTTGATCATGACAGAGTCCGTGTCACCATAGATGACACGTGCGTCGTGCTCATACCCATTCTTGATGCAGTACTCCTTCTCGACCTCCTGCTTCGTCAACTCGATCATCTGTCGACCATATGCCGTTGTCGAGGTGGAAATCGCCAGACATGGCAGTTTGCCGATAGTGGCGCCAGTGAAGCCGTACACCGAGTTGGTACTGATCTGACAAGTTAGCGATTCATCCGTGATTGGCATCCTTACCTTCAACGCCAGCTGACGACCGTCCAGGACGGCACGTTTAAACGGGTCCTTCTCCACCTTCAGGTCCGCCTTCGCACGCTTTCGAGCCGCGACGAGGTTCTCGAGTACAATGGGAAGCAGCCCCTTCCGGCGATTCTCCGTGGCAAAGAAGTCTGAATTAGTGAACATGAACAAGCGCAACACTCACCGTTGTTCGGAGTCTGCACGTAGTCTTCGCCCTCGACGAGCTTCATACGTTCAATGGTTGACTTGTCCAGCAATGTTGTGTAACACAGGTTGTGCGCCATCATAATGGAAGGGTATAGTGAAGCAAAGTCAAGCGTGGTGATCGGAGTATCGTAATAACCCTTGCGGGGCTCGATGACCGTAGCTCCCTCGTATTGCTCGTCTGTCCCTTCACTCCGCATGGCGGGGATGAGATACCCATGATCTCCGGCGCTACGATACAATTGAGAGACGACTCGAATCTGCTGACCACGAGTAAGGACGTCATTGAAGGGGATGCCTGTCACACGAGCCATCTCGGTGTAGTTGACCAGGCACATGAGACGGTCGAGCAGACGTTGTGGAAGATAGGCATCCTGAGGTCAGCGGTAGGTGCAACTTGGGTATCTCACCTTCAAACAGTACACAGCAAGTCGGCGGCGAGAGTCAGCTGTACCGTTCTGGAGCTCGGTGATGATGGAGTGGTGAACGTCTTCCTTCTGCTCGCCCAAGAAGTGAGCACACACGGCGTTAAGCGTGTAACTCCGGAGATTGTGGTCGCGCTGAATGACTTGCATGATGTCCATCTGGAGGCGTCCATCGATGTTAACAGCTTTTGAGTCACGCTGCCCGAACGCCTTGGATGAGAAGTGTGTGTCGCGCGCCTCTGATCGCACACCTTGTTAGTTAGCGAAATGCTCGGGCATGCTCCCTACCTTGCAGTCGGCCCAAGTACGCAAAGTTGGGAATCTTTAGAGCCTTGGCACGATCAAGGAGATACGGCAGGTCAAAGTTCGAAGAGTTGTACCCAATGATCAAGTCCGGGTCAACAGCCTGAACAAACTTGGACCACTCGAGGAGCAGGTCCCTTTCGTCTCGAAACTCGAGCACTTGGGATCCAACAATGTGTGCACACGTGTTGAGGGTGAAGACGTTGCGAATGAATGGCTTGGTCTCGCCTTGGCCATCAGCACGCATTGTGTCTCTAGAGCTCACCATGTCTCGTCACCATCGCCGCAATCTGAATGACGGGATCGATATTGGCCTCGGGAAAGATGCCTTTGCGGCCCGCGCACTCGATATCGAAGCTGAGGATGCGCAGCGGGGCAATAGGAAGCCACTCTCCTTCGGGGGTGTGTGAGACAAGGTCTTTGTAGCTACCTGTCAGTACTTCTGGAGGAAACTAGTCATCTTACTGAAGAGACAACTCGATTTGACAATTCGAGCGCTTCTCAGATCCGGACAACAGCTCGTACGTTCCAGCGGGAGCCTCGACCCAGTTCATGCCGACAATCTGTTGTTAGTTCAAGCGAGGCATCTCACGTACATGTGAGTCAACCATGAACCGTAGAGTGAAGGCAATGTTGCTCTCGTACGTCAAGACTTCTTGTGGAAACAGACCCTTGTAGTCCACCTGGCCGCGTTCGAAGAGGCGTACTACGTCAGCGACAGGTGAGAAAAGGACCTATCTTTGACTTTTGGAATGGCCTTTGGCTCAGAGCACATGATCTTGATGAACGGAACCGTCTCATCTCCGCGGTAACCCCATAGTGACTTGCGATTCACAGTGAGGCAGTGGACGACGGCTGGAGTTCCCATCTGTACAGAGGCCTGGAATCAGCGTCGGGGAGGGGGAGGGGGAGGGGGAGGGGGAGGGGGAGGGGGAGGGGGAGGGGGAGGGGGAGGGGGAGGGGGGGAAGGTGGGGAGAGGAGGGGGGGAAGGGGGAGGGGGAGAGAAGGGAGGGGTGGAAGGTGGGGAGAGGAGGGGAGGAAGGTGGGGAGAGAAGGGGGGGTGACCGAAAGTGAACTCACGTTGAGCGTATCTTTGAAAGCCTGGCAATCGGCTGGCAGGAATCCGCTGGGAGCTGCGACATAAAAGTACGGTCTGAAACCATGTACATGTGCGAGGACAGAGTTTCCTGCGTTTGTGATCCCAAACAACCTCAGCGACGGTCCATGTTTTGGATGACTAGACTCTGCGACCTCGATCTGCTGAAAGACTACCATCAGTTTATATTAGATATATATTACTCACCAATAGTGTCCTTCTTGGCGTCAATGTGTGGAGTTTGTGGGCGCGGCCAGGCTGCAGATGTCTCGATGGAGCCTGAGTTTAGTTAGAGTAGAATGAGGATCCCACCTCCATCATCTTCGGCGTCTAGCTGTTCTAGAACTTCGGTGAAGCTCTTTTGCTCGTGAGGGACTGGGGCGGTGACGGGCTCAAGCCGACGTTTCTTTGATAGAGGTTGAGATGTCATTGTGGTGAAGAAGAAGGAGAGATGACAAACATTGAAATGATGGGACCAGTCACGCGTCGTCAACCTCCACCACGCGTCATATTTTACATAATCCCACGTGAATCAAAAGACAAAATCACTCCATGCTGGTAGCGCATGGTAGCGAGTCATCAAGACTAAACACGCCCACTGCACCAATCTGCCGAGTCTATTACCACAATGCATACAGAAGACGTCTATGCTAGGCGCTGGGCATCACAGAGGAGTATCACGAGCTAGTGTATCAAGTGTATCACAAGCAGAGCACGCACTCAAGGCAGCCCTTTTGGGTTTGGGTCCAAGAATCCAACTGCTTAGTCGAACGACATCTTGGTGCCGGTGGCCTGGACAATACCACCGGTGCGGGCGCCGCCACGGGGAGGGCCGCCACGGCCGCGGCCACCACCACCACGGCCACCAAAGCCACCACCACGGCCACCGCCGCGGCCGCCAAAGCCGCCACGGCCACCACCACGGCCACCGCCACGGCCACCGAAGCCACCACGGCCACCACCGCGGCCACCGCCGAAGCCACCACCACCGCCCTCACGGTTGTTGTCCTTGGGCGGGGCGTAGTCGATGCGGATGCGGCGGCCCGCAAGCTCAGCGCCGTTGAGCGTGGTGAGGGCGGCAGTCGCCTCGTCGACGGTCGCGAACTGGACGTAGCCAAAGCCCTTGGGGGCTCCGGTGTCACGGTCGGTAGGGAGCGAGACGCGCTGGACGTCGCCGTGCTCGCCAAAGGCCTCGTACACCTGGTCCTCGGTGATGTCGAACGAGAGCGAACCGATCCACAGAGTCTCGGCAGGGGTCGACTGCTTGTCGTTGAACGCCTTGGCGCGCGAAGCAGTCTGGTCACGCTTGACGGCGTAGTTGACCTTGAGCCAGCGGCCGTCAATCTCAGCGCCGTTCATCTCGGCGCAGGCCTTGGCCGAACCCTCAAGGTCGGTGAACTCGACGTAACCAAAGCCACGCGACTTGCCGGTCTCGCGGTCGAGCATGACGCGCGCGTCGACAATCTCGCCACACTTCTCAAACTCGGAGCGGAGCCAGTCGTTGTCAATGTTCCACGAGAGACCGCCGACGTAGACGTTGGTCGAGGTCTCCTCGTCGCCCTCCTCGGCGACCTTGGCCTTCTTGGCCGGGGCCACGGCGTCCTCCTCGGCCTTGCGCTTGCTGCTGGGGGCAGCAGCGGCGGGCGCCTCCTTGGACTCGTCAGAGTCAGAGTCGGAAGAGTCCGACGACGACGAGTCAGAGTCGACGGGGGCCTTGCCCTCCTTGATCTCGGCCTCCTCCTTGTTAAGCTGGACCTGCTCGGCGGCGGCGTCCTCGTCCGAAGAGTCAGAGTCAGAGTCCGAAGCCGACGAAGTGGCAGACTCGGATGACTCGGCCTTGGCGGCGGGCTTCTCCTCCTCCGACTCAGAGTCCGAGGACTCGTCCTCGCTTTCGCTGTCCTCGCTCGACGACTCGGGCTCGGGGGTGGGCGTCTTGGCCTTCTTAGACTTCTTCTCCTTCTTCTCCTTCTTGTCCGCGACCTTCTTCACCTCCTTGGCCTTGACCTCCTGTGGGTCAGTTCGGTTCAAGTGTGTGGGTGGGTGGGTGGGGGGGTGATGGAGGTGGTTGATGGGGTGGGGGGGATGAGGGGTTGGGGGGATGAGGGGTTGGGTGGGTGAGGGGTGGTACCAAAGCAGGACGCGATGCCGCTCATGGAGGTAGCGACCACGGCCTGGTTACCATCCACCTCAATTAGCGACTAACCTTGACAGGCGCAGCCTTCTTGTCCTTCTTCTCCTTCTTGTCAATCTTGGGGGCAGACTTGTCCTTGGCCATTTTGAAGATGTAGTATACAGATGGGTTGGTTGGGAGTATGTGGTTGTTAGGTCGTGTGGGATTCGTCTTTGAATATTTATTCAACTTGAAGACTTTGTCTCTGCCATTGCCCCCTTGCATAATTTCAGACAAGAGTCATTCTCAGTCAGATGACATTCAGCCTTTCAGGAACGGAGATTGGCCCCACCTCCACCGCAGATTTTCGGAAGCCACTCGAAGACCGCGTGAGATTTCGGTCCAACAATCCGGTCAAATCGGTCTCGAATCTCATTAACATGATGATGGTATTCTCATCTACCAGCTCGCCCTCTGCTCTCCCCACGCGTCAACTCTGTCTCATCCAGCTCAGCTCAGCTCAGCTCAGCTCAACCACTAACCCACTGTCCCAACACCCACTCACACATGTCATCCAAACAATGCATGCTCATGCCCGACATACAAATCCGCGGTAATCACGTTCTGCTACTTTCTATGGTCCGGGAGGCCGACAAGACGACCGACGAGAAACGGCACTCCTCCCGCCCCGATCTACAATTCAACTCCACTCAGCTGCCTACTCAGAGCTTGGGCTTGTTGGCGGCGCGGTCCATCATGGCCTTGAGCTCGGCCGCCGACTCGTGCAGGGCCGCCTCCATCTCCTTGGCGTCACCGTTCAGAGTCGTGATACCCCAGCAGAGCTTGTCGTCGTGGATGGCGTACGACAAACCGTAGCCGTCGGGAACAACCTCACCGTAGCCCCAGCCGTCGAGGTACTTGGACGTGAGCTGGGACGTCGACAGGGACCAGTGGCTCGACTTGGCAAAGTTGGGGTCGCTGAAGATGGCGGGGACCTCCTCGTTCTCGCGGATCTCCTTCTTGAGACCGAAGAGGTGGCGGTCGACACCCTGCGCGTCGGCGGCCCACGCAGTGTACTGGCCGTGACGGGTGGCGGCGGCGCGGAAGCGCTTCTCGCGCTCGGCGTCGGTCGCCTTAGGGCCGTTCATAGCCTCGACAAAGGCGCGCGACTCGGACGAGACGGTACGGATGACCTCGGTACGGCCTAGGAGGAACTTGCGGGTCTGGCACGACTCGTAGCACACGGCCGGAGTCTTGTGGAGCTTGTAGTAGGCGAGCTGCTTGACCATCTGGGCCCAAGCGTCGGGCGACACCTTGAAGGGCTTGATCGAAGCCTTGCCGTAGCCGGTGTAGACGGTCATGCGGAGGTCCTGCTTGCCAATCTCCTCGGCAAAGCCCTTGCGCGACTTCTCGATAATGTCCTCCATCTTGGCGTCGAGGTCAAACTTGATCTCGGACCACTGGATCTCGCCCTTGGCCTGCTCAGCCGCGGGGAGCTCGAGAGGGATAACGCCCTTGTCGAGCGACGCGAGGACAAACTCGTTGAGACGAAGAGTAGGGGTGCCGTCAAGCATAGAGTGCTCGCCGTTGAAGCCGGCCTCGCCAGCCTCGTCGACAATGAACTCGTGCTTGTCGAAC
Source organism: Cutaneotrichosporon sp. HIS471 (assembly GCA_030864385.1). Classification (NCBI taxonomy): domain Eukaryota; kingdom Fungi; phylum Basidiomycota; class Tremellomycetes; order Trichosporonales; family Trichosporonaceae; genus Cutaneotrichosporon; species Cutaneotrichosporon sp. HIS471. The sequence continues at coordinate 2,104,092 of AP028240.1, read as the reverse complement.
CAGCGGTTACGGCCCTTGCCCTTCTCGCTGGGAGTGACGCCGCCGGCCCAGTACGACCATGCACGTTCAGTGTCGTTGGTGGGGCTGGGGGCGTCGTCGAGCGCGAAGAGGAGGATGGCCGAGTCGATGGTCTGGATCGAGTCGGTGTTGGTCTTGGAGATCGAAAGGAGGTGGCGGCGGGCCTCGCACCAGACGTCACGGTCGTCGGCGGTCAGCGCACCAATGTAGGAGCCCTCGGCCTGGTCGGCAACCTTCTTGATGTCGTCCATCGCCTTAGCGATTTCGGACGCCGAGCGGCCGCCGACTTCGAGCTTGAAGTACCGGTTGTTGCGGAGGACAACAATGTGGTTGAGCTCCTTGGGGTAGGCGAGGGGCACATCGGAAGGCGAGGTTGGCACACGGACGGCGTTGAAGAGGTACTTGTACGACGCCATGCAGAGGGGCTTGCCCTTGACGGCCTCGGGCTCGAGCTTCTCGCTATGTGTCAGCGCTGCACTGCATTATTGTTGCGGGCATGTCCGAATGCCAGAAAACGAGAAAAAAAAATCCACCGCGGCCGTCGATTGCCGGGAGATATGGGGCAGAGATACCGGGCCACTGTTGCCGGAATGGAACGGACGAGTACCACCGTCTTCGGGGAACCGTTGCGATGACGTGCACAAACGGACACGCAATCGCAACCAGTAGGCCCGATGCTCGTCACCAGCACCAGCGCCCCGAGCACACGTTCCCACCTCTACCCAACCCATCGGAGACCTCGAGCAAACTAAAACTTACCTGTCAACGAGCTTCTTGAACTCGACGACGGCGCGAGTGAGCTGCGCAGCGCGCTCAGTCTGGCTGGCGCCCTTGCCGATCCCCTTCTTGTGAATGTAGAAGTACGAGACGTTGGGAATCAGGCGACCACGGTAGCCAAAGTAGGCGACCTCGTTCCACCACTCCGAGATCCAGTTGTCCTTCTCGGCTGCACGCTGCTCAAGGCGGCCCTGGAGGACGCGGGAAAAGTCGCTGTTGGCAAACTCGCGCACGGCCTTGGCAGAGCTGGCGTACTGCTCACGGTCGGAGAGGGGAAGGACAGACTCGAGGTACTTGGACAGAGTCGAGGCAAGGCGGGGAACGGGGAGGTGAGAGATGGAGCCCTGGCTCGCGTAGAGCGGCTTGTCGGACTTGGGAGCGTTCTTCCTGGCCATAGTGGTGGATAGGTTGCGAGTGGAGTTCTGGTTGTTAGGTGGAGCTTTTAAAAGAAGCAGAGAGGAGGGATGATATACGTACACGAGACGCCCCGGAGATGGTGGCGGAGAGACGGGCGTGTCTGAGCATAAGAGGGATAGGGGGGGAGTTGCCAGCGATCGGCGGGGGTTGGGGGTAAGTGGAAGGTTAAAAGTCGGCCGACACGAGGATGATGTGGGGTTTGGGTATGTAGGCTTTGGCGGTCAAAGGGTGGGCAATCAGCCGTAAGTCCAACTATAGGAGTAGGCGAGATGGCACAAGCCGACAGGCACAATAGCTTACAACTGAGAGGAGGAGAAGGGGAAGTGGAGGGCGTTTAATCAAGGTGATTGGGAGTTTGTTCGGGATGCGGAGCAAGCGGAGCTAACGGACCTTGAGTTGAGTGAGATCTAACCAACTACAAAAGGGAGCTAGTGCGGCAGCCGAGCCGATAATACAAATATACCAAAGTGGAGGTAAATTATTACAACCTCCACAACTTGATCTAATGAGACTTCCTAATGTTCCTAGGTACTTAGGCGAGACGGAAAGTGGAGTTCGGCAAGTTGTGCTGCTCTACTCTTGGGTTGTTGTTCGGCAAGATGATCGAGGTGGAGCGAGTGTGAATGTAGTGTGAGATGTTGACGAGCACGTTCTCTGCCTACTCTGCTCATTATATTCATGCTTCTCGTCGCCATCTCCATTGTAGATGTACTGTAACAGTGACGGTTGGTGGCCCCGGCTATTTCCCAGCCGGGTAAGCCGTTGCCGACTGAAGCTGGAGGGTCGGCCGAAGAGCGGATTTACCATCTCAATGTCCTAGTGGAGGTTTGGTAGGGGATGATTGTAAATGTGGGCATATGAGGGGTGAGTATTGCCCCCCGCATCTTCATGTGGGGGAAGGTGGAGGCCTCATGCGACTACATCGGCATATCATCATGTGACATACACGCCGCCCAGAGCGGACTGGAGTTATCAATGCAAGTGGGGGAGTCGGACTGCCTTTATCCAATTCTCAACGGCGCTGGGCACTGCTCGACAACACCGAGCCGCGGCACTCCTGATCCAGAGCCGTCCCGTCGCACTGCTAATGTGGGCAAGGTTGGCTGCTAACAGTTGATGGGAGGTGAGCAGCATCATGTTGATTTGGCCGAGATATACCTGGTCCTGGCAATATATGGCCATGGTCTGGTTTCGGATCAGAGCGGGAGGAGTGGGCATTGCAATACATTGGTTTGCTCAACTGCTCTGATCTATGATCCACTCTTATCTCGTCGTGCTGGCCCCAGCGAGCTCCTAACCTCGACATTGACACGTGACAGATTAACTGATGCATTCCTGAACCAGACTATAACAACTGATTACAGAGACCATGCTAAATACAGTTGAAGGAGATGACGGGGAATACAATTCGGTATGGGAAAAGGAACCTGGGTAACAGCTTAACAGGAGGGCAAAGTCGAAATTGAATGCAGTTGTCAAAGTGTCTGTGCGGCCAGATTATAAGACAGGACTGGCGTTGGCTAGTAATATGAGGATGACCCAGTGGGTTATAAGGCATTGTGTAAGCCCTCGCGCCAAAGTAAACGCACCAGAACCAGTGTATGCGCCCTGGCGCGGCCACTTCGGTCTGGAGCCGATAACGACAGCTCCGTCAGGCATGTCGTCTGAGAGGAGGATCGAGCCGGACGGTGTGGGCGGACCCTCTGGACCCTCGCTTGCAAGTGAGGAGAAGCTTGAGTCGAGCGAGGGCAATGTGTCGTTCGAGGTCGTGGACGCGTTGCGCGAGGCCGTGGGCGGCTCAATAGGGGACGGTTCCGTGGGCTCGGGGTGGGACCCGAACCCTGGCCGGCGGTACCTGCCCTCGAGGATGCGTGGGGGGCAGCTGGAACCTCCGCGGGTCAAAGTGTGGTTCCGAGTCATCGGTCGTGTCACTCGCGTCGCTGGGTGCACGACCGGGTCTGGTGCCGCCCACGGAGGCAGACTGGACTCGAGAGAGTGCCGGCTGGGTCAAGTAAGCACGTCCACGCCCGCGCCGTTGGTGGACCGTCTCGTCGGGGATTGGCAATGGGGGATATTCGCGCTGGAGATCTTCCTCGGTGTATGCTCGTCCAGCGGCGATCCAGTCGATATCCGGCGAAGGGCGACGTACTGGATCCTCCTCGTCTTCACTTGATGGGTAGTGGTAGTCCCACGGTTGGCGGAAGTATGCGACGCCAGGGATCGCGTAGCGAGCACTTGCGACGGAACCCGCGACTCTCCGAAGTACAGTTGCGGCATCGGTCGAGTGTCGGCGGAGCGACTGCGTAACCCGAATACGGGGCAGGCGGAGGATGGTCCTCTTCTTCTGTCCTTCGAGAGCCTCGGTGAGTTCGATGGCGAGCTGAGTTGGCGTCTCGGTGAGCGTCTGGAGTGAGCTGGACGAGCCCGAGCCCTCGTCGCTCCAGGTCACGCGCTTGCGAGGACCGAATGGGAGAGAGGCATCACTGCTCATTCTTTCCCTCTTGAGGATGGACTTGAGTCTTGGCGAGATAGTTGACTCGGATTGGGTCCGGGTCTGGAATGCTACAGCTGGGCGGATGTCGTGGCATGCGGCAGCAGCGCGTGCAACAATCTCTGGCGAATACTTGTCGCCAAAGGTGAATGATGCGCGTCGTGGCCTTGTTGTTGTTGATGAGGATGGGAGAAAAGTATCATCGTCCGATGCGTGAAGAGCATCAGGCGACTCGCAAATGCACAACACGTTGCAGGTTGGATCCTTTGGTTAGCCCCAAACATTTTCATGTCACGTTGACGTTCCCCGATCCCCATCGCACCCCTCCCTCATACCGCTCATGCCGCTCGCTGCCCCACGAGGACTGGTGCACGGTCCACTCACCCCATCTATTACTCCAGGGCTCACGATCGCCAGGCTTCCGCCACCCATGTCACTTGTGGCTTTGAAGTTGAGGTCGAGGCGCAGGGCCGGCCGCCCCTCCCCTTGACCCTCAGAAGGACCAAACAGGTTGTACGAGCTTGTATAAGTGCGCGGACGCACGGGTGTGGGCCTGGGAGGGCGGGGAGGTCGGAGGACGCGCGTACCAAGCGCAAGTGGCATGGTGTGGTATGTGGTATGTGGGATGGAGAGAAACTGCAACTACACAACCAGCGGGTTTGGAAGTACTTGTAGACCGCGGCTGGATGCGAGAGACGGTCAAGCGGGCTGCCGTGAGTGAATGTGGCGAGATGGCGGGGGTCGAGGACGAGATCGTGTAACTCGAATCTCACAACCACACCTGATCAAGCAGCTAGGTGATCAATTCAAATGGGCGTTTGGTCAAGCCGAGACAGATGAATATGCGGCGAAGAATTCCGGTGACCTGGAATCTCGGCGTGGAGCGTGTGGGCCAGACACACATCTGAACATCTCACAATCTAGTTCAGAGCCGCTGCATGAGGAAAGACATACGACTCGGCGGTCTCTCTTCTCCATCACCTGACAACTAACTCCAGATCCAAAAATTGTGTCGGAAAAGCCCTTCATTCCAGCTAGCGTGCTCTTTGCCATTGTCCAATTCTATGCATGTCTTGCCTGTCTTGCCTGTCTTGCCTGTCCCCATTGTGTTGTGTATCCTTCTCTCCTCTCGCCCCAAATGCTCATCACACGACCCATGGACCAAATTGACATTCAAAGTGGAGTTCACCCACGTGCGCTGACGTAACCGCACGACGCGTCTTCTTGACCTGTTTCACTCACTCGAGACAAGTCAAGCCAAGCCAAACCAACAACAACAATCATCACTTGACATGTCCGCCTTTCCAGCCCGTGGCCGCCGTGCGCCACCAGCATCCCGCCCCGCTCTGTCGGACGAGCAGCGTAGCGAGGTGCGCGAAGCATTCGAACTGTTCGACACGGACAAGGACGGCTTTATCGACTACCACGAGCTCAAGGTCGCCCTAAGGGCACTGGGGTTTAACCTGCGCAAGCCAGAGGTGCTCAAGCTTCTCCGCGAGCATGATCGTGGGGATGGGTTGATGAGCCTAGCGGACTTTGAGAAGATTAGTGCGTTGGATGAGGGATGAGGGGTAATAGTTGGAGGCTAACGATAGTGACGGAGAAGATCCTGTCGCGCGATCCGATGGAGGAGTTGCGGCGCGCTTTCTCGTTGTTCGATGATGACCACACGGGCAAGATTAGTCTCAAGAACCTGCGGCGCGTGGCTAAGGAGCTTGGCGAGCATCTTGGCGATGAAGAACTGTGAGTTTTGTGCGGGAGGGAGGGTGGGGGTGGGTGGGGGGGGGGGGGGAGGGGGGGGGAGAGAGGGGTGGGGGGAGGATAGGAGAGGGGGGGGAGAAGGAGAGGAGGCAACGACGTCAAGGGGCCAGGGAAATGGGGGATGAGAGGGAGTAGGAAAAAGAGAAGGCTCTCCTTCCCGAGGAAGGTTGGAACGTGTTGGAGGCGTGGTGTGCAAGTGCACAAGGAAGGTGTGCTGGCAAATATTGGGGACGTGTCGCTGGGGCGGAGGCTCGATGCGGAGAAACGGCAATCCGAGAGGTCCAGTGTCGCTCGTGTGTCCGGCACCGATGCAGCCATCCCCCATGAAGTCGCCGACACCGTGGCGTGTGACACGGCGGAGGGTCGCATATCCAGATTAGATGTTCCATGCCTCACCTCATCCCCAAGGATTTCTCTCTTGCTCGAAACTGTAGCCCCGCTGACAGCAGCCAAGCGATGATCGACGAGTTCGACATGGACGGCGACGGCGAAATCAGCCAGGAGGAGTTTATCGCTATCATGATGGACGGCGAGTAGAGCAGGAGCGTGCAGTGTATATTGGTCGCTTATGTATTCATGATCCTATGGTTCTACTGCTACAAATCTACGCGCTCGCTCTCGGTCTCGACATAGCCCTCTTCTTCGGGGTATCGTGGTCGTGTGCGCTCGATGTCGTCTGCTATCAGCTCCAACTTCCAAACCTCCATTCTTCGCTCAGACTCTCGCTAAGACTCACCGACAAACGAATCGTACGCCCACTCGACAGCCTCGGCGGCCCAGTAAAAGTCGCAGTGCTCGCTCAGGTCAAGCTTGGTGACCTTGAGCACACGCACATCCTTCTCCTTATGCTTGAGGCGCTCGAGCAGCGGCTCGCACAATACGAGGTAGTCGCGCCCACCGTAGTAGATGGACAGCGGGGGGAAGCGTTCGTCGTACCACCGTTCCAGGCTGTCGTCGAGGGTACACTTGCGGTCTGCAAACCCACCCTTGCCGCACCACCAGAAGATGGACGCCGAGCTTACTGGTGTCGGCGTAAAGCGGAACATCTTGGTCTTGCGCCGCAGGAGCCAATTTGCATCTGTCCACTGGAACAGGAACGCGAACATGATATACCCCATCGTCGCAAAGATGCGCGGCGGGCAGTAATCATACGCCCACCGCATGAGGGGGATGAAATCGAGTACCCCAAAGATGCGCCGCCACGCAGGCCACTCGAGTCGGTTCAGTGTCGTGAACGGGAACCCATGGGTCAGCGGACCAGCGTATACAGCCGGCGCGAGGGCGATGAACACGCTCAGCTTCTTGCCGAGGTTGGGCACCATGCCGAGCGAGAGCGAGATGAACGTGAGTCCGTTGCCCTGCGAATGCCCAATGAACGCAATCTTGTCGTACCCCGTCTCCTTGCACACGTGGTCCACCAGCGCCGGGAGGTCGTACATTGCCAGATCGCGGATCGTCCAGTCTCCCGTCAGCTTTGAAACACTCTGGCTCACCCCAGAATCGCGGGTCGCTGCGCGAGTAGCTGTGATGGCCCATGTCGAACACGCCGCGAGTGTTGCCCAGGTACACCTGGTATCCCTTCTTCTTGGCGAGCCAGAAGGCGAGGGAGCGCTCCTCGGACGTGACGAATGATCCAGAGGACTGGAACAGGCCGTGCAGGATGAGAACGGGGAAGCCGCCACGCCCGTCAGCGTGGGGGCGCGCTTCAGGATCAATGACGCGGTGCATCCTGCCGTCAGCCATCGTCGATGATGGAAAAGCATGGCGCAGTTCCGACCTCCACAATCTCGGGGAACTGCGTTCCATACGCCAGCAGTACGACGCTTCTCCCGAAGCCGAAGCCGACTCACCTCAGATAGAATCCATCCTCAGTCTCGACCGTCTGGTTCTCGATATCCATGCCGATCTGGCGCGCGTAGAACTGCGGTTCCTTGCTGACCGTGGCATCCGCCTTACGCCAGTGCTCGTCATCGTCCCAGTCGTACGTCGGTTTAACGGGCGGGTTCAGCCAGGTCGGTAGTAGCATGATCGCCTCGGCAGCAAACGCCCACATTGTGACACAAGCGAGGAAGAATGTCGACACGACAAAGCTAAAGGTCTGGCGCACTGCGAGCCGGACCCACTCCCAACGGCTCATGGGCGTCACCGGAACCGGTGAGTAGGTGGTAAGCGAGACGGGCGGGAACGTCGGCCGGAGGAGGTGCTGCGACGGCGTGCCGATGCGGTCGATGAATATGCGCCGTAGGATGCCGCGTCCGCTCCTGTCACTCGCCGCCGTACCGGGGCGGCTGAGCGGCGCGACGGGAACGGCTAACCTCGGCATCGGTGCGAGGAGGGGGACATCCTCGCGTCCATTGCCATTGGTGTATGGGTACCCGTTGACCGAGTTGGAGAGGCCTTCATCGTCGAGCGCGTACTCTGGCGTCTTGGCCTCGCCGGGCGGCACGACGCGCTGTACGGGCGTGGAGGTCATGCTGAGGGGCGGGAGGGTGGGGTTGGGGGTGGTGGGGGGTGGAACAGGGTTGGAGAGGAGGTGTGGAGGGGAGGGACAAGATGACAGAGGAAATGTCTAGACGCTCAGACAGTGGCGCGATGGGTCCGAGTGCGGAATGCGGTTTGGAAAGAGCGCGTCTATCTCGATGGCGATGAGACAAAGTAATCAACAATCAAGAATCAAGATCAGTTATCGCGTCTACCCGTTAGGTCGAGGACGCGGCCATGTCAACAATTCGCCGCGGTGGGAAGCACACGTGGGCCCCTGAGAGGCACCGGGTGACGTCGTGCGTAGTGGCGTTGTACAACTGAATGAACAAAGATGTTGGAAGATGATGAGATTGTGAGTGGCGAGTGGGCGAGTGGTACGAGTTTTGTACAAACAGAAGATAAGTGATCATCCGTAATCTCAATCGTGTCAGATGCTCTCACCATCAAAGGGTTAACCATTAGGGTGTCAGGATCGTAGACATTCAACATTGTATCAGAGCCTCCACTTGGCCAAATATATCTTCAACCTCTTCATTAGATTGTCATGTTAACCCTCCAAACATGTCAAGTTTTATAAAATCCCAAAGTTGGTGAATGTCTTAAACTCATAACGCGCCGCGTGTCAATCTCATCTAGTTGAGGGGGTATAATCAGCGTGACGATTGGCCCCCCCCCCTCTGCCCTCCCTCCCTAGCTGCGGAACCAAATAGGAGCTAATCCTAATGAATGTATTCTATCCTCAAATAGTGTACACGCCTGAGCATTCAACTTAACTGGGTGGCAAACATTAAGTGTCCGTCACCGCACGTCACCTCGTCATCAACATCAAAAACAACTCTCACGCTCATTAACCTCATCATGGCGGCCCCAGGACTTGGCTCGCAACCGTCTCCCACGCGGCCAGCAGGACCCCGGCCACCCTCCATATGGAAACCGGACGTGCCCCCTCCCGTACCGCCAAAAACCCCAAATACGCCTAATACGCGTGCAATGTCAATGTCACCAACACCGAAAGCGCCAGGATCATACCCCTCTCCCAGATCACCACCTGTACGCTCGCCATTCGCCAACCTCCCTCCTCCCCCAGTCCCGTCATCCGTCCCTTATCCAGCCCGTGACCCGTCCGAAGGCTCGGATAGCTCGGAGTCGGCCGCGTCCGGCCTCGCTCGCCTCTCCACGCCCAGGAAACGTGTGGTCGCGCGCACGCGTCGGCCCGTCTCGTCACCAAGGCGGCGGAAAAGAGAACGTGACGAGTGGAAAGATGAAGATGAAGATGACGAAGCGGGCGAACGCCCAGGCCTAGCGGCAACACTGACATACCTCGTAGCGCCGCTCCGTCTCCTCCTAGCGCCAATACATGCCGTGGTCACCCCTGTGTTATGGCATCTGCTCAACGTCGCCATCCTCGTCTGCCTCGTCTTCCTCGGCTTCTACCTTGTGCAGGCGTGGCTCCGTCGCACCCTCGCAGCCATGTTCTCCTCCACCTCGTCAGTGCCAAATGTGATGGCCCTGTTACCCTTTGTCCGCGAACTCGCTACGCCGACGTGCTTCCTCGCCGGGGTGGGGTGTGATTTGTCGTTGCTGGCCTCACCGAATATGACAGCACGCCCGTTCTGGCAGATGGCCAGTGGCGGGAGTAAGGTCGACGTCGCGGCTGTATCGCGGGGACTGAGCCGAGAGGCGCGACAGGCCAAGGATATCTTCGAGAGCCTCACGGCGCTGGGGGACGGGCGCATGACCGCCGGCCTAGGACATCTCCGGTAAGTCGACTTGTGGCGGGCTGACGACAGAATCCACGAGCTGGGTATCGCGGTGCAGACCGGATCCACTCTCGAAGATCGGTTCTTCATCGGCGCCGAGCTCATCGAGGTGAGTTTATCTCCAACTCGCTGACGCCAGCTCGCCGACCTCGCTTCGGACATTACAGACGAGGTCGTGACAATCAACGCAATGAGCGTCAACGTCTTCTCCTGGCTCTTCTGGGAGTTTTCCAACCTCGTCTCGCTCCTCTCTCTGCCATCGGCCCAGCGACCTAGCTCTCGCCGTCTCGGGGCGCGTCTCGACTCACTCATCAATAGGCTCGACCACGAGCTCGACCGTCTGTACCTCTCCGTTGACGGCGCGATCCCCCTCGCAACCAGAGGGCGGGATAAGGGATGGTCACTGCTACGCCAGTTGTCCGAAGTCCACTCGGGCCTCAAGGCCGAGCACGACCGTTTTCCCGGCTGGCAGAGGGCGCTGGATGTGTCGCGCCGTTTCTTCGCCGGCGGCGATCCGAGCAAGATGACAAGGATTAGTCGTGATCTCGACTTGACGCGGACAACGATTAGCGGGATCGACGAGACGAGCAAGAGTCTTGAGAGGGTACGTATCGACCTCACCGCGTTCCGGGCGCAGGTGCGCAACTTCAAGGGAAGCGTTATGGGGTTGCATCTCGGCGCGAGTGAGGAGATCGGCCTCGGGCCAGAGCAGGAGATGCTCATCCTCACTGGGGTTGTTGACGAGCTTGGGCTGGCAGTTGGACGGGCGAAACGCAGACCGGCCAGTGAAGGCCACATGATTGATTCGTAGATTGTAGATCTGTAGCCTAGCCCGTGTATGCAAACATTGCTGATACTACCGCAGGGGAGGGGGAGGGGGGAAGACGGGGTGGGGTGTTGGGTGGCGAGTGAACCTGTGTGACCCGGCCACTGCATCCATGCGACTACCAACACCGGGCGGCGGGGTATCGAGTTGAGGTTCTTGGGGCCATACGCGGGCGAGAGGCGGATGGTTGTCGCGCATGGTTTGGACGTGTGTCGCCAAGGTCTGGGTATGGTTGGTGAACGCGCTCGTGACCAGAACCGGTGGGCCAGCAAGAACGGTGTCGATGCCACGACGCCCGCCGTCGCGGATGTCGTCCAGTCGCATACGGGCCCTGTGGTTGTCGTGGCGCAAGACACTAGCCTCGCGCCACTCCCTGGATGAAATGAGTAGTCAATTAGTATTAGTGAATCAACCAGCACACTATCATCGCACATCTTCTGCATCTCATGTTCGTGTACTGCTACAGAAGTAATCCGTTGTGTTTTGGATTTGAGGTGGGTTGGTTGAGTTCCAATTTGCGAGGCGCCGGGAGGAGCCTAGGGGATGGAGCGATTGTTGTACGGGTCCTGGTAATGGGGATCGATGCCGGGGGGGGCGGTGTTCAAGAAGAGGCTAACATTCGTGCTGTTACCCCCGCTCTCCTTCTTTGCCGCGCCGATTGGGGCATACTCGCGTCCGCGGCGGTTACGGCGTTTCTTGTCCTGTCGGGCAAGGCAGCATTCGACGATGCCGAGGATCCAGCAGAAGCCCGAGATAACAGTAGCGGCGAGGAGCATCATCCCACCAGGACCGATGTGAGACTGAGCACCATCGACGCCGCCAAAGTAATACGAGGAGACTTTGAAGGCGGACCAAGTCATGATGGTTGCGATTCCCGATGTGATGCTAACTAAAACACCGAGGATGGCTGAGGTGATTGCACTGCCGATGTGATCGCCCTTTGCGGAGATGATGAAAGCGATGAAAGAGATACCGGCAGAAATGGGGATGGCGATGAAATACTTTGTTGCAACGATAAGTTTCTCGTCCCAATCCGATTTGGCTGCCAAAGAAGCGGAGAGTTCGGTGGCAAGGTCGTAGCCGACCGAAGCGCGGACGCAGCCCTTGTCCGAAGAACAGTAGCCAAAGGGGCCGGCCCAGATGGATCTCTGGGAGATTTCACGGTCTCCCATCTTAGTAGAAGTGAAAGTCTGAAGGGCAAAGACTTTCTGAATAGGTGGGCCGACTAATTGTCAGAAAAAAGAGATATAGTTCATACTCACAAGAAGGGAGGAGGGTTAGGATGAAACAGAGGAAAAGAAACCCAGTCTGGATACGACCAGTGATTGACGCGTCGCGATGCCAGCGAGCCATGGTGTTTGAATTGGACGTTGGTGGTCGAGAGAGAGGCAAGTCACTCGCCCAGGTGAATATGAGTTATCGAGTGTTGAATGCAGAGAATGAATACTTGCCACGTCCTTATATCTCACTCTCACGCCAATGAGTACGCCTCCGCAATACTCGGACAAGTTCCTCCGCAATACTCGGACAAGTTCCTCCGCAATACTCGGACAAGTTAGAGTGTACGCTGGGATTCTCACAGCATTGCAACAGGTTCACCGCCTCAACCCGGTATAGACTTGACATGTCAGGATAGGCACGCCCCGGTTGCTCCGGAGGGCTGTAAGTTTGCCAGAGGGCATGGCCAGACTGGGCCGGGACGCTGATGGCATTAGTAGGAAGCAACTGTTTATGGCGATACATGGGGTGTAGTGAGGAGTGGACAGTTGAAACCGCGGGAGAGAGGAGATTGAGGCGGTGAAGCATGTTGGCTTCTTAAAGTGTCCGGAAATTGCGGAATGTTGCACCAATCTTATTGCTTGGACGCGACTCTGTTTTTGTAAGACCTGGCTGTGCAGAGAATGAGTTGTCATCTCATGATATGTAATGCGGGCCTTAAATACAAGTATGAAGACGGAGTCAAATACCAATAACGTGACCAAATGACGAATGATACAATAGTGAATGACGTGTCCTTATCTGAATGTCACGTGATCCACAGAGATACTGGATGGCGTGTGTGTGGCGGTAAGGCGGATGAGATACGGCGGGCTAGTGTGCAAGGCCGTGTGCTGCAGTTTTGCCTGGCTTTGCGGCCCCGCATCAGGCATCTTGCCAAAACTGCGGCACATTTCCCATCGCCGTGTTCTTCGGAGGAGATTGCGTGAGACCGTGGCGGCAGTAGGTAAACCAGTGCGTGCCTACCGGGTATCGTGAACGCTGTGATCTGCGCTGTGACGCGCCATGCATGTCTCGGGGGTATCGTAAATGAGTCGAGTCCAGGCCGTAGAAATCGCCATCCATCGAACATTCCGACCACACGCGATTGTGTTTTTCAGATGCATACGCAGTATGGCAGTGAGAAGTCAAGACTTGCCCTTCAAGCAGGTTGAGGTGGAGAGCTCTACTTGGCAGTGGTCATACACATCTAGAATTGCTAATGTCAGAGTTTAATTGGTATGGAAACTCACGGCACCGCTACAGTCGGCGACAGTCAGAGGAGGGACGTTGCCGTTTACGTTTGCGGAGAGTTGGCAGCGGTCCATCTGGGTGTAGCACGAGCGGTCGAGTGCGTCGATGAGCGAGTTGAACTCCTGCCCGTTGGTGTAGTACTTGTTGCCTGCCTTGGTGACTGCTGGGGCGGAGAAGCCGCCCAGCGCGCCAGTGAAGGTCTGGTAGTTGCCAGCGGGAACGGAGGGTTTGGGCTGAGACGACCAAGCTGGGACCGAAGCGGAGGACGAGGCGGCGGATGAGGGGGTCACGGGCTTGGAGCTCGACCGCGACGAAGTCGGGACCGGCTTGGAGCTCGACGGCGAGGGGACAACAGAGGACAAAGGGACCGGCTTGGAGATCGAGGTGGTGATGGACGAAACGGCGCCCGACTTGCCAGGCAGGAACGGCTTGATTGCCTTTGACCAGAGGGCGTTATCCGAGCCGTCGGCGTTTGGTGTAAGCGACAGCTCGTAACCTGGGTAAGGCTGGAAGCTTCCTGCTGCCCAAGCTGTGAATCCGACAAGGACGTCGTTGTTATCAACGACATACTGGAGCATTTTGGGGATGTAAGTTTGGCACGACTGGGTGTTCGCCCCGCCCATTTCGGTGATGATAGCTCGGCGGCCATTAATCTTGAGCCATCCGACAAACGGTGCGAGAACGTCTAGACCATCCGTTACACATTCACGGGACGTACCGCTTCCATCAGCGTCGAGGTATTTATGCACGTCGAGGAGGAGGCGGTCGAGTCCGCCGGTTGGGTCGGTGATTGAGAGGATTGGGTTATTTGCGCCAGAAGTCCATGTCTCGGCTTTGGTCCATTGGTTACCGGGAAGAATATTCTGAGCTCCCGCTGACCGGATAGCGTTGACTGCGGCTTGACAGGCGGCTGCGACACCGACAATGTCCTGATGGTGAGGCTCGTTCATGAGGCTGAAAATCACATGGTCGTTCCCGGCGTATTTCTTAGCCAGGAGAGACCAGAGGGAGGCAAATGACATGGTAGAAGGTTCGTCCGCGCCGATGATGCCAGAGTTCCACCGGCCATAGTTGTGGATATCGATGATGGCGTAGGCGCCTCGACTGGTCACGTCTCGGACGAGGCGGTCGTAGGTTGTAAAGAAAGTTGGGTCGAGGGTCGTGCTGGCGGGATTGTTGCCGACAAGATATTGCCACCCGACAGGAAGACGGATGACGTTGGAACCCTGCTCGATAAAGTGGCCAATCTGGGAGATGGGGGGACACATCCATGTGCCAGACCAGCCCCAGAAGTTCATGCCAAAGTCGCAGCCGGCAAGGTTGAGGCCGCCGAGGCGGGGGATAGTGGTGCGCGGGTTGATGGGGGCTGCGGCAGCCGTGGAGAACAGGCCAAGGAGGGAGATGAGGGCCGAGAGATTCATGATGACGGATGAGGGATGCAAGGGGTGTGGGGTGGTGTGGGGTGGTGTGGGGTGGTGTGGCGTGGTGTGGCGTGGTGTGGCGTGGTGTGGCGTGTGTGAGGGTGGTGTGGGGGTGTGGGGTTTCAAGGAATGTGGGTGCTGGTACCGGACCGAGCTAGGAAAGGATGAGGATGAGGAGAAGGGCGGGGATGACGAGGGAGGCGTGGTGCTTATATGTTTTGTGGTGGGGGCCGTGCGGAGAGACGTACTCGACGCGAGTTTGCGTCAAGTCAAGGTGATCGTCCGTTAGCTCAGCTGTTGTCGCCTTGAGATAACCTGGAACGCCGTCAGCGGGCACGTATGTGAGCCTCCGTCCCAACCTGAGTCTCCGGTTCGGTTCATGAGCTAGAGACCGTCGCTGTCCCTTACGTATCGGTATTTCGGATGGCCAGCTGGCGCAGATAATGTACAGGCACGTCAGGTCAGTCGTTGCGCGTCAGTGCCGAATGGATGTAAGGCCATTGGGTTGGATGTGAGTCGGTGGAAGGTGGAATGGAACGTCACCGTGGGCCATGCCACCCCGCCCGGCCTCATCGACAGTCTTGTCTACTCTGTCAAGTCCGAGTCGCGGCCGACCATGAATCCCGTCCACTAACTAGTGGACGCCAAGCGAGGCAAGGACCAGTTCAACTCGCACTGTATTACACCTCCCTGAAACGATAACAAGTGCGCACAGACCCCAGGCTCTTTGACAGTCACAAACGCGCCGATACCGATTGGCCCGAAAGCTGCCCGTCGATGCTGTGTACATGTGCATCTCTCTTCTAGAGTCGCTTGAGGCGACTGTCATTGTCGAGATACTTGCCGAACCGGTAGTCGTCCTCGCCAAACATGATCGCGTACCAACCCCACGCGCCCACAACTCCATTCCCGACTCCAGTAATAACAGCCAGTGCGCCAAGTGGAGAATTCCACGACACGACGGCGGTCACGCACCCGAGGATGGCGAGGACGGTGGTGACGGCCTTACGGCCAGGCGCGTGTGGCTTGTACGCGGGCACGACGACGAAAACAGTGATGGCGGCGAGGGCGAGCAATCCCAGGCCCAATGAACGGAGGGTTAGTTCCTCGAGGCTCGTCAGGCGAGAGGGACGCTCAAAACGGCTGATACTGCCTCGATCGACGCCGGGGACCGTCATGCCCATTGACGACTGGGAGAGGCGGGTTGCGCGCGGTCCGTCGTCCGAGGCAAAGAAGAGGACGAGGCGAGGGAGTAGGAGGAGCGGAAGGGCCAGGAGGGCGTACCTTTCGTCAGGATCTGTCATGCGTGTGTCAGTCTCCAAAACAACTTACCAGCTCGCAGCAGCCATGCCGTAGTAACTTGTGTTATCCATTGCTCCCTCGGACGGGCTGACTTGTGCCTTGGCCCGATTCTCAGCCTCGCGATATCCGCGCCCGAGCGAGCCGGGAACCTCACGTCGAGGTGGTGGAGGGTACCCTCCGCCGAGGGAATGCATCTCGATCGGCGCGCCAGACATTGCCGCGAACTCGAAGGGAATGGTGGTGGTGGGTGCGTGAGGAAGAGGTGAACGAGGGTGGAGACGAGTTGCTTTAGACAGTGATGGGAGAAGACTAGAGATCTGGAGAGCGGCCTCGAAGACGTGGCAGTTGATGATGTCGTGGAAGTTGTTGAGATCTTTGCGAGCCGCTTCTAATGCGTACTTATCGCATTGACGCCTACGTCACGCGTCATACGTCATGATTTCATCTCGGAACCAAATTTTGGCCAACCACCATGTGGCATTTTCCCCCATACCATAACTTGAGATCAGATTGATTCAAGAGCACAAGTACTAGATATCTCACCCACAGCTAGCTGGAAAGTGTTGTACAGGAACTAGCTTAATCATTGTCGATCGCCACCGAACGAGACCGAAACACCGCGTGGGTCACGAGATTACCGCGGCGCTATCTCGGAGCAGCGGTAAGCAGGGTCAGCTGATCGCGGCGAACACGGCGAGATAGATACACCACCTTTGGTACGAATCGTAACCTAGTATAAGAACGGGGCAATCTACCAACCTAATCCCCACCACTGACGATGATTATCCCCATCGAGGCCGCACAGGCTGCTCTCTCCCTCGCCTCCCTTACCTCCTCCCAT
Organism: Cutaneotrichosporon sp. HIS471; assembly: GCA_030864385.1. Classification (NCBI taxonomy): domain Eukaryota; kingdom Fungi; phylum Basidiomycota; class Tremellomycetes; order Trichosporonales; family Trichosporonaceae; genus Cutaneotrichosporon; species Cutaneotrichosporon sp. HIS471. The sequence goes on along the minus strand of AP028240.1, from coordinate 2,087,483 downwards.
GTGACGGACTACAGCGTCTCAGCGGGACGTATAGGCGAATGGACTCATCCCGACGATACGCCAGCCATGTCGTTCCTCGACAGCGACGGGACGTATTACTACCAATCGTCTGATGCTTCGTACGGCATAACGCAAACTCGACAATGGCATTTCTGGACCGGCGTAGACATGGACCATTCTGCCGAAGCTCCAATCTCACATGCGATAAATCCCACCAACCCACTGGATCGGAATGACAACACTACTTGGCGATGTAATAATTCGCCAACTGGTAAAATGTCAAGTTATAGGCCTGATGGCGTTCGGTCTTGGCCTGACCCGATGGATTATAGCCAGAAAAACTATTGCGATCTCATGGGACTTTGGGTCGATCCGGATTCGGGGGATTGGTTCAGACTGATACATAACGAATTCACACCGGCTCCATTTGGCGATAGGATGCATTTTGACGCCATCGACCTAGCTGTTTCGAAAGACCATGGAGCGACATGGGATATACGCCAACATATCATCACTTCCCCTTATGATACGATACGAAACGATACGAATACCTTTCCTGAGGATACGTATTACTGGGGCGCGGGGGACCAGCGGTTCTTGGCCGATATAAGAAGTGGGTACTTTTATATTTGGTACGGCAGCCGGGTGGTGGACAAGGGCACGAATGGGACGTGGCACGGTTTTGGATGGCACGTCGCGCGTGCTTCTATGAACCGCAAATTAGAGGCGGGGAGTTGGAACAAGTTTTACGACGGCAAATGGATCGAGCCAGGCCTTGGAGGAAAGGAAAGCTCACTCTTTCCCATCGATTACCAACTCGACGGATGGGATGGGGCTTGGGACGACGGATATATCGCCCCAGAACGTGAATATGATCCCAACAACTCGGGGAGTGGGGAGGACCAGATTACGCGTGGACTCATGCCGCCAACATCCCCCTTTTTCTGGATGGACGTGAGTTACAACGCATATCTCGGTCTGTATATTGGTCAGCCTAGCGCGATCGACAAGGACAAGTCGCCATCACCGCAAAAGGTCTATGCGACCAATAACCTCGACTCACAAAAATGGTTCCTCCTCGGCGATACGGGCGATTACAAAACGACTTCGGCGTACCGATCCATGCTCGACTCTGTGAGCCGCACAGGCCAGTGGATATTGGGCAAGGTGTTCCGGGGCTACTGCTCGTTCGGGTGTTCGGCAGGTGACGCAGAGTACGTCGAGATCACCGTCGACGGTCCGCCATTCGAGCCAGTCGATACTGGAGTCTACCGAATTAGTGGCCTGGGTCTTGGAGAGTGGAGATTCGAACCGACGGGAGATGGCGCATACACCATCCACAATGCGGGATACCTCGGCGTACGCGATATCCCTTCCGACCGCGCGTGGAACACTCGAGCCCGCCTCCTCCCAACTCCTGGGATCGGGACGCAGTGGTGGGTCATCCCAGCTGCCTCTGGAGACAAGATCCGCCTCGTGAACCGGTACTCTGGCCTCGCCCTCGCTATCACCAACCACGGGGCCGTCACTGTACCCCAGCGGTCGTGGGATGGCGCCCGGACGGCGGCGGAGCAGGAGCTCGTCCTCACGCCTGTGTAGGATGTTGTCGTGTGTAGGATGTTGTCGTGTGTAGGATGTTGTCGTGTGTAGGATGTTGTCGTGTGTAGGATGTTGTCGTGTGTAGGATGTTGTCGTGTGTAGGATGTTCTCTCGCGTGTAGGATGTTCTCACGCCTGTGCAATTGTAGACCAGAGAATGCAGTCGAGATTGTAGTCGGTTCGGTTAATTGAATAGCCCATTCAACTAGATGAATCGCACGCCATTCAACCACAGTACTGTATTTGAGTCTCAGCGTCCAGGCAACAGGTATGAGTTGCCTGCTTGCCTGCTTGCGATCTGCGATGCTACATAGCTGGCCAGCTGGTCGGAGGCAGTTCTATTTGTGGATACTTGGGAGGCGAAGTGAGACCGAGTTGGCGCTACTTAAGCGCAAGTGGCAGTGTCTCGCGACGGCTGGATTTCGCTGGAACGCAGATCGCCGGTTTGGGGTACTCAGACCGACCCAGCGGCCTTCATTCGCTTGTCCATCTCGGCGCCACAGTTGTATCGATCTCTCATCTCCAGATTCCAAGTGCCAGTCACGTCCACTCGACACGGACGCGTTTCATTCCAAAGCATACCGTGTGACGTGGCGCCACAAGCCCAGTGATCCAGTGAGAGACGGAGACGCGTAAAACGCCCCAGATCCCGGGCCCTGCCAAGCAAGTGACACCACAAGTCTCAAGCCACGACTCCGCAGTTTTCGGCTGCGTTTACAATATGACCATGCATAGGGCCAGCCCTAACCCGGATTGAGATCGAATCTAAAGCACATTGGCCAGCAACCAGGCATAGCTGCTGGGCACGAAGTATAAGCCTAAAGTGTTCACAGAAAGAGAAGGGGGAAAGGTGCACACAGGATGCAGGATGAAGAGAGGATGGTTGATGACGCTCAAAGGAGAGAGTACACAAGGAGCGATGCGAACAGTACAGCAAAGTTCGCAGGGGCAGTGATGGAGGCCGCTCCAAAGACACCGTTAGAGCCACCGCCAGCGCTTCCGGGAGAGCTGCCCTTGCTGGGTTGTCAGCGATGCCCAAAGCGCGAAGAGTGGAGAGTGGAGAATGGGATCTTGGTTGGATGGGTCGGATTGGTCGGGAGAATTGTCCGGCGCCAAGCCAAACCAAACCAAACCTCCCTAACCCATACAGCCAGAGAAACAACTCACGGTAGAGAGCTCCAGAAGGTCATATCACGCAGGTAGAAGTTACCCGAGTCTGCCTGGACCTCAAAGTAATAGGTCTTTGTTGGGTCGAGCGGGAGAGCAAAGAGCGTCGAGCCCGTGGTTGAATCGCGCTGGGGGTGCGACGCGAGGGTGGCCTTGCCAGACGCCAGGTCGGGCTTGGTGGTGCCCTCACGCGTACGCAGGGACATGGTGAGAGGGCCAGCTTCCGGGCCAGTGAGGCCGCGCACTTTGACATAGGTTGTGTTCTGAGGAACGTTGACGCGGACCATGGCGTTGCCAGAACCGGCGGCGAACGCTGAGGGTCAGAGTTGTTGTTTTGAATTGTCACTCACAGTCATTGCCACTACCGTTGGCCTTCCACTTGGAACCATCGAGCTGGTAGAACGGGTGGAGACCCGAGCCCTGGATGGCGGGGATAGTCTCGGACTGGACCGTCTCCTTCTTGGCGTTGGGGTCGTTGACGTACATGCCGGTCGAGACTGAGACGCTGGAGACCTTTACGTCTGAAGCCCAGTAAATGTTCATGCTACCTCGGTACGGCTTGGGAGCGAGACCCCCGCGAGCAGCGAGGACTCCCTGACCCACATGAACCTGCTGGTCACCAGCGACGGGGAACATTCCGTCGTAGAGGCTGAATGAGCCGACTGGGCGAGGCTCGGAGGCGTTCGAGTTGGAGGCGGCACCGTTGACCTTGACTGATGAGCCGATGAAGTTGAGGCCGAGTGCTGCGCCGTATGAGCCGACAGCGGTACAGGCCGAGTCGCCCTGGCCACCAATACAATTGGTGACCATGTCCGACTTGAGGTGAAAGATGCCGTCGTTGGGGTAGAATGTCTCATCAAAGACGACGTTGGGGCGAGGCGGCAGGTCCAGCTGCCAACCTTGAGCGGCGACGGGGATGGCCGCGAGCACCACAGCGGTTGACGCCATAGCGATGACGGGTAACATGATAACGAGTGGTGGTGAGGGAGCGTCGAAAAGGAAAGTAGATGTGAAGGGTGAGGGAGATGTATACAAAGAGGGGGGTTTGAGGGCTAAGATTTGGGGGGGTTAGGATGGAAACATGAGTTGAGTGGTTTAGGAGTAACGAGTAACAGATGATGGTGGCAAGAACTGACAAGTAAACCCCCCCAACCCTCACCCCATTTCCCATCCGCTGAAGGGGTTTGACGGTGAGCTGGTGAGTAAAGGGTGATGTTTGGCTTAGAAACCCTCAAAACCGAAAGCCAAGACAGTGTCAGGCGTCAGGAGTCAAACCGTTAGTGGGTTCCACCAGTTGTTTAATGCTCGTTCAAAGGTCAAACGCCAAGTATTAGTTTGAACAAGAAGAGAAGGAGAGAGAGAGAGAGAGAGCTTGGTTCAGGTCCCAAGATCCCCTTACAATGCGCCATTGCCGGTCTTAACCCTTACAACCCGCCCCTTTCCGCTTCCCTCTTCTTCCCTTCCTTACTTCTATTTGACTCAACAAGCCATGACCGCAGTCAACCCAGGCACATTGTCCAATTTCAGGGTTTGTTACTTTAGATTGAGGAATTAAGACAACCTCTTGCAAAAGGGGTCCCAAAATTCCTACTTGTGCCTGAAAATGATTCCTGCCAAGCCAAAGTCAACAAACCCTGATATTCCGACGCGCTCTCTGAAGCTCTGAACTCATTCTCTGTCCCTCTACCCTTATAAATGAGCGCGTATCAAGCTGTACGCGTCACTGCTGTTACCCTGAATTACAGTGCCACAGTGCACTGTCAATGTCCTACCCATTCGACAAACTAAACCCCTACCCAGTCACTTAACAAAAGACTTGGCATTACATTTCATCTAACCCTTACCCAACAGGCAACAAGTCCCGCCCTTCTATAAACATGACATGGAACGTGGAACAAAAGAATACCGTGCACCCGTATAGCAAAAGGACAATATCATCTCTAGACATGTTACTGTCCCGAGGCAATGTCGAGTCCGACTCCGACTCTGACCAACGCGTCGCATATTTGGTTCTTTGGAACGTGTACCTCGCCGAAGTAACCTTGTCATCTCACATCTTCGCTGTCACCTCGCATGATCTCGCTCTTTGGCGTGACATCCACCAACAACGACAACGAACGATGCACATCAGCACAAGCCTTGCTCGGCAGCGCGGCATGCATAGCATGCTGGAGGATTGGAGGTGCACTGATCGCCAAGTTGTCTCCTTTGCTCCCCGGATTCCCTGCCTTGGCTATAGTTCGGGCGCGGGATTATGGAATGCCTCCGTGTGTTACACTTGGCGGGAATGGGACGTGGCGTGGCGCATTGTGACGCGTCTCTTTCGCGTCAACATACCTGTCCCAATGACAATACCAATCTCGACGCGTCCAAATGCACTAGAAGGAAGCGGGTTTGCCCGAGGTGAGGTTGGAAGGACCTGTAGAACACAGTCGAACGTTGGAGCAGACAAGTAACGTGACGTTGTGTCTATACATAACAAGCTCTGGGCCGAGGGAGTGAATACGCTCCCAACGTGACGACTAGCATTGACCATTAGGCGTCGCAATCACGACATTGGTCATGCATGGGCCCAACCTTGGCCATGCACAGGCCCAGCGACATTGTTCGTGGACAAATGGACCCCCAGCACCTGTTGGAGTGAGCACCACGTGTCCAGAAGTCGTCGGGCTCTCATGCTTGATCATTCAAGGCCAGTGGATGGTCGCGAAGACTCGCATGCCGTTGCTCAACAGCTGGGTTCTGGGAGTGCAGGTATGCGTCGCCACCTGGGCAATATCCGAGAAATTGACCAGCCTTCAATGGCGGATGAAACGTCCCCACCTCTGGTGACGGGCGTCATGTCACGCATCATGCCTAGGCATAACGGTCATACTCATGATGACGGGCAACGCCGAGTGCTGAGTGGTCAAGTCACGTGACTTAGGGATCGACGTAGGTCACAAGGGGGGGTCGGGAGATGCCGATCGTGAGGTACAACCTACCTCCGTGACGGAGTGGGGCAATTAGGCTTACCCGATGAAATGACCAAATCCACCCACTCCAACCCAACCTTCCTCAGAATCCATCATCGACCGCCACCCGTTGACATCAACTCAACCTTCATTACCTTCCTTCCCCAGTCCACTTTACCTCATCATCATGACATCTCCACAACCTAGCCCCACAATCATCTACGATTCAGAACGCAGATACTACGCCGACCACTCGCGCGACCATTCGCCCTCGGCCAGCCCCACCACTCCCCCGCGCCGCCGCTTCTCCCGCCGTACATCCTCCCGCACCAACACCAACATGGTCGATTATGGCACCAACCCTACTCGCCGCGAGTCGCTCATCCCCCCAGACGTCAACGCCATCCTCGAAGCCAAGCGCCGGCGTATGTGCGGCAACTTGTGCGGCCTGAGGACGCGCAGCGTCCAGGTGGCGCTCATGTGCATCTCGGTCCTCATGAGCGCGGTACAGGCCAACGGCGTGTATTGCTGGCCAACGTAGTGAGTGGCGTGGTTGGCGAGTGGCGCAAGTGTGGTGAGACAGGTATCGATCGACGTCTCCGTAGGCGATAAGGAGAGGAGATAGACGCGGTTTGTCGACTCGGGCCGGAGTGGCACACGAAGACAAACGGCGGTGATGGTGGCAAGGTTGTTCGTTTCAAGCAAGGTCGAGACTCCCCTACTCGCATACAGAATCACGCATTCCTTGTCCCGTGTGCATGTGCTGTCACCTGTCCCGTCACACGACCTTTGATCGGAACATGCTGACCTCAGCGGGCCGATTGTCCAGCAGAGGTTGGGACTTCACAACACCGAGGCGCAGACCATTGTCGTCGGGTAAGTCGTGTCGCTCCCCGGGCACTATGTCTGCTCGGCGGACTGGCGGTCGATAGGACTGGCTTGGTTTGTACTGACGCCCTTCTCTGCAACTACCCACACCAAATTCCGATATCGTGCGATCACCACCCTCGTGATCTCCCCCACTCAAACCTAAATTGTGGTCTCGCAGAGGGATATTGGGCGTCTACCTCTGCGCTGCGCCCATGGGCGCACTCGTCGACCGGTATGGACCTCGCGCTGGCTCACTCATGAGCGCGCTCGTGGCGGCTACTGGGTACTGCTCGTTCGCTGCAGTTGTTCAGGTTGATGAGGGCGAGGGCGCTGGTCCGGGCACCTATCTCGTCCTCACTGCATGCTTCTTCCTCGTCGGGGCGGCCACAGTCGGCAGCTACTTTGCCGCTCTCACCACTGGTGCGTGTTCAGCTACTACGCTGTCGCTACAAGCTGACAACAGCATCGCTCAGCTTCCCCTCCCACCCGACGCTGTCGCTGTCGCTTCCGCTAGCGTGCATGGGCCTGTCGTCGCTCTTCCTATCCTCATTCTCGTCGCTCGCCGTGTTCCAGGTCGACGGGGAACTCGACCCTGTCCGTTACCTCACCTTCCTCGGACTCCTCTCCGCAGCTGTCAACCTCTTCGCTGCTGTATTCATGCGCGTCATCCCTCCCGACCCGCCTGTGCTGCACGACGACATTGAAACGGATAGCGAGGACGGCTTGGACCACGCATACAACGACTACGCGGACCTCTCAGCCTCTCTGAATCTGGACGAACGCAGCCCGCTACTCATCGGTGGCCCAGAGGCGGCACGTGAGGACGTCGAAGCGCAGGAGACGGGCAAGGCGACGCGGTGGACTGCGGTTGGACTGGTTCGCAACCCGGGCTTCTGGGCGTTTGGCCTGGCGATGACGGGCTGCATCGGCCCGTCCGAGACTGTGATGGCGACGTTTGGCAGCATTGTCACGGCGCTCCTGCCGCCCGATGCCCTGCTGACCCTCTCGGCGCTGGGACAGGCGACGACCCAGGCCTTCCAGCTCTTCAACCCGACGGCCCTCACATCGACTCCGCCCATCGTGCTAACTGCTGCCAAGGACGAGGCACTGATGCTGCGCAACAAGCACGTGTTCATCCTCTCCATCTCCTCGACCGTCTCGCGTCTGGTGACAGGAGTGCTTGCCGACTACCTCGCCCCTGCGGCGGTCGCCGTGCCCGCCCCTCACAGCGACGACCCCGACGCGCCCACGCACTACTTTGTGCAGAAGAAGCCGGTCATCATGCACCGCTCAATGTTTGCGGCTACCTGTGCCGGTTTCCTCGCTCTAGTGTTCGCGTGGGCCGCCGGCTGGCTCTACGCCGAGGGCACGCTGTGGCTGCTGAGCTTCGGCGTTGGCTCTCTCTACGGCGCGCTCTTCACGCTTAGCCCCGCCATCATCTCGACGCATTTCGGCGCCACCAGCTTCGGCCTGTCGTGGGGCATGATCTCGTACTTTCCCGCGCTCGGCAGCGCCATATACTCTGTGAGCTGACGTGTCCCTGACCTGCAGCTGACATCAGTACCTGTACGCGTTCCTCGCCAGCGCCGAAAGCAGCACGAACGAGAGTGTCATGGACACGGCGATCTGCTACGGCCGTGGCTGCTTCAACGCGAGCTTCTGGGTCGCGGCGGCGGGGTGTGCCTCCTCGGCCCTTGGCCTCGTGTATATCGGCCGTCGCTGGAACGTCTAGCGGCCACGTGTAGAATGGAGATAAACAATCCGCAACTTGAACGAACATTACGAACACCAACAAACCTCAACAACCGACATTACGAACCACTTGCACATCGCGCACAACCCACCTGTACTAATGTGCCATAACAATCCAATTAGCATGATATGCGCTCTACATCCCCAACAACATGCACAAAGCGTCGTATAATGATTGTGTGTCTATTTCGCCGCCTTTGGCGCGGCCTTTGTGGGCGTGGCGTTTGCCGACGCCGTGCCCTGCTTCTTGGCGAGCAGGCCTTGGAACTGGTGTCAGCTTCCAACGGAAAACCAGCTCACAAAGTTGTGCAACGCCTCATTCTGCACCGTCGACGATCTATCGGGCGATGAAGGTCCGGACGCCTTCGAGTCCTGTTGTCAGCTGCTTGAACATGACAAACTAGTTGAGAAGAGCGTACCTTGCGGGCATGTAAGCGCGTGGCCACGTCCTCGGCAGCATTCCCCTCCATCTCGGCCATAGCCTTCTCGACGCCTGGGAGGCTAAGCCCGCCTGTCCCCATTGGGCCAACGACGCCATACCGTTCGTCGACATTCTCGGCCGCGCGCCTGAACACGCCCTTTGCGTCGCTCTTGACGAGGCTGTCCAGCTGGCGCTGGAGGAACCCCTGCTCTGGCTCAGAGGTAACAGCCACCGCGGCGGGGTTGGGCACGGCCGGCCTTTCCATATCGGGAATCATGGCGGCCCAAAGATCCTCGATTCCTTCGGCATCCACCTCCTCCTCCCCATTACTATTATTCCGGGACGAGCTGACGTCCCATGCCTTACCCACTCGCGCTGGATCAAACGGCTCGCGCAGAATCGTAATCTTCCCCCAAGAGTCCCACCCCGATGGCACCATGACTGCGTCGCGATCAAGCACATTCGCACGGTGGGGAAAAGGGAAACGCTGCGGCGCACCCTCGACCTGTGAAGAACTGTACAGGCGGTGAAAGAGGTACTCGCGAAGCAGGGTGTATGTCTGGGGCTGGGTTGGGGCTGTGTAGAAGAGCGCGGCGCCGTAGGCTAAGCACACGGTACGGAGGACTTGCTGGATCCAGTCGGTACGCTCTTCCCATCCACCGCCCTTCATGCCAATCTCGTCGCCGAGGGCGTCCATCAGGTCTGCGCGGGTACAGACCACAACGATGGGTACACCGGATGGATTGCGCGTCAGGCTGCCCTGTCCAAGTGGGAGGACGGCGCCGTAGTTTGTGAGCGCGGCGGTGGTTGGTTCCGTGTAGTGCTGCAGGTGTGATTGGACTGGTGTCAGTGGGGGGTGGGTGGGAGGGGGGGGGGGAGGGGGGAGGGAAGGGGGAGGGGGAAGGGAAGGGGGAGGGGGGAGGGAAGGGAGAGGGGGGAGGGGGGAGGGGGGAGGGGGGAGGGATAAAGGAGGAAGGCTTAGCGTGGTATGTGGTAAGAGTGGAGATTGGAGGCAAGGAAAGGCAACTCACGCCGCTCGTGCATCTCATCGACGGCAACCGACATGTCGACGAGAGCTGTACGCGCCGCCCAAGCATCCACCCATCCCAGCCATGCGAGCAGCTCGCGCACCATTGTGCTAGGTTTACTCCAATCGAGCACGATGACCACTGCGGTATTCTCCCATCAGTATCATCCAACTCAAGACTCACAGGCAGTGGATGAGGGGGCAACGACGTGTCCACGAGCCGGAGGAGGGAGGGATGTGAGCTGGGCGGGTAGATGACGCTGACGGGCGGTGTGTCTGGGGTTAGGGGTGGGTGGGTGGGTGAGGGAGGTGAGGGAGGGAGGGAGGGGGGGGGGGGGGGAGGGGGGAATGCGGAGGGGCATGCGGAGTACTCTAGCACTCAACCACACTAACGCACAACCACTCACCATCATCCCGGTCGTCGCTTGTCAGTAGGTCGTATCCGATTGCGAGGGGTTGGCGTGCGCGGCGCTTGCCGACGACTTTATCGAGAAGGTGTGCGCGGCCGCGATGCCGTTCGCTTAAGAGGACGACGTTCTTGCGCGGTAAGGCTTTGGCGCGGTCGGCGCTTCGTAGAATGTCGGCCCATAGATCTTCTCGCCCTTCGCTGGGTACATGTGGTGTACTTGGCCCGGCGGCGGGTTGGCGACGAGGCGGCGTCGCGGCCATGATGTATGATGGTGGATTGTGGATTGTTGGACCGTGGTCGTGTTCGTGGTCGTTCGTGGTCGTGGTCACGCGTTCCAGGGTCGCCACCCAACACTCAACATTTGATCCCGTCGCGTTTCAGGCATCTCGCAACTTCACAACTTGCAACTCGCCACAGTCCTTGCATTCGCATGCCTATGCACATATTCTACACACTATACTTGTTTATGATGGCTTGTGCCGTTTCTAATAGCCTTGGCCAGGGTATTCAGCGTACCCATACTCGGCGCCCTCGTACCCAGGCCAGTAGGTCGGGTAGTAGCCCTCACCGTTTGCGTATGGGTTATACTGCGGGTAGAACGGCTGCGCGGGCGCGAACTCGGGCGTGCCAGTCGCCTCGGGCTCGGCGGCCGCGGCCTTGATATCGTCGGCACTGCCTCTCGGCGAACGGATCGACACCTTCTGTGCCGGGCGCGGAGGGACAAAGTACGACGCCTGACCATACGGCGCCTGGTAGGGGTTGAGTGGGGAGCCAGGACGCGCGTGCGCCGGTGCGCCGGGATAGAACGGCGCAGGCCCGGAGAACGACCCACGCGGCTGGTGACCCGGCACAAAGCGTGGCTCAGGCGTGAAGCTCTGCGGGCGGTATGGGGGGTAGAAGGCTCCAGGAGGGCGGAAGGGCGGGGCGGCATTCGGATAGAACTCGCCCGTGTGCATCGGCATCATGGGCCCCGCGGGGATGTACCCGCTGCTCATGGAGCCGCTGTCGCTCGCCACGTACGGAACAGGGGACGGGTTGGAGGGGATAAAGGGCGGGGGGAAGGGGTTCTTGGGCTGCTCCGGGACCTCGATAGGCTGGCTAGGCGGGCGGTCGACATCGACGTGCTGAGCGGCGCCGGGCATCTTGACCTTGACCGCACCCGAGTCCTCGAGGAGCATCTCGGACGTCGGCTGGGTGGTCGCCGGCGCCTCGTTATTGGGTTCGATCCTGGACGACGAGCGGTCGGGGGACGCCTCAGGGGTGGGGAGATGTGCAACTCCCGAAGGCATGGGACGGAGCGGAGGGCCGCCGCGCATGAAGTCTCCCCGCCCACGGCCGCGACCGCGACCACGACCACGGATCATTTGGTTGTGGCGCGAGGGGTGGTCGTGGGCGGCGAACTCCTCAAAGCCCTCGTGGCCCCACTTGCCCTCGCTGGCTCCCGAGCGGTTGTTACGAGCCTTCTGCGCAAGCTCCATCTCCAGCCTGTCCATCTCGGCCATGCGGCGACCAGTGTTGGATGTTGAAGCAGAGGCAGAGGCAGAGGGTGGCGCAGATGCCTCGCCAAAGGGCGCGGGGCCAGGGCCTGAGGCGGACGTAGATGCGGAAGAAGGGGAAGGGGCGGGGGACATCTGGCGCGCAGGGGGGACGAAGGCGAACCCGCGCCCACGCCCGCGGCCTCGAGGAGGAGGCGCGCCGCGGAAGCCACCACGGGGCATACCGCGCATCCCACCGCGTCCACGCCAAAAGTCGGACATTCCGCGGAGGCCGGAGAAGCTGCCCTCGCCGACGCTACCGGCCTCGTAGTGGCGCTGGTCGTGCATCCAGAAGTTGCCAACGCGGGGAGTGAACTTGGGGTCCTCAGCCACGCGCTGTGTGTATGCGTTGCGGTTGGTGCGAGGGACACCAGGGTGAGGTGCGCCATCGGCGGGAGCAGCGGTAGGAGCAGAGGGGCCAGACGACGTGGATGACTCGACGGGAGGGTCGTCGAGCTTGATCGCAGATGTTGAGGCAGCGAGCGACGAGTCGACCTCGTCGGCAGCTGCGGCGGCAGCAACAGGGGGAGGAGCAGGAGCCGCGACAGTCGCCTTAGTAGCCGCCTTGCCCGCCTTCTCCGCCTCCTTCTTGGCCTTACGCTTAGCCTTGAGCTTGTCGCGGCGCGCGGCTGCCTTGTCCTCGTCAAACTTCTTCTGCTCGTCGGTCATCTCGCGAGGCTCGCGCGCTACCTTGCCGCCGCGACCGCGACCGCGACCGGGTACCGCAGTGCCACGGCGCGCGGCATCGCCGCGGGCAAACTCGTCAAACGTGATCTCGTCGCCCTTGTCCGTCATGTCGGCCCACGCAGCGGGCGTCGTCGAGTTCATGTCGGGGAACAGGGGCTTGGCCTTGGCCTGCGCAGCAGGCTTAGACGAGGCATCAGACGCGCTGCGCTCATCGTCCTCAGAGTCAGCACCGTCACGGCGGCGGGCCTTGCGGCGAGCGCGGGTCTTGGTGCGCTTGGTCGTGTGCGTCTTGGGCGCAGGGGCGGCGGGGTCGGCAGCGTCGGTCATCTTGCTAGACGATTGTGGGGTAAGGCGCGATAAGGATGTGAATAGCTTGATAGGTGACGGTGACTACAGGGGATGGAAGGCTTAGGTGAGTTGGGTGGCGAGGGTGATCGGGCAATATCAACTTACAGTTCAAACAGGGACAAGAAGGAGTGGTGGGCGCAGAGAGCGATATGACGACGCGTGGGGCGTGTGTACGCCTCGTAGTCGTCGTTTTGACGATATTTAATGGATGGGAGGTGAGAATGAGTTTTGTTTGTGTGCGGGGCAAGAGTGATGGATGCGGAGAGAGAGCGGAGAAGATTAGAGCTTCAGAGTCGACTTGACGCAGGATTGTTTGATTCATCCAGCACAATGCAAACTTTAAATGGGAGGGTTACTTAGACCAACAATTTGCCACCCAACCACACCCAACCACAGATTCCTCAGCACCCACCCCCCCTTCATTCACTTTGAATGTTTCGCGTAATCCTTTGTACCACCACAAGCACTACTTTGATATAAAATAGCGGCACATCGCGACACAGTATCGCGCCAAAAACAGGATGACTCAAACAGACTATTATGCTGTCTTGGGTGTCCGACCTACCGCCCCCAACAACGAGATCACGCTTGCCTGGCGCCGCCTCGTGCTGGCTGTGAGTCCTCGGAGCCGACGTGGAGCTGACACCAGTCGCACCCTGACAAGGCGGGCTCTGCGCCCGCACAAACCGACATCCGCCTCGTGAACGAGGCACGTGCGGTCCTCTCGGATCCCGCGCGACGCGCCGACTTTGACGCGCAGCGCACAGCCGCGCCGCCCTCAGGGCCGCGGATACGAGAGCACGTCTCTCTTGAGGCATTTACGGCGCATCCGAGCGCCGAAGAACCTGAGCACTTCACTCTCGAGTGCCGATGCGGACAGTCTTATGACGTGACCGTCGACGAGCTCGAGGCAGGCGTCGATGTTGTCGGGTGTCCAGGGTGCGGGGAGTACATTGGGATCGACTATGAGGTGGTCGAGGAGTAGTGGGAATAGTGGAATAGAGAGCGCACACGACGCTCACAGCATTCATACCCGGCATACCTATACCCTGCGCGCGATGCATGATCGGAGAATAATCGACAGGCTTTACTTGCTTTGCGTGCGCATAAAATGCCTCACTGCGGTGCAGCAAGCTGTTTTCGGAATACAGCCACCTCACGCTCACCGCCCCCATTATGTTCCGGCCACGCTAGCATCTTGACCTCGACGCGATCAAAGTCGAGTTTCTCCAGCATCCGTGTGCTTGCAGGGTTGGCAGTCTGCGCCGTCTTCATCAGCCAACTCCACTGGCAACTCACCGCTTCAACGCTCCGCACACCCAACTCGGCAACCGCCCATTCCAATACGGCCCGGATCACTGCAGTCCCGACACCACGTCCGTGGACCTCGGGGTCGAGCGCGTACGCGACTTCCCACTCCTCCTTCTTAAACAAGGCGAAGTCGCCGACGTAAGCCCCGTCCCACCGCACCACCGTGAAGGGACAGACGCCCACCTTCCTCCCAGCCCGGAGATCTGCCACGGCATCGGCCTGAGTGGCGTTGTCGTCTACCCGCTTCCTCGCATCGGCGAGGGAGAAGGGGTACGGACGGCCGAAGGACCATTTGCCTACGCGCGGATCGTTTGCTATGCGGACCTGAGCGTCAGTGGGAAATGGGAAATGGGGAACGCACGAGTGCCGCGAGGTCTGCGGGGTCGTCCTTGTACGGCGTGATGGTTATGTGCGGATGTGAGGGAACGGTGAGGTAAGGCTCGTCGTTGGCCCAGTGGATCTGGGGCGCTGACATGGCTGACATAGCTGGAGATAGATTAGATCGAATGAGGAGGTGGCTGATTAGAGTTGATGACAAAATTAACCGGCTGTTGTTATTAATACACCCGAATGTGGCATCACTTGCTTTGCACTCGCGACCATTCAATCACTCAATACTAGGAATTGGCAGACCAGCATGGCCAGCATGGCTGACTTAGACATCGTGTCAGAGGGTTCTGAACCGGTGGCGTACACTTGAAGCAACAATACTGTCGCGTCCTCTTTACCACGCTCCCATCCTCGTCAACAAGCTCTCATCTCCCACTCACTCCTCGCGACATGAGAGCCTGCACTTCTTTCACTTGAGGTCCACGGGCCTGGTCGTTGTATGTCCTTGGTCACTCTCTGCTATCCGGTGTATATCTCTCTACTATCCGGTGTATATCTCTCGCGCTTCAATCGTCTATCAAGACGTTCCTCCCGCATACTTCATCGCCACCATGCTAAATCACCTCGGGTTGTGATGAACACACCCGGCCCCAACTTCAGTGAAGGCCGGAAGACTCGAAATGCATGAATTGCGGGACAGAGTGGCGGGCCGAGGCAGGACCGCACAGTTTGTAATGAAACTGGTGTAGTTTACAGAGCTAGGCAAGCCTTGTGTTGATCGTGTTGAAGAAGGCCAGTAACGCCCACAATAGCGAGAGTGTGAGATGAATCGAAGAAAGAGATGATGAGGATGGGTGCTGGAACTCTCCTGGGAGACTCAGGATGAGTAATCCACACCCACGGTCGACGTCCCACACGAGGGCACTGGAAGATTGTACCCACCTGGCTCCAGGATGCAGACATTTGGATGGGTTTGACATCATGAGTGTTCGTGCCAGCCCGTCAGACACTGATGCATTATTACTTGCAAACATGACTCATTAACGATTAAACGACTACAGCCTAATGAGCAAGACTACGGCCATTGACCGGGCACGTTCGGGTTGAGGTTGATGGGTTGCGCTTGTGCTGGTACAGGCGCATCGGAGAGGCTTAGCGATTCCAACTGCGGCACCTGCTCCACCTGCTGCGGGGTCACGGGGTTGGGGAGTTGGGGCGCAGTGACGCTAGTGTTGGGCAGTTGGGGCGCAGTGACACTAGTGTTGGGCAGTTGGGGCGCAGTGACACTAGTCGCACTCGGCCCGGTCTGCGCCGTCGCGAACGTCTCGGTCGTGCCTTGTCTGGGCGGGAGCTGGGGCGGCGTCTGCGGCGACGTGGGCGAGGTCACGTGCGGTGCAGTTGCGTCAGCAACTGGGTGTCGAGGTGGTGCGGCGAACTGTCCGCTCGGGCTCTGAGACGCCGCCGAGGGCGCGCTGGCCTCGTTTAGTACGTTGGTGTCGATCGAGCGCGGGGGGAGGTTTGGTGCAACTACACCAGCAGTACCTGCGGCGACAGCGGGGGCTGCAAGCGCAGCCCTATCCTCGCCAGCTGGCACCTCGCCCTCTCCCTTGTCGGTCTCTGGCGAGGCCGGTTTCGAGCCCGCCGCAGTTGCCGCCGTCGCCACACCGGCGCCTGCCACGGCTGCACCAGCCCCTGCGAGTTGGGCAAGCCGCTTTTCCCGCCGCTCAGTATTCTCGCGCGCTCTAACCTGTGTCTTCTCCAGCGCGGTCTGGGCAAGCGTAACTTCTCCTTCTAGGCGGACAAGTTCGTCCTGCTTGGCAGTGACTTCCTTGGCCAACGCATATTTGGCTTGGACAGAGCTCTCGTGCTCGTTCTGTAACTTGATGAGTTCGGCGGCGAGCTTCTCCTCCCGCCGAATGGCCTTCTGATAGTCCTCAGTGGCATCGTGTTCCGCCTTCTCTGCCTTTCGGTGGACTTTGTGGGCTTTCTCCAGGTCTTTGAGTGCCTGTTTGACGGCCTTTTCGTCGTTCTTCTGTTCTAAAGTCAGCGGTAGGAGTGGGGTTGGTTTACCTTTGTGCAAGAGCTTCTCCTCCTTCTCCTCTGGGGTGCTGCTGAAGAATCCCATTGTGATTGTGACGGTGTGAGGAAAGACGATAGACTAGTTGAATGTGTAATGGTGATATGTTGACGTCAGTGGATGGGGCATGGCGCATGGGGGGGATTGAGGGCATGGGTTGGGTCCTCACGTCATGCCAAGGTTGTTCGGGAAGAGTTTGGACCCTTTGCGTTACTTGATCCATGCCCACTCTATAGATCTATAAGACCATGAAGAGCATGTATAATCATGTTTCTGTTCTGGTTGTTCCCCGTCAGTAGTTCATAGTTCATAGTTGGAGAAGCCAAGCAGATGTGGTCTTGTGTTCCTTTTCTATGACGTATCTGACTCTTGACTCAATATTTGCTTTCCATGCTGTCATCATTGTAAATTGTCTATGAATCAAAGAGTAAAAGAGTATCGGCTGTGGCGGCGGTGGCGCCGTGGGCGTAGTCCCTTGATCGGGAGATTGATCCCCACCATGCCACCAGGCATCAGATCGCCTGCCCCACTCCTCAAGTCATCACCTGTTTACCCTTTCGTAGACTAACCCATGCATATCTATAATCACTAGTAAACCAGCGTCCCGTTCTCCATCGCAGGATTACCCGCCTCAGCTTCCACCTCAGCCTTACGGTTCTGCGAGATGATGTACTTGAGCGCAAACGCATTATCGTCGCACATCTTGGCGACGCTGCTCTCCCAATCCTGCAGTGCCCGGAACAGGCCACGGAGCACAGGCGCAAACTCGCCCTTGCGTTCGCGCATAAGCCGTCCATGGGAGGTAAGCAGTGCAGCGGCCCAGACGAGGTCGAACTCGACGTGAGGCGACGACCCGGCGTGTTCAGCGACAAAGCGGACCATCTGCAATGCGTGTGTCGTGGGAAGTTGGCGGGCGACGAGGCGTACGTCGGCTGGAGGGATTGCCTCGAATACACGCTGAAGGAGGGGTTTCTCATTCAGTCGCAGTGCCATGACCAGGGCGAGGAGGTGGTCTCCGTCTTCGAGGGTGGAAAGGACACTCTCGGGGGTTAGGTCGAGAGCTAGGTCGACGGGGTCAAAGGCCGCCCCTTCATCCAGGCTGAAAATTAAGAGACCTTCAGTCGAGGCGGCGGCCCAGCTCCGGCCAGTCGAAGAGAATCGCACACAGTTGGTACGCGCGTCCCGCCGCGTCCGGCGCTTGCTCAAATCGCCGCGCTGTGCGCCAGGCAGCGTTGCATCCGCTGCCAGACGGTCGGCGAGGTCCTCCTCGTCGGCAGCGGCCGCGTCTAGAGCATCCAGGTTACCCGCCTCGGTCATTTTGCGGCTGTCGAGCAGCTCCTGCGTCCCGTCCAAGCTCAGGTTGTCGGACACGGTGAATTTCTTCACCATGACACCGTCGGTGCGGTCGTACAGGACGACGTACTTGCTCGCTCCGCCCGCGAGGACACAACGCCCGTCGGCGGTCCACGCAACAGAATTGAAGTACTGCGAAGCGGCGTTGTTCGCGGCTGTGAGAGCGTCGTCGGCCTTGCGGCCGCCGCTGATGTCGCGACGGCCTTCGATTACGCTCTTGATCTCCGAGCTCTCGACGTCGACGAAACACAACTGCCCATCAAGCGTGCTCACACACAGCTCCTTGCCGTCGGGCGAGTAGGCGAGCGACGTGGCCTCCGAGGAGACGGTGATGGGTTCCGACGCGCGGTCACGGCCATACACGCCCCAGATGCGCACGCTGCGGTCCCACGAGCAGCTCGCCACGCGGTCGCCGGCAGGCGAGAAACTCAGCCCGCTCACGGGCGCAGAGTGCCCGCTCAGAATGTCTAGGAGCTTACCAGTCTGCACGCTCCAGAGGTAGATCTCGTACGAGTCCAGCGACCCGGCCGCAACGACTTCGCCAGACGGGTCGACGGCGAGCGAGCAGAACTGCACTGGCGTCGGGGATGTAAACGTCCGGAAGTTGCGGTAGCGCACGAGGTCAAATGCGCGCACAGTGCCGTCAAGCGACGCACTGAACAGCACCTGACCCTGCTTGGTGAACTCGACTGCGCTGATGGACGCGCTGTGCTCCGGGAAGGTGACGAAGCAGAAGCCGGAGGCAGCGTTCCAGAGTTTGACCTTGCCGTCCTCGCCGCCGGTCGCGATTGTCTGTCCGTCCTGGCTGAAGCTCAGCGTGTTCATGTCGTAGTAGTGCCCCTGCTGCTTGAGGACATAGCTCTCGCTCTGCCACTCCCACACGAGCAGCTGGCCAAGCTTGGCTGCGCCGAAAGCGAGCCACTCGCCACTGGGAGACACGGCGACACTGCTGATCTTCTCGTTCGAGATGCTAAGCGTGTGTACCGGCGTAAAGTCCGGCATCTCCCACAGCCCAAACACGCCGCTACTGAACCCGACCACGAGGAGCGACGTTTGGGGGTGGAACGTCGCCGTCGCGACCTTTGTGCCAGCCTGGTTGAAGAAGTGGCGCGCAGCCACACCCCATCGCGTGTAGGCTGCGACGAACTCGGCCGCCTTCTCAGCGCTGGCCGAGGTCGAGGGCAGGTCGAGGATGTCCATCTCGACATCGCTGTCGTCGTCGGCAATCGTCTTCTTCGCCGCCCAGGTGAACACGGCTCCATCCCTCGAGACAGTGTAGATCGCCTTCTCGTCGTCTGAGAACCATGCACCGACCACCGCGTCGCGGTGCCCGCCAAACACCTTGGGCTTGAACCCGTCAAGCGGATCCGTCGTATACAGCCGCGCAGTCATGTCGCGGCTGGTGGTAAGGAAGTACTTGCTCGTCCGGCTCCATGTGATGGAGAGCACGTCGTCCTGGTGTCCCGTATACTCGCGGTGCAGGACGAAGGGGGCGAATTCGCGAGCGAGGTGCGTCGGAGTGTTCCACACCTGAATGTGGTTGCCATGCGTGAGGGCAAAGTACTTGCCGTTGGGGGAGAACGCAACGGCCGCAACCGGCTTGCGGAAGTTCATGTGGTGCAGCACCGTACCCTTGCGGAAGTGGACGAGGAGTGCGCGCCCATCTGGCGTCAGTTCTGTTCGGTCATGAAAGCTCACCCTCGTCGATGGAGATGAGCACCTGTCCGTCGGGGGAGAGGGCGATCGCCGCGACATTCTTGCGGTTCTCGAAGGGCAGTGTGCGGCTCTTGTTACTTATGTCAGCGGGCTGCTCCACACAAAGCTCACTTGACGAGGTCGAACACGCTCACGCGGTTACCGACTGGCGAAAGCACACTGTTGCCGTCGGGTGTGAACGCGACGTTGCCTTGCCGGTACACTGTACCGCAGAGGTTCTGGAAAGTAAAGTTGGACTTCATGGCTAGCGGGGCCTTGCCAGAGTCCAAGGTGTGTTGAGGATGAGCTCGCGATGGAAGGGGACGGAGGGGTTGTAGGTGCAAGCCGGTTGTCACTTGGCTCGAATTCTCCCAGTCATCTCGGCCAACTTTTGGATCGACGGTGGCAAATATTCATCTCACGTGGCCTTAACCTCCACTTTGGCTATCTTTTAAACCAAGAGGTTTTAGATATGTACCTCATGCTACCCTTCTGGCTTCTGGGAGCTCCACATTGTCTTCTCTTTGTCGACGACAACGACGACTTGTATCGGCGTGGGGTCCACATATTTATCACTGACTCTTTACTTGTCGAGTCTATTTATTCCCACTGATCTCACATCCCTCACGACTCACATTCCTCTCAAGGGCGCTGTGTGCCGGGGCGAGGAGCATTGGGGCGAACAGCCGGCGTACGCCGACGGTCCCACGCTCCTCTCCCAGCTGGGACTTCCTCTGCTCGTATCTTTCTCATCAGATTACTCACTCACCCTCACTCGTACAGCCTCAGTCTCCCTCATCAACATGGTCAACGACAAGGTAAGCAGCCCACTCATTACATTTACATTTAACGACAGCACCGCCCGCAGCTCACAAGCGTACGTCTCTAACGCCCCAAGCTGATGTCAACCTCCCTAGCTGACGACAGGGCGCTTCCCGCTCTCGCTCCTCGGCTTCTTCAGCCTCTACGTCTCGCGCTCCGCGTCGTTCCAGCGCGACCCCCCGCCCCGGCGACAATGTTAAGGCCACGAGAATGGCCCTCGTTGTCGGCTCGCGCGGCGTGAGACCTGAAACTGACATTGTTGACGGCAGTCTCGCGCGAGTACGAGCGGCGCCACTACCGTCGACATCAAACCGACCACTACGCAGCTCGCGGCCACGGAGAATCGCGTGGGACATGTTGTTGACTGGCGTGAGCGCATCGGCACCACCTCTCGCCAAGCCAGTGTGGGCGGCCGCATGGCGCGTACCTCTGCGTCACCAGCCCTTTCAACCATGTCGGACAGCACGCGATTCCAGTCGCCTGCCGTGCGCCGCCCAGTCGTGCCCATGGCTCGCTCGTCTGTGCCGGTGACGCCAACTTTCCCGCCCGCCCTTGAGATGCATCTCGACATGGCAGCCTCCCAGATTCATCACCTCGTGGGTGACCGGCGTGGAGGCATGGGTGCGGTCCTGCTCGTAATCTTTGACCAAACCGCCGCTATCCAGGCGGTCCTAAGTATGCATTTCCGCAGCTAGACTGATAGACAGCAGCCGGGCCCCGGCCCACGCTCGAAACCCATGGCGTGGAGTGTCTATCCCCTTCCTCCACGAATGCGAATGTGGTCCGCATCCTTCAGGCGATGTACTTGATGGTCGCTGCAACCCTCAAGACCCTCCCCCGCTCCCAGGCGGGCAAGGACGCGACCGCCCTGGCCGCGTGGTGGGGCCCTCATCGCGCCCACCTCGCCTCCGTTGGGGGAAGTGCAATTACGGATGTCCCCATATCGGAAGCCGCTCGTGTGTTCGAGATCGCGTCGTTCGAGTGGCTCCGTCCCGCGTCGCTGTCGACTGTTGCGAGTGAGTAGTATAAAGTCGGAGCTTATTCCAGGTCTCATTAGCGCACAGTATGGCATGCAGGTCCGTGGGAACGACGTGCGCGACCTGGTCGAGGCCGTGGTTGGGACTTCGCGCGTGCTTGTGGCTCAGTGCTGGAAGAAGGGGAAGAAGTAGGTCAGCATAAGTATTTGTGCAGGTTTCGGGGACTGAGTTCGGAGCGAGGGGGTGTAGCCGACGACCAAGTTGTTCTCACGTTGGCTCCTCCAGGCTCATCACTTTCACTACATGCTTACACACTTGACTCACCAACCATGCTTGCAGACGCAGTGAGCAGTGGGTGTCACGTCGTGGTACTGACAGCAGCACCGGCGTCATCGCAGCGTGAGATCCGTCGACGACGGCTAATAGCAGCGCTATGAGCCTTTCCGTCCTCCGCGGCGCGCATGGTCCCCGACCAGACCTGATCCCGAGGATGATATTCCTACACTGTGGCTGTCGCCCACGCCTTACTGTCACCCAGACCTGAGCCCCATCGCCGCTCCACGCCAACGGGGAGCGCCACCCCGCCATGTGTTCACACGCGCTCATACGGCTCAACTTCGTCCAGGCGCTCCCCCACCAGACGTCCCACCATACGCCATGCACCTTGACGAGTCGTCTCCGAAAGCGGCACACCTCTTTTCACCAAGCTCAGTATCTCGCCATGTCGTAGCGTGGACGCGTAAGAGAGGGGAAGGAGCGATAGAACCTCGACACCGACGACATACACAAAACATGCAATGCATTGAATATTATACATGGTGCTGCAATCCAAGACGCCCAAGGCGCCCGACCCTACATGGCATATATCCCATCTCCCCTCCTACACGCATTACAACTATGCCTACGCGGCGACACCGTACTGGGCACGGTACGCCTCGATAGCCTTGACCTGGTCCTCGTAACCCCCGCGAGTCTTGAGGTAAGCGATAATGTCATTGATGTTAATGATCGGGAGGACGGGCACGCCGAATTCCTTAGCGACCTCCTGTGCCGTTGACGAGTTGCCCTTGCCGCGCTCGCGCCTGTCCACAAGCTGTACGATGCCGACGAGCTGGGCGCCAGGCTGTTCGCGGAGGATGGCAATAGCCTCGCGAATCGCCGTGCCGGCAGTCATGACATCGTCGATAATGACGACCTTCTTGTCGGCCATAGGAGCACCGACAAGAGTACCGCCCTCGCCGTGGTCCTTCTTCTCCTTGCGGTTGTAGCAGTATGCCTTGTTGATGCCCTTGTTGGCCAGGGCTACGCAAGTGACCGCAGCGAGGGGGATGCCCTTGTATGCTGGTCCGAAGAGGACGTCAAAGTCGGCGACGTTGGTTTGGAGGGTAGAAGCAAACGCGTCGGCAGTGGCGGAGAGGAGCTGGCCATCGTACAGGAGGCCCGCGTTGAAGAAGTACGGCGACTTGCTAATGTCAGAGCCATGAGAGGGAGAGGGGAGCTCACCGGCCAGACTTGAGGGTGAACTCGCCAAAGAGTAGGACGCCGGTGTTGATCGCCGTCTCGATGAACGTGTCCTTGAAGCTGGCTGCCATTGTGTTGAGTGTTGGGAGTAGGTGTTGGGTTGGTTTAGTGGTGTGGGGTGTTCTGCGAGGTTATTAAGCTTGGTCTTGGTCTCCTGGCTTTGAATAGTTATTACGGCCCAACTCGGACCGACTTGTGACTTCATCCAAGATTCAAAGGCAGGCACTAAAATGATGACGTGGATTGATCCATTTGATACCGTTAAAATCGTGAAAATGATAGAGACAACGAGGAATCGGGATGACATGTCTTAACACCGACGACTTGGGTCTCAGGGTCCAGTGAGTTGGACCTAGAACTCTGCCTCCGACTGGCAGCTGACGACTAGAGCGGCGTGGGTCCTTCTGTTTCTTGTCCGACAACTCAGTGAGTCCTCACGCCGAGCACCCCAGCCATCAGCGACCAGCGACCAGCGACATCGACAACGACAGCGACGGGACAGGACACGAGAGGACAGAGCGCGCAGCATCGACCAGCAGTTTCACCGCGGACATCCCCCTCCCCATCGACAAATCTGCGACTCCATCCCACCTTCGATACGACTTGCGCATCTGTCCACCAACTGCGCCTGCTTTGTCTGCGCTAGTCCTGTCCGCACAACTGTCCTTGTCCTGGTTCTGGTCTTGGTTCTGGGGTGGCTCTTGGCATCCATTTCAAGTTTTAGTTACTAACGCCAGAAATGGGTATCTCTCGTGACTCCCGCCACAAGCGCAGTGCGTCAGGCGCTCGCCGCGCCCACTAGTGAGTCAATTGGCCGAGCAAGGAGCCGGAGTGTGCAGATTTGAGGTGTGAAGGTGTGAGGATGGAGCATGGGGAGGGAGGACAAGTGGGAGAGAGGAGAAATCTGCACATCCGACATTGTTGTCCACACACGCTAACCCGCCAGCCGCAAGAAGCGCAAGTTCGAGCTCGGCCGCCAGTCGGCCATGACCAAGCTCCACACCACCAAGCGCATCCACAGTGTTCGCACCCGTGGCGGTAACATGAAGTACCGCGCCATCCGTCTGGACTCGGGCAACTTTGCTTGGGGCTCCGAGGCCATCACGCGCAAGACGCGTCTCATTGCTGTTGTAAGTTTTACGTGTCTCTTAAATTTTGAATGACTAACCAAATAGCGTTACAACACGACCAACAACGAGCTCCTCCGTACCCAGACCCTGGTCAAGTCGGCCGTTGTGGAGATTGACGCCACCCCCTTCCGCCAGTGGTATGAGTCTCACTACGCCCAGCCTGCCGTTGTCGCCAAGAGCGCCGCCCCCGTCGAGGACGAGACCAAGAAGTCGAACCACGTCCAGCGCATCCTTGCCGAGCGCAAGAAGGACGCCAAGCTCGACTCGCACCTCGCCCAGCAGTTCCGTGCTGGTCGTCTCCTCGCCGTTATCAGCTCGCGTCCCGGTCAGTCGGGCCGCGCCGACGGCTACATCCTTGAGGGCAAGGAGCTCGACTTCTACCTCAAGAAGCTCCAGACCCGCAAGCAGAAGCACGCCGCTTAAGCGGAAGTGTTAGGGGACGCTGCTTGTACGAGAGATGGATTCATGCTCATAAAACGCATGTTCGCGGGCCGATGCGGAGATGCGACCATATCAGATAGAGGTGTGTTGGGGTTCGGTTGGGGTTGGGTGTGCTGTTCTACTCTCAGTGTCCAAGATGGGTGCGCTGTTCTGTTCAAAGTGTTAGATTGGATGCGGTTGCTTTTCTTTTAGTGAGGATCTACTCAGGAGGTCGTCGGCAATGGAGCGGCCTCAACTGCTGAGCACACCCTGTCCTCGCGGCGCACAACTAGATGCCGCGTAGCCCGTCGTCATCGGTCAAGGCTGCCGCGGCAATGCCCGATCGGCTCGCCCATGGCTCATACCCAAGTGATAGGAGACGTCAGCGTACGGCCAATTGGCCAAGTCATGTCGCGCGCATCGCAAGAGTCAAAGAAGCGACACACTGCAGCTCGCCATGTCCGCAAGAAGACTCAAGACGGCGCTTCTGACGCGCCCTGCCAACGGAAGAACCGTTGAAACTGGTTGTCAAGTATCTGCCACGCCCACAAAGTGCCTCTTCTGTTGCACCTCGGTCGTCGGCTCCCTCAAACCCGTCTCAGGCGGCCACACGAAGATCTCATACATCCGTGCCCAAGGCACGTTCGCCACAATTTGTGCTCGTGCCACATCTCTGACGTCTTGTAACCTTCGCCAGCTCACCAGCTCGCCAGATCGCCAGCAGAATATCAGCTCTCTACACACAGCACCCAAACACCGCTGCCACAATGCATATCTCCTGAACAGACGATGCGTGCAATGGCGCACATTAAAAGGGGTCACTATGGTAGACTAGAAAGGAAAAGAGATGGTCCGTTGACCCGAATGGGCATGTCGCCTGCTTTTAGATGGCAGCGATGATAGCGGCAGCGATGGCACCGGCCGCAACGACGGGGGCAGCCATCTGGGCAGCGCCGTTAGGCTTGGCCGAGGCCGAAGCGAAGGGGTTGGCGCCGCTCGAGCTGCACATAAGCACAGGCCAACAAGACAACTTACGTGGGGGCGATGGAGACGTTGGGAACGGCGTTGGTGGCCTTAGTCGCGGACGCGCCGGCGCTCGAGAGGGTGGTGGGCGCGATGCCCTGCTCAATCTTAAAGGCGTTCGACTTTGCGAAGACCTGGGTCTCGTTGGTGGTGTTGACAAATGAGATAGAGTAACCGTCGCCAGCGTTGAGCTGAGGAAGGAGAACGGAGTACTGCGTGTTGGCCGAGGGGACTGAATCAGCTACCTCTGAATGGAGACGTACCCTGCTGAGCGATCTCCTGGGGGCCGGCCATTCCGCCGCCCGAGAGAAGGACTCTGAACTCCTTGGGGTCCGTGGCGGGCTGAGTGAGCGTCCAGTTGAAGGGGACCGTGTCGTTCATGTACCAGGTCGTACCGGCGTAGGGGTAGAGGATGGCAATCTCGGCTACGTGTTAGTGAGAGGACGGTGGGCAGGGCGGGGAAGGCGGCGCGTGTGGGCGAGGCGAGGTGAGGCGGGGCAAACAAACTTACCGGCAGCGCCGGTGATGAGGGTGAGTCCAGCGAGGAGGGCGGTGTACATGGTGACTTTGGGTTGCGTGGAGAGATTCAAGGAGAGTTATAAAGATGAGAGAGATTCGTATGTGTGAATAAGAGAGGAGGAGAGATCAAGAAGGAAGAGGGGGAAGGTGGGAGTCAAGGTGGTTCAAGGGGGGGGGGGTGCGTGCATTGTACTTTAAAGTAGGGAGCTACCAAGGGATTAAGGAACCTAAAGGGTCAAAGGGAACCCGAGTTGTTCATCCAAACCGGATTCTTCACGTGGCAAACGCGGCTCTCAATCCATCCAGTCTAGGCACCTAGGTCCAAAAGGCAGGCGCCAATTTGATTCCGCCGCCCCTCCAAGGTTGATTGAGAGATTGTGACTTGTTGATTCCCAACCACTACCCCTCGAAGGTACCCAACAAGCCAACAAGCCATAAGCCATAATCCGTAATCCATAATCCATAACTCCATGCAAGAATGTCGATGGACTGCTCCATCGTGTCATCTTGAACACTTGCATTGTTGTTCTGATGCCATGACTAGTTGACAACAACGGGTTGTACCGGCTAAACCGCCAGATAATCACTATGATGTGATACGAAATGAGGTGTGGTACAATGTGATCGCCGTTCTAGCTCCAAACCGGCCCGCCCCCCCGCCCGCCATGTCCGCTCGGCGTTGCTCTCTCATCTTGATCAGTGGCACCCACATCCATTCGCCACTCCAACTTGGTTCTCTTTACCTCCTACCTCCTACCTCCTCCTAACTCCTAGCGCATATTCGCTGTGCTCTTCCCTGTCCCTATTACTTGACTTTTGGGAACCTCCACTTGTTCATCGACCGCCACCCATGCTTCGTCTCAAGGCGCGGGAGTCGTCGCTCACGCCGTTCAGCTTTAGCGTGGCGCCTCCGCCGGGCGACGATGGACCTGCGACAAGTAACAAGTTTCCGCATCCGCCAGGAGCGTTCCTCACCGAACGCGATATGCACATGTACGGCGCACAGCCACTCGGCGACGAGCCGGGCCGCGGCGTCGTGCGGTGTACCCGGTGCGCGCGGACTGTGCTCGAGTGGGCCGCGGGAGAACACCAGCGTGAGTCGGGGGTATGGGTGGCGGTAGCTCGGGTGGGGGGGGGGTTGATGTGATGTGATCCACATCCATCGTACAGCCACGCGGCGCCTTAACCTAGTGAGGTACGACTGCTGACACCAGGTATTTGCTCTCATGTGCTGGATGGTACGCCGCTGAATGCCAAGAAAGGCAAAGTGGACAAGAAGGTTGAGGGCAAGAAACGGCGGGCGTCAGAGGGTACGTCTCCACTCAACAAACCAAACTCCTAACTCTAAAGTGTCAGATACCCCCGACTCGCCGACCAAGAAGAAGGCGCGAGTGCTCGAGATGTCGCTTGACGACGATGAGATGGACCCCGCCGCATACAAGGGTCTCAAGAAGAGCGAGATCAAGAAACTGCTCAAGGAGCGCGAGCGGCTCAAGAAGCGCGCTGCCAAGGAGGCGGAGAAGGCGCAGGCGGCAGAGCGGCGCCGGGCAAGGGGTGAGTGGCAGCTGAAACGCCGAGGCACCTCAAATCCTTGGTCGAGGAGGCCACTGAGCTCGGTGTGGCTCTAGCTCTGGAGGGTCTGAGATCGTACCGGGTGACTCATCGTCCGCGGATCTATGACATGGCGCCTTGTGACGGTGTTTTGCGCCGCCTTGGAGGCGGGCTGGTAACCGTCACCAGCCATTACATTGGCCTCGGTGGTAATGGGCCGGACGTCTCTGCGCCCAACTGCGATATTGGAGCTCCACTCTCTTCTTCTCTTCTTTCCCCACTGACAGTAGCCAACAACCCTCTCGACTACGACCGCCAATGCGGCGTAATCAACGACAAGGGTCTCCCCTGTTCGCGTTCCTTGACATGCAAGACTCATACCGTCGGTGCAAAACGCGCTGTCCAAGGCCGTACCCGTCTCTACGACGAGCTATTCCTTGAATGGCAACGTGCCCACAACCCAAACTTCAAAGAACCCGCTCCGAAACGCGAAGCCAAAGTCGTCCCAAAGGTGGTTAAGAAGAAACGCGTCGTGCCGGATGAAGAGGGACTGCGGGCGGACGAGGACGGCCGGCGCGAGATGGACGAGCTTATTCGTGCCGCGGCGAGGGCGGGCGATCGCGTTAAACTCGCCCCGGCGCCGAGGCCTATTTCGAGCCCGTGGCGGACTACTACTTATGAACAGATTAGTATGGGGGATCTTTTGACCAAGGCTTTGGCGGCGCGTCCACGGCCCGCACCAAGTAGTATTACTCCACAGAGGCTGGGGAGCCAGAGTAAGCCAGGACCAGCGGTTGTGGCACCCATGCTGGCGCCGGCTAGTGTTACAGCCTAGTTGTATTTCTGTTGTAGCTATACCCATGCTTTGTGCCCTAGGGAGACGAGCAATAGATTATGGACGCAAATGTTTGTCACTGGTCGGCGTCATCGCCTTTCACCTGGTCCAGTCTCGTGGTGTTGTGAGACATTGGTGGGCTAGGTGCGTAAAGCTCAGACTTGTGACGCGTTGCGGTGACCAGCGTCGGTCCCCGGCGCTCCTCTCTAGCACCAGTCACGCGCTGTGCCCTCGTGAGATCGCCAACCTATCTTGTGTTGGGGACGGCTGCCTCTCCTGTGTCTCCGGTGGACCACTGCCAGACCATGTTGGCATTGTCGATGATAGGGTCGCCCATGGAGAACAACGCTCGCCACCACCGCCCAGTGCCAGACTAATATACAAGCTGCATTGCTAATACACTATCATACATCTAGTCGATCTGCATGGGCTCGGCCGCCGAGGCGTTCATACTGCGGCGTGAGCTACGCGTCGCGAGCGCGTGGGGCGTCGTAGGTGCGTTCTTGCCGGTGTGTACGCGCGGTGGTGCAGGGGGAGGAGGGGGCTGCGCGGGCTTGGTTGGCTGGGACACGGCAGAGCGCGCATGGGTATTAGGTGGGCGCTTGACAATCGCGTTTGGGAAGAGCGGGTTGGTGCTGAGCGCGAGTGGCGGCAGGTCCTCGGGCGCGTTCGACAGGTCGAGGCTGTCGCCGACGACGCCAGCTGGCTCGGACGGGTCGCGCGGCTGGTCGTCGTCATGCATCATCGCGTTCTCGTCAGCCACGAGCTTGGCCTTGCGTCGCTCAAGCGCCTCGGACATTGGCACGGGGAGAGGGATCACGTCTCGGTGTCAGCGTGCTCTGAGAGGCAAGGAGAGTGGCTCAGGGAGAAGATTACACGTCCTCGGCCCCCGGAGGGGCCATCTGGGCGATTCTGACGATAATTGAAGTTTCATCATTGCCTCGAGGACGACTCACCTTTCAAAAAGTCAAACTCCTCGGCGCGCGAGACGACGTTGGCCATGTCCTTGTAGCTGATGATGCGGCGCTTCTCGAGGCGCGCCTTTGTGTAGCCTTCCTCCATAAAGTGCTTGACAAAGTATTCCTGGTGTCAGTTCTCGGAGCACTCTTGAGCTGTGTACTCACGGTCGCGACCGAGATCAGAAACGTAGCTTCGGCGCTCATCATGTCGAGGTCCTTGTCCGACTTGATGATGCGCTTGACGCGCGCAATGGGGAACATGGTCGTGCCAACCTCCTTCTCGGAGAGCGACTGGCGTGACTTTATGATGCGCTTCTTCTTGACCGGCGCTGGCGAGTGAGCAGGCATTTCGGGGGGGGGGGGGGGGGAGAGAGGAGAGGGGTGGGAGGGGTGGAGGAGGGGGTTGGGGGAAGAGTGGATGGAGGGGGGTGGGGTTTTGGGGGGGGGGGGGGGGGGGGGGGGTGGGTGGATGGAGAGGAGGTAGCGAGGGATTGTGCAAGGAAGCGGAAGATAGGCGTAGGTGCGAGTGCATGCTCGCACGCCCATGTCCAACCAGGTCCCACGACACAAGGGTTCAGAAGGTACTCACCATCGACCTCTGCTTCGTCCTCGCTTCGTTCTGCTGGTGGGTGGTCATCATAGTCTTGCATGGTGAGTGTGTGGGTGGATGAGAGACGAGAGATCGTGAGCGAGTCGCGTTCTGGGAGTTGGTTGAGGGTTAACGGCGGGATCAATTCGTCGGTTGGGTGACTGTTGGATTGTTGTGGATGCCTCGCGAGCACGTGACATTGACATCCATACAAGGCGACGCATACTTGAATCCAAGCGGAATCAGCCGCCGCCTAGTGTATGCCACAACTGCAGTTGCGGTCCCAAGTCATCAGGCCCAGTCACTCCCGCCGGCAAGCTAGGCCACCCCATCGCATGCGGTACACTACTTTACAAGATGCTATGATGTGAGAAATGCTATGCTAGTCCTAAATCCTAGGATATTTCTAAACGGCAGACCTGCCCGCAGCTGCCTGGTCCTCGGCCAGCATGCGATCGCGCTCGTTCTCGGCGTGCTCGGCCGCAACCACCGCAGCGAGGTTACCTTCCGGTGAGTCGGCAAACGCCTCGTTGGCGTTATCGCTCGTCGGCACAGCGTTGGGGTCCACCTCTGGCTGTGGGCGCCTGCGCCTCCGCCGGCGGGGAAGCGTCTGTTGTATGGGCATGGGGCGGGTGTCGAGGTCCAGCGAGACGTTGGCAGCAGCCTGGAACGCCTCGATCCACTGGACGCATTGGCGCGCCGTGTCCGTCTGGAGCATGAACTGCTGTCCTTGGACACGGAGGCGGACGCAGTGCAGACGTTTCTTGTAGTCTGCAGCCAGGCCCGATTCCGCACCCTGCATACTGTACACGTGTACGAGCACGTTGTGGGCAAAGGGCATGTGGCTCGCGATGGGGGCTGAGGCCGTCGAACTCGCTACCGAGTCCGCCCCGCCACTCTGGCGTCGCGGCGTCTCGAAAAGCGTCGGGTCCTTGCTGTCCGCGCCCTGGTCGTTACGTGTCGGGGTTCTGCTCCCGACCGTGCCCCTGCGCGCGTTCGACAGCGCCGTCGCGAACGCGTTGATCCTCGGGGCGGCGTCCTGTCCCACGGTCGCCCGACGGGCTTGCTTGATCGCCTGCACCGGGTTTTGGGGAGGCAGCGACGCGCGGTGGTGATCGGGAGCGAGGTGTACGTGAAGGTAACAGTACGACTCGTTCTCGTCCGCTGTGAGGTACGGCTCGCCCATCCGTAACGGTACCTTTGTGGGGTCAAACTTGTACACGAACAGCGCCGTGCCGTGTAGCACAAAATAGTGCTTTTTCCACGAGCGGTCGCGCGCCTGGACACCTGGCTGGATAAACTCCATCTTGCGCGACAACGTGCCTTCAATGTGTACGCCGCACCAGTAGGGCGGAAGGCGTTCCTGGCCCTCCTCCTCGCGGGGGTCGACGACTGGCGCTTCGTGGTTCAGGTGCACCGACTCGTACTTGGGAGGGGCTGGGTCCGCGTCACCAGCAGACAGGCGGCGCTTCAGCGGTGGTGGGCGCGCATAGTCGTGATCCAGATCAGGCGCGGTTGCCTGTGCCTCGTCGACGGCCTCTAGATCATCGGGCGAATCGCCCACCGGAGCAGCTGTGAGCAGAGTCCGCGGGGTGGACAGGTTCATCATCGACTGTGAGAGCTGCGAGTACAGCGACGGCCGCCTTGGTCTTGGCGGCGGTGTTGTGGGGGACGGCGTGGCGATCGTCGTCTGCGCGAGTGATCCCGACGCATTGTCGTCCATCGACACCGAGTCAAAGCTCTCTTCCACACTCGAGTCGTCTCCAGCCTCGTCGGCCTCGGGAGCACTGGCACCAGGCCAGGGCACTGATGCCACCCCGAGAGAGCTGGGCGTGTCGTCTGAGATTGAGGGTAAACTCTGCTCGCGTTGCAATGCAGCTATGCCGACCGACGACGCTGTCCTCGAGCCAGGCAGTGGCGTTCCCGAACGCGACTCCTCAGTTACGGGGTCCATGGCGAGATGCCCAAGGCCCCTTTGAATGTAGGCCGAATGGGGCAGGGACGCGGGGTGGGCACTGGGCGTCGCTCCGACATGTCCATCTGCCGACTCGCCCTCGTCGTCGTCTTCGTCGTCTTCTTCCTCTTCTGGTTCTTGTGGCTGGCGACTTGGGACACGAAGAATGACAGGCTGGAATTAGCACGTCTCTGAAACGCTAACGCACCATTGATTTTGTCGCGCGGCGCACCTCGGCGTCCGTGAGGTCCTTGCTGTTGTTGCGAGACTGGGCCACGGACGTGGGGAACGGGAAGCTGCCCGACGCCCGCGAGTTGGTTCTAGAGAGAGCGGGGGATTGGAGTGCAAGCGTGCCCCAGCCAGGCGACATGCCGCCGGTGTTGAGCGATGGCAGGTGCGCGATGGGCATCGGCATCGGCGGAGAGTGCAGGACGGGTGGCATGCGGTGCGGCGAGCCTACACTGCATGCCGAGACTGCCGACACTGCTGATCCCCGTCTGCGCGCCATGGCAAAGGGATCGCTGCCGAGGCGGACGTCGCGGGTTGCCGTGATGGCCGAGTTCTCCAAGGCCGTTGCAAAGTGTGTTTCTGGGGAGGGAGGGACCGAAGCATGGGGTGTATGGAATGCCGATGACTGTGGTGAAGCGCCAACATCCACGGTCAATGGTGGGCGGGATGACGCTGACACTGGTAAGGTGGGAGGGGCGGATGCGGCAGTTGGGGTTGCGGCGGCCACGTGGGGGTTAGCGGCGAGGTTGAGAGTGGCCGGGGCCGAGTTGACAGGTGCAGGTGCTGGTGCGGTTGTTGGTGCGGGCGCTGCGGCGACGATGGGAGCGACGTGTTGGGAAACAAGTCTCATAGGTTGGGTAGGAATCTCGGAGAGTGATACGCTCTCATTCGGCGGCGTAGTAGTAGCGCTCCCACTATCCGCCTTGTGTGAGAGGGAAGGTGGCTCGGCATGGGCCTTTGGTTCCGGTGTAGGTTGGCGACTCTGGCGGCTCTGCGGCTGGCTCTCGATTCTGAGGCTGAGCCTCGATCCGCGATGCAGCAGCGTGCGCAGCTTGTGCAATGCAAGCGGCTCGACCGTCACCTCAATGGGCGGGGTACCAGGTGTGTGTGGCGCGGCCGGTGTACGTGGTGTAAGTTGGCCCGACATGGTCCGCCGTTTCTGACGAAAGAGGGGCATGGGTGGTGGCGGTGGCGGAGTGTCGGCGGGTCGGCGCTGGTGACCCAGTGATTTCGTCGACAGTCAGAGTCTGCGTGGGTGGGCTGTGTTCGGGGTGGTGTGGGCTATACTGCGAAAAGTGGTTCGGGGTGTGGGCAATGCTGCGAAAAGAGGTTCCGTGGTGGAGAGCTATGTGTGATGGGATGAGTGGAATGCGAGATACAAGTGGATATTGAGAGAGAAGGTAGTTGTGTAGAGTTGTGTAGTTGTGTGGTTGTGCAAGTGTGCAAGTGTGTAAATTGTTGCTACTGTTTGAGTGTTTGAGGAAGATGGACAAGTATTGTGTTCAGTCAGGATGGGTTTGAGTGGTTGAGTGATTGATTGCATATTGAACTTTGAATTGTGATTATAGTAAACTAAGGTGGCGTGGCTGCGTCTCCCTTTTCTCAATCTCCTTACAACTCATATTCACTCAAAATGACGTCTGCCCGCGCTGCCCGTAAACTCTAACCCCATAATAATCAGGGTTTAGTAGACAAACCCCGCTCAACATCAGTCTAAACGAGCTCACCTTTGCTTCCCTACTCCGGGTTCTCCCTAGCGCCTTCTTGTAGTGTACAGAGGCGTACTGTACGACATGTGGCTGATTTGATGGTATGCCAGTATTCAAAGGCTAGATCCACGAATGCCAGGAATGCCCAGGGTTCCGAGGCGGAGTGTCTCCCTCTCCCTCTCTGAGAAGCGTTCGTTGACAAAGTCTTAGATGTCAGTACGTGCGTCTCGCTCACCACATGAGTGTGACTAACCCAATATTAATGGTTAATGAGACGTGAGGGGAAGCTAACCCTACATTAGTATTGGTCCAAAGCCGTCATTACCCGCGCACACAAATGAAAATCAATGTCATCCTCTCACCCAATCGGAAATTCCGTCGGACATGAGCGGCATTACCTCCCTTTTCATCCCCCCCTTATCTACATGTTCCAAGTCTTCCAAGACTGCCCGAGCTCTACCTCCACGAAGACCGTGTGCCGGCCGAGGGAGGGAGTGGCACCCGCCGAGCGATTCCGGCCGTGCTCGCGCTTGGGGCGTATGTGTTGGTCCGACTAGGTGGTAGCGGGACGCAGTATGGATCGATGAGCGGCGTTTCCCCTCGGTTCTTGAGAATCGACCGAGGACGCGGGCCATCCTCGTCCGAAAGCGTCTGGTGTGGTGTGAGCAGACTAGGCGAGGAATGCGGTGAGAGAAACAGTATCCAAGATATGATAAGCTATGAAATCTCAGGCCCGGCATCAGTTCGGCACGGGCGAGACATGACTCTCAATTCGCGACCGGGCCTCGGCCTGGACGAGAATAGCCCAGACGCTGACCATACCACAGATGATGATGGAGACTCGGGCAAAACACTCATACCGCACAGTCGCGCTGACTCACCTCGATGGCTGTGCGATACGAACGCGGTGTAGCCGCAGACCGGTCGTGTCGGTACTTGGTCGCAGACGTGTACGTCGCTGCGGGAGTTCGGGGGCGCGGATGGCTGTTCGGCGGAGGGACTGTAGAGTACGCTGTCCCCTGGGACCTGGGGAGGGCTACAGCAGCCGCATGTGCGACAGAGTTGGCATACATAGAGGGGGCGACGGGCACTGACGGAGCGTACACAGTCTCGCGCCGAGGCGTCGGCGAGGGTCCGCGCGTACGGGCCATCGGGGAGGGAGAAGGCGCGCGGGATGGGACTCGGTTCCGTGGAACTGGCGACGGGCCAGGAGAGGGCGCGCGCGTGGGCGCCCCGCTAGGTCTGCGCGATTCGAGGGGCGTCCTTGTGCTCGACTGACGTCAGTGCGGTAATGTGTGCGGCGTACAGGCGGTTGAACCGTGATCTGCGGTCAGCTAGCGGAATGACCAAAGCTCACCGTCGGCGCTCGGTGGTACATTGGGTCCGAGAGCTCAGGAGCAGCGCCGCCGATGCTAATCCCCAACGCGGGGATGGGGCGGGGCGACCGGGCCGGCGTCCGGGCCTGTCGTCAGAGTCTAGCAACTACATCATGGGTATCTCCCACCCGCCGAGCTTGGTTGGTGTCTTGGCCCTCTTAAATCCCTCTGCCGTCCCTCGTCCCTCCCCTCGCTCCCCCGGCTGCCTCGCATTCTTGCAAACGCTGCTCCCACAGCCCCTCTCACGCTTGCAAACGCCGCTCCGCCCAACCCACCCCCTCAACCCATTCGCTACCTACCGCTTCCCGGACGCTCCGGGCAGGCGTGGGCGACTCCTCGCTAATCCGGCTAAGGTCGTCCCTCATCACGTCGCCCAACCGCGACGGCGCAGGGCGGGACTGGGCCGCCGAATAGTCCGATTCGGACCTGCGGTCAGCTCCTCATTTTAAGCAACGTACGAAGGGAGCTGCACGGCAGCCGCTGCCGCCAAGTCGTCGCTCCCACTGCGGTAGCTGCGGGTGGCAAGCGACGCGCGCTCCTGGAACGCCTTCATGGCCATCACTCCGGGGTTGTCGAAGCTCGGGTCCGGTCCGTCCCACGCTGGATACTTGCTGTCCCGGTGTGGACCTCCTTGATGTCCCATCACGGCAGCGCTGGTGAGATCGGTAGGCTGACTCAAACTCTGAGTGTGCCGCAGTTCGGGGAGAGGCTTGTTGACTTCCATCACGCTGCGGTTGGAACGGACTGTGGGTGCGGCGCGGGATAAGTGTGACGGTGCGCGGGTGACAGGCCGGGCCGGCGTGCCCTGCACGCGGTCGATGAAGCTTTCGGCCACCTGCCGGGGGGGCATCCCGGAGTACTGGCTCATGCGTGAGTCGAATGGCGGGCCGCGCTCGTCCAATGAAGCCACAGAGCGGTGAGAGCGCTGCGGGTGCAAAGGGACTGGGACGGGGACCGGCCGGAGCGCTGGCACAGGGAGGCTGGGTGCGGGGACGTTGGCGAAAGCGGGGCATACCTGAGGAGCCATGGCTGGGCCCGCGTGAGGCGGCTGGATCAGGATGGGCGGTTGAGTGGGTGCGCCTTGCATAATCAGAGGTCCTGGTGGGACGAGATTGAGCGGCACAGAGGTAGCCAAGTTACCGAGCGCTGCCTGCGGACCCAAGCTCGTTGGGAGCGGAGGTACTATGAGCACGACCGGGGGTTGCTGGTACGTCGCCGCCGACGGCTGTGGCATCAGCTGGACTGTCGGCGGGAGCTGGGTGAACTGCTGCTGGAGTGGTTGTGGGACCTGCTGTTGCACCTGCTGTTGCTGGAACAAGTCTTGGGGCTGCTGTGGTTGGGACTGCGGCTGTCGGAGCTGCTGCTGTTGGGGCTGCGGCTGTTGGAGCCGCTGCTGTTGAGGCTTCTTGTTAGCCTGTGGCTGCCGAGCCTGTGGGGGAGCGGCTCGCTGGGTCTGAGGCTGTGGCTGGGACTTTTGCTGTCCCTGCGGAATCGCTCCCACGTGCTGCTGGAACTGCTGCGCGGCCGACCCAATACTGGGCAGCTGGTCCACACGCACCCCTAGAGGAGACAGCGAGAAGTCATTCGGCTGGCTCACAGCTCCTCTGGGAGCGGTAGTAGGCTTTCCGACGGGAGCGGTAGTAAGCTCTCCAACGGGCAGGGGTGGGTTTGGGCCCATCCACCGCCCGGCTTCGGCGAACGCTTCAGTGCGCCCCTCCTCGTGTGCGACCTTACGGGCATCGCGCACCCTTATCTCTGCGTGGTACTTGACGAGGCTGGGTGAGCTTCCATCTAACTTGGACTCACCGGCCCTTTGTTTCCTCGAACGCACGAAGCAGCCTCCGACGCTCCTCTTCTCCCCGCCGACTATCATCCTTAGCCCGGCGGAGGATAGACACAGTGACGGCCAGCTCGCGCCTGTCCGCCTCGCGCTTTGCAGCCGTCTCAGCCGCCCGCCTCTCCACCTCTCCGGTCCGGAGCTTCTCAGCCACGAGTTTAGCCTGGAGGGTACGAAGGGCGCCTTCGGCCTCCTTGAGACGGTAAGTGGTCTCGGCGAGCCGCAGAGCTCCACGGACCTGTTCAGCCTTGGCGGCGGCAGCTTCGCGGTCTTCCTGCTCGTCTTCAGCACGGGCCTCCTTCTCCCTTTGAGCGGCGATTAAGGCTGCCCGATGAGCCTTCATCGACCTGTCATTAGCAAGGTAGAGTGGAGACGTATCGTACGGATACTGCAGGCCGTGGGGAGAGTGGTCAGCTTCGTCGGTGTACGTCTCGACGCCGGCTGGGGAGGACGTGGTAGTGGGGCTTTGAGGTCGTTCCACGAACTTGTTGTATGGGCTCCTGGTGTCGCTGGTGTCGCTGGTGTCGCTGGGCCGCTCGCGCGACACAGAGCGAGAGCGGGGACGGGGAGTGATTGCTCGAGAGCGGGGACGATCCTCGCCGTCCCTGTCCGTTCCGCCTCCACGGACGTTGACGACGCTTATGCTGTCGTGGGGGCCGAGCGTCTCGGCGCGACGGAGGCCGGATGCCTGTGTTGCGGGTGTTTGTGGTACGCTCATCGCCGAATGGCGAAAGGGTGAGGCGAGGGCTTGCGGCGGTGCAGAGTGCCGACTGCGGCCAGAGGCCGAGTGGGGCATGGGTGACGCGGGGGTGCGGGGGGTACGTTCCTGCGCCCACTTGTAGGCGTTTAGGCGGGCGTTGAGGTCGTCCGTGCTGGCGTGAGTGGAGTAGGAGGTGAGAGGTGAGAGTGGAGAAGGAGGACGAGGGAAGGTGGGACGTGAGAGGGAGAAGTTGGGACAATGATCGGTGCCACACATGTCATTCAAGTCGCGCCACTAAACTTACTCGAGAGGGCAGGCTCGCTCGTCGCGTTCATCCCGGATCGCGTCTTGGAGGACGACCAAGGCGCGCTCAACAGCGCTCATGTTTACTGGTCTCCTTTGACTTGGATTGGATGGAGTGTGGTATGAGTCTTTGTTTGGGTGGATCATGAGGAATGGAATATAGTTAGGTGATTAGTTTATGACTGGACAAAGGGGTGATAATGTACAATGAATGTTTAGTAACCGCATGGGCCATCAGGGTGATGTAGGGTTAGGATGGCTGGTCAGTGCACGGACCACCGCGTCGTTGATGACAGTTAGAAACTAATCATATCCATTTAAAGGGCTACAGTTCGTCTCGGTTGTCGATGAATTGACCGCGCGCGCCTCCCGTGTCTTCCTCAGCTTTGGCGCGAAGGTTTTTGTCCAACACGCCCCCTTTGACGGCTGGTACGGGGGTTTCCTTTGCCGTCATTAGGGCGAGGAATTCTTGAGCGAGGTCTGCGGCAGCCATAGCTGTCAATTCGGCATTTGTGTCGTAGGCCGGTGAGACTTCGACAATGTCCGCACCGACAATGTTGAGGCCGACGAGGCCACGTATAATGCGCTTGACTTCGCGAGTGGTCCAGCCGCCCGATTCGGGCGTGCCGGCTAATATCAGGTTTTATTTTGTTTTATAAACTCACTGGCTGGGGCCATGGAGGGGTCGATGGTGTCAATGTCAAAGGAGAGGTAGACGGGGCCTTTGCCGAGGCGGTTCTTGAGTTTGGTGGCGATACCTTCTGGACCCATTTCGTCGATGTCGTCAGTCGTGAAGACTTGGAAACCGACTGCTTCGTCGTGAAGAAGGTCACGCATTGACTGCATGAGTTAGATTCAGAGATTGGAACTTACGTTGAGGCGGGTACGGATGCCGGCGTGCGCCGACGTCTTGTCGTTGATGTATCCGAGCTCGTATGCTTTCCAGAAGAACGTGCCGTGAGTCTGGTGTCAGTTGCGTGCGAGGTTTGCTGCAGCCAACTCGCAACTCACAATCTTGTGTTGCTCGGTATGCGCGCCACCAAGCTCATTCCCATTCCAAGTATCGAGGTGAGCATCAAAGTGGAGCACTGAGATCGGGCCATAAACGTCCGTAAGCGCGCCGAGGATGGGAAGCACGATGGTGTGGTCTCCTCCCAAAGTGAGAATACGCGGGTGTTCCTTGCCGTCCTTTGCGATGTGGCGAGTAAAGTCGGTATCGGGTGACGTGGGCCGGTCGAGGAGGGTCGCATACGCGACCTGCATCTCGTCGATGGCTAGGGCGTTGTCGTACGGCGAGATCGGGACGTCGTTGCAGTCGACCTGGGGTTAGGTTTTTTAAAAAGCGACTCACAATATGTAATCCAGTATCCTGCGTGACACTAGTTCCCCAAGGGATGAGGAACGAGCGCGCCGGGCCATGCCTACGTGATCCGGAGCGGATTGCGTGCGGTCCAAACCGCGCTCCCGGGCGATACGATACCGACGTCTAACATGAGTATCAGAAACTGCAAGTAAACCCACGTCAAAGGGCATGCCAAGGACAGCAATGTCGAACCCATAACCTGGTTTCTCGAGGCATCGCTCCCACGGCAACCGGCCGAACCCCGCCACTCCAGAGTACGTGAGGTCGGGCGTGCCGCCGTATTTCTCCTCTGGACATTAGCTGACATCAGAAGGTGTACCCACGCCATGGCTCGGCGGCGATGGAGGCGACGGCGGTGAGCGCTGCGAAGAGAGTCGTTAGGCGCATTGTGAGAGAGTGAGAGAGTGAGAGTGAGAGTGAGAGTGAGAGTGAGAGTGAGAGTGAGAGTGCATGAAAGAGCAGAGACCTCACATGATATCAAGTGGGCACGTCGGCAGTTGGACGTCATGAGATGAGATGCTAGCGGCCATTCGGTCATTGCCGAGATTAGCCGCTGGCGCTTAGGAATACAAGCGCGCGCTTGAGGGATATTCCCCACTTTACATATGCCTATTCTTTCATCTGTCTTGTCTTAAAACTCGGCATTCCAGCAGCTATCAAGTATTGGAATGAAAGCATCATCTAGAGCGGGGTGATGGGCGAAGAAATCAGGCGCGATAGACCAAATGCCTAAGCAAATGTAACCATGTGGTCATCAGACGAGCACATGGGTCGGGTCGGGTTAGGGCCAAGATCCGAAGTCGCAACAATTTCGCCCGATTGTTTGTTGACCATGCTTCTCTTCATCCACCACTCCGCCGACCACAAATGAGCACTGACTGTTCGCCAGCATACGCGTCGAGCCTGAAATGGGACGCCGTCCGCGGCGAACCATACCTCCAGCTCCCGTCCTTTCCCGACCTCCGTCTGATCCCTTATCGCGAGGGCATCGCGGGTGACCTAGTGACGCTGTTCAACCACCCGCCCGTCGGATGTCGGCTGTTCGCCCTACCGTACCCGTGCGTTCTCTTTTTGTTATCATCTGACGACAGCATGTCGCGCGTCTTTGCGGACCAGTTGGAGTCGGACATTCTTGCCAAACAGGCGCCAATTCTTGAAGAGCTCGAAAAGCTTGAAGAGCTCTCAAAAGGGACGGACGGGATAGGGGCTGTGTGGCCGTTTAAAGCGCTGTGGAGCGAAAAACAGTCGCGCGTAGTGGGGGATATCTTCTTGTGGCCCAACACGGTCGAGCCGATTTGGGATGATGCTCGACAGGGGCGATACGAAGCTGGGCAAGTGACGGAGAAAGGCTCGATTACCGAAGAGTCAGTCGTCTCACTCCCTCCAGCCGAACAATCCTGGATGATCGGATACGTCCTCGAGCCAGAGCTTTATGGGCAGGGAATCATGTCCGAAACTCTCAAGTGTATCCTCCAGGGATGGGTCAAGCTCATCATGGGTGTCGGTGAGGTCGCTGCTGTTATCGCGGTCGATAATCTTGGGAGTAAGGCTGTGGCAGAGAAGAATGGGTTCACGTATCGCCGTGAGGAGGCTACTCAGTGGCCAGAGGAGAAGGGGGGCGGGGTGAGGGTTCATGGGTATTATACGTGGCAGAGTAGCACATAGTTTGGGTTGAAGGCCCATTTCTCTGCATATACAACTAGTACACTAGTAAGCATACCCTTCCAGATTGGGGAATGTAACATCAATTCCCGTCCGCTTCTTCATGGCGTCGACCCAAGCCCCAACCCTAGGCAAACTTGGATGATACCATAACTTGGGATTGACAACTCGCGCATTAACCTGCGAGCAGCAGTACCAGCCATACACGATCGAGTCTGCGTGGCTGGCCTCTTTACCAAGGAAAAACGGTCCGCTTGTAGCTGCCAGGTATGACTCCAACAGATTGAGACTCTGGCGGGCGCGTTCGGCCTTGGTCTCCACCTGCTGGATATCCTTGAGTGCAGAGCGGTGGGACTCGAGCTCGTCCGCCTTGCCCTGGTACCGCACGCGGAGGAAGTATTCGGCGGATACGGGGTCCATCAAGTCGTAGAAGAGAGGGCGGAAGAGTTGGCGGATCGATAGAGCCATATCGTTGTCGGTCCAGGAAGCGATGAACCGGGCGAAGCGGTGGGCGTCGGGGGATGGGAAGAGGACGGGAGTGGGTTGGCGGGCGTCGAGCTGGGGTTAGCGTGGGGGGGGGGAGAGAGGAGGGGGGGCGGTTAGCGTGGGGGTGGAGGAGGGGGGAGGGGGGGAGGGGGGTTGAAGGGGGGGAGGGGGGTTGAAGGGGGGGAGGGGGAAAGGAAGAAGAACGACTCACCCACTCAGCGATCCCAAACGAATCGGTAACATACTCTTGTCCTACTTTGATAGTGGGCACTGTAACGGTATGGTTTCCGCTCTCCTTGGCCAGGTCTCCGCGAACTTGTGCGAACGTGAGTTTCTCCTCTGTGTATGTAATGCCGAGGATGGCCAAGTCGGATTTCGTCTTGTTGACATGCATCGAGTGACTTGGGAGTTGGCGCTCGGCGTCCGCCGTGAGTGAGTAGAGCGTTATGTTTGGCATGGTTGGGGGGGGGGGGGGGGGGGGGGGTGGTGGGTGAGGAGGGGGGGGGGGGTTGTTGTTGTTGATAGGAGGTTGATGGGGGTTGATGGGGGTGAGGAGGTGGGGACGAGGATGAGGAGATGAGGATGAGGAATGGAGGTGTCAAAGTAGTCGCAGTAGGAGGACCGCTTACTCAGATTGTCTTGGCCGGGCCGGCGCCGGTTGTCCGACCGGAATCGATCGTTCCCGCCCGCCGATTCTGAGAGGTATTGACAAGCTCGGAAGCTCAGTTAGCAGCTAGGACCTAGCAGTTAACACGATGCATTATGCTTGAAATATATGCTCGCTCGTAATTGCGGGGTACCAGGAATGGTCTTTGAACATCCGAGGTCCGAGGTCTAAACACCCAGGTCCGAGGTCTGAGTGCCGACTCATGCCGGATAACGTCATAATGAGGACCCGACCGGTCCACCCAAGTCCTTCACCAGGCAATCTGTTCGATCAACCTGACATTCGACTTGCATCGACGCGTCTAGAGGCATCATCACATACACATACAGTAACAAATGCATCATCTATCATCTATCGTACACTCTATGCCAACTTTGTGCCCACTATCGCTCGCCGCGGCTCGGCTCGCCGGCTACGCCCACCGCCCAAGCAGCGCCATAAGGCCCGCCCCAAGCGACATGCAGATGAACACGTACGCGAGCTTGCCATTCGAGCTCTGCATCATGCGGGGGTTGAGGAGGATTTCGTGTGCGAGTAATTCCACCAACCCCGTGTAAAGCAGAATACCGGCCGAAATGGCGTCCAGTATTCCGCTCACAATAAGCTTGGCCGCGCCATTATCGTTGTATCCGTGCCGTATCCCCAGGCCGACAGCGACACCGATTGGCGTGCAGATAGAATAAAGCAAGGCGGCAGCGTATCGCGCCCAACTAAGTTTTGGGGCGAGGTGGAGGCCAGCCAGTCGCGATCCAAGACCAAGCCCCTCAAACATCTGGTGGAAGAC
The DNA here is from genome assembly GCA_030864385.1 of Cutaneotrichosporon sp. HIS471. NCBI lineage: Eukaryota > Fungi > Basidiomycota > Tremellomycetes > Trichosporonales > Trichosporonaceae > Cutaneotrichosporon > Cutaneotrichosporon sp. HIS471. The sequence continues at coordinate 2,044,753 of AP028240.1, read as the reverse complement.
AATGACGACGAATAGGATGATGAATTGTTCAGACACGGCAAGTGTCAGGCCGATAATGACTGAGTGTAGGATGACTCCGAATTCTAGGACGGCGACGGCGACGAGTTGGGCGCTGGCTTCGGCCTCGCTAGGCTCTGGGGAGAGGGAGGACGAGTCGCTGTCACCCTCTCGCTTGACACCATGGCCATGGCCGGCCTCTACTGCTCCAAGATCCACAGCGGGGTGAACGTGACCTGGGAGAGATAGGCCGGATGTCACGATCGCGAGCGGTGGGTCATGTTGGTGTGAATGGGCGTGGGCGTCGGTTTCATCCTCGACATGGGTCGAGTAGACCATGCCTAATTTGAGGATCTTTTTCGTTCCGATGCGATAAGCGGCCACTTCGGCGAAGAACATCGCAAAGACGGCAATGTGGGCGAATGCGGGAGCGAAGTCGTAGTCCCGCCAGATCCCGGATAGGCAGTCTGATCCGAGGGCGCTAAAGGCCGGAGCGAGGAGGTGGATGAAAGCTGTGGCTATGATTACGCCCGAGCCAAAGTACTTTGCGAAGCTTGGGTTAGCGGGGATAAGAGACGCCGACTCACTCAAAGACAGCACGAGGGACGACACTGCTACGGTGGAGGATGATGGGGAGGAAGGTACCGATTGTACTCGTTGCCAGGATGATGAAGATTGCGCCGATACGCAGTCCCCAATGGCTTTCGCTGAAGGACGATGCGCATGCGTCGGGGCCGGGGCCGGAGGCGTCGGACATGGTGGTTGGTGGGTGGGTGAGGGGGAAGGGGGAAGGGGGAAGGGGGGGGGGGGGGGGGTGTTGGGAACGGGGGTTGGGAAGGTTGGGAACGGGGTTGGGTGGTGGATACTGGTGGATACTGTTGGGGTATAGAACAGTGGCTATCGCCAAGCTGAGAGAAGGTGAGGAGTCTGTTGCTTGGAAGAGAGATAGAGGTTGATCGTCAAGTGTCGAGGTTCAAGTACTATTCAACGATCAAGGATTGAGGATGAAAGCAATGATGTAGTGATAGATATCATTTAATGTAGTCTAGCTTCTAGCTGCCTTCTTACTGGCAGTTGGTAGTTTGAATGACAAGAACCCGAGTGAAGAGCGCCGAGACAGCGCCACAATGGTAACAAAGAAGAGGACCCGACCGGTCATAAAGTCAACAATCTCAGGGTTTGATTCTCACATCCCCAGTTCCCAGTTCCAAGTTCGGTCCGATGACATGACATGCCAAGTTTCCAAAGTATTCCCATTCATAAGATACATGTATCAACTAGACCATCACTCTGCGTCATCTACATCATTCATCAATAGGCCAAAACGCACTCAAAACCATTACACTGATGCTTGTGGGTCCCTATCCATAAATAGAGAAATGTCGCCATGTACGCGCAAGAATAGATTGAACAAGAGAGGACTCAACAGTCAGGGAGAGGCATGTGGGATGAAAACTACTTGTGCGCGAACCGGTCCTCGAGTGCTCGCACCCGCTCGCGCAACTCGTCGACCTCGCGGCGGTCCGACGAAATGGCGCGATCCACCTCGTACCGAACCATCTCCTTGAGCGAATCGGCACTCTCTTGCAGTGTACGCAAAAGGCCCGATGCTCTGCTCGCAGTCGCCTTGAACTCGCTTTGGGCTGCCATTTGGTTCGTGTATGTCTGCTCCGAACGGTGCATCATCTCCTGCAGCTGGAAACGCTGCTGCTCGACTCCAGACAGCAAGTCGTACAGCTGATTGAAAGGCGCAAGGAACTGTTCGCGCCCGTGGCTGGGCGGCGACGGGCTCAACGAGTAGCCGTTCGGACGATGCACGTCGCCGCCGTTACGGAGAGCCGCAGAGGGTGGACCCGGGCCAATCGGGTGTGTGGCGCCGTGAGGCGACGGCGGATAATGAGAGCCACCAGGGTGGAGGGCGGGGATGGAGAAGTTGCGACGATCAGCCGTGTTGGGCTGCTGGGGAGGCTGTTGCTGTTGTTGCTGTTGCGATGGCCGGGCCCCCAACTCTGGAGGGTAGCGCATGTCGCGGCGCGATGCACTGCTGGCGGAAGGCAAGCCCGACCCGCTTGAGCGATGCAGCGGCGCCTGACTCTGGTGGTACGGCTGCTGCTGGCGTGCAAAGTTGCTTTCCTCTGGGCGCCCAGAGCGAGAGTGCGACAAGGGCGCAGTGCGAGGATCTGCAATGTAGTGTGCCGAGTGGGGATGTGCCGGGTAGTGCATAGGCGGGAGAATGTGCTGCGGCATCGCAGTCTGCGACCCAGAGGGAGGTTCCCTTGGCGACTGCTGCTGCGACGCAAGCCCCTGGTTGAGGGGCGCACTCTTCGATCCGGGGACAACGTCCTTGTCACTTGTCGAGGTGACAATGCTCATTCTCTCAACCTTGTCACGCGTCTTCTCACGGCGGGCACCCACGCCACGCTTCTCGGGATCCTTTGGTGTCCAACCTTTGAACGTCAATTCACGTGGCGTCGATGGCTGGCTTGCGGCCATCTCCTTGCGCCTCTGTGCGATCAACGCCTGCTGCTGCTCCTTGATGCTGATCGTGTCCCGGACCGTCTTTAGTTGATCTTCGTCGATGCTCTTGAAATCGAAGCCCAGAACCACTGGTGATGGAACAGGCGGGTCGCCACCGTCGTCACGTCCGCGTGCCTCACGAGAAGCCGCAAACCCAATAGGCTTGATGGGTGCGAGGTTGGCCGGTCGGCTTTTGGTGGTTGGCTGCGTCTCGCGGGGTGGGGAGTTGGCAGTGCCCTTGGAGTTTGGCGAGTCGCCACTGTGACGGCCACTGCGGCCGCTCCCAGCTCCGGTGCGGCTGCGCTTCTCTGGACGCGGGTGGTCGTCGTCCGCACTAGTGTCAGTGAATGCGCAACCAAAGGCAGTCGCGTCGCCGCGACAAGCGCACACTCACAGCTCGTCGCGCTCACGTCCTTTGCCCTTCCGGCGGTCGTCACGGTCGTCACTCGACCTGGCCGTCGATGGAGAAGGGCTACGCAGACCCGGTGGGGTCGTGTTGGGTGGGGGTTCGCGAAGGGATGAAGTACTGTCAAGTGGATTAGTAGACGAAGCGACAGCAGTGACGAGAGTATGAGGGAAAGGTCGGCGAGGAGATGAATGAGGGTGGGCAGGAGACAATGGGCGATAGGAATCAGGTGGGGGCGAAGGAGGAGGGGGCGAAGGAGGAGGGGGCGACGGGGACGGGGACGTAGTTGCGTTAATGTGGGGCCGGCCAGCAGCGGATGCGGCGGCGACGTGAATCATGAGAGGAAACGGGGTTCGAGCCATTGTACAGGGAGCGAGTCGAGGGATAGAGTTGGTTCGACGTTGTTGATGAATTTGTACGATTGAGGGATGAGACAACAATGGGGGGATGAAGCAAATTGGTGTCAGCGCAAATGTCGTTTCATCCTCCTTTAGCCAGACCCCCCCGCCACCAGATCCACTTGTTCACACATCGCCCAGTCATTCAAACTCCCTCCTCCGCACGGGCCTATACCCGGCGTCATCCAAACCCTCGGTCCCTCAATCCCACCCTTCATGGTTTGGTCTCTGCCATCTTTCCTTGGCATCGAGGTGGCGACGGGCGCCTGACAAGTGGCTGCGCTTGGGGCACAGCTGCAAGCTTCCCTGCGCCCGTCTGATCATCCTACACAATCTGGCCATGGTGGATCCCCTTGTATCCGCTCCCACCATATGTTTCCGTCTCTTTACACTCCCATTCATGGACTTACGGATGCATTGCGGTGTGGTAGTCGAACCTTCCGCGTGCGGGGCTGATGGCTGCCATTCGGGGAGTCTGGTGTGGATCTGGGTCGCGTCACGTTCCTCGTGATCGGGATCGGGTTTCAGGCTGTTGACCAAGTTTGTCTAGCCGGATGGATGGTGACACGGTCGAGGTACGTGTCGAGCTGTCAACGATGACAACAGGAGGCGTGGCACGGGTAACGGCGAGTACCGAGCCGGTTGGATGTTGCTGGTAGGGCGCAGGATGGGGAGAGGGTGGGGGGGGGGAGGCGAGAGAGAGTGAGGAGGAAGGTGGAGTGCACGAGCGAAGATTGTGTCTGTGCAGGTGAGCGTCCGTGCGCGAGTCTGTCTGTGTTTGTGTGTATGTGTGTATGTGTCTTGATTGATGATAGGTGATAATGGCACTTGTCAACGTTTGTCAAACAAGGATGAGATGGGTTGTTGGAGTGAGGGTGTCTACTAGTTGGAGATGATTTGATGATGAATGATTGAAAGAGAAACAAACGATGCCGTAGTTTTAGCGGGAACGGGTTGACAAAGGCCAAAGGGGTAAGACTTAGGACCAAAGGGGAAGGTAAGGGAAAGAAAGGAGTAGAGGGGGGTTACGGTAGACAGCCAAAGTAAAAGTGATGGCCACTTATACTCTACTATATACAACAGGTAATCCTTTGTCCGTGTACACGTTTCAACCCGTGATTACTCTCTTCTCCCAGGGTCACGGAAGACGGGAACGGGATGGTTGATCAAAAGACTCACTTATAACGCTGATATCTGGTCCTCGTACCCGGTTGCGTGTTTGGTTACGGGTTGAGGAAGGTGGGTGATGTGATTGTAAAGTGTAAAATGATTATGAATGGCGTTGGAAAGAGAATGAGTGTATGAGTTGTGTATGTTTTTATGATGTAGAGTGGGTGGATTCAAAAGAGACAAGGAATGGTGTGTATAATGGATGAGGGATAAGAGGTGAGAGATGGCAACGCGAGGGGTAGAGGGGTAGTTGGGGGAAAGGGGGAGGGGGGGAAGAAGGTGACTCAAAGTCTTGATGTGAGAACTATCCTAGTTATCCTATTCATATGTAAGTATCAACCTATCTTCCCACTGTCTTATCACTGTGTGTGGGGTTGACATATTGCTTGACTGGGAGTAGAAGGAAGGGTGTGGGGGAAGAGGGGGGGGGTGGGAAGGGGCGTTACTTGTAAGCCTTCAATCTAAATAAGAGGTTAAACTGACACAAGCAGTATTACCTGAGTAAATAACTGATTTCCTTTTACTCTGATCAATTTGGACTTTTTAAAAAAAGGTAAAGGTAAAGTTTAGGAAAAAGGTATTCAAAACTATAGACTGTTCATCAAAGTCTACTAGTGAAACGCAGGGCCTAGGCCCCTTCTAACCCCTAGTAAATCCCTTTGGAATTACCTGATTCCCCCTAGTTCCCCTCCTAATTCCCCCTGTGGCTTGACCCAACGTCACCTCTCCCGGTAAAGGGTAGGTTCAGGGTAAATCCAACTAATCCAACTCTGTCCTTTCAAGCCATTCTCCTTTTTGTTTGCCCTTCTCGTAAACAGCTATTCACAATGGCTATTACAATATGCAAGTGGCTGCTTAGGGTACCGAGGTTATTGAATAAGTCTGGAACAATGACATGGCGAGATCCCTACCTCTCACATGTTCTGACTGATCACAGATCAGATCAGATCGTAAAATACATCAGGTTGTCGATGGATCAATGGATCAATAGATCGATGGATCTTAGGTTGGGGATGAACCTAGCCTCCTAGCCTAGGTAGATGGTGAACACGGCTGAATCAATCATGGTTGCGCCACAGTCGCGCTTAACTACACTTCAACCTTAAGGAAAGGATTATGCACCTGCATACTTGGCGTCGTGCTATCAAACTCATTATTGCTCTATCTATAAATACAGTGAGAGGGCCGACATCTGAATGGCGATTCAATATATTAACTGGGGGTTGAGCGCCTCAACCCTGGTGGTTCTGGGTATCCTTCTCAGAGTGCTCCTCGTGCTCCTCGTGCCCGCGCCCTCCATTCTTCTCGTGAGTGTGGTGGGCGAGGTCGGCAGCAGCGTCCTCTTGTTCCCGGCGCTTCTGCATACGCTCAGCCTCCTCAGCCTTGGTAGGCATCTTGTCGTTGCGCATAAACAGTCCACCCAAGAGTCCGAGGATACCGCCCGGCACGCCGATGAGGAACACGACCCGCATAGTGTGCGAGTACGCCTCGAGGGCTTTGGGGCGGAAAGGTTCTGGAACAATGGTCCACAGAGCGTTCGCGTTACTCGTCATGACGTGTACGAGCTCCTCGGGGAGATTTGGTACGTATTTGTGGAGGTTGACCTGGATCATGTTTTCGAACACTGAGCCAGCCAGAGATAGACCGATGATACGACCGGCAAAGCCGAAGAATGTGCCGACTCCGGTACCCATTGTGATTAGGCTCGGCTCGTCGCGCAGGTCGAATTGAATGCTGACCATGGCGTTTTGGAGAGTCATACCGATACCCGCACCAATGATGGCCTGGAATCCGTAGAGGTGGGCCACAGGGGTATCGACGTGGACAGTGTATAGGAGGCCTGAGCCGAGTGCGGTGAGGGCGGGGCCGGTGACAATGATCCATTTCACGTAGCCGAGTAGCGGGATGAGGCGGGAGGTGATTATCATGACAACGATCTGGACCATGATCAGCGGGAGGAGGCGGACGCCAGCGGCAGTAGCCGAGAAACGCCACTGGGTCTGAAGCGCCAGGCTGAGGTAATAGACGTCGACTATGGTTAGCGAGTTCATATGCAGGGACTCACTCATGAAGACGAAGAAGAGGAAGAAGAGGACGATTGTCGCGCCGAGAATATTGCGCCGGACGACTAGGTCGAGGCGGCACATCTGGCGTTTGGGACCGAGCCACCACTCGTATATGAAGAAGATGGGGATAAGGACCAGAGAAAGGACCAGACAGGCGATTACCCCTCCGTCCTTCCAGGAGCGCGAGACGCCGGCCCACTGTAATGCGAGGATGAAGCAGCACGCCCAGCCCATGGAGATGGCTGCGCCGCCCCAGTCGCAGCGGGCTAGCTGGCCAAGCATCGCCTTGCCGTAGCCGTTATAACTCGCCTTCATGCCCATGGGCGGGAGGGATGGCTGAACGAGGATCTGGAGGATTAACGCCAACCCACCGAAAGGGAGATTGATGTAGAAGCACCAGCGCCAGGAGACGTGGTCGGAGAACACGCCGCCAATTAGGGGTCCGACAACGGACGCGATGGCAAAGCAGATGCCGATGAGGGCCATGTATTGTGCGCGGCTGTGGAGTGGCGTGATCTCGGCTACGATGACCATTGCACCGCTGAAGATGCCTGCTGATCCGGCACCGGCAATCGCGCGCCCAAGGATCAGCACGTTGATATTTGGGGCGACGCCGCACACGAGTGACCCGAGCTCGAAGACGAACACGGCGAGAATGATGACGTGTTTGGACGGGAAGATCTGGAGGAACTGCGCGTAGATGAGGTTGAGGGCGAAGAGGGGAAGGCTGGGTCAGTACCACTAGAAGAAAAACTCACAAGAACCCATTAGCGAGCCATGTGAGTTCGCTGAGAGCGTTAAACTCGATGGTGATCTTGGGAATTGCCGTCGCGACAATGAGCTGGTCGAGTGCGAACAGGAAAATGGAGATCATGAGGGAGATGATGACGCCCCAGAATCGGGCCTTGGATAACTCGACGTACGCGCCCGAGGGCCCCTTCTTCCGTGGTGTCTTGTGGCCATTGAGATGGGCTTCGGGGTCGGCGTCGGCGTCGGGGGTGGTGGTGATGGAGTGTGGAGCTGTGGAAGTGAGTGGTGGTGCCTTTGCGGATGCGGCGGTGGAGGGTTGCTGTATCGATGACGGGGCTATGGACGCCGTCGACGCGTTCGGTTCAGCCTGGTTGCTGCGTGTGCTTGGTGGCGAGGACATGGTGTCGATATGACGGCGTTGTGTGGGGTTGGAGTTTGGCGTGACTCTTATTTAAATGTGCGGAATGCGTTAACGATCGGAGGCGAAATCAACCCTAAACACCAAGCGGTCGAACCCGAGCCCTCGCTGACGGACAAGTTCGGCCATATATATGCATCGTTGTGTCTTGCATCTTGGCAGTTTGGCGAGTGGTACCTCCTAAACAGTATGGTGCTTGGCGCGGTCGCTCAGACTGCATTACTGGAATAGCAGCTGCACCGGCCACGAGTCGGCTCGGCTTGGCGTGGCATATGTCGCATCCCATTTCGCGACCCGCAGCGTGCCCGCAGGCCAACGTGCCGGCGATGGCGCGTCTCTTTGCCGGCCTGCATACTGGGCTCGCCAAGATCTGAGGCGTTGAGGCGCTCAAGTGCTGAGGACTGGGAGAGTCTTGCTCCTGAGGATTGGGTGAAACAGTAGGGAGATCTAGACATCGGTGATCGGCGAGTTGGCTCACGTCACGTGGTGATCACCTCGGCATCGGCCATGGTAAAGTTTGGTGGCCATATGACGCCGAGGCATCCACATGGCGATCGCGTGGTAGCTCGATTGGAATCACGTGACTTGATGACGTCAAAGTGAAAGGAAGGCATTCCTCGCTCTCGCGACATCTCAATCCGACACTCACCATCATGGCACTCCGGTATATAGGCCAGAAACTCGCACAGCAGATCGACGAAGAGCTCATGTCGGCGTCGGGTGCCTTCTCGATCGACCAGCTCATGGAGCTGGCGGGTTTGAGCTGCGCCCAGGCGCTCGCAAAGTCGTTCCCTGTCCAAACCCACAAACGCGTGCTGGTCTGCTGTGGCCCCGGCAACCAAGCACGTCCCCCCAACTCGTGATCTAACTCTAGGGCGGGGACGGTCTGGTTGCTGCGCGACACCTGCACCACTTCTCCTACACCCCGACAATCTACTACCCCAAACCGGGGAACAAGGACCTGTACCAACGCCTCCTAACTCAGGCGCGTAACCTGGGCATCCCCATAGTTGACACGGACGGTTTCCCGGCCGCTCTTGGAGGTACAGACGTAGTTCTCGACGCTATCTTTGGTACGTTGACAAGTAGGGGTTGCTGATACGGGCTTCTCGTTCCATCCTCCCGTGCGGGCACCGTTCGATAACGTCCTCACGGCCCTGGTGGAGAGTCATAAGCCGGTGGTATCGGTTGATATTCCGTCGGGGTGGGGAGTCGAGGAGGGCCGGCAGAGGCTCACGAATACCGATGGGAAGGAGGTGGCGACTATCGATCCCGAGGTGCTCGTTAGCCTCACTGCGCCAAAGGAGGGCGTGCGGTCGTATACTGGCAAACACTGGCTGGGTGGGCGCTTCGTCCCAGAGTAAGCTTTGGATAGATTGAGCTGACAGAAGTGATCTCGCAAAGAGGCACAAACTTAACCTCCCGCCGTATCCTGGCGTTGATCAGGTCGTCGAGCTCCCGCCTCCTGGCAAGCTGTAGTCCAGAAAATGTAGAGCGCATTCAGCTCGGTCGCCTTGACTGTCTTCTCGGCAACGCTGTCCATGTCTACCCGATAAGGTGGGGGGCTATTGGTTCGGAGAGGATAGCGTAGAGGTGGCGGTGGCGTTCTTGGTCTCATCAGAGTGGGGCAGCCAGACCGGCCCGATTTTCGGCCCGTTCAGTGACTTGCATTCCAACGTTCCTTGGCGATTACTCTCCTCCCCAAATCTCACCTCATCTAATACTTTCACCCAACTCATCCGCAATGGCCGCACCATTCCAGGACGCCGTTGTCCTCTTCGTGTGTCCAGCTGTCCTTTGGTTTTGAGCTGACAGCAGGGCGACTCGATCACGTCGCAGCAGTATGTTCCCGGCTCGATGCAGGCGCGTTTCTGCGGTAAGTCCCTACCTTCCTCTCCACTCCCCAGCGGGGAGATTGGACCGGAGTGCCGAGCTTACGATGCCATGTCAGCTCACATCAGACGCGTACCGACGCACGCTCGATATTCTAAACCGCGGGTATGGGGGATATAACACGCGCTGGTGCGTTATCACTTGCGGACAGCTCCACGTTCCGGTGTGGCTGACTCCAGGGCACGACAGATGTTTGACACGATCTTTGCGAAGAAGGAGGACGCGGCGCATGTACCCGTTGTGAGACTCGTCACTATCTGGTTCGGTACGTCTTTCTGTTATTCTGCCGCTTGTTGGCTATATGGTCTGGCTCCGTACTGCTAGGGCTCCGTTGCATAGACGGGCCCTTGAACCGATCAGTTCAGCTACAGGGTCTGGATTCATCAGCTGACACCAGGCGCCAACGACTCCGTTCTCGCGGACGCAGAACAGACCGTGTCGCAACACGTTCCGCTGGCAGAGTACGAGGCCAACCTTCGCTTCTTCCTCGACAACCTCACCTCCCCCATGTCACCATACGCTGTCGCCCACGAGCAGGGGCTGAACATCGTGCTGGTGACCCCGCCGCCGCTGTGTGTGTCGATTATGGGCGACTGCCCTTTCGCTCGTGAGCGCGTGCCCGCTATCACGAAGGAGTATGTCGACGCCGTCCTTCGCCTGGGAGAAGAGTATGCGGCCAAGGCGACGACGGACGGGAACTGGCGCCTCGGGACGGTGGATATGTGGGCCGCGACGATCAAAGCGGCAGGAGGTGAGGGCGAGGAACTTGCAGAGTATCTGAGGTGAGTCGAGCGGCGTGTCCGAGCTCTACTCAGCTGCATGACCGCAGACTGGGGGATAGCAATGGGATCCCACCCATGCGCCCTGTGTGAAAGCATACGGGCCACATGCTACCTGGAATCCCACTGACACCAGCGACGGACTGCACCTCACGGCTGAGGGCTATGCCACCTTCTGGGCCGAGTACACCAAGCTCGTCAAGACTGTGTTCAAGGGCCGAGGCCTCGATTGGGAGAGTCTCGACGACCTGCCCCTCCGCATGCCTCCGTGAGCCAGCTGACTGTGTGTGCTAGCTGACATCAGCTGGGACCAGGTCGATGCCGCGAAGCCTGACGTCCTGGGCGGTATGCGGTTGCCGCCCATTCGCACGGTGCAGTTGTAAGGTGTGGACGTACAATGTCGTTGCTGCGGGCATCTGTACACATGTCTGAAGCTCATATGTCGATTGAAGGACTGCATAGCTCCAAGCCCCAAACCAAGCGCAAACCAGGGCCCTGCCTCCTGTCCGGAGTCTGGGTCACGGCGGTGACCTACACCCGGTAATCACTTCTGAATACATGAAACAAATCCCCGGGAAATCACTCTACGACGCCTACTCAAGCTTGTCATACAGCATGCGCTCATACGCCTTCCAGACGTCGACCGTCGCAGTCTGGTCGAGCTGGTCCATGAGCTGAGTGCCGCACACGGCCTGTACGTTAGCACAACCTCGCCCAAGCCCAAGCCCAAGCGTACCACAATGCCCGAAGCCGGGTCGATCCAGAACTTGGTCTTGGCGATGCCGCCCCAGAACGCCGATCCCTTCTTGCGGCCGTACTCCGAGTCATCGTCATTGACGCAGAGGGCGAGCGAGTGGAACGCCTTGTCGGCCGAGGCAAACTTGGGCTCGGTCTCGCCGAGCAACGTGAGAATGCCGCCGAGGTCGGCATAGCAGGTATGGCTCTTGCCCTCTTCCTCACGAGGAGGGAGGGCGTTCTCAAACAGCATTGGGAAAGTCGACGTCTTGATAAGTCCATCCTTCTCCTTACACTTGAGGACGTTACGTAGGACGGTCAAATAATCGCGAGGGTTACCAACCAAACCCGCTCCGCCCATATGTAATCCAATATCCTCTGGGTTGGTATTAGGCACATCGCGGAATCCGGTTGTATGAATGAGGTTTCTCTCGGGCGATTCGTCTCGCCCACATAACTGCATTAAGTGATCCTTAATTTCCTTTGTGGGATAAAACGAGAGATTCTTAACCCCACAAGGCCCGAAAATGTGTTGGTCAAAATACGCGCCGAGTTTCATCCCAGTAATCCGCATGACGAGGACGCCAGCCCAATCGATCCCAATAGAGTAGCCGTACCGTTCCCCAGGCTGGAATGTGAGGGGTTCAGTAATAGCTTCGACGGTAACATTCTTGGCGAGGAATCCGGGCATTTTGTGGGTCATTTCCCATCGACCGATAAGTTCGGGTTTGAGGAAATTGTACGAGAGGCCAGAAGTGTGTGTGAGAAGACGACGGAGAGTGAGTGGCGTCCTGCGGTCGACGAGGATGGGCGTGCCATCGGCATTGTATCCTTCTAAGACTTGTTGGGAGACGAGTTCAGGAAGATGTTTCTCAATAATAGAAGCATCGTCGAAATCGACAAGACCCTTCTCCCAAAGTTGGAGACAGGCGAGAGAAGTGATGAACTTGGTCTGCGAGAAGAGTTGGACGGCTATTGTCAGTGGGTAGGGGGGGGGTTACGTACTGGTATTCTCATCGATCTGGCCTTTGTCAGGCTCGCCGAGGACCTTGTCGCCCATGGCATTGAAGTAGATCTCGCCATCAGCATTGGAGGCGCCGAAGAAGATGGCCGGAATCTTCTTCTCGGCCACCTTCTCCGCGAGGAGGGCGTCGAGCTTGGCCTTGCTGTCGGTTGAGAGATGGGGTTTGGGAGTGACGGTCATTGTGGATGAGGGAAAGCTCATACGAACGCGGTTGGGTTGCTTATGTATTGCCGGCTAGGGGCCGGCCATCGCCGGCGGGCCTGCCCAACCCGGCATCCAACGAGCCGGGAGCCCACCTGGTGTTATGGGGTTACACATGGTGTCAGTGGCTGGGTCACATGACGCTAGGCTAGATTGGTAACTACATACCAGACACTATCCGTGCCGACTTAGGACTAGCGTAGATTGAGCCCAGTACAAGTATCATTACACTGACGCTCTCTGGGCCACTTGTGCGCTCAACAGACAGTTGGCATAGTTCGTCCATCCTTTATCTCAGCGAACTCTCACGGGTCCGACGACACCATGACCACGGCGTCCATGAGATCTAAGCACACGTTGCACGAGCCAGTTCTCACGTTCTCAGCCAATCTTATCGTAACAAGAACCGCTAACTTATCTTCCAGCACCCGTGCATTTTCGTCATCAGCGCGACCAAGCCAGTTCAGTTCAACCGCACGAATATGCCCAGACGCCTCGTGACCAGAGAAGGCAACGCAAGCTGAACCAGTCCTTTGGGCGAGCCGGTGGTGAAGGATGGCGCGGGAGACGCCGATCGCCGCAAGAGTAAGAGTACGAGTGTCGTTATCGGCCAATAGCTGGCTAATGGGGACAGTCCGCTCCAAAGGGAGTGTCCCGAGGGCTAGGGGCTGGAGGGGTATGGTGTTGGTGGCCACCTTTGGGATAAGAAATTGATGCAAAGTCAGAGCTCAGAGGATGTTTGAGTAGCCCTTGCGTCATGCTAGGTATTCAGGGGTACTTGTCTCTTGGCATTTGGGTAGACGCGTCCTTTCGGCTTGTCGGCACACTTCTAACTCACTTGTCAACTTTGATTTAAAGAGCATTATCATAGAGATCAAAGTAAAAGAGTTCAAGTACCATGTCTGATCAACCCATTGAATCACCCACTTCCACAGTCCTCCCCATCATCGAGTCACACGATGCAGGCAGCGTGACGTCCGAAACGCGGCCGTTGCTGGGTCACAAGGTGCAACAAGAATATCAAACATTCACCATTCCAGACGACGGGAACGAGGACGAGGACGAGGACGAGGACGAGGACGAGAAGCAAGACACTGTGAAGTCAGTCAGCCTCTTGGCCCTGTTCCGCTTCGCGACTCCACTGGAGCTCACCGTTAACGCCGTCGGCATGCTCCTCGCCATTGTGGCAGGCGCCGCTCAGGGCATGATGCCGCTCCTCTTCGGCAACATTGCCAAGGCGTTCACAGACTATGGGCGGATTGTCGGCGAGACCAGCACAGACAACATGTCTGGCGGTATCTACGCCGAACATGAAGCCGCAAAACGCAACCTCAGGCACGACGCCAGCATGACGGTTCTTTGGATCACTGCAATTGGTACATAGCTCTATATCTTGAGTACGAGTGCGATTGCTGAAGCCAGGCATCACAACCTTGATCTGCTCCTACACGTACACACTCATCTGGAACTGGACATCGGAGCATCAGGCGCAACGTATCCGTGAGCAGTATTTCGGAGCGGTTCTGCGAAAGGACGTCAAGCCGTTGGACACGTTTGGTGGGCGCGAGATTGCGTCGTGCATCGAGTCGGACTCATTTCTCGTCCAGATCGGCATTGGCGAGAATATCCCAATCGCTATGGAGGTACTCTCGGCCTACATCATGAGTAGGTAGCGGCGTTGGCATGGGTCGCTGACACGCCAGATTTCGTTGTCGCATATGTCCAATCACGACCGCTGGCTGGCGCGGCTACCGTTGTCTTGATCTTGTTCTTCATTGCTAGTGTACTCATGGGGGTGGCGATTCCCGTATACCTGTACTTGGCCGCACCGGGGGATGACAGAGCAAAGTCATCCTCCCTGGCCCGGGAAGCGGTCTCGTCGATCCGCACCGTCCAGTCGTTGACCAGCATCAAGCTTCTCGCCGACCGGTTTGATGGACTGGTCGAGAATCGGCGCAAGGTTGACAGCAAGGTTGCCGTCATCGCCGGCTTATTTATAGGCGAAACGGTCTTAATTGAGTATGCGGCTCACGCCACCGCCTTCTACTTTGGTGGTGTCCTCTACGCTCAGCAAAAGGTTGACGTGGTGGCGGTCATCAGCGTCCTCTTCGTGATGCTTGGCCCGTTTACCCCTTCCAGTGTCAACTTTGAGTCAGTCGTAAACGCACAGGCTGCTGCCGCCAAGATTTTCCACACCATCGACACCGTGTCCATGATCGACTCGGCCTCTGATACCACGACCGAAACGGAACCTGCCCTTGGAGCCGAATGTAACCGTGGACCAGGCCGAGCAGACCTCAAGCCCGTCGACAGGACGCTTCTGGCCTCTGGACCCGAGGAGGGCACGGATGAAATAATTGATCTTCGGCGACTATTGGCCCGCGTCTTCAACCTCGACCTTCTGCACAGGCAGTGGTGCTTCATTGCTCTGGTTGGGGCAGTAGCGGTCGGTGTGGCACCCCCCGCGACTGCAATTCTGTTCGGCAAGTCCATCGCTGCCTTTGAGAACCCAGACCTCCAAGAGGTGAAGCGAAACCTTGCCAGCAAAGCCTTCTGGTACTGCATTGCGGGACTGGCAACTGGAGTTGTTTACTCGTTGTACTGGACATTTGTGAGTCTCTAGTATTGCGCTAGCTGAAGTGCGAGCTGTGTAAGATGGAGTTGAACGCAATTGTCACATTACACATCAGGGCGTTCCGTGCCATCATGCGCCACGACGTCGAGTGGTTCGACAAGAACGAGGCTGGGACAGTCACTGCTAGTCTCGAGGACGACGCGCAGGAGCGGCAGCTGCGGGACCTGTTTTCAGTGACATTCCGCGTTGTCACCTCACTCGCGACCATTGTGGCGGGTATCATCATCGGTTTTCTCCATGCCCCCCTATTGGCGCTCATGGGAATCGCTTTCATACCTCTCATCATCGCTTCAAGCTACGTCCGTCTACGTGCCATTGATCTCAAGGAACAGCGCTTGAAGAAGACATACGCCAAGAGCACCCAGCTGGCGACCGAGGCGGCGGAGTGTATCTGTAACCTTACCGTCGCCTCGTCGTGCGAGAGTCAAGTCATGAGCAACTACTCGCAGGCGCTCCGTGCGGCCGAAACGATCTCGACCCGCATGGCGTGGCAGTCACAAGCTCTCTATGCCATATCACAAGCGACTCTCTTGTTCATCACCGCCGCCATGTGTTACATGGGTTCACTCTGGCTCGCCCAAGGCCGATACACGACGGACAAGTTCTTCATCTGCTTCAGTGCGGTCATCCTCTCATCTCTCCAAGCGAGTGGTATATTCGGGTCAATCTCCACTACGTCGCGTGCCGTGCCAGTATTACGCGACCTCTTCAAACTGATCGACAACAAGCCTGAGATTGACATGACCTCGTCCGACGGCATCATGTTGGACGCTTCACAGGCCTGCGGTGACATCAAGTTGAACAATGTCACTTTCCGCTACCCCTCTCACCCGGATGTGCCTGTCCTCGAGGGCCTGACCCTCGACATCCCGAGTGGCAAGTACGTCGCGTTAGTCGGCCCGGCGGGATGCGGCAAGTCGACGGCCGTGCAGCTCATCCAACGCTTCTATGACCCTATCAGCGGCTCAGTCACCTTGGACGGCGCCGATATCCGTACCCTCAACGTGGCCTCGTATCGCTCCCACATGGCCCTTGTATCACAGGTACCGTCGTTATTCACTGGCTCTATCCGATTTAACATCCTCCTGGCCGCCATCGAGCCTGACACCGTAACCGAAGCGCAAATCGAGCAGGCTTGCCGCGATGCCAACATTTACGACTTCATCATCGGCCTACCTGACGGCTTGAATACCGAGGTCGGCAGCAAGGGTCTACAGCTCTCCCGTGAGCAGAGGCAGCTCGTGGAGATTGCGCGCGCGCTCATTCGCCAACCTCGCGTGTTACTTCTGGACGAGGCGCCCGAACTTGACTCAGCGTCTGAACATGTACAGGAAGCACTTGACAATGCGTCGGCTGGACGCACTGTTCTCGCCGTTGCTTCCCGTTTATCGACAATCCAGAAAGCGGACATGATCTACTTCATGTCTGATGGTGGAGTCGTAGAAAACGGAACGCACCACGAGTTGATCGCCAAGCGTGGCGGGTATTTTGACTTTGTCCAGTTGAAAGCAGCAACATTAAGGGATTAAACCCTGTATTTGATCGTCCCAGACAGGGTTGTTATCTAAGGAGATGATAGTTGTTGTTACAGTTACAGCTACCCAACGCAAAGTGTAGCTTGGTATTAATCTTGGTGTAGGGAGTAGAGCATGATGACCTGTACAGCTTTTCTAAACGACGTTGTACAATCTCATGTACGAGTGAGCCAAAGTGATGATGATGATGATGATGATGGGAGGTGATGTGACGTCATTTCATGCCTAACAAGTGCTTTGTTTGGCAATTTTCGGTCAATCTCCATTCAGGGATCAACAGGATATCGGCAGGGGCGAGGGTTAGTGGAGACAGGGACAGGGACTTTGGTAGAATAAGATCCGAAACGAGAATGACCAAATACTCTGGAGACCTTCCACCATCTCATCAACCTTTCAACAACTTCACATCGCCACTGTTATTGTCCATGTAACATAGATCACTCCGCATTACCTTAACATCGCACTATACTATACCTTACTTGCCAGGCGTGAGCCCCTATCATGCCCGATGCCCCACAGTATGTCCTCGGGACCCGGCTGCCGACTTCTCACGGGCTGACCTCAGCCTCATGGAGACCATGGATGGCGGCTGGCTTCCTCCCAGCCTGCCCCTCGGGCTTGTCCTCCGCGCGACCGTCACGGCTAGGGACACTTTGTCAAACGGGGCTGACCAGTCGTTCATGCAGACCTATGACACGGGCACGTTCCTCGCTTCGCTGTGGACGAACATGGTGCTCGTGAGCTTGTGGTTCCTGCTGTGGAACGGACTCCGACGCGTCGTCAAGGCTGTGTACGTACCCCATCTTCATGGCTGACCTTGAGATATGAGCCGCGCACGTACATTCCCCCACGAGATCAGCAGGCCCCACCGCTGGGCACTCACTGGTTCAAGCCGATCTGGATGGTTCTCATGGGTGAGTGCCAGTCTCTTGTGAAGCTGACGCCAGCCGACCCAAAGGAGATCTTGGACAAGAACGGGGTCGACCCATACATTTTCGTGCGGTTCTTACGGTTGTTCATGAAAGCCATGATCCCTATCTGGCTGGTTAGCTGGGTCGTGCTCTTTCCAATCAACTCGGTAGGCGGAGTGAGTAGAACGGGATTGGACATGTTCGCCATGTCAAACCCCAGCCGCGAACCGAAGCGGTACTGGGCGCACCTGTGCCTCGCGTACTTGTTCAACGGTGAGCACAACATCGGTAGCGGCTGACGAACAGGCTGGGTCATGACGCTTCTATGGCTCGAGATGAAAGTGTGGCTCAAGACCCGCCAAGAATGGCTCGTGTCTCCCAAGCACTCGTGCACCGCGCAAGCCAGTACGGTGCTCATCACTGGCATTCCCGAGGAACTCATGGACGAAGACGCGCTCACCAGGCTCTACTCGTACTTGCCGGGTGGTGTCTATCGCGTGTGGCTTCAGCGGTGAGTGATCATGTCGCCAGCGTGCACCCTGGACGTGCCAGGAAGGCGCGATGGCTGATAGCAACGAGGGCTGCCATCTGACCGCAGTGACCTGCGGGACATGCCAAAGGTGTGGCAAAAGCGAATCAGCGCATGTCATGCACTAGAGGACGCCCAAACTACTCTGATCCGTACGGCGAACAAGATCGATGACAAGGTTCGAAAGCTCGAGGCGCATAACAAACCCGTTCCCGAGTCACTCCGCACACCGGCGAAAGAGGGCGAGAACGGAACAGCGACTGCCGAGTTGGTACCGGATGCCTCTCGACCGAAAATGAGACTCAAGCCGTCGTGGGCACCGTTCTCCCTCGGGTGGCTGGGCGTGGGCGAGAAGGTTGATGCCATCACCTACTATCGCAACGAGGTTGAGGAGTGCACAATCACGCTCACCAAGCAGCGAAAGCAGCTCGAGCACGACATCCTCACACCTGGTAATACCCAGGATTTTTTCAAGCCGCTTTCCGCGGCGTTCATCTGCTTCAATCAGCAAATGTGGGTGGCTGTGCGTAATTGCACTAACTGATAGTGCTGCTCATATCGCAAAGGTGTTCCTGCCGTACGGTGAGCCATATCACATGGCGCACCGATACATCGAGCTGTCCCCTGACAATGTCATCTGGGGCAACATGGGCATCAAGTCGGATTACGAGCTTAACCTGCGCACAGCTGTGTCTTTCTTGATTACGGCCGGCCTGGTGATCGCGTTCATCTTCCCAGTCGTGCTTGCGACCTTTGTTTTGCCGCGTGCGGCCAACACGTCCATTATCGGAAACGTGTGGGGAGTGGGCAGCATTGCCGTCAAAGGCGAGGGCTTTGGCTCAAAGCTCCTTCTGGGCCTGCTCACAGGTCTCGTACCCCCCATCCTCCTCATGCTCATCCTGATGATTGCGCCGACGCTGCTGCGACAGTTGGCCAAGCTGCACAACTTCACCAAGACCGAGGTAGAGCTTGACGTCATGGACCGCTACTTTGCGTTCCTGATCATCGAGCGATTCCTCATCCCCACGATTGCAACACTGCTCCCAGAAGGCAACACGACTCAGGTGCAGTGGTGGCCTGACTTTAGCCAGGGCGCATCCAAGGCACTCCAGAAGGCGTTTGAGATCCAGCTCCCACAGGCATCTACCTTCTACATCACGCTACTGCTCCTGCAGGTGACTGGCCAGTTTGTCCAGCTGTTCTCGCCCATCACGCTCATTATCTACTACTCAAAGGTCATTCTTGGAAGCGGCACCCCGCGATCGTTCTACAACGCCCGGTACAAGATGAACAACCCCGCCTGGGGATCGGAATGGCCAAACATGACCGTGTACTTTGTTATCCGTGAGCGGCAGCGTCTTGTTCTGCTAATCCCAGTCATCGTGTACATGGTCATCGCGCCCGTTATCAATGGTTTCGGCGCCATCCTCGCCGTCGTCGCGTACCACGTCTACAAGTACTTGAACCTGTGGGTCCTGGAACAGAAGCCGACGCTCGACACAGGCGGCGAGTTCTTTCCACGGGCCGTCACGCATGTGTTTGTCGGCATCTATATTGGCGAAGTCGCCCTGACCATCATTTTCTTTGGCAAGGGTATCGAAACGCTGCCGCTGGCCATCTTGATGATCATCCTGATGGTTGCATCGGTAAGCTTGACCGAGTAGGGGATGCTAATGATCCAGGTTGCGGTCCAGTACATGCTTGTCACTGCGTACAAGCCCCTGCTGAACCCATTGCCCCTGTCGCTGGCGCATCTCACACACGGCCAGCCGTCGGCGGACGCCAAGTCGGACCACGATCCGGACGACAAAGTGGCCGACTTATCCAACGGGACCACGGGTGAGGACGGCGAGGACGCTATGTGGTACAGGGACCCAGTCAGCCAGCGCAGCAAGGTCATCCCCAAGCGCCAGAGCGTGATCAGCATGCGAAGCTGGCAACCAGCACAGAACTCTCCTCGCGTCCGTGCTCACAGGCGGCCGTCCGCGACAAGCTCCCCAGCTGTTACCCCGCTTGTGCTGCCCTCACCGAAACCAGTAGCCACGAAACCTGAGGACGTCGAGATGAGCGACCTGCGCGGGACACGGCGGGGCACAGTCACGAGTTGGACCGCCGTCCCCCCGTCTCCATCGTCCGCCGTCCCACCCACCCCGACATCAGCCATCGGTCCATCCCCATTATCTGCCGTCACGCCGTCCCCGTCGTCGGACGCACACACTGACGAGGTCACCGAGGACCTACACTCGGAAACGCCAATTAACCGCCCTCGCCGATTCTCTGGTGGTAGGAATCGGTCCATGTCACTTGCACCGTGGGAAGACCACCGACATAGGCGATCCAACTCTGCGCCGCAATGGGAGCTGCGCCGATCATCTACGATCCAATCGATCGAGGCCAACCAAGAAGACATTAGCCGCTACTTTGCGCGCCCCGGTGGTCCTGGTGTCATTCGTCCACCAGACGACAGTGCGTCGCCAGCAGCATTCTTCCATCCAGCCACACACCAGCCACAACCTATCGTTTGGTTACCGCAGGACGAGCTCGGCGTTGCGCGCACCCAGGTCCGCGAGAACAGGAAGGAGGGCGTCAAGAGCACGACGCGCAATGCTGTACTGGACGCGAAGAACCGCGTGCTGGTCATCGGCCCAGCACCCGATGACAAGTAGACGAGTGATAGTGATAGATTTCAATGTATGCAAGTATAATGTCGTGTCAGGCGAAGCTGAAGCCATTGCCATTATATTGCACCAAAGAAGTACGATGGTGTATTAAGCCAAGTTGTATACAATTTTAATTCATGCCTTGTACGTCTCCAGTGTATGTTCTGGCGCCGCCACCTACACCCACGCCACAGCGGCACCCAGCACGGCGGCCAAACCAGGCGCCAAGCCCACCGCACCGCTCTGCTTTCCCCCACTGCCAATACACTTCTTGCCCGTCGGACAGCTAGCGTCAGCCTCCTTCTGTCTTTCTGCATATCTCCAAGCCCTCTGAATGTCACTCACCATCCATTCGCAACACACGTCATGCGGGTCGGACACGACGACTTTCCATCTACATTTAGCTTCATACTCGTACGAACGTACCGGGACAACACCTTGATCCGGTCGGCGAACAGCCGTTACCGCAGCACGTTTGTCCGGCGCGACAGTAGTTGCCAGACACGCCACAGCAGATGGACGAGGATGACATACAGCCTGCGCCACAGGCGACGAAACCCGGCCGACAGGAGCCAGAACCAGAGCTAGAGGAGCCAGAGGAGCCCGAACCAGAGTTTCCAGAACCAGAGTTTCCAGAACCAGAGTTTCCAGAAGAGCCAGAACCAGCAGAACCAGCAGAACCAGAACCAGCAGAACCAACAGAGCCAGAAGAACCAGAACCAGCAGAACCAGAACCAGCAGAACCAGAGCCAGAATCATAAGAACCAGGGCCAACGGCGGTGGTTCCACCAGAGAACTGCCTGTCGACAAGGTGGGCTCGGGCTTGGAGAGGCGCCACGAGGTCTATTTTCGGGACCAAGTCATCGGCGTTGGCGACCGCGAAGAGGGCGAGGGAGAGAGCGAGGGCGAGGAAAGTCTTGCAGGACATTGTCAATGGATGAGAAGAGGAGAGAGGGGCAGAGTAGAGGGGGATTTATATATTGTTCAGAGCGCCGTCAGTTTGACGCGAGAGCGAGTACGACGCGTCGATACTATCCCTCGCATTCTGTATCCTTGAGATGAGTATTTGTTCATTGATTTTATTAGCATCTCTTTGGAATACTTAAAATACGCGTCGTTTCCGTTGGAGTCTTTGGTAATCACATTTTTCCGTTGGATGGTCTAAGCATGTTTGAAGTTGACAACCTTAAAACTAGACTAAACACCATGATTTCCGATGGAGATGGTACGCGTCCACTTACTTTCCCTACGCGTTTCAACGTTGTAAGATTTTCTGTCAACTAGCAGACACTTGGCTCAGCCTCGGAAGATGAAACAGTGTTGCCTGTTGCCAGTGAACGCGTGGAAAAGCGATGTGGACACTCTGACAGCGGAACCAAACAAGTCCCAAGGACGGCCGCCACACGGACATATCATTCCGTTGAGCCAGTCGTATCTCCACTAAAATGCTTTAATGTGAGCCTGGTCTGGGGTCTGACCCAACCCAGGGTCCGGACCTGGCACAATGGCTACTGGATATAACCTAACATTATAGACTTGTTCTGATGATGATAGATCAGTCACGAGTCTCCCACACGACAGGATCCTGACATCTTCCAATGCGCAACTACGGGATCAATTGTACTCGCGATATGTGGACATTGTTAGAGTACAGATTGTCGAATCCCAAAACACTCCGCAAAGCGAGAATGGAAATGAGGAGGGGCAGCGGGAGATATCGTCTACCAGAGTGGTTCGTGATCGTAATTGGCTCAGTATGTCTATTAGAGCGCACGACGGGATCAAATGTCCAAAGTGTGGAGAAACTCGCCCAGAACTCCGGCCCGCGAAATCCCTGACCCCGACCCAGTAGACACGCGCAGGTTCAGTTTGAGTGTGACGTGTCCAGCTCACTCCACGGCACCGGGACAGATAAGCTCGATGTCCGGGACGTAGCGTCACCCGGGACCTCGTTGAATGATTAATGGGCGCGTCGCGTCGGGCGCCCGTATGTGCCTTGTCACGCGTAACGCGATGTGAGCAAGGAAAGTGGAAAAATGAGGTTTGTCATGTGGATGTGAAACGGATGTCAAGGTAATAGAGAGGTGTGCATGAGTTGGGTGATATTAGGCGGGGGTAGTTAGGTTGGAGACGGGGACCATTGGGTAGAACTGACATTACAAGCGAGGAACCATAATGTCATGTCCTAGGTCCGGATATTAGTACTTTGTCCATGGGATGGGTGGATTCATCGCCATAGTGACGGTTGTTGAGGAGGATGGGATGGCGGGGATGTAAACATTACATTGCTAGATGGTAGGTATGGATCAATATTATGAGATGATAGAGAACTTTTGTCATGTATACATTCAGTCCGATAGCCAAGAGGTAGATCTGTAGATCTGTCAGAGATCGCCATGGTTAGGTATGGATTTACCTATTCTGTTACTGGATCTACGCGTGTTCCACCCTTTTGTTTACAATCCCTCTAACGGCACAATTTCATTCTCTTGATCACTTTGTAGCTTTGTAGTTGCATTCCAGCCCCAGACAAAAAAAGACCTTTGAACTCAAGTCAGGCACCCTCCCATACTAACTTACATGTCGCGTCGGACGTGTAAGGGCGTCGTCAACGCTCATATACTCGCCCCTGACCGGCCATATCTTGCAATGTCTGTTTCTTGCATTTTTCACCTTGCACTTTGTATCGTATTTGAATAACATTGTACCTTTGTTCGTCCCAAGAATACCTGGGGAGGCGAAACGGGATGCGTTTCAGTCGTTGTGAAGGAGCTAAAATGTGATCTGATCGCCGCTGCGTGAACAGAACAAGAGGTGACTGATTATGATGTGAAGACAGGGTAAGCTGAGAAGCAATCATCCCAGCTCGCAAGTGGGCAAACTGGGTAAATACACAGCACAGCACAGCATAACATAACATATAAGCTGGTCCAAGTTCATGGTTCTTCTCAATCATCAAGACTTGTCCAAATGCTTACCATTCTCCTCTTGGCCGCGTTTGCGGTCGCGTCCCCAATCAAGACTAAGAGGGCCTCGAAGACATGGGGCCTCTTCCAGACGACTATGGGAGAGGACTTTTATCGCGACTTTGACTTTGTCACATTTGATGACCCGACCAAGGGCAAGACCAAGTGAGAACTTTAGGAAGAAGTGGCGCTGACAATAGCTATGTGGATCAGGATACTGCTCGGAACCGAGGGTTGGCTTGGACTCGCGGTAACCAGTTCGGTATGACTTGCGACACTTCAAGTATTGTGCCCAACATCACCTCTGTTCGGGGACGCGACTCTGTGCGCATCCACTCCAAGGGGTGGTTCGGCGAGGTGAGTATTCCATAATCTTTATCCGTGTTTCAAGTCATCGCCAGCTGACATCCAGGTTCTCGTCGTCGCTGACATTGCACACATGCCCACTGGATGTGGCACCTGGCCCGCCTTCTGGACAAACGGGTACGGTCCGTGGCCGGCTGGAGGCGAATTTGACATTATCGAAGGCACCAATGGGGGTTGGGGCAACCGCGTCACCCTCCACACCAACTCCAAGATGTGCAGTATCCCAAAGATCAAGGTCCCTGGCATGAGCGATCACTCGGGTGACGTCAAGATATGGAACTGCTTCGGTGGACCCGGATGCAGTATTCAGGACCCTAACCCCAAAGCGTGGGCTGCGCCGTTCAATGCCAACGGAGGAGGATGGTACGTCATGCGCCGTAACCGCGGCGGGTACGCCGTGTGGTTTTATGAGCGTAACGGCAACGTTCCCGACGCGATCAAGAATGGGTGGGGCACAGTCGATGAGGACGCTCTTGGCCTCAAGGTCGCCGACTTCCCTTTCTGGAATGGCGTCGCTGGCAATGAATGTGACTTTAACCAAGAGTTTACCGACCACCAACTCATTTTCAACATTGCCATGGGTGGACAGTGGGCCGAATCAAACTACAAGCACCAGGGATGCGAAAGTCAAGGCTCGATCTATGACCTTATCCTCAACCACCCCGAGAAGCTCACCGAGGCATACTTCCTCATCAACAGTCTGAGGATCTATGGTCCTGATGGTGACGCTGCTGCCACTCCCGACGCTGCCGCTGCTGCTGCTGCTGCTCCAGCACAGGCGACTGGTGCCGTCTAGTCTCCTCCAGCCGACACTCCAGCAGCCGAGGTAAACACTCCACCAGCATCGGACACGACCCCCACACCGTCCTCAACCTCTACCATGACCTCGACTGTCACCGCCCCAGCCCAACCTACGAACGAGCCTCAGCAGCCGGCCCCACAGGAGTCCACCACCGAGCAGGCCCCAGCGCAGCCTACGAACGAGCCTCAGCAGCCAGCCCCACAGTCCACCACCGAGCAGGCCCCGGAGGGCGGCGCTGGGCCACCTGCCCCGACCTCTGTTGGCGACAACAGCGACAACAGCGACAACCGCAGTGACAACGGCGGTGGCTGGCGTGGCAAGGGTGGTGGCTGGCGCGGCAGCGGCCTTGGGAAGGGCGGCGGCTGGCGTAATTACTGGAACTGGCACAAGTAGAACCCCTCCCTCCCATTCCAGACTAGTATCTGGACCCGAACTCTGAACTCACCGGACACTTCATGTACCATATATTGCTCGACGTGTATGCACGACCCTAAATCGCCGACTTGGGTTCGTGGCTTGCAGCTTGTGAGCTTACAAGATCCCGGTCCCGGTGCCTTTGGCCCCCCGCAGTGACATTCCCAAAAAGTCACCCGTGGTATTGTTATGACTCTGCCCAGTCACGTTTGTCCGGTATTGTTGTGACTCTGAGTCACGTTGTCCGGGTATTGTGGTGACTCTGAGTCACGTTGTCCGGGTATTGTGGTGACTCTACTCCAGACCCCAGAATGACAAGGCTTCGTACCTGGTCCGAAAAAGGGCCGAAGCGTCTTACTTGCACCTCAAAGCATAGGACGAGGGTCACAACCACTAACTGTATCGTAATTGACATGTGTGATTGACCACCGGCCTGGCAAGACATTTCTGGGCGCGACCCTTTCGCCAGACGCTCTTCGAAAGTTGTCTTCTCTACACTGGGGAGAAACGGGCTCCACCGCTCCTCGACATTGACAGCATGGGGAAACTAGAACCGACGCTGCCTGCATGAGTAGAAACTAGAACCGCCGCTGCCTGCATGAGTAGAAACTAGAACCTCCCGACGCTGCCTGCATGAGTATGCAAGAGGTCTATGTTTGGAGAGTAGCAAGAGCAATGAGAGACGAAACGCCTTCACGAGTAAAGAAGTGGGAGGTGGGCCAGTATAAATAGGATGTGTGCAACTTCCAGATTGTAAGGTTGAATCGTATAACGGTCAGTACACAAGATTCTGATTAAGGATCAGTTCTTGTAGCCTGGGTTCGACTCCCAGTTCGACCTGAAGCTGTCTATAGTTTTTGGTTTTTTTTCCTTGTCTGCTTTCCGAGCTCGGAGGTCGGCCGAGGTGTCGGCTTGATGAACTGGATCGTGGCGACGAGTCGGTCACCGACTCTTGCTCCCAATCTATCAATCCTGACATCGCCTTCTTTCCAAACCAGAGGCATGGTCGGGATGACGGTCCGAGGTCCGAGATCTGGCCATATAGGGCCGGGCCACGTGCGGATTTCCCGAACTCTGGTTCAGTGTCAAGGATCTGCTACTGCAACACATACTCCCCAGATGCTCCGAGAGTGTGCTCGCAGCCTGCAGAATGGTGGCATGGGTCTATGTAATGGCCATGCGCAGCATCGACCGACTTGCGTGATGGACCGATAGCACTGCCACCGAATCTACGACCAATGGGGGTTCCGATTCCGGTTCCGAAGCCTCCTCGGGTTTCCCGGATCTCGGTTCGGTCATCCCGTTCAACATCCATGCCCCTGCTCAAGAGACAATATATATCACGAGCAGTGGGGCCGAGTCAGTCCATCACCACACAACCATGAAATACGAGAATGGAATCCGACTCATGTGAGTTTATCCCATCGCTATCGTCTTACAGCAGTACGGGCTATGTTCCCAAGCTCGCACTGACCGTTGTCGCCATCGCCGCATACTTCCTCCTCTCGGCCTGCTGCTTTTTCTGTAAGTTTCCTCATGGCGGCGCTGATCAGTCTTCTTCCGCACCAAGCCTAAGCCCAAATACATGTTATGGGTGACGATCGGAACGTTTACGATGGCGATCGGTTTCTGTGCCCGTATTCCCATGACAAATGATCCGGGGAGTTTGGGCATTTACATCGCCACTACTCTGGTATGGATTGGTGAGATTTGTGCTGATATACAAAAGTTCACGCTTCTTTCTCCCTGCGCATTCCTCGCTCAAGATTACGTTCTCCTTCCACGTCTCGCAACATGGCTTGACGCAGAGGATTGCTTGTTCCTCTCGTCACGCCTCATCGCACGAATCTTCATCGGATCAGATATCTGCACGTTCCTTATCCAGGCGGGTGGCGGCGGTATGACCGCCATAGAATCAATGGCGTCCACTGGAGAGAAAGTAGGTTGAAATGTGGATGTAGCTGACCCAGATCGCACTTATCGGCCTCATCATTCAATGCGTCAGCTTCGGCCTCTTCTGGGTCCTCCTTGTCGTCTTCGCATTCCGTCTGTGCGTCCACCTCTTGTTTTCGGAATCTGACACTAGGCGCAGTAATCACTCTAACAAGTGGGCGAGTGGGAGTGGACTCAAAGGATGGAAGGCACTCTACTGGGCCCTCCAGTGGACGTGTATCGGCATTATGGTGCGCTGCGTTTTCCGCGTTGTCGAGTTCTCCCAAGGATACAGCGGGTACCTCCGCACCACCGAGTGGTGCTACTACGTCCTCGACACACTGCCTCTCTTCCTGGCTATTGTGGTATGGGCGGTCGTGTGGCCCCCACGCATCCTTGTCGAGAGTGACAAGTGGACTGGGACGCACGAGCACGAGCACGGGCACGAGTACGACCTCACAAGCATGGGAGGCTCAACTTATGGGCCCATCACAACTGGGAGCTCTTACGACAAGGCATGATTTGGCAGAAAATGAGTGCAATCGACGAGTAGATGAGCTGGTACAAGCTATGATCGGCCGGCGGCCTAGGCAATGGAGAGAACGCAGAAATAGAGAGTCTGAAGTTACTGTACAATACATACCTGACCCCGACTGCACATACCCCAATAGATGCGAAGCATGGACCAGCAATGAGATTGGGTACGGCGGCCGCGCACGGACGGCGCGGCCGCCGAGACTACACCCTTGATCAAGGTGTAAACCGCTTGTTACACGAGGGGTTTAACCCAACTCCAACCCAGGCTCGACGTTGAGCATAAGCTATTCCATCTGTCTCAAGACTTTGGGTGACGTTATGCACATTTTCTTGCATAGATGGGCGGTAATCGAAATGCGGCACCTTCTTGTCTAAGGATTGGACAAACATCAAGACAGCTGCATCTCTATGTACAACGAAACAACGCTACTGTACAGCTTACAGCTGGTACCGGAACTTGGCGGCCAGCTGGACTTCGCTGGGCCCGTGCCGACCCAAGTTGCGGCCCTCATCCATCTTACGGTTCTCGCGCTTGAAGTACCACCTAGTGACGAGAGCCATGCCGATACACAGTGCACTGGCGACGAGGTTGACAATAAACGCAGGAACGAACCGCGGCGGCGAAAAGTACAGATACGAGCTCCAGATGTTGGGTGTCTGTGCGAACGCGTTGAGGATCGCATACACGATTGCACGCTTAGCACTTGGGCCAGTCATGTTGGCACCGACCCAAGAAAGGATGATGGTCGACGCAGCGTAGAAGCCGAATGGGAGGAGACACATGGCAAAGTAACGGGGCGCTGTTTTTGTAGTTGCAACTCCGATGATATTGCCAAGAAGAGTGAAACACATTGGGATGGCGATATGGTACGAACGGTTGCGGGTACGGTCAGAGCTGAAACCGTTGATAAGTAGCCCAATCGCGCAGAGGATGTATGGCGGCGCAGTGATTGCCAGAGTAGTTGTGCGATTGAACCCCAGACCCTGGACGACGATGGGGAAAAAATTGGTGACGGTGGCAGCAATGAAGGCAAATTGAAGAGTGAGGTTGAGGAGCCAAGTCTTGGGGTCTAGTAATGCCATTTTGAGCGCCTGCAAAACGGGGATTTCATCATTCTCGTCCTTAGTTCCGCGATCACTCTCGAGGCGCCAGAGTAACATGTCTTTCTCGATTGGGGTGAGCCAACGTATTGTCTGAGGACGGTTCGGCATGACGAAAGCGCACATGATAGCGACTCCGAACGTCATCGCTCCCTCGACGATGAAGAGCCACCGCCAGCCGGCGAGTCCGTGCTGTCCATCAAGCTTGAGGATACCTATGGCGAATAGGCCGCCGAAGGCATTACCGATCTGTGAGCCAGTGTAGAATGCGGCGGTGCGTAGTGCCATTTGACGACGAGGGTAGAAGAGCGAGACAAGGAACACGGCGCCGGGAAAGAAAGCGGCCTCGACAACACCAAGCATGGTGCGACATACGGCTAGACCAGTGTAACTCGTCACAGCACCGGTGCACGCGCTCACGATACCCCACAACGACGCGTTGAAACACAGGTAATAGGCTGGGTACTTGATCTTGCCTACGATCATGTTTGAAGGGATTTGTAAGGCGACATAGCCGGCGAACAGGACGGCAACGCAAGTGCCGTATTGCTGGGTCGAAAGGCCTAAGTCGTGGGCGATCCCAGCGACGAAGGCCGAGGAGAGGTTCTGCCTGTCCAAGAAATTGAGGAGATAAAGTAGTGTCAGGGCGGGAATGAGCATGATGTCCACCTTGCGGGTCGCGCGCTTCGCAATCTCCTCCCGCTCCTCCTCGCTCAAGGAGGCGAGTGAATCGGGGAGGTTTACGGCCAGGTGGTCGTCGGCGACAGCGAACGGTTCTTTGTAGATAGATTCCTTGTCATCCATGGTGGGCGTGGTGAGAACGGGCCATAAGCTCCTCATTATATGTCAACCAGCGCCAAGTGCTTATCTGCCTAACATGTGTCCCGATTCCCAGCCCTAATCGTTGTCACTCGGCCCACTTGCTCTCACGCATCGGTCCGGAATATCGCACAGTGGTGGGCGTGAGCGCTCGCTCGTCGTATGCGGCCCTGGGCAGCTTGCGTTGTACTTTTGCGCTCTACTTGTACTGTACATAGTAGACAAGGTAGGTATGTCGTTGGCAATATCGTATGTCCAAGTGCCTTATCGCAAGTCGGTGAGCATGTGGTTGGTCACGAGTTAGTGTAAGATAGGAGAGGCAGTGGTTAGGTTGTGGATTGTTCCGGAAACCCGACTCGTTCCTGCCCAGGCACTTATTGATTACGATTCCGCACGGCTTTCACCGACCCGAGCACATGCCTAGCGGGGCGGTTATCAAGTCGAGGAGGTTGCATCGTCTATTCGAATCGTGAGAGCATGTGACCTGTCGGTCGGATGGCGGCGGATACAAGTTGCCCGACTCGGGCAAGCGTACACCATTCTCAGTTGCAGGGTTTGTGTCATCCTGTGAGGGTGTACAACAACGCGAGCTTGTCCCGTTATCGGTGTTCTCGTCGACAACAACCGACCGAGCTGTTCTTATCCCCACATCACCATGCCATTCCCAGAAACCATACCATCCCTCAATCTTCAAGGTTACCAAGTACGACGCGCCGTCCGCGATGACGTACCGGCCATCGCTGGTCTCCTCCTCGAGGACCCCATCTCTGCAGCCCGCGAGCCCGCCTCATCTCTCCAGCTGGAGAGGTACTATGCAGCGTTCGCAGACGTCGACTCGGACCCACACCAGTTCCTCGCCGTTATCATAGCTTCTTCTTCTTCTTCCTCCTCCCCCTCCTCCTCCCCCTCCTCCTCCCCCTCCTCCTCCACCACCACCGCCTCCTCCTCGTCGGAGCATGTGGCAAGCTGCGCCCAACTCACCCTCATCCCGGGCCTGACGCGGGGCGGAGCCCTCCGCCTTCAGGTCGAGGGCGTACATGTCTCTAACTGCTTACAAGGGCGTGGGCTCGGCAGCGCTCTCCTCGCGTGGATCGACGACATGGGACGCGCGTCTGGGGCACAGTTCGCCCAACTCACCAGCGACAAGAAGCGTCCCGAGGCGCACAGGTTGTATTCCCGGCTAGGGTGGGTCGCTAGCCATGAAGGGTTCAAGAAACCGCTCTGAACCTCAGGACAGGATACCGATACTGTCTCCGCGACTCACGACCCTATGGGGCCCGTTACTGAATGGGCCCTCTTGCTGCTCCCCCAACGCACTTTTTCCACCTGTTTCAAAGCGGGGAGCCCATCGCAGGAGGAGGACTGGGGCTGGCTGAAATTAGTCTTGAGGATGTCTCAAGCCGTACAGAACGCTACGTCCCGTACGTCAGCCCTCAACATGACTTCAGAGGACAGTAGAATTAGAGTATGCAATGGCTCGACGAGGACAGGGTAGAGAGAGATCAAAAAGGATAGGCTGAGGAACTTAATCCTCGTTTGACGAGAGTGGGATTCGAACCCACGTCCGAAGACTGCGGATATTCGGAAGAATACCTTAACACAGCGCCTTAGACCGCTCGGCCATCTCGCCGGATATTTGTTTGATTTTCACGTCTCTATAGCTTCTGCGTCACTGGCTGCCACATTGGTGAGTGTAGAGCCTATGCCTCCTCCCTACCCTATATAGAGGTAGGAAAACGCAGACGACGACGGGCTCCTCGCTATCTCGAATCTTAGTAGAGTTGCAGGGTCAAAAACAGTAAAAGTCAAAAAACAGTAAAAGTCACTACGGAAAGTGCTGGGGGGATGGATGGAACACTGGCGGTTTGAGCAAGCGAAGTGGGAGCGTTCTGTACGGAATATTGAAGAGTAAGGCAAGGGATTACGTGCACCACGAGAACCATTCACCGGAGCAGCTTGACTGCCGAGCTATGTCCCCCCACCTGTTGGCCCGATTCCGCCTCGGTAAATGTACTGACTGTCATGGTTGCTCACGACTCACGAATTTTGATAGGGGTATACTGTAGATGCCAGTCAGCGCCGTTTGGATTTATGTTTATGCCAGTCAGCGCCGTCTGGATTTATGTTTAGGCCAATGTCAGGTTTAGCCGGCCGATCAGATCTCTGTCTAATATTTAACGGCCCCGGTCTTACCTGCCCTACCTGCCCTCAACCCCACAGGCTTAGATAAGCATTATCAGAGACATTTACAGGGTGGATTGGGATACAATCTCACTTTCTTACAGTTCGGCCGAGATTGCGGCAATGTATATGAGCAAGGTCGCTCGAAGAGAGAAGATGGCACTTTGACTGTCTTGAGAACAGATTGTGATCTCGCTTTTGGATCATCTCAGCCAGTACTGATTACCATGGTACATATCTTCCAACTACTCCAACTACTCCATCTACGTTACTCGCCCCTATATATCGAACAAAGAAGGACAACTTAGAACCCTACATCTGGTAGCGGAAGTCGGGGTGGCCCTCAAGGACCTTGCCGTCGCGGTCAGCCTTGCGGTTCTCGAGCTTGAAGTAGACCCAGAGGCCAAGGCAGCAGAGGATCGAGGCGGCAGTCATCGCGAGGGTAATGTGGATACCAGTGGGGTAACCCTTTGGCGCCTCCTTCTCGATGAATGAGACACCGGCGATGATGCCCGAGATACCGCCGAAAGCAACGACAATGGCCGAGGTGTATCCACGCTTACTCTGGCGGCGAATGGCGGTCTGAGCCCACGAGATAGCGAGGGGCATGTTGGCGTTGGAGCCACCAACAGCGATGAAAACACCAGCGTAGCGGGCAGCGAGGTGGGAAGCACTGAGCTTGCTGTACATGCAAGTGCCGATGATGACCTGGAGAGAGTTGAGAGAGATGGCCAGAGCACGCTGGTGGTATCGGTCGGCGAGGATGGCGGTGGCCATGGCAGGAATCGGGACCCAGACGTAAGGCGGAGCGACGAGAATGACGCTCTTGAACCCAGTGAAGCCCATCTGCAGAAGGATACGGGGAAGGAAGTAGCTGAGCGCGTAGGTCGAAGTGCCGGAAGTGCAGAAGATGTAGGCAAAGACCCAGAGCTTGACGTCGCACACGTAAGACCAGAGCTTGGCCATCGTCATGGGGTCGTACTCGGCATCACCGCGGTCGCGCTCAATACGGGTCTCGATGAGCTCCTTCTCCTCAGGCTTGAGGAACTTGGCCTTGTCGGGGAAGTCGACGATGAAGAGCATACCAACGCAAGCGATGCTGATGTCAGCCGAGGTCGGTGAAAAAAATGCGGGCGACTTACACCATGGTCATGATGCCGTTGACGATGAAGATCCAGCGCCAACCACTGTACCCGCCACGGCCGTGAAGCTTGGAGAGGCCGTAAGCCAGAGTGGCACTGAGACCGCACACAACCACGGACAGAACGTAGAAGAAAGTGGTACGCGTCGCCATCTGGTGGCGTGGGTACCAGCATGAAATGAGGTAGGTCGCACCCGGGAAAAGCGCACATTCAAAGAGACCGAGGACAGCACGAAGACCAATCAGTGCCTGCCATGTCTGGATGAAACCGAAGCACATCCTGCCTGTCAGCCCGTCATTCTAACCAAGGAACTTGTGGTACTCACATCACAACACCCCAGAGGAAGCAAGCCATGCCGAGCCACCAGCGGGCACCGAATGCGCGGAGACCAAGTTGGGACTGGTGTTAGCCTAGATGTTTTGAGGAAGGAACGGAATTGGTGGTAGTGGCGGTGGCGGGAATGCGATGTCTTTCGTCTCTAGATCAAAACACTTACTGGGATCTCAAAAATGATGTACGGGACAAAGAAAATCATGGTAGCGAGACCATAACGGTTGTTACCGTGGATAAGGTCGAGCTCGGTGTTCATAGCTTGGCCATTGGCGGCACGTGCGAGAGAGAGATTGGTACGGTCGATGAAACTGATACAGTAAAGGAGAGACAGGACCGGAATGAGGCGGCGATCAACTTTACGAGTGACTGAGCGAACGAATGCCGGCGAGTATCCCTCGTCGATGTCGATGGGACCATTGTTGGTGCTGGCCACCTTCTCGTTCACCATCACCTCGCCGACCTCAACATCGGCCTTGTAGTCGCTCTTGTCGCTCTTCAATGTGTTCGACATAATAGTAAGAGTGAATGTGGGTGGAGTCAATGTTGAGCCACTCCAACCCCCGTGAGCTTATGTATCTTTTCCATGGTCATTGACCGAGCTGAAACGGATAAAGCTGTCGAGAGGAGAATGCTAACGTGGATACCGTGGCCGATTTGCATTCATTCCGTTTCACTTCCGCACAAGTGCTGGGACCCCCCCGTGGGCGGGTAATCCCCGCCTTGGGAAGCTTACACACCATCGCGCGCCACCGTTTACCCGCGGGGGCCCGTTTAGGGGTC
Source organism: Cutaneotrichosporon sp. HIS471 (assembly GCA_030864385.1). NCBI lineage: Eukaryota > Fungi > Basidiomycota > Tremellomycetes > Trichosporonales > Trichosporonaceae > Cutaneotrichosporon > Cutaneotrichosporon sp. HIS471. Next base: position 2,010,756 of record AP028240.1, on the reverse strand, counting down.
TGGGGTTCCCATCGCGCGCAGGGTGTCCGATAGTCACCTCCGTGACGGCTGTGATCGTGCCTTTGCTTTAACAATCGGTCCTCTGGCCCCGGTGACAAAGCGCATCTAATCAGCATGATTGGGCTAGATGTCAAACTGTGGCGTCGCTGCCTAAGTTGCTTATCCCGAGAATCAAGTTCTTTCAGTTCGTACGGTGGTGAAAAATGAATCCGGACCCACGAACACGGAAAAAGCAAGATTGAGCTTTTCCTCTCAACGCTTTGGTCAGCGTACACATTGCTCCAGGCAGGCACGTGCCGCCAATCGGGTTTGCGTGGTCAGATCTGATGTAGTGAGAGGGCAAGTCGAGCATATCATAATAATTCTAACCGAGCCAAGCGTAACCTCAGCACTCGCAGATATGGACACTGCTCGATTGCGGAGCCGCGAGGGGATGAGGTTCAGACTTGCACGCTTTGCTACAATGTAATGCGATTCAAAAACACTAGCACCGAATGCCGGTGCACGGACTTGTCAGCCATGAATGTTGATGGAGCGGACGTAAAGCGGTGTGGACGGCCAGCAAGGCCTTGAAAGGTCTTGGCGACGGAGGTGGGCATGGCGTTTGGCTAAGACTGACATGCCGCGCACGTCCACTCTCTAGCATTGAGCGTGTGGTCGGTGTTCACACGGTGTTGGATTGAGGGTACGTGCAGTCGGGTAAACCAATTGAAATCAATTTACTTCCAACCAATCATGAATCTAGGAACGAGTCAAGTCCAGAATGAACCCAGTTCAAATAAGAATACTATAAATGGTAAAATGGTTCGATAGGCGATCGAGGCTCCACCGAACTTCCACCACCGAACCGAAAGCCGCATGTGACTCATGACAGATTACATACAGTGTCGTTTATGCGTGGTCACAGATTTATCATGTGGACAGTGGTATTTGTAGAGCTTAATTCACTTGGATTGCAAGAGAATGCGCGGCGATGACCGTCAAGATCTTGAGTCGATCGTCCGCACGGACCGCGGGTTTGATCGTGTGCACAGGCCGCGGGTTTAGTCTGCGACGCGTCACGCTCACGCACAGACATGTCCATCCATTAGCATCCGCGTGGAATGAAGAGGTCACACGAGTGGCAAAAGAATACGGCGAACGGGGTTCGAACCCGTGTCACACCCTAAACTCGTAAGCAGGAACTGCCAAACTGATGGGAAGGGTGAATCCTAAACCACTAGACGATCACCGTTAACGCTTCCACTTTTAAAGTTGGAGCCGTCAGATAACATTAGCCTGCGGTTGCCTATTGTTGAAATGCGATTGGTTGCATAGAACGATGGATACGGCTTGCGACAGCTCGTGTGATGATTACGTCGGAACGTAAGCCCAAAGTAAACCGGGAGCAAACCCACGTGGAGACGAGAGTGATGCATGGAATCGTCTGACGTAAGCCGTGATTCCTCCTTCCATCTTTCGTCTTGGGATGTCCGCACTGGACACTGCTGTCGGCTGCACTCTCACCGCTCCGCTGGTCGCAAATGGGTGCCAAGTGATGGTAGGGACATGGGCATGCCCATTGTCCAGGAACGCGGAGCACCGACGGCCCCGCAACTGCAATTCGAGCATGGTGGGCTTGGAAGACATGGAGGGGACGCGCATGTGCTTGCGGCTTATCTTCAAACCTGAGTATGGTAACGGTGGCTTGGAAGCTCGGTATTGGATCGTGATTAGAATCTTGCCGCAAGGGTTATTGCAAAATAGAAATCCCCGTTCTCATCGGGTCTCTATTCGAGGCCAGCTTTGCCGAAGTATTGAGTGTATTCGGGGCCCGTGTAGTCCATCCTGTGACAGAGAAACAGTGATGGAGCGCAAGCGCTTCGGCCTGTTGGTTGATGCCATTGCCGCCGGCACAATAGGAGGCATGTGGTTTATTTACATCTGTGCCGTGAGCGTCGGACTCACATTGTCGGAGTTGTTAATGTATCCCGGGCAGCATGTATTCAACAGCAACAGGGGGAATGTGGAGTTCCACTTGCACATGCGGAGTCTCCAACTTCACCCTGACTATTAACCACGTTGAATGGGCCCAATCGGCGCGATTGTTAGGTCCGACCACATCGGCCTTTGAAGTACATAGGCAGCTCCGACGTGGTCGGACCTTACTCGGGTTTGGCCGTGACTTTGGCAGCTCTACACAACTTCTACCTCGACATCGCATCAGTGACTCACGATGTAGCATGCGCAATGACCCGAGCGCACAGACACTGGTGTTGATATTATCCGCCAAAGCGACGCCACTGATGATACACAACAACATAGAGAGTGTCTGATACATTCTGTACCTTGTGTCTCTGATAACGGAAAATGTGACCAACCCAGGGTTTTGCCTGAAGATTTCAAGCCCCTTGAATCGAAACTACCATCGGCGAAGGCCGCCAGGATCAACTATCTTCAGTGATCAGCAAGGTAGTGACGACTCTATGGAAGATGTGGTCAGCTGACTCTGACTCGAAAGATGGCTGTGAGGAGTTTGCCGGCCTCATCGGGGCTCAAGGAACGATACGAGTCAGGGTTCATAGATTTAGTTATGTGAGCTTGGGACCTGAGAACTCAAACAGTGATGAAAGGCTTACGACCTGCGGGGGATAGAATGACATACCTCACAACCTGAACCCCGTGATCAAATATACAGGCTTTGACAGCCGCAGTGAGCTACTTTCAGCTTTGGGGGGGGCGCCGCGGAGTCACCACGCCGAATGCGAATGCTGTCTACTCCGCCCTGAACGGAGCACATTGCCTAATCTCGTCACTAACGCTGGGTGGGGGAAGTGGGTCATGGGTACTCAATTTGCAAACCAGTTTTGAGACCCCGCGGCTGTGGGAGTTGCCTCCACTCGGAGCCAAGGAGAGGTACGCGGTGGGCTGTATGGGCCGTGCTGGTCGGCTACTGCCAACCCTCCCGCCCTTGGCATCTCTTATCACCTAATGGCCAAACTACTACTTATCACCTGGCCATTCGAGCTCAATACGACGGATCCCATGGCCAACTGAGCTCGCTCAGCCTCACTCCTCTTCACTCAACCCGGCACTCACACACACACATACACATTCAAACAGCATGACCACTCCAAGCACCGCTTACGAGGAGGACCACAAGGTCGAGGCCAAGGTCGACATTCAGGACGTCGATGACTCTGCTGAAGGTGACCTCGCCCACACCCCACGGACCAAGCGCCCTCTCGGTGTGCGGCTCAAAGAGTTTGGCGCGTCATTGAAATCCAAGGAAGCCTGGTTCGCAGACTACGACTACGGAGCTCTGTTCATCCCCAACATCCCGGGGTTGTTCAAGAAGCGCGAGCTTCCATTCTACGGGCCAAACGACAAGCTACCGTACCTCCTCGTCATCATTCTCGGTCTTCAGCAGTAAGTCATTTTCATCTTCGGTTAATCACTTTTGCCGGAACCCTGGCTAAAAACCAGCGCTCTCGCCATGGTTGGCGGTCTTGTCGTCCCTCCATTACTGCTTGGTGGTGTCACCGGCGCCAACCTCCCTACCGAAGTCCAGCAGTACTTGATCTCGGCTTCCCTCATTTGGTGCTCGGTCGGAACAGTCATCCAGATTCAGCGCACCCGTCTTTTCGGCACTCGTTACTACATCGGCACTGGTATTGTCTCTGTTACCGGCACTTCGTTCGCATTCGCCAACGTCGCCCTCAAGTATCTCCAGCAGTCGTATCAGAACGGGACCTGCCAAACGCTTCCCGATGGTACAAAGCTCCCATGCGAGGCCGAGTTTGGTGCCATTCTCGGCACAACGATCGCCACCGGTGCATTTGCTATCGCCCTTGCCTTTGTGCCTCCCCGCATTATCCGCAAGCTCTTCCCGCCCCTCATCTGCGGTCTCATGCTTACCCTCATCGGTGGTGTCCTCATCACTTCGGGTGTGACCAACTGGGCTGGTGGCGCTGGCCCTTGCCGCAACAACCACGACATTAACTGCGTTGCTGGTGACCGGGCTCACAAGTGGGGTTCCGCCCAGTTCCTTGGACTCGGTCTTTCGTGCTTTGTCGTCATCATCATCTGCGAAGTCTTCGGGTCGGCGTTCATGAAGTCGGCTGCCGTCTTCCTCGGTCTCATCGCTGGTCTCGCCATCGCTGCTGGTACCGGCTACTTCAACAGGAAGGTTATTAAGGATGCACCTGGCGGCACTTTCCTCTTTGTCCACCGCTTCCCCTTGGCCGTTCGTGGCCAGCTCGTCCTTCCCATGATTGCCGCTTGGTGCATCATCATCGTCGAGTGCATCGGTAACATCACCGCCTCGTGCGATGTCTCGGGTCTCGAGATTGAGGGCGAGCGCTTCATGTCGCGCATCCAAGGCGGTATTCTTTCCGACTCCATCACCGCCACTATCGCTGGTCTCATGACCGTCCCTGCCCTCACCACCTTTGCACAGAACGCTGGTGTCATTGCTCTCACTCGCAATGCCTCTCGTTCATCCGGTTACGCTTGCGCCTTCTTCCTTCTCCTAATGGGCATCATCGGCAAGTTTGGTGCCATCTTCGTTGCCGCTCCCCCCGCCGTCATTGGTGGTTTCACAACTTTCCTCTTCGGTGCCGTCACTACCTCTGGTCTACGTGTCATGGCCTACGCTAAATGGACTCGTCGCGACCGTTTCGTTGTCTCCGTCTCGGCTGCCCTGGGCTTCTCGTCCCTCTGCGTTCCCGACTGGTTCGGCTACATCTTCACATACAAGGGCGACAACACTGGCCTCAAGGGTTTCATCCAGGCCATCACCCTCATCGTCCAGGAGCCGTACCTCATCGCTGCAGTCCTTGGCGTTTTCCTTAACCTTGTCCTCCCAGAGGAAGGCGAGGACGAGGAGGTTGACAACACCCACTAAAGGTTGAACGAAGGTTGAACGAATGGAGTAGAGAGGGTTGTACAGCACATAGTCCACACTTGCGACTGGCCGGCTGGGTTTGCAAGGTCAAGGTCAAGGTCGATGGTTAAATCGACGAGGGCACGGGGTCGGTCGGACGAGGATGGACGGGCACGGCGCCATGGTAGCCTGCCGCGTACCAAAATACCTGCGCACCAATATGGGTTGTGCCATGCATTAGCAGTTGTCATTAGGTTACAATCAACGGTCGACGGGCGACGGCGGGCGGCGGTCGACGGGCAAACGGAGGGGCGAAGAAGAGGCGAAAGAGCTGATTCGCGGCGGGTGATACGAAAGGCTGGCGAGTGAGTCAAGTAGTGTCTGAGGAGGCTACTATCTTGTTTAACTACTACATGCCCATCACTCACAGTACAATTAATAGTTCCACAGCGTTGCGGCTTCGGATCTCGCACAATGAAGAGGGCAAACAAGTACAATTGTTCCAGGTGAGGTAACGGAACTGAGGGGGGATGGTGGTCTGTGTGTATTGTCCAGGGTGGCAAGATTGTGAGTGGTGAGTGGAGGCAAGTTGATGGCGAGAGGACCGCATTGTCCACCACACACCCAACAAGAAACACCCAACACCCAATACACACTTGACCTTATCATCCTCTATCCATCCACCTTTCCTTTGACATCACACTTGCCTTGATTTCAGTCACTGGTGTCCTCCCACTCCTTCTCCCACTCCTTCCCCTTCCACTCTTACCAACCAACATTACACAGTCCACAAGGTCCATCCATCATCTTCCCCCACTTCCGACACGCACTTGCACCACTACGCTCCACCCACCACTCACACCCACACCCAGGCCCAGTCCCATACCCATACCCATACCCACTCCCAGACCCACTCGTCAAGGCTGTCCAGCTCGGCTCCGGCCCACAATCCGCACAACCAACAACCGGACGGCAGCACTCAACTCTAGGACGACAGTAAGCTGCGACAAACTCCACTCGGGTTCCACGATACGAGGGCCAGACACCAAATCCACATCCGACCTCATCGGACTTGTTACGCCCAAACGCTCAACCAACGCCCAACCGCTGCGTCATTATCGTTTAGGACCTTTTCTTTACCGCGGCAGCACCGATCCGAAGTTGTCTCACAGCCGGTCCACGTGACCACGCAGGCATCCGTACATTCCCGACATTACTGCAATGCCCGTCCGTCCCTCGAAACGTGCCACAATCAAACGCAAGCCTCCACCTGTAGTGGACCTGCTGCTTTGCGCGCCCGACATTGCCCCCGATGATAGAGCGAGCAACTTGTCCGCGCCTCCGTCCGATGTCAGTGAGGAGCCCATCGACAACTTGCTAGCTCGCCTGGGGAAGAGGTTGGAGTATGTCGACCCCCAAGTACGCTTTGCACAGTGGTATGCGGGTGAGTGATCATGTACGAGCAAGGTCTGACATGCAGATGTAGACAAGCACCTCAGAGCCGGCAGCCTTACCGATGTTTGGACGGACGACTCGTACGAGGTGAGCTCATATGTGGGATGCAGGCCTGACGATTCAGAGCCCAGCCAACCTAGCCAAGATCAGCCCAAAGATGACGAAGCAAGGCGTAAAGCGCAAAGGCGATGCCTTGGCAGAAGTTGCCCTTAATGCGAAGCGAAGCCGTCCGGGGCCTCCTGTTGTCAAAGAAGAGCCCGTCGTTAAGCACGCCGCAGCCAACAAGACAGCTGTCTCGAAGAAGGCCATTGCGGGGAGGAAAGCTACCGCCACTGGCACGCAGGCTGCGGCTCGCAAGACCGCCGCGAGGCTGACGACGGCTATCAAACCTGCGATGGAAGCTCCGACCACAAAACAGGCTGGCATAAAGCCTATCGTTAAACCCTCCACGGCTGTTATCGTTAAGCCCTCCACGGCTGGCGAGGGCACCGCTGATCTCGTACCTACGATGAAGAAGACGACTGCGGCGAACGCAACAGCCGCCAACAAGCGCAAGGCACTTGTCGCTCCCCTGCCACCGCCCGTACGCACTCGCACCTTCTATGCGCGCCGTGCAAAGGCATCTGTTGAACCAGTATTAGACCTAGCTCCGGCAGTCGCTCTCTCATCTATCCTGAGCCCTCCTCCACAGTCTCCTGACCACACAACGGCGCTCGAGGCGGCACCCAAGGTCACGCGCGGGACTGGCCGTCGGAAGGCCTCGGGAAAACGCAGGTAGTATCACATGCTTCGTCGAATCCTACATCTAGACGCTCAACGACATGTTGTATACAGTCATATTGTACAAATTACCTGGAGTGCGGCCAATCTGCGAGGATGCACCCAACCAAGGCTGGCGATACCCTACTGATCATAGATCCGGTCCAGGTCGCAGCACGAACGCATGAACCCCTGAGCCTTTCCGGCAATACTCTAAATCTACTAGAGACCCAAGATCGAAACAGTTAAGTGGCCATGACGGCAATAATCTGCGTGCGCGACCCAGGCTTTTCGTCATTGTGGGGTTTCGCCTCCTGGCTACGGCAGGTGAGGCTGTGGGTTCCGGGCTTGATGTCCTGTGCCACGAGCTGTCGAGCGCCGACCGACACAAAGCCCCACCAACCGGTGAGAAGGGATGCGTTACCCTCGTCATTGTCAACCCAGCACAGCAGGTCACCCATGTCGTGACCCCACGAGCGGAGAAAGTAGAGGGAGATGGTGCCATCGACCACGGTGATGTCGGGGAACGTGATCTGGGAACCGGCGTTCTCGGACCTATAGTAAGCGCTTGACAGGCCGGCGGCTGTGGAAACCTCTTGCGCAACTCACTTCCAGAACCACTTGTCGTTCCACTCGAACTGTTCATATCCATTATTGGCACTCGGCTGGAGTTGGGGCTTGCCGTGCGCGCTGCCGTCCTGGATGCGCGCGCGGACACTGGAGCAGAAGGGCTTGGCGTCGGGCAGCAACTGCTGGTCTTCGATCCGCTGCCGGACGCGCAGGGGCGGCAAGGACCACGGGTCGTACGCCGATGGTAGTTGGCTCCCCCGGAAGCCGGTCACGGGTTCGGTTACGGCCTCGCGCACCAGTTGTTCCAAGACCCCGCCAGCACCCTGCACACGACATGCCTGCTGCAGGATGTAACGGAACACTGGGTCAGCATCGAAGCCCACATGGTTACGCACTGATGTCGGCCATATACTGGTGGCCCTTTTGGTTCTGATGCGAGTAGTTGTCCGAAGGGACATAGTGGTCCTCAATCTCGTCGCGGTGCTGCAGCATGTAGCGGTACAGGAATGTGCGACTGCTGATGCGTGGAATGTCGTAATACTCGCTGACGGTAGCGTGGGCGTCGGCACCAGTCATGTAGTGTTGAGGCTTCTGCCATGTGGACAAGAAGACCAGCGCTGCGTCGGGATGAGTGTGGCCAATCGCGCGGACGAGGTGCTCAGAATGCCATATCGTGTCTAGCTTGTGCTCTGCGGCCATTTCGCTGAGGTCAGCCGCGCGCCTACGTGTGACTCACATGATAGCGTCGTTTACGGCAAACTCTAGGAGGAACAAGTCTGTCCCCTCTGCTGTGTGGTGTGGATAACATGCTCCAAAGTAATCGCTTCCAGTCGCTCCAATAGCGTTATTCTCAAGGTGGATGTTGGCGTTTGGAAAAGCGCGTTTTAACTGTTGGGCTAGAAGGATAGGCCACGGTTGCCCTCCTTCTGGCATACTGTGTCCAAAAGTAATACTGCCTCCTAGAACAGTGATGCCTACGCGTTCGCCCGCTATGAGCTTTTGTGCAACTCTTCGAACGCGTAACCCACTCCCCTCAAACCCTACACTCATATCAAGAGCTGTTCGACCCCACTTGTCATCGAGTTCTTGAAGTAAACTCGACAGGTGGGAATCACACCTCCCATGCGCAACGATATACGCTTTAGATTCCTCTTCGAGAACCTCTAGACGTTGCAGTTTATCTTTTGTGACTTGATCCAAACCCGGCCGGACTGCCGAAACAACATAGTGGGCTACTCCCGACACGCCGTCTGGGTGTTTGAGGGTGGTGAAGAGGAGAGAGATGACGAGAACCCAACTGACAATGAGGGCGGCGTAAAGACCTAGTCGGGCGCGCCTGGACGACGGTAATTGTAGAGAGAACTCGACCGCCATGATAAAGAGTGAATTAGAGATCAAGTTGAGTTCATAGTGGTTACAAAGAGGTGGGGGGACTTAGGCACAAAATGTATACTGTTTACGCGTTTTATTAAACTGTAGAGTTAGGATACCCTGTGGTGAGGTGAGGTGAGGTGAGGTGAGGTGAGGTGATAAAAACGGTAGTCAAGGTGTTCTGGGTTTAGTCGATGGGTGCCGTTTTGACCCTTAAGACTATTTCCTCCTTTTCCTGAAACAGAATAAGAGGCGTAGGGTAAATTAGTATGATAAACTGAAAAAAGTAAAGTGGGGAGACGTAATTTGAGCGCTCACTAACTTCAATCTCTTTCTCTCTCTTTCTCTCTTCCTCTCTTTCCCTCTTCCCCTCTTCCCCTCTTCCCCTCTTCCCCTCTTCTTCCTTCCTCTCTCCCTCTCTCCCTCTGTTCCTCTCTTCATCTCTTCAAACTGACAGTTTGGGAAGGGTGTGGGTAAACCAGGTTCAGGCACTTTCACATTCACATCACATTCACATTTGACGTCCACCTCCACAAGCACAGTGTTGGCCTTGTGAGTAGTCTTTTTGTTTTGGTTGGTATTTTGGTTCGCGGTTCCCACGTGTCCTGCAGGAATCCAACATATTTACATTCCATGACGCGTTACTAAGTCACTACTAGTCAACTGGCAGATTGCAACCCAGATCGCACTCGCCCATAAACGATGCAAGGTTATTGCGATCGTCGGGTCGCAGGACAAGGTCGAGCAACTCAAGGCGCTCGGGTGCGAGATTGTCCTCAATTACAAGCAGGAGGGCTTTGCTGGTCGTATGCGTGCGGCTGGTAGCATCGACGTATACTTTGACAATGTTGGGGGCGAGTTGCTCGACCTCGTCCTCGCCCAAATCAACCCGTACGCCCGGGTTGTCATGTGTGGTGCGATTTCGCAGTACAAGTGGGTTTAGAACGGGGGGGAGGGGGGAGAGGAGGGAAGGAGTGGGGGAGGGCTAACTCCAGCACGCACGGCCAAGCCATACGGTGTGCGTCTCACGCCTCAACTCATCTCGATGAAGGCTCGGATGGAAGGTTTCATCGCTTTCGACTACGAGAAGAGATACCCCGAGGCGCGGGCTTACCTCGCCGACCTGGCTAGAAAGGGCCAGCTCAAGTACTCGTACTATGTGGTTGGCGGGGGACTTGACGGCTGCGCAAAGGCTCTGCAGGACATGTTTGACGGTAAGAATATTGGAAAAACCGTCGTGTCGTTCCAGGACGAGGGCGATCGTAACCCCAAGCTGTGAGATGTGAGAGAGGGAGAGGCTAGAAGAAAAAAAGGTTGGAGACGAGGGCAGTAGGTGTTTCCTGAATGAAGTCAATGCCGATACACGCAGGTTGGTTGACCAGATTGAAAGGAAAAAAACAACAGACCCATCTATTCCACTAAACCTCTTCCAACTCACCTTAACATCCTCTCATTCTCAATCATCAGATAGCAATACCGCTCTTGCCGCCGCAACTTTTGTAGACGTCGGTTTGAAACACGCCTAGATCTGACACCAGCTCACACTCGGGACATACTTCTGGCAGTCTGTACACATCGGTACTATGGACAATGCATGCGGTGTAAACAGACATAAAATGTGAGCGGCTAATCATACTGTACAAGGTGACCGGCAGCTGCCTGGTTCTATCTATGAGTCTTCTGAGTTCTTCTCGGTCTGGGTCTACTCGCTGTCCGAATCAATGACGCGCTGGCGGCGAGGAATGCGCGGGCGTCGGACGGGCAGCTCCTCGAGCAGCTCGACCGAGGAGTCGTGAGCGGACGAGTGGGTCGGTGAGGGTCGGCGGCGGCGCGTGCGGCCGATGCGGCGAGGCGCAGGGCGCGAAGGCGACAGACTGAGACGATGAGTGGAGGCGGCATGAGCTCTAGGCGAGGGACTGTGCTCGCGACGCTCCGAAACGGAAGGCGCACTTGCGTTAGTACGTCCAAAACGGCACCCGAGAACTCACCCATACCGTGCGGCACGGCGACGGCGCAGCTCCTCAATCGACGGCTCGTCGACATGGCCTTCAACTGCTGAGCGCCCCCCCAGGTTAGTGGACTCGTCGTGTGGGTCCAGGGCGTCGTCAGACACATACTCAACCTCATCATCGTCGTTGATGAACGACGACTCGTAGCTAGCGTCGGTGAGGACGCTAGGGGAGGCAGGCGGTGTTGCACGGATGGGGCGACGAGCACGCTCACGGAGAGGGGGTTCCTCCTCTGGTGACCAGTCACGCGGCGGGCTCAAATCGAAACGATGATCATAGTAAAATTCGTCATGGGTGTCCATGGCATGACCCATCGCGTTACCGTTGCTGTCGTCGTCGGTTGCGATGAAATTACGATCGTCGTCCAAAACGTCGTCACTGAAGACCGTGTCTTCCGAGTCGTAGTCGGTCGGAGGCCCCTCTGCAGCATCGAGCGTTCGGAACAGGTGCCTGTCATAGTCGTCCTCATCTTCCCCGGCAATACCGTCCTCGTCGTCCTCGGCCTCGTCATCCAGGAACCCACGTAGGTGGGGGTGATGGTGAAGATGATCGTGAAGATGATGGCGTCGTTCGTGCAGGTCGTCGTCGCGGTACTGGCCAGTGAGGATTGCCAACTGCTGGTCCAGCAGAAGCCCGTTCCCGAGATCGACCCGATCCTCAAAGTCGAATGCGGAGAGGTCGGTAATCTCGGAGCCAGCGACGGAAAATGTAGCTCCGCACTGGACACACTCGCCGTAGTCGACCTCGCAGCCGCAGCTGGGACAGCGACCGACATTGTCGGCCTCGTCGCGGACCACCCAAGACTTGGGCTCAGGGGGGAAGATCTTGCTCCACATCGAGTCCAGCTCACTTCTCGACGCTGGCTGGACCCCCGCAGTTCCCGTAGCCAGGCCGACCGACTCTAGCACATGGGTGAGTAAGATGTTGCGTGCCGGCCGGCGGAAGATAGGAGTGCGGCACATGTGGCAAGTCTTGGTACGATACGACAGGTCGTCGTCCTCGTTGATCTGCTCGATGTCATGAGCAGGGTACGCATTAGGCGAGCGGAACCACTCGTGAAGACACCTGCGACACGCCGTGTGACCACATTGGAGGCTTTGGTCAGCAACGCCCACCGTAAGGACCTACGTGTGAGGGTCGTCGAGCGGCTCCATACACACTCCGCAATGTAGCAGCTCGCGGAGTGAGTCGTTGCGGCTTCCATGGTCATGAATGAGCTGCGGCGTTAGTGGGTAGCGATGGTGATGAAGCGTACCTTCTCCTTCACCTCGATCTCGTCCTTGGTTTTGGTCATGTCCGCCTGCTGGGTGGCGATGGTCTGCTCGAGCTCCGCGATACGGTCATGCAGCTTGCCAGCGAGCCCTCGCGCCTCGTTGGCGAGCTTCTCGGCCTCTTCCTCGGTCTTGGCCATCTTGGCAACCTTTTTCCGCAGGTCCTTGACCTCACGTTCATGCATGTGGAGGAGCTCCGCCTGGGTGTGGTTGACGCCGTTGGTTTCCTGCCCAAGTATACGGCGGCGGATAGCCTCGCGCGCGTCCTGGACGGGCTTAACATGCTCGACGACACGGTTGGGCGATGACGAGTTGCTATGCTCGCGGTGCGCCCCGTTCACTTCCATAGCACCCTCGGCGTGCCCGTTGGCATGGTGGATGGCGGGGAAGGCCGTCGGGGAACCTTCCTCGACTGGGCGACTGCGCTTCTTCTTGTTCTTGCGTCTACGGCTTGATGTACTGACCTCGGCACCGGGCTGGGAGATGGACTTGGGAGGGTGTGGGGAGTGGTTATTGCGGTGTGACACTGACGGCTGGGAAATTGACCTCTCGGTATTGATGGTCACTGGCGCATCATTGGTACGGGTGTACGGTTTGCTGTCATCGACGTGCGCGGCTTCCTTGCCCTTGCCCTTGCTCTTTGGAGCTTTGGGCATTGTGGGACTGCCGAGTTTTTGAAAGTGTGTCGCGTACGAGTAAGAGTCAAGTGGCGATGGTGAGAGGGAGACAAGGAGTGATGAGTATTTGTTGAGACGCGTGGTAATAGGTGACTATATGACTAAATGACTATATGTGATTAGAGTTTTACCCAGAAATTCATTATTCCAAACAAACTAAAACTATTAAGGTGGCAAATACCAGGCACAACAAGGAGGGACAAAATAAACCTCCACCTGGGGGGTGAAGGTGCAGGTTTTGCCACCCAGTTCCGAGGCAGGGTAAACCACGTGGAATCCTACAAAAGTTGCGGCGTCTACCCCCTCCCTCCATCTCGTACTACCATCTCCCCAAAGGCAACCTCTATTGACACCACATCCACTCTACTCTCAACCACTCACTCGAAACCACAATGGCCCACAAATCGCATCGTCAAAAGGCGCTCGCCGCCCAGCTTGAGGCGCGCCCCGAGATCTCGCTCGTCAAGCCCAAAGCGCCCAAGAAGAAGCCCGTCTCTGAGGGCATGGAGGTCGACTCGGACGACGAGGGTGTTGTCGTCGGCTCGGCCCTCGCGTCCGCTTCCGGCGAGGCGTCCTCGTCTGGCTTCGCTCCCTTGTCCGCGAAGGAGCAGTCGACCGCGCTCAAGAACGAGTTCCGTCGCGTTCCCATCCCCCCCCACCGCATGACCCCGCTCAAGCGCGAGTGGGTCAACATCTACACACCTCTGGTCGAGATGCTCGGCCTGCAGGTCCGCATGAACGTTATGCGCCGCGCTGTCGAGTTGAGGGTGGGTTTAGAAGACAGAACATTGCTTACGGACAGAGCTCGGGCCACACCATCGACACCGGCGCCATCCAGAAGGGCGCCGACTTTGTCAAGGCGTTCGCGCTTGGCTTTGAGGTCAACGTGAGCTCAATCGTGTAGCCCAGCTGACAACCAGGACGCCATCGCACTCCTTCGTCTCGACGACTTGTACATCGACTCGTTTGAGGTCAAGGACGTCAAGACGCTCCACGGTGACCACCTTGCCCGTGCTATTGGTGAGTTCTCGATCGGCACGTTGGATTATTCTGACCTCCAGGCCGTATCGCTGGTGAGGGCGGCAAGGTCAAGTTCACCATCGAGAACGCTAGCAGGACGCGTATCGTGCTCGCCGACACGTGAGTACCCTGGTGGAGCGGTTTCGTCGTCCACCATGAACACAGCTGACAGAAGCCACATCCACATCCTTGGCTCCGTACAGAACATCAAGATTGCGCGCGACGCAGTCGTCTCGCTCATTCTCGGCTCCCCACCTGGTGAGTTGCTCGAAGGTTCGACTTTGCACCAACTAACTCTACAGGCAAGGTGTACGCCCACCTGAAGACGGTCGGCGCGCGGATGAAGCAGAGGTTTTAGGTGTTGGGATTAGGCTCGATAGATCAGGCTTCTTTTACTATGTTGTTCATGCTATACCCGTCGTGCAGCGTGTGCAGACTGGGCCGGGAGGGGTGCGGTGCGGAGTGCAGATGAGACCGTTGCGATGATAGGCAGAGTAGATTAGAAAGATCAATTAACGTTCCTGATCAGAGTGATTAGAAAAATGGATGCCACCGACTGTAACACCGTAAATTTCCGTGTTGGCAGAAGTTGCCGCCAAGTTGGCCACCAAGGCTCTATTGTGCGACGAACACCACCTACATCAACCCAAAAGCCCTTGCAACATGGTGAGTGCGGCGTCAGCGCGCGCGTACGACATGCTAACGCCCTCCGCAGAAGCCCATCATTCTTCAAGGTTCGTTTTCCGCGCGTCTGCGCGCCATCTGGCCTCCCCAGAGTGCTAATTCGCAGGACACGAGCGTTCGCTCACGCAGATCGTCTTCAACGCGGAGGGCGACCTGCTCTTCTCGGCGTCCAAGGACAAGATCGTCAACGTGTGGTACACGTCGAACGGCGAGCGCCTTGGCACATTCAACGGGCACAACGGTTCAGTGTGGACCATCGCGGTTGACTGTTCGTTATTGCCCTGGACAAGCTGACAAGCAGCACAATCGCGCTACCTCCTCACGGGTGCGGCCGACAACGAGATGAAGCTGTGGGACGTGTCGACGGGCAAGTGCCTCAAGTCCTGGGAGTTCTTGACGGCGGTGACGCGCGTGGCGTGGAGGTGCGTGCTCCAGGATATGAAACGGCGAGTGCTAACGGCAGCGAGGACGACGAGATGGCTCTGTGCATCACCGAGCAACGACAGGGCCAGCCGTCCGTCATCCGGACATTCAACGTCAACCGCGAGGACCCCGCTGCGTCGAGCTCCACCCCCCTTTCCGAGATTGTGCTTTCTGGCTCCAAGGCCACTGTTGCGATCTGGGCGCCTCTCTCCGACTTTATCCTCACCGGCCACGAGAGCGGCAAGGTCGCCAAGTACGACGCCAAGACGGGCGAGGAGGTGCTCAAGAACGACGAGAGCCACACGTCCCTCATCTCGGACATCCAGCTCTCGCCTGACGGGACCTACTTCATCACCTCGTCCAAGGACAAGACTGCGCGCATCTTTGACTCGGACAGCCTCGACGAGATGAAGGCGTACACCACCGAGACGCCGCTCAACTCGGCGTGCATCACCCCCCTCCGCCCCTATGTGCGTCTGCTCTGATGTACCGCAAAGCAGCAGACTGACCTCAGGTTATCCTCGGCGGTGGCCAGGACGCCATGAGCGTCACGACCACCTCGTCGCGTGCCGGCAAGTTCGAGTCGCGGTTCTGGCACAAGCTGTTCGAGGAGGAAGTCGGCCGTGTTAAGGGCCACTTGTGCGTAGCTTCGATGGCTTCGTCTAGCTAACATTCAGCGGCCCCATCAACACCCTCGCTGTCCACCCCCAGGGCAAGGGGTACGCCTCGGGATCCGAGGACGGCTTCGTCCGTGTGCACTGGGTGAGTACTCTGCGCTCCGTAAAGCGCAGTGCAGTTACTGACGGCAGTTCGACGAGTCGTACTTCCGGAGCAGGCCCTTCGGCGACCTCGAGCCCGAGGTTGAGGTGTAGGTTGGACTGTAGCTGCATTGTCTGTGGTATGCACGCATTTAGACATCATTGCGGGCTCATGAGGCAACCCAATCTGCAGACGATGCCAGGAGCAATAGCCGGGGTATGGCAGCAATATCCAGTTGTTGGAACTCTGGAACACCAACATCTACACAACCGCACGTGTCCGAATCTGTATGCTGCATGCTGCGGTTGCCCGCGCCCTACTCTCTACGTTAACACGTTTATGCCGCGACACCCTCGCTGGCGCGGTTGGCCTCGAGGACCTTGCGCTTGTGGGCGATCAGCTCGTTTCTGCGGTCAGCGCTGCTAGTCATTTGGGTTGGAGTGGGATGAGCAAGGAAGGTATAAGATCAGAACAGGACAAGACCGATAGCCTTCGGGCGAACCCAGCACCTCCATCCGGGAGTTGGCAACAGCCGTGACTGGGACAGCTTGAGGATAACGCAGCACGAGAGGAGGCGATGGAGTTGGAGGCATTGATGGTTGGACCAACCACGCTGCGTCCAGACGTCATCTCCGCAGTTGCTCCTCGAGGATGACACTGACGCATCACACCGCCGCCCAGCTCGCCAATGTTCTCCCTTTCCAGCACTGTCCAGGGTGCTGTGCTGTCCCGAGCGTCGCCGGTCTCGGGTCGCGATCCGTCGCTCATTCCCCAAGCCAACCCATCCACTGTCGACGCGCGCAACTCACTGCCGCTGCTCCCCGTAGTACATGAAGTATCCGAGCGTGCCGAAGATAGCAGCGGCCGCGATGTGGCCCTCGGGGTCTGTCGTCAGCTTCCATCCATACGCATGGTGCAGCAGCCCATCGACAAGGTTGCTAGCTCAACGAGACGCACGAGAGAACATATTACGCCTCTGGAGGCCGAGCTGGAAGCAGCGGGCGCCGAAACCGAACGCAGAGAAGCCGATAATGGTGGAGAGGAGGGTCATGGCGTGGCGTGCGGTCGTCGGGCGTCGGAGTAGTGCTCGCTGTATCTAGACTCTGAGTATGCACGGAGATGGTGCGGTGAACGAGGGGTAGCCAGGCAGGTCGCCGCACGGCGTTATGCCGAAACGCCGAGGGCGGCGGATTCCAATGGGTGCCATCCCGATTGGACCCGCACCTGTACGGTGAGGTTATCCAGGCCAAGGTTAAGCTGGTTGAGGTTCAGCTCTCCATCGACACCACTCCAGAAGACAAAACAACAATGCGCGTTTCGGCACCAGTTAACGCAGGCATGCCCTCGGGTGAGTTGTCTGGTTGGCGGCACTGACGACAGGCAAGACTTGGGTGCGTATCGCGGAGCGCAGAGCGGCGCTGTGATGGAGCCGAGAGAGCTTAAGCGAGGCTCGGACTCGCGCAGGAAGAGAGGAGGGGCTGGCGTGCGACGGATGCGGTGCGCGCGCATCCGCTAGGAAAGGAGGAGCGAGAGAGGGAAGAAGGAAGAGGGAGGAGGAGGAGGAGGAAGGCGCACTCGAATCCGAGCTGACAACAGTCCGGTTGGTGGGGTGACATGAAGGGCCCCAAGCAGAAGGGCATCTACGTCTACTGTACGTTGCGTTGCGCGGCATGTGTGCGGATCGCTGACGCTCTCTCCTCTTGCTCGCCGCCACCTCTGGCTCAATTATACCGACTACATCGCGAACTGGCGCTCCGAAACGCACCGACCTCCACTCCACTCCCTCCGACATCCCATCTCGCTTCATCTCGTGCCGCTTCCCAATGTCTCGCCTGCTCCCTCGATGTGCTGGGCGCCCTCCCCTCCCCCCCCCTCTCCCTCCCACTCTCCTGTCGATCCTGTCGCCATTTAACCACCTGCTCCTGTCTCTCGCTTGCTCGCCGCAACAGCCGTCTCGCCCTTCGCGCAGAAGCCCTTGAAGGGCGCCCTCTCGGGCTACCTCTTCTGGGGTGTCCGCCGCCTCGCCCAGCAGGTCCCCTACTTCGCTCCCCCCTTCCTCGTCGGCTACTGGGTCTACTCGTGGGGTGCGACCAAGTGAGTCTCGCCAGCTTCGCATGTCTGGAACAGAGCTGACGGCAGGTACGCCTACTACAACTCGAAGGAGGGCCACCATGCGATGGCCACGGCTGAGGGCCACCACCACTAAGCAATCGCTAGACAACATGCATTCCTGGAAGACACATGGTCTGCTCTCTGCTGATCCTCGCCTGCGCCCCGTGGACCCAGCAGTTCTTCTTCTCATGCGCCTCGCTCCCGCTCACTTCTGACACTTGATACTCTACCTCAATATGCCTGCCACGAACCGCGTGAGGAAGAAATGCAAGCGGCGCAAACTGCCTGATCTTCCGATGCACCTGCGTCCACCGCTGGACGCCATGGACATGGACGCGCGCCTCATGATCTCACGATACTACCCAACCTCTCACACGCCCAGTCCCCAGTTCCTCCGCGATGCCCGCCTTCGGACGTTCGCGCGCGCACTCCTCGTGGTTTGTCTCGAACTCAATGCACCAGGTACAATGCGGTGGTGGATGTGCGAGCCTGTGAGTCTCCTACCCTCCTTTCTGACGCAGATCGCCTTCTACCACCGTCTAATCCCGGCATACTGGGAGTATGACCACACCCACCTCCAGGCCACCTTCCACCGCCTCGTCGGCGTCTTCAAACGCCGTGTAGCCTACCTCTGGCGCCAAGACGTCCGCGTCGCGCGGGGCGGCAAGATGTCCCGCTTGCGCAGTAGGTGCGCGTGTACATTCTGACATCAGCGGTCCTGGAGCGGGCCCTATGGGAGGCCCCAAACCTGAATTTGGAAGGTATGCGCCGGCGGAAACATTTGTGTTCGTTCCTCCGGTCGTGTGCGCTTGATGTCCGCAACGCCAAGCTGTTCTGGCCCCTCCCCGTGCCAGCTACATTTATCGACCCAGCCCAAGTTCCCGCTCTGCATGCCAAGTTTGCCGTCAAGGGTGCGCCACTCCCCGACCTCACGCGCGTCCAGGCGCATCCCGACGAGGACACGTTGGAGCGCATGGAGAGTAGAGATGAGGAGAGTGAGGTCGAGGTCATTGAGGTCGACGACAGCGATGAGGAGAGTGAGGTCGAGGTCATTGAGGTCCACGACAGCGATAAGGGATCAAAAGACTAGTCGGAACGTACTGGGATGCCATTTTGGAGATTGTGCACCTTGTTCATTCGTTCTTTGACCCACTTTGCATCCTCACTTCACTTCACACCATCTTCTGTTCTCACATCCGAGATCTCACTTCTTCTTCTGCCCATCTTGTCGTGATCTCTTCGCCTGACTCTCCCTCGGTCTCTCAACCAGACCCAGCCCTTTCGATTTACTGTCTGACTCTGACGAACTTGAGAGCGCGATCCCAAGTCCCTATCCCAGCTCCAGGTGCAAGAAGAAACCGCGGAAGGCGAAGAAGATGAACGGCCCCAGGCCCAGCGATCCCTCCGACCCCGCCCGCAACTTTCTGGACCTCGACCCGCGTGTGATGCTAGAGCACCACTAGCCGGCGATGCGGTCACTCCGGCCCCGCCATGAATTCTTATACGATCCGCGGCTACGCACGTTCGCGCGAGTGCTCCAGGCGCTCTGTATAGAGCTCGAGAAGCCAGGAGCACTCTTCTGGGTGACGTGTGAACCGGTAAGATCAATGCGAAACTGGGCTGACCGGAGATCCCGAGCTTCCACAACCTCACCAACACCTATCAAGACAGCCGCGAGATGCTCAAGGATATGTACTTCCGCGTGCGAGGGGTGCTCCGGCGTCGCGCTAACACGCTCGTGCGCGTCGGCGAGCGCTTGGATAAGGGCGAGGAGGTGGCGAGGGCAAGGAGTGAGCTGCATCGAGTTGGGTAGCTGACAACAGCAACCCTCGAGACGCAGCTATGGAACGCGCGGGATTGTTCTATCCAAGCTCTCGAGGCGGCAAACGCCAGACACGTCGTATCGTTCCTCAAGTCGTGTGCGCACGACATTGTCAACGAGCCCTTGCCCCCTCTTCCCCTCCCGCGCCCATCGGCCCGCACTGATCCGGCGCAGGTGGCCATCCTCATGCATTGCTACGGGAGTGATTATCAGTCTCCCTCGCTGCACCTACTCTCAAGCCTCGCGAAGGATCAATTCTTCCAAGGCCTGGTGAGCATGGAAGACTCAGACGACGAGTAAGAGGGTGCGGGAACCAACCAGCTCCAAACCGCGACACTCCCCTCCCACCTACCCAACCCACCCATCAGCCGACCAGCATCATACATGTATTGCGCATCGAGTACATAGTTCCGTACTGTAAATCTTCTTGGTAGAGCTCGAGAAACCTGCATCTGATGCATGAGTGATGGGGTGATGTGGCGAGGTGACTCACCCGCCATAATGTGTGAATCTGATACACACCAGTGCGAATCAATTCCCCTCGCACTAATACGCGCCCTCTTTATAAACACGCCTTCCTAACATCTAGCTGTTGACTTTCATTCTCTCTCATCATATCCTCATCACCTTCCTCCTTCCTTCTGCCTCTTACCTATTCGGTCGACATGTCGCCAGACGTCGTCGACCTCCTTCGGGCGCCTGCTTATGACGCGGTCGAGTATTATCTAACCAAGTCGGGGCGGGGCTCCATCTCGCCCGAGTCTCACATCCTCCTCGACCCGGGCGTGCGGCTGTACACCTCCTCTATCGTCCGAGTCGCTCTGTGTTTCAAGTACTGGGACACAGAGTGGACCGATGTTGTCCCAGTGAGTCACACACCCAATTGCACCCAACCAGCAGCGTTCTCGTCACATCATAGATCTGCTTTCCTCCGGACACTTTCCCCCCTGCCCTGTTCCGCCCTGTTCTGGATCTCTGAGTATACCGCATGTGCCACCTTCCCTCGTGATCATCCTCCAACCTTTCCTCCATCTCACTCGCGCCCCTCACTCCAAACCTGAACTCGCGGTCTCATTACGTCGGCTGACGTCAGGCTATCTACAAGCCTGGAACTAAGAAGGGGTCAGCCTACCGTGTAACTCTGGGGGCTCTGCTTTCCCGCATCGATACCCTCAAGATTACGACCGATGGCAGGGAGGACACCTGTGAGCAGGATCTGACCGGGATAATGCAACTGATACCAGCAAACGTTGGCATGCTGCTCAGGCGCCTTCCTCGGTTCATAGTGGCCTCCGGGGGGCCCGCGCCCGTGTTTGGCACGCTTACTGCCACAGACCTTCCAGGCCTCATTGAAGCATGCAAGAACGATATCATGAAGACCAAGCCCATCAAGCACATCAAGTATTTTACAGATACGAACCTCGCCAGGAATCCTCCTCCTGGCGTAAAACTTCAGGTGGCTCAACCATCGATTTCGCAAGCGCTAGTCTCTCACCCAGATGTCACTATAGGGACCTCCGTCACTCCTATCAACTCCAACCCCTCTCTGCCTCCCGCAGCCACTCCCACTTCCTCCATTACCGTCCAGCCTTCGGCAACGGCTACAACATTGGCTCCCACAACGGCTCAACTTCTCAGTAACCGGATTACGAGTAAGAACCGCAGGAAGATGTCCGAACAGGACTCCACCATCGCTCATCGCAAGAAGCGGCGTGTCCACGCAGCCCTGTTCGGGATTGCATTCGGACGCCTTCCGCAACCAGCAAGCTCGTCGCACAAGAATGTCTCATCACATACGGCCACTCTTGTGTACCCAGCCCACTCATGGGGACCAAGTGCAGTACAGCCTCACCTGTACCAAGAGTGGCGTTGCCATAACTGTGCCTTTAAGAACCCCGCGCAACCCGTCAAGAACGAGGACTCCCAAGGAAACGAAGAGGATCCTGTCACTTGCTCCAACTGCGAGGAGCCCCATCGCCAGAGTGAAGACCTCCCGTCGGAGGAAATCACCTGTCCCGAATGCCAGGAGATCCTGCCAGAAGGTATTCCTGAACGCGAGCGTCTCTTCAATCCAGACCTCCTCAAGACTCACGTACTCGAATGGCACAGTGACTACGCGCTCGCGGTCTCCTGGCGAGACCAGCAGAAGACGGTTTCAAGTGGTACGGTTATTTGGTCTTGTCCTTCAAAGCGGTGCCCATGGAGGTAGTATTGTCTCGTATTCTGCTAACCCTCCAGCAGCTTCACTACTCCCACCGGCTTCGAAAAGCATCTCCTTGTTGAGCACATTTCCACCAGCGAAAAGCGTATCCCTCCAAAGTACCTTTACGCCATCGCTCGCAAGACATGGGTTGATGATATCTCATCATACCGGTATTATCACCTGGAGGCCCTCGAGAGGCGCAAGTTCCAGGCCGAGGACGACGCGCTCGCTGTCGTCAGCTGCGAGTTGGCCCGGCTGAAGAAGCTTTTTGCTGAGCAATGGTGAGTGTCTCTGAGATACACTTATACTCAACAGAGCAGTGTCAGCACCGGCGACAAGAACAAAGAGGACGGCGATGCTGGTGCCCAACACGAGATGAAGAACGTCGACGAGCCTTGACAGAATAATGTTCAGAACCGTCGTAAACTGTTGCCAAACGCTAGGTGTACACAAGAACGTGTAGCAGTGTATATACTCGGGCGAAAGCCCTGCATCGGTAGTTTGGAGTAGAATTGTACCACTTTGTTGATGGAATCAGATGTTGATAAGAGGGAGCAGGCGATGGAGGTGGACGAGACCGAGTGAGTTGAGTGAGGGTTGTACCATTTTGAGGATAGTTATGCGGATATTGCTTTGTTTGTTACGCCAGAGGGTTGGTGCGGCTTCAGGGCGGGCTGCCACATTTCATTTCCACCAGCAACACTAGGCGTATAGGCCTTGATTGTTGGCATCACATTTGTGGCCTCAAGCTTACAATCAAAGATTATATGTACAAGGACTACAAGGAACTGCATTAGAGCTATCATTGCATTCATACGAGGAGCTCCTGGTTGGCCCCATTTGGGACAAGATGGCTTCCATCACGTGACTTCATTTGCCACCCAGCGGGGCCAAATATTCTGCGCGATTTCTAAAGTGGTGTGAGCTGGAGTGGAGTGAGTGGAGCTGGAGCACATGTAATCTTATCCATCCATCACACGATGAGGCTCGACGCCACAGACCTCCGCTACATCTCGCACGAGGAGTTCCGTGTTCTCCAGGCGGTGAGTGGACGCGCACCGGTCTTCCCGGGCTCCAGTCTTAGCACCAGCTCTGAACTCGTGACTGAGAGCTGGTGTAAGGCGTTTCGGACACGCACTGACGCCAGGCCGATATCGGCTCGCGTAACCACGAGGTGGTTCCGACGCCGCTCCTTGCGGAGCTCTCGGGACTTCGTGGCGGTAATGTCGCCAAGCTGTGCGGTCAGCTCGCGCGGCGCAATCTCCTCGCTCGCGTCGCCAACACCCACTACGACGGCTACCGCTTGACGTACGGAGGATTGGACTACCTCGCCCTCAAGACGTTCAACAAGCGCAAGCCGCCCAGTGTCGCGGGTGTGGGCTGCAAGATTGGCGTGGGCAAGGAGAGTGACATCTATCTCGTCCAGGACGGGGAGGGCGAGAAGCGTGTGCTCAAGCTGCACCGGTACGTCCACCTTCCTCGGCAGTGAACTAACCCTAGTCTCGGACGTATCTCGTTCCGCGCGATCAAGAGCAAACGCGACTACCTCGGGAAGCGCGCGTCCGCCTCGTGGATGTACATGTCGCGCCTGAGTGCTCAGAAGGAGTTTGCATTCATGAAGGTGCTGTACGACCACGGCTTCCCCGTACCCACGCCTATTGACCAGGCGCGCCACTGTGTGGTCATGTCTCTCATCGACTCGCAGCCTCTCCGCGCAGTCATGAGCGTCCCCGACCCCGCCAAGTTGTATGGCGAGCTCATGGAGATGATTATGCGGTTCGCGCGCGCGTCGCTTATCCACGGCGACTTTAACGAGTTTAACATTCTCATTAAGCGCAAGTCGTACGAGCCTATTGTTATCGACTTTCCCCAGATGGTGTCGACTCGCCACGAAAATGCCGAATAGTGGGTTTGTTCCGGGAGGCGTGCTAACGGAAGCTTCTTCAACCGCGACGTCAACTGCATCAGGCGGTTCTTCCGCAAGCGTTTCCGCTTCGAGGGCACGACCTGGCCCGTGTGGGCGGATGTTGTTGCCGAGTGGGACGAGTTCGAGAAGAGCCAGAAGGCGGCGGTGACTGAGGGTGCGGCCGAGGGTGCGGTCGAGGGAGAGGTGGAGGAGGAGGGAGTCGCGGCTGAGGGGAAGAAGGTGGACGAGGCCGCGACGGAGCCGCCAGTAGCCTCTGCTGTCAAGTTCGAGACAACAGCCACGGAGGACGAGCCCGACAGCGATGACGAAGGCGACGAGCCGCAGTTCCTCCGCCTTGATCTTGAGGTCGAAGCCAGCGGCTTCGGACAGGAGATGCAGCGTCAGCTCGAGGACGTGAGTAGCTAATTCAATTGCTACGTTAGCTAACCCCAGTACATGATCGAGGTGCAGGACGTGCCCAACGAGGATCTGTCGGGTGGGGAGGAAGAGTCGGATGACGACAGCGAGGAGGAAGAAGAGGAGGACGAGGAAGACGCACCCGCAACGGAGGACGTGGTGGAGGACGCGGCAGCAAAACTGGAAAAGATGCGCATCCACCGCGCGCTCGGCAACGACGGCGACCCGAACGATGAGCCACCAGCGCCAGTCTCGCTCTATTCTGAAGAGGAGGAAGAGGAGAGCGACAGTGGGGACTCGGACGACTCGGTTGGCCCGGCTCCGTCCGACTATACGCAGTATGTGCGGGCACCCCGTGCGCCGAGACAGAGGGTGAATGTCTCGCAGGTGTCCAAGCTTGGCCAGGTCGACGAGCTACGCGAGACCGTCGCGGGTGAGATGACGCGCGCTGCGCGGTCCCAAGGGCCGCGGACTAAGGGGTCGAGCAAGGTCGGTCGCGCCAAGGGCCACAAGTGGAAGTCCAACGCCTCATACCAGATCGGCAAGGACACGGGGTGGTAGAGCATGCAAGATCTGGATCTGGAATACTCGCGGCTGACTTACCACATTGACCCCACTTTGACTAGCCTTGACCCTCAGCCATCACCAGCGGCCTTGTCATCCTCTCTCTCCTCCTCTCTTCTTTCATCTCTCTCGGTCGCCGCAGGCAGCCCGTGCTGAATTTCTTCCCTTGGGCTGGACCCCACCTTTTCATACCGTTCCTCCACCCCACCACACCGAGCTGGGCCACTTCCCGCATCCTGGGCATATCCTGGCCTTTGACTATGGCGGCTGTCGTGGACGTCACGGCTGCCGGTAACGTTGCGAACGCCCAGTCTATCGTGGACAACGAGCCGATCGTCGCACCCAGTTGACGCGAACGCTGACGCCGGACCAACTATAGATGGACAACCACCATTCTAAAGAAAAAGTGCACCCGTCGCCGATATATCATTCAAATTGTGCCGCCTTCAATTCGGCTTCCTTCTCGTCCGCGGAGTTACAATGATCTCGAGCAAAATGGGCCCCAGTGCCTGCCATGAACGGCAGAGCAGCTCGCGTGGGAGCCCCTCTTTTGGCGTGCCATGTCGTGACGGAGGAGTTGGAGGCGCTTGGAGAGCTCAAGTCGTGTCCCGAAGTCGAAGCATGCCATTTCGCAAGCACATGGAGGATACAGTTCTCTGTTGGTTTGACGAGGCACGACGGAGTACACCAAGATGAAATGTGAATTAGTTGTTCAAGCTGGTGATGCTCGCGGATGCAGAGGGGTGCCAACCGACCTCCAACTCGACCTCGGACCTGGAATCTACCGACCCGGAATCGTCGCCGTCTTCTCAGAGTTGGCCAACCGTGTCGCCGCCCTCGACACTTCCCTCAAAGAAAGGCCTGAAACGTCCCAACGCGTTATGGGCAGCGGGAAATCCTCGCCGCACTATCGCGAAAATTCAGTCTAGATTTAAGTACATCTGTAGCCATTCGTAGGAAAATAACTTGGATGAAGGCTAACGCTCGATACTGATACTTTGTCTGTGCCGATGGCGCGTCTCGCCCTCACCGAGTTCGACGTCGACCGTCGCGACGCTCTTCTCCTCTGCCTCCTCCCCATCTCCACTTTGCGTCTTCTCCCCTCCCCTACTCTTGGCGATCTCACGGAGACGCAGCCGCTCGTCCTCGGCCGCCTCGTGGGCTGCCACCTCGTCACGCGCCCACCAGCGGAGGAGGGGGACGACGACCTGCGCCATGGCTACCTGTTCGCCCTGGTAGATGACCAGAGCGAGCGAGAGCTTGGCCTGGACTGCTAGTTCGCGGTCGGCGTAGAGAATCGCGATGGTCGGTGCGCCGACGGCAACGCCTGGGGTTAACCTAACATCTTCTTTTCTCTTCCCTCCCTCCCTCCCTCCCTTCCCTCCCCCCCCCCCCGGCCCCCTTAGACTCACCCTTAGCTGGGCCGCAGAACAACAACGCAAGGCTGTCGCGCTTGCTCATGCGCCACCATGCAGCCGCTCTTCCGGGTACGCCGGGCAGGCGGACCACGAGAAACACCAGCGCTGTCAAGATGAGGTAACTCGCCCAGCTCATGAAACAGAGATAGATGATAGACGCGTGCGAGGCGGTCAAGAACGCGCCCGACGCAAAGGCGTTGCTGAATGAATGCCACACACATAGACTGGTTAGGAACGCAGCGACCTTTGCGAGATGCAGGACAGTGCGTATCCTCGCAACAGGCCTAGGAAAGAGGTGTTGGATAAACAGGCCGAAGAGCTGGGTTCAGCTTGTTCTGGATTGGGCTTACCATCGGACCCAGGAGTGCGGCGCTGAGTTGCTTTGCCATGCGGACGTAGATGGGTGTGAGTTCGCCATCGCCCGGCTGGGTTGCCGCCCACCCCATATGAGGTGTGAAGAACATTTTAGCCAACAACGGGGCAATAAATGGCCCCAATGTATTGGAGATAAGAACTTGGATACTCGCCAAAGCAGTACTTCCCCCAGTAGCGAGAGTTGCGCTAACATTGCTCGCCACGGTAGTTGGAAGACCGCCAGTAACCACCATCCCGCCCATGACGTAGACGTCTAGTCCGGCATCGCGGCCCGCCGTCCCAAATCCCAATGCCAGAGCCGGGGCGACGAGGTACGTGAACACGCTACACACGGCGTGAGCTTGGATGTGGGGGAGACCTTTCTTGAGTGCATCCAGGGAGAGTGACAGTCCGGCAATGAGGAAGATGAGGGCGACGCCGCCCCATGTCACGGTGTATTCTGCGCGTACGGACCCGCCAGTCATTCCGACGCGGGGAAAGGCATAGGCTAAGGCGATGAGGGTGCCCATGACAATGAGGTTCCATTGCGCGACGACGTGGCCTAGGATTCGGCGCCAAAGGGGTTTGGAGGGTGTGGAGAGTGTTGGCATGTTGATATGATATGGTGGGGCCGCTGCTGCACAACAAGTAAAGAATGCAGCTGTCATTCAATTAATTGAATGTGGCCGCAGCGGCGACTACCTCTCCGTGTGTCGGCGGACACGCCTCCTTGACCAGATACGACGAGCCAGTTCACCGACGTCAATGTCGGGGGGATTCGCAGCTCGGTCCAGCGGGAGCTCAAGCGCCGCGTGATATGATACTATCGGAAAGGACCGCTAGCGAGAGGCTCGAGCGGGCCGAGCACAAGTCCAAGTCGGTCGACCGAGATGTTTTCGAATGCACTCAAGTGAGAGTAAGTGTAGATGAGGGATGGGCCGAGGACGCTCGGTGCCATGTATCGGGCAAGTCCGAGATTGGCGAGATTGATTGTAGGGGAATGGAGCGGAGCTTAGATGCGCTTACACCACTTGCACGAGGCACCACGTGCCTCCGACTCGACTCGGACCGCAACTCCTTCGTTCAGCTTTACGAACTGGTCAAAGTTCGTGATCGGTGACGAGAAGTCCCGAGCGCGCCGGAATCGTGTCATGCACGCGAGCAGCGGAGATGGCCGTGGCCTCTATTAGTCTCTTGCCAATTCGCCGATTGCGAGTCCCTTCTTCACCAACTTGGCAGAGCATTGCTGCTCAGCAGCGCCGGAGTCGGAGAGCTCCTCTGAGAGCTGAGAGCGAAAGTTCACCTCGGCAGTTGGTTCACTACGCACGTCTCGGCGCAGCGCCATCAGCAATGAGAGCGTCCAATCGGCGATGGACCCATCGAGAGGCTGCCCAGCCACTCCGACAAGACAGCGGACTGGCTGCCCAGCCACTCCGACAAGACAGCGGACTCTGCTCGAGCCTCTCGGCCACTCGAGCATGGTCGGCCTTGCTGACTTTGGTCGACGACGCCAAAAGAAATTCCATCTGTGTATGATGACCAAGTTTCCAAATATCAGGATGCCCCTCAAACAAACACGGTTGTTTACACTTTGGGCAATAGCGGGATCAAATGGAAAAGGGGCCGTGCTAAGCCACTTCCTGCCCCAACCTTGCGTTCGGCTGCTTGCCACTCGAGCCGCCAACAACGCCGTCCACTTCATACTCACCACTTCAAACCTCACGCTCCCTACTTATCCTCTCCACCTCGACTCCGACTCGACTCCGACTCAGGCCCCGCTCACGCGACCCCTCCACTCTCCTCCCCTCCTTTCGTCTCATCTCGCCCACCATGTCGACCGCCGACCCATCCAACCCCATCACGAGTGTTAACCCCATCACGTCCGTGTCGCCTGGGTACCAGGCGCCCGGGATCTACACGAACCAGGCGCTGCTGACGCGTCTTAACCTCGACCTGCGTGGGCGCATGTTCCCCGTCGAGCGCGAGATGCTCATGCTCCTACCTGAGAGCGTGCTGCTAGGCCTATTCCCCCAGGGCCTGATCCTGTCCAAGCCGGCGTCGTGGGACGGCGGTGACGACGGCGTGTTTACGGTTGACGTGAGTGTGTTGGTGGACAGCGGTTGCCCATTCACAGGCTGTGTTGGCACGTCATCTCCTCTCTCCGCCCTTCCTCGCTGGCTCGACGCTAACACCAGTTCGACCCCGACTGCTTCCAGTACATCCTCGACTTCTGGGCCGACGCCCAGGCGTCGTTCTACGGCACCCCAACCTCACCGGGCCTCTTCCACGCGCAGCAGAACATCCCCTCGTCGCCCAGCGACCCCAACTCGGACGTCAACCAGAACCCCCTCCTGACCAAGCAGGCTATCATTGTCCTCCGCGAAGAGCTCGAGTACTTTAGCATCACGACGCCTGGTGCGCTCGCGCGTGTCGACGCGCAGGGTCAGGCCAACGATGAGCTGCATGCGCTCAAGCGCGCCGCAGGCGAGGCGCTCGCGTCCAAGCGCCAGATCTTTACTGCCCTCCAGCGCAACGTCAACAAGGAGAACAACCAGGCCGAGCAGCACCTCATCGACATGCTGTGCATGAGCGGCTTCAACCGCGACGACGAGTGGGGATACCGCGCATGCGAGCCGACGCGCAATGTCATCAGCTCGATGGCGCTCGTCCTCCTCAAGACGGGTATTATCCACCCTGGCCAGCCCGGCGCCCCCGCTGACATCACTACCCCGATCATCGACGACAAGCAGATGGGTACTGCGCAGAAGCTCCTGTTGTTCTGGCGCAAGCCTGCGGTGAGTATGAGGCAAGTGGAGCTGACAGAAGCGCAAGTGCTGGTGGGACGGCGTCGAGGTCGAGATCCCCGAGTCGACGGCGTCGAACAAGCCCATGGCCGTCAAGGTCTGGGCGCGGCGTGTGTGGACCCTCGAGTTGTCTCTTGTGAGTGGTTTGGGCGTAGCCAGCTGGGGGTCTCCATGACGGAAGCTGACAAGCAGATTTAGGCGTGTTGTAATGTGTATATCTGGCATAATTCCCTTCGTCGCCATGCATCCTTGATACCCGGAAGCGTGCAAGGGGCCGGGCGGCGAGTTGGGCGTTCAGGCGTTGCCCTCTTCCTGAGCACATCACTTCGCTTGGCGGTGTATGACTGCATCGCTACGGTCCCCGAACTATTCTTCTGATGATTACTCCTTTCCAGCTTACGGCGCAAGGCCGTAGGCGTACATGCCTGGCACGGGCTCCGCATCGGGCCCAAAGACTGGGAGGAATGGGCCCCGCGCGGCCCCAACATCTTTAAATCCAAAGTCGGCAAGGATCTTCTGTATCGACTCGAGGGAGAACGTATCGTGATGGTGTCCTGGGGCATTAACGGATCCCGCAGCCTCCGCCGCGGCGTTCTATCATCAGCCCCCTCTCTTCTATAACCTCACCTTATCCTTCTCTGCCTTCATTGCCCGATTCTTAGCAACGACGTCACTTCCATCCTCCGCCAACGTAAATTCCGTAACAACGACCACTCCCCCCGGCCTCAAAACGCCCTTAACCCCCTCCATAAAGCCCTTAACATCATCAACGTGATGCAGCACAAGGTTGACAACAGCGACGTCAAACATGACCACCGGAGGAGCGCTTGTTCGTCCCGGTTCCTCTCCCGTTGGCGACGGGAACGCTTTACGAGCCTTGAACTCGTCCTTGGAATTCGGCCCCAATGAAACAAGTCCAAAGCTGACATTATCCCTCTGCGCCACGGGCTGACTTGAGAATGTCTGGAGCATAGACGCGCTCAGTTCGGTCGCGTAGATTGTCCCGAACGAGTCGGCAAGGTGTTGCGTGACGGCACCAGGACCGCTGCCGATTTCGATTAGGGAGAGGTTGTGAAGGTTAGCATGGGCGAAGCGGGCGTGGGATTGCGAGAGGAGGGACAAGGCCGCGAAGAGGTTGGCGGCATTGATCGAAGCCGTCTCTTGGACCCCGGGGCGGGCGAGGTAGGATGCGCCGTCCCAGAAGTCGTCGGTGTGGCCGTGATCGTGGGTGTGGCCGTGGCCGTGAGAGTGGGAATGGTCGTGGGCGTGTTCGGCCATGTTGGTGATGTGGTGAATGCAACCAGGTCGGCGGAATAGGTATTCTAATGTACTGAGGTGGGTTGCTGGGAGAGCCGATCCCGATGACGTGAGGTTCAATCGCCGGATCGCCGACGAGGAGGCGAAGCGGAATCATGCGGAAGTGGAATCTAATGGTATGTGGGGTGATCGCTCGCATTTATTGAGCGATACATCTGTGAGCGAGCGAGTCAACAATTCGAGCCAATCTGGTCCTGCTGCGACATTGTAGTTTGAGATCATAGCGAGAGTGAGGAAGATGACAATGCAGGAAGAAGACAAGACTCATGATAGAAAGGGGTCTGTGAATGCCAACTTGCGCCAGAATGTGCTCCTAAGCGGTTCTGCGGTGGGCCAGGAATTCCAGCAAGCTGATACACTGGGTAATGCCAAATGACAACTCCATCGTCGTTAGTCATTTTCCAGCCACCAACGACGGACGCCAAGACAGACCAAAGGCGGGAACGGCGGCCGGTGAGCGAGCGCAGCAGGCCAAGAACGAGGTAATCGATCAATTGCCTGAGACATGCATTGCGTGTCTCCGCCGACGTCACCCAATTCAGTAGGCTGTACAGTCCATGGTCCATGAGGTATGAGGGTGATGTGAGGCTGTGTTAAAATGCTAGCAATGGTGACGACGACGACAAGATGAGAACAAAGGGGAGCAAAGGAATGACGCAGCCAGGAAGGTGGGATTCAGGGATGAGAAAGACGCAGTCACGTTACGTCCACCCCTTTGCTTGAACGGTTGAACGCGACCAGATCACAGAATTGCAGCAACGTCCGTGTAACAGAGGGCCATAGCCACAACCATAACGCATGAGTGTCAGAAGTCATCGCTCATGGATGTAAGTGTCGAGAAGATTGAGCAGAGAGAGTAGTATACAAGTAGAGCACGTGAGCATGCATTGAAATTGGTGCTCCTGATTTCCGGGTTGGAGGTTCAGGGACCCGGTAGCCAAGATCTCAGATTCAGCAGAATCGGGGACCGAGATTGCGGCCGCCGAGGTTTAAATCGTTTTAGTGTAATACAATCAAGAATGTTAGAAATGATTCTGACAATGATAATTCAAAGACGCACACACTTATAGAACCACAACCACAACCTCGCTTTGACCTCTCTTTAGATTACTAGACTCTACATCGTCTCATTCAACAACATCATCTTCTTCCACTACTACATAAAATCATCCCCCACCTTCCTTGACTCCTCCCACTCCTTTCCTATTCCACACCGCCCCTCCAGACAACACATGCACATTGGTATCGCCCTCGCCGCCCTCGCAGCGGCTGCCCAGACCTCGGCCCAGGAGCCCAACAACCCCCAATGGGACCTCGCCAAGCGCGAACTCGGCTGGGAGGTCCGCCAGGCCATCCAGCGGGACACTGAGGTGATCGATCCTGCCGATGTCCCCGATGTCATCGCCGACTCGGAGAGCTTCCTCCTCAGCGGCAACAAGGACTTCGCACCTTACACCGTTCCTTGCCCACAGGACGTCACCTGGATCCGCTCCTCCATCACCGTGAGTCCTACGTCCTAAGCATGGCTTTACTGACATTAGGGCGTTAGCCAGAGTGAGAAGGACTACCTCGCCAAGCGCAAGCCCATCATCGACCAGGCGTTCCAGAACATGATGTCCAAGGCCGGCCTGTCGACGCCTCCTCGCACCCCTGTCGTCGCCCTCGCCCTCTCCGGCGGCGGCTACCGTGCTATGATCAATGGCCTCGGAATGGCGCAGGGCCTCATGAGCCAGAGCCAGGAGTCGAGCAACGCCGGCACCGGTGGATGGATGGACGCCACGTCCTACATGGCCGGTCTTTCCGGCGGCTCATGGGCGACCGGCTCGTTCATGGCCAACGGTGGCATGCTCCCCACCGACATTCTCCAGAAAGTGCTCAACCTCGACTCAAACCTCATTTTCCCCGCCGATGGTAAGGTGTCCTTCTACTTTAACATGATTTCCAACGTGCGGGCCAAGGCCGCCGAGGGCTTCCCGACTGCTATCACAGACTACTGGTCCCTCGCACTCGGCAACCACCTCCTGCCCCCGCAATGGCGTCTCGACACCTCGCCCAACATCACCTTTAGCAGTCTCCTTAGCAACGTCCCGCAGCTCCAGAACGCCGAGCTCCCCGTCCCGATCATCATCGCTGCCGAGTAAGCCTCACCTGACAGTCGCTGCTGGAGCTGACACACAGGCGCGAGCCGGGAGAGGTGGTCGTGCCGGACAACTCTACGGTCTGGGAGTTTACGCCCTGGGAGTACGGCTCGTGGGCCGTCGGCCAGAACAACAACAAGACGAACGGCTTCTTTACACCTATCGAGTACATTGGCACGAACATGACCGGAGGCAAGCCCGCCGACATGAACAATTGCCGCAAGGGCTTTGACCAGATGAGCTTCATCATGGGCACGTCGTCGACGCTGTTCAATGCCGGTCTTCTCCAGCTCGCGCAGATTCAGTCGTCCAGCCTCCTTGACATGATCAAGGACATTCTTTCTGATGTCGCCGACGCCCAGAACGACGTTGCCCAGTATGTCAATTTTGCTGCCAACTACCTCGACCTCCCGAACGCGATTTCCAACCTCGAGTACCTGACCATGGTCGACGCCGGGGAGACGAACCAGAACATCCCCATCGAGCCGCTTCTCATGCCCGGCCGCAGCGTCGACGCCATCATTGCGTTTGACAACTCGGCGGACACCAAGTACTCTTGGCCCAACGGCTCGTCTCTGGTGACGACGTACAACCGTGCCCTCAAGTTCCAGCAGGACTTTGGCATCACCATCAGAATGCCCAAGGTGCCGTCGACCAACGGTTTCGTCGCCCAGGGCCTGAACCAGCGCCCGGTCTTCTTCGGGTGCAACGACACGGAGGCGCCCATGATCGTCTACATCCCCCACTACCCGTGGACGGGGTACTCTAACTCGTCGACCTTCCAGCTGCAGTACGACACTCCGTCGGCCCTCTCTCAGATGGAGAACGCGATGCGCTCGGTGACGCTGAACGGTACCGTCTCGGAGTGGCCCAAGTGTCTTGCGTGTGCCATGTCGGACCGCGCGTTCGGTTACACTGCTGCCAACCGCACGCAAGAGTGCCAGGCGTGCTTCAACACCTGGTGCTGGGACGGCACGGATGTCGCCACGACTGTTGAGGGCGACTACGAGCCTCTGATGGGTGTGACGCCGACGTGGCTCGCACAGAAGGGTCTCTCGAACAATGTCCAGACGTCGGGCATCACGTTCGCTTCCGCGTCTGCCAAGCCCTCTGCTGCCAAGCCTCTTATTGGTGGTGCTTCGATCGTTGCTGCCCTCGCGGCTGCCATGCTGGGCGCCATCATGACCGTCTTGCACTAGTGCTCGAGCCGGCGCGAGCAGACTATAATAGGTGGCAAGGCGCTTTGTCCTCGCTACCTATCTACCTCACTGTATCTGTACTCATTACTTTGGATTCTAGAATGCATGGCGAGTGTGCGGCATGCATGGTGTGCGGTATCGCATGGGCTTGCGAGGTGCCTAACAAGTGCAGGAGGAGGAACGTCGCCAGCCAGAAGCAGGTGTAGGAGGAGAAACCTCAACAGCCAGAAGCAAGTTATGGATGAGAGCCTAGCTTTGGACAGTGAGTCAGTGCGTGAATGCTTGAAATGCCACATGGCTCCTAATATGAAACTTGGTAGGCAAATACTGACTGACAATCTGGCAATCTACTGTTAACACGTCCCACCTCTTAGCTCTTGGCCCACTTTGTATGAGACGGGACAGCGGTCATTGAGTATGACAAAGAACAACTCTGCTTGGACCTTTGATCATGGGTCTGAGCTTGAAATCCAAGCCTCAAGCATCAACCTTTGATCCGTCGGAGCAAGGTGACCAACGCACAGCTCTCTTCTCAGAGAAGACTGACGTGGGTGGCATCAACCAAAGGGTTAACCAGCCAAGGCCCGAAACAGCTCCACCTTAATACCCTCATCCGCACCCTAATACCCTAATCGACTACCTTACTCTTGCCCGAGGGTTGGACATTCCATATCTCAAGGTATTGTTTGGATGTTGAAGGGAATCTGACCCCGAAGCACTGATTTCTATTAAGAGTTCTATAATTAACCCCTAATAAAGTATTACACTCCCTCCCTGACCCCCTTAATCCCTTAACGAATGCACTTCCTTTATGACCCCCCCTTCTTCTCTCTCTCTCTCTCTCTCTTCCGACCTCCCCCCCACATTCTACTTTTACTCTTAACCCATCTAAACATCCCCACTTTCATCAACCACTCTCATTAATCTTTATCTTGAATCAACATAATGCTCGCTCTCCTCAAGCTCTCCGTTCTCGCCGCCCTCGCTACCGCACAGATCTGTGGTCCCGGTGGCGGTGGCCCTTCGACCACTACCCCTCCTCCCACCACTACCACTACGCCTCCCCCCAATGCGAACGGTGTCGTGATCCACCCCGGAAGCAACACCAACCTCTGTGTCGATGTGGCTGGGGCCAAGTTCGCTAATGGCACGCCTGTCCAGGTGTGAGTAGATGGAGAAGGAGGGGGAGTGGCATGGGCATGGGCATGAGGGATGGAGCGATCGTCGGCCGATTGAATGCCTGTGCGCATTGCCCAACTTGCCTTCCCCAACAACCTTCCCCTCCTCAACCCCCTCCTCAACCCCCTCCTCAACCCCCTCCTCAACCCCCTCCCCCCCACCCACCCACCCACCCACCCGCTCACGCAACAGGTACCAGTGCAACGGCACCCCCGCCCAGGCGTTCACCCTCGTCCGTGGCAACCAGCAGATCAAGGTTGCCGGCACCAACTTCTGCCTCGACGCTGGCTCCAACCCTGCTAACGGCTCCAAGCTCCACCTGTGGACCTGCTACTCTGGTGTCCCTCAGCAGCAGTGGTACTACACCAACGACAACCGTATCGCCCTGACCAACCAGGGTCTCTGCCTTGACCTGACCGACGGCCGCGCCACCAATGGCAACCAGCTTCAGGTCTGGTCGTGTGGTAACGGTGAGTTTGTATGAAAGGGATAAACTGACAAAAAAGGCAACGCCAACCAGGTCTGGACGTCCAACGTTTCCGGCGGGTCGGCCCGTCGCCGCTGGTACCACGAGTAGGCCTGTTGTTGGCCGCGAGGCAATGCCTCACTTTGGACATTTGGAAGGGACTATGCTGTTTATTCCGTTGGCTAGTCTGCCCATTTCTTATGCATAGGACATTTTGAGAACCGGTGGAGATGGAGACTGCCGATACAAACGCGTAACGGACGCGTTGACGAGGGGATGGGGTTTGGAATCAGGGCCCTAGGTCCAGTTCCTGGTGTGTCGGTTGGTTTCGGGATATCCCTCTGTGTGTTCCGCTGAATGCTGTTTGTCGTCGGCGACTACAGAGCCTGGTCTAGGCTGGTCTTGATGCACCCGGACAGAACAAGCACTCGAATAGCTTGTAGCTCACAAAGTGTGCTCACAAAGTTGTCTTGGAACCAAACAAGGAACAAGAATGTTTCACAGATCAATTAGGCACTATAGGCACATTGTGACCCACAACTTGGGCTCAACTTGGGCTCAACTTGGGTAAGCGTGTTCTACTATCCGAACATGTCAGCTGGCCTCCACCACAACCTCCACCGCAACCTCCACCTAGCGGAACCAAAAAAGTTACCCAACTCGATCACGCTCTTCTGTGTATCATCGCCGCAATCCTCTTCTCTACACCCCCGCAACCCTCTTCTACTCTACACCCCCGCCTTCCCATCCACTCGCCTTCCCATCCACTCGCCTTCCCATCCACTCACCCCCCCACCCCCCACCCACCCACCCCCCACCCCATGCCAAAACTCAAGTCGGCCCTCGGGGCGCACCAGGCCGATGTCGCGCGACGCGCCGCCGAAACCAAGCGCGCCGAGAATAAGGCCCGGATGGCCAAGGAAGCGAAACATAGCGTGGCGGAGAAACGCGCCTTGAAACGACAGAGGAGGGAACGCGATGCCCAATCTCGTGCTTTGCAAGCCAAAGAGGCAGAAACCCAAGCGAGGCAAGCCGCAACAACACTCGCCTCTGAGGTTGGCACCGAGGAGAGGGGAGATGAGGAGAGGGGGGATGAAATGGCAGCCAAAGCCAAAGCCCTGGCCCGCGCTACCATCCCCATCGCCGGAGACGACACTGTTCTCCTCCTCGGAGAGGCGAATTTTAGTTTTGCGCGCTCGCTCGTTGGGAGGGGACACTCTGGACATTTGATCTGCGCGACAGCGTTTGATAGCGAGACGGAGACGATGGCGAAATATCCCGACGCAGAGGAGAATATCGCATATCTTAAAGCCAATGGAGTTCGAATCGCATTTAATATCGATGCGGGAGCCCTGGAGAAATCGCATAAAGTCGTTGGACGCGGGGCAAGATGGAGTCGCATAGTCTTCAACTTTCCCCATGTCGGTAAAGGAATCACGGACCAGGACCGGAATGTTCGTGCCAATCAAATCCTCCTTCTTCGAACACTTAAGAGTGTAGCGCCACTTTTAACCGTTGGACCAAGCGCATTTCCACTTCCCAAGAAAGGCAAGGATGGGTTGAAATCCAAACATAAAGCTCCAAAGAAGAGGGCCCGCTCTCCTTCTTTCTCGGATCACGACGAAGAAGAAGAAGACCAAGACGAAACACCGGTTCCAGCAAGTTTCACTCCGCCAGATAAACAGGGATCGTTACTCATCACACTCCTTGCCCAACCACCATATTCTGAATGGGAGTTACCCAAGCTCGCCAACCGTCCGCCACCGACATGTCCCGGAACAAGGGATGTACAGCCCCGATTCCGGGTGTTGAGGAGCTTTGATTTCGTGCCGGCCGCTTGGCCGGGATATGCCCATCGTCGGACTATTGGGTGGCGCGAGGGATTGAGTAAAGCCAACAATGAGGAGATTACAGGACGTCAAGGACGTGCCAGGACGTGGGAAATGGCAGTGTGGGATGGCGAATAGGATAGGTATACCAACATCCCTGATCTATAATCTTGTCCTGAAAAACAAAGCCACACGGGTTTAAATGTGTTAGGGATGCGTAATCCTCCCAACTAACGATCTTCTGTTTCTACTGTGCCTATTTACGTCGTTGAATGATCACGTCATGTAAGTGATGGGCCTGATGGGATAGGGAAGATATTTTTGTCCAGTTTTGTTGCAAGGATTTAAATATCAGGAAAGCTTGAGTTTCCCCATAGACAAGGCTTTCTAGGTTACAATTATGTACAGGTTTACTAGTTTATAGCCCCTTGATACTTAACCATGTGGTCTACAGATACGGCATTAGACATGCCTTGTATTGTGTCACCCATATCGCCCTCCCCGTCCGAATCAAAGCAAACACTCATCTCCACATCTCACATCTCACATCTCCCCATCTCCCATCCGACCCAACAACTATATCGACGAGTGACTCACCCGTCCGTGCATCGGCGTCATCGGAATGTGGTTACCCCATATCACCATGCGTACCGGCTCCCTCTCTCCCCGTTCCTCGGCCTCATCTCTACCTACCCACACTTCTCGTCGTTTCCGATCGCGTTTCATGCCACAACGCGCAGTCGTACGCGCCACCTTCGCCCTCTTAGCAATACTTTGTCTCTTGGCCTTACTGAGCCAAAGTAACAATTGGCGAACTTTCCCCTCTCCCTCTCCCCATAACACCCGCACACACCGGCCTGTCGTCGACAGTCGAACCCAACCCAATCATCGTGGCGTATCGCGAATCCCCCTATCAAACGGAGGGTATACAACAGGTCCTCTTCCAAGTTTGAAACAGGCTTTTAACCATCTTCATCCCCTCTTGAACCACATTAAGAATAATACCCCCGAAGTGCCTCCAGAACACGACATGACAGCACCCATCTTCTCTCCTTTCATTCCGGCCGAATTGGAAAAACGTTACGCCCACCTTACACCGTATTTGAAGAATGGCGTGGTAGTGCCAGAATCAGAGAAAAGAATACTCTTGGTGGCAGTGTGTAGACAAGTCGCGGGCATGTTGCCAGATTGGTTCGCAACGTATACAGTCCTCGCCGATTTCCTTGGTCCGGAAAGTCTGGTCGTCTCCCTTTTGGAAGGAAGTAGCCAAGATGGAAGTGGCGAGCTCCTCGCCGGCGCACTTAGGAAACACCTCCTTTTTATTGGCGTACCGCCGGAAAACATCTTCTTGAAGACACATACGCCTGCACCTGATTGGGAACACTTGCATCGTATCGAGGCGCTAGCACAGTTGCGTAATGATGCGATGGCGCCGATATTCAAGAGCAAAACTCCACACCTTGCCCCGGACGGACGTAATTGGACCCATGTCATCTGGCACAACGACGTGTATTTTGGCGCACAACATGTGCTCGAGCTCCTTCACCAGCATGAAATGCAGGATAGCGACATCACTTGTGGGTGGGACCACGCTGGCAAGTGGTTCTATGACGGGTGGGTTGGGCGCGACATGAGCGGCGACCTGTATTCGCCCTTCCCTGTGCCCAAAGAGGACGAGGACAAACCGGCCAAGGTTAGTTGGAGTGTGGGGGGGGGGGGGGGGGGGGGGTGGTTAGTTGGGTTGGGTTGGGGGTGGTTAATTGGGTGAGGGCAAGTCGCCAACACTGATGCCAGTTCTTTGTGTCGTCGCCTTCCACACGGGAAAGATTCGAGCGCACGGTCCCTTTCCAAGTGTTCTCTGGATGGAACGGCATGCTGGTCATGAACCCGACCCCCTTCGCACCGCCGTATAATGTTCGTTTCCGGCGCGGGACCCCACGACGTCCTGACCAGCACCAAGGCGAGGAGGAATGTCAGTCCAGTGAGAGCATGTTCTTAAACTGGGACTTTTGGCGGTATGGCTTTGGGCGCGTGCTCACTGTCCCTGGAGTACACTTGACGTATGGTAAGGGTGACGCACAGACGCGCGGCTGGGTCGTCTTGCCGCAACCAGACGACAAGTTTAAGGAGGAGGTGACCTGGATCAACGAGCCGCCAGCAAAGGTCCGGTGCCATGACTGGCCTGATAAACTGGGCAAGGTACGTTGAAGAGGGGAGGGATGGAGAGGAGGAGGGAGCAGATCTGACGCCAGGCGCACTGGGCATGGGGAAATGTACGCTGGACAGATGCACCCGCGTTCGAGATCCCCGAACCCGATACACCGCCACCGCCACCGGGCCGCTAGCCTGTCACTTCCAGGTGGACGACGAGGTAAAGCGCTACGCTTTGACCCAGACCAGAGACTCGGTCCCGTCCCAGACGGCGGGGACCACCCTAATGACCGCCATTCTGCACGCGTCCAAACAGGGCCGACGAAACGCGACGACACTGGGTTATCATTCCGCGCTGGCCGCTATGCATACCTGCCTATGCACACGTCAGGGAAAGATTGTAGCATCGGTACACTGTATTACGAGAAAACGAACGAAGGGAATACACAATCAAACGCAAGATTAAACGCCAAGCTTGGCTCTAAGGGCCGCAAAGATGCTGGTGATCTTGCGACCACCAAAGCCGAGCCACGCGCCAATCGCGACGAGGAGCACACCAATGTAAAGGTGGCGGCGGGCACGCGAGCGATCAAGCGAACGCTGCTCGTGCTCGACGCTGATCGGGCGGGGGAACTTGACATTTGCGCCCAAGAACCTGCGCACCATCTTCTTGTTGAAGTTGGGCGCATAGCGCGCCTTCTGGGCCAACTCGAGCCAGAGCGGGATCTCGATGACGGCTGCAGTCAGCTTCAAACTGCATTCAAACCAGCTCACCCTTCTGGTGCGAGAACGCGAGGAAACCGTAGTAGCCGTGGTAGCTGCCCCAGCCCGACTCGCCTACACCGCCGAACGGAAGGGTGCTCGCGAGAGGCGTCAGGCTAAAGTCGTTCCAGATGGCAGAGCCACTGATCGTCTTGTTGATGACTGCCCGTCAGCTACACAGGAACACGAACCAGCTCACCGTTGAGGAAGACCTTGCGGCTGCTCGAGCAGACGTAGAGCGCGAGAGGCGTTGGGCGCGCGTTGACGTACCGGATAGCGGCCTCGACGTCCTACGGGTTAGTGCTAGTTGCTCGGGCCACAGCTGCCAGACTTACGTCAACCGGGATAATGGGGATAATGGGGCCAAAGGTCTCTTCGGTAACGAGGGTGGTGGTCTCGCCCTCACCGTTGTGGTTCAGGCGCACAAGGTTGATGCCCATGCGGTTGCGCGACGGGTCCGTCTCACCGCGGTAGATGAGCTTACCCTCCTCGTCGACCGCCTCGATAACCTTGACGAGACGCTCGTAGTCGCGCGAGTTGCGGATACCCGAGGCGAAGTCAAACGAGTCACCGATGAGCGAGCGGTCAGAATTGGGAGGGTAGAACTCGTCGAGGCTTGGGGTAAGCGAAAATCATTCCTCACACGTACGTGTCCTTCATGGCCTTAACCAGCTCGTCAACGCGCTCCTTGGCGCAGAGCACGTAGTCAGGGGCGACGCAGACCTGGCCGGCGTTCAGCTGCTTCATGCTGAGCATGCGGCGCGCAGTGATAGCAATGTCGGCATCCGCCGAGACAATGACGGGACTCTTGCCGCCGAGCTCAAGCGTGGTCGAGGTGAGAGTCTGAGCGGCTGCAGTGGCAACAATCTTGCCGACCTGGCCAGAGCCGGTGTAGAGGACTGACGTCAGCTGGGCAGCACTTCCCTTTGCTCACTGTGGCCCCAGCGCTTCTGGAGGAGGGCCGTGGCCTGCTCGGGGCCGCCCATGACGAAGCCGTAAGCATCCGTGTCGAGGTACTTGGGGATAAGCTGCGCGAGGAGGGCGGATGAGGCCGGGGAATGCTCAGAGCCCTGATGTAAGCTTCCTATGCGAGGGTCAACTGACCTTGATGATAGCAGGGCATCCGGCCGAGATGGCCGCGATGAGCGGGCAGACGACGAGAAGCACAGGGAAGTTCCAAGCGCCGATGATCTGGGCGTAAGCAAAAGTCCTTTGGTTGTGTCTTTGGGGACGGGGCGCAACGTACCAGCGAGACGCCCTTAGGCTGCTTGACAACACGGGGACCTGTGGTTAGCTGAAGGCGAACAGAAGAGCTCACGAGCAAGCTTGAACGAGCCGGTTGCGTCCTTCGTCTTGCTCTCGTCGGCCATCCATTCAGGGAGACGCTTGATGGCAAGGTCGATGTCGCCGATGGCGGGCCAGACCTCGGTGAGCTCGACGTCGAATGGCTTCTTCTGGAGGTCGGCGGCGAGTGCCGCCTGGAAGGCTGGAACATTGTCCTGCATCATGTACGCGAGCTGCTTGAGGTTGTACAGGCGGAACGCGAGCGGGTGCGTCTTGTGGCTCGCAAACGTTGCCGAGAGGCGGTCATAGAGCTAGTGTCAGGGACGAGGAAGATAAGAGAGCCGAGGAAGGCAGCCACGTTGATTGTTCGGATCAGGTAGACGTACCTCATCGATCTCGTTGAGAGAGGTGTCAACGTGCTTGACGATGTCTGTCATGTTTGCGAAAGGTTAAGTGAATGTCAGTTATGGAGGGATAGAGATAGAGAATGTGAGAGTGTGAAGAAGGAAAGAGGAAGGATCGGGATGTGATTGATGATATAGTGGTTGAGCGATGGCGTGGTACCTTATACACTAACGGGAGACAAATGTGTCAGGTTACGGGCCAGATATTCACAATGGCGACCACCCAATCCATTACAAAATGACGACACTGATTAGGATCTAGCTCAAGTCCATCTACACTTTAGGTTTTAAGTGACCGGCCCCCGAGCAAACCGGTTGCCATACCCGCAATCGCCGCAAGCTAACCTGTTGCTGCAGCCGAGACGCGTAGACACGCCGAGATGGAGTCCTTTGGGGTCATCGCCGCCGGCGATTACGCACATGACCAACCTCAGACGGACTTGGTAGCACCTCTCCGATAATCGCTACATCTGAATCAAGCAACTTGCGATACAAGAGCTCTTCGGCGCGGACAATAGACAGCGTTTCGGCTATCCATTGCCGCTCGTTGTAGACCATCCTCCGACGCCGTTGATCCATC
The DNA here is from genome assembly GCA_030864385.1 of Cutaneotrichosporon sp. HIS471. Lineage (NCBI taxonomy): Eukaryota > Fungi > Basidiomycota > Tremellomycetes > Trichosporonales > Trichosporonaceae > Cutaneotrichosporon > Cutaneotrichosporon sp. HIS471. Next base: position 1,967,985 of record AP028240.1, on the reverse strand, counting down.
AGACCTCTCTCGGTCCGCCAATGACTATCATCACACTGAGTTTGAGCAAAACTGCGGTGTAAATCGGCCAATCTGAAAGGCGTCACGGCATCACGTATCGTTCGAGTTCCTCAAGTTCCTCGCGGGTGCCTCACTGTCGGGTTCTCCACTTGACCGAAGCGCGGTTGGTTGCAATGGCATCCGCATGGATCGGCTAAGGGAGAAAAGCAGGGTGTCATTTTCCTGACCGTTAGTGGTGGGGGAAACAAAGTGCAAAAAGAATCGCCTGCTTTCGCAGACTTGCTCGCACGCTGAGTCGAACAGCGGTTAGCTCAGATGAGGGAACACCACAACGAACTGTGATAACCACCTACACTATACGAGCCATGAGAGTTTTGATATTTCAGTTGGTTATAACCCATCCAGGGAACCGCAAAATGCTCCCTCAGTGCATGCGTCATATGACAGCCATCAGTTGCGTTGCGACCAGTATGGAATGTACCCAGTTCGGTAAGGTAACTAATGCATTGGACGTTGTGCTAGCTCATATCTGGAGCGAGGCGCCTAGCCAGCGCCGCTGTCTGCGCCCACGTCCTCGCCACACGCATCTGCTTGAATTCCGCAACCCGCTCCTCGGGAGGGTCACATTTAATGGTACAATGGCTCCCGCAGGAGATCCGCTCACGTGACCAGGGGAGATTGCGGAACCTGAGCGGTGGAAATTTCCAAGCCTCCGCTGTGACGTTGCTCACGCGAGCGTCCTCTGACGCGTCGATGGAGCTTCAACAGCTCAGGAGCGACAAGCGGATAGCTGGGAAAGGTTAACGGGATATAGGAGATTCAATTCAAGTAGGTTGGATGCATAGTGAGGGTTTGTGTCCCCCACACTGACACTTCTACTGATCTTCTCCTCCCTCTCCAAAAACGAACCACCTCTTCTCTCAAGAGAAAAGAAGAGGTCTGTAACTCTAGGTCACGACGGGGGTCGAACCCGCGATCTCCTGATGACGACCGGAATAACGGAATCGTAGTCAGACGCGATGCCATTTCGCCACGCGACCTTCGATGTTGGTTACGTCTCTGGAGAGTATATATATCCCAAACCGCACGGTTCGGCGTGATTCTCCCCCTTCTTCAAGGTCGGTCGCAGAACCCTCGTTTCGTCCAGCGAGTCAGGTTGGTGAGCAAAGTCTGCGGATCAATGACGCCCATCACCCTGTGTCTAACTGCGCGCAGGTACATGGCTTGTATGGCTGACGAGGGTCATGAAGGATACGTATGGACGGCTGGGATATCTGAGGGGGGTCAAGTCTACGGATAAAGGTATGTGTGTACGGCGCGGCGCACATAGGAAGGGTCTACAAATAGTAGGCGCGGGCGACGCCAAATGGTGGCGTTACGCCGCGGCAGCCACGAGGACGGGGGAAGTGACAGCGGGTACAGGGGCGTCGACGGCCCCGCCGACCGTCTCTGGGACACCGCCGCCCTCGGGGACAACAGGGGCGACAAGCTTCTCCCCGATGGCATCCGAGTTACCGTTGGTGATAGTCTCGCTGACCTCGAGGTCGTTTGGTGGCGCGAGGTTCGCTTTGATGTCGAGGCCATCGAGGTTGGGCATCTGGAGGGGTCCGGGGGCATAGCAGATGGTGCGCATGAGGTCAAGCTGCGCTCGCTGGAACCAAAGCTGCCGTTTCGGATTCCGGTGGGATCGGCAGGGGCAAAGTTGAGGAAAACGGAGGGGCGGGCGGAGAGAGCGAACCGCGTGAGCGAAGATAGTGACGAACGAGGAGACGGGCGCATACATGGGTTGCAGAATAGTACTTCCAGCTGGACCAGGGGAAGATCCAGCCTCCGAGACCGGGGATCGCCAACTTTGCGGGGTCGGCGACAATCTATCGTCAACGCAGCCAGGTATTGGACTCACCTCGTCGCGGAGCTCGACGAACGCCCCGACCTTGTCGGTAAGGATGGCCTTGATACCCCAGGATATGGCGGTACGCATCTCGCTGGGGTCATTGACCGTCCAGACACACACCTCCTTTCCGGCCGCGCGGACGTCGCTGATAAACTGCTGACCCTCGGCGCCAATCAGCATGGCAAAGGCCATGGAGAAGCCCTCGCACACGTCCCAGAAGTATTCGCGAGCGAGGGCCGGCGAGACACCGATGTGGTACCGCCGCAAGAGGGCGAGGTGCTCGTACGCTGGGCGGATGAAAATGGGGTGCCAGAGGCCCAGGATGAGACGTGGCGCCAGCTTGATCTCCCAGTCGGGTTGCAGCTGGATGATGCGCGCCATCTCAGGCTGCGGTGAGCTCACCGTCCGAAGCTCGTACAGTACTTACAAACATGACATTAGGGTCATTCTGCATCTTGCAGTCAATGTTGAGGATAACGTGCTGGTTCTCGGGCTCCATGATGAGCGAGATCAGCTCCTCGAACAGGGGGATGGGCTGCACCGGCTCTTTCTTCGTCCGCACATGCCTGCGGTGAGCGGGGGGGGGGGGGGGGGGGGAGAGAGGGCCGCGACGGGATGGGGAGTAGGGGTGGGGGAAGGGGTAGGGGTGGGGGAGGGGGCAGGAGAACGAGTGGCATCAGTGTGACAAGCGGATGTGAAGAGGAACGCTGACGCACTCGATAGTACCGTGCCACGGCTGCGAGCGAATCGTGCCAGCCCCATTAGTCGTCCTATCAAGCGTCGGGTCATGGAACATGAGCACGACCCCATCCGACGTCATGTGCACATCTACCGTCAGCCCTCTCCCCAACTCTACCTACCGCTCTCGATACCGACTGCTCCCTCCTTGATGGCCGCGCGGAAGCTAGCCAGCCTGGGGTGTTAGTCCCCGGCGCCAAGTCGCCTACGTGTTCTCGGGTAGGAAGGCCGATGCGCCGCGGTGGCCCCAGCACTCAATGTCCTTGGGTTCGTAGAATGGGGTAGGCATGGCTGTGCAAAGGAGGGAACGGCCAGTGGCAAGGAGGGATGAGGATGAGTTAGTGGTGCAAGTCAAGGTGATTGTTGTCAAAGTGGTCGTGGTGGAGGGCTGTACGGCATGTGGGGAGAGCAACTGAGGCCGACGGTGACACGTAAACCCAGGTACTCACTTAGAATAGATCTATGAGCTACAAGCCCAGAAACGGAAAAAGGGTTGACCAAGGTGCATATGTAACATGGCAGCGTAAGCCACAATCCCGATTTACGGCCGGAGGCCCCCCGAATGGTGAACCATGGCTCTGTATGCTTGACTCACCTTACCTCGTACGTTAGGATGTCTGCCAATGCAAGAGATATGACGAGATTATGGCGCGTCCCCAAGCGATCACTCGTGCGATTGCCGCATCAGATAGCGCATTGTGATGACTGGCCATCAACGGGCGGTTCACTATTCACGGTTCACGACAGCCGGTCATCTCCGGCCTCCCCATTCGCAACCTAGTGACATGGAGAGGAAGCAGACAATCTCGACGCATCTGATTTGCAAGACGGATTCGACGTGATAACGTTGGCTGACAGTACATTTACTGATGTAGAGATGAGTGTATGAGTGAAGTCGAATCCACGGAAGTAGCGGCGTCATGTTCATGTTGAGCAAATCGGGCCCCTTATCACATTACCGGCCCACTTTGACACCTTACCTTTGCTCAACCACCATGACCCAAGACCTGGCCCCCGCCATCCCCTTACCCCCGCTCTTACGGGTCGCAGTAGTCGGCGCCGGCGGGCCCTCGGGTCTCGTCGCCGTAGCCCAGCTCCTTGCGGCAGGAGTTGACCCGTCTTTAATCCTGGCATTCGAATCACGCAACAAGGCCGGCGGGGTATGGAACTTTGATGCCGAACCAGGACACCAACATGTCCATTGGCGGAAAGACGGTCCGCCAGTAGTCCGTTCTAATGCAGAACTCGCAGCTCATGGAGCCATTGGACCTTCGGGTATGTCTGAAGATGGAATAAGCTGAGATGAGCCATGTACGATCGACTACGCACCAACCTCCCAAACCAGATTATGAATTACCGTTTCTCACCTTTCGTAAAGGACACACCGGTCTTTCCGACACATCAACAGGTCGCAGCGTACCTCCAGGATTACTCTAAGCGGCACAACCTTAATGATGTGATTAGGTGGGGCGTCCGCGTTACCAGCGTATACCATACCCCAGGTGGAGGTGAGGCCGACAGGTGGACCATCGAGACGACGGAGGGAACGGATACTGTGTCCCACGTCATCTTCGCGAATGGCCACTATAATGAGCCGTACCTCCCCTCCATTCCGGGGCTTGACGCTTTCACGGGTCAAGTGGTACACGCGCGGTGGTGGCGAAACCCGCGCCACTTCCGGGATGAGAATGTTGTGGTGGTCGGCTCGCGCGCCTCGGGGAGCGACATTGCGCGTGAACTCGCGCAAGATGACGAGGCGATCGACGTGCCGGACGGAGCGGACGGAGCGGACGAAGCTGGCGGCAGTGGGAGCGGCGCGCGTACAATTTACCAGAGCGTGAGGGGGTACAAGCCCGGCGACAAGGTGTGGGACGACGCGCTTCCATGGACGAAACGGATCCACGTCGTCCCCGAGATTGTTCAGATCGAGCCATCTCCATCCGGAAGTGTCCTCGTCCTCGAGGACGGACAGAGACTCAAAGGGATCAAGGCGATCGTGTTCGCAACCGGATACCTCTTCTCGTATCCCTTTGCCACCAAGGCGCCCTTCGACAAGTATCCTCTTACGACGAGCCTCGCACCAGCCGAGGACGGGCTGCCCGCAGCTGGAGGACAGGATATTCGTAACCTCAATAACACGGATACATTCTATGTTCCCGATCCCACGCTAGCATTGATCGGTTTGCGTGAGTCCAAGTACTAAAAGAGGCTGACTCTAGATTATCAGGTTAACCCTTTCCCGCTTGGTGAGGCTACGGCACGCCTCATCGCCCGCTCGTTCACCCGAGGCCAAGTACCCCCCCTCCCGCCCCTTTTACGGTTTACGGACCGGCCGGGCGAGGTCAAGATCGGCGCACCGGCCGAGTTCGATAACCAGGACGCTTGGCTGCGCGCGATTGGCGAAGGCGGCGACGAAGGGACGCCAGAGTGCTGGCCTCGCAGCTCCGAGGCGACGCGTGAGGCCCGCGTCAATGCGCTCAAGATGCGTAAGGTCGAGTTGGGGTATTAGAGGATCTAGAGATGTCAGGGATAGACTACAGTGAGATGGATTAGTCTCTCGCCGAGGAACAGCAGCGGCGCGACATGGGATACATACGTGACACCACCATTAGCCCCACAGACATAGTCTACGCAGAGGAGAAGCTCACACACCCAAGTGCCCAGCTCACGCCTACTCGCCCTTTGCATCATCGTCGCCGCTATTACACCCAAGTGCCCAGCTCACGCCTACTCGCTCTTTGCATCCTCGTCGCCGCTCTTCTCGGCCCAGTACTCGTCGCTGTTGGCAGATCCGAGCCTCGCGCCCCGCCCGCGGAGGAAAGGCACAACCTCACGCGCATGCCGAATGCCCTGCTCCCACTCGCGCTCGTACTCGCCCAACCGATCACTTGGCACCACCGCCGGCTTGAGCACCTCGCCACCGTATCTCTCCGCAAGCCAGAAGCTCGCCTTGAGCTTGGTATCCTCACCCTCGAGCTCGAGCAGAGTGCGCCCGAGGTCGCGCGCGGCCTCGACGCGCTGACGCAGGACATGGCGCACGAGCAGGCGAGACGGCAGGTGCAGGGGACGCTTGTACTTCTCGCGCGGGGTTCCGGGGGGAAGGCCCGCGACGGCTGGCGGGTTGGGAGCGAAGGACGCAACGTCATCCACAAAGCTCTGAATCGACATCTCGACACCAGGACCGAGCCACACACCGACCAGAACGCGCCAGGCGGCGATCAGGCGCTTCAAGCTATTGTCAGCGACGACTGCGGCGGCTGACTCACCCGTTGTAGTTCTGGTCGATTAAGGCGGCGTGGTACTTGATCAGGAGCCAGACGGCACCGGCGGCCATGGGGATAGCCAGGGGGATATTCCAGAAGAGCCAGAGGAAGAATAAGAAGAAGATGGGGTACATAACGATGCTGAGGAAGAGGCCGAGGAAGACCTTCATCTGGGCGCGCGTCTCCTCCTCGTCCTCAGCTAACGAGGCGCCAAACATCCCGATTGCGTAAACAGGAATGTGGAAAAGGAATGGGATAACGAAGAACGGGAACTGGGCCGAGCTCACGATCGTGTCCTTGATTAGGATCGCGAGCGTTCGCAGGCGTCCCGGCACCGGGACGGGCAGCGCGGGGTCGAGATCCTTGGGAAGAGGAAGGTCAGTGAGTGACGCGTTCGATAACCGCGTGGAGAAGAGGAGCTGGTGGTACCGCACCAGCGTGGCCTTGAGGCGGTCGATGCGGTCGTCGTCTGTCGCAAAAAGGTCAACGAGGGTCTGCGCGGCGTCCGCATAGTCGGCAAGCGCGAGATTGTCCTCCTTGCGCCACAGGAGCTCGGTCGCCATCTTGGCAGCGTACATCGTGTCCCAGTCGGGCGCGTTGACGGTCATCTTGTGCATCTCGAGCTCCATGCGCTTCGTGAGTTGCTTAACTGTCGCCTTGCGGAGTGCGTCATCGCCGTTCAAAAAATCGTCTTTGTATTCGTCCATAGAGATCACGGGACCGTAGGTGACTGCCAACCGCGAACGGTATTTGGACTTGTTGCAGTACGCGATGCCGACCGGCACGACAACGGCAGGGCGTCCCTCCTTGACGCCCGGGTTGTCCTCGGTACCGTTAAGATAACGTACGTACTCGAGTGCGGCCCACGACGTCCCGTCCTTGATGGGAATCAGATGAGGCTCGGTATGCGAGGTGCCTTCGGGGAAGACACCGATGCACTCGCCTTGTGCAAAGGCCTCGAATGTACCGCGGAACAGTTGCTGGTTGTTCTTATTCTTCCGGTCGACGGCTGCTGTCAGCTGAATCTTTAAATGCAGATGCACGGATGTTGCCTGCGTTCGTCAGGAGTACCTTCATGAACGGATTCTTGAACAGCGAGTCCTTGACCTGGAGTCAGCGAGGCGACGCGTCTTCCTCACCCAGTAGTGAAGGAAGTGGCGATGGGGGATGGTATTGCTCAGAACCGCGGGCTGGGGTCAGTTAGAGCGTCAGTTGTACACACGTCAATGGCCATGTTCGTGTGCGTGCACGCGCTGGAGTCAGTTCCATCACGCTGACGGCGTACAAGATGATCGGTCCCTCGTCTGGTACATTCTCTGAGCCGTACACCTCAATCTTGCGGAAGAAGGATGTGATAGCGCTGCCGGCGAGACGAACGAGGGGCTCATGTGTGAAGCCAAACGTCATGGTTGCTGGTTACGAGCAGTGTTGGGTATAGATTAATAAGATATTGTCAAGGTGGTTGTTGAGTTTAGGTCAGTGATGGTCATTTGCTTTCATTTGATCGATTAAAGGAGGTTTGCCTCCACTTGACGGTCTTGCCATCACCTTCCCTTCCTAACTCTTTGACCCTGACCCCACGCACATTCAACTCTCTCGTGGGTAACGCCAATCTCAATCTCGGCTCATCTAATCCCCGGCCACGTGGTACAATGACATAAAATACAAACTATTACTTGAGAATAATAAATTTCAGATCTGTCTTTAGTAATGAGCCCCGCGGTGGAGGGTTGTTAATGTAAACCCACCAGTGAATTTTGAGTACACACTTTTGTATCCCCAACCAACAATGGCACAAGACAAGGACACCAAAGGTACCCTTCCAACCCTCATCGCTGGCAATCACTGACTCCAGCCCTCGACGCCGCAATCCTCGCGTACCTCGCCGCCCGCGGCCTCACCCGCTCCACCAAGGCGTTCGAAAAGGAGGCGGCCGCCGCGTCCGGCGGCGACAAGGACGCTCTAGAGACGGCTTGGGCGGCGGTCAGCAAGGCGACTGCTGCGGCTGCGACCGCTGCTGCGGCCATTGATGTCGAGATGGGCTCTGACTCGGACTCGGACTCGGAGTCTGACTCTGACTCGGAGTCTGGTTCGGACAGTGACTCGGATTCGGACTCGGACGACGAGACGAAGAGCGAGGGCACCGTGGAGGCCGTGGTTGCTATGGCTGCCTCGATCCGTGAGAGCGCCGTTGCTGCCGCCGTCGCTGCCGCCGCTGCGATCCCTCTGCCCGAGTCTGGCTCATCCAGCTCGGCCTCGAGCTCGAGCTCGAGCTCGAGCTCGAGCTCGTCTGGCTCGGACTCGGATTCGGACTCTAGCTCTGACTCTGACTCGGACTCGGATTCGGGTTCGTCTTCGTCTTCGTCGAGCTCTTCCAGCTCGGACGACGAGGATGACAAGCCCGCCGTCAAGGTCGTCCAGGTCGTGGTCAAGCGCGAGTCGTCTAGCGGCAGCTCAACCCTCAAGGAGAGCAAGAGCAGCTCTTCCGACAGTGACAGCGACAGCGGTGACGAGAGCGACTCGTCATCGTCTTCTTCTTCGTCTTCTTCCTCGTCGTCGTCGTCGTCGTCGTCGAGCTCGTCCTCGTCGTCTTCCTCGTCGAGCTCGTCGTCCTCTTCTTCCTCGTCGTCTTCTTCGAGCTCTTCGTCCAGCTCGTCTGGGTCGAGCTCCTCCTCCTCCTCCTCCTCCTCTTCTTCTTCTTCCGAGTCGGAGGCCGAGCCCGAGACCAAGTCTGGTCTGGGCGCCAAGCGCCGCCGTTCGCCCTCCTCCTCCTCCTCCTCGGACGACAACAAGAAGCGCAAGGTCGACACCCCTTCCACGAACCCTTCCACCTCGTCGGACTCTTCTACGGCCCAGGTTGCCCCAGCGGACGAGTGGACGCCGTCCAACTCGTTCCCTCCTTCGGGCACGTCGACCCCCAACGGACCCAAGGGCAAGGGACGGCCGCAGAACGCCCGCTTCGAGCGCATCAAGTCGAACAACGTCAGCTTCCATGACCAGCGGCTGATGGATAACTCGTTTGACGCGCACGTCCGTAACGGCGCCTCGAACAATGACTTTGGAGCGCGCGCGTCTCGCGACCTCATCGTTACTCGTGGGGCCGGGTTCCGGAAGGAGAAGAACAAGAAGAAGCGCGGGAGCTACGCCGGTGGAGAGATTACGCTCGCTACAAACTCGATCAAGTTTGACGACTGAGCGTTTAGAGTTTTGTATCCACCACCTTACGCGCCAAGCCAAGGTGCACTGCTGTGCTGCTGCAATTTATGTAGCTGCAGCTCATACCCGTCCGGTTATTTGTAGTATGCATAGAGATCCTATACAGAGCCCGAGAGGCTATTGGGGCTTGATGCGTGATGGGTGCGAGTGAAGCGTTTTGATGGGCCGTGAGGAGACGGGATGCTCTGATGGAGCCAAGTGTGCTATGAGATTTACGTTGGCCGGCGAGTAGCCCTCCACCGCCGCCATGGACGGGAATTATGGTCGCTGGCCGTCGAGCTGGTGTCCTGTGATAGGCACGGAAGAGACTATGCGCGTGGCTATACGACCGGGCGCAAGCTCCCCATTGCCGCGCCGAGGAAACAAGCCCAAGCCGGCAAGTCGAGCAGGATGGCACGGGCAAACACTGCCCTCCTCCACCGCCAAGCCGCATTCGCTCGTACGTAATCGTTGGGTGCCGAGACGAGATCGCGCACAACCCTCTGGAGGTAAGGTTGGATAGCGAGGTGTGCGGCAGTGAGAGCGAGGCCTGCCAAATATAAAGTTGAGGGGGAACGCCAATCGATCGACCAGGCTGCCGAGGTCACCACAGAAGCACCGCCCAAGGCAGCTGGGTTTGGTTGGGTAACTGGGACGGAGGTTGACGAGTGTATCAAGTTCATGGCGGCTCCAACCACGGCTGCCAGGCCAGTCGTGTTTGCCTCGTATAAGGAAAAGAGAGCTGCTAGAGGTGATGCGCGCGATTTGGGGGTAGGAGCTGGGGCAAAGTCTAGGAAGAGGGTGTGGTCGATGTTGGCCCAGACTGTACATGTTGCTGCTAGGAGGGGGGACATGCGGAGGAGGGTTGAGGGGTCGAAGATTGTGCGGGACGCCATAGTGGCGGGGTAGCGGGTGGGCCCGCAGAGATAGAAGATGGAGAGTGGGACTTTGAGGACGATGAGAGACGGCGGAGATCAAGCTATGCTATGCGATGTGATGTGAGATGAAGGATGGAGATCTCAAGATGTCGGGCGTCAGCAAAGGATCGCCGCCATATGATGGGCTCGGCCGGAATGTCCGTGCCTGAAATCGTCAGTGGGGGCCGGCAATGACTCTTCTTCCTTGATCTCCTCTTTTACACGGGATACAACGCTGAAACCATATGCATACACAACTACTGCCCAAACTCGAGTTTGAAATGCGCCGCCATACGATCCTTGACCCGCTGGTCCTCTTCTGGATCATGTTCATAAATCCCTCGTCCCGTCTTTGAGCCCAGATCGCCGCGCTTCACCGCCTCCTCTATAGCCTTGGGAGTAGTCCTATCAGCTGCGAGAAGTGGGAACAGCTGTCCCGTCACAGCTTTCCAAATATCCATCCCCCCAAGGTCAGTGACCATCATGGGTCCCGCCGCCGCCCACCGGCTCCCGAGGCCTGCGCGAACGACTAAATCGATATCTTGGGGAGAAGCGATCCCTTCCGCGGCCAAAGCGTAGGCTTCACGATAAAGAGCAGCTTGGAGGCGGTTGGCGACGAATCCGGGTACAGCGCGGTTCAGGACGACCGGAAGCTTGCCCGCCTTCTCCATTACCTCCTTTAGCTTCTGAAGAGTCTCGGGAGCGGTTTGGGGGGCCGGCACGATTTCGACTAATGGTACAACAGCGGGGGGGTTGAAGAAGTGTGCGATGGCGAATCGGGAGGCTGGTTCGAGGGCGGCGGCGAGCTGCTCGGCTGGAAGACTCGATGTGTTACTCGCTACTATGCAGGTTGCGTTGAGGGCCGAAATGCGGCGATATACCTCTTGCTTGATTGCCAGGTCCTCTGCGATTGCTTCGAGTACCAGGTCCGCTCCGACTACCGCTTCGTTTAAGTGAGTTGTGGTGCGGATGCGCGTGTCCAGCTTGGCGAGGGCGTCAGGGCGCACGTCCCATGACACGACGGTGTGTCCTGCGTCAGCGAGGACTTGGGCCATTCCGGCGCCCATCTGGCCCGCGCCGAGGACTGCGACCCGCAGCGGGTTCGGGTCCGTTGGCATCTGCTGTCAGCTGTCAATAAAAATCTAACTCACCTTGTAGATGGAGAACTGGTTGGTAGTTTGGAATGGACCAACAGTACGTGGTAATGCGGAAGGATGCGGTGGTCGTCATTTCAGGCACGCCGGTATAATCGGATGTGGAGGTCGAGGCACGGTGGGCAACTTGTTGGTTGCGATCAGAACGGAGGTCCAGAGTTAGCAACAAACCACCAGCAACTGTCTTGGAGCGCGGTTCTGCTGTTAGCTGTAAGCGGTGCTGATATCGCCAGCTGGTTAGCTGTCAGTAGCTCAGCCACCAGCCCACCCGCTCAGTTGACAACATTGCATACATGCCTCGAGCGCCTCAACCGCACACTACCGTGTCTAGCCTGGGAACCCGTAGAGATGAAAGAGAGAATTTGGTTGACTTCCGATGATCCAATAATCTATACCGCGTCCCCCGCGGATTTTAGAGCTTGGCCTTGGACTTGCGCGTGACGGTCGCCTCGATAAAGCCCGATGGGTCGGCAACAGGGTGGAAGACCTCGGCGCCACCCTCGTAGCCGAGGCCGTTCTCGAGGCCAAAGGCCGTGAGGTTGATGGGGATAAAGTGCTTGTTGGGGAGCGAGTACGAAATGGACTCGATGACGGGGCAGTGCTTCAGGATGAGCTGCTGGGTGTTGTACATGGTAGCCTGGACTGAAGCCGACTCGTCGGTAGCAAAGACCTCGAGCGTGTCACGGCGGACAATCTCGGCGACCTTGGGGAGGTTGAGGGCCTTGCCGATCGCCCCAATGTTGTCGATCGTGAGCGGAATCCTCGGGAGAGGAACAGAGTACCAGCAGTCGACGTCGGTTGAGAAGATGCGGTCCTTGACTGCGACGAGAGTGGTGTACTCGTCAGTCCAGAAGTTCTCAAACGAAGAGCCCGAAGTCTTGGCGACCGAGAGGTCCCGGAGACCGCACTTGAGGTCGGCCTTGAGGTTCTTCTTGTCGGCTGCATCGACAAAGCACGAGACCTGCTGCTTCTCCTCGCCATCGCGGACGAATGACCACTTGTGGGGCTTTCCCACGACAGGGATACGGGTCCACTTGTGGGTGGTGAGGTCGACGTAGGCCTTGTTGATGTGGTCGTAGCGAGTCGCAAAGTGAGTGGCAATGTGGAGCGCGAACATGCCGGGGTCAAGGACGTGGGGCGAGGTCTTGGCGATGACATTGACAGTGTTCTTGACAGTGTCGGTGGGGACGACACACTTGTTGTCGGCCTCGGTGTACGAGCTCTCAATGTCACCGTCGAGGAGAGCGCGAACGGTGTACTCGATGAACGAGTGGCGCTCCTGGCCGTAGATGTTCTCGCGAACAACGCGGGCGACGCGGACGAGGCGCTTGCCTGCAGGTCAGCACAAGTCGGAGAGTGAGAGCTTACCGTAGCGGTGAGCGGAGACGTAACCGGGCTCGTTGGAGGGCGACATTGCTGCTGAAGTGTTTAGGTTGGAGAGGAGTAGAGGTGATGGCTAGAGGCAGAAGAAGAGACCGGAGGAGTGGTTGGTTGTGAGAGCGGTGATGAGAGTTTCCGCGCGAGGTATTTATGTGAATCACTCTTTCTCTGGTGATGGGAGGCAACGAGACCTCGGTGGGGTGAGAAACAGAAGGCACACGGGGTGGGCAAGCGTGGGGAACCGCGGTATAGACGGTAACTTGGGCGTTATCAGGTGACCCCCCTGTGGCCCGCCCTCGTCTTTCTAGCCAGTCTCTTTGTTCGAGTTCCAAACCGGCAACACCGGGATAGAAATGACATAGAATCGACCATAATGACATAGACCTCTTGCATAATGACATAGAGTCGTCGAGTAATGACATAGAATAGAGAAACATGACATAGAATGAGGCGACGATTTCCAATTGCCTATGCTGTTGATAGCCCTTATCCAGATGCTTCAAGAGCCGAAATGGCGCAAGGGCTCAACTCTCACCGTACGCAGTCCCGATATCATCGGGCTTCATTGTTAACTTTGGTGAGATTGAATAACACCTCCGATGTCATCGCATTTACTTTAATTACCAGATCCTCGCTCGGATGATTTGACCCCGAGGCCAACTCAGGCACGATAAGTTTCGGCTAAACCGGACGGAGCTGGCCGGTCTCGACTTTCCTGCGACTTCGGCGGAATGCCTCTGGCGACGTCGACTTTGGGACTAAAAAGGCTTTGGGAAACCGCCAGAGCCCTAAACTCTCCTCGACCTCGGCGAACATGTATGGTCAGCATGGGACAACGTGATATGCGATAGGCAGAAGATCACCAAGCTGTAGTGCCAACGATGATCCTGATTGTGCCTGGTTCTGGAATGTTCAGTTATGGAGAATGTAGTTTGCATCAGTCTGTGCACTCATCCTAACATTATCTCTTGCCCATCAACCCGATCCCGGAAAACCACCGCCCCGCCGACGTCGAAACGAGCTCCAGGCCTCTAGCGAGCCTTGGGTGGCTTGAGGCTACCGATGCAGCCGAGCTCAGTCCCCAAACGTATCGACATATCGGCATGTAGGCCGTCCTGATTGTCAGCTGCTGGCCGATTGCCTCTGGACGTCTAAAGCGGTGAGACGCCTGCTGAGATACAGTATACCAGAAACACGCATTTGTCGCGTATCGACCCGTGTGCAAGCCGACTCGCTGACGCAACGGTGTCAGAAGCGGCGGTCGACCCTCAACCTCCACAGTCCCACGGATACACTGGAGCCAACAGCGTTCCAAGATAACGCAGCTATCAGTGGCCTCTGTACAATATCAGTTTGCTCTTGTTCCGGTGGCCACAGCTACAGTATGAGGACGATATTCAGTCGCCCCTATCTGCAGTCGTTCAAAATGATGCTGTCAGTTATCCTTTGGTACCGGGGACCCTTTCATATCCATTATGTTCCTGTATAACTGGGTCGCATCGTTGCGTCAAAGTGGTTGACGTGGTCAACAGGACTGCTGTACTGTGCTGGGTCAATGTTTGAACTTGACGAGGTTGGGGAGGTGCTGGACGGAGATCAACCACACCTCCGGAGACTTGTATTACCACGTGTTTGCACGTGAGAGATAAAGCCGAGACCCTGATATTATTGTAGAGTTGGCGAGGTTGGCTTGTGGATCCGCGGGTTCATTTACAACCGGTTTAGGCATATCCTAATTCAACTGCTACCATCGCCAACGGCCTCCCTGCTTTTCCTTCAACTCCTACTTCTCGACTTGTCCATCTTCTTCTCTCCATCACATCAAAATGCTCGCCGCCATCGCCCGCCCTGCCCTCCGCTCTCGTACCGCCTACGGCGCTGCCGTTGGCGTTCAGCGCCTCATGTCGACCAAGAGCGACGGCATCAACACCATCACCATCTTTGGTGCTGGTCTCATGGGCGCCGGCATTGCTCAGGTCTCGGCCCAGGCTGGCCTCAAGGTCATCCTCACCGACGTCACTGACAAGGCGCTCGAGAACGGCTTGAACATTATCAACAAGTCGGTCGCGCGTGTTGGCAAGAAGCAGCAGCCCGACGACATTGAGGGTTTCACTAAGAAGGTCCTTGCCAACATCACCACCACCACCGATGCGTAAGTCTCGTTTAATCTAGAGAGATCCAACTGACAGCCAGCGACCAGGCCGTTGCGTCGACCGACCTCGTGTGCGAGGCCATCATCGAGTCGATCAAGGTCAAGCGCGACCTCTTTGCCTACCTTGACAAGAAGGCTGGGTGAGTACGCCTATAATTGTAGGCTGACCCTAGCGCCAACACCATCTTCGCGTCTAACACCTCGTCGCTCGGCATCTCCGAGATCGCCGAGAACTGCACCGAGGAGCGCAAGGCCCTCTTCGGCGGTCTCCACTTCTTCAACCCCGTCCCCGCCATGAAGCTCGTCGAGGTCGTTCGTACCGACAAGACCAGCGAGGCCGCTTACCAGGCCCTCTTTGACGTGACCAAGCGCATGGGCAAGGTCCCCGTCGCGTGCAAGGATACCCCCGGCTTCATTGTCAACCGCCTCCTCGTTCCTTACCTCCTCGAGGCCGCCCGCATGATTGACCGCGGAGACGCCACCAAGGAGGACATTGACATTGCCATGAAGCTCGGTGCCGGCTACCCCATGGGCCCCTTCGAGCTCCTCGACTACATTGGCCTCGACACTACCCAGTTCATCGCTGACGGCTGGGTCGACAAGGCCAAGGCCGGTGTCCTCCCCGAGGCCCTCGTTGAGCCCACCTCCTCCATCCTCGAGCTCGTCAACAAGGGTGAGCTCGGCCGCAAGAGCGGAAAGGGCTTCTACGACTACACAAAGAAGTAATCGGTCATAGTGGCGTAGTGGAACAGTAAAACGAGCATAGGACCATCTGGAGCATGCATTGCGTCAGTGTGTTGGTGGAGTCGAGCGAGGTGGTGCCTGGGTGGTGGAGGTTGAACTGGCCCAGTTTAGCGTGGAGAGAGACGAGCCGCGGGCTTGCATGGTCTGTATCTTATCTCTTGAGCTTGTCTGTACGAGATGCGTTCACGTTGTCTCTGGTGCACTTTTGCATTGCGACGCGCCACATCGGCGCCAATCATTCATAGACGATCCGTGACTCGGAATTGGTCGCGTCGGTGGAGGTTGACTGGACCCGAACAAGTCGTCACCACACACCAAACACTCCAACAATGGACCCAGCCCTAGTCGATCTTGACGTTTATCTCGCCGACCCAACATCCGCTGCGGCTCAGACAGAAGCCCAACGCGCGGCCGAGTCATTAATCCTGACGGGTGCGCTTGTTGTCCGCGACTCTCGCGCGCCAAAGGAGGCGAATGACCGCTTCCTCGACCTCTTCGAGGACTACTTTTCGCAGCCCGACGCCGTGCTACGCACAGACGAACGGCCTGAGCTGGGATACCAAGTCGTAAGCCACAATCTGAACTGGCTGACTGACATAGGGCGTGACCCTCGAGAACACGGAGAAGCCAAAGTGTGGGCGCGATGATGAATGTTTACAAGTCATCGCTGCACTCGACCCCATCGAGCGGCCCCTCGACCTCAGCGGGCACGCGGCTGATCCTAAGTGCCGGTAAGTCATTGAATATCACCGTTGATACCAGGTTTTTCCATCGCATGACCGAGAGACCACCATACGAGTCCAAGTTTCCATACTCGACCGCGCCGAATGTCGTCCCGGCCACTATGGAGAGTTGGGAGATACGCGTTGATGAGTGGGGAACACACATTAAGGAGGCGTGAGTTGTCACACTGAGTATAATTGACAGAAGGGTGGAGGGGGTGGCGCGTATGGTTGCTGTTGGACTTGGGCTCGAGGAAAGCACTTTCCTCGATGCGGGCCGGTATGGGTCACATCTGCTGGCTCCAACTGCTACTGACCTCGATAAATATGGCGAGCTTAACACGTAAGTCTCACGAGGCTATTGATCTAATGGCAGCATATTCGCTGGCTTCCACACCGATCTCAACTTCCTCACCATTCACGGACAGTCGAGATACCCCGGATGTAAGGTCGACCGTGGCATAGCTGACACAGTAAACATATGGGCGCGCAACACGGGGAAGCGCATTCCCGCTAAGGTGCCCGAGGGTTGCCTGCTCGTGCAGGCGGGCAAACAGTTGGAGTGGCTCAGCGGCGGCCTCATCAAGGGTAGATGACTGCTGGGCGATACGCGTAGCTAACGGCAGCGGGTTTCCACGAGGTGATCTGTAACGAGGCGACTCTGGCTGTATGTGAGTACGCGAAAATGCTGACTCCAGGCTCTCAAGCGCCGCAAGGCTTCCCACCCCGACCGCCCGCATATCCGCATCTCGTCCACCTTTGTGAGCTATGGAGATCACGTTTACAGCTGACACCAGTTCTGGCACCTCACGCCTGACTTCCACCTCGAGCCGATGCCCGATCTCAGGGAGCGCGCCGAGAAGCGCTTCGGCCCACAGAAGGAGTACGGAGCGATGCTGGTAGGCGACCAGGTCCGACAGTGAGCTTGGATTGGTATGCCATCAAGCTGACACTAGGGAGCTGGGCCTCATCGCGCTCATGTCGTAACTGTCGTAGTGTCATGTACCCTACTTGTACCTAATACAATTTCTTGCTGCTCTCCATCTCCTCTAGCTGCGCGACAAGCTCGTCCATCGGGTCAGCCTCCTTCTTTGGGGAAGGCATTGGCGGGCATGCTGCTTTGAGCGCTCCATCGCGGTGCGTGGGCATCAGCATTGCCGCAGGGTTATACCCCGGCGCGACTTTATGCAGCGCAGCCTTCTCGCGCTCCTCCTCCTCGGCCTCGCGGGCGTGGAGGATGGCGGCGTTGCGCGCGCGCCGTTCGGCAATCGCGACGTGCGGTGGCGGCTGGAGCGAGACGACGTGTTGCTCGAGCGTGAAGGGATAGACGAACTGCTATCAGCGAGAATGACTCAAGGCGCACGTAGGCCGTAATGTCATCTGGAAGGGGGTGAATGTCCGAGGGCAGCTCGATCTGGTGTCAGCTGTTCTCATAGGACGGTAGCTCACTGGTGGTGGGAGCCAGAGGGAAGGCGACTTGATGAGCGGCACCGTCGCCGCTGCCGCGTACTGCTGCGAGATGGGCCCTGGAGTTAGCGCGTTTGATGAATTAGCTTACCTATTTGTGATGCGGACATTGGAGATGAGCAACAACAACACCAAGTCAATACGTTGAACAGCAACAATGACGCACCGCTCTGGCACCATTAGCCTGAAATCCCAATTCGTTAATGGTGCTTATGATTAGCGGGACCAGATCTCAAATCGAGTCACGGTTGTCTGAATGTCTGAATGTTCAACTGACTTGTCTGTGCGATTCTCGAGCGATTCACAAAAGGTCTCCATCAACAACACTACGACCATGGCCGCAGAGGTGAGCTCTTCAAACCCGTCAAAGCTGACGGCAGACCAAAGTCGACCCAACTGGGAAACTCGTCGAGGCGCTCGTCGTGCGTCTGCGCCGGAGGTGAGCTCCTCATCCATCAGAAGCTGACAGAAGGCAAATCGTCGGTTCGCGCAATGTCGCGCTCGCGACCGCGGCGTTGATGCAGAACGTCGTTCGCAGCATGCGTTTCAGCACGATTGACGAGCTCATCGAGGCGATCCGCAGCATTGGCAAGCTGCTCAACGAGGCCAACTCGAAGGGTATGTGAATGGGCCTTCCCTCGGCTGCTGACACTAGAACTCGCTTCGGGAAACATCGTGCGGCGTATCATCAAGCTCATTCGTGAAGAGTATCGCGCAGCTGCGGCTGCGCACCTGTCCCAGCCTTCCTCCGTTCCCGGTACCCCTGGGGCCGCTACGCCAGGCTTCGCCACGCCCCCAAACTACTTCAACTACTCCCCCAGTGGCGGTAGCGTCCCCGGAACCCCGATGCCTAGGCCCGCACCCAATCTGTCCAACTTTGTGGCGATGCGTCACTCGCGTGTGCAGTTTGAGCGCCAGGGCACCCTGCTCGACATGAGTGCGGCGACGAGCAGCCTCTTCGCCACGCCGCCACGCGTTCTCTCGTCCCAGGGCCACAGCCGGCACGAAAGCACCTCGTCTCCAACGCCAGGAGAGGTTAACGAGATGGAGGAGCGTGAGCGCGAACAGTTTGCAAAGCAGGCCAGCAAGCTCAAGCCCATCCTCATTCAGGCGATCGACGAGGTTATTGGCGAGCTCGAGACGACGCATGAGGATGTCGCCCGCGGTGCGAAGGAGCACATCCATTCAGGTGAGGTCATTCTGACGCTTGGCCACTCGCGCACCGTCGAGCATTTCCTCAAGAACGCGTACCGCGAGCGCCAGTTTAGTGTGATTGTGCTTGAGAGCGCACCCAGCTTCCACGGGCAGGCCATGGCCGCCGCCCTCGCCCACCACTCCATCCCCACCCTCCTCGTCCCCGACAGCTCGCTGCACGCCGTCATGCCCCGCGTCACCAAGGTGATCTTTGGCGCCCACAGCGTGTCCGCCAACGGCGGTATGTTTGCCTTGGCAGGATCGCTCGCGTGTACGCTTGCCGCGCGCACTCACGCCAAGCCCGTCGTTGTGGTGACTGGTCAGTTCAAGTTCGCCCCCTCTTGGAACTTGTACCACGAGTACGACACGCTCGACTTCCAGGGCCCGGGACCTGTTATTGGGTATGGCCACACGGGTGGTGGTGGCGGATACGAGGGCGTCGAGGTCCCCGACCCTCACTTTGACTATATCCGTCCCGAGCTCGTCAACCTTTACGCGACCAATGAGTGAGCTAGCACTGGTACTATGTGAGCTGACCACAGTGGCGACCACCCCCCGTCGTACATCTACCGCATCATCAAGGAGGCGTACGACGACGACGACCTCGTGCTGTAGTGTAGAGTTATAGTGTGCTAGTGGCCTAGTGAACGAGATGGGAGCATGTGATCACTGTGGCTGTGACGGTGTTGTGCTTGGCCAAGCCTTTGTCCAGCCAGCGGAACCAAACAACATGATCGTCCCACTACACGTCCACAGCTAGAGCGCGCTGGGAGAAGAAGAGCCCTGAAGCCAAAGAGCTGCATAAAGGTATCGGATCAATCGTGAGCATGAACTTTGAACGTGTATAAATCCAATTGGCATATCGACTCTTCCAGATAATGTCACTGGCGAAATCATGAGTCGGATTCCTTTCCAACCAGTGACAATACCGAGAGCGCGAAAGGCTAGGACGGGGTTACCTGCTATGATGTCTGGTACTGCCAAAGGAGGTAGGGGGTAGGGCAAGTTGAATTTGTCAAGTCGACTGGTCAAGGGATTCGCGACAGATCAGGCTGGTACGGCTAACAAAATGTCCTTCCTGGCAACTCATACGCATAAACCCACATAAATCCATTTTTAGGACCACTCACAGACTGAGTAAAGAGTTGATGGTATGGTGGGTTTGTACCGCACGGTGGGAATGTATGGTGAGGACGGTGAGGATGTGCGCTCCGGACCCAAGATCTGTCCAGAGCAGTGACATGCCAAATATAGTATGCAGGGTATCGATGCAATCTCTATCTACTCCATGTCGAGCACGGCGCGGATCTTCTTATGTCGCTTATCCTCATGCCACCCAACCCACCCCTCCTCGTTCCCCGGCCCAAACTTGGACTGCATGGCGCTCAGAGCGGCCCGCACAGCCTGGGTGTCAGCGTTGGTGACCCGTCCGAAAGCCACGAGGGTGCGGTAGACGGCGTTGGCACTTGGGGCGCAGGGGAGTGATTTTTTAGTTTTGCGCGGTGGAGGTAGGGCGAGGAAAGAGGTGAACAGGTCTTCGAGGGCGGTCTGTGTCCATAAGTTTGCGGGCCGGTAGTTGGAGCCGAATTGGCCGGGGTCCTCGTCGCCCCATGGGTTGTCGAGGCCGGTCGTGGCGTGGTTGTCGTGCCAGAATGGCAAGGCGGCTGCTGCGTGGCCGGCTGTTCCCTGCCCAATGACGCCGTGGCGCGCAAAGCCATGGAACATCGCCATGTACTCTGCTACGCCTGGGGCGTGTCCGTTGGCAAACATTCCTCGGAGGACGTTGAGCGCCGCTAACAGGTCGCCGCGGAAGGTGTGCGCCTCAACTAGGATGGCGGAGGTCACGCGGTCAGGCGCGAGTGGGGTCAGCGGCTCTGCTAGGGATTCAGGGAGGGCACCGTCGCGGAGAGCGCGCGCCACATCGTCTGGAGAGCGGGCGGACAGGGCGGAGTGAAGTGCGCTGGCAACGTCCCACCGGTCGCCGCGGATGGCCATCCACAGCGCAGCGTTGATGAGCACGAGCGCGTCTTTGCCCTCGACCTTGGGCAGCGCAAACGCCAGTTCGGACATGGCGCCGTCGACGTTCGACATCCCCCCGTAAACCAGGATGCGGCTGAGGTAGGACCACGAGTCAGGCGTGATGCCCTCAGAGATCATCTTGCCCCACCAAGCGTTGAGACGCCCTGGTGAGCGAGCCAGCGCACACATGTGCAACATGTGGTTGAAGCACATGCGGTACCCGGTCATGTCGGACTTGGGTGGGGTGGGGTAGAGCGCCATGAACATGCTCTCCGTTTTGCGGAGGGCACTCTGGGACACGTGCCGCTGCGTGCGGCTACCCGAGACCACAATAGCCAACTCGAGGCCGCGGATCGAGCCTGTCTGTTTCCCCGCCGTCTCGCGGAGGGCATTGATGACGGTTTCGAAGCGCTCGTTGGCCGACCGCATGTTGACCTTGAAGCGGCGGTCGATCGCGTGCATTGTGTGCGCGATCGTACGGAGCTCACTGGGCGTGAAGGCGTTGGTAGTCGACGCGAGGTACAGGCGAGTAAAGTTGGCGAAGAGGGCTTCGGACGTAATATCCAGTTGGCCAGACGTTTGGCTCATGATGGTGGAGAGGAGCGCCGAGCGCTGCTCGGGCGAGAGGTCGTGGCGTCCAATGGGGGTAGCCTTCTCGAAACCAAGCGCCAGCTCCGGAGGTGGTAGCGGCACCTCAGGGAGGTGCTCTAGAAAGCTGAGACTCTGGCGCGCGCTGGTGGAGAAGGTCCGCGGACGTGAGGACAGCACGTCAAAGAACGCCGTCTGGGGGATGTCGATGTTGCCTGCCAAGCGCTTGAGACGCTTCTTACCCTCCTTCTGCTTGTTGAGGTGCTTCATCTTGCGCTCGTAGTGACCACCGTACAGGCCGGCGGTGACGTCCTTGCGCATCGCCGAGAGTGACTCGCGCGCGACGACCTTGTTTCCCACCGACGCCTGGATCGCGAGCTCGAACAACTGGCGGGGGAGTACGTCCTCTGCCTGTTAGCTTAAGTGTGCTACCCTCAAAGCTACTCACTGAGCTTCTTGACCCACTGCCGACCAATGAACTGCGCAGCGTCCTTGTGCACGATGAGGGAGAGGGCGTCGACCGGCTTCTGGTTCAGCAACATGTTGAGCTTGACGAGGTTGGACCGCTCGTATCCGCCCTCCTCGTAGTCGAACGAGGCGAAGCCCGAGCTGGCACTCTTAAGCTCGGAGAAGAAGTCGGTGACAATCTCCGCGAGCGGCAGGCGGTACTTGAGGATCGCGCGGTCCGTGTTATCAAGGAACTTGTACTCCTCCTGGATGCCACGGTACTTTGCGCACAGCTCCATCATCGCACCGACGTATTCTGCAGTCAGCTAACATGTCAGCGACCTAGTTCACCAGTTGGGACAAAGATGGTGGCGTTGACCATGGGCTCCTCGACGTGTGACACGCGTAACCGTGTGTCCGACGTGTCGGGGAAGTCGGTGGGGTTGGATATAAACTCCTCGACCCGCTGCTTGCCGCGCTGGTAGACAACCTTGTACGGTACGGTCGGGGCAGTGATGATGACGTTGGACGAGTACTCGTCCTCGAGACGCTGGCGGCTGTCGTCAGCGGGACAGGTGAGCGAGAGAGTAACTCACAAGACATCCATGTGCAGAGTACCGAGGAAGCCGAGACGGAAGCCTTGTCCCAGGGCCGCAGATGACTCGCGCTCGACAGAGACTTCTGTGAGCTTGACGAGATGGTAAGAGCTCACCACTTCGGTCGTTCAGCGTGAGTCGCTCAATTGACTCCTCGAGCTGCGGGAACTCGCCATTGTCCATCGGGAACACGCCAGCGTACACCAGATGTCAGCTTAGAACCAGACGACAAACAGCTCACCATCGCCTTCATGGGCTGGAAGCCTGGGAGAGGCTCAGTCGGCTCGTTGGCTAGGCATACAGTGTCGCCGATATGCGCTGCTGTCAGCTTTCAGCATCCTTCCCAGCTCACCCTCTTCAGAGTTCTTCATGTTGACGACGAGGTACCCGACCTGTCCCTCCTTGAGCGCGCCAACCGGCACCTCCTCCGGGTTCTGTATACCGACCTCGAGGACGTCGTACTTCTTCCCGGCCTGGAGGAACCTGACTTTGTCGCCCTTCTTGACCTGGCCCGACTTGATGCGGACGAGGGACACAACCCCGCGGAATCGGTCGTAGAACGTGTCGAACACGAGCGCGCGGAGCTTGTCGTCTCCCTCCCACTTCGGGGCCGGCAATCCGTCAACAATCTGACGGAGCACATTGTCGACGCCGAGCCCGCTCTTGGCGCTGATCCGCATACAGTCTTCGATGGGTAATCCGAAAGTTTGCGCAATCTGCTCGCTCGTCTCCTGCGGCGAAGCATGGCCCAGGTCAACTTTGTTGATGACAGGCAGCAGCTTGAGGTTGGCCTCGACAGCGTGGTGGAACACACTCAGTGTCTGGGCCTGGATTCCCTCTGGTGTCAGCTGCAATTACTTCCAAATCTCACGAGTACAGTCGACGAGTAACAGACCGCCCTCGCACGCCCCAAGCGACCGCGACACCTCGTAGCTAAAGTCGACGTGTCCCGGTGTATCAATAAGATTGATGAGGTACTTGTTCCCGTCCGTGTGCGTGTGTATAATCGATACAGTCTGGGCCTTGACCGTGATCCCACGCTCGCGCTCGACCTTGAGCTTGTCGAGGAACTGCGCGTTCGCTTCTGGCGGCAGCGTATTCGTCATCTGCAGCAACCGGTCCGCGAGCGTACTCTTCCCGTGGTCGATGTGCGCGATGATACTCAGGTTTCGAATACGCTCAGGCGGAAACTGGTCCATGTCGACGGTGCGCGACTTGCCATCCGTGCCGGCCAGTACGCGGGCGGTCGACGCGAAGCCGCGTACGGCGACGAGAGAAGGTGGTGGAGCCACTCGGGTGCGAAGTGGAAGAGGTGTCCGTGCCGCCAATAGGTTCACGACGGGGCGCATGGGCAGCGCCCTCCGCGGCGCTTGCAACGCGCGTGTCGCTGCTCGGAGCTGCCTCATGTTGATGAATGGATGGCGATGTCACTTCCGAGTGGCGGCGATCCGACTTTCATTGAGAAAACGGAGATGTGTCACAGTCCGCCATCCAATCTTCACCATCGAATTGCCACCCAACCAAGGCCTGTCTCACCACATCCTCTCAGTGATTGACACTCCTCTCTCAAGGAGGGACTCAAGGTGCACAGAAAGATACTATCCAGATCAACGTGTTATCACAAGAAGGGGCAGTGTCTGGGCGGCAACCGCCCACCTCGCGCCTCTGCTTCGATGCATCACGTGATCTGCACGACAGGCAGGGTGTGGTTCATACTGTCGACATGATCGACTTCTGGATAGCTTGGGCAGCCGTTCGCCTCGTTCATTGTAGGGAGATGGATTCCAAAGAGTCACAGGAGCATGCAGAACGCCTGAATCCGGGTTGTCAACCCCAACACCCAACTCTTTTTAGGCGGAGGTCACACATAGTGGTCAGCAGCATCACATCGCTATAGCTTAGTGGAAGAGCGCGAGGCTCATACGAGTATGATCACCTCGAGGTCCCAAGATCGAGACTTGGTGGCGATAGCTGCTCAGCGCATCCTTTTGGCATCCCAGTGCCCTAACATGATCGGGTGCGAGGAGGTGCGGGGATTTGGAGGTGCTCGAAGGGCGCATGTGTTTCCAGTCCGAGGATCCTCATGCGGTTCTTGCGCGCCCTTGAGCCTGCAGCAGCTTCGGAGTACCTGCTGATGCCGAGTTCTTGTGTCCCCCCTTTGACCCTGTTCAAGCCGTCATCTGCCATGTCCGAGCAACACCGAGCCGTGCAGTGCCGCTCTGGGCCCTGTGATACCGCCGATGTGGGCGCAGAACAGACAATGTGCTCTGAACCGGCAAGCACCGGCGGAACTCACTAACGCACGCGTTCCACCTGACATACAGTCTGTCGGGAATTCGCCAAGGCCGGCCTTGGGTTACTCCTCCGCTTAGCAGCCATCCGCCCGTGCGCGGCCGCACGGTGCCGAAAAGTACCGCATCCATTCGGACCGCACTATACCTACCGTCTGGGACCGCGACCCCAGGCCGCTCGACACTTGCGAGCGGCAGATAGCGGTCAACAGCGAGTTGTTGACGTCAGTCGGAGACGGAAATAGTCAACTCCGATCGGACATGCGTAATCGGACTGGGCATCGGGGATCGCCGGGCCCTCACGCAGACAGCTGCCATTCAATGAATTGAATCGAGCAGCTTCAAGCAGCCAGTATGCAAGGATTATGCATCTCCCAATCTCCCAGCCCTGATCACCCTCACCTTCCCATAGCTCCGCCGCCCCACTTTTCCCCGACCTCGGAGACCTTGACCACAACGCCTGCCGCTGCTGCGCGCAGGCGGGCGTCCCTGCTCCCCATGCCCGCGACGCTGTCGCTGTGGGCCTCGAATACGGCGCTTGCCCATTCGCCGGTGGCGAGGACGAGCTCGGGATGGTCAAATGCCATTGTACGCCCGCCGTCGAGTTCAACTGCTGTGTCTAGGGCCGCGAGAGCCAACTCTAGCGCAGCACCATCTACTTGAGCCTCTGGTGCCTGCTCTCCGCTGCCAGACATCATGATTTCGTTCTGAGGGGCTCCAGGGTGCCGGGCGCCGATGGTCACGGCAAGCTCGACTGCACTAGGGGCCAGGACAGCAAGGAACGTCGGAGCGTACCGAGCTGCATGTACCAGCAGAGCGATGGTTGCGAGATATTTCTCTAGGCTGAGCGGGGAGAGGACCATGCCTGTACCCGCACCGCGGAAGCGGCCGCCTGTAGAGATAGCGCGGGTCTCGCGCACGCTCGCGTCCTGAAAGTAGTCCCAGAAGCGGTTTATCAGGGGCAGGACGAAGTATTCAGCAGCGACGGTGCTGTAGGACACCACCGGCGGGGCAGCGTCGCCGGTATGTCCTTGTAGTGGTTCGCCACGAGCGGCGACCACGCTCCCACCAGCCACCTTCTGTCGCTTGGACGCGACGCGCAGGCGCTTTTCGCGCGCCAGCTCAGGTACCGTCTCCTCGCCCTTCTTCGCGCCCTTCGACAGTAGCAGGTTGCGCATGCCGCTGACAGCGTCCTCAAGCTGGCCGGCGTACGTATAGTCCGCTGTCGTGATGTATTTGTCGTGCAGGGCGGGAGGGAGGGTCTTGGAGGCGAAGTCGATTGCGCGCGTTCGTGGAGTGTCGGGCACTGCAAGGCCCGCAAGCTCGCGTGCGCCCATCGCTAGCGCAGTCAGCATAACCGACTTCTGGAGGAGCGAGTAGCTTGCAGAGAAGTACTGTTCGGCAAGGAAGCTGGTGTGAGTTGTCTATTAGCATAGCGTAACTCACGGAGGTACATTGTGCGGCGAGCACGCCACGAGGGCCGTCACGAGGCCCTGGCGTCTCGGTTCAAAGTCGTCGAGGTTGAACGGGTTTGCAAGGGCCAGTGCTGAAGCCGTGACAGCCACCGCGTTGTCCACCACCTCGGTGCCAAAGCCACGCTTGGCGCGGATGAGCCCTTCACCCCATTGGAGCGCGAGTTCGATCGACTCGGGCTTGTCCTTGTCGCGCAGCAGCTCGGTCAGCTGCCGCACATACACGGGTCGCTTGAGTTTGCGCTTCTTCGTTGCGTCAATAGCAAGGCTGGGGTCGGCTGCAACCTCTTCGAGGAAGGAGGGCGTGGGGGATGGCGAGCGGGAAGAGGAAGCAGGCGAGACGTAGCCCTCGAGCGGGTCGGCGGCCTGGTCATCGTCGAGCATGACGATCTTGGGCTTGACCTTTGGTCCCGTCTTGGGGTTGGGGGAGCGTCCGCGCTTCGCCTTCGGCGATAGCGGCTCATCCTGTGGATGCGGTGCTGGGACCTCGGCTGGCTCAGCGCCCCACCCCAGGAGCCAAGCCTCTGGGTCGTCGCCTACTGGTGCGTCACCGTCACGCACACCAACACAGCGACGGAGCCACGTACACTCCTCTTGTCCTTGCCCGGTACCATCCCAGATACCGGTGAACCGGAGCTTCTTCGCCCCTCGTGGTGGCTTGGGCCGCTTGAGCGCCGGGTCGCCCGCTTCGTCGTCGACCTCGAGCCCTGCCCGCAAGTCGTCTATATCCTCCTCAGCAGTTGGCCCAGCGCCGTCATCCTCCACGATCGTCCTATCACTGACTACCTCCGCGACGAGCATTCCCAGCCGTCGGATCTTGGCGTCGGGGTGGAAGAGGTACGCCTGGACAGCCTGGATGAACTTGGCGCGTCTCGACAGCGCAACGAGATGTGGGTCGAGTGGCTGTAGCAGTGAGATAGCCAGAAGTAATGTGTGTGTGAGGTCTGAGTCAGCTTGGCACCATGTCTGTTAAGCTCACTGAACTGCTCTCCGAACAGGCCAAACTTGATCCCCTTCGGGTCGGCCCATGCGTCCATCGCGGAGTCGACGAGCGCCCGTGACGCTGATGTCAGCTTTCAGCCGAGTATTCCAGCTCACCGTCTGACCCCGCAGAGCCAGCCCACGCAACGACCATTCGCCGGCGGGCATGTTGCACCTCGTCGCTGAGAATAGAGCGCAACTTTCCGTGCAGGAGGGCGTGCACGACCGATGCCTGCGCCTCGCCATCAGCCGGGCCGAGGAAACTGCCCAAGACGGAAGCGGCGCGGCGCACACGGGGATCAGGGGTGTCGGGTTCTAGTGCGGGTGGAGAGAGGCGGTAGGGAAGGTGGGCGAGGAGGGCGTCGGCGAGCGCGGCGACGGTCGAGGACGGGAGGGGGAGGAGGAGGGAAGGGAAGAATGTGGCGGGGTAGGCGTCGAGTGCCCCAGGAGGTGGGTGGAGATGAGCGAGTGCGCCGGGAAGCAAGGGTGGGAGGAGGGAAGGCGATGGACTTGTCTCCGGTGGGGGTGAGAGGAGGCCAAGTAAGGCGAGCTTCTCCAAGAGCGGACGAAGTGGGGCAGCGTCTCCGCCGCTAAGAGCGAGTTCGTACGCGAGTCCCTCGGTACGGCGCACCAGAGCGTCAAAGTACGCCCTGGGTACTAGAGACGATGGTACGTCGCCGGTCCATCCGGCGTCGCGCCAACGCCCAACAGCATTCGCGACCTTCCCAGGGATAGATGTGGCTGCACGCACAGCGTCGTCCCAAGCAAGTTCGCCACGGGCTGCCCAATAGAGTGCGTCGATGCCATACGTCGCAGTGAGTTTCGTCAGTGTTTCGAGCACAAATGCCTGGCTCTCCATGACAAGAGGTGTGGGCGGTGAGGCTGCAAGGGACGACGACAGGGTCATGTACGTTGTGAGCGCGACGGCATTGGAGATTGGTGAAGGAGGGGGGACAAAGAACGCGTCCAGAAGTGCGCGTCCGCGAGAATCGAGGGCGGGGAGGAAGGTGGGAAGGACGGAGAGTAGTGCCGTCTGTACGCTTGGGAGGTAGCGCAGTCTGGTATCCGGTTTTGAGCTCACCATGACGCTTGGTGAGAGGCCGAGCTCGCTAAGCGTCGACGAGAGGCGGAAGACAAAGTCGTCGACGTCGGGGATGCCGGCGCGCAGCGCGTCGCGTAGATCGCGCAGTGCGTCGGCGTCGGCGTCGGCGTCGGCGTCGGTCATGGTGATGTGGTGGTGGAGGAAGGTCATCGAAAGTGGAGGTGACGGCACGTGAGGATTAGGGCGAGTTCTAATTCCATATACATGAGCATTACAAGTTGTGTGGAGGTGAACGACGCGCATTCAATTAAGAGGAGGTTGAGAACACACCATCTCCCTTCTCGAAATGTCCCTTCTCGAAGAGTCGTTCGAGGCGCCCGCGCTCGCGCCGCTGCCCGCAGCACCACCGATCCCGATCCAGACGTTCCAACTGCGCCGTGAGATCGGCGGCATGCCAACTGAACTTCTCCTCCAGACCTTTGACGACCGCATCCTCGTCGTCGTGACGCAGAGCGGCAAGGTTGGATGTCTCGTGAGTCGCGGCGTTGTCGCATACGTCCTCCGTTAATCTCATTGTGCGCAGCTGATAGCAGACACAAGCGTCCCTACCCCCGGTGCACCAGCTCCTGGCACCGCCGTCAAGCGCACCCAGCGACGCAAAGCTCGCGGCTCTTCCGCCCCCTCCGGCTAGTATCGCACTCACGCCCCTCCTCGGAAGCCCGCCGGACGCGGCACTGCACGATCTCTACGTGTCCCAGATCGCTACGCTCGTGTGGTGGGCCCTCCAACTAGTGCATGCGCCGCGCCGCGCTGTCGTCGTTGGCCTTGCTCTCAAGCGTATTGGGGAGGGCGTCACCGACGAAGAGCGCGCGCGCTTCGGCGGTGTCATGGATATGGTGGCGGCATGGCCCGGGCCTCATTAGGGCCCGAGATAGAGCATACTAGAGCAGTCACAAGTGTATGTGACACGGCGCAGCGCAATGTATCCGGACGAGATACAGGTGCAGAAGTGCATGGCGTAAAGGTCCATCATGTGTTCAATATGAAGCTATGGAGGCGTCCGAGACGCTAGGGTAATCTATGATGCAAGTCAATGTCTAAGGCCTGCAAGTGAGGGGATGTCTAGAGGCCTTCCTAAGCCCGGTACGGGTTGTTGACGTTCTGTGCCATCTCGACGTCGTATGGCCGAGACTGCGATGATTCAGGTTCAGTCTCGACCAAAGGGCCCGGCTTCTCGTTGTTCATGGCTGCCGTCGTGGCGGTGGCGGGGTCTCCGATACCCGAACGCGTGCCCCACCCGGTCTTGTGGAGAGTGAAAAGAGCGTAAATCTTCATGACGGCGCTGGAGTCAGCTTAGGGAGACTTGTAGAGGCTCACAAATAGTATCCGAACAGAATGAATGCTGGGACATATATGATGTCCTTGGGCCGGTCCCAGAGGTGGGGAAGAACCTTGAAGGTACGCGTGAAGAAGAGCCAGACAATGTACGAGACCGCAATGTCCCAAGCCGGCAGATGGTAGCCGCCCGCGTCAACCGGCTTTGTAGACTTGTATAGCAGGTAGCTGACGAGCACAGGGCCGACAAGCAGGGTGAGCGGGTTGATAAACTTGTCGATCATCGTGTAGGCGACGTATGGGTGCTTGGTCCAGACGTAGCGCTCGGTAAAGATAGAACGGAAGTCGGAGCGCCAGGTGTTGCGAGTCCACCGCAGGACCTGCTTGAGGAAGCGCCAGTTGGGCTTCATCGTCGAGAGCAGCTCGGCCTCCTTGCAAACCTGGACATACGTGTTCCAGCCGTGCGAGACCATCCAGCGAGTGAGGAACTTGTCGTCGCCCGAGTTGAGGTGGTACTTTCCGAGCCAGAGGTCGTTCGTGAAACCGTGGAGGAAGTCGGGGTCCTTGAGAATAACGGTGCGGTATGCGGCGGTGCGGCCTGAGAGACACGGAATGCCGCCATCGATGTGAGTGGCCGAAGCGATCTCAATGTTGCGGATCGTGAGACGGAACCCAGCGAGAACCTCCCAGAGAGTCATTTTGTTGCCGACCGACTTGACGCGCTGCGAGGTACCGACGCCACCAACCTGCTGGTCCTCGAAGCATGCGAGGACGTATGGAAGGAGCTCCGGAGGCCAGATCGCGTCGTCATCAGCGAAAACGATAATGTCCGTGGTCGTGTTACGAATGCCGTGGGCCATCTGCAGGCGCTTGTTCGCAAACGGTACCGTCAGGACACTAATGCGGCTAGGGTCGACCGAATTGGCGAGTTCCTGGAGGGGCGCCAGCATCTTCTCCTCCGTGACGATGATGACCTCCTTCGGGTTGCCGACAAGCCATGAGAGCGCGGCCTCTGATACATGTCAGCCTCCACATTGATTGGGGACGCAGGCTGACGCCACTGCACCGCCTCGGCGAGTTCCCACGTACCACGGAACTCTTCTCCAGCGTCGATGGTGGGGACAATGATGGTGACATCCTCGTCGGCCCGGTCTGCAGTGTGAGCACAGCTGTGTGTGTTTGCGCGTACATGTGGGCGTCTCGGGCAGAGGAATGGGTCGGTACACGTAGCGGGCGACTAAACGGATACAGTACCACAGGTAGCGGTAAAACCTATGTCATCAGCGTCGACATCAAATACAAGGCTGTGATGAGGTAGTCGTCGTCGCCGGACGACAACGCGTCCATAAAGCTGAGGGTGTGCACATACCCGATGATGCCGAATGGGACGACTGAAGGTCAGCCAACACCCACGAGATGCGATGTGGAGAAATGTGTTACTCACAGACTGGGAACTTGTCCGCGGTGAGATCTGCAGAGATGTCAGCGCGTGCACGGAGGGAGGATGATTCCACGCACAAAGCATGGTGGCGAGGGCGCCTTGCGGCGATGGAGGAAGGTCGGGACGATGAGGTCTTGGTGCGGCTCGTGAAACGACGTGGCGAGAAAGAGGTGGGGGGAAAGGATAGACTCGGCGACAGGCGTGCTCTGCGCGGAGCAGATGTCGAGGCGACTTGTGCCGGAGCCAGAAAGGGGAGGGAGAAGAGGATGAAGAGAAGGAGAAGAGCGATAAAGAGAGAGAGGAGAGGGAGAGAGAATGTGTTGGCAAGAAGATGTGAACTTTGCTAGTGTTGCGGCTAGTGAAGGTATAGGGAGGTAGAGTAACAAAAGGTCCAGGCAAGGGGTTAAGCTCTAGAGCAGAGGTCAAGGATTAAGCTGGATGGGTGATGAATGAGGTTTGCTCTCTCTCTCTGTCTCTGTCAATCTCCAGTTGCTTCAGGGGTTGAAGAGTTGATGAACAGAAGAGAGAGGGAGCACGGAGAGCTCGGAGAGGATAGGGCCGATAGGGAATGAGCCGAACGAGTGGGGTAAGGGAGAATGCAGAAGAGTAAAAGTGCGAGCAAGGAGGGGAGGGGGGGAGAGAGGGGAGGGATTCGAAAGGGTTTTTGAGGATTAGTAAAGCAAACGGCACCAGAGCCGCGATCGACCATTTTACAACTTGAAACCACCCTGATTACCCTGACTGACCATTTCTAGGGGTAAAATAATGACGTCTGTGGCCTCGGTTTATAGTTCCTTAACTCTTGACCCCCAACATCCTTATAAGTATTAGGGTAAATTAGGATGTATTAATAATGGCCAAGCAAAGTGTGGTCTGTGTATTTCGGTTAACTAAAGCAGCACAATCCCTCAACGCCCCTTTGAACGGGTTCCGAACGCCACCCATTCCATGAAGCTCAGAAAATCACACTCGCACAGCAGCGCCACTCTCTGTGGCCCCTCTCCAGACCGATCTACTTTACCTGTAGCATTACCTGACAATCTATTCCTGGAGGTCGATGGGACTGCTGCACAGGTGGATTCAAGTACCTAGTCGTGACACGTGGAGCCGCAGCAGCTTTGCAGAGAGAAAGGCACAGACACAACTTGCTGCTGGCCAATTGTTTGGTCCCTCTTGAGGGTTTGGAATAGAGGCACGGTCTGTTCAAAGGATATTTGTACAATAGTTTGATCCAGATCAACGGGAGCGCGGTACCAATGTCACACAAAGGTGAATGTAAACACAGATCCGCAAAGATGCGAACCGAGGCCCTAGCGCCTTTCCTACTATTGGATTGCCAAGCAACACCCACTTTTCGCCCCAGTGTTTAAAGCAGTAGAACCCTAATCGTCGCATTACCCCACCTTAACCACCTTAATGACTCCAGGAAATTTTGCTATCCATGGCCTGAAATCGTAAATGCACGCCTGATGTTTGGCCGCGAATGTCACCAATGGAAGACGCGTTGAGGCGCGTGTGCTGTGCTCCTGCACTCCTGGCTCCTGGCGGGTGAACAAAACCTGAACACTGGGACACGGCGTACGGCTTCTTGTGGCTTGTCTACTCTATTCTGGTCCCATGATCAGACTTGGTACGCGTGCTTGTGTCTCCTGCTGGTGATCTGGTGCCTCCTTGATCCTTGACGATCACTGCTCAAAGGATACGTGTTCTGATCCGTATCTCCGCAGTAGTTGTTTTTTACGCTGGCTCTCCAGCGATCCAGCGAATCAATCCAAGGATATCCTAATCTCACGCTCACAATCTTCAGATCGTCATCTGGGTAATCTCATTACGCAGATCGCTGTGGTGCTGTGGTGGTACAAATTGTGCATACACCCCAGGATCAAATCTAGAAAACAAAACACTCGCACTCCCGATTAACACACGTCAGAGGTCTCAGGGTCACCGCAGTAGAACGATAAGGTGCCATGGTGCCAAAGCCGTTTCCAAGCTTCCGATCTGTTCCACCAAGCCTTCGCCCCGCGGTAGAGATTTGCACAAGATCGGCTGCGTACGCTTTGTAGTTGTAACATGTGTAATGGGGGAATGTCGCTCACTTCACACAACGATCATGTCCAATCAAACCCTTTGCCCTTTGCCCTTAATGGTCGCATCCGTGCGCATCAGTGCCTCATCTCCCTTGGATCCTCCGATCCTGCTGGCCTCCATTACGCCCCATTGCGGTATGTGCAGACTCGGCTGATCGGTTGCGAGCCACACAGCGATCACACAAACTGGGCGTCTCGTACACGCTTGGCCTCTGCTCGTACCTTGTGCTCCCAGTGGCGCTGGGCGAGCGTGTCGAGCTCGTACAAGCTCGACGTGAAGGGGTTGGCGAGCTGTGGGTCGTCGATCTCGGGACGGTACACACCGTCAAAGGTACGTTCCTCGGTGTCGAGGAGGTTGGCGAGCTTGGGCTCCTTTGAAGCGAGGCGACGCACAAAAATGAGTGCCTCGCGTGCGGTCGCGGGCGGGAAGAGGAGGGCGCACTCGCACAAGCGTTTGCCGAAGGCGGCGGCGCGGATGGGAGGCGTGCGGCCCCAGCGAGGGAAGAAGATGGCCTCAAGGCAGCGGAAGAGGAGGTCGGACGTGCTCAGCGTGTGAGCAGGCTGGCGGTCGGCTGTCGCACGCGATGCGCCCGCCTTCCTTTGCTGTGCGGCGGCTGCGGCCGTGGCCTCTGTCAGGATGGGCGGGTCCTCGACGCCTGTGTCGAGGGACAACGGTCGCAGGAGCGCGTACAGCTCAGTGACAAAGTCGGCGAGGTCAATGTTGAGCGCCTCGCCTTGCCCCGACAGCAGGTCGAAGGCAGTGACGATGCCCAGCATACGAATACGGACACGCTGTGTCTGCCCCACAGGGTCGAGGTCGTCGGCCTCGTCGGTCTTGCCGTCGGCGATGATCCGCCGGAGCACATGGAGCAGGTCGCGGAAGAAATCGACGTTGATCAGGTGGGTGAAGTGGCATAAACCCTCGAGGGCGGCGGGCAACAAGGCGCTCTTTCCGGGGAACTTGAGGATAGAAAAGTAGAGGACGAAGAGGTTCTTGAGCGTCTCAGTCTGGACCTGGGCCCGCTCCTCCTCATCGACCTCGGCTTCAGCCTCAGCCATCTCACGCTGGATCTCCTTCATCTCCTTCTCCTTCTTCTTTTGATTTTTCGTCTGCCACTTCTTGCGGACATCGCTCTTGAAAGTCTTCTCTTGCGCGGGCCCACGCATGCCCTTCTTCCGCTTCTTGCCGTCCTGCATTTGGTTGAGCTCGGTCCGCAGACGAAGATGCAGCAGGCACGAGAGCACGTTGGGGTGCACCTGGAACTTGCGCTCCTTGATCATACGCGCGATAAGGCGGACAAGCGCCTGTGAGTACGTTCCCGAGACGTCCCGTTTGAACACGCTCACAAACGTGCCCAGGATCAGGTCCGAGTCGCTGTCCCACGTCCTCCGGCCCAGGCGCGCGACGAGCGCAGCCATGATGGCAGACGAAAAGTTGAAGTGTGTCACGGATGCGAGCAGGTCAGCCATACACTTCAGCGCGACCGGAGAGAGAGGTGTCTTGCCTGAATGTCAGCTTTGCAAGGAGTTGGCTCAGTATGTTGACTCACCCTTGATCTCCACCTCGAGCATGCGGAGGTAGCGCTTGTAGTTGCGCACAAGCATCTTCTCGCCCTCACGCTGACGGCGCACCTCCTCGCGCACCTTCTCGGCCTCCTCCTGTGCGGAGAGAGGACGTATGCTGTAGCCGGGAATGATGTCCTTGAACACAGCGAGCTGCGAGAGGAACGCGATCGCGCGGATCGAGTTGGGAATAGGAAGTGAGCCCTCACCCTCGGGAGCGGCAACGGAAGTGAGTGCGAACGTCGAGAGGCGCGTGAGGGTAGGTCCGATGTCTACCAGCTCGCCGCCACCAAGGGCCTCGGCACCAAGAGCCGCAAGCTGCTCCTTGGCCGCCTCGAGACGCTGTGCGTTCTTCCACGGAGCGCTGACAATGTCACCGACGTTGAGACGCCCAAAACGCCCAGGCTGTGCTGCCATGCGCGCAGCATCGCGCCCGTCGTCCGAGTCCTCCGACTCGCTCTCCTCCTCCTCAGGTTGGCTCTCCGGCTCGGGCTTGGCGGGCTTCTTGCTCGGCGGCAGCATTACCCTCGTCGTCCCCTCGACGAGCTGCACCTCGCCGGTCGGCAGCTTGATCGGCAGGCGACCGACTTCGACACTATCGGCCTCCTCCTCCTCCTTCTGAGCCCATCGCGCGCGACCGGCTGTTTCGTATTCGGCCTCCTCGGAACGTGCCCGCCTCTTGCGCTTCGGCGCCTCTTCCTCGTCCGAGCTGACATCGGACAAGCCATCGTACACGTCGTTGAACTCGTCTGACTCGTCCTCGTCGTCAGAGCCAAGCTCAGATCCGCCCTCGGAGCCCAAGTCGACATTCGACCGCTCCTCGTCGCTCAGCTCAACCTCCGAGTCAAAGTCGTAGTCGGAAATGTCCGAGATCGAGGAAACGCTCGGCGCGCGCTTCTTCTTCTTCACGAGAGGCATCTCGTCGCGATCCTTCTCGAGCGCGTGGATACGCTTCGTTTCCTTCCGCGTGCGCGAGAGCATACTGGGATCGAGCTTGGAGAACGCAGCAGCGGCATCGATCTCGAGGTCCTCATCCTCGCCCAGGTCGCTCAGCTCGTCCTCGTCCGCGCTGGCATAGTCTGTCCTAGGGACGGGGATGAGCTTCTGGTCGCGCAGCTTGACCTTCTTCGGCTGGTCTGGCTTGCGCTTCGGCCGGCCGCCGCGATCCGGGCCGCTCTCGTCGTCAAGTGCGATGCCTTTTGGGCCCTTGGCCTTCTTAGCCGCCTGGAATTAGCTCACTACGCGCGACGCAGCTCACGTTAGCCGCAGGGGCTGGTGGAGCCTTGCGTTTCCCGAGCGCCTTCTTGCTTGGCTTTGGCTTGCCCATCGCTGTGTGAATGTTGTTTTGCAGTCGTTGCGCTGATCAAGATGTGCGCTCAAAGTCAGAAATTCTTCACGTGACTTGAGTGGAGGCCACGCGACGGCGAACATTTGGTTCCGTTACTGTGACGTGGCTGGTGACGATCCCTGCTATGTTGACGAACAGCAAGTTACACTTCCTCTCTGCATATCTCAGTTGTTGAGGCATCGTAAACGCTCCAGCTACAAGCTCCAATCCAACACAACCTCACATCTCCGCCATCACGGCCGACACAACCATACGTTCCCTTGCCTTCTTCGCCTTGGCCTTCGCGGCCACCTCCATCGCCATGCCACCAACAGCTATCCTTCCCGGCCACACATACATCCACATCACGTCGCGCGTCGCTCCTGAAGATATCTCGAAGAGCCTCGCCGACTCGCCGGTCAGGCTCGAGTACCGTGGGCCCGTCGGCGAACTCGAGGGGGAACATGTATTCGAGGTCGTCGGGGCCGCCGAATCCGACGTGTGGAAGCGCGATCACGCCAACGTCCTCCAGAACATGCGCAAGAAGGACGGAATTAGGAGTGCGACGGTGCTCGAGGCCAAGCAGCGCGCGAAGCGTGACGAGTTCTAGAAGCGCCCATCGAGACAAGTAACTAGTTGTACATCGTTGTAGAATACACTTGCGTCATACAGCCACGACCATACAGACCCGCTAGACGGGCAATCGTGATATCTCCTCGCGCACCTGGTGCACTCGCTCTGCGCGTTCTAACTGCTGCGGCGCGGTCTGGAGTCAGTTCAGGCCCACCTCACACCCACCTTGACCAATTCGGACACGTTGTCGACGACCTTGCGGAACGTGTCGACCACCTCACCATATCGTGGTGGTGGGGGGTAATCTTCGGCCCGCACCTCCCTCTGCGCATCTGTCCGTCAGCTCGCCCCACCAAACGCTCACCTTCAATGGCCTGTTTGAGATCGGCCTCCTGCTCCTCACTAGGTGCCCATGTCAACCCGTCGCGCCGCACCTCCATGTCTTCAAGCACGCCGGCGGTCTCGTCCGGCTTCTTTCTCCGCAAGTTGTTGACCTTGCAGACCCAGTCGACGCGCTCCGCGTTGAGCGGCCACAGCGTGCGATCGAGCGCCTCGTCGAACGGTTCAGTGGCTACGTCAGCTATACCAGTGCAACTGCCTCACTCTCAACGTATTCCTCATAGTTAAAACCATTTACACGTAGGTTGGGTTTGGTCATCTCCCACATGCGGTCCCGTATTGCATTGAGCTCGACCTCGAGCTTAGGCCGCAATCGCCGAGCCTGGTCTGGTGGGAGCGTGCGCAGGCGGTCCTCGAGAGATTGCTTCAAAGAGGCGTTTACATTCTCCTGTACGCGTAACCAGTCTACCTGGCGCTCGACTGTTACGCGAGGGATTTGATCTTGTTCTTGCATTAGTGAAGAAGGTCGTTTGGAGGGTGATTAAGTTGATTGTTGTTGGATCGCGGTAAGGGTTTGTTGTTGACGGATGCAAATGGGTGGAAAGAGAGGTTTCCCACGGTCACGAGGTGGGAGGGAGGTCTGGCCAGACTCTAAGCTAGGGGTTGCACTGCTTTTAGATGTTTGACAAAAGGATAATGACGACAACAATGAATACAATTCCACGTTTTATTATGTAAATGGTTTGAATAGCACTGCGTCAGCACTCGCGTCTTGGTGGCATGCCAGATTGCCAGGCGTACAAGCGTCAGGCCATTGAATGGTCTAGTTAGTGCTGACATGGGCTGTATACAGTAGACTAGCCAAGGAGACCAAGGACCATTTAGCTCTTAGGAACCTCCCCTGTTGCTTCGACCTAGCTCTCCTTCATCCTCTCACTCTCTCTTCATTCCGACTGGTTTGAACTCCTCATCGCCTTCCCACATCCCACATCCCACTTGTCCCATCCACACCCTCCCCAACGCGGAATACGGACGCCTCTGTTCACAACACCGAGTCTCATTTCGTCCCCCCACAACCCCAAGTCTTCATCCCCTGATCTCCGCAAGCCGCTCGAGCCGGACCACACCATGTCCAAGCCCGTCACCGTCCCGTGCCAGGTAAGTCTCCCGACTCCAGCCCGTCAGGATGTCTCAGGCCGATGCGCGTTACACGTGTGAACACCAAGGCATTGTTGGCTTTACGATCCCGCTGACATTCGCAGTACAAGACTGGCAAGACCTTGGGCAGGTTAGTTAATCGCTCACTCTCAATGTGCGATGTGTGCTGACAGTGTAGTGGAACTTAGTGCGTTGTCGCTCGCGAATCCTGTAGCATTAGCAGGGGCGTCTCGCGGTTCTGCGTACTGACCACAGCGCTGTCGTCAAGGAGTGTGTCCACATCAAGGTGACCCTAATACCGCGGCCAAAGCTGACGTACCCAGACCGGCAAGTACTATGCGTGCAAGGTCCTGAACAAGAAGTTCCTCACTGTCAGTGATCGTGACGAATGAGGACATTCGCTGACGCGACAGGGACGGGAGCACATGGTATGTGACCCCGGAGATCTCTCGACTCACCACACCACCCACTGACCAAAAGGTCCGCAACGAGATCAAGATCCTCAAAAAGGTCTCGGAAGGCCACCCCAACATTGTCCAGCTGCACGACTTCTTCGAGACGACGCACAACCTCTACGTAAGTAGACAAGGGGAGGCAGGGAGGAGGCATCACACATCATTCCTCCGCTCCGTAATGCTCGGACCTCAGCCACTGACGTCGATCCAGCTCGTCTTCGACCTGTGCACCGGTGGCGAGCTCTTTGACCGCATTTGCGCCCGTGGAAGCTACTACGAGAAGTAGGTCGCCAACACAGGAAGCAGTGGTGGCTGACGCGCAGGGACGCTGCCAGCCTCGTCAACACCATCGTGTCCGCCGTCAAGTACCTCCACGACCAGGGGATCGTGCATCGCGGTAAGGACCTCGCCGATCAGAGATCATCCGAATCTGACCACAGACTTGAAACCTGAGAACATTCTCTTCAAGTCTAAGGCCGAGGATGCCGACCTCATGCTTGCTGACTTTGGTGTACGTGAAATCTACACAAGTATGGACGCAACGCTCACATCTAAGCTGTCCAAGGTCTTGGACGAGGAGAACTTCTCGATCCTGACGACCACATG
The DNA here is from genome assembly GCA_030864385.1 of Cutaneotrichosporon sp. HIS471. Classification (NCBI taxonomy): domain Eukaryota; kingdom Fungi; phylum Basidiomycota; class Tremellomycetes; order Trichosporonales; family Trichosporonaceae; genus Cutaneotrichosporon; species Cutaneotrichosporon sp. HIS471. Next base: position 1,928,845 of record AP028240.1, on the reverse strand, counting down.
CGGAGTGAGCTCATTACACGTGAACACCGCTGACCGCAGACCCCGGGGTACATGGCACCCGAGATCTTCAAGAAGGCCGGTCACGGCAAGCCAGTCGACATCTGGGCCATCGGTGTCATCACGTGAGTGACTCGTGCGCGATGGTGGCGAGCAACTGCGTCACCTGCATTTCCTGTGCGCATGCACAGCTGCAGAACCCCGCGGAAGCAGCCACAAAATAAGTTGTGCCTCCTTGCTCCGCAACCAAGCACCAGCCCACTCGACACTGCAGCTGCTAACCCTAGCTACTTCCTCCTCTGCGGCTACACGCCCTTCGACCGCGAATCGCAGTACCAGGAGATGCAGGCTATCTGCAACGGTGACTACAAGTTCGCTCCGGCCGAGTACTGGGCTGGTGTATCCGAGACGGCCAAGGCCTTCGTTCGTGCCTGCCTCACTGTCGACCCCGTCAACCGTCCAACGGCTGCAGACCTGCTCCAGCACCCATGGCTCAAGTCGGAAGAGGCACCCTTCGTCCAGGACCCCGAGAAGCCCTCGGGCGAGAGCGTCAACCTGCTGCCGAACGTCAAGAAGGCCTTCGACGCCAAGAAGACTCGTGCGTTTCCCCATTGCGTCGTCACTGACACCAGTCCGTCGCGCTGTCCTAGGTATGATGATGGTCAACCGGCTACAGACCCAGACGGAACGGCATCAGAGCATGGGCGGTATGCCAGAGGAAGCGCGCGAGCAACTGCGCAAGGAGGTCGCCGCGTTCAAGGAGGAGGCCGAGAAGGTGAGTGTGTGACTATGGATTCACCGGCCCTTTCGTGCAGACCCGCTGACATTCACAGGAGGACGCGTCGCAGGTTCTAACTGCTGGCGAGATCGCTCCTGCTGGCACGCCGGTGCCTTCTTCCACGCCGACGCCCGCTCCCGCTGCCTAGGCATGCGGCGGACGACGGTGGCTGTCTTGTGGTATAAGTCGTGCTTTGTGCGTATTGATGGTCATCGTGGCCAGCAGCCACGGGCTGGGTCCGTGACATATCCTGCCATACTGTTTCTATAGAATCCTGTCAGATGGCTGCTGTTGGCGTTCTCCGCCACACGAGTCCAGCTGGGTATGCACAGTTTTGTGAGAAGAACATTCGATGTCGGTGTGCACACAATGTCGGTGTAAACCGCAAAATGTCGGTGTGGACCTCTGGGAGTTGAGTTATGAGCGCAATGGGGCAGATCTCCGCCCAGGCCTGTTTGCACCAACAACCCCGAGATGTCCACCAGTCAGTGACTCACCGGCACCCAGTTGTCCTCTCGGCCGGCAGAGTGAGGACCGCCAAGCTCAGGATTGATACTTGCCGGGTACATCTCAAGGAGGCCTTTCGTCACGTCCTCACCGTCTGTCCCACCTTCACCAGCAGCGCCCCAAGCTGCAGTCAAACAGGATGACGCCGGGGAAATGAACACCGTTCGCAGGTACACGACATCCCGCTCGCGACGCTGAAGAATATTGAGCCCGACGACACGCCCCCGCTCGAGTACTTCCATTGAACCTCTGGAAAACAATGCGATTTTCTCGTGTAAGTTTTCGCGCTGCGAGGAATTTCAGCGGTTCCCCATCCTCGACTGGATTCGGGGAAGGACTGTCAGCCTCGGCACGCAATGCGTTGCCCTTGAGCGAATGGCGGCCTACGAGGAACATGCAGCTGCGTTCTTGAGCACAAAATCTGTCCAACTCGACCACAGGAACTCGCCGAACTGGGATGGGAACTCACCAACCTTGACGACAGGAACCGCCAACATTCACAGGAAGACCTTGGGAAATTCGGCTCCTAAATCCTTGCCCGACCTGGAGTCGGCGGCCTGCCGGCACTGGACTTGACGCTAGATGGGCCGACGGGACTGCGGAAGGCCCGTCAATGAGCAGGAGAGTATGGAGGAGACGGAAGAGACGGGAGGCTCCCTCTGGTGAAAATGGCACCAAAGACGATACTTGCCACACCTGGGCGCTTGGAGGAGTCCGTTTTTTTGCGTCAGTTAGGCAGTGTCGCGCGACCGATATCGCCTCTTCATGGTTGACCTGGGGCCGCGCTGCCAGTCATTTTTGGTGAGTCGCTGTCCATTAACTGGTGCAGAATGGGATTGTGGCGCCTCGAACGTCGAATCACAGTTTGCAAGCGGCATTCGGGGCTTGCGGGGTTCGCACCGTGGTGAGACCAAAGCTGGAAATTACCTTCCTCGCTTGTGTAGCCATTCGTCTCGTTGAGGATCTGTCGGCCCACCGGGAACGCCACAGTCCCCCAGCGCTTCATTGGCCGCGTTAACCTACCCTCCCGTCGAAGTGCTACAGTCCGCTGGACCCGTTAGGCAATGACAGAACTCGACAGGCGTGTCACTCTCCGCTCGCCCTCAACCCGCTAGGTTCTCACAAGCGCATAGGCGTCAGAAGGGTCAAGAATGACGATTAAGTTTCTTGGCTCCACTTTTGTTCCGCAGCATACCTTTGTCCCTACCGACGTCAAGCCTCGCAGCGCTCGCCGCGGCTCACAGCCCTGTCCTTAGCATCCCTCACCTCCGGCATATCGGCACAACCAAGGAGACGCTTGAAACCGCAGGATCGTTCAGTTGCAGTCAATGTGATAGCGGTGGCACTTGTCTCGGCGGCGTCTCCCAACGCGTGTCGGAGCTTGGCGTTCCCGGGCTCGGAGATTATGCCAGCGCGCGGGGTGCCTTACAAGCATCAGTCTCACTTGTCTTCATAGTGTCAGGTAGGTAGACCAGGGCGCACAAACGGCCGATTGTCTCAACTGTCTTACCTGTGCAGAACCCTTGGTCATGACGATCCCGGCCCGAGGATATTAGACCCACTTCGTGTCAGGCAGAACTCACGGCAATCGGAGTGCGAGTGAGAAACGTGCCCCAAGAGGTACGGCGAATGAACAGCGGGCTGCAAGGCGGAGCACACATCAAATAGCTGCACACATCAATTCGCAGCTCACCCGCCCCGTCCACTGGTAGCCCGGCCCAAGAGGGACTCATCGAGATTCGGCGGGTGTTCAGAATTATGCGTGGCACGATGACTGTATTGCGGTAGGAGAGTTTGTGTGGTTAGTATGATCGTCAAACCTTAGACCCGGCGTTTGGGATCGCTTGAGACATGCTCCTGGACCCATGTTTCAGAGTAAAAAAATACGGTGTAAGACAACCCGGCGTCTGCAGCTGTGATGAAGGACTGTTCACGGTTTGGATGAGAGGTATGGTCTCGCGGAGAGAGGTGCGGCGGCCAGGACGAGAGGCAACGCTGGTTGGTGGATGGTGGGCGGTGGTGCCTGGCGATTTCACAAGGATAGTGTGGCGTCGTTGTGGGATACCGCTCGAGCGTCCACCGCCACCTTGCACTACCATGAGGAATTGTTCGGGGCGAGCGCGATGCGGTGGTTGGCAAGGTTGTGATAGGGGTTTGGTGATAGGAAGATGGGTAGCAGCGTTCGTTCGGTCGGCTCAAATATGGGGAGGACCCAGACAATGGTGAGGTTCCTGTGCTGTCGGGGGCGGGCCAGAGTTAGCTTGAGTGAATGTGGCACCAACCCGCCACAGGTGAAGGTGGCGGAGTCCGGTCACATCTAAAGGAAGGGGAAAATGTCGGCGGGCAGGACGAGGGGAACGACGTTGTTTGTCGGTCTGGGCCGGGGGCGGCCCACTCGGCCCCTTCCAACCACCTGCAGCGAGCGTGCTGTCAACCTGGGCTCTGGAGATTAGCTCGTACCAAACGGAAGTGGTTTGGAAGGAAGGAAATCTGTAATGTGACCGCGAACGAATGATTGGGCCAATGTCGGCCGAGTGAGTGAGGAACAGCCAAGGGAAAGTTACGTGAAGGCTCGAAGCGCGTCGTGTGCAGTCTTGTCTCCGTGTCGCAATCTTGTGGGCCGTGACCAGATGTACGTTGGTTGGTCAAGAGCCCAAAGACTTGCAATGTAGATACCTGGTTTCGATCACATGGGAGCACGTACGCCAGAGTAGGCCCTGTGTCCTATTGTTCCGACCTGGGTCAGAGGCTCTCAAGAGACTGATCAACAACAGGTCTGGCGCGACGAGGTGGCTAACGTCACTTGTGCTGCTAACGTCAATACGGTTGCCAAAAGCGGATCTTGCATGGGGGTCCGTGGGTCACGTCATTCCGAGACGGTTTGCAAACAGCTTGAAGGAAGGTCTGTTGGAGGAAAGTTTGGTGAGGGTAGGTAACGGGGCAACGAGTTTTTCGTTGTTCCCGGACAAGGTGGGGATTTGTCAGTGTGGTGAGGAGAGAAGGGTGAGCTGCGCAGCCGCATAGAAAGGACGGAGGTGAGCGCGGTCCCAGCTAGAGGTGGAGATTGGTGCGATTCGAGAAGATGCGACTTGAGGAGGAATGGGAAAAACGAAAATTGTACAGTGGGCAATCTCCAAAAGTGAAGGTGACTGGGAAGAGGGAAGGTGATATGGCGGGTGGGTTCGGACGATCGGACAGGACTCGGCCCATTGACAAACCCCCGTTTTGGTCTTTGAGCTCTGATGCAGCAACTATGTATTCGTCGAGCCATTCTCGAAAGTACGGGGCCAGGTGTCCAGAGGAATACAGGCAGTGATGACGAGTCTGCCAACAACAGGGGAACCGATGGCAAAAAGGCGGGTAAGGACATGGAAGTAAAGATGGCCTGGTGCAAAATGCATCTAATCGTCTACCATGCCAAGGAAAATACTGGCTAATGATATGCCCAATATATTACGAGCGAGATGCGGGTGGATGCGGTTGGTACATGCTAGAAGAATAGTGCGTCGTTCAAAGAATTGTTGAGGCACAGTGGAGATTGTCATCCTTTACTGCCGGTCCCAGCCGCGATGGTAGTCGGGTGGAGGCGCCCCACTGCCAGGCGGTCCAGGTGGGGGCAGTGGATGCCCGTGGCGGCGCCACTCATCGGGGTGAGCGTCGAGGCGGCGGTCGTAGGGGCCGCTCGCCGGCATGTAGTAACCGCCAGGTTGTCCATGAGGGGGGGGATAGCTATGGTACCTGGAGTATGACCCATGACCACCGGGCGAAGGCGCGCGTGGGCTCAGGCCAGAGTGGCCAGGCGGATAGGGAGTCGACGAGGAGGTTGACGGCCGTGAGTAGTAAGGCCCACTCTGTCCCGGGGCGGAAGGCGGTCGATGGTACGTCTGCGCGCCAGGCGAATCCACGACTGCAGCGATGGAAGAAACCGAGGGAAGCGCACCTGACGGTGGTGGTGGTGGTGCTGCTGAGGCATAGTGGGACGGTCGACGCCCCGGTGGGTCTTGCAAAGAGTCTGAGGGCACTGGGAGGCAAGAGACCACGAGATAAATTTTCCCGAGAGTATCCTTCTGCCACAAGCTCCCTCCAAGCCCGCCGCCCAGATGCATGCGCACGTTAAAGGGATAGATCATCCCATCTCCATGGAACATGCGAACGGTCTGATGGGGGAATGGGTCGCCCATCCCTGGTGCGGGAGACTTGAGCTCCTGCTCGTTGGCGGTCACAATCGCCACATATGTTTCGCGGCTAGTGTGAGGGGGAGTAGGGAGATAGGAAACGTTCAGCAGCTGATCGCGAATCTGATTGATCAGGTGATGGTCTGTCGTATGAATCCAGCGGAGGAGGTCGAGGTTGAGGAGTTCGTGCGGATGAAAACCGAGATACTCGTAACAGTCAGCCGAGGCGCGCAGGATCTTGAGATCGGTCGAGCAGAATAGCGTGAAGGGCCCAAGAGCAGAAGGATGGGCTGTAGAATGGGCTGAAGCGGAAGCAGGAGGTGGCGCCGAGTATGGGCTCTGTGCTGCTGAGTCGTAAGAACCCGGCGGGCCGACCATGGCTGTTCGAGGTGGTGAGGGCATACGAGGAGCCAAGGAGCCAAGTTGCACTGGTGGCGATGTCGCGGAGTACGGCGAGTCATAATTCGTGGGAGGTCTCCATTTCCTGTCGTCCACAACGGACGGCGGAGGCGGTGCCGGGCGCTGTGCCGGTCGTGCATAGGGGTCAACGCTTGGAGTCTTGTTGACTTTTGGCCTGCCACGTTTCTTGTGCTATCGCATGTGTCAGCCCAGTTGGAGCGGAAGGTGGTAGACAGTAACTCAAACTCAAACTCACAGGCACATCCTCGCACTGGTCTTCTTTGCCAATGTTCACGCAACGCTTGCATGGACGTGCGGGATCACAGGCCAGGTGCGCTCGTTTACATGGGCCACACGCGCTCGACACGTTGGCCTTGTTTCCAACGCGTCGGATGACAGACTGCACCGCCGCCGGATGTTGTTGTTGAGCTCCTGAAGTGTTGTTTCCCACAACCCGAGGTTGGTGCGAGTCGTACCTTTCTCCACCACTTCTGCTGCTACTGTACGCTGGATCATCACGGGGCGGCGATTGGTGGGAAGTGGCTGTCGAAGGCCCAGGTTCGCCGAGGATGGGACGCGCTCCCGGGCCGTCAAACCAAGACGAACCTCGCCCAAGACTCGGGCGATTACTCATGGTAGAGGCGGACGGGAACGAGTCCGGACGGTACCAGTCGTGACCCGTGGTGGCAGACGACAATGAGGCGCGTGGGACGTTAAAAGTGGCGGCGCAACGCCGTTCGATCGCGACGTCGAGTGCTCGGGTGGAGGAAGGTCGTGGCACCGGTATCGTTTGGGGAGGCAAGTGGTCGTTGCCAGGGACGCAGGGTGACCCAACGAATGCAGATTTAGACACTGGCGCCACAGTAGAGCATATACTGCTAGCTCCACAACCGTAGTCAATCAATGCAAGGTTCGCGCTTCGAGGGACGTGAGGTTGAACCGTTGAACGATGAGGCAAGCTTGTCCAGGGAACGGCCGAGAGTTGGATATGGATGGGTAGATGTATCGTGAACGATGCACAGGAAGGTTGACCGAGGATGGCCACAGGAGTGAAGTTGGTTGAGTTTGAGGTGTTGAGGGAGAGTGAGGAAATTGGTGGTTGTGGATAGTGGTACCTTACCAGGGAGGACGTTTGGTAGCAGGGGAGGGGGGAGGGGGGAGGCCGGTGGGGACGCGGCTGTGCGGAGGAGTTGGGGGTAGTTGATGCTAAGGGAATAGTTGGTCGTTGGGTGCGGAGCCTCGCACACTAAGGGAACCCGGCCGTATTCATCTGGATTCTTGAATTTCGAGTTGGCGAGGACGGTTGAGAGAGTCTAAAGTTGGAGGTTGAGCGCGAAAGAGGGACAACCAAGGCAGGACAAAAGAAGAGAGAGACGAGACGAGATGAGACGAGATGAGACAAGGGGGTCTGGTAGGGGAGAATGTGTTCGTGTATGATTGAGTAGATGGGGTAGGGGAACGAGGTCGAGAGGGAGTGAGGGAGAGAGTCGGAGTGGAATGGAAAGGGAGGAAAGAAGAGGAAGAAAGAATGCAATTGTCAAGGTTTGAGGAGAGGTGAGGTGAGGGGCCTGGTAGGGAAATTGGGGGATAAGAGGGATAACCGGGGGTGAATGGCCTGGATGACTGGAGCGATTCAAAGGACGACACTGACAGAGATTGTCAGGGGGTTAAGCGGGGCACTGGCCAAGAGTGGAAGGGCTCGAAGGGCGAAGAAGGAAGATTGGGTTGGATAAGGTTTGCCGAGCTACCTATGCAATTCTAGTTATGTTCAACTGTCACCACTCGTCTACTAGTCTCGTGTTGGTCTGTAGATCGGCCACACGTATCTCGTAATGTGGCGAGGTGGGCGCGCGTGCGGAACCAGGTAAGAGGCGAACAAGGTGACGCGAGTAGTGGCAGATGACAGAGGTCGGGAAAGGAAAGAGAAGTAATGGAATATAGAATGCTGGGGTGGGATGGGGGAAGGCGACCAGGGTGTAGGGTTCGGTAGGGTTGCAATGGACTCCTAGCTCCTGGGTAGGTAAGGGAGGGATGGAGGGAGGGAGGGGGGGGGAGGAAGTAGAAGCAAGCACGAATGTTGTGGAAGCAACGTCTGTTAAACCTAGAGCTTGCAAGCTATGATGCTAATGGTAGGTAGGTACCTAATAACCAAAGCATCAAAGCGCGTTCAAGACCGAGGCCCAAGGGGAGGGTACCGGGTACGAAATCACCAAAGTACGGGGTAATGACGTTGGTACGTTACACACCACTGGTCGATCCGACGGCATGCATTGCGCAAACTTGAGACTTGCACCTGATTGCCGGTCTCTTACCCTGCAATGATCCCATGTCAGTCTGACCTGACCCCGTCCCAACTTCCAGGGAGACTTTAAGTGGGGGATCGGGGAACACCGAGCATGGTACCCATCACCCAGTCAATTAGGGTGGAGGTCAGGAGTGTTGCCGAGAGGGAACAAGGGATACCAGACTTGAGAGCAAACAGGGAAGAAGAGGAGCGATGGACTTACCACGCGTAAAACGAGGTTGTTGAGGGTGGGGGGCTGAACGAGGGGGCTAAGAGCGGGACAGAGAGCAACGTTGTTAAGATTGGAAACAGTGAAGAGGGCGAATGGGCGAGGGCGATCGAATGGGCGAGGTTGAAGGTAGAGGAATCAATGAGGAATAAGGAGGGGGGAAGGAAGATACTTTCGAGGGTGTGAGATATACAGTGGGGCCCTTGAAGATGATTGAATTGTAGCTTTGGTCGGGTGGTCAAATTGAGCCTGGGTGAGTCTAAGTTTAGGTCCATGTCAATCCAACTGTACAACTGGATGATGGGATGTTGGGTGATGGCCTATAGCCTATAGCCTAATGGCTCATGACCTCGGAGACTCGGGGTATGGGGTCTTCTCTAGGTACGTAGGTACGTAGGTACTGTACCTCGCTCCCACAAGCTGAAAGTTCCAAGTAACCAATGCAGCCCCGAAGCGTGAACTAACTGGGCATGCTGGGCACATGGTACAAGAGTGGGGTTTGGAAAGGCATCAACGGCAGTTGGGTTGGATGGAAAATACGTGCCTTCTCTTCACCCTTATCTTCCTGACCTCCCCCTGACTTGTCTCCTCTTGGACCTGATGCCTTCTCAAAAGTCTCTACTTGTTTTAAACCCTGACTATAGGTTTGTACGTACGTTTCGACTAGCCACCCGTCCATAACCCCTAATTGTCCTAATCGGTCTAGTTCTCCCGGTCTCCAACACTTTGATGCACTGTGCAAGCTGTGCATCAGGCATTGATATTATCCATTCAACAGAATAACTGTCTACCAGCCACAGAAGAACGAGGATCTGACATGATCCCGAGCCTCTTAGCCTCCGATTCCGACCTCATCCGATTCAACCTGGAGGCAGGAACGACAGCGGATTGATTTGTGTGATTAGAGTTTAGCGGAACCCGAGTGCAATGTATTCATTGTCTTCGGGTGGCGTCACGGTGGCGGTAGTGAGTAGGTTGAACACAAGTCAGCAAGACCGAGACGTCCTACTTGAAATGAGGAGAGGACGGAACTAGGTGAGCAAAACCACTTGCAAGGCCCGATCCGGTTGAACAAGGATGATGGCGGTGATGGTCAAATATGGAGCAGTAATTCATGTGCATCATAGTCGTTTGATGTACGGCATGTAAGTACGGGTAAGGAAAGTCCCTATAGTTGAATGTCTAAGGAAATGGAGGGAGGGAACGTTGAAAAAACCAACAAATATATGAGACAAGGATGCAAGGATATTAATATAAAACTGAGATACAAGGAAAATCGGTAAAGGTACGCCCTACGTCACGGTTCTCGTCCCTTTTAGACCAATCTGGCCAATTTGAGCCCTTTAACTATTCTACAGTCAATCTAGCTTAGTTATTCCCCTAAGTACCTGAAGACTTAAAAGGTTTGATCCCTAATTTCAGGGTTCACGGATGACCCAAGACTTCGTTGCTCCCACAACTAGAACATGACGAACACGAACAAACACACTTCCGAACCTCAAGACGCCTTTCTATATTTCCTTGCTTTCTCACCATCCCTCATGACTCATAGATATGCACAGATCACATTAACAAGATTCCAATCCCCCGACCATGTTCCGCCTCCCCCTGTGTCTCACATCTTGCATCCATTGTACAAAATCCCCATATATAATCTCACAACGCTCCGAATCTCCGTCGTCAGCCCTCACGAGTGCTCTGATGCTGTTGGAGCATGTGGTTGTTTCCCTCTATTTCCGATTGACCCTGCACGGTCCGTATATTCGACCAAGGCGACACAGAAAACAGATCGCGATCGAGAGCAAAACCTGGCAGGCTGGTAGCGGGCAAGCTGCCCCGGTTGAACCAACGTTACCGATGTCTTGGAACAGATGACCCATGCTGGAAACATGAGCACTGGTCGGAATGAGAGGAATGCAGGGAGGGATTGGGCTGAGTGAACAGGGGAAAGATTGTGGGTTGTGAGAGAGAGAGAGAGTGGAGACCTCTTGCTAAAGATCTCATCATTGCAGGACATGCAGGGCAAATCAAAGACACGGGCAAATCAAAGACACGGGCAAATCAAAGACACGGGCAAATCAAAGACACGGACGACATGGACGACATGCCAGATACGTCAGATGTGGAGGAGGAGTGGAGGTGAAGAAATGTGGAGGTGTGAGAGGTTTCAACACGCCAAAGGAAAGGTGATCATGTCGAGGGGTATCAGGGTTTCAATGTGACACAGGGCAGTTGTGCCGGGAGATGCGGGCCGAGCAAAGGGGGAGCCAATCCGGAAATCCAACACATGCCGAAGCCTGAAAATCACCGTCTTTTAAGGGTAAGGTTGCTGATGGCCGGCTTGGCAAGAGTCAGGCTCACCCCATCGTCATAAAACATCCTACCATGTCCCATGTGCTCAACCATCTCACATCGCTGCGCAGTGGCACCAAGGCCATTCTAATCAGACAGAATTGTAGACAAGGGCATACTGTATACTGTAACGGTTGATGAGTCAAGTGTGTGCCGCGGATCGCGACTCGGAACATCCCAACGAGTCGGTGCCCGGAGGCGCGTATCTCTCAGAAACTCACAACTCTGAGAAAGTGGAATCATACTTACATGTCGTGATCGTGTCACTTCTGTTGTTGTGAGTCCATCCCCTGGATGCTGGAAAGTTCCTCCCCGTTGGACTTTGTCTACGATATCCCCGTCCTGGCCTCCGCAGCAAAACCCCTGCTATCCCTCCCCCCCGCCAGTGCCCTGGCACCTGATGACTCACGCCTTCCACACACCATTAATTCTCCTTGGAAGGAGACGGAGTCGCGCTCCCTGTGTCTAGACTTTTACGACAGGCACTGATGCTCCACGTTAGCAACTCGTTGATTGTTCGTTGAAATGATGTGCGACAACATTGCAACGGGGTGATGTCTGTGTTTTGGTGGCGTGACGAGCGGAAATTGACCATTGAGGCACGGGCACTAACAGGCACTTTGAGCATCGGAGCGGAGTGTGCAGCATTTAATATACAAGTGGAGCGGAGAATGAATATAATTGTGCATGTAACGGCGCGACTTTACAATGTTACCGATTTACCGAGTCGGCTGTCTCCGATATAGGTTATAGAGGGTGGTGGAGTTTATGGGTGTTTGGTTGAATATGATTTTAATTTATTCAGGCACTGTTATGGAAGATGGACACGACTTTTTAAAGAGGGGTTTAATGGGTTTAATAGGTAGTAACAAGCTTGATTCGGTGGCAAAAACAGTAAACGTGTTGAGACTTGAAAGGGGTAAAAACTCATGTGATCTACAGGGTTGAAAAGGGAGTTAGGGATAAATCAAGGATAAAATGATCATCAGCTCAAATATGGGCGGCTCCTCTCCGCCTGACACTCAGGGACTAAAGGATCTAAGAGGGAATGGGGCGTATTTAATTCAATCCTCCCTGGAATGAAAAGAGCCAAAGAGCCAAGTGGTTAAAAGGTAATAAAGGGTTTAAGAGGGTTCCAGGACCTTGGCCCTTTTAGAGAACGGAATGCCACGTTGACCCCAAACTATAGACACAACATCACATGACCATCTCTTAATAATTATCACATGACCTTAAAATCTCTATGGGATATCAAAAACAAACTCCTTTTCCGTGTTTCCGGTTTAGCCTCAACAACAACATTACACTAAATCCCCTTCTCTGCTCGGGCTATGCTGGCTTTTACCTCCGCTGCTTCGGAGCAGAGGGCCAATTGACTAATATTGCTTTGTGGAGCGTCACGAACTCACGGCACGCTATCTCGCTTACTCGAGTCCCTACAAGTGGCGGTTATTCTTCGATATTTGGTCACTCGTCGATCCCCCGCTCTAATGGAATAATGTCACAAAAGGTCGTTCATCACGCTACGTCAGGCACTCGGGGGAAAGAGTCTCAGAGCGACAACGCGCCGATCACACACCTTGAGCTCACGTGTCTCGGGTCACACCGAGTTGTCATCGGTCGTGTTGTCCCCTGAAATCGGGATGCCAAGCCAACAACAGTACGCGGGTCACGGGAATCGTCGAGAACCGAACGCTTGGACCCGGTGCTTCAAAGTGGGCGGCCTTAGTTGGAGATCGACGTGCGCAACATTGAGGCATGGCGTGAGAGGAATGTGCCTCTACAATGTCACGATCTGCTTGTGAGACAAGGGCTTGTAGCACTGCAGGACTATTCGGTGGGGGCGCGCGACGACCTGGAGATTGATAGTTGGCAGGACATTTCAAATGTGGCATAACAGAACAGGTAGCCCTCGTTGTGGCGACTTGTCCCTCCTATGGATCTTGTAAGGATCAGGATAAATGCCTCGAGAGTTGGGATATTGACGAGGAGGACCAACCCCAATACACAAGTGACCCGCGCAGCGCACCATTCCTTGTGGCGTTGCTACGGATGGCCAGTGCTACATCAGATCGTCGGCCGTGTGCCCCGCCCCTGGTGAAATCGCCGCGCGCAAGGCTGTCGAGGAGAAAGAGGGATTGAGGACCCGACTTGACCGCCCTCAGTTACAACGACCCTCAATCACGCCTGGCCCTCGTTCTCGGTCTCCTTCTCGGTCTCGCCTCGTTCTCGATCTCGGTGGGGCTGTTGGTTTGCAGCATTCCGCCTTTGGACTGGGTAAGTGAAACGGAGCGTTGACCCGCGCGGCCTACTGATACTGGCATCAAGCCTCAACGGAGACGAGGTAGACGATTGGGGTTTGAGCCCAGGTGGACACAATTCCGCAACTCTCACCACATGCATAGCCCTTCTTGGCCTCAAGAGTAGTTGGCGATGACCCGTGGTTTACCCACTCCACCGATTATTTTGTGACTCACTCCACTGCTGTCGTTGACGTGGTTCAGAGGCTGTAAACCTTGGAGTCCAACTGTGAGTCCGAGGCGAGCGAGGCGGCGGACCGTGCCGACTCGGACTCTCAGGTATATTCCTGATCCATTCCAAGTCGAATGCGTACACTGAGTGTTCCATGTTGTTGGTCGATACCCAATCCTGATGCAACCAAAGCCTAGCCGTACGTATCGTATCGTGACCCGAGCGAGACTGTATGGCATACTGCGCTTTTTGCATACTTGCATGGCTGCATGTCAGTTGTAAGCTCTGGCCTCTGGCATTTCAGACAGGTCCTGCATCAGGCGTTCAGATGACCCTCGGACCATGTTGTGGCGGTCAAGCGGCCAACCGTTGCCCGCTTGTCCCTACGGGACTGGGACAACCTAAGCGATTAGGGACAAACCTTTGTCTGGTTATCGCTTACCACGGGCAATTTTGGAAATGCCAAGCCGCCAAGTTGACCCCTTTGAAAGGGATTGTGGCGCTGTAAGAGGCCCGCCCTCCATTTGTTGCGACGGCTGAATTTCCCCGGTGACTTTAAATATCAGTCAGCTTGACGGTTGCTGCCACACTTGCCCTCCCTCGGGTGTTTGATTCCGGCGATTGTGACAAGGCTAGTCACTTCTTGGTAGAGTTAGGCTTTAACCCTGAAATGGTAAGTGACCTGACTGAGCTAGATCATACCGCGCGGTGTCAGGCAAATATCACGGACGCCACCCTTCTGACCCGTGTTCCAAAGCACCAGTGGCGTCGTGCGGAGGAGGCATGATAATGTGCCCAATTCAGTCATCAATCCTAAACCCTCTACAGGAGAGGTACCACCTGCCTCATCGCGGAGAAAACGTTCCTGCATGCCGTCGGGGGTCGGCCTTTCGCACCAGTCCGAAAAAAATACCTAGGGCACTTGGACGCCATAAACGCCATAGACGACATCACAAGACGTCAACGGGGATTGGGACTTTTTAGTCTCACACTAACAATTTAATGATTCATTCGGGCCGATTCTCTGCTGCCAACAACCTCTTTTCTTGGCTCGTACTGGGTGGTTTGATGCATTTGGCTACTTCACGGCTTGTCGGAAATCGGAGATCTCCTGTATTGTTCCTAGGATAACCATACCCGTGGGTTCCATTCCCACGTTCCTCTTGCCCAGCATGCCCAGGTGGGTTCACCCTAAACTATAGCAAACTTTGATCGATTGCTTACTGCATGCCCACCCCGCTTGGGCTCTTTAAGGATGAGTGCGAGAGCACGTAATCTTGTTAACTAAGTCATCGAGATCCAAGCCATGTAAGGCTGTGAGATGTTGTAATATTCCCTTAAAGGGTTTCGAGTACTTTCTACTACCTTACTTTAACCCTTGAGGGTAAAAAAAGTCTAGAGGGACTATCTCAAACATCCAGGGGATGTGGGACCTCTTTAACCCTGTCATCCCTGTTATCCGCTTCCTTGGGACAAGTGTCACAATTGTCTGAGTAGCTTGTGGCACTCCCTATAACTCATTGCCCCCATCTCGTCATACTCGTCATACTCGTTATACTCGTCAACATGGTATGACCTTTTAGTTACAGTTCCTTAGCCCCTGCTTGGTGATTAGTGTACCCTTGATTATCAGCATTCCTAGTTGGAACCCTTGCACAAGTCTCCGTGGTTAGCAGGTGGGCAGAGCGGAGTCGTTACCCCGACAATTCCGGCCCCTTCGGCCCTCAAGCTTTTAGCCAAACCTGTCAGACGTCACGGCGTCACAACTTAGTCGACAAGTAATCAACTAGGCTTTAGGTGATAATTAACGGAATCAAACAATTGTGTAAGACCTCACAGATGGTCTCCCACACTCACTATACTTGAGAATGAATGCAAATACATCTGCACGTTGTCAAGCACGTCGACGTCGACACTCTGGCCAACAAGACGAGATCCTTCAAAGCCGAAAGGGAACCGAACTTGGGGCTTTGAACATCAACAGTTATGGTTACCCTGGGATGCTTATCCCAAAGTCACAGGGCTTCGGGACGCATGCCGCACCCTGGACGCCTCTCGGAATATGCCGCACCCAATATCCATCCATCCTGAAAGAAGCTTCGACACTCCTCATCCCCCACAGAATGGACATTCAAAGGTGCCACACACCACTACTTATAACAATCAGGAAGTGGGTAAACTGGTGTATCTGAGCACCGGGCTTTGCGTTATGCTCTCCTGAACCGCAATCGACGATTCTCAAGACAGGCAAAACCGGGTTGTCCAGGAAGGCTCTGGAGCAAGGAGGTAGGACGGGCTGAACAGGAAACGACACGGTGACAACGCTCACGTTAGAAGATGGGCATGCCGGCAACTGTGTTTGAGGGTCGGTTTGTATGATCAAGGCCCACTTGCTGTGTTGCCGCCAGAGCCTGTCAAGGGAGCGACTGGATGGATGGCAAAATTCACGTTCGTCGCCAATCACCGTTACCTGCGTCTCTGGATTATGGGCACGGTGCTCTGGGACCAATCCGCCTCATCGTCAAGTTTGTTCCCTCCTCTTCTCGTCTCGGTCTCGGTCTCGTTCGTTTGCTGGTATACTTGGCACCTGGTGAGTGGCCAAAAATTGCCAGTGCGGCCCCACACCGTCTTCTGCGCTTCTCGTGGGTTCTTTTCACAGCTGCCAACCTGCCCCGTCGTCAGGTGATCCACCCTCCTCATCCGTGTTGGTTTTCTCCCCAGTTTTCGCTATCGTCCACTCGTCGTGGTTTACCCATCAAACGCACGTCAAGTCCTCGGAGCTCTTAGCCAGACTTGGTGTCGCCGAGCGACGTTTTGGCGGACATGGATACGAACCCCGCTCACCGCCCACCCGCACAATGCACTGATCCAGCTCACCTGTACTCATGGTCGTGTCGTCGCGTATGTCCTGCCGCCAGCTTAATTATGTGCGCCAAGTCTACAAAATAGCGGTCATGTGACAAGTCAGCGAGGCACTGGAACTGAGTCGAAGCTTGACAGAACATCGGCAGCACGACGTAAGCTGGACCTAAAACGGTACGTGGGAGCAAAGCGGCGTGATTTTTAAAGAGTACGACCTACAGGGCGGTTTCGGTGCCAAACCCTATTGCGATGACGACGAGCGGCCAACAGGCATCGCCGTTGTCCTTGTCGCCGTTAGAACAACGTACACAATTTACGTCAATCCACGCCTGTCTGTGGCGGCTGAAATCCGTTATGTGAGTGCCAGCTGAGGCGAGGGGGGAATGGGAGACTTGAGGTTGTTCCGTGGGAAGCGGGGTGTGACGGCGTGGTGGAACGCCTGCATCCTCATATTGTCACGGCGGAGACTGCGTGACGGAGACGGACAGTGATCATTGGAGCTCGTTGTGGTAAACAATGGTCTCAATCGCGTGATGTCCGCCGATCATCAAGCTAGGAGTGTTGTCCGTGTTCGTGTTGGAGGGCCCATTTTCTGTGGCATGACTACAACTGGCACTGAGATTGTGGGTGGCGCAGGGTTGGAGGTACAGCAGCCATGCGGACGACATCCGGCTTCCTCTGCAGATTACGTGTGACTCGAGAAGCAAACCCAGGCGGTTCGAGCTCGGGTTGCATCTGGACAAGACTTTCACACGGCGTCGGCTTCCGGTAATACCAGCCGGTCATGAAAGGGCCTACTGCCATCTTCAGCTCTCGGAGCTCGCATCACTCCACCCGGCTCGGTCAGCGGAGTTCGACACTGTCGGTGGCGAGAAAATACCGAACAGTGAGGGTGCTGTTTCCGACTCGAACCCGGCTGCTTCAAGCCATTCACGACCCGGACTAGACTATTTTGTCGAGTGCAGAGTCGTCGTGAGTCGACCCCAATCCACGCAGCTCACACCAGATTGTTCAGGCGTCTAGTGTCTTATATGTGCACGTTCCATCTCGTTCTGTCTGCCGACACGACCATGTTCGATAAAAATGATTTAACACGCCTGTCGTATCTCAGTCATTGGGAAGCGTCGAGGACAGAAACGCAAACGGCTGGCTGTTGCAAGACGACGCCCAGCAGAAAAATGTACCAAACGAGCGGTCGTCAGCTCGAGTGGCGAAAGACGTCAATCGAATGTAGACCGCTCTCCGTCTCCTGGCCTCGTTGAACACATTGACCTGAATGTCGCAGTGGACTTGCGATATGGTTCATGGCGGGCTCAGCACGTCCTGTGGGCCACCGACTCGACGGTATCCTCGAGCACGTCGACGGCACTCGCACGTCAAAAAACATGAGACGGAAACGCTGTCATTGCCTGATTCGTTTGGACCAGGGGGATGAGGCATCCCTACCTACCAGTCTCACAGGCCATTATGCTGGTGATGGAGGCGGCATGATGGATACCTTGCGGTTGCTGGAGCGTGACCTCCCATGGTGACGATGAAGCGGAGCCTCATTCAACAGGAACTGCAGCTTTATAAATGACGGGTTGCACAACCCTTCTTTATTATTGTCGAGAGGACAGAGCCCACTCACATGAAGCCACGGACATTGTCTCCCGATCGGGGGTACTGCAGTCCCAGTCTGTTACGAGAGCGAAACTCAACCGAACAAAAGGCAGTGAGTTGAATGGTGCGTCCCTTGGTCCATCGCTCCAGCTTGGGCTGCCCAGCATTCGAATGTGCGAATAAGCCAGACATGGCATGACTAGACGTGCCGGCGGGGCTGATGGTAGGACATTGCTTGAGAGGATTCTCAGCTTGATGTTCCAGATGCGCCAACGCCGCTCCAAGATTTCGTTCGCAAGATCGCGCGTTGTGGGCCCCAAACGAATCCCAGTGACTAGGCAACATACGCATCACACCATCTTCTCAACGCCTTCAAGTCCTCTCGTCGAGCGCAACTTACAGGCCTTCGACTCACTTTAGGACACTGGTGACGTCCGCTGTGCCTGAGATCTTTGCTCCAAAGATCACGGCTTGATCTCGGCAGCCCACCAAACCCCCGGCACCAACGTCCGTATTACGCCTTCCCCTCCAACTCATCCATGTTCTCCGGACGGTGCCCATTCGGATCGGTCCACTCATTACCTCACCAACATCATATCAGATGTGGCGCTATGATTCGCCACAACCCAAACTTGGCACGCCACACTATAATGCCCTTCGGTCCATTTTGGCGCATCCAACTCTTCGCCGAACTGACGACTGGCACACGGCACACGGCACTGTCCCAGGACCAGTCGTTCCATTGGTTCTACCGACGGAGCGGGATTGACGGCAGCGGCTCGGGAGCAAACTCTATGCCTACCACCGAGCCACTGAATTGACTTGGGCGGCGAGTGCGCGGCCGCACATCTGACAGAGCACGATGTGGCGTAACCGGTGGCATAGTCAAGGCTGGCGGAGAGGTTGAGGGTGGTGAGTACAATGTCAATTTTCGGGAGATGGAAGGTGCCAGAGGAGGGAGGATTTGAGAGGCGGGCGGGTTCCCACTCCGCATAGAACTTGTACGTGCTCGTTTATGGAGCGGTGCGCACACAACGTAAGGGCGGGAAAATGGGTCAATGGAGGCGACGGTGCGGAATGCATCCATTTTATCTCATGTGGGGATGGGCTGACCGTGGATGATGAGTCACATATATACCAGATTGGCAATCCCCAACGCTGTTTTCACGCCTCTGGCCTAGGATTCTCGACAGATAGCCAACACGTTGACCGCAGTGAGGACGACGTGGGTGGAACGTGGACGACAGTGAACTGTACGCTTGTGGACGGCGTTGGATTAACCTCGTCGCTTTGGAATGTGTCCAATCAATACCTTGCCCCCGGTCCTCTCTCCGGTTCGGTGGAGAGCGGACTCTGCATTAGATTGCAGCTTGGTTATACACGGCTGATCTCTGTGTCAGGCAACGAGCCAAGAATGGTCATTAACATGCCAACCAACACCAAGCCAGACCGCGACCATGCTCCGGTGAGCTATGAAGCCACTCCCTGCTGGCCGCCTCGCCTGCCCGTACTCTATCCAGCTGTTGGAGACCAGAGATATCCCAGCCCGGCAACTGATGCCCACGGTCGACTCTCTACTGCAGTCCACTCGAGTGGGACGCGCAGAATATGTTGTAGTCTGATGTGGAGATGAACATTTCCCTGTCCGTCATTGAACGGCGTCTGCCAAGTACGGATCCACCGCGCAAGTCAGATTCAGTATACCCCCTTAGTGTCCTATTGTACAGGGCGGTGCCCGATGCATACTCTACACCTGCGAAGCAGGGGGATCTAACATGGTGGTGGAAGGGATCGAGGGGGTTGTTCTCGAGAGAGTAGACGAGTTGATGGGCGGAAGCAACATAGTATGGAGGTAGCGCGGTGTGAGGATGAACCGAGATCGAGCAGCCTGTGAAGATGCGCAGTGCGCGTAGCAAAGCGCAATCGCTGTCCGTCCCAGAGTGCCCCTGCACGCCAAATGAAGATGACGTTCACTGCTTTACCGCCCGAGGCCCGCTTACGCTCATTGCCGCTCCTTGATGCGCTGCCCGTTGACGGAGACAAAGTGGTATGCGACGATGAGGAGCATGGCTGCAACGCCGAGGCCGTTCGAGAGGTCTGTGAGGGTGCCGTCCGAGATCATGGTGATGGGGGGCGAGTAGAGAGCGTGAGAGTCTGCGACGATTCGTTGGCGCTGGTTTAAGGGTCCGACGGCAGTCTGCGTGTCAGCTGTCATAACGGCATCATTGCAGCTGCAGCAGGAGCCACCAGTTGAAACTCACGATGGCGTTGTGTTGTGCGAGTTGGAGAGCTGGAGAGGAGGACGAGACGCGCCTGAGAGGTGCGACACGTCGGACGTCATGGATGGACGTTATTTGAGCCCCCGCTAGCTATCTAATTATGTCGCCCATTCTTAATTCAAGCATTAGGATTAACCTTAATGCCTGCACCGTCGCTCTAAAGTAATGGGAACCCTCTGATGTGTATACACATCCACCATGACGGCCACCGCCAGTCCCACTGTCACCAATTGTATCCCGAGTCCATACCATACTGTGTCGAGTATTGCCACAACTTCAATATACAAACCGCCCACGCCGACACGCGATCGGCACGTCACTTACCGTACTCACCTAGACCTTGGCCTTCTTCGCGTCCTGCTGTCAGCTCTCCGACCGCCTATCCTCTGGATACCCACGGGCTCGTCACCTCCGTTTGTCATAGCGATGCCGAACTTCTCGGCACGTTTCCGCTTCTTCTCCTCCTCCTCGGCAAGGCGTGCAGCCTCCTCTCTGCGACAGGTTAGTCCCAACCACGGGCAGCTGTACGGTACGTACGCGCTCAGCTCCTTCTTCTCCTCCTTGACAGGCGACTTGGCTTGGGCCGCCTTCTTCTCGGGCAGACCAAACTTGGCAGCACGGCGCGCGAGCACCTCAGTCGAGATGCCGAGCGGAGTCGCGTCGATGGCTGCGGGCTTGACGGGCTTCTCATTCTCCGCCTTGGGCTTCTCATTCTCCACCTTGGGCTTCCCGGCGGGCTTCTCAGCCTTCGGCGCAGCGGCTGGCTTCTTCTGTCGTACCCAAGGAATGCCAAAGCGCTCGGCACGCGCCTTCTGCTTCTTCTCTTCCTCAGTGAGCTCCTCCTCCGGCTGGTCTCCTGTCTCGGACGGTGCAGCCGCCGGTTCTGATGGCGCAGGGACTGCGGGAGCTGGAGCAACAGCGGCCGCAACAGGAACTGTAGCAGCAGCATCAGGTGCAGCCGCTGCGACAGGCTCAGGTTCGTCGGGGTCAACCTGGTATCAGCACGGCTATCCACAGAGAAATCAGCCGCGGCCACTCACAAGCTGTTCAGGCTCTTCGCCCGTGATCCCAGCGTCGAGGAGACGCTTGATGAGCTCATCCTTCTTGCCGGACTGTACGAGACCGGCCTTGGAGAGCATCTCTTTGAGGTCGGTGACCTTGAGCTTATGGCTGCACGGTCAGTGGATCCAGGGCTGGTGACTCACAGCTTGGCCTCGACCATTTTCGAATAGGTCAATGTTGTTGTTGGAGCGGAGAGGTGGTAGAAATGTGGTTCGGACTTGTCCTGCTGAAGTAAGGCGGGAGCTTGAGTTTTGAAGATGTTGATATAAATCAGGAGAAGGAGGAACAATTGGCAAAGTCAAAACAATGCAGACGTCAGTCGCGAGCTGGCGATCATTAGCGGGTCACCATTGTTGGATAGGCACGGAGATAGGCTCGTCCAGTCCGTTTGCTTCCGCTCGCCACTGGTCTCCTCGCTTTTGACACGTCTTTGATTCTCGTTTGTTTGTGTCAACTACTCGCTGCAGTATCCAGTCCACAAGACGTCAGGCGCGACTCTGGCGCGACTCTCATCGAAACCACGGTTCCAGAGCTTCAAGAACTGCACCCACCAAGCGCCGCCTTAGCTCAGCTGGTCTCGCAGCTTGAAGACTAAACTCTCGTGCTTGTACGGCCCATCGCCTCGCCACTGGCTGACATCACAGGGTCTAGCATCCGGCTGAGCAGCGCACATTCTCTGAGATGGAGCCAACACTAGACTCGGCGCTACAGATTGGTGAGTTGCAGAGAACATCTTCCGCGCCGCACCTTCCTCACTGCACCTTCCTTGCTGACCCCTGATCCCTCCCTGCAAGATGCGGCGTTCGAGGCAGCACCACCTGAACAGCCGACGCCTCCGGTACAGCAAGTCGAGCACGTCGAGCATGTCGGACACGTCGAGCATGTCGGACATGCCGAGCATGCCGAGCATGTTGGCCACGTCGAGCATGTTGGCCACGTCGAGCACGCCGAGCCGCACCCCGTGATCCCAGCAGATCCCATGCCGGAGCCACCACCGCCCGGCTTCAAGAAGGCCGCCGACCCGATCCGGCGTGAGGCGAATCGGCGTGCGGCGGAACGTTCGCGCGGACGGCAGCAGGAGAAGATCGTGGCACTCGAGATGGCAGTCCAGACCCTCAGTGACGAGAACTTGCGACTCAAGGACGAAATCACTCGTCTGGAGGGGAGAGATGTGGCGCCGGAGACGCTGGCCAACATGGAGCCGCCGCCGAGTATGGCCCCGACTGAGTCGAACCAGTCTCTCGATGCCGCAGCTGCAGCAGCTGTCGCGTCCCATGTCCAGAATCAGCAATTCCTCGATCTGCTTGCGCAGGGCGGCGACATCCCATGGGCACAGCTGCTCAGCGAATCTGAAGCCGAGGTCGACGGGCGCTTGGGTCAGCTTGCGGCCGTCGCGTCCAATCAGGCCGGGGAGGAGCCGCCACAGCCCGCACCTGCAGACACTACTGAACTCGGTAACCCGGCCAGGACCAGGCCTGCGCCAGTCTCCTCAACAGCCCTCACATCCGAGCTCGAGAAGTTGCTCCTGGAAGAAATTGCCAGCGTCAAGAATGCAATCGCACGCGCAGACCGTGAACTCGCGCGTAGGCGTGGACACCAAGTCTTCGGCGGCGATGTTGCAGAGGACTCGTACCAGCCCATTTACCCCGAGTTGTATGCGGCGGACGATACCGCCCTTGCCGAGCACAGCACGAAGGCCGAGCTCGACATGGCGGAGCTTGATATCCAGGCCAGCGTGCTGCGTGAGGTTACCGCGCGAATGCGGGCCTCGATGGAGGAGGAGGAGACCAAACTGCTTCCTCTCGAGGAGGAGCTGCGCATGCTCAACGTTGACGGGCAACGAGACCGCGAAGGAGTCACCGCGGTGCTTCGAGCTTTCAGAGGGCACCTCACGTCATTAATGAGCGCACCAGGGGTACGTGCTGCCAAGAATTGTGGGAAGCTCTTGCAACTGACATTCCCCAGGGATATATGCCGGGTAATCTGCTTGTGACCCCATTCTCGTCTCCGGCGACTGCACGTCGCCGACGTGGTCGACCTCCAAAGCACGCTCCAACCTCCAGCTCCGCCCAATACACCTTCCCGTATGATCACTCGCCCACGTCGTCTGACTCGGGTACGGACCTCCCAGAGACTCCAGGTGGGCGACCAGCCCGTGCCTCTGCGCCTCGCAGGAGCCGCCTGGCCCAAGAGCTACGCTTTGAACCTGAACACCCGCAACAGCCGCCAACGGCTGACGCGGGTGCGAGCCACGCACTGTCAGGAAGCGTAGAAGCTAACGTCGTTGCCGAGACATCCCAAGCTACGCACGACTATCTGCTCTCCCACTTTGCGGCTAGCGACGCTTCGCGTCACACGCCAATCACTCTTGACAGCTCGTCCTTTGTGGCTCTCTTGCCACAATCTCCACTAACCGATGGGCACCACCAAACCCTCGACTCGTCGCTTGGTGCGTCCGGACCGCATATTCCCGAAGACACGAGCAACAGTCTCTCTGAGACGCCGAATGTCATGTCCAGATTCAAGCGCGGACCACCAGGCAGCTGCGACATTTGCTCACGCACACAAACGAGCGTGTGGCGCAAGCTGACATACGAGGGTGAAGAACTCAGGGTGTGTAACGGTGAGTACGCGCGGTCGATGTCTGTGCGCGATTGCAATGTTGACACCAATCAGCATGTGGACTGTATCACTCCAAGTTCCATATTCCTCGCCCGCCCGAGCTCTGGGGCGACGGGCGGACCATCAAGAAACGCAAGGCCGGCCCCCGAAACTGGGAGGGTGTCAAGCGGCGCAGAGAGCAGCAGCGCAAGTCTTCGCAGTACGGCGAAATCGAGGGAGTGATGGGTATGGAGGTTGATCACCGTGTGCTCGAGGATCCAACCGCTGCCCATGCTGTTCATGCGGTAGGGGTCGCTGGGTCCGAGACCCCAGATCCTGGGTTACAGCATGGGCTGACGACCTTG
Source organism: Cutaneotrichosporon sp. HIS471 (assembly GCA_030864385.1). Classification (NCBI taxonomy): domain Eukaryota; kingdom Fungi; phylum Basidiomycota; class Tremellomycetes; order Trichosporonales; family Trichosporonaceae; genus Cutaneotrichosporon; species Cutaneotrichosporon sp. HIS471. The sequence continues at coordinate 1,904,881 of AP028240.1, read as the reverse complement.
CAAGAGGTCGGCCAGGCGGTTGAGAACATGTACGCCGTCCAACAGCAGGAGGCGGAACAGCAGGAGCAACACCATCACCAGCATCTGGAAGCATAGCAGTCGTCTGTAGTTGTATGAGCGGCAGTCACAGTGTCCTATCCATGTGTTGCAGTGTTAGTGTGCGAGTGAGTGACACGGCAACGTATCAGCGCGTCGTTTGACGACACCGGACGGCGGTCTGAGCACGCGACCGTATCTCTTATCGCGTTATATACTCTTAGAGTAGGACCGCGGGCGAGCAGGCTGGAAGTGTTCTCAGGCGTTGGCCGGCGTAGCTCGGCTGTTGCGACAATCTAAAACAGGCGCGCACTGAGGCGGCAGGCCGAGATTCTCCAAACGGTTAGATCGGGATGTTCCGGGAAAGTGTGGAACAATGTCTTGAGAGCCTTGGGTGAGCTAGTAACTAGCACGATCGGGAGGATCCGGGCGTATTGAACCTCCACCCTGTGGCCCTGTGGGTAGCTGATCGTTGATCGACTATCGGATAAAGCAATCAGGCCGAAAAGGATGGTGCCTGACTGCCGAGACCCGTAACTATCCCGCGGAGCACGGTTTGTGATGAGGTGACGCGGAGAGTGTCGCGTCCCGGACCATGTCGCGGTAGTAGAGGAGCGCCGTCTCTCCGCAGTGTTTCCGCATATACACGTAGCAAGTTGAAGCCTGCAGGGTCCTATTGTATCTGCGTGGGTGGAAAGATTGAGAGGATCTTGGGATCTTAAGATCTTGAGAGCTTGAGAAAGGAAGCGTCGGACACGCCGTATGCGGACATGCCCGGTGGGTCCGGGGGAACTGGACGAGATCAAGCCCCGGGTCCGGATTTTCGAATGGGAAGGGTGCTAAATCGAATGAGTAGGTGGCTCGTTCGTGGCTCATGCTTGGGCGCTGCTCGGATGTCATCAGACGTAGGTGGCTGTTAGCTGGTATGCATAGGTTGACGAGCTGAGGAATTTCTCGCAAGCAAGACTAGACAGGCAAGGTAGGGATGGCCTTGGGTCAGGCGGGTCAGGCGAAAAGTTCCCCGGGGTACCGGGGTAACTGATTGTGATAGGAACCGCCGATTGCGGCTCATGTTTTCGAATGAGCACCTTCCTGTTGATTATGTTATCGAATGGTTATCGAATGCTCCGGCCCCGTTACGTACCGCCGCGCCGTGTGCATCTGACACCCATGACACGGCCATGGTGGCGGATCGTGCACTTTGGCCCACTGCAGTGCAGTTATGAAAGTGCGATAGTGCACGTCCTGCACGTACCTGCGGCTCTGAGCGCAGGTAGGGGGTGCTGGGTGATGGTACGAGCTCATTGTTACATCGGAGGCATGGTGACGCCAAGTCAGGAGTTAGCGGTGCCATTACAAGTGACGCTGTCGAGGTGAAGAAGAGCAGCGTCCAGACTATGCAGGGTGGTGTTGAGGGTGATTTTGGTATTGTACTCTGTTATGGAAACCTGAAAGATCGACCGTCATGTCCGCTGAAAGCCGGGACGGCGCGCCGGCTCGGCTGGACGGGGGAAGGTCATAAGATTAGACTAGTCACCATTGTCATGTGCTCAAAATGTTATTATCAAACTATCAAAGCTTTTGACCTTTTGTAGCTAGACTTACACCGTACCCCTATTCAAACCCTGAATATAGGTATTACCCTAACGCCAAATTTAAGAATCTCCATTGTTGTAATACAAAGAGAAATATTTTTCAAAGCGAGATTAGCGGAATCAAACCTCATTGACCCAACTAACATTTGAGGGGTTTGACTAGCCAATAAGCAAGGTTCCGACCAAAGCCGAACTGGGTAATGAATCATTTGCAACGTTTAGATGAGCAAGTTTAGGAGGTTTGGGAGCTTTGGAGGTAAAGGGGAGTAGCGGGGCTCCCCCAAAGTACTTGGAAGCCGCACGAGACCCATCCCCATCCACGACCTCCGTACCTCCACCAAGACGCAGCTCCCCGACATTACCCGGCCCACACCCATCTACGCGCTAATGCTTGCCTACATATAAACACCGAGCAACGTTCCAACAAAAGGCACCTTTGCATTGACCGCATACTAAAGACCAACGTCTCGACTGTTTGACCACTGTTTGAGTACTACTGGTGAGTTGTGGTCCCTTGTCTCAAGAGTTGGGAAAGAAGGACATGTGGTCGCGTGTGGTGTGGAGGTGGTCACCCAGTGTGCCTCGCCTCACTTGTGCTCGCGCGACACAACGAGGACTATGGCGAGGCAGGTTAGCTGGCTAGTTAGCTAGCTGGCTGACTGGCGGCCTGAGTGGGGGAAGGCGTGTATCGAGCGTGGATACGTGTACCTGCCTTTGGTCGGATCAAGGAAGGGGGGGGGGACAACCGGCCAGCCGGTCAGCCGAATATGGTACGGCACGGCTGGCAGGCGGGCGGGCGGGCGGTTGTACAAACTACGGCACGGTTGCCAACTAGCCGAATCTTGGGCGGGAAGCCAATGGTCACCTGCCTTGTCTCTCTGGTCTGGACTGCCACAAAGTCACGGATCCAACCAATCCAGCCAGCCGCTGGCATCCCATCCTGCACATGATCCCACGACTGGGAGCCCATTCGGCTTGTTCGGATGCAAGCGGATCTTCGGACGAGCTACTGGCTATTGAGTGGGGGTGGGTCGCAGAAGAGGATGACGAACAAGGGCCGACGGGGCGCCTTTTGCCTTTGAGATGCTCAGAGGTTAGCGCCTCTTGGTCTTCTCGCCCTCTGTAATACACTACCACCACACTGCCTCCCAAGCCTCTCATTCCCCATTATCCACTGCATTTCGCACAATCAATTATTACTTTCCCTCTCGCACCGCGGGCTTGTAAGAGCTTGCAAATGACTCTATGACTCTTATATCCCGACTTCAACAACGGCTGACCCTTTTCCCAGCATTCATCCATCCACCACCAACACTACTACAACCCCATCCCCCCACCCCCACTTTTGCATTTAGATCACTACACCGCGTAGCCCGCATCCCAAGCATCTACACTCCCATCATGTCCCGCTCTGCTCAGTCCAACGACTTCCTCGGCAAGGAGCTCAAGTACTTCTCCCAGGCCGGTTTCGACCTTGACCGCATCCACATTAAGGTGAGTTAGTGTGCCCCGCAAGCCTCCGCACAGGGGTGGGTGGGAATGCGATCGTCGTCATTCGGCAACTCCCGCAATCCCTCTCCCCACCCTTGCTTCATCCATCATCTCATTTGTTGCCCACCATACTAACCATCCCAGCGTAACGCCCCTGTCGCTTCGCTTTACGAAGATGCCATCAACAACGAGGGTGCCGTCATCTCGTCGAACGGTGCTCTGATCAACTTCTCGGGCAAGAAGACTGGTCGCTCGCCCAAGGACAAGCGTATCGTCTTCGAGGACAGCTCCAAGGATGACATTTGGTGGGGTCCCGTCAACATCAAGATGGACGAGCACACCTTTGAGATCAACCGCGAGCGTGCCATCGACTACCTCAACACCCGTGAGAACGTCTACGTCTTTGACGGCTTTGCCGGCTGGGACCCCAAGTACCGCATCAAGGTCCGCGTTATCGCCTCGCGCGCCTACCACGCCCTCTTCATGCACAACATGTTGATCCGCCCTACCGCTCAGGAGCTCGCCGAGTTCGGTGAGCCCGACTTCATCATCTACAACGCCGGCCAGTTCCCTGCCAACCGCTTCACCACCGGCATGACGTCGACCACCTCGGTTGAGGTCAACTTCAAGCGCATGGAGATGGTCATCCTCGGCACCGAGTACGCCGGCGAGATGAAGAAGGGTATCTTCTCGGTCATGCACTACCTCCAGCCCGTCAAGTTCGGCCAGCTTTCGCTCCACTCGTCGGCCAACCAGGCCAAGTCTGCCGACGGCGAGTCGGGTGACGTTACCCTCTTCTTCGGCCTTTCGGGCACTGGCAAGACCACCCTCTCTGCCGACGCCAACCGTCTCCTCATCGGTGACGACGAGCACGTCTGGTCGGACACTGGTGTCTTCAACATTGAGGGCGGCTGCTACGCCAAGTGCATCAGCCTCTCGGCTGAGAAGGAGCCCGAGATCTTCAACGCCATCCGCTTTGGCTCGATCCTCGAGAACGTCGTCTACAACCCCGCCGACCGCGTCCCCGACTACGACGATGTCTCGATCACCGAGAACACTCGCTGCGCCTACCCCATCGAGTTCATCCCCAACGCCAAGATCCCCTGCATTGCCAACCGCCAGCCTTCGAACATTATCATGCTCTGCTGTGACGCGTTCGGTGTGCTCCCGCCCGTCTCGCGCCTCTCGCCCGAGCAGGCCCAGTACCACTTCATCACTGGCTACACCTCCAAGACCCCCGGTACCGAGGACGGCATTGTCGAGCCCTCGCCTACCTTCTCGACTTGCTACGGCCAGCCGTTCATCATCCTCCACCCCAGCCGCTACGCTTCCATGCTTGCCGAGCGCATGTCGAAGAACAACGTCGACTGCTGGCTCATCAACACTGGCTGGACCGGCGGCAAGTTCGGCACCGGCCACCGCTGCCCTCTCAAGTACACTCGTGCTATTGTCGACGCCATCCACAACGGCACGCTCGCCAAGGCCGAGTTTGTCAACTTCCCCGTCTTCAACCTCCAGATCCCCAAGGCTCTTGCCGGTGTTCCTTCCGAGATCCTCGACCCCCAGCAGGCTTGGGCCGACAAGGCCGCCTTCAAGGTCGAGGTCGACAAGCTCGCGGGCATGTTCAACAAGGCCTTTGCCAAGTACGAGTCGGATGTCTCGGCCGAGGTTGTCGCCGTCGGCCCCAAGGTCTAAAAGGGAGGATGGACATTATAGCATGAGTATTTGTACTGGTCTTTGTCATTCATGATGTATACTTGACACGCGTGAAGAATATAATTGCATGGCATGGCCTAAAAGCCTGGGGAATACATAACTCAAAAGTTGGCTGTTTCATTCCACGTCGCTCGCTGTGCTTCTACAGCCCATCGCTGTGGTGACCGATACACCGAGATAATGACGCGTTGCCGGGACAAACCGGGGTCCCCAATGATTAATGATGTGGCGCACAGGGAGCGGAGAGTTGGCTCTTCCCTCGGTCTCTCGCCCCAACCTCCTCTCATGTCCAAGTCTAAATCATCTCAACAGCGAGTGCGAGCACCTCCATGCGCAGTTTCCAGCTCACTCGAACTTCACCACCTTGATCAAATCCACGATCTGCAGCGCTGTGTCAGCTCGGTATCGGAGTGACGGAGTAGCCCAAGTCTCCGTTCAGGGACTTTGGGTGCAAAGTGAGAGTCTCGGCCTTCGGTCTGAATGCTTGGCAACCAAAGACGGATAATCATTACAATGTCCGTCTTGTCATGTTACAATCCTAACACATCGTCATACCTTTGTCCTCACCCACACAATCAACAATGAACAATACCTTGACTCATGGCCGCGCGCCACCACGATCGTTACCCCGGTTCTGACACCGGTTCCCTCCCAGATACCAGACGCCAGGTGCCAGATGCCAGATGCCAGGTGCCAGATGCCAGATACCAGATGCGAGATACCACCCTGAAGCCTGAGGCCGCGAGCGCCGCCACAGGCTACTCACATGAGGCATGAGGATTGCTAGCTGATATAAAGGTTACGTCCGCATGCTCTTACGACAGCCTTCTTCACCTCCTCCCAACCCATTCCACACTACTATTTCAATTCAACTACCCTACAACACAACCACCCTACAACACAACCATGTCTAAGAACGTCATCGTCTTCGGCGGCACCGGGCACCAGGGCTCGGCGTTTGTCAACGCCCTCGCCGCTCAGAATAAGAGCTCGGCAAACCCAGTCTGGACCATCCATCTCCTGGTGCGCAACCCCGAGGCACCCTCCGCCGAGCGCCTCGCCCGTCTCAACGGCGTCAAGATCGTCCACTCTCCACACTACATGGAGTCGCCAGATGAAGCATTCGACGCGGCAGGCCTCGAAGTCGGCCACGTCCATGGCGCCTTCCTCGTCTGCGGCTACGTGGACAGCGAGAAGGAGGTCGCGCAGGGTGAGTCCCCTATCTAACTGTTCTAACGTTTAGGTGTGCGCGTCATCAGATCCGCTGCTGCCCACGGTGTCAAGCACCTCGTCTTTGCGTCGGCCATGTTCGACGAGTCCAAGGAGTTTGGCGATGACGGGATGGACGCCAAGCGCGACATCGAGCACACAATCAAGGAGACCACCATGAAGTGGACGATGCTCCGCAGCTCCGACTTTATGGACAACTGGCTCCCGACCGACGGCACTATCGGACGTGTTTGGCGGACGGTCTTGCTCAACAAGGCGTTCAAGAACCACCCTGACCGCGCGCTGCCAATGGTCGCGACGCGCGACATTGGACGTGTCGGCGCCCTCGCCATGGCTTCCGGCGACAAGTACCTCGACCAGACGATCCCAATGGTCGGCGACCTGCTCACCATTCCCCAGATCAAGGAGATTTACTCCGAGGTCATGGGCACCAACATTGTGCAGTCGTGGGGCATCACTACCTCGATCGCGCTGTGGTCCGACGCTAACACGGCCAAGCTTGTCAAGTTTTACGACAGCGACCAAGGGTTCGGTGATGTCGACGTCAACGCGACCAAGGGCGTTCTCCCCGACATCGAGAACTTCCGCACCTTCCTTGAGCGATACAAGCGGGAGCAGGCCGTCGCCAAAGCCATGGCCTAGTGGACGAGTGCGAGATTGATTTTCTATGTATACTGTGTACTATTAGTACTGTCAATGTCATTAGGAATTTACTATTCAGCACACTTGGGTGGCGAATGACGTGTGTGTCTGTGTCCGCAGAGTGGAGGCTGTCCCAAGCACGTTTGGCATGAGGTGACCTTCCTTCCACACATTTCCTCTGTTCATCTCCCACAACCTGTCGCATCATGGACCTCGTCCCTTGTGAGCTGCACCTTGTTAACTGGAGCTGATCCCAGTCATTTTCCATGAGCGCCAGGAGCCGGGTTCACAGCTGTGTTCGTTGCATTTGAACCTGCGTCAACTCTAATTAACCTCAGGCGCCCAGCACTGCCTCAACAACCTTCTCCAGCAGTCGGTCTATAGCGAGTTCGACCTGGCCGACGTGGCCCGGAAGTGAAACGCCATACGTACGCTGCTGACGTTAGACTTGACGAGCAGGAGAACGCTGCGCGGTATGCAGGCCATCCCGACGCCAGCTCATACAACTATGACGACACTGGCTTCTTCTCCATCTCAGTGCTGGAGAAGGTGAGAGTGTTGGCCTAGACGCACTAATCCCAGGCGATGCAAGTGTGGGACCTCACGCTCGTCCGTTGGCGCGGCGAGGCCATGAGGCCGTACCAGGATGAGCCAGAGTACGTCAATGAGGCGTCGGTGCTGACGCGATAGAGAGCAGGCCGCGTTCATCCTCAACCTCGACTCTCACTGGTTCGCCATCCGCCGGTTTGGCAGCTACACACGCTGGTACAACCTCAACTCGTTCCTTGAGCGCCCCGAGTGGATCTCCCCCACGTACCTCCACATGGTACTCAAACAGGCCGAGGATGAAGGATACTCTGTCTTCGTGATTCGCAGAGCTGGGGAAGGTGCGGGACAGGACGCGTCTGTTGATCCAGGAGAAGCACACGGTTGGGGTGACGGAGGTGTGGGGGAGTTCCCCGGGTCTGCGGCGGACCAGATCGCGCTCGAGCTCGGCGAAGTGTCCAGCCGTAGTGGTGCACAAGGCGATGCCAGGGATGGATCGCCGATGAACCACTTTCCCTCATTACAGGCTGGCCGTGAGTTACGAGTGATGGCGGTCAACTCATCGCAGCATCTGGCACTTCCCCACAGCGTGATCGCGAGCTGGCGTCAGGAGCCGGCAGTGGCCGCCGCCGTCGGAGACAGGAGGACTTGACGTCGGACGGTGTTGAGGAGCAGGACTTGCTTCCCGGCTCGTACCCGGGTAGCGGATCGAGAACGCCGCAGCCGTCTAGAAGCTATGTCGAAGTCGCGGCATCTGGTGCCCCAGACGACGAGGACGAGGAGCTCGACACCGACATCCCAAGCAGCAGCTACGCCGGCCTAAACCTCGACGCCCTCAACTATGGCATGTATGGCGGCGTGACCGACTTCCAGTTCAATAACCGTTCTTATGACGACGAGGACGAAGCGCTCCAGGCTGCGTTGCGAGCGAGCATGGAAGACGTGCCGGACGGCTACGTGATGCCGGAGCTTTCACCCCTCAACGCCGTGCCTCCACCTCGCCCGTCCGCCCAGCAGCCTGACCCGCCTGTCGCGGCTCCCGAGGCCCCAAGCCCTGCGCCAGTCCCGTCCGAGACGCATGAGGATAGCATTATGGATGACACGGACGACGACGAGCCGGCGCACGAGCCGTCTCCAGGTAAGTTCACATGTCAGCCACGTGTTTCACGTTTCTGACTTGCAGAGGAGCTCCGTCGCGCTCGCTTGGCGCGTTTCCAGTAGTCAGCCATCGGGCAATAAGTCAAGTATGCCGCATCAATGTTGGTAGAGGCTGTGTATCGAGCAATGTTATCTGTGCTGTGCTGGAAACCTGTGCTATGGAGATGGGAGACGCGATCGGAAGCAGATGAATAGTAGTGGGACGAGGAAGGGTTAGCAAAGGGGAATGTCAGGGGTATAGTCACGTCACACAAGCCACGTCCCAAACCAATCCTCACCCTGGGAACCCACACACCACATCATCATTGCACTCACAACCCCCATCCAACATCTTGAATCCACAATCCACAATCCACAATCCACAATCTACATCAAACTCCTCCCTATATTCACTACTTGACCCTCTCCACCATCCTCGACGCGTAACCTGGCAGCGGCAGCGGAATGCCCCTCAAGAATCTCCTCAAGGAGCGTGAGTGTGCCTGCCCACCACGTCGAGAAGCCGCCACCTCGGCCTCTTCAGCCCGCAAGGGGTCTGTGGTTGTCGACATCGCGTGACCACATGCTGACACCGTAGGCTTTAGGAGCGCGATCCAGTCCATCCCACAAGGACAGTGGAAGGCTCTCGTGACAGACGCGCACTCGCAAGCGCTCCTCGACTCGGTCTACACCAACTATGACATCCTCCAGCAGAATGTGACCTGTGCGTTCAACCCCCCGCAGAGCTAACCGCAGCCGTCGAGCCCCTACACTCGGCACGTGGGCCCATGCAGGCCGAGGGCCTGTACATTCTCACCCCGACCGCGCAGAACGTTCAGCGTGTGATTGCCGACTTTGCGAACGGCCGCAGGACGTACAAGTCAGCGCACCTTTATTTCATCGATGGTGAGCCGGCAGGGAGTGGTTGTTCTGACCCAAAGGCATCGACGATCGACTCGCAACCAGGCTCACCGACGCATTGCAGCCAATGGGTGTTCTTAGGGCATTCGTCGAGCTGTACTGCAACGTTGAACGTAGGTCGTGTGACCCGTGGACCAAGTTCTGACCCCAGCAACCGAGGATCGCGCCTTCTCCATGAAGACACCGTCGGCCTTCTTTTCGTTCTACGGCCAACTGGGAGGACAGATTTCCGCCGACTTTGCAATGGAAGCGTTCCAAGACGATCTCGCCGTCACTAGCCGAACAGTGAGCTGCCGTTTGTTGAACACCAGCTCACACAGATTCTCAACGTCCTCGCCACGCTCAACGAGAACCCCTACATCCGCTACTACCAGCCACACCACCACGCGCCGCTCGGCCCTCTGTCAGAGCGCGGCGTACAATCGTCACGTGTGGCCCCAATAGAACCAGAGCAAAATCAAGCCTTGCGGTGGCGGTCTGCTCTTGGGTCGCGATCCTCACAGAAGGCGCCTGTGGGCGACTACCTGAGCAAGAAGATTGCGGAGCAGGTACAGAGCGACCTCGACGAGTACATGACCAACAACCCCGAGTTCCCAGAAGCGTCTGAACGACAGCGCGGCGTGCTCTTCGTCGTAGACCGTACAATGGATCCAGCGGCGCCACTCCTCCACGAGTTCTGGTACCAGGCCATGGTTAACGACCTGCTCAAGATTGAGGACGGCACGCGGTATAAGTACAAGTACGAGAACACTGTCGGTGACAAGGAGACGCGCGTGGCCGTTCTCGACGACAATGACGAGGTCTGGGTGTCGATCCGCCATCTCCACATGAAGGACGCGATTGACCGGCTCATGGCCGACTTTGGGCGGTTCGTGCAAGAGCACGCTGGATTCCGAGGGTGAGCTGGACTGTCGATTCGCAAGCTGACATCAGGAACACCAACAATGTGCAGATCAACGACCTGAAGGACATGCTTGCGAGCTTGCCCCAGTTCCAGGAACAGCGCGACCAGTACTCTCTGCACCTGGACATGGCGCAAGAGTGCATGAACATGTTTGAGCATCGCAAGCTCAACTTTTCAGCCAACGTCGAACAGTGCTGTGCAACAGGCTTCACGGCAGATGGCAAGACACCCAAGACGATTGTCGAGGAGATGGTCCCGCTACTGGACGACCGGGACATCAGTCAGCTCGACAAGGTGCGCATCATCGCCCTGTACTTGATCTTCCGTGAGGGTGTCGCCGACGAGGACCGCCGCCGCCTGTACCAGCACGCGCGGCTGTCGATCACGGAGCAGGACATGATTAACAATCTTGTACACATGGGCATCAAGGTGACCAAGGACAAGGAGAACCGCTTCCGTGGTTCGCGCGTTCGCAACAAGTACTCGTCCAAGGACGACCAGTACGACCTGTCGCGGTACAAGCCGGTTGTGCAGATCATGGCCGAGGACCAGGCGTCGAACAGGCTCGACCAGTCGTCGTTCCCTTACCTGCGGGACGCGCCACAGGAACTTGCGTCCAGCGGCTCTATGCGTTCCCACCAGCCAACACATCCCGCCGCCGCTGGCAACTCGCTCCGCTCAGCCCGGCCGATGTGGCACAAGGCGACGTCAGCCCGCCAGACCACCGATCACCAGCAGCGATACATCATCTTCGTCGCGGGCGGCATGACATACTCGGAGATCAGGCAGGCATACACGCTCTCTGCCGCGCTCGGCAAGGACATTGTGATCGGCTCGACTCACATTGTCACGCCCGAGAGCTATCTCAAGGACGTCAAGTCGCTTGGCCGCGGTGGCATTGGCGGCAACCCTCCAGGCGGGCTCCCACAGCATGCCAACGCGCCAGGGAGGCCGGACTGGCGTAACCCCGCCGAGCCGATGCCGTACCAGGCCATCCTGGACCAGCGGTATTGGGAGCCCGAGGTTGGCCCACCCCCAATGGCGCCACCACCCCAGCAGCAGGCGCCGCAGAAGCGAGGCGCGCTCAACGAAACGACGCGCGCGTTCTCAGAAATGAGCGTGTCGTCAACGGGGTCCAAGAACTCTAAACACGGTGGGGAGAAGGAGAAGAAGAAGCGCAACTTGTTCAAGATGAAGTGGGACAAGTGATCATTAGGTGTGCATATGCATGGTGCTGGAGTGTAGCGTAGAGCTCTCCAGAACGAAGAGCAGTATTTCCATATGTTAGCAAGCCGTACGATGTGAGGCACTGCTGTACGTCTTTCAGCGAGGAGTGGGTGAGATAGCCTCGGCAGAGAGCAGGCCAACAACAGCTTGTACGGATATAGGGGAGTGGGAGAGTTTATATCCGGCTAATCAGAAAATCAGCGCTCACTCGTCCAGCAACGCGCGTAGAGGCTTGGACGCTTGGGAACATGCATGGTCCCTCTCCCCGACACACTAAACCAGATATCAGAAGGTGAGACGTATTAGATGAGGTCGATAATTGCACGTTGGTCCTCAAAACACAAATGATATTGTACCTCGTCAGTCCTCAAAGCACGTCCTACCAATGCATATGCTAGCCTATATCAGATCATGAGTCGTACGTGCTGTGCTCGACCTCGCAGCCACCCTTGTGTATGCTGGGAGCAGGGGAACCGCTCAATTGCGATTAGGGAAGGACAATGTACGACCGGAGGTGCTCTGGGATGGCCTCGAGCAGACCCTTGGACTGGAGCCAGACGCGGCTGAACAGACGCGCCTGATAACGATAAGCCCCATCAGCAACTACAAAGTCAGCAAAAAACAGCCTCAGCCTTGCGAAGGATTTTGGGAAAAGACTTACTAACGGTGACCACGGTCGATCCCTTGCCCTTCTTCTTTGCAATTTGCTGAGCAGCCCAAACGTTCAGAGCACTAGATGCGCCGACGTACAGCCCCTCCTCGTGAAGGAGACGGTAGATCATTCGGATACTCTCTGCGTCAGGCACGTAGACGGCACCAGAGAGGAGTTCGAGGTCGGGCTTGAGGTTCTCGGTGACGCGGCCTTGTCCAATACCCTCCGTGATGGAACCCGTGCCCTCGCGCGCAAGTTTGCCATTCTCGACGAGGTTGTAAAGCACCGATCCCGGCGGGTCGGCAAGATAACTCTCGACCCGCCCCTCACTCTTCTCAACAAGGTAGCGAGTCACGCCGGCAAGCGTACCTCCCGTACCAGTAGAGCAGATGAATGCGTCCAGTTTACCGCCCGTCTGTTCCCAGATCTCTGGCCCCGTCGAGACAATATGCGCATTCCGATTGGCAATGTTGTCAAACTGGTTTGTCCAGACGGCATTGTCGAGCGATTCGGCATACCGCCTCGCCTGGTGGTTATAGTTCATGTCGTTGTCGAATGCGACGGCAGGAACGGGACGTACATCCGCACCAAGCATGCGGAGAAGATCAATCTTCTCCTGGCTTTGCGTGTCCGGCATATAGATGACGCAGCGGTATCCGCGCGCACGGCAGACGTGCGCCAGTCCAATACCAGTATTGCCTGCCGTTCCCTCAACCACCGTGCCTCCGGGACCGAGCTGGCCCTTCTCCTCCGCGTCCTTGACGAGATAGAGCGCCGCGCGGTCCTTGATCGATCCGCCGGGCGACATGAACTCGGCCTTGGCCAAGATGTTGGCACCCACCTCGTCCGAGACGTGCTTGAGGCGGATCTGGTGTGAGCAAGAGCAAATCCAGCAAGCGACCAGTCAGATATGATGAGAACACGCTATCATCCCCAGTCACTACCAGATCGCGATCGCGATCGCGATCACGATCGCGCCCCTACATCTGCGCGTCCAAAAAAGTTGGCAGCCAAACTCACCAGCGGCGTGTTGCCGACAGCACCGACAAAGCCGTCGACGACGCGCGAGCGCGCCTCGGTCGCAAAGCCACGCGAGAGGGGCCGGAGGGCGTTGCGGAGCACAGACATGGTGTTGAGTGAGATGCAGAAAGAGCAACGTAGCGACGTTCCAAGTCGGTGACAGCTGACAACATTCATGTATTGACTTCGGAATCGCATGTTCCATGACGTGCTCCGTGGCGTGATCTCGCTTCCTGATCTACCCAGTCCCAAGACACCGATCGGCCGGCTGACAGAGCCAAATCGTTCACCGAGGCACGCAAAAAACGCCGGAACAAGCGCGCCACTGCAGCAATTGCGACGAGACCCAAACCTAGAACCTGCTCTCCGGCTGGACTTGGGTAGCGATTCAAACATCCTCGCTCGAGTTGCTTGGACATGCAAAAATGGTCACAAGCAGTTGCCAGGAATGGGGTAATCAATCCAGGGCACAGCTGCTCTTTTCCGCCTTCGCGGCTCATTTAAGACCGGAACTTGCGGAATACCTCCAAAAAGCCCGCAACAGGGATCGAACCTGCGACCGTCTGGTGTCCTTCGAAGCCAGACGCTCTAAAACCTCTGAGCTATACGGGCTTATGCTTTTCCTACTTTGATGATCCGCTAAGTTCTCAGAGTTCCACTTTCGTTGCTAGCCTTTTGTGGCTCATTACAACCGTTCACAACTTCCTCTTGCATCCATTTATGCATGGATGGATGAGATGTTTCTCTCGGTGGGTGCTGATGGTAAGCATGAAGGTGTGGAAGCATGAGACCGGTGGTTAGAGAGTGCGTGTGTCGTTGCGAGATGAGATGAGTGTGCCTGGGAGTGGTCGTCCAAAGAGGTGGCCCGAAGTGGCTCTGCTCTGATGGACTGACCGCGGGAAGTTGTCTTGTCGCCATCCATGATGGACTGGGAACAGGTCTCTGAGGAATAGGTCGGAGGTGCAGCGTTAAGGATAGACGGGGCGGGGGTGAAGACTGCCGAGTACTGAAGCCACACTTAGGGACCCCAGTGCTGCCAGGAAGATATCGAGGGAGAGCTGTACCTGCCGTCTGGAGAACGTATCGACCCAGGCGCTGTCGTTGGTGTCGCGAACAGCGGCGCTGGCCTACCGAGATGCGAAGTAGGAATCCCATGTATGAAGTGGGTTTTCAGTCCGCCGACCCGTCGCCTCGTTGTGGGAAGAGAGTTGTTGCATCCCTTCGTTCGTCACGCTATACATATACATGGGTGGGGCGATTGGTCCGGGCGGTACAGGCTGTTGAGTGGGGAGATGGGAAGGATGGCTTGTGTGTGGGAGGGGAAAGGAGGCCTTGTCACCACCACTGTTTCTCTCGATACGATGGACCGCGTCGCATGTGTCGTCTGGATGACGATGGGTTGTTGATTGCAGGGAACAAGAGGGAAGGAGTGGACAATGGAAGGCGAGGGTTGGGTACGAGGAGGATGTGCTCACTGGTTCAGAGGCTGTGTTTACCCCGATGGTCCACGAGACGTCGAGCATGCTTCACGGTCAGACCCCCCCCCCCCAGTTGTTGAGATACGTCAGTGCACAGGTGAGGTATGGGCTTAATCTCGCCTGCCCGCCAGCATCGGTACCCGCGCCGTCGTCACAGGACGTCCGCCATCGACAATAACTCACCAAACTGTCTCACGTCAAGCATACAGATCCAAAAATCCAAACTCAAGCAGTTGAACTGCAACGCGCCACGCGACCATCTCAATGACCAGACATCTGCCCCCAGCTGCCCTCAGCCCTTCCCTTCCCCGTTGTTCGCGATACATTGCATTGCAGTGTGATGATTAGTGCAAAATGATGGTGTTACTCGTCGTCGTCGCTGACCTCTGATTGCGAGTCGTCCTGCCTGTCAGCTAATCATCCGAGTATCAAAGCGAACTTACATGGCCGAAGAATGCGAACGCCTTGGGCTTCTTGGCCCCGACGTGCGGTGACCCAGAGCGCGAATTGCTACTGGCGCGCACCTCGCGTGCGCGAGACCGCGACCTAGACCGGCCCTGGCGCGGTGTGCGCCCGCCGTCATAACTGCTGTTTGAGCGGCGGCTCGCACGGTCATAGTGGTCGGGCGGGGCAAGCGCCATGTCGCTCTCTGTGCGGGCGATGCCCTCTGGGAGCGGATGTACTTCGTCTTCGGCCTCGGCGCGCTCCATGTGATCAACTGGTAGCGGCACGGCGATTGCAATGGGCGTACCCTCACCCCCAGACGAGACGCTTGGCGGGCGATCAGTAGAGTCCTGGATTTCTTCGTAGTCGTTGTCGTCTTCTTTTTGGTCCTGAATCTCCACGCGCCTGAGCTTGCTCTCGACCTTGGCCAGCGCGTCGAACAGGTGCCGCTGGCTGATTGGAGGCGGGCACTCGTACCCCGACGCGAAGCGGTCGGGAGACTGCACACCTGAACGGAACTCGCCATCGTTGTCCCTAAGATGGCGCAGCTGCGTGTGTACGCGCAGCGGCTTGGCCGGCGCGAAAGTAGTCTCAATGTCGTCCTTTGGAGGAGGCGTGAGCTCGCCCGCAGACTTGTCGTCAATGTCAAACTCGTCCTCCTCCGATGAGCCGTCCGAGTCGTACTCGTCCTCGCTGTCGCTGAGCCCGTTCTCCTCCTTGTGAGGGTCGTACGGGTGGTCCTCCTCGACGACGACAAACGACTTCTGCCGCTCGCGCTCGTTCCACTTGAGCGTGCGCTGGATACTGCGGAACCAGTCCGTGCTCTGCTTGTCCGCACACACAGTCGGAAACGGGTACTTGGACGCAGTAATCTTGATGTGGTCGCCCTCTGATTTGTCAGCAATGGTTTTGGGCGCGTCACTCACGCTTCAGCTCCACACGGCCACGGCCGTCGAACGACGCCCACGCAGTGGAGCGAGAGTTGTAGGGCACACAGACGCGCAGTTCAATGCCGTCTGGAAGAAGCATGGGCCGGAAGGACAGAGTGTGCGGGCAGATGGGGGTGATAAGAATTGCCGGGATCCCAGGGTGCACCAGCGAGCCGCCAGCCGAGAGCGAGTAGGCGGTGGAACCGGTGGGCGTCGACACAGTGAGACCGTCTGCCTGCACGGTCGTGAGATGGTGGTCGTCGCCAAACACCTCGAGCAGAGACACGAACGGACTCGGTCCGCGGTCAACAACGAGGTCGTTGAGCACCTCGAACTGCTCCACAGGCCTTGTCGTAAAGCACATGATCTCCTTGTCCTTGCTGTGCCGGCCCTTGTCAACGCTGCCGATGGGTGTCCCGCCCTCGAGCGCCTCCCATCCGTCGCGGTCGACCTGCTCGATGAGGATCTCGCCGCCGGGTTTACGGATCGCCTTGCGTTTCCTTCCCTTGCCGACGACCATTGATGCGTCTGGTGCGACTGCGCGGTACACAACACACGTAAAGCGCATGCGGAGGTTGACGCGTATACCGTCATCGATGCACTTGTCGAGCGTTTCCTGATATTGCTCAAAGTCAAAGTTGGTGAGGAAGCCGAGTGAGCCTAGCGCAAACGGCAGAACTGGCGGCACGATCCGCTGGAACAGCCACGAGGTGAAGAGCACGGTGCCGTCACCGCCGAGCGTGATGACAAAGTCAAAGAGCTGGGGCGAGTTAGAGCACATCTCGGCTGTCCAGTAGCGCAGCTGGCCTCGGTCCTTGCGCTGGTCGGCGCCCGAGCCGCTCGTCGCGCTCCATGAGCTCGCCATGGTCGAGATGCTTGCGCTGCTCGCACTCGCACTCGCCGAGTTCGACGACCTCCGGCGACTGGCGATCAGCTCAAACAACTGTGGGTAGTCGCGTTGCATGCCGGCGGCGTCGAAGCGTTTCGAGTTGCGCAGCTGGTTGTCAACGTACACGATCATGCCGCGATCGGGCGACATGTTGCTTCTCTGGCGCACGTCGGGGTTGTTGGCCGTCGCCGCCGGCTTGCGAAGCATGCAGTACAATGCGAGCTCGCGGGTGAGCGTAATGAGGCGATTGTCGCGCGCCTTCGTGACAACCAGGATCGTCTGGATGCGAGATCTCACCCGAGTGCGGCCGAGCTCGCGGCTGACCTCGCGAACGCCCTGTGCCGTCTCGGCAAGCTGCCGGCTAAGCGACGACGGCTCGTCCTCGTCGTCATCATCATCGTCGTACTCCATGAACCCGTCGTCGTAGATGGCATTGCCGTCGAAGCGCGAAATGTTAGCGCCCTCACTTTCGTAGCCCCGGTCAATCATCTCGAGTCTATCGGGGAGTGGAGGATGCGCCGGTGTGAGGGGCTTGAGAATGCCTGGCCGGCGGGGTCGCGGCGGTACCGGCTGCTTGGCCGGCTCGATGGGCTTGCGGAGATCGTTCTGCTCATCTCGACGTCCGCGCGAAGGGGGGTGCTCGTGCTTGCCGCGCAGCCAGCCCGAGAGCGCTCCGTGCTTGTCAAGCCCTGAGTGAATGTAGTACGGCGTCTCATTGTCTTCGACTTCGGGGCTCATGTGCACCTTCTTCTTCGCAGGTGGATGGAGTGGGCCAGGGGCATGGACGTTGCTCATGTTAAGCGAGTTGGTCGGGGACGCGCCGAGTGCGGCTGTCGGAGGCAAGGCCTTCGGTAGCGAGACCTGTTGTGACAGTGGTGATGAGACGGTGGGGCGTGTGCCCGAGGCACTGATGTTTGGGAGGGGAATGGTGCCGTCGCGGTTGGCGCTTGACTGGAGAGAAGTCGAGGTGCCGCCGATGGTGATAGGAACCGAGCTCTTGGGCTGACTGTTGACATGAGACTGGGGCATTTTGAGTCTGGGGCTTTATGACCAAGCCCGAAGCGGAAGGAGTGGAGGTGCAGGCCGCGACAAAGAGGTCTGTGGGTGCAGGGAGATCAGCGGCACCGAAGAGTGCCCAAACACCGGAGTGGGAGGCTTGGTCGCTCAAAGGCCCACCAGCTAAACAGACTGGGTGCGTGGGACGACCAGTGCACGTGCGCTTCTAATTCTAACTTGAACGTAGTCCGTCCGTGAGGGAGGCGTCGAGCGTCTGTGTGCCAGTGGCGACGAGAGATGGGTGGGTGCAGTTTGGGTGTGTGAAGACAAATTGGCCCTTGTCGGCAGAAAGCGAGGTGCTACGTCAAGAACTTTGTCGAGTGGCGTGGGGGCTGGAGGCTGGAGGCGCTAATCCCCCGAGGATTGTTTTGGATTATGGCCAGGAGCCAAGGCGCCAGGCTTCGCCTGAAGATGGGTAGGACAAGACGAGATGCGAAGAGGAGAAGTATGAGGAATAGAATTATCTTCTCTGCTGTCGCTGTGAACAGTTAAGTTGAGAGGTGGACGAGGAGGGGGTATAACTTGGTATCAGTGATCGACGGGGGGTTGGAGATGAGTCGGCGTCGGCTGAGAGTGGGTAGTGGGCCAACAGGACCGAGAGGGTTGGAGAAGTGGAGGGATAGTGGGGGGTGGGGGGTGGGGGGTGGGTGGAGGGGGTGGAGGTGTGAGCCAGCCGGGCTCATCGGGCTCTCCGATAGGGCCCACCAAAACCTTTTTGGTGTACTTGGTGTAATGGCGGTTCACGGGCCTTTTGACCAGACTTTATCCATGCCAAGGCCCCAGGGCAGGTACAATCGCGCCACTCTGGTTCCAGCAGCCCAAGCCTCACTCCTGCCCAAATACCTCAAGCCATTTCACCCAACTGGATATCGCAAGCCCTCAAAGACAACCATCCCAGCTCCCAACAACCATCTAACACCAACGTGCAATGCAAACAGATCAGCTATGAGAATATCTCAACTCGGCCTCACGTCCCGCCCTCTCGCATCTACGCATCGTCTCTATTACATGCCATCCGGACCGGGCTTGAGCCTGCTCAGTCAGTATCAGTAATGGGCCCAAGGACTCACGATGACCGGCCTGCGCGCAGAATCTCGTCGGTACCGAGTAGGTTGACCGCAATAACCGAACAAGAGTGCAGCATCTGCCGCTTGACGCGGTAGTTGTCCCACACGCCCTCGGTCACAGGGTTCATTGGCTCGCCAGACTTGAGGTCCAGGCCGACGGGGTCGTCAGTCTCCTCGGCCTCGGTCTGCAAAGCGACGATCGTGTCCTGCACATCGAAACCACCGTTCGCCGCCAGCGTCTTGGGGATCACGAGCAGCGCATCTGCAAATGCCTGCACACCGAGCTTGGTACGCCCCTTGGCCTTGGCCTTGACCTCGTTCGCCAGGTAGGTCGAGCAGGCAATCTCAAACGCACCAGCGCCCGGGATGAGGCACTTGTCCTCGATCGCGTTCTTGACGGCGCGGAAGCCGTCGCGCAGCGCATCCTGGATCTGGTTCATAGTGTGCGCGTTGGGTCCTGATGTCAGCAGTCATGCGAGTCTCAGGAGCTCACCCTTAATGAGCATAGTGACACTCTTGGGCTCCTTGACGTCCTCGATGAAGGTGTACTTCTCCTCGCCGAGCGTGTGCTCGTACACAAGGCCGGCCCAGCCGAGGATGTCGGGGGAGAGGTCCTCGACCGAGTTCTGCGCGATACCTCCACAAGCGAGCTGGAGGCGCTCCATGTTTCGCCGCTTGGCACGGCGGAGGGCAAGGATACCGTTCTTGGCGAGCACATCGAGCGACATGGGGTCGATACCCTTCTGGTTGACAATAACAAAGCCGCGCGGCTTCTCGTCGTCGTTCATCGACTGGTCACACACAAAGTTCTTGAGCTCGACAATCTTCTTCAGTCGCTCGTCGAGGAATCGGCGCTCCGACTCGACAAGCTTCTCGCGCTGCTCGGCTGACGAGTAGAAGAAGCCCGAGTTGACCTCGGTCTTCTCGTACTCGAGCGAGACGTTGAGGGTGAGGATGTACGCGTTCTCTACACGCTTCGGCATGTCCGGGTGGCGGGCGCCGTGGTCCATGACGAGACCGCGGATGAGCGTCGTGTCCGTTTCGGTGCGGTGCTGCATCTTCATGACCTCGATCATGTGCAGGTCGATGGGCTGGCGGTACACCTTGGCGTCTGGCGAATCGACAAGGGGCGCAGGTGGCTGGATTGCAAGGACGGCGTCAGTGACGTCGTTGGCGAGCTTGCGCGCAAGCTGGGCGTAAAGCTTGGTCGAGAGCGAGGTGTGCGCAACGTTGATGAGGTTGGCGCGGTCAAGAGAAGGCGTCTGCTTGAACGAGTCGAGGAAGGCGAGTGCCTCCTTCTTCGCAATGTCGTAACCGTCACCAATGACACGAGGGTGCACACCCTCCTGGATGTAGCGGTCGGCCTGCTTGAGGAGCTCGCCAACAAGGAGCACAACCTGGGTCGTGCCGTCGCCAACCTGCTCGTCCTGCGCGACGGCCGTGCGCGCAATCATCGCAGCAGTTGGGTTCTGTTGTCAGCTGCGTCCGCTAAGGCCACAACCCAACTAACCTGGATCTGCATCTCGGAGAGGAGGACCTTGCCGTCCTGTGATTGTTAGTGCACCTTCCTCACACCACCAACCTTGGTCATCTTGATCTGGCCTGAACCGTCAACAAGCATCTTGATCGTGCCACGCGGGCCTGGCGTTAGATGAGGGTTCAACCGATGTACGGTTACACCCACCGAGGTTGCTCTTGACGACATTCGCGAGACCGACGGCACCAGCCTGTCTGTTAGCTGCCGTAGCCTTCCCAGCTATGAGCGCAACGCACCGTGTTGACCTGGAGCGCCTGTGTCCGGCGCACGCTCTCGGCGCGGGGGTTGATGAGCTCGAGGCTGCTCATGGCGGCGTCGCTCTGAGTGATGGGAGGAAGGAGGCGGCGCTTTTGAGCTGTTCGACTGTGTCGAAAAGGGTGGGTTAAGTTGAAAGGCGGTGGTCGACGCTTGTGAAGATGGTTGGAATGTCTTGGAATCGCCTCCAGACCGATGTGCGTGTTCGTCGAAACCTCTGAACGCGTGTCCAACTCACCAGGTGGAGGCCACGTGGCATTATCCTCACCTTGTTTGTTTTCGCATTTCTCCATCGCTTCGCCTGATTGCCACCCAACCCCCATAACAGCCTGTCACCTCCGTCATCGTCGCATCTACTCATCTTCACGGCAAATGGCATGTCTTCGCTGAACTCGGTCGTTAACAAGCTCGTGAGAGCGGCGGCTTCGGTCTCCACGGAAATATCAGACGCCGACCTCGACGCGCACGTCGCCCGCATCCTCGCAGAGGAGGCCAAGGCCAACGACAGCAAGTGGTCGGAGCTGGGCCTCGGGCCGTACCTCAAGCGCGAGCAGACGCGTGGCTCGTGAGCTCACGCGCCCAAATGATAAGCTGACAGCAGGCCGGACCCGAACGCCCCAAAACCCAACAAGCGCTTCCTGTCCAGCATCATTCGCCAAGTCGACGGGCATAACAATGCACTGCTCCGGCAGCAGGCAGAGGCGGTGCGGCAGGCGCAGCGCGCACGCGAGCCCGTGAGAAAAGCGCGAGGGGACGGAAAGACAGGCGCAAACCGGCTATTCGGCGGTGCGCTTCGAGGGTTGGGTGACAGAGAGCGGAAGCCGTCACGTTCTGATCGCCGGGAGCGTGATGGCCGCGACCGCGAGGAGCGCAAGGTGGATGGGGACGACCATTCTCGAAAACGCCAGCACGAGCGTGACCGTGATTGCGACCGCCGCCATGGCCGGAAAGAGGAAGGCCGCGACCATCGTCATCGTGAGCGTTCTCGCTCTCGCTCGCGCTCGCCACGCCGCCGCCGTCACTCGGACGACGACGACGAGCGCAAGACGCGGCGCCGGTACGATTCTGACAACGAGGAACGCCGACCACGTCGACCCGAACAACGGGAGCACTCGTGTGACGATCGCCACGGGAAGGAGCGTGACCTCTCACATGAGCACCGGTCCGAGGACCGCCGTCGCCGCCGCGACCGTCCCCGCTCTCTCTCACACAGGCGCGAGACGGAGCGCAGCAAGTCGCATCGCGATCGCGATCGGGGTCTTTCTCGCTCCCCGTCGCCTCGTCGTTCTCCACCAGCTCCTCCTGCGCGCTCTCGCACCCGCACCACTCAAGACGCGGACGACCGCCCTCGCGAACCGTCGTCCTCACCACCTCCCCCTCCGTCGCGCATATCCCGCATGGACCGGTACTTCAAGCGCGACTACGACCCACGACTCGACATTGGCAAGGTGCCCAAGACTGGGCCAGTGACCGCTGTGGGTTGGGACAACATGCTTGCTGTCTTGAAAGAGCGCGGGAAGAAGGTGAGCCATCCAGTCGACCTTGAGCTAACAGCCAGCGCCGTCGAAACTCTCCTACGTTGTCGTCGTCACCCGAGCCTGAGCGCAAGGCTCGTCCCAGTGACCTTCCACCCAAGCCTGCCGTGAACTCGATGCCGGCGGAGATGAAGGATATCATGGGGATGGAGTACACGCTTCGCGGCCAGACGCGCGCTTGGGACGTTGGCAAGGACACGTCTGATTAGAGCCACCTACACACCACCACAGCACAGAGACACACTGAGTGTATCCATATCGCATTGTTGTATCATACACATGGCATCCTGAACGCAAGCGTCTACGAGATAAACCTGTTGAAGAGACCCTTGACAGCCTGGCGTCAGTTTGTGTGCATTCGGATAACTCACATCTCGGGCGTAGGGGATGTATGAGAGTGAGTACCACAGCATCCTGTCGTCAGTTGAGTCATCTTGTTCCAACTCACGCGAACCACTGGATAACGACGAAGATAATGGCCACGCCGCCACCCACGAGGAAAGCCATGACAAAGGTCAGAGCCAACGATACCAGCATGATGATGGTTGCGACAATGCGGACGGGCTTGAACATCAGCTTGCCCTGCCGCCTGAACCCGATGAGGAAGCCAGTGCCGACGAGACTGATGATGGCACCGACGCCGAACAGGACTGCTGTCAGCTCACTTCGCACTCTCTAAGCTCACCGGCAAACGCGCCCGACTGGCCCGTAATGAGCAGAATCGCGCCGAGCATCGAGTACGCAAAGCCGCCAAAGAAGCCTGCTGTCAGTTCCGCTCATCGAGGTAGCTCACATCCTGCGAATGCCATGAGACGCTCAGTGCGCGAGAACCCGAGGCCTTTGAACGCGCCTTCCTCCTGCCTGTCAGCTTGTCTGCGCCCTTCGTGGTCAGTCGAGCTACTCACGCCCCCAAACGTCATGTTCTCCGGCAGCGCGTCGAGGTCTGGGTGAGCAGGATCGCTGCAAGGACATACTCATCCATCCTTGAGGAGCCATTTTGTCGATGATTAGAGTTGACGTGTAGAAACAAGTTTGGTGGCAAGTTCTGATGACACTGCCTCACTGTATGTTGCTGGCTAGGCGCTCGGTTCCTTGATCCTTGATCGCGCCGCCTGAAACACGCGCCGCCATGCCGTAGAAATCGGGGCCACGCGACCGTGCCTGCTGGATTCTTTCATAGAACTTAGTAGAACCCTCCGTTTGTGAACAAAAAGGGAGCCGCTTTTCATAATTCTTTCCCGAAGGATCGAATAATGACTCCAAAAAATGACGTGGCAGTGATTGGCACTGCTCTCCACGCCTTTGCCACTCAAACCTGGCTCCGTTGACTCGATCCTTCCCACCACCTCTCTCTTCGCCACAAGGATGATGACGATGGTTAGGATCCCGGCCGCGATGCCCCTCGCCCCGGGCCAGTCGTCTCCGTCTCATTATCCGGCACTCACACCTCCTCCGGCGTCCGCCTTCGAGCCGGTTCCGCCGACGCTCGATGCGGCTCTTGCCACCGGTCCGGCGGGCTCGTACGACGTACTCCGCTTCGCTCGTCTGAGCCTACTCCACTCGCTCCCGAGTGTCGGCCTCGCCCGGTCCCTCTGGTGCGGGCACTGCGGTGCACTGCGCGAGGTCGGCGAGGATCCTGAGGAGGTTGCTCGTGCGAACCGCAAGCGCGATGTTGAGGGTCTCCTCAAGGCTGAGGGTGGGTATCCTGGGATACTTTATGCCATCCAGTACTGACAGAAGCCGAGGACGAGCTCGAGGCAGAGCTGAACGCGCACTTTGCCGCACTCGAACGGCAGGAGGAGGAAGAAAAGGCGCGCCCAGCGCGCCCTCCCCAGCGTCGCCGCCGGGCACCGCATTGCGCTGCGTGCGGAACTAAGTTCCAGCGGCCGCATCCTACCCCACCGCCGTACCCTTCGGCTAGAGCGGCGCGTACGCGCCGCCAGAGTGCGCTCGCGGCGGATGCGCTGGCGCAGGCCAAGGAGGCGGAGAAGTCGATGTCGCCAGCCGGCACCCTCGACCCAGCACAGCTCCTCGGTCAGCCCTCGCAGAAGCCTGCTCCGGGAATCAAGAACGTCGCTGCTGGCAGCCCCGTCTCGGCATACCCTCAGCCGAAGAGCGCTCCGCCTCCGCAGCCGAACGGCGGTATCACGACGACGCTTCCTACGTCGCCGCCGCCCGCGAAGAAGCGCAAGACCAAGAAGTCTGGGCTCAAGCAGCTCCTCGCGCAAAACGCCGCTCGCCAGGCCGAGAACGGCTCGGGCAACTGGGGCCTGGGCTAGCCACATCGAGGCAGCACTGAGTGCGCGGTCTGTACCGGGGCCTCGATCGGCGATGAGCGACGCCGACTACGGTTCCCACGCGGCCTCGGTCACTGTAGCAGTATAATTGTATCTTTAAATCGCCTCTCTCCTCTCAACGTTCACCTCCAACATCGTAGCGGCACACGGCTAGGCAAAAGGTGGACTCCCGTGGGAGGTGCTCGACGCAGGAATGCGAGCCAACCAACCAAGCCAGCCCAGTGCTTCTCCTAATAATTCCCTCCCTGTCCGGCCTGTCCAGAGTCGTTAGTGTCCGCGTTGTTAAAAAACAGAAAATCCATCCAATGTATGTGTGTGGCCGTGACTCGAGGCGGATAGAGGTGCGGGTAGTGACAGTGGAACTGTGGAGTGCTGGGACAGCGAGAACGGCACGGACTCGGATGATGACAGGTGGAGGCGCGTGTGGAGACGCGTGTCATGACCATGACCTCGACCCGACTTGGATTTCGGGACCAAATGACCACATCTTCCCCTTCTCAACTCTCCAACCACCATGTCCAACCTCTCCGACGACACGCTCAGGAGGGTACGCTTGTGCCTGGGCTCCACTGATGACAGATCCTGCAGCAGATTCAGACGCAGGCGGTGGCCAGCCAGCGGCAGCTGGGCGTCGTGCGAGCCCAGACGCAGGCCAAGGAGAAGGAACGTCGGATTCTCGAACTCACGATGCGCGAGCTTGGCACGGTACCGGCCGGCGAGGGACGGATGTTCCGCGGTGTGGGCAAGATGTGAGTGTGCGGGGGATGAACGGGGAGACTACGGCGGTGGGGAAGGACGGCGAGTGTCAAGGTGGACGCCAGGCCAGCTGTGCTTGCGCTGGGGCGGGTCGATTCCAGGTGGCGCAGGCGCAGGCGCAGACGCATATGCTCCAGAACAGATGAGTGAGGGGTAACAGGGGCGCTCCGTGGGCGAGATGAGGAGTGAAGGAGAGGGAGAGAATGTTGAGGGCGACGTGTTGGCGTGCCAACCATCCGCGCAGCACCTGCGTTTCGGTGCGCTGGCGCTCGGCCGTCGATTGGGGCTTGGCGTTCGCAAGGAAGATCCTCTTCCGAGCTTGGGAGGCCCTATCACTGTGCGTGACGAGTAGCTTTAACGCAGACCGTCAGCCGTCTGCCCTGGACCTTGTCCCTCGTCACTTTTCTGGCTCTCCAAGTCTCCATCTTACTCTTGGTCTCTTGGTTCTAACATAATCTCCTTCTCTTGACCACACTTCCTCAACACTTTTCAAACGCGACCCATTCTGACCCCAGGTTCATCGAGCAGCCCCGCGCCGAGATCAACCGCAAGCACGAGACGACGAAGAACTCGCTGAGCGACGACATTAGCAGTCTCCAGAAGAAGGCAAAGTACCTTGAGCGCCAGCTCGACGAGGCCAACAACCAGCTGCGTGACATTGTAAGCTGTGTGGTACTCTTGAGCTAACACCAGTTCCACAGCCAGCAGCGCGAGGCCGCGCGCCAGTAGCAGCAGTATAGACCGGCTCCAAATACCCCTTCGTGCGCGTACATACTCTCTCATCCCACTAGTAGATCCCTAAGCGATGCATGGGAATGTAGCTACTACCCTGTCTGCGGACTACTTTTACGCGCCGACACGCATGACTGAGGTCAGTTCAGCTCTGATGCAGGAATGTGGTGGTTACGCACTTGCGTTGATGAGGTCGCCCTTCTCGGCCTCGAGGGCCTCGCGCGCCTTCTCCGGGGTGCAGCCGGTCTGGGCGACGACAAGCTTGACGTCCTCCTCCTCGACCTTGCCGCTGCCACCAGTCCCGACCTTGGGCGCGACCTTCTCGCCGTCCTCGAGCTGGGGAGCCCTGTGATGTGAAGACGGGAATGACCAAGTGTGGAAAGCAGGTGAGTTTCAATCAAGCGATACGAGGTTGTGCGTATGCGGTTAGGGTGTGTCGAGCAGATGTGGGGTCAAAGAGCGTCGAAGAAGACGAAGGATGGGGAGACGGCGGTTGTTGACGAATGGAAAAACAACGGATCAACAAGTGGGCACAAGATGTCGCGCGTCAGCTACATCCACTAGCCTCCTGCTGTTGAGAGCCAGACTCACTCGTCACCGCCCATAAGCTCCTCGAGGGACTGGGGAACGCCGTCCTTGAACCCGCCAGCGGCGTGAGCAGCCTGCGCGGCCTGAGTCGAGGCCTGGAGCTGCTGCGCGGCGGCGATCTGAGCAGCCGAGTTGGGGTCCTCAATCTTGGGCTCGCCGAACACAATGTAGCAGTCGGACCCGGGGCTCTTGTAGACCTCGGGGTTGGCAACGACGACGAGAATGTTCTTGGCGCGGCGGAGGGTAACGCGCTGGATTCCCGGCACCTTCTTGAGGCCGAGGCCCTCGAGAGCCTTGCGCGCCTTGCGCTCGGGACGCGAGTGGATCTCGACGGTTGCACCCTCCTCAATGTTGAGGTTCTCGACCTGGTTCTCAAGCGACATGTTTGTGGTAGTGGTGGGGACGGAGACGGAGATCGAGGTCGAGCTTCGAGGTCTGAATTCGAGGTGACGAGCAACCGGCCGAAGTGGCAGTTTAGGGATTGGTAGGTGGAAAGTCTAATTGACACGTATTCTTTGATTCATTTGGTACCGCTCCCCACTGACACAGTAGGTCCACGTGGCTAATCTGGTCAGGTGGCCGCACAGTGACTGCGCTGCGGCAGTGTTGCTCGCTTCCCCATCGCCTCCTTGCTTCTCTCTCGGCCTCGTCGCCGCTTGATAGCATGCGACGTCACTACTTACTTCGGTAAGGCGGTACACTTTGTTGTGGCTTCTGTCCGACTCCGCAGCCTCATAAAGAGCTCATGTGATTGACCCTCCCCGAAACTGACAACTCGGACCCCGCCATGGTTGTAGGCTACATCATCTCCAGCACCATCCGTGCCGCCACCGACGCGCACACCGACTGGAAATACGGCTTGCAACCCCGCTACGACCACTCGCTCATCTACAAGCCCGTGTACTACCTCACCACCGTTATCGAGAGAAGGGTGAACCCGAACCCGAACCCACACCAACGACGGGTCGCGCACTTGCGGTCTTCACCCCAGCCCATCTTCTTAGTCTATCCTACTGAGAGGCGCCGCCCAAGCCCACACCGAGCCCCGACGGAGAACGATTGCGAGGACGAGAACGACCCTCCCCCTCCGTACCCCGGCACCAGTACTGTCATGCCCCCACGATACCAAGCTTGATGCCTGCTGTCGTCTCTATGTTGTAGAACTCCAAAATAGACTGTTCGGAAGGTCCACCGATAATCGGTGCAGAGATGCACAGACATACTGCTTAATGTCAACGTTGCCATGAGGAATGTACCTGATTTGGCCATTCTTCGGATCCGATCTGGGGGAGCGATTTGGCACCCACTAGCGTCATGATTGCACAGCATGGGGCGCTTGCGACTATTGACAAACGGCTGCGAGACTCCTCCAAGCGCAGCTTAAACAGGTACGAACATGTTTGCGTCTTGCTGTTTCCCCACCACTCAAACATGGGCTCGAGCCAATCCTCCAGGCGGTACACCTCGCCTGCGCAAGCGCCGCCTGTCGGCAACCGCTTCGCCACCCCGGGCACCGAGTATAGGAGTCTTAAAGAGAAGGCCACTAAACAGAAGCGACAGCAGCGGGAACCGGAAGTGAGCTTCGCTCCATCCGGGAAACGCTGGCCCGAGGCTGACAGCAGCAGGATGTGCCGCCACCGTACGAGTTTGCAGGTGAGGTGGTTGCCAATGCCGTCGCACCTCCACACCGCACGCGGACCGGATCGACGGACGACGACGACGACTACGATCCTATGGTAGACGGCGTTCTGGACATGGTCGAGTGGACGCTGGAGAGCTCGGACGACGAAGCGACCAAGGCCGAGAAGAAGGCGAAGAGGGCTGGGCAGAAACGAGCAAAGGAGGCGAAGAAGGCTGCCAAAGCCGCCAAGAAAGCAGCCTCGCAGGCGTCCAAAGAAGGAGACAAGAGCACAGAACGCACGGCCGAAAAGGCTGGGAAGGACGCCAAGCGCGCCTCCAAGGAGGCCCACCGGGTCATAAAGAAGGCGGAGAAGGACAAAGCTAAGGCGGAGAAGAGGGCGCGTCGCGCACTGCGCAAGGCCACGAAGATGAAGCGCAAAAGCGAGATGACTTCCGCATCCTCTGTGGTGAAGGCCGAGCGCGCAGCGCGCAAGGCTAAGGCCCGGGCAGAGAAGGCGACTGCTAAGGCGTGCCTGAAGGCCGAGAAAGCGCAAAGGCTAGCCGAGACGGCCACAATTGCCGCTGCAACGCACGCGAGCTCGCCACGAGCCCCGCTCAAGGTTAAGGCCAAGGCCAAGGCCAAGGCCAAGGTCAAGGCTGCACCTCTTTCACCTCACACCACGCTTCTTCCACTTGCGCCTCCCTCTATTTCCTCGCCCGCGTCTCCGTCCGCCCTCCTGCCACAGCGCTTCCTTTGGCTTTCGGCTTCGCCCCACGCAACCCCAAGCGTGTCCTCGTCCAACACGAGCAGCTCTGGTAGCCAGCAACCCGTATCTCCTCCTCTCACCCCACTCCCTCGCGGACGCGACCCTCCCCCGCTGCCACCGCGGAGGGAGAATAACTCTCCGCCGCATCTGACAAACCGTGCCGGGCTGTCAGGCTTCCCGAGCGACGACAAGACACGACTCGAACTTGAATACGAGACCCTTGCGATCGACATGGCGTACCCCACACACGGCCACACTTTGTAGAGATCAGGTGGATTTTGCTGTCGGATTAGATGACATTATACTTGTACATTGTCGAGCGATGTATTGTTTAGAGCAGGTGTGCGGCAACGGCAGCGGCTGCCAGGAGAAGGCACGGGTTGGTGCTGGACGTGCCGGATGTCGGTGTTGAGGCTGGTGCTGAGGCGGAGGCCGATGCCGCTCCAGACGCAGTCGAGGCGGGCCCAGAGGAGGGTCCGGAAGCTAACCCGCTGGAACTTGCCGCACTCGTGGCAGCGCTTACAGCGCTTGATTCCCCGGAGCGCGAAGCGGGTACGGCAGAGCCTGAGGCAACGGGGGACGACCCGCCTTCACCCGGAGACGGGGTTGCCTCCACGGGCATGACACTGCCGTTGATCGTTGTTGCCCCCTTCGTCGACACCCAGATAGGCGGGCCTTGGACCTCGACATCCTGAGTCTGGGAGGCGGACGCGCTTATGTCTTCGGGATAGGTGGGGAGCATCTTGGCAGACGCTGCCACGAAGAGCGCTGGTGTGAGCTGACGGTCGCCTGAAATGAGCTCACTTGCAAAGTAGAGAAGCTTCATGTCCGTTCTGCGAGTGAGTGTATGACGTGAGCAATTGAGCAATTGAGAGTTGGGGAAGAGTCAATGAAGCGGAAAAGGCTGCCTTGTTGTCCAACCTCTTTGCCACCCGTGCCTCAACAACGGATCCAAACAACCTCCACTTGCACAGTCAACCAAGATTGACCTCGGCCAACACATCTTCTGCTAACAACTATCGTGAAGCACAGAAATGCGTACGGCTCGCGAGACGAGACATAGAGCTGACCCCAGCCTGGCCGAGAGCCTCCGCGAGAGAAGAGGACGAGGTCCGTCTCGCGGACACGACGGTCGACGGCGCCAACGAGACAACGATCATCCTCCCAAGTCCCCAAACCCGCCAATACGTCGAGGACTACACGGACGGCACGACTCTCTTTCCGTGGCAGGACATGCCAATATTCATCGTCAGCACTGTCGATTCGGATCTCAAGAAGCTCCTCAAGATGAGGATTACCGTCAGCTCCGTTGTGAGTATTGGGAGCTGACAACAGGCTGCCGGCGGCAAGGTCGTGAAGAGGGTAGACAACGCGCGAATCATCGTGATACCGCACGACCCAGAGGGGAGCGTCGTGAATGCCCTCCGAAAGGTCAAGTCCGTCCAGGATTCGAGTGCATCGATTGTGAAACCGCACTGGGTATTTAGGACCTTCTTCGACGGCATTGCCGAAGACTTCGAAACGAGCTCTCTGCCACTGAAGTGGAAGAACTTAGCCACCGCAGTCGCAGACCTCTGCGACGACGAACTCCGTCTCGATTTGATGATCGCTCTCGAGGTGCGTTTGCTATCACGGATAGGAAACCAAGCTGACGACAGCGTGAAGGAGCGGTCCTCGTCCCCTTCGAGGACTGTAAGGCATGCGTCCTGCCGTCGAGGCATGCGTACCTTCAAGAACCGCCAGCAGCGTACGAGCACCTGCGATTCTTTTCGCCGGAAACCGTCTTCGAGCATCTCGGGGTCCGCAGACCGATCAAGCAGATAAGACCTGAGCTGGTCCGAAGGCGAGTGCCCCAGCCCGCACCCGGCAAGCCCCCACTGGCCCAGCCCGCACGAGCGCAAAGTCGACAACCGGACCGCACACCAGCACGACGATCAGCTCCAGCGGCCCACAGCCGGCGGGAATTTAGCGCCGAGGACCGCGACTACCTCGCGCGCTATATCGCCGATGCGTGCCCAGACGAGAGGGGGCGCACCTCGAAGAATCTCTACGTCGACCTCGTGGGAGGTACCGTGCAGGTGAGCTCTCCGAGATGATTGAAGTTGACAGAAGCGTCCAACGGACTCATGGGAGTGGGCTGCACGCCATCCTGCCGAGGGATGGCGGCAACACTACCGGACGTATAAAAGGAAGCCGTGGCGCGACGACACGGTGCTTCGCGACCTCATTGAGCACTATGTCGAGGCGGGGATCGACTCGAACCTCCACACAGAAGAGGAGCGTCGTCATCTCGGGATGAAGGCGAATTATGACCATCGTGGACGCGGAGGAGCATCGTCTCGGTCGTCACCTGCTTCAGCCCTCAAACAGAAGCGGCGTCGCGGGCTCGATTCTGAAGATGGGATGAGGGGACAGCCTAAGAGAGGCACCAAGAAGAAGAGCCGACCACAACCAACCAGCTCGTCGGCATCCGACGACGAGTTCATTGACGAGCAGTTAAGTGAGTAGACCATAGAGCTTTGTATGCATGAACAGTTTCCTACCAAGATGTCTGGCTATCTTGATGATCAGATGAAACAGTTGAATATTAGAGTGGGGTCCGAATAAAGATGCCGTGGGCCGTTGTTGCTGTCCTCGATGGCGATCAACGTCCTCCACCACTACTGTATCATCCAAACACACCCGGTTCATCACCTTTCAAGCGTCACTCCACGGCGCAGCCCACTCCCCATCCCCCTCTGAACACGTAGAGGATGGACGCGCTCATCCAGTTCACGACGTCGGGCTCGCTTGTCGACCTCGTCGACAGTGCGTCACCCCCAATTCGCCGCACTAACATCAGAGAAGGTCCTCGTCATGCTCCGCGACGGGCGCAAGCTTATCGGTGTGCTCCGCTCCTACGACCAGTTTGGTGAGTCTCCAATCGACCGGCGGTTCCGTGGGGCCAAGGCAGCCGTCGCTTCAGCCCGTATTGTGTTGTCTGAGCTAACCCTAGCCAACTTCCTCCTCGAATCCACCGTTGAGCGGCTACACCTAGGCCATGAGTTTGCGGACGTCGACATCGGTAACTTTGACGCTCGGCTTAACCTAACACCAGGCGTCCTGTTAATCCGTGGCGAGAACGTTGTCGCGCTGGGCGAGATTGTAAGTCTCGTGGAACCCTCGCAACCATTCCTTTCCCTTCGCCATGCGGCACTCTTCCTCATCACTTAGCGACACAGTCCGTAGCCACATCGAGTCATCGTCGCCGCGTCTTCTACCCCTTTCTCCCTACCTGTCACGGACCGAGCTGATTCCAGGACCTTATTGCCGAAGACGAGCTGCCCCTCAGGCAGATCCCCGAGGACGAGATGAAAGCCAAGATCAAGGAGTTTGAGGTGGGCCTCCAGGAGACGGGTGTTGACATCAGCGTCGACGAGAACGGGACAATGCCATCAAGGACCGAGTCATGGCGTCGATTGGGTTTGTGTCTGACAGGCATGAGGGCGATGCGTACTAGTAGCATGCAGAGACGAAGGAACGAGCGACGACGACGAGCGTATGCAGGGGCCTCAGGCGTAAGCATTGACGATATCGGAGTGGGGTTAGGATGACTAATTGGCCTTCTTCGCCGTTGTGGACTCGGCGGGTGACTAATCTATGCCATCTAGCAATAGTCAAGACACATATTCACCACTTCACCACCTTCCCCCATCCTCTCCATCACTCACTCTCTCATCCAGCGTCGATTCATTCACCTTTGGCCCGCCGGTCGTTATAACACCTCTTCTGCGCCATATTCTTGGGTGGCCAACACTCACCACTGGTCGTCTATTACGCTGACCGGCTGCATTTGCGGAACTGCCAACCTTCCTTGACGCGTCCATACACGCGTCTATACCTCCGATCGCTCTTCGTTCCAACCCGCTTGGCTCTTCGGCTTCACCGAACAGCCATCGCTTACGACTGCCGAGGACGCGCGCCGACCCTGATACTGAACGTCACTGAGCGTTGGTGTCTTCCGCTCAACGAAGCATCAAGACACCGTCCTCTCCCCCTCGTCCAAGGCCACATCACCTTCCTTCTCGTCTCCTCCTCTTCAGCCAGACACGCCATGGACACACCCTACCCTTTGCCACCTCGCAGAAATGCGCCCAGAAGAGGCCAGTCCGGGCCAGCCAAAGAGCTCATACGGCGAGGTGACGACCCGCCAGCGTTTCTAGAGTTTACCACATGTCAAATCTGGTGACCAATACTCCATGTGCTGAAGCTGATAACAGTGGATGTGACGCGTACAGCTCGGTTACGGACGGGCGCCAACGCCGCTTCTATATGACGAACTGCGCGCACGTTTATTGTGACGACCGGTCACACCAGCGTAAGTGGACTGATGGACACACTGAGACAGAGACCGTGCCGGCGTGTGCACATTCTGCCACCGGCAGGACACCACGACCTACGAACTCACCGACGCCATTCATCCTCCGTTGCAGTTGTGGTTCCAGTCGCCGGGAGAAGTTAGTCGCCAACTCGAAGGCAATGTTTCTGTTGTCAAGTTCCAAAACGAACAGCTTGTACGACTGGTTCGCACTCTGCGACGTAAGGTACAAGCGGATAAGGTGAGTCCCGAAGACTAGCCTTGCTGACTGCCAGGGGTTGTTAGAACAGGCGGCGCAGACTCTACGCTCTGTCAGGGATGAAACTGGCAAACAAAAGCAGTGAGGTCGGCAAATGCCAGAATCGCTGATGCCCAGAACAATCGAAGACATCACCCGTCAATTCCGCGAGATGCGAGCCCAGCGAGACGCCGCGTTGAAGCAGAACGAGAACCTCCGTAGCGAAGTCGCCATGCTCCAAGCCAGTGCCAACCGTTACGTGCAGGCTCAGCGTGGATACGATAATCCCCCGATGGACGAGCCGATTCCCGAGCCACCGCTCGCGAACGATCCCTTTGAGAGATCACGCGGCCGTCCGTACGCCATCAGGCCGGGCGACGAAATGGAGTGAGTGTAGCTCTCATATAGTGCTGAACCCACAGCCCGTTCTCGCAGCCTGGGACGGATCAGGAACTCCGACACCGCCCAGGCACAGCAATGCCGCAAATGTCGCACCTCTACCAGGACGAGGACGAAGGGATGCAGTCGGGCATGGTGCATGCTTCGCGGGCACCTCCTCGAGCTCGTAGCGCAGCCCCATACGGCGCCGGAGGCGTCCGCAACAACCTCAAGTGAGTCCTGAGTTGAGCGTATAGCTGACCCATTAGTCAGTTTCGTTATCGCGAGGCTCCTGCTGGCGGACCTATGCCCCTGGCTCAGCCTCCTCGCCCATCCTTCACGCTTGCCGATCCCGGTCGCCGCCACCAGAGGCCGATCAGCGCCCAGCAGGACTTTATCTCGCAGTCACGCAACGTCATCTCAGCGCCAGCTCGCTTTGACAACATGGACACCATCAACGAGATGGGCGAGGAAAGTGAGCGGGATTCGCGTGGCCAACCTGACACCAGTTGATCCGTTCCAAATATAGGTCCCGGCCCGCCCGGAGGTGCAATACCTGCCCCCGGCTCACATACAAAGACTCGGCTGCCTCTCTTTCGACAGCATCGGTACAAGAGAAATGCGCTCCCCTCGACCAGTTAACCGTCCGCCCCGAACCCACTTCACGTCTCACGCCTTCCTGACTTTCGTCGTCCGTTGAACGGTGCGGCACTCACACACAGTACAGAGAAGAAACAGGTCCCCAATGTTGTCGTACCAGTGTTGT
Source organism: Cutaneotrichosporon sp. HIS471 (assembly GCA_030864385.1). NCBI lineage: Eukaryota > Fungi > Basidiomycota > Tremellomycetes > Trichosporonales > Trichosporonaceae > Cutaneotrichosporon > Cutaneotrichosporon sp. HIS471. Next base: position 1,870,075 of record AP028240.1, on the reverse strand, counting down.
CCGCTACCACAAGGCTGGACCTTTATATGTTCGTTCTGGGTGATGGACTCTGTATTTAATGCGTGTGACATAAATGACTGCCGTCAAGGGCGCGTGGCTACGTGGCTGGTCCAGTTACCTTCAAGCTAAGTGATGATGACCTTCCTCGGCGCCGGTTGACTCACCATGAGTATAATTACAATTACATGTGGAATCTCTCCTTCTTCTTCATCACATTCTTGTCTTCTAACATCATTCTACTTTCTCCTTACCTCCCTCCTCCTTTCTGTCTCTCTTTCACCTTAGCTCGCATATGGCTTTGCCGTATCAACATTCTTACTTCTTCTCCACCCCCCTCTAGGTGAGAGAGGCGACAGGCGCCTTCCTGACCTCAACACTCGGGCACCCTCCTTCCCCACAGACTGCTGGGCCACCTCGCCCCTGTATTTTTCCTCACTACCTCTGCTAATCCTCCAACCGTGTCTCATACCACCACCATCACTCCTCCCGTAGTTACCTGGCAACTGCCATTCAAGACATTTGGGTCGCCATGGCCTTCCTTGACCAAAACTCGGAGAATGTTCTCCATATCAGCAAGCGTATGGAGGGGGCTCGCGTCGTGGAAACGTGTATGCTCCCCCTACTCCTCCTCCTGTCGGGGTTTCTCACTGGCCTTACGCTAGCGTGAGTTCCTCTCAGAGCCGAGGACGCGGATACTGTACTTATAACAGCTACTTCTCAGTCGACTACACTAGGCTCCGAGTGGTGGCGATGTGCGGCAAACCCCGCGAACAAATTCATGCCTGCCGGGTCCTTTTGTTGCGGTGAGTGTGTCACCTTCGTCTCGCAACAGCTAACGGGCAGCAAGGACTCGTACCACCTTCTGACAACGCTGTCGCTGCTCAACATTATCGCCATCGGGAGCATCCCCGTTGTAGCCCAGGGTGTGATTCAAAATAACCTCCAGTCGGCGCTTATCTCTACCGCCGCTCTCCTCATCTTTGCCACTATCATCCCTCAATCCGTTTGCCTACCTTACGCCCTTCCAGTCGCCGGTTGGCTGGGCCCAGGTGTCCAGTTACTCATCTGGATCACCTCCCCCCTCACGTGGCCAATTGCCAGGCTCCTCGAATGGACTTTCGGCAACCAGATTCCTCCAAGGTTCCGTCGCTACGAGCTACGCGAGCTGATCCGCCAGCACCGCACCGATGTGGATGGCGACCTCGACATCTTCACTGCGGAAATGACTTGGAATGCCCTCACGCTGTCGCTCCACACCGCCAGACATGTAATGGTCCCCATCCACAAGGCGTTCATGATCCCACTCGGAAGGCAACTGGACTACAAGGCCTTTTGCGAGATTCAAGAGGCGGGCTGGTCTCGCATTATCCTGTATACTGAGGGAGAGGACGGCCGAACCATTCTTGGGTATATCCTCTCCAAGAACCTGATCCTCGAGAACCCTCAAACCCGCACGCCAATGGACAAGCAAATCCTGTACGAGCTCCCCCTCGTCGCCGCCCAAGAATCCCTCACGAATGTTCTCAAAGTTCTCCTTGAGCGCCAGCGGCATATGGCCGTAGTCTATCACCCAAAGTCGACCTTCAGCGATGACGAGAGCTCAGTTATTGCAACAACTTTGAAAGAGCGATTTCTGTTCAAGATAGCGGCGAGGGTCTGCAGGGGGGAAGTTGACACCGAAGACCCAGAGAAGGCCATCAACAGCGAGGAGCAAAGCATGGCAAGCGTCAACACCAGGTTCGACGACAGCACAACCAGACGGTCGGGCAAGGCTACTCCTCATCCTCGTATCCAAGTTGAGCCGATAGGTATCATAACCCTCGAAGACATCATGGAGAAGCTCATCGGGGAGCTCATTCGGGACGAAACCGACTCGGCATCACCGAGATATCCACGGACCTTCCTCTCCAATCACCTTAGTCGCGCCGCATCTCTTCCCAGCCGTCCTACTTACTATGGAGCTTCAACAGAACATGTAGCCAGAGCAAGGCCGAGCAGCAATCACTACCCGATCTTGGAGACAGTGGAGGAGTCTAACTCTAACCCGACCTCGTCATATCGAGCCGATGGAAGAATCCCTGATCGCCTCGAAAAAAACGACTCGCACAGTGGCAGAGGCCACTCAGCGACAGACTCAATTTCGACCCAAGGCTCGGACGGGCACTCAACACGCAGGTCATTCCACACCAACGGACAGGAGGGCATGACGGCTATCTACGTCCCCAAGTTCGAGCAGTTTCCCGACGCCAAGTATCTCACCAGCAGACTGAAGCGCACTCGGTCGAGCCGCCGCTTCAGCTACGGTCACCAAGAACTTATCGAGATGGAGGGCCATTTTTCGGCGGGCCTTGTCCGACAGCGCCTTGGCCTTGGCGGACCTCCTCCTTCTTCACACCGGGCCGATTAATTGGCTCACCAACCATAGCAAGAGTGACGTTTCCTTTCGTATACTTGTAGTACAGACATTATCTTCTACCGTAGACTGTAGACGCGCATTGCTGCGAGCATAATGGACCTGTGGTTCTCTATCGAGGTGACGGCAGCCTTGGCTGAAATGCATGATACAACTGAATGAATGACTACACAGATAGTACAAGAAGAGTTCCGGCGGCCAGCGGGCGGCCGGCGAGATGGCAAGCCGAAGAGGGTTGACTATAACACACGAGTGAGGGACGAGTAGCTCCTGTGCGTCAGTGAACCAATCCTTTCCGATCCACGCCCTTTCTCGTATAGACTCACGCAATTATAAGCACGACAACCTGGATCATGCCCCACATAAACGGCACCCATGTGCTCATTGCGAATCCGCCGGCACTATACACGGCTGCGAGTGCGAACCCGACAACCGTCCCTGATACCAGCGACACAAACGTTGCGATGGCGCCCATCGCGATAGGAATGAGGGGCAAGAGGTAGAACGGTGCCCGGCGTCGCTGTCGGAACTTGCTCTGTCGCCCGGCGTTGGCTGCGGCGTCTCTCCGTCTCGCTGCACTGCGAGATAACAGCTGCGCTAAGACGGCGAGAGCCGCACACGCCTCGAACGTTGTGCTCATCAAGATGAGCGTCCAGTAGAACGTAAACTTCCAGATCGCTGCGGTCAGCGCTGCAGTCAACGGGTGAGACGACGCACCAGTCGCATCGTGCAGGAAGAAGCCCCGCTGGTGCTTGGTCGAGACGATGGAGGGATTATACAGACTTGGGAAGGGAGGGACGACATAGCCTTCAGGCGCGCGGGACTGGTATCAGCGTGTCCGAGCGCAGCGCGGCCAGCCAAGCCGCCACGCCAAAGTGTGTGAGGCTCAAGGCGCATTTCGGTGAGGTGAGATACGACATGCGCGCATACGCTACCGACTCACGCCTTTGTCTGGGTCAAAGGCCGACTGGACCTGGCCCATATTGAGTCTGCGATAAAGGTGAGTGCAACGCTGGGATCGGGCTCGAGCTCGATATCGGCACCTCCACCATCCAGGCACGGCGGGAGTAAATGTTGTTCGATTTTGCCACCCAACTGAACGATCACAAGTCTCCTACTGTAGTCTCGCAACAACTTCTTGCCTCATTCAATCTCGTCATCGTTACAGCCCAAGATGTTAAAGGATAGCGTCTTGAGGCAATCAGCTCTTCTCCTCCACCACGCATCCTCATCAGGACCGTCAACGCCTGCACTCTGGCGCGTTCGCCTCTTCCATTCCCCTCCCGACTTCCACTCGCCCTACAACCCCGACGATGCCTCAGACGAACCATCATCACACACAGTCTGGACCAAGTCTGCGACGGGGATGGTCAAGGACATGTTCATGAAGCACCGGCTGCTCAAGTCGCAGGACATCTGGCGAATGGGCACTGAGGGGACGCGGCCGGTGATCCAGGCGACACAGGCGATTGACGACGAGGGAAGGATCCGGATGAAGCGCGTCAGCAACATTCGTGAAGGGCGGCGCGTCTGGGTTCCACCACCTGTGACGCCGTTGCCTCACCATCCCTTCCAGGCGATGCGGTTAGTCCCACTCTGTTTGGCCCTAACCCCAGTTTCCTTAAGCACAACATCCTCGGTGGCCTCGAGGCGCAGAACCTGATCCACAAGGCCAAGGTGTTGATGCCAATCGCGACCGCGCAGGGGATCCTCGACTCTGAACGGGCGGCGATGCGGGCATACCGCCGGCAGGTGTTTGAGGCGAACAAGATGGGCCGGGACCCACCGACCGAGGTTCCCAAACCGCGCACACACATGCCCGAGTATTACTGGGCACTCGGTCCGACACCAGACGTCAGGCCGACCTACGACGAAAGCGATTTACAGAGGCCAATGACCAAGGAGGAGGTCGAGGCCAATACGGACGCGCAAGGGTGGAGTCGCGCCGAGCAGCTCGAGAAGGCGTACCATGAGGCCAAGGCGCTTGAGCGCGACCTCATCAGCGCGCGTAGGACTGTGCGTAGGGCTGCGCACAAGGCCGAGCGAGAGAGAGCGAAGGAGGAGCGGGCGCAGATGCTCGCCATGGGCCTCGGACCCAAGATTGCGCAGGAAAAACGCCGAGCGGCGGCCATTGAGAGCATCGAGAATTACGCGCGCGAGACGGGCGAGGACGTCGGCGACTGGATCAAGGAGCTCGAGGAGGCGCACCTTCCCACCGACCAGTATCCCGAGCGCATCGGCGAGGTCGTCAACCCCACCCGTGTTGATGGCAAGCTACGCCTCACCCCTGCCACCCCACGCACCAACTCCTCCAAGATACACAAGAGCAGGAGATAATCAAGCACTAGACTTATATTGTATACTATGCATTACCACTCCCTCACCACCCCTCTACTTGTTCTTACTCGCGGCTTTGGTCAGTGCCTTGGCCACCACACCTTTCCCTCCTCCTCCAGCACCGCGCGCCTCCCGCCGCTTCTTGAGCGCCTCCATCCGCGCCTTTAGAGCGTCGACACGCGCGTCCGCATCTTCTCTTTCTGTCAGCTTTGTACAAGAACGAGGGACCCACTGTGCACGCTGCTCCTCCTCCAGACGGGCGAGCACTTCTTCACGCTCCTCGCGAGCGAGGCGAGCACGCCGCTCCGCCTCAGTCTCCTCGGATTCGGGCGTCGCTTCCCGCTCCTCCTCATTCTTGTCCTTGACGAGCTGGGGTGCGGCAGAGTACGACGTAACCCCATCCTCCTCTGGTTCCTTATACGTGCGGCGCTTCCTCTGGGCAGGGGCACGGACAGGGGCAGGTGCGGCAGTAGTTCCAGCGGATCCTGGCCCATCATTGAGTGAGGCAAGGAACGCATCGAGCTCCGCGTCGGCTTCAGGCTGTTTTTCCTTTTCCTTCTCCTCTTCCTCCTCCCCCTCATCTTCTTGGGGTTGTGGCTGATTGCCAGCCGAGAAAAAGCCCGCTGGCAACTTTGACCGCCCCTCCTCCTCACCATCCTCTGTATTGCTGATCTTGGCTCGCTTCGAAGAACTCTCAGCCTCGTCCTCTGCCGCCCGCTTCTTCTGCACCGCCGCCGCCTCCTTCTTCTCCCTCGCCACAGACTGGCGGTGCGCCTTGGTGAGGAGGTGTGCGTCCCATTGCTTCACTGGGTGGGTTAGCTACAAACATGGGTAGAACGTACCGGGCACAGCGCAGATTGAGCACCGGAGTTGGCCGGCGGCCGAGTAGGATGCGTAGGGGTGTTGGATACGCGATCCGGCCTTCTTGGCGCGCAAGAGGGATTTCGCGTCCATCTTACAGAAGTGGGTGGTGGTAATGTTGTGTTCTGAACGGAATGGAATTTGAGGTGGAGGTAATCTTATAACCTCCACATCGTCCATCTACTATCCACTATCGACGAAAATGCGCCTCTTCTTCCTCACGCTGGTGCTAGCATTGCTGGGGCTAGTGATGGCAGACACAGAGATCATCAACGTTCGTATTCCCCTTCCATACTCTGAACTGCCCGACGTCAAATTGTGAACTCTACCATCTCTGCCATGGCCTGACAGCAGGACCCCGATCACAGCAGGACATAGGGAGACATACAACCTCTCCTCAAACGACAGCGACGTCTACTTCTTAACTCGCCTAGACGCTGGGAGATGGACAGCCCGAATCTCCTGGCCCGCCTCAACGCCGACGAAATTCCAACTCATCCCTATCCATCATCCAGACGGGGCGGTATTCCACGTCCGCGCAAGCGCTCTCGCCCCGCGAGTACCGTACTTCAACACTCGGGGCCTGGCCGACTCGGACTTTGAAACGACCTTCCATTTCCTGGTGGAGCCGCTACTGTTTGGTGTGCTCCCCCGAACGGCGGTCAGTGCGGTCAGCGCAATTGCTGTGTGTGTCACGTTGGCGGTGTTGGTGGCGCCGAGGTTCTTGGAGTGGTTGCAAGGGATCGTTCGGCGTGTTGACGAAGAGGAGACGAGGGGTAAGGATGAGTAGGACGTAGAGCGTAGATGAGACTTAGAAGAGACAACTATTTTTTGGAGGAGTCGCTCAATGGCAGCCAGCGGTTCGATACGATGACGTCTAGAGCCATGCTTGGAGCGATCGCTTCCAGAGCGAGCTTCTGACATCTCACATTTCACATTTCACACCTCACTTTCTCATATGGACTCGGTTTCAGCTCTGAGGCCCACCCACGGCATCCTCGATTCTGCCCGCCGCCACACTCATCTGCGAGGCGACATCGTCTCGGTGTGAGCGAGCGAACCAGGACTAGATCCGCCCTACAGTGACGCATGCTGGGAGCGAGGGAGCGTCCGTACTGTCGAGTGTGGGAGGTAGACACTCGAGTGGACCAGATGCTTACGCGCTTCATAGATACACACGATGAAACGCATTTCTTCCCAGCGGCGATGTGCCAGCGAGCCACCTTCCCAGCGCCGAAACACTGCGAGCGCCATCTTGCCCGACTGGACCGGCACCACATATAATCCCATCGCTTCGATATATTCCGGCCACCAACAATGCCCTACCCACACAAGAATACCAAGCCCACGCCACAGTCGCGCACGACGAAGCCGCGCATCGAGTACGTCGCTCATCCGCTTGCCCCGCTCGCAGCTAACGCCAGCATCGCACCCACCCGTCCCCGGCCTGTTCCCAAGTCTTCGAAGACGAGCTTCACACAAGTCATCTACTGTAGACAGTGCAACATGCGCGGCTGCGAGCATGCGGTCCAAGAGCGCCTCGAGCACTAGGCAAGACGCCGCCAGAAGCGCACAAGTCAGAAGCGAACTAAAGTACCTAGATATTAATCAAATGTAAATCCATGCTCTCCTTCTGAGCTATAATCTATGCCTGCCGCTGTCGAGCACTTCGCAGCGATGGTTCGTATAGGTCGCTTCCAGCGTCACTCGGCTTAGAGCTTGGCCTTGTCGCCCTCCTTCTGCGCGCCACCGACCTTCTCGCACAATTCGCGCAGGTCGCGGAACGCCTGGGCAATGCGGTGCTTGAAGCGTGCGGTCGAGGTCACGTCGCACGACACCTTGGACTCGAGGCCGAACTTGATGAGGAAGGGACCGGCCATGTAGTTGAGGCCGTACCCATCGGGCCAGGCCGAGCCGAAGCCAGTCGCCATGAAACGGATACCCGACGACAGGCCCGAAGTGGAAAGCTTCCACTCCTGCGACTTCGAGTACATCTCGTCCTCAAAGATGGGGTGGGTCTCTCCGGGGCGGAGCTGGACCTTGAGGCCCATGAAGTAGCGGTCGATGCCCTGGCCGTTCGACGACTCCTTGGTGAACGTGTTGTGCGCGACAGTCGCCTTCTGGAGCAAAGCGAGCGTGGCCTCGTCAGACACGTTGGGGTCCTGCATCGCCTTGACAAACTCGCGCGACTCGGGAGTGAGCGAGCGGATGACGTCCGTCCGTCCGTGCTTGAACGCGCGCGTCGAGGCAGTCTCGTAAGTCGCCGAAGCGTACCCCTGGTCACGGTACCACGCGAGCTGAAGCACCTGCTGGATGAAGGCGTCAGGCGCCATCTTGGCCTGCTTCTTGATCCAGTCGGTGCCGTACTCGGCCCACCAGAGGGTGCTGACGTCGCTGTCCGAGATAAGCGCCTGGTTACGACCAGCGCACGCCACAATCTCCTCCTTCATCTCCTCGTCGACGACGAAGTCGTTGCGCAGCCACCCGTTGGCCGAGTCGTTAAGGGCCGAAGCGTACTTGGACTCGTCGACCGCCTCCTCGAGCGCATAGTCAATAACAAACGAGGGGATGAGCGCGTCAATGGGCGAGTGCTCGCCCATGACGGCGGCACGGCCGCTGTTCTCCACAACGACGGTCAGGCACTTGTCGTACCAACGGTTGCGGCCGCCGTTGATGCCCGTGAACGCATTGCGGATCTGGGCGTCGATCGGAGCCATACGCAATGGGTCCTCGGTGGGAAGAGTGGGGAGGGTGTAGCGGTCGAGAGTGAGGGCGACCAGCGAGCGGTTGATCCAGTCAAACGACTCGCGGTTCTTGGGGTCGGTGAGCAGGATGCGCTCGCGGTTGACGGCCCAAGTGTCGCGGTGGTCGGCAGTGAGGACGCCGACCATGGACGCCTCCTCGCCATCCTCGGAGCGCTTGCGAGCGTCCTCCGAAACCTCCTGGAGGAGGCGCTCGATCTCCGCTGGAGGAAGCGCGTCGGCGACGCCGTCGGCACCCGGCTGCCCGAAGACGTCAACCGAGTAGATGAAGTCGTTGACGAGGACAGTGACGTGGCGAGCCTTGTTGTCCTGGCGCGAGAACGCGTCAGTCCCAGGGAGAGGGATGCGAGAGATGTTGAACAGCAGCTTGTACTGGTTCATGTCGAGAGGCCCAGCCTTGGTGATATCGGGGCCAATCTGCTGGCGGTCGACCATGGCGCGGTACTGGGCGAAGCGGGAGATGATCCACGACGCGCGGCGGAGCTGCCAGGGAGTGTTCCACTCCTGCTTCGTGACCTCCTCGTACGCGACCGGCTGGTAGTAGTCCGACTTGTCGGTGTGAGACTTGACCCACTCCTCACCACCACCCTGCGACCCGGCGGCGACAGAGGAGAGAGGGAGGGCATTGAGAGGGAGGGGAGTGTTGTTGGACGCGCCCTCGACGGTGGGGGGCGGGGCGTCCTTGGGGTCGGGCTGGAAGGTGAGGAACCAGTTCGAGTTGACGAGCATGGGCGCGCGCCACGTGTGGTACGCGAGCGCGAGCCAAAGCGTGTCGTCGAGCCAGTTGTTGGGCGAGATCTCGTCGAGGTCTTCACATCAGCATCAAATCAGCAAGGCGGCCGGGGCGCAGGGTGGCGCGGGCATCTTTATCCGGCTCGCCAGGGTGCATTCACGTACCCGTCAGACGCTCGTGGAGAGCTTGGCCGATACCGCCCTTGGCAGCAAAGTCGTTAACAATCAGGCGACGCTTCTCAATCTCTTTGGGCAGCTCGGAGGCAGAGTACTGCGCTGTCAGTGTGGTTCATGAATGTGTCACGCACCTTCTGCTCAAGGAGGGGCTGGAGCGACTTGAAGTAAACCTCAACGGCGTCCTCAAGCTTGGGGACGGGGAGGCGGGGGAGCTTGTCCTGGTTGGAGAAGGTGGGGTCCTTGCTCTTTGGGCCGGTGTGCGAGAACATCCTGGTGTGCACAAGTGGGAGATTGCGAGAAGCAGAAGCGTTGGCCGCGATGCGCGCCATGGTCGAGCTTTTGACCAGTTGAGGGCGGAAAGGCGAAATGGGCATGGCGTTCGGCTGTGTCCTGGACCGGGTTTAGACTGGGCACAAGGAGCTCGGCTGTTGTCGACTACGTTCGGGCCTTCTTTCGGCGAGAGCAAGCAGACGAGCAGAGATTATGTGTGGAGGTGTATTTGAGCAGCTAGAGTGTGTAGCTGATCTACGAATGGATCAGATGAAGTATGCTTTATGAAGAGAGGAGGGATGAAGAGAAGATTGGGGTCAGTTTGAGGTGTTAATGATGGGCTGTGGATCCGTGAAAGTGCTTGCTCGCTAAATGTCACACACCTGTTTGTAAAGTGTAGATTGTACGTACGAGTGCCGAACTATACCTTCAGCCGAACCTCTCTCTTCTTCTCTAGTAGCCCTATTATCCCAACACCGGTTAAGCTCCGAACCGGCCCAACCAGGCAGCACCAAAAGACGTCGCCTTTACCATTAAATGTTCACCATTTAATGCTTAGCCTGAACAACCTGTGTCACCTCCACACGGGCCCAACCCATTCCTCCACACTCAACTCATCCGGACCTCGGGTCCCTTACGCCCGCGGAACGTGCGGACCATGACACGACAAGCATGTTGTTGACAGACCAATATTTCCCTGGTCGGCACGAATCTACCACCGTCTGAACCCAGTCTTGATCAAAGTGCGGGGACCCCAGACTTTATCAGATGTGGAGGTGGGGGTCGCGTGTCATAGCTTTAACACGTGTAGAGCCTTGTTCATGCCGCATCGTACCGCCTCCGTGGGAAACTTGGGTGTTATGAGTGATAGCTGTGACCTCACCCTCTTTGTTTCACTCTTTGCAGTCTCATTACTCATTAACTTGACCAACATCGACATATAGTCAGCCCAACCAACACTCCTACCAACTCTGCTTCTCGATCGCAACCCTATTAACCCTCCTACTCCTCGAGTGACCCACATCAGGGGGGGTTCCTAGAGACGATAGTCAAGAACGCGTGCTCCCGATCCGAAACAGCAACAGCGACCGATAGCTGATCATCACAACCGCCATCCTACTCGTCGCATCTCTCTCACTCACAGCAACTCATCACTCATCAACAGCTCAACATGTCGTTAGAGGCATCCATCACCCAGCTCACGGATATGGTGGGTAACTGCAGTAGAGCGGGGACGTGCGGTGCACAGCGCGTGGCCCGTCAGAGTGACTAGTTAGCGTGGAGGCTGCATGAAGAAGCGAGCTGTCCAGCGCCGCACCCAGTGGCTGTGTGTCTCCTGGTGAAAGACTAGGCGCACCTGATCGGGTGTGAGACGGATGACTGGACCTTTCCTTTCCACCTTCCTCGATCGGTGCGCCGTATCGTTCAGGATGGCACACACGACGGGCTTCCATGAAGGATGCCCGACTACGACGAGGCCGGCGAAAGTGTGGGTGGGGTTCGGGAAAGCCCAGGGGCCCAGAGACGTGCAGGTCCTGTTGGACTCCGTCGTCGCCACCCGACGCGTTGGTTGGAGCGAGACTGACCACCAGGGCATCCCCCGACCGCGAGCCCGTGCCGCCCTCAAACGCTCCAAGGGTGACGTTATGGCTGGAGCAGTGAGTCCCACACATTCATCTGGGACTCCCCTTACCGCTCCAGGAACGCGTCTTTGGAGGCGAGTTTGACGATATTGCCTCGGATGCGGAAGACAGCGGCAACGAAGACGCAACGGGGCTGCAGGTGAGGATGTTGGCCCTTGGACTGGCTGACCTGCGGCAGACGCCTATTTCTGGAGGATCAACGCGTGAGACATCAGCCATGGACGGTGTGGTCAACGGAGCCGACTCCGAGAGCAGCGATTTCGACGATGACGATGTGGGCATGATCGAGCTGGGAGGTGAGTTTGTCCAGATTGTGTGTAGTTGATAGCAGACTTCGCGGAAGAGCCGCGCGGAGAAGACCCGTACGCAGGCGTGTTCTTTTCCAAGGACCGTGCTGAGCGGCTTGTCGAGCCTGTGTTAGAAGAGATCTACGCAGCCATCAAGCTGCCACGAGGTGGAACGGATGCACTTGGCAATCCAGCGAGCCAACGCAACGCTCGCATCCTCAGTCGCGGCGAGTGGATGAGCGGTTGTCCCGAAGGAGGCGAGCAGAGTTTCCTGTTCCAGCTCTACAACTACCTCTCGGAGGGCTCGATGGCGTGCGCGAACGACTGTGGACACGCAGTTCGGCGTAAGCCTGAGCACTTCTTCCCTCTTTTCGTAAGCTAAGCGTCACGACGCCGCTCACGCCAGCCCGATTTTCCCAACTACACCCGGTACCTCTCCAGCATCATCGAACAGTCCTGCCCGCGCTGTGCGCAAGTGACTTGCCTCGCATGTGGAGAGCCGGCTCATGGCAAGAACAAGGCCAAGGTGTCCTCCACTGGCGAAATTGAGTCGCTCTTTCACTGCTCGAACATCCAGGTTTGTTTGCACTCGTTGGAATCTGACACGTACAGGGCGTTACTCTTGGCGTAGCACTACACATGATCGAGGAGGCGTTCGGAACCACCCTTGACTTGTCCCAGGTGGAAATATCCTCCCCGGCGCCCAAGAAGCGGAAGATCAAGTCTTTAGCCAAAATGATCATTGGAGCAGGGCCGGACAGCGACTCGTCGTCGGGCGACGATCCGGTCCGCCACGTCATGAAGAAGGGGACCGGGTACAGTGGTTCAATCTATGAGGATGTGAGCTAAACACCGAGAGCTTGTCTGACGCCAGACATCAGGACAGGCTGCAGCCGAGAAAGCACAGAACGAGAAGGACAAGAAGACGGCGACGTTGCTCTCGCAGGTCGCTGTGTACCTGCCAACGCTGAAGCGCGAGAGTGGCGCGCGCACCTCCGACCTGCTTGTTCATCCCACGTCTCTCGCCCATCTTCGGCGTCGCAGTGGTTTTGTCAATGACCTCCTTCGAAATGACTCACTCATGGACATGTCCAACCGCTCTATCATCTATAGAGCACTCATGGACTGGCTTGAGATCGTCTCCAGCCATGAGGCCCTCGCCACGATGCTTGCGATGCCGTCAATGCGCCCCGTCAAAATCGGACCTGGACCCGACTCGCAGTCCGTCAGCATTCTCTATGAGGGCAGCCCCAGTCCCCGCGAGCTGCTAGAGAACGTTGTCATCCAGGCGACGGCGGCGCTCAAGGGTCTCTCGGGAAACACGGAGAAGCCCGAGGACGCCGACGAAAGTGAGTGGCAGACGAACCGCGCTCTCTACGACTTCTGGTGAGTTAATGAATGCTGCATGCGCTCACCTGTAGCCAGCGTTTACTGAAAGCGCGCGACAACATCGACAAGCTCTTGGCTGCAGCCAAGGGCAAGGAGTTCGTAGACCGCATGCTTGAGTCGTTACCTCGTCTCGGCGCTCCCAACGGTGGAACGGCGACATCCGCTAGTACCGACGTGAAGGAAGTCTGTGAGCTGGTTGGCACCTCCGTTTCGCTAACCACAGACGAGGAATGGGCAACCAGAATGCGCTTCGAGTACTGCAGCCTTCGCAGTTCAGGCGACGAGACCCAGTTCCTGCACGCCTACAACGATCAGGCGCAGAAGCTTGTAGGGATGGACATTCCTCGACGCTCGCTCGCCATCGCGAAGGAGCTTGCCATCCTCACCACCAACTTGCCCACCGCGTGGGACACGTCCATCTTCCTCCGCGTCGACGACGAACGTGTGGACCTCCTCAAGGCCTTGATTGTCGGTCCAAAGGACACACCATACGAGAACGGGTGTTTCGTCTTCGACATCTTCCTTCCGCACAGCTACAACCAGACGAACCCGCTCGTCAAATCGATGACGACCAACGGTGGGCTGTACCGCTACAACCCAAACCTGTACGCAGACGGCAAAGTCTGTTTATCGCTTCTCGGCACGTGGTCCGGGCCTGGATGGATCTCGGGCAAGTCGACGCTTCTCCAAGTCCTCATCTCCATCCAGAGTCTCATCCTCTGTGAGGAGCCTTTCTGCAACGAGCCTGGCTGGGCCACACAAGGAGGTTCCGCGCAAAGCAAGAGGTACTCGGCCAACATTCGGCGCATGACTGTCATCGACGCCATGGCGAACAACATCAAGTCACCTCCAAAGCCTTGTGAGTAGCAGCTGATTATCCGAGTCCGAGTCGAGACTGACCTCAGTCGAGGCGGAGATCAAAGAGCACTTCCGCCTCAAGGCAGACGCGGTTCGCGCGCAGCTTGAAGCGTGGAAGGTGCTGGATGACGGCAAGCCCACTGCGGGCGAGCCGTCCGACTTCTCAGGTGTGAGGGGGGGCGTGAAGTTTGGAAAGGCAGCAGCGGACCTGCTTCAGCTGCTGGACGAACTCTCCCCACCGACGCCAACGGTGCGTCGCAACCCAGGCCGTGCGACGCGCAAGGCCTAGTATAATGTACAGGGAGTATTGTGTTGTATCTGTGTATCTATCGTCATGCATGATGTACCATGTTTTACCGATCAAATCCGAGGTTTGAGGCTCGTATGAATCTGTCTGTCATGACCTCGGCCTCCCAAGCTCTGAAATGATAGCCGAGATGGAGAGACTGGAAAGAGATTTCTGACCTCCACCCCTTTCGTCACCACCACATCACAATGTTCCGTCTCTCACGAGCAACATTGCGCGCACGCCATTCATTGCGCGCGTACTACACGACAGCGCCCAGTGCGCCGCTCAAGGTGGCTGTAATCGGCGCTGGCCCGTCGGGATTCTACGCGGCCAGCCGCATCCTCCAGCTCCTTCCGGCTTCGAGCGACTTGGGCTCTCGCGTCAAAGTGGATATGTATGAGCGCCTGCCAACGCCGTATGGGCTTGTGCGCTACGGTGTGGCTCCGGACCACCCCGAGGTTAAGGTGAGTCGGAGACGGAGCATGCTCTTCGGAGGAGATATCACAGAGGTGGGGTAGGGGTGTGGGCCAACGTCACCTTGCTTCCACCTGCTCCTGACTCGCACTCCGCTTCACCCAAGCTTCCGCAACACCCGTTCTATCAGCTGTCAACTTGTGAGGATGTATCTGACCCAAGAACTGTCAGCACAAGTTTGACGAGCTGGCCAGTGACTCGCGTTTCAACTTCTTCGGCAATGTGTCGGTGGGCACTGAGCCTCCGTCGCCCTCTCGCGACCGCCTCTCATCCTACGCCTACCCGCATGCGCTACATATCCCTCTCCCCGACGTTGCGGCCCACTACAACGCCCTAATCTTCACATACGGAGCCTCGCTTTCCAACCCCCTAGCCTCGGTATCGGGGAGCACGTCGACCGACAGTCCACTAGGCAACGTATATCCCGCCCTAGCCTTCGTTGGGTGGTATAATGGTCATCCAGCTTTTGCAGACTTGAATCCCGACCTCTCAACCATTAAGGATGTGGATGTAGTGGGACAGGGTAATGTCGCGCTTGACGTGGCGCGTATTCTTCTCTCGCCCCTTTCTGCCCTCGACAAGTCGGATCTGCCCCAGAATATCCTGGACGCATTGGCCAAAAGTAACGTCGAAAGGGTTCGGGCGGTTGGTCGGCGTGGACCAGCCCAAGTCGCATTCACGACCAAGGAACTACGCGAGATGGTCAAGCTCGGCGTCAACTTCTCCGGCGTCGACGCAAGCCTCATGGCCCAAGCCAAAGAAATGGCCAAAGGTGACCGCCCACGAACCCGCATGCTCGGATTAATGGACACGTCAATCGACGTACCGGGTGGCAAGACGTTTGAGCTTGCGTTCCTTCGGTCTCCCTTGGCTTTCCTTCCCGACGCCTCTAATAATGTTAGAGGTGTCGAGTGGGCGATTAACGAGTTGGTCGAGAGTGAGCGTGGTATGATGGCGCGTGCGACGGATTCTCGCGAGACTTCGATTGCGCAAATGGTAATCGAGAGTGTCGGATACCGTTCGGAACCGATTGATGGACCGAGCGCCATTGCACCCTTTGACGAGAACAAAGGCCGGTTGAACAATGACCGCGGGAGGGTCATCGATGACGAGGGACACGTTAATGGCGCGTACGCTGCTGGGTGGGTTGCACGCGGCCCGGTCGGCGTCATTGCCAGCACTATGCAGGACGCGTATGGGCTCGTCGAGGCCCTCCTCGAGGATTATGGGGAGGGGTGGCCTGACCGTCCAAAGGGCAGCCCGATCCCGGTTATGCCCGAGGCTGGAATTCCAGACGCTATTGAGCAGGGTCTCAAGGATGGGACGGTGGTGGATATTCCGCGGTGGTTGAGGATTGATGCGGCGGAGAGGGAGCTTGGGAAGAAGACGGGGCGCGAGGAGAGGGAAAAGTTCCGCACCGTCGAGGAGATGCTCGAGGTGCTCGGGTAGATGCATCGAGTGTGATGCGCTGGAGGCGTGGAATCAGTCTGCAGTGCTGCCTTGTTCGTGTATGCGCAGGTTGGCTCCCTCAAGGACTGTTGAGTTGGCACTCGCCACACGAGGCGTCTTCGCCGCTTGGCACGAACATCGCATCGCCGTGCGAGTTAGTCTTCACGCATCACTCTCGTCCCCGTCCACTCCTCGCCGTCCCCGGTGCGACTTGCTCGTCGTGTACGCTTGATGATAGTCGAACGATTCTCATTAGCGCGACCCCTCCGCAGCCGTGTGAGTAACACCGACACCGAAATGCCCACTGGCTCACACCACTCTGGGCTCTCAGCCACTCTCCTCTGCTCTGACTGCGCTCTCGCCCCTCTCGCCGCTCGTGGTACAGTCATGCATCGATTGTCCATGCGGTCAATGTCGTGTGTAATGAAGGTGTGGCGTCCATAGATAACGCCCGAGTCTATAGTTAACCGCGGTAGCGCATGCTGTTGCCCTGGCGCTGCTGGTCCATGAGTAAGACCTCTGAGTCGTCCGAACCCGCATGGCTCGCCTCACGGCGAATGTTGGGGGGAAGGAGACCATTCGAAGTCGAGAGCCCCATACTGTCCTGCTCGGTGTAGAGCGAGGCGCGCGCGGCGTCGGCCGACGTGTTTACAGGCAAGGAAAGGAGGCTGTTCTTGGCGTGCGACATGCTCATGATGGACTGGCGGTACGCAATCTGCTCGTTGTAGTATTCCTGGAGCTTGACCTGGTTCTCCTCGCGCGCGCGGCGGTGGAGGAGCCACAGGCCCCCCATGACGCCAACGAGACAGATGACGATCGCGAGGCCAATCACAACGTACACCCACGTCTTGGGCTTGAGGGGCTCGTCGGCCTCACGACCACACACGCCAGACTGTCCAGATTTGGCGATGACGCAGTTGTACGACTTGCACTCCTTGTTGGCCGTGCAGCCCTGGCCCTTGTCGCGCTTCTGGTTGCACTGAGACGTCGTGCCGTCGCAGTACGTGTTCTTGCGGCAGTTGTCACGCGAGACCATGTACGAGAATGTGGTGCCGTCGTCCGCAATGCCCTCGTACCACGTGTTGTCAAAGATGCAAGGCTGGCCAATCTCCACGTTGGCGAAGTAGCACTGGAAGCCGAGGCAGATCGATCCATTGACGTTGAGGTACGACGCCAGATCTTTTTGGTTGGGTGGGGGCTGGCACTGGTCTGACACGTCAGATCATCGAGACAAAGTGCGCAACTCACCATCGCGATCCTTCTGGCAAGGGCCGCCCAGCTGGCTCTTGGGTAGGCAACCACTTCCCTCGTCGGGGCAGCTATATGTCAGCGGGCCGCAGAGGGCTGGGGGAGACGTACAACTCGGTCTCTTTGCAGAGGGAAGGGAGCTGGTCGTAAGGTGTACCATAGTAGCCGTAGGGGTACTGTCGCGTCAGTGGCGCCGTGCAACGGGCCTCACAATGTCGCGACGACATCCGCGCTTGAGACAAGTGTTGTCTGGCCCGCAATACGTCTGGGGGTCACAGTCGCTAAGGAAGTTGTACGTGCCCTGGTCGAGGCGGTTGCGGGCCGGGCTGCTCGTTAGCTGGTGATGGAGCGAGGGCAAAGGAAAGGACGCACTCGCAGGCTTCGCCTTCGACCATCTTGCCAGCGCGCACGCCGATGGCGGAGAGAGCGAGGAGGACGAGGCGTGCTGCGAACACCATCGTGAGTTTAGTTGTGTTGTGTTAGGTGGAAAGAGGTAGATGCAAGGACAAGTTTGTGGTTGGAGGTATACGTGCTGTGAGGGAAGGATTCACAGGAAGGCTACCGTGTTACAAGTTAAAGAAGAGGGTACTATTACCCAGGGTAGGTTAACAAGGAAAGGGGGTTGGCCTGGGTGCAGCTGGGTGGGACCTTACCTTGTACGGTAAGCTGAGGCAAAAGGGAGACCTGCGAGATCTGCATAAGATTCCCTGAATCTCATCTCTCCCTTATAATTCCTTTCAACCTGGCCAAAAGTAAGGGCTAAAAGGAGGACCCAAGCAACCATCGAATGAGGCGGAATCAAATTTGATCACTTGGGTGGCCTGGGTGGACGCAAAATAGTACCAATACCCCAGGGCAGACTTTGAACCCTCAACATGCCAGGAACTGGTTGAAGAGCGCGACTTTCGTGACGTTGTGAACGCAACCACCTCCGCGTCCCCCCGGCCGCCTCTATCTCCCATGATCACTTACTGTATAGTTGTATCCACATGTGCGTTGACGCATAGTATTGCGCATGCCGTTCAACTCTTACTCGGTACTGGAAACAACCTTTCAGATCATTTGGAACCTACTAATTGCCCTTTGCCAGCTTAGCTTGGCTGCCCCCTGAAGATGCTAATGTCTTCTATTGATGATATTTGTATTTTGTATTCCAGGTAATTAGCCCATTTGGACCGGTCAATTGGTCAACCTCCACCTTTGTTTTGGGTTGGGAAAATGTCTACATCTACGACATGCCCTTGAATATTCGTAGATTGTTGATTCCGTTTACTTAGCACTCGCGAGGAACCGCGTGTAGATGAACAAGTTCCTTGCCCACGGTTCATGCGGTTCTCCGGTTCCTCCGCGACTCACGACTAACGGCTCTACATACCAATAAGCCAATACTGTATGCCACCAATATACCCGCAGGCCTCCACAAGGTCACAAGGTCACTCGTAGCAGGATGGGCGAGTAGCAAAAGCGGCCTTGATGCTCCGAAACATTTCCACCTCAGGCAACCCCAGGCAACCCCCCCCCCCTCCCCCAGGCAGGCAACCCCAGGCAAACCACACCCACCACTGCAAAGTACATCGCCCCCCGCCCCCCGCCACCACCATCCACGCAGTCTTCACCACCATCAACACCTCACCTCTCACACCCACTGCATAACAAACTCAATCCCATCCAACAACCACCACCCCTGTTCACATAACCTCTCCCCATCCAAGTGCATAGACACCATTCTACTCCCCACCCGGGCCTCCTCCGTGCATAGGACTGGCCCAGGGCCTCTGTAACGATGCTTTCCTCTTTACTCAACAAGGACCCATCACCTCCGCGAGTCATTCCACCTTCCCCCGCAGCATCACCCTCGGCGACTTCAAATCGCGGTCCACCCTCGGTCCATCGATCACCCTTCAACTCTCTCTCACCAACAAAGCGGCCGCACTCCCCATCAGACCATGGCCCAGGGCGGTCCAACCCGAACACGCCATCGCGCAATGCCATCAGCAACCTCGTCAACGCATCTGACGAATCACCGCGCACTGGCTCGCGCATCGCGTCACGCGCGGTGACTCCCTCCGCGGTCGACACGCAAGACGAACGAGACACCGCGATGGCGATTGACGAACAGCTCGAGGACGAACGGGCCGGTTCTGGCGAGCCAATCGAGGTGGACGACGACGATGATGACGATGACGACGAAGACGACGATGACGACGACGACAGCGAGGATGATGATGATGACGACGACGATGACGACGACGACGTGAGTGCATTCAACTGATGTAGCTGACGCGTAGGACATTATCGTGCTCGACGGCCCAGACGGAGCCGACATCAACCTCGGTGACGCCGTCAAGAAGGAGCCTGATGACTCCACTGCCAACGGTGAAGCCAAGCCCGACGGCGAGGCTACGGTCGAGAAGCCGAAGAAGAAGAAGCGCAAGCGCTCACCGTCCGAGGACCTTGCGCCGCCTCCGCCACCCATGCCGACTATCCGCCTCGAGGTCCAGTTGCCAGATGAAGGCATGCTCGAGTGGAACTTTCTACAGGAGGCTGCAAAGGCCGGATACGAGCTGCAGGACGCCAATGGCGTGCCGTATGTCGTTGTCGAGGACATGATCAGCCAGGAGAACGGCGAGGGACCACCTGACGGTGCTCCCGAAGGCGTCGAGAGGGAGAACGGCGAAGGGCCGCGTCCTGACCCGTTCGGACCTCCTGGCTTTGGCGAGGAGCCCGGAGACGCCGAGGCTATTGCTGCACGGCTCGAGGCCAAGTGGGCCAACTATGGCAAGACGGGCAAGAAGAAGAAGGTGTGTCTGCTCGTGACAGGGCTGACGACAGCCGACCAAGTCAGGCCGCCGCGCGCCACGTGAGCTGTACGACTTGAACGACGAATTTATCGACGACTCGGACGTCTACATCGACCTCCCGACGCACGTCGCGCGTCCGAAGAAGGAGGGATTCTTCGTCCACCAAGGCCCGCTCGAGCTCTTGGAGGAGTGAGTGTCGTTGGGAACGTTGCTGACCCAACCAGAGAAGGCGGAGGACCGAAACGGCCCAAGCCTGTGCGTCGGGGAGTTAAGACTCCGCGAGAGGCGCGTCCAAGTCTTTCAGCTGCCCTCCAGGAGAAGTTCAAGCCCAAGAGCGACGCAAGGTCGAACAGACAGGAAGTCATTGTCATCGACGACGACGACGACAGGCCATCTCTCCCAAGGCCCGTTCGCTATCGTGAGTTGACTTTACTGTTGCTCTTGTCGGGCATCACAGCCGAGCTGGGGTCTTGATGCACCGGCGATTCACTCGCGCGACCGGCGCGACGCACCTCGGCCCCAGCCTTTGTTCTCGACCTGATGAGCGTTCGTTGCTCACACTCAGGCGCGATGTCCCCCTCACCTGAAGGAGGGGACCCTACCGAAGGACACATTGACCGCTCGCTATTCAGGAATGCTCCGAAAGAGGAGAAATATCTGCCTCCTTACGACTCCTTCCCCGGGGAAGTGGCGCACGAATTGCGTCAGTTACGCTACGCGAGCACAATGCGTAAGTGAACTCTGGTCCTGACGCTGACAGAAGACGGTTGGGATCCCAACAACAAGGGCAAGTTTCCCGAGCATCTCAAGGCGCTGCTACAACACGCTGGCGAGGCCGCATTCCACCACGACCTGCTCTGCATCGTCGACAAGGAGCCAACCGACACCCGCTATGAAGCGTTCAAGGAGAAGTCGTTCGTGTTGGCGCTCTGTGGGATGTTGCCATACAACAAGTTGACTCTTGGCGTGAGTTCCGCTGGCGTGATTCAATCTGATAGCAGAAACTCGTGCTCAAGTTGTGCTACCATGAGTACTGGAAATGGCTGCAAGCGTGTGAGGAGGAAGGCCTGACGCAATGGAAGGAGCTCCTTGAGCCGCATCTTGAAGAGATGCAGGATGACTGGGCGAGGCAACAGCGCGAGTACCAGGAGAAGCAGGAGCAGCAAGAGTTGATCGACGACATGGTCAGCGATAAGAAGAACGAGCTCAAAAAGATGCCCTACTTTGCACAGGACCAGGACCTCAAGGACATCTTCCGCCAGCTCGTTGAGAACACGCAGGAGATGGTCGAGATCAACAAGAAGATGGAGGAATGGGGCCAGCCGATCCAGGGCCAGTCCAGCGAGCTGAACATGCGCAAGATCCTGTACAACAAGGTGAGCTGTGGTTTCATGTATAGAGCTGACCCCAGATCATCAAGATGTACCCGGGCGACTTTATGACGTCGTTGCATCTCTCGCGCCAGTTCACCAACTACAAGCGCTCTGGGCAGGGCGCGGCCGCTGCAGCCGCATTGCGGAGGGGTGAAGAGCTGCCGCCGCCGCCGCCGCCGCCACCACCACCGGCTGAGTAGGGGACGTGACGAGCTGTCAGGATGTGGCATCCATGTTGCTCCGTGTTGCTTTAAGGCCAAGCCAGCTTTGTCGCACTAGTAGACTGAATGTAATGTATGTAATGTACGACAGTAAACAAAGGTATTGAATTGGATTCGATTGGAAAGTGTTGCTTAATGGAGATGACAAGGTTGAACTCGCTGATGGATACGGTCACATGCTCAAAAGTGTTTGGTAAACGTGGCGGCAATGACACAGTACGGGTACGGCACGGTGGTACAGCGAGGGAAGGTTGGGTGGAGGAGGCCAAGTTGGGCGGGCGCGTGCCCTGCCCGTTTCACGCCATTGATGATGGTGGCAATTTGAGTCGAGCCTTTGTCGTCAAGACATCATTCCTAGCAAAGCGACACCACCATGCCTCCCCGCGGCTCGCCGCGCGTGGGAGCATCTACATCGGTGCCAGCACGTACGACGGCGGGGGACGCGCTCGGACCCAGCGCGCGCCTGACTTTGCGCCCGCGTGGGCTCTCAGACAACGCGTTGAGCGACGTGTCGGCCGCGAGTTCACCCCTCACGCCAACGAGCGAGGCGAACGATGAGAAGAAGGGCAAAGCACCGGAACGCCGTGTTTTGCCAGCCCGCATCCGGCGCGCAGCAGGCGGCGCGGAGGGGATCCGCGAACTCGAGGAAATGGTCGTCGACTGGCTCGAGCGGTATGGTACGTCCCACATTGCAATAACAATCTAACGGCAGCCGACTGCAGTTTCTGCCCTCCCAAGGCACTGCAGATTACACTTACGACGTTGCCGTGCGCGCTCATCACTCCGAAACCGTACACGCTCGCGATCAAGGCCAAGATCGACCCCACAGATCCCATCCCACCGCAGCACGAGGCGGGCCCATCGCGCCCACGTATCGAGACGCCGAGCTGGATGTTCGTGCGCGCAGGCGAGGATGACCGTGAAGAGGCGCGCGAGGAGCTCGCTGCCGCCCGCGCGCGTGTCGCCCACTCGCCGACAAAACGGCTACGCGGCGGTCTCGTCGGACACGAGGTGGGTCGTTTCACTGTTCGGAACTGACACTGACCCAGATTGGTGAGGACACGTCGGACGCATACTACGAGAAGCAGCATCGGAAATTTGAGGTCTTTGAGCGACGACAGCGTATCCGCGAACGCGAAACACTCAGCTTTGAGCGGTATAAGATGCGTTCTCGCGTCGACCACCTCCGCGCGCTTGCCGCGCCGCAGTGGGCTGCGGTCGTTGGCGGTGTCCTCTCCCGCCCCGATGGGGGATGGGATCGGGGACGCGCAAAGTTGGCTGCAGAGGGAGCGGACTGGCTTCGCCGTCGCCTAATCCGCGAGGGACGAGAACTGCTTAATCGCTACGACCAGCTTTTGCCCAACACGGCAGAGAGTAAAAAGTGAGTTTCGCAGAGGATGAGGATGGGGATGCTGACGCAGACCCCGGTTCTTGGATCCTCCAGACTCGCCGCCGAGGCAGAAGGAGAAGAAACGCGGCCCGAGTCGCCTGCATTCCGTCAACCCCGAGACGTCGCCGCGCAAGCGCGCGCACACAACTCCAGAACCTGATCCAGATACCGACTCGAGCTTAAGCGATCCGCCGTCACCTACGCCGCCTCCAACGCCGCCACGCAAGAAGATTATCCTCCGCCTTCCCGCGCGTAGCTCACTCACCCCCCAGCCGTCGCCGACGTCAAGTGGCCGCAAGCCTCCCAAGGACCGGAGCACGCAACCACCACCACCACCACGTATCAGGCTGCGGGCGCAGCCGGGGCTCGTGCAAACCAAGTTGACGTTTGCGCCGATGGGTGCGCCGAGACCGCCAGATAGAGCAGATCCGGGTCCGGATCGCAAGCCGGAGATTGCTCCAGTCGATCGCAAGACGCAGATTGCTCCTAACGAGAGCCCGGCTCGGCGTCCATTACCTTCACAGCACTCGCCACCGGCGCGGTGGAGAGACCCCCCTCTCCCAGATGCTCCTGTCCCTTTACTTCCACCAGCGCAGAGAACACCTTGGACCGCAGCACATGACGCAGCGCGTCCAGTGGCAGCACATTCCGCCTCGGCACCAGTGGCAGCAAATGCAGCAACAGCACATGCCTCTCCTCACATACCGGCCCGTCTCCCGCCACACAACCCACCACCCCCACTCGCCACCCCCACCCTCCCACCCATATCTCCTGTATCTCCCTCGTTCCCCAAGCCCTTCTGGACCCCACACACTCCCACCACGACTCATCCTCCAACAGCGCCTCAGACATCCCCCCGCCCTCCCGTCAACCGATGGTGGACGCCACAGGCTATTCCTCAATCTACACCGCTCGCTCCGCGTCTACCGCCAGACCCTCCGACCCCCACCCTCCCAATGTCCGTTCTGGAGAAAGCAGCGCGAAAGCGCGAGTTGGAGCTAGATAACGGGAAAAAGAAGCGTGTCCGCGCATTCGGCATGCCCGTCCCCCCCTCAGTTGAACGCAAGTCTGAGGTACGATTGCCCCCAAAATGAGCTGACATGCAAGTTTGAGTTACCGGATAATGAGTACCGGCCCATTCTGGCTAAGAGGCGCCAGTCGGAAGAGATGGATATGGAGGGCGTAGAGGAGGCCGTGGTCTAGTTGATGTATAGTATTGCTTTCGCGCTGTGTTGCTCTTTACCTTGCCTTGGAACCGATCACAAAGTATGGGCATGGGCGTTTTCATACTTTGACCCTCTATGTTGTGGGATTTGACCTTCAAAAGCTCGATGCCACGTGCAAATCATAAATGCTGTGAGGGATTATTACTGTTGGATCCTCATAGCGGAGTTCAAATTAGAAACTGAACAACGCGGTGGTTGGTGCGAGTCTCGTATGGTGGACTCAAACACGGATTCCAATTGAATTTTGCATCCTCAGCGCTATTCACAATAGAGGATTGAACGGCGCTTTGAGAGGAGGAGGGGAGGAGGAGGGAGGATTCACCGATCCTATCCATAGCGCTGTTCACTTCGACTGACCAAGGAAGGTAAGCTGCTCTCACGCCGCTGCTCCCAGCTCAGAAGCACGCAGCGCCTATCGCCCACAGCCCTCGAATGCACTCGCATTACATGCTCCACACGCATTCACACCACGCGCACTGTCAATGAACGGTCATAGCTAATACTACAAACTATAGGTGTAGCTCTCTATTCTAGAGCTTGGACACGACGAGCGGCTCGAGCGGCACAGCAGCCTTGTTGGGCGTCATGAGCGCCTTGAACTGGTGCACGTCGCTGATGTAGACGTTCCCTGCCGAGAGTTGGGGCTCAGCCTCCTCGGTACCATCGACACTACCGGTGCCGTTGGTCTGGGCAGCGAGCGCGACAATCAGGCCGTCAAGCTCAGTCTTGGCCTCCTCCGACACGTTGGCAGCCTCTACAGCCTTGTTCGCAAAGGTCTGCAGCTCCTCGGGCGCAGGCTTGGTCGCCATGAGGGCGCCAACCGCTGCCTGGTCGACAGTCACACCGTGCTTGCCAAACGCGGCGAGGAGAGCCTGCGCGGCAGCGGGATCGAGGGTGGCCTTCGAACCAGGTTTGACCTGGCTGCGGAGGTGCACTGACAGCTTGCTGCGAGCAGACGAAGATGGGTCGATTGCCGACAGGTACATGTCGAGCACGTCCTGCTTGGTCGTCTTGCGTAGCTGGGCAATGTCCGTGGCCCTCTTGCCAAACTCGTAGTACTTGTCGGTGATGCGCGACCAGAACCTCCGGCTCTCCTCGCCCAGATTCTTGGGCTGCTCCTCCTTCTTGTCGATGAGCGCCTGGCGGTGGCGGTCAAACTCTTCGTCGCTCATGTTCGTGATGGTGTTCTTGATGGACGTGAGGAACGACTCGATGCGCGTCTCGACATAGACCGGGTCGCGCTCCGACTGGACGATTACCCGCAATCCGGTGCTAGTCGCCTGCGCCATGGTGATGTAACCAAGCTGCTCCTTGGTGCGGAGTTGGTTGAACGCCGGCTCCTGGACAATCTGACCTAGCAGCGCGAGGCGCGCACGCGCGACCGGGTTGGTGACGTCGCCAGTGTGCAGCCAGTACACGACGCAGTTGTTGGGTTCGGCAGGGTTTTTAACTGGCAGCTCCCACACACTCAGCGATTTCTCCGGGAGAAGGAGGGTACGACGGTCGTTGTGCTCGGCGGGTGCGAGAGCGCGAGCAGAGATGATACGCTCCAGCGTGTCCTGCAGACTCTTGGCATTCTCCGCAGAGAGGTTGCCATGCACGAGCGTCTCGAGGTACAATCTCTGGAAGAGCTCGCGGCTGAACGCCTGGACGTCGTCAGCCGAAATGTGGTCGAGCTCCTTGAGCTTCTCTTCGGGAGACCACACACGCTGCGCCGTCACGTAGGTCGACCAGTAGTGCGCGACCTGGTAGGGCTCGGCGAGAGGGAAGTTGGACCACTGCATCTTGGCCTGGTAGACGAGCTTGTCAAAGCGGTTAGGGTCGACCGTGAAGTTCATGAGCTTGGTCAACATGGTCTCAGTGAGCAAGGGAAGCTTGTCGCTGAAGCCGCCAATGAGGAGACTCATCGAGTCGCCCGAGTACCACAGGTGGAACGACAGCTCGGCGAGCTCGGCGTCGTAGATGTCCTCGGTGATCGAGTCCGTGAACGCGTCGCAGAGGAGACGGGTGAGGACCGCTGTACGAGGCGTGGCCTCCATCAGAGGGCTGCGAAGTTCCAAGTGGACGTTGGTCTTCGGCAGCCAGAAGCGGTCGTCGTGCTTGTGCCAGAGACGCGAGATTTCATTGTCGCGGAGGAGCTCGGGCCGAATGGCAGGCTTCTCCACGTCGCGCTTCTCGACGCTGAGGTTCTCAGGAACGAAGCGGTTAGGGTCCGGGAGGTGGAGAGCGGGAATGGGCTTGCCAGTGGTTGCCTCAGCGAGGAACGCTTCAGTGAAGCGCTCGCGGTGGTACTCAGTGCCATAAACGGCCTCCTTCAAGTCATAGGTGGCCGACACGTCCTTGGGCAGCTCCTTGCTGAGGATACCGACTGTACATTGGCGGGGGTCAAGCAGCTGGAACGCCTTGGTCATCAACTCGGCGTCCCACTCGCCGAGCAGCCAGTTGGAGCTGACAATCTCGTCGCGTTCGACGGGCCGCTGCATCCAGCCGGCCAGCATGGTGACATAGTCGCGGGTCTTGCCACGGTCCGCGTACTTGAACGAGATGTTGGCAAGCTGGCTGATCTCCTTGAATGCCGTCTCCGATGGAGGCGAAGAACGAAGGAGGTCAAAGTACTTGAAGACAGCGAGGACAACGTCACGCCAGGCCTCTGGTTGTCAGTGGAAGCGATATTAATGTAACTCACCCAGGCCCTGAGGGGTCAGCTGCATGGTGACCTTGAAGAAGCCGAAGCCGTTGCCGTCGTGCGAGGCCCCAGCCGAGAGCTGGTTGCACCAGCCCTGCTGCTTGAGGTAGGAGAGAAGGGACCCACGGCCCTCGTGGCCAATAAAGTGGCCCATGAAGTTGAACGGCTTAATGTGCGACAGGTGGTGAAGGTCGGGGACAGGAACAACGATCTCAAGGCCACGGACGTCGCGCACAGACTTGGCAAAAGTGACAACCTGATTGTTAGCATGTCCGACGAGAAACGAGGTTCGCTCCCGTGCGTGGGAACCTTAAAGAGGCAAGTGACTCACACCACGCTCCTCTGGACCGTACGGGTGGTCCTCGAAAGTCACGCGAACGCCGTCAGGGCCGGTAGGCGGAGCGCCCTCGGTGCGGACGGGGACGCGGTCAAAGCGCTCGCGGACCATGCGCTCCAGAGTGTCAAGGTCTTCGCGGCCCGCGACGGCGAGCTTCATGCGCCGCGCGCAGTACTCCTTCTTCCACCACTCGATGAGCTGCTGGCGCGGGTCGCGGCCGTCAGCGCGGGGCTCCTCCCACAGCGTCTTGAGGTCACCAGTGCCAAACTTGCCGTAGACGTGCCCAGGCTTGGACAGCGACTTTTCGAGCTGAAACGCACGCCATCGGTCGTGCTGGATGTTCTTCTGGTGCTCCGAGTTGACAGCCTTGATCTCGCGCTCTGTGCAGTCCTCGGAGAAGAGGGGCTCGGTGAAGAAGCCCGAGAAGCGGTCAAGCGCGCCTTCAAGCGCGTCGGGCGCAACGTCAAAGTAGTAATTGGTGTTGCACATGGCAGTCCAGGCGTTGCTCTGGCCGTTGTGGCCCGAGAGGTACGACGAGTACTCATTCTCGGAAGGGAACTGGAGTCAGTGGGGCGATGAGGGAAGGCGTACAGTCTTGGTTCCCATGAACATCAAGTGCTCGCTACGTTGTCAGCAACCTTCCGTTCTCAAGCGTACCAGAAGTGGGCGCAGCCCGCGAGGTCGACAGGATCGGACAGGTGACCGACGCCTACGTCCATCGAAGCGGCAGCCTTGTCAGACTTTGGGTCGGACACGATAATGACCTCGAGACCATTGGGAAGCGTCAAGTAGCGATGCTCGCGGTCCTCAGTCGGGGGAACCTTGATGTCGACCTTTCCGGTCGCAGTGGGGATGGGTGGCGGGGGCGGAAAGTCGATGGAGGGAATGGGAACGGTCATGGCAGGCGATTGCTCGGCGAGACGCCAAAGCGGGACAGAGGGCGGAGGAAGGTCGGGCGTCCTGTAGAACCAAGCGAAGAAGAGAACAAGCGCAGCAGCAAGAAGCAGTGCGCGAGTGGGCACAGTCATTGGCAAAGACCGACCACCAGATGAGTCGAGTTGAACGTTGACGAGGAGTGAGAGGTGAGAGGTGAAAGCAAAAGATTGTGAGGTAAAGTGGGAATGGAAGGCGGTGGCAGTGTTTGCGTGATTGATTTACCAAGCGCGAGTCGTGAGTCGCGGAGCCACCAGAACCATACGCCACAGAAGCACAGGGGCACAATGATGGGCCGCGGCAAGGGAGAGGAAGCGGACAGGGCCGAAGGGTTGGAGATCACGGCGTCAGCGCCATGCAACGTTGCAACGGAACCCTGTGCCTCGCGGCAGGCCGGTGATAGTGACGTACCGGGAAAGCGTGGCGGCCGCGGTGCTGGCACGTCGTGAAATGAGGGACGGGGAGGTGGCTGCGACGGCGGCGGTGAGTGAGCGAGGGGTTGATGAACGGTAAAGGTAGGAAACGCGCGTCGCGGAGGAGATGAAGCGTTTGGGTTGAGAGTGGGTGTTGAGGACCAGAGTCCTTGTGTTTATACGTCCAGTGAGGGAACGGAGCATAAGCAACAAGACCAAGAGTGTCGAGGACAAAAGGTTGTCTCGACTGTGGACGGGGCAGAGAGAGGGGTTGAGACGGGGCGGTGGGGGGAGGGTTACGGGGTAGGAGGTGTGTGCGTGTTCGTTGGGCCGAATGAGACAATCCAGGTCACAGTCGTAATTGATCGTAGTAGCAATATAAAAGCAATTCAGCTTCATTACCGGAACCATATATAACCTAATAAGTTGGAAATAACTTGGCATTGAAGCCTCGGCAACCGCTCTACCGTGACCTGTGCTCCCCGGCCCAACACGCGTTCACGGCCCGCTTCTGGTTCTTTCGCTAATGTACACGCTGCTTAGATCCATCTCGCGTCTCATAGTCTGATCTCTTGGCACAGGAATGTGCGCACGATTTACGTGCCAGCCCTCGGCATCTCGGCATCTACTACTGTATACTTTACAAATACTAGTCGACCGTCTTACCATCAACCACGACTCTTCCACGGTGATCGTTGTCGTACCCGTCGCCCTTCATAAATTCCATATCGTCGAGCGTCGCCTGACGCATGCCCTCGGCCCGTCTGACTTGAATCTTGGCAATGTCATGTCGCTTTCCATACACCTTGAGCGCCTCAACGACAATGTTGAAGTCGGCTTCGATGTCGGCTGCCCCTGCTGCATCACCAATCGCCTGCAGGCGTTTGGCCTCGCGAATGAGAATGTTGCTAATAAAGAACCACCTGAATGTTAGCACGTGGTAGTATGATGGGGATGGGACACTCAAGACACTCACACAATAGAGATGAACACGTCAAAGTCCGCCGCTAATCCCTGCGAGTCAGTTCAAGAGTCCCCGTGAGTTGGACGCACCTGTGGGAATAGGGCCTTGATAGTGTGTGCAAGTCGCCTCGCCACCGCCACAGCCCCCGGGTTCTCGGCCTGGTACGAGTACACGTCGAAAAGGAACATCCACGCACAACCGCGCAGGAAAGTCTGCCGTTAGCTCCTGCGTGGTTTGTGACAGCAAGTGACTCACCACAGTCGCCCACTCCCTTGAGGGGTTGTTGTACAGCCACGCCCCCAAGCGTCCGTCCCATTGGCCCCACGGCGTGCGGTGGTCAGGCGGGAGGTCAGCCTCGAGGCGCAGCAGCGCTGCTTGCACTTTCCCATAAGCCTTGGGCGTGCGAAGACGCGCGCATCGCATGCTACTCTTGGCAGCTGCAGCTGCCGCCATTTGCCGCATCGGCATGTTCTCCGCGGCGTAGTTTTGGTAGTTCAGGTAGTCGTCAATATCGGACGAGGGGGAGACAGAGGCCATCTCGGGTATCTCGTGGCGCGGCTCGAATGTCGCGCTTCCAGTGCCCGACATGTCGGACGCAATGGAGGACGGTGTGAGATGGTCGTATATGGGCGAGTCCCTCTCGACGGGAAGGTACATGAGCTTGCTTGCGCGCTCGAGCAACGCCAACGAGCGGATGTATAGAATAGTCGAGTACGCGTCCATGTCACTTGGCATTTCTGGAGGCGGGTTGACGTCGTCGTCCCCAGAGTTGAGAGTATAGTCGTCCTTGTGTGTCGTGAGACCCAGCTCGTACTCGTAAAGCGGCTTCGGGAATGGCGTGCGGACCTCATAGTCCGGGATAGACGCTGGCTGCTGGGACCCAATCGCGCCGGTCCTGTCGACAATGTAGATATTCCAGCTGTCGTCAGTCTACATTCCGTGAGATTAAACTGACAATGCCCAGATCCGCTCGCCCAGCTCGATCGAGTCCTTGGGTGGGAAGAGGAGCCATGCGCGCGAGCGCATCACACCCAGTAACCGCCCGCGATTTGGGTCCGTAGGAATGCGACTTGGCTGGAACACCGAGCTCGGAATCTGGTGCAGTCCACACGAGAACGCCAGTCTATTGTCAGCGCCATACCCCGGAAATGACCGTTGACATACCGCGCCGCTTGACCTATCATCATCGCCGCAGCCTGGTAATACGCCTGGCTGTAGTTGTACACAGTAAGAATTGTCGCAGCGCGGGTGGCGTCGAACGGGCGGTCGACAGCCTTGACAGCGTTTGTAAGCTGCGCACTGGCAATCTGGTAGAAATGGTCCTCGAGGCGCTTGAGCTTGGGAGCCGGTGAGAAGCGTGCTACGAGCGCATACATCGCGTACACAAGACATGGGTGTGGGCGTTTGGTCGGCGCCATGTCGAGCGCTGCTTTGAAGCGCGGGATATTGTAGCCCCTGCTGAGGCGCGTCTTGTTGCTGGAGAAGAACTGGTTGAGACTGCGAGTGGTCAGTGCGATCTCACACGTAACGTACAGCTCGTCGCGCGCCTGCTTGGGTAGGTCGTTCGGATCGTACCATCCACCGACCAGATCGAATTCCGTCCATTCGCGGTGCAGCGTCGACGCTCCCGGTGACTCCTCGTCCTCGGTTTCCTCGATGAAGGCGCCCGACACGCGGCCTGTAAAGTCCTGTGCAGCCGCTGACATGTGCACGTGGTTGTGGTTGGCCGTGAGCACTCCCGCATGCGCCGCTGTGGCCTGGTTGTACTGCTGGTACGGTGAGGTAGCCGGGCCCGGTTGTGGCGGTGACGGCCGCTCAGTCTTGGCTTCCGAAGGTCCTCCTCCGGCCGTCGACTGAGAGTACCCGAACTGTGGCTGCTGAAATTGTGGTTGTGGAAAACGCTGCGGGTGTGGTGCCGATTGCTGTGGCGGCGCTTGCGAAGATGTGCTTGTTTCCCCCATTTGATTGACCATACTCATGAACTCGGGGTCGAGCGTGTCCCAGTCAAAGTCTGTCGGACGTCGTTGCCCTGGCATTTGTGATTGGGATGGTTGGGGTTGCTGTGGCGGCCGTGTAGGTATTGGATGGTTGGGATGGCCGGGCTGCGGACCTGGGATTGGGGGAACCTGGACTGGCTGCAGCGGTGCGTAGGTGGGAACGGTCTGCCCGATGCGGGACGCCATTGTGCGCATCCCAGGCGCGGGCTGGAAGTTGTCGAGGACGGTAATGTCCACGGTGGACTTGTCGATCGTACCTGGTGGGAACGAGTACGCCATCGTTGACTGAGTAGGTGGGGAAGGGCCTTCGGGTCGGACAGCTGAGCCACCTGGTGGGCCAGGCGGACCATGAGGACCAGGAGGACCAGGCGGGCCTTGAGATTGAGTCGCACTGTATGACATATGCATGCCATTGTTCACATCGACGACACCCATCGGCATGGGTGGACGAACGGATGGGTGCGCCTGAGCCTGAGCATGAGCATGGGCTGCGCGCCCGTTTGCGTCTGCAACGGCAGCATGCGC
The DNA here is from genome assembly GCA_030864385.1 of Cutaneotrichosporon sp. HIS471. NCBI lineage: Eukaryota > Fungi > Basidiomycota > Tremellomycetes > Trichosporonales > Trichosporonaceae > Cutaneotrichosporon > Cutaneotrichosporon sp. HIS471. The sequence continues at coordinate 1,838,020 of AP028240.1, read as the reverse complement.
CTGGGCAAGGTGTTGTTCGAGCTCCTGGATGCGGTTCTCGAGCTTGCGGACGCGACTGACAGGCTTGCCAACATCATAGACACAATCGCGGTTGAGCTTTGTGCAGTGGTGACATGAAGGCTTTGTCGCGCTACAGCGGATGCGTCGCTTGCGACAGTATAGGCACGCGTCGCCTCGCTTGAGAGGTGGCGGCCGATCGCCAGCACCGTCTGGGCCCTCGTCGAGGTTGTAGGACGAGTAGTTGTACTCGTTAGGATAGTAATAGGGCGCAGAGGGTCCGACGGAAGCGCCTACATGGTATGGATAGCCCGAGCCAGATTGTGGAATGTCGGGCTTCTGCTCGTAGCCGTATCCCACGTCTCGCGGCATGGCGTGGTGGGTAAGGAATAATGAAGAGTGAGATGGTGAAAGGAGGGGTGAAGTTGTAGTGAAGAAGAATAGAGAATAGTGTGGGGGATGGGATGAAGGGAGGAAGGGAGAGGAGAGAGGGGTAAGGAAGGGGGTTTGTTGGAGAGTGAGTTGCCAAGCCACAATCGAATGGGCTTTAGTGATCTACTTGAAGTGTATAAAGACAGAGAGTAGTAGAGAATGATATGGGAGAGGAAGAGAGAGTTTATTCATTACAACCGAGTCATCTTTGGCCTTTGACCTTTAGCACTAGAGTATGTGGTTTTGTGGCTGATGGCTGACAACTAACCCAGTTGGGTCACTGTCTCTTGACATTGGCTTGGCTTGGCTTGTAATACTGTACTTTGTCCTAGAATGATGGAGTGAGAGTGGTATGAAAGGGGGAAGAGAGAGAGGGGTAAGAGTCTAGGGCTAGGGACGATTGTCAGTCGGCGGGGTCGGGGAGCTAGTAATCGCAATCACGGGTGAGAATCAACTCAACTTGGTACCACTGATACCAAATTGGTACTAGGGTACTGAATAGCAACTTTAAAGCAAAGGTATTAAGGAATTGTTTATACTGATTGTCACTCAGGAACAAAGAGAAGGGTATAGTATCGGCCTCGGGGTCATCGGGGGTTGGGGGGAGGGAGGGGTATGGGATATCATTCAGGTAATCAACCTATTGTCTCGCATATAAAGGGTACTTTAGGGTAATTACAATAAGTCTTGGCTTGTTATGGCTTGGTTTAGTCTGATAAATCAAACCGATTAAAAGACAAAAAAGGTACAAGGTTCCCCATCTATTCACTCCTGAGTTACTCTCTCTCACCCCACCAACCTTTCCCCCCCCTCTTACCCCAGGCCTGGTGCCTCATGGTGATCCGCGGGTTCTCTGGTCATCCAAATCCTGAAATCGCACCCGAGATATTTACTCCCGTTAACACCCGCACGTCACCACTCTCCATGTTTCAACTTCCACTTTCCAGTTCAGCTCCAGCACGATTCAGATCTCCCCTTCTCGATATCCCGATAACTCAACTCGTTCAAATCAGGCAGCCAAGCCATATCTGACATGGCTGAAATCTATCAGAAAAAGGAGCTACTCCAGCTCATGAGCACTGGAGCTAACAAGCGTGAGTGAATCGCGACCACTGAGCCGCCGATGATGATGCAGATCAAACCGTCGGGTCGGGCCGTCGTGATCACGCACAAACAAATCGCTAATCCCAGTTTGTGTTGACTGCAACTCGCCCTCGCCGCAATGGGCTTCAGTCTCGTACGGCACTTTCATCTGCCTCGAATGTTCCGGCGTTCACCGCGGTAAGCTAAATCACAGATGCGAGCTGATCCCAGGTTTCGGCGTACACATCTCCTTCGTCCGGTCAATCACGATGGACAAGTGGTCGGAAGAGCAGCTTAAGAAGATGAGGGTACGCTCACGCTTACGCCTACGCTCTATCTCGTTGGGGCTGACGTTAGAACGGCGGCAACGCGGCCTTGAAAGAATTCATGGACTCGTACGGCCCCGACGGGGGATACACCAAGGGCATGGGTATGAGCGAAAAGTACAACTCGTGGGCGGCGACCCAGTATCGTGACAAGTTGGCGGCGACGTGCGAAGGGCGCGATTGGAGTCCGTCTCCGGCGCCAGCTGCGCCGTCGAGGACCGCCTCGGCCCAGGCGACTCGGAAGGCGCGCGGAAGTGGTGTGGGGAGCGGCGTGGGGAGTGGTGTTCCCTCCCGCACTGCTTCGCCTTATAATGATACGCCAACTGGGAACGAGGCGTATTTCGAGCGAATGGGGGCGGCCAACGCTTCGAGGCCCGATTATCTCCCTCCTTCCCAGGGTGGCAAGTATGGCGGGTTCGGGAACACGCCCGAGCCGGATGCGGCGGCACAGCACCCTAGTTATGGGATGAGCAGTCGCGCTGCTCCAACACTGGACGAGTTCCAGCGTAACCCCATGGGCGCGCTCACCAAGGGATGGGGCCTGTTTAGCTCTGCTGTGGTGACCGCGAGTCGCGAGATCAATGAGAGCGTCGTCAAGCCTGGCATGAGCCGCGCACAGGAAATGTACGACCAGGGCGCGAGCGACGACGTCAAGCGCTACTTTAACCAGGCGGGGACGCAGGCGCGCTCAGCAGCCAACTGGGCCGGTACCCGGGCCGCCGACGGATGGGACCAGGTCAACGACGTCGCGCGTAACCAGGCCGGCGTGGATATCAACGAACACCTCGGGCGTATGGGGCTCGGCAAGGGGAGCGCGCGCGATCAGGGGTACGGACAGGTGCCAACGCACTCGCAAAAGGACGACGACGACTTTTTCGACGCGTGGGACGAGCCTGAGAGCAGCAAGACCACCAATGCGCCGCTCTCGGGCCCGTCGACGGTGCCCAAGCCACCTGCGTCCAAGGCGGCCAAGAAGGACCAGTGGGACGACGAGTGGAAGGACTTCTAGACCCGCATTAATCAGACATTCTTATACCCCACCATGTCATGCTAGAGCGCGCTGCACGAGTGCATCATCTATGGCCCTCGATTGGCCTGCTGCTTCTAAACTGCCAATGCATTGGATTACGACCTTTTCTATCTCTTTAGCGGTAGAACTGGTGTCAGCAGAGTTGGGCACCGCGAGCTCACGTGGTCGGACTGGAGGTTGGCGGCGATCTCGGCCTCGGCCATGTCGCCGTTCTGGAGCAGCTTCTCCTTGTTGTACAGGAGCTCCTCGCGCGTCTCGGTCGCGTACTCGTAGTTCTGGGCTGTGGGTTAGCCAAAAGATGCCGCGATAATGGTGCCAAGTTACTCACTCTCGACAATGGCGTCGACGGGGCACGCCTCCTGGCAGAAGCCGCAGTAGATGCACTTGGTCATGTCAATGTCGTAGCGGGTCGTGCGGCGCGAGCCGTCGATGCGCGCCTCGGACTCGATAGTGATGGCCTGGGCCGGGCAGATGGCTTCGCAGAGCTTGCAGGCTGGGGTCAGTGTTCAGCACGTGAGGCGTAGCCGAGTGTGCGGTGCGGCACGGGTAGGGTAGCGCGGAGCGTGACGAGGTGGAGCTGGGGGAACCGGGGAACGGCCCAAGACAGAGCAATGGCAATCGGTGCGTCAACGCTAACGTGCCAACGCTATCATAGTCCCCGCCTCATTGGCCATCTTGTCACTCTGCTCCACCGTCGCACACTCCCTCGGTCCGTCCGCGCACACTCGCAGCCTGCAGCCGCAATTCAATTAAGACCTGAATCCTAGCTGTCAACTCACCAATGCAGCGCTCCTCGCCGTTAGGGTACCGCCGGAGGGCGTGCTCGCCACGGAAGCGGGGGGAGAGGGGACCCTTCTCAAAGGGGTACATGATGGTGTATGGGGGGCGGAAGAACTGTTCGAGGACGACCCACATGCCTGGCATTAGTAATGTCTCGATATGCGGGGCAGGAAGCGGCGGGTCTAAGGTGGTTGGTGGTTGGTGTTGGCGGGGTCGCGCATAGTAAGCCGTATCGTGCGCGGCGCGCTCGAGTGTCCCATATCGGGGAACAGCGCTCCTGCCATCCGATCACTCTTCGGTGACACCAACCCTCCAACCCTGGCTCAACCCCAACCTTGCCATCTCAACGCACCTCGGAAGATCTCCGTCATGAAGAACAGCTGGCTAGCCTTGTCGAGCGCGCTCGGTCCCTTGGAGTAATCGGGACGCCCATACTGGTCCTTTGGGGTCATGTTCTCCTCGTAGGGGCGCGGCATGGATACGGAGAACGCGCGAACGCCGATACGGGTCGCGAGAGGCCGCGTGCGCAGTGTGCGCAGGCCTAGGCGCGCAAGTGGTTGGGACATGGCTTGGCGAGCTCCGGGGTTGACAACGGCGGGACGGCGAGTGGTAGTGGTGGAGATGGATTGACGGTGGGTGGGGAGGAGTGACCGGCGAATGGGGGCGTTCCGAGTGTGGCGGAGGGCTGGCCAATCCGCGGAAGAGGAGTGCACCTCAAATAGTCAATTACCAGTATGTTGTTCAGTTTACCTCTAGATTGTAGTGGAATGCGTGGAGATACATTATAATGACTGGGGATCGGCTTGAGGTCACGGACGCATGCATGCTCATCGGCGATGGGGAGGACGGCGATGGCGAGGACAAGGCCCAGGGCCAATGACATATCTCGCAATTCTGGATGGCATTGCTTGGCGCGGGTTCGATTCTCAGCGTGGCCAAGTCATCAGGTGGAAAATTGGCTGCACCTCTACGTTGCTGCACACGTCCATATATCGTCACTACAGTACAACTAGCTATCATACATGCCCACCAGCCACCTGCCCGTCGAGCAACACCGTCGCCTCGTCCGGCACGACCTGGAGGAACTGTACGCGCGAGTATATGTTCCACCAGTCCCAAACATTCTGGCTAAAGTTGACTGGCTCCGCAGCCGTATGCAACAACGCCAGGATGATCCTGAGAACCTTTCCGCGCTGTCTGTCAGCCCGTCCTCACCAATAACGTACCATACTCTCCCCGTTGGAGGCTAGAAACTCTAAAGGCACCCCAGAGAGGGTGGCATAAGCTTTGCGAGCCATCTCCTCGCGCTCCGAGCGCGTATCCTCGTCTGGCCGGAGACAGGCGCGGAAATCGAGCAGCGCAAATTCCGCACATAACGCAGTGATACTGATATTGGCTTGCTGGATCTGGAAGAGGCTGAAGTTGCATGGGTCGGCGCGTTCGGCAGCACAGCTCACTTGCAAGTCCATACAGAGGGCGGGTGGGAGAGCCGAGAGTATACTCCGCAGACGTGCTTGTGCTCCAGCGATCCAACGGACCGAGGCGGCTTCGTCGAACTCGTCCATGTCGTCCTCGTCCTCGGCCCGCGCGTCGTTGCGTGGCCTGTTTGCGAATGCCCTGTGGCGGGCAACACACCCAGAGACGACCTGGAAGATTCGGAGGATGGAGACGAAGCCGACCATGATGCTCGGTCGGCCATCTGGTTGAGGCAGATGCCCTGCTGGTGTGAGGTACTCGTCGTCCACGAGGAGCGGGTGGGGAGGCACGCCTTCAAAGTCGTGAAGGATGATTGGGCGGCCCGAAAGCGCGTCAGTCTTGTCCTTGGCGTACATGATCCAGTATAATCTCCTCCTGATCTGCATCTCAATTGGGCCGGCGTTGAGCGGCTGCGACTCGTTGAGGTTGAGCGCGTGGGCGAGGCGCGTGGCTTCAGCGACGATGAGGTCGGCGATTGGCCGCCCAACAGCCTGCGCCGTGATCCAGTCGAGCAGGGTCGAGGCGAGGAGTTCCAGGCTCGGTAACAGACGTTGTCGGTACCGCACGGCGTCGGCGGCCTTGATGCACAGGTACAGGATTTCGACTAAGCGCCCGCGCTCGTATGCGCCTGTCATGACGGAGATGGGACACTGACAGATCGTGAATGCCACCATGGAGCAGAGGAGGCCGCGGAACGCCTCATCAGTGCGGTCACGCCGGTTGAGGAGGTCAAGTGCAAAGCTCTGCTTGTGGACGACGGGCACGACGCAGTGCTGGTCCCGGAGGAAGAGGGCGAGGAAGTGACATGCGTCCGGCCAGGGGAGCACGGCGTCGAGGCTGCGTCCGTCCGGGTCAGCATCGGGAATCGGACCCAACGGCACGGGTATGGATTCTTGCGGGGCTGGTGTGAGGTCCGGTGGAGCTGGTGTGGTGGGAGTCGAGTGGAGGGGAGTGGTTTGTGTCGAGAAGGCGTGGACTGAAGAGGCGAGGGCGGCTCCCGCAGGATCCGGTAGGGCGGCTGTAACGGGCGAGAAGAGCTGCACGGCGGCAACCCCAGCCAACTCAGAGAGCCCGACCTCGAGCGGCACCTCAATGGAGTAGGGGTACAGCGCAGTCCGCGCACTCCCGAAGATACTCCCCGACGCTGGTCCTCTACCAAGATCAAGTCCGAGCGGGACGCCTGCAGAGTCTGTTGGTGCGGGTGCGGGTGTGCGTCGCCGACCACTCCTGCTGTCAGCTCCAGTAGTGTGCCAGCAGCTGCTATTCAAGGGGGCCGGACTGATGCAACTGCAACATTCAACTCGTTGAATCGCAGCGCCCATGTCGCACATATATCGGGAGGAAGGTTGGGAGGAAGGTCGCACTCACCCAAGTGGCCGACCAGGCTTTTTGTGAACGTAATGGTGTGTACACTCCTTCCCAGCTACGAAGCACCCTCGACATCTCTCGCCGACACCCCGCGCACGATCCTGCAAAAGCTCATCGTCGTTGAGGAGCTGGCATTTGACTGCGGTCAGCGACTGAGAGAAACCTCCCGAGACCAGAGCGCAGCCTGGGACAGCTGGTGTGTGCACACTCACCCTTCCGGCTCCGGCAGCGATCGCAGCTCGCGATCGCGCTCTTCTTCTCGCGCTCGGGGGACATGATGCCCCAAAGCAACGATGCGGTGGTAAGTAGTCAGTTGTCAACAACTGGATCACTGGTCGGAAGGTTTTTCAATTGCTCTCAACAATAACCTTCCGAGCCAGGATGGCAGCTCTCCCCCGCGACGTCCTCATCCTAGCATATACATGGTCTAGATACATACTACTCCTCGGCGCCGCGCGCCTCGTCCCCGCGCGCTGCATCAGGTCCAAACTCGTGCCAGCGTGGGTTGTACTGCACGTCGAGGTTGACGCCGCCATACGCATATCCGTTGAATCTCGTAATAGACTCGGCCGCATCGGCTGCGCTCTGGAACTGCACGATGCCTTCACCGCGGCTCTCGCCGCCCTCGAGTAGAATTTCAGCGAGAACGACTGGCGCGACCGTGGCGAACAACTCCACGAGGTCCAGATGCGCTGTCTCGCGAATGAGCTGGGATCAGCTTGGCTGCCTCTGTCTAGCAAGGAACTCACATTGCCTACCCAGATCTGCGGGCTAGGCTCGGCGACGGCTGGCTGCTCCATCACCTCCTCCGGCACCTGTGTAGGATACGACCCATTCGTCGCAGGAGCCGCGGGAGGCGGTACGGCGCCGCCAAAGCCCTGCGTCGGCGGGCCCTGGTGGAACCCACCGCTGAAGCCCTGTCCGAACCCGCTGCCGCCGCCGCCGCCAAAGCCTGGCCCTCCCCCGAAGCCTCCCCCCATACCGCCCCGCCCAAAGCCGCCACGCGGCATACCACGCATACCGCCCCGTATCGGTGGCCCACCGCGAATCGGCGGGCGGCCAGGCATCGCCGCGAAGCGGTCCTCGCGCACCTCAATCACGCTGCCGTTCCAGTCGAACCCGTGGAGCTGGCCTGCTGTCAGCCCACACACTGCTGGACGTACGAATTGCGTTCGCCGCTCCCTGTGCGTCGACGAAGACGACGGTACCGTTCCCCTTCGGCCGCCCGTCAGGCGTCATCGCCACGTCCGCGCGGATCACCTCGCCAGCCTGACGCATCAGGTCCTTGAGGTCCTGCCATGACGCGCCGAATGGGATGTTGTTGACGAACACGTTACGATTAGTTGGTTGGCCACCAAAGGACGCCGCTTCGCCGAGAGCCATGCCGATGCGCCCCGGGATCGGAGCCGCTCCGAACCGTGCGTTCTGCTCGCGGTCCTGCATGTCAGTGGCCAAAGAGACACCACAACTCACCGGGCGTAAGAACACAGGACGGCCCATGAACATCTTCTCGCCAATCTCGTCAATGGCAACACGCGCCTGATCGCGGGTAGCAAACTCGACAACGCTCACTGTCAGCTGCATCCCTCTGCGTGGCATTCTTGCACCACCGCACTCACCCGCAGCCCTTCGAGTTGCCCTGCGGCGTGACGAGGATCTCAGAGAACACGACTTCACCGCCAGCTGAAAGAGTCAATGGTGCTGATCATTCATGTGTATGAGGGATAGTAGTGGTTCCAGTCACATCGCTGCAAATCGCAGGGGTCCCTGACCGCCCAGAGCAATCTCGATGCCATCCAATCCAACTGCCAGTCCCAGTCCCAGCCCAGTCCAGTCCTTCTCCAGTCCGAGTGCCGCCTTTCTGTTGCCCTACTCCCAGCCCATGGGTTTCCCCACCCTTCTCGGGTCTCGAACCCGCCGCCTGATCTAACACATGCCCCCAGCTCGCCTCCAGCCCGGTGGCCGTGTTCCACGATCGCGACTTTGTGGGATTCGAACCCTCGGACTCGGACTCGGACCTGGAAGCTGGTTTGCGGTTTGGGCAATGACCCGCAGTTTCGACTTGGGAATTGGCTTGTGCCGTCTCCAGCTCTGGCTTGGCAGTCGCTTGCGCGCTTGCCCGTCCCTGCAAGTCCCAATATAACCTGGTACGTACCTTGGCCCATAAACCGCTCGAGGTCCTTGAAAGTGACGTCGTACTTGAGGTTGCCGACGTATAACCGGTTCTCGCGTCGGCTGACTCGGGTGTGCGCCTCAGCAACACCAGCCGGGGCGTTCATCGGCCCACCCTCGCTGCGGATCACAGGTTGCGGCCCAGATGTCGATCCCCACCTGTGACGCGGAGGACGATCACGGTTGCGGTCGCCGCCGCGCTCTCCCCTCCGCCGCTCTCGCGGACGGTCACGGTCGCGGTCGCGGTCCCGTGAGCGAGAACGCGAGCGCGACTCGGTGGGCCGGTAGAGGTCGTCCTCGCGGTTAGAGTGGGACTCGCGGCGTGAGCGCTTGCGATCGCGATCACGGTCGTGGTCGCGTTCGCGTTCGCGGTCATGAGAGCGAGAGCCCGAACGTGAGCGGCGTCGGGGAGAGCGGGACCGAGAGCGTGAGCGGCGCTGGTGTGAGCGACACAAGTGGATGCGAGTGAGTGCGGAAGGGAGACCGCTCGTTGGGCGTAGCGGCCAGAGGGGAAGTGGTGACCGTACTGCACAGAACGCGGCTTACACGTCCGAGTAACAAAACGAGGAACAATGGAGGTGCAGGGAAGGTGTGGCCCAACTTGTCGTCACAGCGCCGGGCAGTCACTCACGCGTTCACGGCGGCGGTCGTCACGCTCCACGTCGTCGTCCCTGTCGCGGTCGCGGCGACTGTCGCGGCGTTCGCGCTCACGACTCCCACTACGGTCACGGTCACGCCCATGATCCCTGTCGTCATCGTGGTCGCGGTCGTCGCGGTAGTCGCGCTCGCCGTCACGACTATCCCGGCGATCACGAGTTTCTGATGTCAGCTACAACCATGTAACATGAATGGATGTGGATGTGTACGTACCGTAATCTCTGTCGACATCCATTGTGGACATGGTTAGTGTTGTGTTGATGATGAGAGTGACAGTTGTGCCGAAGAGTCACCCACATGGGTGGTTCGCCGCGTGGGGTGCATACAGGGTGAGTCGTCTGGATGTGTCAACATGACGCACTCTGCCGGCCGTTCGGAATTTGCCGAGTGTGGCGCTTTAGAGGTCCCAAGCCCAATTGGGCCAAGCTTCATACAGAAATCGGATAGCCGCATTGATGACAACGAAACCTGTACATAACATGAATCCTATGCTCTACATTGCCTCTTCAACTGTTTGACCACTCGTGCTCGCCGTAATTAATGATGATGCTGCTTGTTCTGGTGGCGTTTCAATGCGTCCTGCCTGTGGAATGTCAGCTTTGGCCCTCTCCTCGAAATCTCAGAACAGTGGCAACTCACCTTGTAAAGTACTCCAAGCACACCTTGCACCGAATCCGTGGCTTATCTCGGATCGTCTTCCAGAGCATAGCCTTCTCTTCAGGCAGTTTGCCTTCCTGGACGAGGTCACCTTCTCTTCGCGCATGACGCGCCATGTGCCGCGGAATGTCGTATTTGCGAGTAAAAACGTCGGGGCACCGTTGGTAGGGTGGGAGTGGGTTGACGTATTCGCATTGCACGCCGCCTGGTGGGATCGCCGGCTTGCCATCGGATGTACCACTTGCCTGTCTAGGCTTGGGCTGCGACTTCTTCGACGTAGGCGCTGGAGAGTCCTTGCTCGAAGACGGTGACGCCTGTGCTGGCGGCATCGGCAACGTTGCGCGCACACGCGAGCCCTTGTCCTTGGTCGAGTTACGGCGATTGCGCTTCTTGCCCGCATTGTACTCGCTGTCGGACGCACTGCCATGTGACTCAATGTCCGAGTCCTCGCTTGGGTCGCTCGGTGGGTTCCGAAGACTCGGGTCAGGAGCCTCGAGGTTCTTCGTGCTTCGTCGTCGCTTCTTCGGCCGCTCGCCTGAACCCTCGTGCTGAGCATGGCCTTCCGGAGGAGTGCCGTCAAACCCAGGTGGATTGTCGTAAGCAGGGGGGATGGCGTGCTGGCGCCATTGCGCAACAGCCTCAGCACCCTGCTGACGCTTGAGATAGGTGTTATACGATCTGTGTCTCTGGTTCTCGTGTTGGTCAACTGCCATGGCCAATAAGTCCAGAGCACTCGCAGAGGACGACGACGGGGATCCTTCGCGAGGACCTACTGTTTGGTCATCCTCATCATTGTCCCCTGGACCTTCTGTGGGCGTGTCCGCCGAGTGCGTATTCGGAAGCTTAAGCTGTCCCGCATTGGGAGTTGCGGGACCGCTCGATGGCTTCTGATTGAGACTGCCTCGCCGAGGTGAACCGGGTTTACGATTGCCTATAGTCGATGGTGGCGGCATGTTGGGGTTGGACGGGCCGCTCGGCTTGGTGTAGTAGAATTGGTAGTTGTAGGTGTTGGACGGGACTGGTTGTGATACCGAGTGGACCCACGAAATCCCAGGAAGTAACTCAGACTCCTCTGACGAGGTCGACGAGCCAGAGGATACGAACGACCCGCCAGTCTTGAGATCACCACGCTCGCCTCGCAAGTTGCCGGGCGCCGGGCGCCGGACGAATGCAGCTGCCGCACGCGGGAGCTCGTACTGGTTGGAGGAAGGTGCAGAAGGCATCATGTTGCCAAAGCTTCGCTGGACGACGGTGGTTGTGCCGTTGATCTGGCGCACGGCCTCGTCCGTTTGAGCGAGCTGCTTGGCTATAGCCTCGCCGTCGGCCACAATACGCACATCACTGTCCTCGTCCTCGGACGACACGGGATAGTTGGGGAAGCCCTCCTGGTTGTATTGCGAGCCGAGGGTGGCCGGTATGCCCATGCTTGAAACGAACGACTCGGTCGAGGTCGACCGCGCCTTGGTCCAACGGCTGGGACGAAGAGGGTTGTGTGATCCGTTCGAGGTGGGCGCGGCGGGAGTCGCGAACATCGACGACGGAGGTTCCACAGATTTCGGCTCGTCCGTCATCTTCTGCGTGTTGAGGATGGCGGTGCGGATCTCCGTAGACGGAGCACCGGCTGCGTCCAACCCGGCGGAAGACTCCTTGTTGGGCGGCGCAGGCATATCGGCAGGTGTCAAAGACGGGTTGGCCGAGGGCACGAGCGGAGGAGGCGCCAAGGGCAGCTGCTGGTGGGAGGGCATGGTGGTTCTCTGGACGGGTTCGTCTTCGCTACTCATCGTGGGAGTGGGTGACGGTGGTCGAGTTAGTCGGCCTGGGACGAGGAGATAGGGGACAGGGACGGCGTCGGGGGAGAGGAGACGAGGACAAACCGTCTGCCAACCAGTATTGTAGAACGAATCTGGCCAGTGATCTGAGAACATTGGGTAAGCGACAGGAATGAGAGATGGAGGCTGAAGCACCATTGATACCTTGATACTTGCCTTTGAAGTGGATGGAGCGCACCTATGGACCTGTGGGGATAGGTTGTGGGGCAGATAGGGGATGGGATGGGTTGGGAAGCAAGAGTTATGGCTTCTGGGCGGGGGCGTGACACGTGAGGGTGAGATGGAGGGGGGTTTAAGAGGATGGGAAGTGAAACAAGTATAAAAGTAGGTGATGAGTGATGGATGAATGGAGTAAGAGTGAAGGAGGAAGCAGTGAATGTCTACAAGAATCAAAAGATTGAGAGGATAGAGAGAGAGGATGAGTGACGGAGTTGCTAGTTGTTACCTACAATGTCCTTTGGTGAGGAGGGGGGGGGATTCCTCTACTTGCAAGCGCTCAGTTGGGCGGCGAAACGACAAAGAGGCGGGGAAGCGGGACCAATTTCAAGAGTTTGCCACCCAACGTACCCAACTAACCAGGGAACAAGTTTGCCACCAATCATTTGCCACCCAGCAATCCCCAGGCCCCAGCGCTCAACCAATATTTGATTCCGCAATCGTGACTCACACTCTCGGCTGAATCGACTACTGTATTGTCAAGTAGCCAAGCACAGCAATGCCTTACCTCTGAGAGATCTTTTGGTGGCACCGCTCTCCCATGCTCCCATTCACTGCCAATAACAGTACAACATGCAGATCTATCTTATCAACAGTGTCCGTCCTACTCGCCCTCGGGCCCCTCCCGACGCAAGGCCGTGCGGCACACATGCCCGCATCCAGTGGGACACTTGCTCGTAATCACCACTGTTCCACCCTCGCTTTCCCCCTCACCCGTTCCATCGGGGGTCACAAGCTCAACGTGCTTGACTCTGGATGGCAGGCCTGACGACTCGTATGACGTAGCAGCCAGTCCGCTCACGTTTGACCCATACGATGACGAGGAGACGCCAGTCTGCTGCTGGTTTGAAGAGCGCCGCCCAACTTGTCCGCCAAGGCTCGGTGACGGTGCTCGAGACACCTCGGGTGCTGGTACGACAGTGACCGTGGCGGATTTGGCTGACGTCAGCTATGTTTACCGGCGTGTCCAAGGTATCGGCACTCACTGTAGTACGAGCGCATGCATCGTTGGTGCCCGCCGTGCCGGCACGTGTTGCAGCTCATCCACAGACCCTTCACCGGTTCACGGCTGGTGTGAGTAGAGCATTAGAGGAATAGTGACTCACCAAACTGTGCAGATCTTGGCGGCGCGACGGCACTTGGTGCACCACCAGAACGTCTTGGTCTCGCTCGTGTCATCGAGAGAACCAGTCGACTTGCCGCACTTGACGCAGTATTGAACGTGGCTGACGCCGTCCATGCCCGAGACTGTCTGCGCGTCGAGGATGTTGGAGAAGCGGCGGTAGTACGCCAGCGGGACGGGGAGGTGGTGCGCCTCGAGCATGTCTGCTGTCAGCTACCACCCACAACACGGCAGCTTACTGAGGTATGTGTCAAGGACGCGCTCGACCTGCTTCTGCGGGAACCTGATAACCTTAGAGCCTACAATATATAGTGCTGTTGCAAGCTGCACCTCGCCCTGCTGTTAGATGACTGCCCACAAACATCAACTCACGTCGTCGATGTATGCCTCCCACCAATCGAGGAACGATTGGATCCGTGCCTCGCGGTAGTCGTCCCACTGGAGAGGAGGGAACGCGTCCTGTACCGGCCGGGTGAGCGCCACAGGCTGTATCCGGTCTATGGTGCGTTCTGTGACCGACGGCCGCTGGCTACCTCGCATGGATCCAGTGGCGCTGCGGCGCCCGCTCGTCACCTTGCTCGGCGACGGGGCACGCGTGCTCTGTGGTGTGGAGCGGGACGAGCGCGAGCGGGCCGCCCCAATCTTGTAGGGCCCAGACGAAGCCGCTTCGAGCGCGGCCGATATGCCATATGCATCGGGGTAGTCCATGTCCGCGATTGGGGTCAGGGATTCCTCGTCGTCAGACATCGGCGTCTCAAAGCCCAACTTCTTGGGGACGCGCATCATGCCGCCTGCGGCAAGAAGGGAGGAGCCGGACGACGCCCAGCGTCCTAGGTTGGGTCGCCGCTCGTTCGCTGTCGGCATTACGAACGACTTGAAGCGGCCCTTCGGGGGCGTCTCGGGGCCAGATTCAGAGGAGCCCGAGCCGTCCTCGGATCCTTCGAACTCGGGTGCAACAATGTCCTCGCCGCGCACCATCAGGATGCCCTGGAATATGCCCGCGGTGATCGTCTCGTCACTTGTTCGCCGTGTCTCCAGGCCATGAGGTGACGGCGGACGCGGCGGGACGACCGTCGCTGCCTGCGAGAAGACAGACTCGTTGAACATGCCCTCGTTGTTTATTTTTCCAAACTCGTCAAATATGCCGATAAGGAAGTGCCACACGCGGGCATCGTCTGTCCTATCGCACATTGATGCGACGTCGCGGTTGAACTGGCAGAGCTGCACGGGAGTCATGCCCTCGAGGCGGTAGTGATTCGCGAGGTACCTAAACTCATCGTTATCGATCCAGCTCAATGGGAGCGTCCCCATGGCCTGGGCGGGCTCGTAAGCGTGGTCGCCTGGAGCCTTGCGGGTACAGCCGCCCACCTGCCAGTGCGCCGAGTACTCTGGCTTCCTAGCTATCAGCTGGCATACTGTAGAAATACTCACACGTCGTCGAAAGGGATCTCACCCGGCTTGAAGCGATCGACGGCGTAGGCCACCTCACCCTTGCAGCTGAACGCGACGACCTGCCGGGGGATAGTCTCAAGCGGAATTGTCTTGGGCGCGGCTCTGCTGTGAAGGTCGATCTGTACGAGGCCGCCGTTCTGGTAGCACGCGACGACCGAGTCCTCGTCAACCCATGACGCGGCGATCGCAGTGCTGTCGTGTCCCGGGAGTGCATACTTGGCGATGTAATGTCGCCTGACATCCCACACCTCTAGAGACTGCTCCGACTCGAGGGGTAGTGATGGCGAGGCCTCAGGACGATTCGAATCCGGCGATGCCGTCGCGGCGAGCTGGTCCCACGGTACAACGACGAGCTCGGTCGAATGCGACGGGCGCCAGTCAACACCCCGGACCGCATAGGTCGTGTGGAGAATGTGCGTGGCCGTCGCACCCTTGTCCCATGACTGAGACATGTCCCAGATCTGCCGTGAGCGCCCTTCAACCTCCTCACTCACCTGCACAGTCCTATCGCTGCCTGCGCTTGCAAGCCAGCCCTGGCCTGGCAGGGAGAACTCTTCGCTCTCCTTCCACTTGAGGTCCATGACGGCTTTGGAACCGTGAGCACCCCACAGCTTGCCGATTGCCTTTCCCGGCACACGCGAGTCGTAGCGGTACAGCCCGCCCGTATCGGTGCCAACGACGAATTGGTGGGGATCATCAAGACAGAGTGAGAGCGCTGTGATGGACGCGTTATGCTTGTAGTATTTTCTATTTGCGGGCTCAGCAGCACGTAAGTCCTGGACGTCAGCGCATTTCATCGTGACGACACTTACCCAAAGTCTAACCTGCCCCTCTTGTCCACCAGTCAGCACCATGTGCGCAAACGCGGGCATCTTGGAGGCACGGATGACGTTGACGGAGCGGGTGTGGCCGCCCCCGACCTCGCGGTCCAGCTTGCCGCGCTCCAAGTCGAAGATCATCCAGTGCACGCTCGGTGTGGCCGTCACGATCTTGTTCTCAAAGTCTGGCTGTCAGCTAATCCCAACACAAAGTAGCTCACTCCCACATCCCCAATCGACGTCGTTGACGCCTTTGTTGGGACTCCACGATGGGCGCCAGAGGTTGACGACTTCCGAGATACCCACGCCGCCCGGTCCACGAGCGAACGGTGTCCGCGATTTGGACGACCCCTCGTCATCTTCAGATGGATTCGTGATTTCGAGCACGCGCAGGTCTAAAGTCAGCGCGCCCAGCGAGTCAACCTACATTGGCTGCCGCCAACGACATACTGCCCTTTTGGGCCCTTTGCCATGGCATTCAGCCGACCGGTGGCGGCAGGCGCCGTCGAGTTGCGGTTGCGGCGAGGAGGCTGAACACAGGCGGCCATGAGGTTGACGCGGAGGGAGCGGTCTGGTCCGTTGCTAAGCGGCGCTGTGGGCGTAGAGGTGTCGGAGTGTTTAAGGCTGTAGGGCCCAGAGGAAGAGGGGAAATCGATATCAAACTCGGAAGGACGGCGCTGACGTTGGGTGCGCGATGTCCCTCGGTCTTCATCAGAGTGCGAACGATCAAGGGTTGGTGGGGGCGAGAGGAAGCGTGTCGCGCGAGGATCGTCATAGATTGACCGTGCGCCCACATTCACACTCAAAGACAAGCGTCGCTCAACAGGCGATGCTTGGCCCGTTACCGAATCCTGAGGAGTGGGGTTCGCCGGTGACCCCTCGGACCCAGCGGAGCCAGGAATTGAGCTAGTGTCAAAGGAGGAAGGGAGTAGTGTGAGTGAGATGGAGCTTACGGGTAGAGGACGGTTGTGAGGCGGTTCATGCCGCGTACCACACAGTGTGGGCAAAGATGAGGGCGTCAGTGTTGAACGAGTCAAGATGATGTTCGCGTTGGGTTGACGTTCAGTGAAGCTATACTAACTATACTATTCAATCCTATTCAAAATACTATTCAATATACTATTGTATTCCATGTTTGTCGATGACGCCCCACCGTTGATTGCCCTGATTGGCCATTGGCCCACCCTAGGGCAATCTAACCAAACGGACATCTCACCCTCTCCGCACCTCCTTCATCTTCTCTTCTACACGTGACCTATGGGTGAGGCCGATTGAAAGAGGAGAACGAGCCAAGACATCTCGGATCCCGGCATCCTTCTGATTTCTGATCTTGACAAAGCTACAAAAACAATGCCGCCTCCTCCGACCACGACGCAGGGTGGTTCCAACTTTGACAAGAGTGAGTCCGAGTGGATACAGCCGATGAATGCGGCTTTGCGTGCTGGGAGGGCTACTCTCATGGCGCTCATGTCGCCCATGTCGCTAATGTCCCTCTTGTCCGCTCAAGACCTCGAGAACCACCGCTAACGAGCAGTGAAGATGGGCTTCGTCATGGGAGGCGGTGTCGGCCTCACCATTGGCTTCATCTTCGTGAGTTCATAACCTCGGTTAGAGGTTGAGCTGGGCGACCGCCGCTGGAAACCGGCGCAACCTCGGCCTCAAGCTGAGAATCTAGCTGACAACAGGGCTCGTTCTCCATTCTCCGGTGAGGGGTTTACATACAGCTCTCACACCCACACGTCAGCTGACAACAGTGCCGGCCCCGGCCCGCGCGGTGCGCTCGCGACCCTCGCTCAGTACATGGGCTCGTCTGCTGCGACGTTCGCCTTCTTCATGTCGATTGGTTCGGTAAGTGCGCGCCTGGCTTGCACGTGGGATCAAGGCTCGGAGTCTGGGCCAGACTGTGGAGAGCAGCACAGTTTATGGGTGGCGCTGTGGACAGTCAGGTCAGATACGGCAGTCGACCGGCCTCCTGTTCCGCTTGCTACCAAAGTATCATCTCCAGCAAGCGTGGCGTCGTGGTGTCGTGGCTCAGCGCAAGTGTTTGCCAACTGTCCAGCCTCACAGCCGATGCCCACATACCATCTACCATCTACGCCGGCTAACCCCAGGTTATCCGTACGGAGGACAAGTACGCGTACGCCATCAAGGCCGCACCGTCGGCGCGTATCCACACGCAGCCTTCCCCGTGGACCGCGGCGTACCGCAACGCCATGGCGAACAAGGGGCTCTAATCTCGCGCGAGCATGCAGCATTGTCATTGCAGTGGTGTAGAATGGGAGCTTACAGAACGACGGGCCGTAAACTGACAGTATCTGCATCTCCTTTAGCTACAAGCTCTACTTGAGGATCGGCTCTCCCTCCTCGTCGAAATCAACAGGCACACCAGTCCGGAACGAGTGTGTAAGCGCGACGGCAATCTGTGCGGCCTTGAGTGCATCCTCCGGAGGTGTAGGCACCTTGTCGTCGTCCAGCACAACCTTTACGAATGTGTTGAGCTCGTTGACGAACGCCTCCTTGAAGCGTTCGTAGTACGTGGGGTGGGAGAGGCTGCGGACGCCATGCAAGTCGCGAATCTCAAGTCTATTAATCGCAGGGTTACCATTAACGACGGCCTTGCCCTCGGTCCCGAAGAGTTCCGTGACCGTGTCGTGTCCATGAACAGCAGTGCGGGACAGGTGGATCATGGCCCGCGCGCCATTGCTAAACTCGATAATACCCATTCCGTTATCGCAATCGCCCGTCTCGGCGAGTTCGGGGTGACGAACATTCGTCCCGCTCCCAAACACGCGCTGGACTTCCTTCTTGCCACTAGCTGATGTGTTGAGCAGCCACCGAGCGAGGTCGATATCGTGGATCCCGCAGTCGATGAAAATGCCCCCACTAGCTTTGGAGTATGCGACGAAGAAGCCCGTCGAGTCGAACATGTCGTTCGTGCAGCTCTTGAGAAGATAAGGCGTACCCAGCTCGCCACGGTCGAGCATAGCCTTAGCCTCGCCGAGGGACTCGTCGAACCGACGCGAAAACCCGATCATGACCTTGACATTCGACTTTGCAGCGGCTTCGACGACTGGCCGCGATCCCTCGACGTCGACAGCAATCGGTTTCTCGAGGAGGACGTGCTTGCCGGCCTGGATAGCGGCGACCGCGAGCGAGGCGTGTGTGCTCGTCTCGCTTGCAATCAAGACCGCATCAACGTCAGGCGAGCTGATGAGGTCCATGCTGTCCAACGTCGTACGAATGGGGGGAAGTTCGGCTGCCGCGGCCTTGAGGACTGCGGGCTTGGGGTCCGCGATGCCCACCAGTTCGGCGCGGGGTGCAGCGTACGCGACCTGTCGTCAGCTAATCAGAGATGGGACGTACGTTTCGCGCATGGCGCAGACCCATACGGCCTGCACCGAGGACGGCAATGCGCAGCTTGCGGGGCGTGTCGGTGGTCATGGTGTTTGTTCATGGTGGGTGGATATCAACCAGAGGGGTATATAAGGCCATGTTGATGGTCGAACATATCGTATCGACCGAGGCTCGGTAGATGATCGGTCCGATATCGCGCGGGGCTCTCGGTCGATATCTGTCCGGGCAGGGGTTACGTACGAGGCGTTACCTGCGCTGCGTTCAGTCTTAGTATTTGGTGTGGGAGAGTAGCATGGTGTCGTGAACGGGCGAAACCTCCCGAGGTGACGGAGAGTGGATGGTGGCTAGCCCACCTACCCTCCGTCGTAATCCTTCGTGCGATCACGGTCAAGGAACCACGCGCGGGTGTTATGCAGCATATGTACAGCCTACAGATGGCACAATCATGGCCACGGATGCGTTCTGTGTAACTGTGAAAGGTTTTTGCTGCGGAGAGAGTGGTCGGGTGGCGAATCGATCGTCTCATCGGCGTCGACCTTGGCGACCTTCGGACATTGTTGGTGGGCATTCCAAACTCCCGGCCCGCCTTCCGGACGTCCACATTCTCTCCATGATAAGTGGTACATGCAGGAATCAGCGACTTTGTTTTCCTCCGATATCCGAACATTAGCCAGTGAAAATCTTCCTTCGCACCTCGGCTTCTTGGTATAGTGGTAGCATGGCCGCTTCGGGCAGTCCCCGCTCCAATAGGAGCAGTTGATTGCGGTCGACCCGGGTTCGATTCCCGGAGAAGCCCCGATTTTTTCCTTCTCCCTTCCCTGCAACATTGCGTTCGGATGCAGTTTAGATACCTGGACGAGGAGGCTGCGCAGTGAACCAGTGCGACTGGTAGACCGTTGTGGCCGGTCTCAGTCAGATCCTGTACGAATGTTGAGCGCAGATGGTCACTCCCCGCCATCGTTATCCACTCGCGGTGCTTCGCTGCCTGCCGAAAACAGCTCCGCTATTGCCTCACGCACAGCGCCACAATGGAATATATCCATGTCATCTATGCTACCTACGCCTACTCCGCGGCCTTCTTCTTCTTCCTCCGGCGCTTCTTGCCCTCTCCAGCGCCCTCCGCCAGCTCGACGCCGGGTGGGAGCGCAGGCGCTTCCTCGACCTTACGCTTCTTCGTGCTGGGTTCCTCCTGGGGCGCTTCTGCCACATCTGCCGACTCGGCAGCCTTGCGCTTCATCCGCTCCTTCTTGCCGAGACGCTTACCCGGTCGTCCGCCCTCGTCGGTCTTTCGCTGTCCGAGAGGCTGGGCATTGGCGCCACCAGGTCCCTGGCGCTCGATACGCATCGATTGCGTTCCGCTACGCTCACCCTCTTCTCCCCATCGTCGCCGGGAGAGGTGGGCCTTGAGGTCACGTACCCTGCGGCCCAGACCGACACCGGCGCGGCCAAGTCCGCCACGCCGATATGGCTGCATGTGCTTGAAGCTCACGAGGCCGTTCAACTCGGCGTCGGTGGACATGAGGATCTCGGCGGTGGTCAGGCCGAAGCCCTGCGGCGCAGTGCGGGTGTACTTGAACCGCGTGCGGAGACCGCCCACCTCGTCCTCGTGGTCGAGGTCACGCATCTCATCCGCAGCCGCCTTCATACGCTCTGCGCGCTCCATCACACTCAGCTCTTCCTCCTCCTCGGGCTCGGCCTTGCGCTTCTTCCGGTCCTTCTTGCTCGTCTTCTTCGGCTTATCAAAGGCGATAAAGTCCGCGTCCATGTTGATCGGGCCGTCCCAGTCATCCTCATCCTCCTCCCAAGCCTCCTGTCCATCCCACTCGCCCTCGTTGGCGTACGCCGCATCCTCGGGGTCGGCCGAGTCATCCTCGTCGTCCTCGTCCATGTACTCGTCGCCGAACGCATCGTCCCAGGATGGCTTCTCGTCGTCGTCGTCGTCGGCATCGGGTCCAGCGAGGAAACCACCAACGACCCGATCCCACTCGGCCTCATCCCAATCGCCCTCGAGCACCTTCTCGAGGCCAGTGAGGTCGACGTCGTCCCCGAGTTCCCTCTTAAGCGCGGCGAGCTGCGACTCCATCTCGCGCCGCTTCGCGTCCTGCTTCCTCCGCACCTCCTCTTCCCTTGCGGCCTTTTCGGCCGCCTTGCGCTCCTCCCGCGCCTGACGCTTGAGCTTGCGGCTATCGTCGCCGCGGCGCACCGCCGAATCAATCTGACGCGGGTGGGTAACGATCGTCGCGGCGCCTGGCTCCTCGAAACGGAAGTTGTACTCGGTCTCAAACTCGTCCGCCTTGTCGTCAAACTCCTCCTCCTCGTCAATCTTGCCCCACGGCGTGTCCTCGTCGTCGTCTTCGGAATCGTCACCACGCTCGCGACCAACAATGTCCTCGTACGTCGGCACGGCCTTCTTCTCCTTGTCGATCCATCCGCGGTTTAGGATATAGCTTCTGTCAGCTCACTCTGTGTCCAACTCACTCCATGAGGAAGTCCTCGTCCGCCTTTCCGCGCTTGGCTTGACGCTTGGCCTCACGCTTGGCCCGCTTCCCCTCGCTCATCTCCTTCTCCTTCTTCATTTTCTTGGGCGTCTCCTCCTCGTACTCGCGAAAGTCGGTTGTTGGCGCATCTGCCATCCCGAGCGCCGCGCGCACCTCAGCCTCGCCACCGCCCATCTCGAGCAGGAACTGGCGGTACGCCGCATCTTCAGTCTCGTCCTCGCCGTCGCCCTTTTCGCGCTTGATGAGGACCTCTTCGTCATCCGAGTCGTCACCGAACGCAGCAAAGGCTGCGCGTGCATCGGCAGCGGCCCGCCGCGACATCTGAACATTGGTGAGCTGCTCTTCGTCCTCGTTCTCGGAATCGACGCCGTCAAGCAAGTTCTGCCGGTGCAAGTCCTTGAGCAGGAACGGCTTCTCGGCCTTTTGTGCTGCACGTGCGCCTAGACCCCGCTCGCCAGCTGCAGCTTGAGCCGTGGCCAGCTCGGTCTCGAGGATCTTGTCGGTACCGTACACGCCGTCCTTCTTGCGGATCTTGGCGAGAGTACGAAGAATCGCGGCATCCATTGCGGGCGTCAGCTCCTCGCCGTCCTCGTCTTCGACCGTGTCATCAGACGAGTCAGACGAGTAGTCGGAATCGGAAGGCGATGGCGATGAAGACTCCCTCCGAGACAGCTCGCGCTTCGTCTTGGGCTTGTCGCCCTCGGCTGCCGACTTGACTGCAAGTCAGTTCTCTCTGTCTGAATCCACGAGCTCACTCTTTCCCATGTTTGGTAACTGCAGCTCGGTATAACGGTGACTTGCTTCTCCAACTCAACTTGATGATCAACTTTTGGGTGGCGGGTGGAGGCGGTTCAAGCTGTTAATTCGGAACGGAATAATACGTGTGATTAAAATTTAAAGCCTTACAAGTCCGCACTTGCCCGTATCAAAATGCAATCTCTTCATCTCTGAAGTGAACCCCCTGGGAGGGCTGGAGGGCTGGGGTGAGGGGGGAGGAGGAGCCAGGAGGAGACTGGAGGATGGTCACCCAACCCGTTGCGCCGACTTTTTCTTCCAGGCCAACCCGGCCAACGCCCCATCGCACTCCTCCCACCCCACACCACCACAAAACAAAACCCACAGGCCATGCTCTCCCGGGCCGCCAAATCCGCGTACCGCCGTACGGCGGCGCCCACTCTTTCGCTGCGGAGTGTTCGGGGCGCACACAGCTCGGTGCCGCGCCCGGCTTCGGCCGCAACCGCAACAAGCACCTGGGCTGCCGCGACCGAGCATGCGCACTCGGTCCTTGCCAAACCGCCTCCACCACGGCAAGCCGATGACCGCCTGGACCCGCTAGCAGTGATCAAGACGGAGATTGGGGCGCTCAAGGGCTCGCTGTTCCACATGCTCGGGTCGAGCCATCCGGCCCTCGACGCCGTGGCTAAATACTATTTCAACGCTGAGGGAAAGCACCTCCGCCCACTGCTGGTGCTGCTCATGGCGCA
Source organism: Cutaneotrichosporon sp. HIS471 (assembly GCA_030864385.1). Lineage (NCBI taxonomy): Eukaryota > Fungi > Basidiomycota > Tremellomycetes > Trichosporonales > Trichosporonaceae > Cutaneotrichosporon > Cutaneotrichosporon sp. HIS471. The sequence goes on along the minus strand of AP028240.1, from coordinate 1,815,268 downwards.
GGCTACGAATGGGATTGGAGGGGGATGGAGAGGTGTCGCAGCCGAGGCCGAGGAGCAGTTACGTTCGGGGAGCGGTGGGATCGACGACGCTCTCACGAGTGAGGGCGGTGTACTCAATGACTGGAACCCCGAGAGTATGGGTCCAGAGCCCAAGGGCGTCCAAACATTTGCATCACCGTTTAGGATACCCCCTGCTGGTGCTAGGACATCACCACCGGCTATCACGCCGAGCCCCTCGGCGTCTCTTCTCAGCACGGGCGGAGCGACCGACGGCCTGGCGGCAACGATTCTGCCGACCCAAAGGCGGTTGGCGAGCATCGTTGAGATGATCCACGTCGCGTCGCTGCTTCACGACGACGTCATCGACCACGCCGACCTCCGGCGTGGAGAGAAGAGCGCACCATCAGCATTCGGCAACAAGCTGTCTATCCTGTCTGGCGACTTTTTGCTTGGGCGCGCATCGGTCGCTCTCGCCCGTCTTGGGAGTCGCGAGGTCGTCGAACTCCTCGCGACCGTCATTGCCAACCTTGTCGAGGGCGAGGTACTCCAGCTTCGCGCTACTGCCGACCCAGCAAAGGAGCCCACAATCCAGGGCTTTGAGGAGTACATGCGCAAGACATATCTCAAGACGGCGAGTCTGATGGCTAAGAGTGCGCGTGCGGCCGTCATTCTCGGCGGGTGCGATAGCACCGAGGCAGCGTGGCTCAAGGACGTCGCATACGGATACGGGCGCAACCTTGGCATTGCATTCCAGGTGAGTAGCGGGTGACTGGCGAATGGACCAACTGGCGTAAAGACGGCGTGCTAGCAGCGTGCGGGCAGTGTGAAGCTTCGGCGACTTAGTTTCGGCACCCCTCGGCTCCGATCCCTCCAATTCGAGTACCAGCTGACATGACACCAGCTCGTGGACGACATGCTCGACTACAAGCCGTCATCCGTGGACCTGGGCAAGCCCGGTTCTGGAGCGGACATGCGTCTTGGTCTCGCGACGGCACCAGCCCTCTTTGCCTGGGAGGAGTACCCGGAGCTTGGGCCGCTCATTGCGCGCAAGTTTGAGGGAGAAGGCGACACGGAGATCGCGCTCGACCTCGTCAACCGCAGCAGGGGAATGGAGCGGACGGCAGCCCTTGCCGGTGACTTTGCGGCCGAGGCGCGCCGGCTGGTCGAGCTTTTGCCGCCTAGTCCGGCGCGCGATGCGCTGGTGGGACTTACAGTCAAGGTTATTGACCGTGTCAAGTAGATGCGGGCCACTTGTAGATGAGGCCAGCACCCATCCCACCTTTGTTCATCTGAGACGAATGAGACGATAACTCAAACGCACGAGCGTAAAACCGATTACGGACCCATAGAGAGGGGACCCTACCCACATATCCGCCTAGGCACCACCACACCGCTATGCATTGCATCTGATATCCGGAAGGGGGGTGGGGGGGGGGGGGGGGGGGGGGGGGGGGAGGTGGTGTTGAGGGGTGTTGAGGGGTGTTGAGGGGTGTGGAGGGGTGTGGAGGGGGGTGGTTTGGGTGTGGGTGAGTTGGAGTGACAGAGGAGAGATGGGTAGGATTGGAGCACGAAGAATCCAACTGTCTGGCGATGGCGGGAACAACCAGGCTGGCGATCCTTACTGTGATCGACAAAGACGCGAGGATGCATTCCACGGATCGCGTCTGAAACGGGGACGGGGCACAAGAACAATCTGATCCAGAGACAACAGTAATCATGTTCCCTTGTTTTACAACCTGCTAACCTGTGTGTTAACCGGAGACCGGCCGGCTTGACTAGAGCTCCCGCGTCTTGGTCTTGGCAGGCGGCGATCACATACCGTGGCTGGACGGGTGGTTGGGACGCGGGGATGCGGGGATGGATGGATCGCGTCCCGTTTTGCCTTCATCGTTCACTACACGAGATCGAGACGAGACGCGCCTCACTGATGATTGAAGTGTGCATGCGGGGAGAACCGGGCCTGGAACCCAACCACGCTTTCCGTGCCCTTCCGTGCTTTGTTCCTTGGTTACGGATGCTAATAGCGGCAGAAGCTTCTATTCCTAGCTCGTATTCTTAGGATTCGAATGGCACATCACAGTCGGCAACAGGAACGAGTGTTTGTCCTGCGATCCTGCAGGAACTCATGTTGGTGCGGAGGTGGGCACGTCCGCTAGAGATAGCACAGAGACATGGAGACGTGGCCCCATTCCGCGCTACACGTAATGCATTTGGCTACGGAGCACGGGCGAGGTGGGATGGGGGGTGACGAAACGACAGACCTAGTCACATGTAGTGCGTGGAGTGCCTGCACGGTCCACGCTATAGGGCGCCAGGCCCTACAAAGAGATGAGTTACGCGCGTCGACCGGCGACGCGCGTCGGGTAGGGTTGAGATTTGGGGTTAGAACATGGAGAGAGACCAGTCCTTGAACCAAGCCGTTTGGTCGCTGGATGGGGCAAAGTCCGACGAGCCGCCGCCGAAGAACGTCTGCGCCATGATACCGTAGAGCTTGGCGTTGGGGTTTGACGTGATCATGACATTGTTGAGCTTGATGACGCTCTGGCCGTTGATGAAGAGCTCCTGCTCGCCGTTCTTCTGTCCGGGGTCGTTGAGCCTGAGGCGCTGCGAGATAGTGTTCCACTGGCCAGCCTTGAACTGGAACGCGCCGCGGCCGATCGAGTCGCCAAAGCTGGGGTTGCACACCGACTTGGGTGGGAAGTTGCAGTAGTCGTTCTTGGCGTCGGGAGGGAAGTAGTTGTAGAGCTCGCCGTCGCCGTTGGCGCGCCACATGACACGTGCAGAGAAGCATTCGTCACGGCCCTCAGAACGACCGCCCGAACACGTCTTGGCGGCGTCGAGCGACGTGCCACCGTAGATGCCTGGAAGCTTTCCGCCCTTGGTCCATGCGAAGCCGTCGGCGAAGTAGACCGAGTAGGCAAAGGTGATCTCGCGAGTGCCCTCAACGTTGACACCGTTCTTGTCACCACCGCAGTAAAACGAGTAACCCTTGCCGTGCTGACCGGCAGGGTAGACCTGCTGGAAAGCTAGGGCACCATCTGGCGCAGTACCGACGTTGGGGAGCGAGCCGAACTGGAGAGGGAGGAGAGCCTCCTCGACTTGGGTGTGAGTGAAACTCGTGGGGAGGGACTTACAGGAAAGACCGCCAGAGCTGGTGGTCCAGAACGCCTTGCCGCGACCGTTCGGGAAAAGCATGTGGTCGAGATCGCCGTTGCTCTGGCCACCGTTGGTGGGCTTGGGCTGCTCCGAGCTGGAAGTCGATGAGGCGGACTGGTTGTCCGAGCTGGACTCTGTTGCGGACTGGGAAGAGGTGGCAGACTCGGTGCCCCAGGTCGACGACGATGTAGAGGTCTCTTCATTGCCCCAGGAGGTCTGCGAAGACGAGTGGGAGGTGGTCGAGGACTCCTCGCTGGACGAGGGCGACGGCCTGCCGTGCTCGGTGGTGGAAGTCGTGGTAGCCGAAGATGACCAGTCATCAGACGAGCTGCCATCGACGCCGGGACGGTCGGACCAGCTTGACGATGAGCCCTTGTCCGATGTCGAGTTGTTGTCAGGCTTGGACCAGGTCTGCGTCCAGTCGCCGCCAGTGGGAGTCGGTGTAGTCGTAGACGTGGAGGTGCGAGGCCGGCACTTGCGAGCACGCTTGCTCTTCAAGCGACGCACCTTGCGTAAGCCGGAGCTGTGGCCAAGCCCCTGACCAGCCCGGTGACCATGGAGGTGCTCAGACACGGGGGCAGCGTGGTCGGCCCGGGCGGCCGGAGGAGCGGAAAGCTCGACACTTCGGCGATCAACGCCGCTCATGTCCAGGCGGGTCGGCAAAGCCGAAACGGCAGCCGCTAGGATGATGGGAAGGATACTGAAGCGCATTATGTCGGGGTGTTGGTTGTGTCGATTCGGCGTGGGGGTAGTATCGGCAGTGTCGTGATTGGTGTTGTCGAGTCGAGTCAAGGCTTTATGTGTCCAGCACGCAAAACCTTTAAATGAATGTCGAGGTCGTCGAGTGTTGTTACCGTCACAGACGGGTTGTCGAAAGAGGGTAACGCAAAAGGAGGGGGAGGGTGGGTGGCCTGCCACGCACAGATGTATCGTTATAAGTATGTTAGAGGAGGATTGAGGAGGATGGAAATGTGAAGAGGAAGAGAAGGTCTGTGCGTGTGGGGACCAAGCGGCACCAGGCCTTGGTAAGGAGGAAGGAAAGGAGGGAGGGAGGGTTGTGATTAGGAAGGAGGAGTGTGCGTTTGAGAGATGGTATGAGGGTATTGAAGTTACACAAAAGGGCTTTACTGATTTACTACTATTCATCTTCACATTTACCAACAGGTGCACGGGGCGCAAGGGGCTAGGATGGCTTCACCCATGGCACGTTGGGACACGTAGCAACGCTTGGGCTAGGCCAAGCCGGCCATGGGCCATGTGCCATGGGCCATGTGTGTGCCCTCACCTCAGCGACGATTATGGAAGCCTGAAGCATCGTTGCGCTTCTTCTATTTACGACCTCTGTGGTCACCTGTAGCGCTGTGATCATCCCTGTTGCAACCCGACCACAAACCCTAGGGCTGCAATGAATGTTGGGTTCTTTACTCATGGTGAGGAGTTTACCAGAGTACCAGAGTGCTATTTACAAGCGGTGGGGCCTTCTACCTTGGCACTGCTCGTACACCTTGTTTGTATCCTGTATAGCTGTATCCTGATAGTCATGTTCCCCCTTGCTCGCGCCAGTACAGCCACATATCAGGATAACCGGGGGCATGACAGCCTACTGGACGCGAGACACATAGGGTTATACCAAAGGGTGAGTGGCGCGTCCATTGCACCAATGGCCATTGCGTCTACAGGGAAATTCAAAGTTAGGGATGAGGTTCAAGGAGTTGTACCACAATGTAAACACCCTCAATCATCCAAGTTATTATTCCATTTAATAGTTAAACGGGGATCATGTCCCGTCCATTGTGTACAAACGCGTCCTTCTGTTCCTGAGGGATACCCTGAAATTCTGACCCACGGTTCGCGTCCTTTGCTCTCATGCCAACATTAGCCCTAACCGACCAGCCACTTTGTGGTACGCCATCTTGACATACCCTTATCCCTCTGCCTTTGTGCCACGTTTTAGCATCCTAATGCCACAGTTGTCCGCCACAAATAATCCTAATCAGGGTTAGTCTTTGCTTTGGAATCTGCCACGTGCTTTGCTCCAAAGAGTAATGTAGCTAATGTAGCACTTAAGTAGCGTATGACGTATTTGACTAGAATTTGAGTATTCAGCCATCTCGCAATGAGAGTGGCAAAGGTAGTTTGATTTGGGTCATTGGGTCATGGGGGGGCCAATGGGGCCATGGGGGTCGCGTCTAGCTTTTCCCTTCAACTGTCATCTTGTTTCCCTTTTGCAAACACAACGCAAACCATAGTCAACGTCGAGAGTCGAACACAAAACATCCTTTTTCTCATCCAACACACGCATCACATCTTATCACTTCCCCCCTCTCCACCCCCCTCTCCCGCCTCCCCTCTCTCCTCCACTCTCTCCTCCACCTCCGCAACAACAAACATCCAAAGTAGAGGCCCCTCCGGTAGGGACTCTCGACATCACTCTTTGCTCTCTACTCGGCATCGCTGGACGATACCTCATCACCCTTCCCTTCCCATCATCCTCATCCTCATCCTCATCCTCGCACACTCCACAATCCTCCATCTCCACAATCAACGTGCGAACAGCGACACGCATCCTTCACACCGCCCGTCGCCCCATTGTTTCCCACGACAACGCCAACGACGCCCCAGACGGCGGTCATCACTTCTGGCACCCTCGCGCTCACTCGCATCCCTTGTTCGCCAGTCCTAACCACCACCCAGTTGGCCTTTCACTTGCACACAACCATTGCTCATTCATTGCTCTCCTAGTCGTCAAGTACCCCTTGTCCTCATCATCCATCATCAGTGACCGCGTCAAGATGGAGTCGCCCAACATGCCATCCATCTCCATCGACCCTCCGCGCAGCGCCGAGCGCCGCCGCCGTGGACGAGGGGTCGACGTCATGTCAGCGTACGTCGTCGCACACCTCCCGCTGCCAGTTGAAGCTCACGTTTCCCACAGTATGCCCACGCCCGAAAAGCCGCGACTCCACTTACCGACGCCCGTGACCCAGCGTCGTCGGACAGACACCCTCGCACCGTCCGATCACACTGGCATCCACCTTCCCACGCCCCAGACTCTTCCACGCAAGCGCGGATCCCCCAGCACCGAGGATCCCGCGTCACCGACAGGGCACACTCAGTTCTTCTTTGCACAGTCGGCCGCAGAGCCTTCTGAGCCTGCTGAGCGGGTGCCGCCACGGAGACGGCCCGGACTGATGTTTGCGCAGCAGATGGGGTTAACGCAGGCGGATGGGACGTCTGATATCAAGTTTGGCGCAAGGCTTGGTGTTGGCGTTGGAATGGGCGGAGTGATGCGCAGCTCGCACGGGCCTGTCGTCGACAAGGTGACTGTCGACCACCAGGAGAACCCTTTCCTTGTGCAGCCATCCAGCTCGCGCACGGCCAACCCGTTCCTTTCTTGGTCGTCTTCTCAGTCTCGGCCTGTCCCGCCTACGCCTGGAACTGAGACGTCCTATGTTCCCCAGGCGTTGCGCCCGAGCGAGGAGCGTTCCCTGTCACCGCACCCTCGGAGACGCCCTCGCGTCCCTGTTGGGCTCGACCGCACTTCGGAAGCGTTGGCCGCGGCGGCACGGCGACAGGCGATGATGGACGAGGATAACCCGTTCATCGCCAAGCCTGGAGAGGTGGTGCGCGCAAACCCGACTCGGGAAGACAGCCCGCATGTCACCTATGTTTTGTGAGTCGCCGTGCCACTCTAGAGAAGCAAACGCTAACGGCAGCCGCGGATCCAAGAAGGTGTTCGCCAACCCGTTCTTCCCTCCCGAAACGGAGTATGCGCCATCTCAACTCGACCCGACACACCCCGACTTTGACCCACATCCTTGCCCGAAGCCTCGTCTACTGTTCCCAACGCCTGCGATACCGGTCGCACCCTCGACGCAGGCCGAGCCCGAGACGCCACCACGAACGCATCGCACCCTCACCGGCTTCCAGTCGATGGATGTGGACCAGGGGCCGATCGGCGACGACGACGACCTGCAGGCTGACCTGGTTGATGACAGTGATGAGGAGGAGGAGGAGATGCCGGCGCGGCGCGGCATGCTCTTCGGCCCTCGAGGAATGAAGCGCGACAGAGGGTCGTCTGGCTTTGAGGCGCGTAAGCGTGCACGTGGGTAGGCTGGTAGCTGCGGAGGCGAAAGTACATATGGGCCATAATCTATATCATGTGCGACAGTAGTTTATAGATGTCGTTGCTAGGGGACCGAGTATAACTCGGGTTGTAGATGACCATGCGACATGAGTGTCTTGTGTCTTGTTTTAGGTTTTGTGGTGGTCCAGGCCCGGAATACTGCCAAAGCGGGGAGGAGGTTGGTGTTGGTACGCGTGACGCGTCGATCCATCCCCGCCCTGTCGCGTCGCAACCCGAGCTACTCACTTGGCAACTTGGCATGTGTCTGTGTCCATGTGTCCCGCGTGGGAACGTGCGCGCAACTCTAACAATTGGTTTAGAATCATAAATCGTTCCTCTTGTCGTCTCGTAATCAGTTCTGAGCAAGCCATGCAAGCCAGTTGGACGGGCCATTGTAGACGACCAGCGAGGTCCCGATCATCAACGTCATGACAATCAGCCCTCGCAGTTATAAATGAGGGTGAAGCCAACATTACATGGCGACGCACCGCCCCCCATACCCTGACGTAATGGATCAAGCTTACGCGTCTGTGGCTACCGAGGGGTTTCGAACGTCAATCAAGGCTGGTTTTGACAAACGTCACGCAATCCCCGTTCGCAGCAATCATCGCTCGCATAACAAGCGAGAGTGAAGCGAACACGACCATGGCGATGCAGTGCCTCTTAATCGCACGCAGACGCCCCACCAACCGGCCAGACTGTCAAGCGGGGCACAGCGTCCGCTTGGCCGCCTGTCGCTGAGCGCTTGAGCGTATTCTATCGTATCTCGCCAATCGTCAAGCTCTCCCACGTGTACCCAGATAAGCTCCGTTTCAGCCACAAGAACATGCACTATCTTTCTGCCACAGCCAATGACATATCTCTAAATGGTGGCCTATTAAACTTCTTTCCTAATGTCCAAGCGGCTTACTGCACGGCTTTTGTTCCCCAACAAAAGGGATGCGTGTCAGACTGCGGTACTCGGACTGCAAGCCGGTTCTTCGGTTCCTCGGCGGCCAAGACTTAGCCTACACCGGTCCGAGAATGTGGCGTTCCTTGGCCATACCGACTCTGCATCCTCGGCGTCCTCGGCGGCCTCGGCCCCCGTTTCGGCATCCAGCAGGATTTGAGTCGACGCACTGAGAGAGGAGGAGCAGGCCCGCACTCACGGCCCGGTTACGCCACAGAGGCCAACCCACTCCACATTTACATGCCTCATCCCTCCCTCGGCAGTCGGCAGTTCAGCGGGATGTTGAGCACCCGAGTCACCGTATATCCAGCTCAGAAGAGGTACCGAGGACGACCCGACTGCAAGTTGGGCTAATTGTGATGTTTCTCCGACTTTCCCCTTGCCATGCCCCGCCTAACCCGCCTTTATGCTCCACAAATCCCGGATCCCCACAAAGGCCCCACATCAGCTGATCAAAAGTCAACCCCACCCACCCAATGTCGGTGCACTCGGAAGGGGGACCCGATCCGAGACGTGGTGGGGGAATGACGTCTTGTCCGACTCGAATACATATCCTGATGCTGATGGGATTAGGTGGGGAAGGAGGAAGAGGGGATCCGGGGAAAAGAAGAACAAGACAGGAATGGATGACGCCACAGGGAGACATACGGCGATCCGTGCATGGGTGGGCAAAAGGATAGCGACGTCGCCACTCGGACTCGTATTCTTCTTCTATAAAAGTTTGTATACGCACGCGGGCCCGCGTTGGAGGATACGAGGAAGTCCGAATGATGCATGGGTATTGCCGGATAAAAACGAGGCAGTGGCCGTGGGGGTAGTTTATGGACGCCTCTTACCCCTTTGAAGCCCGCCACATGAAAAGGCGATGTTATATAGATCATTTAGATGAATTTGCGGGTCTCCCGAGAGATTAATGGCACATTAGGATGGATGATGACGAGATCTGCAAGTAAAAAAGTAAGCAGTAAGCCTCGGAGGTAAGGATATTGGATGATAGGGAAACTCAGCTGTTAACCCTGAAGGGATCTCGCTTGGGGATAAGTAGTAACTAGACTCAGTAAGCCAGAACTACTCAGGGACGGACTTCGGGCCGGTTACACATGCGCATGTCAACCCTACATGCCCGCTGTTAACCTGTAGAATAGAGAAAGCAGACGATAGGTCGCCGAGACATTGCCGACAGGCCCTTTTGCCTTCCCAGCTCTGCGCAGCCCAGCTAACTGCTGCTGAACTGATACCCGCGCCCAGACCACGGCCACGGAAACCCGGGCTATCGGGCTACGGGCTACGGCGTTGAATCTAACGGCCCGGCAGCTTGACTTGCTCATCATGGCCCATCTGCGCAAGCCGTAATGTTCTGATCTCTGCATCATACTCTTACTCCTTACTCTATCTGCGTCGCATCGCATTGCATTGCATTCAATCGTTCTCGCCACACAGTCATCAAGCGCAGCGTCGTAAGCGGGTGTGATACGGTCAACGCCACACTCTCACTTTGGCTTTTTACGCGACTCGGAAAATCCCCCACATCTCACGCGACACTTTATCCTATCCACCTTATCCTCGACATTGTTCTTGCTCGACTTGCCACTCTATCATTCTTGGATAACATTCGACCTCGCCACCTCGCCCATCCTATCTATCTCTCTCTCTCTCTTTGTCTGGCTAGTTGACAAAGCCCATCACATCACACATCACGTCTCGCGTAAAGAGAGCCGGGTTCCGCCCTGCCTCCACCTCCACCGACCCGGGTATTGTCGGAGCGGAATTGACCGCCTGTCACAAAGTCTCACTTGGACGCGCCCCACGTTCACGTTGGACCCACGCTCGCACACTCTAGCACGATCCAGCACGCAAGAATAATATCGTGCACAAACTCTCGACTCACAGCTACGGATAGTTTGAATACTCGAACCGTTATCTAGACATCGAGTTACTACCGCGGTCATTGAAGGATAAGGACGGTTAAAGCGTAGAGTTTAAACCCAACCCAACCCCACACAAACGAGGCACAGCTAGGCGAGGATCACACAAGACGCCCGAGCACACAACACATAACAGGGTGGGCCAACAGAAGGAAAAATCTACTCCCTCCCTCCACCACCTTTTCAGCCAAGCTAGCCAAGTGGCAAAGCAGGGCGATCCAGTCCAGGCCCGGGCTAATTCCACCTGCGGGGTCTACCGCCAAATTACCCTGCGTACAAACCCCGTGTATTTTGAAAAGGAAGGAGGACAGAGGACACGTTCCAGGCGCATTCCCCGCGTAAACCGCCACCTGGATAATACTATCCAAAAGAGTGGCGCATTAGCTGCGCAAAAAACCAGTGATCCATTTTGACCAACCCAACAAAACACAATCAAAGGGTACAGCCACTTCCCTCTCTGGCCTCGCCTTCCCTAAATCTACCCGCACGTGTGGCTTGTGACTTTAGTAGAAACTAAAGTGAGTCTGGGCCTAAAACCCCACATTGCTTTTCATCCATCATCACCTCACTTTATCGCTAGAATCGATTCATCATCAAACCCACCCCCACCTTGATCAGTCCTTGATCACTCTAATCACTCCTTCACTTCACTCCAATGCTCTCATCCAATCTTCATTAATCATTCATCCCATCTCTTCACCTTCCCTCCTCACTCTACATCATGGCCCCTCATACGTCTTGTCTAGTCTAACCCCCTCTCAGCCCACCGCGCTACCCCCACGGCATCATAATCAATCAACACCGCGTCAAACCCTGAACAATCTCCTATTCAACCGCGCCTCCCACTCTTCCCACCAGCGTGTCAACCATCACCATGGACGAGTCTTTCCAGAACTACTGCATCGTGTGCGACCGTCTCATCACGCCGCCACCACCAGGACCAGAGGACAAGAAGCCTTTGAATGCTGGTGGCAAAAAGCGCGCTGCGCCTGCAGGTGCTATTCGGGTGAGTCGCAATTGGCTTTGCGCTTGGCGGCAAAACTGGGCGCGTTGGCTGGGCAGTAAATTGCGGTCCAACCAACATGCCTGTGGCGCGTCATCCGCCTCACTGCATCCGTTGCGTTACATGACTGCATGATTGTGATTGTACAGGATTGACGCAATTACAGATCAAGAACCCGGATGGCACAACAACTACCCGCACAGCAAACGGCGTAAAGACAACAAGGCCCACCCTTCGGCCTGTTCCCCGTCTTGCCAACCCTGCCGTCGGCGCCAAGCTCGCAAAGGTTGTCCCGAAGGCACCAGCACCCTCGGCCACACAACCACCCCCACTCACAACCTCGCCGTCTTCTTCGGGGAGTGGCAACAATGTCCCCTCTGCTTCTCCGAAGATTGACGCCATCAAGGTGGTTACGCCACCGCCTCCTGAACCGTTTGTCTCGAGCATCTATTGCACCCGCGAATGCGCAGACAAGGACGCCGGGTCGTCGTCGGCAAATGCCACCGATCTTAGCCGTGCTCTGGGCGTCGGTTTCACGTACTCGGATGCCCTCGTCGCCGCCGGACTACATGTTTCACCGAGTGCAGCCCCTCCCTCCCCTCTCCTCGGTTCGGACACGGATTCCTCGAACGGGGTTCGTGGCGTCGCAAGAACTCCCGACGCATTCGGATCAATTCCAAAGACGCTCGACTTCTTCCGGCTTGCTCGCGACTCGCCAGATGATGCATGGCGCGAGAGCCGTACCCTGCGCCCTCACGTCGACGTCTCGGTCCAGCAGCAGATGATGCGCCAACGTTCGTCTGGGCCCCACTCAGCCTCTGGAGCGTCGAGCGACTCGCTTGCTTCCCTCTGGACCGGCGACCAGGACAGCAACACCAGGCGTTCATCGTCCAATGTCGGCTCCCTTTGCGCCATGACGCCTATGCACACTCTCACGCCTGACAGCATTGCAAGCACTCGCCGCTCCATGTCGTCGTCGTCGGATGGCTCGGGTATCCAGCGTGCGGCTCTGACTCGCTCTGCGCTCAGCCACACTTCGCTTGGTGGCCTGAGCTCGCCTGCCCTCTGCGCGGCATACCAGGAAGTCGGCTCGGCACCCTCGCACACTGCCTATCTGATGCAGGCGTATGCGTCGGGATTCCCTGCACGTGATGGAGGCGCCATGTCGCCACCGCTCCTTTCCGGTTCGGCCACTCCCGACAGCCGGAGCACGAGCGTCGCGATTGCCCCCGTTCCTCAACGGTCAACTTCTGGTACGATTCGCTGCATGCGGACTCGCCAGGGATCTACTGGCGCCACCTGGGACAGCTTTGGCAAGGCCGAGATCCGCGACAGGGCGCGTCGTAACACGGGCTGCTCGGAGAATGGCTTTGTCGTCGGCTCCCTTCCCCAGTCACCCGACCCGGAGCGTCGTGGGCGGCAAAACTCGTACTGCGAGGTGACGCCCAAGCAGTCATTCGAGATTGAGCATGGCGGCTGGCAGATCCGGTACATGAAGCCTGAGCAGCAGCAGCGCCGCCGCGCTTCGAGGAGCCGCAGCCGCTCGCGTGACCCCAGCTCGCGCTATGGTACCTTGTCGCCAGTTCCTGCTGCGTCGACTGCTCTGCCACTGCCAATCCCCGTCCGCGCCCGCCCCGGCCCGAGTGCACTTGCGTCGTCCAGTTCGACGGCACGCAGCCGCACGCCCCAGACGGGCGGGACACCGGTCCCTTCTCGTGGTGCCAGCACTGTGGGCTTCTCCCCCAGTGGCTCGCGCTACGGCTCGTCTGCCGCGCTCCCGGACATTGCCGGGCTCCAGATCGGCGCTGCTTCCAACTCGCTCAGTGTCGCCGCGGCCGCGCTCTCAAACGGCACTGCCACGGGTCCGACGAGCTCGACTACGTCGCCTTACTCGGCGAGTCCTCGCCTCTCTGGCTCGATCCCGCGCCCCGGCTTTGACTGGGAGAAGCGTACCGAGCACCGCACGTACGAGCTTCCCAAGGGCGTCGTGCAGAACCCCAACAAGGGCTTGTTCTATTTCAACATTTAAAGCGTTTAATATCGCCTCGTATGGCGCCAAGGACACCATTCTTCTGGGCCGCAACAAAGCACGCGGCCTTGATTCCATGATTCCATTCCATTACATTACCATTACCAGCATACCAGCACGTTTTCACCATTGCATTCAACGGACATGAGCACATAGCATTGTAAAGCACCCCGCGACGGCGGTAGTTGTACGTGATATGAAGCAGAAGCATTAGCGGAGTATTACAGAGCGTTTGCAGAGTCGCCACAGAGTCTAGAATGAAGGAAAGCCAAGGCAAATGAGGGGCTGGTCTAGAACAGATCGACGACCCATGACGTATGACAACAGGCACTGTGGAGCCAAAGTAACCATATAACTAGAAAGGCACCCGTCTGGCCGTCGAGCCACCGATCATGTTTGCCCTTGGGCGCTCCAAGGTTATCCGATCGCACGATCACAGACGATCAGACGAAAATACGGCTGTTTTGCTTTTGAGGCGGTGAATAGAATGAGGCGCCAATCAATCGACCGGCTTTTTGTCTCTATACCGCGGCACCGCATCCATATCCGTGCCGTACCCGTACCTCTGCCGTCTGCTCGGTACCGTGTAGCGCGTGATGAAAGGTGGGGTAAAGTCAGTCACGAGACGTTGACGTCAGTGTCGGTGTCAGGTGTCAGGTGGTTGTGGTTTTCCCGGTGCCTCCAGCTGTCTGTGACTCAGTGCCCAAAGTCAGTCACGTTCCGGAGCAAGGATCCAGCGTTGAATATTGGGCTATACAGGTGAGATACTGTATGGCTTCAGAGGTTTGAATGCACCATGTCTGGATCACTGACGCTCACCAGTCATCAAGAGACCTCGAGCCAGAAACGTACTGACATTGCCTTCCAGTCATATCGGACAGTGCGGTCCAGAAGCAAAAAGTACAACTACGATGATGCCTGCTTATCGCCACGGATGATTCTGTGTAACCTAACATTAACTCTACACGTGAGAATTACATGTACTTGATCAGCTCGCGCTGCATGCGGAAACATATAGGGCTGTGGAAAGCTGGTGATCAAGATAGTAGAGTACAGTATATCGACTACAGATGTGGCCGTGCCAATGTAACTATCCAGCATTCAACAGCTGCAACATTCAGGCGACCTGTATCGCAATTACAAGCCACAGGGAATACAGGGGGCATATCCTCACTCCTCACCAGTAGGACAATAACTCAATGTTGGCGTGCAAGGCAAGGTGCTCGCCCCCGGCCATACATTGACCCAGGCTGGAGGCCTGGCCATAAAACCGTATCCTCAACAGTGATGTCTAGGACTTGGCAGTAACGCACTCCTCGGCGGAGTATTGCTTCGGCCCAGCGTCTCGGACTCGAGGTATGGGGCATAGGCGTACACCGCGCCGTACTCGTTACCCCGTCAAGCATGATCCATGGTGAGTCATAGCAGAGGGACGTCCTGGCAAATTCCAGATAGGAGAGTGTACCTGGTTCGGAGGGGAAGCGTGCGCACATCGACCCACTGGTTCGGCGTAAGTAGGAGCTTCCAAAGTCGATAGGTGTGAACGCTTGATAGGCGACGCAGTATAAACCCACGTTGCACCGCGATGCGACACCTTGCAAATCGGACATGACCATCTCCGTAGGTAGGAACAAGCACCCACAGAGATTAGCACTGTACAAGTATCCAGCCACTGCTACTTGTGATTCGGCTAGAATGTAGCAGAGGCCGACACGAGTCGATATCACTCAGTGGACGCACCAGCCCGGACCCGATGTTTCGGGTGGTGACTAACGTGTAAAGCAGGCGCCACACATGACAAGAACTGTCAACATTCCTCGCACGTGATCCCAACTTCTGCCTACGCGATTGTTCAAGATTGCCTCGGTGTTTCTAAGCCTGGCCTTTGGTCTTGGTCTTGGTCTTGGTCCTCGGAAACAGGCGATATCCTAAAGTACTAAAGTAGGACAGACACGGCCGTGCACGTTCGTGCACGCGTCAGGAAAGTGTGAAAACTTTCGACATGACGAGGACGTGTCAACCTGTCGACTAGATTAGAAACAGTGACACGGTCATGAACGTGTCTCGAATCTGAGTCTTGGAGACCTACGAGCCTCGTACAAGTGGTAAAGTGGTGTCACTGAGCAGTGTAACATGAGCACGTTCATGCAAAGTCGTTTTGTTTTGGTGCAAGGCTCAAACCAGGACATTCCGTAGATCCATCCATCCCCAATTTGGATTTATCAAGTACCACTTGTCGATCATCCCTGCTGACGTCATAACGAACGACCACAATACAAAAAGAAATCGCTTGACTGTAAGTTTGACCTCGCGTAAATTGGTCATGTGCTGTGCTATTCTTGGCTTATTCACGTGTGCCGCCGAGTACTTCCGCCATTTCACTGCCCAGGACGACAATGACTGTCGTAGTGGAGGCAATGCCAAGAGCCAAAGACACCCAGATCCGACATTTCACGCATGTGCGTTCTGTGTTGAAAGAATGTGAATGGAGGATTCAATACAATGAGCTGAGGGAGGCCAATTTGAATGTCGATCAAGCATGTGGGTCCGGTTCGGTTCAGTTGCTATTCTGGGTATCAGGTTCCCCCGCCGTCACCGCAGCACATCCATGCCGCGGATCGGGCAGTCTTTGCGGCTAACACTCTATTCTTCTAGCCCGTGTGGCCTCTGACCTCTGACCTCTCACCTCTGGCCTCTGGCTTCTGGCTTCTGGCTTCTGGCTTCTGGGACCATGCGCTCCGGTTCGGGCTCGTCACGCCCAGATGCACCTGATCACCAGAGACATTCATGACGTTGTGTCACTTTGATCCTGCCCGCTTGTTTGGTTTATATAGAATCTCAGACAAAGGCCCTCGCTTATCCGCCTCGACTCCCGCTTCCACTGCTACACTCTACACTGAACAACACTGAACATGCGCTTCTTCGGAAAGAACGCGCCGCCAGCGGATGACAATGTCGTCCAGGAGCCTACCGAGGTTAAGCGCAAGCGCAGGCTTGGCAATGTTGGAACGTGAGTGGTCGATGTGACGGTGCTGACATGCCAGCGTCTTCGCGGCCGTGAGTACCGAAACCGGCAGCGACAAGTCTCTCGCGGACTGACATACAGGGCTCAGCCATGTTCTCGGACGGATACAGTAACGCGTCAATGGTGAGTTTCCTCCATCCCCCGTACTGACTTTAGGGACCTGTGAAGACAATCCTCAAGAAAAAGTATGGAGCAGCCGTGACGCCGGAAGACACGTCGCTACTCTCGGCCATGACCTTTATGGGCATGATCATCGGCATGTTCAGTGAGCCGAGCCAGGCCACACGAAGATCTAACATATAGCCTTCGGATACGTATCGGACAAGATTGGACGCAAGGTTGGCATGTATATCTGCACGGCTGTCATTTTCATCTTTTCGATCCTCTCGGCAGTTTCTGGCGCCGGCGGAGCCTCGGTACAGGTCAAAATCAATAGCATCATTGCGTTCCGTACGCTGCTTGGTATCGGATTGGGCGGAGAATACCGTGAGTTTGTTACACGTCTTTATGCTGATCCTCAGCGTCGGGTTCGGTGACGGCTGCAGAGGCAACCGAGAACACTGGGGTCAAGAAGAGGAGCCAACAAAAGCTCTTCGTCTGGGCCACAAACACTATGTTGGACATTGGATTCCCCATGGCTTGGTTTGTCGCTCTCGTTCTTCTCTGGATCTTTGGGACGGATCACCTGGCGGCCGTGTGGCGCGGAACGTTCTTACTTGGCGCCATTCCACCGCTCGTTCTCCTTATCGCCCGTATTTGGATGGTCGAGCCTGAACTCTACACCAAGAACAACATGAAGCACGCCCCGATCCCTTACGGCCTCCTCTTTAAGCGATACTGGTTCCGTCTACTTGGCATTTCCATCGTTTGGTTCATCTACGACTGGATGTAGGTGTTTTTCAAAAAAATCTCGCGTTGATAACAGTACCTACCCCTTTGGCAACTATGCCGACACCATCACTGCCAAGGTTAACCCCAATATGAGTCTGTACGAGACTATCGGATGGGGATGCCTCATCAACGCGTTCTACGTCCCAGGAACCCTTGTCGGCTCTTTGATCGTCGACTACCTCGGTCCAAAGTATACCCTCATCCTCGGCTTTGTCATGCAGGCCATCTTCGGCTTTGCTCTCTCGGGCGCATACAACAGACTCACTAAGGACTCGATTGTCGGGTTTGCCATCATGTACGGTATCTTCCTGTCATGGGGTGAAGTCGGTCCTGGAAACAACCTGGGTCTTCTTGCCACCAAGGCAATCTCGCCCACCGCCGCCCGTGGTCAGCTGTACGGTATCGCGGCAGCTATTGGCAAGGGTAAGTCTTGGGTAGTGGAAGCCGCTGACATTCCAGTTGGCGCGTTTATCGGCAACTACACGTTCCCCCAGATTCAGGCCTCGTTCGACAAGAAGGGCAAGTACCTCTCCAACACGGGTCTGTTCTGGGTCGGTTCGGCTCTTGCCATCTTTGCTGCCTTTGTTGCCCTCATCGCCATCCCCAACATTGGCGCCGACTGGATGCACAAGGAGGACATTGAGTGGCGCGCGTTCCTCGAGCGCAATGGCTACGACACCTCACACATGGGCACCGAGGAACACTTGGAAGAGGAGGCCCAGATCGAGGCCGGCAAGAAAACGTCAGACATGGTTGACGTCAACACTGTCCCGGTCACCCAGTAATTGCGCCGGGAAGGGAAACAATGCTGTTTGGGACAGCTTGTATCGTGTGTTTCGACCGCGTTTTTAATGCTTACTGGCTTGAATATAGTTAATGCAGGTCTCGTAACTTGTTGCGTACGGATCCGAACCAGAGAGGCATCTCCGTGCATGACTATGGTAGGGGGGATCTCCCGTCATCGTGTGGAGAAGACGTTGGCAGCCGAAGGCTATACAGGCAGACGTCAACACAGGCAGACGATGACTCCTTCGATGGAGCAGCTGAGGCTGACCGGTAAGGCGGTGTGGGTTGACCGGAGCCGATGTGAGGCGGTGACCTAAGGCCCAGCAGCGCATTCGCAACCTCATGATCAGCTTCCGCAGGCCGCGTGTCCTCCGACGCAAGCCAAGACATGCTGTGCAAGTGGTCGTGTGCCTCGCATGTGCTGGAATCCCAGAGCGACGATGGCACCGCAACGTTGTCATCAGATCAGAGAGGCGTCTCTGCATTTCTGGGTCTGCTCACAAACTTTTTGTTCTCGTCGCTGCCCACCTTCACGACGTACCTGGATCTGTAAAGTCAGTCACGCCGTGACTCTGGCATGGTGCCACTTGGATTCGTAACCGAGAGACTACCTCTCCCAGTTTTAACAAGTTTGTAGCTGATAGCGATCACCGTGTGACGGGTAACGCCAATCTGGACGGAACTGCGGATTTTTGTAGCTTTCAGTGGAGCTTGTCGCCGATCGCATATCGTGATCCGAGGTGAATTATTCAATCAGCGAGCGGCGAGGAACGGATTATCCATACCTTCATCTTGAGCAGAAAGACTGACCTTTGCAAGTGGCGCCGCTCATGACGTCAATGATCAGCATGGTCAGTGAGGAGGCCTGTAAATCGCGGTCGACCGTTGCCAAGCCTTGGCGACCAAAAGATGCACTGCTGGCGTATGAATGAACGTGATAACCTTGTTAGTTTGGGCGTGGTTCAGTCATTCGGAGTGATCAGCTGTACAAGCAACCGACCTAGTGATCTGGTGACTGCCGTAGCGAGGATGACGGCTTGCGCCTTGCGTCTTACCTCTTAGCAGCGTTCTCATCAGTATGGTGCGGAGACGCGGAGAAGGCTGGTTGTAGTAGCGGCATCGGACATGTGATCCTTGAAAGTGAGTGAGTCGGCCGAGCTGTGGTATCTGCCTCGGCATCGGTGAAGACGAGTCAAGGTACGAGGAACAAAGTGCGGTTTAACTAAGGAACAGTGGGGATAAACTAAAATGACAACAATGACATGATATAGAATAGAATAGCGGGATCAAAAGTTTGTGAGCCGACAAGTTTACTTCGGCGCCCGGGACTTTTGGTTCGGGCGGCGGATGAGAAGGGTGACTAGGGAGAGTAGGGTAATTGTTTTGAGAACTAGTTACCCTGGATTAGGATTAGGGGGATTACGAAGCTAGGCTAGGTAGGTGGCAGGGCACTGGTGGTCTTTACCCTTTGTTCTTACAATACTATGGCTGGGGGGTCATGCATCACGCCGCCACCCATTTACAATAATCACAATTACGACTAGCACATGCACTCTGTCATCTGTTGATCGTTTTTCAACCAATTACACAAATTGAGCTACATAGTATCACTCAACTCCACCATCCTTCATCTCCACCATCACCGCGTGACCATTTTGCTATCCCCCTCGGCCATCCCCCGCACCAAAGCATTTCCCGGTAACTGCAACCCGCTCGGTTCGCTCGGCGCCCGTGCCCACGCCGACCGACTGGCAACCGACCGACTGGCCGACTTACCTACCTGATTTTCAAACGAACTACGCAGGCCCACAATAATCACACTCAATCATGCCTCAGAGATCGTGAGTCACAGATCCCACCCACCTTCCCCTCCCCTCCCTGCAGGCCTGCAGCTCTCCTCCAAAGAGGCCAAGCACTGTTACTGAGGCACAACGCTGCACTCGTGACATACACCGCACCTCTTCTCGGCCGACGGGCTTAGCTTGGCGGGGCCTCCAATTGCTTGCAATTCCAATCTCCATCTCCACCTTGTCCATCTTTTACTGCATCACACATTCATTGCGGCGACGTTGCATGCCTCGCCCCTCGATTCTCACCCATTGAACTCGCGACAACGCCACACTCCACACGCACGCGTCTTGTCCAAAAGTCGGTGTACGCCACGGGAACTTGCGCCCCTGTACCATCCAGCGGATCCGCGCGCACCTGCCGAGCAAATCACCTGGCGTGTGTGGCCTCTTTCCGCTTCCGTTGTCGCTCCCACCCCACGCTCTGTCTCTCTCTTTCTGTTCAACATTTCACTATCCCCATTCATCTGGTCGTCGCTCTCACTCCCACGCTATACGCGCCAATTGTATAGATTCACCTTCCTCAGACTCTTGGCAAATACATCAACACAATCCAAGCTGACACAAACCCCCTCCCCTTTACATGTCGACATAACTTTCCCACTCTGCTCTACTGTCCACCACTTGTCCATCACACTTTCCACCACCGCGTCACCTCGTCCATCAACAGCTCCACCGCACCCCAACCGCCTAGACTGCGAGCGCGCACGGCGACCGTCTCGTTTGGCCAGATGTCGCGCGATAACGCAGGGGGGGTCATGGTCGAGACGCCCTCAGAGTTTGGAATAATCGGGCCCATTTCATCGTCGCCAGTCTCATTGGGTGGCTCAAATAGCCTCGGCGTGCGCATCGGAAGACGCACCTCCAAGTCGGTGTCCGGAGCGCGCCCGCCACTGTCCACGAGCGCATCGTCTCACAGGACGCTAGGGTACTCAAACCCATATGCGCCTGAGGCTGGTCTATCAACAGGCGGTCCGAGCGGCGGGTCCCCTAACCTCGGTCCCACACGCGTGCGCAACGGCCTCAAGCGCCGCATCTCGACTCCCAACCTATTCAAAGGTCGCTCGCTCGTTCCCGACGACGATGGCGGAGCCGAGCCAGATCGCAGCACGACGCCCATTTCGTCTGGACTGCAGGCCTCGTCCAAAGGCAACAATGTTGTCGAGACACGCGCACGCTCAACTTCGACTTCGATCGTCGTCCCTCAGACCTTAGTTCCGGAAGTCGAGTCGCCCACCACCTTCGCAGAAGAACCCACGATCGTCACACTCCCTTCCCTGTCGTCCACCGCTCTCCCAACGCCCCCATGGAGTGGAATGTACGTCACGCCCCCGTCGCCGCCCTCGACGGCCGGCCCACGTGAGTACCAGCCGGACTACGAGCCGCACCGGCCCGAACAAGATAGCACCGGCGACCTGCTCTCGTCGGCATATGTCATGGGCGAGACTGTTTTCTCCCGCGTCATCTCGTGGGTCAGGCCAAAGCGGCAACGGCGGTCACGCAGACGATCTCATGGGTCGGACAACGACTCTGAGAAGGGCCTCAACGGCTCGGAGGACGAGGAGTTTGACGAGAAGGACGGAGGAGAGACGCGCACTCGGTCCAGTCCTGGATGGAGCGTGATCCCTGGATCGCGTTTGCCGGATTCCCCGAGCTACTTTGCCCTACCACCGACCCCACCAGATGACTGCCCGTATGACCAGATGGGGTATCCCTCCCTGCCCACTCCAGCCCTCTCGTCACAGTCGCTGTCGCACGGCGGCCCGACGAAACGCCAGCGTCGAGCATCCCGTGCTGCCGCTCTCAAGCAGGCGCAGGCCGATGGCTGGTGGGTCAAGGTGTACCGCACCGTCTCAGTGTCTGGCAGCGGCAAGACTGCCGAGGTGCTCCGCGAGCTTGGCTGGACAGTCGGGCTCCTCGCGCTTCTCTTTGTTGTGTCGTTCTCGCTCGTGGTCTACGCCATTATGAGCATGCCTATGTGAGTTGAGCGACTCGTAAAGTAGCTGACCCCAGCACACACTTGAAGTCGATGCCCAAGTCTACGACCGACTTGCAGCTCCTCTCGGCCGACATTCGCTCATACATGAAGAGCTCGAACTCTGGGTGGTGGCACACGGTCGGTGTGCTCACCTACGTGGGGTGCTGGAAGCACGCATGGAGCGTGCCAGGTGCTGTGGTGCTCAACATCCTCGTCGGTTCGCTGTTCGACACGGTTCCCGCCCTCGGACTCCTCACGTTGATCACCGCGTCCGGATCACTAGGCGCGTACATGCTGTCTCGCCCACTGGCGCCTCTCATTGGCGTGCTCTTCCCCAAGCCGCTCGCGCTCGTCCGCGCGGCTCTCGCACCCGACTCTGTTCCCCATCCTTCCAACGTGACCAGCGTTCGCGGCGAGACAGTCACTCCCGTTCGCGTATCTGACGACCCGCGTGAACCACCGCTCGGCTCCGCCGAAGACCGTCCGAACGTTTGGAGCCGCCTGTTCCTCATGCGCGCGATGGGCTTCGTTCCGTGGTCAGGCATGAACGTCGCGTGCGGTGTCGTCGGTGTTGACTGGCGCATCTTCTGGCTTACGACGGCTGGTGGCTCTGCGTCGTGGTCGTATGTCACGGCGTCCGTCGGGAACATTCTCGGCAGCCTGGCGCTTCCAACACAGGGCGAAGACGGTGTCGATGTCCAGAGCGAGTCACTCACGAGTCTGCTTCGCGACCCGTGGCTCATCTTCAAGCTTGTCGCCCTCACCGTCCTGACGATGTTGCCTGTGCTCCTAAAGCGCCGCATCCGCCGCAGCCCCGTCGACGACACAGACAGCGACGACGACTCGCTTAGCGACCTGCCCCCGCGGACGCTGCTCCAGCCTCACTCCATGCTCGGTCTTGACACTGGACCTCCCAGCCTCTCTATCCACACAGCCAACCTCGATTCGGGGGAAGAGTACCCTTCCGAGCCAGCGTCACCGCTGGCCATGTCGCTTGCGAGCTTCACCCCGACGCCACACATGTTTGACCTACTCTCCTTTGGCCGCACGGCGATGCGCCAGGGTGTGCGCTTCGTTGTCGGCGGAGCGCGCACAGCCGTCACGCGTGCTCAGCGCGTGCTCGGCGACCAATGATTATCCTGTACATGCGTGCCTTTTCATGATCTCATGAGATCCCTAATGCCTCGTTGCACACATAGTGTATTTGTACTCCTGGTCATAATGTCATGTGAATATCACCAGTGCGCGAGGCTGTCGCTGCGAGCTAAGCGAACAAGAGTTGCAGACGTGCGCTCATTGAAGCTAAGACCATCAGCGACAGGCACAAGAAGTGTGCGACTGAAGGCAACGGAGCCCGGACGACCCACCTTCTGTCAGCAGCAAGCCAGCGACGTTGATATGCCCGAGCCCGACCAGCCACAAGGCCCAAGCGTTTGAACAACAAAATGAACACATGAAAACAGATATTCAGAACCCCTGCGCACCGACCACGCTCCTGCACGGGGACAGAGGCGCGTTTCAGCTCATTGCTAATTGCACGTTGTCCGACGCGACGCGAACAGGCCAGGCCAGACAGGCCATCCGGGGCCCGGTCAATGTCGCTGCAGCAAAGCCCGCGACCATGAGCGCGTCCGGCCGGAATGTCCCCGGTTCTGGCGGGAAAGCCGTTTCTCAATTATTAGTCCAGATCGGGTTCCGTCAGCAAGCGGGACGGCAAAGCCGGACGCAGCATCATCACCATGAAGACGATGCGATGCTTCAGAGATCAGAGACCAGACCATGACCGATGGTTCAGAGATCAGAGACCAGACATGACCGAAGAACCAGACATTGTCGACCGAAAGGGAATTCGCCACGCGACACCAGTACGAATACAACCGCTTTAACAGTGTGGTTCATGGACCTGGCCGTTTTCGGAGTGAACCAGCCGGGGCGGAGAAAAGCAATAAAATGATGGCCGATATTCATCCGCCGAGGCTGACCACCACCATCACGCCCGATTCGTCCGCTAGACCCAGACCAGAGCATCATCGACAGTGAGTACGCCGCCGGCGACGGCTGCGGCGGGCAGGACGGACCTGGCATCAAGTGGGCATCGACAAGCGGCACAAGAAACACAGGCTCCGATGCACGGCGTGCGCGGCGTCTCGTTAAGCCTTCCTCCGACCGACTTGGCGACTGCACGAGACTTGCGCGCAACGCCGAACACGACTGGGTTGTCCTGTCAACACACCGCTGCACAACCCACCTTCGCCGCGCTCGCTCTGTTCTCCGTCCATTTCCCGTTGTTCCTGCACCGCCCGCACCGCCGCGCTCAGTCATGTTCCCAAATCCACGGCTGACCCCAGATGTCCCACCCGAACGCCAACCCCAACGGCTTCCACGGTTTCCGGCAGTGCGTATTGCGCATATGAGAGGGAGAGGAGGCTGGGGGAGACATGGAGGAGACGCGGGCGGATGACCGAGATGCCCTCGGACCCTCGAACCCTCCTCCACCTTGCCTGTGTTCCAGTGCTCCTCCTCCAACATATCATTTCTCCGCGCACAGCTGCACACGCGCTCAATCTCGCTAATCCCAGGGACATGCCGCCGCCCGGCGGCTACGACAACGTCAAGTTCAAGCGCAACCTGCCTCTGCGTGGCGTCGGCGGTATCGCAATGTTCGGCGGGTGCATTGCCATTTGCGCCCTTGGTTTCTGGCGCTACGGCGCGGGTGTCAACGAGAGGCGGTGAGTGTGCGCGCAAAGGGAGGAGAGGTGTCCTTGAGTCGGCGCAACTGGAGGGAGCTCAGCTGGTGGCTTGGGTACGCACAGCTGCGGACAAGTTTGTTCAGTTGTCGAGATATCTCCATAGCCTCCTCCTGCCTTGCAATTCGAGCCCGGCTAACACCAGTGAACTCGCGCGTGAGAACGCGTGGTCGCGCATCTACCTCGTCCCGGCGATCCTGGCCGAGCAGGACCGCGACGAGTACCGCCGGTCACAGGCGGCGCTGGCGCGCGAGAAGGAGATTATGAAGGACGTTGAGGGCTGGGAGGTGAGTTGCGTGCAGACCGCTGGAGCAGCATGTGTTGTTCTGGCGGCAGTTGTACTCTGTGTGCTCAAGCTGACATCAGGTCGGCAAGTCGGTCTACAAGACGAAGCGGTATAACCCTGGCACTATTGCCGTCCTCTAAGCGGCAGAATGTATTCATGGCAACGACGGTGGTGGTGGTGGTGGTGGTGGTGGTGGTGGTGGTGGTGGTGGTGGTGATGACGGCATGTGGCGTGGCACCTGACGCGTGGCATGATGGTGTGGAGGTTGGTGGTGGTGGAGTAGTGGAGTCATGAAGCTTCAAGGGCAAAGTTGGTTCATCTAAGCTTGTATGGCAAGCTTCTGTGTCATATCTCAGCTTGTGGCCTTGTGGTTAGAAGGAGCCATAGGTCATGGGGTCTTGGGCCAAGAGAAGACCCCCCACCTTTGTCTTTCCAACTTGAGCGCGTTCTCTGCGCGCGCCTGGTCCCTCTTCTACTACCCCGATTGGACATGCACATGTACATGCACATAGAGACCCATGATGACAAATGAGAGCAAGCGTGAGGGAGCTTGGGGATGCGCCTTTGGTGGAGGCATGGGGTCAAAATAGTGGTGGTGGGACAAGTTGCTTGACACCTCGACTGGCGCATTATTGGTTATTGTGGGACAGACTTCGAGAAGGCCTGCCCCCTGGCAGATCCTCTCACCCCCCAAAGGCCAGCAGTACAAACCAAAGCAACAAGGCGGCGTAGATGTCGACTAGCAATGGCTGATGGCTGGCAAGATTGCCAACGCCCCACCCAACAAAGATGCAGTCGATTTTCGCACTCGACGGTATACCCCTGAAGTCTCCGAGCGCCCTGTTTCTTCCCCCGTCTTCCCATCACCGCCGCTCGCCACCCAAACCGCCTTCTTCGCCACCACCCAGTTCTCTCATCCACCTCCTCTAATCAACCAGCAACCAACTCAAGAACAAAGCAGCAACAATATGTAACAGGTAACTTCGAAGTGCATCATCGTCGCATAATGCGACGGCAAAAAGACGAGCGAAAACGAAAACTCCTCCTCCTCCAGCGACCTAGTGTCGCGAGTACGAGTGCGCTTAGGCGCCGAAACCGTAGAGGGTGCGGCCCTGGCGCTTAAGAGCGTAGACAACGTCGAGCGAGGTGACAGTCTTGCGCTTGGCGTGCTCAGTGTAGGTGACCGAGTCGCGAATGACGTTCTCGAGGAAGATCTTGAGGACACCACGGGTCTCCTCGTAGATGAGGCCCGAGATACGCTTGACACCACCACGACGGGCGAGACGGCGGATAGCGGGCTTGGTGATACCCCTGGTTGTCAGCAACAAGATCTGTTGAGCAAGGAGAGGCAGACTTACTGGATGTTGTCACGAAGAACCTTGCGGTGACGCTTGGCGCCGCCCTTGCCGAGACCCTTGCCACCCTTTCCGCGACCGGACATTGTAGTGTGTGTTGTTGTGGGGGTTGTAAAGTGGGAGTGGTAGAGTGTTGCTCGAGAGCGGTTGTGGAAGACGATGTGGATGATGTCAAGAGAGATTGTGTCGATGGGTGTTATATACCTCGATTGCTGTGAGAGTAAGGGGGTGTCAGGGCCCGGGGGGGGGGGGGGGGGAGGCTGTTTGTAACGTAGTCTATGTTGTGATCTTGGGTTCTTGGTTGATCAAAACGTCACGTGACTAGAACGTTGATTATGATCTTGCAATACTAAAGTGATCCTTTACCCAATCAACAAAGGTTCATCACGATTACCTTGTTTGACGCAAGATCAAACACCTAACGCAGCTGCAAGCACAAGCCACGCAGCTAAGCAAGTAAGAGGACATGCGTTGGCAGCTAGTAAATCGGACATTCCACTCAACGTTGCCCATTCCACCATTACCATGCACAATCTTGCGCCCAGACGGCAATACCACAGCGCAGAGCAGCGGTGACACCCGCGTGACACGCGACCGAACACGTCGCCGCCACTAACCAAAGCCATACCATACCATCCTCCACCACCCAACACTCTGCCAAAACACACACATGCCGCGTCCAAGGCGGCGCGACTTGCCGCTAGCACAGCAACTCCTAGCACCCACCGGCCCAGTCAGTTCGCGCACAACTTGGCCCATCGCCTCCAAAGCCGAGCCGGAAGTGATCCTTCTTCCGCCCCTCTTCCCTCACCCTTCAGAAGAAGGGGCGTCGCTCTCCGAACTCCACGATAGGATCTACCACCTCATCGCCCTCGCACTCCGAGCCTACATCCAAGAATGGTATGGCCGGTTGAGCCGTGATACAGCCCTCCTCCCGGCCATTAATAGGGACATTGTTGCCCCAGTAGCCCGCAGCCTTACACTCGACCGTGACCGTCTGCATACTTTACTCCTCTCCCACCTCCCCACCCTACTGGCAACACACCTTCACACCCTTTCCTCTGCTCAAGGATCGTCTCTCGCATCCGTCCCAGAGGCATATCACGCCCGCCTGCCGCTGCGTGTCGTCACCCTCGCTCCAGCCCCCATCTCCTCCCATCCGGAAGAAGAATACGCCCTCAACCCCGCGTACCTCACCGCTCTAGCCGACGCGCTCCTCGCCCACGCCCTCCCACCAGCAGAGTATGAGGCGGATGCGCAACGGCTCATCGTGCGTGAAGTCGTCGCTCGCTCGGTCCTAGGCGGCGTGGGGAAACGCCTCGCAGCGCCGTGGTTCTGGGCTGAGCTCCTCCTCAAACACCTCGACAAGCCCGCCCTCCCATCTACACCATCTCCGCCGACCAAAGGATTGTCAGCGAAACTCGGTGCCCACGCCGCACACGTCCTTGACGCCGTCTTATATGTGTGGACGCGCCTCCTTGCCTTGGTCACATTGCTTTGGAACGGCGCAATCTTCCTCACTGCGGCTTGGAGTGGTGCGCCGCCTCCCACGAAGAACCACGTCCTCGATCCCTGGGTCGTACTCTTGCGCGAGGGTGCACTCTTCCTCTCCCCCACCCCTCGACTAGGGCTCAGATTGACGCTCGGCGCCGTCGATGTCCTGGCGACTCTGCTTGGACCCGCGGCCGACCGTTTGGCACCGTACCTCCTCGACTTGTTTCTTACGCCTGAGATGGGGGTCAAGGTCGTCGCGCTGCTCGAACGCGTGCTCTTCCCTGATGGATGGCCCGGTCCGCCGCCAGTCGAGCCGAGTGCGGACGAAGCGGACGCCATGAAAAAGCGGTTGAGGGAGATCTTGAGGAGACGGGGTGGCGTGGGACTCGGACTGGATTTGGGGAGGGCAGTAGACATGCTCGGTGACGCGGGTTGTAATGCCCACCTCGTGGGGATGGTTTACGATGCTGCGGTGCTCGCGCTTATGCCCGAGCTCGCGGCTGATGTGGAGCCAGCAGAACCCGAGATGAGGGAAGGCAAGGCCAACAGGCCGCCATTAGAACACAGAACCATGCCTGAGATAACACTTAACTTCACTTAATACACTTGGTAACCAAGGTGTGTAATGCATCTATAATCCCTACTCGCTGTCCGCCTCGATAAGCTTGGCGTAGTCCTCGTAGCTCGCAAACGCCGGCATCTCCTTGCGCTTCTTACGCCGTTCCTTGCGCTCCTCGCGGCGCTTGCGCTTGGCACCTGCTGCGGGGTCTTCCTCCTCTTCGTCCTCCTCACTCTCGGCATTGAGAACCTCGTCCGGCATCTCGTCGAGCGAGATGAGGTCGTCGTCGTCCTCGGCGAACGAAGGGAAGTCCTCGTCGTCTGACACGTCGTCGCGGTCGCCAGCGTCGTCCGACTCCATGTCCTCATCCTCCTCATCCTCCTCATCATCTTCACCCTCCTCTGCCTCCTCTGCATCTTTCCCTTCTCCTCCCTCCTCGTCGGACGAGTAGTCGACGTCCTCATCCGAGTCTTCAGACAGGTCCATGTCGTCGCCAGCGTCCGGCATCGTGCCCTGCATGGCCTTCCAGATCTCGGCCTCTTCCAAGTCGCTCTCCTCGCCCTTCTCTCCTCCCTCCTCCTCCGATCCCTCCTCATCCGAACCTCCCAGACTCTCCGGGAACTCGTTCTCGCTCATCTCCTCGTTGTCTGCACTGCGCTTCTTTTTGGAAGCCTCCTTGCGTGCGAGCTTGGTAGCAAAGAACTTGTGGAAGAAGAGCTGGTCGGCAGGCACGTCCTCGACCTTCTTGCGCCAGAACGACTCCGAGTTGACCGCGTCACCACCTGCGCGCGCGCCGCGCATCCGAATAACCGTGCCAGTGTGGTCGGTGACAGCCGCGGGCTGCATGATACTCGCACCCTTTGCGGCCGCCGTCTTCTTCGGGTTACGGTACACAAACTTGTCGAGGAACGAGATGAGCGTGTTGAGCGAAATGTCGGGCGAGCCAGTCAGTTGCTCGCCCATGAGCAGCTGGTTGGCCTGGAGCGCAACACTGGGATGGAAGTGCGTCGTGAATGGAAGGAGCTCCCAGAGACAGCTCGTGTCGGCGTGCGCGTACTGAGGCTCGCGCTTCTTGCCGTCGTATACTGGCCCAGAGGACTTGTTCGCCTCGGCCTTGGCCGGCTTGTCGCCGTCGGCGTCGACAAAGTGCTCCTCGCCGTCGTCCTCGGGCTCGATAAGCATGCGCCGCAACCCCGGCATGGTGTTGAACAGCTCGCCGAGGAGGTAAAGTGCGCCTGAGATGAAAGGCGGCTGGTGCAGCGTCAGCATCTGCAGGAGGCGCTTGACGAAAGCCATGACGCGCGGCAACGACGTGTCATGCTTGAGCGCCTTGAATAGAAGGTTGAGGTACATGGCTTGCTTGGAGGACATGAGAAGGCGAGAGTCAAACAGTGACTCATACAGTGTGCGGTAGAAGCGGTCGCTGACCGTCTGGCGAGACTTGGACACCTGGAAGATGAGCTGGAGCGCCTGGATCGAAGTGTTGAACGTGCCCGCGTGGCAGATCTTGAAGAGCGTCTCCATGTACCCCGAGAACAGGTCCTCGTCGAGCTTGGCGAACGGCAGCGCACGGTTGATACCGGTCAGAACGGCCGCGATGAGCTTGGCCGCGCCAGACTCGACAAGCTCCTCCTCCTCCTTGCGTCCACCCTTGGCCTTGGCACCCTTCCGACGTCCCTGCCACTTGCCGACCTTGCCGGTGATCTTCTCGCGCTCCTCGTCCTCGTCGACCGCGTCGCCGCGCTTCTCCTCGTCACCCAGGATCTCGCGGAACACCTCAAAGTATACCTCCACCAGGCGGCCAGCAACGTCGTTGTCCTTGCTCGTGAGGGTCATCTGGTTGAGAGTGATGAGGCCGTAGTACCGCCCGTGGTCGTTGACCTCCTTCTTCTCCTCCTTCTTCTTGGGCTCATCGTCGTCGAAACGCATATGCGCGCCCGAGGTAGCAGCGCCAGCGGGGCCCGTCAGTGTCGTCTTGAGGACGAGTGCCGACACCTCGCGGGCAACCACGGCCTTCATAGCCGGGTGGACCTGCAGCAGATGGAGGAGATGGTAGCTCGCCTTGGACGCAACGGCGCGGTCGTTGTCGCCGAGCTTGTTGACGCCGAGGCGGAGCAAGTTCTGCTCCTGCTCCGCGTTGCCCGAGAGCAGCTGGAAGACGACGTCGAGCGCCTTCATACGCACGTACGGCAGCTGGTCGTGGGTAAGCGCCTCCAGGATCTGGAGGAGGTTGAAGTACCACTTCTTGAGGAAGTCCTCGAACGTGAAAACGACCAGGTGCCGGTCCGTGACGTCGGGGTGGGCGAGAAGCGGCTGGTCGGCAAAGTATCTGGAGTCAGAGGCGCCCTTAGTAAGACTCACTTGAGCTTGCCTGCTGCCTTGCCACCGCCAGTCACCCACCAGTCGGCGAGCGCGCGCACCGAAGCCAGGCGCAAGTCACGCGCTCCACCGCCGGGTGCACCGTCACGCCATCCGGCCATGTTGCGGAGGCGCTCGAGCTCCGAGACACCGTGGATCGGGCTCTCGCGCACAATGAGAACCAAAGCGGACAGCTTGTCGTTGTGGGTACCACTCGAAAGGATCTGGGAGATGAACGCGGCGTCGCTGCTGCTGCCGACGCGCTGAGGCTTCGGGAGCTCCGAGAGCATACGCTCGCCGCGCTGGCGGTAGTTGTTGAGATTCTCGGGGGCTACGCGGCCCAGTGGCTTCTTGGGCGTCGAGAGTTCGGGCACGAGGTCGGCCCAGGTAGGCTCGGCGGGGACGGCCTGGTGTCAGCTCTGCCCAAAGAATGTTAACTCACCCTTCCACTGGTCGGCTCGGGGTCGGTTCTTTGAGGCGCGGCCTCGGGTGTAGGTTCTGGTGCAGTCTTGGGCTTTGGCTTGATCTCCTCCTCCCTGACGCCCTCGTCGCCGCTCTCCTCCGACTCGTCCTCCTCAGCCTCATCACTGTCATCGGACTCCTCCTCCTCCTCATCCTCATCCTCATCCTCATCCTCATCCTCATCCTCATCCTCATCCTCATCCTCATCCTCGTCCTCGTCCTCGCTCTCCTCCTCCTCCTCCTCCTCGGCCTTAGGTGCCGGCGCACCCGCATTCCCAAAGTCGAGGCCCTTCATGAAGTTGCCCAACGCTTTCCGGAGGTCGCCCTGTTGTCAGCTTCACATACCTATGCCAGCCAACTCACCTCATCCATAGCCGCGCCCTTGGCCGCGATCACATCGTCCCCGTCGTCGTTGTCCACGCCAGCGATGAGCTCGAGATCCTCATCGTCGCCGCCGAGGTCGGCCACAGCCTGCCGAAGCTCGTCGCTAATCCCCCCGCGTGCAGGCTTGGAACCCTCGAAAGGCTTGCGCGCCTTGGGTGCGCTGGGCCCGCTGGGCCCGCTCTTCTTGCCCTTGTTCTTGAACATGGTGTTAGTTGTGGTGGAGGTCAACAAGGTGATCTTCAGAAATTATGCAGTGGAGGCTTCAATCTCAAAATTAATTGCGTGGAATTCGGCGTATTCTGATATGACCCAAACGTCACCCGTGACGACCCACCGACAGGGTGAACATCGCTGTTACTGTTTCTGTTGCTGTTGCCATTTACATCCCTCATCACAACCACCCAACATGGTCCTTAACATTAGGCCCGTCGTCTCCCCCGGCATGGGTAAGCTGGGTTATGTGCCGAGAGCTGACATGCAGCGGGCTGCTGTACCGTTCTCTCGTTCTTCGGCGTCGTCATTCTCTCCGGTGCGTCTTCCTACACCTTCCTCGCCGTCACTCTCGTACTGACGTCCAGTGTTCGGATACTTCTTCAGCCACCGCGCATATGGTCTCACCAGTTCTCACGAGGATCCTGAGGACCCGGACTTTGTCGCCAAGCTCTGCTACACGTCCGCGATCGTGTATGCCGTGTTCATGGTGTTCTGTGGCTTGCAGGTGAGTGCCAATGTCTTCCCTTCAGGTCACGCCTCGACTCCACTCTGCACACTACCTGGCACCTACCCAAGGGCGCAGAAACTCGGATGTCGTAGCTCTGGCTGCTCCGCTAGCTATGCTCTCGAGCAGCCTTCCCTCCCCCACTCTCCCACGGCCGATGCTAACCGCAGCTTGGCGTGCATTCCCGCTACCCCAGAGGTGTGCAGCTGTAGAGATAGACAGATGGAGAAGGACCTGATATGTATTGTATTTGAAACCGAGGTGCCGCATGCATATCACCTCGGCGTTCATGTCCTCGGTGCAGTGAGCGAGGGGGTGGGCCATCGACGTCAGACGCATTTTGCTCCCGCTCAACCAAGCTGAATGTTGACATTCGCCGCTCAGAATAACGACTCGACATCCCATCATATACCCCACCACCTACTATGCCTGTCAAACGGACCGGAGGCGACCCATCCGGCGCACCCAAGCGGACACGCTTCGCCGAGCCGAAATCCGAGGCTGGGCCATCGAGGCGTGCGCGCTCGCCCGGCTCGGCGTCCAATGACGGAGTGGATGACCAGTTCCTCGAGGCTGACATCACCGAGACGAGTCGTAACGCAAAGAAGCGGGAGCGCGCAGCCCTTCGCGACCAGAGCGGCTATGGGTCTGACTCGTCCAACGACGAGGAGAGCGTGGTACCCAGTCGGCGACCAAAGGAGAAAGCCGACGACGACGACGTCGACATGTTCGGAGACGATGACGACGAAGGCAAGGGGAAGGACAAGGAGAAAGAAAAGGACAAGGAGTTCATGGACTTGCGCGACGTCGAGGGCCAGGAGGACTTGGACAACGGCGAGGGGAAGCGGTTCAAGCGAGCCGACGACGAGGACTCGGACTCGGAGGCGGAGGAGCCGGGGACCGGCTTAGACGGGTCGATGGGTGTCGAGATCACACCCTTCAACATGAAGAAGGAATTCGAGGAGGGACGGTTCACCGAGGGCGGTGAGACGTACGTCGAGAATGAGAAGGATCCGCACGAGCAACACGACCACTGGTTAGACGGGGCGGACAAGGACGCGATCAAGAAGGCGCGCCGGGCGCACCGCGAGCGCGAGAAGGTCGAGAGAGAGCGAGAGGCTCGCGAGACTGACCTCGCTGTTGGCGAGGGCAGCGAGGAGCGCGAGCACCAGCTCATGCGCGACGCTGTACATCTCATGGAACGTGGCGAGACTGTGCTTGAGGCACTCCAGCGGTTAGGCGGCGAGGCTGAGACCAAGCGCCGCAAGGAGGAGGTCGGGAAGAAGAAGAAGTCGTGGGCCGAGCGCCAGCGCGAGCGCAAGGCTGCCATGGCCATCGACACTGCCGGCCCCGAGCACGGCTCGCCATTCGGACGACTCACTGCCATAGTCTCCGGCCTCCAGGCCATTGGGCAGTTGGACGTGTATTCGCTCTCGCGCGAGGCGATTCAGCGCATGCTCCCGCGTGAGGAGACAGCACCGGCGGCTGCGCCAGCAAGACCGCCACCAGACAACCGCGCATTCCAGTACCGCTTCTCGCTCGCCTACCTTCGCACGCTTCCCGAGGACCAGCGGCCTGTCGAGCGCGAGGTGTTCGGTAAGCTGACACAATACACAAAGCTGACACCAGGCCCATTCAGCCTGCTTCAGCTGCGCGGGTGGAAGGCCACGGGCTTCTTCGGGGCCAACTGCGAGAACATCGAGGTGCACGTCGTCAACCCCGCCGAGGAGCAGCCGTGGGGCACGTGGGATGCAGTCGTGGAGAAGAAGTAGTCTATGCATATAACCTCTATTGGTCCTTGCGCGTTTCTGGTGGCGACGCGTCGTCGGCTGGGATCGTCATGTCCGTGTTGGGCATGTTCTCGGGGTTCGTTTGCACCGCCGTGGCCATCATGATGAACCTGATGTCAGTGCAAATGGCAGAACCATACGTACCAGACCATTGCAGCCCACAGGATGATCGACGTGATCAGGAGGGCCAGGACGTGCCAGTCCCAGTTAGTGATGGCCGCCAGGCCGACGAGAGTGATGGCCAGGAGGAAGAAGCAGACATTCATTGCTGGAGTCAGATGGCACGCGAGTTCAGCCCATCTGAAAAGTACTGACCCATGACGACAGCAGCGTTCGCTCCGGGCTTTATGTCAGCTTGCGAGGACACCTGGCTAGCTCACCTCAAAGATAGACTTGACGAGGAGGTCGGCGAACCCCGGCGCCTCTGTTGCCGGGGAAACCGCAAAGTCATTCTCAAGTGCGACATTCTTCTGTACCGGCGACGAAGACGTCGATGAACCCGATGGCGAGTTCGTTGTGACCATACTGACAAGGGCGATGCATAACACGTTCGGGTTTGTGGACTCTCGTCATCGCCGGATCGAAGATGAAGAACACGCACGACTCACGGACATGTCCGATCTCCGCCCACGTGTCATCAAAAGTTCAACTTTGAGTGATCGCCGATCTACACATTCTGTCACCACCTAGACCACCTTTCAACCCACAAAAGACGCCATGCCGTCCGCGCTCGCGAGCCAGCTCGCGAACATCGCGTCGCTCGATGCGGATCGCCTGACGTCCCGCACCGGAGCGCCATCCTCCAAATCCTACCTCTTCCCCATCGCCGTCGCGGCTGAACAAGACCTCGATGCCGTTCACGCCCTTGGCCTCTCCGGCTTCGAGGAGCTCCTCCAGCTCGACCCCGGAATGGAGGCGTTCGAGGACGAGCTGTTCTCCGACACAGCTCGTCGTACCGACCGCATGATCCTCAGCGCTGAAGAAAATGCCGCACTCAATGTGACGCTCGAACGCTGTCTCCGCCGTCTTGGGCGGTGGATCGGCATCATGGCCGGAGGCAAGTGCGTCGAGTGGCTGGTCCGTCGCTTCCGCGTACACGAGATGAACGCAGAAGCACTCCTCCAGACCTTCCTTCCCTACCATGACTCGCAGAACTTTGCGCGCATGCTCGCCATCCTCTCCCTTGCCCAGAGCTCGCCTTACCACGCCCCTTTCGCCCCACTCGTCAAGAAGGCCCAGCCAGTGCCCAGGGAGTACATCACCAACGCCGTGTCATCGGCACGCGACCCTAGCCTCCGCCTCCTCAGCAACCTCGTTGGGAGCGTCCAGGCCGCCCTCGAGGAAGGTGTCACCCACCGCGCCCTCCTCGCCTTCTGGAGCGCGACGCTCGTCGACCTCATCCAGCGTGCACGTACTGGCGCTGGCGGCCGCATGCCTGAGGGCGTCGTCAAGCTCTTCGTTGAGGCATTCGCCTTCCTCCTTTCTGCCCACAAGGCCGGCCCCGAGGTCAACGCTGCCGTGTATGCCCCGCTCGTGCTCCTCACCCGCACAGTCTACCTCGCCGAGGCGCCATTCACCGCCATCGCCGACGCTCTCCTCACACCATCCACAGGTGCGGACCCCGGTCAGCGCCTTCTCACAACGCTCGTCGTCCTGGACCAGCGCAAATCGTTCGCAGGCTTCAGCCACGGTGCCGCAGCGCACCTCACCTCCATCCCCCAGCTCGGCGGCCTGCTCATCGCCGCGATGGAGAAGTACGGCTTCGAGACCGCAATGCAGGCTGTCGTTAACGCGCTCGGTGACGACGTCGCCGAGTCCAAGGACGTCCTGACCACCCTCGTCGACCACACCGCCCTCCCGGTTTCCGTCGTCAACGTGCTGGCGGCTAAGCTTCTCGCCGCTTCGGCCGACCAGCACGAGACTGCGCGTGCGCTCCTCAGTGTTCTGAAGCAGCGCCACCCTCACATCATCGACAACGCCGTCCTAGAGGCTGGTGCTGTCGACCCTGCCCTTGTGCAGTGGTCCAGCGCCGAGACCGCCTTCGTCGACGTCCACTCTGCCGACGTCTCAGACCGCGTTAGTGGTGTTCGCGAGATGTACGCCGTGGCAGAGGCTGCGAACCTCACTGCCGCCAATGCTGCAGAGCTCCTCAAGGATGATGAGGACCTCAAGTCGGCGCAGACCGCGATCGTGGCCCGTCTACGCGATACCGAGCCTGCAGTCCTCGAGGCCGTCTACGCAAAGCCCGAGCTCCTCCTCGCCCTCCTCACGGGCCTGAGTTATGTTGACATCGTTGCGCCCACGTTCGCGGCGGTCAAGGCCGAGAGGGACGCGCTCAGCCTCCACCTCGCCTTCATTGGCGCCCACGTCACCAAGCCTGAGGACGAGCGCAAGGTGTTTGAGCAGCTTCTGCTCCCCAACCTCCTTTGCACGGAGGAGCGACGCGTCTTCGGACCCGAGCAGTGGCCCGCGGTTGTCAAGACGTGCCGCCTGCTCGACCGTGTCAAAGGAGATATTCCCCTCAACGTGTCAAAGGACGTGCTCGTCAAGTTCAACCAGGATCTTATCAAGAACCTCGCGGCGGCCATCGCGTCCAGCGGTGACATCGGAGCACGAGTCGACACCCTTGTCGCCACGCTCACCTCGGTCTCCCGCAACGCCCGTTTCCTGGCGGCCCTTACGCTCGCCCAGCTCGTAGCTAGCGCCGGCGGGTACCAGCACGTTGTGGCTGCGCGCTCGCTGGCTGCGCTCGAGACGTTCCTCGCTGGCCAGGCCCTGCGCGATGTCGAGGACATCGAGACGCCTCTCAGCGACAACCTCATCAAGGCAGTCGTCCACAAGCCCTCGGCGGGCAAGACGCAGCAGCGCGTCTACCTTGCGCTCCTGACTTCGGCTGTCGCAGTTCCTCCCTCGCCCAACATCCTTACCACTTGGCTCGGCGACGTCGACGCCTCGTCCCCAGAGGGCCAGACCCGCATCATCGCGCAGGCGCTCTACCGCTGGGCGAACAGCGCCAACCTTTCCACGGCCGTCGCAAAGCATCTTCTCCACTCGGTATTCACCCAGCTCGGTGAGGACGTTCTCGTCTTCCTTGCCTCCGTGTGGACGAACCCAGCGACCATCTCTGCACTCCGCATTGCGGCTCTCCGCCACGCTGAGGCGTTCGTCAGGGCGTACACCAGCGCCAAGTCTACCGACTTCCAGCTCATCATCCCCGCGATCCTCATCGCACTCCAGGACGAGGCCAAGCCCGTCCGCCAGGCGGCTGCCGCTCTTGTGCGCGCCATTTCGGCGACTCCCCAGTCGACTAACGCCGACATCTACGCGCTCGAGTCTATCTACGGCTCTCGCTCGGGCCTCACTCAGCTTCTCAAGCAGTCCGACCTCACCAAGTACCTGGAGACGATCACGTGTGCTCTTGACGAGATGGTGATTGACGCGGGCCGCCTCGCCCTTGTACAGGGTCAGCAGCTCGACCTGCAGAGCAAGAACGGCCGGAAGGACATGCTGTACCGCCGCGGCGTTGTCGACTGGCTCATGTCCCACGTTCTCGGTTGGCGTGCCGACAGCCCTCGTCGCGCACTCCTCTCCAGCCTCGACCGCGCCGTCAACATCTCGTGCCTTCAGGGGGCATTGCCTCTTCTCCAGCCGCTCCTCGACTCGAGCAACGACGAGGACAAGTGGCTCGCTAGCCTCCCGGCCACCCACCGCGCAGAGTACCTCGAGCTCGTATTCAACTCGTTCAACGCTCGCAGTGCCGCCGCGGTCACCAGCGAGGAGGGCGAGCCATGGAAGTTCCTCCTCGCTCTCGAGGACGAGTGCGCTGGTACTGGCCTCGAGATCCGCGCTCTGTCCCTGCAGCGCATGGCGGACGGGCTCTTCGCGGCCCTCCGCCCTACCCAGAAGGTCCAGTACATCGTCAAGCTCATCCAGTCCTTGCACGCGCTTCCCATCAACGACAAGTTCGCGTCGAAGGAGACTCTCGCCCAGCTGCCCCTCAGCACTGTCGAGGTCAGCAGCACCATCCAGGCGCTCCTGGAGCCACTCGAGGCGTCGCACCCTCGCAGCAAGAAAGTCAAGCACGACGATGCTGCCGACACGACCGAACAGGCGATCGCCGACCTCACCGTGTTCATCACCTCGCGCGACTGGAAGGACCTGCCCGGCGACGCCAACCTCGTCGCCGTGCTCATGGGTGTTCTCTCCGCAGTGCTGTCCAAGCGCCAGTCGATCAAGGAGGGTGTCGACTATCTCGAGCAGGAGGTGCTCGGTGCGACGCTTGCCCAGCTCGAGAAGATCCAGGATGCTGGCGAGATTATGCGCGCGCGCGTCGGCATCGAAGCGATCGTCAAGGTTATCCGCGCGTCATCGAACCCTCGCACCGCGCAGCGTGCCCTCCTCGTCGCGTCCGAGCTTGCGCGTCTCATCCCCGACTCTGTGCTCCACAACGTCATGCCCATCTTCACGTTCATGGGCAGCTCGGAGCTGCAGCGCGACGACGCGTACTCGTTCGGCGTGGTCGAAAAGACGGTCGAGCGTATCGTGCCTGTCATGACTGCGTCGCTCAAGGACAAGGCGGCCACCAAGCACGAGCTGTACACGCAGAGTCTCGCCTTCCTGTCGATCTTCACAGACATGGCCGGCCGCCTGCCCAAGCACCGCACCCTGCCGTTCTTCGTGCACCTGGTCAAGAGCCTCGGTGCCGACGACTTCCTCGCGCCAGTGTGCATGCTCCTTGCCACGCGCGGAAAGGTCGACGCCATCGAGCTGCCTCTTTCGCTGGCCGCTTCGTTCCCTGCTGCGGTTCGCACCGAGGCTCTCCTCGATATCATCAACGAGGCCACCAGCGCCACCGAGGACGAGGAGGAGGGGCCCACCTTCCTCCCTGTCGGAGAGCAGACGGCCTCGACCCTTCTCCTCCTGGCCGGCGGCTTTGCCCGTGGCCTCTTGGGCAAGGTGTGCCCGCAGGCGTCGCTCGAGAAGATCGTGCGCGAGCTCATTGCTCTTGCGCCCGAGCTCGACGACGACGAGGCCTCAGAGCACCTCGAGGCGGCACTTGGCAGCGTCATGCGCCTCCTCTCGGTCGACTCGTTCCTCGAGATCACGGCCCAGATTCTCGCAACCGACACCGAGGCTGACATCAACCGCTCGCTCGACCTCTTCAGCCAGCGCCTCGCCCTCATCAAGCCCGAGCTCCGCCAGCGCTCCAAGTCGATGGCGACGATCATCTCCAAGTCGGCGGGGCTCCTCGACGGTCCGAGCGGACAGCACGCCCTGCGCGCGCTCGAGCGCGTCGTCGCCACCGCTATCCCTTCGGAGGACTCGGCGCTCGCGGCTATCGTCAACCCCGTCGTCAAGGCTGCCCGCGCTGCCGACGCCGACGGTGCAGCCGGCATCCTCACTCTCCTCTCGGCTCACATCCGTCGCCTCGGCTCGCGCACCATCCCCTTCGTCCAGGCGATCCTCGACGCGTGCCTCTCGCTCATCGGCTCAACCGAGCCCCTCACCGCCGCTGCGGCGTTTGGCGCTCTCGCCGCCCTCGTCGAGACCGTCCCGACCTTTATCTCATCCAAGCAGCTCATCTCGCTTCTGGGCGCTGCTGCCGCCTACCGCGGCGCGGACGAGACCGCGTCGGCGACGCTCATCGCGGCGGCTGCCAAACGCGTGCCGACCAAGACTCTCATCCCCGTCGTCATGGACCTGTGGAAGGCGATCAAGGGCGGCGAAGCGGCACCGACCGAGGCTTTCTTCGCACTTCTCCGCCATGCCCTCCGCAACGCCGACCGCAAGGTCCTGCCCGGGCTCACCAAGCAGCTCTTTGCCTTCTTCCTC
Organism: Cutaneotrichosporon sp. HIS471; assembly: GCA_030864385.1. Taxonomy (NCBI): domain Eukaryota; kingdom Fungi; phylum Basidiomycota; class Tremellomycetes; order Trichosporonales; family Trichosporonaceae; genus Cutaneotrichosporon; species Cutaneotrichosporon sp. HIS471. The sequence continues at coordinate 1,775,568 of AP028240.1, read as the reverse complement.
GACGTGTTCGACCTGCGTCACCGCGCCGCCGCCAAGCTCGAGCTCGCCACTGTCGACCGCGTTGAGACGAGCGCCATCAACAGCTTCCTCGAGCTTGTCACCAAGCTCTCGGACGCGGCGTTCAAGCCTCTCTTCGTGCGGCTTTACGACTGGGCTGTCGTCGACCTCTCGGCCGGCGTGGCGGACTCGCATGTCATCGCCCGCCGCATCGTCCTCTTGCACGTCATGGATGGCCTGCTGGACCGTTTCCGTCACCTCCTTACCCCGTACATGGCCACATTGCTGCCGCTCGTCGACGAGCTCCTCGCGGCGTACAAGACCGGAGAGGTTGCCGACTACGGCCTGTGGGCGCTCCTCCTCTCGGTCCTCGCCAAGAGCATGGATGTCGACGATGGCGCGTACTGGACCGACGCCGGACTGCTCAAGCTCCTCCCGGCCGTCGTTGCCCAGCTCGCGCTTGCCGCTGACGAGCTCGCGGTCGCTGCGGCTGGCGCAGACTCGCCGCCTGCCAAGACTCTTGCGGCTTTGGCTGCTGCTACGACCTCGGAGACGACGCTCAAGAAGGTCAACGGCACTGTCTGCCTTGCCACCCGCGCCGACGAGCCCAAGGCCCGCATGGCCACCCTCCGCGCTCTGGACGCTATGTGGGAGCGCCACTCTGACGAGCTCATCCAGTTCGTGCCAGAGACCGTTGCCGAGTTCCTCGTCGAGCTCCTCGAGGACGAGAACCTCGAGGTTGAGGGCCTCGCCCGCAAGGTGCTCGCCCGTATTGAGGGCGTCACTGGCTCGCTCAAGGAATACCTCGAGTAAAAGGTCGGGCTCGGACCATCGAGCTCGCGCGGGCGTCACTGCCCGTTAGGAAACATCTGTACTATCATCAACTACACTACAACCATGCATGTAACAGCGTACAACAATGAGAGGTGAAAAGTGAAACAAGCTTGCTATGTCTACCAGCCACCGCCCCCGACACCGAGGCGGCGGTACTCTACAAGTTCGGCCTTGGTACTTGCGTCGAACTCATCCGTGTTGCGAGGCAAGCGCAGGCGGTACCAGTCGCCCGAGTGGGTGACGACGACGAGCTGGCGCTCACGATGGGTGCGGCGCAGGACGACTGTCGAGTGAGAGTCTGTACTGGCCTTGCGCCGGCGCATGGGCGGGACGGGAGAAGCACGACTCTGGGCCATTGGTGTTGAAGCGTTCGAGCGGCGGCCGCTACCGGTTGACGAGCGCCGCTCTAGTGCGAGGGCGGAGCTGACTGTCGCAGCGGTGGGTGTGTCAGAGCGTCCGGCGCGCGGCGTCGCCGTGCGCGTACTAGTCCCTTCCGAGCCGAACGAGTGTCGCTCTTCGCGCGAGCCCATAGTTAACGCGGCGCGCTTCGGTCTAAACGGCGTCGGGGCGCCGCCGCTAGTTGTGGGAGGTGGCTCGTCCTCGTTGTCCTCAACGTCGACTTCAATCCAGACCACGATGTAGTGTTCCGCCCATTCGCGCTCCTCGGGCTCCTTGTCGCCATCCTCGTTCAGCTTCATGCTTGGCAGACCCGCGGCGTCGACAGCGCTCCCGATTGTGCTGGCGAATGCGTGCGGATTCTTGCGCGGGAGGTAGTACTGTGCTATACTGGGCGCGGACGAGAAATAGTTGGGTAGGCTCTTGGACAGCGAGAGCGCTTTGCCAACCATGATGCCCAGCGTTGGTGGCGCCTTGGGTTTGATGGGGAGGTCGCCGCCGGCCCACACGTGCACAGTACCCTTGTCGCTCCAGCCCACAACGCGCCCGCCCTTGCGGCGGAGCGCGTCGCGACGGCGGTCACCGTCAAGCGGACGCAGGTCGATGGCGTCCTCGAACTGCAGTCCCCAGATCTCGGCGCGGTCGACGCCGCGTCGCAGCTCGCCGTCCTGCGCTCCTCTGGCTGTATCCCACACGCGCACAAGGGTGCCCCGTTCGCTGGCCGTCAGGAGATGTGCTCCCGACGCCGAGCACGCGAGCGCGGAGAGTGGGTGTGTGTGCGCGAGTAAGAATGGTGAGCGGAATGCGGCCGGGGGCGCATTGGCCCCTCCACAGGGAGGCAGGTTTATCAGGTGCACATGCCCGGCTTGGCGGCCTGGAAGAGCGAGGAGTGTTGCGCCTGGAGCGGTGGCGAGCGCGATAAGGCCAGCCTCATTGTCGGCCGTCTCCCACTCGCCGAGCTTGGTGAGCTTGAACCCGCTCTCCAGGGAGTACTCGTAAGCGATCGCACGCCTGAGCAATACGACGACGACGGTGCGGTGTCGCACAGCGATGCCGCGCACACGCTCGCTGCCGTCAGCTTTCCAAGAGTCTCTAGCTCACCTGAACTCGAGGTCCGCGACCGCTGCCCCGCGCACGTCATGGTACAGCACAACCTTGTTTGGCGGGAAGAGCGGGTCTGACCCGCCACCCTGGAGGGCCAGCAGCGGCGAGCCGGGTAGTGGTACGGCGCGCGCCAACATGCCGGGAAGTGCTGGGGTCAGAATAAACTATGGACGCGCTCACATTTACGCCGCAGCAGGCCGAGGGGGAAGGTGCGCCAGACCTCATAGCCAGTCTCGGTGGCGACGGCGAAGACCTTACCGTCGTGCCCGAAGGCGATGCCAAGGATGGGTGCAGGACGAAGTGTCGAGACGGAATAGCGCCCGAGCTGCATGATGGGTTATCACCCTGCGGAGCGTGGGCCCAGGTGGCAAGAGATGGGGGATGGTTGGATTGTGTGTGGATGAGGTGAAGGCTGGTGGCAACGCGTTACGGTAGTCACGGGGCAAGGCGAGTTGCTAACCAGTGCTACCACGGCCAATTCCGAGACGTTGTGGGTATGCGCTGCGTGTACTGGTCGGTGGAGCACAGCGATAGAGAGGTGTGTGTGGTACGATCAAGAGATGAGATGGGATGCAAGCTTGCGAGCATGTGTGTTGACCTGATCGACGCCGGAACCAGTTTGCAAACAGATGGTGGCAAGTGGAGGCGGGGGGGTTCGATCGATCGATTTGCCACCCATTCAATAATCTATCGAGCGCACTAAATCTGCGGGGACGTTGCTATTTCCTGTTTCAAACGCCTTGATTCTTCACTGAACACATTCAGACCTCGATGTTTCGACATCCGAACTCACTCTGGCCACGCGTCACGTGGGACCCGAGTCATACTGATCTGTAAACAAAAGGGAGCAAAAAGCAATGTACTATCGCGAGGTAGTCTCGATCTACCGACCTCAAGGTATCAATGAGAAACTCTCATATGAGCCTTGCGCTCTTCCACTAAGCTATCGCGATTATATTACTGATGACTGAGATGTTTGCGTGGCGTTTAAAGTAGATGTCCTCTCTATTTTAAATGGAGGCTCAAGTTTTGATTGACTCTGGAGACGTCAGTCGGGCACAATGTAGATTTAGCAGAGACGTGGGAGCTCGCCACGAGTTCGCTGCGCTCTGAATGAGTGTCGGAGCTACATACAGTATCCACATCCTCTTCTCATTCTCGCAATCTACTGGCACGCGTACCTAGGGCTTAGTACCGGACGGCGACCAAGTCCCAAGAAGACGCTTGTCACCTGACGAAGAGTTGTGGGAAATCGCTCCTTACGTCGCTCAGTACCATCTCCTAGTATCGGAAGCCCCAACAAAAAGGGCGCAAATCTACTCCACCAACATTCGTTCTGCGGCCTTTTTCAATGTCTCCGGCGCACCAGCAACTTCACTAGGAATCCACACTCTAGTCCTATACTTACGGGAGACGCAAAGCGCCATATCCAAAACTCACGTCTCCGGATCACTCTCCCTCCTCCTCCTCCGCTCCCTCGACTTCCTGACGGTACGCTCGCCAGATCACCAAGTCCCTCCTGCAAATATCTGTTATTGTCTGATTTTGACGTTTTTAGGTGAACCTGGCTAGTTCGTAGCTCCGTGTTCCCCTATTTCCTCCTCCGATTTCGCACTTCTCATTGATGGTGGCATCGGGATTCGAGCTGATGAGACGTCTACCTTGACCAAACCTCCGATAAGTAATGCCAGCCGCAGTGATCCGTCTCGCCGGAGTAATGTCAACAGTCGGGGTGATTGGTAGACCGGATGTTCTCCGATGCGCAAAGGAATTGTCGTAGTCGAGCATACGTGGAGTGGATCCGACGAGTGTTGAATCAGGTCTTACGCCTTGTCACGGCTGAGTTGAGAATCTTGGCGTCTTGGTAGAAGGCGAAGAGCCCTATCATCCAGGTGGAATACGAGGAGACGGCCCTGTACAACCACCCCAGAGTCCACCAGGCGGGATCATGATTCCCTCCAACAGCGTATCCCATCGTTTCATCAGCTTGTCGCCACACCATAGCCGCAGTGTGAGCCAACACGCTTGGTACAGCCTTCACTTTTCCCCTGGTTTGTCCTAGAAAAGTTCTGCCCACGTTACAGGGTCCATACATTTTCTCGTACTCAAGGTTACACGAAGAGCCACGCTTCCATGTCCCCATTGACCACAAACAGCAACCCCATAGCTCCTGTCGGTTGAGGACTCCGCCGTTATTTCCAGACAGCATATACGCAGTACAAGTGTTCAGGAAGAAGCCCCGCTATCCCAGAAGAATCGGGAGATCAGGCGCAGCGCCAGACCTCCCAAAAACAGTAGTGGCCGACCTCCACTTGCCCAACTCCCGATCCTCCCCGCACTTTGCCGACGTACCGCAGATTCACATTAAAACGCAAAAGTATAGGCAGAGGAATTGAATCCTCAATTGACTAGAGTGGGATTCGAACCCACGTCCGAAGACTGCGGATTTCCGAAGAAACCTGAACACAGCGCCTTAGACCACTCGGCCATCTAGCCTTGATGTTTGTGAGGTTGCCGATGGGAACATGTTCCGGCACAGGAGGGGTAGTTCACGGAGTATGATATTTTGAGAGGCGCCGTGTGTTTTGAGCACAAAGTGTGTGTGTATGGAAAACAAGCATAGAGCGGTATGAGGATAATGTGTGAGGAGCTGAAGCAGAAGGGGCTGCCTGAGTTGGGGCTCTTCTGTTCCATCAACGAGCCATCTCCACTCGCGACGCTTCCCTTCTACCGTTCCCACTATCAGCGAACGTACAGGTCGTTTTGGCGTCTCACGTCCTCAAATGTCTGTTCAACTCTTTGGTCTGTGACGTAAGGGGAAGAGGGAATAGTACTGATCCCTCGAAGTAGCAATATCACCGATCGAGGTTGAGCTCAGAAACCCCCTTCAGAGCGGGGCAACTTGGAACCCCAACGCTTCGCGTTCCACGCAGTCTTGGCCCCAGCCCCAGGCCTTATCTCAATTAAGTGGGAAAGTGGCGCCAATTGCCGACCTCAACCTCGAATCGATGGGCAGTCAACCCGTGCTTCTGGTCTTCTGGTGGAGCAGCATGCCGACCGTTTCGACTCAGCAAATCAAGGCATTCCTAATTACTATCCTCGATGTCAGCTGACCCCAGCGGACCACAGAGAGCGGACCATGGAGGGAGCACGTACCTTCATTCCCCATCGTGCCTGGTATGACGCTTGCGTCACGATGTCGGCAAGCAGCTAGCAAGCTCGCAAGCAGTCAGCCGCGGCTAACCGGACAGCGGAGTGCGATAACAATATCAGAATGTCAACGTGCTTTGGTGACTAGCCCTTGCTACCCGCGGAATTAGCCAGTCTCCAGCTCCAAGTGTGTCCAGCTGGACACAACAGTTTGTCCTGTGACAGGTCTTCTTTTCAATGTACGGTACATAGACCTGGCCGCACGGTTCGTCTGCATCCCACTGCCGAGGTAACAGTCTCACCCCTACCGCGTTAGGCCTCACTGTACGACGCACTCTGGCGGTTGCTGACGCGTAGATGGCGGTGCCGGTCCCGACTATAGAATCGCGAGCTGGCTTGGTCGACTCGGACACAATCCTGACGAGCTCGTATAGCCACCCACGCTCATCAGTTGCGAGTTCACCCACGCCTTCGGGGCTCAAGGCCTGTTTTGCAATCGCGCCATCTCTCCCCACGATTCCTCTCACCCTCTCTCATCCACGGCTCCTCCCAACACTCCCTGCGTCTCATCGCGCAGGTGTCACTCTTACCCGACGTAGTGGATATGTGGTCGGCTCTCTAGGCGGAGACGGGGAGGACTGGGGGAGCGTCGACACGGTGTGCCGCACCATTGCTGAGGACCAGGTGTGCAAGCTCCTCTTGCGGGAGCCCGAGACGGCGGGCGTGTGTGTAGGCTCCACGTTGCTCACAGTAAGGAGCCACGGTGAGTTGAAGGTGTTCCAGGGGTTTGAGCAATGGGTGTGTACGTACGAGCATGGGCACAAGGGGAGTGGTGACACGATTCGCCCGTGTCATTGGGAGGGTACGAGGAGATATCATTATACCGCGCTTGTCGAGACGAGTGTTGTGTAGGTCGTTGGACCTAACTGGAAGTACGTAAAACCACGCTCACTCGCTCGCTAGGGTTATGTACAGAGAAAATGCATTCAGTATCCAGTTCTACAATGAAAACGACATACACGCGATCTACATTCCAGCCACAAGATCACCGCCACATCTAATTGTACACCCGGAGCCACCCGGTCACGCCGGCGCGGCACACGAGGCAATGTGCCTCAGCCCTATCAGCCGGTGCGAGGGCGACGCGCCCGTCTCCGTCGAGCGACCGCGCGAGACCCCCATTCTCGCCAAATAGGACGTCGCGTCCACGCAGCTCGCCGCCCCGGAACCCCTCGGTTGGAGGCACGTACCCGCCGATACTCAGCCGCCGCGAGCCCGGTGATCCCTTGACTGCCCGTGTGAGTGCGACGTTGAACGGGATGCGGCCGAGAGTGCGTTCCTCGTCCCCGCGTTCACGGGCTGCCTGGTCGTCCTCGACTCGCTGGATGGCGCGGCTCTCGGTTGCACCCTTGTGCATGAACAGGGGCGCGCAGAGGTAGCAGAGGTTCAGGTGACAGCCTGGTGTCAGATCAGCAGGGGTAAGACTTACAGGGAAGAAGCACGGCTGAAGGCGTCCGCGCGAAGCATAGGAGACACAGAGGCGCCGAGCTGTCAGGAGCACAGTCGAGTGGGCGGCACGGCACGGAGGGGGAAGGCCTGCTGCTGAGCGACGAGGCCGGGGATACGGAGGACTCGCTGCCGGCCTGCATGGGTATCGCCTGGGCCTGTACCTCCCCGCGTCGCGTGCGCCGAATCGAATCGAGCTCTTGCCCGAGGTCCGAGAGGTTCAGGCTCATGGTGGGCGGTTTGGTCTTGTGCAGTCCAGGTGTGCGCACGCGTCTGTATGGTGGCGGCCGTCGCACGGATCGGCTAGAACTGTAATTGAGGATCAACACGTAGAGCAGAGGTAAGTGACAGAGTGAGGCTGCGACATTCCCAATGGTAGGGATGAGTGGGCCACAGTGGTCACATGGAGGGCGCGCTCCAGACGAACAGGTCGGTTACCTCCACCGGCTACTCCAGGCGCCGGACACTGGAGGAGGTGACATTGTTGCACGTAAATGCATCCGCATTATTGGAATGGACAGCAAAAGGAGTGTTAGGTCACGACGGGGGTCGAACCCGCGATCTCCTGATGACGAACTTGTTACGTAATCGTAGTCAGACGCGATGCCATTTCGCCACGCGACCCTAACTAGAAGTAATTGATATTCCTACGATCGTGCCATCGTATATATACCAGACCCATACTTTCCCTGTAAGGGGATGTCTCTCGAGCCTGATGGTTTTCTCTGAGAGCGACTTGCGCAATGTTTCTATCCTCTCTGACCTTCCTGCAGGCTAGGGCATGGGGCATTCCATGTATGTGTTCAGACGCCCCGCTACTCTCATGACGACGGGCCAGATCGCTCCTTTGCTTCCTATGCCCTTCAATCCCAGTGTACAGCAGGCCATGTGAAGAACGGAGCGCGATTCTTTGATCCGACAAAGAATCCACGACCATTTGGGTCAGCGTCCGCGCTAGCATATAGGCTCGCCTGCCACTGCCTGCGTCGTCCACATCCAACATGGTCGCGATCAGACGAGCATGCGTCGGGCTGCTTGGTGAGTGGTATTGGAGCGACGCCGACTGGCAGGTGCGCCCAAACGGCGCCTGGTGACGTCGACGACAACGGAGCTGGCGGGAGCGGGGTCGGGATGGAAGCCGGCAACGCTCGCAGATGCAGCGGCCTCGACAACGTCCCCCTCTCTCTTTAGCTCTAACGCTCCCACCATCAGCATCAAGAACCCCTCCTGTATCATCAACGCCCTCGCCGCCGTAAACCTCCCAGGCCCCACTCCCAACATCTTGGCCGATACCGCGACCGCGTCCCAGCCGCACCGCACCGAGGGCTTTCCATGGGGCCACTCCACCACGCGCCCCGGGGTCATCGCTGGCGCGACGGTCGGCAGTGTCCTAGGCGCAGCGATCATCGCCCTCGTTTACCTGTGTTACGCGCGGCGCATGGCATGGTGCTTGGTCCAGCAAGGTCCGAGGGCCCACACTCCTTTGGAGCGGTTCGAGACCGCAGAGCTGGGTCTGCCGGCCAGCGTTATTCCGCATTTCCACCCTTCTGCTGACGACCTCCACGAGTTAAACCCGATCGAGGCGAACGGCGAAAGCAGTGGCTACCAGCACACGTATCTCAACGTGCCGCCACATCTGCACGAGAGCCCCACTCCGCCTGGCACGCCGGAGACGCCCGCGACGTACACCACCTGCCGGTCGGACCCGTGGGCCATTCCCTGGGGCGAGCCTGCGCGAGCTTCAACACCTCCACCGCTCCGGCCAGAAGTGGACGAAAACGGTTCCGTCCTGCCTGTCGGACACGACGGCGCAGACAGCGTAACCAGACCCCCCAGTTACTCCCCAACCATTGTCGTCCCCCAGCCACAGTACTACACCACCACGCAGCGCCTTGGGTCGCGCTCTCTGTCCCTAAGTGACAAGGCAACCGAGCTGGGCCTCGAGAGCTCTGGACAACTCCAGTTAGCACACAAACGACTCTCTGTTCCCAGCACTCCGCTGGAGCGTTCAGTAGGCGAGCGCGCCCGGGTTCGGGCCCAGCCGTGATACGTTGACATAAGTAGTTCAGTTGGGACTCGGTTGCCTTTCTTGACGCGATATCCATTGTAGAAGTGTATGCTACGCCTTGCCCTTGGCAGCCAACGTACCAAAACGCGGGCTCCAGCCGCGCAATGTTCGTGGCACACGTGACCGCCAATCCCTACGCCTCATGACGTCGATGTCGACCCGTGACACCTCGCCTGGCCTATAGTCGACGCCTAGAAGAGGAAGATCTGGTCCTCGAGCTTCGAGACGGCACGGGGCGACGGGTACCCGATCTCCTTGAGGTGGCCCTTCATCGCCGTCATCATTGGGGGAGGGCCACAGAGGAGGATCTTGGAGCCCGATGCAACGCCGCCGTGATGCATGTGGTTCTTGATGATCTCCTTGGTGATGAAGCCCTGGCCACCCTGCCAGATGTCAGGGACCTTGTTGAGGACGTGGTAGACCTTGAGGCGACCGTTCGAAGTGGCGATGAGGTTGTTGAGCTCGTCGCGGAGGACTGATGTCAGCAGGTGCGCCATCAAGATGTGGGCAAGAAGGGTGGACTCGGTACGAGGATATCCGCAAAGCGCGGGCGCGGGGCAATGCGGGTTATCGAGAATTCAAGCCCGGAGCAGTCGGCCCCGGTTTACCCGCGCGCCGATCTGCCGATCCGCAATGCAACCGGTCGATCGGACCGAGATCCAAACGAAACCACAGTGCACAGATACTCACGAATGTCGTTCTCCTCAACGTTGGCGTACACGAGAGCCATCTCAGTCTTGTCGCTGGGGTCGGCAATGGAGGACTTGATAATCTGGAACATGGGAGTGAGACCGGTGCCGCCAGCGATCATGAGGAGGTGGGGCGAGAGGTCCTTGGAGTAGTTGAACTTGCCCTTGGGGCCGCGAACCTGGACAGAGTCGCCAATCTTGAGGCCGGCGAGGTACTTGGAGATGTTGCCCTGGGGGTAGGTCTACAGGTTTAGCCGGCGTCAAGTGGCAATGTACCGAGGTGTGCCTTTGGCCTCGGCAACCAGCTCGGTGTTTGAAGCCCGTTCACACAGGCCGCCAAGTGGTACTCACCTTGACCACGAGCTCAAAGTAGCCCTTGTCGTTGTCGAGGGTGGTAGGCGTGTAGCTGCGCATGACATTCTTGCCGCCAATGTTGGCCTGGATGGAGATGTGCTGGCCGATTGGGAGGCCGAGGCTGTCGGTCTCCTTGGGAAGGCCGAATCGGTACCTGTGTGTGAGCAGGTGTTCGGGGCACTTTGACAGGTGGGGGCACAGTTCGTACGCTGCAGAAGTTTGGAAGCTTCAGAGGCATGAAAGTGTGCTCGAGCAGCGACTCACCGAGCAGTGTTGTGGGTCAACTGCGTCTTCTTGACGAGCTTGAACTGGCGGAATTCAGTCGGGTGGAGAACCGGCTCGTCCGCCTTCTTGCCACCTGGAGTTAATGATACGTCCACGAAGAGTACGGAGCCAGTGGACCGAGGTCGGTGAGTTGCAGCTGGACGTACCGAGGAAGAGAATGGCGAGAAGGATGACGACAAGGGCAGCGCCGATCTCCTTGGCGTAAGGCTGAAGCTTTGTGATGATCTCCTCCATTGTAGGTGACGGTGACGGTAACGGTGACGGTTTGTGGCAAGGTTGGGCGTCAAGAAAAGGATGAACAGAAATTACAGCAAGGAAAGGTAAAGATAACAATGATAGACTGGGGTTTCCAAAGTGGGCCTGACACGTTCACACTCGGCACCTTCCTTTAACCCTTATACCTTTTAGAGCGGGGCCGGCCAAGTCTTAACTGGCCGACAAGCCGAGTACAATGGTTCAATCAGTTCTGTGGGGTGACAAGGGTTGACCGTGGGAGACTAGATGAGATTGTGGGGTCTCCAACCGGATCCGTTGTCAGCCACGTGCGAAGATCTCCGTTCAAAGTTGATCGAATTATAATCTATTAACAAAGCAGGCACAAGGGTTAGTAATGTTTGATAAAGCTAGTTAAAGCAAAGGATATCACACTACCGCCGTACCGCCGTAGTCCAGGACTGCGAGCTGCGAGGCTGGTCCCCTCCAGTCCTGACCTTCCGCATGGCTCACAACTTTAGCCCACCGTAAGATGATCATACACTTGGCATCTCACTCAACTCGTTGTCACTTGTTACTGCCCACTGTCCATTTGCTGTGACGCCCCGGTGAGGCTCCATCACCAGTGGTCGGCGCCAAGCCCCTCAGCCCACCATGTCGACAGCCGACCTAGGGACTGCGCATGCTGGTCCCTCGACATTGTCCCTCCGGCTCCCTTCCCCAGCCCCATCAGACCGGAAGAGCGTCTTGACGGAACGGGACACGGGTACCATCTACCCCGCTGATGAAACCAACAACTCTGTCGGCAACAGCTACGACACGGACAACTACGATGCAGAAAACTACGACGTTGAGCGGGTTACATGCAACTTGGAGGACCGTGCGCCATGGGCCAACTCCATCGGTCAGGTGAAGCGCAGTCTCCTCTCCCGTCCACGCATCTGGCGCGCAGTTAACGCCGTGAACTGGATCCTTGGGCCTACTGAGCCTCGAGAACCACCACCACCCACTGCGTTAGCGTTAACATGCGCTTGTACGGGGGGGAGGAAACGCGTCGTGGCCCCGCTCGACCCGATCGCAGTGCGGGCATCGAAACGCGGCAAGCTGAGACACTTCTACCTCCTCTATCTTGCGGTCTGGGCGGGGGGCTTTATCCTCCTCATCCGCGCAGCTTATTACCAGCCTGGCAGCCCGGAAGTTGTGTCATGTACGTCTGGGCTGTGGGAGGACTGGCCGCCCGATACGTGTGGGCTCGACATGACTGAGTGCGCGGCGATGCTCGAGGAGGGCACGTACCGCTGTCCGGGGGGATGTCAGCGTGTGAAGCTGGGTAACCCGCGTTGGGTGGGCGGCGAGGAGGTGAACAAGAAGCCTCTGGTCATTGGAGGTAATGGAGTTTACCGGTACGTTACTGTCTCATGATGGCGTGGTGACCGGCTGATTCCAGTGCCGACTCGTGGGTCTGCGCGGCCGGACTACACGCCGGCATCATCAGCCATACCTATGGCGGATGTCTGCGGGTCAAGCCCATGTCGTTCCCAAAAGGAAGTTGGAACTTTACGAGCTCTTCCGCGAACGGCCTCACGTCCGAATCGTTCGCGCCCCACTTCCCCGGCGCGTATACTCTCGAGCCAACCGGGTCATGGAGCAACTGCTTGGACTACCACTGGCCGATTACGGCGTACAATGTCGTCGCGCTCTTCGCCTTCACGACTTTCTTCGCGCCGCGCCCAGCGGTGCTCCTAACCACAATCCTTGTCATGGGGTACGCCCACGTTGTGCTGGTAAGCAACCCGCCAACCCGCCCGCCCCTCTGGAGCAGAGTTTTTGAGGGCGTTCCCACAGCCCTCCTAGCCGGCTTCTGGGCGTGGCACGTGTGCTTCCGTCGCACTCTTAATGGGTTTTACGCTGCCCAATTACCGGTCGAAGTCGCGCTGTGGCAGGGCGCGGGCCTCTGGATCGGCTTGGAAAGCAGCACGCTGTTCTCGCGCATCCCCATCTCGCGCCTCGGGTATGGGAGTCTGGGCGTGGACGGCACCATCGCCCTCATCGTCGTGGTGGTGGTCGTGACGGCCGTCGTGCTCGTCCAGGCTCTCTCGTTCCGCCGACTGGGGTTAGTGCGGTACTACCTGGCCAGATATCTATCTCTTGTGCCGATTCTTATCGTCCTCGCCAATCTCGGCCACGATTACTACCTCCGCCTGCACCACTACCTCCTATCCCTGGCTGGCTTGCCCGTCATGTCTCTCCCTAATAGAATTAGCCTGTTCGGCAGCGCGTTCTGCCTCGGCTTCTTCCTCGACGGCTCGGGGCGGTGGGGATGGGCCAGCATTGTCGAGGGCGGGTGGAGCCTCCTCGGCGACGCCGCGTCTGGGGCCGACATGCCCCAAGTCTCCAGCGTTGTTGGACCCAACGGATACATTTCGTGGCCCGCCATCAACGCCACGCTCGTTGCGCAGGGCATCCTCAGCGTCGGAATCCTCTTCGACGACGTCCTCAAACGTTCCAACTTTACGGGCACCAACTTCTCCATCACGGATGGCACAACAGACCGCTCGGTAGACCATTATTTCCGTATGGCGTACATCGCCAACGGAACGAGCCTCGACTACACTGACCCGTTGACTTGGTATGCGTCAAACGAGTCGTGGTCGACGGTCAAACCTAGCGACTAATCTCACAGGCGTCTAGATATACAGATCGCCCATGTTGTAACATCAGGCTAGACACTTTTGGCCGGAATTTGGATGTACTTACACCACACGTCGCCTGTAACGCATCTATGACAAATCTACTGCTAGACCATGCATATGAACTCTACACTCTGTCGTTCTAGTCCTCAAACTCCCACTCAAACGCGGCGGGCATCTCGCCGTCCCAGTCCATGTCCCCCTGCGCTGCGGCCGCCGCCGCAGGGACAGCAGCAGCCGCAGTAGTCGCCGTCGATGCGGCTGTTGGTGTCGGTTCGGGAGTGGCCTCCCACAGAGCCTTATCGAGCTCGATGTACTCGCCCTCCTCTGCGCTCTCACCCTCACGCGTGTCGTCCAGCAGAAGAATCTTTCCGCTCCAGTGCACGCGCGAGCGGCCGTCCGCCGCACGGCCGGCATCCCACGCCGCCCCGTCACCTACAGAGCGGAGTGGAACGTAACGGCCCTTCTTGGGCTGGATGGGGGTGGGCTTGGACGGAGTCGCGGCCTCGCCGCTCGATGCGCCGTTGGCAGCACTTGATGATGATGCGATAGGGTCGTACGGGCCGGTGATGTAAGGGAGTTGGGTGGGAGCCACACGCGTCATGTTGTTGACGATCGACTGTGGTGGCTCGGCAGTCTTCCGCTTCTCCTCCTTCGGCTTGGCGTCCTTCTCAGGTGCTGCGACGTCGTCCTTGTCGTCGGTGTCCATCGCGTCGCCACGCTCAGCCTTCTTCGACTTCGCACGTGCCTTCTCCTTGGCTGTCGTCGAAAGAATAGCAGTCTGAGCCTTCTTCTTCTCCTCCTTAGTCACGGGCTTGGCAGTGGTCGGGTACGCGAACATGCTCGGCTTGGCCCACGAGACAAAGTCGACCTTCGGGATGCGAAGCTGCGCGTCCACACCGATGATGGTCGTTGGGCTGAAGGTGAGACCCAGGAAGTGGGCCAAGGGGTACCAGTACCAGAACTGGCAGAAGAGAACCATGCCCACGATGGCCTTCATGTCAGGTGTGCCAGCTGGGGTGGCAAGGGAGATGGTCATGTTGCGGCCACCGGCGTCGATGATGCCCTGGGCAAGGGAGGCACCGAACCGCGCCAGAGGGTCCTCGCGCTTATCGGTGACAACCTTGTTGAAGAGCTCGCGGATCTCGCGGACCTTGGGCGACTGCGCTTCGGTCTGCTGAATGAGAACCATGGCAAGCGCCATGTAGGCACCCTGGCGCACAAAGTCGACGGGGTCCTTGGTCATGGGCTCGAGGAGCTCGATCGCAGAGTTCAGGCCGGTGCCCGCGCATGAGATGCCGAGGGCGAGGGTGGCCCCGTGGCGGACATGAGGGTTGTAGCTCTCGGAGAGGAGCTGGACAACGCGGGGGACCTGGGTGTAGTTGCGGAAGAGGACAAAGCCAAGGGCGATGACGGCAGCACGGCGGACGTCGTCGTTGACGTCCGAAACAGCAAAGTGAAGAAGCTGCTTGATGACCTTGTTGTCGCCAGTGCCGACGTACGCGAGCGCGTAGACGAACATGCCACCGTAGCGGAGGATAGCGTCCTGTCAGAGTTAGAATGACCTCGTATAAATAAACTCACGTTGCTGTTCGTGAACTTCTTAATCACGTCTGACGCGGCATGGCGCTTGCCGTACATGATGAGGGCGGTACCGATAGCAATACCGCGGACAATCTTCTCATGCTGCGTCTCGCTGGCGTATGAGATCATCTCGTCAAGCACGCGCTCATTGGGCTGGCCAAGCATGACGAGACCCATAGCGTAACCGGCAGCCTCCGACGAGGTCGCGTTGTCCTGGAAGAGCATGTTCTTGAGGTCGTCGTAGATGTCTGGTGTTAGTTACCGCTTCGGAAATTGACCTTACTCTCATCACCCGTGGCGAGGGCAGCAACACCAAGACCAAGGGCTGCGCCGTGCTGAACAATGGGATCGTTCACCTCGGACAGTCCCTTGCGGAGCTCCTCCTCGGCCCCCTCCTTCCGCCCCGTGTAGATCAGGCCAAGGGCGAAGAGCGCACCGCCCTCGGAGAACTTGGACGGCGCATCCCCTCCCGGAAGGTACGGCTTGACGACGCGCCTGCCGTTGACGTACGAGCCGCGGTGGATGAGACCAAGGGCAGCAGTGGTCGAGAACTTGGCCCAGTTGGACGCGCGACCGAGCCAGTCGAGGTTCTCGCGGAGGAAGCGATCGGAGGTGGTACCGCAGTTGGCAAAGGCGTTGGTAAAGGTGATGGCAGAGTGGTAGATCGAGTAGCGGTCCTCGAGGGACTCCTTGGTCACCTTGAGGATGCTCATGTCGGTCTGGTTGTTCTTCTTTAGGAAGTTGAGGTAGAGCTGGGCGACCTGGGACCCGTTGAGAATCTCGTTAAGCGCGTTTCGCTCCTCGTCGGTTCCCGAGTGCCCATCTGGTCCCCAGTACCGCTCGGCGAGGTGGCCACGCAGGCGCTCGAGGAAGTTCTGGGGCGCCATTTCGGACACGTCGAACGCAATCTGGTAGGCCTCCAGCCTTCCCTTTCGTCCGCCCTTCTCCAGCAGCGTGACCATGTCGTCGCCGCATGCGACAGCGTCGTCCAGTAACACCCAGATCTGCGTGATCGAGTAGTAGTCGGGTGGGGTGGAGAGCTTGAACAGCTTGAGTAAGACGGCGAGGAGCTCGCGGCGGAATGAGTCGGGCCACGCGTCGCTGCCACCTGCTCCGCCGACGGTCTCGGCAAGAATGTAGCGGAGAAGGTTCTCGTCATGTGTACCGGACGACGAGCGCGAATTCTGGTAGATGGCCTCGATGAGGTTGAGGCGGCGGAGTGACAGCGCGAGGCCGATAGCCTGCTATCAGCTACGTCTGTATTTAAACGGGCGGACTCACGAGCTTGGCACCATCGCTGGACCCTTGACGGATGACACCGTCAACAATCTCGTTCAGGCGCGTGTCGCTCTGCTTGTTCGAATCCATCTCGGAGATGGCGCGGTCGATGCAGCCGGCAATGATCGTCTCCTTGAACTCTCCATATGGCTCCTTCTCGAACGCAGCGGCGGCGCGGAGAGCAAACTCAACAGCCTCGTCGCGCTCGCCGAGGTAGAAGTAGACCTTGGAGCAGAGGAGCGCCGCGAGCGGCCTGCTCTCGGGTGCGAGCTCGGAGAACTGGGGGTCCGCGAGCGACTCGATGTAGGGCAGCTCTTCACTGATCTCTGCCCAGAACTGTGGGACGATGGTGAGGAGGTACTCGAGGGCGTAGATGCGGACGTCGCGGTCCTCATCCTTGAGCAGGGCGAGCGAGCCGGCTGGCGGATAAGCATGACTCAAACGCAGGAGTACTCACCAGCGCTGGTAGTGACTGTTGCCACGGTCATTGTGTCGTGGCTCCAGCTACTGTTTGTGGACGGGGTTTGGAAAGTGTAGAAAGTGGGATGGTAAGTGATTGTTGGGTGTGTTGCTGACCGTCACCACCTGCCATCCGTCGCCCTGCCAGAATGACGATGATACTCGCGCATGCGCGTCGAGGTGAGCCATCACCTCACCCAGGAATCAAGTCCACGTGGTTGAAACACCGCGCAATGTGGCGGTGGAGGTTGGCCGATGATTGCCACCCAAGATAGGTCGTGCCTGAGCTCGGAATCTTGACCAGGTTGAGCGTTGATCAACACAAGACAAGACACATCACAACTTTGCCCAAAGAGCAAGCAATGGGTACGTATCGTAGGCCACTGTAGGCCATGATCCTAACACCAGCTGACAGCAGGTCTCCTCACCATCATCCGGAAAAACAAGGCCAAGGCGCGCGAAATGCGCGTCCTCTTCCTGTAAGTCACTCTTCTGTACCTCTGCAGAGGCTGACGCGACCTTCCCTCCTCACCGACTCATGGGCTCACTACCTTCCTTTAAACCCTAGCGGCCTTGACAACGCTGGCAAGACTACGATCCTGAAGCGCATGTCCGGTGGCGACATCAGCTCCATCTCCCCAACCCTGGGCTTCAACATCCAGACCCTCATGCGCGGCGAGTACACGCTTAACATCTGTGAGTACAGCTTCGACTCTCGCAGGCCTAGCTGACATCAGGGGACGTTGGAGGCCAGCGTACGCTGCGGCCATACTGGCGCAACTACTTTGAGAGCACGGATGCGGTGGTGTGGGTGGTCGACAGCTCGGACGCACTTCGCATGGGTGACGGCGCAGAGGAGCTGCGGGCCTTACTGTCCGAAGAGGTATGTGCCTGGCCTGGAGGCGCATTGCCATCCACCACACTGGAGCAAGGTAGCTAATACCAGCGCCTCGCCGGAGCAACGCTTCTCGTCTTTGCCAACAAGCAGGACCTTGCGGGCTCCCTGAGCGTCGACCAGATTCGTCAGGTGAGCTGTTGTCGTTATCGTGAGCTGACATCAGGCGCTCGGGCTGGAGCAGATCGATTCGCACAAGTGGCGCATTGTACCGTGCAGTGCGATCTCGGGCGACGGCCTCGATAAGGGTATGGACTGGGTCGTCGGCGAGATCGCGGGTCGATTGTACTGGAGCGGACGCCGGGCAGCAACAGTCGCAACGGAATCGGTCGTGCGCCCACCCACCGTTTCCGCCTGAATCACCTGGGATTTCTGCCCAAATTTATAATGGCCATGTATGTACGACACGCGACTTGTTGCACTTGCTACTGCTTGCATTCACTAAAGCTGCGCCGAGAGGGTGAGGTACGGCTCCTCCCAGTCCTTGATGGGGCTGATGGTAATCTGCTCGCGCTTTTCAAGCTCCTTGAAGCTCTTCTCGGCGCGCATCTCGTCGTCGAAGCGCCGGATGTGATGGAACTTGCGGCTCAGCGCGTAGATAAACCCGTCCCAGCTCATGGTGGCGCAGAAGATATAGTCGACAATGGTGGGTCGGCTACCGGCGAGGTACTTGCGCTCCATGAGGAGGTGGTCGAGGACGCCGTACATCATCTTCAGGCGGTCGAGGGTGAGCAACCGAATACCGTGGGCGTACTGTGGGGCGCCGTCCTTGTCGGCATACATCCAGTCGCGGAGGGCGGGGAGGATGCTGTTGACGACAAAGACGAACGCCTCGTCGAACGCAGCGCGCTCGGCCAGCGGCGCATCAAGTGCCGGCTTGAGGCGGGCCTGCGGGTGCTCCTCGGCAAGGACGAGGGCACAAGCACCCGTCTCGGTGACCGTCACACTGGCACCGGTGGAGGGGTGCGCGACGAGGGTTGGCACTCGCCGCTTCCGGTTGATCTGACCATACTCCTCGGTCTTCTGATCACCCTGGGGAAGGTTGATTTCGGAGAAGTCGAACTTGATGCCCTGCATCTGCTCGAGGTGGATGAGGAGCCAGTGGATACCGGTCGATGCCGTGTTGGGACAACCGTAGAGAGTGTAGCTGGGTGCCATGGTGAGATGTAGGTGAGTGTGGTTGAGGTGATATGGGAGAAGGTCGGGTATCAAGTGGACTTGGCTGGCCGATGGTTCGGAGATGAGTGGGCACAAATGACGGCAAAGGGCCGAGGGCCGGAGAGCTGACTTCCCCGTGGGGTGGGTGACTACACTGGTCCGATACGGAGCATTCCATTTCCCATTTATTTATATGGAAACGACGCAAGCAAACAATATCCCATTTCTCTTTATATCCCATTCTCTTGTGTAAACATATCCCATCTCATCATATCCCATTCCCTTCTCTTTTTTCTCGACAAACTAACGACGATAACTTATAATCCCTTGTCTTCTTTAATCTCATCTCCCAGCGTTCTTTTCTCTTCCCTTTCCTGATCGGCCCCACTTGCCACCCGCCCACCATGTCCCACACTCCCATTCCCGAAGCCACCGAGGGCCGCGAGCACCGCGTCCTAGTCCTCGGAACGGGCGGTACGATCGCGTCTGAACGCACCGCAGAGGGCTTCAAGCCTCTAAACGAGAAGAAGGCTCGCGATGCCTTCTACCGCCGCATCGCACGTCACCCGCAGCTCAGCGATGCGGACGCCTGCAACGACTTTGACAACATCCCGGCGACCCTGGTCGGGCGAAACACACGCTACCCTCCCCTTCGTACGCCGGCGTTAGACGAGCTCGGCAACACGGTCGTTTACGAGATCCTCGACCTAGAGAACCACATGGACAGCAGCGAGATGACGCCCAAGGACTGGAACATTATCGCCTCGGTGCTGCACGAGAACTGGGACGCGTACGAGGGCTTCGTGGTTCTGAGCGGCACAGACACGCTCGCCTACACGGCCAGCGTGCTCACCTTCCTTTTCGTCGACGCGGGCAAGCCGATCACCGTGACGGGCGCCCAGATTCCGCTTCGTGAGGCGCGCAGCGACGGATGGTACAACCTCCTCGAGAGTCTGATTGTTGCGGGATGCCTGCCGTACGCGGGCGTCGGCGTGTGCTTCAACCACGAGGT
Organism: Cutaneotrichosporon sp. HIS471; assembly: GCA_030864385.1. Taxonomy (NCBI): domain Eukaryota; kingdom Fungi; phylum Basidiomycota; class Tremellomycetes; order Trichosporonales; family Trichosporonaceae; genus Cutaneotrichosporon; species Cutaneotrichosporon sp. HIS471. Next base: position 1,755,896 of record AP028240.1, on the reverse strand, counting down.
ACTGCAGGGATGCAGGTCCAACAAGTCGTCGCCCAACCTCCTGCACGCCTTTGAGACGCCCTCTGTGCCGTCCTGGATCATGTTGAACGTCCGAATCAGTGAGTTGACCCAAGACCTAGCTGACATCAGCCGCCCTTCCCAACCTCGCAAAGCGCAGCGCCAATCCCCCGCCCCCGCTTATCACCCTGCAGGAGGCACCGAGCGTCCTCTCGTGCGCCATCTACCCCGGCATCACGGGGAACATCCTCGCGGCCCAGATCCACAGCATGCCCACGTGCAAGGCCGTCATCATCTCGGCGTTCGGCAGCGGTAACCTCCCTATCAAGGAGGAGAGCGGCGTGTTGCAGGCCCTCGAGGCGACTGTCAAGCGCAAGATCCTCGTCGTAGTCGTGTCCAGCTGTAAGTCTCAAAGAGGCGTGCTGTTGTCGCGCTATACTGCACAAAGGGAAGCTCACACCAGGCCACATTCCAAACATTTACCCTCTGTACGCCCTCGGCGTACGGTTGCTCAGCATCGGCGTGCTCCCGGGCTTTGACATGACACACGAGGCGGCGTTCGCCAAGCTGTCGTGGCTTGTGTCGCGCCCCGAACTGAGCTTCGAGGAGCGGCAGCACGTGTTCCAGACCCCTATCGCGGGAGAGATTACTGGATAAAGCTCGTTTCTGTTGAGGGCGGGCGTCAATGACTTAATGGATAGACACTGTAGCGCTTCCTGGATTGGTCGGGCTGGATGGAGCGCTCTCGCTCACAGCATAATGCATCTCGTACATGGTATCGGGTGTCTACATTGCGCCACGCCTCGCGCCCACTCGCTGACATAGTTAACTGCAATCCTCTACTTCTTCTTGCGTGTCACCTCGTCAGGCTTGACCATGTGCAGCATGATCTTGGTCGCGCCGGCACTGGCGGGCGGCACACCGCCGTGACCCTTGGACCAGTCGTACGACATCGAGTACGCCAGGATGTCGCACGTGTGGTTGAACGCAGAGGACACGATCGGCATGCCCCACACTGGCGGCCGCGCATCGGTGTCGCCGTTGTTCAGGTCCTTGGCCGAGAACACTGGAGTCAGTCCACTGACAACTTTTATAACTCACTTTTGAGCTTTGTGCGAGCAACACCGTCCCAGAAGATGATCGAGCCGTCCCCACCTCCAGTGCAGAACGTGCCCTGGAGCTTGTGGAACGTGATCGTGTTGATAGCGAAGACGTTCTGTGACCCAGTCGTCGCGAGTGCTCCCATGGTCCCCGCTGGAATGTCGACACGGTGGCACTTGAATGAGAAGCTCTTCCTGGTTGTGTCAGCTCCACGCCGGAATAATGTCAGCTTGTGGCAACTCACTTTTCGTCGCTCGTGTGCGTGTACTGGAAGCCGACGCGTCCCTCGATACTGCCAATGGCATAGCCGTTCTCGCCCGTCACAGACTGTGGGAAGCAGGCAATGGCGCGTGTTTGCCACTTGAGTGGAGACTCGACCTGGCGGTACTTGGTGAACGGGTTCGAGAGGTCGTAGATGTGCACCTGGCGGTCGGCGGTACCAGCGACGACAATCTTGTCTGTGGCATCCATGGCGTACGCGCGGTCACTCAGATCTTGCACGTTCATGGGGTTGGACGAGCGCAAGTCCCAGTACTGTCATCAGCAAACTCCGCCAGAACGCGAGCTCACCTTCAGCTTCTTGTCCCAGCCGGCGGTGACGAGCACTTGCTGCCCGTTGACCTCGACGTATCGCACGCACTTGATGGGAGCGTCGTGCGCAGCCACCTGCTGTTTCTGCATCGACGTCATGTCAAACATCTGCACGGCGTTGTCGCAGCCGGCCGAGAAGAGATGGGAGCCGTTCTGAAGGTCAGCAACGTCGGTGAGGCAACAAGTACCTTGGTCCAGCAGAGGTCGAGCACTGGTGCTTCATGGCTGTACATATGCTTGGGCTCGTTCTGCCCCTGATTCGAGACATTGTACAACCGCACCTGCTGTCAGTTGATAACGGGTGATTGTCATCTCACGTTGTTGTCCCAGCTGGCGACGGCAAGCACGTCCTGCGTTGGGGAGAAGTCGATCTTGGAGACCGAGTCGGAAGGGGGTTGGAGCAGCTCGATGTCTTTCGAGCCGACGCGGAACGATGAGCCCATCATCTTGGGCGGAGGGTGGCGTGGGGAAGCGGCGAGATGATGGAGGCTGCAGAGGTAGGGGAGATTCGGCGGGGCCTGGCGCGCGCTCTACCTGCAGAGATAGATGTGTCGGAAAACAATGTCGCCAAGGACTTTCAAGCGGGTGGGGCGGGTGTAGATGTAAGGATGTCAGATGTGAAGAGTAGGCAAAGGTGTGGATGTGATCAAATGTGTCTTGTTCTTTACTAAGTGTTGTGTGGCGACTGATGATCCAACAGAAACAATGCGCCTCTATACCGTGGGAGAGTTGGAGGTGAAATCGACCGTGGGAATGTTGTGATAGCATTTCAAGAAAGTTGGTGCGCGGAATCGTCTGGTGCTCGAACTCAGGTGCAACGATCATCCACGTCTTACCAAGCACTTGTTCATCACCATCACCATCACAGTCAACATGGACATCACAGAGCTCTTCGAGTTCCTCTCGAGCCCCAACCCCCAGGCGCGCCACATTGCGCTCAAGAACATTGTCGGGCACACGCCAAAGAACGACCCGAAGCGGAGTGTCTTCATCCCGTCCTCGTTTGCGGCTCTCCCGGGAGAGTCTGAGGGCCTCAAGCGCAAGGAGGGTGCTGAGGCCGACGACGTCAAGGTCAAGTGCCTCCACGACCTCGCCAACCTGTGCCGCGACCAGGGTGCCATCGCACACGATGCGATCTCGGCCCTCGTCAACCTGTCGGACAACCTGGCCGTTGCGCGCCAGCTCGCCACCGAGCCATTCCTCATCTGGCTCGTGTCGTACACTGCCGTGAGCTAGGTCGTCTAGTAAAGCTGACACCAGAACACGACGTCTCCCCTCTCCCCCCTGACCGCGATGCTGCTGTCCAACCTGACCTCGCACCCCGGCCTCGTGCCCATGCTCGCCAACCTTACCATCCCCATCGTCGGCCTCCCCAAGGCCAAGGCATACCCACCATGGTTCCTTCCCGCAGCTGCCTCTGCCTCATCCACCGTCCACCCCGAGTACCGCGACCCCCAGTTCTCCGCCAACGAGGAGGCTGGACAGGAGCCTGAGCGCGAGGTCGAGGCCGTGCGTGCCCTCGTCCAGGCGTTCGAGGACGGCGCGAGCGACGGCGTTAAGGAGGGCAAGGGGAAGCGCAAGGGCGAGGTCCACTTCCTCGCATCGGTGTTCGCCAACCTGTCCATGGTGAGGTTAAAGGCGTTCTCAAGCTGACAACAGGTCCCGGCGACCCGCCATCTCCTCCTCACACCTCAGCCCGCGTTCCCTGCTCCATCATCGACAACGACACCTGACGACGAGCCGCTGCTTGCCAAGATTGTCGTGTACACCGAGCACCCGGACACGATCCGCCGCGGTGGTGCGCTCGGGTGTATCAAGAACTGTGCGATGGACCGGGCGTCCCATGCGTGGCTCCTGGCGAGTGAGCACGACCGCGTCCGCCTCCCTTCAGACACCTCGCGGACCGTCCGTGGCGTCGATGTCCTTCCATGGGTGTTGGCTCCGCTCATGGGTCCCGAGGAGTACGACATGGACGTGAGTGCCAGCTATGTTGGATGGAGTAAGCTGACAAACAGGAGATGGAGAAGCTCCCCGAGATCCTCCAGTTCCTACCTCCTACAAAGACAAGGGAACAGGACCCCGTGCTGCGGATGATGTGTGCAGAGATTCTTTTGTTGCTCTCGACCAGTGAGTACACATGCATTAGCCGAGGGCACCACTGACCCCAGCCTTCACGGGGCGGAGGGCTCTCCGCGACCGCGGGACATACTTTGTCGTGCGTGAGGCGCACAAGAACGAGGCCGACCAGCAAATCAAGGACGCCATCGAGCGCCTCGTGGGCCTGCTACAGGGAGATGAGGGCCGCGAGACTCGTGCAGACGAGATCCAACACCTTGTTTCGAGGGGGGCTGACGACGAGACGGATGTCGTAGAGGTCTAAGTCGACAAGGTTGTGGACCTGTGGCCGCGACTCTGGGACGACTCACGTCTCGGAAGCGGACTGGGCCTGATCCGCTCCCATGGATGTGGGCTGGTGTGGGCCTGTGGATTTTGGGCGCGAGTACGCGTCAGAAAACCACTCCCAAAACGCATCAAAACGTACCTCGTGCCGCGAGATTTGTCCTTTTCGAGGACGTTTTGGGCCTGGTGCCTATGCATAGCCGTTAGAGTTTTATGGCGTCCCAGTGCTGTGGCCAGCGCGTCGATTAGGCTTGGTACCTCTCCCAAAATCGTCAACGGGAGAAGGTGGGGAAGGAAGCCAGACTGCTTGTTCTGCAAGATCCAGAACGCATCGATGTGCGTTCCCAAGCTCCAAGCTCCAGGCTCCAGGCTCCAACCTCCTCCAAGCTCAAATCTTCAGACTCTCTCTCTGTGTAATAATTGTCAGTGTGCGTCTTTGGGTCTTTGTGTTGCCCAAGTGCCTGGCCCGGACGACGAGTGGGGTGCACATTCCATCGCACATTCCACCATGCTCTCGTCATCTCTAACAATAGTTACCAAAAAGTGTCCTAATTATTTCCCGTCCATCCTGTGTCGACGTCGAGGTGGAGGTCGGAGTAGGGGACAAGGGGGAGGGGAGCCCGGCACGGTTTCATCTCACTCCACTGTGGAAGACGATTGTTAATAAAGCGTGGGAGCTGGAATTGGAGCTGTGATTTGTGGCCCTGATCGCCAACGGTGATTGAGGCTGATTTATTCTCTTTGACTCTGACTTCTGACTTTGACTCCGAGGGTCGAGGGGGAGGGATGTAACGGCGACGGGATTCCGAGAGGGTGGAGAATGATACTTTGATACTGGCGGGTGTGTCCGAGCCCGAAACACGAGGCCGAAACGTTTCATAATGGCCGCCTAGCAACAGCCGCGATCCCACTCCACCATTCTCCGGATCAGCTGATTTGGTCGTGTGAGGTGCCAACGTAGGATGAGACGTCGCGCGAAAGTGATGTATCGGATGGAGAGAGGCAGGACGAGGCGATTCCTATTGGTGGTGGAGCATTCATACATCTCCTCCACAGCTTGCCGGATCGGATCGGATTCACTCCTACCCATGTCTGCATCGGTTTACCAGCGAGCGATGATAACTATCCTTAGTCGCTAGTCGCACTTGGCCGACCAGCCTCTGGAAACGGTTTGGGTTGGTCATCCATCCTCCGAGCCCCTTCATTGATAGGGGACTAGGGCTTACCATTCAGAGTTATTCGCGACCGCATTTCAGTGGAGCATCTTTTTCCTTGGACTGGGTTCTCAACGCCTAACGCCCCTCGGCCCTCATGGTTGATTCTCAATCGCAGGAGAGACCGTCGCATACGTCGCGCTACGAGAACACCAGTTTAGCGGGCCCTACATCACGCCAAATCCCTGGTGCCGCGACTTTCCATGTGACGCGTGCAGATTTCGCGTTGGTGGGCTTCTAGATGTGGCTTTCCGAGCGCGGGGAGGCGCATTTCGTTTTAAGCCTTTTTTTGTTCAGAGCGACCTTCTTGTACGGCGTCCAATTCAGTTTGGTGGCGCAGGCGATCTGAAAATCAGCCGCCAAACCGTTTTCGGGTCTCGGGGATGTGATAGGGGTCGTTGAGATTGGGTTGGGGGGGTGCACCATTGTTCTTGCCACAACCCCGTCCCTACGCCAACTCGGCACCACGTACATCCTCGGGCCTTGTTAGCCTAGTTTTAGAGATGTATGCATGCAATGAGTTGGTGTCTACTCTAGCCCCGTAGGGCGTTCAGTGATGGGAATACGAGTCAGTGGCACTGGCACTACACTTCGCGCGTGGCGTCTTGGGACACAGGAATAGGCTGAGGGACAAGGCCATTGCCGGTTGACACCGGCTTGCCGTCGAGCGCCTTGTCGAGCGCCTCCTGTTGCTCCGCCTTGGTACGAAGCGCGCTACCCGACTCGCCGGGCCGGCTGAGCTTCTCGCCGCGCAGCACCTGCTTGACCTCGTCCAGATTGAGCGTCTCATACTCGACGAGAGCGGCAGCAAGAGTGTGAAGCTCGTTCTCGCGCGTCTTGAGGAGGTGGCGCACGCGGGTCATACCGTCGTCCAGGAAACTGCGGTCAGCGGTGCTGGGGCGAGTTACTCACGTCTTGATCTCGCTCTCGATCAGGTCCTTGGTCTGGTCCGAAAGGAAGCGCGACTGGTCGTCGCCGTGCGCAACCAGACCAATCTTGTCGCTGTAGCCAAATGTCCGGACCATGCGAGTCGCGACGTTGGTGGCATTCACCAGGTCGCTCGAGCAACCCGACGTGGTGCCGTCCTCACCGTAGATGAGCTCCTCGGCAGCGCGACCGCCCAGGGCAACGTCAATCATTGCAAGGTACTCCTTGCGGTTGCGCGAGTCTGTTGTCAGCTACCGACTGGCGCATTTCACAGGAAACAAACTCACCCTTGTCCATCTCGGGAAGGAGGAACGTGATTCCGAGCGCACGTCCGCGGGGCATGATCGTGACCTTGTGCAGTGGGTCCGCGCCAGGGGTGTGGAGTGCAACGAGCGCGTGTCCACCCTCGTGGTACGCAGTGGCCTTCTTGGCCTCCTCGGTGACAAAGTGCGAGCGGCGCTCGGCGCCCATGCGTATGCGGTCTGGGCGTTAGTTATTTCCGAGGTATGCGTGACTGCCAAGCAATGTTCGCCGCGCATGTCATGTCATGGTGACAAGTAGTGACAATTGTAACGAGCGCCGAGGCCTAGGCACAGGCCTTGCGTGAGGTCGGCGTGACCCGCGGTTAATTGAGTATCGTACTTCTCCAACGGAGAGACGCTAGTCGTGACCACTGCCACCACCAGTCACCGCCGTCACCGCCGGCCGCCGATGACGCGCAGTCACTGCTCAACCAAGCAGTGACCGATGTGACATACTGACGCGCTCGGAACCAACAGTCGATCCGCGATGCACGCTGCAAAACTCACCCTTGGCCCACTCAAAGTCGTCGAGGGTCACAGCCTGGCCGTTGTGACGCGCAGCCTTGACCGCAGCCTGGTTGACGAGGTTGGAGAGGTCCGCACCGCTCATACCGGGGGTACCGCGAGCAATGACAGCAGGGTCAACGTTCGGCGCGAGCTTGATGTTGTTCATGTGGTGGCGGAGGATCTCGATACGCCCGCGTACGTCGGGGAGGGGAACGACAACATGGCGGTCGAAACGACCAGGACGGGTGAGGGCCTTATCAAGAGACTGAGGGAAGTTGGTAGCAGCAATTATGATGACACCCTCGCTCTGCTCGAAACCGTCAAGCTCGACGAGGAGCTGGTTGAGAGTCTGCTTCATGTAGTGCTGGTCCTTGGAGGAGCGCTTCGAGCCAATCGCGTCGAGCTCGTCAATGAACACGATGGCCGGCGCCTTCTTGCGGGCAGCCGCGAAGAGCTCGCGTACGCGCTTGGCTGGACGTTAGCACTTGACAGAGCACAAAATACTCACCGCCAACACCAACAAACATCTCGTCAAACGACGAGCCAGAAGCGAAAAGGAAGGGAACCTCGGCCTCGCCGGCGACGGCGCGAGCCAGCATCGTCTTACCCGTACCGGGCGGGCCAGTAAGCAGGACACCCTTGGGAAGCTTGCCGCCGAGGGTCGAGAACTTCTCGGGGTTCTTGAGGAACTCGACAATCTCCTGGAGCTCCTGCTTAGCCTCTTCGACACCGTGGACGTCGGCGAACTTGACAGCCTTACCCTCCTCTGGCTCGAACTCGGCGGGGCCGGGCCCGGCCTTGAGCAAGCCAGTGTTCTCCATGACCATCGAGATGATGGTGAAGATGACGAAACCCCAGAAGAGCAGGCCGAGGAGGTACCGGAGGATGCGCCATGTGTTGGTCTGGGGCGAGTTGGGGGCGAGCTGGACATAGATAGGCTGGAGCGGTGAGCCGGGGCCGGTCGTGGCACCCGTGACCGCACCTGTGGGCGGGGGAGGTGGCGGCGGAGGCGGAGGGTATGAACCAGTTGACGGAGGAGCGGACGGGGTGGCAGAAGCATATGCCGGCGGCGGGTGGGTGGCAGCAGAAGAGGCAGCAGCGGAGGTGGAGGCGGCGGCACCGGCAGCGGCACCGGTGGCGCTGGTAACATGTCTCAAAACGTCGGAGGCAGAGGTCGCAGACGCGCCGATACGCTCATCGCGGTGGCGCGTGGCTGACGCGACCTCACCGAGGCGACCAGTGTACGCGAGAGCGTGCGAGTAGAGCTCGAACGCCTCGTTAGAGCGGAGGAGCGCATCAGAGCCCTCGGGCGAGCCAGGCTCAGCGAAGGCGACGGCCTCGTAATACTTGCACACTCCGTTGTTCTCGCCGCCCTCGGCGAGGGCGCGGAGCAGCGCGATCTGGGGCTTAGGGTCGGAGCTGGAGCGGGACTCAAGAGCGTCAGTCTCGAGGGCAGCAATGCGGCGTTGGAAGTCGGTGAGCGGCTGGCCGTCGATGGGGTGGGCCTGAGCGTTGGCAAGGTCTTGAGCAGTGATGTTCGGTACAGAGGAATCGGAGATGGGAGCGGCGGCGTCCTTGTCAGACTTGCGGGAGAAGAGGCCAGAGCGGAAAGACGAAGAAGACAACGGGCGGACGAGGCCGACGCGCACCAAGTGGGCTGCGTCGCGGCGACACAGGGCCCGCATGATGTCTAGCCCGGCGGGTCGGAGCGCCATTGTTCTAGCGCACGGGCTGACCAGAAGGAGAGTGATGAGTGGAAGGAAGGTGAGAGGTTGGGTTGTTGACAAGAGGTGAGCAAGTGATGATCATCCATACAAGACGCGTGTCCCTTCCCATTTCAATTCCTTTGGCTATACTGCAGGGTTATTCTCTCCATTTCACTAGACCTTTCTTGACCAGTTCGAACAATTTGCTTCCGTTAATACAACTTGGCCACCATAAGACCGTGAGACCATACCACTCAATCTTCTACTTTTACCTTGATCAAAGGAGAGACTGCTTGCATTGAATCTATATCTCGATATCTCGGGTAATTGTTCGCTCTTTACTACTCTACTTTAACCTGAATGATACATGGGAGCAAAGGTATCTCTATCTGAGGCGCGGCTTAGGCTACGCACCAACACCGGATTATCGGGCGAGCTAGTTGGAGACGCCTCAGCTACTTTAATGTGTGATGCGTCGTATTGATAGAACGGGTCAGGTGGTTTGCCGTCTTCTGTCGGAAATGCAGTCGGGGGCATGGCGCAGACATCGATCCGAGGGAAGACGACATGAGCTTGAGAGAAACGCTACAAATGACAGATTGGGAGGCGGTGCGCAGACTGATGCGGCTGTTGGGGGAAGGTGGGGAAACGTTGCCAAACTGACGGCGCGTCGCGTGCGATGGTGATAGCAGTAGACGCATTTTGGGGGTCGGCGCCAGAAAGGTTCGGTTTGAGTGAGGGGTGTGGTGATGTTGGAATGATGCTTGCGTGCGTGAAATGAAACCAATGCAAAATGTTGTGGAGAGGGGAATTCCGAGGGTGGAATGAATGGCCGATGACCTAGACAGACTAGCTGCTTAGCCGACGCACTGCCCGCTGCGGGATTGCGAGCGAGCTCGGGAGAGCATGGAGCGCTGGCCGCGCCTGGTACGCCGACGGTGGGGGCATGGCCTTACTGGCAGATGACCCGGAGGGTGCGATGTTCTCCTTGACCGCCACGTAGTGGGCGTCCTTGCCAGTAACGAACGTGGTGTCCTTGGCCGAGACGTAGTCGACGTCGACGATGGTACCAGGGTGGGAGGTGAGCGGCGTGATTGGGGTGATGGGTTCATCCCCCGCCTCGGAAGAGGAACAGCTGTACGAGCCACCAGGGCTGGGGCTGGTCCGAGCCATGGCGCCACGCTTGCCCGCCCAGGATGAGGGAGTGAGGCTTGGCGTGGGGAGGCCGTTCGAGTAAGGGGTACAAGGGGTCTCGGGGTAGGGGCGGTAACGATTGCCGTTACGGTAAAACTGGCGCACGATCCCAGAGATTCGGTTGTGCCACCCGATGGCGTACTTCTTAACAACAATCTCCGACAGCGCGAGAGGGACATCATTCAGGGCGTCCACAAAGGTCCTGTCGATCGCCTCGGCGACCCGCGTGGCGGCGGCGTCATTCGAAGGGGTGATGAAGTCTGGGGCCGGCTTCTTGGCGTCCTGGTCGAGGATGTAGCGAGTCAGGCGGATGGCTCCCCATGCAATGACGTGAGGGCGGACACCGATAAACTCGCGGCGGTAGAGGGTGAGCTCCATGAGGTACCGAGCCATCGACGACACGGTCGCGTCCTCGTTGAGGGCTGCTGAAGGGTCCATGGTGAGGTGGCGAAGCCAAGCCTCGGCGGAGGGGTGGCCGATGGCCCACTGGATGGTGGTGAGGATGTGACCCTCCATCTGAATGAAAGCCGACTGCTCGTATGCACCGCAGCACATGTCGTAGAACTCGCGAACAAGGGGGACACGCTCCTTGGAGTCCTCAAACTTTGCGGCGATCCAAAGCGACGCGCAACCCACCAGCTGGTAGTGCTTTTTGTAGACGACGCGTCGCGAGACGTAGCGGTCGATGATGTTGCACGCAAGGTACAACACTTCGGGGCGCAGCCTAAACTGGAGGTGGATCTCGATGATGAAGTCGATCAGGTACGGCCGCATGCGCCACTGAAGCTCTGGCTGTTGGTCCATGAGCTCGGGCTGGGCGAGGGTCTGTAGCTGTGATGGTGTCAGCATTGGGTTGATATGAAAGGTGACTGTGACTGGGTGACGCGTACCTCCATCTCGAACATCCACGCAAGGTGCTCGTCGCGGTACTCCTCCTCGTAGAAGTAACCGTCATCTGAGCGCTTGGGGACGAACTGCTGTGGCTCGGACACAAGGGTGGACGTGCCACTGATCAGTTCAGGGCTCGGCTGCAATACGGAAGAGACCATCTTGCGAGATGGTGGTGCTGCCGATGCGGGTGAGACGGAGCGCTTGCGGCTCCAGCCTTCGATGGATGTGCGGGCGAACTTGGTTGGTGGTGCGGGGGGCATGATGGGTAATGGATGGAAGGTGATGATCAGGTGGATGATGACGCAGGATGGAGGAGACGATGACCGTTATGAGACGGATCACCGAGTAGGCGTGAGAAAGAGTGCCGGGATGTTGAGTGGCGTTGGCGTTATGTCGGGTGTGTGTGATGACAGCGTGACACTTGAATACTGGTGGAATGTGAACGCGTCGGTGACCGAAGTGCCGCTGCGGGAGGGGTAGGGTGAGTGGGAAAGACTTGATGACGTTGAGAGAGGATGGAGATGCTGATGCAAGTCGTGAGCAAAGCACAATGCGTGGCAGGTCGTAAACGAGTGGATGGCCAACAACGCGAAGAGAGAGAGAGACAGAGAGAGAGAGTGAGAGAGATGTACTACAAGACTGAGCCGGCCACACTACGCGCCAGGCTGAGGCGGGATGTGATGGGCGCTCCCGAGAGGCAGTCAAGCTCTGGAAGCTGGCGCAGTTCTACGAGTTCCAGCGTGTCGTTCGCCAGAGACAGGTAGAGGGAGAGGGAGGAAGCTGCGCGCGCGTCGCAGATGTAGAGGAGGATTGGCGAGGGAGAGCGTTGGGAGGAGGACAAGACTGTGGGGAGTGACCTGCTAGAGGTCTTTAAAGGAGGATGGTACAGTGGGAGCGAGTCCAAGGGGAGGGAGGGCCTGGGGCTGGGTGCAACCGGGTGAACCGGGGTGCGACCCAGCGAGCCCACAAGGTCGGGACCGTTTCGCAACAGGAGCGGCAGGCCAGGGAGGGGGAGACAGGCAGCGCCATTGAGAGGGTGCATGTGTGGTAGGGTCACTTGAGGGCGACCTAACTGCCCGTCATGCGTACGAGGCAGGGAATTGTCGCCGGACCATTGCCCGTTGCTGGCTCCAGGGGAGTATTGAACCCCCAGTGGCCCTGCAAGACAGAAAACTCAGACACGAAAACCGCGACAGAGTGGGTAACGCAAAATCAATCACCAAATTGAAAACTCGGACAAGAGATTTCAGGGAGGGTAGAGTTTTCACAAACTCACCAGACCATTGAGATGTCAAACCCCTGAGATTGGGCCCCCGGTAGATCCCCCATTCTTAACTTTCTATACCCCGCACTGCCAACATGCGCAAACCCAAACTCAAAACCACAACCAGAAATCTCAGGGAGACGAGTTTGGGGATGGAATTTCTCAACTCACCCTGCTCAGAATGCGTTCAAATGGTCGGCCCACAAACGTGATGCGAGATGTGCGTAATGGGCGGATGCTAGGAAAGCAAACGCCTAACAGGGGTCGTACTCGAACTAGATGATGTTAGCGCGAATCAATACGACATGGGCCAAGCACACAAGCATGGGTCATGTCCGGCCCGGCCTAATCGCGAACGCCCGTGCTAGTTCTAAAGTGGCAAGACCAGCGCGCGTCACAATTAAGAAATGAGGGTCAAGCCAGCCGAGGCCCACTCCCTCAACACATGAACGAGCATCGGGCAATGGCGTGCAAGCCAGTTCACCACCTAGTTGCACACCACGCCGGATTCAGCCGGCTGTCGGCCATCACGCCACCGGGTTGCCTCAGAGGGTGGCACGTGGAGGGTGACTCCACTGAATGGCAACGCCACCAGTCCTCCCTGCTCTTCAAAGCGAGGCGCGTCTCGCTCCGCTTGAGGGTCCGCTGGCGCCACACTTCCCAAGCCTTCCTCCACAGGCCCACACTGGTGATCGGGACCAAGACATGTGCCACTCACTTTGATGTCGCTTATCGCCGGCCTGGAATGAGATCAAGAGCTTGGGCAAGTACCAGTCTAGCTCGGCCTTGATAAGGAACGGATGATGATGGTGTTGGCTTGAGTCTATTTGGTAAGCGAATGCCCCTTGATAAAGTACGTTGATGATAAGGAGCGGGGGGGGGGGTAATGAACGTGGAGTGTAGAGGGTGCTGATCACAGATAGATAAGCGAAACCATGGTCGAGGGAATGAAGAAGAAGAACGAGATACCGAGACAAGAAATCGCCAGCCACAAGACCATGGAGAGGAGACGGGTGATGATATAGGGAGAGAGAAGGAAGAGGTGAGTGGACCGAGAAGGAAGGTGGGATGATTGTCGACGAGAAAAGTGGCCACCTTCTTATGCTCTCACTGCCCTCGCTCGTGGGGCCACAGTTGGTTCGCTCGCCCCACCATCGACGTGACCAAGTAAACAATAAACACGACACGGCACGATGCAGTGTTGTGGGTGGGGCTGAATGAGACGGTGGAACGAGTGGGCCGAGCGCGGGGCAATCACGGATGGGATGAGGGTGGGTGGTGGTGGCGGCAGGGGAAGAGAAGGTGGAGGTGATGCGCCAAAGGGGCTTACTCGGGTGACTGTGCTTGGACGTCGCCGAGATGGTTTTGAGTGAGAATCAAGTGGTTGAGATTGTGAAGAGGAGAGATGAAGAAAGGGAGAATGGAGATTGAGTCAAGTAAGTGTGAACAAGATAAGATACAAGCAATCACTAGCTTGAAGTAAAACTGTTGAGAGAAAGGTCGAGGAAGGTCAAGTGTGTTCCGGTTCCGGCGCCGGATAAGTAGCAACAGATGTGTGTGTGGGGGGGTAAGATTGGAACCGCGGGCCGCGGGCCGTGTGGAGTAGTGACAATGGATCGATCGCCTTTTGACGTCTTATGTCTGTGTGCCACCATGAAAGTGGGCGTGCGCTCAACTCCGCCAGCCACCCCCAGCACACGACCGGTCACTCCAAACCTCCTTCCAACTCCGCCCCATACCATCCCATGGTTATGCCAACACCCGGCCTTCACCTGACTTGGAACTATTCAAGGAAGGAGTAGATAACGACAGGCGCAGGAGACGATCACTCACTGTGTGGGGCAGAGGAGACGGTGACGTCTAAGGCGACAACCTTTTGGACACGGCGGTGACAGTGAGGACAGAGCCAGCTTTGGCAAGTGGGACAAATTCTTTCCAGTCTTGTTCTTGTTCGACCTCTGGAAGTCGAAGCAGACAGACAATGAGCTTGCGTGATGCGGATCGTGGGGTTCGTGTTGTTCGTAACAGTCGTGGACGTGCAGACAATGCAAGGTGGTCTGGTTCAGATGAGGAGAGTGAAGATGGCTGGAGTGAGGGATTGAGTTAAGTAAAAGCCGTAGAGGACGCGCACTGCGCTGTCTGTCGGATGGTTGGATGAGACGAGACTCGCGGGCTAGCGGCTCGTGACTAGAGGTGCGAAGGGATGCAGGGAGGAGTAAGAGGAAGAAGGAGGAGAGGGGAAGGGGAGTAAGGGGTAGAGAGAGGGAGAGAGGAGAGAGAGAGGAGTGAGGATAGGATAGGATAGGACAAGTGGTGAGTCTGAGAGGGCAAAGTTTGTTGAGAGTAGGATGAGCTGACATTACATATCTCTGTATGGAAAGGGATTAAGACTTGTATGCACTCTATGAGGGGCGAGAATCCGGCCTAGGCCTGGCTAAACGTACCCTTGAGACACCGTTCACTGTCGCCTACCGTAGTCCAGATGGGCCGGGGTAAGTGGTTTGCATGAATGGTGACTGTAAGAGTCTAGCCAAAGGCCTAAAGGAGGTCCGGGGGGGTTCGGGGGTGAGCCCGAGGGGTTCAAGCTAAGGTAGAGGTTGAGGCCGGAGCTGACGGGCTTGGGTACTAGATGAGGGCTATTCTAGGTAAGTTAAGGTAGTGACCATTGATGTTAAGAAAAAAAGAGAAGAATAAAAAACTCTAGTTAGGATGTCTATTACTATTTGGATCGTCTGTGCGTTAGGGTTAAGAGGATGATTACAACGCACAAGTCGTTTAAAGGATACACAAGGGGCAGAATCCTACTTCTCCCTTCTTCTCCCTTCTCACTTCGACTCGTGCGTTACAATGGATTCGGCCGGATGACTGTCCGGCCGTCGAAAGGAGGGCAGTGAGCTCGGGCACATAAACCCCCGGTACCAGTCGTGACTGCAACTCAGTGGCGCTCTTTTCAAGAGATCAGAAACGCAAGAGATGGTCAACGACACCCTTGCGGAACAAATACATAGAGTGAGTGATGTGCATCCCAAACTCAACTTGGCGAGAGGCCCCCGTCGACATGCAACGTGTGATTACCTGCAGCTCTTTGTGCTTCACCATCATGTACACTACTGACCACCGGCCGGTTCAACGGCGCAGTTACGCTCAGACCATTCTTCCCGTCCCGGGGCGTTATGGCTCGCACCTCGTCGCACGCCTCGCACTCGATCTCGCCCCTTGTCGTCGCGGGTCACCGGGGGTCCCGGGGGTCGACAGAGGCGAGCCAAGGCTTCTCCCGCCGAACGCCGCCCGTGTCCCCGTGCTCGTCGCACCCGGCGGCAAGCACACGCCACAGGTCCAGAACAAGTCGACTGACGGTTCCGGCGCTAGGACCTGTTAGTGCCCGTTGGCCGTAACGCGCAGCCCGCAACCAGCAACCCCCTCCCTCAAGAACCTGGCTTGGTATTCTCGGTGCCTGTCTGCCTCGTGTGCTCCTGTCCTCAGGAGATCACTGGGCTTGTAATTGCATCTCTTCGGATACCGGCGACGACTGGAATGCTGAGGCGGCCGTCACTCTTTGGTTGGTCCTCCGATCCGATCAAGACGCAGCAGCGTGAGACCAGCTAATGCGGTATGGGGCGCACGGAGGGGGGTGCGGCTGTGGCTGAGGCGGCGGGGTTTTTTTTTTCAGAAGAGTGAGTAAGTGAGTGCGTGTTCATCGATGGCCCGTGTGGGCGTGGTTGGTGATCGGAGACGAACTATGGTTATCAGAGTCACTGATTGTCAGAGGGGAGTGACAAGGGATTCAACTGCAGGGTGTAGATGGGGTGGAGGATGGAGGGAGGGAGGGAGGGGCGAGGGAACGCCATCTAAGGCCTCTGATGTGACCGGCGCGGAGAGAAGCACGCCACTTTTGCCATCTCATGAGTCGCGTGTGCGTGTAAATGGGTACAAGTGAGTGAGTGTGTGAGTGAGTGTGTGTGGGCGGCTCGAGCGCTGTAGTCATGGATGAGAATTGGCTAATCATGAGTCAGTCGGTGGAGAAGCATGGTCAGCTCACAAGTCGATCCAGACTCGTCGGCGCTCGGTGACCAGCGAGGTTTGGTTGGATCCATTGCGCCCGTGCTCACTTGATGAGAAGCCAAATCCTGTTCCCTCACGCTCGAGTGTCGATCGTCTTTACCTTGACAAAGTCCATTTCATACCACAACTACCACCACTCTCGGCGGTGGCGCAGAGCTCATTCGGTTGATGAGGATACAGAGGAATGGGGACGCCACGCTGAAACAACAAATGGAGATAAGAAGCAAGCTTAGATTGGGATCTGGTTGACAGTGAAGCACTGCCTAAAGGCTGAGCAAGTACACGGACCGTTTTGTTGACGCCACGGCAATCCACCCAGTGAACAACTCTCACTCACATTCTCACCACAGACCACTACACAACAGCCACCACTACTGCCTTTGGCGACGCTGCTTCACCTGATGGCAGTGTCAAGGCTCACCCCCCAGTTTCAGCCACGTCGAAGCAGTGTCCGCGCGCCAGTCACGGTGTACTCTGGCCCACTTTTGTATTTCCTACACCCTGGTTCTCACGCACCGACACTGTACATCGGCAAACGGCATGCCGCTCAGCCATAACTCGGCGGACACAGCCGCCATACCATACAGATTACAGATCCGGGGTGGAGAGCAACGAGAGCCTGGTCCGCATTGAAGGATGAGATTGGGGTTGCGTGGGTGAGAACTGAGCCTTTGAGTGGAGGTGCCAGCAGATCGGGGACCCACCCGATCTACACGGCATCCGACTGATGCAATGAAGCTTGTGGCATTGTGGCATCTACTTGACAACACATCCCGCAGTACCTATTTCTTTGTGTCACCCGTTTGTCGCTCGTAAAGACCTGGACGGCATGTGAAGACGTAAATAGGTGATCTGCAAGGCAGCCGAGGCTCACCACGGGATGCATACCCTATTATTACGGCCGAGAGCTTGTCCAACGTGACACCCGTCACGAGAAGAGTGGGGGAGGAATGTAGAGACAATAACATGCCAAGCGAGCGATACTTTGAAACGTTGCTGACACGATCTAGCCATGCTGGCCAGTTGGGTGAACCGGGCCAGGCCGGTATGAAAGTCGTACTCTTTCCGGTTGCAACCCCTTAGCTTTTTAACTCCTCCTGTCAGCCTGCATCATCACCCTCAAAGTGATCGGTTTTGGTTTAAATACGTCACTTTTTTGCCGGCATCTTATTTTTTCGCGTCAAAAAGAGAGTGTAAATTTAGTCTCTATCAAAAGTCCTGATATATATGCATAATTAAAAAATTCCGTGGCTTGCGTACTTTTTGCTTTTGATTGAAAGAAGAAAATGTAAAAACTGATCCAAAATTCCAAGAGTGCGACGTCAGCCTCAAAGCCGAGGGCAACAAAAGGCGAATATTTCCTCAACGTGCCAAATTGGATTGGGTCCAACTTTGTCCCCGCAAAGTTGGCTTTGAGGGTGCGTGTATTCTTGGGTTTGAGGGGTCACTTTTGCCTGACCCGAAGCGCATGGTGCTAGGCCCTAAACTCCTAAACTACTAGTTAATCGATCAATGCGACCAGGATGGGAAGTAGAAAAGGGAATACAGGATGCAAAAGGGGCTCGGCATTCAATCAGCGGTTGTTCAAGGTTGCATTGAAAAGGGAGACAAGAGGGTCTAGTGGTGGGCGCCGTTAGGCTTGACTTGACGACGATACAAAACGTCAACGCGACGGGGAAGCATGCACGGACGGCTGACTACGGCCCTTGATGCTCACAAAGTAGACAGTAGACTGGGGCCCTAATAGACAAAAAGGCACAGAAAATGCCGTGCCGGTAGATGGAGCACGACGCTGCCGTGGCCAAAGTACGTTTTTGTTACCCCTACCGTCCTTGTGGCTGAGGAACCAGTCCCCCACTGTGTGAAACGGCGGAAGCTCGCACCAGAGTCGTGGCGAGTACGACGTGCGAGGTCCAGAAAATATGGGGTGGGGGGTCGATGTAGAATACATGGAATGGGCCAGAGACATAGAAACTGGAGACTATTGAGAGAGACGGCTTCTAGAATGCCGAATGAGTCTACAAACCTAGTCAGAGTTTCCGCGCCACGAGACGCCTCGCCGGTGAATGGTGATGGACTGTTACTGAATAGTAGAGACTTCGGTGACCTCAAGGAATGCTAGATGGTAGATTGGGGCTCTGAACACGTCGGTGGCTTAAGCGTGGCAACGATGGAGGGTGGGGAAACCCTTGTTCTGAGCCTGATCTCTGCAACTTGCAACCTGACCTAACTGGCCTGATTAATAGAAACCAGCCATGCGCTCGCCCTGGAAATTTCCATTCTACCCAAGTACGCAGATTAGCGCGTGTGGCATGAGAACACCCTGGCCTTTGAACTGTAACTAACGATGAATAGCAATATCAGTGAGATCCGCAACGGTCTCAGACAGCGAGCGTTCATATGCACGTACCAGGCGCGACGAGGATCGCAACAGTTCAGGAAGCAGAAAAAAAAAAAGTCTCAGCTCTGATCTTTACTTTCCGAGCGCACTGTCCCGTCGGCCTTAGGACGACTCGGACTTTTCTTTCCCCCACTTGCTCTTCCCATGCATTGTCCTTTGCCGATGCCGGAAGACGGGTGACCCCCTCCAAGACAATTAGGTATAAGTGGCTGAACAGGCCACTGTGAGACTTGCTCGCCCCCCATCGAAATTTAGGTAGGGAAGAGGGTGAATATTATGCAAGATGCAGGGCGACCTTTTTGGCGTCTATGAAATATATGAAAGCAATCTGGCCAGGATCGTCGGCCCTCCTACTCCCTGGCGGCTGTCTCCTCGTCGACCGCCATCACCCTATGATGTCTTTGAATGGTCACGGCCATGTCAGATGACAGGATCCGCCCAGCCGCCAAAATGTTCACAAGCGGGGGGTTGACATCTTTGAATTGCTATGAGGCTATGAAACAGTAGCCATCCGCAATAACCGGACAAAGGCCCATATAGTAACGAAAAGCGGTCATTTGCCTACGCAGTGCAGTGCAGAGCAGTGCAGTGCGGTGCGAATGGAGTGCGAAGGGGGCGAAGTGGTGTGTAGGATATAGCGCAGTGGACTGAGCCCTCGCACCGATCAGAGAATACATGTCACCCTAACATCCTACTACAACGTGCGAGCAACGCCAACGTCAGCCGACTTGCTCAAATTCTTCTTCTTCATCTATTAGCGTTACTTATTCAACTAGGGATGACCACGCCAACTCTCCCGTGTCGAGATCCGATCCCCGCATGATCTGCAACTGTTGAAAGGGCTTGTACCAGCCGGTGCCTACAAAGTTCCACCACCCATTTATACATCCTGAGAACCCAACTACTATAGTATTAGATTTCACCTCCTGGAACAATAGTCCTAAGCTCCTGGAAGTCCTTCCTGGAACTAATGCAATGCGTAACGGTATCCATATTCAGTGCCACCGAAAAAAGCTCTGGCGTCTTCCCTAGTGGCGTCGTGCATTGCGTACTGTAAGCCTGGCCGCATAGGTCCGAGGGTTCTTCTGTTCTCTGTAACTAAGCTCGGCTTTTCATTAGGGCATGAGAACATTGTGTAGGGGCCTATAGAATGAGTTGCTTTCCCAACGCACTGGAGCACGCCCGTGCATGCCATGGGCCAACTTGCATAATGGCCGATCCGGTGGTACGGCCCGCTTGATCCGTGCCCACTTGCTACTGCGGGGTAGGTTTGGCAATCGGGGCGAGGGAGGGAGTACCTCCGAGTTAGGTAGCGAGGTAGTGAAGGGCCACTAAACTACGGCCGCATTGCAACCCCGAATGGTTCAATTTGGCCCAGGGAGCCCCAACCCACCATGGCGCATATACCACGTACATGACACTTAGTTGTAGCTTTGAGGACGTGGCAGTCATTCCCGACGCCATCTATTCATAAGAGCCCAACATTGGCCCTTGTTCCATTAAGCTTGAGCTTGAGTAACGGTATGCCGGCACCGGACGCGAACCGAGTTTCACAACTGTACGACGAGGTTTGATACTCTTAGCTTCGGGGATGGCTACGACCCGACCGTGCTTACTGTTCACTAGGCCGGTGGAGATCGAGTTCGGGCCGGATGCTTGGGGGGATGGCGACGCTCGACCAGGCGATACGATACGCCGAAATTTCAGGCATTTTGCTTCCAGGCTGTAGTTTTCATTTTTGGTGCTAGATCTGTGAAATTCCGCCGGGCCGAGGTTGCGTTTTCACAAGTTTCGCGACGCGTCTCTGAGATTTCGATAATTGACCAAGGGTCACCCTGCAATTCAAACCAATCGGTGCTAGTCGAGGATCACCAACAGGAATGAATGGCGTTGCGTTAATAGAGTTGGTCATGGGTTGTGGTTGTGGGGATTCAACAGAACTGGTGTGGAGCTTGTGCGTCCGATACTTTTTCTAGGTTGACGCGTTCGACGCGCAATTCCACTACAAAAGTTTCGTGTTGTTTCTTTCTTTCAATAGCAAACTCGATCAGAAATGCAGGCACATTCCAGCTGACTTCGAATGGTCAAGTGGCGTCGATGCCCCTCGTGTCGTGTTTACTGCCACGGTTGTGAATGTTACTGTTTGAGCCGAGGCAGATGAGATGCGTCATGTGTGCCCCCCGAACAAGACGTCTGGTTGTGGAGTGGGAGTGGGAAGATTCTTATTGACCCGCAGTTCGCCAAGCCACCCCCCGTGAGTTATTCCCGAACGCCAACAGAGAAAAGTGAGAGAGAGGAGAAAAAAACGGCACGTCGCTTGGCATCATGTTGGGCCGCGACCAACGGAGGCTTGTGCATACCCAAAGACGGCGCCGTTTTCCCGAGTGACTGACGAGGTATCGTGTCATTCATTTCCAGTCACGGCGTCGTCACCAGGCGTTCAAGGTGCCACAATGCGGCATTTATTTCTCCACTGTGATGGTGCCTCCAGAAAGGGCCTTGGGCCTGTCCCTCGTCACATTAATGTCACAAAAGACAAAAGTATAGTCACGTATAACGAGATGATATCTTCAGTATTACAGTATAGTTTTGCTCTAAAGCTTGTCGCGTGAACGTGAGTGGAGCACAATGAGTCACAGACTTCCGAATCAGAGTTAGATATAGGTTCGGGGTACATGGCAAACGGCAACAACTCGGCGTCGCGACACCATAACCTCGACCAGGGTATGTCGACGTGTCCGTGTCTATGGATCCTCCGTCGCGATCCGCCGGCGTACCCGTACCCTACATTTACCGTCACTGGTGACATGAATGTTGTCAGAAATCCCCGGGAGATCCGGAGTCTAGACGTCTTGAGCTCATGGTTGCTGAAACACTCCCGCAGATGACGCGATGCCGACACATGCCGACATGTCCCATGTGCGTAAGAGTTGTAAGACGACGTCAAATTCTGGCCCAACTCGAGGAGCCAGTACGAGTACTGGGTGGTGAGTCACCATGCAGATTTTGATGCTTCAAGTGTCAGGATGCGTTTCAGCATTTCAGGCGGGACTTTTCTGACGTTTGCAACTTGTCGACTGGATTTTCGCACAAAGTCGATGCCGGCAACCATCCCGTTACATGTCAGATGAAAATACGTTCCGCCTACCCCCAGCGGATGTCGCTGTCCCCGTTCTCTAGAATGTGACATGGCATTCTCATCGTTCCAGACGTGGACGGGAAACGTTATCTCGATCGTAACATTGCGGGCGCTACAAAGTTGACGCTTTGTCCATCCGCGGCATGATGCGTGCTGTTCTCAGACTACCAAACTGCATTGCATGTCAGGTCCGATCCCAAGTGTGCATGTGATTTTGAGATGACAGTTAACTCAACTTGTCAACCCGCCCGATCAGAATGACATGACACGCGATCTGGGCAGACATGGGCAACACGAGCTGGCGTAGCAACAGCCGTTCCCCTTTCCATGACATGCTGGCCCATGGGAAACCCGGGAGCGCTACTTGCAACTTTGAGAGTGCCGGGACTCGACTGGATCACCGGGAGTGCAAAGGGAAGATGGAAGGGCAAGGGGGTGGAATATTCATCTTTCGTAAAATGACTAGTAACGACAGGATATAGGTCTTCCAGGGATACGAGTAATGTGGCGCCCTCTGGCGGGAATGTCTCCTAACACCAATGATTTGCCTGACTGACTAGTACACCCAATCGGTGCAACTACCATGACGACTAGCTCAAGGACATTACAGGCAGTGCTGTCCCACAGTCCATTGGTAAATATATCTAAGTTTAATTTTTTTTCATACAGCCGGCTCGTAGAAAGCCGTCAACCCTATGGCGTGGGTGGAAGATTCGCCGCGCGTGTGAACATGCCAAGGACGAGTCTTTTGTAGCGATAACCCCATTGCGGATCGGGAGCATCCGCCAGCGGACAACAGGACGGAGAGGGTGCAGACGGGTCTCTACGGCGTTCTCACACATCCCCTCTTAATGTATTCTTGAAGTGCTTCCGAACAGACCCGACCACAAAGTTCTCGGCATGGTCTAGTTCAATTCTGGGGCTCGCATACTCGAGTTTGCAGGATGAAACAACTGTTAGGTTTGGGTCCGCAAGGCCTGGGCGCGCTTATGAATCAACCGCGAAGTACGATATCCTGGTTGCTTACGATTCAGAAGCGAGGTCCATGGAGCCTGAGATTTATGTAGGACACATGATGCGATATCTCAAGAGGGAGTCGGAGCAAGGTGGCCGCCTAGGTAGGACGGGAGATCATAAGATTGCGAGAGGGGTCATGAATCTACAAAGGGGGCGGCATGTCTCACATTGCATCACGACCTTGCGACGAATCCAAGCTTTTCACTTGGTTGCGGCGAGACTGACCGTCCTCATGGGCTATGCTGACTAGCCGGTGCCCAGAATTCCTACCCACATTTCATCAAGTACTCGACTTGTGTGCCGCAAAGTGCCGCTTATAGGGTGCCGTGCCATGTGCGCAAGTGCAAGATGTATGCCATGCCATAAGCCATCGCATTCAAGTACTGAAAGTAGAAACAATCTAAAGTAAAAGTATGAAATAAAGACCGAGCAGGCTTGCTTAGCCGTCCAGAGAATAGGTCGACGATGGCTCTGGCAGCAGTGGCGAGCAATGGCAGCAGCCGAGCACCCCGGCAACCACACAATTTGCAGCAACCATGCGACTGGGTCACATGGACACTCGCCCGCGTCCAGCCTGCTCGGAAGAAGAGAGTCCTTGAATATGTAGCGCCACTGATGCAGCTTGGGTGAGCACCCCTTCGCGGGGCACTCGCGAGCTAGCTAAGCTCGCGCAACCTTGACGTCGCAGCGCGCCTCGAGGGCAACACCGAGGGCGCGGACCCACTCGGTCGCTGTCATGACCGCAATCTTGGATGTGTTGTCGTCCACGGGCAGAGTCACGAGCGAACCAAGCATACTCTCAATCTCGGGCTTGTGAGCATCCGCAACACGCGGGCCGTACTCCTCAGCCGGTCCAAAGCCCGAGAGAATCTGACGCTCGTACTCGGCCTGGGTCCAGCCCCAAATCTCAGTCACCTCACGGAGGCGGAGAGGAGGGTTGGTAGGAAGTGCAGCGAGCGCAACGTTCGCGCGGCGCTGGATCAGGTTGAACAGCTGGACAGACGGAAGGTCCTCGAGCGCGTCGTCGAGCTTCTCGTCCGCATCGTCATCAATGTCGTCGCGCAGACGGCGAACAGAAGCAAGAATGCGGGCCGACGCGTTGTCACCGTGCGAGGCGGCAGTCGCAATGGTGGCCGATTCCAGAGCCTCACGGGCCTCGTGCAGGGCTTCGCGTGCAATGTGCTCCTGCTCCTGGTCATCCGTGTCCGCCGACGAAGGAGGCGCGGTGGGCGGCTGGACGAGGCCAGTCACAAGGCGCTTGACCAAACCCTCAAACGACATGAGCGAGTGAGTAGCCGGGTCGAACTGCGAAGCAGTGCGTGGAGGGGAAGGAGGACGCGAGGCCGTGCCACGGGGCGTGAGAATCGAGAGCGAAGTAATCTTGGCAATCGAGGGTGTCTGGGCCACAGTTGGCGTCGCCTCCTTGCCGAGGCCCGACAGTGCCTTGTGCACAGTGCTCGGGCTCGGCGAGCGGTTGGGGGTGTGGTCAGCCTCCATGATGACGCGCATGCCTCGCCACACAACGGCAACCATGACCTTGACAATCCACCCCTCCCCATCATGGCCGCAAGGCGCAGCAACGGTCTCAAAGACCTTGCGCGCACCGTCGACACGGCTGGCGAACTGCTGGAGGTTCGCGGGTACGGTGAGAGCACGGGGGTGGCCACCGCCCGAGCTCTCCCTTGTGAGGCGAGGGAGACCCGTGTTGCTCTTCTCACGTGTCAGGGGCGCGCCGTTGACAGCAGCGGGCACGGTCATCGAGCCAGCCGGCGTCTTGGGTGCACCGCCGCCCGTGTTGCTGACACTGGCCTCGAGGTCGACCTTGAGCTGGAGGAAAATCGGGCGGACAACTTTGCCGACAACAGTGTCGAACTTGTCCAGAGTGGGCCGAAGGCCGTCCTCGAGGAAGCGAGGGTACTGCCCCAGGTCAAGCATCTGCTCAATCCTCTCGCATGTCTCCCACGCGGCATGCGCCACCGACACTGCATAGGCCTGGGTGGAGTTGAGTGGCGATGCGTGGTTGTGGATCGGGATCAGGTTGAGCGGAGCCGAGAACTGTGGGTCCGAAAATGCCGGAAGCAGGAGCGCATCGAGTCGAGAGGCATAGATCGACAGCGCCCGCACGGCGTTACGAAGGATCGCGCGAAGCAGGTACGTGTCCGTCGGCGCCGTGTTGCCGAGCTCACTGTGCGGTTAGCTACATTCTTCCAAGTCGCGAGATCCTTGACTTGTTGGCACATTCCATGTCTGACAAACAAAATCTGCCCGCGGAGTACTCACTGAGCAACGCTTTCGCCAACAGTCCAGCCCGCACCCTTGCGGAAGCCCTTCTTGGTCTTGGAATCGACGCCAGTCAGTGCGCGATTTACGGCGTCGTTGAAGCGAAGGCCAATGGCGTCAACGTGGGCGCCTGCCTGAGGGCCGTCCATCCCTGAACTGTGGAGAGTGGCTGTGCCGCCGATCCGCGGAGTCGCCGAGCGGCTGCTGGGAGGGCTGGCCTTGCGATTGAGAGGTCCCATCGACTGGGAGCGGGGGACCACTGCCGGAGTAGGGATCGCGGTGTTGCTGGAGGGGTGGGGAGTGTGGTGAGCACGGGGCTCAAGGACCGGGGGCGGACCGAGGGGCTGTACAGCAGCTGGACCAGTGGCCTGAACAGTAGCTGCAGGCGTCACAGTGCGAGACGGGCGGTTGATGAGGGGGAGAGAACGAATGGCGTTCATTTCGAGGGAAACTTCTTGTGGAATAAAGTGTTTGTCGGGGCGAGTTGAGGTTTGTATTGATGAATAAAGGGTGGGGGTAACGGGCCAGCTGTTCCCGGTGGCTGCTGCGTGGAGAACCTGGTGATGAAGGGTTTCTTATCCCATGTACGACGGTGTCGAGGAGGAGATAGTATGCGCTGTGACTAGCAGCGGATGCGCAAAGTAGCGCAACGGCGGACTCGACTGGTTTGTCGAATTAGGGGGGCTTCTCGCCGCTTGCGAGGAGCGTGTAGATCAGGGGTGGGAGGCGAAGTTGAGACGAGCCGGAGAGAAGGCTGTAAGGCAGATCCGTTATCATGGGGGCGCGTGTGCAAGCCAAGAAAATGATGCGGCAAAAGTGATGAATGAGGTCGAGTGGAAATGTGAGAGTGTGAAAGATGAGATCGTGGCGTGTGATGCGTGTGATGGTGGCAGCGTGTGATGAAACAGGAAATCCCGGTCAGCACGGACTCTGAATGAATTTGTCGCACGACCACGTTCAAGACACTCGCCAAACCTTCCCCCGCAGCATTTACAGCGCCCATGTAAGTCGGGCGCCATCCGCGAGGTTGGTCAATGACAGAGGTGCAAGAGAATGTCGCGCGCGCGATTTTACTCACTTCCGAAGGTCTCCTTTAAGACTGCTGTAGGCACTACAAGGAAGTTTAAACTTCTTCATTGAATTGTGGGCCGGGTGAGTCGGCGGGGATCTGTCTAGTTTGGGGCGGTTTGCGAGGAGCTGAAGCTCTTGCGAATGATCGTCAGGTATGGACGATACTGTTGCGTAAAGTAGAAGATTGGATGCTTTGTGCACCAAGAGTCTTGTTGATTGATGTAGAAATTGAGTGTTGTGATGACAGTACAAAGTAGAGATGAGAGGATATATGCAATATATTCACTGGGTACTAGGAAAAGCCAACCCAACGGGTTCAAGGATTTCAGGGTTACATTAATTGGGGGAAGGAGGGGAATGCCGGTCTATTATTCAAAGATTATTATTGGTTAACCATTTTATTCTTCAGGGTATTTGATTCCGTTGTCATTGCTTGGCCGACTCCACAAAACGAAGAGGATGAAAAGGGATAGTTAGGGATCAACGGAGGAGTATCACCGCTCAACTTGAAATTGATAATAGTAGTAGTTTGTATCATATTTCATAGTCTCAACATTAGAAACCTTATCTCAATACTAAAGATGGGATATTTGTGAACAATTGATACTAGTCTGCATAGTTGTAATTGTTAGACCGTGCATAGTGATGGTCTATGTATAACTACTATGTTCAAATTCTAGTGTCCCTGGCATCTGGTCATAGTTTGGCGCTCAATCCGTCGATTGACCATATCATACCACCCAACGGCCAAAGGATTCTACACAATGACAACCTCGTCATGCTCGGTAGCTGTCAGTTGCATTCTCGTCCGTGCATTTCATTGTCAAAACCAAGCGAGGCGAGAGAACCGATATTAACTTGAAGCGCCAGATCGCAAAGGCCACTCGAATGAGACCGCATAGTAGCAGTAACGGTGATCCATGCTTGGCACCAACCCAACCACAAGGGCATTGATCACCATGATCATAAATGCAGAGGCTGAAATTGGTTATTTGAATTTCGGGTAATAAGGTTTCAAAACCCAACTTGAAACATTTGTATTGGATCTCAGTCATGATTTCTAATCGCTTTATTTGTTATTGTACTACAAAGGTTTGCTTTGGAATCGAGTTGAGATTGTGAGGGAAGGATCAAAGTGAGAGCGAGCTTTTTTCCTACATGTGGCGGTAAAAGTGTGCACGGATTGATTACAATGAATGCCAAGACTACCTGGGACTGGGACTCCCAGGTAGGTGCGATCCAAACCTAATAACAGCATACTATGTCCAGGCTCATCATTCTTCCTACTGATGAGATTGTTACCTGTGCAACCGCCCAATGCTACTCAAGCTGCCCACCCGCCACCCGCCACCGGATGCCCCGGAGACACCGATATAGTTCCGTTACCACTTGACCCAGTAGTCAGGCACGTTTGAAGTAACAACGACTGAATCTCAGATCATTAGATGTAAATGACGCTCATTGCTACCTCCCACGCCACGTCCACCACCAAACCATATATTTTTACGTGCCATCTCTCTCCCTTTGTTTAGAACCAAAGAATGGTTCTCGACCGAACAAGAAGTAGGGCTTGTGATCAACTTGTTCAACATCCCTATATGTAACGCTGAACCGCTGACCGTTAACCAAACTAATACTATTCTAACACTACAATTTGTCACTTGTAACGCTAGCTCAGATTTCTATAGGTTGGGACACGAAAGCTTCCGGACGCCACCTCATCACAGTCTGTTCAACTCTGTTACTGTTCTGGAACATTTCGTAACTTCATCGTCGTACATGAGTATCGATCATTCAACGGGACCTTGGGATAACAACTTTCAACAATCGATCCATCCTAAAACGGGACTGTTATTAACCAAATACGTTTCAGCGTTTCTGTGATCACCAACCGACCGTTTCATGTTGTAACCCGCTGACACTTCCCGTTGTCTCTAGAGGATGCCGGCAGATTGTAAAACGAAAATCTCAACCTGCGCCATGGGACGAGTGGGCTGGCGGTAACGACAGCAATCATGACGACAAAGCAGTGAGCCTTGGCGCTACCTTGAGAGCCGTAAGCAGGGATGGAAACGTAGAGTTTGGAACTAGCAGCTGATCATCAATCTATGGCGGTACAACCGTTACGAATAAGTGCCGTGGCGTGTGTTCCTGATAAATGAGTGAGAGAAAAGACAAGCGCGCAATCTCGATGACCTCATACCTCCAACCCTCCTTCTGGATCTACTTTATAACAGGCGTGACCGTCACTTGCACTACGGCCATTCATTTCTACACCAGCCATTGTAGATGAGCCCATCTTCCTTCGGCGCTGCATAGTCTAAGCTAAGTCTGAAATCTGGGTCAAAATCTACTCATGCCTGAAACTTGGGATTTCAACGTTTTCTATCCGAGTTTTGCGGAGTGAGACATGAGATATCCTATTCAAAGAGTTGTATTCAAGAGAAACAGAGAAATCTCGACGCGCCTGACCTCACTCCCCTGAGGGATGGATCTGGACCGGTTCGTGGGCCATGACGTTTGCGCTTGACTGCTTGACCGCCTGACCTACATGATTGAATGGATGAGTTGAGATGAGACCTGTAGGGTGAATCATAGGCCGTTCACTCCGAGATATATGTGGACAACCTGTTCCAACCCTGTCCCAAGCTTCATTCAAGCCTGTCAAGTCCTATCTAGCAACTACCCACAAAGCCGGATATGCTATGAAGCTCACCGCTCACCGGCTACTTAACCCATGTTCAAGGACTACAGACCAAAGAGGACCTACTTCTCCCCAAGTCCATACATGCGACACACATCCCTTCTTAAGTCGGGACCGTATCGTCCCATTCACTCTTCTGAGTCTCACCCTACGACGATCATAGACGCGCTAGAACCCTCGCTAAACCCACTGTCTTAGACAACCCCCTCATCCTTATATCCCTACATACCTCATATCCGAAAAAAAATCTGACACCGAACACCCATACTTCACATAGGACGCCCGGAGCCGTCTCGATACCAAGGACAGCGACCAAGTGGCCTCATGATTGGGGTGACAGGGAATCTCGCATCTCGCATCCTCTAGGGAACGACATCGACCCGAGGGTGGGAGACGAGCTCACCTGACGCTCACTTTGCACTCACCTGACGTCCAACCTGATGCCTTCCTGACATTGCTGAACCCGTCACCCTCACCACTCATGTCCGCAGCAATTGTTGGTCGCGTTTGGCGACGCGACACGACTACCCCAGAATTCACAAAACGGCCACATTGAACTAGTATCTCCCTAGAGTATTGTACTGAATGGAAAACGCGATCAATGTAATTGCAGACAGGGTACTTCATTGATGCGAAACGGGCAATTTAAGATGGATATAATGGCGTCAAAGGTCACGCGCACTGCCGTATCGTTACCGCCTCCACCGAACCGAGTCTGGTCGCCACCTGCTGTGCGTGGTCAATGAGGCATTTCCAGGTCAGTTTTCAGTTTTTTTTTTGGGCTGCAGCCGTGCGAGGTAACACAACTGATCGGGCCGCGCGGGCCGTGATAGGGCCATGAAATGACTCATCTCAGCAGCTGCCCTCGCGCTTGGCCACTAGTCAGATGAGCACATCCTGGCAGGATCAGCGTACGAGTTACACTGCAGTCCGTCCCCATGTCCAACTGCACTACAAACACTACCTCGCAAGCTCGATCCATAACACAAATGACGTGGTACAATACGACTCTGCTCCTAGCCACGAGTCAACTTCTCGCTCTACTCCTACTCGTCTGAGATCTTTGGCGCAAGGAAGAACTGGAGCGTTCCCTGCTCAAAGTCAAACTGGACGAGGAGCGGCACGTCGTTGCTCATGTTGAGGCTGACCTCGCGGGCGAGCGGCGCGCTCTTGGCAAAGTTGGACAGGTACTTCAACGAGAACGTGAGGCTGACCTGCTTCTCGAGGATGATGGAGACACCCACATCGTCGTCACCAGCGCCGGACTTTGCCTTCTTGCTGGCCTTTGCGCCGCCGTTGGCCTTGCGCTTCTTCGGGCGCTCCTCGTCGTCCATCTCCTCCTCGCCGTCCTCGTCCAGATCAGGCTTCTTGTCCTCGTCGTCGTCCTCATCCTCGTCCGGGTCCTGCTTGGCTGCCCTGTTGGGGCGACGGTCCGAGCCTGCAGTCTGCTTGAGCAGCACCGAGCCGGTGCCGACCTCGCCCTCCGACGAGAAGCGCACACCCTCCTTGGACGCCTCAATCTTGACGCTCTCACCCAAAGCCGCGAGGTCGCGGCAGATGCGCTGGAACTCGGCCGAGGACATGGTAATCGTCGCGTCGTACTGCGTGTCCGGGATACCCAGGTGCTCCTGGTCGATGTCCATGAGCTTCATCTCGTACTCGCCGACACGGTCCTCCTCTGTCTGTCAGCTTGTTGGATTCGTGGGAGCTCACTGGGGGACTCGAAGACGAGGCCGAGCGAGTCGGCGTCGTCGGCCGCCTTGAGAGTGACAATGTCATTGTCCTTTGCGCATTTGAGGATCTTGGTGAGCGAAGTAAGCTGGGGTCAGTTGTGTCGCTAAGCGCTTCGCAACTAACGTTGACACCCAACGGGATGTTGCGGTCGCAGCGGTACGACTCGAACTGGTCAGCCTCGAGCTTGAGCGACACGAGCGCGACGTGAGAGTTGTCCATCGCCTGCAGTTGCTGCGCGGTCAGTGCCATGCCTGTCAGTTGCCACTCACGATGCCCTCGTCCGAGCAGTCGAGGTTGCCGTCAGTGACGAGCTCCTTGATGGCTAGATAATGTCAGTACGCGTCGGAAAGTATAATGTAATGTTTGTTTGGATCTAACGCGCGGACCACGGTAGTGACTCACCGTCAAGGAGCTTCTTGAGGACGGACGCCTGTTTAACACGAGCCTCGAGCATGTTGAGAGTGTGTTTACGGGCGGAAGACGGAGGTTGGAGAAGGTGACTTTAGAATGGAGCGAGAGATGGATGATGGCGATGAGCAAGAGAGGGAGGATTGGGGGGCAAATGTTGTCTTCAGGCTCCAGGGAGGGAGGGACGCGTCTTGATGCTCATCCAAAGTGGTTGACGCGTACTGGTTACCCATTTACTCAATTTCCACGTCATTGATTTAACCACGTGGACTGATACAAGACCTCCACTTGTATCTTGATACGCGTGGACAGTCCGATCACTGTACCACTTGTACCACCGTAGGACAGTCTGGAAAGTGTCAACCTCGTGTTCAATACAGCACACGTTTCATACACGTCCTCACTATCACTCTACACTACTCTTCCCTTTAGCCACTTCCTCTCCAGACGCCCACAGGACATCCTTGTCTGTCTACTCGCCCCTTTGTTCCTCTGAACCATGGCAGCGTACAACTGTCAGCCGGTAAGCCCACTGTTGCGCTACCGCTGACCCTCCCAGTTGTACGAGACGTACAATGTCTACGTCTCTCCCAGCTCGTACGTGTTCGAGCCGTCTAGTTCGACACTTCCGGCTCTCGGAACCGATTCGTCCCGCTTGACCAACGAGAAGGATGTGCGCGAGAGCCTTGTCATCGACCGCCGCACAGGACAGATCTCGCTCGACGGTGAGCTGCCCGATGCTGTCGCTTCCGCTGACAACCAGTATCTCCAGCGATCCCCGTCGGACGTGACAAGGTGATCACCTGCTACGGCATCCTTGGCATGATCACACTGGCCACTAGTGAGATGAAGCCAACGACGGCAGCTGACAGCAGCCGACTACATCGTTATCATCACGCAGCGCACGCCGAGCTGTCGCCTCCTCACCCACCAGGTTTACCTCGCAACTGACTTCCGTCTCCTTCCCCTCAACCCCGCGTCATCATCGCAGGCCATCCTCGGCAACCCCATCGAGAATGAGCTCGTCTCGCTCGTGGAGCAGGGCCTCAAGGCTGGCCCGATGTGGTTCTCGTACAGTTGGGACCTCACCAACACCCTCCAGCGCCAGAAGGCCCTCGAGGACGCTGGTAAGGGCCCCAACCGCCAACCTCTCTGGAAGCGCGCCGACGATCGCTTCTTCTGGAACCGCTTCTTCCAGGACCGTTTCATCAACCTCACCGAGAACGGCACAGACGTGAGTTCACCGGAATGTGCAGCTGTTGACGGATCAGTTGAGCCGCTTCATCCTCCCGGCCATGTTTGGATGTATGTCGCTGAAATTCCACTTGGAGAAACTAACCCCAGTGCTCGAGCTCCGCTCGGCTGTGATCAACAACCGTGACTTCCTGTTCTGCCTCATTGCCCGTCGCTCGCGCCACCGCGTCGGCACCCGTTACTTCACGCGCGGTATCGACCACGACGGCAACGTTGCCAACTTCAACGAGACCGAGCAGATTGTGCTGTATGATCCCATCGACGACAACAAGACTATGCGTGGACGTGTTGATGGCCGCGAGCGCCAGTCATTCGTACAGATTCGCGGAAGCGTACCCGTCTACTGGGCCGAGATCAACAACCTGCGCTACAAGCCTGACCTCCAGATCATGGACAAACCTGACACGGGCGGGTCGTACCGCCAGCACATGCACCAGCTGGTCGACACGTACGGCTCGGTGTATTCGCTCAACCTCGTTAACCAGAAGGGATACGAGAAGCCCGTCAAAGACGCGTTTGAGACCGTCGTTAACGTTGCCAACAACAGTGACCACAAGCTGGCCGAGCAGACCAAGTACATCTACTGGGACTTCCACGCCGAGTGCAAGGGCATGCGCTTTGACCGCATCGAGACCCTCGTCGGCGATTTGCAAAACACTCTCCTAGCAGATGGCTGGTACCATTCTGTCGCTCCGGCAGCGTCTGGGGTTGGCAGCTCTAGCGGACCAACCAAGGTCCTCAGTGTGCAGAAGGGTGTCATCCGCTCCAACTGCATGGACTGCCTTGACCGTACCAACGTCTCGCAGGCCGCGTTCGCCAAGTGGGCACTCAACCAGCAGCTCCGCCAGGCTGGAATCATCAGCGTCAAGGAGGGTGTCGAGGACCACTCAGACTTCATGTTCATCTTCCGCAATGTCTGGGCCGACCACGCGGACGGGGTGTCTAAGGCATATGCTGGCAGTGGCGCGCTTAAGACCGACTTTACTCGCACGGGCAAGCGCACGAAGGAGGGACTGCTGCAGGACGGCATCAACTCGGTTATGCGCTACGTGAAGAACAACTTCTTCGACGGTGACCGCCAGGTGAGAGGGTGGCCAGGAGGGGTGGCTAACCACAGGACGCATACGACCTCGTCACGGGCGCGTACGTTGTCCGCCGCGGCGGCATCCCCCCGCTCAGCGACACGCGACCGCTCCTCCTCCGCTCGATGCCGTACATATTCGTGTTTGCGCTCACGATGATCCTCGCCGCACTCACGCTCCCGCGCACGTCTGGTGCGTCCCGCCGCCAACACAGCTGACACGCAGAGTGGTCGATCTACTCGTTCCTCCTCCTCTGGCTCGCCCTCGCTTTCGTCGCTGGCATGTACATCTGGGGCAACGTGAGTAGTTTCATACAGCCCGGCTGACAGCAGGGCACGTCGTACGTTGCGTGGCCGCGGCTGAACCCGCCCCACGAGATTCTCTCGTACGAGGGTCCAGGTTTCCGGGGGACACGCCGCGGGCGCGGCATGAGCATCACAAGTGCCGTGCCTTCGGGCAAGAAGGGGCGCTCCAAGTCGCGAGTCTTCGACGACATTGAGCTCAAGAAGAAGGGCTCGCTGATCGATTAACGGCGAGAGAGCTCTGTGTAGCCTCTTGACGGACATGCGCTTTACGCGATATAGATTCGAACTTGGCGAAATGTTAATACATTAGACTAGCTAACGTGAAGGGAGATCCTTACGCCCATGGCACCCGCTCAGACAGCGCTGCGAGGCGGTGCTGTGCGGAATCGCCATTCCACAGCTCCCCTTCTGTTGACACACTCAGAGACGGTGGTCCGAGCTGCTCAATAACGAAGGACGCCGAAACTGTCCCGTACAGCGCAGCTGTATACGGGTCGCCGGTAAGGCTGAGTCCGGCGATGTACCCCCCGATAAATGCGTTTCCAGCTGTTGTCAGCCATTTGTGTGACGATAAGGCATATCAGCCGACGCCAGGTGGTCGCGAAATCCGAATCCGCCACACTGATACCCATCCAATCCCATACTCACCTCCCGTGACGTCCCGAACGCGGTACTGCTCCTCAAAAAACGAGGGGACCCACCGCAACCCCTCAACTGTGCCAATACATGCCCCCGAAGCTCCACATCGAACAGCCACGACCGGCACCCCAAGACCGAGGAGATAGGTCACAATCTCATTGACGACCATCCTAATCTCCCCCTCTTCTTCTGGTAGGGTCCGGTCGTAGATAGATAACAGTTCCTCGTGGTTCGGCCTGCATTAGTCTTGTCAAGATAGACTTACGAGAGGGTATGGACGCGTTGTGCGGCGGCCTCGAACGCCTCCCGTTCGGAGGGGTGACAGCTGCTCGGCGCTGGTTCGAAGATTACCTTAGGCTGCCAGGATGAAGGTAGGTCCGATAACAAGTCGAGGAGGTCAGAGGATGAGAAGGGTGGTGGGACGTGGAGATATTCTGCCCCGAAGAGAGGGCCGTGGATGAGGTCGAAGGCGGTGCGGGGTACGGGTTGGATTATGTGTGCGTAGCTTGTGTTAACTGGGTGCTAATGGAAATCTAGTTCAAGAACTTGGATTATTGTGGTGTGAAAATTACAACTGCAGTAGTGGGGTGGACTGGAGCAGCACAATAAAGGAGGAGATATTCAAAGCCGCGTGCCGAAAGGATCCCTGACTGCTTCTTCAACTCGCCATCGCCATCAACATCACCCGATCTACTCCAGGCTCTGAGGAGGCACATAACCCGAGAGTCCCGGCCGGTGATATTTTTTTGGGTTCTCGTGCTGTCATAACAGCTGGCGGGTTGGCTCTCCATCAACACCTTCCTCCGACACCGCCTATCCCCGTTCTCCAGCACTTTGTCGTATCCCGTCCAACTCGCCCAACTCTCCAACCTTCCATGCCTCTAACCCTCATCCTCCCACCATCTATCTCTCGAAAAGCACATATTCGGTCCTCCAGGAGCAGTGACAAATCTCGGCGCCCCCCAAGACACAAACGCACCTTCTAACAGCACCGTCGTACCCGATCCTCGCTCGCGGAACTCGCGCCCCGGGTATCCGATTAAATACCCACATTTTGGAACCGTACGAGAGGAGTTCCTCCTCCAGTTCTCGAGGGAGATCGTCGAACTCGTCGAGATTTTCCTTCGCCGGTAGCGATCCTGGAGGAGCTGCCGTCACGCCGAATTTCGCTATCGATGTCAGCCTCTCTCTCTTCTCTCCTGATTTTCCAACACCCTCTCCTTCCACTCTTCTCGTTCCAGGAGATCGGTCGATAATCGTGCGCAGAGAAATTGGGGGAAGCCACACTCTCGCCCCGACGATGGCGTACATTGCTCCTCCCCCTATTACCATCCTTCCTCCGAGCGGGATTTCACCCACCGCCTCGATTTGTGGAGTTTTTCGTGAGGAGGGCGGGATCTCCAAAGGCGAGGAAGAGAGCGACGCTGACGTTGGAAGAGACAAGGAGATTAAGGGAGTTGGGGAAGGCACATTCGGATGCAAATCCGAGAACGACGCCAACGCCGAGGGCGATGCCGGAAGATGCAAGGGGAGCGGGGAAGTGGGAGAAGGCACGGTCGGATGTAAATCGCCAGTCGAGGCGTACCCCAGCGGGGGCGAGTCGGGTTCCGTCCTCGCCGCCCCGCTGGAGACAGTCGAGGACGTTCCCAACGAGGCGGCAGATTGTGGCTCAAAGATGTCGATGAGGACAGTGCCTGCCATCAGCGCGTGGAATCTCAAGGCAGAAGAAGGGGGGGTGGGGGAGCCAGCTTACGCACCGATGGACGCTAGGACCAGAGGCGTATCCAGACCGGGCGACATATCGAATGGAGCATGTAAATGGTGAGATTGGAATCGTCGGGAAGTAAATACCCTCCAGGTCCGTGGCGGAAGTAGGGGCCGCTCGCATTGGCCAGATACAATTGGCGCGCTATCGGCGTGCCGTTCTGGTATATCAGGCTGTCCCGTTTGGTTAGGCCAATGCGAATGGCCGTCTTCACCAATTGTGGAGGAATAGGAGGCGAGTGAGTGTGGAGACGAGGTAACAGAGGGTGGCGAGTGCCACATTTTGTCAGATTTTGTGCGAGCGCGTCTAGGGTCTAGATATTTTAAAAGAGCTACGTCGCGCCGTTCTCGGCCGCGCCAACGCATTTTCATGTTCGCCACTCGGCTTGATAAAATTGAACACGACGTGTTCCACGGAACCTGGGCGAACCTCGGCACCACATGCCGACATATATTGTACATACCTCAAGCCGCATTTATGCTCTAGCGATCGAGTTCCAGGATGGCGCTGATTGTGATGGAATCTCCATTCCTTCGGCGGTGGTCGTGGGCCGATTAGGGCTGGTTTGGGCTTGGATAGAGAGTCAGGTACAGCCCCGGAAACGGAGACGGAGACCAGCTCGCCGCAGCGGCGTGAGGAACTATGTCGTTTCTGACTGATGGGGCTGACATTATTAGAGGAAAACGGAGTTACTGTACCAACCGCTTCTGGCCCGCAGTTGGGAATCTGGAATTGGAATATGTAGAAACATGGTAGGATCGATTAGGAGCAGAGTGCTCGCGTACTCGTGCAGTGATGGGTGGCAAATGAGTAAGGCAACGTCCTTCGGCTATCATTGTAGTCTGTGTAACTGCTCTGTGATGAGAGACTGCGTTGACGAGTTGACTACATGTACTCGCTCTATTCACTATCACACTCCTAGGTTACTCGACGCCACAATATGAAACCTAGCACAGATAATATCAAGTAGCTACAAACCATTCTAACCTACAACCCAACCACTAAGAATACAGTGCGGCCGCTTCCGCACAAGCCTGGAACAGTACACCCGCGAGGCTCAAATCCGCGCTGGCGAGCGTCTCACGCGCGCGCTCGCGCAGTCCCCCAGCGTCGACACGCCCATATGCCGGTTTGACTTCGACTGGGAGAGCGCGAGCAGCTTCCGGCCAGCTGGTGAGCACATCCGGTCCCAACGTCAGTGATAGGGACCCACGCGCCCGAGCCTGGGCAAGCACGAGGGAAGCATTCACGGTGAGCGTGGCGTCCCCGACTTCGTACGCGACTGGGTAGTAGAGAGCGAGACGTCGGAGCTCGTCGCGCACGCCCCGTGCTGCGCCCCACAGCTGCGTCGTCGTGTCGACCAGCTCGCGGAGGGAGGCCGGGTGGGCGGCGACGAGGGCGGTCTGTGCGAGGGCGAGTAAACCTGCGTCCGGGCCTTGCGGGTCCTTGAGGCTGAGTGTGGCGCGCTCCAACGCGTCCACGGGCACCGCGAGTCCGAGTTCGCCGAGCTGTAGCTCGAGGCGAGGGCCCGCACGTACAACACGCCACCCGTGCAGTGCCTGGAGAGCCTCGAGTTCGGCGTCGAGGCGCATCACGTCGCCCACTGTCGCCTGGTCACACATGCTGTGAGCGGCGTCGATCGCCACCTTGTGTGCGTCGCGCTGTGCGGTACGAGTGGCCAGCTCCTCCACGACCTCGGCGTTCTTCGCGTTCTTGCCCTCTAGCTCAGTTCGGAACCGCTCGAGCTCTGTATCCTGCTCCTCAATGCCTTCGCGCAGCGCAGCGATCTCCTCGGGGTCACACGCGAGGACCGCTTCGACCTGGGCGCGGTGCGCGGCCAGCTCGGCCTCGAGTTCGTCCCGGCGCTTCCGGAGATCGGGAAGAACACGGTCGATCGTTTTCCTCTCGGCAGAGTGCCGCTCCTCGTCGCCCAGCATATCATCGCGGATGTCGCGGATGTCTGCCCCAACGCGCTCGCTCAAGATTTGGTGCTTCCAGTCATACCATCGGGCGCGCGCGCGGAGATACGTCACGCTCTTGATCTGCAGGAGGACGCCCTCAAACATGGTGCGGTCGTCCTCGTCGGCTGCGAGGTAGTCGTGCACGACGGGAGGGTTGTCCTCTGAGCATAGGCGCTCGATGGTCGTGAGGATTTCCCGACTCTGCTGGATCTTCTGTGTGATCTCGACGTCCGCCCAACTAAGCATCGAGAGGAAGACGGACTCGAGGTTCGCCTCGACGTATTCGGGGAGAGGGAACTCGTGGCCCTTGGCGAACTGCGACTTGATGTTGTCGGCACGCACCGCCAGGCTCTTCCGCCCAATCAGGTCGTCCTGCCAGAAAATCCCCACCATCTCGAGGAACGTGGACAATGGGACGTTCTGCACGTCGACCCCAGGTTGTGAGGGGAGATGAGTCATGAGGTCGACGGGCTCGATCTCAGGCTCCGGCTTGGGCTTGGCCTCGGGCTCGGCGACTTCCGGCTCCGGCTCAACAAAGATGGATCGACGAGGAGGTCCTAGGGACTTGCGAGGCGTGCGGCGTGGCGTGCTACGTCCAGACGCATCACGACGGATCGGGGTGTAAGAAGGAAGGGGCCGCTCCTCCACGGGCTCAGGTGTGACTTGACGCTCCTGATAACTCGCAGGAGTTGGCTCGTGAACCTCCTGTTCTGGCGACAGCTCGCCCAGCCACAGCTCAGTCCCATCCATCGTCGTCGGCGTTGGCTCCTCGGATTCCTCGAGCGACATGTCCTCCTCGCCGGTCGCGATGCTAGCGGACCTGGGCGACGAGGGAACAACGCTAGATCGGCGGCGCTTGGCGCGATGGATGTCCCTTTCGGGATCCTCCGCCTCTCCTTCATCCTCTCGTGCGCGCTTGAGTGAACTTGGAGATGGTAGCAGGTGAGGAACCGAAGATGTACTTGGCGTGGCCCTGGGGGTTGTCGAGCTCGAGGCCACCTTGAGGCCGGCTTTGGGTGTGGCGGCCTTGGGAGTAGCCATCTTCGGGTTTGGCTTGGGTGTGGGTCCACTGGGGGTGGTAGATGCGGATGTAGCAGTTGTGGAAGCGCGGACCCCTGAGGAGAAGTCCAGCTTCTTCGCGACACTTGCGGCCGTCTCGAGGCCCTTTCCAGACTTCATCGGTGTGCGCAGTTTGGAACGAGATGGCGTCGGTTCACCGTCGGGCTCCGGCGAGGCCCCGAAGATGTTGCGCTTCTTCTGCTGGGTCGCGGTAGGGTCGGGTTTCTGCGCTGACAGGGACACCTCACGTTTCCGCTGGGCGGAAGAAGGCACCGTCTTCTGCGCCATCGGGGAAGTCTCACGCTTCTTTTGAGTAGACGAGGATGTCGAGCGCGCAAAGGACGGCGTGCCAACCGAAAGCCGCGCCTTGCGGCGGGGTGTCCCACTTGTTGGGCGGGCTGGAGTCGCGGATCCTCCTCGCACGCGGGGCGGAGGGACGATGGGCTCCTCATCCTCGAGAGTGGGCTCGGGCGACGGCTCAGGTGCCCCCGCGGAGACGGGTGCGAATGGTGTGAGGGCGGGCTTGATGGATGAGCGTGGGCGTGGAATGCCCGAGGTCAGTGGGGTCGGGGCGAAGATGTTGAGTCTCGTTGCGGGCGTCGTGGTCGGGCGCGCGGGTGACTTGGGCGCGGGCGTCGGAGCTGACGTTGGCACCGATGCGAAGATGTTGGTCATCATAGTCGTAGCGGCCCCGTAAACACTTGTGCTCTTGTACGCGATTCCGCCACCTGCTGTCGTGAAGTCGAGCGCGCTAGTGTTGCCATCCTCGGTTTCCCAATGAGCGCGCGTTATTGTCATATTTGCCTCGCTGTCGTTGATGCCGCCATGCACGCGCGTCATCGTCATGTCCATCGCGCTCTCGTTGGCGCTGCCATGCATGCCGGCCATTGTCAGGTCCATGACGTTGTGGTTGATACCGCCCTGGGCGGCGGTCATAGACATGTCCATCGCGCTTTCGACCTGGTAGATACCGCCGCCGACGGAGGTGAAATCCATGTTATACGTTGCGGTGTGGTCGCCGGCGCGGTTGATATTCGAGTTATCGGACGATGACGTTGACTCGTCATTGTACACCACGCCGTACGCAACCGTCTCCTCCATCTCCATTGTCTCGTTATCCGACACAGCGTCGCCAGGAAGGAATGGTGACTGTCCGGGGGCGGAGGGCATAGAGTATCCGATGGAGGCGCGGCCCCGGAGCGCGTCCTGCGGTGGCACCCGAGGCATTGGCCCGCCGAGAGCGACGGTGAAGTCCATCGTCATCTCCTCGTCTGTGTCTGCCGCGGTCCCCTCGACGCTCATGTCCGAACCCGAATCCGAGTCTGACTCGGAGTCGTCAGCCCATCGTTGTGGGACAATGCCACCCCCGATAACTGTCTCGTCCATGTCCATCTCGCTTTCAGCGTCAACGTCGCTAGAGCCGTCGGGCGCTGGCGTAGGCACGGGTGTTGTTGCGCGCATTGCCTGGACTTGCGCGAGGATGTCGTCCGAGTCTTCGGTGCTCGACGCGTACGACTGGTCGCTCTCGATCTCCATGGACGCCTCGCTCATCTCGTCCCCTTCGCCCAAGAAGCGTGCTCGTGGGCTCATTGGAGGGGCTGAACCGGGCAGAGACGAGCGGGAGCTGGGCAGGACGGGGAGGGACGGACGGGAGCGGGACGGAGACTGGGATGCGGCGGTTATGCTGCTGCCAAACTGCCGCGGGAGCATGGACGATTTGCGCCGCAGGCGCTTCTCCGGCTGGTCAAACATGCTGATGTCAGTGGGGAACCACTTCATTGCACTCACCGAACGTGGGTGTTAGGCGCGAAGCTGACCCTACGCCGAGGTCCTAAGCTCATCCGAGGATTCACCGGCATGCTCGCGCGTGGTCCGCTGATAGCGCGATCCAGTCGTCCGAAGTCGATGGTCGCCGCCATGTCGACTTTCTGCTCATCCCACTCTTCCGCTGGGGCTGGGCCCTTGAGGATCGACTTGCGTGGTTTCTGTGCGGTCAGCTCCGCTAGGGACCAAGACCCACAGCCTGCCGCCGCAACATCTGGGTCTCGCTTAATATCTCTATACTCCCCCCAATGGAGACGCCGCGCTTGTGCTTGCGCTCGCTCTTTGTGACGGGGAGAGTCATGTTGTTGTCGTCGAAGCGGTTCATGTCTCTGTCGAATAAGCCGACACTCTTGCGGCGGGCGGGGGACGCTGATGTTCGCGACATGTCTCTATCGATCGAATGGACGCCGGCAGCTCTCTGATCTCGAAAGTGCGGGATGCAATGGTGATGGGGTATAAGAGTGCGAAGTTGACAAGTTCTAGGTTTGGGCCACCGCGATTGACTTGTTTGTTTTGATTTCAAGATGGCGATTTGATTCCGCTGCCCTCGTGGTTTAACCCGAGATATCCCCGATCAGGCACCGTTCACTCCATGGATCATCTCACAAATGAGTTGACATCCTTTTATCATTGCCTGTCTACCTTCTCTTCTCACTCTCTACTTCTTCAGATACACCTCCATGATGGCCTCCTCGCGGCCCCAAGGCGCCATGGCCGACCCCATGCACGCCTACCGCGCCAAGCGGGACCGCGAGCGGCGCACGTGAGCTCTCATCTGAAGGTGATGCTGACCACAGTGTGCTCAAGGCCTACAAGATTCTGGGCTTCATCTCTTCCGGTGAGCTCTTCCTTCAGCTAGATTTCGAATCTTAGCTGACCCCAGGAACGTACGGGCGCGTGTATAAGGCGGTGCTCCTCGCACCACCGAAGCCCAACGGCAAGAGCGCCTTACCTAGCTCTGCCCGTGCCGCCCTCGGCGTGGCCAAGTCTCCATCACCGTTCATCTCAGACGACCCTTTAAACAACCCCGAGCTTTGTATGCGCCCAGGCGACCTTCCCGCAAAGGAAGGTGACGTCTTCGCTATCAAGAAGTTCAAGCCCGACAAGGAGGGCGATCAACAGACGTACGCGGGCATTTCGCAGAGTGGCGCTCGCGAGATCATGGTGAGTAACCGGAGCTGGGGCCGACAGGGCCAAATCCCTCCAATCTACCAAGACGAAGCGCTGCTGCAACGAACCAGACTGACACCAGCTAAACCGCGAGCTGCACCACCGCAACCTTGTCGCACTACGAGAGGTCATCCTGGAAGACAAGGCGATCTACATGGTGTTCGAGTACGCGGAGCATGACTTCCTAGTACGTCCACGTTCACGCTAGGAGTGCTAATGATCAGCAAATCATTCACCATCACTCGCAGACGCTACGCACGGCGATTCCCCCAACGACGCTGCGCCGCCTGTTGCACCAGCTCCTGGCAGGGCTGCACTTCCTCCATTCCCAGTTTGTCATGCATCGCGACCTCAAGCCGGCCAACATCCTAGTTACAAATACTGGCGTTGTGAAGATTGGCGATCTGGGTTTGGCGCGGTTATGGCACAAGCCACTAGCGCAAGGCGGTCTGTACGGCGGCGACAAGGTCGTTGTGACCATCTGGTATCGTGCTCCTGAGCTCATCCTGGGCTCGAAGCACTACACGGCCGCTGTTGGTGAGTATAGTTCTTCAAACTCTCCAAGCTAACCTCAGACCTCTGGGCTGTCGGTTGCATCTACGCCGAGCTGTTATCACTCAGGCCCATTTTCAAGGGCGAGGAGGCGAAGCTCGACAGCAAGAAGACGTTACCTTTCCAGCGTGACCAAATGGCCAAGATCTGTGACGTTCTGGGCGCTGTGAAGCGTAAGCTTATATCCGCTCACCACTCGAACTAACAACCAGCGGAGCACTGGCCAGGTGTTGTCAACATGCCGGAATGGAAGACATACTTGGCTCAAGGACCTTATCCTACCGCCTCGCCCCTACCGACATGGTATGCGAATCGAGCTGGCTCGAGCAACGGCTACGACCTTCTTACGAAGCTGTTCGAGTGGGACCCAGCGAAGCGCATTACGGCGCGAGAGTCGCTTGCCCACCCATGGTTCCAGGAGGAGGGTGGTTGCAACTTCGACAGCGTCTTCGAAGGTGCCAACGTCAATTACCCGCATCGTCGTGTCACGCACGAGGACAATGGTGACCCCAAGATGGGCTCGTGAGTACTTCTCTGCTCAGACGACATAACCCCCAACGGAGCTGACCCCAGACTTCCACCGTCACTGGCTGGAGGCCGTCTGCCAAGTAGTAGCAACTTCCGGCCCGCCACTGGATCCCTCCCTGCCGCCAAGCGCACGCGTCTTGCACGTTAAGTGTCAGCATTTTATGTTGTATTCTATGCATTGTTGTCGCATGTTCAGATGTTGGAAGGAATCGCTGAATTGCCGGCACTGTGACTGGAGCAATGGTGCGTGCCACAGTGAACGCCACGGGACCTAATCCCGAATTCTCCGTCACCGTAGGGACTCTCCACCCACCGTCCCACCGTCCCACCCTCCGCCTGCCCGCCTGCCTGACCTCGGAGCTCATCTCGGCGTT
This sequence comes from Cutaneotrichosporon sp. HIS471, assembly GCA_030864385.1. Classification (NCBI taxonomy): domain Eukaryota; kingdom Fungi; phylum Basidiomycota; class Tremellomycetes; order Trichosporonales; family Trichosporonaceae; genus Cutaneotrichosporon; species Cutaneotrichosporon sp. HIS471. The sequence goes on along the minus strand of AP028240.1, from coordinate 1,712,473 downwards.
GCGACAGTGACAACACCCAGCACCATGTCCCTCCGCGCCTTCCGCCCATTCTCGACCAGCGTGCGTGCGCTCCAGCTCATCCCGCAGACGTACCCTGCCGACGTGGTGGCCGGCAAGGCTGCGGGTCCCCCCACCATCCGCGAGACACCCACCGAAGTCGTCGTCGCGACTGTGTCTGATGCGCCCACCGAGCTCCAGAGCCGCCAGGTGCGCATCTTCAAGCCGACGAAGAACACGATGCAGTCGGCCAAGGGCAAGACCAAGGTGTGGCGCATCGACTGGGACGTCCTCCAGGGCTCGGGCCGCTGGACCAACCCGCTCATGGGGTGGCAGTCGTCGGCCGACTACATGCAGGGCACTTCGCTCGCCTTCCGCACTCGCGAGGACGCTATCCGCTTCGTGAGTCGCTCGCGGGCTGGAAGGAGGATGTACGGAGGGGGTTGATTCGAGGTGGGGCTGGAAGTTGGAGGGTTGAAGGTTGCCGATTCGGTCGCGAGTTGAGAGCGGCGCACGCTGCGAGGCCGCACCTGGAGCGGTGGAGCAAGATGAGAGGGCAAGTGAGATGACGCTGGTGTGGTGGGCGTTGTCGCGAAGATAGCGATGATCCAAGAAGCCAACCTTGGCGTCGCCCTCCGACAGGAGACGCGCATGCAGCGATAAGCGCCAAGCGTAGCTGGTGCAATCGTCACCCAGGCTTGCCATCACTTGAGTGCGCGGCGTGGCCCATGGTCGGTTGTGTCGGCTTGGACAGAGGCTTGGGGTAACACGCCATCTCCGGGTTGGCCGAGCGTCTTTCCATCACTTACCGCGCACGCCTCAATGGCAAACGCACTCTCTCCATCACGGTCCTGTCCACGAGGGATAGCCGTGCGCCGTCGACGCTGTCTGCGTGCTTCGCTGTCCAAGTCCAAGCACTCTGTTGTGCTTGGCATCTTCGCGCGCCTCATCGCTTCCCGGCTCGTCGCTTCCCGCGCTCCAGTAGCTCCTCCTCTTGTCCATCTCGCCGTCCGTTGGCGGCCATGCCCCATTGTCCCTTGCACCGCTGACCCCAGGCCGAGCGCCAAGGGTGGGACTACTACATCTCGGAGCCCAAGAAGGCCCGGATTCCCCCCAAGAGCTACGCCGACAACTACAACCACGTCGCTGGTGCTCTCCGCATCTGCCACACCAAGTAATCGTGTAGACGTTGGTAACGAAATGCTAGAGCTGTAACAGTGTGCCAGCGTCGAGAGGCCGGACCTCGACCGTGCCAGGGAATGGAGAACCGCAGAACGTGAGCACATTGGGAGCCTTCGCCCAGAGGAAAACCGTAAGTATAGATATTTGTTGAAGCTGCGGCGACTGGGCAACCGCGACACCCATCCCCAACCTGCCACAGCATCTGCAGCACCGGCATCGCAACCTTCGAGAATTCATACACATTGATCTATCTTAGTAGTCGAGCACCTTCAGAGGTGGCCGGTTGTGGAGGTGCTCGCCGCGGAGCACGGCCTCCGCAAGCTTGTCGTACGCGTCTCCCAGGAGGTCGAAGTCTGACAACTCCACCCACACCTGGCCCGAGATACGGGTATACCACTTGCCGTTGTGCACATACTGGCATCAGTTGCACCCACAGTGAACTAGCTTTCGGTCCACTCCTTGCCCGGTAGAGACTTACCATCGGTGCAAAAATTTCGGCTTCCATCAACATGTCCTCCATCCATAACTCCATGGTCATCTGCTCCTTGGGGTCGCTCGGCACTGCGATCGGCAGCTCGACGTTGACCTGCTGTCAGTTTGTTCAATTCCCCGCTGCTTACCATGCAAGCTGTAAGCTGGCCCCGCTCGTTCTCCATAATCGATGTCGACCAGCGTTTCGCAAGGCGCTTGCCGCCGCTGCTGTCAGACGCACGGCAGGTGAAATTCGCCTTGACCACTCACACAAGAGCTATCGAGTGGTTGTACGCAATGATACGCTCCTCGCCACCAATGTCGCGGCGGAACTTGAGCGCTACAGGTATAGTGAGATAGGACGACACGTCAATGGTGCCGTAAAAGTTGAACTGTTCGGCGAACAGCCATGGTCGACCTGGCCTCGGATACTTTTCCGACTCGTAATAGTTGCCTGTTGGGAACGTGGTGCGGATGAGGATCTGGTTCCGCGGGGCGATGTATGTGATCGAGCTAGAGATGTGGCTAATGTCAACTGCCACAACCGAAACTGGAAACTCACGCGTACAGCCACTTGTGCATGTTGGAGACGAAAAAGTCGGGGTCAGTTTTCTTGACGTCGACGATTTGCTGCCCGATTATGTGGGCACCATCAACGAGTGACAGCGCTCCGTACTTGTGGCACAGGCGGGTAATGTCCTCCCAAGGACTGGTGACACCGGGAGTGCAAGAGATTCCGTCCACGACGACGAGGCGGACGCGCTCCTTGTCCACCAGACCATGCGAGACCGTGGGCTTGTCTCCACCACGAGTGACACCGGTCGGCTTGTTGTACTTGCGGAGCACTGCCTCGGTGGCCTCGACAATCTCCGAGTGATAGCAGGGGAACGTGACGTTGATGATCTCGACGCGAACGCCTTCATTCCTGTCGCACACGCACTTCATAATCTGCGAGACGGAAGAGAACGTCGTCGAGTACATGACAATGATGTCTCCTGGCTCGTATTTGAGGTTGTATACGATCGTATTGATGGCTTGCCTGGTATTCTTCATGATCAAGACGTTATCACCCACTGTGCCCAGCAGGGGCCCGACCTCTTCGCGTACTGCATCGAGCATCGGCTCGGTGTGTCGCCGATCCCAGGGGTCCGGGCGGGCGTTCATCTGCCACAACATTTTCATCTTTGCCTCAATGACGCAGACGGGCGTGAAACCCAACGAGGCTACCATCAGCAATCTTTCACAAGGTTCCGTTCAGCCGACTCACCGTGGTTCAAGTTGACGTCTTTCGATTAGCACCGATCATCTCTGTCACCCACAGTTGCTCTCGGGCCAGTATTTCTTCATGTTGTGCCCAAAGTCCGGGAAACCTTCAACCTTGGCAGCGACAATTTGGTCTTGATCCGCCTCGACCTCTGTAATCTTTCCATTTCCCTGGGAATAGATTGTTGCTTTGTCAAACTGTTGCTGCTTGAGGTGCGACGCAGGGGCGGTTACAGGGATAGGCATTGTACTGGCTGTTAGCTAGTGACCGCCACTCGATCTTACGGAATGAACTTGTTGATGAGTTTCAGTGATGTGGTTGGTGAAGAGGTAGGTAAGAGGTTGATCAGTTTTTGCTACATTTTTCGATCCATTTTCTATATGGGAGCATCAGGGCATTCGAGATGACGGGGGCGATGAAGGCAATGAGGGCGACGAGGGCAATGGAGAACTCGGGGGCGAGCCGATCATGGGTAATGGTGGTCATGGTCCGTGAGTTATCGGACGCGAATAGGAGATAGCTCCGCTGCTGCCGTGCGGGAGGTCGCAGTGGGTTCGTGGAGTAATAGTCTTATTGAATATTGCCGTTCTCCTATGGGATTGTTGCGTAAAATCAGATTCTGTGTCAACCTTTGTTGTTCTTTTTGAAACAGTAACATTTCCAGTTTGTAAGAGATCGACAAGATCGGCAAGCCTGGATCCCAACTTGGATAGAGAAATGTAAAACACAGACATGCATCAATTTAATCCCTGAATATCATCCTTCATAACTTGAATAACCACACTTTTGAACGTTTCAAGGTTACTCATAATCTTCATCCATAAATGATCTAGGTGGCCAAAGTATTATTACGCGAGGGCTCGCTTCGTTCGTCGTTGGTCACGAGTATCATTGACAGCTGTTTTGAGCCCTGAGAATAAATTACAGACGGCATCCGGTTTATCCTCTAGGTGTGCTTTCGGTTCCTCCCTAACGGGACATGGCGGTTGTTTATGCCCTTGGGAAGCATGATCAAAATCGGTCCCGATATTCTTTGGGGGTTCTTGTTTAGTTTACATATGATTGAGGACCGTGCACGCGTGCACAAGGATATTGAGAGTAAGAAAATGATCAAAACTTGTCAGGAGACGTTGACCGATCGACGTGGAATGGATGCGAGTTTTGGATGCGAGTAACAGAGTAAACAAATACAGATCTAAACTATCCGTATTTACAAGTTCAAACCTTCATGGCTCGATATGGCTCATTGTCTACCGATTACGCAACTACCCGATGCTTCCCTTTGTCAGTAACCCACCGTGCACAACAATCGTGAACGGACCGGACCATCCAGTTAACAGCTTGCAGATCAGTTACAAATGATCTAGGCCATCTTGAGGGTGCATCCGAGGAATAAGTTTAAACCAAAAATATTAGCCAAATTCCCAAAACAAATTGCTTCCTTAATTAGCTGCTAAACCTGTTATTTCCCCGCGGGGAAGTGGAGGTTGTTTTGATGACCACGTGGCTATGCACACCTCACCTCACCCTTTACGACCTCCTCCATCTTGTTACCTCAAGAGTCATACAACATCACCACCACCATCACCACTTTGTCTTCCTCCCCCCTTTCCTCAAGCATGACCAACTCCTTTTGACCATAACCATGTCAGACTCCGACTTTGACGATTTCGATGTCGACTTCGCCGTCGATGACTCCTTCCTCCGCCAGCTAGACGACATTGAAGGCAAGGTTGCCCCATCAACATCGACTCGTAATCCCTCCATCGCCGCTTCCTCTCCGCAACTGCGGGCCCCAACCTTCCTCCAGAATGCTCAAGCCGGTCCATCACGTCTTGGCAATACGAGCTCTGGGGCGTCACGTCGCGCCGCTGCTCTCGGCCTGCCCTTACCTCGGCCCGCACCGCACCCTTCAAGCGACGATTACGGTGACATGAGCTTTACTGCTGAGTCACTCGAGCAGATTGACAAGGCTACCCGACCTAAAGGAACTACCATCCTTACTTCCTCTGGCATCTCGCGCCAACGCACCTTTGCACGCACCATGTCGGGAAGCATGCTCCAGACCCACCTCAACTTTCGCCGCGAGAACCCGTACACCAAGGGCAAGCGATGGGACCGCACCGTCTTCGCTGCATCTGGTCGACGGAAGGTGGCGGTGAAGAAGAAAAAGAAGGGAACGGCGCGGGCGCGTTATGACGATGACGATGACGATGACGATGACGAGGACAAGGACAAGGACAAGGACGATGAAGACTCTGGCGAGCCTCTAGCGCCCGACCCGATGCCGCTCGTGGACACTTGTGAGCTCGACATGCCCCAGCAGAAGCTGACAACAGCTAAGCCGTACGAGCCGCAGAAACACCACTACGTGCAGTCCACAGTCGGCACCTACCTCTACCCCACCAACCATCCCAAACGCTCGTACCAGTATGACATCATCCGCTCGTGCTTCACGGACAATACTCTCGTCGCACTACCAACCGGTCTAGGCAAAACCTTCGTCGCAGGCGTGGTTATGCTGAATTGTGAGCCACACAAGACCTGACGTCAGCTGACGCGATAGTCTACCGCTGGTTTCCTACTGGCAAGATTGTCTTCCTTGCGCCCACGCGTCCTCTCGTCAACCAGCAGATCGAAGCGTGTCAGCTAACTTGTGGCATCCCAAGTCAAGATGCGGCGGTTATGACCGGCCAGAGCATGCCTGCCAAGAAACGAGACGTGATGGTGAGGTTGTTCTCGTTTGTGAGGGAGCTAATCACAGTGGGATGAGCGGCGTGTTTTCTACTGCACACCACAGACTCTGGATAATGACCTGCGGCGCGGAGCTGTGGACCCGCGAGACATTGTCTTGGCAGTGTTTGGTAAGTTGACGCCAGGCTCCGTACCTGACTTGCAGACGAAGCACATAGAGCTTCGGGCTCCTACTCGTACACAACAATCCTCGCCCTCATCACGGCCCAGAACCCATATTTCCGCGTACTGGCCCTCACTGCCACTCCAGGAAACGATGTGCCCAAAGTCCAAGGTGTTGTCGATGCGTTGCACATCAGTCGCATCGAGATTCGCGAATCTGAGTCACCGGAGGTGCGGCAATACATGAACCAAAAGGCAAGGTCTTTGTCTCAGACAGAGCTAACAAGAAGCGGACAGAGAAGCACGTCATTTTAATGGGGCCCATTATCATCAAACTCAGAGATCGTTGGGCTGCGCTGATGAAGGTACAGTTGTTCACGATTCCAGGTGCTCACCGTAGCCAATTATCCAGAAGCTCGTTGAGCGACACGTCTTGACGGAACGTGATCTTGATGCTAAGCGTCTCAAGACGTTCCGTGTTACCTCAAGGCGCTTAGAGATTTCACGCGACCCGACCTCCGGTCTGAAGTGGGCGATTGGGACGCTTAACAACCTCGACAAGATGTGCCGCGCCATGGCCTATCTGGTCAGTTCTAGTGTGCTGAACCGACGCTGACGTTGCAGTTGGAGTTCTCCATTGGCATGTTTCATACTTGTGCCATGGAGGTAGCCGGCGAACCCACATCCAAGGGCAAGGCTGGGAATTCGCGGGGTGGCGCCATGAGTTTGCGAAGCAATATTGAGTTCCAGCGTCTCATCCATGACGTCGAGGGGGAGATGAACGACATTAGAAGGCATCGCTACGGCAAAACGCTTGTGGACTCCCATCCCAAGATGCAGAAGACGCTAGAGCTGGTGAGCCCACGTTATCTCGAACTCATCTGACATTCGAGCTTCTGGCACATTTCGCGCAAGCGGAGGAAGATGAGAAGGAACATGGAACCCCCAACAACACCCGCGCAATGGTCTTCTGCTCGTTCCGGGAGTGTGTTCTAGAGCTTGTTGTGAGTGAGCTTGCGTGTTCGCACACCTGCGCCCATGAAGCTCACAAGGCAGGACATGCTGAACGAACACCCTCACTTGCTCAAGGCCACCAAGTTTGTCGGCCAGTCCCAGGGCAAGCAGGCCAAGGACCAAGGGTTCACTCAGAAGGAGCAAAAGAGGGTGAGATTCCTTGGACTTCAGCTCAGCGCTTACGCCAGACAATCGAGGAGTTCAAGGAAGGCAAGTTCAACATCCTCGTGGCGACTTCTATCGGGGAGGAAGGCCTCGACATCGGCGAGGTCGATTTTGTCGTCATCTATGACATGCCCAAGCAGTCAATTAAGCTGCTGCAACGAGTCGGCCGCACTGGGCGTAAGCGTGATGGACAAGTCCACGTTCTCATGTCTGAGGGCCGCGAGGACCTCAACTGGGAAACGGCACAGCAAACTCATCGTGACATCCAGGAGGAGATTCTTCATAGCCGCAACCTCGAGCTATTTGAAGACGTCGAGCGTCTCCTAGCCCCGAAGTTCCCAGAGTGTATTGAGAAGGAAATGGAGATCGACCCTTGGGATCCGGCAGAGCAAGGACGGATGCTACCGGCGGCCTCCCAACCTCAAAACGGCAAAAGCGGAGGGAAGTCGAAGAAGGCAGCACCAGCCAAGAAGAAGCGTGTCTCAGGGGTGCCTCCTGGGCACGAGGGATTCAAGTCAGTCGCGCAGTTGCTCAAGGAGGGCACGCTGAACCGCAAGAAACGAGGGCGAGGCGATTCGGAGTCGGAGGAGGAAGGGCCGCTTGAGGACTCGAGTCTCATGTACGAGGACGAGAACGGGTTCCAGAATACCGGCGCTGCGTCCTCGCGCGGGGGGCACAAGAAGTCGACGGCGCGGACACGAGGTTCAAAGAAGGTCAAATCGTCGGAGCCCAACTCGTCCTCGGAGCCCAAGACATTGACGCGCGCCGAGCAGCAGGCGATCGACGCCGAGGAGTTCGAGCGCAAACGCGACGACCTCAACCGCAGAGGGCTAGATTTCTTCAACACCCAGGGACCACTCCGTGGGCGTACCTCGTCACCGGCGCGTGGAACTCCGCCCTCCTCGCCACATGCGTATAGCACTGCGCCTGTCAACGGCAAGCTGTCGCCACGCGCTGCCGATATCGCCGGCTTCAGCCAGATCGACCTGAGTTTAAGCAGCGACGAGGAACTCCAGCTTGTAGAGCCGACGGCGTCACCGCACCCACCGCGCACTTTCCCCTCACACACCGCGCCTCGGCTCTCCAACATGGCACCTCCACCAGTCCCCTCCTCACCCACTCGTCCCAGTGTGGTTCACGAGACCCCACTCTTCTGTCATACTGGGCAGACGCCCTCCACTGGTGGCACTGAGCCTACACCGTTCCCAGTGCGTCGGGGGGTTCGACGTGTCGCTCTGCCTTCAAGTGAGCAGGACAGCCCGGGCCCGCGTCCACTGCAGCGCCTTCGTCGTCGGCCTCCCTCATCGCCAGCCATGGACCCCGATACAAGCCCGATTGTGGAACGTCACGCTCGTCGCTCACGCTCTCGGCTGGATGTGGCGCAGTACCTGGACATCGACGTCGGCGTGTCGGGTTCCGAGAGCTCAGACGAGAGCTCGGGCGAGGAAGACGAGTCAGACCGCCTCTTTGCGGGCGACTTCCAACCTACTCAAGCACCCCGAGGGTACAACCAACGTGCGATGTACCGCGCAGGTCTGTCGACGCAGGTGGTTAGCCCGGCAGGTCTGGCGTTCGCGTCACGGGACCGCCATCCGGCGTTCCTTGCAAAGGCGCGCAAGCCCGTCCTGCTTTCGGATGACGAGCGGGACCGGAGTAGTGAGAACGAATACCAGCTCGGCAGCTTTGTGTGTGATGACGACGAAGACGTGGGGTTTGATTCGTCGCAGCGGAGCGACCCTCTCAGACTGTAGCTAGTAGTGCGTGTGTGTAGCATGTGCGGATCTATATCATTCAAGGTGTCTCGTTTGCAACTGGACTTCTGAGTATGTAGGTGGAGGTTCCGCCGGGAAGTCGCCGGCATCATTCTAGATAGCCGGGCTAACTACCCCGCTGTTTACCTTTGTGACAGTCCACCGTCCCCTACAAAATGCCACCCAAGGAAACAAGTGAGGCTGGCGCGGACATCGTTAACGTGCAGGTCGTTCACCATCTGTTGACCTCAACTTCGTCCTCGACGCGGATGGTGAAAGTGGGTAGAGGTTCCACTATGGCGCGCTCTCACACCAGGTTCGCCGTCAGCAAGTACGCGGCAGCGTGCGTCAGCAGCGTGTCTGCAGTGCGTCTCCACTCGACTCAGCTAATGCAGATGCCGTCGCCTCAAGTCCAAGTGTCGCCGCAGCGGTGACGGGGCATGCGACCGCTGTACGGCCCTGTCCATCGAGTGCGAGGTTGTCAAGTCGCGCCGCGGACGTGTATTAGGATCGCGGAAGTACGATGCATCAAGGGGGGGAGAGCTGACGGCAGTAAGAAGACAGGACTCGAGAAGAGCGTCGCGCATGTCCAGGCCGCGCTGGACCGGATCCGGAAGAGCGCACTAAGCCCTGCTGCCATGGCTGAGGAGGTCGCACAGACGGAAGCCGAGATGACCGTCTTGCGGTCACCGAAGAGACGGTGAGCTCGACATGTGTCGACCCACAAATGTGTCGACCCTGTACCATGTCCACCTGACACCAGTCGCACGTCTGACGCCGACGTCGAGCCCGCCTCGCCACCATACGATGCCGACCTCGTTGTCGACAGCGCACGTGCCTCGCCTGACCCTGATGAACATCCCCTCCGAGTCCTCTCCGATATCGGCTCCTCCCTCCGAGTCCTTTCCGACATTGGCTCCTCCCTCCCGGCCGCAAGTGTCGGACACGGTGTCCCGGGTTGGACAGGCGCCCAACTCGCCGCGGCAAGTGCGCGGCGCAGGACATATTTCCGTCATCGGCCAGGCGCGGCCAAGCGCGACGTCGCGGCCGTGCTGGATCCAATCTCAAGGGGTGTCGTGGATGAGGAGTTTGCCACTCTGCTCGTGAGCCGGTACTTTGACAACAACGCACCTCAGATCGGGTTCATGGACCGTCACATCCACACGCTCCCCAATTTACGGGCGAGGAGCGCTCTGCTCACCACCGCAGTTCTAGCCGCAGCGGCACTGAGTACCGAACGCCAAGTCGCACCAAGGCTGTACGCCCACGCTGAGCGGGTACTCATGACTGTCCTCGCCCGGAATGCCAAGAGTGCCGAGATCGTACTCGGCCTCATGGTGCTCCTTTTATGGCCCATATGTCCAGCCCGCATCGTGGATGATCGGAGCCGCATGCTCCTCGCTCTGGCGATCAACATGGCCCTCGAGCTGGGATTGAACCGCCTCTCACCCAGCGAAGGAGATGAGGAAACACAGCGGTGAGTCCCAAGCTTGAGGCGTACTGATCCAGATTTCATCGCGACAAGATTCGCACCTGGTGCGCCCTCTTTATCCAGGACCGTTCGCTGGCCGCGACATCCGGAAAACCATTTTTGATCCACGAGTTCCCCGACGCGGCCGCCATGCGGCGGTGGCTGGAACACCCGTTCGCAACGCACGGAGATCGGATGGTGGTGGGATACCTCGAGTTGCGGCGGATCGAGCGCGACGCGCGCGACCAGCTCCGCGCCGTCCCGCGCGCATACCTGGCCAACGGGGTACGCGAGGGCACAAGTGTGATGCTAGAGCAGTGGTTGGATGAGTGGCTTACCCCCGAACTAGCGGCTGCAGGTGAGGAGAGTGGGACCGGAGCTAACGCCAGAACCAATGAACATGATGCGCGTGTTGCGGCATCACATCAACCTCCTAATTATCACGGCGAGTAATGCTCCCCCAGAAGTGGTGATACACAACGCTCGCGCCGACCTCACCTACGTCCTTGAGGCATTTGGATTGCGGATGCAACACATCATCCGCACAGTAAGTGGGATGTTGAGCTGGGCCGCGGTGTTGTTACTGCGAGTACGTTTCGGACAGCCATACTGGCTCGCTGGAACAGCGTGGGTAGCAAGAATACTGACTTCAGTTGGACCGGGCAGCGTCAACCGAGCTCGTCAAAAGCGTTGCGCTGGCCATGGCACCTAACGGCGACGGGCCAGACAGTTACGCGCAATTCTACGGCTCGTTCCTCCTCGGTCTATGTCTCGATGCGCCCAACGTCAACCAGAGCCCACTGGGAACCGACCTGTTGTCCCTCACAAACTTCGGGCCCACAATGACCCAGCCAACCGTCCCCGCGCGCGCTCTGGATCTGGGGTTCAACACTGCCCTGTTTGACGATATGCCCTTTGAACTGCCGCTAGATATGCCGCAGAACGACGTCGCGCCAAGCCTCGACTGGCTACTCAACGATAACACTGCCGCTGGCGATAGCGCATTATGGGGCTTTGGATCGGATTGGGCAGGGAACGCAGGTTGGAATCCCGACCTCACGCAGTTTAGGACATAAATGCCACCCGGATGGAGAGTTTGTCTGAAATCATGTAATGGCCCACCACGCCGCGTGCAGAGCTTGAAGATTATTGAGCACTTCATAGAGAGAGTGTTGCCACCTTATTCCGCCGGCCCCAAGCTTTTGTTTCAGAAATGTTCGTCTTTACTAGTATATCGGTTAGTATATTCGCCTCTCATTAGAGAGTTGCTGGAGCTTCTAAAGCACAGCTTGACCGCGAAAGAGCAGGGTTCAACTCCCTGGTGGAGAAAAACATCATCTTTTGGCCTAATCGGTGGCAGCTGCTTTGTTGTAGGCGTTTGAGCATTGTATCTCTGGGGTGGAGGTTATTTTTTGGTTCCGCGCGCAATGTGGTGCAAAGAGAATGCTCGCGGTTAAACATTCTTCTGCGCTGAACTCTTAGTATACCTCAAGCCCCTTCAGTTTTTATATATATAATGGACCAGGGTGGAACGGATGACATTAGGATATCGCAACTGTTAACTCTCGCTCCGTCACTATCCTTGTGCCCTCAGAGGGCAACGGCAACACATGTGCATATACATTGGGGTAAGCTGTAATATTGCTGGGTAAACAATCTGTCAAAGATGCACGAACAAGTATATATGTCTATCGATGGTTAGGCGCAGCTGGGAGCTGCAGGAGGAAGCCCTGGGAGTCAGCTTGCTAAACGGGCAACTCGATTGGACAAGCCCTTGACTCACCCGCGCATCGCGCACAGAAAACAGCCACACGCAGCCGCCCGTGCTCTTGACGTGTTCGATAACGGCACGGCGCACCTCTGCGGCATACCCGCGCTCCGAGTTTGGGAGGGCAGGCTGCGTGAGGGTGCGCCACGCCTCGTCGTCCGTGATCCACGCTGTCTCCAAGGCCATTGTTGACAGGAAGTCGGGGGCAAGGTCGACACCGATAACCGGCAGTGTAGACTTGACGCTAGCCGCGAATTCGTCGGCTTGAGTCAGTGCTGAAGCTTACACAGAACCCACCCTTCTCATAGTACACGGATTTGGTGCCATGACGATACTTGCGAGTAGCCTTGTTCTTGACGCCACGTGTGGTGAACGGCTCGGGCGGCAGGACAAGGTTGATTTCCACGTTGGTCACGCGTGTTGTGAGCTGCTGTTCCTGCGCCTCCTTGGCCTGGTTCTTGACTATCGGAGTCGTACCATCGGCATAGGCCCGGTCGATGCGGCGCTGGCCGTCGATAGCGGCCCGTAGCCATCCGACGAGCTTATCCTCGGGGACTGACTCTTCCGAGTTCTTGCCAGTCAGGACGCGGATCACTTTGGCTTCGTCCTTGTGACCTCGGATGATGACGACGTAGAGGATACTCTGGTCCATGCACTCCTCGATCACTTGCTGTAGCGTGCGGCCATCGTCGTACTGCAGGTCTGCTCTAATCCCCGCTCGCCAGAGCTGTCCGCACATCGCGAGGCGCTCGCCGATGGTGACTGCTGAGGTTGACGAGACGTAAACATCGCAGCGCTGGGGTTACCAACCTCTTCGCACATTCACTTACATTCGGTGCCCAGATGCCAAACGACCGTTCGTCTGCATTCTTCTTCTTGGACAACAGATCTTTGGCGTTGGCAAGCTCCTGCTTGCGTACCATGCGAGTAAGCATGTCGGAGGCTATGGAGAGGTTGACGCCGTGCACCGGCCGGGAAATGATTCCTGGGTCCTTGAGGTGGTCGAGCAACGAGTCATGGCGTCCGCCGTACCCAAGGACCTCACTGTGCTTGCTCTTGCGCACGCACTCGAACATAATACCACCACGGTAATACTCGCAGTGTTTGGACATAGTGGGTCTGAAGAGAATCTTGCGCTTCACGCCACTGGAGCGAGCGAGGCGGATCGTGGTCTGAATCTCTTCGAAAGCGAAGGCAAACTTGCGCCTCAACTGCGGATACGTTTCCTCCAGCACCTCCTTGACCGCGTCAAACTCATCCACGGGGCTGACCTTTTCGATGTCGTAAATGCAGTTAGAGGGAAGCCCTGAGATCGACGAAAGCGACGGCCGTGAGTGACCAAAGGCGACACCAGTCGCAGGTCCCTTGAAAGCCTTGAGGACTTTGGAGCGCATTTGGGATGGGCAAGTAGAGAGCAGCGCCGCGACAACTGTCCGTAAGCAACATATCGTCCTCAAGACTCACTGCTCTCGTGGCTGACGTGGAACTCGTAGTCCACCACCGCACTCTGTTTAGGCCCCAGACATTCTAGAACGACCCGATCCATGAGTTCCAGTAACTCGACCTCCGCAGCCAGCGACCGAACGGGTGAGATGATCTCGAAGCAGATATCAGCTGGACTCCAGGCCATGTGGCAGCAGAACTCACCACAGCTCAGTGTGCGTGCCAGGTTGGCCTCCTGCTGGGAGCTCGGTATAGCGCTGAGTGGCGGCATAGCGCTTGATACGTTCAATCCGCTGGCGCGAAGTGGAACGAGCCATGCCAACGAGATTGGACGACGGTAGCCTCACAAACCTGCCGCCCGAGTCGAGCAGTCGCACTGGGGAGCGTTCTGGATAGGGTTTGAGAAGGGTCGTTTCCGGCAGCAGCAGCGGGAGGTACACCTCCATGGCGCCATGACGACGGAACAACTTCTTGATCCGGCCGTTGACAACAGTCTGCCACGAGAAGAGGGTGTCGTCGTGCTCGTTGTCGTACGTGTAGTCCTCGGTACGGTTGTCCATGTGGTACTTAGACTTGGCGTCCGTCTCGAACAGGGCATCGATCAATGCGGGGTATTTCTCGGAGCGAGGGTTGGTGATTTCTGCTTGTCAGTTCAGAACGAGACTCGCAGCCTACCAGCAATGACGCTGTCGTAGAACTGCTCGCCCATGTTGATCGTGGGCACTAGCGGACCGCTGAGCAACTGCGTTGCTTGTGGGCGCATGGACGGGTCGTGGCACATCAGCAACGAGATGATCTCGCGCTGCTTGGGCATCTTGCTGGGAGGCCACTCATCTGGGAAGACCACGTCTTTGGAACGGAGTGCACCGAGCACGTTAACGCGTTCCATGCCAGTTTTGAAGGCATAGCACATCTCAAAGAATATGACGCCAAGTGAGTACATGTCGGCCTGGTCGTCAGCTGTGGACAAACTTCTTAACTCACCTTCTCGTTGTATGACTTGGAGACGAGCACCTCGGGCGCAATGTACGAGCTCGTGCCGATGTTTGAGGTGCGATCGACGTCCTCAGTGGACATCTCCATCTGGCCAATGGGTAAGTCTGCCGCGGGCAGATCCGTCGTCTGAACCGAGTTAGCGCCTCAAAGCGGGAGCAGCTCACGGAGAGGCCGAAATCCGCAATCTTGACATTCCCGTTGGCGTCTAAAAGAATGTTGGATGGCTTCAGGTCGCGATGGACGATGCCCGACGTCGACATGTGTGCCAGGGCTTGAAGCATCTGGACCAGCAGGCGCCAGCACTCGTCCTCATTGAGGCCAGCGCTGATCGCCTCTCTGAGAGTCTGCTTCTCCACAAACTCCATCTGAATGTAGAGGATTCTCTGGACCGAGTCGTCATTGTCGGTGGTTCCTGTGTACGACGTTGAGTACTTGGTCGAGGGCTTGGAGATAGCAAGCGGCTGCGTCCGTGTCTGCCTGGGTACCGAGGCTGAGGGGTCGGCCACAGTGTGCTCACTCGCCCACCCGCTGCTGTCGCTGTCATCGTCGCTGATCTCGTCGTCACCATTCTCCTCGTCATCATTGTCATCGTCATCATCGTCGTCAGCGAAGCGGATACGCGGGAAGGAAGCGCTCTTCGAGTGATCTCGTCGCGACATGGACTTGTCGAAGTCGTCAAACTTGACAGCAAAGATGTCGCTCTCGGACGACACGTTGGACGAATTGACGGCGGACGAGTTGACAGACGACTGGATGACCGATGAGTCATCACCATCCGGCCCGTCTGGTAGCCCAACATCTTCAAGCCAACAGCTGTAGTATCGCACGATGTACTGATGGCTGACGCGCGACAGGGCGTTGACCTCTCGGAGAACGCGATGGACATCATCCTCGGGACTAAGCTTGACCTTTTCTTCACGTCAGCCACGGTGACAAAAGATATTGGCTCACTGATCGCGTAGGGACGGCCATCCAGCTTGTTCCGCGCTTTGACGACTTCGCCGAAACCTCCTTTACCCTGCAGTCAGCTCCGACATTGCGATCAGATAGTAGCGGATGCACAACACTCACAAGGAACTCGACCTCCTCAAAGTCTTGGCGGTAGCGCGAGTAACGCAAGGAGCCTGCGGGCACAGGCGGGTAGGAGAAACTGCCTTGTCCCGGTGACTTGCCAAACAAATCAGGATGAAAGCTGGAAGCGGTGGACACGATCCCGGAGCCGGAAGCAGTTTGGCTCACTGGGGTCAGTTCAATGGCTTGAGTCCACTTACTGGGCAGCGAACGGGGTGGACGGGTAGTGGTCTCGTCCCCGACTGCACGTAGCCGCTTCAACGCCTCGTCAGCTGTAAACCGTCGCCGGGTCACAGGTTGTATCATCCCCTTCAACAAGTCCGCCACCGAGGTTGAGACTCCGCCGGGTGCTAGATGTCAGCTGCAAAATCTGGGTAAGCCTCACCATGTTGGAGGAGTGTTGGCAAGTCATGGTATGTCCACAAGCAGTTCCGGCCGAAGAGCATCTGCAGCAGGACCAGACCCGCTTGCCATATGTCCCGCTTGGGCGTATACGTGTAGGGCGCATCGATCTCGTCTGGAGACCACCTGGTGGTAAGCGTCGGCCACAGTACTTGCTTTTACCATGATTCGGGATAAGATTCTGGAGATGCCTTGAGGAATGGGTTAGAGCGATGGTACTCGATTAACCTTTTGGCGTATCCAGTCCCCGAGATCTTGACGCGGATGTCATCGTCGTCGCCAGCGCTCAAGAGGATGAGATCACAGTCCAGTTCTGGGGTCAGATGAGGACTTGACTATAACTCACGCTTCTGCATGGAGTAGGCATTGTGGCAATCTGACAATCCTTCGAGGATCTGGATCATGTACTCCTGCGGATCAGCTCATAGCCCACTTTTGAGCTAACCTTGGCCAGGTCCTCCCCGAACCCATCCTTCGGCAGCCACGTCCGCAACCGGCCCGCCTCTGGGACACGCTCGACGACGACAATGAGACGCTCCCATCCTTTGTGGCTCTTGGTCTTCTCGACGGCAAAGACGCGGGCGACGTGCGGCGAGCGCACTTCCATGAGACGAGATAACTCGCTGATGAGCGTGTCGATCCGTTTCTGGCCGTGGGCGCCGTTGTAGTAGCGGTTGGTGAAATCGACAACCTGGACAGTGACAGTAGGCGTGGACACCTTGGCGAAATTGGGGTCCTTGTCAGCGGACACGGGCTCGGCGGTGTATGATGTCCACAGTTGTTCGCGGCGGCCAGCGAAGACGGACCACTTGGCCCACTTGCCTTGGTAACCGTCGACGGAGATCGGCTCTTTGAGCACGAGCTCGCGCATCTCAAACTCTCCATCCGCCAGGGCCGACACGCGCTCTTCTCGTTGCCTGCGGTTCTGGTCGATGAGAGCCTGGCGCACGCGTTCTTCTTTACGCGACGCGTCGAGCTGGATGCGCTCGTTTAGGACGCGCTTCTGTTCTGCTTCTGCTGCCAGGCGATGTTCTCGTTCCGACTGCTTCTGTGCCTCCTCGGCCTGGCGTTAGGTTCTACATAGGCTCTGAACCTACCGCACGCTGCGCTTCTTCTCGGATAGCCATCTCCTCCATCAGTGTCGGTTCTGGCTCGCCTGGCTTGGGCAGCGGGACGTGGTTCTTGTCCATCCACAAAGAGATGAAGTCGGTCAGCTGGTGGTCAGCGCAGCGAACGCGGGGTGAGAATCGGGATCTGGTGGCGCCTGCCGGTCGTGCTCACGTCAAATATGTAGGCGGGCCCACCGACGAAGGACTTGGCCTTGTCATCGAGGGCACGCTGGAGCTTGCGGACATGTTCGGCGGTGAGTTTGATGGGTTCGACTAAGTAGAGTAAGGGTGGGGCTGTGGCGGGGTAGTTCTGAGGTCAGCATGCAAGGTGCGGAAAGTGCGCGACGCACCTTGGGGAAGCGACCCTTCAACCTGATCCGTACGCGCGGCTCCTCGTTTCCACGAAGCGCAACCTCCCACCACCCTTGTTCGCTCTCAGTGCCCCATGCTGTCTTCTTGGGTGGGATGTCTTTCCAGTCATCCTGGTGTGAGCAAGAGGTCAGGGGAGGTGGCTGCGGGCTGCATGCACGCCGCGCGCGACGTGGCGACCCGCTTGATGGGCCCCATGCTGTCTGAGTTACGAGAAACACCAGCCGGGCCTGCTAGAGAATTGCACAGCAGTTGGACATCCACGGACACTCACTCCAAATATGGAGCGGAGAATGGCGAGCTCCTCTTCCTGAGCGAGCTTGTTGGGCTCAGGCATGGGACATATCTGTTCGGGCCGGGGGATAGCAGGAAGTAAGTTGGATGTAGAGCAGGGCAATGCGCCGCTTTAGTTGGAGAGGAATGTAGAAATGAGCACTTGTTGAGGGTCGTTTTGGAGGATTGTTGTCAAACAGTTATGTCGCACTCTCTTCATAAAGTGACGTTTGACCCAGGTACAACCACGTGACATATCTTCCCAACATACCCCACCTCCACACTTGACTCTTGAGCATTGCATCACGACTTGTTCAAACTACCTATCACCATCAAGATGCAGGGGCGCGTCCGGCTCGTCCTCTTTGACGTGTTCGGTAAGTTTCGAGTTCCGGCCGACAAAACTGATTTAGACACCCTCTGCACACCACGTCTACCAGTGCACGAACAATATGCCATCGAGGCGTGCAAAGCTGGGCTCAAAGTTACTCCGGAGCGAGTGCGGGCTGGCTTCCGGCCGGCGTTCAAGGAGATGAACGCTATCCATCCCGTGTATGGGAAACACTCGAACCCGCCCCTCACACCTGAGGGCTGGTGGACCGACCTCATTCACAAGTGCATGGCGCATGCCGGGGCGAGCGAGAGAGACCTAGACATGGTCGGGCCCACGCTCGCTCACTCTATCTTGCAGCGCTTCGAGTCTACTGAGGGGTACATTGACTTTCCAGAGACGCTGGATGTTTGTGAGTCAGAGTGAGGAAGGGTTGGGTTGGGGGGAGGACGATGGGGCAGCTATTGGCTCAGCGTAGAACTACGACTGACACCAGTACGCGGTCTGCGGGAACTTGGCGTGCCAACATCCGTCGTGTCCAATTCGGACCCAAGAATCCTCCTCTCGCTCGACGCCCTCGAGATCTCAGAGTTCATCTCCTGTGGTCCCACACTGAGCTGGGACGTCGAAGCTCAGAAGCCCGACAAGCGGATCTACGAGGCTGCGTGCAAGGCGTGTGGTGTTGAACCTGGGCCAGGTGTTATCATGGTCGGAGATGAACTTGAGGCGTAGGTGGTTATGACGACGAGTGCTGACCCCAGCGACTACCAAGGATCCGTCGCGGCGGGACTAGAGGGTCGCCTTGTACGGCGTCATGGCGAATGGTCGGACGGAGCTGTGCGGGGACACGGAGAGGACTTGGAGGGTGTGCATGTCATTCGTAGCCTGAGTGAGGTGTTGGATGAGGTGAAGCGGCGGAACGCCGAGTAATGTAGTGTAGCATAGTACCAAGTCCCATAGTCAATGGAAGCACAAATGAATACACGAGAATCAAGAAGCATACATCTACACTATCGTACGAAACTACACTCTACTCGGCGCCGATGCGCCTGATCGTCCTACGCTCCCGCTCACCAATGACCTGCACGACGCCCTCGTCGCGCAGCGCAGCCACGGCCTCGGCGAACTCTGCGTGGTCGATCGGCACAGAGCTCTGGCTCTCGAGCGCTCGGATCGCCGCGCTCCAGCGAATACCGCGGCCGCCGGCGTCGTCGGCGAGCTTGATGACTTCACGCTTCAGGTCGGCGCGCTGCCGTCGCGCGGACACACCCGCACCAGTCGTGATGAGATCCAGGTCAATTTGGCCTGTAAGCGGGTCGGTCGCGGACTCGCGGAGAGCCGCACGGATTAGGCGGTTCGCCTCGCGCACGTCCTGGAGTTCGACCAAGTTGCTGAAGCGCATGCGCGCATGAGCCTCTGATAGGCGGATCATGGACTCGAGCTGACGAGTGGTGGCCGTGATGCGACGCTCTTGACCGCGCGCGTCCTCGCCCGCTTTGCGCATCTCGACGTACGCGGCCACGAGGGCGTCCGACGCCTCCTCTGTGAGCTGAGGGTGGATCTTCTGCCGAGCATACGTGATGTACGCCGTCAGCTTGTCGACGGTCAAGATGTCCTCGCCGAGCGTTTCGGGCCGGTCCTCAAGGTACAGACCGACAAGATGGGCGGCAAGACGCCGGTCGTTCATCTCGTCGACCTTGTCCAGCACGAGGTAGAGCAGGTCGAAACGCGAGATGAGCGTCGGAGGAAGATCGATGTTGGCCGGAACGGGCAGCTTCGGGTTGTACTTGGACCCGATGGGGTTGGCAGCGGCCAAAATCGACGTGCGCGCATTGAGCGTCGTGATGATGCCCGCCTTGGCGATCGAGACGGTCTGCTGCTCCATTACTTCGTGCAACACACTGCGCGTCGCGTCCGACATCTTGTCAAACTCGTCGATGCAGCAGACGCCACCGTCCGAGAGCACGAGCGCACCAGATTCGAGCACGAGCTGCTTCGAGTCGGGGTCGCGCGTGACGTACGCCGTGAGACCGACGGCTGATGAACCCTTACCTGAGGTGTACACACCACGGGGGGCGATCTTGTGGACGTACTGTCGTTAGCTTCCTGCGATACGGGCAAAGCTGATCATACTCACCTGCAGGATCTGCGACTTGGAGGTACCCGGGTCACCGACCATGAGGACGTTGATGTCACCACGGTACCGCGGCCCGCCGCCACCACCGCCAGTGGCGATGCTTTTGTTAGTGCCGCCGAAGAGCTGCAGCAGGATTCCTTTCTTGACGTCGTCCATCTCGTAGATACTCGGCGCCATTGAGCGCGCAAGCATGTCGTAGATGTCCGGGTGGTGCGAGAGCTCGATGAGCTCCTGCTGCATCTTTTCAGCAGCGGAGTAGTTCATGTCGACATCGTTGTCCTCGTCATCGGGAACTGTGCCCTGAAGGATCTCCAGGTCGTCATCCTCGCCGCCAACGCCGACGCCTGACGGCTTGACCTTGGAGTCGCGTGTGCTCGGGTCGTAACCCATACGGCCAACGTTGGTACGCTTGACATGCACGCAGTCGACGTACGTCTTAAACAGCGCCTTGATGGACCGCTGGCGCGGATTGAGACGCACGGGAATGCTGCGGAAGATACCAGTCACGATGACGCGATCACCCGGCATAACGAGGTCGACGAGCTCGTCGTACACGCACAGCGACACGGTGTGGGGCGTCTGGCCGTCCGGCACCGCGTCGGGCGTATCCTGGAGGCGGATGACCTGCTTGTTCATGAACGTGCAGCGGTTGTGGATAAGGATCATGGACGCCTGCGACTTGCAGGCATCACGAGGACAACGAGTCGGCTCGCGGATGCGGCCACGATCAATCGCTACGGTGGTGACGTGCTGACAAACGCAGCAGCGGAAGAACGCCGTCTGCATGTCTGGGATGACGGGCGTCGCGCGGATCACAAGACCCTTGACGGTAATGAGCTTGTCTGTGTCACCCGGGTTGAGGTCGCGCATGTTGATGGACTTCTCGCCGCCGAACGGGCGGACGCGGAAGATCTTCTCTGGGCCGTGATAGTCATTGTAGACTTTCTTAACCCGGGCGCGTTCGGAACGGGAGGCCTGGCCTTGTCGGTACTTTTCCTCAACCTCTTTCAACTCGTTCGCCGCAGCCGTCTGCATCATGTCGGTGAGCACGCTGTCGAGTGCAGGAATGACTTCCTGGGGGTAGTTGAGGCACTGCTTGTAGAGTTTCCTGCTGGGGGGCCATGCGGCCATATTGAGCAAGTCGAGGTTGAGGCACTCTTGATCCGTCTCGTGCATCTGCTGGATGTAACCCTCGTACAGCGGGGTGTCTTCCTGCGTAGGCGTGAGATTGTCATACAACGGAGTCGGTAGCGGGGCGACCCCGCCGGCCTCGACGATCTCCTTGGCGACCTGCTCGTTGTAGTCGCGGCGGTACTTGGGCTTGAACCCCTCGATGAACTCGCGGAACGAGTTGATCACGGATGCGAGCGACACATCCGTTCCCCAGATGATCTTCTGGAACTCTTCGTCGTTGATACCGTCACCGTCCTCGCTGTCCGCCGCGCCCGAGTACGTGCGTGTCGACGCGGGATCGCCGGTCCGCCTGGGTCGTGGGGTGGACGGGTCCTCAGCATCAAGCTCTTCTGCCGTCATGCCCATCGGGTCGCGGATCGGGTCGCGGCGCCGTGCCGTATAACGGCGATGGGAAGGTGTGGATCCGTGGATGTCACCGCGGCGGCGTTGGGTAGGGGTGGGAGCGCCCACATCCGAGATATCCGAAGGGAAGAACAGGGGTTCCTGTCCACCACTTCGTGGAGCATTTGCTCGGCTTGAGGGCGTTGGGCCACCGGGGGAAGTGGGGAAGTGAAGAGGCGACCCAGTTGCTGGGGTTGGCGCATCTTCAATGTCAGTGGCAGTCAAGAAACACGCGTACCAGAGGTCTGGGGGAACTGGACTGGGGAAGTATGGCCATGTACAGCTGGCGTGTTCCTCGCGGGGGTGGATGCAGCGGGCGTGGACGCCAGATGCCTTCCTGAACGCGGTGTGCGGTTCGCGCGCGGGGTCGACATTGTGTTGAGTGAGTGAGGGAGTGAGGGAACGGATGAAGGTTGAAGGTGGACTGAGATGACTGTGATGATGATGATTGATTGTCCTTTGGTTGCTTTCCTCTTGGCGGAACCAAACGCGTCCAAGACGCGTCGCATTATTCATTACAAAGTAATAACAATCAATCACACGTAAAAATCAAACCTAATGAATGGTAATGTAAGCTAATCGGCATTAGGCCCTATCTAATCTAATGGCCATGTCTAGAATCCCAAAATGCATAATCTATCCACAATAACCCCGGTACATCGTCTCATCTACGCAGACGTCCCCCATCGCCAAAACCAGAGCGCTGCTCGCTGTACCATCTCGGGCGTACACACGTGTCCCCTCTCCTCCTGGATCCAGAACTGGACGTCGCCGGGGTACTCCTCCATGATGCCTTTGAGCGCCTCCGCACCGAGCGCGTAGGGAACCATAGCGTCGACCTCGCCATAGAGACACAGAATCTTCTTGCCCATATACGCACCGGGTGGGGTTGCGCGCTCGTAAACCCTCCGCAAAGAGGCGGGGTACGGCTTGGCCGCTGTCCCCAATGTACCCTCGCGCTCGGAGGCGATGGTGAGGAGTGTGCCGAGCTTCTCGGGGGGAATGCTCACGATCGGGACCCCGACGCGCACGCGCGGATCGTCGCGAAGGAGGCGCCAGGCCAGGTGTCCACCCATGCTGACACCGCTCGCCATCCAACGCGTGATGACACGCTCGTCGAGCGGGAAGAGGTAGGATCCGAGAAAGTCCATCACCAGCTGGTAGTCGTGTACGCCACCTGTGACGACGGTCAACATGTCTGCGGGCCGCATTGGGTGGCGGTAGGTGCTGAGGCCGTCGGGGTTGCGCCTGCGGTCGCCGTGGTTCCTCTGGTCGAGGGTTACGACGAGCATGTCGTGCGTCACCTCGCGATCGCCTTCCCGCGCCAGGCGCAGAGACTCGCCGACGAGGCCCGAGGCCATGGCCTCCATCTGCTTGGCCTTGTTGGCCCATCCATGGGCGAGCATCTGGTGTCAGTGAGAGCGATGCGGGTGGTAGGCAGGAGACTAGAGAGCGTAAAGAAGACACAAGTGGGAGAGAGGTAAGAGATGTGAGATAGATCCCAGAGCTCAGACCGGTATCCATCAACAGTCAGTCTTCAGTCACACTCACCACCACCGAGATCGGCCGGTTGCTGCCTTTGATCTCCTCGAGGCCGTAGACGTTGGCGGCAAGATCCACGAGCCATACGTTCTTGTGCGACGCGGTCGGGTGTCCAAGCGCAAGGTTACCAAAGTCCATGACATGAGCCGCGTCCATGGGGTTGATCTTGCGGGCGTCCATCATCACGCGGTCTGTTGGAATTGGGACGTTGTCCGGATGCGGAATGCGAACATCATCCGCGCTCTTGAAATGGTCCTTCATACTAGAGTGCGTCGCGAGGTGGTTGAAGGAGGCTGGCAGAGCAAGAGATGGTAATAAAGAGGAAAGATAAATGTTGTTGGATCAAGCAAATGAAACGGAAATCAAACAATCAGTCTATAACCGAGCCGAATACCGGCGGTATTACGGTCGGACATTGCCGATTCCCGAACAACCTTTATCAGAGTGGAATCGAAAGTTCATATCTCAATACAAGTGTGAAGCAGGCAAGCGTGATGAGACGCTGCAGTGTCCGGTACAACCAGGTGGACAGTGGACAAGGAGACAGAGTATTCTTGGCGGTTTCGTTCTTACGTCGTAGTCTCGTATTTAGGGTACGTGCGGGTCGTGAGGGCCGACAGGCCCTTGATGTTACCGGCCCTGGGCGGGGTGGTACTCGGGTTGATATCTGTGGTACTGGGGTTTGGGCTTGTACGCGCTCACGAACTGCTGGTAATGGTACTCGTGCGAGTATCCCTGGACGGCGCTCGCAATGTAGGCGGGGTGGCACGGGGGATGGTAGTTATCTTCGAACGTGGTGCCGTGGGTGAGCTTCTCGAGGACGGCGGGGCCAAAGGGCTCGGTGAACGACATGGCCTCGGCTGGCGGCGTGAGTAGTACACTCGACGTTGCCGAGGTGAACGAAATGGCCGAGTTGCGACGAGCAGAGTGGCGCTCCAAAGGCGCGTCGTACGCGAGCTGTATTGGTGGCGACGAGTACTTGGAGCGGCGGTCGCTATTGCTGCTTTCAAAGTACGAGGCGGCAAGGCCGCGGTACCCCGACTGCCGTGGGACGGGTAAGGATGGGGAGGGCATGGCGCCCGCATCGAAAGGCAGGTCGGTATCGTACGTAAGGGCGCGAGGGTTGGAATGGAAACCCGCGGGGGGAGGGATAATGGGTGGGCGGCGCGTGCGGCGCTCAATCCACGATGGCGAGGGCAGCTTGCCATCCAGCAGACTCCAGTGCACGGGCGACGTGGGAGTGGGTGGAAGGATGGGACTGCGGACCTTGTCCTGCTTCGTCAGCGAGGCCTGTGATTGGACTCACCTCCCATGCTTGGGTGCACAGGCCCAGTAGGGCCTTGGCGGCCGTATGCTGGTCCTCCTCAGCGGGGGGCAGCTCGACGTCGACGGACCCGGCGGGGAATGCCGTGGTCGGGGCGGGTCTCTTGGTCAAGATCGCCGAGGGACGGCGACGGGCACGGATACGCGGCGAGGGCGTACTTGGGAGACGAGGGAGAGGCTCCTCGGGTGTCTTGGGGGGAAGTGGCAGCGTGTCAGACGCACTTGAAGAGCGACGAATCGCAGCTATGGGCATGACAGGAGCCGCCGCGTAAGACTCGGGAAGGAACATCTCAATGGGCACAGTGGCAGGGTCGGCTCCAGCCACAATGGCGGTCTTGCGGGCCTCCTGGGCGTCTTCGTGGGCTTTCTTGAGCCACTTCCACTGCTCCTTTGGACGAGGGTATCCCTTTTCGGCAAGCTATGCTTGTTAGCTATTATCCCTGGGTCGATTGTTTGCGCTCTGGTCTCTCTATGTGGCTATGGCCCTCTGTATCATGACACATAGGGGTCATGACAAAATGGGGATTGAAGGAATGGAATGGGAGTGAGAATTGGATGGGAATATAGTACTCACCCAGAGACCACAAGCGTTACACAACATGGGTCTATCACCATGGTTCTTGCCGGCGAGACCACCACCACGGTCGCTGCGCCAGAGATTGGTATAATGCTATTTGTTAGATCTGATCTGTGCAGGGGTTATCGGGGTTGAGGTGTGATGGTGGCGGAGACGTGGCGGGTTGGGTGACGAATGGACGGGAAGGGGTGGTGCGTGCGCCTCCGAGAAACAAGTGTCTACACTTACCTCTGTGCAAGCGCAATTGGCGCAGGTGCCAGGACGGATCGAGCGAGCCTTGCGGGCACGCGAGCCGGTAGACTTGTTCGAGCTGTGCTTGCGAGCACGGAACGACGAGGTCGTGCGGCCCGCACGGGTCTTGGGGATGAACGGGGCCATTGTAACTGCCGCCGGCGACATCCCAGTATGAGAGAGGAAGAGATGGGAAGGGAAGGTAGAAAATGGAATAGGTGAGGTGAGAGCCACGAAAGAGTAGGAACACTGTCAGCGATCTTGTACGGCGCGAAAAATGGGGTTCCGTGCCAACCCCGACCCCGTCCTCGTCAACCCCATACACGAGCCAGCTGTACTCATCGCACAACCTTGGGGTCAAGGTCCTGCAGGCACTGAGGGGACATGGTGTGTGGCGTCGGGGGATTCGTGTTGATTTACCCGCTACAGCCAGTCATAGATGTTATGCTGTTGGCATGTGCGATCGTGAGACTGACTGGGAGGGGACACACAGGACGAGGACAGATGGGAGGCAAGTGTGGAAACAATGTGTTGTGTGTGGGAGAAACTCACGGTGTGGTGAGTATATTGGGAGATGGGAAGCAGGTGTGGAGAGGAAGGTAAGGGATTTATAGCGAGGTGGGAGAGGGAGTCGACAAGTGCTATGAGATTGATTGGGATGTGAAGGCAGACGTCCACGTTTGTGTGGCGGAGGCCGACTGGGCTGATGGGGACGTGGTTGAACTTTGATACTTTGTAGCTGCTTCGTTGCGGGAAGAGTCGCGTTAGATGCCAACAAGAGGTGGTTCGATTCCCTGTTGGTGTGGCGGGCAGATAGACTAGATTTTGGTGGCTGCTTTAGAGAAGAGAGCACGGCGTGTATGCGTGTGCGAGAACAGGGATGTAGGAGTGGGGACGGAGGAATACTGTAGAAGAGGGAATATGCAAACCCCGGCGCAGACGGAGGATGTGGAGATATGGGGTGGGGAGGGGGGGGAGGGGGGTTGGGGGGAGAGGTGGTGGCTTGGCCGAGATCGTCCAGCGAGATGTGCAAGGAGGATGCGTTGAGGAAGTGATCAAGCGATGAGATGAAAGGATGGGGGCGAGAATGGATGCGCGATGGGGATGGAGGCTTATGAGGCGCAATCCAGTGTTTGGGATGAGTGAGACAGAGTGGGAGGAGAAGACAATGTAGTGAGGCAGTAGAGCAGCTAGGCGGCAGTCGCAGGAGTGGTTGGAAGGAATCGACAGAGGGCGCCACACCAACACGCAACCACACCTTGATCGTGCTCGTCGTGCTTGGACCGCTGGAATCAAAGGGACCTCGTCCACGACGTTCAATAACGCCACTTGTCCTCCTCCGCGTCCTCAGTTCCACTACCGTACTTTGCTCTCAATGGTGGACGAGACGCGCCTCGATTCATGTCGCCATGTCATGGCACACTTTTATTCCTTGTTTGTTCCTGTGTCTATCCCTGCATTCCTGGCGGGTCGGAACCTCAGCTGCCGAGCAGTTGGGAAGCAGAGGCGACTGATTGCTTTTCCTTCTCCTTCTCCGCTATTCCTCTTCCACCTCGAGCCCCCCCAAAGGCAATCACCAGAGGACCCGGTCGTGAATTGTCAGTGCGCAGGGTATTCCTCTAAGTTGCGCCCTAGGAGCTGGTGCTCCGACTATCTCCAACCCCTGCAGTCTCTGCCCACGTTCTTAGCCCCATGCGCGGGTTGCCTTTCGGGTACTCGGCAGCCCAAGCCTCCAGATCCAGGCACACATCACTGACCGCTAGGCTCGAGCGCCAGGCGATGCAGGTCACCCCGGGTGCGAGCGCTTGGATACCTAGGACCCCAGGCCGCGGCCCGGCGGCATGTGCTGTATTCTGCAATACGCACGCTCATTGGGGCTCTCGGGTCGTGCCATGCAAAGGGCATTTCTGCGCCGGAGAGACTCTCGGCGTGGACCAATGGTTGTTCCGCGAGTAATGGATCAATATGGATCAATATCGCGCAATTAGGAGACAGGAACACCGTTTAGGGGGGGCTGGGGGGTGCACGGTCCGCGCAGAGGTGACGATATCGGCAGATTACATGCCAAATCAGTTGACCAGTTCCCCCAAAGTGGAAGAGAAACGGTGCACAGCTGGATGAAGCCGTGCCAGGTTTTCAGGCCATCAGCTGCGCCAGTCTGTGCAGCTGCCTCAATCCGGTATGAGGTGT
Source organism: Cutaneotrichosporon sp. HIS471 (assembly GCA_030864385.1). Taxonomy (NCBI): domain Eukaryota; kingdom Fungi; phylum Basidiomycota; class Tremellomycetes; order Trichosporonales; family Trichosporonaceae; genus Cutaneotrichosporon; species Cutaneotrichosporon sp. HIS471. Next base: position 1,684,965 of record AP028240.1, on the reverse strand, counting down.
CGCAACTAGTCTTGACGCTGTGGATCCCGGTAGAGGTTAATCCCTCCTGGGTCCCCTTCCCCAGGGGACCCCACAAATCAAGTTGACAAGATGGGGGTGCGACTTGATCCGCACGATGTGCCCGCTTACAGTTTCCGATCGCATCGCCGCTACATTTCCGAGTTGCGTGCCAACCTCGTGTATCGGCGATGGTCGGCCTTGGGCCCGGCTGGTTAAAGGAGTGTGAGCATGTAAAGGCAGCTTCATCAGAGTGTGGTCCAGGGTAGAGGTGGCTCTTCCCTACCTGGGGATGGGAGACGCTCAGACATTTCAGACGCGAGCTCGCACCAAGTCCTAATGTGCGTGGCGCAGGATCTGGTTAAACATTCCGAGAGCCGTACCTGCGTAGAGCTCCTGAAGCACGGCCCGGCCTAAGTTGACTGGTTCAGTGTTAGACATGTCAGATAGGTGTTTGGTATGTTGAGGCGTCATATTCGAATCTCGATATTAGTTTGCTGTCGCCTGCGGAATGGTTAATCTCGACGGAGGAATGCAAGCGGGGCCTCCTCACCGGACCGCCGGTTCGGTAAGTGGAGATGCAATCTTGGTTTTACCGCTCACTTTCCCGCCCGCCCGAGACGATGTGAGGGGTCATCAGCCTATGGTTGGCGTCGTGTCAGGCGGATCAGCTACATCAAGATCAATCAATGCGAGATCATGGATCAATGTTCCCAGTGCAGATTGTTTGCACGCCAGCACACTTGCAGTACTTATGTATGTATGCTTCAACTTGTCATTGCCAAATTGTCACAAGAGGTGTCAAGTTGTATGCCACCCTGCAGTCAGCTGGCATGCCCAACCGACGCCTCCCGGCACTTCCCCGGCCGCTCCCGGCGGCTCCGGGACCGGGGCGTTCATTACAGACGGCACAGATTGTGTCTGCACGGCCTACTCGGTGGCGCTACTTTACAATGCCGCCATCGACGCCGCCGCACAGACCGCTGAGCCTATTCCCTTGTTCCACCTCGGAGTGTTGAGGCCCAGAAGCCGCCACCTTCCCTCGTGTTGATCGGTGGCGCGGAATCGTCACATGACTCTGCACGGTTACCTCTACCGGAGACGGGCGGTGTACAGAATGACCCCGACGGAGACACTGTGATGGTGGGCATTGTTTGATGATTAGACAGTTCTTTTAAAGAAAACAATTAGGTACAGATCTGCTCCCTTTGTTTACGAGGGGTTGGTGAGGTTGTGGTGACAAGTGGCTTGATTTGTGATGAGTGCGAGGAAGAGTGTTTGAGTTGGGTAAGTGCGAGATGAAAGGAAGTGAGGGGAGTGAGAATCATAACAACTATTGAAATGTGCGATGATGATGAAAGGAGAGTGACAAAAAGGCTAGTCATCAAATTGTCATTTCTCCTTCCCCCCCTTCCCCCCCTTCCTCCCATTCCTCCCCTTCTTCCTTCTCATCATTTTCTTTTATTCCGCCGCCGCTGAGGTCATTTTTAATAAATCCTAAACAAAAATCAACACTTGTAATGAAAGGAGGCATTTCAATGCACGTGTAGATCACGTGACATATACCACCATCAGGGACCAACTTGATGATGATGTCGTCAACACGGTCCACACTCAAGCCCGCCAAGATATATAGTCTGAAACATCATCCTCGACAAGCCGGACATTGTAATGTCATCCCAAGGCGGTGCTGGCGCCCTTACGCGCCCCGCGGCCGCAGACATACGGTCCGCGTTCTCGCGGTCCCAGCTTACTCCAGGTCGACGTGGAAGGCACTGTTCTCGGACCCGATGCTGAGTGCGTCCAGCCTCAAGGCTGAGGCGATGGGTGCGGGACTGGGTCCGGCAGGAGCAGACGGCGGTGTCATCCTACGCTCCGTGTACTGGAGGGTACGCTGACCTCCTCGCTGTACTGACGACAGTTCTACCTTGGCGTACTGCCGCCGCCAGACGACCTGGATCTCTTTCCGCCCGCCCTGGCTTCAGCGCGCAGAAGCTACGAAGACCTGCGCGAGCGCTTCCTTGTTGCTCCGGACGGGCGCTGGGCTGATGACTGTACTGGTGGCGAGGGATATGCCACCAGCTCTCCCGAGACGGCGTGGGTTGACCCCCTGAGTTTGGACGGCGAATCACCTTGGAAGTCGTGGTTCTCACACTTAGACCTCCGCGCGACGATCCGGCAAGACGTTGATCGCACCTTTCCCGATATCCCTTACTTTGAACAAGAAGACGTTCGGCGCTCACTCACGACAATGCTATTCCTGTTCGCCATCACCAACCCCGACGTCGGGTATCGCCAGGTACATCCACCAAAGGCCCGACTGACGTTAGGGTATGCACGAATTACTAGCGGCGTGCCTCGTGACCGTTGATCGCGACTCACTCGTCGCTGAGCCTGGGAGGGCGCGCGCTTCACCCCTCCTCACCACTCCCGCCGCGGTGCGAGACGAGGCCATGGTCGCCACTCTGGATCGCCAGTATACTGAGCATGACGCGTTCCAACTCTTTGTCCAGATCATGAAGCCTGCCAAGGCGTTCTACGAGTGGCGCTCTGAAGAGGGGAGGGTACGTCACCGGTGTGATGGGGCTGACCCCAGCCACAAAGGACAACCACCACTGAATCTGTGGCACCCATCATTAAGCGATGCTCCCATATCCAGGCACTACTCAGACGTGTCGATCCACAGCTTTGGGAGCGACTCGAGATGGAGGGAGTTGAACCACAAATATGGGCCATGTGAGCTATCAAGCCTTGACCACCGAAGCTGACAGCAGCCGCTGGATCCGCCTCATCCTCACCCGAGAGCTGCCGTTTGGCAATGCCCTCCGCCTATGGGACGGCATGTTCGCTGAAGACCCAACGCTCGGAATTCTCGACTATGTCTGTCTTGCAATGCTTCTCCTGATCCGTAACGAACGTGAGCTTGCTGTGACAATATCGAGAGCTCACTTCAGTTATTCATGCCGACTACCCTACGCTGCTCACCCACCTCTTGCACTATCCATCACCTTGCGACACGTACCCATTCAAGCCCGCGCTCATCCTCTCACAGGCCAAAATCCTACGGTCCAATCCGACGTCGGCGTCTGGCGCCGAGGTCGTGATGCAGAACCACGAGATGCTCGGTGTCAACGCCGGCGGTCCGGATATCACCGACAACCCAATCGACCCCGAGGCCATGACTTCAGCCTCGCTCTTCTTTAGCAGAGGCACGGCCCCATCGCCGCGTCCGGGGTCTGCGACCCGTGGTAAAGCACGAGCGGGAGTGCAGGGGCTAGCGCAGGGGCTGTTTGAGCGCGCACAGAAAGCCGGACTAGACAAAGCGTTCATGTCGACCGTCAATGACTTGAGGGTATGTACCATTTTCTCACCCTGTGTACGCTCACCGTGCAGAGCTCGCTCCCTGACGGAACCTCTGCCTACTCATTCCTCAACTTTTCACCCTCACAGACCCCAAATACCCATACGCCCGGTCCGTACTCGTCGATTCCGTCGTCGGCATCCGTGCATCCGCGCCCCGTGTTCCAGAAGGAGCAGAGCGATGACACGGCGTCCATCTCGTCGGTCAAATCCTTACGTGACGCGGAGAGGCAGCTCGCCGAAGTGCGCTTGGCCATGTTGGGGATGGGCAAGGCGATGTCGGAGTGGTTGACTGTGTTGCGCGAGAGCAAGGAGGGGCCTGAAGTTGCTGAGGCGTGGGCAGGTCTCGATCGCGTGCGGGACACGCTGCTCGAAGCCGCGGGGCAGGAAGTCGATGACCTTGTCAAGGACTGGGCGTGGAATGATGCGCTCGATGCGTCTCGTAGCCGCTCGTCTAGCACCCAGCCGACCCCTGTAGAGGCTCATTCGGCCTCTCCGCTGCCTCCGCTGCCGCCATCACTATCGCCGCCGCGGACGGAAGAAGCGCAGATTACGCCCAAGGCCCAAACGTCAGCACGCTTGACGGACAACAACAACCTCCCAGCGCCGCCTGGGCGGACGGGGCCCCAGCTACATCTCTCGAAACGGCACGACCAGCCCGCGCCGGGTCTGACGCGCACGCTGCACCACCCACGCCCATCGCTCGGCTCCAACCCGGCCCGACGGCTCTCCAGTAACCTCGCGTTGGACGCGTCCCAGCCGCAACCTAGTAGTCACGCGGCGCGGTTTGCTTCGCCGCCCGCCTCGCACTCCCCACCGCAGGACATCGACCCGCTGGCGGCCCTTGGGGTGGAGGCGATCCCACTTGATCAAGCTCGCGAGTCGCGTCGGCGTTCGGCCATATTCCGCGGCAGCCCGGTCTCGGGCTCGGGCAGCGCGGGAACGAGTCCACATATGGCCGTCGGCAGCGACCCGCTGGGCGTGCACCTGTAACTCAACTATATGCATTGTACGCGTTTGTCAGACCATCAGACTTTTGTTAGCCGACGGACAGGGTTGTAATGGAATGTTTGAGTATTTGATGGAATATTCCGGATTAAACTAGTATCTCGGTGGAGGTTCGGTCAAGTGAGTTGTGCCTGATTGAAATGGATGACGAAAGTGGCTCAAGGTTGTTTGAATGACAATTGTTGCTGAACAATGAACTCTTTGGAGACTTCATGACAAAGTCACCCTAGCATTCGAGTGGGTTCCTCGGTTTGCTCGGTAGTCGTCAGCGTCTCGTCATCCTCTAAATCATGTATAAAGCCCACTTCTCACGCTCCTCTCTTCTCATCAACTCATCAACTCATCAAGGCCATCATGTCCTACTACGGCCACCCCTACGTTATCACCCCCCAGGGCTACTACTACGCCCCCCAGCAGGGCCAGGCTCAGCATGCCCAACAGCAGCAGCAAGGTACCGACCTCGCCCTCGAGGAGCGCCAGGCGCTGGCATACCTCCAATCTGTCCGGCGTCGCCGTGAGGCCGCCGAGGCCGCCATGGCTCTCGAGACCAAGGAGAGGCAGCGAGCCCAAGCTGAACGCGAAAAGGCCCTTCGCGCCGCTGCCGAGCGACACAACGCCCTCATTCAAGCTTCGCGTCGCGAGCGCGCCATCCGCGAGGCTCTCGAACGCGAACGCCAGCGCGAGACCGCTTTCCAACAGGCACTCCAAGCACACCAGGCGCAGCAAGTGCAGGCTTCCATTGAGGCTGAGCGCCGTCGTCAGACCCAGGCTGCTGAGGCGTACGCACGCGCCCTAGCTGAACATCGTCAGCGCGCCGCCCCGCGCCAGACTCCGGCCCCTGCCCAGACCGCTGAGGACGACGAGGTCGACCTCGATGGTATCAATGCCCTTTTAGGCCAGCTCTTCGGCTTCAACCTCGCTACTGAGCCTACCGACGAGCCGCCCGCTCCCAAGCCCAAGAAGGAGGAGCCCAACAAGGTCGAGGTAAAGCCCGAAGCCCCTAAGGCTGAGCCCAAGGCTGTTGCCCCAGCTCCTGCTACTCCCAAGGCGGCAGCATCCAAGGAGGTCGCTCCCAAGGAGGCTCCCAAGGAGTTTTCCAAGGAGGACGACACTGTCGAGCTCCCCGAGGACCTGAACGCCCTCCTCAACCAGTTCCTCGGCCTCAACGTCGCACCTGCCGCCGAGGGTGAGCGCGGTAACCCCAAGGCATCGCAGCAGCTTGTCGGGAACGCTGTTGGCGACCTCAACTCCTTCCTTGCTCAGTACGGCCTCGAGTTTGTCCCCGAGTCCGAGTCCGAGGACGAGTCCGAGGACAAGGTTGAGGCACCTAAGGCTGAGGTCAACAAGGACGACGGGCCCAAGCTCAGGATTGTCAACGAGGCTGGCTGGGCCGCGCTCCCCTCCGAAAACGACAAGAACGCCAAGCCCGCCCAGGCCACCACCGGGTGGGCGCAGCTCGATGCTTCGAACAACGCCAACGCTCGCTCTGCAGCCACCACTGCCGCTCTTGCGGGTCCCGCAGCTCCTGCCTCAGCCCCCGTAGCCCCCGCTACGCCGAAGAAGGAGGAACGTCCGCGCCAGGCCGCTTGCGAGCCCGATGAGGAGGCACCCTTCACCTCGACTCTGGGTAGCTACCAGGACCTGCCTCCTTACCTCCGCGATATTCTCTCCCAGATGGAGGCCGCGATGTGCGACGAGCACAGCGACGCCTGCTCGTGCGACACGACTACCCACACGCCTTGCGCGCACGGTTTGGACGGCCAGCCTTGTGCTGCACACCGTCAGCAGAAGCGCCGCGAGCGCGCGATTGCCAAGAAGCGCGCTTCAAAGGACCGCCGGGATGCTCGGCGCGTAAAGAAGTACGGATCCCAGGAAGAAAAGGACGTCGCCGGGATCCCCTACGACGCGAGTCCGGGTGACACTATCCTCCACCACGGCGTGTACGCTCAGGCGGCAGTTGCCGGTCACGCTGTTGAGCATGAGGCCGCCGACGCAAACGTGAGCGCAGAGGAGGCGCGCGAGGAGGCCATCCCCAAGGGCGAGCCTGGGTGGGCGGTCGACGAGCACCGCTCCGCTGCTGCCCAGGCCGCCGCTGTTGGCACGAGCGAGCTCCACGACCCCAAGCCTATTCCTCCTCCTACCAAGGCTGCGATCGACGCTAAGGAGGCCAAGAAGGAGGCGATTCCAACCGAGGCCACTCCCGCTTCTGTTGCCGCTCACCGCGAGGTTGCTGGCGAAGCCGCAGTCGAAGGGGCTGCTGAGCTCCACTCGCAGCTGCATGCCAACGCGGCCGCTTTCCACCCAAAGTCTGAGGCGAAGCCGAAGCAGAAGCAAAACAAGGACTTGAAGCCATCCAGTCCCGAGGCCGAGGAGGCGATCCAGAAGCTCAACGCCATCTCTCAGCAGCTCCACGCTACCTGCGACAAGTTTACTTTCCCCCGCTACCTCTCGTTCTCGCCTTCGCTTGCGGACGCCACCCAGCCACCCCTCCTCTACACGCGCAACAACCACGCATACCACGCGCAGGCGCACAGCCTCATGCAGTTGCTCCTGGCAGTTGACGACGTTCAGAGCCACGGCGACAAGGCCGTGCGCCACCGCCGCAAGGAGGTGGTCGCCGAGATCGAGGGCGCCCTGAACGACCTCGAGAAGGGCCGCGACGCAAAGTGGGAAGAGGTCAAGGCGCGGCGGGAGCGCGGCGAAAGCGACGACGACGACGGATGGGTCTTCACTGGCAACACGACCGACGTGACCAGTGACCTCGAGGGTTAGATGACGTAGAAATTTACTTTGTATTAAAAATCATTCCGCATAGCCAACGAAAATATCATGAAGCATGTATTGTCTCAAAGCACAGCATGAAGAAGAACATGTGACAGGAACGGGTGGCAACGAAACATAAGGCACTGACTTTAGTGAGACAACGTTTCGTCATTAGCTCTTAAAGGTGACAAAAAGCCTTACATCGCTACCCGGGGACTGGGAAACGCCGACTAGATCTTGAGAATGGTGCGCTCACGGACTTGAGCGCCGCCAAGCTAGGAAAACAACTTCTATCACCGTGTCCTGGAGAGTTGCAGCCAATGTTATCTTGGACAGAAGCGCCGCCGCGTCACCCCTTTCCCATCCAACGTGCCACAGTGAGGGAGGGGCACGGTTGACTCTGAGCTTGTTTGGTTTGAATGAATACCTTTCCCAGGACTCAGAACGCCAAATTGAAGAAGCAGGATGGCGAGCGATTACAAACCAATCCCAGTCCAGAACCAGATTCCGACGAGCCTGATTTTTCTTCTGTTCCCTGTAAAGTCGACGAATGCCAGTACTGGATCGCTTCCATCTTCCCAAGTTGATGACCATCTCGTAATCTATCTCTCATTTCATTGCAGGGCCAGATAAAGCCCATCCCCGAATGCTGGTGCCGAAGAGGCACTGGCCGCGCCTCCATAGGCCATTACAATTCAAACATACCCTCAACCTCATGACGCCAGCAACGACGGCGCATGACCAGAGCGAGACAATACCGGTAAACTAACACCTTATTGTCTACCGCATCAACCGACCATACCGGCCAACTGATACCCTGGACGCCACATTTACCCACAGATGATGCTAGCCACTACCATTCCTCCACTACCTCAAGCCAAGAGGAGGCAGGCTACGAGAATGGTTGCCCATCCTTCACTAAGACTTGACTTGAACCCCATCGTTCCAGAATAGCTTAAGTATAGGCCCATCGCTGATTGTTTGCCCACTTTTCACCGTTCATCGAGCCAGGTGCTCTCTAACAGTTTTGATCATGGCGCTGGCCGCTCTCTTCATCTCAACCTCTATCTATGTGTCCGGCGCACTGGCTGCGCCGACCCCTCCCGCTCGCCAGCCCCAGCCGGCTCTGGCGGAACGATACTACGGCGACACATTTGGATTATCTCCTCCGCCACCGTTATTGGAGAAACGCGCCGTCCTCCCTGGCGGATGGAATTATGACGGCTGCGTCATCGAGAGTAATGGGATGCGGTTACTACAGGGATTCGGGTTCAGTTCACCTTTGAACTCGCCATCTTTCTGTATTGCCGAGTGCGCGCGCAGAGGTTTCTCAATCGCAGGTACAGAGTACGGCGGAGAGTGTTATTGCGCCAACGCGTTCACTGGAGATGGAGGGAGGAAAGCACCAGACGACGTGTGTAGTATGAACTGCCAAGGTGAGCCGGGAACCAAATGCGGTGCGGCTTGGTACCTCTCGCTGTACAAGTTCAACCCGAGTGACGGAGGCTCGGGAGGCGGACAGGTCCCCTCTATCTGCCCGCCCCCTCCTTCGTCTGCGGTTCCTTCCCCTTCATCGACTACCATCCTCCCCACCACCACCACCACCACCACCACCACCACCACGGCGATCCCCACCACCACCGCGACTACTGCCAGCAACCCCGCGGCGACGGGCCTCGTCCTAGCCGTCTCCCCCGACATCCCATTCGCAACTGAACAACATTTAGTCTGGGCCCACCACATGGTCGGCAATACATACAACTATGCCAATTCCGACTGGCAAGCCGACGTCAACGCAGCTGCTAGCCAGGCGATCGATGGCTTTGCCCTCAACGTCGGCATTGAGGGATGGCAGGCCGAGCAGGCCGCCGTAGCCTATCGTGTCGCCGAGGCACAGGGATCATTCAAAATGTTCCTCAGCCTCGACATGACTTCTCTCCCCTGCGGTTCGCCAGGGGACGCCGACCGCCTCGTCAACCTTGTCCGACAACATGCCTCCTCCCCCGCACAGGCAATGTACGAGGGTCAAGTCCTAGTTTCGACCTTTGCTGGTTCGGAATGTACGTTCGGCACAGGCACTAGCGGCGGATGGCAGACAATGTTTGTTGACCCCCTCGTTCGGGGAGGCCTAAAGATTGTCTTCATCCCGTCAGTGTTTATGAACCCGTCCGAGTTCGCCAAGCACACTTGGATGGATGGCGAGCTCAACTGGAACTCTGCGTGGCCGGTTGGCAACAAAGACATTGACACGGCTTCGGATGTAGCCTTCCGCGCAGGTCTTGGAGGACGAACGTATATGACGGCTGTGTCGCCTTTCTTCTTTACCCATTTCGGCAGTAATTCATGGAACAAGAACTGGATTTACCGCTCCGATAACTGGTTGTATTGCACCCGCTGGGAACAGATCATTGCCCAGCGAGGTGTCAGCACCATGACCGAAATCCTCACTTGGAACGACTACGGAGAGAGTTCGTACATCGGCCCTATCCGGGGTTCTCTTCCCGCCACCTCGGAACGATGGGTCAATGGGTTCGACCACACCGCCCTAGCCCCGATTACAAAATACTACGCAACGGCGTTCAAGACGGGCTCTTACCCTCAGGTCGACAAGGACCAGCTAATCCTCTGGGCACGACCGCACGCTGCGCTCGCTCAAGCGCCTGATCCGCTTCAACGCCCGACCGGCTACGAGTGGACCGAGGATAACCTCTACGCCGTCGTGTTCGCTACAGCCCCATCAGTCGCTACCCTCACGTCAGGGGGCAACGCAATGTCGTTCTCGGTTCCGGCTGGATTAAGCAAGATCAAGATCCCTCTCGCGCCTGGCACTGTTGGTGGTACTATCGAGCGCGGCGGACAGCGCGTCGTGACCTACGACTCGGGCGCACAGTTCTCATTCACGACCACGCCAGCGGCATACAACTACAACTACTGGGTCGGGAGCAGCTAGCTACGCAGCCCTCAACTCAACTAGATTCGCCGTGTAGCATACTGTCGTTAGTCTTGGAAACGAAATCTTGATGCATTAGAAATTACAGCCATGGATGTCTAGAATCTACGACAGGGCAGTCCACGTTACCCGCTCCGTCGTCCGTCGTCGTTCATCTCAAACGAATACGACTCCCGGTTAACTCGGATCGCGCCAGGACGAGCGCTGCGCACACGCGAAATCACCTCGTTGACGACACCTACGCCGTGCGTCTGCGCCCACACCAGTCCGTCCTCGAGGAGCCCCTCAAGTCTCCCGCCACCGCGCGGGTCCGGTGTAGGGGCCCACTCGCCCCACGAACTCGACCGCTGGTGGCCTGTGTCCGCGACAGCGGCGGCGGCGGCCACCTCCTGTGCAGCCTTCTCGCCTGCCTCATGTCGCAGCAGGTCCTTGATCGTCACCATGCCTGCAAGTTGGCCCTCGTGGTTGACTAAGATGACACGGGGTCCCATACGGCGGAATAGCTGGAGGACGATCTCGAGCGGCATCTTGGGTGGTACGTTGAGCGGAGTCTCGTCCACGAATTGTCCAAAGTCGATGGTATGCACCTCTGAACCGTACGCGACGTCAGGCACCACGACGTTGGGGTGGGGAAGGAGGCCCGAGTCGTCACCTTGCGCGTCCGCGAACTGGGAGAACGTGCACAGCGCGTCAGGGGAGAGTTTATAGTTTCGTCGTGCGCGGTCGAGCGCGTATCGCAAGTCGTTCTTGCGGATGAAGCCCTTTATTGTGCGGTCAGTCGAGGAGCGGACGACCGGGTACCCCTGGTACTCGGTGCTCTGGACAATCTCGCTCAGTTCTGCCAGTGAAAGGCCGTCCGACGGCATGACGACAATGTCCTTGCGCATGATGTGTGAGACTGGTGTCAGTGTAGGCCAATGGATGACAGCAGCAGTCCACCACTCACTTGGCTCAAGGAGCGACTTTCCAGACTCGGCGTCCTCCTTCTCCAAGAATGGGAAGCCGTTGAAGCGAATCATCTGTTCCGCGATGCCGCCCTTGCCAATCTGGTCGTTGACAGCCTTGGTGACGAGGACGACAATCTGGTGTCAGCCGATAGCCTCGCAACAGCCAGCTCACCATAGTGGGAAGGATGTAGGTCAATGCCCCGGTGAGTTCGAACATGATGACCACAACAGTAACAGTGAGGCCAGTGATGCCGCCGAGGGCTGCGCCTGCACCGAGGAACGCATACGTCCCTGGCGTGATGCAAGGCTGGTCAGGCAGACACGCGGCAGCGAACCAAGGAGCGTTGGGATTTGCCCTGGAATTAGCTCTGGATCCACACACCATGCTCACTGTTGAATGGCCTTAACGATGATGCCGACCATGCGGCCAAACGTTGCGCCGACAGCCATGGACGGCACAAAGATACCAGCCGGCACCTTACAGCCGTATGTGACGATGATGAAGCCGGTGCGGAGGATGCTCGCGATGAGGAGCGAGTTGACAACGCTCCACTGCGAGGAGGCCTGACAAAGGCCGCCGGTGTCACCGCCGCCCTCGCACTCGCGGAAAAGGATCGACATCATCTCTGTCATGTCGATGCGCAGGAAGCGGTTAAGGTAGGAGATGAAGGCGGTAATCGTAGCCAGGGTGACGGCTTCGGCGACACCGTGTGTCGCGAGGTGCTTGCGTCGGAACGCAGCAACCTGGATGTTGAACTTGGACACGAACGCACCGTAGCAGCCCTGTATGTTAGCCAGCCTGGCGCCGAAAGACGACAGATGGACTCACGCCAAAAATACCGATCAGTATGTACGCCGGGATCTCGAAGTAGTGCCAGTCTCGGTCGTACGAGACTTGGAAAAGGACGAGCTTGCCGGTCCGGAATGGGTCGACCGAGGCCAGTGTGAACGTCGCGACCAAGGCACAGATGAAGCTGCGCCACATAGTTCTTGTTGAAAAGGCCTGGTTCATTTCCTGATGTTAATCGACATCGGGACTTCCAGAGATTACCTCAATCGAGAACAACACGCCGCCAATCGGCGATCCGAAGGCGACAGCGACACCAGCAGCACTTGACGCGGTTAAGATCTCACGCATCTTGACTGAAAGTCAGCCTGGCGGAGAGGTAAGGTCGACAAGCAACTCACGTTGGCTGTCGCGATACCGAGGAAATAGTCGTGCGACCACGTTGCCGACGGCACACGCGACGTGGACGGAAGGACCTTCCTTGCCAAGAGCGAGACCTGATCCGATAGCGAGAGGCTGCGGTCAGTAATGCCTCGGCAAGACTCACTAGGGTCAAGGCCTTGAGGATGAGGGTCTCGAGCCCGAGATATCCCTTGATAATGAACCCGCCGAGAATGCACTTGATCTCCGAGATACCCGAACCCGCGGCGTACGGGGCAAAGCTGCGCACGAGGTACGCCGCTGTGAATGCAAACATCGCCTGGAGTCAGCTTTAGCAGCGTGAAGATTGCTCACCGCGTACATGACGTAGGCGATCCAAGGGAACGGCTGGAACATGCCCCAACGGCTCCACTCCTCACAGCTCTCGCCTTCATCCGAGACCTCGAGGCAGCAGAACTTGCGACTGAGCCACCAACCAGTCGAACACCGCCCGAGTTTGAGGTCCGCGAGCCAAGCTGTCATGATCGACATGAGCGCGGCACTTAGCCCGATCCCGATACCTGAGGTCAGTCTGATCAAGATCTGGGTAGTAGACGCACCGGTTAGAGTGATGATGACATAGCTCTCACCCTCCACCAGAGCACGCATGAGGAGGCGCCACAGCCATCCGAGCACGCCGTCGAGGTGGTTCAGCCGGTCCATCACACTCCCTGGCTTGGGCTGGCGTTGCGAATACGGATGCCGCTCGCGTAGCGAGTCCTGGACCCAGTCTGAGGTTAGTTCCTGATCGTGAAAGATCTAGCTCACCTACGGTACTAAAGTCATCGTATCGCCTGAGGTTAGCTTGAACAGGACACGACGTACTTGACCTGTTGCAGTTCAAGCTCTTCGGCAGTTGGTGGTAGTGGAGAACGAGTAGGGGTCACCATGGGTACCTGTTCCTCGTCGCGCCCATCGGCTCCTGTAGAATAAGACATGGCGGACCCCGCCTTGTTATTATAGTGGAATGCGAGTATAGAGAGATGAGAGTCTGTGGTGTAAAGTTGGGCAAGGTCCCTCCTGCCATATGCGCGAGGGTGTGGTGGAGACTTTGGATGGCGCGTGGACAGAAGGAGTGACGATCAACTTAACTTGGGTGGAGGTCTAAGTAGCACGTGGTCTTGGGTATCGGGTCGGGTGTGATTCTTGGCAAATGAGCCAAGGTGAGACAAGGTGCGGGATCAGAAGTGCCACAGCCAAGTCGCCGCGCTTATTGGCTTAAGGGTAATCAACCAAGGAAGGTCTCACCCCTAAGTCTCAGTTGAAAGCAATTGTGTGAGTTGACTCATCTGATCATCATCACCATAACTTTCTACTTCAACTCACTCACTCTTCCAACTCTTCAAACGTCTTATCTTCACTCCCCCTATCGCTGAGACACTGTTGCTATTAGCTCAACAGTTGTCTCTCTTAGTGTGCAGGTGCAGCAACGTGTACAGTTGGTCTCGTGCCCGTCTGTAGTTTTGTTCCTCCCCAGAAGTGACCTTGGTGTTGTGCACACCTGGTCTAGTTCCCCAGTCGGCGAAACCTCATTCTATCCTCTCTTGTCTCAACGCATGGCCAGCAACTTTGGATCGTTGCCACAGCAGTACGCGTACGCATCATCCATTTAGTCTGTGTGCACTACAACTCACGCGCCCCTCTCACGCACATCAACTGTTCAAACACGCTCCTCCAATTCGTCACTTTAACCTCAACCTCCCTTCAAACCCCAATACCAATTTGCCACCGACAGGCACGTGCCGCATCTCGCCGCGTGGCTACAGCAACAACTAAACGACCACCCTCCACTACAAAATCAATCGCAGCAGGAGTGGGTTCGCTGGAGATCCAACGTCCTAAAGGGCATGTCGGAAGCAGTTGCACTGCAAGCTGCCCAGAACCCTGGAATGTTTAACGTACCTCAAGTGCCAACCACTCAAGCTCAACCAGTCTTCTTTCAACCGCAACAGCAACAAGCACAGCCATCCAGCATTGCACCAGGGCTGTACAGTAAGTGTCATGGACCCTTGCGGTCTATGCAAATAAGGCATCGAATCTGCCTTAGGAATGAGGCATGGGAAAGTATGAACATGGCATTACGTTTGAGAACACTACCAGAATGCAGCCACAGGCTTGCGAGAACCGGAGCGGACACTTTTGGCCGAGAACCCTTCGACGTTGGTCCAGGTCTGTCTTGGTTCTGTGGGAACCTGCATGACTTGGGCTTGGGCACGGGCACGGGCATTGAGGCTGTGAGAGACATTCCAGGCTTGAGGTGATAATGCTGCCGAATACGGTGTACCACTATGGTGTGTACACTGTCAAGGGGGGTTGTGCGCGTGCTGGGTGACGACTGGCTCGTGCCTCTCTAGCTTGGGAGTTTGTTGCGCTTAACTGCGTATGGCCATTGTTTAGTCTTTTGTTAAAGGCATTGGGCACCTTATACGCTCTGCCTTTCAAAAGCTAATGTGCTACCTAAACCCATTACAACCCCTCATTCCAATGGCAATCCACTTTGTCTTTGGATATCCGAATTGAGCTAGACTGCTTAATTGATTCAACCCTGAGACAGGTCATGCCCATTTGGCACGCCTTTTAAAGGCAAACCCATTCCCCCCCCCCATTTTTCGTCATCATTTTCCAAATCCCCAAGCCCAGTCATGCCTATTTTTTTTCCCCTTTCCCGTGCCTGTTCAATTCCCCCATCCTCCATTTGCTCCCGCTCCTCTTTCTTTCCTTTATGGCACTCGCTGACGTAATAGACGACATGGTCACCCAAAACGCGTACCAGCAACAACTACCCACGATGCAACAACAGACTGGCTTCGTCAACATGAACACCATCCAGTCCAAGCCTATAAACATGCAGGTTAACCAGGTGCACCAGGGTCAGGCTTACGGCAACGCGCTTGCTGGCCCCAGTGGTGGCGTTCAGTTCTCAAATGGTACGATATCCCACCCGATGCACCTTCAGCCCCAGCAGATGCAGCCTCAGCTCCAGCACATGCAGACTCAGCCCCAGTACCAACCAGTTGCCTCGACCTCTACGTTCATGTGGCCAAACACGTATGCGCCTCCTTACCAGCCCATTGCTCCCAATGCCCCGCTTGCTCCCAATACCCCGCTTGATACAGTCGACTTAACTGGCGACGACAGCCCAAAGTCGCCAGCACGTGACCGACTTTTACAGGATGAGGAACCATCGCCGTTTGACAATCTTGGAAAGGGTCATGCTGCGCAGGCCGCACGACCTATTGCGGTGGTTGACACCGTTAGCCGTGCCGTGGCCGTCCCGCGCGTCCCCCCAAACTTCATCCCTCCTCGCGTCAGTTCGGCAGCGGTTGCCGACTCTTCCTCCTTTTACCAAGCCCCTCAACGTCCCCCCAAGCGTCCAGCCTCTGCGGTGGCGTCATCAAGCAAGCATAAGTGGTCTGGGCCCGCCATACCCAACAACCCAGTACTCGGGTCACTCGCACCTCTCCTCACCGCCGGCTCGCTGCAGCGCGAGCGACCTGGGCTGCTTTTCAAGTACTTCCGCGGCCGTCGAGAGGAGGATGATGACACGGAGATCCGACCTCTCTTCAAACCAACTCCACAACAGCTCCTCCTGGTCCTCGACGCCCTCCAGCAGGGTGTCTCGAACACGTATCTTCGCAAGCTAGCAGACGACGAGTACTACTCCGAGGTTCTTGTGCGCTGGGTCAAGCTCATGATCGCGGACCCCAAGACATATGAGCTTGGTATCGCGAACATGTTCAATATCCTCGCCCGCACGAATATGCCTGTGGACTTGATAGAAGAGTTTAATGTGAAGGAGTTGACGGCGCAGCTACGCGACAAGTCGGAAGAAGCAGGTTAGTTCATTGGTGTTGATTCGAGCTGCGCTAACGTGTCAGGCCTCCAGACGATGCCCGCCATCGAGCGCGCGTACAACCGCTACTTCAACTACGTCCAGGACGACTTGATGCGCAAGGGCAGGCGCCTCAGCGACGACGAGGACTCGCCGTCCGAGGATGACCGCACCGCCAAGAAGCGCAAGACTGCCATCAAGCCCGACGTAAAGCCCACGATGAAGCCTATGGCGAAACCAGGCGTCAAGCCACCTGCCCGGCCAGGTGCCAAGCCTGACGTGAAGCCATCCGTGGGCAAGCCGTCGAGTATGTCATTCTTCTCTGGCCCGCCAAAGACGGACACGAAGCCGAAGATCCCGAACCTGCGTGGTATGCCTGCGATCAAGAAGCGTCCAGCACCCTTACAGACGCCCAATGCTCCGGCCGGCCCAGCGCGCCCGCCGGGTGGCTCTTTGCTCGCGAGCACTATGAGCCGGCTGAAGAACGGCCCAGCGTCCCCGCCCCCCATGAAGGACAATAAGCCTGATCTGCGTCCCGAGCCGAAGAAGGAGAAGGTCAACCGCAAGGGACACACTGTGCGTTGGGTGGACAATGCTCCGGGCTACAACCCGGCGGGCGAACGGCCGCTTGTCGCCGTCCGCGAGTTCGTCGAGGCGGCGCACGAGCTGGAGCCGGCCCCGTGGAGAATGGAAGAAGGTGCGGCCGGTCGGTCGATGCAGGATATGAACCGTGCCGAGGGCAACGTCATGCACCACCGCGTGTACGACGAAGTCGAGGTCGCAATGGACTGGGCGGGACCAGCGCCGTACGACGCGCCAGAGATCAGCCTCACGCAGCCTTCGCCCGAGGCGGAGGCGCAGGAGGTCCGCGAACGCGCCATTCTCGCGAGCTCTTACGTGCCTGGCCAGGAGCCGATCACTCCCGACGATATTGGCGTGCGCACAGTTGTACAAGACGCCACAACTATCCAGATGAACATGAGGCGCCACTACCCAGGCAGTCCCGCACCGGCGGACGCCGCGCCTGTTCCAACACCCGCCGCGCCCATCGCCGCGAACTCGGTTTCCGACCTCCTGAGCAAGCTCAACCTCCCGAACCTGACGCCTGCGGCGCCCATCGCGCCGGTTCAAGCCACCCAACCCCCCTCTTATGGTTACGAGTACAGCCAGAGCCAGAACCACGGCTACGGCTACCAGCCCACGCAGTCGTCCTACCAGTCCTCAAGCTACCAGCCGCAGGGCCAGTCTTCGAGCTACCAGGGCTCCCAGTCCCAGTCCCAGTCCCAGTCCCAAAGCTACGACTCGCAAGGCTCCAACGCACAGCAGCAGGGCTACACGCCCCAGACCTCGGGTAGCCGCTGGGACCAGTCGCGCGCACCGGGTTTTATTCCCCAGCCTGCACGACCGTCTCAGAGCGGGCGGGGACAGTGGGGCGCTGCCGGCCGCCCAGGTGCACCGTACCGCACGAGACCGTGCAAGTTCTGGCTCATAGGCGATTGCAAGCAAGGCGAGACGTGCACGTTCCTCCATGAGCGCAGGTAGCCCAAGCACGCAAGCAAAAGGCACCCCAAAATAGAGACGCTCGGCATTCTTTCCTCACAATACCATAGAATCTCATCGTAGCATGGCCGTAGCATTGTGCATCATTTGGCATCGTTGACCGATGATATGGCAATTCATTTACCCTGTGTATATTCCGAGCGTGCACATATAGCACAGCTGTGCGTTGTTAATATTTGAGTCTTCCATTCCAGCGACGGATCCAGGCTTCTCTTGCCTAGTCAGTATGTATGTGTCCCATGTCTCAGAAACAGAAGTGCCGATGTTGAGAGGTTGCCTTGGAATATTGACATTGCGTCCCCTCACATGCAGATTTGAGGGTTCTCCATTGTTTCGCACTTGCTAGCGGTATGTGGCGCACCCCACATGAGACAAACTGTTCTTGGCTCCCATGGGGCTTACAAGCATGTATCCTTGAATAGAGGTATGAGTATTAGAGAATGTGAACAAGCACACGCGTTTGGATTGTAAAAATCTGGGGTAAGTGAAGGCGTGAGCTTGAGGGGTATCAAGGACTTGAGAGTATAAAGGATAGGTCTGTGCTCTCGCACCAACTCTTAACGATGATTCAATTCCACTCGTCCGCGATTATCCGCTCGTCATTGTCTCCTTCCTTCATCACTTGACAGTTAGTTGTCCCTACACGCTCAACTCTTCTCGACTCCACTCGCTCACATTCCCGACTCCGCCACATTACTTACTTTCGTCGTCTGCGCAAGAAGTCTGCACCCCCTTGAGGGCCGAGCCCTCCCGCCCTCTTTCCCCTTTCCCACGCCTTCTCACAGGCTCGAAAGCCCGCAAGCCCACAAGCTTGCCCACCATGCCTCTCGTCCCTCGTGACCTCGCAATCGCGGTCAACTGCCCTAACTGTGCGAGCTGTGACCCCTCGCAGCCAGCGTGCGCGGAGGAGCGGCGCGCTGTCTCATCGAGATCCGCCCAGTCTGGGGGAAAGGACAAACTCACCCTCATCCTTGCCATCGCGGTGCCGGTCGCCGTAGTGGTTCTTGGTCTTCTGTTGTTCGTGGTAAGTCGTCTTGGCGTCATTGGCACCCTTTGAGAGCGGGAAAAAGGCCATCGCACTCCGCCCGTCAGACATGTGCGACGTTGCTCGTCTCACGGACACCTCTGGTCCTCGTCTAGGCGACACTCTCTGTGACTCTGCATCCTCCCCCTTTTCCACTTCCTCGCCGTGCCCACTCTCTCGTTGCGGCCCCTGTTTCTGATGCCCGCTCACACCAGGCCTATCGCGTCCGCAAACGCAAGAAGCGCTCGGTCCCCGTCCTGGAGCCTGCGCCAGTACCTGTTCACGAGGTCAAGGCTAAAGGGAGCTTGAAGAGCGTCAATAGCACCGCCACCGACGGACAGAGTAGCGGCACCCACATCAGCACACTCCCACCATACTCGCCTAGCCGATCGAGCGGGAGCCCCGGTCAGCGCGGTCCGCCTCCTCTCCCACCGCGCCACGAGGTCAGTTATGGCGTGTGTGTTGGCCCGCCTGACGAGGAAGAGTACGAGGACGACGCAAGGTGCGTTCATAGTAGTGTTAACGGGAGGTAGATTCGCTGGAGACTCTGATAGCCTGCAGACTGTATTTGTGGCGACGGGATGTCTCCGAGATGTCCGAGGTTGCCGGCCTCCACCATGACCTCACAGTCCTCCACTTAGTCCCTCCACCATCACCCCACCACTGCCAAACATCCTGCTCCTCCACTTCCCCCTCGCTTCTGCGGCTCTAAACCACTTGGCTTGCGATGTCCGCTCTGAAGGGCCGCTCGACCTCTCGTTATGCTCGCTTGCTCACTCCAGCTCCACCTCCTCATTCGGTGCCATAGCCCCCCAGCTTGAATTCGACACAATCTTCACGCGCACACACCGCTCTCTGTCTCCGGTTCCAGAGGAGCGGGAAAGCATGATGACCCGCAACTCGGCGTATAGTGCGCCCAGCCTGCGCACACTGGCTTCGGATGAAGACATGTGGGGCCCATCCGCTGCCCAGCAGTTTCGGGACATGACGCTGGCACAATGGCCCACGACGCCGCCTCCGCCGCCGCCGTGCCACCCCATGCGCGCGCGTGCGTATTCGGGTCCGAAGTCTGGGCCACCGGTCGTCCTGTAAGGCGTAATGTACCCCCCGCGAGGTTGTAGTTAAAGCAAAGAACCGGTCACCGGCGACCGGTGAGGTTGGGCGGGGATTCTCCGGCCTCCACCTCCACCAGAGATGTCACCATGTCATGGGAGTACGGAACCGAGAGCGTGATACTTAAAGACGGGCTGCATGCTGCTCTTCCCCTCTCTCTCTCAGCAGCTCTCACCAGCATCACTCACTCTCGCCTTAGTCTCGCACACTCAACTTGAATCACAATGCCGAAGACTCTTGCCTTCCAGGACATCCAGGTGCCCGTCCCGGGCTTCGGGTAAGTGCCACAACGACTCCGCCAGCTGACATCAGTGCCATGGGCCTCTCCCAAGGCTACGGTCCCGCCGACGACGCGACCTCGATGAAGACGCTAAAGCACACCCTTGACATCGGCTGCACGTTCTGGGACACGGCCGTAGTCTACGGCAAGGGCCACAACGAGACGCTCCTGGGCCAGTTCATCAAGGAGAACAACTGCCGTGACAAGCTCTTCATCGCGAGCAAGTGCGGCTTCGACATCGAGCCCCCTCCCGGAGTCGAATTCTCAATGAACCCAACCAACAAGGCAGAGCACATTGCGAGCTACATCGAGAAGACGCGCGAGCGCCTCGGCTCCTATCCCGACCTGTACTACCTCCACCGCATGGACCCAACCACGCCACTAGAGGAGAGCATCGGCGCGCTCCAGAAGCTCAAAGACCAGGGCAAGACCAAGTACATCGGGTTGATCGCGAGTGCGGTGCTGACACGCTGCGTAAGGCGTGTGCTAGTGAGTCTAGCGTGGGAACGGCTCGTAATGGTTCCAGCCACTCTCTTCCAAGCTTATGCTAACCCCAGTCGCGCACATTGACGCCCTTCAGATCGAGTACTCGCCCTGGTTCACAGACCACGAGCAGTCGGGTCTCATTGCGACGGCAAAGGAGCTCGGCGTGACCATCATTGCCTTCAGCCCACTCGGCAAGGGGGTGCTTACGGGCTCGATCCGTTCGACAGCAGACCTCAAAGAGGGCGACGTCCGAACGACTATTCCCCGCTTCGACAAAGAGCACCTCCCAGGCAACCTCAAGCTCGTTGATGCGTTCGTGAGCCTGGCCGAGAAGAAGGGGTGCACGCCGGCGCAGCTTTCTTTGGCCTGGGTCATGGCACAGGGAGCAATCCCTATTCCCGGCACCAAGACGTCCTCGCGTGTTGATGAGAACTTTGCCGCGCGAAATGTCGTCTTGAGCGCTGAGGAGGAGGCGGAGATCCGCATACTCATCGAAGAGGCCAAGCCTGCTGGAAACCGGTACGGCGACTTCCACATGAAGCTTGTTGGGCGCTAGGCAGTGTAGATAAGCAGTACTGTAGATGCAATTGCTTTTTTGTGCGTAAACATAACCCTGCAGCAATTCAGCAGCTGAGGGGAAAGAGAGTTAGAGTGGGGCAGAGGTCGGCTATGACCACAGTTCTTTTGACCGGTCTGGAGGCATTCGTCACACCCCCCCTCTTCCTATCAGCCCACGCATATCTATCCCGTCATCAATCGCACTTTGTATCTAACCACTTGCCACTTGATCACTCACACACTCACTCCAATGACCGAGATCGTGTCAAAGCACAAGGCTGTTCAAGCCCACGTCGACAACGATGACGATGACGATGACACCAGCGAGCAGATGGAGAAGGAGGTGGGTCGTGATCCTCCCATCTTGATCTCGCTCCTGGACTCGCAGCTGTCCCAGCACATCATCTCTGCGTTTCATGACTCTCTCATTCCCTCGCCTTATTCTCACCTTGTCTCTCGTCCCATGTGTCCCCCTCTTCCTCCCCCTTCCCCAACATTCACCCGCTAACGCCAGCTCGCGTTCTACATGTCCTACCACTCGAACAAGACCAACCAGCTCATCCACTTTCTCTTCATCCCTCAGATTCTGTGGTGAGTGATCTCCACTGGGCATCCGGGGCCCGAGCCCAGAGCCCACACGATGCTTCGCACATTGAGGCATGTGACGGCAGTGGAGGTTTCTCGAGATCGCATACTGGATGGTTTCACGGGGCTGCGCTTTGCTCATCCTCCTCACACTGAGCGGTTGTGCTCCGCTACGCGACGCCTCAACATGCCTCGTTCTGAGCTGACTCCAGGTCCTCGCTCATCCTCCTCGCGTACCTCAACTTCCCGGGCTTCACATACATTGACCTTGGGTCATACTTTACCTTTCGGCCGAACGTTGCGATGGTCCTAGCGCTCGTCTTCCAGATCTGGTACATCATCCTGAACGAGTTCGTCGGCGTGACCTACCTCCCCGTCATGACGACGATGTACCTCACCGCCACGCACCTCGTGAACCATGTGCCCGAGTGGTTGCCGTGGCGGTACGCGTTCGGCCCAGAAGCCAGCGCGCTCCCCTTCGGCCTGGCCGTCTTTGTCAATGGCTGGTTCTGGCAATTCCTCGGCCACTTTGTGTACGAGGGCCGCGCGCCGGCGCTGTTCGACAACCTCACGCAGGGTGAGTAGGAAGAGAAGCAAGGCTGACCCCAGCACTCGTCACCGCCCCATTCTTCGTCCAGATCGAGGCGCTCTTCTTCCTCTTCAACTGGCGGCCGTCGCTGCACAAGCGTATCCGGAACCTCGCGAGCCAGCGGATCGTGGCTATGAACAAGGACAAGCGCGAGAAGAGCAATAAGGTGCAGTAGCGCTTAGCCGAGGTGGATGAACCTGATCACGTTTGTGCGAGTGGAATGAGTGTGCTGATCATCTCATCCAACGGAGTGTAATATGAACGGTAGGGGGGTCTGGCTCCGAGTGCAATCAACTTGACTGACGTACCAACCCGGCCAGGACAAAGTATGCCAAAGATGTTGGCGCTGACGCACTGACCTACGTACTAACTCGACGAGGGCAAAGAAGGTTCATAAAGACAGGACGCGCACCCGCCAGCGAGTGTGCAGGCAATGAAAAAAAGCGTTACGGGAATGAGCCGGAGATGAACGATCAACGACCAGTGGCATGACCAACGGACAGCGACCAATGTCGTCTTAGCCCAGGATAGTCCACTTGACGCCGTCCAGCTCGCCAGTGTTTTCCGGGGTGGAGCTCTTCTTGTGGAGCTCATCGAAGACCGCGGGGGTGAGGTCCAGATCGTGGTTGTCATAGCAAGTTGGGCACGTGTCTTGGATGGTCACCTCCATGGACGCACCGTTAACTGGCGTCAACCACCTACATCAGGGACACTTACACTCGAGGAGGACCTTCTTGCCACACAGAGGGTTGGCGTACGAGTTGTCTGGTACCGCACCCGGGTAGTGGTTGAA
The DNA here is from genome assembly GCA_030864385.1 of Cutaneotrichosporon sp. HIS471. Classification (NCBI taxonomy): domain Eukaryota; kingdom Fungi; phylum Basidiomycota; class Tremellomycetes; order Trichosporonales; family Trichosporonaceae; genus Cutaneotrichosporon; species Cutaneotrichosporon sp. HIS471. Next base: position 1,661,913 of record AP028240.1, on the reverse strand, counting down.
GAAGTTCTGGTGGACGGCAATGATCTTGTCGTCCTTAGTGTGGTTATTGCCGCACGCGCCGGGCTGCCCGCTCGCAGGAGGGTCGTACCACGTCGAACGTTTCGCCGTGTACGTCTCGCCACCCGGAGTGTCTTGGGGCTTGTCGTCAGCCGGAGCTGGCGTCTCCTCGGCCGGAGGTGGTGTCGATTCGGCCGGGGCCGGAGTGGTCTCCGTCTGGGAAGGCGACTCCTCAATGTGGGAGGGCTGTTGGTCCTGTGGCTGGTCCTGCGGCTGGTCCTGCGGCTGATCCTGCTCGCTCTCGTTGTTGGGAGGCTCACCGCCTCCCTGCTCGGGCTTCGGGCGAGGCTTGCACTTCTTCTTACCCTCGCCGTGGTACTCGTCGCCGCGCTTACGGGCGTGGGCCCAGCGCTCAGCACCAGTCCCGTGGCGAGGGTGAACGTGAACCGGGGCGGGCCCGCCAACGCCGCGGGGCGCGACGTGCTCGGCGAGGGCGACGATGGGGAGGAGAGCAAGGAGGGCGGTGATACGCATAACAAACGTGAAAAGGAATGTGGGTAATGAGCGTGAGTTGGGCAGAGGTTTAATAGAAAAGCGGTTGTGAGAAGCAACTCGAGACCTTCCTGTTATTCCGGACGAGGCGTCAAAGGTAGTCGCCAACTACTGGCCAGTCGACGCGCTGCCACTCCCAGGAACGACACTGCCAAACGCACTCTGGAGGGAGCACAACAAGTTTATTTGAGTTTTTGACTAGACGCCGTACACCGGAACCACCGGAGACGGCATGAGACGGCAAGAGTCGTAATAAGGTTACCTGTCCCTTTCCCGTGTCGCGGCATGACTGAAAAGGAGGGGGGGGGGGTAGGATCAGGGATTCAGTGTTTGACTTGGCCTGCCTGGGCCTGCGGTGATCGCGAAGGGTTGTCACGGTCTCTGGCACATGCTGTGTCATGCTGTGTCATGATGGGTCAGTGCAGAGTACTCTAGGTCCAAGTACGTCAACCTTTTGGTTTGTTTCCACTTTTCCAGTGATTTCGGAGAGTCATAATCAGGGTATTAAACTTACGCAAACCCAACAAGTCACTTAAACGCGTCTATGAACCGGATCCAACGGACTGCGCGGACTGAAGTGTTTAAAACCACGTGACGATCGCGCGATCAGTGATCAAGGTTGGATTGACATCCAAATCATTTAGGCTAAAAGTGACATGTGGTCCACGTTTTATTCACGTGAGTTACACGTCATCGACTTTTGTCTCATTTTTTTTATCAAAGTTTTCAATTATACACCGGTCAGCTGATCAGCTGTCAGCTGTCAGTTTAGAAAGTAAAAGGGGGTAAAGGTCAAAATGGGGGGTGGAGGTAACAAGAAATGTAGTTTTAGATGTTTGAAATGGAATACTGTAGTATTTGCTAGATTCTTTTGGACAACCCCAGCCTCAACTATTATTCCTTTTCAACCACTCATACAATTTAGAGAGAAGTAGACCCCTTAGAATCCTTCACCGTACTCAACCCTCCCCCTCTCTCCCCCCCCCCCCCCCCCCCCACATACGACATCATTCTCAACTGGGTTTGCTCCAATTGCTCCAATTGCTCCAAGCTTCATCTCGTTGTCTCAAAAGCTCCAAAGAGAGCAGAACACCACCCCCTTAGCACCTCTACATTCCCTCCTACCCCCCCCGCATTAATCAATCACAATGGCCGTGAGTACACATTCAAACTACAACCAGACTCGTGGAGTCATGTCGGAGGCACCTTCCTCGTTGATCACGCATCGGTCAATGTCGGCGCGGGGACCGAGCTCCCACAGCGTCTGACCGGCGCCGAACCTCCAGCTCTCACAGCACGCCGCACCTTGTCTTGACGGTTTTCTAACCCCCAGAGCGTCGTCGGTATCGACATCGGCAATCTGAACTCCAAGATCGGTGTCGCCCGTCACCGCGGCATTGACATTATCACGAACGAGGTTTCGAACCGCGCTACTCCGTGAGTTGCACCATCGCATTACCAAGATCGTACCTTTGATGATGCTGACACGGCGCTTTCCCTACCGTGGCACCTACCACGCTTGTCCTTGTGCACGCTCCTCTTTAACAGTTCGCTCGTCTCGTTCACCCCTAGACAGCGCCTGATCGGTGAGGCCGCCAAGACGGCCGAGACTTCCAACTTTAAGAACACTGTTGGCTCTCTCAAGCGCATGATCGGTCGCCAGCTCAACGACCCCGAGATCCAGTCCGAGGAGAAGAAGTTTATCCACGCTGAGCTTGTCGAGGTTGCTGGCCAGGTTGGTGTCAAGGTCAACTACCTCGGCGAGCAGACCGAGTTTTCCTACACCCAGCTCGTTGGTGCCTACCTTAGCAAGCTCCGTGACATTGCTGCCGCCGAGCTCAGGCAGTCTGTCTCGGACGTCGTCATTGCCGTCCCCGGCTACTACACCGACGTCCAGCGCCGCGCTCTCATCGACGCCGCCCAGATCGCTGGCCTCAACCCCCTCCGCCTCATTAACGACACCACTGCCACTGCTCTCGGCTACGGTATCACCAAGTCTGACCTTCCCGAGAGTCAGGAGGATGCCCGCCACGTTGTCTTTGTTGACGTCGGCCACGCCTGCTACTCTGTTTCGGTTGTCTCCTTCTCCAAGGGCCAGCTTGTCGTGAAGGGTGTTGCCCACGACCAGAACTTTGGCGGCCGTAACTTTGACTATGCCCTCGTCGAGCACTTTGCCAAAGAGTTTGACGCCAAGTACAAGATCAAGTGCTTCTCGTCCCCCAAGACCATCTTCCGTCTCACCGCCGGCTGCGAGCGCCTCAAGAAGGTCCTCTCGGCCAACAACGAGGCTCCCATCAACGTCGAGTCGCTCGCCCCGGACATTGACGCCACTGGGTCGCTCACCCGTCCCGATTTCGAGGCGATGATCGCGCCTCTCCTTGACCGGTTCCAGGGTCCTCTTGACGCTGCGCTCAAGCAGGCTGGCCTCACCAAGGAGCAGATCGACTCGATTGAGCTTGTCGGAGGCTCGACCCGTGTTCCTGCCATCAAGGAGCGCCTCCAGGAGTACTTTGGCAAGCCGCTCTCGTTCACTCTCAACCAGGACGAGGCCGTCGCCCGTGGTGCCACCTTTGCCTGCGCGTCGCTCTCGCCCGTTTTCCGCGTCCGCGAGTTTGCCGTCCAGGACATCACCCCCTACCCCATCCAGGTCAACTGGGAGAAGGAGCCCGGAAACCCCGACGAGGACACTGACCTCGTCGTCTTCAAGGAGGGCAACGACATTCCCTCGACCAAGCTCCTCACCTTCTACCGCCAGGGCCCCTTCTCGATCAACGCAAAGTACGACGCTTCGGCCGCGATCCCCAAGGGCACCAACCCCGAGATCGGCCGCTTCACCGTTAAGAACGTCGAGAAGACTGCTTCGGGTGACCTTGCCTGCGTCAAGATCAAGACGCGTCTCAACCTCCACGGCATTCTGTCGTTTGAGGGTGCCTACCAGGTCGAGGAGGTCGAGAAGGAGGAGACCATTGTGACCGGTGAGGGCGACGACAAGAAGGAGGAGAAGAAGATGGTCAAGAAGCTCGCGCGCAAGGCCGACTACCAGACCATTGCCCAGTACAACACCATCCCCTCCAACCTCATCAACGACTACCAGGAGGAGGAGGGCAAGATGGCTGCCTCTGACAAGCTCGTTGTGGAGACCGAGGAGCGCAAGAACGCCCTCGAGGAGTACGTTTACGAGACCCGCAGCAAGCTCGACGACCGCTTCAAGCTCTACGTCCAGGCGTCGGAGAAGGAGACGCTCCTCAAGGGCCTCAGCGAGGCCGAGGACTGGCTCTACACCGAAGAGGGCGAGGACGCCTCCAAGTCGGCCTACGTTGCTAAGCTTGATGCGCTCAAGAAGGTTGGTGACCCTGTCGCCCTCCGCTACCGTGAGAGCGAGGCTCGGCCCCGGGCCGCTGCCCAGCTCCGTGAGGTCTGCAACGACTTCTTGAGCAAGGCTCAGAACGGCGAGGAGCAGTACTCGCACATTTCGGACGAGGACAAGCAGAAGGTCATTGAGAAGTGTGCCAACACTCTCTCGTGGCTCGAGAACCAGCTCGCGCGCCAGTCTGAGAAGCCCAAGAACGTCAACCCCGTCGTCACCTCTGAGGAGATGGACAAGCGCAGGGAGGACGTGCAGTACAGCTCTGCGTCGATCATGAACCGGCCCAAGCCCAGGGCCAAGGTCGAGACGCCGGGGACTCAGACTCCCAAGGAGGACAAGATGGACCAGGACCCTGCGCCCGAGCAGGACATGGACATCGACTAGACTCATGTATGAGTGCACAGTATCATTAGGGGAATAGATGCATTATGTTGGATGAGAGGATGTGGTGGACCTGGGATGTGGAGGTTGAGAGAGTTTGTTGGTGCCACACTGACGGGGATATTTGTAGGATGGACATGATCGCGTGGCCAAGTGGAGGGATGAAATAGAGAGTAATTGGTTGATGGTGTCGAAGGTCAAGGCGGTACGACCTTCCCCTTTGCTAGTAGAGTCCCCCCTCGTAGCCGTCCTATGGCCTCTTATCCACACGGAACGCGTCACAACTAACACCTCAATCCCATCATCATATAGCTACTTCTTCCATTCATCAACAACTACCATCTGCTTCCTCACCTCTACTCCTTTCCTCTCTCTCTCCCTCTCATCATCACCCTTCCCCACCTCCTTACATACGCCTACAGGCGCATCGACCCCTTACCCTTTACTTAAACGCATTTGCACGAGCTCTTAATCCCCTTCTGTGTTGGCTCCTACCCGCCTCCTGTCCTTGACTTTGACATTGTCCAACACCCATCCCACGACAACACGACGACATTCTCCACATAATGTCGTCCCCATCCGGAGCCCAGGCAGGCTCCCTTTACCCTATCCACTTGCTCATGGATGAGCTCAAGTCGGACGACGTCGTGCTTCGTCTCAGCTCGATCAAGCGCCTGAGCACCATCGCCCTCGCGCTCGGTCCTGCGCGGACGCGTGATGAACTCCTCCCTTTCCTCCAGGTAGGTTGATGTGTGATGTGCGCCCGAGGGCGACGGCTTGCAGCCCGTGATGCATGTGCACAACGGTGATGCACTGCTTTGCGTGCAAGCGCACGTGATCTGATTCGCCCTGCTGACGCATTCAGGACCAGCTCGACGACGAGGACGAGGTGTTACTGGTGCTCGCGGAGGAGCTGGGCAACTTTACCGAGTATGTCGGCGGCAAGCAATACGCGTGGACGATCTTGGGCCCTCTGGAGAACCTTGCGGCTGTCGAGGAAACGCTTGTCCGTGACAAGGCCGCCGAGTCGATTTCCAACATCTCCAAGGACCTCTCGGCCCAGCAGATTGACGAGTACTTTGTTCCCCTCCTGCGCCGCCTGTCGATCGGCGACTGGTTCACGTCGCGCACCTCGGCATGCGCCCTCTTCGCAGCCCCTTACCCCAAGGCCAACCCCGAGGCGCAGGATGAGATGCGCCGCCTGTTCTCGACACTCGTGGCCGACGACACCCCTATGGTTCGCCGCGCTGCCGCTCGTGCTCTTGGGGTATGTCCCTGCTACTGAACTAGACTGACACTTATAGCCCTTGGCCAAGGCCGTCGCTCAGGTGACCCAGCAGCACGCGCTCCTCATCACCGACCTGATCCCCCTATACCGCCGCCTCGCGGCCGACGACCAGGACTCTGTGCGTCTCTTGACCATCCCCGACCTTATTGCGTTCGCGTCCAACCTCTCGCACCAGGAGACCAAGGAGCAGCTTCTCGAGCCCCTCCGCGCTTCTGTCTCGGACAAGAGCTGGCGCGTTCGTTACATGGTCGCCAACGAGTTTGTCGGCCTCGCTGAGTCGGTCGGGCCCGAAATTGTTCGTGACGAGCTCGTGAACGCATTTGTTGGTCTCTTAAAGGACAACGAGGCCGAGGTCCGCACCGCAGCTGCTGGCCAGGTGCCCGGCTTTGGCAAGCTCGTCGAGCCCGATGTCATCCTCAACAAGCTCCTTCCCTGCGTCAAGGAGCTCTCCAAAGACTCGAGCCAGCACGTCCGTGCCGCCCTCGCCATGCAGATTTCCGGTCTCGCCCCCCTGCTCGGCAAGGACGCCACCATTGAGCACCTCCTGCCCCTCTTCCTCCATTTGCTCAAGGACGACTTCAGCGAGGTCCGTCTCAACCTCATCTCCAAGCTCGAGATGGTCAACAACGGTGAGCTCGTCTGTTCTGGACACTACTGACAGCAGTCATCGGCATCGAGCGCCTGTCTCAGGCCCTGCTCCCTGCTATCATGGAGCTCGCCGAGGACAAGCAATGGCGTGTGCGCCAGGCGATCATCGAGTACATCCCCCTGCTTGCGACTCAGCTCGGCGTCAAGTTCTTTGACGACAAGCTTGGTGCTCTCTGCATGTCGTGGCTCGGTGACACCGTGTTCAGTATCCGTGAGGCGGCCACCATCAACCTCAAGAAGCTCACCGACGTGTTCGGCGTCGACTGGGCGCGCACCACGATCATCCCCAAGGTTCTCCAGATGGGCGAGCACCCCAACTACCTGTACCGCATGACGACCATCTTCGCGATCACGACCATGGCGCCGTCGCTCAACACGGCCATCATCCGCGACACTGTGCTCGATGCTTCGTTGAACCTCGTCTCGGACCCCATTCCCAACATCCGGTTCAACGTTGCCAAGTGTCTTGAGACGCTCGCGGCGGTCCTTGCCAACGACCCCGACGGCCAGGACCTTGTCCAGCGTCGCATCCTCCCGACCTTGCGAAAGCTCCAGGAGGACTCGGATGCTGATGTCCGGTAAATCAGCGTTGTCAGCTTTTGAACGCATCTGACCCCAGGTATTTCGCGACAAAAGCGTACGAGCGCACGACGGGCGACGACCGGTCAGAGCCCATGCAGCTTTCATAAGCGCGAGACGCGAGGTGGAGTGGACGATGAAGCAGCACGGGTGTAGGCCCACATTTCCCCTTCTTACGCTCATTAGCCGCAAAGACGTCGAACAACAACAAGAGTGCCCAGCACGCACAGATTACAGTCCGCAGTTTGACAGGTAGATAGATACCCTGGACAGGCTTCGCCTAGCTTACAGATGGCGATGTAGACGTCCGCTGAGAGGTGGTGGTGCCGGGGGGTTTCCCGGGCGTGGGTTGCAGGGGCCTGTGGGGCGAGGTGGGTGTCCAACTGACCTGTGGGCTGATGGTGGTAACTGGGTGTAATGAGGCCGAGACGTGGCGGTGAGATAGTGACATCTGATAGCGGCTATCTACGTGAGAAGTGGTGTGGGGACGTGAGTGATTCTTGGCACCTGTCCACAAAATTGTCGCTCCATACCACCACACGCCTGACAGAGTGGTGAGCGTGTTACTCTGACTGGTAACTGGTTGAAGATGATCTTGTCATGAGCTCCCCTCCACCCAGACCGACTTTGCAGCTTTGCAAAGTATTCAATAGTTCCCTCTTCCCCGGTACTTTGATACAGAGCAGAAGAAGGAGTATATGGGCGAATTTGTCATTTCGCGAGCATGGATCTGGTCAGTTAGCTTCTGGAACTAGACTTGAGCTCGGACCTCGCTGCAACCACACCAATGCCATAAGATACAAATGCTATGCTATTCACCCAATCTCAACACGTTCTGTTTTGTCATTCTTCTGATACGGGGGCGATGATGGCTGCGATCCCATCAGACGAAGCTGTGAAGATACCCTCGACACGAATGAACTCTTGTCCCTCGACCCGGACTGATTCTTCCGTACCCTGTGGTTCGGCGTGGTTCAATGGTGGCAGATCTGGGATCTGATGTGAGCGATGCGTTAACGAGTTGAGACCCACCTTCATCACATCAAATACGAGATACCCATGTCCACCCGTACGTTCTTCATCATATACCACTGGAGCCCAGAGTTTCGCCGCATCGATCCACTGTCTTACTCGGATACGGTCTTGTGGGCGGACGATGGCGTAAAAGCTCGTATCCTGGGCTGCGGAGACTAGGAGCCGGTTGCTCACGAACATGATTCGGGCCGTATCGGTGAACCGGTCAAGGAGGAAGAAGGTGCGTGGGCTTGGAGGGGCTCGGACCCAGTTTTCTTCCCATGGTTTGTCTGGGAGGGGTGTACGGGGGATTGGAGAGGCGGTTGGGGAGCGGGAACCGGGGGTTGTTGACCAGCGCTGCGTGTTAGAGGGGGTTTGGGGGGGTGTGCTGGGAAGGGAGGAGGAGTAAGAGGGAGACGGAGGAATGAGATGATGGCAAACGAGAATGACGGACGAGTTGGACCGAGACCGAGATTGAGACCGAGGCCAGACTTGACACCAAACCAACACCCACCTTCATAGTAATGCCATCGACCCCCCCACGCGCCTCGACAACTTCTCTTGCGGTCGCAGCCAGTCCTGGTTATCAGCGCCATCTCAACCTCACCCACGAATAATGTTCGGCCCATTAATGGCACGCGTAACAATCCCGACTGTAAGGTCATAAACCGTCGAGCTTACGTCAGTGTCTCCTCTCCCAACCTCGACCATTATCTCTTGGACTTTGGACCTACTAAGTAACAGCACAATCGACGTAAAACCCCCGCTGATGCAGTAATCGCATATACATGATACACCCGACTTTTTCATGTTGCAGCGCATAACTGAAATCAGTTGGTGTCATTTTGGATCCTTACTAGTGTATCTCGCGGAGGAGCGGGATCTCATCTGGATGGAAGATGAGGTAGCTCGTCTTGCCAACTAAGTCGTATCGGTCGTACCCAAGGATCTCGGCGATACTTTCAGATACATAAACCATGACGGCCTGGGGTTAGTTGACTCGGCTCGACCAGTTTAACTCTCACGCCAACTCACATTACGCTCGCCAGTGAGCACAAATAGGGAGCTTAGGCCCAGCTCGCGCGCCATGTGCGGTGGCGTCGGTGGGTCCGCCATCGGTGAAGGTGGCGGTGAAGGCAGATGGCTCAGAGTATAAAGAATCGCGACAAGTGTTTCTAGCTGCGTTTTTGTAACTAGTAATATATTTTGTAAAAGTGGGTTGGAAAGTTGGAGTATAGATGGTAGATATGGTCACTTTACGGTATCGGGTGATCGGGGATGTCACGGACCGGCCATTACCGCTCATCAGTGGCGGTGCTTTAAAGAAAAGGTCAGCTGATCAACAAGCACTGCTATCACCAACTTTTCGTGCCCCAGGTGACTCTATATCTCTCACGTCCAAGCTTAGACTTGGAATCGTAATATGCACGTGAGCAAGGATGGATAGGACACGGTCATTTAGAACTCGGAAACAGCACTGCCCGTCGTCAACCGCCAGTCATCACTGTACTGCCTCCACCGGCGGATGTATCGAATCTGTCTGAGCTTAAGAGTTATTCTCCAAAAGTGACGCACAGCCACTTTCAAAAAGTCGTGTGACCAAAAGACAAAAGTACGTCATACACGCGACTTTAAAGTCTAGTACCTCAACGTTCTACCTAATTATACTTATTACGACAAGGTAATTAGCGTAATTGTGGATTATGTAGGCACGGTGGGTGGAGGTGGCAATGCATTCGAGGGCCTGAAAGTGTCCCGCGTCCCACCTCACAACCTGACACTATACAATACGGCGCGATTGCTACTCGTTCACGCCTCTTCAGACATCGCAGCAGAGACACAAGTCCATCCTCCCGAAAACGCTCGGGCGAAGAGAGGGTCAATCGTACACCGGCGCAATCTTCTCGGGCGCCGGCGTGGGAATACGCTTCCCGAGGTGGTTAATCCAAAACATACTCGGCCGGAATATCCTCGTCCATGTACTTGTCGCCGTATATGGCATCCTCGTTATCCTTTATGAAGCTGTAGAAGGGGCCTGGATCCGGGTCGGGAAAGTATCGCTTCATCTCCATCTCCAAGTCGTGGGTCAGGAGCCTCCCTCGCTCTATCCCTCTTCAAACACGCCAGTGTTACTTAAACTTCCCTTCTGAAATGTCACCTGTTGGGGTGCTCGGCGTCGGTGTTGGTTTCGAGGATATTGGTTGGGCTGAACAAGTGGTCAATGGCTTGACGGGCAAAAGTACATGTCGCGTCCTCCCGCGTCACAGCCTGACTGATCGTCGTTCGGAAAATGCTTGGGAAGGCGACTCATCACGACCAACTCCCTTTTCGACCATCTTGTTCCCGTCGTCCATTATGTGGACCATCCCTCCGCACTTATGCCAGAGACAAAGTCTGATGTATCGATACCTTTGATCAGCCGGTGCTAAGGGGACTGAGGTAGTCAGCCACCCACAGCTCGTGAGCCTTGTCAAACACCGAGAGCTTCAAGTCGATGTGGCCCAGCGTCCTCACCTTGCGCTCCCCCGTGATCGCAGTGAGCCAGCGCTTGCTGGCGACCCGACCCGACCGCGCTACCTTGTTAGTATACTCGTGCAAGTAATTGGGGCGACAAATGTCGGGGAACCGTGCGCTGTACCAGTTGTTGCAGGGCCAGAGTTTTGCTGTTGAGGTGATTTGATTGGAAGTGTGTTGGAGGAACGCTGCGTACACAGTAGTGAGTGGCGCACACCAACTAACTCCATGTTCTGAAAGCGGTGCAACCATGTTTGGACCCGTTTCATGATGAGTTTGCTTTCAGCTTCAGCCCCGGCTTACTCTCTCCTTCCGTTCAAACACAACCCCGATACCATGACGCAGCCGACACAGGACTCCACAGTGAGCAGTCTACTCCACCACATAGGCAAGGCGGTTTGAAGCGGATCCTCTTCACCTTGCTCTCCCGCCTGTCGCATGTCGTACAGATACATGCTTAGCCCACAGATCACGCCATCCTCCCTCAGTCTCTAGTTGGAATGCGGTCCTGTCCGCAGCGATGCCTCCGCAAGATTGATGACCTGGTGTGAGCGAGTGCAGCATACCATGTAGTCAGTACTATTACCCACCGTTTGGATATCGGGGCGCTGTACAGGATCCACAACAAGCATCGCGTCAATGAGCTTGGTCACCCGGTCAGAGAAGCCACCTGGGTGCCGGTACCGCCCAGACATGACGGCCATGGCGATGGACGAGCCGTCAGTCTCGAATGGGCTGAAGCCGTACGCCACGGCGTACAGCGTACACCCAAGGCTCCAGATGTCAACTTTTTCGTCGAGCGTCTTGCCCGTCTTGACGTCGAACAGTTCTGGTGCGCGGTACGGCATCGTGCTGTGCTCGGCGGCGATGTCTTGTTCCAGAAGCGCCTGTTGGCGGTTCGCGATGGGAATGCGGGCTCTGTGTGTCAGTGCCAGCATACAGACAAGGGTCGGGTAGCTGGGTGTATAGGAGAGGTGACACCCACTTGATAGTTGATCCAAAGTCCATGAGGATCGGTGTGTCGTCGTCTGCGAGCATGATATTGCCCGGTTTGATGTCGCGGTGGGCGTATGGGACGAGCTCACCCTCCTGCCCCGGCTCGTCCTCTGGCGCATCGAACACGAGCTCAGGCTGGTTGAGCAGCGGTTCGTCGTCGCGCATCGGAGGATACGTGGCCGAAATGTTGGGCAGGCGGTACTGGTGAATCGCGCGCACGGCCAGGCAGGTGCCGTGGAAGATACGGAGGAGGCGGTCCTCGTCGATCCGGTTGCCTGTTACGCCGTTTTGCGTCATCAGGTCTTGCAGGTTCCCGCGGGGATAGTAAGGGAGGAAGCTGGTGTGTGAGCATGGGGCTTGGCACACGTTGGTGCCCACCCACAGGTAGATGATCTTGCCGTCGCCGCTCTCATCCTGTTGCACAGCCGAGTCTAGGAGCTTGATAATGTTCGGATGGCGGAAGCGGCGCATCATCTCGACCTCGCGCATCGCCTGCTGCACGCCCTCCTGTCCCGTTGTGACGAGCATCTTCTTGAGCGCAAAGAGCTGCCCCAGGCTCGTGTCATGGATGAGGTAGACGAACGAGAACCCGCCCTCACCCAGCAACCTGTCGACCTTGTACTGCCGCCCGTTGATTTTGAGCGTCGCATCGCTGGTGTCAACATTAGTCTTGAAGAGGATGAGACGTCCAGAACTTACGGGCGGCAGATGCACTGCAGTTAGCAAGACTAATGAAGGAAACGCACCTGGGTGACAGTCATCAGCGCATCCTGCGCATAGAACTTGATGCGATCAAGCGCGATGAGGAGGTTATCGTTCATGGTCGATGGTGACTGCGGAGAGTGTGGAAAGTGTGGAAAGTCTAGATATTCTAGAGTTGAAAGTGTCCGTGACGCACCGAGCTGTGCAGGTCGCCAACAAGGCGAGGAAGGGGGCCCCACGCGGTCCCTACTCAACTCGATTTCCTTCCTTGTCAACTTTGGCCACTTCATCTTCTATATGCTCACCTCCCCCTTCCGCCTAGATTCTCTCCGCTCTCTCCGCTCCTTATCCCGCATGGTCGCCGCCGCTCCAGTCACGTCTGTTGGCGCCATCCGTCTCTCCGAGACCGAGGACAAGTTCGTCACCCTCCTCGATGAGTTCTCGCGCGGCTACAACCCCCCAATCGAGTGCCGCATTGCTGGCGGCTGGGTTCGGGACAAGGCGAGTTCCTTTTCTTCCCTTCCTTTCTGTACTGACTTTAGATCCTCAGCCTCCCCTCTCATGATCTCGATGTAGCTCTCTCGACCACGAGCGGGTACGCGTTCGCGGAGGCCTTTGTCGCCTTCCTCCACGCCCGTGGTGTGACTACCGGCAGCGTGGGGAAGGTCGCCGCCAACCCCGAACAGAGCAAGCACCTTGAGACGGGGACCACGCGTGTCCTCGGCCTCGAGTGCGACTTTGTCGGTCTCCGCAGCGAGACGTACACGGACAGCCGCATCCCGGATCAGGTCGTGAGCTAATCCGCATGCGAGAGCTCACGCAGAATCTGGGAACCCCGCTCGAGGACGCCGAGCGCCGCGACCTGACCGTCAACTCGCTCTTCTTCAACGTCCACTCACGAGAAGTGGAGGACTGGACGCGACACGGCCTCGCCGACCTCGAGAAGCGTATTGCCCGCACCCCGCTCCCGCCCCGACAGACCTTCCTCGACGACCCCCTCCGCGTGCTCCGTTGTGTGCGCTTCGCGTCGCGCTTCGACCTCGCCATCGAGCCCGACGTGAGCGCTGCCATCCGAGAACTCGATATCAAGGCCGCGCTCAAGACCAAGGTCTCGAAGGAGCGGGTGGGGATTGAGACGACCAAGATGCTTGAGAAGCAGCCCTTGCGGGCAATGGAGCTCATCGACGAGCTAGGGCTGCACTCGAGTATCTTCATCGTGCCCGATCAGGATGTGCAGCCTCCCCATGACCGGGCCGAGGGGCTCAAGGCGACGCAGATCCTCGCGGCCGTCTTGGAACGGGAGGGCCGTTGGAAGGCCAGCGAAACACTATGGCTCGCTGCCGCCGCGTGCCCGTTCCGCGGTGCGGTCGCCACCGAGAAGAAGAAGGAGTCACCCGCCGCCGCTGTCGTCGTGTCAGAGGGCTTGAAGGTGGGCTAGACATTGAATGAGAGCTGACGGCAGCTCTCCAACGAGCTCAAGCTGGGTGTGCAGAACTTGTTGGACGCTGCCCAGCTCTTGGATCCCAAGGCGGAGGGACGCGCACGTATCGGCACGACGTTGCAGCTTCCAGCCGTCAAACCGTGGGAGAGCTCGGTCGTGTGGGCCGTCGTCGACCGTGTCCTGCCCACCTGGACGGGAAGCTGGGGATCAGAACAAGAAGCGATCCTTGCCGAGTGGGTCGCGTTCTATGACAAGATTGTCGCGCTCGGTCTGCCGGAGAGCATCAAGCAGCCGCCACTCGTCAACGTGAGTTCTTGAGGAACATGCTGGGTAGTCTGGATAATCAGCTGACGCCAGGGCAAGGAGGTGCAGCAAATGCTGAGCCTGCCGCCGGGGCAGCTCATCCAGGTCATCCTCAAGGCAATCAACTGGTGGCAGCTCGACCATCCCGAGAAGACGAAGGAGGATGCGGCTGCGTGGGTCGCGGAGCAGTGGGCGGGTGAGGCGCGGGCCAAGTGGGAGGCGGACATCCCACCGCACATCCCCAAGGCGAAGAAGAAGGGCGCCGCGAAGCAGCAGAAGCGGCCATAGGGGGGCGCGGCGCGCGGCAACGAAAGAGCCAAGCGCCAGTGCGTGTGATAGATTTTCTACATAGTATACATCTACAACCATAGTAGCCTCACCAAACGACGTTATGCAGAGTAGCCATGCGGGCCGAGCGCCCGACCCAGAAGTCGCCCGTGACAGGCAGGTCGCCGATCTCAATGTCGTCCCCGACGCCCAGATCGGCAAGCACGTCCACCACGCCTCCGATGCCGGCGTTCGCCCCACCCTTGAAGATCACCTTGCTGACGAAGCCACGGAAGAGACCCTCACGCCCCTCGAGTATGTCGAGTGGCACGTTCTCGAAGGGAGCGCGCACCACGAGAGCGTCGGGCGTCGCAGGGTCGTCGGAGCGCACCGTCGTGGCGTTGAGGTAGTGCGCGGGTTGGATGCGGGCGAATGCGCCTTCAGGTAGGTTATGAGGATCGGGCCGGTCGTCGTGCCCATTCGAAGACCCGTCGAATATGAGCACGTCTGGCTGGATGGACGAGACGTCGAGGTCCACACTCTCAAGGCCGGGCGGGAGTTGCACAAGCGCCACAACTGTGCCGCTCGCCTCTATCACCTCCCCGCCGCCAAGCTTTATCCCTTCGACGGTGACAGAGCGGACGATCTCCGGTGCAGGATGGGGCGCAGGGAACGTGAGGTCCAGAGTGAGGCTGGGTAGCGTCTGGAGGACGAACTGTGGCGGCGAGGGTCCCCGGTATCTCCGGGGCATGTCGTGCAGGCCGCGCACGACGATTGGTGAGTCCTGGCCGTGCAGGAAGCGGCGTAGGAAGTCGCCTAGTGCGTCCGACGATCCCGCAGCCGAAACCGCCACAATATCGCCCTCGAGCGCCAGCTCGATCTTCTCGCTAGAGATTGTGGCAGTGCGTGCGACAACCTCGGCCATTCGCGTGCCCTCGAACTCAATCGCGAAGGGGAGCGGGAAAGGGATCTCGCCGATGCCCGGGTTCGGGAGTGCGGCGACTGCCGCAATTCGCAGACCATCCGCATTGTTGAACGTGTAATTGTGCAGCGTGACGAGCTTGCTCAGGTTGAGCTCCTTGCCAGGCTTGGGAAAGTTTGGGAGCGCAGGCACTGGGATCAGAGTGCGAACGAGCGGGGCACTGCTTCAGCGCCGTCTGGAAACAACTCACCGTCGAACTTGAGAGGAAACGCGAGGTTGGTCTTCGAAAATGAAATACCAAGGAGACGGGTCTGCGCCTCTGGAACTCCAAGGACGACCTCGGCGTCGCCCGCGGCCCATGCCTTCTGTGCCCAGCTCCAAATCTCGCCGACGGACGCAATCGGGGCCCCGAGCGCCTCTACCGCCAGAGGACGCAGCTCGTCATCTCCCCGCAAGAGCGGAACGAGAATCTCGCCAGGCAGGCTGATGTTGAGGAGCGGCAGACCCCCGTCGCGCGGGTATACCTGCAGCTGTGGGATGGTGACCCGAACGCTGTCGGGAAGGGGGAGAACGTGCGCCGCGCCCCGCCGCACGCTCTGCCACCACCCCTGGCCGCGGCGCCCGTCAACTGCGAGCGCGGAGTAGGTGTCGAGACCGCCCATTAGGGAGACGCTGACGTGCACTCCGTCATCGCCGATGTTCAGGATGTTCAGGGTGGGCGAGCCATATTTGAAGCTCCCTGGGAGGTCCTGGATTTCACGCTCCGAAGGAACAAAACTCGCAGCCAGGTGGGCTATGAAGCCGGCACCAGCGAGGAAGGCTACGAGTGACGCGTAAACCCTCCACCGGCGGGGGCGGGGCGGGGGGACCTGATCATAGGCAGGGCCTGATGACGAGGAGGAGGTACTTGGAAGGAGTGGTGTACGTTCGCTAGGTGGGTCGGCGCGGGCCTTGCCTTTGGCCTTGGCTGAGGGCATGATGTGACAGAACGATCAGAGAAGGGAAGGGGAGTGGGTGGCAAACTGTGGGGGAGTGAGCGCTTTCAGCGTATCCAGTCTTGAAGTAGCTGGAGTTGAGGGAGGATTGGTCCGGGTGTCTCCTATTTAGTCGTCGAGACTCTGTACAGAGTGAGGGAGTGTAATGAAGCGTCAGAGAGATGGGGCTTAGAGAATTAGAGAAGTGATGACAAGCTAATGTCAAGTAGTGCCTTGGTGAGATCTTCATCTTCAGGGCTGCAACTGGGCCTTCCTCTAGCCATCTAGCCAGGAGGATCTTGAGGTTTCAGTTAAATTCCACTTGGTTTTCAACTCCGTGCCGCCTCGTGACTGAAACTCTCAACCTGTTCACAAGCTCCGTGACGTCTTGTCTGTGCGCCATGTTCGACCAGTCCACACCCCCCTCAGGGAGGGTGGCCACGCTGGGTAACCAAGCGACCTACCGAGCTGACGCAAGGCATGCTGATCATCGACCATTTTGCGGTACACGATGCGGGCGGGCGTGAGGTGCCGGCCGACGAGCCTATCGTAAGCTCGAGGAAGGGGTGTGGGCCTGATATCAGTTGGGCGGTGGTGGCCTCTACGCCACGGTGGCCGCACGCCAGTTCCTACCTGCCTCGAACGTCGGCTTCATAGCCGACGTCGGGCCGGACTTTCCCCCCGCCTTCCGCCAGCAATTGGAGGGCTTGGGTGAGATGGTATACTTCCGCTCGCGAGATGTGACAACGCGCGCCCTCAACATCTACTCGGGCAGTCGGATTGGGTATGTCCTATGGTGAAGGGCCTGACCTCAGCGAGGGAACCCAGAGCTTCCGCTACCTCGTCCCAAGAAAGCAGATTACGCCGCGCGACTACCTTCCCCCATGCCCGGTTGGAGGGGTGAGGTGGCTGCACGTCGTGTGCGATACGCAGCGCGCCGTCTCGATCTTAGAGGAGGCGGAGGCGTTCAAGGTGGAAGGCTGGAAGGGGAAGATGGCGTGGGAGCCACTTGTGCGGGTATGTTGAAGCCAGGGCGAGCTGATGGCAGACTGACGCCGATGTGGCCGAGTACGCAGCATTAGCGGCGCGTTTTGACGTTTTCAGGTGTGTCCACCGCCTACAGTTCTGACCCAGCCCGAACCATCTGGAACTACAGATGATCCTTGGCCGGGACGACGGGGTCGAGGCCAACGCCGCTGCCTTCCAGGCGCGCTGTTCCACGCCGATTGTGGTGCGCGCTGGTGCGGACGGTGCGTTTACCCTCTCCCCCGACTGGAAGGGCTGGGTCCCCGCATTCTGGAGGGTTGGGGAGGAGTCGCACATCGTCGACGTGACGGGCGGGGGCAACGCGTTTATGGGCGGTCTGCTGGCCGGCCTTCTCCTCACGGGCGACTTGCGCGCAGGTGAGTCACCATCTGGCCCTCAATGCGCTCACGCAGCGTGCATCTACGGCACGACAGCGGCATCTTTTGCCATCGAGCGGAGAGGAATTCCTCGACTTTCGACTGAAGGCGGACACGAACTGTGGAATGGCGTCGACGTGTGGGAGCGGCTCAAGGAGATGGTGGGGCGGACGGAGCTGCTCGAACAGTCGTCCAGTTGACACACTCTGCCCATCACGACACGCCGCTCATCTCAGCATCTCACCTCAGCATTCTAACCAGCACACCACATCACACCACATCGCACCACACCGATTCTTCTGTTTCCGCGTACCGCACTACGGCCCCGACGGGTCTCAAAAGCATCACCTGCATCCAAAGAACGAAAAGGGTCCATACAGATTGCAACATACACGGATACACTACACCTACGCCCCAACCTTCTTCGGCTTGAGGCCCGACGGCTTGGTGACAAGGGTCTGACATGAGAGGAGCAGGCCCCGCGACGTACCTTGTGGATGTGTGGGAGCACACCACCGCCGGCGATGGTGGCGCGGATGAGGAGGTCGAGCTCCTCGTCGCCGCGAATGGCCAGCTGCAAGTGGCGCGGTGTGACGCGCTTCACGCGCAAGTCCTTGGCCGCGTTACCTGTCATCAGCTTCTCTTCCTGTGCTTCGGGTGAGGGTGGAATGCTCACCGGCAAGCTCAAGAACCTCAGCGGTCAGGTACTCCATGATGGCGGCGACGTAAACTGCGGCCTTAGCGCCGACGCGCACGTTGTTGGCGTTCTTGTTACGAAGGAACCTAAAGTCAGGCGCGTCAGTGCGGGGCGTACCTGTGAATACGGCCGACAGGGAACTGTGGGGTGGTTAGGGGACTCATGAGATGCAGGGAAGGCGTACTTGGAGGCCCGCCTTGGATGAACGGGTAGTGAGGACTTTTGCCTCGGAGGATGTCTTGGCCTTTCCTCCCTTTCCGCCCGTGGTCTTGGATGACATTGTTGGCTTGGTGGATGGATGGATTGGATGGAAGTATCACTCGAGTGGATGTAGTGGGATCGAGTTGTAGACTGCCGAGACGTGGTTGTTTTGATCCAACCTCGTGTCTGGGGAACATTTGATTCCGTTACCTTTTTAAGACACACGTGGTGTTACCTAACACACACTCCTCCACTCAATTTGCCTCCGCTTACCATTGACTTGCTTTGTGGATGCTCTCACTGTACCACAACTTTGTCCAGTTGTACCAACAACCCAACCCAACCCAACTCAACCTCCTTTCCATCCATCACACCCCTTTCCCTTCTTCATTCTTATCCGCCATGTCGCGGCTCCCACTCGCGCAGTGGGACCCATCCCTCTTCACCGAACTCCTCCACCTTCTCGTCCTCATATCCTCTCGCCCGTCCACATCTGTCTTTCGCCGCTTCTTTGACAAGCTCGACACCGCTCGCCCGTGGATCATCGCCCTCACCGCCCTCCCCACTCCGAACAATGAGGACAAGGAATTCATCGCAAGGAGTTCGATCTCCACTCCCGACGGTGTCGAAGTTCGCGTCACCGACGAGCTCCTCGTAACCACAAACACCATCGCCGAGTCACTCAACCTCTCCCACCTCCTCTCCGCCGTGCTGGCCCTCCACGCTGTTCAACAGCGTCCCAGATTCCCCGAGCGGTCCGACCCAGAAATCGCCGTCTACCTGCTGCACGAGTATCTCCAGAGTCTGCTCGACTTTGTCACAGACCTGCTCAAGATCACGTTCGGTGAGGACGCCGAGGAGGGCGAGGCATTTGACGAGCTTCGCGGTTGGGTCGAGGACCTGCTCAGCGAGAAGGGCGCACAGGGTTTCCTCCCTGACGTTGCTGTTGACCAGATTGACGTGCTCCAGGGCCGACTCGACGCCGTCGTGCGGACGCAGGCGTCTGGTGCCCAGTTCGAGCTCCTCAACTTCCGCGCGTCGAGTCTGCGTCGTGAGCAGAACCGCCTCGCGAGCATCATCGCAACCCTCGGCCAGAGCGGCCTACTCAAGACGTCTCAGGTGGTCAAGATTGTCAAGTGGTTGAAGAAGTCGCGCCCAGATGCCGTCGTCGGCACCATTCTGGCTTCCATCATCGCCGCAACACCACCAGTGCAAGCAATCGCGAACACCCCCCAGGACGAGACAGTGCAGACGTACGCCAGCCTGCCAAAGTTCATGCTGGTGCTGTGCAACCTCATCGTAAGGTTGTCGGTGGCTTGAGCTGATGGCAGTTTGTCGAGAAGGACTGGCAGAGCACTGAGCTACAGGACGCGGTCAAGCTGCATTGGGCGGTGTTCTATACCAGCGCAGTCTCATATGACGCGTCATTGAGTCAGGCTGTTGGACTGGACGCAAACGGTGCGGAACGGCACCTCCAGGAGGCGGTGAACGGCCAGGCGTTCAAGTTCCTGACCAACCTCATCGCACACCTCGAGGAGGAGCCCGAGGATCCGACCACTGCGCTCGCAACGCGCTCCGATCCTGATAACAACGCGTTCATCTACGCGCAACTTCAGAAGCTTGTAGGATGGCTCGCGAAGCAGCGCCATTTCATGCGTGGGCTCAAGAACAAGGAGGAGGATGTCGGTGTCGTGCGGCGGTCATCAGGCTCCGCACCGGCCCAGAACTTCCAGTCGTTCCTCACTCTCATGGCGGCGGTGTACCAGCACTTGCCGCCAGATAGCGCGACGGCGCTCTGGGACGAGTCGTCGTTCACCGGCGTTGTCCTTGACCTCCGTACCGCATACCCCCCAGACGCATTCTGGGACTTGATGTGCGCAATTTCCAAGGGACCAGAGTGTGCGAGTAAATGCTTCGAAAAGTTCAAGGAGACGCGCCTGTCGTGGAACGCCCTGTTCAAGTTCTACCAGCACTACATCGAGCTCATGCCACCTCTGTACGGTACGCTCAAGACGACGCACCAGACATCTATCGAAGGCATGAGCCACGACGAGTATTTGGTCGCCGACGGGTGGACGCGGTTACTCGCCAATGTGGTACGTGACTCGACTATTGCCCGCGGCGCACTCCTCCAGTCCAAGCCGCACCCTCTCCAGACTCTCTTCGACATTGTGAACTGCGACATCGCGACCGACCTCAAGGCGGCCGTGTTCGAGGCGATCAACGCGTTTGTTGAGCGCCGTGGCGACTCGGCCGACGACGACGTGGTTGCGCGAGCGGTCGACAACTATGAGCGAGTTACGTTCGCCGACCCGACGCTCGACGTACGTGAGGGGACCCGCGTGCCACAGCCCATCGGCTGGATGCAGCGCATGGAACTGGCCGAGCAGGACCTCGGGCTCTACCCGCTCACACGCGCGTACATCGGCTTCCTCACAGCGCTCATGCCTTCAGAGAAGCCGCGCGTGAACGGCGCCCTCCGCCGCGGGGCTATGTACGTGATCGATCGCGTTCTTCTTGGGTCCCGGCCCCAGGCATCGACGACGGAACAGTGGTCCAACTACCAGGCCATCATGGCGTTTTTCGAAAAGGCGCTGCAGACGTTCGACCTCACAGACCTGCTCTCGCCAGCACGTGGCACCGCCGCTGCGTTGTCAGAGCAGCCGGGATTTTTGATCCTCTTGCGGATTCTCAGCGAACCGGCCGTGTTCGCGCCGCTTGGCGACATTGTCGACGGTGCTGTGCCCATGGCCCCTAACAGGCCGCGCATCGCCAACGAGTGCCTGCTCCGCGTGCTCCGCATCTACCACCGTATGCTCGACATTCAGCTCGTGTTTAGCGACGTGCTCCTCCTCACGCTCCAGTCGGCAACTGGCTTCAAGCGCCCACTCGGATTCCAGTCGCTCGACCACTTGCTGTTGAACCGCCTCTCAAATGTCATCAACATTGCCTTTTCGGTCGGGGACCGCGACGATGCCGTTGCGTTTGTCAGCCTCAAAATTATTGCGGGTCTTGCGCAATCGCCTGTCTTCTCCAGCGCGGACATGTTCCACGGCGTGTACGCCAAGGTCATGAACCGCTTGGCGGGTGTCATCGACTCGTCGGACGAGTCGATCCGCATCGCGCAGGCGTTCTCATCTAAATTGACCGAGGAGGGTGAAGACCTCTCACCTGAGTACGTCGCGCTCGAATCCAAGGCTGTCCTCCGCGGCGAGGACTCGGACCACCTTCCCATCCTGATGCGATCCGCGATCCTGGATATGCTGGTCGACAACACGGCGGACGCCACGGGTCCCAACATTGCCCACTTCCTCCTCGGCTTCGACTTCCGCGCGCGCGAGTTAGGTCTGCAAGACCCTCGTGCTCCTGGGTCGCGCCGCTCGTGCCTCCAGGTCATCCTCGAACAGCTCAACGAGAAGCCGCCGATGATCCAGCTCCACCCCGTCCTCGCTGCCAAGAGTGCACAGCTCATCCACCAGCTCTTCGCGCACCCAGTTACCGGGCCCAGCACCATGGCCTACACCGAGTCGTACGACGGCTTCCCGGCGAGGCAACTCGGGGCGTTACCTCGGACATGCCCTGCTGTGGCTACCGATGCCGTGGGGCTTGGCCTCGCATCGACATACACGGACGAGGTCGAGACCTCGGCCGATGTCCTCGTAGCGTACCTCAACTACCAGCGTTTCATCCTCGCTTCGGTCGGGATCCAGACGTTTGCGTTCGAGGGTCACGGTGCGTCGTCCGAGTACATCTCAAAGCAGCTGTTCGCCGACGAGGACGAGGACGAGGAGGACCAGCGCCCGCCGCTCCTCATCGACCTCGTGTCCAACATCGACATCCAGTTCGTCGAGGCGGACGCCGATGCCCAGCAGGACAAGACGCTGGAGTTCTACTACAACTTCAACTTTGACCAGTACAAGCAGCCAGGGACGGACTTGTTCGACCTCGACGTGCTCGCGCGTGCGCTCAAGTCGAATCGGCGCCAACTCGAGCGCCAGGGGGCCGTTATTCAGGGCACTTCGGCGGACGCAATGGCCAAGGAGGCGCAGTACATCTTGGCCCGCCTTGCGTTCAAGAATCGTCAGAACGAGATTTTTGTCGCGAAGGGCGACTTCCTGGAGGCGTGGAACGAGACTCTCAAGGTCGCACTTGCACTGCTCTTCCACCACGTGCCCGAGGACAGGCAAGAGGTGCTGCTCTTCGAGCTCCTTTCCGCGGTGCTGGACAGAATGAGCGGTGACCTTCCACCCGGCGTTCTTGACCTCCTCTCCGAAGCAGCGCTCATGTCGGTCAACACGCTCATGACGGCCCTGTCGACACTCGAGGCCACCAACCTCCCGCTTGACCAGATGTCGACCGTCCTCACCAAGACCATCGACGCGGTCCTCAAGCCCGGCACTACCGAGATCGTGCGCGGTAACCTCTACGCATCTATCACGCAGTACCTCCAGCTCGTACCCGGCGGGGATAGCGGGCTTCGACGCTCGACCATTGCCGACCTCGCCGCGCGCAAAGACCGTTTCATCCCGCTCCTCTGCCGAGACGCGATGGACATGCGCGACGTGTGGAAGACCGAGTGTTTCTCGCTCCTTGCCAGCATCGCCGCACTTGGCGACCGTGTGATCCTCGCGCCGCTTGTCACCAGCCGGTTCCTCGCCCAGTTTGTGCGCAGCATCAAGGACCGCGAGCTGCAGCTCCAGGAATGCCTGGTGCCAGACCCAGACGGCCTCCACGCTTTCTGGGTGTACGAGGCCAACACCGCGTTCCTTACAGCCTACGCGAGCTCACCGAAAGGCGCAAGCGACCTTATCGACGCGGGCGTCTTTGAGACGTTGGCTACATGCAGTTTCATGGGTGTGTCGCCGTTCAACGACGACGCCCTCTGTGAGTAATGAACACCGATGTTAAACTGACGCCAGCTATCGGGTCGAACGCCGAGGCGGTCGAGCGCCAGCACCGCGTCCTGATCTCGGCGCTGCAATTGCTCGTGCGCGTGCTTTCCCACACCTCCGTTGTGGGTCAGAAGAACGCACTCTCGTTCCTCGGCGCGCACCGCGACTCGTTCCTCATCCTCCTCCGCGAGAACCAGGCTTACATCACGGGTACGGGTATCGACGAGTCGCGCCTCATCGTGGCTCTCTTCACCGCCGTCGTTCCCAAGGTCTCTCCTGACGAGGTGCGCAGCTCGTCGGGCTTCGGCGCCTTCCATCACTCCGTGCTCTCCCTTGCCGCCAAGTTCCTTGAACCCTCCTGGGCTGACAACGTCCACTCCGACGCCCAGGAAGCGAAGGACAAGGTTTTGCAACTCAACCAGGTCATCATTGCGTACCTCGTAGTGACCACCACAGGGCTCAAGGCTGGCTCCCCGTCATCCCCGCGCCCTGTCTTCGTGGTTGACGCAGCTCGGTCGAACGGTGCGGCTCGCATCGGTTCCGCACCATCCCTCTTGGCGGCCGTGGAATATGTGGCCGAGCTCGCAGAGACGTTACAGGACGTCTCGAACGCCTATGACGACGTCGCAGACAAGCTTGAGGCCGGGGAGGATGTTGGTGCGGCCGGCTTCGGAGCGGGCTCTGTGGAGGAGCTGCAGGCCACCTTTGTTGCGAGGACCAACGCCATTTCCAGTGAGCCCACGTGCGTCGTAGTGCTAACCTCAGTCATGATCGAGTCCCTTCTCCTCCTCATCTGGCGGCACATGATGTACTACACCGCGGATGCGGGCGGCGAGGGTGTACGCCCAACCACGCTGAGCCTAAGCTTCAGCTCTGCGGGGATGAGCAGTGCAGCGCCCGGCGCGGTCAGCATGCGGGCCCTCGAACGTGTGGCCGCATTCCTCCGCGGTGTGTTGGACCGACTGGACGACGTTGACGTCGCGAACCGCAAGGACGACGCATACTACGCGATGCTGGTGCGCCGGCTACGCGAGGTGTGTGGGGGCCTAACCGAATAGACAGTTTAATGTGCGTGCGGGTCAGAGACGCAGAGACGTAGAGACGTGTAGCAGCATGCAGCAGAAGTCGTGTTAGTGCGGTTAATCCTGCTATTTTTCGCAAGTGGTGACCTGGTGGCCCCAATTGGTTCCGTCTACGCGTTCAAGTGCTTTCGGTTTGGGCCGCCACCACAGTAGTACGCGCATCACCCCATCTACTATAGTCATCTTAAACCCCATCTCCATTTCCCAAGCTCCCAACATTCTCTCCAAATCCCTTCGCTCCTTCTCTCCACCCTCTCTTCTTATCATTGTCACCCCTGTAAACACACCGGCGCCATGGGCGACCGCGAAGATGAGCGCGCACTGTATGACTCCACACGATCGCGCTGACGCAGAAACCTCGCGTTCCAGACCCTACTCGACGGCACGCGCGAGGCGACAGAGCAGCGCGTCGAGCTCACTGCTCTCCGGAAGCTTTGTTCGAGAGGTACGTCTCCATGCTGCTTACAGCGTGTTGTCTTCGATATCGCCTCCCTTGCCACCTCCACTGCCGACCTGAACGTTCCCACATCATCTAGATCCAACTCTACACTATCGGCCGCTCCGTCTCCCACACTCCAGCGCACCTAATCGCCCCAGTCCGCCCCGCTTCCGCCCCGCTGTCCCTCCCCCGCCCGTCTCTGGGTTCGGCAGCAGTCGCTAACCTCAGGTATCCCCTCTCAACCGGCCTTTGTACGTCCGCTCGCATACTCGCTCCTCCTCGGCGTCCTACCTCCCGAGAAGCGCGCATGGATGAGGACTCGCCGCGCCCAGCGCGAGAAGTACTACGTATGTCCTGCGGCAGCGCTAGCTGACATCAGAACCTCGTCCGAACGGTCATGGCAGAGTTCGATGCCGCACCTTGTGTGAGTCATTTCCACCACCCTGCACCCCGATGCACGCAATCGGTGCTCCGACACTACACGCGCGGACATAGAGCTGGCAAATTCGCACGCTCTATGCTCCCGAGCTGCACGTCGCACGCGGCACGCTTCGCATGATCTCATCTTCCCGTTCGCCCCCGCTTCTAACCGCTCTGTCATCGCTGTCCCGCTCGCTAACACCCAGCCCACCGACCCGCCCGCACCGGTAGACGCACTGCTACTCCGCATATCTCAGGACCTTGAACGTCAAGCCCCGGACATTGTGCCCTTGCGGTCACACACGCTTCCGCCTCGCTCCTCCCCTCTCGCGCCTGCGCATGGGGATGATCTATCTGCTGCCGACGAAGACGACGACTCGACCTCCGAGGAAGAGGAAGGTGTGCGCAACGAGGACGTGAACCGCCGGTCGCGTGAACGGCGTAGGAGGCCCCGCCCACCACCGCTCGTGTCCCGGCGCGCCCTGTTCGCGCGCCTTAACGGCATCACAGCTGCTAAGAACGGCATCTTGGTCAAGGGAAAGCAGAAGGAGACGAGTGGAGAACCTGAATCCCTCTTGTCGCCAAAGATTGTCCTTTCACCAGAGGCTGAATACCCTCTCGGTCAGGACCGCAGCACCACTCCATCACTCTCCCTCACCATACCAGGAGATATCGACGGCGCACAGCCACCATCCCCAATCACGCTTCTCTCGCCACAAGCCGTGCACGACAGCGACCACACCTCGGACCCCGAACGGGCCGACACCCACATCGAAGCCATCACGCGTCTCCTGTTCGTCTTCACGCGCTCCAATCCGGGATGGGCGTACACACCGTCATTTGTCGACATCGTTCTCCCGCTCTATTTAATCTATGGGGAGCTTATCGATCGCAACAGAAGTGACCCGGTACAGGGCAGCCACGCTGAGGAGGAGACGTTCTGGGCATTGACCGCCATCATGGGCGAGCTCGGCGACGTCGTCTCCTCTGGTGAAGATGGCAACATCAACCTGGCTATGCAACGCTTAGGGCGGCGCATGCGCTGGGCCGACGAGCCGTTATGGCAGATGCTCTGCAGCCGCAGCCTCGATCCCGCACAGCCGCTGTACACCTATCAGTGGCTGACGAGCCTCTTGACGCACGACAGGGCCAGCCTCCTCAACACCTGGGACTACCTCTTCTCACAGCCACCCACGACGCCCGAGATGCGGCCGAAGCTTGACACCCTCATCGACCTCTGTGTCGCCGTGATTTGCATGCTCAAGCAGCGTATCTACTACCCTCCCGCACCGTCACCGCGCAAGCGCAACACGATGTGGAACGAGCCCGAGAACATTGTCGCGCCGAGCATCATCGACGAGGAGGATCCCGAAACCTCGTTCGTGCGCGTGCTCCAGCTCTTCCGCAGCTATAAGCTGAGCGAGCTCGGCGGGACGCCGCACCTACTTTTCACCGCGTTCGAGCTGCACCAGGAGCGGCTGACAGCCATCATGGATGGCACCGATCCAGATGCTGTTGGCTGGGCCGAGGAGCGCGACAAGGCTGCCGCGAAGAGCAGCTGGGCGACCGCCAAGCTGCGCGCAGCGGCCCAGGGCGCGTGGACGTCATACTCACAATACTCCTCGCAGATCTCGCAGTCGAGCACCGCCGCTTCTCTCGCGCGAGCTTCCGCCAACGCTAAGGCTGCGTCGCAAGCTGCAATGAGCAACGCCCCGGCCGGACCCAACTGGAAGGGACTGAGCGCAGCGGCTGGCGCAGCCGCGGGACGATGGCTGAAACGTGCTCCGCGGGACGACGAGTCGATAGACGGCGAGGAGTTTGAGCACTTCTCGTCGCTTCCCTCGACTCCTGGCAACCCTCGCTCACCAGTACACGGCCGCTTCTCGCCTGAGAAGCGCAGTAGTTTCTCGGGCCAAGTACCGCGTAAGAGGAGCGACAGTGTGACGTCCAACTCTACCATGTCCGTGTCGAGCCTCCACGACAAACTGTCTGGCCTGGCTCTGACCTTTGGCGCTACCAAGGAGAAGCCGGAGGTGCCCGAGAAGGACGCACACCTCACGGCCGGACCTCGCCCGCTCTTGCTCTCGACGTCGGTTAGACGCGCGAGCAACTCGGGTGGCCAGTCTGGCGGTCGATCGCCAGCCCCTCGGTCACGGGCGAGCAGCCCGCTGCCTGGACACAGATCCCTGTCGTCGGGTGGGCGATCGCCCAATAATCGTGCTAGCGAACCTCTGCCAGGCTTGTCTACTCCTCCACCACCCGGCGTGCACGGCGGGCTGTATCGGATAGGCAGCAGAAATCGTAAGCCGTCATCGCCGACGAAGAGCAGCTCGGACGGGTACCGCAACTCGGTGACGAGCTTTGGGAGCGGCGACTCGGACCGCACGCGCGACAGCGTCGCGTCGACTCCGCGCGACAGCCTGGCGTCGACACCGTACGAGAGCGACGCATCCAGGGGATCCAGCGGGGGATGGCACTCGGCCAGAGGCTCCACGCCCAAGGCAGTACAGGCGCGCCTCGAGGCCGCCAAGTCGCCGACCTCGGCGCACGCCCTGTCTATGGTGACATCCGCGCCTCCGCCTGACCCAGAACCCGAACCCGAACCCGAGCCTGAAGAGCCCATCAACATCCCGACGCCTGCGATCGGCCACCTCACCGAGGATGACTACGAGCACGTCTACGAGCCCGCCGAGGACTCCTTCATCCTTCTTGACGCGTTGGAGCAGGACGCCCGGGCGATCAGAGCCGCCAACCCCGCGCTCTGCGTTGAGATTGGCTCCGGATCAGGCATTGCGTCGACATTCATGGCGTCGATGCTCGGCGCGTCGAACACGTACGTTATCTCGACAGACATTAACAAGTACGCCGCGGACGTCACGCTGAGGACCGGTGCAGCCAACGATGTGCACCTCAACCCTGTGTTATGTAACCTCCTGGACCCGTTGGCGCAGCGCCTAGCCGGTAAGATCGAGCTGTTCATCTTCAACCCGCCGTACGTCGAGACGGACGAGGCCGAGATGACGGCGACCCAATCTGGGCGTGACATTGGCGGCGCGTGGGCCGGCGGCAACTTCGGTATGGGCGTGACGAACTTGGTGCTGGAGCGCCTTCCAGTGAGTTTCGTTGATTATCATGAGCTGACAACAGATGCTCCTCGCTCCAGGTGGTCGGTTCTACCTCGTCGCGATTGCGCAGAACAAGCCCGACGAGATCAACGCGCGCATGCGTGCGGCCGGCCTCGAGTGCAAGACGATCATCAAGCGCCGCGCAGGTCGTGAGCTGCTGAGTGTACTGCGCATGATGCGTCCGGCTGCAGCCAGCCCGGCCTCGAGCCGTTCGACGAAAGTCCATACACCTGTGTCGCAGAACTTTGTTTCCGTCTCCAAGGACAAGGGCGACGACGAGTATGGTGGCCTGCTTGATGCGTACGTGTAGATTTAGATGTAGTGTTCGTACAAATATTCATAGCCTCATACGAGCGCAGCGGGCGGTGTTGGGGGAGGTCAGAGAGGGGAGCTGTGAAGCGGGGTGTCAAGCGGCAGGGGTACCTCCACTCTCTTAAGTGTGGCCCGGATAAGCATCATTGCCGATCACACACTCACCCTGACGTAGCCAGCTCAGCACCACCAGCCAGCGCCTCAATACTCAATACCACTCATCCACTTATCGCTATCATCGTGAGTCATCTACTCAACACCGCTGACCCAGACCATGGCCCAGGCTCCGCCCACCACGGGCCTCCTCCAGCTGAGCACTGTCCTGTGAGCTAGATTCATGAGTGAGCTGACAGACAGCAAGCGCCTCGAGGGTGCGTCTGATCGATGGAGATGGGAACCGGGGTGTAACACTCGGCAGAGGGAGACGGCGTGACGAGGCAGAGCGATGGGCCGGAGCTGAGATGTGTGTTGGGGCTTGGGGTCAGCGTTGCTCGTATCCTGGCCACCCGGGCATGACGGGCATGACGGGTATGCCTCACCCAAACCCACCCCACTCAAACCGCCCACCCCCCTTCCTCCCCCTCCTCCTCCTCCTCCTCCCTTCTTCTCCTTCCCCTCCCTCCCCCCCCCCTCCCCCCTCCTCTTTCACCTTCCCCCTCCCCTCCTCCTCCACCCACCTCAAAGCCCCCCTCCCCCGCCCCAACTGACACCAGCCGTTACCTCGCGCCTCGAGGATGTTGCCATGTCGCAGAGCTTTGGGTCCCTCCGCTCGCCCACTGGCGCAGCACACGACTCGCTCGTCGGTACAGTCCCGGTGAGCGCGGTGGGCATGTCCCCTTCGCCGTCGCGCGGCGGCGCAGCGCCCACCCCTCCCCCGCCTCCTCCCCCACCCCCGCCTCAGGAGGAGGTGACGCCGCCTGTCAAGGCGTACGCGGACGAGGTCGGGGAGGCGACCAAGGAGTTTGAGGCGCTTGGGAAGAAGGTCGGCGGAATTGTGGAGCAGGCTGTGAGTATGGCTGCGGAGTTGTGGTTGTGGGTTCACCGCCTGCTACGCAGGCGTTCGTCTTAGCTCGCGGCGCTCCCCTTCAGGCCCAAGCTCGCTGACCCCAGTCCGCCCTCGTCCCACCTCTCGTCGACGCCCAGTATGCATACCTCAAGATGGCGTCTGGTCACTGCAAGCCCCCGACCGCGGCTGAGGGACAAGGCCTGCTCAAGCCCCAGGCTGACGCGATCGGCGCTATCATGGCGGCTAAGGACAAGCTCGGCCGTACAAAGGACGGGCGCGAGTGGGGCTCTGCCCTCAGCGTGCTTAGCGAGGGCGCTGCCGCCTTTGGCTGGGTCCAGGTCGAACCTGCCCCGGCGCCGTTTGTGGGCGAGATGAAGAACTCGGCTCAGTTCTGGATCGACCGTGTCAACAAGCAGTGCAAGGAGACCAACCCTGACGCCGTCGCGTGGGCTCGCTCGTTCGGCGCGATCATCGAGGCGTTGCAGAGGTATGTCAAGAAGTGGCACACGACCGGTGTGGTGTGGAACCCCAATGTGAGTGGGCGCACGAGCCTCGTGCAGTGTCATGGGGAGATGGTCCTGCACACAAACCAGGACGCGCTGACTCCAGGGGCCCGGAGCGCCCGCTACTGTCCCTTCTGCCTCGACTGTGCCCAACGGCGCTGGCGCTCCTCCCCCCCCTCCACCACCGCCTCCCGGCGGCTCGTTGACCCCCAAGGCGAGCGGCGGTGGTCACTCGGCCCTCCTTGCCGACCTGAACCGCGGCGCGGGCATCACCTCTGGCCTCCGAAAGGTTGACGCGTCGGAGCAGACGCACAAGAACCCCGAGCTGCGCACTTCCAGCGCCGTGGCCGACAACACGTCACCGAAGAGACCTACGCCGCCGCCGACCAAGCCCAAACCTGCGTCGTTCAGCAAGGCGCCGCCCAAGAAGCCCGCACGCACCGAGCTCGAGGGTGGCAGCAAGTGGATTGTCGAGAACCACGAGGACAACAAGGACATTGTGATCCAGGACACAGCCCTGTCCCAGACGGTGCACATTTTCGGATGCAAGAACAGTGTGGTTCGCGTGGTGGGCAAGGTCAACGCCGTGACCATGGTCAACTGCAAGAAGACGTCGCTGGTGGTCGACTCGCTTGTTTCGTCGCTGAGCGTTACCAGCTCGCCCTCGTTCGAGGTGCAGATTACGGGCCTGGTGCCCACGATCCAGGTCGACAGCACCGACTCTGGCCAGGTGTACCTGTCAAAGGCGTGTGTTGAGACGGTCGAGATCATTACGTCCAAGACGTCGGCGCTCAACATCTCCATCCCCACGTCGGACGATGGCGACTACGCCGAGCGTCCAGTCCCCGAGCAGATGAAGAGCCGCGTTGTCAACGGCCGCCTGGTGACGGAGATTGTCGAGCACGCCGGCTAGCGGATAGGTTGTACAGAATGCATGCTATTACACAGCCCCCGCCGCGCGGTACAGGCTGACCTTCTTGTCATCGCCAGCGATGGCAAACTGCTTGCCAGGTGGGAGCGCACCCTCGTACTCGCCCTGCCACGCAACGCCCCACACCTCTGCCTCGGCCGTGCTGGTGCTTACGCACGCGCGCTGCCCCACATCCCAGAGCTTGACCGTCTTGTCCGCGCCACTGTTGTCAGCTCTCTCCTCTTGTCAACTCACCCCGAGGCGAGGAGCTTAGAGTCCGGGCTCGCAGCCGTGGACAACACCCAGCTCTGGTGTCCCTGGAGAATAGCGACTGCGCCCTCGCCGTGGGCCCCCTCCCCACCAGCCCGCACATCGTGGAGCACGATCCGCGCATCGTCGCTGCCGCTGTATAACCACTGGCTATCGGGGCTCCAATCAAGGGTCCGCACACACATCGCGTGTGCGGCGTAGCTGGCAACCACAGCGGACGTAGCGACATCAATAACGGCAACATGTCCGCTCTCCATCCCGACGGCGAGCTGCCGCCCATCAGGCGAGAACTTGACGGTCATCCCAAACCGCCCCTTCTCGAGGGTCGCGCGGCTGTCCTCACCCGCCAGGCTGGCGGTTATACGGCGGAGAGCGACAGTCGTCCCGCGCCCGACCCACGCACACGCTTCAGCTTGAGGATGCAGGGCGGCCGCGTATGCCGGGACATCTGGGGTCAGTCCTTAGGCTCCCCAGGCCCTCCCAAGGTGATAGGGGAAGGGGGAAGGACGCACCACTTTCGCGCGCCGTGTCGAGCCGGTCGACCCACTGGCCGTCCACGGCCAGGGCGACAGTCCCGTCCAGACTCGATGCGAGGAATTTATCCCCCGCCCCACTGAGGGAGGAGATGGCGAGTGGGAGCGCGTCGAGCTCATTGAGCGGGAGCGAGAGGTCGGTTGGGTCGTGGATGCGCACGATGCCGTCGGCGCCACCTGAAATGAGGCGGGGCCCGAGCCAGGCGAGCGCCCAGAGGGCGTCGTTTTGGGCTGCTGTCAGTTGTCAAAACTGGTTAAGCCGGGGAGAGGGTAGGGTAGCATGTAGGAGGGAAGGTGAGGAGGAGAGGATGAGGGGGAGCCGTGAACGCACGCGGAGTCGCCTCCTGCGGGAGGTACACGAGAGACTGGTGTCAGCTTCCCGGTCCTAAAGAGACAGCTGCACGCTCACCATTGAAGTTGTTGTGATTCTGGATGAACGAGGATCGCGATATCATGGTTGTGGACATTGGACATAGCGACCGACCGTGGGAGATCTGGCCGGGCCATCCGTTGGTGTCATTGCGATTGTGGACATCTTCCCCGCTCTCCATCTGCACTCCTTCTCTCTCCTTCCTCACTCCATCTTGACTCACTCCCTAGCACTGACCATGCCGTGGCAGAAGACCTTGTGTGTCCAGCTCAGACGGAGCTGACCGTAGCCGCCTCCCACACTACACGAAGGGCATGCACCTTGTGACGCGCGACGTCGTGCGCGAGTGCGAGGAAGGTCTGCGCGGCGTCGAAGTGGGCATCTTTACCCTCAACTGCCTGCACACGAGTGCGGGGTTGACTGTGGGTGTGGGAAGGCTTAGCTGATAGAAGCTGACCATAGCTGACTTCAGGTTAACGAGAACGCAGACCCGTAAGCCCACTGATCACCCCGATCTAATCCCAGCTCGGTGCGAACTGGTAAGCTGTTGCGCTTTCATCTCAGCTAACGCAGATATGGACATGGCGTGAGGCCCACCCCGGAGGAGCTGATGCAGACTGGACCGGATCGTACCAGAATCTTTCCCCTGGGAACATACCGATGAGGGGCCGGAGTGCGTGCTACTGGCTAGCTGACCTCTCGAAGCCTAGCTGACCCCAGCGACTCGGTGTCGCATCTCAAGACATCGCTTGTTGGTAACTCGATTACACTGCCCATTTCACGGGGCAAGCTCGTGCTCGGAACTTGGCAGGGGTTGGTACGGATAGGAACGCGGCTGACGGCAGTATCTACCTCGCCGAGTTCCGGTACAGTGGTAACGGGTGGGCGGGACACGGGGAGGGCCGGAAGGTCGTTGCTACTATCCTGTGAGCTTCACTACCGGTCGGACAGCTGACGCCAGGCCGTGAACGCCCAGGCTATCCACCACCGAGTGGGCTGAACACGGAGCACAGGTCCCGTGAGCTATAGCACAAACATCGCCGACACCAGGCTCTCGGCAACAACCCGTAAGCTGAATCGTCGTCTCCCGGAGCTAACCTCAGCCTGTAGACAACATCTGCATCTATCTCTATGCAAGCCACATCTTAGCGATCGGGAGGCGGTAGCCCGGCAGCTCCCAGTACTTTCGCCGGACGCCACGCCACACCTCCTCC
The DNA here is from genome assembly GCA_030864385.1 of Cutaneotrichosporon sp. HIS471. Taxonomy (NCBI): domain Eukaryota; kingdom Fungi; phylum Basidiomycota; class Tremellomycetes; order Trichosporonales; family Trichosporonaceae; genus Cutaneotrichosporon; species Cutaneotrichosporon sp. HIS471. Next base: position 1,628,591 of record AP028240.1, on the reverse strand, counting down.
GCGAGACTCTGGGGAATCGCCACGTCGTGCCACGTCGTCTCGAGCCCGACGTCGTCCATGTGCAGCTCGGCGAGCGACGACGAGACGGCATAGATGGTTGGGTCTGGTGTCAGCTCTGTCGCTTCAAAGCTCACTGGTCGCGCCGAGGCCGTTCCAGAACGAGAAGATGCCGTGCTCAGCCTCGAGGATGTCTGGCAGCACCTCGAAAAACGCCTTGAGGTCTGGTGTCAGCTCCTTCTTCCTCTTACACATACCTTCGTAGCCCTCGGCAAACGTGTCGACGAAAATCGCGTCAAAGCCCATCCCCCCACTTGCCTCAATCAACTCGCCAATCCGCTCCCCCACAAAGTCCTGCCACCGCCCCTCGAGCACCCTCACCCCAGGCCACTCATACACCCCCTTGCTCTTCATATACGCCAGGACCTGGGGGTGCGCCTCGATGATGACGTGGTGGAGAGGCTGTGTAGCCTGGAACAGGCGGTCGACGATACCGAGCCCAAACCCGACATTGAGGATACTCATGCCGTCCCCACCCTTGTCTTTCGCACAAATATGGTCGGTCATGAGGCGCACGTGCTCACGCACTGTCGTCAGCCCAACCTTGAGGGAACGCACTGAGCGGCTCCTCCCATCCCATCATGACGCCGTTCCCGTCGGCGTCGAGCACGCGCTCGCGTCCGTCCTCGCCCATCTCCCACTTCAGCTGGCTCTTGAGGAACGCGAGGTTATCTCCTGCGCTGCTTTTGTCTTCTGCGCGCAGGGTCATAGCTCCCCCCGAAGCACCACGCATGGCATGCACGAGCATCTCGGATCGCACGCCCTCATTCCGAATCGCTTCCCAACCCTCCCGGTCATTCAGAGAGAGGCAGACCTCGCCAGCCGTGCGGCCCCAGTGGTCGACAGCATTCCACACTGCCCCACCCCGGAGGAGGGTGCGGAGAAGTGCCGGCTCGCGCCGCTCAGCGGCGTAGTGAAGCGCACTCCAGCCAAGAACGTCATCCTGGTACCATGCTGGTGCACCGCGGTCGAGTAGCGCCTTCACGTCCGCGATGGGAGAGGACTGGGCTGCTGCCAAAAGAGCGTGGGCGAGCGCTTGCGCTTCAGGCGGAAAGGCGACGACGTCCATGGTGATGATAGTGTCAGTGAGATGAACAGTGCGGGATACAATATTTCTATATTTCTATGGTACGTGCCTGAAACACAGAAGATACAAATATATCTGGAAGTTGGGCCCCAGCGTCACTTTCGCACCCTTCCCAACAACTCTTCACCATTCACCTTCCCTTGCTCACAAAGGATGCCCGACTCCGAGGGCAAGCGGAAGCGCCGGCGACGTGCAAAGGGAAAGGGGCCCGCCCCCGCGAGACCACCACCAAGCGTCGTCGCGGAGCAGGTTGTCCAGGCTCAACCACAGCAGTCGGGAAGTCAACCCAAGCAGCCCAAGCAGCAGCCCAAGCAGCCCAAACAGCCCAAACAAACCAAACAGACCAAACAGCCCAAACAGACGATACAGCTCAAGCCAAGGCCCAAGCGCTTCAACCCGGTCCACTCCGCTCGAGCGCGCGAGTACGTCGCGCAGGCAGCCAAGACCGACCGGCACGCGTTGCACATTGCGGCCTCCTCGGAATGTGACCCGGCCGAGATTCAGGCCTGTATCGCATGCCAGCGATCCGCAAACGCCCACGCTGGGCTCATCGGCATCAAGCTGCGCGTGATGGCGCGTAATGGGGTCGGCACACGCGTTGCTGCGCTCAAGAAGCTGAGGGGGAGCGGCGCGACGCCGCCCGTCTCTGGCGGGGGGAGCCATAGTGCCGTTGCGTGGAGACGGGCTCGGCGGCGCCCACGGCCCAGTGCGCTCGGACCTAATCGCGAGAACGATCCTGAGAGGAAGAAGCGAAGAGAGGAGGAAGATCGGCGAAGGAAGGTCGAAGAGAGGTGGCGCGAGAGGGTGAGGGAGAAGGTTGCTGAGGCTCGGAAAGAAGCGCGGGGCAGAGGGGAGATCGTGCGCCGCACGCTCGTCAAGCTGGGGTATATACAGGACACCGAACAAACGAACGGAGGGAGGAACACTTCCGACGACATGGAAGACGAGGTCGAACACGGGGCCGCCAGTGATACCCGCCGCGATGCCGGTCCCGACGACGCTGGTCCCGCCCGACAGCCTGTGCTCGACATCGACAATCTGCCTGAGCCCGAGATCGACCCGGCCCTCGCGGCTATGGACGCGGCCGGCGCCCTCGACCTGCTCCCGGCGAAATCCGCACATGTGGCCTCGATGGTGCGCGTCTCGGGCGCTTTGGACGATGAAGATGATCCTGAACAAACTGGCGAGGGCGACCACAGTGCTCATGAGCCAACCTCCGACGATGAAGATGACGATGAAGGCGACGAAGAAGGTGACGAAGAAGGTGACGATGAAGGTGACGATGAAGACGCACCAGAGCAGAACCCTTCCCCGGACGAGCCAGAAGCCAACCCTGCAGACGGCCCAGAGACGCTCGAAGCCGCCGTCGCACGCGACTACGACACCGTGGCCGCCGCGCGCGCCCGCGTCCGCGCAAAGGCCGCAAAGATGACGTCCACGGTTTCCGACCGCGTGCGGCTGGGATGGGAGAAACGCCGGCGCGACACCCGCGCAGCCGAGAACGTCGCTGCATACATGGAGTTGAAGGAGCTGGCTGGGGCGCAGCTCAAGTCGATCCTCAAGACTAGTGTCCGGAAAACGAGGTCACGCAAGACTGCAGGGGGACCCTCCAAACCAGCGCGCAAAGTTACTTTCGCACCTGTTGTGCGCGTGTATAGCTTCAATGAGGACGTGGACCTCGATTACCCGCACCCCAGCCTGTGTTCGGCCATCGAGGGATACGCGCGGGCCTTCTATATGGAAATGGGGGCGATGCAGCCCGCGCGGAAGCAGAAGCCGAAGGAGATGGTACCGGGTATGGTGTCCAAGCGGCGGCGCGAGTCGATGTGGGATCGGGAGCGGCGGCGCGAATTGGAGGAGGCGGGAGTGTGGGATGAGGCGCGGGCGCAGGAGAAGCAGAAGGAGAAGGGAAAGGGAAAGGAGAAGGACGACGGCAAGGTGAAGCGAAAGAGGGAGGTGAACGGGCCGTATATCAGCCGCGACATGACCGACGCGTTTGACGGTACGGCACTACTTCATCTCGGTAAATCTGAGTATGGTCGCGCTGACAATAGCAATCCTGATGGAGGAGTACATGGCGTACCAGCTGCGCCAGGTGGGTTGGAAGAAGGGCGAGGAGCGGCACGAGGGTGATATCGTCAAGGTCCCCGCAAATGTTCCCACAAACGTGTTGGTGGACCCGAACGCGTCCCCGGCTCCGCAACGCATGTTCTACGCCGACGTGGATGGAGAGGAGCGCGTCGCGAAGGCTCAGGCGGCTCAGGCGGCCAAGACGCGCCGAAAGGTGCGATTCGCGAGCAGCAAGAATTCCAAGGCGAAGAAGCCGATGCGCGAGATCCCGACGATCGTGCTCAGCGACAGTAGCGACGAGGAGCACGAGGAGAAGAGCGATGAGGACATGGACGACCCTATGGAGGTCGACTCCGACGACTCTGACTAGATTGTAGACATCATCGCATTGGGCATGACAAGATCACATTGTACAGTACTTTGCGGAGCCTTGCGCCGGTGACGCCCACAGTCGTATCAGGCGTGCATGTCTACGAGCGCGGCGAGCCTGTCGGCCGCGTGGAATCTATCACCTCATCACTTATTCATAAAGTCGACCCAGCGCTGCGTGCAAGAGTACCCCTCAAAGTCAAAGTTGTCCTTGGGGTCGCATGTGCACTTGCCGCGCGTGTGGTACTCGCCTTGCGGGCAGTGCTGGAACGGCTCGTGGCGGTATCCTGGGGTCAGCTGATGGTCATTCGCGACAGCTGGTTTGGGACTGCGCCATGCAACTTGGCCATTGGCTGTCTCACGCCACCGTGTCCCCAAAGCAGCTACTCGCCAGTGCTCGCTTCGGTCGCGACTCACCAATGTCCTGGAACCAGTGGATCTCGCTCCTGTCGAGGAAGAGCGCCGCGGCAATCGAGTGCACGGGAGCGTCTCCCCAGCGTTCGTAGTAGAAGCCACCCGCCTTCTCAAGGTGGTTAAAGTAGGCCGTGTACGCCTCCCCACGCCAGAAGTTGAGGTCTCCAATTTCAAAGTTGGACCAGAAGTGGCACAGGTTGTAGCTCTCGCCGCCGTTATCGCTGATCCAGGGCATCGCATTGTTCTTGTGCACATGCTCAGGGTGGTCCTGGATGAACTTTTTCGTCTCGGACCAGAGCGTCGGGATCGTGAGCTCGTACTCGAACAGCGATAGAGTCCAGCCGTCTGCCATCAGCGCCATTCCTCTCATCTTCCTCTTCTCTCTCTCCCTCTGGCCCCCGCCCCTCCAAAAAACGGAACTCACACTTGTAGCCGTTGTCCTGCATGGTGAGGAAGGGGTCGTACGCGAGGTCGCAGAAGAACTTGATCTCGGGCTCGACGCGCCAATAATAGTCGTAGTCGGCGAGCAGTGGGTGGCGGAAGAAGAATCCCGAGTTGAAGCGGCACATGTTGCGGTACGGCACGCTAAACCCGTAGATGACCTGGTTACGAATCATCTCCTCGCGGCCGGCCTTTGCCCGCTCCTCGTCAATCCAGTCTGACTGGTGCCAGTGGTCGTGCTCGATCAAGCCGTAGTGCGCCTTGGTTCCAATGACGTTTGAAGTGAGCTGCTTGAACGTGTCGTCAAACTCCTCGTCGTTGAGGAACACATAGTCGTACTTGGCCCAGTAGTTGAAACGGTCCTCCATCTGCCTAACGCTGTCCATGACGCCCGCGAGGTCCGAGTTACGCGCGAGGATGACAAACACGGCCTTGGCCTTACGCCTGTTGGTCATCTGCGCGCTGTCCTTGGCTGCGCGCAGATCCTCAGGACTTGGGATGGGCGGAATCGTGCCCGCCTCAGGACCAGAGGGGAGGTTCAAGGCCTGCTTGACGGGGTCGGACTTCCCTTCCCCACTGGGGAGGAACCCGAAGCTTGTCTTATCCCGATACGATGGGTGGATGCTTGCGAGGAGGTGGAAGAGGAACTGGGGTCAGAGCGGAGTGACGGGGGACATACGATGACGCCGAGAGCGATACCGAGATATCGTAGCCGCGGGATCGACCACATGGCAGTGGAGGGTGTGGGGGAAGTGGCGGGTCTGCGGTGAGTGGTGAGCTGAGAACATGGGTGGTAAGAGGGCGCGACGGCGCGACGGAACAGTCGCTACAATTGAATCTATTGAGTATAGCAGGATCCACTGATGCTGCGGGTTTGGTGTCACCGCAGAGTTGAATTTTCTGCGCTTCTCACGACGATGTGGAGCATGTGGATTGGTGGCCCGGATGTGATCGGCATATGTTTACTGACCAGTTACGATAGTGTACCGAGCGTGGAGCCAGCGCTGTGGTTACGTGCCAGTGTTTTAATAAGATCTGAGACAAAGAGTAGGAAGTAGGAAGTAGGATGTAGGAAGGTTGGAGGATTCAATACAAGATCAGTCAAGATGTAAGACGCGACAGAAGAGTAGCGAGGTGCTTTGCCCCGGCGCTGTTAGGCCCAAGCGTGAGATCGCGCGAGATCTTTAAATGTGGTACCTGAAGTCTTGAAGCCTGAAGCCACCTCTTTTCAATATTCCGTAGCGCATTAACACATCTTTTACAATAAATCGCGCATGGGCCTTGTTCAAACTTTTATCATAGAACAAATGGAGACGACTGTTAAATGGATCATGCTCGTCATTGATAATGAAAGCATCCCGTGATTATCGGGAGAGATGCCCTTGACCCTACATACCCGGGAGAGACGGACATGCAATACGGTGATGCAGATGGGATCCCGAGGATGGGATTTTTGAGGCACAGGAAAATCGAGAATGATAAGACTTGAATAGAATACCAAGCCGTCGGTGTATCCGTGTTGCGCGTATGTGTTTGTCAGCGGCTGCGGCTGTCGCTGTACCTGTGCTATTGAGTTAATTGGATATGCGCTGCGCAGCGACACAGCTTTCGAGAGCTTCATGGACGTGGCATCTAGCGCATCTGATTACGCCTCCCACTTGACTTTGCGCTTGAAGGTTCGTCATCTCGTTGGTTTCATTGGTGCGCAGTCTAGCCAGCTGGCGATGGCAGAAGCGAACCTAGGGTACCCATGCCCTCATTGTCAACTGGCGACGTGCACATGCAGCTAAATGTATCAGCTGCACAAGTCGCAGAGCTGTTGAGCTGTAAAGCTGTAAAGCTGTCGAGATTTACGCACGTTTACAATAGTATGTATGATTATATAAGTAGAGTACCAGAGTAGTAGACATTAACGTCATGTGCAATTGTGCGATTGTGTCATTTGTGCCTGCACATTGTACTCCGCGGTCAATGCCCTTCACGATAAGCGAGATCACCGTCATCAACCACCTTCCTTGGCCGAGTGCTTAGCGGAGCGAGCGGTCCGTGCGTCCTCTCCCAAAGTTAGGCCTGCTATTGTCTGAACTCGTACCTGTAACTCTCTCACGGTCCACTATCTCACGGTCCACTCTCTCACGGTTCACTCTCCCACGGTTCACTCTCCCACGGTTCACTCTCCCACAGTCCACATATTGAACTCTCCCACGGTCAGCCTTACTCCCTTGACAAACGTGATGGACGACGGAGGAGACGGACCGGAAACCCCGCGACAACACGACACCACAACCACAACGTGAGGCGCTGCTGAAACACTCCTGCAGGGTGACTGACCACTTGGGCGGCATGCTCCGGCTTGCTAGCGCTCACCATGTTCCCCAGGTCCCAGCTACTAGTAGCCATATCCATTCCCCATCGTTATGGGATCGGGCGGGCGAAGTCTGTCCTTTTACTTTGACGCACGACGCACGTTGCATGATGAGTTCACTTCCGCGAATCGGTGCCTGCACTTGATGAGTGATCCGCAAATACCCTCCTGTAAGCTACAGTACAAGCTGTACGTATGGTACAAAGCTTGTAGCCCTCACGCTGGAGCCTATAGGAGTTGGGTGTTGGTTGCGTTACCAAGAGCGACCTGGCTACCCTTGGTGACGATGGTCCAGGATTCCAGAAACGACCGATTGACCCATTAAAAATGATCAAGCGCAAAGTCACCACCCACAACTCATCAACCCACATGGGATGGGGTGTAGCAAGCGGGCCCCGGATCCAGACCGCACGGGCCCCTCGCCGTCCTCGCCCCCGAATCACATGGCCTCGCCAGTCTTTACTTTCCACAAGTAAACATTCGCCAGGTAAGTGAGGAACGACAGACCGGGACCTAGCGGGACCTTTCTATAAGCCCTGTTAACTTCCGCCCGTGCCATCAAAGGCAGCCAAAGGGTGCCCAAGTGGAGGCACGAGGCGTTGAAGCATGCCTGCAGGGTGGTTGAGGCGGTGCAGTGGCGCGTGGTGCGGGGGGGGTGACACGATGGCTGATGCTGATGGCTGATGATGGTCATAGCTTATCGAGGTCGGTGCGTTGAACAAGCTGATGAGAGGAATATTGAGTATTTCAGGTTGGTACAAGTTAGCCAGGTGGGCTAGGTGAGGTCGATTCCAGCTGCACTGACAGTGTCATGAACGACGATCAGGCGCCAGGAGATGCCTGTCCGGTAGCACTTGGTATGGGAGGATGGACGTGTTGGTCAACGTTGGCCGCGACTGACTTTGGAGGAGTAGAGGTACGACTCCCGATTTGATCGGCCGATGGGCTTGGGCTGAGTAACTGAGATAGATCGGGAATCGAGGAGAGTGCAGGTTGAAGGTTGCAGGGCTGGTGTGCAGGGTCAGAGTAGAGAGGAACAGACGACGACGCAAGGACAAGCTGATGAACAACACACCTGTACACCTCACCGCCACTCAACACCCCAACAACTGGTGTTACACGTGTGCCTGCCTTTGCTACCCAACCACACTGACCAGCCTGCAGCCAACCAACCAACCAAGAAAGACTGTGCTGTTTTTTGCAGAACAAGCTGCGGAACGTTCAGCTGCGTCTCGCCATCATTCCTCCCTGCAGGCTTGAGGAGCGCTTAAAAGGAAGCGGATTGTCTTGTTGCCCACATTTGGCTACCTTTGCCCAACTCCTTCACGTGTGTCTCGTTTGATTGGCTGATTGACGCGCCATCAGGGATTGAGTGGACGCGTCGCGCGTGTCCCGGTCATGCCGTATTCCTGCCGGGTTCCCTGTCAAAATAGGGTAGATCATTTGCCGCATTTTCGATTATGTTTCTCGGAGGCCCCGAGAGACCGAGAATCTGATTTTATAATATTCAAATACTTAGCCAATAATAAATCAAAATCAATGCTCAGCCCAAAGAAATCAAAATGGTCCAGGCTACAGGGAAGGTTTTTAAGGGTTTAGTGTATGGTGTTTCATCTACCCGGTCAACCCTGAGATTCAAAGTCTGTAAGCGGGAAGGTTGTTGTTGGCTCCACCATCGATGATTAAACTTCACCAGCCCCCTAAACATGTCGGTGTTTGTATTTGAGTGTGTACTGGGTTTGCAACCTTCGGCTTACAGCTCGGAGAAGAGGGTGAAGAAACTGGCTGCTTTCGTCTTCAAACCCAGTTTGCTCCTCGTTCTTTCCTGTTAAATCGAAATTTGGACAAAGGTGGTAACGAGCCAAAGGATCAAAGGATCAAAGGATTAAAGGAACACAAAAGCCGTAGAGATCCGTTTAAGGGACCTTTAGATATAAAGGCATCCAGAAGCTAAAGGGTCAAAGTGGCAAAAGGGTGGCACACGGCCAAAACAGGGTTAAAAGTTGTTACCATAATACACCGGTACACCGAGCTTGTGCATCAAATCAAAGGAATGATTCGCGACTGATTTGACACTCGATGATCGAGGCACGATTCTTGGTTCAAGTTCGAGGCTTTGGAGTCGACGAGACCTCCGCTTTTGGGTAACTTGTACCTGAAATACCCCAAGTGGAAAGTGTCAAGTTGCGAGTTCAAGTTGGGGGCCAAACAAGACCCTGTAGAGGTAAACAGGGTAAACAGGGAAACAAGTTGGACTAGTCCATGATCCATGATCCATGATAGCCCAAAGGCCAAAAGGCTCAAAGTAAAGGGGGATGCTAAAGTGATGTTTACTGGTTGTAGAAGAAGGATACTACTACAGTTGTTGACAAAGAACTCTAGAACGAGGGTTAGTCAGGATGCCACTTGCGGGAGGCGGAAATTGTGATACAATTAGAGCAGTTGCGTTCGGTTTGATGCAGTTTGAGTTACACCAACAAGTTCCCTGTTGACACTATGTATTGTTTATAATAGTACGTTACATCTTAAACTAGTAATACTTAGACACTTGAGAGAGCATTCCCCCTCACCCCTCTTTTACAACTGCACAAACACCCAACAACCCAACCCTCACCCAACCCAACCCAACCCAACCCAACTTAACCCCTTCATTCTAACCAACCCACACTCGTTTATCCTTGCTCCTCCGACAACATCCCCTTTCTCTCCCTCCCCTCACCCCCTTCCTTTTCCCGGCCCCAACACCCGCAGAGACCCCCCCTCCTTCCTCCTTCCTCCTTCGTCCTCCCGACCACTTGGTATCGTTCCTCCTATCCTCTCATCTTCCCATCCCACACTCTCTCTCAACTTTGGCAAGCAGCAAGCGGTCGCCACCAAGTCGTACGCTTACCCCTCTCAAAGCGCTACACTTGCACGCCCCTCGCGACGTCCCCTCCGTCGCGTTCCTTTCTCTCCTTCCTTTCGGCACTCCCCACCGCAACGCTGCCTGCGATCATTCTTCCTTAAGTCTCGGTGCTGGCACCTGTGAGTTGGTCATTACATTCTTCCTGTTCGATTCTCATTCTCCTTCCTCTTCCTCCATTCTCCTCCTCTCCTCCCTCTACATCCCTCATATCTCCTCCCCTCTCCGCTCAGCATCGTACTCCGGCGCCGAGAACCTCTCCCTTTCCCCAAACATCACTTCCTCTCCTCAACGCCCGGAGCGTCGTCGAGTTCACGGCCCAGTCGCGCGCCAGTCCATGGAGTGCTAACACGCCAGCACTGCCCACCGAAGCCGACCACAGTCACTCCTTTCAACACTTCACTCCTTCATTGTTCGTCCTTCTCGGTTTTCCTCCCAGCAACCCCCTTCTTCTCTTCCCATCGACCCCCTTTCCTTTTATTCTTCCCCGCCCAACTCTTCCAAGTCCAAGATGCCGCGCATCCCCTCCCGCGAAGAGCCATACCACTCTGTGGCCAAGTGCAACCGTCACTGGAAGACCAAGCGCGAGTTTGTCACAAAGGCCGCCAACAAGGCGTCCCACGTCGACGGCAGCCACTACCTGCTCGTTTGCGTCACCCCAAAGGGCAACATTGAGGTGCACGCCAGTGAGCACTTTTTCGACGACGCCAGCCAGACCCGCCTTGACGGGGTCATCAACTGGGAAGTCTTACGCCGACGCGCCACCTCTATCCAGTCCAAGAACGAGGAGCGGTGGTCTGAGATTGAGCGCCAGGAAAAGCGCTTCGGCGTTGAAGGCGAGGACGGCGAGGACGAGGCTGCCGATGATGACGACGTTGCCAGCAGCAAGGGTGCTCGCAGCCACCGCGGTAGCACCGTCGACTTTGACCCCTCGCTCATGGACGCCACAGGTGTTGATGCGGCGGCTGCCCAGGGCCGCCACACCCCTGCCCCTGGACAGCACGTCTTCTCCGCTGCCAAGGCTTCTCCCCTGCGTCCCATTGCCGCCCTCACCGTCAACCCCATGATGCTCGAATCTGTCTACGTCGAGCGGTTTACCCACCTCGGACAGACCGTCTGCGCCAACATTCTAAAGGCTTGGATCAAGGTCGTCGAGCCCAAGAAGCAGACCAAGTACCCCTACAAGAACAAGCGTGGGGATGAGGGTAAGGCCCCTCCCTGGTGGCCCGTCGGTATGCGCCACATCGAACCCGACCATCTCCACAAGGAGGAACGCCCGCGTCTCCTGGCGAGCATTATCCAGCAGGCGAGCCGCCCTCGCGCTGAGGGTTCCGCGGCCATTGCTGCGGCGACCGCTCCGGACCTCCGCGAGCTCACCATCTCTCGCCTGCACTTTGCCACTGCTGAGATCTCGTCGTCCATTCCTCCGCGTCAGCACTACGAGCTCCGCCAGATCTACCTTATCGCCAAGGAGGTCCGCAAGGCCAACGAAGACAAGGTTCGCGAACAGCGTGCCCGCGGGATCAAGATTGAGGACCGCAACGCCCATCTCTGGACCGAGATGACTGTCGAGTTCTTTGAGAAGCCCCCTGTTGGTGGTGTGCACCCTGCTGCCAAGCGCAGCTACGACGCCACGGGCATGGGCCTCGCGTTTGAACCTATGGCTGATAACAAGGAGAACGTCGACTTTGAGCGCCACATCAAGCGCGGCAAGCACATGTCGAGCCCACTCAACGACCTCCACCACCAGCACGTCGCGACTCCATTGGCTGCTCACCACAACGTCTACGCCGTGCCCAGCTACGGTATTGAGCCGCACACCCCACACACGCCTTATGGCGGGGGCTGGACCGTGGCTCCCATCTCGATCCCTCCTGTCCAGGCTGCTACCCCTACGTCTGCTCCACCCACCGCTCACTCGCTCGTGAGCGCTGGCCACCAGGCTCAGCAGCAGCAGGCTTACTACCGTGCAGCCATGGCCACTGAGATCTCGCACAGCTACCCTGCCAGCAACGCTTCGTACACTCCTCCGCAGTCGCAGCAGACTCTGCACTCGACTTCGGGGCCCGGCCCTGCCTCTGCGGGTACCACGCCCGCGTATGGCAGCACGCAGAGCTACTCGTACCACCTCAACTACTCGAGCTCTACTCCTGCCACATCTGCAACCCTGTACACGGCGGCTGGCAGCACGCCGCCCGGGTACGGCGCATACGGGCCGTACGAGCAGCAGGCATTTGTCACCGACATTGCGGGCCTCTCGGCGTAACGTCGTCCCCCTCACCTGTAACTCCTCGACCTGGCCGTCAACCCCTTTAATCGCCAAGTCGGTCGCATCATGGCCCCTGCATCTCATGTCCATCATCTCAGACACGCTCACAACTCCTGTGCTAATGCGCGTTTAGCCACCCACAAACCCCGGGCGCCCGGCGCACCCGATCTCTGTCTTCTCTCTCGGTGTGGGTGCGGCTGGCGTCGCGCCGTAATGTAGTTTTCCCGTTTTAGTTTGTCGCCGTGCAGTGCATGCAGCGAAATTAGGTATTCGAGAGGGAGGGTATTTGTCGGCCAGAGTCGATCTGACGTGAAGCGGAAGAACGTGGATCCGCAGAATCCAGGGACAGAGAGTGATGTCCAAAGGTGAATGGATAGGGCATCAAGGTCAGGTTTCTTGTTGGCCGAGCGTGACCAAAGCAAGACAGGCTTCCCGGTTCCTTGACCATTTCCCAGCCATGCTTACACGACAGGCAGTAACGCACAGTCCGACGCCCAGCTCCAGCTCCGACAAACCCCACGACACGTGGGAGAGCAGCAGTCATAACGGGCATGTCATGGGCGTCTTAAGCGTCGTGTTCGTAGCCCACTCGTGACTGTGGCGTATGATTGTCCGAAGCCGAGGGCCGAGGAGGAGATTGTGAGACGGTATTCACGTTCGCTTGGTAGTCGGAGCTGAAAACCGGCTGGACGTTTGCGCAACCTCTATCCAGGCTTGAGATGGGCTTGAGATCAGCTGGGATTCAACTACCTGAGCACTGGGCATCTAATGCCATGGCTCTGTGAATGTAGCGCTATGGGAGTCAACTACAATACCAAGCCCAACTCTACAGAAGAGCATCTGACGTAAATACTTTGTACGTATCTCTTACGGCCGTTAATAAATCCCCACGTATGGGTCTGACGCTGGCATCGGTGCATCATCCTAATATCTTAAGGAGACTAAAAGTTGGGTGCTCGTAGCGGCGGCAGCGGGGCGAAGAACGGAAGAACGCGCGTCCTCAACGGCGCGCGCATTGGTGTCTGAATTAGCCTAGCCAGGCTTGAGGCAAACTCACCTCGAACGAAATGAGTACCGTCACTTCCTCACTGAAGAAGCGGGGACTCCACGGGGACTTGGGGTTACATTTTCCATTGGCCTTTGATGCTGACAAAGGACAGCCGTTGCAAGTACATTCGTCGACTGGATGTGAGGTATTGTCCGGACGCATGAATGATGACCACGGCGGTTGGAAGGGGTTAAATGTGGAGTGCGCGTTGAACATTGGTCCTGGGAACGAGGACATGGGATGATGGACGGGTGTTGGTATCGGTGCTGGCATTGTTGGTGTTGGCATTGCGCCAGGAATCGGCATCGGTCCTGACGCAGAGTATACCCCTTTGCTCGAGTAATGCGCGCTGGTGTACTGGAACCCACTTGGGGGGGCTTGGCAACTCCGGAACTCGTAGTGCCTCGGACCTGCGTAGGGCGGTTTAGCTTGAGCGTGGGCGTGGGCTTGGGTATGGAAATACTGTGTCTCGGGTTGACGAGAATATTGATGAGGCGTGTGGCGACTACCGTTTTCCTCGCGTCCATCATCGGGGTTATCGGAGGCACTACTTGGTGCACGTCGGCGGAATCGGAATCCGAAGCGGCGAGGAGCATGACTAGTAGTATGTTGTGCGTGAGCTGGATGGGGAGGGGGATGGGTACGCTCGCGCGCTTCGTCATATAAGCGCCAATACTCCATGTCCAAATACGTGTCCGCCTTTCTCGCCCAGATGCCTCTGGACGCGTCGTACATTGCACGCCTTACGGGATCGGAGAGAGTCTCGTTAGCTTCCGAGACGCGTTGGAAGGCTTCCGTCGAGCCGCCAGCCTTGTCGGGGTGGTGTAAGAGTGCTAGGCGCTTATATGCCCGGGCGACTGGGTTAGTTATTTCACGCACGGTCACTCACTCTGGGATGGGGAGGCTATTGACGCCACCCCGAGGACGTCGTAGTGCGTCTCCATCGTAAGGGTTTGGAGGTAGATAAGTGGAAGAGGCAAGGGGGCAGGATGGATGATGAGGAATGAGGGATTGGAGATAGCAAGTTGGTGGAGCAGTTTGTTATGAGTGCAATCTATTGGGGACACTTGACGTCCCTGTAGCCTGCAACCTGTGCCCGGCGGTCCGTGCGCGCTTCTTCTGCTTCGTGATGACGAGGTGGCAGGAGATAATGATGAGAACGAGTAAGCGCAGTCGTCAGTGACAAGAGGACAAGGTGGCGAGAATATGGCGTCGGTCAAGGGCCGGTAAACCGATGCGGATTTGGTGGGGTCACTGGCTGTGCGCTTCGGGGTGAAGCCATGCGGTGTATGAGAAGGCTAGTGAGGGGATGATCCGCTGTACGTGTGGTTCGGGGTGGCGTGGTTTGGGCGTGGGTGACGGCCGTCAGACAGAAGACAGAAGGCAGATGCTAGATCGGAAGCAGATAGAGGGACAACCATCGTGCGGATAGTTGGACCGGGTCACGACAATGTGTGCACGAAGCGGCGATCGCGTCAGTGGCGTGGCGGCAACCTCGACTTCTCGCAACTGCGTAAGTGATCCCATTGGTATGCGATTAGGTGGCAATGCATACATTCCTCTACACTTCTTCGCGCGCGACCGGCACATACCCCTTTCCACCCGCTGCCAGTTTGCGGCGGTACGCGACCCAGCCCTCGGGCGGCACTTCGTACAAGTTGAGGTAGTCGACACCCTTTGCGCCACACCAGAAGTCGGAACAGTTCTTGGTGACACCGAGGTCGAACGGGTTCTGGTCGCGCCCGGCACGAGCCATCCCGCTCACTGCTCTGCCCTGAGTGAACTGATCCAGGCCGACAAGGCGGAAGACGGGGCCGGTTATCGCAGCGCCAAGGGCCGAGCAGATTCGGCCAAGCGCGCCGCATCGGTGGTGCTGGTGATGGTGAGCTGGGCTAGCGCCGGGTGGGGGCGGGAGGTGGCTGAAGTCGCTCTCGGTGTCGGGCATCGGCACGAAGACTGTCGAGCCCCGCACTGCCCCGCTCTGGTCGCGTAGCGAGGTGCCACCGCGCCCGCCCATGTATCCGTAGCGGCCGAGGTTGGAGACCTCGTATGTCGTCATCTGTCGCGCGACCTGCCACAGCTGCGAGCAGCCAAGGATAAACGTCCAACTCAATTGCAAGGTTGCCCAAGCGGCAGTCGCGAGCAGGAAGCCGTCGTGTGCTGCACCGCGGCACACGGTCTCGGAGATGTTGCAGAGTGTAAGCCCCTGGCTTGGTGTCGCTGGTGGGGTGCTCTC
Organism: Cutaneotrichosporon sp. HIS471; assembly: GCA_030864385.1. Taxonomy (NCBI): domain Eukaryota; kingdom Fungi; phylum Basidiomycota; class Tremellomycetes; order Trichosporonales; family Trichosporonaceae; genus Cutaneotrichosporon; species Cutaneotrichosporon sp. HIS471. Next base: position 1,613,333 of record AP028240.1, on the reverse strand, counting down.
GATTATGTAGAAGTAAGCCAACCGGACGAAGAAGATGACGCCGACGACGAGGGTCAGGACGAAGAGTAGGAAGTAGCGGTGGTTGTTGAAACCGACTGACATAAGCCTGGGTCATTGGCGTAGGGCCGCAAACACGTCTGCGCGACTCACCACAGTTCCATATCCACGGGCAATGGTGGTCAAACCTCCCCACACATCGGTTGCACTGTCGGCAGTGTTTGGAGCGCAGCGGTTTGCGCACCATGCAGAAGATGCACCAATTCGTGCCGTTGAGCCTCCCCTGGTCGGTGAGCTCGTCGATCTGTTCCTTCATCTCCTCGGCGTCGGCGCGAGACACGTATCCTGGGTCGGTGCGGATGGCCTTGACAAACGTGAACACGCACGCCGAGAACCCGGCGATGAACAGTGCCTGGCTCAAGAGGTGGCCGGGCGCGCCGAAGACGAGCCGCGTGAGCCACGCATATCCCACGACCACGAACGACGCCGTGATAATGGCCGCAAAGTAGGGTGAGGTGAGGACGCGGTCCGACATCGGCTTGTCCGCAAGGAGCACCTTGACTGTGGTCTAAATCAGCGACGGAGAAGCAACGCACTCACAATCTGCATGCCCGCAAAGAGGGCGGCGAAGAGAGGCCATGAGAAGTACCACTCGAGCGAGCCGAACGCGGTGAACGACAGGGAGAGTACCAGGAGCGGGAAGGCGAAGATAATCCCCGTTGTCACGCGCGCGGAGAAGCGCGCCTGCACGCGCTGCCCGTACTCGTTAAAGTTTGCTTCCTGGAGGGCGCGGTTGAGCGGCGCGGTCGCCTTGAGCTCGTCGGCCATGTCGCGCGGCGTCTTGCCCTGCTCCTCGCGCGCGTTGAAGTCTGCGCCGGCCTGGAGGAGGTGCTTGATGCACACGACCGAGCCCTTAACGACGGCCCAGTGGAGAGGGGAGAGGCCCGCGTGGTCTCGTGTCGTCACACTCGCGCCGTGACCGAGAAGCAGTTCGACGCTGAGCCCGTCGCCTGCTGTCAGCTACTCCAACGCTTAGTCTCACCCTGGTACGAGGCCCACATGAGCGCTGTGTGCCCGTCGCTGTCGGCCTCGTCGACTGCGACTGGTTGTTGGAGCTGCCGTCAGCCCAAGAGAGAGAGAGATGACTCACCATGTAGAGCAGTGGCATGACGGCGCTGCTGTGGGTCACGAGGTGGAGGGTGTTGAAGCCCTGTCCGTCGCGGATGTTCGGATCAGCGCCATGGCTCATGAGGAGGTGCATCACGTAGAGATGACCGTTCCTTTCGTCAGCGCGTCCCCGTCCAACTCACCGTGCAGCCCATTGCAGTGGCGTGGCCTTAAGCTCGCCACCGACAGCATCCACGTCCGCTCCATGCTCCAGGAGCCAGCGGCACACCCCGACGTGCGCGTTGATGGACGCCCAGTGCAGCGGTGTGACATCTTGCCCGTCGCGCTCGCTAAAGTTCGTGTGCGGTTCTTCCTCGAGGAGAGCCTCGAGACCTGCAATGTCGCCCTGCTGTGCAAGCGCGTGGACAGTGGGCTGTCATTAGGCTAAAGCTCGGTAGACAGGGACTCACAGGCGGAGGCAGCTCCTCCATCATGGTCGCGAGGCCGACCTCCTCGCTCATTCGGCCCAACGGGTCATCCTCGAGGCGGCTCGGCGAACCTGCTGGTGGCGTGGCGGCCGTCGTGGTGATTTTGGGGACGTTGGCCATCACGGATGTGGGTGGATGGATGGCCGAAGTGGAGATGACAAAGTACTGCGCGTGGCGATGCAGACACTACAGCGGATGAGATTCCTTGGGCTTGGCGGTGGCAATTCACGTAAATACGCGTTCTTAACCGCGTTGGCTCGTGCGAGGTGACGGGGCGAGAATAACAAAGCGAACGGGGCGACAGTTCAATAGCAAGTAAGATACAAGTATGCATGCACTATGGTACACATTGTAGGTTGTGCGTCTGGGATGCTGTGCACTACTGCGTCGTACGCCTTGCGGTCATTCGTGCGTCCCGCCCGTCGCAGCCCTTATGACGCCGTCGTCCGACTCGTCGCCCATTTCCTCGTCCTCGTCGCCGTGGATCGGGCCGGGCGCCATGGTCGCGACCGGCGCACCGTCCACGGTTGTGGGTAATCTGTCCGGTTTGCGATCAGCCGTTTCTGCAGTCAGCTCCGAGGTATCTAGTATCTGGGTTGGAGAGAGAGGGCGAGATGAGGAGGCGGAACGAGAGAGCACAACTCACCCCAAGTGCGCCGGTCGAGCGGACATTGTTCTCTGCTCTGATCCGTGTCGAGCCACTTGAGCAGGCAGTGCATGTGAAAGACGTGCGTACAGGTGCCCCAGACTGGCGTCAGCTAACCAGGGGTGACATCTAGCAAACGCACTTAGCGGACAGTCATCGCCGGGCATCTTGCACGATGGGCAACAAGACTCGAACGCGAGGCGGCAGATGCCGCACTCCTCATCCTCGTCATCATCGTCCATGATCCCACCCGTGCTGTAGTGGTAGAGCTTGTGGGGCTCGGTGGACGTATCCCACTTCCAGACCGCTATGGGGCGGAGGGCGTTGATCGTGACTTTCATCGTCGAGCTGTGACGATGCCCGAGGAGTAAGGCGGAACAGAGAGGGAGCCTATGTGAAGTGTGGAGCGGGGAGAGTGTTAAGAAAAAAGGTGAAGAGTTGGCGTGTGGATAGATGTGATGAGAGAGGGTGCAATGTTTGTGTCGAGGAAGGTGGAGGGTGGAAGGGCTTGTTTGTGCCAGCCTGTGCCGCCGCTATGCACGCAGAAGAACAATGCCGCGCAGCTCGTCAACCGCCGATGCGCCAGTCAACGTAGCGCCGCGCCTGTTCTTGTGTATTCAATGCGCAGAGTCGAGGTGGTGGTCGTAGTGGAAGGTGGAGGTTAATGTTGTGACAACAACATTTCAAGCCCTGTCCAACCCGAACTTCTTGTCGTCAATATCATCACTCGCCACTTGTCATCTATCCAAAATGGGGTATACCATGTAAGCTCCATCGCTTCGATTGCTGAGCTAACACCAGCCTGATGCAATGGACGCCCGCGGCACCAGCGCGCACGAACACGTCTGAGCTTGTGCTAAACCGCGTGCTCGAACACTACAATGTATGTCTTCTCCCTTCTTACCAGCCCGGAGCTCGATCTGAGCTCCAACCCCCTCGTGAGCTCAGAGGCCTTCGTCACTCACCTCTGTTGTAGTTACAGCTGACCGCAGATAACCCACCCCCTCCGCTCCTCGATTCAGATCCGGACGTACCGCGCCTCCTTCCCCGACGGCGAGGGGACGACGACCCGCATCCTCTCCACTGTGACCTACTCCCAACCCATCCCACCGGTACGCGATGTGTCCATGCCAGCGGGAGCGCGGGATGACTGCACGTACCTCTTCCTCGAGGACCGGGGGGGGAAGCCCGCAGCGGCGGCGGGTGAGAAGAAGGGAGAGGAGAGGAAGGAGGACAAGAAGGATGAGGAGGGAGAGAACAAGAAGGACGGGAAGGACAAGAAGGAGAACGCCGACGTCGAGATGAAGGAGGAGACGAAGGAGACGAAGGACCAGCCGATCGAGATCAAGGACGATCTGGAAGAGGACGGGTTCGAGATAATCGAGGCGCCCAAGGACGCTCCTGCCCCGGCCCCCGCCGCAGCGCTGGCGCCAACAGAACCCGCCGCTCCGCCCCGCCAGAAGCAGCGGTTCAAGACACTCGCCGTCAAGCCTGCAACCTCTGTCATGCCGACGCTGCACAACCTCCTCTCGCCCTTCGTCCTCGGCTTGACGAAGCAGGGACGCGCGGGCGCGAGCACCACGGGCCAGGCGGCCCAGCCTTCCCGTCTCCCAGGCAGCTCACTGGCCATTACCACCCTCACCTTCCCTCCGCCCAGCCATCCGCAGCCTCCGCTTGCACTGAGCGTACACGTCCTCCCAAACGCTGCGTCCACGATCTTTCTGGAGGCCGAGTGGGAAGGTGCGAACCCGAGCGACGCGAATAGAGCTGTTCTGGAGGAGTTCCTCCGCGGATGCGTGCCAGACGGCGTGCAAGGGACTGGGAAGGTGTTAACGTGGGAGGGGGCCGAAGGAGAGGGGTGGACGGGCTTGGAGAAGACGCGACGCATGACGACAGTCCTCTGCCGTGCGCTGCGAGAGAGCAACATGATCTAGTGACATCACGCAGCGTTAGAGCGTGATGAGATGAAGATGCTATGCATATGCCACCAGAGTAAATAATGCAGGCTATGCTAACGATACTGCCGTCGCGTTGCCATATGTCGTGTTCGCGAGGCCACGTGCAACGAGGGCAAACTCGTGCAGCGCCTCACGCATCTTACGCGTCGTCCGGCTGCGGATGACGACGCCCTTGAGACGGGCCTTAGCCTCAGGCGTCGCGCGCGGGTCCGGGAAGCCTGGCTCCGCGAGGATGGTGTCGAGCCAGGCGGCGATGTCTGGCCCGTTGACACGAGTAACCAACGAGGCAAGGAGCTCGGCGAGGTTGGGAATGACTGAGCGCGGCCCTTCTGAGCCGGCGCTGAGCAAGAGCGCACGGAGGAGGCGCGGGCCATAGTGTATCACCAGACGCTCAGCCGGTTCCTCGAGTGGACTGGGGTACCGCGTGTTGGCGAAGAGGGCGACGAAGAACTCGGCGGATGACTTGAGCGAGAAGCGTTCTTGCGTGCCCAAACCCATGATGCCGAGGGACATGTAGACGTCGATGACGGGTTCGGGGAGGCGAAGGAGCACGCCAGGGAAGCGCGAGCTGACAGCGTGAGAGAACTTGAAGAAGCCCTCCACGACGTCCGGGTTGTCCCTCATCGCGCCGTCGGGACCTAGCATGCGCCCGGCCATGACGGCGAGGCGGTTCGCGGCGTCGCCGACCACCTGCCATCGCTCTCTGTCTTCCTCAAGTTTGCGTTGGTCCTCAAGCGAGTTCTTGTGCTTCTTCAATTGAAGCGAACTCGTCGCCGTGCCGATACGCAGCGTGAGCGTGCTCGCGAGGCTCATCCACAGCGCGCTCGGCGCCTGCTCACACGCTGTGCACACAAGGGTCAAGAGCGGAAGGGGTGAAAGCGAGATCAGCGTCTCGGAGGACGAGAGCGTCGCCTGCTTAAGAAGGCTCGAGATCGCGTCGGCCACCTCGCTGTCGCCGTTCCACACCTGGATGACAGCGGTAATCGCCTGCTCGGCCCGCTGCCGCAGTGCAACCGTTGACGGCGCCTTGCGGGCCTCCATCATCGCCGCGTCCTTGGCCTCGTCGTCGCCGTCGAGCGAGTCAAACATGTCATCGTCAGATGGCGAGAAGCCCTTGAAGCACGCTGTGAGCGAGTTCATCGCCTGCACGAGGTCTGCCGGGTCCCCAGACGTGACAGCCTCGCCGAGGCGATCGACGATCGGCCCGAGGATGCCCTGCACAGGTCCGATGGCGTTAGCTGGGGCTAACGCCTGGATAACGCTCGTGATTCCTTCGATCACCTTGGTCTGCTCGTCTGGCCCCAGGTCGCCAATCTTGCCATGCAGCTCGGAGAACGCGCCGATGTGGTCAACAAGCTTTGTCCGACATATGTCGCACAGCGCCTTGAGCGAGTCCGCAGCTGACGGTGATACCAACCGGGACGACGTGAGCGACGAGACGAGGTAGGAAAGGACAGGCAGGAGGTGCTCGGGGTGGTACTTGAACCATTCTTCGTACGCTCGGATGAGGCAGACAAAGGTGAGACGCAGGCGTTCCTCACCAAGGCCAGCGTGTTGGCGGTTGGACAGCCCGCCGATGAGCCGGTCGGAGAAGATAATCGGGAGCGACTTTTCTTCGCCGAGCGGCACCCCCTCGCCGGAGTACCGGATGCAGTGGAGCGTCGCCTCGATGTCCTGCCACGGCGCCTGGTTGGCAATCGTTTCCGACGCCGTCGCTGTCAACGACGACAGCATGTCGTCACGAAGGATATAGTAGGCGCCCACGATGACCTCGCCCGCGTCCCGCCGCCAAGTGTCGAACGTCTCGCGGTCCTCGCGGTCGAGACCGCCCAGTGACGCCTCCTCGCCAGACCCTGGCCAGCGCACCTTGCGTCTCGTGACGTCGACGAGCTCACGGAAGAACTGCTTGGCGACAGCCCATGAAGCTGACGTCTCATGCGGCTCGGAAAACACGTCTGAGTCCATGATCGCTTCTTGGATGAGAGGGTAGATCGGGAGTGTGAGCTCGGAAACGCTCTCGTCAACGCCTCCGACACCAGACCACCCGGTGACGCGCAGGATCGTGGCGAGGAACGCCTGGACGTCGGGTTGTTGCAAGCGCGCGACGAGCCATTCAGACGAGTGCTCGACGAGGGCGCAGAGCATCTTGGTGAATGCGATGACCGCATCAGAGGGCTCGTCCTCGGTGCTTCCTAGCAAGCCCTGTCCGTTCGGTCCGATAACCCACGCCAACAACGGCTCGGTGAGGATCTTTGACCCCTTGCCGAACTTGAAGATCGATTCGGAGAGGACCTCGGCGATAGTGGTGGACGCGGCAGGGAGAGGAAGCAGGCCGAATATGTGCGGAAGAAGGGCAGAGAGTTCGTCTGCACCAAGGCCGTAGTTGATCCAGCTGTCGGCGCACCTGCAAGCGGCCTCGGCCGCGCGGATCCGGTCCACAGGCGACTGGAGCGGCTCTCCAGTCATGCTGTCCGTGATGGCCGCCATAACGGCTGGAACGTCGGAGTCGATGTGACGCCGGAGGGCAATGCTGGTGTGAGCGGAAGTGAGCGAGCGCAGCCCGCGAACGGGCAACAGCCGCTGCCGATGGCAGTGGAGCGGTATAACGGACACAGCATGTCACACATGCCAAGGTCAACCGCAGTGCTTTTTCCGCCTCGGTGTGGACTCACCGCTTCTGTTCACTCAGCCCAGCTCGTGCAATCTCCTCAACACAGATCCCACACCACTCAAGAGCCCACAGACGGACGCGCTGTCTCAGTCCAGTGGTGGCCGACCCTCCGCCGGGCACTGGCGTCGAGTACCCCGACACGGGGGCAGAGGGTGGGAGAGCCGTGGCTCTGGCAAGCGCGTTGGACAACGTCTGAAGCACGGTCGTGATTGGGTCGGGAAAGCGGTAAAACGGGAGGCGGAGGATGAGGGAGGCGAGCTGGCGTTAGCTTGGGCTCGTAAGTCGAGTAGCGGCGTGTGGAGGGGTAGCAGAGACACTCCAGAGGATGAGTGCAGGTTGACGGCCTCCAGCGCTCGACTCCACACTCACACACCCGAACAGCTTGCGCACGACAATCGCGTTGCCTGGCTGGTACGTCGTCGTGTTGGTGGGTGAAACGGCCTCGCCGAGTGTCTCAAGGACCAGCGCGACGAGCGCGGGCTGCATCTCGGCGGGGAGCGTGTCCCTGGTGTGAGCTGATGAACAAACCCAAACGATCGACTTGCAGCTGTGCTAGAGGAGCGGTTCACAGCTAACGCTGCAGCCGTACACTCACCAATCCCGTGAGATCTTGACTTGTGCCGTGTGCGCGCTGAAGAAACGCACGTTCGCGTCATCGTGTTTCGCCAGTCCGGAGATCAACCCCCACGCCTCGGGTCGCGCTTGCAGATCCTGTAGCTGTTGTTGGAGCGACTTGGCGAGCGCGGGCTGGGCGGAGGTTGCTGGGTCGAATAGGTGGAGGATAGTCTTCCGTCAGCGGCTCCTAACAGAGCGAGAGTCGGAGGGAAGAGAGAGTCGACGCACCGCTGCGACCTGGCCGATGTCGCTCGCCGGGAGGACCGGGAAGGCCATCGCCGCTGCCATGGTGGGAGATGATGAGATGAAGAAGGTGTGATGTCAACAACTGTGGTGGATGGTGGAAGTTCGACCAAGGCCGCCACGTGACCCAGGCATCCAGCCAGGCACGGCCCGACCAAACCTTTTCAATCCATAAAGAACAAGATGAGCTCTCGCTTTCGTTGCAGGAAAACAACACTAACCGACTTCCACTATAAGGCAGAGAACCGCTACTGAAAAGACTTCATGGTAGAGAAGGTAGACTGGATGTGACCCTGGGAAATGTCAGCTACTCGTGTCAGATCCGTGTCCCAGCACTCACTCACCTCCCATGTCAATGTCCAACTGCTCGGATTCGTCTCCTCGTCATGGATTACCCAGTGTCCCGTTTGCTTTTCCCTCTGTATTCCCCTTCGCACATAATCATATCCCACAGAGTTGCGAGACTTTGCCCCAACGGCAATCCATACCGACCTATGAGGGCGTTAGGATGTGACATATCATCCATTCCTTTCAACGCCCCACACCACACATCACTGAATCTCACGCATCCGGACGCCACTTGGCCTTAGCTGTGCTATCATTGTCCACGGCCAGATCCGCTTCTGCACCCCATTGGCCTCGGCTGGAGGATTAAAAGCAGCCCAACTTGCCCAAGAGTTGTCCCATCGATCCCCTATCCACATCCATCGCCCAGCTCCCTCCCTCACCCTCCTGCCAGGCCCATCCGCACCCCGACCCCTCCCCCTGGGCCTGGTACGCGACCGGCACTTGTCGCCTCGAACAGAGATCATCCCCAGCTCTCTACTTCTTGATCTTCTTGAAACTGAACCCTGCATACCCATCCCAACTTTCTTGACTTCTTGATTACTCAGCATTCGGTTTGTCGCCTCTCGCCCGCAACAACGCCGCTCGCCTTATCGACCCCTTTCGCCAACTTCGCCAACATCCCAACTTTCTTCGACTACCCAGCATTCGGTCTGTCGCCTCTCGCCCGCGACAACGCCGCTCGCCTTACCGACCTTTTTCGCCAACCAATCATTAAACTCGGCACACTCGACTGGAAACCCCCAGCCTCTACGACCACAACGTCATTGTCAATCTCAACTGTCAACTCCAACGCCAACTCGACCTCCAACATATCCCCAGCATACAACCAACAGCCGCCTACCACCGCCAGCCTACTGACCATTGCACCAGTAAGAGCGCACTTAGAGAATATGCTAACCGGAGAACGACTGTCGCATCCCATCCGCCCTCTCCTGCAAGTTCTTGCCGCTCGTATCGACCTCACCTCAACCACTCTCCAACCATCCCAACACGTATTGCCCAACGCCCACTATATTCCTCCTCCTACGGTGGCCATTCATGAGCCGCCGTAGCTTGCGCCACCAGGTGCAGTAGGGGATGATTCTTCCTCATTTCACGCCCTCGCAGACACCAGTCTTTGCCGATCCACCTCAGCCCAGAGACAGAACCAGTTACCTAACCCGCCTCATCTTCCCTCCTCCCACATACAGCCAACAGCTGCACTCGGACAAAGCCCTCTACCACAGCTTCATTTGTGAGCGCTCTTTCGAGAATTGTGGCGAATGGGTATTAAATTTTGGACCATTTTCATCTTTTTCCTTTTAAATCTTCTCCCTCCCCTTCCCGTCTCTCATCCTATCGTACAATGATGACACCGGTGGCGTGGAGTGCTTTAAGTGCTTCCAGAGACTAGATCACCTATGTCGAAACCATGGCCAGCCAATTGTCTGAGTAACGTATGTACCTCCTCCTGCTCCTGTAACGCATCCTCCCGTTTGCATCATAGCCTATTTCGTTGGATGCATGCCTGTCTGCTTTTCTAAGAATATGGACCTGGTTGGCTCAGTGGATCATGTGCGATCGTGCGAGCACTGAATCTGGCTGATATTCTCGATGGACATACGTTCAACTCCCGCACGGCTGCCAGAGATGAGGCAGGGCGTGCAGCGGATTGATCCACACTAGTGTGCCCTCGCTTCAGCCCTCTGCTCGTGCACCGTCCTCTCTTACGCCTTCCTATACCAACCTCAGCGGCCCAGCATGCCGGGGTGGGAGAGGGAGATGATCTCGGCTTCGCTGCTCAGTTCGTCACCTCCCCCCTTCTCACTGCTCCCCACTACAGCTACCTACCAGAAGAGAGGAGACTTGGCCGTGATTTTCACCATACCGGAGAAAGTCTGTTGGGTCCGAGGCCTCATTTCTCTTCAGATATTTATGTAATCATTCTCAGCAAAGTCCTGCATTGAACTAACCACTTGCCAAAGTATCACATGTGGGAGCATGGAGTCTAGAATGTGAGAATCCAGCAAAGTGACAGTCAGTATCTTCGAGATAGGCCTCCTTCCTGCCAAAATGGCAGTTCCAGGGCAAGTTGTACAATTGCTGAGTTTAACCATGGATAACTTTGCAGAATCTGTATGCATGGGAGAGTATTCTGGTCGACCATATCAGTTGGGGACATGTGCATGCAACTGTAGGAGAAGGGCAAGGTTGATGTTGATTGTTGGTTTGTAATCAGACATTAGAAATGGCGGCCTACGGGGAATGTTGGCCAAAGTCTCCTCTCTTTTGGTAGGTTGCTGTACTTATCTGTCATTCATCACCCACGAGCCACCGCCTACATATACCATCCACTACTTCTTCTCTAGTATCTGCGATCCTCTCTGGCAGCCTAGATGCGTATAAATGTGAGTCTACATTTAGTATACCCCGAGTCCGCGATGTAGACGGATACCTGCACTTTGGAGCAGTTTCTCACGGCAGTCCATTCACCTTTCCCACCTGTCGTTACCAACAGTCGCACCCTCTCTCCCACCACCACAACTCGCACCGCCTCCGCGGTCTCTGACTCTGGCGCTCCACCTCGGGCCCCGCACTCCCCATGCCTTGGCCAGCTCGGGGAGTGAGCGTCGTCGGGCGTTTTTGTGCGCCTTTTACAGCTCTATCCAGTTTGCCATCGCCTTTGCGTGTGGAGAGGGTGTGGTTGTTCCGTAACCCCAGCCAGCACTCCTAACCAATTAAGCGGCTCCAATCAACTAACCTAACCCAGCCCCAACTCTCCAGCTGTCAGATTGGACTTGCGCCCTTTTCACTTCATCCCGGGTCCGTGGCGTCAGTTGCACATCGCCGCAGGTCCGCGTATCTGCGTATTGCGCCATCCGTTTGTCCGTATTTACATGGGTAATTGCCCGCCGACTCCAACCTCATTTCTCACACCACCTCAGCCGCTGTCGGTCGCACCAGTTCCACACTTCCCACCCACCGCCACCGTGACTCGCCTTGCCACACTCTTCCCAACGCACCTCCTACCCACGCACTTCTACCCACACCGGCCAAACCCAGCAGATATCGACCCCCCAGTCTCTTTTCCCTCGACTGATATAAACTACATCAACTCCCCCTCTCCTTGACTTCCTCCCCTTGACTTCGACTTCGACCTCGACTGCCTACCGCCTGGCGCTCCCCCCCCCCTCCTGAACCTCCACCAACCCACCTCCACCCACCTCCACCAACCAAACAAGCACGGAACCAAATACATTCATCAAACGTCATCCCGCATCTGATTGGGTAGAAAGACCTTTGAGAACGGGATAGTCTGGCTCTTGGAGCTGGGCTGAGGCTGGGGCACGGTCAAAAGGAACTCGAGAAAATTCCTCTTCATACTTACCTTACTTGCTCGGTTCAATGGCCCTCATCCTGCCATCCGAGAGGTTTGCTCCTCGACCATTGCACGGCGACTCATAGTCCTAGTGGAGGGGCCTGCCTTGTGCTGGCTTCGGCTGGTTCACTCGTTCAATATTTGGCTCTGCCTGTCTCCCCTTCGGGGGTAGCGGGCTACCATTTTTTTCTCCATTTTTGCTCAGCAGGATTTTGCTCCATTTTCCTCATGCATAGACTATGGGTGCGAAAAGCAGATCAACATGCATCCACTTCCATGAAATTGCATGAAATCAGTCGCGCCTGCATCCGCCCAGAGATCAATCACACATGCATCGCGAGCGCAGATCTGTCGCTCCTGAGATGGCATGCATCAATGCACACATGCATACATGTATACAGCGGGCTGACGTCGCGACCCAAGTCGCGAATGATGACTTTGTGATGCTGGTTGAGCATGGGGAGGTGGGCATGCTGGGATCTGGTTGTTGGGGGATGTCCATGTGTGGGCGGTACACACTCCCGCAGATCCATCCTCGCGCGTGATTTCTGTCCTACTCTTCAACTCGTCACAATCGTCCCATTGAGGACGTTGCATCCACCCCTGCAGCCAGCAGAGCTGGAGCAGGCCTTCGAATCGCTCCCGGGGCCAATCTGAGATGCCCCCCCCCCCTCCCCCCCCCCGGACTCCATCCACCTGTCTATCGGTGACCCAGGCGACCTGCGAGGCCAAAACATCCACTCGACATGGACGTACGACCTCGACGCAGGCGTCTTTGATGCACACCTGCCCGTCCCACCCTCCTCTCTACCCAGGCCCTCTCCGCCGGTGTTGAAACTCGGCACCCTCTTGGCCGTGGGCGAGGTATGGGACGGGACGTCTTTGCTGCTTCCTTGGAGGACAGGGCAGTGGAGGTCAAGATCTGCGGGGTGGCAGATTACCATTCCCTACCACAGCACCATCTTGAGAGGGGAATCAGTAGGGGAATCAGCGCGACGCGAGTCAGGGCGTGTATTCGCCACGAACTGAGTCTGTGGTCTTGGAGGAAGAAGAAGAGGATATGGAGCCGTGGTCCATGTGAGTGCTCGACGGTGGTGGCTGCCCTAGCAGGGAGGAACCCAAGTTGAGAGAGGAGAGGAGGCGCACTTGGTGTTGTTCCATTATGTGAGCTATGGAAAACGGCAAGTTTTTCCACAAGAATGCGCCGCCACACAGCTGAACGATGGAGCAAAGTTCAAAAGCCATTAGCCCCTTCTCATGTCTACTTGCAATTTACCTTGAACATTCACAGTTCACTGATCTGTAATGAAGCATTCGAGCAAGTGTGTACCATATCGGGCCGCTCGTTTCTCGAGCTGCTGGGATCAAGAGACGGAGAGCGAAGCCTCAACAACTGCCACATGCCACACCTGTCCTGCGCCACAAAGAGGCTCAACTTAGCATTGCCAGTGACACATTTCACTTGGCATGATCCGCGTTCTCTGCAAGGTTCGAGAATAATGGAGGGACCAAAAGGATATCTGTAGCTGCCACAGCTTCTCGACGAAGACCTGATTCGAACAGGCGCTCCCGGAAAGAAATTGATCGCTCTCTAAGAGACAAGAGATATTCGAGTCAATCGCGTTAACCACTCCGCCACTTCGCCGATGTCTGACAAGTGATTGGGGAAGGTTATACCGGGAAGAGATATATTTCCCTGTAACGAATTGAAATGCAGAACACCTTCGTGCGTTGGGATCTGGACGGTTCCAGAGCTTTGTAATCACGTCTGGCACAGTCGACACTGCCGATGTGGCATTTGGCGTAGTTGCCTGGCGCGCGCGGCGGACGTCGCAAACGTCGCAAATGTGGCGAGGAACGAATATGGGCGCAAAGAGTGGAGGACGTGGTGGCTGGCTCGAGGACTCGCCAGTCTGCGTCTGCCGCCGTGGGATTTATCACAGTCTCGGATAATGTAGCTAATCCACACTAAATCGAAACGTATCCCAAGTACGGCATATCTTGTTTCTCATCGACGATCTCCGCTTCCTAAGAGTGGGATGTGATACAATGAACGACTAGGTGTAGTTGGACATTCCATGCCAACTTGCACGGGATGAACGACAACACAGTGACACTTCTGTCAGGAAGAGGCAAACATAGCTGGGAGATACCTTGAGATATGCGGCTGAGGCGCAGCACCAGCGTGTGTGGCAGCTCTCCAATGCCTGACATACCCGGATTTGGGAGTTATCGTGCAGTCACAGAGTTTGGAAGTACCCGCTAGGCCACTACTTCTGCAAGCTTCGCCACAGCAGTTATTCAAGGAATTGTGAAGGATACAGGGCGAGCTGCCACCAGATCCACTCTGCACCACCCACCTGTCCACTCCTCCACAGGCCAACAAGTGTACGTTGTATCTCACTACTTCTAGACGCCCTCAAATACGTACAGAATGCCCAGCATTTCCAGTATGGCGGTCGCCTCCCGTAACAGCTGAGCAAACAGGCTGGTCACCCGAGTACTTGGGTAGCTGCTGTCACCTCTCCACGCAGTCCCAACCGGACGACAACTCTCCATATCACTCCTCTCCGTTGACCCCCATTGCCCATTCCTTCTGGTCACCCAGCGCCGGCTGCACTTCCCGACGACGGGCGGCATCGATGCCCCACCATATCCAAGCTCGAGGACAAGACATTCATCGGTCGTGTGGCGAAATGGCATCGCGTCTGACTACGACTTCTGCTCCTCCAAGGACGCGTCGTTCATCAGGAGATCGCGGGTTCGACCCCCGTCATGACCTGGGCGCGAGCATCAGCTCGTGTATGCTTTTTTCGCGGTGGTACGGTTGAGCTGTTGTGAGGGAGACCGTTTTGAGAGTTCGAAATGTTTGATGTCGACGATCAGGTCTGTCTGGGTGGGGTCATTCGCACAGGTCAGCTGGAGCAAAGTCAGGCGCCAACCAGGTCAGCGGCGTCTATTATCAATCGGTCAGCCCAGCTCCAGTGAGTCCGGCGATGTACGAACGAGTCATGGCGGTCGCGAAGCGACGACTGACAAGCGCCGCCATGTCTAATGTGTCTATGCATCTATTCTACGCGAGGGCGAGTCGGTCTGATCTCGCGCGCAGCTCTTTGTGCTCCAGCCGTCAGCGTCAGCCTGCATGGCGGTGAGAACACTCGCAGCTGGACATTGGCCGCCACTACACCTCGCCGCCAATCCATGCGAACACGAGGAAGCCGATGCCCCATGGACCGACGGACGCCACGCGCCACACGACCCGCCCCGCGAGACGTGCGGCAACCTGCAGAGGTCCCTTGGCCTTCGCCTCAGCCTTGTGCTTGGCAGCGAGCGGAGCGTCGTCGCGGTGGAAGAAGCCCCGCAGTCCATGATGTCGCCACACATACTTGAGCGGGTGGTTGCAGCGGTACGGGACAGCCTTGCCGGCCTCGTGGAAGCGGAGGGACTCGGCCGTGGCAGTGCTCGCGTATCGCTGGCACGCGCGGAACGGGCGTCCCGAGATCTCAGCCAACTGCGCTGCAACAACGCCGCCTGTCACAATCGTGAGCGCCTGCGTGAGGCGTGCAGATGTCGGCGTCTGCGAAGGTGGGGCGCGGGCTGCGGCGCGCAACTCGGCCGCCTCGTCTTCCGCATTGGCAGCGCTGCCATCGACAGGCCCGCCAGCGCGCCGGCTCATCACTGCCTTGACGCGAACCCCGACACGGCGTGTGACATCGAACGTCGCGAAGAAGACGCTGTAGCTCATTCTGGATGTCAGCGGTGCTCAGGATTATACGCACGCGTCGCGCGCCACAGCCCAACGCCAGCCAGTCCACCATTGCCGCGACTTGTGCCACGTGTCGTGTGCGAGGAAGGTGCGGAGGGCCTCGACTGGGGAGGAAGGTGGTGGGCCCAGAAGTTGTGCAGATTGCGGAGTAGGCAGGTGCAGGAACCGGGCCGCGTTTGCTGTCAACGACGAGGCGGACTGCTGAATCAGGCTGCAATGTTAGTGGCGGTAACTGAGGACAACACCAGGCCACTCACCGGACAACATTCTCGATGGGCGTGAACGCAGCACCCTGGATCACCCCGGCACCAGCGCCTGCGAAGGCCGAGAGCAGGGTCGGGTGCTTTGGAATGATCTTTGGTCCGCGGAGGACGTTCTCCAATGTAATCTCTTCCTCGTCTGGCGTGCCTTCGACCTTGTCACCGTAATCGCCGTCAATGTCGCCTAGTGGGTCACGAAGGCGGGTAAAGTTGATCAGGTCGTTCTCGTCTTCGGGGTCGCATTCGACGCCACGTTGAAAGTACGGCACCCGGGCGAGCGCCAGGGAGAAGAACGAGTGCGAAGAGAAGAGGAGGAAGCCGAGCGTCGTGTTGACGAGGAGCGGCGGGAGGAGAGATGCGGCCAGGACCATCGGCTGCGAGTTAGTGCCGAGACTGGAACAACCTACCCCGCCCTTGAGTTTAAGGATACTGCGGACGAACGTCGGCGAGAGGTTCTGATCGGCGCTCTCGGCGAGCCTGCGCAGGCCAGCCCATGTGTCTACTGTTTGTCAGCTCTTACGATTCTCGCTGGCTGACGTCGATTCGGCCGGAAGAGCTTGGACGGGCGGCGAAACAAGAAGCCTGGGGTCAGATCCACCTTCCTTCTGCTTTCCTCGGCACGCACCGATGAACAACAGCAGCGAGCGAGTGAACGCCGCGCCTGCACTCGTTGCCTTGTTCGGCTGCGGGATGGCTACCTCCTCGCTCTGCTTCGGCACCAGCAACGTTGTTGCGAGCCCATGGTCAACGGGGACATTTAGGTGAGTTGTTAGCGCTGCTGCTTTGCCTGGCAGTGATGGGATTGCGTGGCTCAATGGCGGCCCGGATGGTGACAAGAGGACTGGTTGACGCCGCGAGTCGGCTCGTGGTGTCGAGGGAGTAGTAGTCATGGGCTGGGCATGATTGAGGGAACGGTGAGCGTGGGCGCGAGAACTGAGCGATGGAGCAGCGAGGAAGGATGCAGGAGGCGCCAGAGGGAGGGCAAGCCAATTGAGTGATGGCCACCGTTCGAGGTAGATAGTTGGCGCTCAAAAGGTTCCGTGCCGTTTCAGGCACGCTCAATGGAGGACGCGCTTTTGGCACGCACACCCATGCTCCTTTGTCGTGGCTCAACTTGATCGTCCCAAGGGTAACGCAATGTATTAGCCATCACAGCCAGAACAGAGCGAGCGCTAGAACCGACGAGAGAGGACGAGAGGAGGAGAGCCAAATGCTTGCTTATGTTGTTGTAAAGTGTTTGCAGTCACGCCCATCTTGTGTGCTCCTTTAGCTGTGCAGCTTTCAAGGGAGTGTGAGCAAGTGATCGAAAAGCGGTTGAAACACCTGGAATGCCCCTGTGCCCTCGAATGACTTGCAGAGAACTAGAACAGTAGGGGATCAGGGGATGAGGGCAAATCAAGGTCCGTTTCTATGGCTCAGGGTCACATGCATCAGTGGGGCACCAATGAATCATTCTCGCCTTTGCTCCTCTTGGTCTGTTAAGTTGTTGGCTATTTAGGGGCAGGTTTGAGTAGGTAGAATCACCGTCTTAGACGAGCGACATGACATGAAAAGACACCCTTCCGCCTCTTCAGCCTACAGGTGGCAATGGGGAATTCACCTGGCTCTATCCTCAGACTAGTGTGGTATTCACACACCTTTGGTGAGCATGATGAGATGCGATAACCCCAAAGTATGGTAGTCTCGATTAGGCTGCTTGGTACTAGACCCTGAAGCTTAACGATCAAGGATAGCTGGGATAGCAAGGCGGCATGAGGGGATCACGGCACCATGACCCCGTTCACCGAAGCCGCGAACCACAGCACTATCTCCATCCTTCCTGTCACACCTACGACGCCTTTGCTCCCCCTCCTCTCTCTCCACAGTTATTCATTCACATGCCCACCGCTACAGGGTGCTGCGATCGCTGTAACAGGAACAGATGGCCTGATGGACGAATTACTGATGACCATGCTCCGCGCCTCGTTGTCCTTTATCCTTACCTGGTGCGAAGGGGTGAGAGTGGGGCGAAGAGGTTGAAGACAAGCAAGGAGGCGCATGCGGCCATGGGGTGGGTGTGACTGGCTGTTGGCACTGGTAGGCCCAACTTTGAATCCTGCTGAAAGGTTCGGACGGCATAGCATGCGCAGGGACCGACTGCGGTTGCCCATAGAATAGTACGGTATCTGGCTGCAGGGAGCGATTTGGTGGGTTGACAAAGAGGAGGAGGAGCGGTGACGCAGCCGACGCGCATCTTGGGTAATTGGGTAGCTGGATAGTTGAAGGGTTCAATCCTCACCGGATTTGCTACTAATGGTTGTCGGATATCAAGGGTATTCCGAGTTCATTTGGACCTGCCTTGGCCATACTGTCTCGGCCCGTTGCGCCATTCGCAAGCCGGGCAAAGCTTTGGCGTTTTTCTTGCCGTTTGCCGCAGAGCGTTCCGCAGTCTAAATCGCCGCTGCCCCTCGTGGTGTCAGCGTTCATGTCCCATATCCACGGCATACGCAAAAGTCAGGAGCCGGGAGCCTTGAGCCAAAGCCTCTGGCGTGCCAAGTCAGAGTCAGTCCACACCTTGGTTTCATCCGGTCAGGTCCCACCGTCGACCGGGTCCTGGAAGTGTGCCCGAGATCTCAAGAAACACCAGACGACATCCGCCTCCAGGTGGAGAGGATGGTGGGTATGTGCGCCACCACCCGACGCCCAGGCCCCAACATGTCTCCTTTGAGCGTCACTGCTGCTTTAAACCTCCTCAGTTGGCCCTTGCCAGCACTCCAGGTATTTCTAGCGATGCAGGCGCAGGGCTGAGCGTTTTGCTCCCATGCCTTATGCGGACTACGGCATATCCAATTCCTCCTACATATGTCCCCTGCATGCTGCCTACATGATCTTTGCATGCTGCCTGCTCATTGCCACCCAACTGCGAGTGACCTGGATAAAGCGTTCCAGGGTTCAAACCAACCAAAATGGGCGCAGATCATCTGTGTCGCGGCCCGTTCCCTGGGTCGGCTAGGCCATCGTACATTTCAACCCACGTTCGGTCAGAGGTAAGATTACGGCGTGGGCTTGGGGGGATTGAGGGCACCGGGCACCGGGCTCTGGGTTAATCAGGCTTAGGCTTCAGCTGCACGACTCATGCTCAGAGGTCCAACAATTTAGGATAGTTGGGCCGTAGGATAAGATCCTAGGCATGCAGGCATCAAACGACAAGCAGCAAGGGAACTCTTTTTTTATTATTTTCCCAAGGGGCACAACGAGAATCCTCCTCACGGGTCGGGAATTCTCATCCTTGCAACTAGGCTCCATTCCAGTAACTCGCTACGCCGCTGTTGGCTTGCTGGGCAGCAACCCCCAGAGCCCAGAAGAGGGTCAAATGCATTCGTGTCCGTCGCACTATTGCTTCCTTTGCTGCCGCTATCTCGCGCCGCCTCACACTGCGCCCTTGGGCCAACAAGCCCGCCCTCGCGTGATTCTCCTTACGCCACCTCCCCAGACACTAATCCCTGCCACTCCCTTGCCGGGCCTGCCGGATTGCAGCGGCCATGTTACTCGGAAGACGTCGTTGAGTGTGGCTTGGAGTCAACTCTACAGGCCCTCAACTCCCTCAATCCTCTCGGCTCAAGCGTAACACCCGTACACCCAAACCCAACCCCAATCCCATGGTTCATGGTCCACGTCCCAACACCCACTAGCGGCGTAAGCAAGGAGCGCGCACCCAACACAAAGGCGGAAGGGCCGTGCATCTCTTGTCCCTCTCACCGGCCACCTCACCTCCTTCCCTCCTTCCCCTTCTTCTCCCTTTAGTCCTTCCTCCACTCACGTTGGTGCTGTTGGCTGGGCGCATCACCTCACCTCGCTCCCACAATCCCACAAGGGCAAACGTTAGCCTACGTCCTCTCTTATGCCCCACCCCCCCTCTCTTGCTTCCCCCCCACTCACTTTCCCTCCTTCATCCTTTCTTCTTGTCACTATCCTCTTCCATTCACTCCTACCACCACTTCCGTATCTCTCGACCGTGACCCGTCGCCACTGCTCCAAGCCAACCCTCCCTTCCGCACACCTCACAACGAGTTAACCATCCCTGCCACCGCATGGCGAGCGCGCCGCGTTCATCCAACCTTCTCCCCTCTTCGCCATGCTCTCTGGAACACTGCCGTTCCTCGTTGGGTTGACCAACGCTAGCTTGCAGCAGTCGGCCAGGCTCAGGACGGCCATTCTACTCGTGATCGTCATTGTCTTGGCATGTGCGGAAACAGCCAGCCTGGTTGCATCATCAGTACGAGTCTGATGGCGCTATCCACCCCGATGCCCACTCTCCTCGTCGCGTCTGTAGTACTCGTAGAAGGTGCTTTTGTGGTGGTTGGTTGTATCGACCACCACCGTACCAGCTGTTGTCAGCGCAATCGCGACCGGTCGAAGTGGAGGCTTGGATCACGGAGGTTGATTCAACTCCGTGGTTGAAGTGCCACATGGAGCGGCAATAGCGGAAATATTGTGATTGGCAATCAGCCCTGAGGATTTGGAATCAAGTTTGCAGGAATCGGAGACGGGAAGCGAGATCGGTGAGGGAGAATGGGTCGATTAGGCAATCCCTGGCGTGGTATGTGTGGGTCATTTGGTGAATTGGTGACCTGGTAGTTGACTGGCGGCGTCCTGGCAGTTGACAGTGCTTTGTGCCACCCAGTGAACCCAGGGGGTAACGAAATTGGAATAGGGCCAGGAGGGACTAGATGACAGAGTTTGCCACTATAGGTTATCCTATCCGTACTGTAGCCCAGGCCCAGTCGGGGTTTTGGCGATTTTGGGGGTCAATGTTTACCGCTACGCCCCCTTCGTTGGCTCCATTGGCCCTCCTTGTCACAAAGCACCTACCAAGCCTCGGGTTTGGTGGGGGCTCGGTGGGCTCGGTGGGCTCTGGAATAACCCTTTGAGTCGCACCTTCCCTCCCCCCTCCTTTGCCTGGTTTGCATTCAACCCATCCACACCCAATACCCACACACACCACCCACGCCCTCGCCCTTGCTCCTTCTCCCTCTTTGCTCCGTTATTCTTCCCTCGTCTCTCCTCTTGTCCCTCCGTTAATCTTCGTACCACGTCAACACGCGTTGCACGCCCCTCCCCCTCTCCCTCTCCCTCTCTCTCTTCCTTCTTCCCCTACCCCCACACAAGCCTCGCACACCGCGTTACTCCCGCGCCCTCGTAGCTCGCTACTGATTGCCTTGGCCTCTCCCTTTGTACGTCCCCGCCTCCTCCTTCCCACACCATCCAGCTCCACAACACACAACACGCCGCCTCCTCCGCACGCCCTCCTCTTGTCCTTTCCCTTCTAGCCTCCTTTCTCCTCGTCTCCGGCGTTGTGTCCTGGAACCAAACAATCTAATCTGACGGCAAAGGACGCGCGCTACCGCCCCCCCTTGGCTTCTTCTTTGCAGAGAACACTTAGCGGTGAGTGATGATCAGAAGGTCCAGTCATGGATGCACACGATGCTGACGCGGGCGACCGACCATGGATCATCCCTCCACCCTCTATTGTGGAGACTGCTACTCTCGCTCTCCATCCTACTCCATCCACCCTCACTGTCGACGACAACGACCACTCCATCCATGTCATCCACCTCGACGTCGACGACTACATCTAACATGGCTCGGCTCATATCTGCTAATGTGTTTGGCTTATGCCGCGTGACCGTTGCCACCCACCTAACAGTGGTCGACTGAGACCGCGCTTCATGCCCACACAGTCGACTTCAACGGCTGTTCATCCAGGACACCTGGGACACCATTTGCTTAACGTGAGTGCGTGTTGTGAGCATCGTTTGACCATAGCCCATCCACATGTATCCCAACAGCAGCGCCCACCAGCGCAACACGGCGAGCCCCCGCGCTTACGAAGCGGGTGCTGCCGGAGCGCAGACTGGTGACGACCAGTACAACTATCAGGCCGCCGGCTTCGGCGGTCTTAGCGGGTACAACTACCAGAGCCAGATGGGGTGAGTGGACATCCAGACGAATAAACAAGCAACTAACTTTCACAGCATGTACAACTCTTCGCCCCAGCTCCCCTCAGGGTCTCGCCGAACTTCGAACCCAAAGGCTAGCCCGACTCAGCCAGCGTCGGCTACGGCCACCACCTCGCCTTCGGCTTATTACCCTCGCCAGACCCAGCAAGCCGATGTGACCCAGTCGCCCTACCAGCAGAACGCCCAGCCCCACCTCTCTCAGCAGTACGGCGGCTACTACCCCCACTATGACCAGTACGGCGGGCACCATCCAAGCCAGTGGCAGCAGTCTTACAGCGCCCAGTCCAACTTTGGTCAGCAGAGGCAATCCTCGTCTGGCTCCATGCCGACTGGCGCGACTGCGAGCACAAACGACGCTGCCCAGTCGTCAAGAGCATCTGGCGGGTCGTTCGACTACTCGACATCGCAGGGCCAGCAGCAGCAGCAGCAGCAGCAGTACCAGAGCTGGGACCCCTCCAGACAGGCACAGGGCCACCAGTGGGCTCAGCAGGCCTCGGCGCAGCAGCCATCGCAACAACAGCAGGCGTCTTCGCAGGGTAGTTCGCAGCAGCGCAGCAGCGCTGGCCAGCAGGCCAATGTTGTCAACTCCAGCCCCTGGCAGGGCTACGGCGCCGGTGCACACCAGCCGTTCCCCCCTCCGCCGCAGCCTGTGACTCACTTGGGTGGTCAGATGCCACCGGGCCAGTACAGTGGGTGGCAGCAGTGGCAGGGACAGCCCGGCTATGGCGGTTACCCTCCTGCTCAGGCTCAGGCTACAGCGGCGCCTCCAACCACCGTTCCTCCTGCCGCCACCACCACTGCTCCGCCTCCAGCTGCTACCCCGCCTGCGCCGGTCCCGACAACCAAGGGCAAGAAGAGCAAGAAGGAGGACGCGGCCGCTGCCGCAACCTCGCCAGTGCTTGGTAAGCGTGGCTCCGACGACGGCCACGACGACGGCGAGAAGAAGCCCAAGGCGAAGAAGGGCAAAAAAGATGAGGCCAAGCCTGCTCCCAAAGCCCCCACCAAGTCGCACCTCAAGCCCCCCCGACAGGCACCTTCAGCCTGGCAGCTGTTTTTTGCAGACGAGCTCAACAAGGCCAAAGCGGCCGCTGCCGCAGAAGCTGGTTCCACACCTGGCGGCACCCCTATCCATCCCAAGCTCAACGTCGCACAGATTGCCAAGGACGCAGGTGCTGCTTACGCTGGCCTGACCGAGGACCGCAAGGCTCACTACGCCCGCAAGGTAGAGGAGGGCAAGGTGCAGTACCAGAAGGACCTGGCTGCTTGGCAGGCAACCCTCACGCCTGAGGACATCAAGGCTGAGAATGCATTCCGAGCTCAGCAGCGAAAGGACGGCAAGTCGCGTAAGGGCAACCTCAAGGACCCGAACGCCCCCAAGAAGCCTTTGTCGGCCTACTTCTTGTTCCTCAAGGGGATCCGCGAGAACGACGACTTGCGCAAATCTGTGTGGGCCGAGGAGAGCGAGACGACGCGCCAGAGCGTGCTCGCTGCCGAGAGGTGGCGTGGTCTCTCTGATGATGAGAAGAGGGTGGGTAGTACTAATTCTGGACCCAACTCACGACGCGCAGCCGTACCTCCAGCAGGCCGAGAAAGACAAGCAAGAGTACGAAGCCCTGCGCAAGATTTACGAAGACGATGCGGCTGCCCGCCAGCGTGGCGAGGCTCAAAGCGACCGCCCAATCTTCAAAGAGATTGAATCAGCCGTGATCAATCCCCCCAAGTCTCTGTTGGAACCGCGTAAGGAGGGCGACTTCCCTACTGGGTCTGACGCGCCCAAGGTTAAAGTCGGTGCTGGCACCGCGGCGAAATCGAAGACGACGAAGACGAAGAAGGACGATGATTTCTCAAAGATACCAACAACGATCAACCCGGCGTCGACAACCTTTACGGTTGCACACGAGTCGACGCCCGATCCCGATACCAACCCCCTCGCCACAACGGGCAGCGGGTTCGGCCCCACTCTCGAGATGGACGAGTTTCGCGGATTTGAGGACATGGAATTGACAGGCCTTGAGGGCATGACAGGCCATGGAGAGTCGGCTGAGGGGCAGTGGGACCACTTGGGGTACATGGACGGCGCAGAGGGTGGCGATGTCGAGGCGGCTTCTGCGGCTGTCGCTGCTGCGACTGCGGCCGTTGAGCGCAAGGCCAAAGCGTAGGCAACGTAGCCCGCAGCGGCGGTCTGCAGACCTGTTCTCTGTTGTATTCCATGTTTCTTGTTTGGTCTCCTCTCTCTCTCTCGGTCTACCCCTATAGTTTGTACCAGTTTCGTAGACGAAATGTGATGAGAATTTCGACTTGCAACGTTTCTGTGTGCAATTGCTCAACCCTAGAGTATTCATAGGATACACGCGTGTTACAACTCGCGCACGCCACGCTCGACGCGCTCGCCGGGGATCGCCTCAACCTCGTCCACCTGCCGCCCAAGAGCCCCCTCCATGCGCCGCCGCGCCGCCTGGAGGAGCTTGCGCTCCTCTGTGTCCGGCAGCTCCAGCGCCTCAG
Source organism: Cutaneotrichosporon sp. HIS471 (assembly GCA_030864385.1). Classification (NCBI taxonomy): domain Eukaryota; kingdom Fungi; phylum Basidiomycota; class Tremellomycetes; order Trichosporonales; family Trichosporonaceae; genus Cutaneotrichosporon; species Cutaneotrichosporon sp. HIS471. The sequence continues at coordinate 1,589,375 of AP028240.1, read as the reverse complement.
CGATATCCCCAACCTCGACGGCCGCCAGAGCCGCCCGCAGCTCTCCACCCCCTTCCACAGGCCTAGGCATACCGCGCTCCTCGCCCTCTTGAAGGAAGAGAGGTCCGAATGCCCACGCCCGCGACGCCGCCAACGCATCAACAGCGGTCGTAAGCGCCTCTAGACCTGGTAGCGATAAAGTGTGAAGTCGTTCAGCCAGCATGACCAACACGGGGTAATGCAAAGCATAAGCCATGGAGAAAAGCAGTGGATGTGTCGATTCTGCGTCAACTCTAGCATTCAGACAGACGTACCAGCAACTGCGCCGGCTCCAGCTAGCGCCGCACTCGCCTCCACCGCAAGGCCGACGTTGGCGCGCCAGTGCGTCCGAGCCTCGCGCGCGAGAGACGCCGCATCCTGGGGCAAGTGAGCGAGTATGGCGGCGCGGATTGCGGTCGTGATCAGCTCGCGCGGCAGCTGCTTGGGCGGCAAAGCGCGGATGTCGGTCAGTGCGCGGGCAGCGTCTTCTGCATTCTGGGGAACAGTGGCACGGTAGGTGGACGCGTACTCGACATGCTGGCGGTCTTTCTTGGATGGGCCAGCTTGGTCGGTGTTGAGGAACCACTGGCATCAGCTGTCGAAGCTCTGCGAGCTGGTTAGGAAAATGAGAGGAGACTCACACCCCGCTCAGTATACCCATGCTCAAGCTTGTATTCTGTCTTGGAGCGGATGACGGCCGTGGCGATCCGGCGTGCACGCGCGTCAGCCTTGCTCTCCCCTAAATCTGGAGCTGGAGATGGGGCGGCAGAGCGGGGAGAGGGCGGCGCAGGCGTGCCCTCTGTCGAGGTGGCGGCTGAGTGGATGCCTGGAAGGTCGAGGGGTGTGTCCATGGTGAGTGGGTGTCAACAATGTGTCCAACTTTTGCGACCTCCACTCTTCTTGGCAGAAGTTCTACGGCGTGGATTCGAAGGGCGTCCCTGTTGATATGGTTCTCCGATGCAGAATCGAAGTGCGTCCACCTCCACTCCCGGCCTCCAGAATGTTGTTGACGGAAATTTCCCTCCATTCACAACACTCATCACATCGCCATCTCACGATGAACTACGACCACCTCCTATCTTCCATGGCCGCCTCTGGTGCCTGGTGCTCAGACGGGTTTACGCTGCAGCAGGTTGAGGGGATGGGCGCTGGTGCGATCGCCCGCCGTCCAATTCCCGCTGGAACGCCGCTCTTTCATCTTCCCCTGTCGTACCTCCTCACACCGTGGACCAGTGCCGTCGGCCCGGCCCTCGCTGCTGACGGAGGGGCGCAGGAATGGGAGCAACTCGCCGATAAAGGGTGGGCACAACTCATGCTGGCTATGATGTACGAGAGCAGCCTCGAGCAGTCCAAGTGGGCGGGATACCTCGCGACGACGCCGAGCGAATTTGGCGCGCCGATGTGGTGGTCCGACGACGAGTTGGCAGGGTTGAAGGGGACGGATATTGAGGGTGAGTTCTTTGGTTTAGCTAGCTCACACCAGACCGTATCGGGAAAGCGTCCGCGAATGACCTCTACACTTCAACCTTGGAGCCGCTCATGGCGGCCCACCCTGCCCTCTTTCCCCCGGGATCGGAGCACTTTAGCCTGCACGCTTTCCACGTACAGGGCTCGCGTATCCTCTCGCGCAGCTTTACAGTACCCCGCACGCGTGCTGGTGGTCCCCCGCCCGGTGTAGATGAGGACGGAGACGAGGAGGAGGAGGAAGAGGTGGCCGTCATGGTGCCTATGGCTGACATGTTGAATGCGGCTTATGAGATGGACAATGCGCGCCTCTTCGCGGACGGCGGGGACGACGACGAGGCTGAGGCTGAGGGCGTTGAACGCGCCGAGTTTGGAGAGGGGTATACGATGATTACGACCAAGGACATTGCCGAGGGCGAGCAGATTGTGAGTTCCTCCTTCCAGAAAGGAGCTGATCCAAGTACAACACGTACGCTTCGCCTCCCAATTCCGAGCTGCTGCGCAAGTACGGGCACGTTGATGACTTGCCCCTTTCCCCTCCCATCCTCGCCCTCCTCACGCCCGAGGAGATGGGGAACCATCCTCGCGGAAATGCGGGCGACGACGTCGAGGTCCCCGGCGACCTTGTCGTCGCTGCTGTCGGTGCCTCCAATCTTGGATTGAGGGTAGAGTGGTGGCTCGAGGAGGGGCAGGAGGACGCTTTTGCCCTGTCGTATCCTGAGGACGACGAGGTTCTTCCGCCCGCACTTGTCGCGTTCGCGCGTCTCCTTTCCTCTGATGCTGAGTGGGCGCGCGCCAAGGGGAAGGGCAAGCTCCCGCGCCCGACATTGGACGCCTCGAGTGCCAAGATTATCGGCAAGGCCATTACGGTCCGGAGGGCGAAGCACGCTACGACCCTGCAAGAGGATCTGGCAATTATCGCTGGGCCAGCTGGACGCGCTCGCGATGCCGCCGTGGTGCGTCTCGGCGAGAAGCGCGTCCTGGGCGTGGTTGGGAGGCTGGTGGCGGCCGAGGAGGAGAGGTTGCGGAAGGAGGAGGGCGGGAAGCGAAAGGCTGATGACGCTGGGCGGCCGAGCAAGCGGCGCAGATAGAGGTGATATATGCATGGTATAGATGCTAGATTCTACAATCTACAACTGGTCGTCGACCGCGAGCTCGTCCACGCCGGCGACGATGCTCTCCACCGCCTCCTCCTTCCGCCTCTTGGCCTCTGGGTCCTCCTTCGCAGGCTTCGTCGGGGTCTTCTCACGCTCGCAGCGCGCGCAGTCGCACCAGAAGCCGTAGCCCAGCCGCAGGGCCTGCTGGCGCTCGTTGCGCGGCATGTCCAGCGGAACGTACGAGATGGTCAGCTCGTCGCCTGCAGGAATGGTGTTGCGTGCAAGCAGAGTAAGCTTGTGCGTGCCACGCTGCAGCTGTTCGGGGAGAGGCGTAGGGAGAGAGTGGGGCGGCGTCCAGCCCTTAGGGAGGTTGCGGACCTAGGCGTCAGCGATGGGTACGAGATGTCGCGATGGGTGCAAGCTGGACCTCCTCTCATATCAACAGATGGAATCCACTGTCACCCCGGCCGTGGAGTGGGGCCATGGAGTGGCCACCCAGCCTCGCTTCGCTCGGCACTCGGCACTCACCTGCACGTTCGGCTCGCACGAGTGGTTCAGATGCGCATGCAGCGCATACAGACCCCCCGAGTCCTCGAGGTTGAGGTTGACCATTCCCAACAGTTCGAGGAACGCTTGGTACGAGAACCAACGCTGCTCCTCCTCGTCAGTGAGCTGCGTGACCTGGCGACCGCCCTTGCGCAGGATCTTGGTGAGACGCGCCTGCTCGACCTCGGTCTGGGGATGCAGCGCGCTGAGGAGCAGCTGATGGGCCATGCCCCAGAGGGCGGTGATCGTCCCCTCTTGCGCCCGGAAAGAGGGGTTGTCACGCTCACGCTCTTCCATGTTGACGCGGGCAAAGGAGAAGACGCGGTTCTCGAACGCCTTGGCTGCCTCGGCACCCTCCCACGCCCGCAAACTCAGGAAACGGGCGAGGATGCGCGCGACGATACCCAGCGACCGCCACTCGCGGCCCTGGACAAACTCGTTAAGCGGCGCAGCGGCCGGGTTCGTACCCTCACAGAGGAGGGGATGGTGCGAGCTCTCCTGAGCACGCTGAAGACACAGGCGAGAACAGAAGGACGCGGGGCACTTGGGACAAGCGGCGATCGTACGCGGGAGGTGGTCCCACGCCATGAGGCAGTGGCTACACATCTGGTTGCCGGCCAACATCGAGTGCAAGGCACTGCTGTCAGCTCCTCCTTAATGGTCACGTACGGGGAGGCACAAGCGACGAACGGGTCCTCGCGCCAGATCATCTCGCCCATCTGCAGCTCCTGGGCCGCAATCAACCCCTTGCCGCGCGCGTCATCGAACATCGCCGCCTTGACCTTGGGTGCGATCGTGGCAATGTCAAGCGTGGAGTCGAAGTGCGTCTCGGGCTCGAGGTGGTCGCCGACGCGACGGCTCTTCTTGCCCTTCTTCTTCTTCGCGCTGGGCTTGGGTGCAGCGCCCCCACCCGCAGCCGTGCCACCGACGTCGGCCAGTGCCTTGCGGAAACGCTTCTCGCTCACGGTCCAACCCTTGGCATCCTTGATTGCCGCCAACAACTTGAGTGCGCCGAGATCGGGGTTGGCGTCACGTGCATCACGCACTACGGTGCGTAGCTCGTCGTCACCTGGCGTAGACATGGTTTTGGTGATGAGTTCGAAATCGATTGCTCACAACTTGGCCGTGGTCAAGAAGAGTGGAGGTGCAAGTAGAAGAATTTGGTCCCGCTCCCCGAGCGGAAAGTGGGGACATCTCCGGCCCCACGTCGCCACCTCCACCTTACATGATCCACGTCGAGATCGTTGTAATCTCTAACATCACCATATCATGTCCTTCTTCAAACGCAACGATCCCAACGCGCCCGCGGCGCGCAGAGCCGGCGGCGGACCATACGACCGTGTGCCCTCCGAGGCGGGCTCGAGCGCGTCCCTGCCCCCCTCCCGATCGCCAGCACCTCCCTCCGGATTTGGCGGACAACCCCAGCCATCCCCCGGATACGGCCAGCAATACGGAGGCCAGCAGGGCGGATACGGTGGTCAGCATGGCGGGTATGGAGGCGGCAGCCAGGGGGGATACACTCCACCGGCGCCACCACCCCAGCGTCACGACCATTACGGCTACCCCGAGGAGAAGACCGAGTACCGCGCACCAGCACCGCCTCAGCAGCGGGCCCTCCCACCCTCCCCCGCGCCACGTCAACAATACACCCAGCCTCAGCCGTCCAGCGGCGGCGGACGTGGAATGTGAGTAGCTGCGCTTTGTCTATCAAGCTAACCCCAGTTTCGGCATTGCGCCATGCCCATCTGACCCCCTGGCGCTGACTAACCGCCTCGTCGTCAACCCCGCCGACTTCCCGCAGGACGTCGAGAACGTCATTCTGCGCGGCAAGTACATCCTCTCCATTATCCGAGACAACACGGGCACGCTCCCGCCGCGACACCTCGGTCCGTCCAAGATCCAGCGGCAATGGATGGGCCTGTCGGCGGTCGGTGAGACCGTCGACTGCGAGCCGTACCGCGCGGGGAGCGGCGACTTTGCGTCCGACGTCGAGCTCGAGGTCGGTTTCCTCGTCAAGCGCAAGGAGACGGCCGACCTGTTCGACGCCGAGAACATGTCGACTGCATTCATCAACGCGTTCCCTGACCTACCACTCACACCACTCCAAACCCTCGTCTTCGACTACCGCGGGCACCAGCTCAAGGCGCTGGTGCGCAACGTATCTACGCTCGATGGCAAGGAAGGCGCGACGGGTATTGTCATGGACGGCTCGGATATCCTGTGGTCCAAGGACCCTGGATCCAACATGAAGCTCAAGAGCAGCTCGAAAATGCGCTCGCAGAACGCGATCCTCGCGCCCAACTTCAAGTTTGAGGACATGGGCATCGGTGGCCTCGACACCGAATTCGCGGCAATCTTCCGCCGCGCGTTCGCGTCGCGCATCTTCCCGCCAGCGCTTGTCGACAAGCTCGGCATCCAGCATGTCAAGGGTATCCTCCTCTACGGCCCGCCCGGTACCGGCAAGACACTCATGGCGCGTCAGATCGGCAAGATGCTCAACGCGCGCGAGCCCAAGGTCGTCAACGGCCCCGAGATCCTGAACAAGTTCGTCGGCCAGTCTGAGGAGAACATTCGCAAGCTGTTCGAAGATGCCGAGAAGGAGCAGAAGGAGAAGGGCGACGAGTCCGGCTTGCACATTATCATCTTTGACGAGCTCGACGCGATCTGCAAGCAGCGCGGCTCGACCAACAGCGGCACTGGCGTCGGCGACTCGGTCGTCAACCAGCTGCTCTCCAAGATGGACGGCGTGGACCAGCTCAACAACGTCCTCATCATCGGCATGACGAACCGTCTGGACATGATCGACGAGGCACTCCTCCGCCCCGGCCGTCTCGAGGTACACATCGAGATCTCACTGCCGGACGAGAACGGGCGTCTGCAGATCCTGAATATCCACACGGCCAAGATGCGCGACAACGGCGTCATGGGCCATGACGTTGACCTAGCCGAGTTGGCTGCTCACACGAAGAACTTCTCCGGCGCAGAGCTCAACGGTCTCGTCAAGAGTGCTACGTCGTTCGCCTTCAACCGCCACGTCAAGGTCGGCTCGGTCGCGGCGTTTGACGACGTCGAGAACCTCAAGATCATGCGCGCGGACTTTATGCACGCTCTCGACGAGGTGCAGCCCGCATTCGGTGTGAGCGAGGAGGAGCTCCAGCAGGTCGTGACTATGGGTATGATCCACTACTCCAAGTCGATCAACGAGATCCTCAACGACGGCTCGCTGCTTGTAGAGCAGGTGCGGCACTCTGAGCGCACACCGCTCATCGCGGCGCTTCTCCACGGCCCCACGGGCGTGGGTAAGACGGCGCTGGCAGCGACGATTGCGATGCAGTCCGACTTCCCCTTCATCAAGCTCATCTCGCCCGAGCAGATGGTCGGGTACGGCGAGGCGCAGAAGATTGCACACCTCCACAAGGTGTTCTCGGACGCGTACAAGTCACCTTCCTCCGTCATTGTGGTGGACAACATCGAGCGTCTGCTCGACTGGAACCCTATCGGGCCCCGCTTCTCCAACGGCGTTCTCCAAGCGCTCGTCGTGCTGTTCGGCAAGCGCCCACCCAAGGGCCGTCGCCTCCTCATCCTCGCAACAACCAGCAACAGGTCAATCCTGGCGGACATGGCCGTGCAGGACGCGTTCGACACTGACATCCCCGTGTCGCCGCTGAGCACCCTCGACGCAGTCGAGCACGTCCTCAAGGAGATCAACATGTTTGACCACGCCGACCTGCAGAAGTGTATGGCCATGCTGCGGGAGGCGCGCTTCGGTGAACAGGGCCGTCCCGAGTTCAGCGTGGGCGTCAAGAAGCTCCTCACGCTGAGCGAGATGGCGCGCCAAGACCCTGCACCGGCGTTCAAGCTCGCTAGCTCGCTCATCCGCGAGTCGAGCTTGTAGACTAGCTTGTAGATCAGAGATAGACGGATACTCTTATTTAAACGACATTATGCGCTGCTTTGGGTGTGGGCCAATACCCGTGGTGTGCTTGCAGTCATTAAGGTGTCAGTGTTGGACGCTATAGTTGTCACGCCGTGACCTTCAGAGAAGTACTGCCGCGACTCTGGCACCCCCCAACTTCTCGGGTTCCCATAATGCTAACAGCCTATGCATATTTAGACCAAGGGGTCCACAACAAACGACCAACACACGCCGTGCGAACGCTCGCGCTATCCCACACGCCGGCTCTTGCTCCCGCGTAGCTCTCCGTCTCGGACAGCGTGCGACCGTGTGCGGCTTGCGGGGCTCCGTTGTTCGGCAGTTAAGCGCGCCGTCGCGGCGCGGGTTACACGGCCATGTCCAGGCGCTTGCTCCGCGCGCGGTGTGGTCTCTCTCTCGGCTTGCCCGTTGGCAGCCTTCACTGGGCTCCTCTTGGGCGCCGCCGCCTTCTTTGGTGACGCAGTCTTTTTCCCTGCCGTCTTCTTTGGCGGTGTGGCCCGCTTCCTTGGGCGTGCGGCCGGCTTTGGTTGTTGTGGTGGAGGAGATAACTCGCCAGACGAGAAGGCGTCAGCCAGGAACGGCATCTTGCGCTTCGCTCCCACAGTCACTGCGGAGGAGTCGAGGTCCATCGGCGCGTGCTTGGGTGAAGAGCCGTTCACGTTCCCGGGTGTAGGTGTGGCTTCTCTCATCTCAACTGTTCCGTTGGGCCGTAACGGTGGTGATGCTGTCGCCTCTTCACGTGGTGGCGATAATTGGTTGATCTTGGCCGTGCCAAGTCTGAGGTTCTCCATGGGTTGAGAGAAGCTGTCGTTGCTAGAGACGCTGGCGCCGCCGAAGCTTGCTCCCATGCTGGCACTGCCAAAGTTGGTTGCACTCATGGTAGCTGGGCGCGTCCAGTCGGAGCGTGTCGCGTCACCGTCCATGTCGAGGTCGCCGCCGTCGCTTGTGCCGGCCTCATCCGAGCGGAAGTCCTTAATATTCCACATGGAGTCCCCGAATAGTGGCTGGGACAGGGATGGCTCGCTCGGGAGCGAGGATGGGCCGGATAGCCACTCGTGCATGAGGGCCTCCTCCATCGTCATACGCTTCGTAGGGTCTGGCTGGAGCAGACGCTCGATGAAATCGACGCCGGCTGCAGAAACCTGGTACCTTTCCAGCTCGACGCGGTCAAAGTCGATGGTCGCGCGAGCTCTGATGCGTTGCTCCAACGACAACTCGCTGTTGTCGTCGAATGGCAAGCTCTTTGTGAGCATACTGTAGACGATGATTCCGATTGACCACGAGTCGACGACATTCTCGTAACCCGGGCTCGTCTTGGTCTGCATGACGACCTCGGGCGCTAGGTACTGTGGCGTGCCGACGAGCGACTTGAGCATGGTCTTGTCTTCGACCGTGATCATCTTGGCCAGGCCAAAGTCTGCAATCTTGATAAGCCGCCCTTGACTCTCGCTCTCCTTGGTTACGAGGATGTTCTCGGGCTTGAGGTCGCGGTGCGTCACGCCCTTCTCGTGCTGGTGTCAGGCGAATCGATATCGGAAACACTCACGCAGAAGGCCATGGCTCTGCAGATCTGAAAGGTGAAGTCTTGGGCCTCTTCCTCGGCTGCATGTCAGTTACCGGATAACTCAAGTGAACTCACGCAATGGGGAGTTACCTTCGTTATATTCCATGATGTAGTTGAGCAAATCACCGCCGTCGATGAACTCTAGCACCAGGAAGATGTGCTGGGGGTCCTCGAACCACTCGAGCAAACGGCAGATATTCTCCTGCATGTTAGCCTCATGCGAACGTCAACCAGCTCACATGAACCAGGGTTGTGCAAATGTCAATCTCCCGTTCGAAGAGCTTTAGAGTCTTGGGGTCATGGTCGAAGCGGTGCTTGACGATTAACTTGATGGCACGCATGTCACCATTCTCGATGTCCACCGCCTTCTTGACCTCGGCGAATGTGCCTTTGCCGAGTCTGTCCCATCAGCATGGCATCACCGGCGTCTCGCCATCACTACTCACGTTTCCAAGATCTGGTACCGTTGGTACACCTCGCCGACATTCCCTTCCTGGGTCTTCTCTCCCCCACTACGCGTGCCAACCGAGCGGAAGATGTACCGCACGTCGTGCGACTCGGCGGTGCCCTGATGCCCAAGAGAGATCTCGTCACCATTCTGCAGCAGTTGTCGCTGCTTATTTAAACGTTTCCCGTTCACCTGCACATCAGCAACTGCACGCAGCGTTTGTGATTATGGTTTCGTCGTGTGCAACGACTCACAAAGGTACCGTTACTGCTCTTGAGGTCCTCGATCCACACGTCTGGTGCCTCCTCGCGACCGTGCAGCTCCTCGAGAATGTCCTCCTCCATCATGCCCATGCGGGATCCCTTGAGCTCCTTGACACCTAAGGATATCCGGCAGTGTCTGTTCGAGACGCGCTTCTCCTCTAAGACGACATCGTTGCCGACGTTTGCAATTTGGCCACGCCCAATCTGGATAACGGTCTTGGACCATGGCAGCTTGAGGATCGAATGTTTGGAGTTCATTGGGATGAACAATGCCCCTGTCGTTAGTCCACAGCAACGGGAGGAAGGACGAGCGACCTCGACTCACAATACTTGCGACGCGGCTCCATCTGGGAGTTGTCGGGCTGCGTGTTTCGCTGCGAAGCCCTGACGGGCTGCGACAGCTGTGTGGCCTCAAGGCCGTAATCATCGTAGTTGACCTCTTGGGACTCGGGGATGAATGCCATGGCGGGTGGCGTTGAAATAATGTTGACTAGACGATAACGCGAGACGAGGGAGGGACCCAAGGGATCGTAAGGGTGATCGGTGGGCTCGCAAGCTGAAGATGGCAAGAAGTCAATCGGTGATGGTGAACAGATTTAAAACGAGGTGAACACTTTTGACACGTCCACCCGCCCAGCTTATTACCCCCCTCTATTCTGGGTGATCTGGAAGAGTGATAAGCGTAGCGTCGGACGGGAGATCGGATCGTTGCGCGTCTCCTTGGCGATTGGGGGCCGCTTGGCGTACGTTGAGGTGAATACAGTGGAACGAGGACGCCACCGACAGAATGCCTTCCTTTATCGACTACGTCTGGGGCGGCGCAATAAGAGGAATGAGTAGAGAGGAGTAAGATGATGTATGAATGCGAAAGTGCAAGGATGTTGTTGTCGCGGAACCTTCCCAATGCCCCACCGCACCCTACCACTGTACCCACTGTACCACTGTACTCGCGACCCCTAGGCACTTGTCCCGCAGTCCACGGTTCACGACGCGTCCGAGGCGATCAAACAAAGTCACACGTGAACATCACGTGGATAAAGATATACGGAGGCATTTGACTCGCCACCCACTCTGACTCCCACTCCTCTTCAAGGGTCATTACACAGATCAATACAGTCGTCGTCACAAGCCCATCTTCCATCTTCCCACATCGTCGACAATTCAACACCAAAGACCGGGGCTCTCTTGTGCACAAGTCTCCTCATCTGGCGACTCTAGATACCTACCCTTAATCTCAGCGGAGTCGCCATGTCCGCCGACCCCAAGGCACCAGCGATCTCGGCTGCCGTCCCGCCCGCCCAGCTACCCTCTGAGCCGCTGACGCCGGTCGCCGCCTCGACGTCCACCGCCAAGGAGACCACGCCCCCAACCGCAGCTGAAGCCGCCACCTCTGCGGCATCGCAAGCGGCTGGAGCTGCCGTGGCTGCTGGCGCGGCTGTGCAGAACGCTGCCAACACTGCGAGGGCGCGGGCACAGCAGCACGGGTTCTATCAGGGTAACATAGAGGAGGAGCTGGGCCAGGTCGTCAAGTCGCTTGGTAGCTTCTGGGGTGGTTTCAAAGCGAGGGTACGTGATGGTGATGGAGACTGCACGAGCACAGACCCACTGACACGCAGTCTGCGTCCACGTTCACAACGCTCAAGGCCGATGCTGGGAAGAGCCTTGCCCAGGTCCAGAACGACCTGAAGCAGCTCCAGGACGTCAAGGTCGAAGTCGGAGTCAAGGAGAAGGATGAGTGGGAGCGCGAGCAGGAGGATGAGCGTAAGAAGAAGGAGGAACGTGAAGCCAAGGAGGCCGAGGAGCGCGAACGGGAAGCGGTATCCAAGGAGAAGGGCAAGGAACGAGCGCTTCCCGAGGACGAAGCCGGGCCTGATGGTCTGACATCTCCAACCAGCGCGTTTTTCTCTCGCCTGACGAACAGCACGTCGTCGCTTCAGGCGACGTTACAGGGTACGCTCAACTCGACTTTGGCAGCCGCCAAGGCGAACCCGGCGCTCAGCAACCCGACGCAGCTGAGAGACCAGCTGGCCGAGAATCTGCGCCTCTCGAGTGCGCGCGAAAACCTCACCCTGTCGCTGCGACAGGCTGAGGCACTGGCCGAGGATTACCTGAAAAAGGGCGGCGAGTGGGCACGTAACGCTGAGCAGGCCGCCGAGAAATGGGTCGAGGAGAACGTCAAGGTGGTGCCTCCCGAGGGTGTTGGCGCGACACTGGCCATGGGCGCATGGGACGCCGGCGAGCTGTACTCGTTCTCGACGATGGTGCCGGAGAAGAAGGAAGCGCCGGCGGGTGAGGGTGGGCGTACACCCCGCGCGTCGCTCTCGTCAGCGGCCGTGGCGGGCTCGCGCAAGGAAGCGCTCCTGCGGCGCCTGCGCGAGGACATGGAGCTCCTCCTCCTGGACCCTGGGGCTGAAGCCGAAACCCAGCAGCGTCGCGACGAGTTCGCGGCCTGGGTCCGCGACGCGTGGCCGACTGCACAGACTACTGGCCGCGAGGCCGAGGTCGGCAATGTCGGAGGCATCCGCATGGCGCTCGTGCCCGAGCACCTCACGGATGAGCAGTTCTGGCAGCGCTACCTGTTCCACAAGGACATGATTGAAGCAGCTGACAAGAAGCGCAAGGCGCTGTTGGAGGGTGAGTCAGGCGTCCCTACTCTATTGACAGCAGCATCCACTGCCGATGACGACACGGACGATTTCAACTGGGACGACGATGAGGAGGAGCACGCGGCCCCCAGCGCCAAGGACGCCAAGCCCGTATCACCCGCTCCCTCTGGTCCCTCTGTTCCCTCGTCCGCAGCGACTCCCAAGCCGGCTGCCGTGGCCAAGAGCACCCCCGCAACGTCGCCGCGCGACAGCGAGGAGAGCTACGATGTAGTACGCACGAGTACAGCCGCGCCAACCGAGGACTCTGACTCGGACTGGGAGTAGGTAGACTGTCTGTAGAGCATGTACGATGAGCTTTGTCTATTGCACTACACTACACACAATGTTATCAGCTACGCAAGACCCGCATTGGCAGCTTGGACAACCTCCACCGGTTGAGATCAGCCGACGTCCCGGCATTCGCACCGCGCGCTCGAGCTTGATCGAGCAACAGGCCAGACGCGATCTCTTCGCTACCTCCACCATGCTCACCGTGCTAGAGGCTCCACCTTTGCTTAAAGTCTTTAAGCGTGACGCTTGCTCTTCAAGCGCACGCCCGAGAAGCAACGAACTTAGGAGAGCAAAGGGCGTAAGCGGGCGCAACGCCCCCCTCCCTCGTACATATATACCCAGACACCACTCACAATTTCCCAAGTGGCAAGGTGCAAGGTACAAGATGATGGCAAGTGATCAAAGGACAAGCCGGGTGTAGGGCAACTGCAAGTAGTTGGGCAAGAGAAGAAAGAATCAATCAGCGGATTCGATGGGTGATGATGGGGGATGCGTGCTAAGATGAAGTGTCAGTGTTGTCTCGCTCTCGACACCTACAGATCCGCAGAGCGCCGTTCATCGCCGCTTCCCAACGTATTACCACTTGTTGTCTCTACCCCCGCGCCCCGTTTCAAGCTGCCCATCAGTATCCAAACACTGCCCTGCCCTGTGCCTCAACAATCGTTCCCCCCTCCCCCAAACCAAGTCAACCTTCACACTCGCACTCTCACTCGCACACATCCCAATCCCCTCACCCGTCACCCGTCACCCGTCAATCATGTTTGATAATCAACGCTCGATCCAAAATCCAGCCAACCTCAAAGTGTGGGTATCCATCCGATCGGCCCCATCTTCATTCCTTGTGCCTGAATTCACATTCCGCTCGTCAATCAAAACCGGGTCCTCCAACATGGTCAAAACATCAGTGGTTGGGCTATGCGTGGCAGTGCATAGTTGGCAGCTCGATTGTTTCGAGATCCGAAGAGCAAGAGTGGGTTGATGCGAGTGCGACTGTGCGGGTCGGGTGGACTGTGCGATAACCGCTGTGATTTCAATTGATTGAATCATCAGAGCGCAGCAGCCACTGACGACAATGAGATTTGATGAAACGCTCTCAGGAATTAAAGAGAGAGGCCTAAGTTTTAGGTAAGTCAAGATATGACCCAGCAAGCAAAGACTTCAGGGAGTTGAAAGAACAATAGACAGCTTGTCAAAACAAAAGTTAGTCTGTGCTCGTAACGGTCAAAAGCCTCACTCACTCAAGCGCTGATTCTGATCACCCTGTGATCCTCAAAACTCCCCTGAAACTTGAGGCCCATGTGTTCTCGGCAACTTTACATTCAAACTAACTTTGAGTAGATTCAATGAGGAGCGGAGGGAACGGAGGAGGTTGACAATGTGCAGCCACATGAACAACCAGCGCCTCTGACGTATCAGTAACAGCTACGGTTACTGATAATGCTTCACTATCATGTGGGCTGTCATATTTCTGATGCTGCTTGCTGTTCTGTTAGGCAATGTCCCTCCCCTCTCTCTACCTTTCTTCACCTTGTTACTTTGGGTGCCTTTTTGACGCCCCACATGGTCAACCTGGATCGTGCGGATCCTTGTTCCCAATGCCGTGTATCGTGTACTCGCACCAAGCTAGAAAGCTAGAACTAGAACTGTGCGCGAGCTTGGGCAGTCTAAAGAGTGCTTTGACTTTGGGATGCGGGGATTGGGATCTCTGCGTTTACAAGCGCCAACGGCTTTGGCTGACCAAATGATAACCAAAGGTCCGAAGGTTGGAAGACAGTCTCGTTGTTGGAATAGTCGGTTCCGTTAACACTCGGCTTGAATCCGATACAGAGAGGATCGGCGACGGCGTGAGAAGCACTTGTCAATGTCGCCAATCTTAGCTTATCCAACGGGTTAGGATCAATCCTCATCCTTCATCATGTCCGCTTCCCATCACCTTCCCTTCCCCTTTCCACCTTCCCCCTTCAACCTTCCCTGTCCCTCCCTCCACGTTGAGACGTAAAGAGATCAGTGCGTTATTGTACAAAGTCCCATTCCATAGTCCTCCTCCCCTCCCTCCCTTCCCCCCCACACCCCACAACCCTCTCTCTCACTCACTCTCTGTCTCTTCATTTCCTATCCTGGAACACAATTCATCGCATCACGCTCGTCTTTCCACTTTGCCCTCTTCATCCTGAACAACCCTCTTACTTCCTACTTTCTGCTTCCCACTTCCTGCATCCTGCACACGCCTACATTGAACGCATTGGCATCCTCTCACCCCCTCACCCCCTCCCAGGTTCCCCACCCTCCAGGCTGCAAGAGCCGCTTGGTACGCCACTCCTAGTGGCCAGTTTACACATCTCACAAGCACCGCTAGCGCACGAGCATCCTCGCCGTCTACCTTTTATCTAGCGGAAACGCGTCTTGCCTCTTTCCTCATCCCACACTCACTTGCTTTCTAGCACAACCACCCCTTTTCCCTAAGAGTGAGTTCGTCCTCTCTCGGTCCTTTAACTCTGATGCGCCGCGCAGCCATCGTCGGCCTCGCCGTCTCGGCGTGCGCATACTGTGCGACCGCACTCCAGTCCCAACCTAAACCTAACCCACCGCCGCTGACCGACGCAGAAACTATGGCCACTGATCTTTTCTCGCTCCGTGAGAAGTTCTTTACTCTCCGCACCACCAAGGAGGAGGCGACCAAGCGCGCCGAGGACGCCGAGGAGAGTGTTAAGGCGCTCGAGGCCGAGCTCGCCGCCGCCCAGGCCGTGAGCTCGGCCGCTGCCGACGACACCAAGCGCGCCGACGAGGCCCAGACCAAGGCCAAGGCCCTCGAGGGCGAGCTCTTTGCCATTAAGCAGGAGCTTGATCTGCTTAAGGACAAGGTACGTGGATGTGGGACGATAACGGATCAGCAGCCAAAGGCCGTCTCCACCTCGATCCACCCTGGAAAAAGCGTTACCACCGCAACAAAGGATGAAAAGAAGGCTAACCGCACAGGTCGCCGGCCTCGAGAACGAGCGCGCCGCTGCCGTTGAGGAGGCGAAGAAGTCCCACCAGGAGGCTGAGGCTGCTACCAACGAGGCCGACAAGGCCCACAAGGAGGCTGAGGCTGCCCACAACGAGGCCAAGGCCGCCCACGACGAGGCCACTGCCGCTCACATGGAGGCCGAGGCCGCCCAGAAGAAGGCTGAGGAGGCTGAGGCTGCCGACGAGCAGGCCAAGGCTGCTGCCATTGCCGAGGCCGCCACTGCCAAGGAGGCTCTTGCTGCTGCTGAGAAGCGCGCCACCGAGGCCGAGGCCGCCACCGCTGCTGCCGCTGCCAGTGTCGCTGAGGCCGCCAAGACCCAGGACGCCGCTGCCGCCGCCGAGGCCGAGGCCGTCGCTGCTGCCGCCCAGCAGGAGCTCGCTACCGCCGTTTCCCAGAAGGAGGCTGCCGTCGCCGAGGCCGCCGCTGCCAAGGAGTCTGCCGCTGCTGCTGAGAAGAAGGCCGCCGACGCCGAGGCCAACGGCAAGGTCGCTGCTGAGGAGGCCGCTGCCGCCGCTACTGCCGCTGCTGCCAAGGCTGGAGAGGAGGCTGCCGCTGCTTCCGCCGAGGCCGTCGAGGTGGCCAAGGCTGAGACTGCTGCTGCCACCAAGCGCGCTGTCGACGCCGAGGCTGCTGTCGCTGCCGCTGCCGAGTCGGTCAAGGAGGTCGCTGCTGCCAAGGAGGCCGCCGCCGCCGCCGAGGTCGAGGCAGCCAAGAAGGAGGCTGCCGAGGCCAAGGCCGCCCTCGAGGCCGCTGTCGAGGCCAAGGCTGCTGCCGAGGCCAAGGCCGCCGAGGCCGAGGCCGCTGCCCCCAAGGTTGAGGCCGCTGTTCCCACGGAGGAGGACGTCGCCGCCAAGGAGGCCGAGGCTGCCGCCACGGAGGCCGCCATCCAGAAGCGTATCGAGGCCGCCGTCGAGGAGTGGAACCAGAAGCACCAGGAGCTCCATGCCGAGTACGAGACCATGAAGGCCCAGCAGGCCGAGTTCCTCGCCGAGGCCAACAAGTGGTAAAATGTTAGTAGAACCCCCCCCCCCCCCCCAAATCGTTATTACATCCTTAACATCCTACACTACAAAGTCAGTAGTTGTATGCACATTCACAGTCACATTATGAAGAAGATTCTGAAAAAGATTAGGTGCAGTGTAAGTCAGCGCGGGATATGAATCTCATCAGTGTGTGCTCGAGCAACAGTGCCACGTCGGTGGCATGCTCGATCTACATTCTGGGCTTTGCGGCTCTTCCATCGGCATTGGCATTGGCCTCCTCGCTGCGATGAGCCTCGCCCAGCGACACGCTCACTGGCCATGGAGCTGCTCGTCCGAGCCGAGGTGCAGTGTCGCCTCGGCCTCTGCTGCCTGTTCACCAAACTCGCGAGGGATAGCGCACCGCGTGAGGATGTTCATCAGCCCTCCCTCCTTCTCCGCAGCGCGGTCGAGCGCCGCACCCTCAGCATCGCTCGTGACGAGCAGCATTCCAGCGTATCCGAGCGAGTTAATGTCGAGTGTAAGCCCCTCTGTGACGAAGCTCGGTGCCGAGCGTGGGATGAGGTGCAGATGGTCGCTGGGGTCAGCTGGTCACATCGCTGAACGGCTAGCGTCCACCACCACTCACAGCGTCATGAGCAGATTCCAACCCTGCGAGCGGTCGCCTCCCGCCCGGCGGAGGGCGTCAAACGCAACGTCGAGCGAGCGCATCAGGAGCGGTGCGAGACGGTCGGCCAGTTCCACGAGATCATCGGCACTCATCGGCGAGGGCAGGTTGTGTGCGGGCGGGAGCGGGCACACGATGTGCAAGTACGGCAAGTTGGGATGGATGACGGGGTAGTCTGGTGTCAGCTGGTGTACTGGTTGCAACATATCAGCTGCGATTGACGTGACCTGAAAGGAGCAGCAGCGACTTTCAACTAGTGGAATCGCAGCAACATTCAACCAGCTGACTCGCTGCCATGTCTCCTGCCCACTGAACGGCCCGGCATACACGACGCCGCGCCCTCCAGTCCGGTCTTACCTCTCCCAAGCGCTACTCACTAGGTCGCTCAAATACCATGCCCCGAACCCAGGACTCGACGGGCGCGCGCGCATCGATAAACTGGAGGTGACGCCAGCGCTGGCTCGCCCCACCCCCAGGACCACCATTGTAGAATGCGAGCAGGTCGCGCCTCTCACGGTTCGCGGCGAGGATGAAAGCAAAGGTCTGGGCGAGTTGTCCGGGCGTTGGGGGGAGGGATTGCGGCTCCTCCACTACGGGGCAGAGGAGGAAGTGCTGGGGAAGGAGGGAGAACTTGTTGAGCTGATATCAGTTAGATCCAAAACTGTTGCTAGCGGACAGACTCACCAACACGCTCATGTCCACCTCGCCGTCGACGCCGGCCACACTGCCGACATACAGGCCGGGAACGTAGGGCGGGCGGAAGGGGGACGGGCGCTCAGGCGCGTCAACGCGCTTACGCTTCGCCTCGGGACCCTCGGGGCTCTCGGCTTCCTCGGTGGCAGCCTTCTTCTCACCAAGCGCGGGGGACGTACGGATCTCAAACTGCGGTTAGACGATAAGGTTGTGGGAAGGTGGAGGCTCAAGACTCAAGGCTCAAAGGCTAAGACTGACGGGAAACTCGCCGGGCACAGAGCGCACCGTGCTGTCATAGAAGACGAGGTCACCGGACTTGCGCGCGGCGTCAAAGGCCGCGGGGAGGCGGGCGAGGATGTCGCCTGGGTTGACGGGCGTTGTTGGTTCCATGATGGAGTGGGTGGAGGAATGTGGTGGAATGATCGCGTCACCAGCTAGTTCCATCATTTAAGGAGCGGACACCATTCGAATCACCGCGCCTCCACAGTCCATATTTGCACCAACAGACTATTACTACATGGATAGGAACGAGAACAGGTACTAGTCACCAGATGCGCAACCACGGCAGCCTGGTGTCAGCTCATAGGTAAGCAGTGATGAGCTTACCGCAGTTCGGGCACTCGACGACGATACCCTTCTTGAGGCTTGCCTTGGGGACGCGGCAGATGCAGGTCGAGCCCTGGAAGTTCGAGTCCTTGACCTGGACGCAGCGGACACAGCAGAGGCGCTCGTATCCTTGCCTGGATGATGACGGTTATTCAGATAGGAGGAGCGGAGCGAGGCAAGTGAGAGTAGCAGGCATAGAGGATCGCGAGAGGCAAGGTGGCCGGGACGGAGATACGAGACAAGGTAGTTGAGGAAGGCAGCAAGAGAGAGCGGACAAGCAAGGATCGCGTGAGGAGAGATTCGTCAGCACAACAACACACCACACGACCACGCGCGCAACTTACTTCTTCCACTTGGCTATCAAGCTGCCGTCAGTGTTGCTCTGGCTTCCCTGCATGCATACTCACTTGGCATCGGCGTATCCCTGCTTCAGGAGCCAGTCGTACAGCTGTCGCGAGATGAGCTCGCGCTTGTAGTACAAGTCGTAAATGTATCGCGAGCGCGCGTGCGAGATACGCATAATCGGCCTGGTGTGAGCTTTCCTTTGCGTACAAGAGCTCGCCGCTGATGCAACCCAATGCTACACAACGCTGAGGTAACTCACCACACCGCCTCGACCTTGCGCTTGCCCTCGTGGCTCTCTGTCTCGGCATCGCGCATCTTCTTCTCGTACTCCTCGAGGACGTCCCTGGCGTCAGTTCGATTGGGCTTGCCAGCTCACTGGATGTCCTCGAACCCCTCGGGAGGAGGCTTGGTGCGGCTGGTCCTGATCTTGGGCATGATGGTGGTGTTGAAATCGAGCTCAGAATGTTGGGTTCTGTACAGTGTCGATCGTTGGTAGAGTATTTGCTTCCGTCGCCACCCACGCGAGTTGGACTTGGCGTGCGACGACGACCAGGGGGCGTAACTCACAAACACATCCTCCGCCACCTCTGACTTTGACAACATCCATCCACCTCGGACTGGATACCACTCTCGGGCACTGCTTGCGCTAATTGCGAGCTCCGTTGGACGCGCTGGACGCGACACTTGCCACCCAAACCCACCTCACGTGTGACGAGAACGAGAGGATCGAGAGCGACCCCGATCGAATAGACCGAGAAATGGGCAAGCCCGCGCCGCGCGAGGCGGACAGCTTCGCCATGGACGTGTTCCGCGCGATGCAGTGGGTGTTTGCTTCCGCCACCGCTTCCTACCTGCCGCTGCCTTCCCTGTCCTCCCTCTGACCTTTTCGGCCTCTCTGCAGCGGTTGATATCCCCTCTCACGTCATCCTCTGACGCCAGCCGCGAGGTCCTCACGCGCGAGCCGCTGCGTACCCTGGTGCGCGAGGGCGACGACCTTCGCCTCCAGACCATCCTCAACGCCGCCGCGTCGGGTGATGAAAGCGTCATGGCTGCCTGGGAAACGTTCGTTAACGTACGTCCTTGGCCTCTCATCGTCTTCGTCTCATGTCTAACACCAGCGATTCGCGGCAGATCGAGGAGGCGCAGCCCTGCCGAGACGTCCACCGACTTCGGATCTACTGTCAGACGTGATCTCCGCGACACCGAGCCAGGTTGCGGCGCGGGTGCTGGCGCGCGACAGTGCCCGCTCGGCCGCGGGCTGGACGCCCTTCGCCGACTCGTACTGGACTGCGGAGGGGCGCTCCAGGCGCATCGAGCGTGCAAATGAGCGCGAGCGACACCGGCCCCCGCATTCGTGTACGACGAGCCACCCGAGCACCTGCAGCCGGGCACCCCACGGAACCAGCAGGAGGACAACGTGCGCCCGTTCGGCGTGAGCGGGAGCATGAGTGCCAGTGGGTCGGTGTCGTTCCCGCGCACCCTTACGACCGGATTACCCCGACGCCGACGGCGTTCCCTGTCCCCACCCCTGTCCGAGGAGGGCATGAGCTGGCTGCGCGAGTATGGAACTCAACGGCGGCCACGGGACGAGAGCCCACCCCTCCGTCGTGTCCGGCGGCGACTTGACGGGCGGCGGTTCGGGATCGTGTTCGACGCATCGGGCATGCCGATTACGGCCGGAGCTACGCCCGATGAGGTCAGTGGGAGAGAGGGTGGTGCAGCGAGCGGGAGTCGGGCCGCGGTTGGAGACGAACCTGAGGCTGGCAGAGGTGGAGGTGAATCCCCGTCAGCGGACACTGGACCTGGAGCTGCGCAGAACCTGGTGGTGGTGGCGGACGATGCCGATGACCCGCTGCCGGACCTTCCGTTCGCGCTGTTGACACCGCACGACATGTTCCCTGGCATCGAGGACTTCACTCACGATGAGGTATAGGACCTGTACACGTTGTATTCATACGTGCATGCATGCTGTAGCGTTGGGAGAGCTGGGTGAGGCGTCAGCGCTGTCCCTCGCGAGCTCTCGGTGACGTGACGGTGACGGACGTGACAGGAAAGACAGACACAGAACCCGAGGGATAAACTCGGATGTAACCTACCTGCTGACGACCTGGCCATTTCCGCATCTCGCCATCTCATCCATACGTTTCCTTCTCAATCTGGTCTTGACTATTTGACTATTTGTAGAATACGTTAGTGATGTCAGCACTCGGTATCTCAAGAGACCTGGTCAACCCCGAGCCTCCCACTGTCCGACATGATGCAAAAAATCTCCCTTAATCCCCAGATACAGTACCACCGTCTGCTCACCTGAGGATCCAGGATATGCATGGACCATGTTTTGATCCATTAATAGGTATAGTTACCCACCCCAGTTCCGTACGGGACCATTTCCGGGCAGTGTCGAGTCCCCTCTGGGTCCGCTAGCCAATATTGATCTCGAGTTCGAACATCGACACAGTGGACTCAACAGCCGCCTCGTACCTGCACAGTGCGCCGCCGCGGACTTGAGTCGAAGGGATCATGAGGTAGGACAAGGTGGAGCTCATAATGTGGGTTAGTTGACAGTAGCGGATTAAATCGTTCTCTCTATAGTCGGAGAAACATTTACAACCGCCACCGTCTTTTCTCCATCCCATCTGTCCTTGTTCTCAATCACCCATCTCTCGAGCTCTCGGATCACACTCCCAGCTCATCTGTGCCCGAAAATTCTATAAAGCACTTTTCTCCAGATCATTGGTTCAACAATTTATTTCCCATGTTCATGGACGCTCATCCGGCCATCCGGCGCCGGTCTTCTTCCAATCCCAAAACACCCAATACTCCTCCAAGTATGTCGGCGATACATCACCGTCCGTCAGCCCACTCTAAGTCTCTACAAACCAACAATCCTGCTTTCTCTCGATATGTACACCATTACAGTTCACATTATATCCCCAAAGACTGGGCTGTACCACTCCAACAACATGGGACACATAACCTCACGCGAATTGCCAGAGCACCTCTCAAGAGGCCCTCTTCACATCCTCGAGGATCTTGTCGCATCCCCGCTCCCTGCTCTGATGCATCCTAACTAGCTAACTCCCCTCTTGCCGTAGATCGGTAGATGGCCGTACCACGCGAACAGAGCACATGGTAATCAGCGTCAAAGGGTTGGGGGATACCCTGTTTCAGACCGGGGCCATCAATTGATGCTCGCATCGGATGGCAGCGTTTCGCGGGCGTTCGGCGATCGGCGACTGCCGGTGTGGCTTTCCTGCCGCGGGTTCTAGTGTAGCCTTGGGCCCAGGCCGACCTTTGGATCCCAATACACTTCTTGTGCCCAACTCTGCACGTGCTACTTGTCACGCTTGGCTGTCCATCTTTAGTTACCCCACCTTCCCTCTCTACCCCCTCTGTCTATTAACGTCCACCCCGTCTTTTATCCCTCATCGTTCTCTTGTATCCATCCTATATCTTTATCGACTCATCGCCATTATCGTCCTACTGGAACCTCTTGGTGCCTCCCTTCCACTGCTTGTGCGTACGTATCGCACCTTCCATCACTCCACCTCGAGCCGTTTACCGCCCTCTCTCCCACTCATTCACCCCACAGGCCTCTTTCGTGGTACTCGACCGTTACTTCCCCACTCTGACGGCTTGAATTTGAACGCACAACACCTGGTTGATCCGACAGCAAGCGCTCTCTGCGCCCAACATGCTGACCAACTCTATCTGTTCTCACAAATCACGTCATCCACATAGATCTGATCGAAAGTCAGTCGCGTGACCTCACCCCGCCAACCATCTGCACCAGCACTTGTGCATCTGTACTGTAGTCACCTACTTGCTCTCCTGCAACCCGCGCACTCCTAGCCCGCTCGCTCCTGGTCCCAGAACTAAGCATTCCTTTAGGTAATGAGCTACTCTCTAAGAATGGGCGCTTCACAACTTCGTAGTGAGTCCCTGAACCATGATAGATCGACACCCCTCTTCGTATTACGCTGCCATGGGTTGAAATGACTGGTGGATACGTGGATCCGTGGATCATTGAGTAGCGTCAATCCATCGGATCGCAGGCACAATAATGGGACTGTGGGATTTACAATGCTTACCGACTGGTAAGTGTGGTTTTAGGCAAGTGTGCAAGTAGCCATTTGGAAGGGTCAATTTCCCCTACAGCGTGGCTACAGTAATCCTGGTTCAAGCTTCTGGCCCACGACCAACACCGTCATCCCCTCAAATCTGTTCCGCTGCAGGAGGGAGACCATGGCCACAGACCTAATAACATGGTCCAGCTCGCAGACCACTTTTGACTCCTTATCTCCCTCCTCAACTCCATTTCGAGATGAGGCCCTGACCACCATCCGCTAACGTGTGCGCACGGCGCGCGGAGAAGCTGTTTCCGCATATGATTACACCCTCACCACACACACCCTCACTCTCATCACGGTCCCTCGATCCTGCAGGCTTATCTTAGATCTCGGCGACGGCCACTGATCAGCCCTAACTCCCTCCCTGCCACCAGGGTGCGATGACGATCGATCAGGCCATCAACTGTCCAACTGAACTTACACGAAACTTCGAGAAGCTGATAACGCGCTGGCTAGGGAGCTGATCAGGGGATACGACTCTCCAGTATGCTCGGAATGTCGGGCGGCGAACAGTGAAGCTCAAAGCATGACGTACGCAGCTACGTGACAGAAACCTTGGCAGCTCTGAACCGTGATACATGCAACTCTATCAGCACTGATAGCACTACGATTCAACGGGCATGCTGATCCTGACTCTGGTACCGACAACCAGAGTCCATAAGCCGATCGCCCAATATCTCGGTGCCGTCAACGTGCACGCCGAAACAACCCGCAGGAATCGGTGCCAGCCTCTCGCCCTGGGATCCTTCAACTGGGCACCTGTTCGTCCCTACCTCGGCATGAAGACACCTGGGCACCCGTCCTCAGGAGACACAAGCTTGTTTACCTTTGCTTCTGCATAGAGCCAGAGACGCACCTGTCCAATTCACTCCATCAACAAACGTTGATGCTGCAAGACTTGCAGACGAGTGCCATGTCGGAGTCAACCGTTTCTCGCCGAGGCTCGCCATCGGGGTTATACTCGCCTGCTACCTCGCCTCTTGGCTTCGGGTGGGTCGGAAGAGCCGCAGGCAAACAGAGCGCTGAGTGGATCACGGGATGGGTCCGTGCGATGGCTGTGGCGCATGAGCCTCGGGAATGGTGCGAATGCAAATGGGGCGTGGGTACAGTGATAAGGGCTATTGTGCACTTTGTTGGTCATGGTACGAGCATGCCACGACGCGCGTGCGGGCTGACAAGGGTTGGCTGCCACCATGGGTCAGGCTGGCATGCGATGCGTGGGGGAATGAGGGAGGGCTGACGACGTGCTCATGACGGCTTGAGGGTGATCTCAGATAAACGGAACATCTGCAGTCGCAGTCATTGGAGCGGAGAGTGACGTTTGGGTCTAATATGCTACGGTTGGGGGACAAAGTCAAGTTGGCATGTGGGTTGAGGAGGCTTGCTAACTAGAATCGAACAATTCAAATCAAACGCGCTTCACTTCCCAGGGCTCCCAGGGTGCCCGACGGGCATTCAGGATTAATTCAAGGGTTAAAGGCACGACTAAGAACTTGGCTTGTTGACCCTGGTTGATTTGTCCAATTCTACAGCTTTGCAGGTGACAGATTTACTTTACCTCTTGTGGTGTTACTCGTCACCGCTGCCCCAAAACTCCCTGCTCAATTGCTCAAAAAGCTCCAAGGCATTGTCCAGTAATACACCTCTGTACTTCGAAAGTGCGCAAAGCCGACTTGTCCCCAAGCTCCAGGGTCTCATTCGGGCCCTTTCAAGGGTTTGAATGGGGTGGCGCCCTTGATCATCCGCATATCTTTGGCGCGAAGCCTTAAGCCGGGTCGGGCAATGCGGTCAGGGAGTTGGCATGCCCGGCGGATGCTATGGTCAGCAAACCACTCCAACTCCGGCACATCGGACCGTGACTACAACCTGCGGGCGTCTAGCCTGATAGTGAGCACAGCGGTAATCCGTGAGTACCGTTGGTGAGTCTACAGTCTTACTGTAATAGTGGCTGTGAGAAGAAGAACGGTTCGGTTGGCGGGAGTGGTAAGCGCCAGCCTTACTGCGACAGGCACGGCGCATGGGTCACGTTAGTACGCCATGGAAGAAGCATCGAGCGCCACGGCTGATCTGATCTGACACGGGTGACGACGGAAGATGCCAACGTTGTTCGGTGGGATTGCATGGGTGGATGCGTTTGTGGCATGGGTCCATTCGATTCATGGATTGCAAGCTGAGAGCTGAGAGGGTGGTGAGTTTGTGAGCTACCGAAACGGAGCATCGGAGGACGCCGAGATTTTTTGCATTTGGATATTGGATGGGTATATCCTAGGTCAAAGGCTCCAAAACGGTGGGCAAGGGGTTGGACCTGAATTTCCCTTTTTGATGATCCGGGCTCCTGGGGGGCTTCCTGGGCTCTTTGGCTCTTGTGAATGACTACAAACACTTGACCCAACAAATATCTTTTTCACTGTGGAGTAAGTATAGCAGAGCGCTGAGCAACGTCAGGCAGACAACCACCCAGAAATGTAGTCTAAAAACAGGGTCCCAAATCAACAGAACCCCTCAAATTATCAGGGTATATTTTCTATCACAAGAGAAAGTGCGATCGTTATTCAGGTTTGATGATTCAGGGGGGGGTTGAGAAGGGACCTAATGCCCGCCTCTGATGTTATGCCTTTTGGACTTTTGGATATTGGTTCCTTGGGAAGTAAAAGGTAGGACTCCCCAGTTTTTGTTGACTTTTGGTTGAAATCACGTTTCTCATTTGACCTACATGATCATATTCCATCCAATCCATTCACCTCGTGGATCGTAAACCTTGACGGCGGCCGATTCCGCCCAGTCCCCTTTTCCCTATTCGCACCCTCGCACCTTGTGCCTTGAATAAGAATATCCTCTCTTGACGCGCTCTGATCCCCTCTTTGCTTTCCTTGGCCTGTTTGAATCCTTGGCTCTTACAAAGAACAAGGATTTAGATTCTTAAATCCTCTGCTCTCAAGCCTTTTGACTTGATACATGCCGAAAGCCTTGCCTTAGTTTACCTCGTCTTGCTTCAATCGGTCTCACTTTGAACTATGGCACCTAGTCATGCGCGCGTGTGCTTCCTTCCTCCTCCTCTCCTCCCCTACTCCCCTTACTCTCCCCTCTCTCCATCCTCTGCCGCATTGTACCGCCCGCAGCCAGTTTTACCAGATCCCAAAGAGCCAGACCCCACACTCGTGTCTGACAAACCCAACCCGTGCTCCTGCCCTCATCTGCCTCTGCCTCTGCTTCTGCTCTAGTCGATTGTGGGCATACGGCGGTACGGCGACTGGTGACTGGTAACTGGCTGCTGAATTCAACCGCACCCACCCAGCCACCCGCACGACGAACACGACATCCCCACGGTGAGAGCCGCTAAACTTTGGCCGCAGCGCGCTCCGAGATATCCTGTCTCCCCCTCCTCACACTGTTGTCCACAACGTTCTCCATATTCAACGCAACGCGCTCATCACCCTTCCCCATCCCTAACCATCAACCACAGCGAGCTCAATTGCGCCAATCTCTTTCTTGGCAAACTACGGCCGCCGTCGAAAAGCCCCCGCGCCCCAACCCCGTTCCAACGCCGGTTGCAGATTTTTAATCACGTCAACTTGGTGTTGTTTCTTGCCGCCACCCAGCAAAGGTACGTTCCTTCCCTCCCCTGCTCGCCACCGTTTTGTGCATGCTCGTCGCGCCCCAGCGCCGGCGGCATGGAGGGCTGGGCGCCGTGATGGCCCATCCGTGCATCTTATCTTTCCCTAATGTGTCGAGACAACCTGGACGCGGATCTAGGGGCCTAGCCCTGGACAGCGGACCTGAGCCACCTCAACACCTGGCGACATGGTGAACACCACTTGGTCCATGTCGGGGACGCGCCGGACTGCGACGACGACGAGTACCCAGTAATAGGAGGTGGATGGGGCAAGTGTGTCGATGCAGTGGTGCAAGGTGTTTGGATTGGAGCGACGCTCACTGGGTGGCGAGCGAGGCTGGTGGGTATGACCCCCACCCAAACGCGCGTCACCCAACCAACCATCCCCTGTTCCTACAGCCCCCAAAGCCTACTCGGCCCCTTCATCTACGCCTTACTTTTGTCGTCGGGTCGTTTGCTGGCACTCGTTGCTTGTCAAAGCATCCATCCATGTTTTTTTTTTTCTGGTACTCGGCAGTGCATTCATGGTGCGGTATCTCGCACCTCCTTGGTTGATGTTTGTTGGCTTGCCACAGTTGGGAATTGTATGCCCACAATAGGTTGGATTTAACTCTTCTCTCTGTTTGTGTCTCTCGGTCTCTCTCTTTTCTTTCTGCCTTGCACGCGTGCTTGCCCCGATATTGGCTTTGTTTTACCAGCGGCTGACACCTGGGTTATTACACTATTCGTCACCTACACAAACTGCGCGCCACACGAACCTCGTTGCGCCCGTCCGCCCTCCCCCGTTCCCCCCCGTTACCCTTTTGTCGTCACTCTCTTCCCTCTCTCACCCACCCAACCTTCCCTCACCCCTTGGATCCAACTATCATCCTCGTCTCAACAACGTCATCAAAACATTTACCTCACCATCCTCATCCCAATCGTCGTTGTTGTTCTCGACCTCCTCGCCGTTCTTGAACCGGTTGTTCTCTGTCTCACGAATTGTTTGATCCACGTCGACACCGGCAACTTTGTGACCTTGTTCCGATTGATCGGCCGTCCTCGTCCGCCTTGCCCGTAACCCCCCATTGGCGGGTCCATTTTTTTCAACCAACCATCCCCCCCACCTTGGGTTGGCTCCTTCCCTCCCCTCCCCCCTCCCTCACCCCCCTCAACCCACCCCTCCCCTCTCTCCCTCTCTCTCTCTCCCTCAACTAACCCAACCTTCCCTCACTCAACCCCCTCAACCCTTCACCCTTCTCACCTGCATACAACATTTGCTTTGGTAACTTCGGCACGATCCCATCCTATCCATATCATTGCGCCCTTCCTAACCACGCACAAACGTCTCAAACGCACGCCCATCTCCCCCAACAGTCTGATCGCTCCTGGCAGCAACTACCACCTTCCCCCTCATCCCCCTCTTGCCCATAGCCGTCAATGTCCAACTACGGTCAACCCGTTGGAGGACCCCCCCATCTCGGTATGCCTCAATCTGATACCAATCGAGGCTACGAGCAGGACCAGCAGCAGCCGCCATCTACAGTCCCGCCTTCTGATGGAGCAAATGGTGCGCCTGCCCAAGGCCCACCTCCTCCTCCGCCTACAAAGGGCAAGAACGGTGCGACTGGGCCTGCCGAGGGCAAGCCGAAGCCTCATGTCTGTCCCATCTGCCAGCGTGGTTTCACTACTGGCGGGCACTTGCAGCGCCACCAGCGTATTCACACTGGTATTAAGGCGTTCAAGTGCCCGTACCCAGGATGCGAGACGCGTACCAGCCGACAGGACAACTTGCAGCAGCACTACCGGACGCACCTTTCGCCCACGCTGCGGCGTGGCTCTGGCACGGCGGCGCGTCAGGCTGTCGCGGCGGCGATGATGGCCGCAGGCCTCAAGTCGTCTAACAGCCGGCAGCCTCGCAAGTCCAAGGGGTCGAACGCGGGAACGCCCAACTCGTCGGCTAGCTCGTCTGTCACCCATGGCCAATCGCCGTACCAGACTCCTACCCAGGCGTCGGCCCCTTACGGAGGCTACATGCACGACGCGAACCAGTACGGGGGCTACCCGTCTGGCTACCCTCTTCCTCCTCCCGGTGTCATGCCCAGCGCCGCCACGCAGTCGGCGCAGTCGAGCCGCGTGGCGTCGCCGGTCAACGGCCACTCTGCCGCATCGTCGGTAGCCAACACCCACCACCAGCAATTCTACTCCCAGCAGCCATTCGCTCCAGCATACGCGGTGTACCCCGGTGCCAGCCAGTACGCACAGGGCTACCGCTACGCGCCTGGCGCGATGCCGTCTTACGGTGCTCACTCGCAGTACTACTCGCAGGGTGTTGCCCCAGACCACACGCAGCAGCACATGTACCAGGGCATGCAGAACGGCGCTGTCCCTTACTCACGCGAGTCGGGCTACTCGATGATGACCGCTGGCGGCTACGCCGCGCAGCCGCAGATGAGCAATGGCTACCCGCCCCGAACCCAGTCATCGACGCCCGGTGATGATCTTGACCCGCGCTACCGTGGAAATGGCGCAGCTCCCCGTGAGCCTTCTCCTAGCTCTTTGTCCCGCCGTCGCCTAACGCCGTCCCAGGCTAACAACGTTTCCGCGGGAGTCGTTGACCCTTCGAGCGTCTCCTCGGCGTCGGCTTCGGCCAGCATGCCGTCGTACGCATACGCGAACAGCGGCTATGGCTACGGCCACGGCATGCCGTCTCGCGCGTCCGCGCCCGACGAAGTCGCGTCGTCTTCGAGCAAGGGTGAGTTTACTTTTTGGCGCTTGTTGCTAACGCTGCCAAAGGTCAGCATAACTGAACACGACTGCACTCAATTCCATTACTCCTCCATCCAACTCGTACTATTGCCACTCCGTAAATATCTGTCTCACAAGCGTCATACATCTCAGTACCACCACCTCTTCCACTTCCACTTCCACCACCTCCTCCACATCCACCAAACGCGCCCAACACCAACCATTACCACCACCATCATCGCTGTCCGGATGTCAACTCGTTTGTCGACTTCTACGCGTGCAATATGTCTCCCCGTGTTCGTTTTGGGTCTTTTCCATGCCACCGATATAGAGTCCTCTGCATTAAAACTCCACAAACACCCACTTCATTCCTCTTCTTCGTCACTTCCACGCCCCATGAACACTAGTTAGACACGACGGCGAATTTGTCACGCGTGGATTCGATATCTCTTATACCCCAGTGTTTGTGCAACAGTTTGATAAGAACTAGCAATGCATTGTTCCACGGAAGCACGGATTTGATTGTGGGTTTTGTTGATTGTTTGTTTGAAGGCACTATCTAGGTATCTAGCCCTGGATCCTGGTGAGGTGCATGTTATCAACTGCGGATTTGATGATGTCAACTAGGTCTTGCGGGTGTCGATCCCGTCAGGGCATATAAGCAGCTTTACATATTAGATATCTCGAGAGAGAGAGGGGCCAAGGATGTGTTTTGATGCCCTGGAGTGATAAGCATGGTGCGCTAATCATTTACAGGATATCAAGGCGTGGGAATAAGTCGAGGGTTTTAAGGAGGGTAAGTTGATGGCTGGTATATGAAGATGATGGCATGAAGGGCATGAAGGGCATGTAGAGTTGAAGGGACAAGTTTGCAGGGAGAAGGTACGCAATACTTCAACAATCACTTCTTACATTTGTAACAACGTTGATTCCTGAACTTTGTATTTTGTGCTTTGGGACCTAGCCACCGACTGGTGATGGGGTTGAATCATGACTTTTATGTCAGGGGTAGTGGGAGACCAGGACGATGCCGAAGCGCAGGGCTCGACTCGCTAACAAGCATTGCTCAACACTTCTGGTTCTGGTTCTTGTTCAGGAGAGTGTGCAGCGTGGCAGACTTGTGGACCGAGCTGGGTTGACCGTCCATGTTTCCCAGGCAGTGGCGTGTACTGTAGGCTTAGGCTAATCCAAGCTCTCACCATCAAGTGATGACAGAGACGTAGATTTGCTTGCCGAATCTGCGAGGGAGTGGGTTCGAACCATCGTAGACCCCCCCCATCCATCCTTCCATCCTTCCATCTTTGACATCCCTGGTCAACAGTTAACGGGTTACACTATTGCCCTGCAATTCACCCTCGGATCAGGTCGATCAGGTCGATCAGGTCGATCAAAATCGATCCTCTCATCTAGTTTCCAGTTCCTAACTGATCCTAACCATTATGTGCCTGTCCAATTATCCCTGTCTTTCTCATCAACTGCCCCACTCCTTCACCCAAACACTGCCCCACTCTCATCTACAGATCTACAAGTACGTCCCCTCCCCTCCGGCAGCAGACCACGCTCTCTCCCCCGCCTCCTTCTCCGATCGACTCAACATGGCGACATTCATACCCCACCGCGGGGTACGTCTCAGGTCAGCCATGACTTGGCGCGTCCACTCTCCCCCCATGCCCGTGTCCAACGATGTCAGGAGCATGCCTAATGACTCGGGGTCCATTGTGGGCGAGAGGATGCGGGGGATAATGTGAGCGGGGTAGTGGCGGAGATAGGAGAAGCGGTGGGGTGGTGTGAGGGGCCGAAGGGCGCGGAGGAGGGCGAGGCCGGCGCCAGGAGAGGTGGAGGTTGGGTTGGGCGGGATGGGGATAGGTGTATGGTTGGGCTTGGACGGGGCGGTTGGTTCTGATGAAGGTGCTTGCGCAGGTGCTGGTGCGGGAGAGGGAACCTGCGTGGATTCAATTAAAGTACGAGCTGAAGTCGACTTTGTCGAGACTGGCGTCAAGCCCGGTGCGTGGGCGTACGCTGGTCGGGCGTCGCGTTTTCCGCGCAGTGCGGCAAAGCTTGTGACGGGTTGTGTTTCCTCCTTCTCCTTGGCGACCTTTGCCTTATCCTCGGCGATCTCTGCCTCCCTTGCCTTGTTGTCCGCCTCTTCCTTCTCCTTTGCCTCCTTGACCCTCCCAGCCCTCTCAGCCTTGGCCGCCTTGGTCCCCTTGACAATCTCGGCATACACCTCGGCCAGCTCCTCCCTTGCGGCAGGGCTGTCGTCACGCGCAATGACCGTGCTCAGGTCGGCTGCGGCGCCGTCCAGGTCTCCCAGGCCGCGGCGAGCCAGGGCCCGCCGATATCGCGCCTTGATGTGCGTAGGGTCCAGGGCGAGGGCGGCGGTCGCGTCAGCTGCCGCGTCGGCGTATCTGGTATCAACGAGGTGCTCATACTGTCTCCACTCCTTCTCTTTATCCATCACAGCCCAACTACCTCGCAATGCTCTCACTCACTTCTCAAGCTTCAACCACGCCATAGCGCGATTCGCGCGCGGCAGAGCGTCGCTCTCGTCAGCGGCGATGGCGCGGCCATACGCAGCCGCGGCGTCGGCCCATCGTCCCTGCCGGAAGAACGTATTGCCTTCTTCGCGGACACGCTTTGATGCAGCCGGATCAGACATGTGATGAATGGAGTCGAGTTGTCAAGATTCACGTCATGCAAACGTGAAGCAAAGTTCACCAAACGAACCTTACTCAAGCCGGGTTCTGGTGCGGAGACCCCACACTACAAACGACCACCAACCAACTCAAACCATTGACCCACGCAACTTGCAAGATGTGGTAATGCATATGCTTCTGATGCAGTTCTATGCTACTTTGTACTGGCTCCATTGTGGGTAACCCCACTCCGAGTTTCCACTCCGGGTCAAGCTCTGGCTCTACACTCTGGCTCGCCGGCTTGCCTCTCACACCTACGTATGCGCCATGTCCTCCTCGTCGTCGTGCACCCGAGGAGGCGGCGTCGCGGCCAGCGCAGCGGCATACGCCTCTCCCTTGCCAATCCAAACACCCCACTTCTCCCCGTCCAGCTCGACACTCAGCGTTCCCTCGCCGTCCCAAGTTCGGCCTGCCCACTCGAGGCGCACGAGCCCGAGCCCGACACCAGCCGCAGAGTCCGAGAGTGCGAGCAGCTTGCCGGCATTGCGAGCCTTCTTGCTAGCCGCCGACTCTGGGGGCGTGTACATGATGTCCACCTTCTGCGGACCACCCTTGGGGCCCTTGAGGGGGAGAGAGCCCAGCGACTCCAGGGACAGGGGAGAGGTTGCGAGCTCGCCAGGTCCGCTAGCCAGTGGATAGAGGTACACGGGGAGGATGCGCTTGCGCGTCGCACCGGTGTGGTATGTCCGCACGGTGAGCTCCTGGCCGAGGTAGCAGCCCTTGCGCACGTCCACGCCGCCGTGGATGTCCAAGTCGCTCTCGAGCGGGAGAGCTGTTCCCGGGATGATCTCTGCCGAGCCCTCGGGTACACCCAACACCATTCGGCGAAGGTTATACTCGTCCGTGCTCGCGACGTCATGCGATGTCAGGACGGACGGCTTGGCTCCCTTTGGGACGAAGATCTGCCGGCCCATTCCTCCCGGTCCAAAGCCAACACGCAGGTCCCAGCACCCGAGTTCGCCCTCGGCCAGGTCGAGTGGGGCAATCTCCCCCTCCCAGCTCCAGACACGTTCCGCCGCTCCACCGTTCCCGAATCGCCAGGCGCCCGTCGGATCCGGAGAAGCTTCGGAACCCCACGCGCTCCAAACGTCCCACTCGTCCGAGACATCGCGCATCTTGATCTTGGACCTGAGGCGGAACGGCGGGAGGAGCTCCATAAGGCCGGCGGGGTGGTTGGGGCCACTCTCGTGCGAGATCAGATACGTGTTCTTGCGCGTCGGCGAGGGGATACAGAAGACGGTGTGAAGGAGGCGGCCCTGACGTCAGCACAAACAGATGGGAATGGGAAAGGAGACGTAGACCAAGACGTACGCTGGCGTTGAGGAAACCCGAGTATCCACCGCCCAAAGATTCGACGTTCTTGCACATTTGACCGTTGAGGAACTTTTTCACATCAGGCCCCGTCACCTCGAGCACGGAGCGAAGGGGTTGCAGCGCCGCGCGGGGACCAGCGCCCAGTAGAGATCGGACTACAGGCGTACAGCGCATCTTGTGTGAGTGGTGATGTCAAGTGGAGGTTGATTGAAAGTGAGTAACGAGGGCGGCATCAAATGGGTTGGGTCTAAATCCTTAAATCAATGGTCAAATGGCTGACATTCTAGTTGTAATGAGTCATTTGTCGCCTCGGCGACCGATTTTAAATGAGGGGTCATGACGCGGTACTGGGCTAACAGGGACGAGAATCAAATAAACGCGTAACACAAGCCTATTTGTATTGTAAGATTCAAAAGCTAGTATGACTACGTTGACTGTCATGGGTACGTCGGGATTTCGGGGATCCGGAGGTGGGTTTCAAGCTAACAACATAGCAACAAGCTTCGCTTACCTTTTATCTGCCAAGTCATCTTTACATACATTCATCTCCATCTCTTGCTCGCTCTCAATTTCTCAACCTGTAGTCTCACTCATCGTCTCTCCCTCACTCTAGTTTTCTCTCCAACTCGGCGTATCTAGTGTTTCGAGTTGAATTCTACTCCTTACAATACATTGGCACGTGGTAACCCAAGTTTGCGCAGTTGTTACCCCTGGCTAGTCCGGTTACCCTTTGAACTTATCCCTGTGATCTTGCAACAAGCCTCAACCAATCCACCTCCTCGCCTCACCCTCTCCTACACACTCAAACACACTCAACACACTTTACCTCACACCACCATTTCAACGCTCGTTGTCCACCTCGCTGCTCGCCGTCTCCCCACACCCTCCCTCTTGCCGTATCTCAACCGCATTGCGCTCCAATACCTCATCGTCCTCCCCTAACCCCCCGCCCCGATCTGCCCATGGCGGTGCACGCCCCGTCCGCGCCCGTGCCCGTGCCGGCGCCCGCGTCTCCATCCCATTCGACGCGCAGCGACGACCCAAACTCCAACCAAAACGGGGGATGGGTATCCCCCAACACCGCCCGTGAGTATGCCCTCTCTTCCCCCGTACTAGACGCGTCTAATTATCAACAGGCGCGACCTCTCCACCCCGCATCAACCCTCAGTATCTCTTACACCACGGGGGCTCGGAAGACCTCCTTCCCCCACTTCCCCCCCATCTCCAGCGTCTTGCCACTGGTGAGGCCAACAGTGACGACGACGACGATTCGGACACGTCGGACGACGATTCGGACGTAGAGAGCGACGACGAGTTTCAGAGCGCCCGCGCGCGCTCTCGCACTCCTCCAGTCCCGTGCCAGGCTACCTTCTCGTCCCTATCCCCTTCCCCACCACCACAGCCCCAGCGTTCCCCATCACCCAGCGAAAATCAGAACACCTCTCGCAAGATCATGAAGAAGGTCTCGCAGGTGTTCCGCCGCAGTGACGACGCGTCCCGCTCTTCCTCTTCCTCTTCCACTCCCCCCGTTCCCCCCGTCCCGCCACTACCGCGGGAAATCCCTGCAGGCGCAAAGGCTGCTGCGCGCCTCGCACCCAGTGTCAACGCGTCGCCGCAGCGCCGCTCGCCAGTCATGCAGGGCCCTCCGCCAAGTCCCCCGTTAAGCGACGTAGGCGACGACGATGGCCGCGGCACAGACTACGCTCCAAGCGTCGCCGTGACTGAGGCCACTATGGACATTCCTCATCCCGATCTACAGCACGACAGCGCCCAGCAGGAGACGCCCGAGCGCACGGCCGCCCCGTTAATGCCCGTCACTGAGGCCGGAGAGTCCAGGCACGCCCTTGTTGACACGCCGCCCTCTTCGGCGTTCCATCCTAACGGTCGACCGGAAAGCATGGCCTGGGTGGAGGAGGCAAACGGAGACATGAGGGATGTGGCGCAAGCCGCTGCATCGTCGTCGGTTCGCGGGTCCAGTTGGGAGCGTCCTCCTTCTGCTCCTTACCTCGGCTTGGCAAACCAGCGTCGTGTCTCGAGTGGCTCGACGTCCAGCCGTGCCGGATCGCTGTCCATGGTGCGCAGCGGAAGATTGGCGCCCCAGCGTGACGTATCGCCATCGCCTCCCTCTGTGTCCATGCCAGTGCCAGTGCCGACAGGCGCGCCCATGCTGCCCCCGACCATCTTCCCCCCAACATCGTCTCCAGAATTGAGAGCTCAACATCGTGTACTCCCAGCCATCGAAACAAGTGACGAGCACCTCCGCCGCGCGCCTCCCACCGACGCTGTATTCCTTAGTGCGTTGTCCGAGTCGCCCATCTCGTCATCGCCCGGCACACCCCGACCGGGGATGCAGCGCCGCAACACGAACCCGACTACGCCTTCACCGTCACCGCTCTCCGGCCGTCCATTGACACATTCAGTGTCGATATCCGGCCACGGGCCGTCGTCGTCCGTTGGCAACTATGACGAGTTTAACTTAGCCCCAGACATCCTTGCGCAGGCGGACGTCATTCGGCGCGAGAGGTTAGAGCGCAGACAGAAGAAGATGAGCCTGCTCATCACGTCGCCGCCTCCTCTGCCAGCGATCGAGATGCCCGTACCTGTTCCATCCGCCGCCACTCCCGTTGAGACCAAGCCGGCCGCCAAGCGCCGCGAAACGGAGGAGACCAGGGTCCTCGTCGGCAACCTCGTCGGCGAGGGCCACCGCAACTATGTGCTAATGTACAACATGCTCACGGGCATCCGTGTCGCCGTGTCGCGTTGTCAGGCCAAGATCCGCCGGCCCCTCTCCGAAGATGACTACCTCTCCCGCCACAAGTACTCGTTTGACATGCTCGGCAATGAGCTCACGCCCTCGGCCAAGTACGACTTCAAGTTCAAGGACTATGCGCCGTGGGTGTTCCGAGAGCTGCGCGACGACCACTTCCACCTCGACCCGGCCGACTACCTCTTATCCCTGACGGCCAAGTACATCTTGTCCGAGATTGGCTCGCCGGGCAAGTCGGGCTCGTTCTTCTACTACTCGCGCGACTACCGCTTCATCATCAAGACGATCTCGCACCGGGAGCACAACTTCCTGCGGTCCATTCTCAAGGACTACCACGAGCACGTGCGTGCCAACCCGCACACGCTGCTTTCGCGCTTTTACGGTCTGCACCGTGTCAAGATGCCGCGCGGTCGCAAGATCCACTTTGTGATCATGAACAACCTGTTCCCGCCACATCGCGACGTCCACGAGACGTACGACCTCAAGGGTTCTGCGTTTGGCCGCGAATACCCCGAGGCAGAGGCTAAGAACAATCCGCGCGCCGTGCTCAAAGACATCAACTGGGTCAACAGAGGCCGCACGTTCGAGTTTGGGCCCGAGAAGCGTGCACTGTTCACCGAGCAGCTGCGCCGCGACATGGAGTTCCTCAGACGCATCAACGTCATGGACTATTCGCTTCTCGTCGGCATCCACAATATGGAGCGTGGCAATCGAGACAACCTGCGTCTGACCAAGCTGCGGGTGTTCAACCCTGACACGTCCAAATCTGGCGTCGTGAACCGCAAGCCCAGTGCGGTCAAGAGCAACGCCGAGGCCCACAATGTGCGCCGCGCTGTAACGCGGTCCGACCCGAAGAGCATGCTCGACGCCAGCGTGAACATGCGGCTTCCGGAGGAGGGTGCACCCGACCGCCGCCACTTCATCTTCTACCAGGACGAGGGCGGCATGCAGGCGACCGACGAACAGAACATGCCCATGGACATCATCTACTACCTGGGCATCATTGACATCTGCACGCCGTACACCCTGGGCAAGCGCGTCGAGCACGCGTGGAAGAGCGTCACCGAGAACCCCGTCACAATCTCGTGTGTCCAGCCCGATTTTTACGGGCATCGCTTCTACGACTTCCTCCTGAGCGTCATGCGCGGTGGCGACGTCAAGTTACGCCCGCAGGGCCTCGAGCCGCCATCCGCGTGCACAGAGTCGGCCGTCGGGGCGATGAACCCACCCGCGTATGCGCCAGCGTCGTTCGGGCGCGATCCGACTGTCATCGCACAGCGTCACGACAGCGAAGCGTACGAGATTGCCCTCCAGACCTCGCCGACTATTACCACTCGCCGGATTGAATACGATATCCACCAAGACAGCAACGCCACGATTGAGGAGACGGCGCTGTCCGAGAACGAGACGATGCTCCCCAGTCCCATCACATCACCACCAGCGCCGATGGCCGGCTACAGTCTGGCAGTCGAGAAGGCCACTGCTGCCGACGATGAGCGCCACAACTACCGCGACATGAACGGCCACGGGCCGCCCGCCATGGTCGGCCACCTCAAGGCCGAGTAGAAGAGATTCCCACGCACGCGATACCAGCCGTTGTCATTCCATTCCGTTTTCATGCCCGCAAGGGGACTGTAGTTTGTATGGACGCTTGTGCCAGAGTCCTGTGTATGCAACAGGTCGTAGGAGCTAATATAGACATGAGAGTATGACGCGTCTGTTCCTGGTTTGAATCATGCTCAGGCAATCCAAATTTCGAGGCTTGTGCCACTCAAACCACATTTGTTGATCTGCTCAACCTTTATATTCCAGTCTCTCCATCTCATCTTCCCTGTGCCCATCTTCTCTCCCCGCCCTCCTCTTTTCTTTCCCCCATTCCCCCACAATGGCCTCGCCCACCTCCCTCGTGACCGAGCTGCGGCCCGTCACCTCGGCAGTGCTCACTGTCCGCATCATCAAGAACTTTCCCTTCCGCACCACCAAGAACCTTGTCCTCCGCGACGTCGACCTGACGACGACAACAGTCGGCCAGCTGATGGACAGGTGTCGTGATGGTGAGTCGAACGAGCAGGCGCGGAGCATGTTCGCGGGTACTCAGCGCGCCTTCCTCCTGATCCTCCTTCTTCTCCTCCTTCATCCTCTAGATCTCCTCCCCCTCCTTCCCCATCTCCTCTCCGGCCCCCTCCTTTCCCTCCCCCCCCTTCCCCCCGCTCACCCAAGCCATCAAGTCCCAGGTTGGGTTCAAGCACTACCGCACGGTCGCACTGGACACGATCAAGAAGTACACGGTCGCGCACGGACACAAGACGCAGAACCTCATCATCAACCTCGACAACGACGAGTGGATCCTCAACGACCTGGACCAGACGCTGGCGGATGCTGGATGTGGTGAGTGTCGCAGTGGAGATGGGGACACAAGAAGCGCCTGGCAACAGCTGGCAAATTGTCAACAGCTGGCTCGTACTCTGGTGTTCGAGTCGAGTCATCACCGGCCAAGCGTGGGGTTCTCTATGCCTGCCTCTCGAGCCATCCCAGCTCACATGATCGTTATAGCTGACAGGAGAAAACGAGACCGAGCTCTCGTTCTTCAACCGCCAGGCATACGACGAGTTCAAGGCTCATCCCGAGGTAAGTCCAGCTCCTGTCTCGTCCTCGTACCAGCTAATCGAAGACTCGGTGGGACTAGATCAACATGCATTCTGGGTTTTAGTTGTACAGACGTCCTCGCTATATGGCGTTGGCAGCATCACTTGCCAGGTGATAGCTTATCGGGCGGCGGACGACGGATCGGGTATCCGCACGAGCGTACGGTGTATTGGCATGGAGAGCGATACCAGACTGGCTCTTACGCACCTTGGAACAGGACGGGAAGCGCTCATTTGAGTGCAGCGGGTGGTGGTCCAGCTGCTGGTACCAGTTGTCCTGCCCAACTCGACCCCCTCGCCTCACTGGACGGCAGACAAAGGTTACATCTCAATATACACAGACAAGTATCGAGTGCCCGCACTCATGTATAGCTTACTACTTCCGACACTTCTTCGACACTTCTTCGACTCGGACACTGCTTCTGAACCTCTTCTACTCTTCAACACGTGTCATGGACGCCTTCTCCACCGTGCGCGGTACCATTGCTGCACGCGGCGCGCGACCCGCTGGCGTGGCAGGGACTTGCTGCTCATCGATTGACCGGCGGGTAGTGGAGGTGGGGCGCGAGGAGCGCATGCCGACCGCGCCTGCGGGGATGCGTTCCAGGTTAGGAGGGGCGGATAACTTTGGGCGTATGCTTGATGCGCGGGCCGAGGCTGTTGAGGCCCGTGGCGCGAGGGAGGTGCGCGATGCCGAGGCTGTTGAGGCCCGTGGCGCGAGGGAGGTGCGCGATGTCGACTTGGGGAGTGCCGGAGCCAGAGACTGGCGCGAGGACGACTTGGGAAGGGATGGCGCCAAGGACGGGCGCGAGGACGACTTTGGGAGCGTCGATGTTGGCGCGAGGGACGGGCGCGAGCCCGAACGCGGGAGGGTGCGGGACGTCGGTGCCGCGAGCGAGGGCCGGGACGAGCTCTTCGGGATCGTCGATGACGGCGCAAGAGACGCGCGAGACGAGGACTTGGGGATTGTGGCTGTCGGAGCAAGGGACGGACGCGAAGTGGACTTGGGGATGGTCGTGGACGGGGCGATTGACTGGCGCGGAGCAACGGACTGGCGGGGCGCGAGCGACTGGCGAGGTGCAAGAGACTGGCGCGGGCCGAGCGAGCTGCGCGGTGCAGCGGTCACGGTCTTGGGTGGCGGCGCGGACGCAGGTGCGCGAGCCTTAGGCGCGAGGCTGGTGCGCTGTGGCATTGCGCGGTTCGGGATAGGTGGGGGAGGCATGTTGCGCGCGTCGGTAGCACGCTGGGTCGCAGTACGCGTCGTCACGGGGCGGGCCGTCGCGCTGGTGGCCGGGGCGGAGCGGCGCTCGCGCCCCTCAGTAGATGACGACGTCACGCCTAATGCCTGGCGCACACTGCTGGTGCGCGTGAGCCCGCGTGCTGCCGTCACGTTTGTGGCGGTCGTAGTCCCTCCAGCGGTGTCGCGTACCGAGCGCATCGACGACGTGCGCGTCAGCCCGGTACCAGAGTTCAGGCGCCGCGTGCTGTGGCTAGAAGAGAGGCCGCGAGAGGCTGCTGCAGTCGGCGCGGTAGGCTTCAGCTCGGGCACGAGGTCGCGCTCGATGGCGTCCGCCCACCGGTCATCCGACGAGCCAGAACGCACAATGCCGGACGAGCCAGAGCGGACGATTCCTGCACGTTCCTGAGCTCTGCCCCGCATGGAGAGGGGGACGTCGGGGCGGTCGCGGTTCGGCGTGGCTAACGCCGCCAAGCGCTGGCCGCTCGCAGAGGACGGTACCCCGCTCGTCGGGCGCGTGAGCGTGCGCGTGCTGCCGGATCGCTGGATGCCGGACGTGGACCGCTGGCCGTCGTGGGTACGCGCACTGTCTGACCGCTGGATGATTGACGACGGACGAGCGCCCAGCTTGCGTGTGCTGTCAGACCGCTGGATACCAGACGTAGGGCGTTCGCGCGGCAGCGCCCGAATGCTGTCCGACCGAACGATCTCGGACGTAGGCCTTTCGCGTTGAATCGAGCGCACGCTGTCGGTGCGTGACACGCCTGAACGCAGGCTCTCCGGACGCTGTGAGGTCGTGGTACCAGAGGAGCGGTCTGAGCGGAGAGACGACACCCGCTGAACACCAGCTCCTTCAAGCTTGGCTTGTGCAGCGGCGAGAGCCTTCTCGCGGTCACTCTGTTCGTGTCGCGTCACTAGCGGCGGCATCGATGCGGCCTGCCTTGGTGGGAGCAGACTGTCCTCGACATCGGACAGATCGGCGAGCTGCTCCGCGAGTGTGCTCACACCCGGCCCGAGCATGCTTCCCATCATGCTCTCCTCACCTACAGACGGGCCTTTTGGTCGTCCGCTGAGCAGGAGCTGCTTGAGGTCGACGGTTATGTCGGCTGTATCGTCGAACGAGGTGGGCCGGCGGGCGGGAATGCGGTTCGGGGTGTTCATGCGGTTTACTCGTGCTTCCAGCCTATGACTCCTAGTCTCGGCTGGAGGCGACGCGAGGTACTCCTTTTCCTCGAAGAGCTCTTGCGCGCTGGGTCTGTTGCGCGGTGGAGAGAGGCGGAAGCTGCTCGCGTCAAGCAGATCGGGCGCGCGCGAGTCCAGTCGACTCGCCGCTGCCTGGCGGTCGATTCTATCCCAGCGGAGCGAGGCGTCGGGGTTTGGCCCTCCAGGCGCCTTCAGGTCGGGCAAGACGCTACCACCACCCAAGCCGCCGAGTGAGCTGATGCTTCCGATACGAGGGAGGGGCGACGCGCGCGGCGATGGAGCACTGCTTGTGCCACTTGACAGGCTGGGAGGTTGATTGTGTACCGACTCCTGGTCACTGTCCATAATCTCGCGCAACGGGCTCGCCCGACGTGGAGTGTACCGAGACGCCGAGGGGGTGAGGTGCGTCCTCTTTGGCACTGGGGGGGCCAGCATCATCCGACTGTCGCGCCCAGGCGGGTCTGTGCGGAACTCACGCCCGTCACGAGGGGAAGGGGGAGAAGAGGGTTGGGATCGTCGGAGTTTGGGCGACTCGGGAGACCCAGGATCGTCAAAGCTATCGCCTGGACTCGGCGGTAGTGGTGCGCGCAGCGCCATACCAAAGCTACGCCGCCGGTTGTTGTCCATCACTGCCACCTCAAGCTCGTCATATGTGCAGTCGCCAACCGAGCCGAGGAAGCTCTCCTCAGTTCCCAAGTTGACGCCTCCAAGGCGGGAAGCGTTAAGGCCTGGCGAGGAATCACGACGACCGAAGCGGGACGGGCGAGAGAAGGAGACGTTGAAAGGGGAGGACTCGTAGTGCGCGGGTGGGCGGTGCCGGATGGAGCTGGGGCCCGAGAAGGGCGAAGCCGCTGAGGCAGACGCGAGGGCCTGGCCAACGCCGGGGGAGGAAGGGAGGGAGGGGGAGGACGCGGGGGAACGCCGTGGCGATTCGGCATCGCGGTACGGCGAATCACCCATCGCTCGGTCCTGTGTTGCTTCGGCCCGCATGGGGGAGCCACCGTACTCAAAGTACTCGAAGCGCTCGCGGTATGCGCTCTGGGACGAGACAGTGCGGCGAGTCTCGGGACGCGGAGACGACGCGCATGGTGTGCTGGGTACACGGGGTACGGCTGCGATTCTCTCGTTACGGACACTGGGCGGAGGTGTTTGGACTCGATGTAGATCAGCACGAGGGGCTGGTGTCGGTGGCGCTCTGGGGACTGGCGTGCCGATCGCCGTCGCGAAGGACATGTCAAATGTCGTGTCGTCCATGATGGAAGCGACGGATGTCTCTCCTCTGCGTGTATCTCAGTGTTGGTTGAAAGTTGGGTGGGTGGGTGGATGGTGTGGGAATGAGTTGAGGGATGAAGGGATGAATTGGACGTCAACAACACGGAACGCTCTAAACATTGTCGGTCACAGACGGCTGAACGTGGACGGGGAAATCACACGCGCTCTCCACGAAATTGACACGTGACAGTCACGTGGTATAAGATTTCACTTGGTGATAACTTTTAGGAATGGAGGTAAGATGAAGCATAAAAACAAAAATGGAGGATGGATTTAGTGGCAAATCAATCTCAGTAGCGATCCGTGCACTGCCACTCTTCTTCTCAACTCTCTCGGATCGGATCCAACATCAACAGTTCTGACCGCCACGTTCTACTCAATTTCTTCCATGTCCGCGCCTAGCACATCTCTCGCCATATTCGCTTATCCCGTAGCCCGGCCGAAGATCTTGGTACAGTACCTCAGGTGCAACAGCTATGACATAAGCATTACGATTTCCCATGGCCGTAATAAGAAAATAATTTCTATGTGGGCAGAGGACGCGGGTATGCCACCAGCCAAGCCCTAAGGCCCAGACCAAAGCTGCCTTAAGCGCTCCACATGAGCCACCCAAGCCATCGTACCGCCATAGACCGCCACAATAGAGCCCTTGGCATTGAGATGATCTAGTCAAATGTTCATGGGGCGCTAATGTTCACTTCATCACAATCACAATCACTCGCGCTTGATGATGGTCGCTGACAACCCGTTCGAGCCTACGCCCGAGCCGTTTACGCCATCATCTGAGCTGCGCGAGTCGCTCCCACACTCTGAGCCCGCCTCCGAACCCGGTTCAGCGCCCCATCCACCAGCAGGAGGGTCCGGGATGGAGAGGACGCCACGACGCGTCCAGTGGAACACGGACCATGTCATTGATGTGGCGGAGCAGGACGACGACGCACTTCTCGACAACGCACCGGATCTTGCCCGCGTGAATCGCGCTCTCGAGGATTTGAAGGACGACGACTACGACTACCGATTCGACCCAGACCCTGGAGATGTTGAGGAGAAGGAACTGGAGTCGCCAGAGGATGAGACGGAAGCCAAGGAGGACGAGACGATCCACAAACTCCTCAAGCCCGAGGGCGCTGACCATGTGCGATGGCACGTCCAGCTCGGTGAGACGGACGGGTTACCGACGTACCGTCCCGAGGAGAATGCCGCGGCGCTGGTGGACGAGCACACGGGCAAAGGTCGGTGGTCGAGCATCCGGCGGCGTGTGCGTAGCGGATCTCTCGCCCGCAAGGGACGCAACGAACAGACGGGGGCGACCGTTCCAGAGCTCCCGGCCATCAGCAAGGCCGAGACCGGTGCGGCCCGCACGTCGGCCAATCCGCCTCTCTCCGCGCCCAAGCACCAGGCCGGCATGCCCCACCTCCCAGGCGGCACGTCGGTCCTGTCTTCTCTCCTGGCATTATACAACTCGTACAATCACCTGGACAGCGGGCCGGGCTCTGCAGCCTCGACGCCAGGGAGCTCCCGCCCTCCAAGTCCCGAGTACGATTCGCCGGAGCGCGGACGTCAGAAGAAGCGGCGCTCTAAGAGCCCGTGGCGCCGCTCATCAAGCGAGACCCCGTCACCAAGGCCGACTTCGGACGAGATGAGGCGCAACAAGATCCCGGAGGAGATGAAACGTAACAAGAGCGCGCAGTCGCTCTTGCGTGTGGTACACGACCTGCGCGACGACCGACCACGTCAGGCACGCTCTGGTGCTGGTGTGTTCGGCGCACTGGTCGCCAACACGGCGTCTATGGCGGCACCGGCTGCTCCGTCTAGCTCGACGCTGGTGGCCTCGGCATCCAAGCCGGGATACCACCTGAATCGATACAAGTTAAAGGACAGCTCGTTAGCGTCGGGAACTGCGAGCTTTTCTCCCTCTCGGCCCTCCAGTGCTATGGGCGCACCCGAGTCTCCGCGGACCAGTGTATTCGGAACAGACACTGAGAGAGCGTACTCGACCGACAACCTCGTTGAGATGCGGAAGCGTCGCTCGCGACCACCTCTCCTACCCACGCGAAGCAAGGAGAAGGTGCTAACCGCTGAGCAGATTGAGGACGATCGGCGGCGTAAGGAGTGGGAGTCGGAGAAGAAGCGCCGCAAAAAGGCCAAGGAGGCACGCAAAAAGCAAGAGGTGTACATTATCCAACACGTCGCGGCTATTTTGAGCCGGCAGCAATTCATCATGAAGCTCGCTCGCGCGCTCATGATGTTCGGAAGCCCGACGCACCGCATCGAGACGCAGATCCAGGCGACAGCGCGTGTGCTCGACATCAACGCACAGGTGGTGTACTTGCCGAACATTATGCTCATTTCGTTCGCGGACGAGTCGACGCACACGAGCGAGACCAAGTTCCTAAAGC
Organism: Cutaneotrichosporon sp. HIS471; assembly: GCA_030864385.1. Lineage (NCBI taxonomy): Eukaryota > Fungi > Basidiomycota > Tremellomycetes > Trichosporonales > Trichosporonaceae > Cutaneotrichosporon > Cutaneotrichosporon sp. HIS471. The sequence continues at coordinate 1,544,804 of AP028240.1, read as the reverse complement.
AGGCCGGCGGGTCGGATCTCGGCAAACTCCTAATGACGCACAAGCTGTACTGGGAAGTGGTGCACGACAAGATGAGCGTCGAGGACGCTGGCCGCGAACTTGACCGCCTCATGACCGATCCGCCGTGCTACAACGCATGGCAGATGATCGTGATCGCGGGTTTCTGCTCTGGTATCATTGTGATCACGTCATACTTTGGCTCGTTTGTGGACGCGCTCATGGCCGCGCCTCTTGGTATGCTGCTGCAGGGAGTACAGCTCATCGCGCTCAAGAACGACCTTTTCTCTGGCGTCTTTGAAATCGTCATCGCTACCGTCATCTCGTTCCTCGCGGCCGTGCTAGCGAGCACTGGCAAGTTTTGTTACACTGCCCTAGTGTCTGGTGGCATCGTCCTCATTCTACCCGGCTTCATCGTTCTTTCTGGCGCCCTCGAGCTCGCGTCCCGCAACATCACGGCCGGCGCGGTCAGAATGGGATACTCGGTCATCTACTCTCTCTTCCTTGGTTTCGGCATCTCGATTGGCTCCGAGGTGTACGTCAAGATCCGGGGCGAGCACGTCCGGAACGCCACAAACAACACGTGCACCGCGACGAGATACGACGGCGCACCATGGTATCTCTCCAAGCCATCGTCGTACTGGTACTTCCTCACGGTCCCAGCCTTCTCCTTCTTCCTCTCCCTCAACCTCCAGCAGCCTTTACGCGGGCGCACCGCCCGCCGCGAACTGCCCATCATGGTCCTCTTTGCCTGTGCAGGCTGGGTGACAAACTACTTTGCCGGCCGTGCGTTCCCGGGCCGCTCGGACATTGTGAGCGCCATTGGCTCGTTTTGCGTCGGCATCCTCGGCAACCTCTACGGCCGTTTCTCAAAGGGCGCCAGCTTCCCCGTCATGGTGACGGGCATCCTCATGCAGCTCCCCTCGGGTCTCAAGGAGGGTGGGCTGTTCAACTTTGCCAACGACACGGCTGGCGGGAGCGTCGCGCAGTGGGCCACGGGCTTCCGCGTCGCGGGACAGCTCGTCAGTGTCGCTATTGGTCTTACTGTCGGCCTGTTCGTTGCGGCCGTGCTCACACACCCGCTCGGTGGATCGAGACGGCGCGGCGCGGGCATCTTTTCGTTCTAGGATATTGCTTTCTCTTGCCTGATTGGACACTCAATGTTGTATGCATTATGGCTTGTCTTGTATGGAGGTGATGTGAGGAAGTGGATGGCGTCAGGAGGCGTTGACAGATCTCAGTCAGAGTGGTAAGCTGAGGGAACACTCCACCAGGCCTTAGTGGTGCATCACGTGACAGATCCACCTCCACCACCCAGCACTGACACCGTCAATGATGGCGAGCAGACCGCCAGTGATGGTGAGCGCGCGCATCCCTCCATCCGTCAACTTCCATCTCGCGACAGGAAGGGAGCAGAGAGCGGTCATATAGTCGTGCATTCCGGAATTTAGGTTCAGGAGCACTACGTCCATGCTCAACCATGATTGGAGCGGATGATCTGCTGAACCATGCACCAATCCCCTCTCATCTCCGCAAATCCGCACTTTCCTGAACTTTGTAACGTGCGCTTTGCATATTCCCCGCGCGACATAAATTCAAAGTGTTGATGGCGTCGCGTCGTCCATCTTGTCTTTTCAACACAGGCAATGTAGGCGGAGGGGTAAGTGGTGGTGACTGTGAAGGGGTCAAATAGGAGTGGAAATGCTTACTATCACCCAAGGGCTGACCGCCTTGTGGTACAGCAGTTACGATGCCTTGGCTCGTGACTGTTGGGGTTCCCCACCATTATAGGTCTCCGGTTCGAATCCGTGCCAAGTAATGTTGGTATTGATAAGATGTCGTTTACCGGCGTTAGGGTATATCATAATTCCATACGTGGTACACTTGAATTTCCAGAGGGTCGGGCGGTTGGCCCCAGAGAAGCACAACATCCCGCTAAAAAGACGGCTCGTCGGAGAGTCGCAAACCTTTTTGCTTTTTGCTCTTTTTGCTTTTTGCTCTTTTTGCTTTTTGCTCTTTTGCTTTTTGCTCCTAATAGCGGGATCTCACAAATGCATCTATGATCTACTAAGCGTTGAACGCAGCCCATCTGATGTCAGCTTGAAAGAGAAAACAAGTCACGCCTCGCTCAGTGTGCCAAACACGCCGTTGGCCATCATGCGCTGCTCGACGGTCGCGCCAGCCAGCTTGTCCGGGTGCAGCCGCGCAATGACCTTCATGTACTTGATCTTGACCTGCTTGTCGGTTACCAGCTCGTGCATTCCGACCTTGAGCACGACCTCGGGCCAGAGCACGAGGTCGAGTGACGCAAGAAGCGCGCGGATGTTAGTCTCCTTGCCTGTGCGCCATGTAGAGAGTTTGGCATCAATGCCGTCTTTGAGAGCTGCGCGTTGCTCATCCTCGGCCTCGGCAGCGGCGGCGGCGGCGCGAAGTTCCGACACGGCCGCCGACTTGCCAACGTCGACGGGCCGGACAGGCCGAGGGGTAGCACGCGGGGTAGCCTTCGGCGTGGCCTTCACAGCCGGCGCTGGGCCGGAGAGCATGCCCTTGGAGCGGCGGACGCCGTCGCTCGCTTGTGCCTTGAGCGCTGCACCGCCCAACGCGGCATCGTACCCCAGCACGCGCTCCCAGTCGTCCAGCGCGAGCTTCCACTTCTCCCCCATCTCGTGCGCCTGCGCCCGCTTTGCAGTCGCCTTGACGAGTGCGTCGCCGAGCTTGACTCCCTCGGCATCGGGTGTGGCGGGAAGAGCGGCCTCCTTCGCAGGGTGATACCCTGCACCAATCAGCTGGATCACCGTTCCGCAGTCGGCCGCCGCGCGCGCCGGCTCGCCGAGCTTGAGCCACGTCGCGGCGCGGTTGTTGTGCAGCGGTACCAGATGCAGATGACCAGCTGGCAGAGCCACGATCGCGCGCGAGTACGCAACCTCGGCCTCGGTGAAGCGACCGAGCTTGAAGTGCTCGTTGCCAACATTCTTGTGTTGAGCTGCCGTCGACAGGGCGTTAGCAGGCGCCGAGACGAGCGTGCGTTCCTTCAGCGGCGAGGGCGGGCGAGCAGGCGTCGTGGCCCGCGGCGTAGCCCGCGGCGCAGCCTGTGGCGCAGGTGACGCGCGACTCTTCGGATGCCGGTGCGGCGAGACGTATTTCTTCGGCTCGCCGCCCAGGAGGTTGGAGATGCGTTGGACGTTGCTGGGCGGGAGCGGACCATCCGTACGTGGCTGCTGCGGTTCAGGCCTCGCCTCCGGACGCCTGGCTTGCTGCAGCTGGACCTTGGGCCGGGGCGCCTCGCCCTCGTCATCCGAGTCCTTGAACCCGAGCGACGTGTCACCGAACTCGTGGCTCGGCGGCAGCCCACCCCGCTCAGACTCCTCCGCCTCGACCATCCAACGGGGCCGCCCATCTGTCGGCGGCTTGGGCCCGTCGTTGTGGTGGGCGTCGTACGCCTTTCTCTGGTCCTCGTATGCCTTCATCGCCCTCTCCTTGCCCTGGTTCCAGAACGACAAGCCCTTGCTGAGCATGGTGGCACCGAACTCGTGCGCCTGCGCCACAACCTGCTCAGCCTGTTTAGTCAGGTCGTCCGTGTTCATCCCGCTCGGCCCGCCATATTCCTCAGCACGTGGGCGCACTGCCTCACGCTGGGGCCCAGCCCGCCGCGCTGCGTGCCGTGCGCGTCTGGCTGCCTCTCGATCCCGCTCGTCGTCTTCGTACCGCCGCGCGGCTGCACGTTCGCGGTCCCACTCATCCTCCTCGTCTCTGGTGTCGCGTGCAGGTGTCCCACCCCGGCTCGCGAGCAGGCTCTCAAGCGCAGCCTGCACGTCTTCGCCCGTCGCGGTGGCCGCGAGTGCCGCGCGCGCCTTGTCGGGAGGAAAGCCCATCTCGACGATCTGGCCGATGACGTGCGGAGGAGGCGAGCTTGCGCGTGCGCCGGACGGCCGCGAGGCAGGGCGCGATACCGGCCGGGAAGAGGGTCGTGAGTTCGGTTGGGGCTCAGCACGCGGCTAGTGTCAGGGCTGTGAGAACAAGGGAGTGCGCGATCTGCGGGGAGAATACTCACGCTGGGCTTCCTCGCAGGCCGCCCGAGCTCGCCGAGCAGGTCGTCGTCGTCGCCTCCATAGTCTACTGCAGGCGCACTCTTGGCGGGGATGCTGGAGGAGAGTGCGTCAAAGTCCCACGGGTCAGCCGGGCCAGAGGACGGGGTGGGCTTGGAACTTGGGCCCCGGAGTGCGTCGTTGTCGTTCCACGAGATCTCGTCCTTTTGAGGGGCTTTTGCGGGAGCCGGCTTCGAGCCGTTGAGGAAGTCGCCATCGTCCCAGCCTCCCTTCGCTGGAGGGGACGGCGACTTCTTCTGTTTGTCTGGCTGGCCAAGGGCGCTCTCCACGTCCCAGAAGGTACCAGCACTCTTCTTCGCACTGGTGGCGGAGGTTGGTCTGGTAGACGCGGCACGCGAGCCGGTCGTGGATGAAGGATGGAGCGCTGGTGCCAGGCTGATGGGCTTCGCAGGTTGAGGCGCCACCAGCGGCTTCTCGGGCGCATAGGACGATGTGGAGGAGCCACCGAGCTGGTCCCAGAACGCACCGTCTCCCCAGCGGTTGCGCTCCTCTTCGGCCGCCTTGGCCTTCTGCGCGGCCAGCTGCGCCTGTCGTTCCGCCATGCTCAAGCTCTTTCCTCCTGAGGCGGTGGAAGCACCGAGTAGCCCGGAGAAAGCATCGCTGGCTGGAGGCGGGCGTGGAGATGCTGTGGTCCGCAGGCCTGGTGTGGCCCGCATACCCGCAAGGTTCGCTGACGAGCCAGCGTTGGACGGGGGCTTGGACGCGGCTGGTGTGGACGCGCCCGAATAGTAGTTCCCTTGTGGCCGGGATAGCATGTCGAACGCCGAGCCACCCATGCCCTTTGCGGCGGGATTGGGCTGCTCGGACCACGATAGGTCGAGGAGGTCGTCCATGGGTGTATGTGTGATTGACAGTTAGGATCGCGTGGATGGGATGATGGATGTGGTGGGTGGAGGTGGGATCTATGTGGAGGAGGCCAAATACATCCGCCCTGTCTGTGCGTCACTGCGATCATGCCATGCTTATGCGACTACGGACTCTACAACGACCTCTAGGCTGCTCTACTCCTCGAAGAAGATGACTCTGTCGTTAGCTGCGTACGTAATGTAATACCTCACGTTACGGTCATGTCGTCGCGGAAGTAGCGCGCGACCTTGCCGTTCAAGGAGAGGAGCTCGCCGCGGAGCTTTCGGTCACCACCGCCCAGCGCGTTGCGGATGAGGTGGGTGGCCGCGTTTGCGTCGCCCTCGAACACCCACTGGCCCTGGCCGCGCTTCCCAGATCCAGGCAGGTCCTGGACAGGGAAGGGTCGCGGCTCGGTCGTCTTGAAAGGGATCTCCTGCACGAGCTTGGCCTTGTTCACGTCCGCACGCTTCTTCTCAGCCAAGTACGCAGCGGTGAGCAGCGTCGCCTCCTCGGACGTGATCCGGTCCCACACTATTGTCAGCTCAGCACAGCAACGGTCAAGCAAGAACTTACAGCCATCAGTCGCAAGCACGATAAACCGCAGCTTCTCGCCGTTTGCTCCCTTGAGCCGACGGTACTCGACCACGGGCCGGGCAGTCACATAGGGCGGCGTAAAGTTCCACGGGCGGATACTCCGAGGCTTCTCACCCGCATCCTTGATAAGCGCGTTCACTGCCTCGCCCTGCACTGTCGTCCACTTGTAGACTGCGTCGCCGAACGCGCGCGTCGGTTGCAGACCACCCTGCACACGCCCGTTGCGGATCACCGTGTCGCCCTCGTATGGAGGGTGCTCGGCGCGCATCCTGTTGTCAGCATGCTCAGGTTAGTTCAAGAGGACACTCACCTGGCCACCTCCTTCGGGTTGTCGCCCATCTGGTCCTCGCTCAACGTGTCGGAGCGCCACCCGTCAGGTCCCTGCCAGCCGGCCACGGCACGGCAGTCACCCGTAACCGCGACATAGACGCTGTCATTCTCAGCGTCGACAAGCGCCGTACCAACGACCGCACCAGCCGCCGCGGGCGCAGCGAGGGCTGCAAACTTCTCACGAGCCTCGTCGGACTGGTCGGTGAGCATATCAGGGAGAGCGCGGATCGGCCCAGCTGAGATGTGGTCGTCGAGCTTGACAAAGCTGCCGTCAGTCAAATGCGAAAGCCCGAAGCCGAATAGGCACTCACGAAGCTTCAAGGCTCTTGGAGATGTTGATCGGGCTCCAGGTCTTGGCCCAGGTAAGGATGTCGTAGATTTGGCCGTACCACGAGCGGCCTGGCACAATGCCAGCCTGCAGGCCGGCGAGACCCAGTGAGAGCGTGGGGTGCAGGGTGCGGGAGAGAAGCTGTGACGTCGCATCGCCGGCGTGCCCATCAATGACGGAGAAGAAGGCGAGATCGCGCTGCCCCGTCTCCCCTTCCTTGCCTCGGGGAACAATGTCCGCCGCGCTCCGATCCTCGCTCGGCTCGTTGGAAGCGATGAAGTTCGTGTCCCACCGCGCAACGGGGTTGCCAAGGCGAGTGGGAACCTCGCTGGCCTCATGCTCATGCAGCATCTCCTCAATCTCGGTGTTGGTCTTGCGATCGAACGTCAGAGTCTGGCGGTTGACTTTCCGGCCCACGACCACTGTGAACTCGTCCCGGCGCGCAGTGGAGGGGTAGACGCCCATCCGGCTCGTCTCCCAGTACCACAGACCAGCAGCAGTAGCGATAAGGACAGCAGCGATCATCCCATTGCGGCGAGTCGTGTCCTCCGTCACCACCTTCTTGACCTTGGGGCCTTCGAACGAAGAGTAGGAAGCGGTGCGGCCCTGAGCGGCCATCAGAGTGGGCCGGGGCGCAGCACGCAGTGTTGAGCGCGACGCGAGACTGACGCGGGATATCGCGAGCGGCGCGCGAGGAATGAGCATGATTTGTGAGACGTGGAGGATGAATGGAATATCAAAACAAGTCAAAGAGGATAAGGTGGGATGGAATATTGGGACGCGCCATGCGTCACAGTCCACGCGCCCCAACTTACTTCCCCAAAAACCACAAGTTCGTCAACAACCCTCGGTTGGCACTGCGTCACCCTCCACCCTCCTCGCTCCCATCCGTCTTTTGCCATCGCGACTCCGTCGCTCCCCCCGGCATGCTCGCCGGCGCCCTCTCCTACTTCGGAGGCCTCGCCACCTTTGGGCAGGTCCTCTTCGCCCTCCCCATGGCCCTCGACCTCCTCGGTACGTTCCCTCTCCTCTCTCCAACTGACATTAGGGCCGCCCTCGTTCCTCCTCCTCTCCCTCCTCTTCACCCTCCACCACTTCGGTTATAGCACTCTCCGACTGCTGCTCAAGAACACACTCTTCGCGCCACTCATCACCGTGTTATCCTTCTTCTCGCCCCTCATCAGCGGCCTCTGCGTTCTCCTCACATTCTACTACTACATCACGCCGCCAGAGAACTCGCGCTTCGGGCACGTCCTCGTCAACGTCCTCCCGTACCTGTACGCGAGCGTACTGCGCTGGGTATCGCCTCTCTTCACTCTCATTGAAGGAATCTCGACGCTTCTCGTCATCCAGATCACGGGCCGGATCGGCAAGGGCTGGACTGCCGATGACGACAAGGAGGAGGGTTTCGAGTGGCGCGGACTCGTGGGGCTCGTTTTCTCTTCGCTCGTCTACTCAAGCGCTTTGTGGCTCATCGTGTACGCGTTCCCAGACATGCCCTTCCCAGCATTCCTCCTCGGCGTTGCGCTTGCGGCTACAGTCTTCCTGAGCGTCACCGGCTTCACCCTGCGGCGAACAAACGTCATCGAGACGGCGTTCGTCCTCCTCTATGTTGCGTATTCGGCGTGGTTGTCCGGCGTGGAGAGAGCCATGGAGTGAGTGTGCGAGGCGACCCGTGGTGATCGTGCGGCGATCTCGGGCGTGGCGATTGATCACCACCGAAGCCGCCGTCCGGTCGGGCGTCTCTGCGAGCCGCAGTGGTGTCCATGAAGCTGACACCAGACCCCGCCAGTTCGGTACCGGATGGCTCTCGCACGACTGGGCAGTCCCGAAGAGCGTGTCCGCGCCTAGCGTCAACGCGCTGGCGCACTACGCTGTCGGCTCGGCGATCGACAGCGTGTGGGCTGTCGCAGGCGCGCTGCCACCGCACGTCCTCCTGTCTCTCATCTACCGCGTCGTTGTGCTGCACTTCGCCGCTCGCATCGTGCCGATGATCCGCCGAGGTTGGGAGGACGGGAGCGACACCGCCGGACCCAACTTCTGGGACGGCCGGAGTCTTGGCGAGGAACCAACTGTGAGCCGTCTCGCGATAAAGCTGACGCAGAACATGCGCATCACGACGATCGTGTTGTCGTACCGCCGTGCGATCCTCATCGCCGTGTACACCCACCTCCTCCGTAAGTCTTTCTCACATGACAAGCTGACCCAGTCCTCGACGCCGGGTCACAAACGTGGTGGCGGTGGGTCAACATCGCGCTGTTCCTGTCTGTATGGAGCCTCGAGTTGCTGCTCGACCCCGACGACGACGCGGAGAGCGTTAAGCCCTGGAAGACCGACTAGCACAAGCATATCTACACTACAAGTACATGCATTCTAGCATTCTATCTCTGGGTGAGCGGTGGTACTAATGATATGGTGAGGGTGATGGTCAGCAAGAACATGGGTCTTGCCTCTACACCTCGATGGATTGCGCTTCCGCACGCTCGAGGCTCTGACTCCGCCGCCGTTCTTCCTGTTCCACCCCCCGCTTCCACCTCTTGTGGTTCTGACGCATCGAGTTCTTCTCCTTTTTCCTCTTGTTGCGGGCCGCAAACTTGGCCTCGTGGAACTCGCAGCCCATGCCAACAAGTCCGCCACGGAGCGCGGACTCGAGCGCCTCGCTGGCGGATAATGGCCCCTCCTCGGCTGCGCGGATCGCGCGGCAGTGCAGAACGCACGCACCGGTCGGGCAGCGTGCCGCCGCCGAGCCACCGCACGGCTGGCCGATGCACGGTTGTGCGGGAGGCGCGACGTTTACTGGCGACGGCGCGCGGGTCGGGACGGCACTTGTCGCTGCACTACCGGCATATGCTGGGTCAGTCGGCACCTTGGCCGACTCGGGCACCTTGCGGACGTACGGCTGTGCGACCCACTTGGGCAGCTCGCGGTAGCCGCCCTCTCCGATCGGGGTGGCGGGGCAGCCGACCTTGGAGCCGTCTTCACCCATACGCGCCTCGATCTTGTCGAGCGCCTTGCGGTACTCGTCGACCTTACCGTCCAGCAACCCCGTGCGAGAGAGGAGATCGCGCAGGTCATCGTGCTGGTCGAGGATGGGGCGGAGGACGCGGAACATGTGGCTCTTCATTGCGTTACCGCTGGTGGGCGTCTTGAGCTTCTCGTTGATGTCAAGGTACCGTCTCGCCAGCAGCAGCATGTTCGGGTACGCCGCCTCGTGATCTGGAGGCATGAACAGCGCGGGGTTGGACAGGTTGCCCTCGGCGCTCATGACGCCATCGACGCCCGTGTACTCCAGACAGCGAGTCGCGTCATCGCCGTACAGGATGTTCCCATTGGCGAAGACAGGGACCTTGACAGCGGCCTTTACGGCTTTGATCTGGTCCCAGTCTGCGAGGCCGGTCGCCTGGCCCTTCATCTCGCGCGTGCGCCCATGGCAGGTGAGGATCTGCGCACCAGCCGCCTCGATCATCTTGGCATACGCGACTGTCTTCTCGACATCAGGGAAGATGCGGAACTTGGCGGTAACCGGGACCTTGAGGTTCTCGTGCAGCGTCGAAATGAGGCGCGAGACGAGATCCCACTCGTCCTGGAGGAACGAGCCGTAGTGCCCCTTGCGCGCGATGCCCTGCGGGCAGCCGAAGTTGATATCGACAGCGTCGCAACGGTCCTGCACCTTCTGTGCTGCAGCGAGAAGGGCGTCTGGGTCGTTGGCGCAGAACTGTATTAGCTACGCCATCCAAATGAAAGCTTACCTGCACGAAGAGGGGCCTGTCCCCGCCCTCAATACCTGCGAGATCTTCTCCGCTGCCTTCCTCGCCGTGCTGGATGTTAAACACTGGGTCCTTGATGCCCTTCGTCTTGAGGAACACTTTGGCATGTACCATCGGCGTGTAACTCAGGTGCACGCCGCCGACGTAGCGCTTGAGCTCCTTGCCCTGGGGTGTGGTCACTGTCTCGATGGGGCCAGCGACGTCGGGCGGCAGCGGTGCCTTGGACAGGAGCCTCCACGGCAGCTCGCTCTGCTCGACCATCGGAGCGAGAATGTTCTTCGGGCTCCCGATGGAGCGGTAGAAGTCGTACCCTCCCAGCTTCTCGTGCTTGGGCGTTGGCGGCGACGCCAAAGGATATACGCGGGCAGCTGCCGGAGTCGTTTGAGTCGCCTTGGCCATCGCGGGGACGGGACTGGATGTGATGCGGAGCGCTCGGAGTACCGAGCGCAAGAGTGACAGCTTGGACGAGGGGGCGAGGCGCCGACGTCTGTGAGAGTGGGGAAAGGTGTAAGCAGAGTGAAGGGCGAATATTGCAAACAAACAAATGGTGGCGACTAACGCCCAACATTTTCAAGATAAGTGAAGTGCCTTATGTAACGTTCTACCGATTAGCTTCACTTCTAATGTTTCAATTGTCGGGCTAATCAGCCTTCTTAGGCATTAGAACCCGGCGTTGATGAGATCCCTCCACCCCCACGCATCACCATTCACGTTCCAACTTGCACATCGCCTCTCCCAATCTCCCGCTCAACACATCTCACCTTCTCTTCACTTACAGGGCAGGATCAGGGCAGGACAGCTGCTGAGCTTGCTGAACCCCTGTGCCGCTCCTCCTCATCCCTCTGCCACTTCACCACTTCCTTAAACCTCCACCATGGTCGCCCCGTTAACCGTGCTGGCGCCGACGGAGCCGGCATACCTCGCCGCGCTGGCGAGGCAACTAAAGGACGCACGTCCTGACCAAACCTATGAGGTATGTCACACCACTTGGTTGAGCTGACTGTAGAAACTCGAGATGGTGGGCAAAGGCGCTTACGGCGCCGTATACCAGGGTCGGCACAAGGAGAGCGGTCACGTTGTCGCGCTCAAGATCATCAACCTCGACACGGAGGACGACGACGTCAGCGACATCCAGAAAGAGGTGTCGCTGCTTCAGCAGCTCATGGACAGCTTTGCGGCGGGCTCGGCCGGGGCGGGCGCGATGCCGAACGTCATCAAGTATTACGGGAGCATGATGGAGGGGCCGAAAGTGTGGATCATCATGGAATACGCCGAGGGAGGAAGTATTAGAACATTGGTGAGCTGAGAACCTGAATACAAGCTCACAGTAGTCGAGAGCCCAGCCGCTCAAGGAGCTGCATATCGCGCTGATCATGCGCGAGGTGCTTGTCGCGCTCACGTTCTTACACAAGAACGGCATCATCCACCGCGACATCAAGGGTGAGCTTGGGAGTGAAGTAGGCTGACAGCAGCGGCTAACATCCTCATGACGGCGCAGCCCCCCCGTATTCTGCTCTGCGACTTTGGCGTCGCCGCGCTCCTAGCTTCAAACACTTCCAAGCGCTCGACGTTCGTCGGCACGCCGTACTGGATGGCGCCCGAGGTTGTCACGCAAGGGCGGCTCTACGACGTCAAGGCAGACATCTGGTCGCTGGGCATTACCCTGCTCGAGATGGCACATGGAGAGCCACCGATGCATGGTCAGCCTGCCACACATGCCGTCAAGATCCTAGGCGACAAGAAGCTGCGCGCACCCCGTCTCGAAGGCGGGACGTGGAGCAAGGAGATGCGCGACTTTGTCGTTGCGTGCCTCAACGAGGAGCCAGCAGACCGACTTAGCGCCGAGGATCTGAGCAAGACCAAGTGGATCCGGCAGCAGGCCAAGACGCCGCTAACAACGCTGAACGAGCTCATGGTCCGCTTCCAGGCGTGGAAGGAGGGCGGGGGCCAACGTATGTCCCTCGCGCCTGGAGTCGGGGCGCAGATCGACGATGACGCGGCCAGCGTCGATGGCGATGACTGGAGCTTCACAGTCCGCTCGAGAATGAGCATGTTCGAGGTGCCGGACGAGCCAAGCAAGATGCCTCCGCCCGAGAGCCTGCGCCGGCTGTTCCAGGACGATGGAACGGCTGATCCGTTCCGGAGCTTTGCGCCGGTGACGCTGGGGCCCCCGTTGGCATTGTCAGAGGAACCGGAAGAACTGGAAGGCTCGGACGCCGGCGGGACAGTGCGGCAAAGCCGCAAGCCGCGGCACCTGTTTATCGTCACGAACCCGTCCAACCCCACGGCGGACGGAGAAAGCGCGCAGTCGACTCCACTCGCGCGGCCGAAGCCGAGTGTGGACACGTTCGCGTCTGCGCCCACAATGCGGACGGGCCCGACACCAGAGCCGTCCTCAGCTGCAGCCCGCCGGCGACCCTCAGGCTCTGACGCCGCATTGAGAGGCTTCCAGTTCCCACTCATGGCGGGAGCCAAGGCCCCTCCTCCACAGTTCCCCAAAGCGCAAGCACAGTTCCCCAAACCTACCGCCGACGAGCTGAGTCCTCTCGACCAGCCTGCGCCGCCGTTCGCGCGCCCGGCGATGATGCGCCAAGCCTCCGCGACAGTTATGGAGGGCCGCGCGGCCAAGGAGACGCACGCACAGGCCCAAGCGCAGCTAGCGGCAGAGGTGCCCGCGTCGCCGACCAAGATCCCGGGCCTGGGGGTACCCGGCAAAGGGGCAGCGATGATGCGCTCGCGCTCCGGCTCGCGCGTCGACGACAGCCAAGTCGGCCTACGCGACCTGCTCAAGCTCTCCCCCGCGGTGCCAGAGAGCGCGGACCTACTCCCTCCGTCACCCAGCACGCTGACGGCGCTGAAGCCGTTCGTCGCTTTGCCGAGTCCACTAGGGCTAGGCGAACAAGCGCCAGGGACTTTCGTGGCTGGTGCTGCCTTCAACCCGAGCAACGGGTTTCCAAGTACGAACTTTGGGTCAGGTTTGGGGGGACTGGGAATGGGCATGACGAGCGTTAGCACGCCGGCACTCGTCGCGTCCCCCCTCAACCACTCGTCCACTTCCTTGCCGTCTTTGCTCCCCAGTCCTGGGCTGGCGCAGTTCAACGGGCCACGCCCGCTCGACCTCCCACGCCTGGACGACGTGGGCGCCGCAACGGCCCAGCTCGAGACGACTGTTGACGAGCTGCGCCGGTGGCTTGACATGGTGGCTGGCGGGCTTGACCACCTCCTCCGCGTTGGCGAGGATGGGGACGAGGAGGGTGTGGTTGCGTAGATGCATGTTGTAATCTAGTTTCTATCGTCTCCTGGCTTCTCTCACTTCGCTTTCTCCGTTCGGGGCCCTCTCTCGACGGTCCCAGGGGGCTTTGTCACGGGATTAAACTTAGCTGAATATGTCGGTTCCCTCGTCCCGTCTAGCAACACGCCCAAACCCCACACACTCGCCGCAAACAGAACAAGTCCGGCGGCCCAGACGCGCACCCACACACTCTCGCCGAGCAGTTCGAGGCGGTAGGCCTGGCTGAGCCAGAGCACCTGGCCTGCGATCCAGGCGGCGAGAGCGGCCGCGAGGCGGGTCCATGTCAGCGACGGAAAGGTGAGGAGGGGTACCAGCGGGAGCGGCCAGAGGAAGTACTGTTGTCAGCTGATTACCGTCGCTGGCTCCAGAAGCTGATCTGCGGAGCTTCCCCTCGTCCTGTTTCCCCCCGAACAGCTCCGCGGCCTCAGCACTGGTCACCCACCTGGCTCGTGCAGACCTTGTTGAAAACGACAAAGAGTGCGGTCTGGAAGAACATGGCGCTCTCGACTCCCAGGCGGGGCGTGAGCACGAAGCCTGCACCTAGCACTAGCGACACCTGCGGCAGGAAACTGGCGAGCGGATTCCGCAGCGCGTGCAGCAATGTCCCACCCTCGTCAGACATGGTGCGCGCGAAGTAGATCGGGAGGAAGTAAGGAGAGAAGTTGTGCCTGTGGTCGAGGCGGGAGAGATGGTAAAGGAATGTGTGTTCAAGGAAGGGTTGGCCCCAGCTGCTCGTTAGCTGCTGCGCCGGGAACTGAGAGCAGCAGCCACTTACACAAGCCACAGTACGCCGTTGATGACCAGCGCAGTGGAGGCCGCGACGAAGCCAAAACGCCAGACCCCGGCGCCGAGCCACCCATGCACGCGAGCGAGGGCGGACCAAATGGCCGCCACGTAGATGGCGGGGTAGATCTTGTAGCTCGCCGCCAAAGCCAAGATGACGGCCGCGGCCGCCTCCCACTTGCCTCTATGGGAGCTCGAGCCTCGTCTCCCCAGCCCTGCTCTTCGGAGGGTGAGGGCGAGAGCCGCGGTGAGGAGGCATGGAAGGGCCTCGGGGCTCCCGCGTGTGCTGATATTAAGCACGACGGGGTTGAGTGTCCACAAAGCATGTACCTTCCACTCGACTGCGCCCGCGGCTAACAGCACAGGCGGCACGGCGAGGGTCAGTCCAACCAGCACTAGCCGACCGAGGACAGGCGCGACGGCGGCAGGAGACAGGACGAGCACGAGGAGCGGCGTGTACCGGAACGTTGCGCGGTGGTATGGCGATCCAATGCCGAGGGAGGGACCTAGTGGTCCTTCTGCGATTTGATAGGGTTTTGGAGAGAAGGTGGCATGCAGGCCGTCGAGGACAACGCGCCAGTCAACATCGGTGTACTTGAGGCCACCAAAGCGGTCGGGGTGCGCGTCGACATAAGCTGCGTAGGCTACTAGAGCGACTTGGATTGCGGCCGAGAGCGCGATAACGGGCGCCGTGTACTTGCTCCAGCCCATGGTGTGATGTCAACCTCTTGCGCTCAACTGATGTCTGATGAGGTGGAGGCAAGGCGGAAAGGTGGAGGGCTAGGGTTCGACTCTTGACGCGCGGTTACTCGGCCCGGGTGGGATGACATGACATTCCTTACACTCTTCTTCCCGTCTCCTTGCCCATCCTCCAAACCTTGCAATCCACTCATCCCATTTCTCTTCTTCACACTGTTATCCTCCGCACTCCGTCGACTCAGCCGCACAATGAGCGGCGTTACTACCACCCCTGCGCGGCATTATACCCCGCTCTCCGCCTTCGATGACCGCACAATGAAGGTCTCGGACATCCACACCATCCAGTGCGCACAACGGCGACGCCGCTAATGACAGCTACTGGCAGGCTGGTAACCCCAAGGGCAAGCCTGGTGAGCTCAGCTTTGCGAACTAGGAAAAAGCTAACCGCAGTTATCTTCCTGTACGTCTGGCCTCGTCGAGCGTTGCCACCGCCAGAGGAGGCGTTCGGCATGCCACCTTCCTTCAACCACACCGAGCTAATCCCAGCCACGGCGGCCCCGGCGGCGGCACATCGCCGTCGGACACGATCTACTTCAACCCCGACATTTACCGCATCGTGCTCATCGACCAGCGTGGTTCGGGCAAGTCCGAGCCGTGAGCTGGCCCGACAAAGCCATAGCTGACCGCAGTACCGCCGAGCTCCGCGAGAACACGACTTGGGACCTCGGTGCGTATGCTG
Organism: Cutaneotrichosporon sp. HIS471; assembly: GCA_030864385.1. Classification (NCBI taxonomy): domain Eukaryota; kingdom Fungi; phylum Basidiomycota; class Tremellomycetes; order Trichosporonales; family Trichosporonaceae; genus Cutaneotrichosporon; species Cutaneotrichosporon sp. HIS471. The sequence goes on along the minus strand of AP028240.1, from coordinate 1,529,323 downwards.
GCGAAGCAGGTACCGAAGAAGTCGAAACATGTTGCTTCTTTCCACCCTCACCTTCCCTGCATTCCAGATCTGCACCCACGTGCTAACCTCAGTCGCCGACATCGAGCGCGTCCGCAAGGAGCTCGGTATCGACAAGTGGCTCGTCTTCGGCGGCTCATGGTCAGTACCCCTCCCTCGGACACCTTCTCTCCACCAGGCCCCTCCGTCTCCTTCTCCTTCCACTCCGTGTACCCGCACTGACCGCAGGGGCTCGACGCTCTCCCTCGCGTACGCCCAGACTCACCCGGACCGCTGTGCAGCCCTCATCCTCCGAGGCATCTTCCTCCTCCGCCGCTCCGAGTTAGAGTGGTTCTACCAGGATGGCGCCAGCCGTGAGCTCGCACCGTCGTAGTCAGCTAACAGCAGACATCTGGCCTGAGGCGTGGCAGTGCTACCTCGCCCCAATCCCCGAGAACGAGCGTCACGACCTCATCTCGGCGTACTACAAGCAGATGACGGACCCGGATGACGCCAAGTCGCTCACGGCCGCCAAGGCATGGGCGACGTGGGAGGAGAGCACCTCCAAGCTGTTGCAGGACCCAGCCCTGGTTGAACTGGCGGACAACAACGCCAAGTGGGCTCGGTGAGTAACACATCAATGGCAACCCCGGGTACTTGCCGAGAGTTAAGCTGAACCCAGCGCGTTTGCGACCATCGAGTGCCACTACTTCGTCAACGCGGGCTTCTTCCCCGAGGGCCACCTCATTAAGAAAGAGCAACTGGACAAGATGTAAGTGGGCGGAGCGAGAGTACAACCCGCATCGCTCCTTCAACTGTCGCTCCAATACTCTGAATAGTCAGCTGACTGCAGCCGCCACCTCCCGTGTGTGGTTGTCCAGGGTCGTTACGACTCTGTCTGCCCGGTGAGTGTGGTCGGAAAGGATCGACGTGAATAATGCGGAGTTGGAACTCGTCCTCCATTGCGCCTCACCATTGCTGGAGCCGAGAGCTCTGCATTACACGCGCAGCACTCACTTTGATCAGCTGGTCATTTGGCGCTCACGCCCTGGTTCAATGACCCCGCATCCTGTCGCGACCGTTTGTGCGCCCCGGCGTCATTCCACTGCCTGTCTATCTCTCTCTGGTTGGGGCCGGGGCGCGCGCGTCTCGATGTGACGCGTGTAGGTTCGTGCGCAATGTCCAAGAGCTGGCCCCAGACTGCAGCTTTAGAGCGGTATACTGCCTGACTGCCTTGGGCTTATCACCTTGGGCTTGTCACCTTCCTCGGTCGCGATTGTGAATCCATGCACGTTGGAGGACTGGCATGAAGTGCCTGGCGACTCTGCGCGTCACAACCGCCTCTTGGCACCCATGACACTTGCTCCTCGGTTGCTGTCTGGCGCCTTTCCTCCTCTTATGCGCCCTCCTCGCTTGACCAAGACTGACGGCAGGCGCGCTCGGCGTATGACCTGAAGCAGGCGTGGGGCGAGGGTCTTGACCTCAAGATTGTCGCTGACGCTGGTCACTCTGCGCATGAGCCGGGAATCACCAAGCTGCTCGTTGAGGCGGCTGACAAGTTTGGCGGAGAGCTCAAGTGGTAAGAGCGAAGCCGAGGTCGGAAACCGATGTGTAACTGGCGACGTGTTTCATAGACGAGGGGTGTTTTCACCGTAAGGACTGTCAGTCGCAGATTCGCGAAGTAGTATGCAAGGAATGTTTACTGTTTATGCTGTTTCGAGATGAGCTATGTGTCTCTGAGAGATTGGAGAAGGCGGGAAGATGATTAGAGTGAGAATAGGTTTTACTCGCTACAAGTTGGTAGGTTTGGTACGTTGGTAGGTTTGAGATGGATGAGGTGACGGTGATTTGTTTTGTGAGACTGTGGGTAAAAGTGAGATCCGAGTCACATGGTCTAAGTCTAAACATTTAAAGGAATGATGGGGGGCAAGGGCCACCAGCGGGCCAGCGGGGTAGGTTTAAGTCTCTAGGTCTCTCGGGGGACGATGCTTGAATCGATTCAGGGTAAAAGAGAGTAGAGCCCCCAGTGCCCAGAGGCCCGAGGCCCATAGGCCCAGAGCACCCGAGCCACCACCCACCTGAACTTCCGCACCTCCTAGCTCCTGGAAGGGCCATGTCCGCTCACCCCTACTAACCCTACTGACACTGACCCCGTCCCCCCCTTCAATCCTTTTCTCAATCCTCTCAGACCGGAACGAGGCGACAGTGAGGGCACAGTCATGAAGCCCGTAGATCCATAGAGCTCTCCCGAATAACAGCGGGATAGAGAACGCGTCGCGTATCGGCGTGATGAGGGCAACTAACGACTAGAATTGGTTAAGATCGGGGAATACGCCGCATCGCATAAGACCAGAATGGCGTAAAGGCGTTCCTGCCCCGCAGTCCATGAGAAGACTCTAACAGACTTGTGTCTGACTTGCCTAACGACTAGACATTGGGTCCTATCTTTGAACGTTTTGTGCTTTGCTTTTATTTCATTCACAGTCTCACGACATCAACATCGACTATCACAAAGCGCCCAACACGATCAACAGTGGCGGATCCGCGTGACCCGAGTCGAGCTTTACAATTTCATTACAAAGAGTCATTTGTTTCGGCCCCGCACCTTTCTTCGCCCCAACCCCACATCTCATCTCTCCGCACCAACTCGATTCGACTTTGTCACTTATCACTTTGTCACTTGTCACCTACCACTTACCACTTGCCACCCACAAGTCACCTTTTACTGTGGCCACTGTTGAGCTTCTGCAAGTGCCAGAGGTCTAGTCACCTCGGGCTCGGCCCCAGATATAACGCTCCAACCCCGGCCATCTTCCTCCACACCACCATCTCACCCATCTCACCCATCCCGACAACTCCTTGCCGACATGCTCCTACCACCAGCGCAGCCCGCGCGCCCTTTCAGCGGGTCTCCAACGCCCTCACGTAGCGGATCACGCAACGACCTCTTCTCTACATCGTTCACCCCGGCACCACCCCCTCCTCAGCTGCCCAGCAACGACCTGTTCAGCACCAACTGGAGTCCCAGTCCGCCGCCCCCTCCATTGCGCAGCAATGACCTCTTCAGCACCACCTGGAGCCCGTCTCCCCCTCCACCACCATTGCCGCGCAACGATGTCTTGTCATCCGGCTGGAACCCCACGTCGCACGACTTGACGACCCCGCGCCGCTTGGCCAACCTCGAGCTTGATCTCCAAGCCACCATTTCGCACCACGCCGCCTCCCATCCTCCTCACCCCTCACCCCATGCATCCGCTTCCGGTACCACCCACGCCACACCCGGTCCGCTTCCCCCTCCCTCGATAGGAGCGCCGCCCGCCTCACCACCCGGCAGCCCCGACCATCCCAGCGGCGCGTTGCTCGCTCGCAGACTCGCTTCCGCAAAGGGCAAATCAACGATGCGCGAGTTTCTCGAACTCGATACGACCCCGCCGCGCACCTCGAGTCTCTCCGCCGCTTCGGCAGACTTCTCGTCTGCCGACTCGCCGCGCACACCGGCTGAAACCAAGTACTCGCCCCTCGCGCACTGCGGTGATCCCGTCACGGACCCGGCTTCGCGCCCGCCGTCTCCACCCAGCCCACCGCAGCCAGTCGCTGCAGCGTCCAAGACGAGCTCGTTCTTCGCGAGCGCCGGCGTGGCCATCCCTCCGCCAGCGTTGGCTAATGTCTCGCTTCCGCCGAGCCCATTAGCCCTCAGTCGCGCGGCCAGTTTGCGCCGCAAGGGTCCTGGTACGTCGCCAAGCTCACCCTCGTACTCGCCAACCCACGCACACAACAACTCGCACGCGAGCGCCACTTCACACCTCTCCGTCTCGCCGCCCAACCTCAGCCCGCTGCACCAGAGCCCCTCGCTTGCACTGCAGTGGGTTCCTCCAACGCCGCACGCGACCGATGACGTGCAGCTCCGCCTAATCGCCGAACCGGGATACCTCCTGGGCGAAGGGCGGTTCGCGACAGTGTACCTCGCGGCGTATAAACGTGTGGCGACGTCGCCCGCGTTGCTAAGCCCGACCCGCGCCAATGGCGAGGGCTCGGGTTGGAAGCTCTGCGCAGCCAAGCGCCTCGCGCCCGATCGGGAGAGTCAGACCATGGGCCTGCGCGAGGCGTTCTTCCTCAACCGCCTGGGTACTGGCAAGGGTCGCGGGCAGGTGTACGTCGTCAAGCTTGTTGCGGTCAAGGACGACTCGTCGCCATCCGTTGGGGCGCCTGGCGACCCCGCACCGGCGAGCCCATATGTGCCGATCATCGCCGAGTCGCGCAGACTCCAGCGGGAGTTGGAGTCCGATTCGCCTCCGCGCCGTCATAGAGCCTCATCGATTTACGCCGGTGGGCATGGTGCCGACCCCGAGGCGCCGGGCGGGGTTGCCGCTTTCGGGACTGGCCCGGGCCCCTCGGTTTCGGCGCCGTCATGTCTCCTCCTCGTCGTCGAACATGCACCCCTCGGCACGCTTGACCGCCTCCTTCGAACCAGCCCCGGTCTCGTCGGGCCGCAGCTGTGGGGTCGGTGGGCACGAGAGGCCGCATCCGCCCTTGAGTGGGCGCACGGCAAGGGCGTGGTGCATGCCGACGTCAAGCCTAGCAACCTCCTGGTGAGTACCTTATGGATGCGTTCAGGATCAGCATCGGGGTTAGTCACTGACAGCAGCTCACGGCCGACCTCCACCTTCGTCTGTCCGACTTTGGGTCGTCGCTCCTCATCCACCCCGAGCACCCACCGATGGACGGCGTCGGACTGGGCACACTCCCCTTCTCTCCTCCCGAGCTCGTCGACCCCGCCGCGCCGTTCTCCTTCCCCGTCGACATCTTCGCCCTCGGCGCGACGCTATACCAGTGCCTCACTGGCCGCGAGCCCTACCGCGGCGCGCGCCCCATCGAAATGATGCACTATGTCCGCAATGGCGGGCTGTGGCAGTGGCTCGAGCGCGACCGCCTCGCGCGCATCGGAACAGAGGGCATCTTCTCCGCCACGGCAAGCCCATACCCGTCTGCGTGGCGGGCGGACCCTCTCCCAGGCGCTGAGGTGCGACGCGGTGGATCGCTCCGCGTCCACCACCACAGCCACAACTCGAGCCTCTCGGTCGATATCCCCTCCACGCCCCTCCGGCGGGTAGGCAGTGCCGAGAGCATCGTGGCGTCGACGGACGCTGGTCGGAGCGCGGAGGACTCGCCAGCGGGCGTGCGTCTCTGGGCGGCCTGGCACCATGGCCGCCACAACGCCGTGGATGGCCTGCTTTCGGACCAGCCCTCGCCGCCGCGCTCGCCCATCTCACGTGCGTCCAGCATTCGCTCGCCTTTACGCCACGTACATGGCCCGGACACGAATGCACGCCCCGACGCCGTCCTCTCACCAGTGGCAGGGGCGGGGTATGCGGACGGCTCGCCGGCCATGTTCTTCCTCGGTGCGGGGATGGAGGGGCCCACGCGCGTCCCGGACGGCGTGCGGGACCTCCTGCGTGCGATGATGGAACCTGCGCCAGAGGGACGGCCGAGCGCAACCGAAGTCCTGGGAACGTGGGATGAGCTCGGCGTCGGTGTTGGCGAGGACGAGGAGGGTGATGAGGGTGAGGAGGGTGAGAAGTGAGGAGTGAAGTGAGGAAAGTGACAAGTGAGGAGTGAAGTGAGAAGTGACGAGTGAGAAGTGAGAAGTGAGAAGTGACGAGTGAGAAATGACGAGTGAAGTGAGGAGTGAGAAGTGCAGAACGTCTGGACGGATTGTCAGAACCAGGTAATCATTGTCGGGAATAGCATTGTTGTAGCTGTAGCACTAATATCCTAGTGTCCTAGAATCCAAAGATGTCATCCATCGTGCTCTTCTTCTTCTTGGTCTTTTTGGACTTGGGTTTGGAGATGTCCATGGCGTCGGACTTGGCCTTGTTCGGCTTCTCGGGCTTGGACTTGGGCGAGGCGGTCGCTGAGGCTGGTGTGACGTCCGTGTCGGGCCTAGGGGTCTCGGTCCTCTTCTTCTTCTTCGGCTTGGTATCAAAGATATCGTCTATCCCATCGTCCTTGGTCTTGGCCCTCTTCAAGGACTTTTCGAAGATGTCGTCCATCCCCTCCTTGACATTGTTCCGGTTGCCAAAGATATCGTCTATCCCGTTCTCCTTGGCCGCCTTCTTCGTTGCGCCGCCGAAGATATCGTCTATACCGCCGTCCTTCTTCTTCTTCTTCTTCGCGGCGATCTCTTCCATCCGCTTAGCCCTCCGCTTCTTGAGTATACCTTGGGCCTCAGTCCGATCTTGGTCGGGTTGGGATTCGGGGGAAGGATCAACGGAGACAGGTCTTGTCGACGGGAGAGACCGCGCGACGACCTCGCCGACCTCGCCGACCTCGACGGCCTCGACGGCCTCGACGGCCTTGACCCCGCCGACACGGTCCCTAGCCTTGGTGTGGATGGGTTTCGTGGGCGACTCGGATAAGAGGTCGGCCTGCGGAACGCCAAGTGCAGAGCCCAGGGCTAAGCTGACTGATAGCAGGCGCGCGTAGCATGCGAGCAGTGTCGTGTGGAGTGGCACAAAGTGGTTTAATTCGATGATGGCCGTCGAGGCGGCAGCTGCGCGGAGAAGGGTGGATGTAAACTGTTGTCAACACTTTGTGTCTGAAGACGGCATACCTTTGGAAGCAGGCCAAGTACCACTGCATATGGATCGATCTGGGACGACGAGCCATCACGCCTTGGAAGGACTGCAATGACTCGCTTCGAGAGACGGAGGACGCCTTGGAGTCGCGAGAGGAATATTTGTGATCTGTGCTGTGCTTTTGAGCGATCGTAGAGCACTTTGAGGAGTGCGGTTTCTGTTGAGAGGTGCGAGGACGTGCTTGAATGAGGATGAGGATGAGGATGAGGTTGGGGTTGTTGCATGGTTGATGTTGATGTTGATGTTGATGTTGATGGGTGTTTTGAATTGTGGCTTTATGAATATTCGTGTTGTGGAGGTTGGATGTGGAGGTTCAAGGTGGAGGTTGTAGTGTTGTTCAAAACCAAATAGTTCAGGGACAAAGTGGTATTCAGGGATGTGCACGGGGGTTAGTGTGTTCAGGGATTGTGTGAGCATTTTTCCGCCAAAATCCCAAACTTGAGAATTGAGACTTTGATTCAATGATTCAATTGGGATCATTCCTTTTGTATCTTTAAAGTAAAAAAATATTATAATCTCACCTCACTCTATTAGACTCTAAACTATAACTTTTTACACTAACTTTAGAACAAGACACAGGGAGACTATAGGGCATATATAGGGGAAAGGGGAAGATTAGGGGAATAGATTGCTGCGCAGTTTTCTTTCAAAAGGTAATGCAGGGAGATAATAGTTATAAGCACAGTAGTCTAGACGCGTCGTGTATCGTGTGTCGTGTAACAGACCTAGATTATACCAACCTTTGTACCGCATGTACCTAGGTCAAAAGTTGTCAAGTGGCCAGGTGGTGGGCAAGAGCAAGATCAAGACTGGCATAAGAGCAGGGCCAACTGAGGATGCTGGCATAGGTTGGCTTCTGTCGAATGTCGATGTCAGCTCCACGTTCCGCCGCCGCCTATCGTTTCCGCGCGCGGCCCACCCAAACTCAGACTCAGCTACGTTGCCTCGGTCAGCTAAGCCATTCACATGTCGGCACACCTGTACACCTAACACATAACGCCTGCCCCCGCCTACGCCTACACCTGCACCTACGCTCGGCCGCCAACCTCAAGCGCTCCCACTCGTCCGCCACTATTCTTACCATACCTTAGTCCATCCAGATTCAAGATCACGGATCACTGATCGTACATTACGTCCCATCCATCATCTTCTCCATCCATCCATCTCAAACCACGACCTAAACGTCCTTTCGGCTCCCCTCTCCTTCTCCTTCTCCCTCTCCCTCTCGCTCTTCCCTCCCTTCCCCCTGCGCCCACCCCGCCCAACTACCCGCCTCGGCCCCGCACACGCCACCGAAACCCTAGGGAACGCTTTGGGCTCGAGCGACAATGGAGGCGAATGGTGCGTGCAGATCGGCGCGCGTTGCAGCCGGGGTGGGGGTGGGGGTGGGGGGAGAGGGAGAATAGTTGAGGAGCATGTTGGAAGTGGTGTACACAGTGGGGCGAGGTGTGAGAGTGGACGTGTTTTGGTTGTTGGATGCTGACTGTGACGCGTTTTCTGGGTCTCTTGCATGACTTTGATGATACACTTGTCTACGTGTTTACATGTCAAACGTGTCTACATGTCTACATGTCTACATGTCTACATGTCTACATGTCTACATGCCACAATCCAATATCGATACATGGGGATACATGGACTTGCCTTTCGTGGTGATTCCGTGGTGATTCTACTTTACAAACTATGGTGCGACTTGTTCAACCTGTAACCTACAACTTTACGACTACTACAACTACATTCATACCATTTGACAAACTTGGTCTACCTGACCTACCTGGCACGTTGGCACCCTAATCCCTCCCCGTTATTCTACCAACCAACCCGGTCAACCCATCCACCCAAACGACGGCCCGCAATCCGATCACCTTCCCCCTCCCCTTGCCCCTCTTCCCTCTTCCCTCTTCCCTCTTCCCTCTGTCCTCCTACGTTGAATCCGCCCACGCGCCCACGACTCACCCCACCATACACCACCATACATCATACACACCATACACGGTGATACACGCTCATTTCACGCCCACGCCTACGCCCTCACCTACACCTCTCCTTCCCGCTCTCATTCTTACCTTCACTTTACTTGATCCTACTCCCGGACAACTCCCTTTGACTTTGCTTTCCCACCTTGTTACCCCCCCCCCCCCCCCCCCCCTTCCCTCTACTTCTTGACACATACATACATACAACGCAACGAAACGATACACGACACGCACCCGATATTTGGAAACAAACCGCTCGGTCCTCTGTTTCCTCATCTTGTCCTAAATACAATTATATAACCCCACCTTTGTCGACGCCACTCCCTTTTATCCGCGTCATCAAACTTCAGGCCGACAGCGCGCTTCCCTGTCGGGTTCATCCACCTTTCGACGACTACCGACCCTCACGCGTTCCCCATTTCGTCGTGCAGAGAAGAGCTCGTCCCCGCCACCTCCATTAGAGACGGAGACCCTAACTCGCAATAACAACTCGGCATTTCCTTCTCTCTCTCGTGTCGTCGTTGACGATAGCTCACTGAGCTCGGCCCTCTTTGGCACTCAAATCTCGTCCATCTCCGAAGACGCGTCGACAACCCCTATTCTCGTCCCTTCTTCTACAACCACCGCCACCACCACCACCACTACCACCAGCCCCCTTTTCCAGACATTATCACTACAGCAGTCTCAACAAGGCGGCGGTTCCGCTTCCACAACGACGTCGCCCATCATTGGCACTGGCCTCGAATTATCATCGTCAATCCCTAGGAGCGCATCGACAACTGGATTTTACGGAGCACTCCCTTCATCCCCTATCTCTCCGTACCCTTACTCGACAAAGGTGTCCCAGCGTACGCCCATGCCTACGACGACCCTCCCTGCCATAGGGTCTTCTCCTGTCGCTGGCTTTGATCTCCAACCCATCACTTACCCGGCACATTTGGCTCAGACACGTCCACCACAACCACAAGACAGCACTGCAACTTGCCCTTCCTCACCCATTCCCTCCAACACTCCTGCCACAAGCACCCCAACCCAGGCATCCGCGTCGTCCGCGCCCGGCGGCACCCCTGGCGCGGCTCCCGCTGTTCCTGCGCGCTCCGCACACAGATACCGCGACTTCACGCTCGGCAACTCGCAGGCGGCATTCGCCTCTGCCATGAACCTCACGACGTCCAACCTCCAGCCACCTGCATCCATGAGCTCGCTAGGTATCAACGGAAGCCAGTCGCCTGCGCCGCCTGTTGACGGTGGTGCAGTCGGTTTGCCTTCTTCGTCGTCTACGGCAGCCGGGACGCGTAGACCTAGCTCCTCTGGGGGCCGCAAACCCACGGCCTCGGCGCAGGGCCCCGCAAGCAGAAGCGATCGTCGAGGCGGCGACAAGGACGACCCTGACTCGGCAGAGGACGGAGGGAAGCGTTCGCGACAGCCATCTGAAGGTGGACAACACGTTCGTCGGCCACCAAAAGCCCGCGAGCGCGGCGACGCAAACAAGGCGACCGCGGACGATGGCGAGGTCCTCCTCGCGCCCATCCTTCCCGCCGCAAAGGTTGCGCGAGCTCCCGCGTCGTCAATGTACTTTTCGCCCGTACCCGCACATGGCAGACCACCAGGACAGGCGCTGCGCGCTCACACGGGAACACTCGTGGGCGACCGCATTTGGTTCTTGGGCGGTGTTGACGCCCGCTCGTGCTGGCGAGGAGTGGCCAGCTTCGACACCGAGTCATTACAGTGGAGCACGGTTGAGACACACGGTCAGGCGCTGCCACCACTGCGCGCACACACGACAACACTCGTCGGTGACCAGCTGTACATATTCGGCGGTGGCGACGGGCCGACATACTCGAACGATGTGTGGGTGTTTGACACAATCACAAATCGCTTCTCCAAGCCGCACATCAGCACACCCAAAGCTAACCTTCCCCCGCCGCGCCGCGCACATACAACCGTCCTCTACCGTCACTTCCTCGTCGTCTTTGGCGGCGGCAACGGTCAAGCTGCGCTCAACGACGTCTGGGCGCTGGACGTGAGCGACCCGAGCCGCTTGACCTGGCACGAATGGCGCACACGAGGCGACGTGCCGCAGAAGAAGGGCTACCACACGGCCAATCTGATCGGCGACAAGATGATCGTCTTTGGCGGCAGCGACGGGCATGCGAGCTTTGCAGACGTACACGTGTTGAACCTGCGTAAGCGGCTCTCATGGCTACCGAACTGTACTGACAACAGAAACCATGACGTGGACGCTCGTGCCAACGGAAGTTAAACACAACCGGCTGTCGCACACGTCTACACAGGTTGGCTCGTACCTCTTTGTCATTGGCGGGCACAACGGCCAGACGTACGCGCAGGACGTGTTGTTATTCAACCTAACAACGTTGGCCTGGGAGTCCAAGGTGCCGAAGGGTGTACCTCCTCCAGCACGAGGCTACCACGTCGCGGTATTACACGACGCGCGCATCTTCCTCTCGGGCGGCTACAACGGTGTGGCCGTGTTTGACGACCTCTGGTCTCTTGACCTTGGCGCAGGCGCGTACCTTCCTCAGGTGGTGAGTAAACTGAGCGAAGCCGTTCGGTCACGGATGTGACTCGCGGCATGACCACTCCTCGTACGCCTATCTCGACTGACGCAAGACGACATTCGAGGTCAACGAGCAATCGGACCACTTACGCATGATGGGCTCTGGCCCCACGAAGAACGGCCCGAGCGGCGCTGGTGGCCGCATCTAGAGGCTGGGCCATGATAGAACTCTTGATAATCTTGTAGAAGGGGTGTGGGTGGCGAAACACATGGGTGGCGTAGGTGGCGTAATGGTGGTATGCACGCGAGGTGCGTGAGGTGTTGGGGAATGGGTGAGAAGACTGTCGTATCCCTGTATGCGCGAGTTTCGCACTCGTAGAGATGTAGGAGACGGAGGAGCTCGAGGAGACAGCCATTCGCATCTTGTAGCTGGTGGCTGAGGTGTTGGCCACATGGTAGAGATCAGGTCTCGCCTGAAATAAGCTGAAATGAACGCGTTGGCGGGATGCCACGTGAGATTGCGAAACCACTCAAGCGTGTACTCCCTAACATGGCAATCTGCACGACACGTCAATCACCAACTTCACCATCACCATTCACGATGGAAGCCCTCGCCTCCCTTTGGGCCACCCTCAAAGCCTATCAAGGACCGCTAGTGACGCTTGCGCTAATCTTCGGCCCTGGGCTCTTACGGCGCTTGAACGCGCTCCTAGCTCCAGCCCCACCAGACGCGACGACTCCACCCCGCTCAAGAATCTTATGGTCAATCCTCCTTCTCCACGCGGTATACGCTATCCTCCTTGTCCTCAGGCCATCCTATGACGCCTTCACATCTCTCGACCTCCTAGCCCCCTCGGATATTCTCCGACCCTTCGTCCTGCACGACCTAAACCAACCCACCGACGGCTGGACCCAAGTTGATCCTCTTGTCGAACTCTTCCTTGCCCGCCTCGGCACAGTCGAAGGACGAATCGCATACTCACGCTGGGGACACGACACGTTCTTCAACTGCGCGTGGTGTCGTCAACGGGCTGACTACGCCCTCGCGGCAACACCGCGCATTCTGGGACCGTACGTCCTCCAGGCGCTGGTGTTGGGGGCTTTGGGTTGGAATTCGGTTGCGGGGGCGGGAGCGAGAGAGAGGGCGAAGAAGTGGCGACATACTATCGGGTGTGGGATTGCGGTGTGTGCAGCGGTGGAGTTTGGGGTGCGGTGGTGGGTTGAGATGCGGGTTGTGCAGGGTCATCTGGCGCATGTGAGCTTATTTGGCTGTTCACGTACTGACTTAGCTCTCGCCAACGCTCACGACTACCCGAGTTATCGCTCAACTATCCCTCACGGTGGCGTACATCCTCCTCCCCGTCCGCCCCTCCCCGGCCGACTTGACGCAGGCGCGCCTAACCCGCACCCTCGACGCGGCGTATAACACACTCAACCTCGCGCAGGCTGCGCGTGCTGCTATCACCCGCTCGCCCGCCATGTCCCGTTCCGCTGCGGAGTGGGCCACCATTCGCGCTAAGGCCGAAGATAATGCGCGCTCTGATGCTGCCGTGGTAGGGGCGGCGTTGGATTCTGGTGTTTTTGAACGTTCAGCCTCTGGAGTGGCGAGACCAACTACCCAAAGTCGGGAAGGGGCTGGGCAGTTCGTGCGTGCTCAGTGGGCGCGGGTTGTGCGTAAGTAGTAGTATGTATGTAGCGATGGACGAGTAACATGGGATTGCAAGTAGAGGGAGGTTGACTCGACTGTCTGCCACTCACTAAGTCGAGTGAGGTGTCAAGTCGACTTTGGCCAGATCCAGTTAGGAATTGGAAGGGTCCCAGGGCGCTTTTCGTCCTCACTGCCATGACGATATGACGTGGAGAGCACGGCCGGGAGGATGGGCGAGAGGACGGCAGACGGGAGCACGGAGAGGAGGGAGGAGGTAAGTACAGCGAGAGGGCGGCGGAAAGTCGAACCGGGACAAGTTGATTGTTAGGGTGCTTGAGTCAATGCATCACAGTTACAATGTCTCGGTCACAGGTTCAATCAACTCAGCTTTAGCCTGATGGCTGATGGCTGATGGCTGGGGATGAATGAATCGCTTGAATGCTCAACCGTGTGACTGCTTAAACCAGCATCTTCCAAGTTTCCAAGTTTACTATCTATCTCGAGGATCCGGAACCTTTTGATACGAATGACGAGCATCGCTTAATCGGCTCATCGGCTGATCGGTGTTCACGAAGGAACCGGTCAGCACCGTTTGTCGCCTGAGCGCTGAGCGGTTCGCATCGCTTCACGCTTCTGACCTCGATTCGGAACCACCGGATCCCGTCAGCTCATCAGTCTGTGTAAAATTACATTTTGGCCGTGTGGGCTTTGCTTGATACACCTCGGCTGACCTCCCGACGGGTAATAACGAGATCCTTGTTCTTGTCGGGGATGTAGACATTTCGGGGCAAAACAAGGAAAGGTCGGAACGCGGCTCGATCAGGGTCGGGCCCCCACGTCAGTCGGCAAACTCTGTGCGTCATAGCGTCCATCACCATTACTCTTTGATCATGCAACTGGTTGGCCTCGGTTATCCACAATGGAAATGTGGAGCCAGCAGCAGCCGGATGGTTTTGCAATGCTGAGCGGCGCCGGCGCCGGTGGCGACATGAGGTGGAAGGTGAGACTGCCTCTTGTCTACATATGTGACACAGGTTGTAGGCGGCGGCGGCCGAGTGCCCAAAGCCGAGGCCCTTGTTACTCCACACACGCCACCCCACGCGCTTGGAAAGCGGGAGGAAGGGGGAGCTTACGACCGGAAGTACCGCACTGATCGTCATCTTTAAGGTGTACGTTTGTACGTTTACCTCTAATTCCTCTAAATAGTACCCATTTACAAAATAAACGATGGGATGGGATGTAAAGATTGGGATCTCGGTGCAAAGTTCATTCCGTCATTGTCCAACCTCATCTCCCTCTCCCTCTCCCTTCCTCCTCCTTCCCTTCCTCATCCTCTTTCTAATGCCCAGAGATCCAACAACCCACGCCACTCTCTCAACTCTTTTTTTTTTTTTTTACAGTACACTTGGACCATTCTCATCCCAACAACCCCAAGTCGGGTAACGGCCATTTTGACACTTGGCACTGGGCACCAACCACGACACAGGGCTCGCAGGGAGGGCGACTACGCCAACGGCCAACATACACCGCATACGCTGCAATTCTGTTCGGCTTCTATGCACCTACACTCTATCCACTGCCGACTTGACTAAGACAAGGCAAAACAGCTGACTCGTTCTTCCCTTTGGACTCTGCTCTTCTCCGCCAGCTAGACTCAGCACGCCGGCCAACCGTCCACATCGCACACACTCAATCCGAGACCAGGCCAACCGACACCCGACACATGGGGACTTGACACCATCATGTGAGCTATCATTTAGTACGACGCCAGGCTAACAACTCAGCGCACAGCGTCTTGCCACCGGTTTCCGCGAGATTGAGCCCGAGTTGACTCTATTCTTCCGCGCCGACTCGCTTTCTGCTACACACAGTACGGTATTTATCCTTCCTCGCCTCCCTTGCTCTCTCCCATTGTATCATTGATCTTCCTTCCTCGCCAAAAAGTGAACCTCCACAACTCGTGAGAGTGAGTGTCAGCCTACGAGCAGCGAGGACGCCCGACTACTCGATCCCACGCCACGATGGCGTATCTACCTTCCTCGACGTCACCTGTATATGCAGTGCAGACTCCAATATCTCAAACATCCCCACTCTCCCCCTCTCGGCCTTCCCCCACCACATCCAATTCGTCACAAACCACAGTTCTTCCTACTGTTACACCTACATCGTGGACATTATCTAGGTTGCAGTCATCGACTCCCGCCAAGCGCTCGAACCCCAGCAAGCAGGACCGGGTCTCGAAGCGCCATTCCCCGTCCTTCCCCACTGCCGGCACGTCGTCCCCAAGCCGTGCGAGAGCTAGTGTAGGCTCAGCCTCGGCTGAAGCCGCGACACCAGCAATTCCAGCAACGACATCTCCCTGGGGACCGAGCATCAACTCCCGGCAGCACGCCACCATGTCGGGGTCAAATGCTTCCGAGCAAGGGCAGGTGTCCACCTCGTTTGCCCAGACGCAGGCACACATACGGTCACATTCGGCGACCTCCGCCCAGCCGCAATCTGGCGCTACACCGTTCTCGCTTGACCCAGAGGGCCCCAGCGCGTCTAGTTTGTGGACGCGGCGACATTCCCTAACGTCGACGATTCTCCCGCGCCCCTTCGATTCAACTGGAGAGCTGAGCTCGACTCCATCGACGTCGTCGGTGGCGCTCGCCTCGCAGGATCAGCAGGGCCCACAATTCAACCCCGAAACCGTGGGTAACCGGGCCGGTCCATCCCCGAATCGGGCTGGACATTCCGCTGTCGCACGATCCCCTGCATTCCCACGCGGACTGGAACAGGAAGAGGTATTCGGAGACCTCTCCATCCTGGGCTATCCTGTGCCACAACACCACCCATCCCACCGCGCGCCTGAACGTCTAGCTGATACGCGTGATGGGTGGGGTAACCTCTCCGACCTCGGACCCGTGAGGCTCGTCAGCGTTGGAGACTGGCAGCCTGGGCCACCCAACGGTGTCGAGACCCTGGTGCAAACCGCGGCGGCCGCTCACCAGGCCGTTGCAACGCCGTCGGAACCACATGTGGTAACCCCTTCCGTCGCATCCCCTGCCGTCGCTGAGCAACCACAAGCGGCACAGGCTAGCGCACGACAAAGTGCCCTCCTCGCACAGGCAGTCCGCGACCTTGAACTCATCGAAGCCCGGGTCAGGCGTCTGCAACGCACCTCCATGGCTGCCAACCGCACCGTACACGATGCTGGTGACTCTGACAACTTCTTAACTCAACTTCGACAGGCTGGACGCATTGCCGAGCAGGCAGAGCAGCGAGACGGAGATCTTGCCCCTGCTAGGACAGCAGCTCGAGAGGAGGTGACGTCGGCTCGTGGTAACG
This sequence comes from Cutaneotrichosporon sp. HIS471, assembly GCA_030864385.1. Classification (NCBI taxonomy): domain Eukaryota; kingdom Fungi; phylum Basidiomycota; class Tremellomycetes; order Trichosporonales; family Trichosporonaceae; genus Cutaneotrichosporon; species Cutaneotrichosporon sp. HIS471. The sequence continues at coordinate 1,513,219 of AP028240.1, read as the reverse complement.
AAAGACCACAGCGCCTATCTATGGTCCAAGGTGCTGGCGACTCGCAGACTCCCCAACCTAACGCGACTCCACAGGTGACGGTGGCCACTACTGTTCAGCCACTGCCAGCCGCATCCGCAGATATACCAGTAAACGAACCTGTCCTTGGCTCCCGCACTACTGTTCCCCGAGTGGAGAGGAACAACGCTGTTCGCGATTGGCGGAACGGCGTTGCGCAGCAGCCCCAGCTCCCTCCATATACGCCATGGGATGCACAGCCCAATCCCGCGCCGGCTGAATCGTCCTCGCAAGCTACCAGAGAGGGACCTCCAATGCCTCAGTACCGCACGCTCCACGTACCGAGCTGGTCCGCCTGGCGCCCTCCCCACCTTGAGTCCAACCAGGCTGGTCCGTCCGCCTCCTCATCAGCGGCCGAACGGCAACAGGCCTCGCAGTACTCCGCCTTCGACTCGTCTAGTGGCAGCCACACGCCAAATCACCTGCACAGTCATTGGAACCGGATCCGCTCGGCCGTTGCTGAGCCATCACATCAATACCTGACCTTCCCATTGCATCCCAGTGCCAATCCCTTGCTACCTCCAGCCACCGATGCCAACCTGCATTCCGGGCCGAACCCGTTCGAACATCCTCCCACTCGGCTTGAACCTGGATCTTCCTCAGTTCGTGCACGTAACCTCGCATGGCGTCGGGGGGTGCGAGAGCTGGGCAGCGAGCGCGAACCTGATATAGCGGGGGCGCCCCCCGCTGCCAGCGGCCTTCGGCCTCTCTTGTTAGGGACTCAGCCTCCCTTCCGGGTCAGCCCCAACTGGGACGAGTCTGGGCGCCCGTTTAACCGGCCGATTAACCCGGCTGAGCGCCGTGTTCCATCACCGGCTTCGTCGGCACGAGGTACCTCCGGCAACCCGCCTACAGGAAACGTCGGTACACGCGTCGGTACACGGTTACCCAGTGCCGTTCCTGTACATCCTGGTCGTGGCGACCCTCTGGCAGCTCCATCCATCGACGTATACGAAGTCCTTTACCCTCACAACTCGGTGGCGGACGACGAGGCTATCCGCAACTATTTCTACAACACGCATAACACTGTAAACCCCTTTCAACATGGGTTCCGACCCATCGAGCGCTCTCCCGTGCCCGTCCCGACATATGGCAACTCGGGACGGGCTGACGGCGGGGACCCCGTTGATCTGTCGGACCGCACGCTTCGCCGCTCTGGAACACAGCCGAACCTCATCCAGCCGCCTTCAAGTGCCTCGGGCGCCCCTCCACAGGCCCAGCTCCTCACACCAGCCTCAGGCATCACGCGTCATCGGCCCCCGTCCATGACCAACATGTTTGCCCACGAGGACCTCTATGCGCGAATGGCAGTTGCGAACTCGGATCCTGAGGAGCGCGCAGTTCGCTTGTTAGCTGTCGCCCTCCTCAGCTTAGATCCCAAGAGATTCATTGATGGCAAGGTCAGCGCTCGGGACGACTTCCGGCTGTACTCGGAGATGACGCCGGCGGCCCGCACAAAACTGTTCACCCGTGTCGCACGCGCAGTCGCCATCTTCCCGATGTTGAACCGTCGCCAGTTCATGACCAACGTACTGGCCCGGAGTCGCTGGGCGAATGCGCAGCTCGAAGGTGAAAAGGACGAAAGCTGTGCCATCTGCCAGGACGACGTGAGTGGCTTATCGCGCCGTAGCTGACAGCAGTATGAACCGTCCCAGTTCGTCTTGGTCACGCCCTGTAACCACATGTACCATAGCAGCTGTCTCGAGGTACGTCCACATCCTGCTGACTCTAACCCCAGCGATGGATCAAGACGCCAAACGTCTCCTCCTGCCCTATGTGCCGCCGCGATTTGGCTTTACTCCATGCCACCAGTCTGCTCTGCGACGAGGGCAAGGACGCGGCACGCAAGGTCTGGATGCAGATGCCGACAGATCTGGTCCCTCCGCGCGACCACTGAGCGCCCAACCCCTGTACCGATCCAATCCGCTGTCGCTACACGCGTCTCAAACGTTGTCGACAAACCCCAACTGTGACATTGTTCCTCTCACCACACCTGTGACATCTATCTCTCACCGCACCTGTGACATCTATCCTCTCGGTTCCACACATGCACGACTGTACGGTGTTGTTATTCTATATGCTACAGTATGTGTACGTGTCAATCGCCGCTTCGTTCAACGTCCGAGGCGGAACATGGCGGTTACTCGCGATCCTGGGCAACAATGGCCCGTTGCAACGCGCCATGCGCCCTCGCTGGGCCCATGACAAGCCTCGGCCGGCGCGATGTCACCGCCATCACTGGCTGTCGCTGAAGGCCCACTAGATCTAATCATTCTGTACTGACTGCGCCTCACAGCTTCAATCAACGAACACATACCCAACCCGCATCGCCGAGCAAGTGAAGCACCAGGGCTTGGCTGGAAGAGTATGGCTGATAAAACCCGACCTACCAAGCCTAGGTGTCTAGGTGTCTAACACGTCGAAGTCGGAGCCAGCTACTAACCAACATTCCCGCCACCTTGTCCTCGAGATTGTGCTCAGAGGTGCGGGTTAAAAGATGATTGAGGCTTCGACCTCGTTGAGGAGCTAAGTGGCTAAAAGCCCCCGCGAACCAAACAGCCCAAACAGTGACTAAGTCCCTGGGCGACGTAGACTACCTCGTACCAAGGAAGGACAGCCGATACACTGAGCTGATGTGCGTCCAACCTCTACCTGTGCTTCAACGTCGACATCGGGCGCGACAAAGACGATGCCGGAGCGTTTGGGGGAGGTCAATCTGACGTTCTCCACATTGTTCCAGGATCCAAGATGGTATGCTGACCTTGGGCTGCGCCTCCCGTGAATCGACAAGGTGGGAGAACCTTGCTCTCTACTTTCGATTGCTGATTCACTTCTGCATGGCCAACGGTCTAACTGCTCTGAAGCGTTGAGACTGACTTTGACCGGGTCGCGCATGTCCATTCGTGCTGGGCTCCAGGCTGTACTGGGTGGTACCAGTTAGATTTCGCTTATATCCGTACACGTCGCTACTAGCAGGGGTAGAAAGTTTGTCCCCATAATCCGATGGTCCCATGATCGACATAACCTCTGTGCGCAGTCAAGCCCACCGTCAAGAAATCTACACCTTACAACCCACCAATGGATATGTCTATATTACCCCCAGGGTGACGCCACGCTTGGTTGATTGTTTCTTGACCTGCAGGATTCCAATATAGTCAAAGAGACAGAGTTGACTGGTAATCGGCTTATCTCAAAGGATCACCAGGATCAGCAGCGCCTCGTGCCTGTATTCCTAGGAGGTAGCGATTACAAAATAAACCTTAGCATTAACCCCCAAGGTGGTCAACATTCGAATGTACAAATGCTCAGTCTCAATTGTTGCGCAAACATGACTGCGTAAACTTAATGTGGTGGTGGTTCCTAACCTTCCTTTGGTGATGTTGAGCGCTGGGTCATTCCAGAGTTAGCACGTTTCATAACTAGCCAGTGAGCGATTGTATCGACTCGGTATCGACTAGGCAGCGGCCGTCCCGATCTTTCCTTCGTGACGCGGCGTTGACCCCGCGCCGTTCCGGCTCCACTTGCCGCCTCTGCGCCTCCCCGCCTCGGATGGGGAAGCTGTGCCGACATGCCGCGGAAAGGCAAAGGCGTGACCTGGGGCCAGCCAGGAATTTGGACTGCAAAACTACTTTATAAACTGGGGCCCACCTTGGGGCGGGGTCGGCCCAACTCTAATCGTCGGGTACAATTGACGACTAACACACCCGGAACACACCTGGAACGGAGCTTGATTCGAATCAAGGATCCATCGGGTTAGGAGGGTTAGTGACGTCGGTGGTGTGATCGGCTTCTTGATGTGCCTGCCATGTCGCTGGCTCTACTTTTTGTCAGAGAGGGACGCTGTGACCAGGTAGGGTCAGCAGAGGTTAATAACGCTTGGACTGGGGTTGGGACTGGACAAGGCGTGACGAGTTTATAATCCCGGCACCTTTGCCAAGGCAAGGCCTCAACCACATCACGATAGGCTTAATAGAGTTGGCCCAAAGGATATCCCGACCCGGACTTTGGAAATTGCAGACTAACGTGCAGAATTGGCATTCTTAAGTCTATGACTTTTATGTACAGTTAAGAGTTGAGCGCCAAACTTTACATTATACGCGGGTATAAAGCTCTAATCATGTAACGGTCGTGCCTAACAGATCGCCAGATCACCAGATTGTCAGGAGATGGTGAAGTGTTTCATTGGGTTACTCTGGAATTCAGAATGACATAGTTGGATTACGACACTGAGTCGATGAGGGAAATACTGTGGTGACGCCAAGCGAGATGCTCAGACGCGTGCAGGGATCGACAAAGTATTGCGACGCTAGACTGTCACCTGAACGACGCAGGTTTGGGCCCAGTGGTGTAATTATGGAATACTTGAATCATGGGACTCATCTTGGGTGACTGCGTAGAGTTGGAATATCCACTGCAGATGAATTTCAGATACAATGCTGTGTAGATGAACATACTACGCGAGGGTGTGAGTGCCGAAGAGTGTTTGAAAGGATAAGCTTCCGGAACGTATCGAGTTTGAGTTTGAGAGGATCCACCGTTTCACCGTACAGTGTCAGTGTATCTTTCTTCGCTACGGGTTACATCGCACGAGGGTGAACATTGGGCCTGTAACTTTGAGGCAGTAACGCGTATCCCACTAACGGATAGCTGGTGAGAATTGCTAAAGTGGCACTTCAGAGTGAGCCGTCTGCCACACTGCCACACTCCCACATCCGCGTCAGCCTCATCCCATTCAAACAGCCAGTCAGCACGTGTCTGTTCATTTGGGTTCTCACCCCAGCGCAGATTGAGATTCCACCATGTGGAGCCGTGGCCTCGATTCGAGGGCGAGGGGGAAACTTCACGAATGAGACGTACATCTGTCGCGACCGACATACCACGTTTCGCAGCCGCTCAAGTGGCGGCGGGAACGCGTCTCAGACATGGCGTTGCGAGGATCTGGACATGCTTCGGTACAGCCGAACCTGACGTGATATGGAGGTGTTTCGGCACAGCCGGTCTTGACATCAGCAAAGATGACAGCGAGCTGCCATGGCATGTTCAGTTTGAGTTGATTTGTGGCGCGGCAGTGGCAGTGTAGTTGCCGAACTTGGACTGTTTCGATTCTGCCCCAATTGAATAGACCCCTACTCACAATCTAACAACGGCCATTCGTAGCTGGGTTGCGCATGTGAAACTGGTGACTGCCCTAGCCGATGTATCCCCTATCCGATCGACAGGGCTTCTTGGGTACCGTCTCATCCACAACGTCGGGTAAACCACCGTCACGAAGCCGCCCCATTAATTGACCTCGTGGCGCACGGGACCCACAGCCGCGGTACAGCGGTTGGGGGATGGCTGTTGGCGGATGGCTGTTCACGGCGAGCCACCTCCTAGGCTGTCAAGGAATCTAGGTCTCGCGGTGAAGACGGCGGCCTAGGTGTTAAACAACGTGGGTTGCCGCCATTCGGTCACCCACGCACGCAGGGTAGTGGCGGGATGGGACGGTCGAATGGATAGCGCGTCGGTTTCAAGAGAGAGAGAGAGGGTTATTCAAGGCAATTCAGTTTCGGCGGCGTCGACGCGTCTGCCGCGGCAAGCCGAGTGAAGAAGATAAGGGTGGGTTTGGAACTCGGAGATCCCTCCGAAGAGCCTGGACTAGTGGACGGCTACCACCAGCAATCCGAGAGCTGTACGACTGTACTCGTTGTCTTGAAAGTTGACGATGTACAACCCAACATTTGTCGCGGGAAATATAGTGTATTGACCGAATAGTTTCAATCTGTGACTAGTGAGACTTGTGGATCCAACTGAGCCGTCCGATGTTTGTCTCTATCTACGACAACACTGCCACAACTACCAGCTCCGAAGTGCAGGAATGGCCGACGGGAATCCCGAGATCTCATCAATCGGGCGGAGTCCACCCGCAACTACACCAAGCACATGGTTGATAGCACATGGTATTCTCAAAGTCCGGTGTATGCATTGCGTGCATCCGCAAGATCTGGGTTAGATCTGGGGATCTGGGGGTTGGCATACACTCCAAGTATGGCGAGCAGGGATCCCGGGTGGCGCCGGCACATGAGCTTGACTTGCAATCGGGTTAGCCTTGACCCCATCAGGCCCTCAGACCCAAGATCAGATCTGCCCATCAAAACAAATCGTGCTTACGACATGTCGACATGTTCAGTCCGAGGTTGCCGTAAAGGGCCAGTCGGTTCTTTTGATCCCGTGGTCGGACTGGATGATAGTGTGCTTTTAGTTTCCGATCGTCAGCTCGTCAAACTTGAGGATAATACTACGCATACGAACATGTCGATGAGATCTTTACTCGGTAGTTCCAGTAGGCTGTCCTCGATTCCAAGTGGGCATGCTTTTATGGCACCCGTACCCTTTCCATCAATGTTAGCTTTGTGATGATACGTAGCGTGTGCACATGCCATTCACTGATATGGCCCTGCACTAGCCTAATGTAGCAAACGTGTTGGTTCGTTGGTCGTTGGTGACTATCCCCGACTCCCCCACTCTCCCACTCTCCCACGTCGGATCTCATAATCCGCCCGTCGTGCAATTCAGGGCCTCAATCCAACGCCAGAGCTGGGTTCCAATCATGTTTGAGGGAGGTTGAGGTGGGGGATGGTTCCAGTTGGCCTGGACTCGCTTCGTCACACCTCGTTCTCGGCGTTTGAGACAGATCTGGAACTCAAGCCAAGCACAGGGCTTGAAGGAAGCATGCCCCGTCGAATGCGTCACGCGTCCGTGCCACTCTCAGAAGTGACTACCGAGGGCGGTGCATAGCCATTCTCGGATAATGTATATGGCGGACATGGCCGTTGTTTTGAGCTTATGAGCTGTGAGCAAGGTTCGACGTTGATTCGCCAGCAGTGAAGAAATGTCACCAGTACACCAGGATGCATGTCAGTGTCCATTAATCCGTAAGGCCTGACAACTAGAGGACCCATGCGTGCTGGAGAACTGGAGTATCCATACATGCAAAGCAGACATAAATCTATGAGAAAACCCCCGTCCTCCGATTACGCACAAGAGTTGAAAGGTGGGGGAAAGCACCAGCGAAAATGTGTTTCGGACAAATTCCAGTTTTAACCCCAAGACGTTGTCGCAGGATGCATAATCGCCATGCCGGCATCCCCTTTCCTTGGGAAGAATGGACCCTCAGAAATGACCCAGAAAAGCATTGGCCCCGGCCTTGACTGCACAGCTCGAGAGGAGTCGTAACCTGTTCCATTGAAAGTGCGACAATGGCGGATCTCGCACACGCCTCACATCTGCATCCGCGGCGCCGCCTCTCCCGTCGTTGTTCCGCCAGCCGACGACGTCTCAAACCTGCAACGCCTCATCCGCGCACCAACCTAATTGTGCCTGACTTACCAGAGGACTCTTACCAAACACCGGGCACAGAAGGTAGGCAGAACACCTCGGAACAGGGTACCGGAGAATGGGACAATGGAAACAGGGCTTACTGCGGGCCATGCCGCCGGTAACGTAACGGGTGGCGTCAACGAGCCCGAGTTAGCACTCGCGCAATAGGCCATGGATTCTGCCCTGGTTACTGGTTACTGGTTACTATCGCGGATCTAGTGGACACCCATTGGAACCATTTACGACTCCCAAGGTGCATTGCAAGGTTTCCCAACATGTGGGGTTTATCCTTACCCTAAGTGGCTTACATCCGCCGAGCTAAATCTTCCGGGAAGACGATGTACACTGGCTGGCTGGAGCGACGAGTGACGAGTGCACTTTACCTTGCCACTCTCTTTCAATGGTATCAAGCTGACATCGTCGTGGCCACTTGACATAACAGGGTTGCGGGAACAAGGCATGTTCGGTTAAACCCTCCAAAATGTCCCGCTAGACCGCTCCCTCTGAACGGGCAGGTGATCCGGTGTTTGGCTTGTTGTAACAGTATGCATAATGTCAATGTCTCCACGTCATCCCTCATCCCTCATCCATCGGAGGAAACCATGTATCTCATCGAGGTCGACTTGGTTCGCTTCTCGCGAGGTATGCATTAGTGGGAAATCGAGAGCGACAGCCGAGAGGAGCCGTTTTCCACTTCTCTCGCGCTCCACGTCCTGTTCCGCCGTAACGTCCCCCACTGTGACAATGGTGGCGTGTCTATACATGTCCCGGCGGCGGCTCAGTGATGCGGGGGCTCAAGGTACGATGAATTGGATAGTCCTCTATGGGACATTCCTCGGACTCTCCCATGAGGGCAGGTGACTCTATTGGGCCTGGCCATGGTTACAAGAACATCTCTGGCGGCCTGAACGAGACAAATCGTCTCTCCGGGGCCCGGCTGATGTCATGTCAGTCTGACCCAGTCTTCTCCTGTGGCGCATTCAAACATTGGCATGTATAGTTGACAGTTGGAGACTGGCGCCATGGCTGGGACCATTCCCGAACCGATCAGAAGTATACCGACTGGGTATGCTTTGAGGCTTCGATAACATGAACGTGGCGTCCTTGGCTTACCATTTGGAGGACAGAGCTTTGTCTAAGAGCCCGCCGGTCTTGAGGTGCCGGCGTATCCCCGTCCCTTGGAATTGATAGCAAGGCCAAAGCTGAAGTAACAAAGGTACATTTCTACAGGATCCAAGGTATGCGGGAAGCTCAAGGGGGGTGGAGACCAAGGGAGGAGGCTTCGGGTGACGGTGCGGTGCCGACATGTCAGGGTAAGGTAGCGGAATATTTGGCTTGCACTCTTTGTAACGAGAACAGCTGGAACCAACGCCGTTCCCTGGGTCGATACCTGAGAGCCAAAAGGGTGTTGAGAAAAAGAGAGGCCAATTATGGACAAGGAGAGACCAGCGCCATAGTTGTTATCGCCTTGTGGCCGAAAGCGGGGGTTGCTTGAGCGCTCGCTCAAGTGAAAACGCCTTTGCGGGAAGACTGCGGCACGGCGGCCTATGTCGCAATGTTCTCAGCTACAAGCTCTAGCTGCACTTGAGAATGTCGTGGTACATGGGAAAGGAAAGCCAGCGACGATGCTCGCCTTTGCACTTGGTAACCTCGGTTCATGGATTCTCTTGTTGCACTAAGAGAGAAGAGGCCTTTCTCGGCGTCTCCGCATTGATCAACGATCGGTAATCTTGAGATCTCGGTTATTCCACTGACATGCATGGTCTGTCTCACACTTGTCTGTCTGACTAACTAGAAAGTGTGATCAGCTGCTCAACACCATCTTTGTATAGTACTCGATCATCTCGGGTACACAATCGCCGCGCGGGATGTGTATATGTCTTGTGTCTTGTACTTGCACGTGCATCTGAACAGAACCATCGAGATGGCGCAAAGTATACGTAAACGCCTTGTCGGGAGCAGTTTAGATTCCAAACCCGTGTCAGACGTCGTGCATGCTACAAGTTCTGGGTCGCGGGACGCTTCAAGGCACCGGATCTTGTGCGCGTCTATGTATAGTGTTTTCGAAGCGGTACAGTCGCGGCCTTCTCGAAGCGAATTCAAGTTGCTGCGCACTTAAAGTACCCTACAGCATCGTCATGGACGAACACAACTAGGTCTTTGGGGTTTGTACTCTTATCCGGTTGTAAGGGTGAGATTATGTGGTCCAAGCGCGGTGATCGACTCTAGTGTGGTATAGTGGTGTTTGGTTGCTCATCAGAGTGTGGAGAGCGTGGCAGCTTGGTCGATACACCTGTTCGCAGATCGCAAACTAAGGACAGAGACGTGGCGTTGACAGCCACTGGATCAACAGACAGGTAGCCATTCAATGACCTCCTGGCTAACCAACCCTTGGAGACAGGATTGGTATCCGTGCGGCTGAGAGTTGGCCCTTTGTGCGTGGAGTTGGGGTTGTGCACGGATGTAATGGGCCTCTAGTTAAGGACATTGCCAAAGATTATCCTGGGGCGCCAGGATGAGGGTCGGAACTGCCAAGAGCAGAATAGGTCAACCACCACTCAATCCTAAAGGATGACAGGCTCATTCCAAGGATCCAAGGGTAGGTGACGCAGGTAAATACGTGCTTAGGGCTCGGGCTATTTGTGAGCCGCCAAGGTGTTACAGAAAGTTACTAGCATGTCGAATCAGCATCCGTTGTTCAAAAACCCTCCCTAATGGTAACTAGGATAGGAAGGGATTGGTGTTACGGACTCGTACGTGTTCAAAGTGCATTGGTTCTGGACGTAGCCAAAGGAGAGCTTGTACTTGTTGACATCATCACGGTAGAGGACGTAGAGCGGTAACCATGTTGGAGAGAGTCAAAGGTGTCAAGCTCTTATCGGATGCAAATCATTAACGGCACCACCGATTCCGACTCTGTATTCTGCCGTTAAGCCAACCCAGGTTTAAGTGTGGTAGAGAGAGAGATGCAAAGGCGAATTCAACAGATTGGGGGGGGGGGGGGGGGAAAGGGAGGGGGGGGGGACCTGCCTCGGTCTCGGCCTTGGTGGTCGTATATACAGGCTTGCGTTGATCATGACACCGGCAATCCGGCACACAGGTGTGCAAGGATGCCGAGGCCGCAAGTCCAGGTGATCATCATCGGCGTCTGCATGACTTTCCTAAAACAGTTAGTCTTCTATCTCGGACTACATGTACCTACATGTACCTGTATGTACCTGCTGTTCCAGACATGTATGGATGGCTGGGTTGTTTTATCCAACTTGAGGTTGCCATTAGTCCAGCCTTTGCCGTTCAGCTTAGACTAGTTAGTTGGAGTCCCCCGTCTGAGCCGTGCGGCCCATCTGATAAACTTAACAAGCCGGTAATGAATTGATCTTGTATCAATTCCAGGCACAGGCACCCGACTCTAAGCTAGCTGGATTGTTGCATTAGATTTCCACATCCCGCCCGTTTTACATTCATTAGTGACCCTCCAGACCCCTATGAAGACAAGTCCACGCTTCCTGAGGATAGCCCTATTCCCGCTTACGCACTGTGTGGCGCTTCTGCTTGTATACCTACGTTATCCCTTGTGGCTTACAGGCTGTTTATCAACCTTTTCATTAGAAGATGAGTATCTGGAGAGCGTACTGTGGGCATGATTCCAGGAGCGAGCTCAACGGGACTGTCATGCATCCCACAGCACAAGCTGTACGCCTTTCACATCCTTGTTAGGTAGAACAGGTTAAAAATCACAAAGTGTAACCAGGCACCAGAGCTTGAGCTTGAGGCACGCTGGATTGAGTAGGTAACGGCACTATCCCACCCGAAAAGACTGTTTGGGGGTAGTTTCCAATAGTTCTGGGTAGTAGGGTATAATCCAATGTAATGGAAATTGAATAAAGGTGATGTTGCAATTGTTTTTGCTGCGGAGACCATTGCAATGGGCCATGGGTCATTAGCCCACATTCCTATTCTACACCGTCAGATCAGTACGATCTTGTGGTCGGATCCTCGAGTTGACCAACCGGCAAAACTACCTTGGTCTTGTTGACCATGCATGTGGTTTTGTGCTCATCATTCTTCCCGTGTCTTGCGTTGTACTAGTAAAACGATTAATAGATCTGAAGCAAGGGCAAGTGCCGAATGAGCAGAGTGTTTAGATGACTTTCAAGTTCTTTGGTTACAAAGCAGAATGAGAGAGAGAGAGCCGGTGACCTTGGGCAACCGGAATGTTGGCGTCATCGGGTTCAATGGGACTACCTCTGTCTGTTTTTTTCAGGTGGCGTTTTCATCCCGTTTTTCTAAGTTGATATGAGCCGGCCGGCCATAACAATCTTCCCGTAACGGTGGCGTTTTCAGTGTGACTTTTGAGCTTTAGGGCTTTTAGGGACTAGGCTTAAGGGTTGAGGGTTAAGGGTATTTAAGGGTTAAAGGTTTCCGGACAAAGTTTAGACGGTAAAAATGTCATCTTCGGGTTCTTGACAGGTTTTGAGATTCATCTCAGGATAATTCAGGATCAAAAAAAGTAGAATGGTTGACTTCAGGAAAGAATCCAAAGACTGGCACCAAAAGGGATCAAAGGGAAAGAAAACCAAACCTCAAAAGACGGGAGTGCGCAGCCAACCTGACGTCCTTGGCTCCTTAGGATCCTGAGGAACATACCATTCTCTCACTTTGTCCCTTATCCAAAGCTGTTCAAACCTCACTCTCTCACCTCTATGATTGATTCCTGATGGCTGCTTCCAACTTGCTTGACTAATATCTTTTGCCTGTGCGTAACCCGCAAAGTCTTGATAACTCTGGTCTCCTCTGGTTCATCCTAAAGAATCTGCGTAAGGTAATGTAAACTAGAACCTCGATCGATATTCAAAGGCATCACCATACTACCTTTAAAGACCTTCCTCAACTTGAGTTGACTGATTCCCCTCCCTATCAATTCCACCAAACTCAACCGATCTCATACCACCCCTCCCCCTCCTCCCCTCCCCTCCCTCCTCCTCCTCCTCCTATCTCCTAGCTTGAAGCAACTACATCCACCCGCAGGACGAGGTCGCTCTCACTCACAAACCATCATCCTCTTCTTTATACTCTTGTTCATTCTCAACTACACCTACAACTACCTCACCTTGACCACCCCTCCTCTTCAACCTTCCCTCGAGCCAGCTTCCACCCTCTTGACTTTGCCTTCTTCCTAACGGAAAGACTGCTTCGACCTGCTGGCTGGGCGAACATCGACCTTGAAACTAGACTCGTCTCTCGATAACGTCTCTTGAATCCATCATCCTCGCCATGTCACGTAACCCTACCCACCCCGCCTCCCTTCTCCCTCTTTCCCGACACAACACTCACATTGTCAACACCCTCAAGAACCGGGTACCACAAGAGTTCTTTGGTGAGTTTGTACACGTAGTGCACGGACCAGGTTGTCACATACACACACCCACTCCCCACGCCCGAGCACAATACACGCCCCCAGTCGATCATTTAGTCTAACCCGCACAGACTATATTGCCGAGCGCTGCGAGCAAGTCATTCGCATTGAGGATGAGCTCCCATCACCACCATCCTCCCCTCGGTCTACCACTTTGGCTGCTGGTTCCGCCGCTACCAGCTCTGGTCCCACCGCCCCACGTTGGTGGGAGGCTCCCCTCCCTGCCAAAGGCCAAGTCGAGGCACTCCCAACACTCGCCGACTTTATTCGCGGCCTCGTTGCCCAGTCCAACGTCCAGATGCCAACCCTCGCCGTCGTCCTAGTCTACTTGGCTCGGCTTAAGGAGCGCCTTCCCCCAGTGGCACATGGTATGAAGTGCACCCGCCACCGCGTTTTCCTGGCTGTCCTGATCTGCGCCGCAAAGTACCTGAACGACTCGAGCCCAAAGAACATGCACTGGCAGCGCTACGCTCGTTTCTTCGCCCTAGCAGAGGTCAACCTCATGGAGAAGCAGTTACTGTACATCCTTGACTACTCCCTCGAGGTCGACGAGCCATCCCTTATCGGCCACCTCAGCCCTTTCTGGGCAGTCCAGAACCGACTCAACGCCGCCCGGTCGGCCGCCCAAATACACCACGCCAACCCCTACCGTGCCTCTGCGTCGGTGGCTGGCGCCCCTAGCCGTAGCCCGCTTTCGCCACCTCACACCCCGCCCACCAAACACAACTTGTCTGCCAACATCTCACCATCCCCTCGCATGCCATCCCCAGCACTACGGTCCCACTCGTCGGATACTGTCCGTCGTCGCCGCATCGAACCTTACCCTCACCCTCCTCCAGTCGCCTCAACCTCACACCTGCCAACACCCCCAAAGCACGGCGACTCCCCATGCGGCTACTTTGTCGAGTCGCACAACTACCAACATCAGCACCTTCCCCACTCGCAGGCATCTATGGCTGCTCTCGCTTACGCACGTTCTCAGCGTTCTCTTCACAACACGCACCGACCTCACTCGCGCAACCCCTCACCTCTTACCCACTTTTCCCGGCTTCATCTCGACGAGGAAGCTCCAGGCCTCGTCCCTCGTCGCGACTCGCAGTCCAGCACTTGCTCGTCATGTTCGTCGCTTGCCAACGAGACACCTGAGCTGTTTGACGAGTCGGCGGTCGCAGCTTGCACCCTTGCCCGCCGCAAGGCCGCGAACCCATACCCCGATGACACATACATGGTTGGATCGGGGGAGGCGTCGCCCAAATGGCGCAAGCTTGGCCTCCGGCAGGCCCAGACGGCATTCATGCCTCGTCGTGCCGCATGACGGACACGAGCTACTATCAAGCTACTATCACGATGCCACGCACGGCTCGGTCAGCACCAATGTGGAGGAGCCACATGGACATCATGGACATCTTGGAAGGATCAACTTGGGATCTGTTGTTGTAGACACTGCATCATAGCACCGGACTCTTCACCATTACGATACACACGCATATTCACGCTCATACATATTTACTAGGGACTCGCTGTTGAATGGTTAACTGGCTGGCTGTGGATGGCGAGCAAAGATGGCGTCAGGTTGCCCTGGGGCTGGCTGAGATGATCCCATTCAACGAGACAAGTGCTCAAGTGCTCAAGTGCTCAAGTGCTCAAGTGGCGCATCTACCTGAACAGCGGGAGGTATTGTCAGTCTAAAGCATCATCGCCGTTGCTACCTGAGTGGCGTAATGTTGCCCCGCGCATAGCGCTGTCATCTGAGACCGCAGCCATTTGCCCATGAGCAGTCCATCAACCATTCCATATGTAGGCCCAAGCATCCGCCGTCCGTCCCGCTGAACGACCCTATGCATCCGGCAACGAACCTCGGATGCTTGTGACTAAAAACTAACAAAAAAATCAGAGGAAGAGAGGCAAGGAGAGAGATAGGGCGGCAATGCCCGCCATATTTTACCCCCATGTGAGGTCACGAGGTCTCGGGAGGACATTACCCAACCAACCACAAACGCCATGTGATCGTCATCCATCCACTTATGTTCATATTCTACTGTTCATCACACCCTATTCATCAACCCAAAGCGATCCTCAAGGTCTAGGCCAAGGCCCGTTTCACAATGAACCGTATCCCTGTGATCCTCGTGGGTTGTTGTGCTCTTGCTTGTGCATGAGCAAAAAAGTCGCTTTCCGTCAACTGACACGTCGCCGTTCGTTCCCCGTTTTGTCGCAAGCCTCCCGATAGACCATCGATGACATCGAGTACGTTCTATGGCTTCCCCCCGTGAGCCGCGGTCCGCTCTTTTGGCTCGAGGGATTGCGACGCCTACATGCTGACAGATAGGTATCTCCTCGATCAGCTGGTAGGTACATGTGGCCAACCCGTGTGTGCTGTGACAAGAATGTGGCGCCACAGGGTCTAGAAAGACCCAAAGAAGAGTAGAGGGCAGCGCAACGTTGCGCGGCGATCATGACGTCGGCGCTCGGGCTGGTTGCACATTTGATTGAGGCATAGGGACCCGCGGCAGGCAATGGGAGTGCGGGCAGCTCAATGTCAACATCAAGTGACCGCCACACCGAGTCGTCTGTGGCGTTCTTGCAGGGATGCTGGACAACATCGCGTTGTACCGTGTATCGAGCCCGAGGAACGGGTAAATCACATCACCCAACGCGTTCCCGGAAATACACATGGGAAGTGCGCAAGTCGTTTGTTCCGAACTGGCACCCGTTCCACCCGAAGGTTGAGAACGGCGATATTCCCGCGAGGTTCTGGCCATGGGACCTTGCATCATCGTTTACATCTTGGTGTCATCACATCCTTCCTGGCGGTCATGTCTTACAGCGACCGCCATAGGTCTTGTTAGAAAGTGTGGCGTTTACGTTGGCCGAGGTACACCCTATCCTCTGAGCAAGTCGCCGATCCCGTTGATCCAGTTCCGGATTTACCCTCTGTGGCACTATCTCACTTTAATCTGCGCATGGTCACTGTGGCGGTGATCATGACGATCCTGTCGATCACCAATAAACCAACGACGATCCTTGACTAACCCTACAGCCCCCTCCGTCAAATGAAGAAGAGCCAAACCTCACCCAACTTCGCAACAAACTTCACCTTGCCCTTGTCGAAGTGAAAAAGGGAGCCGAATAGAGATGTAATACCGAGCAACCACTACCCGAGAGCGCGCAATTCTTGACCCGCGTGACAGGCGTGTATGACAGGCAGTAATCAAGATAGCTTCGATTGCGTATATCGGACTGACGTCGTGGAGGAATCATGGGTTCGTCCAACCCCTGGTCTGGTTTGGTGACATTCCCCCCGTGAAGCAAGTGCCGCGGTTCGCTCCTGATTCCCATTTTGTGGCGGATCACATCATCATCCATCTTTCGGGCATGTGCCAGTGAATCGATCACAGGACAACCCGGTACCTCAATGGAATCATTCCCGCCCGAATGTCGTAAACACCGCCCAAACCTTGTCTTGAGCAACTAGACGTATTCACTCCACTTTCATCTGGTCAATTCAAATATCTCGCGGGTTCGAACTTTATGGTCTGGCCTGGTTTGGAACATCTTTGTTCGCAGCCGCACGCTAATAATTTTGAGCGCGTGACACATTAACTCAGTTGACATGCTATGTGGTCGAGCCTATTTAGTTATTGGACAAGTCTTCCATCATCGATTTGCTCGGCACTGAGCTCCCGATCCTCTTGAACACCGGATAAGCGCAGAGGGAGAAGGTTCCTGTTTATTCCTGTAAATTTCTGCACGTTCCTATCCGTTCCTGCTCCAGCCAGAAACCTGAACGCGGGTCTCTTCTCTCTGAACAAAAAGTTGTTCGGAGCGGCTCCCCCCTGCGCTTAGTTGTAGGAATACTGCTCTCTGGGTTGGTGACCCTGTGTTGTACTCCCCAGTTTACGGCAGCCTTCGGCGCATGACATTCATGGCTGCACGCTCATTCTTTTGATTATCGAGTGTGGCAAATGAATGGTATAACCCATCGTCAAACTGGAATCTTGCTTCCACGGCATCACGGCAGCCATGGAACCCTTTGGCAAGATTATCCGACGCCGAACAGTGGCGGTGCATCCCAGAACACTAACTGGGCACAACGATTTCCCGAGACAGGTTTGTTACCCCTCTCGAGTGCCCAAGCTCCCTCGAGAGCCAGGGTTTTGTACGGCAGTGGCACCCTAGTCAAGCTTAATCTTCTTCCTTCCCTGGTTAACGTATCCACCAAGTTTGATCCGTGCCTATGATGCCCCGCATCCACACACCTACTCTAAACCTTATGGATTGACCAATTCATAGACCTCGAGAGTGAGCAATTAACGGGGAGAGGTTGGACAAGTTCAGTAGAGGTTCGTCTACAGTAAGCTGGATTTGTGCCAACGTTAATTCCGGACGGTATTAACGGGAATGACGTTACGTGTCCGCCACTAGCTCGTCGGTTCCTTGACCCCATACCGTCCCGACGGAAGCCGAATAGTATTCGGGCTAGAGTATGTGGACAGAAGGATTCCAAGTACAGCTTACAGTTTCAACCCTTGCCCGAGGACGTGAAACGGGAAAGTCCAGAGGAGGATTTGAGTTTAGAGTAGTATATTAGAGAGAGAGTACGTGCGGAAGTGTGCGGAAGCGTGCTGATGAAGCCTAAGGAACGGGAACAGAGTTCAAGTAAGAAACAGACCGCGAAGACCAGATGACCTTGTGTGTCTGTGGAATGTCCCCCCAGTTCAGCACGTTGACGTATGTACTCCCAAGCTTTACTCATGGCCGAGGTGGAGGCTATTCCGCACCGCCATAGACATTACACGGTAAGGCTACGGGTATCTTTCAGCGGATACTGCTCTGTCCCGCTCTGCCAGACCACATTCGGCACGTAGGCATTTCGCGGACATGGATAAATTTCCGGAGCCACTGGCGCCGGCGCGGATTCTTCGGGACGTCATGGCCGTCATAGCACTAGGTCACAACCCCTGCACACCGAGGTGACCGAGTCACGCTTGATTAACCGCTCCCGATATCCGGCGACCGAGGGCGGAAGCAGTCTAAACCCAACCTTAGATGCTTTCTGCACTCCACCAAGTCAGAGTCACAAGTCGGGGAGGAAGGGCTACAATTTAGCGCCTCATCCGCCACTTGATTTGAATCATTCAGATTCCCGCTCCCGACTGGCATACCCTAACAAATCCATTGCCACTATGTATATTCCCACCACCCCACGCAGGTCACGCGACGGTAACGCGAGAGATTGAGAGTAACTCGGGCTTGAAGAGGATTCCAACACAGAACAGGAAAGTGAATGCAACAGAGTCGCCGCCATCTCTGACTGAAATGCAAAGCTCCTCTTTCAACACACTGCCCCATGCTTCGCCATCGAGTCGAACGCACGACAACACCACGTGATCAACGGAAGTAAATGCAAGTCTGGGCCTCCACTCTGACGTCGTTGACACATCCAGAAACATCAACTGGGCGGCGAATTATGTCCATCCATCCAATTGTTGCTTCTCTCATTCTATCGCGATGCCGGATGACTACGACGTCCCCAGGCCATCTAAGATTAACTTGTGAGTGCTTGGCGCTACATACCCAAGCTCCTCCACACTGAGCTTCAATATCCCTCCTGCCGCTCTGATCGCTGACACTCTCAGGAAAGAGACCCCCACTGAAACCGCGTCGCGGATATACGCAAAGGAGCGTCGGCGAGTAGAGAAAGACCACGAGCGGGTGGCCCGAGCAAACGGGATGCGGTACGGTCGCAAGCGTCGGCGTGGAAGCGAGGATGAGCGGGGTCGTCGCGCTGCCTACGTCAACGACATGGACGACATGGATGAGCTCGATGGCGGCCTCTTCGGTAACTTCACCTTTGGCTCGGGGCTCCCAACATCCACACCAGGGCTGTCAGGAATCTTCTCGCGGCTGTTTGGGGCGCACGAGTCGCGAGCTCGTGACATCTTCGATGGTCCACCGCCCATGGGCACCATGGGCGCTGACGCGTACCGCGCTCATGTGCGCGAGCGTTTCCGCGCAGCGCAACGAGACGAGGATTCCCAGGAGGAGATCCGACGACGCGCGGCACGCCGGGACGCAGAGGAAGCAACGTTCCGGGCAGATCGGATAGCCGAGGAGCGCGAGGAACGAGAGGCGAAGCGCCGCCGGCGCGCCCGCGCCGAGCAGGCGACGCAGGACGCACAAGCAGCGGCGGCTGAAACGGCAACATCAAGGCGCGAAGAAGCTCAAGCGCAAAAGACGGAACGGGCGCGTTGGCGCAAGAGATGCGCCGCGCTGTTCGACGTCGAGATTGTTAGCGTCGAGTTAGGATTCGCTGATATCCCGTGGCCAGTTGCCGCCGCCAAGGGCGCGGGATTCAGCATCGTGCTATACCCGGAAGACCTAACTGCGGATAACGTGAAGCGCTTCCTTTTCGCTCTGGCAGATGACGAGGGGACCGACCGCCGCAAGATCCTGCGCGAGGCGATTCGTCTCTTCCACTCGGACCGCTTCCACTCGCGCGTGCTGCCGCGCGTGAAGGAGAGCGAGCGAGAGCGCGTGCGTGAGGGTGTTGAAGTCGTTGCACGTATCCTCACCGACCTGCTGTCAGTCAAGTAGCGTTGCCAACACTAGGCTGTACCCCGGTGCACGTAGATCGACATACAATCCTATCCACGGCCGTCACTGCCGACCTTGACGAAGTTAGCAATACCAGCATCATCACACGCCCTATACCCAAACACTCGACCACCACTTGTCTCGCTCACTACTGTAAATCAAACCGTGTAGACGTTGTAGCATATCATGTACCATTGACTCTGACTGACTGGACTGACAGCGAGTCGGTCTTCCCTCGCGACTTACCTTCCTCGCGACTTACCTTCCTCGCCAGCCAGAGAAGTATTTAACAACACAGTCAACCTTTACATTCAGTTTCTCCCACTTCCTCAACCTCTCATCCTCCCCAGCACCCTCATTATCCACAACCAGTTGTGCCTCGTTTGCCTGACCTTCCACGCCCTCTGTCCCCACAGTCTTGTATCACCCTCCGAGCACTCTTTCACACCGCCGCAGCCGTCCTCACCGCCATCCATCAACCTTCCTCCGCAACTCTTAAGTCGGTGGCCTCTCCATACCCCGATCCTCCAAACCGAACAGCCGCAGGAAACATTAACATGGTTGACCTTGGCTCCAACCGCCACAAGCGCCGCGCGAGCGAGAGGGATAATAGTCCGGACCGCGTCACTACCGTCTCTCTTGCGGGCGGACGCAAGCGTTCGTTCTCATTCGGTTACGCCGAGTCTTTTCCTTCGTCCCCCTCTGGCCCCTCTTCATCACCCCCGCGCACCACATGGCCTCATCCCACCCCGGAAGCATCCTTCTTCGGATCGTCACCCTTCCTTGGGGCGAGCTCTCCCAGTAAGAGCAATGAGGAACGCTCGTCCAAGCGCCACTGCCCGAGGACAGCATCCGAGGCAACGAATGTCGGACCTCCTTCCTTGAACCTCCCAACCCTAGCTGAAACACCCATCAGCACCCCCTCGTCGTCGTCGTTGGCAGTTGAGGTCGTGGGAGCTCACAGCCTGGTCCCGCTGGCCACGACGCCGCCCCCTCCCAACCCCGACTCGCCAAGCCCCTCCGATTCCATTGAATCTTTCCAGTTCAGGCCCCGACCCACACCAAACCTGTCCGAGATGTTCGCGAGGGCAAATCGCAACGAATGGCGCCAGCGGTGCGAAGACCTCTTCAACCGAGTAGACCGCCTCAACTCTGATGCCCGCCTTGATGCCGACACTCGCTTTGATGTCGACCTCAGCTTCGACGCTGACTGCTTCGATGAGGACCACGGTTTCGATACGGACTGCTTCTTCTATACCAATGGTTTCTACAACAACAGCGATTCCGATGACGATGGAGCTAATTATAACCCCACTGTAGCAAAGGACATTCGCTCGGCCCACTCGGTGATGGGCAACATGATCCCCGCCTTAACGGGCGCACCCCAGACAATGCTTAGGTTCACGGACATTCCCTGGCCGGTTCAAATTCAAATCCCCGGTCCATGGAAGAAGAGCATTTCCGCCAGCATAACGGAAGACGACGTAAAGCCAGAGAACGTGAGGGCCTTCGTCCACGCCCTCGCCGAGGACGAAGGGGTGGACGAACGTCAGGTCGTCGCTGACGCCCTCTGGTATTTCGACCCTGATCGCTTCGACGACGAAGTCCTTCCCCGCATCTGGGGCAGTGACCGCCGCGTCGTACAAGTTGGCGCTGAGACGGTCTGGCGCTCCCTTACTGACATTCTTGCGCACCCCGACACCTCGGAACTCACTCTCCTGGAGGTCGACGCAGGCAATTCGCGCCAATGGGAAGCGTCGCTGTTCGCCCCGACCGTTCGTCCACTGCGACCCGCAAAGCTCCTGTATTCGTGAACACCCTACCCTGCACCAGCCTGCCTCCACAGTCTAGTCATTAACAGTCCATGTTCCCCACGCCCTAGATTAATGTATCCTTGTTTCTTAGTTCAAAGGCGAGCCCGCGGCGCCTCGACCTTGAGCCCCTCAACAAGCGCGTCACCGACGAGCTTGACAGCCTCCCCCGCCATTCCCCAGCTCGCCTGGTATCCCGCCGGCCCAATCCCGTACGCATGCACGACAGGCACGCGGCGGGAACCGAAGCGCTTGTCCTCGCGCTCGAGGCGCGGCCCTCCACGGCGGCTGGGGCGGAAACCGACACACTCGCGAACAATCTCGATACCTTCAACGGTGCCGTCCTTGCTGAGCTCGGGAATACGAGCCAGGCAGTGCTCGAGGATCGAGCGGGTCATGGCCGGGTCGGGCTCGCGCACGGTGCTGCCGACCTGGCATCAGCGTGGATCACTGAGAGAGAGAGCACCTCCGGAAACGGATCCCGAAACTGAAAGCTAGGACAACCTCTCGTCACTCGACTCACCTCGTAACACCCCCCGCAAATAACCTGGTTCCCCGAATTAGGCCGCGGAATAACATAAGTGCTCCGCGTCGGATGGTTCATGGTAGCGTCCATGACGCAGTGCTTGACTGGCGCGCGCACAACCACGATCTGCCCGCGAATAGGCTCGACAAGGTCATCCTTGACGTCTGCGAGTTCGCCAGCCCCCAACCCCGTGGCATTGACCACGGCTGCGGTGTTGGGTCGAACCGCCTCGGCGAGGGACTTGAGCGTTGCGCGGCGTAGCACAACACCTAGGGCGGTACACTGCGCGCCGAGCCATTCGAGGTAGTGGGGCGAGTTGACCGACACGGAAGTAAACGTCACGCCCACGCTGCCGGGGGGACACTTATCAGCCGGGAGGTGGGTGTAGTTCTCGGACACCCCCGCGTACCAATGGTTGTGGAGGCCGGCTTGGGTGGATGCGAAACGGGTAATGGGGAGCGGCATGGCCAGACCGGTCGGGATGAGGCCGCGCAGTACCTCGCTAAGAGCGTCAGTTCTAGTCCACATTTATCTTCCCCATTCTCCCCAACCACTCCCAACCACCCTGGACCATCCCAACGCTCGGCTCACTGGCTCAAGCACTCACAGAGTCTCAGCCTCCCATCTACACACGCGAGGATCAGAACCAAAGGGACACCAGTTTGCGCCGGCCCAAGGGCTCGCCCAGTCCTGGTCGAGGTTGTCGCCGGGGAGGTTTCTCGCCACGACTTCCACAGCGTACCCCCGACGAGCGAGGATGAGGGCGGCAGTGAGGCCGATGACTGTGAGTGAGCGGTGCAAGAAGAGACGAGGGGTTCGGGCGGATTCGGGACCGAGTAAAGAGTAGCCGGTGGGAGTGCGGGGAGAAAGAGAAGGGGGGAGCGACGAGTCGTCGATGACTCCAGAGACGCAGAGGCGAAAGCAGGAGAAGTACTCACCACCACTGCCGACTACGACGACATTTGGGGGGGTCGGACCACGAACTGAAGTCATTGCGAGTGTGTGAGAGAGAGTCAGGTGGGGAATGAGACAAGAATGCCAAAGCATGTGTAGACTTTGGTCGAGGTGGTCAAAGAGTGGGGCTTTGCCCGGTTGCCCGCCTTCTTGCTCTCGGCATATCGGTCAATTTGACATGACCCTACCAGTGCACAGATCTACATGCCGAGTGGGCAAGCGGGCAAACCACGCAATCCAGGACTGAGGACGATGAAAATAGACTAGACCATGGTCCGTATTTTGGCCCAGCTCCGGCCGCCGTGTCCGTCCGTGTGTGCGGCCAACTTGACAGGACCGAGTGCTTGTTGGCCTCATGATCAGCGCCACACACGCTACTGTGTCGCCGTGTTGTCGCTATTCATTTCATAATGGGTCTACATGATCATGATGAGAGAGGGAGAAGGATAAGGTGGCTCGCGGGCGCTCAAACTCTAGTAAAAGCCAGTCGGGTTGGGCATCATGCCCATTCCCGTTGGCTGCCCCATCATGCCGCCGTTCATTCCCCCAAAGCCGCCACCACCCTGGGGCCTGGACGTCAGCATGGCCCGCCTGATAAGACTCACCCTGGGCCCCCAATCAACAGACGGCCACCGAGGCCGCCCATGATGTTAGTGGACTCCTCCTCTGCCGGCTCGTTCTTCTTCGCCTTGGCCTTGAGCTCCTTGAGCTCCTTCTCGAGGCTGGCGATCTTGTTCGTGCTGTCTCGGGACTGACGTCAACTCTGATGGGCCAAGATGGACTCACCTGCTGGAGGGCGTACGGGCGCGTGTAGTCGCCAAGACCATACCTCCAGGTCATCTCCTCGACAAAGTCGGGCCGAACGAACTCGTAGCAAACGTAGGTCGCGGCCGCGAACGCGTCCTTGTTGCCGATGCCGATAAAGTACATACAGAGCTCCTCGACGACAGCCGGTTCCTTGCTCGCCGCAGCCGTCTCGAGAGCGTCCCGCCACAAGCGGTCCGCCTTAGAGATGGACAGCGACTCCTCCCACTAAAGTCAGCTCCTTGTCCGATCACGAAATCTCACCTTCGAGGTCTGGCGGTAGATCAACGCAGCAATACGCCTGAACTCGAGCAGCTCGTGCTTCTCCAACCGCTTAGCAAGCTTGAGAGCGTCGTACTGGTCGTACTCCTGCAGCGAGCTTCTCAGAGTGACGTGGTCCTCCTCCTCGATCAGCAAGTCGTTGTACGCCTCGTTGACGACGGCGAGGTTGAGCTTTTGCGTCGCGATGAGGTACTGCTTGGCAAGCGGGAGGTTGTCCTCGTTCTGCAGAATCTTGATCACGCGGGCGTGGTCGAGACGAGCAGTCATGGCGGAAAGGAGGTCAGGGAGGAGCATGGGCTGGCGGGCAAGGTAGAACGACACGGCCTTGTACGCAATCTCCATGTTGGCGACCTTGACAACGACCTTCTTGAACTGGTCGTGGTCCCACTCGCCCAGACGCTCCATCATCGCGAGAGCAGCGTTGTCTGGCTCGTCGTAGACAATGTAGAGGTAGACAAGCTCCGGCCACAGCGCGGCCTGCTCGGTCGCGCGGATGACCTTGGGGATGTTGAGGCGCTGCCAGAAGAGCTTGAGGTGCTCCATGAGCTTCTCAGGGCGGTACTTGGCGTACAGGACCGCGAGCTCAGTGAACATGCCCATGTGCGCGCGCTCGAGACCAAGACCAGCCTCCATGAGGGAAATCGCCTCGTCAAAGTAGCCATTGCGCTGGTAGAGGCCGAGGAGCGAGTTGAGTTCCTCGGCGTGGACGATGAGGTTGAGACCACAGATCTGCGCGAGGCGGAACTCCTTCTTGTCCACACACGCCGCGTTGACCTGCTTCCACACCTGCGTGTTGCCGGCTTTGCGAGCGGCGTCGACGGCAGGCTGGTTCTCGCCGAGATAGATGAGGGTGGTGGCAAGACGAGCCCAGTTGGAGATGGACGAGAAAAGGAGCTTGGACGCCTGGTAGAGACCATCCTCGAAGCACTTCTCGCCGACTTGGAGGACGTCCGCCACGTTCGTCATCGACAGGAACTCCTCCATGTCGTGGAGACGGTCCGTCTTGGCGTAGGCGTATGCGAGCTCGGTGTCGATCTTGGGCTCACGAGCTGTCTTGCGGGCCATCTGGAGGTAGCGGATGAGGTCCTCGTGCTTGCCGGCACGGTTCGAGATCTCGATAACCTCCTCGAAGTTGGACGGGTCGTCGGCCTTGATGTACGAGTCGATCGCGTCCTTGATGCGGAGACCGTCGAGCTGAGCTTTGGCGAGGCGGCTCCAGACAGCGGGCTCGTTGATCTTGTTTGCGTATGCGTAGCCACGGTCGATCGAAACCGTGTGCTCGACGAGGACATTCATGGCCTCAGCGTGCATGTTGTGCTTCGAGTAGATCGTGAATGCCTCCTCGTAGAGACCCGACTCGGTCGCGACGCGAGCGATGGTCTCGACGTCGTAGCCCTCAAGCTTGTTGATGTACCCCATCACCTTGCCGCGGTCGTTGCGGATGGCCGTGAGGAACATAAGGCTCTGGAGCGACTTGTTGTCGCTGAAGGGCGACTCCTCGAGGATGATCTTCTCGAGGAGCTCAAGGAGGGGACCGTGGAGCTCCATGTGCATGAACGCCTTGACGGTAACCGAGACGTCATCAGGGTCGGTGCACTCGGGGATAGCGGTGGAAACGACCTGGTCGACGAGGGCGCGGCGGTGCATGCTCTCCGGGTTGAGGACCTGAGTCCAGAGGTCGACATCACGACGCTTGACGAGGTAGCGGGCCTGGTGCTTGTACATCTGGTTGTCGTTGGTGACGTTGATGAGCTCATCGTCGCAGAGGCCCTTCGCGTAGGCAATGTAGGCGAGGTACGGGTCGCGCTTCTCGCAGTACTTGCCGATGACGGCCGGGTCGTAGAGGTTGTTCTCCTGGAGGAACTTCTCGGGGTTGTTGTTCGAGTCGATGGCAATCTTGGCAACGGCGTTGTAGACGGCGTGGTCAGTCGAGCCCTGCTCGACCTTCTGGTTGAGCCACGGGAGGATGAGCTTAAGGCGGTTTCGCTTCTCAACCTCCTCGACGAGCTCGTCGACGGGGAACTCGCCGGTCACGGACATGAGCAGGTTCTTGATCGTCGACTCGTCACAGTCGACGTCGAGGAGACCGCCGATGACCTGCGGCGTGCGGGCCGCGTTGACGCGCTGGACGTAGATCTCAATGAAGTTGGTGAGGCCGTTCTGGTAGAGGTAGAGAACGAGGTCGTGGACGAAGTCGAAGCGGTCGCACACAATGATAAGAGGCAGCTGGTCCGAGAGCTTGGCCTCCTTGAGATAGTTCTTGACCTTCTCCGGGTTGTAGTAATTGGACTCGCGGCACACGCGCTCGACCTCGCGGATCTGGCCCGTGCGAGTGGCGGCCTGGATGTACTTGAAGTGGACCTCGGGGTCCTCGGACAGGTTGACGATCGAGCCGAGGTAGTAGTAGAGACCCTCGGAGCTCTTGAACTGCTCGAACATCTCGATAAGCTTGACGGGGCCAAGGAGGTCCGAGTACTTGGTGGCGATCTGGACAACGATGGGGAGGTTCTGGCGCATGTTGGTCTTCAGCATCTCGCGCATGCTCTCAAACGACTGCTCCACAGTGAGGCGGCCGAAGTACTCGACAAGCCACTCAGGCTTGAAGAGGTTGGTGTGCACAACGACACGCTTGATGTCGTTGATGTCCTCGTAGTGCTCGAGGGCGCGCTGCATGAGGCCAGCCTTCTCCGCAAGGTTGGCGATGCGAGGGCGGTCGTAGTGGGTGAACATCTCGTTGCCAAGAATTGCGTCCGCGACCTGAGGGGCGTTGACGAGGTTCATCTCGAGGAGACGAGTCTGCAGAGGACCCTGCTCGGGCTTGTTGTCCTTGAGCGCGTCGAGGAGGAACGACGTCGCCTGCTGGATCATGTTCTGGCCCATGAAGATGTCGACAACGCGGTCCAGGTCGACCTTGGAGCCGTCCTCATCGTTGACGAGCTGCGTCGCAAACTCGGTGGCCTTGTCTGGGTTGATGCGGACGAGGTGCTGGAGCAGCGAAACGTAGTCGGGAGTGTAGCTAACCTTCTTCGAGTAGAGGACGATCTTGTCGAACTGGCCAAGCTCGGCGAAGCAGGCAACGACCTTGTTGGGGACGTTGGCGCGGAGGTAGACAGAGAGTGCGAGCTGCATGTCAACCTGGCGGACCATGTCACCGAGCTCCTCGCTGCACTCGAGCTTGTTCTCCTTGAGCCACTTCTCGAGAAGCTGCTTCTTGCCCTGCTGGATGACGGGCCGAGCCAGTTCGAGCGACTCATGCTTGTTGAGCTCGCCCTTCTCGAGGAGGATGCCGAAGTACTGCAGAATGGGCGAAAGAGTGCCCGCCTGCGCGGGAAGCTTCTTGAAGGTCTCGATGGTCTGGGGTGTGCGAAGAATGCCGCGGGGAGAGTTGGCCGCAATCTTAGCAGCGTCGCCGTACTGGCCGTTCTGAAGGTAACGCTGGTACTGCTCCATGATCATGTTGTCGGCACCGGGGAGACCGGCGCGAGTTGCGAGCTTGATCGCCAGCTCGGGGTTGTTCAGCGAGCCTTGAGTCAGTTCCACGAATCGTATGAAAATAAGGACTTACGCTGGACGTAGGGGACGAGAGTTTCCTCGTCGACGCTGACGCTGAGGACCTGGCCCTTGCGGTTGACACCAATGATACCGTTCATCTGCTCGTAGGGCGCAGTGGTGAAGATAGTGTCGCCCGAGATGCGGTTCATGTAGATGCACTGGCCAGTCTCGACCTCATAGAGGTGAATGAAGCCAAACTTGGTGACAAGGTAGATGATGCCGTGCTTCTCCGAGACCTGCATCGCGACAGGGAAGTCGTTGGCCGCCTCAGGAGGGAAGAAGACGTCGACGGCCTTTTTCGGGAAGGGCGGGTTTGGCGCCTGGTGGCCGATCTCGACAACGTGAAGCTTGGCACCGGTGCCCGTGCGCACAGCGAAGCAGAAGAGCTTGCTGGGGCTGCTGGCGCCGTCAAGCTTGAGCTGGGTGAAGGCAGCGGCATGGCCCTCGATCGGCTGCGAGACGCCCCGCTCTATCGAGTAGAGCTGCATAGAGCCCTTGATCTTGAACGCGTTCGAGCCCGGCTGGCCGGCGGCGGGGTTGGACGAGATGCCGATGAGGATGAGCCACTGGCCATCGGTGGACACGCGGTAGTTAATGATCTGGTTGCCGTTGAGGGAAGCGTGGCGGTCAAAGATCTACCAGTGTCAGTCCACTAGGTAACACCCACTAACCTTCTTCGGCTGCGTCTGGCCGCTAATGACGTCCCAGTGGTAGACGTGCTGGTCCGTGACCATGCCAAGAGTTGAGTCGGTGATCCAGGTCCAGAACGACACGTCCTCGTTCATGACGAACGAACCAAGCTTGGTCTTGGTCGCGAGGTTGAACACCTGGAGCTGGCGGCCGGCTGCTGGTCAGCTCTGGGTCACGGTTCATGATCTCACCCTTGAGCGCGATGATCTTCTCCTTGGGGTGCATGATCGCGGAGTCGGCAGTGACTGGGGTCAGCAGGGTTCGGCGCGTGCAGCGCAACGTACTCGGCCTGCGCATCACGTTGTTGGCGTCCGCCAGGTCGACGATGACGACCTGGTTGGTGTCGTTGACATTCTCGCGGCTGTGTGTCAGCTAAGTGGGGAATGCAACGTGAAGGGTGAAGGAGAAGGGGGAAGCGGGCGCAGAGACGCAGTGACGCAGACGTACACGCAGATGAAGTGGTCAGACTCGAGGGTCAACGACTGGAACGAGATGCTCTGGGGCTGGATGCCCAGCGCTGTGAGCTGACATTAGCAGAGTCCTGGCGTCGTCGGCAAGATGCTGACCTGGACATGCTCGGTGAACTGGGGTCAGCGGTGTGCAGTGGGTGGCGACGGTATGACGCACGTTGATGGGCTTGACGTCGGCCATTGCGTCGGCCTGGGTTGTGTGTGGGCTGTGCTCAAGGAAGGAGATGCCGACGTGGCGAGCAGGAGACGCGAGCTGTCGGCGCTTGGGGGGGGAGGGGGGGGGATGTGTTTTAAAGAGCCCGCTTGCGCCCTATAGCGGGGTTTCGAGAGAGGGTAGGAGAGGGTCGAGGAGGGATGAAGAGATGGGGAGATGAGGTTAAGTGGTGGTGAGGTGGAAGCCGGATTCAATGTCAAGCCAACCTAGCTTGCTGTCGCGTGTTCATCGTATCCAGCTTGTGCGGTGACGCTGGCGTTCAGGGAACAGGTGGAGGCCCCCTTTTTCAGAAGTGCCACGGTGCCGGTGATAACGGAGATTCAACCAAAGGTGGAGGTAGTCCACTATAGAGTTGCACAGACCGTCGGGTTTGAAGAGTAATTGGACCAGTTACGCACAGTTCGTTTGCACAAACTGATTCTATGACCCTCAAGGGTGCATTGGGGTTATCGAGGCATCTTATTAAGGTCAGTATATGTTTATAGTATAGTATTTTGGGGCCAGTTGGGTAGCATGGGTAGCGCGGTTGAAAACAGTGACAACAAAAGATGGATTAAGGAAGGTCATGAGTGGTCTCAACTGACGCGATCAAAGCGTTAGCATATACGCATACCACCATACGCGTGACAGCCTAACATTATGTAGCTCTTCTCTTCTTCTTCTCTTCTCTCGTCTCTCATTTCTCGTCTCTCTGGCACTCTCCTCACTCACATCCTTCACATAATTCGTGTTCTCATCCACTCCCCACACTCCTTTTCCCGTTCTCAGATTCATCGTGTTCGCCTCATGTTAAACCGCGACCCATCGTGAGTTCACCGCTTTTTCTTACGTCTTTCCTTTCTTCCTTTGGACGCGCTCTTCCACCCCACACGCTCCGAGTCGCCCTTGGCATTCTGTCTCCTGCCCTCCTGCACGTCCTAATCCCAGACCCTACTTTCCTGGCTCTGAGTCGCGCGACAACCACCACGCCTCAAATTCTCTTTCCGCACCCTCACCGACGGTGATGCGGAAACCCGCACCTCTCGCCTCGGAGACCGAGCCGCGCCATTCCTTCACAATCCCCATGATCAGCGTCACCCACGCCGAGAACGACTATGACGACCCTCTCTCCTCTATGGAGACTAAAACCAAAGCGACAGAAGCACGCGCGGTCGTCGAAAGTGTACAAACTGTTCTAGAGGAGAACATTGCTGGGATTGACGAGTGTGAGTGTAAAGGTAGCTCGTCGTGCGGGCAAGGGAGAAAGCGGTGGACTCGAGGGAAGTGTGGTTGACATTGGGAAGACGGACACGAAGGAGGCGGTGACAGGGAGTAGGATTCCTTGGGTCGGAATGGTGTACGATGCACAGGCTCTGCACCAGACACGAGGGAGTCGTTCCAGTCCAAATGTCGAATCCATGGAGGCCTCTGAGCCCGTGAAACAGCGACATGCTCTTGACACCGCGTCAGGGCTACATGGCAATCTCGTATGACGCGCTGACCCCAGCCCCACCGTCCCTCACGAGCGGGCGCCGTGGAAGGCCGCTCCTGCCATGGTACCGTAAGAAGGTTGGTTTGTCTGGAAACGCCCTCGACTAACCTCAGTGGGTTATCCTCGGCGCAGCGGGCGTCCTCATCGCCATTGCTATTATTGTACTCGTTGTGGTGATTGTGGTGGAGACGCGCTAGGCGCCGAGTTGTCGTTGTACATTAGTGGTTCTGCTGGGTATCCGTACAGCAATGCATTATAGTGGTTTCGTCTGACGTCCGACGTGCGACACGAAACAGGAAGCCCGTCGAGCGGAAGTGAGACATTCGGCGATGGCCGACTCGGCGTTCGCGGCATTGATTACCGGCAATCACCGCCCACAATCAGCCTCCCAAGATCACCAACACTCTCAACGTCTCAACCCCCCATCTCGCACCTCGCATCTCGCATCAAGATGATCGGTCTCGTCACACGTCGTGCCGTGCTCGCGCGGCCCCTCACCCCGCTCCTCCGCTATTCCTCTACCGCCACTTCCGGAATCCTTGTCGAGGACCGGGGCCCAACCCGCCTCATCACATTGAACCGCCCAAACCAACTTAACGCGCTCACGCCGGCCGACCTCGATGCATTTATCCAGGCGGTCGAAGGCGCGCCGGACTCGGTACGCGCAATCGCCGTAGCAGGTGCAGGGCGGGCCTTCTGTGCGGGCATGAACACGTCGGCCTTCGAGGGACTGGATACAGCGGCCGCCCGCGACCTGATCGTCAAAGTCGGGCGCGCGGTTGGTTGCCTCCGCCTCTCACCCAAAGTCACCGCGGTGCTCGTGCACGGATACTGCCTCGGTGCGGCGTTTGAGATGGCCCTCGCGGCTGATTTGCGCCTGGCTGTTCCCGGAGTGCGCGTGGGATTGCCCGAGACAAAGGTCGGCATTCCAAGTGTCGTGGATGCTGCTTTGTTAAGGCATCACGTCGGGCTGAGTTTGGCAAAGGAGATGCTGTTGCTCGGCGAGATTTATCCCGTCGAGAGGATGGGATCGAGGTTTGTTAATGCCTTCGCGGAGCAGGGGGACTTGGTTGCCAAGGGAGAGGAGATGCTCGGCAAGGTCGCTGAGCTCACTCCCGTCGTTATGGCTGCTCAGAAGGAACTCAATGAGGCGTGGATGAACGAGAGCCATGTCGATGGCATCGCGCGGAGTATCGACGTCTTTTCGCGCGTC
This sequence comes from Cutaneotrichosporon sp. HIS471, assembly GCA_030864385.1. Classification (NCBI taxonomy): domain Eukaryota; kingdom Fungi; phylum Basidiomycota; class Tremellomycetes; order Trichosporonales; family Trichosporonaceae; genus Cutaneotrichosporon; species Cutaneotrichosporon sp. HIS471. The sequence goes on along the minus strand of AP028240.1, from coordinate 1,481,803 downwards.
TTTGCCGATCCCAGCACACACGAGGCTGTGGAGAAGTACAACGCCAAGCGGAAGAATTAGCGTGAGTCCTAAGATGGGAGAACTCTGCGCACTGGATAGCTGATACCAGTCGAACCCAGCCCGCAGTGTAGACATAGCAGCCTGTAGCTCGTTGCATGAACCCGTTAAGAAATCAAGTCTGTCTAACCCCATTACACGCTCATCCGGCCCTATGCCTCCTCAACCAGCCGCAACACACCCACGCTCTCCACATGCGTAGTCTGCGGGAACAGGTCGAAGCCGCGCAGGCTCTCAAGCTCGTACCGCCACTTGCCCTCACCGCGCTTCTCGCTCTCATTCACGAACCACCCAATGTCGCGCGCCTGCGTGTGCACATTGCACGAAACGTAGACGGCGGTGAGAGGGCGGAACTCGAGCAGCTGCTCGAGGAACGGCGTGTCGCATCCCTTGCGTGGTGGCTGAGGTCAGCGTTCCCGTCCACAATTCATGTCTCTCGTCCAGACCGACTCCCAACTCACGTCAATCACCACACACGAGTGGTCGCCTCCAAAGCCGGCCTCAGCCAGCCCGCCAAAGATGTCCTCGGCCTTGCCGCACAACCACGTCGTCTTCGTCCCGAGCCCATTCATCTCGGCGTTGGCCTTGGCGGCCGTGATCGAGTCCTGTGAGATCTCGACGCCAGCAACCCGCTCGAACTCCGGGGAGAGCGTGATCCCGAACAGACCCGAGCCGCAGTACGTGTCGACGAGGTGAGTTGGCCTCTTGGATGTCATACCTGGCGGGAAGATGGCAGCCTTGACGTAGTCGGTGAGCGGAATGAGGATGGAGTTGTTGTTCTGGAAGAACGAGCCCGCGGCAAATGAGAACAAGAAGTCGCCAACGCGCTCGTACACCTGCTGCTTGTGGTTTGTGATAGCAATGTGCGCCGTGTCAGTTGGCGTGGAGGGGTCGAAGGGGTTCTCGGCAGTGGGGAGCAGGTCCGGCGCTGGAAGAGAGTCGCGCAACAGCAGGGTCGCGCCGCGCTTAAACGTCGCGATCGTACTGGGGTCAGCTTCCAAACGCTGCCGAGCTGGGGAAGACACTTACTCCCTGATGCGTTGCCGTTCCTCGGTGAGCTTGGCGTTGAGCACGTCAGTGGCGATCACACACTCCTCGATGTCGGCCACGCGGCCCCCACCGATGGTGTTGAAGCCGATCTTGGGCACCCACGAGGGAGGGTTGCCCGCCTCTTCCTCTGACGCATGAGCAGCGCGCACAGCCTTGGGCATCGCGTCAAAGTGGGGCGTGATCTTGGTACGGTACGCCCACTGCTTGGGCGACCCGATGGTGTCGAGGATCGCGGGCACCTTGCCAGATTCGAGCCCCGAGTAGCGCTGGTACGCGAGGTCGACAGTGCGCTTCTTGTGCTCGAGCTGCTTGGTGTACGGCACATCCTGAAGCTGGCAGCCACCGCTGTTGTCAGCCAGGTTCCCTAGCACTGCTAGTCCCCTCGGCACTCACCACACGCCAAAGTACTTGCACCCGGCTTCCGGGAACTTGCGGCGATCGCCCTCGCCACCGCGCAGATCGTCACAGTACTCGAGCGTCTCGACATAGTCGGCGACACTGTGGAACCGGTCGTGCTTCCATACCTTGGCGCGGATCAGGTCGCCGGGGTGCGCCCTGGGCGTGACAATAGCCCACTTCTTGCCGTCCTCCTCAAAGAGCGAAATGCTGTCGCCTGGGGTCAGTCACCAGCTTCTCACCCGGAGCTTTCTGACTCACCGTTCCGGCCCATTGCGCCGACACGCAGCTCATAAACGGTCTGCAGTTCCAGCCCCTCTGGCGCAGCCCATTCGCTCTCGTCCCCGCGTGCGACCACAGCGTCGACATACTCCTTGCCGAGGAAGTCGGCGATGTCACGGTGGAGGATGTCCCCGTGAGAGTACGGGTCGGGGAGATAGCGCTTGTTGCGCTTGCGCTTGGCCTTACCCTGCTGCGGCTTCTGCTGGGGCTTGGGCTGGGCCTTGACCGGAGCAGCGGAAGGCGCGTCAGAGGAGCCGTTCATGGGCGGCTCGTCGGCGCGCACCTTCTTGGGAGCAGGTGAACCGGTTGTTGTTGGGACCGAAGACATGGTGCGGAACAAGTGTGTGCGAGGGATTGAGGCGCGTAAGAGTGCGCGCGCTAGCATTGACTCGCGGAAATTGTTGTTGCCAAGGTGACCGCCCTGGGTTCTTTGGACACTCCACTGACTGAAATTTAAAGTGGAGGTGCCGTTGAAGTTCAGTCGCGTGTCGATCGCGTGAGTTGACAAAAGGGGGGGATGGATAATGTGTGGGGAGGACGCGCGTTGAGGTTGTAGTGGCATGACGCTGCTATCCACCATAACTGATCTGATCTAATCCTCTTGAGCAACAACACATGCCAACCACCATGGCGTCCACGGAGGCATCCTCTTCCACGCACAACTTTGAACAGGCAAAGGTCGATGCCCTCAAGGCGTATCGCCAGGTACGTTCACTCCACGCAACCCCGCTGACAGAGTAGAAGGTGCGCGACCACAGCAACTTCAGCGAGAACCTCAAGAAGGGTACGTGTTGGTATTGACAGAGCTGACTCAGTCCGCCTGAACATCCGCGCACTCAATGCCGACTACGAGAAGACCGAGGAGGACATGAAGGCGCTGCAGAGTGTCGGGCAGATCATCGGCGAAGTGTTAAAGCAGCTCGACGACGAGAGGTGTGAGTCCGCTAGGTGGTCATCTGGCGGCAAGCTGACAGCAGTCATCGTTAAGGCATCGAGTGGGCCCCGCTACGTTGTGTCTTACCGCCCTACCCTGCCTGCCGAGAAGGTGAGTCTCCGCCCTTCCTCACTGACGGCCAGCTCAAGGCCGGTCTACGCGTGTCCCTCGACATGACAACATTGACGATCATGCGTATCCTGCCGCGCGAGGTCGACCCAATGGTGTACAGCATGAGCCTTGAGGACCCAGGAAGCGTGTCGTTTGCAGGTATCGGTGGACTGGGTGACCAGGTTCGCGAGCTGCGCGAGGTCATCGAGCTGCCCCTCATGAACCCCGAGCTGTTTGAGCGTGTTGGCATCAACCCTCCAAAGGGTGTGCTCCTGTACGGCCCACCAGGGACGGGCAAGACGCTGCTGGCACGTGCTGTTGCGTCCACGCTCAACACCAACTTCCTCAAGGTCGTCTCTTCAGCTGTGAGTGGAGCCAGGGTAGCGAGCAGGCTAGCAATACCCACCGTGTTCGAGCCAGCATTCCCAAATTTGGGCATCCACTAACTCCAGATCGTCGACAAGTACATCGGCGAGTCCGCACGTCTAGTCCGCGAAATGTTCGCATATGCGCGCGAGCACGAGCCCTGCATCATCTTCATGGACGAGATTGACGCGATCGGCGGTCGCCGTTTCAGCGAGGGCACGTCTGCCGACCGCGAGATCCAGCGTACACTCATGGAGCTGCTCAACCAGATGGACGGCTTCGACTCGCTTGGCCGTACCAAGCTTATCATGGCGACGAACCGTCCCGACACGCTCGACCCAGCGCTCCTCCGTCCCGGCCGTCTTGACCGCAAGATTGAGATTCCGCTGCCCAACGAGCAGGGGCGCCTTGAGATTCTCAAGATTCACGCCAAGGGCATCAACAAGAGCGGTGACATTGATTACGAGGCTGTTGTGAAGCTCTCGGACGGGTTCAACGGCGCCGACCTGCGCAACATCTGCACAGAGGCCGGCATGTTTGCGATCCGCGACGACCGCGACGCCATCGTCCAAGAGGACTTCATGAAGGCCGTGCGCAAGATCAGCGACTCCAAGAAGCACGAGACGACTCTGTGAGTGGCAGCTAAGTATTCTGGGTGTGAAGCTGACGGACAGGGACTACCAGGCCATCTAGTGTGTGGGGGATACATGTAGAGTTACAACGTCGTGGCATATGCAACATTCTAGCAGTAGAGTGCTCGTCAGCGGTCAATGGTCTGCTGCAATCCCGGCTTGAACGTCATCGCTCAAGGTGTTCATACTCATTGAATTGCTCCTTGTTCAAGACGTACGTCAGGTGTGATGAGAGCGCTAACTCCTGCTGTAACAATCACACTAACGACGTCTGTGTTCGAGCAGAATCTCCATGTGCATGTAAACATTTTTGTTACAACGGGCTCGATCATCAATGTCCTCCTTACACCTCAACTGCTGCCTCCTGCCTCGGACCTCTTTACATGAGTAGGAGAAGCTCACGCCTCCTCCTTCGAGTAGGTCGACGACGCGTCGCTGCTCGCGATACTCGGCGACTTCTTGACCACGGGTACGGTCGTAGCGACTGCGGCACGCTTCGTCTTCCGGCGATGGAGGAGGAACCAAGCGGCCTAATATCAGCAACGCCAACATCTCTCACTCTCCCCCTCGCTCTGTCAAACTCACAAGGCCACTAAGCACCAGCATGCCCAAAATAATAACCAGAATCATCACCCAACTGCAATCCTTACCCTTCCCGACCGCCGGAGAAGACGACGCAGCAACGGGGCTAGAGATAGCCACACGCGTAGGCGCAACCACGGTCTTGAGCACTTGCGTCCCGTCAATCGTGGTGTACTCAACATAAGTCGTCCAGTCTGGCCCGCCGTAGACCACGGTCTTGGTCTGGGTATACGGGTACGTCCAGGTGTAGACGACGGTTGTGGGGCCTTCGGGGAGGAATGTGGACTTTGGGGAAGGGAGGTCGGAGACAGCCTGAGGGGCTGGCGCCGCGAGGACGAGGCCAAGGAAGAGGAGGAGGAAGGCGAGCATGATAAAGTTGGATAAGGATGAGGCGAATGGATCAGTTGAGAGTTGAGCAGAAGTAGATTCCTACAAAAGGGAGCTTGGATGGTCACATGTTTCTTCACTTTGAGGATGAGGGCTTGGAGCGAGCTGCATTGCCTCATTGCCTCATTGCCGATCTAGGGTCAGGCACCCGACCAACCTTTCTGGATTCTGGATTCACGTATTTTGGTGCCATGTTATCCAAAGCTTGAGGGATAGAAGCACGAATGAAATGATGGTGAGCTCAGAACCTCAACGAGTTTAGAACTGGAGAGATGGACAGAGACCATCAAAGGACAGCTCCAGTCAGTGGGGTCACGGCCTCGATGTCCGACCACTTATTCCTGGTAACTAACATCTCCGGTTTCTTATCCCGGGCCTCACTTGCATTCCACTGTTGAGACTCTATCACGCTAACCTCCCAGGTCGGCCCTAACCACCATGATCACCCCGACTAGACACGCAAGATCATATTCATCACGGGCCGCGGTCACGGTATCGGGCTGGGCATCACGCCCGCCTTTGCGCACGGTAGCCCTCCTGGCGTCATCACTAACACAAGCGCAACGACCGTGATCACGTACACTTCCCGCGACCCATCCGAAGGTCGGACAGCACCACGAGGGTACGCCACAGCAAGTGGGAAATCGGTAACCTGTGAAATGCGGATGAAATGAGGCCTCTCTACAACTCTATTTTCCTCTCTACTCGTCCGCAACAATGCGCCATACCCTGACGCTTCCGTCGTCCGCCGCGCTGGCCAGGAGGCCCGCGCCCTTCCCGTCCTCCCTCACATTCCACCCGAGTCCATTCACGTCCGCGACGCCGTGAGCCTCCCTGGCGCCGGCAATCGGCACGAGCTTGCCGTCCGCGACTTCCCAGACGATGATACGCCCATCAGCACTTGCACTTGCGAGCAGGCCCGCTCCCGGCCCTGGACCCCATGCGAGTGCGAACACGGCGCCGGCATGCGCTGCCGTGTGGCTGACCTCGCGCATCTCCATGCCAGTCGCGACCTCCATTTCGCCAATTTCCTCAGCCTCGGCCTGAGCGCGAGGCACGCGCTCCCAAAGACGCACACCGCCACAATCGCCGCCCGACGCGAGGAAGCGCCCGTTCGGCGACCAGGCGATGGACCATACCGTCTCTTCTTCGACGAGGGGCGGGACATCGAGCGCCTGCGCCTCCTTCTCCGGTGGCGTTGGCGAGAGTGCCTCACGCAGAGACGGGGAGGCCGTGGCTGGGATCTCCAGCGGCGTGGCCTCGAGGGCGGGTTTGAGGCGCTGGACTAACGTCCAATCACTGTCTGGGTCGTCGAACATCAGATGGATGTTCGAGTCGTAGGACGCGGACGCGAGGAGCTGTCGTCAGAGAACGCCTTAGTTGGAACCCACCTCGTCGTGCGGGTGCCACGCGACCGCCTTAACATCCGCCCCGTGGTCCATCATCACAGCAATACACTCAAAGTCGGCATCCGGCTGGACTGGCGTCAGTGCCGCCACCCTGCAACTCACCCTCCCATACCCAAACACTGCGATCGCGCGAGCACGACGCGAGCAACCCGCCATCCGCGCTGAATGCAACGCTCTTGCACTCGTTCTCGTGCCCTTCAAGCGTGGTGACGCACTCCCACTCGCCCTCCTCTTCCTCCTCCCAAACACAGACTGTCGAGTCAAAGCTGGCGGTCGCGAGCGTCCGCCCTCCCGGCGCCCATGCAATCGATCGGACAGTGCGCTTGTGTCCCGTCGGAATGCTGGTTACGAGGCTGAACACCGGCTTGGGCGAGGACGGGGATGGGAAGTCGTCAGAGGAAGAGGGAGGGAGGGTGTAAGTATACAGCCGTACGGCGCGGTCGGTACTGCACGACGCAAGGAGAGCGCGCGCGGGGTTGAAAGCGACGGCCCACGCCGGGTCGGCGTGCCCTGGCACATCGGCGATGGGTTGGAGCGCGGGCATGGTTGATAGATATGAGTCACCTTGTCAAGAGTACGCTTGGGTGGCCCGAAATCGAGGATGGTCGAGCGGAACCAATTCGGGAGATACGATTTCCGGGGCCTCCACACTTCCGCCCCACCGAGCACCGACATGGGGCGCGGCGCGGTGTCAGCGCTTGACATCGCATCATCGACAACATGGGAGAGACAGACGAATGGAAACCGACGCCCGTGACGTGCTTCACGGGGTTCCTTGGTACGCGCGCGCTCAACTCCGAGGACATGGCTAACGACAGGCGCGGTTAGTGGCATCTAGCTTCAGCGAGCACGTCAACTGACCGACAGGGCAAGACAACGACGATCCTCGGGCTGCTGGGCAAGCTTCCGGAGGATTACAAGGTGAAGAACGCAGTGACGCGAATTGGTGTAGCTGACAGCAGGTCATGCTGCTCAAGAACGAGTACGGCGATGTGGAGGGTACGTTCCGTTCGCCCTGCAAACCCCGCGCTTCCACCGGATGGGCGCTGACCTCAGTCGACTCGTTGCTTGCGAAGCAGAGTAACATCTCCGGAGTGACTGAGATCCTCAATGGGTGTTTGTGCTGCACGATGGTTGGTCTCGTGGAGAACGCCCTCATCGAGATACGGGAAAAGTACCATCCCGACAGGATCATCATTGAGTCGAGGTGGGTGCTTACTGGGAGAGGGACGGGACCCCAAGCGTTCCCAGCTGGGCCAGTCTGATCTTACTTGGACTCAGTCTCACCCGTTTCTTCGTCTCACTTGTCTCCGCGCTGACGGCAGTGGCTCCGCTTTCCCGGCCACGCTGGCGCTGCAGATCCGCTCGCTCGAGCCCAAGGGCTTCAAGCTCGACGGCGTCGTGACGGTCATCGATTGCGTCAACTTTCGGGGATACGAGGACGACTCGCCGACTGCCAAACTGCAGGCGCAGTACACAGACCTGCACATCCTGAGCAAGCACGAGGACGTGTCCGAGCGGGAGTTCGATCTCCTCCTCGACCGGCTAGGCGACCTGACCGACTCGACACCGCACATCAAGGTCAGCCGCGAGAAGCCGCTGACGCCGGAACTCGTGTTCGGTCTCGACAGTACGCTGTTCCTTAAGGGGAGCGAGGAAGCGGACACGTGGGCTGCGATCGGAGGCGAGGGGGCGCACATTGACGAGGTGCAGACCAAGTCGGTGTGGCGAGGCGGGCGGAGGCCAGGACACTCTCACAAGAAGGGAGAGGAGTGTGGCTCTTGTAAAGACGGGGAGGAGATGATGGAGGAGGTGCAGCCACTCCCGCGCGAGGAGCTTGAAGCGCAGCTCAAGAAGTTCGAGTACATCCCGGAGATCTACCGCAGTGAGTACTCCTATTTCTGGTGTCTTGGCTGACAGCAGTCAAGGGCATTGTCCGCTTCCCGTCTGCAGGCGGCTACAAATCGCACGTGCTCAACTGGGCGTTTAGGAAGTACGAGCTCACGCCCATGCCTGCGCTCGACGATTCACCCGACCTGGTGGGCGTGAGCGTCCGCCTCACTGTCATGGGCGAGAGGGGCGAGGTTGCGCGCCCGGCACGCATGCTTGCCGAAGGCCTCGGTGCGCAGGTCGCATAGCCGTCGGCCATCTGCCCTACATCCATCGCATCGTGCATGCATGTGTGCGACTATTCTATCAAGCAGAGAGGTTTCAAAGGCCGAACCACTTCACGGTGCCTGATCAGGCGGGCGGAATGACCTCACACCCGATTCCAGCTTTGCAACCATCATCGTCTGATCGTCTCATTCCATCTTGCATCATCCATTCCCGCATTAATGTTGTTCTACTCGTGCCGTCACGCTAATCTGGCGCGTTGCGATGGTTGAGACGGCTGGATGAGGCTCATTGACACTCTTAACACGCAGGCTGACCTCTTTCCCCTGTCACGTCTGATTCTCGACGTCTGTACTATCTTCTAGGGTATCGCCTTTGAACGTAGACTCGCTGTAACCTCAATATCACCTATCATGCTCTTCTCGCTCGTTCTCGCTCCGCTTTTTGCACTCCCCGCGCTCGCCGCACCCAACCCAGACCTGATGGACCTGTGGCCGACCCGCCTGGTCCCGACCGGCACGGAGCCAACGACGATGACCTACGCCTTCAACTTCCCCTTCCCGACAACTGTCACGAAGGTGTGGAACGCCCCCGCGGCGACCGGTACGGGAGCTACCTCGGGAACGGCCATGGCAGCCAACGCGGCGACGGGAGGTAGCGGGCTTCCGTTCAACCCTCTCGACCCGAATGCCATGACTGCCGCGCTAGCCGCTGCAATGCAGCAACAGGCGGACGCGCTACTCGAACAAGTCAAGAAACAAACCATCACGATCGTGTGTGCGATCCTGTTCAGCACGCTCGGTGGTATCGCCCTGCTTGGCGGGGTACGTCCGTTCCTGGAGGAGCTAACTCCAGCTCATCTGGTGTCTCTGCCGCCGCCGCAAGAACAAGAAGGCGCGAATGGTGCCGGTTGGCCGGACGCATGTTCGCCTTGACTCGGCGAGCGACATTGTTGTCTCCGAGAAAGAGCGCCACGTCAGCGTGTAGATAGAATGATGTACTGTCAGAAGTAAGGCGGCGTATGGCGTGAGTCAGCGCCACATCCCGAATTGCATCCGTCCATCTCCCGCCTCTTCACTGTCGGAAAACAACCGGAAGTGGAGGTGGAGGTCGTCCACCACCGTGCTGGTGGCACCATTCAACTAGTGCTGCCATCAATTCATGCATCCACGCTAGTGTACGTTCTTTCCTTGGCTCTTCTTTTACTGTGTTTGGGTCTCCTTCGATACTAGCCTGGCCATCTTCGTCGGTTCCACCAGCGCTGATATGTCGCCCCTTATTAATACCGAGTACCATTATCGTCGAGAGGCGCGGCAGTCAGGTATTCAGGTTATTCTGGATCTAAATGAAACAGAGCCAGTCCAACAGAGGTTATTTAGACCCCTCCCTAGCCCCACAGTTTGATGCAAGGCGAAGGACGCCCCCAGCTTCGTCACTTCGAATGTACAGCACGTGTCCCCCTTATATCGCTTAAGGATTATCGCCCTACCATTTTCTGCCCTCGGGGACGCCCTGCAGCTAGGAGGAGCAGCCCTATCGTCCATTATTGTTACACTTACACGACCCCTTGCTGCAAGTTAATCTGGCGATGAGCGGTAATCGCTAAGCGCCGCTAAACACCGCAACCTAGTGACGTCTTCCTGAGGTTGTCGCTGCGCGTGGTGGATGGACCCGGCCAAGTATGACGGACGCGCCCCTTGAGCAGTATTGCACTACCGCAATGCAAGCAAACTGAACAAATCTTTCCTACTCCAGTATGTCCTCTGTCATCCAAGGAGGTGCCAACTCTAACGGGCGCAAGCTTGAAAGACGTCATGGAACAGGAAAGGGGGCGTGACAGTAGGACTCACGAGAGGGGGTCACAGCTTGAGCAGTTACGAATCCCAGCAATGTTGATCATGGGCGCTTCGGGCGTATCTCAATCCACATATTGAGGGTGCACGAGAATTGTCCTTTGGAGGATTGGGCGTTCTCCCCAGTTCTTCAACTTGGGTGAAACTCGCAACAGTTTCAGTTGTAAGCCCATCGCCGATCGCCGATAACCGAATCGGAGACAATGGGGAAGTAGTATAAACTGCAGGGTAAAAGTAACCTCACGTGTTTGCAAGATTGAGGATACCGCACGGACCAGTCAGGATTAAGAGGGTTTGATTAGACGAGTTGCCAAATGGGCGGACAAGTCCGATTTAGCCCGTTAATTGAAGACACACTTTGGATTAGTCAATGTCGACATGTGGAGTGTTTGAAGGTCCAGGGTAGGGGTAGTTGGACTCTACAAAGATGTCAGTGGCTGATGTTTTGAGAACTCACTTGATAGACCAGTTAAAGTCGTCATTCACGGCCCGAGTTTATCTGGGGCATGGCCCACTTGACCGGGGAAGATGAATGAAGAGTTTCACTCCAAGGTTGATCAGAGTAATTCCAGTGAGTGAGGTGAGTCACAAGTTGGAGAACGACTTTGAGAGGCATGAGAATATACGGAACAGTTGCTGTTGCCCACTTCGAGTTTCAGAGACCCAAGCTGTAGACGAGACCGAGCTCATAAACCGAGCTTGAAATTAATTCAACGTCACCAACAAACTCCTAAGATTCTAAGATCATAAGATCCTAAGAGTTAGACTAGTGCGGGTTAACGGGTTAGGGTTAAGTAGATAGCCACCCCATTCATTCATTTTCTTTTGATCACAAACCTACTCTATATACTCTTAGTTAACAATCAGTCATCCAATCTCCCAACCTTCTCCCTTCCGCTCCAATTGCTTGGCTTCTCCCCCCCCCTTCTCCCTTCCCCTCCACCGACCAACACAACTACTCTTCATCCTCATCACATTCATCACTACTCGTTTCCATTCCATCCATCCACCCCTCCCTTCTCAGCTTGCAACTCGGCAACCCCGGCGCATCAGCCACCCGCACATCCCGGCCGTCTGCCATCCTCATCCCGCCACTTTAGTCTGGGACTCGAAACATCATACCAAGCCGCCCAACGCCCTCACCTTGGCCACACGCAGCCCCAGATGTCCCAACCCCCCGCATCCAAGGGGTATCCACCACTACCAAAGGGCATCCCGCAACTGCCACCATTTCCTCAACTCCTCCATCTCAAGGACTCGCCATCCTCGCGTTCCGCACGATCCCACTCTGAAGGTATCATCGACGACGACAGTTCGCAGATCGTCATGAGCGGCGAGGAGGAAGAGCAGGAGGAGGTGCCCGGCCCCAAGGAGGTCAAGAAGGAGAAGAAGCCGCACGCTACCCGCCGCCGTGTCGTGCAAAGCTGCTCAGAATGTCGAAGGCGGTTAGTCTCCAGCCCAAACCCTGTTCCGAAGCTTCCCGCTGACTAGTGCAGAAAGATCAAGTGTGATAAAAAGTGAGTGGCGCCGAGCTGTGCGGCGGCGCTGCATATGGTTGCGGACTGTGGAGCAGTATTTGCGGATGTGACGGTGCTGACGGTACAGGTTCCCATGTGGTGCGTCCGACCTTGCGCTGAGACTGTTTGTGGCGACTGACATTGACAGGACCATGTATTTTGAGGCAAGATCAGGCTCGCTGCCACGAGGTCGGCACTGTGAGTATTGACTACCTTCCTCAACAGACGGCGCTAACTTTCAGGCGGAGAAGCAGCTTGTTGCATCGTGAGCTCATGCCCCTCGTGGATCACAGCTGACGGGATAGTTCCAATTACGCCACGACCCAAGATCTTGCAAACCTCGCTCATCGTGTCGATGCTCTGGAGGCGGCACTCGTCAAGTCGGGCTCGATCATGCCCGCTGATCTCGAGAGCTTCCTCTCGCAGATCCGCACAAAGGTTCAGACAACACAGGCTGTTGAGCGGCCCCATTCCGCGCGTGCCTCGACTGGTCTTGATGACGACGACGACAACGTCAGCGACACGGAAGGGGCGGCCCTCACACTCGAGCACTTAGCGTTTGGTCGGTCCCGTGTTGACGGCTCTCATTCACTGCCCGTGCTCGGCGGTCGCAAGGAGTCGACCATCAGCAAAGCGCCAGGTCAAGGGTACCATCTTGCTCGCTCCGGCCTTGCTGCTGGCGAGGGGGACATGCAGCCCTTGGTTGCGGGTGCCGCGTCGTACGACTTGCAGCCTGTTCGCAACGAAGAGGAGCGCCGCGCGCGTTTCCTCGCGCTGTCCGAGACCATGGCTCCAATGGACGTCTTCGACATGTGCTACAAGAGGACTGATATCATCCTCAACGCACTCACCCGAGTCCTTCCCACCAAGGAGCGCGGCGAGCTACTCGTCAACGCGTTCTTACTCCGCGTCGACTGGCTCCATCGGGTACTGCATGTCCCGACCTTCCTCAGTCAGTGTCGTGACCTCTGGGCACTCCCACAAGACCGCGTCGTGTACGAGATCTCAATGCCTTTCCTCGCCATCTACCTAGTGGTCATAACCGTGAGTAAGCCGATGTGGCGTAGTTGCTCACCAACAGCTTGGTCTCCATTTCATGGACTCGGCGGAGGCCGGCAAGCACTTTAGCCCAGAGGAGGTTTCGGGTCTCTCGGACATCTGGTACGCGGCCGCGCGTTCTGCACAGTGGGCGAGTGACTTTATCGGGACCCACACCCTGGAGAACCTTCAAGCCACGATTCTCATGACAGTCTTGATGGTGAGCCCTACCCTCCAATTGGTGACTGACGAAAAGAACAACCGCGACCGCGCGGACGCGGCGTGGGCCCTCCTTGGTGCAGCCATCAAGATTGCGCAGGGCCTCGGCATCTCGCGTCTTGGAGCGGAGCAGCAGAGTGTCGAAGGACGGCCTTTGCCAATGTGGAAGGGACGCTGGGAGAGCCTCATCCAGCGCGAAGTCGGCCGCCGCATCTGGTGGCAGCTTGTTTTCCTCGACTGGTCGCTGGCGCCGAGTTACAACTACGCGAGCAGTATCCAGCCTGACCAGAGTGAGTGACATCGCTGGGACGTAGGGACACAGCTAACCACGCAGTCAAGACGGCCCTACCTGCGAACATTGAGGACGAGGACCTTGTCGACGACCAGCCTCTGCGCCCACAGCCCCTCAACGTGCGCACGCGTATGTCGTTCCAGCTCGCCAAGCTCAAGTTTGCCGAGATTAGCCAGCGCCAGATTTGGCAGGCCAACAATAACAACCACCCGCCGTACTCGTTCATCCTCAGTGTCGACCGCGAGCTGCGCAAGGCCATGCTCGAGCTTCCGGCCTTCTTCCAACCGGACGGCTCGGCGTCTATTCCCCAGGACGCGTCCTCTGACCCCAAGAAGCTAGTCGAGCACTACGAGAAGATCACCCTCAGTCTTGCTATCCACTCGCGCATGTTGCGTCTTCACCGCCCGTGGCTGTCGCGCGGCTACGAGGATGAACGTTTCGCGTACTCTAAGGAGCAGTGCATCCGCGCTGCACGGGCTTCGCTCCGCATGATGTCGGACGACAGCGGCGTCGCGCGCTTCCTCGAGAAGTGGTGGATCCCGCTCTTCTATGTAACGGTCTCGGGCATGGTCGTCATAATCGACTTGTTGAAGACGACGCGTCGTGACATGAAGTCCAAGGCGTACGAGGAGAAGGTGGCCGAAGTCAAGGGCGCGCTCAACCAGATGCGCCAGATCGAGTCGTCCGTGCCAGCACGTGCGGCGGTCAAGGTCATGGACTTCTTGATGAGTGAGTTGCATCTCACTGTGACGACTGACATCCAGGCGAGGTTGAAGAGAGGCGGCGGCCCACGGGCTCCATCGTAGGACAGAAGCGAAAGATCATGCACGAGGGTGACGTGGCTGGCGACGATGAGGAGCACAACCTCCAGCGCGCAGTCAAGCGCCTCATCCGCCAGGCCCAACTCGAGACGGACAGCCCTCTGTCCAACGGCGCCACGTCATTCGTCTCGCCGTCCTCGGAGAACATGAACAACCCAAGCCCCAGCAAAGCGGACCCGACTCCAGAGCGACCAGTGTTCGGCGCGTACCCGATGCCCTCATCGCAAACCAACGCTCCCCAGGCTCTGCAGCCAGGCATGGGCGACGGCACACCTGCGCAGGCAATGTTCCAAGGTCAGCTCGCGATGCCGAACCAGATGCAGGGCGGCTTCAACTTCAACGTCGACCCGAGCAGCGCCAACGCGGGCATGTTCGGCAACCTGCCGAACACCAACTTCCAACAAGGTTCGCAACTGGACCCAACAGTCGAGTCGATGCTCGCGTCCTACTTCCCGCCGCCCCAGACGAGTTCCCACCAGGGCGAGCTTGGCCCGGCTGGCGTCGCGCAGGTGCCAGACGACTTCTTGAGCCGCGTATTCAGCTTCTCGTGGGACAACAACAGCAATAGCCAGAATCAGAGCAAGAACCAGAACCCACAAACGAGTAGCCAGCAGCAGACGCCGCTAACGACGTCGACGGGCTCGACGCCGAACCAGCAACAGGTAAATCTCGGCAACGGGCCCGCTCCTGGGATGCCGCAGCAGCCGCGTCGCCAGGACTCGATTCCGGGATACGGCGCGTTCGACTGGCAGACACACAGCTGGATGGCGTAAATCTGATAGAGGTCAGGTCATTTTGTGGGCAGTAGTATAGACAGTGCGTGTTATATTTCTTGTGCTGTACCTCGTGTATTTGGCTGTACGAATGCATAGTGGGGAGTGTGATTGATGCTACAGTGCCGGCGCTACTTATCGTCGTATGTGACGTAGAAGACGAGCATGTCGCGCGTGCCGCGGCGCACGACGGCGAGGTGATTGTCGACGAGGTTGGTCTCGACAATCTCCTGTCGGGGATCGGTGACGGGGATCTCGTTGATGTGGATCGCGGTGTTGTGTGGCTTGATGAGGCGCGTCGCTTCGGACCGGCTGCCAACGAGTCCGTGCATAGCGACGAGTTTGGACACGGGCACACCGCGAATCTCGCTCTGCTTGATGCGAATAAGCCTCGGGTCGCCCTCAAGCGCGGCGAGCACGTCGGCGCTCTTGAGTGCCCTCGGGTCCTTGGCATACATGATAGCCTTGGCGGCATGCGCTTTCGCGACGCCCTCGGGACCATGGACGAGCTCGGTAACCTCGTCGGCGAGGAGCGCCTGTGCCAGCCGTTCCCTGGGTGAGCGGCCATGTTCGGCCATGACGGCATCGATCCGCTCTCGCGGCACGAGCGTAAGCAGCGAGAGGTACTTTTCGACGTCGGCGTCTGACGCCCGATAAAAGAACTGGTAAAAGTCATTGATGCTTGTCCGACCAGGATCGAGCCAGACCGCATTCCCGGCGCTCTTTCCAAACTTTTCCCCACTAGCAGTAGTCAGAAGGGGGATGGTGAGGCCGAATGCTGGTGGCGCCTCAGACCGTGCAGCCTCCACTGCCTCGGCAGCCCGCTCAGCTTGTTCCTTGGCTGCGTCGCGGGCAGCTCGCCTGGCAGAAGCCGCAGAAGCCGCCTTTGTCTCCTGGTCCATCGCCTCGTTCTTTTTCCCCTGCTCCCTTTCAGCCTCGGCCGCAGCCTGTCCCCTCACGCGGTGGATCAGGTCAATCCCCGCAACAATGTTACCCCATTGGTCACTTCCGCCGAGCTGTAACCGACAATCGTGGTTCTTGTATAGCGTGGCGAAATCATGTGCTTGTAACAGTTGGTAGCTGAACTCGGTGAAGCTGATTCCAGCATCAGAGTTTAGGCGGTTCTTGACACTCTCGCGAGAAAGCATAGTATTCACTCGCGCAAACTTGCCGACGTCACGCAAAAACTCGAGGAATCCAACACCCTTGAACCATTCGTAATTGTTCACAACTTGCACACCCCCTTCGCCAGGAGAATATCCTCTCTTCTCGGCATATATCGTGCCGCGCTCAAAGAAGGCGTGAACCTGTGCCGTGATACCGGCAACATTTGTCGCCAGCTCAGACTCTGATAGCGCGTTGCGTTCCGTGGAGCGGCCAGAGGGGTCGCCAATCATGCCGGTCGCCCCACCAATCTTATCTCAGTGACCATAAGATGAAGAGCTTACGAGAGCGAGCGGCTTGTGGCCGCGGGCGCGTAGGTGTAGTAGGCCCATGAGGGGGAGGAGGTTGCCGACGTGCAGAGACGACGCGCTGGGGTCGATGCCGGCATACGCTGTCGTCGGAGACTCGAGCTGTTTCCGGAGGCCCGGGCTGTCGTTAGCGGAGATGCTGAGATGAAGGGACACTTACCTCGTGATGGCCTGGACAAAGCCGCGCGCCTCGAGCTCATCGATGACGTTGGCGCGAGTCGACTGGGAACGTACGCCGACGGGCGCGCGAGTCGCCCGCAGGCGGGGGAGGGCGCGGAGCATTGGTGATGGATGAACAAGTCGGATCGAGATCGCGCAAGTGGAGGTCGGCGATGATCATCAGATCGGACTTTTTTGGTCCCGCCGCTCCTACACTCAGTCCAATCTACATACCGGTTCAGGATGTTCAGGACCGAACAAAACACTTGACTTTGTGTACATGCATGTCACACAGCAAAAGAGAACGTTTCCTATTCGTTGTGAGTTTCGAACTCACGGCCTTTCGCGTGTGAAGCGAACGCTCTCCCACTGAGCTAAACGAACGACTTGTTCACAATACAAGTGTGCTGATCCTCGGTCAGGTTGCTGCTGCTCCTTTTCTACCAGCAACGTCGCAGTGCTGACACTGCGTTTCTCCGGACTCGTGGTGTACTATTGTACTACATCAGAGTCTACTGGATACACTACAGCTACTCCACCCGTCTACAACATACCCAGTCGTCTCACAGCACGTGTTGCCTCGTCCCAACTACGACATCTCGATGTCCTCGTCAGCCTCCGGCACACTATACAAGGTGCTCTCATTAAGGCCAATCGTCGCCTGCGACGTGCTCGACGGTGATATGTCCGTCGGTGACGATATGAAAAGACGTTCCTGGGACTTGCCTGTGGCGGATTTGCGGACCTGCAAAGCAGAGGCTGGATTCAGCACCTCGCCCTTCATCACCACGCGGTCATAGAGATTCTCGAGCGCGGCCTCGTCATCCTTGAACCACTTGTGCTGGGTAGCCTCGACCATCGTGGGGCGTTTCTCTGGACGAGGGGCGAATAACTTGCGCATGAAATCGCAGCCTTTTGTCAATTGCGCCGGCAATCGTCCCACTCACCCTCTTTACTCCAGTCTCTCCACCACGCAGACCTGAACGACCAGTCGTTCTACCATCAGCATGAACCTTGACGAGCACTCACAAATCCTCGGCACTTCTCAAGCATACCGCGCGCTTCTGCCCCGTGAGCGCCGATGGCCGACGTGCCGAGGCGATGGGACTCGCCAACAGTGCTACGATATCTATCCCAGGCCTGGCGACTTGTCGAACGCCTTTGCGTGACCGCCGCGAGAGTCGTTGGTTGCTGTGCTGTGGCCTGGCCCTCATCGTAAGGGTGTCCCCCTATCGCGACAACGAAGAGTGTGACTGCAGGATCAGTACATGGCCCGCAAATTCGGACATACCGCCGAGAGACCACGAATCAATCTTGGTCTCTTCCCCAAGCCAGATCTCTGCGACGGTGTGACGGCGAGAGAGGTACTTGCCATTGGCGAGACGCTTCTTGGGCACATCTTCCACCATGCCCCGCAACGTCGCACGTGGGCGAGACCAGATCTTGAGACGCTCAGGAGGGATGAAACTCATCGTGCCGACGACTGGAAACGTGCGAGATCCACTGTCGGCGTCCGTATCTGGCGTCTGGTCGTATATCTCATCGTATGTGATTGCCTGGCCAAAGTCGCCGATGACTATCCGCGGGTACATGGCGGAGACCGAGAGGAAAATGTTCTCTGGCTTGATGTCTGGGTGTCAGCTCGCGATTTCTGTCTCACCTACCGCGATGAGCGACCTTCTTCTCGTGGATGTACTTCAGCCCTGCCACCAGCTGATAGGCGATCCACCGAGTTTCAGTCTCGGGCAGTTCTTGGTGCTTCTCGATGTAGGAGAAGAGGTCGCCCCCCGCCATGAGTTCAAGAACGATGTGGATGCGACCGACGTCCTGATTAGTGGGAGGCTCGTCAACTATATCGAGGATCGTGTTGACGTTAGGGTGGTTAAGACCAATGAGAACTTTGACCTCTGTGAGCGACTTGGCGACGCTGTAGTCGGCTGTCGACCTAAGTCTCTTGCATGCGACTTGGAGCCAGGCAGCCTGCGAGTGCGTAGCCAGGTGCACTTCGCCGAAGGACCCTTTGCCAAGAGGGACGTTGTTGATCGTCCAGTGCGGCAAGCGGTGCACTGCATAAGACGACTTGGATTTGAATAGCGGCAGCTGAGTCTCACTGTTGACAGACTTGGGAGTATCGTCGGGCTGAGGGGTGTGGACTTGGTGGGCTTGGCCTTGGTAGAATGTGAACACTGGCCGATGAGCGACGGAGATAGAAAATGTCCCAAACTCACCGACGCCGTGAGAGTGAGGGAAGGTTATCTGATCAAGGTTCTTGAGGATGTATCCATTGGTACGCCGACGCTTCCCTCCTACTTTGGCGTCGAGCTTTGGATACATGGCAACGCCATTGATCTCGAAGGGAATATCGTTCGCAGAAATGTTGACGACCGTAACGATTGTGTACGCGGCTGTGGTGAGCAAGGAAGGTGGGGTTGTGTCATCGAGGCAGCATAGGAGCCAGCCTATACAGCCCATCTACTGCCGAAACCTCGTTCCGAAGCAGCTGCTCCGGGAAAGGGAGATATCTCTCACTGTTTGTGGGGACTCTACCGTTGTCAGCAAACCGGTCTCGAAAAAAGCTCACGAAGTAAAACAGAGATGTGCGGCCGAAACGTAAGGTCTGTCAACGGGGATGTCGCTGCCATTAGTTGACACAGGAGGACAACTTACCATTTCTGCGAGCGCCCAATAATTAGAACGCTATTCAGCTCGATCACAGCGCGGACAGGACGTCAGCGTTGGACGGAAGAATGGGCACCCATCTCGCCGTAAATCTCCCCGACGAGGAAGCCGACTGCATCAGCCACACGAGCCGGCTTGGTGAGCGAGCCTAACTCGACGGATTCGTCTTGCGGAGCCAGTTGCAACGGAGACAACTCCGATGTCGACTGGGTGGATTGCGACACCAGAAATCTAGAAGAGCATCTCTGGCCGGCAGGGGGAGGGGTGATTCTCTCGCCGAAGAATATCTGCGATGAGGGAACAAACACTTGTGAAGGGGAGGGCGTAATGTCTTGGCCCTGAGGAGACATGGAGGGTTGGGGCGGGGAACGTGAGGGTCGAGCGAAGGTGCGACGCAGCGGCTGGAACGGACGCAACACGACGCTTTCGTGCTGGATTAGGAGAGTGAGTAGGACAGGTGAGTAGAGGTAGGAGATGGGCACGAGGAGAGGTATGGGGATGTTGGGCTTTGATGGTGAAATGGATGAATGATAAAGAGAGATGCAGCTAAGAATGCCGAAATACGCCCAGAGGGAGGAGAGGAAGGTGGTACAAGACCTTTTTGTTAATCTCCTAATCTCCTGATCTTATGTGTAGACCGTTATAGTCGTGTGTCGTTGACAAGCTTAAGTCGGGAGCTGACGCGTCTGCATTCCCCAGCTCGCCCTTGAGACCGTACCCTGGCCTGCCAGATCGGTACCACTTGTCCAGCGAGTTGACCGAAAAGAGGCGTCTCTTGCATCAGTCCATTTCAGAGCACGTCTCCAGGCTTGCAGTATTCAGAAGTGTCAAGCCGAGAATACCAGTTGACTGGACATTACACTGGCCTTTCCATGAGCAGGCATGGCCAGGTTGTGACAAGCTGGTGTGCCTGCTTTCCGGTTAGCCATGCTCTCCTCACACCTTGAGAACCCCGCTCGTATCAACGTGGAACAGCAGGCACCAAACTCGCACGTTCGTAAGTGGCCTGGAAGAGGCGCCAACCGATTTTCAATCAGGGCCTCTGCTGGCCGCTACATTCTCCCACTCTGCTGATATGTACATCTAAGAGCTAGGCTCAATATACTGCTACGACGCTTACTTCGATGCGCCCATGGCGGCCATGGCAGCGGCCTTCTGCTGTTCGTACTCCTTCCAAGCGGGGAGCGAGCTGATGGTGTCCCACCACGCCTTGACGTGGGGGAGCGAGCCGTCAGTGAGGCTCGGGACAACGCCGAGCTGGGCGACTATGGAGCCGTACGGGAGGTGGAAGATGTCGGCGAGGGTGAGCTTGTCGCCGCCGACGAACTTCTGCTTCGAGAGAAGGCGCTCGTAACCCTGCAGCTTCTTGGTGAGGTCACCCTTGAGCTTCTCGACGAGCTTTTCGTCGGTCCTGCGTGTCAGCTTGCTCATGGAAGAAAAGGAGACAGAGGTGGACGCACTCGAGGCCGAACATCTTGGTAAAGACGAGCTGGAACACGATGCCCGAAGCGGCGGGGTCAAAGTTGGACTGCTCGATCGAGCAGCCTTGCTCGAAGCGCGCGTAAGCCTCCGCATCGCTCTGCTTCGGGAGAAGGTCGGACCCGGCCTTGTTGGCGAGGTACTTGCAGATGGCGCGGGACTCGAACATCTCGAAGCTAGTCGTGTTGTCGACGAGGTAGGGCATCTGGTTAAAGGGCTGGTTCTTCGTCCACGCCGCGTCGTAGATCGCGTGGAAGTCGTGGTTCTCGAGCTTGACGTCCGCGCCCATGGTCGCGCCAGAGGTGAGGACACGCGCGGTGCACTTATTGTCAGCTTGTTGTAGTCTAGAGGACGAACGGTGGAGAGGATGGATCCGTGGAGAGTGTACGACATTTGTGTGGATGAGGAGTGAGTAATGATGAGACGGGGAGATGGGTAGAGCTAAGTTAATATAATCGTGGCATCAAGGTGAGTATCGTGGGGTTATAGGGTTACACATAGGTAGGTCGCGGGTCGGAAGTGACATGACCGATGACGCATAAGCAGGCGCGTTATACAGTCGCTGGGTGGGATTTTCACTTCCGTCGGAAACCCTCGTCCCTAACATGAATGACTAACAAGATGTACCTTGCCTGAGATGAATCCTGTATGCACAGTTAGTAGATTGATCATGGGCAAGGGTTCTGTTTTGGAATTGTTGGCTCATCTCCGTCGGCATGGTCCGGTTTACGCAGTTATGAGAGATGGCCCAATTGCCTACCAAGTACACCAGCACCAGTACCAGTACACAGTGCGCAGCTCGATGAGTGGAAGCGTTGTAATCAGCGGATCAGCATGCCCAAGGCCGACGGAAGAAACCCCCGCAATACGCAACGTTCCTGACGACTGAATCCTCACGCGACGCAACATCCGCACCAGTAGGATGCAGATGCTTATGTGATGAGTGGGAAGACAGGACCGCGTGGCCCGACTGTAAACAGGGCCGACGACTCGCATACGTTACCGGCTCGTACAGTACAGCATATCCCTCAGCCAAGGTCGCCGACGGTCATCCCAGTCACAATCCCATCTCATGTCAAACCTCTCATCGTTGTTTCACCAGTTGCGCACCAACACATCTTCGATCCGCTCCCGTGGGAGAATGCGTGCATCCAAATGTATGACACAAAGGCCCTGCGCCCGTCCTCGCGCCGGCCCTGCCAGCCTACCGTACAGCTACCGCGAACAAAATTACTTCTTGCCCTTGGTGGCGATGGTGCGGGCACCAACACGACGACCGGTGGTCTTGGTGTGCTGGCCGCGGACACGGAGACCCCAGTGGTGACGGAGACCACGGTGCGAGCGGATCTTCTTGAGGCGCTCAAGGTCGTCACGGAGCTTCTGGTCGATCTGGTTGGAGAGGATGTGCGAGTTCTTGCCGTCGATGAGGTCACGCTGACGGTTAAGGAACCAGGCGGGGATCTTGAACTGGGCGGGGTTCTGCATGATGGTGACAATGCGCTCAAGCTCGTCCGAGTTCAGCTCGCCGGCACGCTTGTTGAGGTCAACGTCGGCCCTGGAGGTTAGTGACAACAAAGCAAGACACAACGCACTTCTTGATGACGAGGTTCGAGTAACGACGACCAACACCCTTGATCTCGGTAAGGGCGAACATGACCTTGCCACCACCCTGGTTGTCAGCATTGTTCAGATAGAGGGTGGTGGGTGGGCAAGTGCGTGGGACTGGGCATCCGAGAGGTCGGCGAGCACCGGCGTACACTACGGACAGCGCAGAACTGTGTTGCCGTGGTTTCCTTGTACTCGCCAGCCTCTTCAGTGGAAGAGTACTAAGATTGACGTGATGATAATTGCCACCACGAAACAAGCTAGCGATCTCCCAGATGCCCCAAGTCCCTCTCCACTGCGCGCGCCGACTGGCGACTTACCTTAACGTTGGTGTTAAGGAGACGAAGGATGTGCTGGATGTCAGCGCTGTTCCGGTGCGAGTGTCTCCCGTCTCCCGTCATGGTACGCAATGCGCAAATCCTTCTCCGCAACCCATCCCTCTCCATTGTCATCTGTGACTCGCGCATTCCGTCGTGCAGCGTCCTGCGCTCTACGTCTCGGGGTACACCGCACGATCAACGCAGGAGGATCAAGGCTCTGGGGCCAAGTATTGTCCCCAATACACTGGCTCCAAATCTTCCATCCCCCTACATCTCCTCCATCCGCCTCGATCGCGACAACGCGCGCGCGACTAACCTGGAACTGCTGGTGGGCCTCGGGGGGAGCTGCTGTCAGCGCCGTCTGCACGCACGCACTCACCGAAGGTCGACATGTTGGGCGTCGTTTTTGATGGATGAAGTCGAACACGCTGCTCACCTCAAACGCCCAGCCCAGCGCGGGTGTTGGTCATCACGTGATGAATCCACGTGGAATATAGTTCTGGATTAAAGGTAGAATTTGTGAGTATCGGGGCAAGTTCTAATCGCCGAAAGTTTCGTTCGATCAAGATCCAATAGAATTGAACCAATCAGAATGAATTACAGAGTTGGGTGATTCTGGGTCCGCAGCCAGTCCTCGCTACGTTCAGTTCAGCGGCGACACGACCACCTCTTCATCCCTCAACAAAAGACCTTCACCCGCCCACCATGTGCGTATCACCAGCCCCGACGCCGACCGCGCGCACGCAACGGACACCGATGTCTGCACCGATCCGAGATGCGCGCTGTCGGTGTTGGAGAAGGCTAGGGACGGGCGTTTGAAGACTCGAACGCCGTCCCGTGTGAGATTGTGAACATTGCTGACGCTACAGGGTCAACATTCCCAAGTACGTTTTACGCGCGAGGCTCGCGATATGGAGGACGAGTCGAGATGGACGGGAAGGAAGGCAGCGTGTCGCTGGAGAAGGATTTGCGGACGGAAGAGAACTGGGACCGAGAACCGAGTGGGCAGCACAAGTCGTGCGCGGGCAGCGAGAGATGATGCGCGAGCACACATCGAGCTGCGGTGGGGTCTACGTGACGTGCACTTATGTCTCTGCGCTAGATGGTCGTACGTGTATGCGCACAGAGGACCAGAGTTCTCGGTCTCCTAGTATCCTCTGGTCGACGTCTCCATCTACCACCTGTCAACTCCTACCGCCTCGTGTCCACGCCGCCATCGGGCGTTAGCTAACCCCCAGGACCCGCCGCACCTTCTGCAAGGGCAAGACCTGCAAGAAGCACACCCCCCACAAGGTCACCCAGTACAAGAAGGGCAAGGACTCGCTCGCCGCCCAGGGCAAGCGTCGTTACGACCGGAAGCAGAGCGGTTACGGTGGTCAGACCAAGCCCGTCTTCCACAAGAAGGCCAAGACCGTGAGCAGGCCCCTCAGAGTCCGCTGACATCCAGACCAAGAAGGTCGTCCTCCGCCTCGAGTGCACCACTTGCAAGACCAAGCACCAGGTCTCGCTCAAGCGTTGCAAGCACTTCGAGCTTGGTGGTGACAAGAAGCAGCGTGGCGCCGCCATCTCCTTCTAAGCGACTCGTCTGCATGGCGTGCGTGCGTGCTCGCGTGCGTCTAGATCTGGGAGCTGGGAGTGGATGATGTATTCTACTATCGCGGACGTTGACGAGGATGTGGCGCATGATGGAGGTAGCAATGGGTACTGAGGCTGTAGAGTGAGGCCACAGTTAGAAGACGTGTTGCCTCGAGTCGTCTCGAAATTTATGTGGTGCGCACATTCTGAGTCAGTGGCAAGAACCGGTGGAGAGAACAGGCAAGGGCACCTGCTCTTGTACTCATGTCAATCTGCGATCGCCTGGACAACTGGCACAAGCTGACTTGCGATACGTGCACAATTGGCGCCTGGGAAAGATAACTCCATGCTCGAGCGAACCATCGTCATTGATCCAACCGACTCGTCCATGGAGCATCGTCCTTCCAGTTCACTCCACGACGCTGACCAGTCTGGCTCGTACTTGCGTCCGGTTTCAACGTCCTCCGTCCAAACTGGACCAGAGCGCGAAAGATCACGACGTCACGCTTGCGGCCGCCGAATCTCCCTGGCCCCACTCCTGCCTGACACGAGCCCAACTCTCACATAAAACAACCCAAACTAATATACAGAAATGAAACTATCCGAGGAGCAGCCCACGCCCCACCTGGCCTTCCAGCTCGTCCAGTAGTCTCACGACGGCATGCAGCACCGCGCTCGGATCAATGTCAATCACGTCCTCGTGCTGCGGTCCTCGCTTGCCGTTGGGGTGCTCGTCCCACATTTGGGGCGTGAGCTCGCGGTTGCCCTGTATTGCGATGTGCTTGAGGCCGAGCATGCGCGCAAGCAATGCGTAGTCAAACGAAAAGCCGTCCGTCTCAAACAGCTCTACGACCGCGTTGGCCTTCCCGGCCTGCATGAACATAATCTGGAGCATGTCCTCCGCGTTGAGCCCGATGACAATGTTGGCGCGCGAGACTAGTGCGACTTTTTGCCGGCGCGTCATTCCCTGAATGCGAGCGATGTGCACTTCTGAACGGCCTGTGAGCTCCCTGAGCCCGGTGATGAGGGCGTCATTTGACGACGGGTTGATGAGCGGTTCGGCGCTGCGGTCAAAATAGACCACCACGGGAAGATGGAAACGACCAACACGCAGCAGGTCGCTAACGGCGCCGGCCATGGCCGTACTAAATGGGTCCCAGAAGCCGCGAGGGGCATCAATGTGTGGTACGTTGGCGTTCATGCGGCCCCAGCGTGCGACGTCGCCTGAAGCGGAGTGGGCAGCCGCTGGAGTCAGTCCTACTTCCTCTCCGCTCTCCAATATGTCTTGACTCACAGCGATCCACAATAACCACCTGCTCAAACACATACGACACGTCCCCCCGCGCCCAGTCGTCCCACGTCAGCTTGTCCTCGACCACAATATTAGGGAACATGGTGCGGAGGAGCCACGAGTCTATCATTAGCTTGTCCGGCAGAAAGTGGGCGTACTCATGCCGCGCTCGTCGCGCCAGGACGAGGGGGCGCCGCAACGTGGGAAGATTACGCGAACTGGGGTCGCCAACGGTAAGCCAGCCGCGGTGCGGGCGGAAGCGACAGCCCGAGCCGCTGGCACAAGCAGGTCGACGATGAAGTGGTAGTGGTTCACGACGAAGTTGCCTGGTGTGAGCCCTGTTTGCTTCGCCCTCTGTCCTCCTTGCTGGGCCACCCGTTCCGTTCCTTCCCTTGGCGGCCAGGAAGGAGTGATCGCCCATATAGAACTCACTTTCGCCAGGCGGGTCGTTGAACAGATACGTTATGCCTGGCAGGCGCACGGCACCCTCACCAAACTGGTTATGTGCGAGATCCGGGCCGGCAATCGTCGCCCACAAGTCAGGACCAGCAGGCAATCTTTCGACACCGTCAAAGTCTGTTAGGATGCCACGGGCCTTGGGGAGGCTGTCTGCTTCCTCTTTCGTTTTGCTGGACGCGACGAGCGTGCCGCCTGAGAGGTAGAGATTAGACCAGACAGTATAGCCCTCGATACCTGCCGTCAGACGTGCTCCAGCGGTCGTCAAGGATGGGGTACCTGTCGCGCGGCGAACCATCGGCGCAGGGCACCCAGCTCCCATCGTCGTGGTGTCAAGAGATCTTGGCAGCTTTACTCACCACCATCGTATGTCGTCCACGGTACACTTTCGAGTTTGACGAATGGTTCTTGGGAACGCCCGAAACGGAACAGTCTGTCGATGCTGGGCCGCTCGCGCACGGGTTGTGGATAGCGGGGTATCACCATGAACAGCACGAGGAGGGTGACGCACAGCAGGGCGCCACGCAGCGCAAGGCGTGTTGAGCTCATTGGAATGAGTGTGGTGGCGAGAAGTTGTCCATGCTGGCGCTCATGGTTGTGGTGGAGCGCCAGAACTAGAGCGAGACAAATTGTGCAAGAGTGAATCGGTGGCGCTGAATTGCCCTGGCGCCAGCTTCACATGCCCCACCTCGAGTGGTGCAAATGCCCTTTGGTATGGCAAGCATGTCTAAGATCCCTCGTTCGGGGATGAGGCTAGTGGCGTGGTAGTCAGTTGTAAGTGGTCAGTGGTCAATTGGTCAAATGCCCTTGAGCCAACGAATATATCTGGCATCAGGTATGCCTCCCACATTCCCCTTTCCGCCAGGCACACCACCCAAATGGTACACGCGCCTCTCATCTTCTAAACCTTCCCTCGCTTATAGCCTACATGCATGACTACAGATCCAGTCACGAATTAGTCGTCGTCGTCGTCGTCGTCATCGAGAAAGTCCATCACCGCCGCCATCGCCCCAGACGACGACACTTTCCTGTCCGGTTCGGCACGTCCGCGTCTGGGCCGCTCGGCCTCGGCCCCGCGCTTGGCCTCAAACTCTTGCACGTCGTCTGCGATTAGCCTGGTAGGGGGGTGACTCACTGAGCTCCTGTGCCAGTTCGCGACGTTCTTTGAGCGACTTGGCCTTGCCTATGGTAGGATTGCCCTTCATGCCGAGCGAGCGGAGGAGATCCGTTAAGTGGTCGATCTTGGATGTGGGCTGCGGTCAGTTGCGATTCCGTCGTCTGGCTGGGGCGGAGCTCACAGTGGGACAGTCGGCCAACTCTTTGGTCCTGGAGGTCAGCTTCCGAAACCCAAGAGTAACTGGACTCACCACTGCTTGCGCACCCCACAGGCGACGACGATGCGCTTCAAGTCGGCCACACGCGCTTCGTCTGGCGAGAGCTTTCCATGAGCGTAACCCCTGTGTACTAAGTACTCACCCCCTCGTTCGGATCCTTCTTGGCCTTCTTGGATTTCTTGGGCTTCTCGGCGCTTGCGCCCCTCCCACGCTTCTTCGGCGGCTCGTCATACACGCTTGACATAGACGACTCGGAGCGAGCCGGCGACGCAGGCTGCTGTCAGCCTATTTGCGAACCTTACCGCACTCACCTCTGTGCCCTTGCGCTCGGCCGGTGGATTCTCGTCATCTGAGTCCTCGATCGTCTCGACACTCTTGGCTGACGGTTTGCCCTTTCCTTTCAGCGGTGTGGATGTGCGAGAGCGTGCACTGGAGGCAGCTCGGGACGTTGCCTTGGTGCTGGACCGGACCTTCTTCCGCGGCGGCTCCTCGTCAGAGGAAGGTTCGAAGTCGTCCCCGTCGTCATCTTCGGACTCGGACTTGGCGGCCTTGGACATGGGCTTGGGTTTGCTGGGCCTGGGTGCGGCCTTATTCCTCGGTGCTGGCTCCTGCTCCTCGTCCTCGTCCTCGTCGTCCTCGTCGTCCTCGTCGTCCTCTACCTCCTCTACCTCCTCGTCTTCTTCCTCTTCTTCTTCCTCTTCTTCTTCCTCTTCTTCTTCCTCTTCCTCTTCCTCTTCTTCTTCCTCTTCTTCTTCCTCTTCTTCTTCCTCTTCTTCCTTAGCGGGGGAAGGTTCAGCTTCCTCGTCCTCGTCCTCGTCGTCCTCGTCGTTCTCTAGAGCAGCCTGGCGTCAGCTAAAGCAGAGAGGCTGGGAGCCCACCAGCGCGTCGCTCACGGCCGCCTTGATCTCTTTCTTGACGGAGCTGTCGTCTTCCGCCTTGGCAGTCAAGCCGAGACGCTTAATGATGTCGGCACGCGCGACAGCCATGGTGAACTCGCCGCGGTCGAGCGCACCACTCTTATCCGCTGCGCGAACGGCGGCTCGTGCAACCTGGGGGATCTTGGCGCGCTGGGCTGCGTCCATGTTATGTGGGTGACGACAAGGGGCTTAAGTTGGTCGCCGAGAGAAGGTCGTGAGGGCGGCACAAGGAATCAAGGAACCAAACAACGCGCTGGGACAAACGTGCTCAGACTTGTAAACATGAAATGGATTACAAATTTATAATATACCCAAGTTATTAGCATCGATAGGCTCCCAGGGCCTGAAACCATCCATCCTCAGGCACAGGTAGGCGTGCGCATGATCGACTCCATCCATCGCCATGTGGCTATTGCAGCTTGGCCTGAAAGTCCAAGTCGACAAGCAACGAGCTACGAGTCTGACATCGCACAAACCAAAATGGCCCTACCCACCGTCGACGAGGTCCAGACGGCCATTCTTACGGCGCTCGATGCGTCCCCAGCAGGCACACTTACCGATTCGCGGACGATCTCGGCAGCTGGAACGCTGCTGGGCAGCCAGGAGGCGCAGGCTGTCGTCAAGTCGGCGCTTGACTCGCTGCTGAGCAAGGAGGTGGGTGGGCTGTGCATGCCTAGTCCCTGCATAACATGTGGTATGAGGACAACTCGGCTAACACCAGATGGTCGACTACAAGCAGATCACGACCAATGTGTACGGGCTCACCGAAGAAGGAGCACAGATTGCGGCGAGCGGCTCGCACGAGTTCCGCGTGTGGCAGGCGTGTCCCGCTGCCGGAGCCGGTGCACCGGTCACCGTGCCAGAGCTCAAGGTGAGTGTAGAATAGGGGGTGGTCGGCGTAAGCGTACATGGTCCGAGCGTGTCTGCCAACCGGACCCGGCTCTGAACCCGGCCCGATTTCATTGACAAGCTGACATCAGAAACTCCTAGGCGACGACACTGTCAAGGTCGGCCAGGGCCGCGCCTTCAAGAACAAGTGGATTGCCAAGGACGGTGCGGGCTTTGTGCGCGCCACCGCCGCGCCAGTGGACGAGACGGCTGAGCAGCTGCGCGAGGTGCAGACCACGGGCGGACACGCGGGCGGCGACAAGGTGCTCAAGGAGCTGATGAAGCGCAAGCTTGTGGGTGCGCGGAAACAGCTCCATTTTAGCGCGTCCAAGGGACCCAAGTTTGCGACTGAGGTCAAGACGCTGGAGACGGATCTGTCGACTGACATGGTGTCGAGCGGCAAGTGGAAGGAGGCCGAGTTCAAGCCATACAACTTTGCCGCGCAGGGACAGGCGACCGAGGGCGGCGCACTGCACCCCCTGCTCAAGGTGCGCGAGGAGTTCCGGCAGATCTTCTTCGACCTCGGCTTCACCGAGATGCCCACCAACCACTTTGTCGAGAGCGCGTTCTGGAACTTTGACGCCATGTTCGTTCCGCAACAACACCCCGCACGCGAGCTACAGGACACTTTCTACGTCAAGGGTGAGTGGGGCACGAGAAGGATGGGCAGGCTGACCACCAGACCCCGCCAAGGCGTTCATCCCCGACGAGGCGTACTATGAGCGCGTGAAGAAGACGCACGAGGTTGGCGGATACGGCTCGATCGGGTACCGCGCACCATTCTTGCGCGCTGATAGCGAGCGCCTCCTTCTGCGTACGCACACGACCGCCGTGTCCACCGACATGTTGTACCGCCTCGCCAACCAGCCTGGCGGCTTCAAACCTGCCAAGCTCTTCAGTATCGACCGCGTGTTCCGTAACGAGGCGACCGACGCGACCCACCTTGCCGAGTTCCACCAGGTCGAGGGTGTTGTCGCCGACTACGACATTACGCTGGGCCACCTCATCGGCTTCATGAAGGAGTTCTTTGCCAAGACGGGCAACCACAAGCTGCGCTTCAAGCCCGCCTACAACCCCTACACCGAGCCGTCGATGGAGGTATTCTCGTGGCACGAGGGCCTCGGCAAGTGGATCGAGATTGCCAACGTGAGCTAGTACCGCACTCCACAAAGCTGACTCCAGTCCGGCGTCTTCCGCCCAGAGATGCTCGAGCCCATGGGTCTGCCCAAGGGCGTGCGCGTGCTCGGCTGGGGCATGTCGCTCGAGCGTCCCACCATGATCAAGTACAAGATCTCGGACATCCGCACCCTCGTCGGCCACAAGACCGACCTGCTCGGCGTCAAGTCGGCCGCCGCCGTGCGCCTCGACAAGGGCGACGAGTAGAGTAGACAAGTCTAGACTACCTCTGCATATCAGATGCGTTCTATACATTTTACGACCTTCCGTCTGCCGCTTGCACTACTATGGCCCCTGTCTCCAACATTCGCAAGCTATACCACCTCCGAGCGGATCGACTCGCCCTTCTCAATCATGTGCAGCATCTCGAGCACGTCGAGGATAGTACTCGCCGACCACGCCTGTGTGGTGCACGAGTCGCGACAGAAGGTCCCATCTGTTGTCAGCTCGCGTACTTCGGGCATACCCACCGTGGTTGCACAGCTCCGGGAGGCCGCGCCAGGGGTCCTTCTCAATATGTTCGTGCAGCTTGACCAGCACGCTCGAGACGTGGTGCAGGTTCTCCTCCTTGCTGCGGAACCCGTCCTTCGCCTTGAGATCGTCGTGGCCAAATCTCAGCTTGAGCCACGCGCACAAGAACCAGCCAAGTGGGAAACCCCACTCTGGGCCCTGGTGGTAGTTCCAGCCCTTGGCCACGCTCGCGTCCGAGCTGTCGTTCTGGTTGTCATAGTCGGGTCGGTACTGCATGTCGCTCGGGTCGAGGGTCTTCATGCCGAGCGGCCCGCGGATCGTGCGGTCAGCCAGACGGAGCGCCGCGAGTTGGCGCGTGGGCGTGAACAGCTCGGGCGCAACTACCATCGGCAACGTAAAGTTGCAGCGCAGCTGGTAGTCACTGAATTCGCGGTCCTTGGGTGTGCCGTACACGTCCTTGTACATGCCGCGACGGTTCACGAGCGACGGGTTGATGGCAAAGTCCTTGTCCTCGGCCGGGTCGAGCGGCACCCAGTAGTGCTTCTCGAACGACGCCTGGATGAGGTCCGCCCACTCCTTGTAGGTGACGAGGCGCTTCTGACCCTTGACTGTCATGTCAGCTAAAGCACGGCGACCATGAACTGACCAGTTGCCTCAACTCCCTTGAAGGGGAACTGGTTCTGGCGGCTCAGTCCATCGAGCCAGGAGAGTGTCGACTTGAGGAGACCGGTGATCTCGATGGGCGATCCGTCACGAGGGGTGGCAGGCAGACCCTTGTTGCCCGCTTTTGCCGAGGAGCCCATCTTGTCCATCCACGTGCCACAGTTGTAGCGGTTGCCGCCGTAGATGAAGCCGGTCTCCCAGTCGGTCCAGATCTTCTGGTTGAAGCCCTCGTCGCTCATGTCCATGTCGAGGTTTGGCCCAGCCTAGTGTCAGTAGGCCGCCCAATGAACTCAAAACTTACGTTGTGCTCGCGGAACTCAATGCCCTCCGCGTGACGCTGCAGGATCTCCTGGATGATCTCGGCAATGGTGCTGCTCCACGAGAACGCCCTCGGGTCGTCCCATGCAACCCATGTGTCGTCGGCCGGGAAGCGGCGCTTCACCGACTCCTTGAGAATCGAGAGGCCGTCCGGTGCCATCTTGGTGTAGTCCTGGATGTTCTGGATCATCCACCCTGTCTGTTAGCTACGGCGCGGTACGTTGACTCACAAGGCGAGTCGCGTGAGTTGTAGCGCGGATTGCGCGTCGAGTCAAGGAGGTTGGGAATGAGGCCGTGCTTAAGCGTCGTGCTGAACGCGAGGATGTGGTCGCGCGCAGCCTCAAACATGCCCGTGGTGAGAAAGAGGCCGCGTAACGCGATGAAAACGTCGCGACCCCAGCAGCGACCCCAGCCGGCCGTGAAGTGCGGAAGACCAGCAGCGAGACTGGGAACCGGCTTGTAGGGGCTGATGCTGGCCGACTTGACCAGTCCGTACATCTGCACAGAGCAGAGCGCGAGGCTCTTCGTGAGTCCGTGACCAGAAGCGATAAACTCAGACTGCTGGTCGAGTACAGCTCCGCACGCCGCCTTATAGGCCTCGTAGATAACGAGCGCGAAGTACTTGGGCCGCATAAATGACGGGACAGTATTCTTGATGATTTCCCAGCGCTCCTCGAGCCAAGCGGCGGGCTTGGCGAGGCGAGGAAGCGTGTCGTTCTGCTTGGTGAGTCGGAGGTGGACGTAGTCAAGCGCCCATGTCCCCTGGCGGAGATGTTCGCAGAGCGGATGCCCAAGATCATTGTATGTGATGATCTGGCGCAGCGGCGCCATCCACCCCTCAAACCCGCAGTAGACGAGGCGACCGTAGTTGGGGATGTCGTACACGCCGTCTCCGCCCGTGGCGTCGCGCTCTTCGCCGTCGGCTCGGTAGAGCAGCACATTGAGATCGACGAGATCGACGTCGGCGAAAGCTTCGTCGACGCCCCTCCGACACTGGCTATCAAGGTCCGGTGCCATCCCTTCCATCGCCGTCTCGAAGACCATGATGCTTCCGGGGTCGAACGAGTCGGGCACCACCACCTCTGTGTAGTTGCCGTTGTCGTCCGTCCCGCAGCGCATGGTTACCTCCTCCGCGCGGATCGGAGTCAGAGTCGAAGGGATGCCGTAGTGGACCTTCGGGTCATCCTTCCACTCGTTGCGACGGGTATGGATGGAAGCGCCAAAGATGAATCTCGCCCGTGTGCGCCCGAGGCGGAACGGGTTGATGTAACCGCGACCCTTGGCTCCCGGGAACGCAGTATGGGCGACGACCAGGTAGCCCTTGTGCGTCTTGGGGTGGACGCGGTGGACCATGATGTACTCGCCCTCCTCGTGGACGTGACCCTCTTCGTACCCCTCGATCATCATCTCCGTGTGTAGGTGGTTCAGCACGCGCTTGACTCTCCCAATACCCTGTTCGTCGGCCGGTCCTGAAACGCTGTACATGCGCGTGTCCGTCACGAGGTTCAGGAGCTTGGGGTAGAGGTCGTCAAAGCCCTTGTTGGAACCCACGGCGGCTCTGGTGAAGCAGACGAGCGCACCGGTGGAGAGAGTGTCCTCAGGAGTTCGCTTGTCAGCCACCGACTCGTTGTCGTGGGTGACGTCGTAGAACACGGCGTGCGGCTGAGAGCCCTGTAGAGGCGTCACGATGGAAGGACGAGGTACCTTAGAACCAGCGAGGCCCTGGACCTCGCCTCGACTCGAGAGGACAGCTGTGTCCATCGAACCGATGGGCTTTCCCACGCCGAAGCGGTAGAGACTGACGTTAGCTCAATAAACATGGGTCGGAGCTCACAGCCTGGCAAATTCCTTGTTGTTTCCGCCGTTGTAGGCCTCGCGGACAAGGCTGTTGATACCAAGCTCGCGCACGAACTTGAGGTCCATCTCCTCGCTGCCCGTGAACAGTTCCGCCATGACGTAGAGGTTCGAGTTGATTCTACGCCCAGCATCGATCATGTGAACGCCGACGTGCAGGGGCGTCGAGTGGCAGTTGTCGAGGCGGAAGCCATCAAACGTCGTCGCGAGCATCTCGCAGTAATTGGTCATATGCTGCCACAGCCATGGGTTGTCCTCAGGGCCCTTGCCGTAGCGCAGCTTGGCACAGTCGGCCCAGACGATGACCTCGCGGCGGAGGTACGCCTTCGATGGGTACTCGGCGAAGTTCTTGAGTGGGTCGGCGGCCCACATCCAGCCATTGTTAGCGACAGTGAAAGCAGACGCGGGGTGCCTGGTACCCTTCGGCTGCTTGACGCGAGTGAAGTAAGGCTCGATGATGGGGTTCCTGGTATAAGCCGATGGCGATGGAGCAAACCTCACTGCTTGTTGATCTCGCCAAACGTGGGCCCGCTTTCCTCGAGGCGCGTGAACCGCAGACGTCCCACGATCTGGTTCCTGGCAGAGTCCATGTCGCCGTTGAACTCCTTGTAGAGGTCGACGTTGATCACGTCTAGGACCTTGCCCCACTCCGCCGCCTGGATGTGGGCGGAGTGAGGGAAGGCTGCATCGATGAAGCCGGCAGCCTCCTCAGCGTCCACATACGTGCAGTGCGGTGCCGAGTACGCCCGGTAGTTCCGGATGAATCCCGGTGTCGCGAGCGCTACCTTAGCGAGCTCGACAGTAGTCTTGCCAGCGAGTGGTTGACCCTTCCACAGTTTCATCTTCCTGGCAGCGAGCTCATCGACGACAGCTCGGACAGACGACTGGACGTCGATGGCGTAGTACTCCCACAAGTTGAGCTTGGCGATAGCCTCCTTAATACCCTGGCCCAGGCGCTTCAGGTCGGCCTCGCTCTTGACCATCGTCGGCAGCCCGAGGGACTTGAGGTTGTCCGTGAGCTCGTACATTGCATCCTCGAGGATAACAGCGGGGGCAAGATGGGGCGTGTTGTGCGGCGAGTATCCAGCCTCTGGGTGCTCCTGGAGCCAAGCCGAGTCGTGGGCAGTGTGGTTGAGCACGACGTCGGTGATGGCCCCGAGACCGTACTTGTCGCGGGCGTACCGCATCGCGTCGCAGATCTCGCTGTACCCGCCGTCCTTGGCCGTGGGTTCGGTGAGAATGGTGGGGTCGAACGCGAGCTGGTTGTAGATCGAGTAGGGGCTGCCCGATTCGCCGCGCACCTGCAGAGGCGTGTAGTGGATCATGTTGTACCCGCGGCGACTCGCCTCGGCGAGGTGCTTGTCCCACACGTTGACCTTGCCCTGCCACTTGGCGATAATGGACAGAATCGTGAGGCCATCAAGGGGGATTGTAACGCTCTTCTTCTCGACTTTGCACGAGCTCGTGTCGCCTAGCACATCACCGTTGAGATTGAACGGTGTGCGAGCCGGCAGCGAAATGATGGGGTCGACGTTGAAGTAGCCGCGTCTGCCCATCACACGCTCGCCGTCCTGTCCGTCATACTCGACGTAGTAGCAGAACGCGCCGGGCGCCGAGATAGGCAGGTCGACGTTGATGGGTCTGCGTGAGCTCCCACACACCTCCTAACTCACTTTGAGAGGGTCGAAGGAAGATTGCGCGAGTAGAACTTGCCGCGCTGGAACGCGCCGCCGTCCATTGGAAAGTCGCTCTTGAGCACACCATGGCCGTTGCGGGTCATGGACGTGCCTGGCTGGATCGAGAAGCGTAGCACGTACGGCGTAGTGGGCGCGGGCAAGCGAATGTACTGACGTCAGAAAGCGCACGGGCTTTGCACGTTGCGGGTTGCGACTCACCGACTTGCCCTCACCAGGGCCGCCGTCGTCCTCAAGCTCGAGCTCCCAGACCTGGACTGGATTACCATCATGCTCCCCGGAGAAGAAGGCCATGGCCTCATCCTGCGGCGTCTTGGGCGTCTTTGGGGTGCGCGGACCGGCGTTGTGGGGGCGCGCATCGCCGTTGTTCCCGCTGCCGTTGGCGGGCATAGGGATGGGGGTTGGACGAGGTTTGCGCTTTGCGACAGGCATGATTGTGTCTGCGCTAGAGGATAGGAGAAGAAGGGAGGACGGGCAAGGTGATGACGATGCGGAGGTTATGTATATAAGTGTGTGAGAACTAACGAGTTGGTGAGGAACGAGTGGGGGACAATAGTCGGCAGAAGGTAGATGAGTGTGTGTTCTTTTGCCGGCGGCATAACACGTCGATCCCTCACACTGCAGGATCGAGGGAGTTGAGGAGCTGAGAGCTGGGATCTGGGATTTGGGAACTGGGAACTGGGCGCTAGGCGCTTGGCGCTGGGCGCTGGGAGCTTTGGGCAGTGGTTTACTATGAACGTTATTCGCGTCTCATAGGGTGCCCCGCTTCGCGGTCAGGTATCAGGTATCAGGTATCAATCAACAGGGCGGAACTGACGGAGCCTGGATACCGCCTCATTCCCCTAGTCCCAAAGCCGACCGGAGGTTCGCCGAGCTAGCCGATCGGCAGCAGCTAATTATATCACGTGATACCGTGGCTGGAGGTTTATTCAATTGGAGCACGTGGTAAATGATGTGTATAATGATGCCTTAATAAGCGATAGGACATATTTGGTTCCGCTTTCCTGGCCGTTGACACACAAATGATTCAGTGTCTGCATCTCTCTTTCTCAACCTTCCTTCTCTCTTTACTATGCTGTCAACAGCCGCTTGAGGCGCATCCACTCCATCCATGCCATTTTGTGTCTTACAGACGTCAACCTGGTGGTACGGATGCGTCTCTGGGAGTGTGCGGTGACTGATTGCCGTTGTGCATGGGTGGCGAATCTGAGCGATGATCGCGACGACGAATAAACTGCCCGCCTTAGAGTACAACGAGAGTTGTACTCAAACGGCTCACCGTCTCATCAGGGGTCAAAGCTCAACTGCATTTCTCTTGCAGATGCTGGCAGACCAGTGGGCAAAACGTCCAAGCTCATCGTGGCTGACCTTATGGTCCGGAAATACCGTGCGGGAACAAGAGGTTAGTGTTCTGACCATGCTTAATCCCTACATGCTTAACCGCCTGACGGCGACCTTGGTCGTGAGGAGAACCACACTAGGCCTTACGTCCTCACGCTCTTCGGGAATCGGGAAACAAAGGATGGCAGTGCTAGAAGAGTTTGGTTTGGTCAAGAGACAATTCCCACGCCATAGCTGGCCCCACCACCTTACAATGACTATTTGGAGGATTTGGAGGGAAACTGGCTAAGACGTGGGAAGTCTCGGCTGGCATGATTTGGGAACGATGGCGAGCTTCAGCAGGTCCACTGACTATGCTGGTGATAAATTGTCCCCGAACACCGTGTCGCTCCACTCGGCGGAATGCTGGGCGTGGGGTTCGCCTCTGGAAGCGCATGTAATCTTGCTTGGTCCCGTGACCGTGCCATCTGAATACCTTAGCTTCGTGCCACCGTGCAAGGGCGAACACAGGTTTGTCCATCCCCCCCCCTTCCCCGCAAATCGTGTAATCATCGTTCCGCGGGTTCCCCCGCGGGGAGCCGTTGTCTCGGTTGGTGATAACTCTGATGTTGGTATGTCCGGTGCGCCCGCCGCGGACATCATGACGCGTATTCC
Source organism: Cutaneotrichosporon sp. HIS471 (assembly GCA_030864385.1). Lineage (NCBI taxonomy): Eukaryota > Fungi > Basidiomycota > Tremellomycetes > Trichosporonales > Trichosporonaceae > Cutaneotrichosporon > Cutaneotrichosporon sp. HIS471. Next base: position 1,444,623 of record AP028240.1, on the reverse strand, counting down.
ACAGGGGTAAACCACAGTGCCTCGCCTGGCCACCTGGCGCCAGTGGATGATGGACAAGATGCTGTGGAGCGTGATTAACCATGGTGGCGTTGTCAGCCCGTGGGTCGGGCATGTCCGGAAGCCCCAGGTCCATGCTTTGTGCGAGGTCACGGGGTGTGTCCGTGCCGCATTGTCTGACGCGAGTTGCTTCTCAGCAGGGAGGTGCGAAGAATGCGCAATTCGCTAGATCGGCCGGCTTGGCCCGGGCTGAGTCGGAAAGTGTATCGTGCATTGGGTTCGACTCGCCCGACTGGCCGACTGACGCTCGCTGACGCAAGTGCTCCTCGGACGGGTGGCGAATACCTATGCATTGCTGGTACAGCCCCGAGAGCACTGGAAGGTGCCACAATCTGCCACGTGCGGAATGCCGACTACTAGCACACTGCCACTATGGGTCTATTGATCTATGGGCAAACACCTCGACATCCGGTTGTACCCCATTGTCCTACTCCCTCAGGGAATCAGGGTGGGAAGGAAATGCCGTCCCTGATCACCCCTGTCCATTGTTTTTGCCTGTTGTGGAAAGCAGACGTCAACAGGACCGAAGGGTGATTGGAAATATGGGGCGGCATTAGGCTCGGCAGGCGCTATGGGCGCTATTGGATGATATTGGAGGTAGTGGATAAGTAGAATGGGCTGAATCACCATCATCACCAAAGCAACCAGGGCTATGATGCCTTTCCCCAAACAAGGGACAAAAGGCAAGGGGGAGGTTCGAGTCACAGGGCCATTACTTAAGAAATTGTCGGAACTCTTCTCACAACCAAGACCCCCCAGCCACCCACCCACTTCTTCCCTCCTATACCCTTCCTATACTCTCCTACTATCCAACCCCCTATAACCCCTACCTTCTCCCATAAGAGAACCACCCCGCCTGGGGTACTTTCTCTTTCTCCATAGTTCATCATCCACCTTTCACCTTCCTCACCCTTCTTGGTTTTCATTCCTCTTCGACATGTTCATATCGACATCAATCCGTGGACGAAGCAACACGACAATACGATGGCCCGCGGCCAGCGCTACGATCGACCACCCCGACACTCTGATCACCAGAGTTTGACGGACGTCTTTTTTCCGGCTTTTCGTACTCGTGACAACCTCCAAGACCAAAGGTCATTGTTCGGCCACGAGTACTTCGCCACTTGCGCCTTGCAACAATTTCAAGGTGAGGTCAACATACACAGACCTTCCCTTCCTCGGTTCCTTCACACAGCGTATTCGTTCCCCGTGACTCATCGAGCACACGCGCGAACCGACAGCAACGACGGCAATTCAAGACTAGCTGAGTATTTTTCTCTTCTTCCTCTATGCCGTCGAGACAACCCAGGAAAATTGGGTCGGATCGCCTTCCCCCGCCTGGCTACATCGCAAACATAACGAACGGGTGATAGACGCCGGTGCTTCCTCTCGCCGCCTCGCATCTGCGGGAACGGATGACGGAGTGTCGGCTGCTACCTTGTTTCGTGCGGGCGCGACCAATGTGAGCCAGGTAGTGGCGTCGGGATTCTCACCCCTACTTGACATCAAGCAACCCCAACAGGAACAGAACAGAGGTTCATCAAACATCGGAGATCGGAGATCGACCACCATCAACACCGACAATCCCCCAGCATGTCCGCTCGCGCGCCTTGCGATCTGGATCCAGCAACCATCTTCATCCGAACGGAGCCCATCGTGGTCTGGATCTATCGTAAGGGTACGCAGCGGTCGTGGTTGAAAACGTTGGAGCATGTTGTTGACACTACAACTATCCCTTGCTTTGAAATCTTCTTTCCGAACTCCTCTTGCATTCTTCTTTCCTCCTCTCTGCTCTCTCCCGAACCTCTATTTTATTCTTTCTTCCTTTTTCCCCTCGTACTACCTCTCTTTCACTCAACAGCCTTTTGGTCTCTTCGAGAACTGCCTGGCGGTTGCGCAAAGCCCACCTCTCGTACACGCTTCGGCGTGTGCGGGGGGTGGGCTTTTTTGCGTTGGGTGGGTGCTGGCGCTACTTTGCGACTGTGCTTTCCTGTTTGATCATCATGTCGTCGATACCCCTTTCATTGTCGCATGTCACAGGCATACGTTACGAGCGTGACAGGGCGAGGCGCTGTGGTCATCAAACAAGACAGTCAGGCGTGTGGCGGTGTGGCTCTGTGGCTCTGTGGCTCTGTGGCTCTGTGGCTCTGTGGCTCTGTGGCTCTGTGGCAGTGTGGCAGTGTCTGTGCATTGGGTGGCGCATCGATTTGCCACTCATCATTTGCTCCCGTGTCTTAAGATCTCGTCAGCAGCGTTCATGTAGTTCTTTGTTCTTAGCACATGCTAAATCGATAATGTACGATTCTTCTGCTCATGTCATTGACACCGTCAAGTTAATCGGCTATTTATCCGCAAAGTATCTCCGAGCGGCCGTGGCCGCCCACAGTGGGGGATTCATATCACGTGACATATCTTTAGGCTGAGCGGTGCTGAGACTACTGTGCCAGATCTGATACATTGCATCGCTGCAGCCGCACTCCAAGTTACCGGAATGCAGCATGTAGGTTGGATGATGTATATTTGTTTGCCAGTCGAGGCATGCCCGAACTCGGCGTGAGTTAGCTGTTGCACCACCGCTGTCCGAGACTCTCGGCGTGGCTGTGGTATAGTAAATCTGGTGGGATCGGCTATGCTCGTGCCCTCTGAAGCCAGCTCGGCACCTCCCCATCCATCAAATCAGGTGGTGTATTCAAGGGGACAGAGGCAGCGTACCTCCACCGTAACGAGATGAGATGGCGGTCATGTGAATGTGGTTCATCCCGAGAAGTATACCGACTTATCAGTACAAGACCACCCAAGACAAATGCAGCTATGGAACAATCTCACATACTAGACGATACCATGATTCCTGCCGAAACTTGATCTTATCTGTCCATGATATGCAAAAATACGTCAACTTTACAACTCCCTTCTATCGCATAATCACCCAGACAGTGCGCGTTTTTGCAAGTCTGTTAAATCCCAAAATTAGCAGCAGTGGGGAATATCTGAAGCAAAGACATGGGATAGCCACAGACAGATAAGAGGGGTAGAGGGACGCGGGCCGCTCGTATACTGTCATGCCTCCCATAGTCACTGGAAGCTGTACGCTCCCGTCTCGTTGACCCACTCGCCACGAGCTACAGCCCGTTGTAGAAACCAGCATCCAGCATCGTCGCTAGACTTGCCCCGTTAACGGCTTTCGTCAGGTCATCACGTCGCCTCGTATCCCCTCGCCTCGTATCCCCTCGCCAGGTGTGATTCCATTTATTTAATGGCTGCTGCAATATTGAACACACAGCTAGATTATCTCTCACTTGGTCATCCGTTTCAAAGCCTCACCATCCTTGTACAGCCATGTCATATCCGCCCTCAATGCCCGAAGTCTCCTGTATCAACCTCGGCCACGGCCGCCCGCGAACTTGATGAAACACGAACTGGTGCTGAACATCGGTTGAATCGTATAACGGTCAGTACACAAGATTCTGATGATGATTAGTTCTTGTAGCCTGGGTTCGACTCCCAGTTCGACCTGAGTGTGTCCCTGCATTAGCAAGGACCCCTTCTTTTGGAACGTGGCGTCGAGACAGATGGTCCGTGCTGCTTTTAACGAGAACAGTCTAGAGAACGATTATGTCAAGCAAGGGGGATGAGTGAGCAGGAGGGGGTCTCGAGTGTTCGTGGTGATGATGTGATGGGATCGGACAAGCTAGGGTCGGAGAGTAGTTAGGCGAGCAGCGCCCTGCAGCTCGCGAGAGGAACAAATAAGTGAGCAATCAGACGCGCCTGACACCGTGTTCATCGTTGTCATGCCCCCGTCGACATACACGATGCATATTACAGCCTGGCAGCTCGTCCTAGACACACGACATAATGCACACTCCTGGTATGCGCCTAGACGGCGCTGTCGTTTGGCCCAGCGGGCGACATGCTCTTCTTCGGCGACTCGAGCGGCGTGTGCTCGTGGATCGCCGCAGTGAGCTCAGTCGCGACCTTGGTCGATGCAGTCTGGTGTCAGCTATGTCACACAACGCATTATTCATCTCGAACCCCCGCGCGCACAAACAACTCACTTTAATAGTCACAAAGCGGCGCTCGCTCGCTTCAAAGATGGTCATGCGCACGTGCTTTCCGTCTTCCAAGCACGACATGCCGACGTACAGCCCCGTGTTGAGGATAACACGCAACACGCCGTCGGCGCGCATGACGAGGCGCGGAGAGGTCCCATCGTCTCGCCGCCGGTTGAGCTTGAGCAGGCCGACGCCACGCTCCTTCCAAGCTCCATCGGGTTCCATCATATACAGCTTGGCACGCGTCTGGTACATCGTCTCCTCCTCCTCCTCTCCCGTAGGCACTGGGGTTAGCTAGCGCGATCGGCGTAAAACGCACCATCCTGCCGATCCAGCTGCGGCTTCTTGTCCTCGGCCGCGTCCGCGTCATCTCCCTTATCCTTGAGGATATCGCCAAACGACGAGCTCTCAGCCTTATCCTCGCTCTTCTTGGCGCTGGCGAACGGGCTGAACGATGATGAGTAGCTCCCGAAACCCGACCCGGCAAAGGGCGCGGGTCTCTTGTCAAGCGCGCTCTCCTTCTTCGCGGCTGCTCCGAACGCAGACGTACCCGCCATCGCTGCGAAGGGCGAGGCCTTGACGGAGAACGACCCAAACGTTGATTGGGGCTTCTTGACCTCGGCGGGCGCAGGGTCTGCGGGTTTTGGGGGCGAGTCAGTCGGGGTTGGCTGCGGTCAGTCATGCGTGGCAGTTTCGGATCCTCACGGATGTGGATTTGCGCTTCTTCTCCTCGGCGACCTTGGCCGTGGGTTCGTCGGCCTTGCGCTTGAGCGACGGCGCATCGCTCTCAGCATCTCCCGGCTCTGCCGTGTCAGACACCTCGGCCTTGTCGACCTTGACCCAGTCTTCCCCGTCCTCGCCTTCCGTCTTGCCCTCCGTCTTGCTCTCTACCTTGGCGTCCGCATTGTCCTTATCGCCGTCGGTGTCCTCGACAGCCCCGGGCCGCTCGCCCTCCTTCCAGTTCATCTCCTGGACCTTGCGGCGCACTTCGCCGATGGTGCCGCCCTCCTTCCCAGTCACCTTCTCCTCGTCTGTTTCGGACTGGGGTTCGGGCGCATCCTCCTCGAGCCGATTCTTCTTGGCGGCAATGTACGCCGCACTCGCTGCTTCGCTCGGGAATGTGTCCTGGGGTGAGCACGCCTCGCAGATAGCTGGACGCCGGGATGGATGTACTTACAATTGACCCCTCACGGCCGCGCTTTAACGACACGGGCTCTGGAGGTTAGTGTGGTCTGGGCGGCGGACATACCGCGGTGCGCGGGCCGCTCTGTCGACTCATTGTCGGGCGGCGAATTGGGATGGTCTGCGGGCGGCATGAACAAGAGCGGTGCGGGCAGTGGTGGGTAGATATGGGGAGGGTATGGGGATGAGATGGGGATTATAAGACAAGGAGGATTGTGTGTGTGTGTTGGTGTGGGTGTTGATAATAAGAGAGTTAGTTGAGTGATTGTTGTTGAGAACAGGTGTTGCAAGTTGAATGAGCGCGAATGAGTGATGGAGCGCTCGACATAAGGGGGCGAGGGCGCGAGGGCAATTGAGGGACATCAAGGACAATTGAGGACTATAGCCTTTGGAATTGAAACGCGCCTAAATCTATTTCCGCGCCTAACACCATTCCCCTGTCCCTATAATCCCCCCCTCTCCCCACCCACCCACCGTCACCGTCACCAGATCAACCATCACCGTCACCACGGCTCTACCCATTCCATCCACCATCCACCCACCATCCCGATCCACAGGATTCGAGTCCACGCATCAGCATGGGCTACTACTCCTCGTACTCGTACCTCTCGGGGTCCATCCTGAGTATCGCGATCGTCTACGGCCTCTACCTCCTCCTCACCGGTGAGCTCCCCACCTCCCACCTCCCACCTCCCCCACTTTCGCCCATCACTAACAACAGGCCAGGGCGAGCGCTTCAACCCCGGACAGTTCCTCGCCGAGTCTAGCCCCCTCGCATGGGCAGCGACGGGTATTGGACTCTGCATCGGTCTCAGCGTCTTTGGTGCTGGATGGTTCGTCACGCCCGCGGAACAGCCCCGAGCTGAGCTGACACCAGGGGCATCTACATTACGGGTGCGAGTATTCTTGGTGGTGGTGTACGCGCACCGCGTATTAGGACGAAGAATCTGATTTCGTGAGTTGGCGCGAATGGCGAAGCGAGACTTGATAGACTTGATAATGGTGCTAACCACCTACTGCACTCACCAACCTATCGGCGACAACATGAACACACGCTCCTACTACCCAACTCACCTTCGCGCCTGGCTCCTAACAGTATTATCTTCTGCGAGGTCGTTGCCATTTACGTGAGTCCTCAGTTAGGATGAGAGGCATAGTGCAGCCCTCTCCATCTACAACCTCAACTAACCCCAGGGCGTCATCATGGCCATCGTCTTCTCCTCCCGCCTGAACAGCGACATCAAGGACATCCACACCGCGGCCAACTACTACACCGGTAAGCTAGTTTAACCGCCGAGCTGACCATAGGCTACGCGCTGTTCTGGGGTGGCCTCATCGTGGGCCTCTGCAACCTGTTATGCGGCGTCTCGGTCGGCATTACAGGTTCGACGGCTGCCATCGCCGACGCGACCGACCCCCAGCTCTTCGTCAAGATCCTCGTCATCGAGATCTTTGGCTCAGTCCTCGGACTCTTTGGCCTCATCGTCGGCCTCCTTGTCTCTGGCAAGGCCGAGGAGTTCTCGTAAAATTAGAACAGAACATAGCATGCATGATTATCATCGCGTAGGTGGTCATTTCGGGTCAAGTCGTCTAGGTCTAGAGGTACTTTCGTGCGCTGGCGCGCACCCGGGCCTCGAAGAGTGGGTTTCGGATCGGCGTGTTGACCGTGTGGAACGGGTTGAGCGCGGCCTGGTGTGAGCGAGTGTGAGCGAGTGCGGTTGGCGCCGGGCGGGGCTGCAGGCGCGGCAGCGAGTGGCCTCGACCATCTGGCCGGACACCTCCAGCTGGAGAGCCGTCCGACGTCAGCAACCCAGCTGCTCAGACTGTGACCCACCTTGACATACACCTCCCACACGTCGCCAAAGAACATTCGGATCCCATCGTCATTCTTCGTATCATGCAACAGCACAAACTTGACTGGCGTCAGCCTCCCCTCTCATCCAACGCACCATTGGTAGCAAGGAACGCCGACACCATCCACTCGTTGTGCTTGTCTACGTTCTTGAGGTATCTCGTGTGAGCGCGTCTTCGGCGTCTTCGCAGTGCCAACTCCCCATCCTCATCCCATCTCAGGCCTCATCTCAGCCCCTCATCTCAGCCCCTCAGCCCCCCAGCCTAGCCTCGGACGCCTCCCAACTCACAGACTTCCCGTGCCCTCGGCCACCTCCTCGACCGTATCCAATGCCGCATGCGCAATCATCTGCAGCAGGTGTCGCTCCCCCCCAGGCCCCGATACTAGGCCGAGGTTGAGACCTGATGGGACGGGGGTAGCGTCTGGGCCGTTGAAGCTGCTCCAGCTGAAACTGGCCGAGGAGGCGCTGGATGGAGGCGCTGGCTTGCTGCTGTTGAAAGACAGTTCGAAGAGCGGTGTGTCGAGTGGTGACACGATTGCGAGGTAGAACGACATCTTGTGTTGACGTAACTGGTCCTAAACCGCGTTGAGATGGATGTTGGATGTTGAAAGACAGTTCGAGTGACGCGTCAACAATGTGGAGATGCTCCGGTGGAGGCCCTCCCACCCAGCTCCTACCGAGAATTACCGAGCCAACGAACAGCCCACGCGCCTTACATGAAACCAATACCCATGCATTCCGGAAAGTTCATTACTGGGGTGGACAAGATGCTGGGTACTATGTACAAGAGACTATCATCACATGATCTGGGATGGGGATGGCGGCAGCTCGGCGAGGATTGTCTCATCGCCCACCGTGTCGTCGCCCTCGGTCTGGTCCTCGTCTTCTACATCGCTCGCAGCGAGTGTCTCGAAGATCGAGGATGGCCTGTTCTCTGGTGTGGCGAACGCTTCGTCGTTCGATTCGTCGTACGAGTCGTCACTCGGCTCCTCAACTTCTACTTCTGGGGGCTCGCTCGCCGACGAGATTGTGGTGTGCACACTCAGCCGCTGGCTTGAGCGGAGGGAGGATATGCTTGCGCGCTTCAGCGGCGTGCTCAGGTCTATCATGAGCTGCTCGCTGCTGCTCGTCGGCCGGGACCTCGGATCGTCCTCATGGGGGTGTTCCGGCATTTCGCCAAGGAGCGAGCCGTTAGTGGCTCGTCTTGCTGGGATTGGGGAAGCCGGGCTGCGCGCCACGATCGGCTCCACTGTGCCGAGCGAGTCGATGCCGCCGCCCGACAGATTTGCCATCATCTGCTGCGCCAACGACCCAAAGTCGACGTTTCCTGACTGGCTGTTGGGCAACATGAAGTCGGTGAAGTCCATGTTGGCGGGCAGCGGCGACGGCGGGGGCGCGGGTTGGCGACGCTCGCGGCGGATACGCGGCGTGCCCTCCAACTTGAGGCGCTGCAGGCGCGTGTCGATGAGGTTCGTCTCGGTCGGCGCGCCAGTAGGCTGTGGTGTGAGGGCAGCGCGGGCAGCCGCACGGCGCTCCCGCAGCGCGACTTCCTCGGCACGTGCGACATTCTGCTGGCGACAGAACTGACGTCAGTTTCGTGGACACGCTCGCCTTACCTTGTACGAAGATGTGAACGTCCGGAAGATGCCGAAGAACTCTTGGCTCTGCATCGGCCGACCGTGCTCGTCGCCCTCGCCGTAGTAGTTCTCGACGTCGCGCAGGCCCTTCTCCGCGTTGACGATGTCGTCGCGGATGCTCTGGAGGTCCTCCTCGGCTGAGGCCGAGAAGCGGAACATCTTGCGCGCATATCCGTCGGTCGAGTCCTGGAAGTTGTCCTCAAGCGACGAGCGGATCGCTCGGATCTCGGTGAGCATTGTCTTGGACTGGCCCTGCATGTCCGTAAAGTTGACGCGGTTCGCGTCAGACGGCTTGGTCAGCTCATCGAGGAAGCCGTCAAGCTCGGGGAAGTGCGTCGAGACTGTGCGCTCAAGGAAATGCAGCAGATTCTGGCCGTTGGTGGATTTGGTGTCCACAAGCTTGTTGATCGAACCAATCTTGAAGCCGTACGCGCCACCAGCAAAGTTTGTGCCGTTGAGATAGTTGCCCATCGTGAGGATGACATTGAGCAGCTGGTGGAACAGCTTGGCGTTGCGGAGGTCGTGGCATGCCACGATGAGCAGGTCGAGACTCTGCTGCAGGAGATCAATGTTGCCTTGGAATCTGACCTGGAATAGCATGCCCTTGACGCGGTCGGCCAAGTGGGGCACCTGAATGAGACGGACCATAAGGCGATCAGCCGGGTGCAGGCGCTCCAACTCGGCGGGCGAATCGGCAGAGTGTGTCAGAAGCTTGCCGCGCTGCTATCAGCTACGTATCAGCATCTCAACCTACCTCGTCGTCGTTGGGAAGCACACCCTGCAGCTCGTGCAAGAACGTCTCGGAACACAGCTCGCTGTTGAAGTTGGCGATGGCTTCGCTGAGTTTCTCGGGCTCCTTGAAGTTCTTAGCGAGGCTGCCAGCCATGAGAATCTCAATGCGTTTGCGGAGGTCTGGCGATAGGACACTGAGCAGCTCGTTCTCCTTCTTCTTCTTCACCGCATTGAAGAGAATCTCCTTGGCCTTGAACTCGTTCTCGATGTCCGACCAAAGATTGGCGGCCTTCATGCGCTGCACAAGCTCCTCTTCGACGGAGACCTGTTCGGGAGTAGCCCAGACAGTGTTGTTAAGTTGTCCTTTGGCCACCTTGTCCCATTGGAGCTGCTTCATCCGTCCCGAGGCCATGTTCGCAACGTGCTTGCGTGAGTCGTTGACGCCATGGAGCAGTGCGCCGATAGGAGCGCCGGGCGCACGAGAGATCGTGCCGAAAGACCCCGGAGGTGGTGGCGGTGGTGGAGTGATCTTTTTGGGCGCACCACCTGCCTTGTTGAGGTTGACGCCGCCGCGGATACCGGCAAGCAATCCCGCCATACCTCCCATGCCAGGCGGCCCTCCAGGACGACCAGGCATTCCGCCAGGAGGTGGCGGCGGCGGTGGCGGAGGTGGAGGTGCTGGTGCGGCGCTGTTGGGGTCTGGGAGTCTGGCGGCGAGCTCGGATAGCAACGCGGGCCCACGACCAGGAGCGGGAGGAGGCGGGGGCGGGGGCGGAGGCGGAGGTGGAGGAGGCGGAGGCGGAGGCGGTGGTGGGGGCGGTGGTGGTGGTGGTGGTGGTGGTGGCGGGGGTGGTGCCCCGGATGCTGGGGCCACTGCAGCTCCAGGAGCCTCTGGCACGGTCGTCCTCTCGTCGTCTCCCGATGACGCCTCGGCGTTCTGCTGTGCCTGCTCAGCCGCGTGTGCCGCGACAGCGCGCACCTCGTCCGATTCGTCCACGGTAGGCATTGGAGGCAACGCGTTTGGCATGTAGTCATCTGGCTCGCTGGATCCGCCACGCACAGTCCGCGCACGAGTGAGGACTTGGGATGCAAACGACTCCTTAGATGACATGCCGCCGTGGCGTGCAGCTAGTGGCAGAGACGCGAGGCCGCGCAGGCTTGTCTTGGGAGACGCAGCCGACCCGGGTTCCTCAGGGGACATCTCCTCCAGGTCGTCCAAGACGTCTCCAGTGGCAGAGATGCTGAATCCGCCAGTAGCAAAGTTGAGTGCACCGTGGGGAATGGACGCTTTGCGACGGGCCGCCACCGACGCAGCTTGCGCGCGCACAGCGGAGAAGACGGACGGGTCAGCGCGCACAGCCTGCGCGAGTATCGACGCGCCTTCGCCGCGTAGAGCTGCTGCCATCTCTGGGTCGCTGCGAGCTGCGGCCAGCACGATGGGCTCGGCGCGGACTGCCTGAGCGAGAATCGACTCGCCCTCACCGCGCAGCCCCGCAGCCATTTGCGGGTCGGCACGGACGGCACGCGCGAGGGGGGAGTCGCCCTCGCCACGGAGAGCTCCAGGGTCGGCGCGACGACCAGCGGCAGCGATCGAGATCGATGGGGACTGCGGAGGCATGGACTCGGTACGGATGACTTGCGCAAGAGGCGAGTCGCCCCGGCCCTGCAGCTCTGCACCCAGTGTTGGTATGGAGCGCACAGCACGCGCCAGCGACGAGTCGCCCTCGGCGATGAGCCTCGAATGGTCGCGGGAGCCAGCTGATGGTACCGAAGACGCCGCAGTAGACAGTTCGGTCGATCCTCCGCTGGACTCGGCGGAGGAAGCTGCGGTCGAAGCCACAGTGGAGGCAATGGACACCCGGACAGCCTTTGCGAGAGGAGTGTCGCCCTTGCCGCGCAGCCCAGCGACAAGCTCCTGGTCGGCTGGAGCAGCAGTGGCGATCTCGGGGTTTGAGCGCACAGCCTGTGCGAGGGGAGATTCGCCCTTTCCGCGGAGCGCAGCTGCCAGCTCGGGGTCGGCCTGCACGGCAGCCGAAACCGCGTAGTCTGCACGGACAGCTGCGGACACCGCCGGGTCGGCGCGAACAGCCTGCGCAAGGGCAGAGTTGCCCTCCCCAAGAAGAGCTGTTGCCAGCTCGCTGTTCTGAGGGACTGCGCGCGTTGTGAAAGGGACACGAACAGCCTGAGCGAGCGGCGAGTCGCCCTTGCCGCGCAGAGCAGAACCCAGAGCTGGGTCCGCGCGAACTGCCCGGGCAAGCGGTGACTCTCCCTCCCCGCGCAACGCCTTTGAGTCGACAGACACAGGAGTCGCCACGGTCGGGTCGCGCCGGACAGCCTCAGCGAGAGGCGAGGTGCCCTCGCCACGAAGAGCCGCAGCCAGCTCCGGGTCGGCGCGGACAGCAGCGGAGATGGCCGACTCAGCGCGGACAGCGGTTGAGACGGTGGGGTTGGCACGAACGGCCCGGGCAAGGCTGGAATCGCCTTCTCCCCGTAGGGCCGCGGCAAGCTCGGGGTTTGGCCGCACGGTGTTGGACATTTTGGAGTCCCGCGGGGACGGCTGTTGGTCGTCCAGAGGTGACATGCCGACGCCTGTATCGATGAGAGACGCGGCGACCGTGGGGTCAACGCGCAGCGCCGCCACGACGGCGGGGTCCTGACGGAGAGCAGCGGCAACAGCTGGGTCCGCCCGGTACACCTTCGACAGCATAGGATCAGCTTGCAGTGCCAGCAGGAAGTCGGGCGCGTCCTCGTCCAAGTTGACGACGTTTTGGACTGACGCCCGGCCGCTCATCGGTGCCGACACACTGCGCTGCTGCCTCTGAAGCGCACCGTATCGTATTTCCTCGAGGAAACGCGGCGGGATTGAGGCCTTCTTCCAGTTCGTTCTCAAGATCGACTTCTCCCGCACAGGAGGAGCGTTTGTCGCGCCTCCCCGGCGGTGGCCATCACCACGCGTGCTCCGGAAGCCGGCATTCGACACCCGCATTGGAGCCTGTTGAGTGAGTTTAGGTCGACACAGGACACTCACCACTCGGTCCACGCCGCGGACCAACGAATCTTCGATATGCGAGCGTACCCGTTCTTCTTCGGCGTCCATAAACTGGGTCCCTGACATGGCAGTCTGGTTGGAAAGCGACTTGCCATGAGACGACCGTCTCCGAGTGGAGTCGAAGAAGCGGGGATCCGATGTCTGGAAGCGCTCCTCGTGAGCGTGGAAGACTTCTCCGTCCTCATAGTCCTCGATGACGTCGTCGCCGAATGAGCTCTCGGTCTCAACAGTGTCAATCGTCGTCATAGTGTTGGAACGTGTCGGTTTCTTGCGGCTGCCACCACCCTCAAGCTTGCGGATGGTCTTCTTGCGCTCCCACTGCTCGCGGAGATCGTGGATGAGTTTCTGACGGTCGATCGGGCCGTCGGTCATGGCCTGAACCTGGTCAAGATGGTTGGTCTCGCGCAGCATGTTGAACAGTTCCTGGATGTACAGCTCCAGCTCGGCGATGCGCATCTCGTAATCAGCCTTCTCGCGCTTCCTGGTGTCCTCAGAGCTCTCCCATGCGGCGCGCGCACTGCTGAGCTTCTTTTGGAGGTCCGCAATCTGTTTCCTGAGGCGGTCAACCAGGCTCTGGTTGCCCTCAGCCATCTCATCGAGGAGGTCCTGCTTCTCGCGATTGAGCCCCGCCAGATCAGACTTGAGCTGCTTGTTCTCGACCTCCACCTTCTCGAGTTGTTGTTGGTCAACAAACTTGCCCATGAGCTGGGAGACCGAGATCCCGAAGGCACGCGCAAAGTCCTGGTTGAGGTCTGGCGAGTCGTGCATGACTATACTCTGGATGAGCTGGTCGATGAGTTGGAAGAAGCGGATGCGCTCGTCGCCCTCCTCCTTGATGAGGAGCATGTGACGGAACGTGTTGAGCAGATACGCGCTCGCCTTGGTACCCTTTGTTTTGTCCAACAGGGCACGCACCATCTCCTCGGGGTTCCGCATTGTCTCGACCTGCGCCATAGCTTGTTGTTCGAGAAACTCCTTGCGGTCGGCCTCCTCCTCCTCGTAGAACTGCTCGAGGTGTCGTAGGAGCCTCGGTTCTCTCCAGTCCTTGATCGTCTCGAGCAAAGCGGCGACCCCGGCCATGTCTAGTTGACCGCGGACAGACATGCGCGTACGCAGATCGGTCGCCGAGACGAGCCCCGAGATGAGGAACACGATGATTTCCTGCAGAGTCAGCCAAAGGCCAGACAGTAGCACTTACAAAGTACTCTATGAGCTGCTGGTTGTCCATGCCCTTGACGAGCGGGCCTTGTCCGACGGTGCTGCCCATGCGACCCCTGCTGAGCGCGAATTCCTCATTCTGCCGGATCCAGCGTTCGAACTTGGACACCTTCTTCGACACGCCGACCTGCTGGTTGTACTGTGCCTGTAGTTGCTCGAAGGCTCGTAACACGATAGACAGCCCCACGCGGTCGCTACTAGCATTGTCCAGATAGGCAAAGTCCACCAGGATCTCGCCAGCGACCTTACGGCACGACGGATGTGCGGACACGAGCGACTGTCCGATTGCGTAGATGACCTGAGGCGAGTTGATAGCCTCCTCCTGGCCATACTGCGATGTCAGTGGACGTCTCAGGCGTGTCGTGACCCACCTTGTTGTTCATGGCTGTTCGTAGACACTTGAGAAGTTCCAGCTCCATGTCGACATCTGGCCCAGACTTGCTGCGCCGGTGCGTCAACGTATTGTGATAGTTGGACATGACGACGAGGCCCTTTAAGGCCATGAAGTCCTTGATCCAACTGCACGTCAGCGTGGACCTCGCGCAGGACACTCACTCCAATGGGAAGGTTCGGAGACTGACGCCCAGCGTCACCAGGTCCTGGTGAGTGAGCTGGTTGTCGAGCACTTTGCGGATGAACCACTCGGGGCTGTCTCTGGAAATGGTCACCTCGACAGGTTTCCTTCCGCGCCCAGTCTTGAGGCCTTCAGATAACATGTGCTTCTGCTGTTTCTTCCTCTTCTCCCACTGCTGGCGCGCCTCGGCTTCGACCATTTGCCACTTGGTGCTGATCGACAACGTTGTTGTCGCCCGTGCGCCGGCCGAGATCGTCTGCATCGATGATCGTTGTGCGCCGCGGGACTTTGTCGTCCGCGACGACAACGAAGGCACAGGTGAGCCCATGAGGTCGTGGTCGAGATCGCGGTTGCGCACAAGCTCTAAGAAGCGTTGCTCAACCTCATCGTCTGGCGGTCGCGGGAAATTGAACTCGTCCGCCAACTTGGTTGTCGACTGCGAGGCGATAGACGGCGTGTAGATCGAGGGTGTGTAAGTCGACGGCGCATAGTTCGACGGCGCATAGTTCGACGGCGCACGCGAGGACGTGGTGCGGGGTTGAGATTGAGAAGACGCGTACGCCAAGGACGAAGAGGTCGAGTAAGAGGTTGGGGGGTGGACAGGGCCCTGTGACGAAGAAGCGTGAGGTGGTGGGGTGGCAGACGACTGATGTTGATGTGGGGGAGGAGTGTGCGATGTCGAGTGGGAAGGTGGGGTGTTGTGCGTGGTCGTGTACGGCTGAGTATAGGCTGATGGCGGACCAGAGAGAGGTGCCGAGTTGCCCGTGGGGATAGCTCGACTGCCATTGGGCAACCGGTCAGCTTGGGGCTGTGTTGCGCGCGTGATCGAGGGGTATCTACCCAGCTCGTCGTTGGGTCGCTGCAACGGGTTGACGCTCATTGTTGACGACACGGAGCGTATTGACATGTTGTCCGAGCCCTTGCGCGGGGACAGCGACGTGTTGGACATCTGGTGCTTGATGCTTCCTGCCTGGAGGTGACCTGGCGAGTGCACGGCACCGAATTCGCGGCCAATATCAATGCTCGAGCTCGATGCGTTGTCGTGTTGTGGTGCTGGGACGAGGTTGACGCCGAGACCATGTGGCCCAGAGGCAGGTTGCGCGCGCGATGAATGTTGGTCAAAGGGCTTTGACTGGGAGAGGTCTGTCGGTGAGGTGGCGTGTGAGGCTGTTGACGAGGCCGACGTGCGGGCGCTCCCTCGTGACTTGGACTTGTCCCCGCGTGAGCCCTTGCCGGATAAGGTCGCGGTGAAGAAGTTGGACATGGCGGCCTGCGAGCGCTACGCGCCGCGCCGTGGTCTGTGTCGAGCGTGTGCGGTGGGGAGGTCTAATCGAGAGAAGAAGGGAGAAAGGAGGGAGGATGTTGTCGAGGAGGTTGGAGCGCGATCCTAAGGGAAATGAATGGACGAGGGCAGAAAGGTGCCGAAGGGCAGGACGAGACAAGGGAATGTAAATTAACGTGCACGAGGCCGTGATGGTGAGGGGCCAAGGCCAACTGGGAGGCGACAACGAGTAGGATTAAGATGAGGAGTAGGAGGGGTGTGCACGTAGTGATGGTTTAAAGTAGAGTTTGGAGTGGAGGAGGGTCTGAGAGCAAGTTGTAATGAGATCAATCAAATGGATGATGAGATGGATGGCTTGGTTTGGATTAGTTGTATCAAAGTGACAAAGGTGGTTAGGTGGAGGGGCAGGGCGTGGTGGGGTGGTGGGGTGGGGATTAGGGGGGTAACGAGGGAAGGAGGCGGATTTGGTGTGTGAATAATGTCCAAGTGGAACAGTGCGCGCGTGTCGTGTAGCGTGTAGCGTGTCTCGAAAGATGCAACAGGGAAGACGACAACAAACCCTCAACCCCTAAACCAAGTTTCCCACTTTCCTCAATCCTTAACCAACTAGCTCCTGGATAACCTAGACTTTTGGAATGTCGTATGGTATACATGAGTTCGGTTTAGAGGAGTCGTCGTCAACTTATAGTGTATTCAAGTGTACAGTTGAGCTAGACGAGACTTTTGGAAGCAGAGTGACACGGCGCGTCTCCAAGAGCTTCCCCTCTCAAGTCAGGGTGATTTAGTAAGAGAGATCAGGAGCTCTAGACAAGAATGCCTGGATTGCTTGGAATCGGTCACTTCAGGTCCCACCCGATCAACCTACAAACCGAATCCGTACAGTGGCGTGGATCCCGTTAACCCCAGCCAGGTCCCCAACCAAAAGCACTCCTAAGATCTTAGGATCACTGCCAGGACTGGACGACTGGAGGCTTGAGAACAAGGCCAAGGTAAAAGAAAGAAGAGGTCTAAGCGGGCGCGGAATGGATGTATCTGTGGCTATCGACCAAGTGGCAGTTGGAGAGCACGGAGAGCATGGAGATTATGAGATGATGAAGAACATGGGGACAAGGGTTGAACAAAGTCGAGCAATGCAATGCTCAGAACTAGAGACTCGGCCCGAGAGGGGTTCATTACGAGATACATGGAACACAAATCTAGGGTTTCTCACCCCAATAACCCTTATTAAAACATTATAATATCATTAGGTCTATAGGGCTAATCCTATCCTCCTACCTTCTGGTATATCTGGTATTTGGACAAGGTTGCCTCCACCAAGATCAACACACGACTTGGCTTTACAACTCAAAACTCCAACAGTTTCCATTCCTCATTCTTCGTCAACGACAACACGATGAACGACCTCGACCGCGAGCTTGCGGGAGCCTGGGGTGCCCCGCCTTCATCCATTCCCACATCTGAACCCACGGTCCAGTCCGCACTCGCAAAGGAGAAGGCGCTCAAGGAGATCGTGTCGCTCCGCGACGGCCTGCGTGGCCTCCTGGTCCGCATCACCGAGGTCGAGGGCGAGACAGACAAGCTCAAAAAGGACAACGAGCTTCTGGGAACATACATTGACAACCTGTGAGTGGGTTCTAGCTCTGACTCTGGTTCTGGAGAATGCAAAGCAAAGCGCTGCCAGGCAACGGAAGGAAGGTGTGGAAGCACCGTCCGAGCTTCAGGATAGGGGCAGGTCCGAGGTCGGAGACGGTCTGAGCGGACGTCACGCCTGTATCGGGACCCCGAGCCGATGGTCTGTGCTGTGCGTGGGGCGCTGTGGCGATGTGGCGCGTTGGCTCGGGTTGGGTGGCCGAGCCGATATCGTACCAGAGGCCAGTAGGGCCTTGGACACTTGTGCCGGAAGCAGGATGCCGGAGCCAAGCGGTACTAACCCTCAGTACCAGGAACACCGTCGTCGCGGCTGGGCAGAAGCGATGAATGCACTCGCGCGTCGCAGGCTGGCGCTTGTAGGTGCGGGAACGCATCGCCGCATACGCTTGGTCCTCAAAGGCCTCTGCGTGCCAAGCATCACAAACAACTCGTGACATGGCGTGGCGGCCTGTGCGCCGGTACACCAGTCTCCTTGCCGATTAACAGAGTGGTAGCTTTCTCTCCTCTCAACTCATTTCATCCGCCATTCCTCAAAGCATCATTCCATTTCATCATTGTAGCGTTGCATGTACATTGTCAAACTGGGCAGCCCCGATCGCTGTCGTGGGCTCGACTTCGGTGGGCAGGTTGTTCCATGCCGCCAGGACACCAGGTTCACCGCACCGTACTGATCTCCAACTATGCATGGGATAAACACAACTGCTCTAATGATCTACTCTTCGTCCTCCTCGGCCATCGTGAGGTCGATCTTGGCCACAAACACGCCGTTCTTGGCCCCGTCGAGTGTAAGCCATCGTCCCAAGCGTGGCTCCTTGCCAACTGCTGCGACGAGTACTACACCCTCCGGGAGCGAGAGGATCTGGATGTCGTTGATGAAGCCGTCAACGGCAATTTCTCCCGCAGGCTTGAAAGTCCTCAGGTTGCGGTCGATAGCCCAGAAGCGTATCCGCCCGTCCCACGACCCGCTCACGACGAGGTTGGTCCCGCGGATAGCAGCGAGCGCCGTGATCCAGCGAGGGCTAGGCTCGACCGTGGACGGGAAGAGGTTGCGTCCCTCGGTATCCAAGCCGTGCGCGAGGTGGTGCGAGAACTGCGGCTTCTTCTTGCCCGTACTCCAGAGCGCAAGAGTGCCCGAGTCGCCACCGCTGACGAAATGAGAGTCGTCAAGTGCGCAAACGACGTCAACAGATCCTTCGAAGAACTCGCGCCCGTCCGCCTTGGTCTTGCCGCCGCTGCGAAGGACGAGCTGCACCTCCTCCTCGACCTTCCACCAGCGGCAGGTGCGGTCGCGGCTGCCGGCCGTGACACACGTGGTAGGCTTGAGGGCCGAGACGCTCGTGATCGAGTCCTGGTGTCCAAAGAAGGTATCCAGTGCGCTCAAGGTGGAGAGGGAGTGAAGGGTGAGGTGGCGGCCCAGCGAGGCCGAGAGGACGTGCGCCGAAGCGTTGGAAAGTGGCGGAATCACCACGGACTGTCATTAGTTATATTGCGCAGATGGGATGGAACTCACGCTCACGGCGTCCTTGTGTCCCCGCATGCCAGCGGCCCACCTCGGCTCGTCACTGGACATGTCCCACACGCCCACAATCTTGTCCTGTCCGCCCGTCACGACCCACTTGCCGTCCTCACTTGCCGCGATACACAGCACCGCGCCTTTGTGTCCGCCGCCCTCGGCGCGCAGCGTGCTGTGTACCAGTGTCTCCCGATCGAACCGAAGAACAGACCCGTTCTTCATTGACGTGTAAATTGGTCCCGCGGCCGTCATCGCGATCCCAGTCGGCGGGTGCTGCGTGCTCTTGAAGCGACTCCCGCTGGACTCGGCGGCAACGTAGAACCGGTGGATGCGCCCCTCCGCCTCGTCCTGCAGTCAGCCTCCTATCCTCTTCTTTATCCCTCAGCCTTAATACGCACCACCTCTTGCCTTAACCTGCCCGCAATCAGTTCGCGGTCAATCTCCTCAGCATCATAGTCGCCCGTCTCGCGCTGCGCCGCCACCTCTGCCCGGACCTTGTCGAGATAGCCGCGAGCGAGGCGGACACGCTTCTCTGCCGCCGTCTCGTTGGCATCGACAAAGTCGGCGTCGTCGAGAGTGTGCGGCACCCGGTCCTTCTGGAAGTCGATGTCGTCGATCGCCTCGAGACCACCCTCATCGCCCGAGGAGAGCTCCTCGTCCCGCGCGGCCTGAACCTGCTCCTGGGAAGCGCGGGGGACGCGTGAGGGCCCGCTTCCTCGCGCGTTGTTGGATGGGCGCTTGCGCTTCTTTGTCGACTGGAAGAAGGGGTCGGCCATGGCTGAATGGTAGTGGATGTTGTGGCTCGAGATAGTGCTGGGATCAAGTTGTCCAGTGGTCGCGAACTTTTGTCCAGGCACGATACTCCGCACTCATCCTGTGAGACACGTGGAAATTAGGCGTTTCATCGAAATCTAGGAAGGACTGGAGGACCCAATGCATGCCTAGAATTGGAATCTATTCCTCCCGCTGTAGATAGTTGAACAAGAATAGGCGCGCAGATGACACGTGGTACTAAGTTATACCAACATGCCAGCGATGCACCCTTCCCCACCTGCCTCCTTCGGTGACCGCCCGCCTCACGCCCAGCGCGCCCAAGTTGATCAGCTCAGCTGTCCAACGTCACGTCACCACGTCGATATAACTGTAACTTGCTAAAGAACTCATCTCTCCATCTACACACACCCACATCTCCCAGGCAATCGCCTCCCCCTCCCCTTCCTTTCAACCTCCCCCCCACCCGCACGTCCGGCAGCATGAAGCTCAAGGACATCGCGCGCACGGCGACGTTCGCCTGGGACCCTTCCTCCGCTTCCGAGCCCCTCATCGTCACTGGTGCGGTTGCGGGCGCACTTGACGAGAGCTTCTCCAACGACTCGCAGCTCGAGATCTGGGCACCCAAGCT
Source organism: Cutaneotrichosporon sp. HIS471 (assembly GCA_030864385.1). Taxonomy (NCBI): domain Eukaryota; kingdom Fungi; phylum Basidiomycota; class Tremellomycetes; order Trichosporonales; family Trichosporonaceae; genus Cutaneotrichosporon; species Cutaneotrichosporon sp. HIS471. The sequence goes on along the minus strand of AP028240.1, from coordinate 1,424,425 downwards.
CTACGAGCGCGACGGCACCGAGTCGCAGGGCTACTCGCTCGGTGGACAAGGCGCAGGCCCAAAGGGCAGTGTCACAGTCTCGAGCCGGTGAGTCGCCTGCCGGAATTGGACTGATGAGCAGCTTTAACAGACTCGCCTGGTCGCAGCCCGAGGCGTCCGCCAGCGGCCGCGGCATCATCGCTGCCGGCCTCGAGGCGGGCGAGGTCTGCCTCTACGACCCCGTCAAGATCTTTGCGGGCGAGGAGGCGCTCATCTACAAGAATGACAAGCACACGGGCCCCGTCCGCGGTCTCCACTGGAACCCCATCAAGAAGAACCTCCTCCTTTCGGGCGGTGTCAATGCTGAGGTAGGCTTATACACAGCAGGCTCTCACACCAGCTCTACATCCACAACCTCGACAGCCTGGGTGACCCGATTCCACCTGGTCCCGTCTCGACCAAGCTCGGCGAGATCACTTCGCTGGCGTGGAACCCAAGCGTTGCAAGCGTCTTTGCTGCTTCTTCGTCGTCAGGTTTCACTTCGATCTGGGATCTCCGTCACAGCAAAGAGATCGCCGCTCTCCAGTATGGCGGCGGCGCTGCCAAGGGCGACCACATGTCTGGCCGTGCTGGCACGCAGATCGGCAAGCGTCGCGGCATGAGCGACCTCTGCTGGCACCCTGATCAAGCGACGCGCCTAGTGACTGCGTCCGAGGACGACGAGTCGCCTATCGTCATGATGTGGGACCTCCGTAACACCCGTGCCCCGGAGCGCATCCTCTCGGGCCACACTAAGGGTGTCCTCTCCGTGGCCTGGTGCAAGGAGGACGCCGACCTGCTGGCGTCGTGTGGTAAAGACAACCGCACGATTCTGTGGAACCCCCAGTCTGGCGAGATCGTCGGCGAGCTCGCTCCGACCACCGACTGGTCGTTCGAGACCGCCTGGTGCCCCAGCAACCCCAACCTTCTCGCCGTTGCGTCGTTCGACGGCCACATTGGCATCAACTCGCTCCAGTCGACGGGCCCCAAGGAGCCGGAGGAGGACAAGCTGGCGGCCGACGCCACCGTCGACGACATCTTTGCCAACCTGGGCTTGACTACCACGTCGGACGACAAGACCAACGCCCAGTCGCTCACCCAAGCGCCCAAGTGGATGTACCGCCCGTGCACCGCGTCCTGGGGCTACGGCGGTGTTCTCACCACCGTGTCGAACCTTCCCTCGGCTGCTGGCAAGCACCAGAGCAGCGTCGTCCACCTCCGCAATGTAGTGACGGAGGAGACCATCATTGACCGTGCTAAGAAGCTCGATGAGATTGCGGGAGACAAGGACAAGCTCTCCGAGTTCACCACCTCCAAGGCCGAGAACCCGTCGTGGAAGACACTCCAGTCGTTATTCAAGGCTCACTCACGCGACGAGTTGGTCAGCCTCCTCGGTTTCTCCAAGGAGGACCTTGCGCGCCAAGTCGACGAGCTTGTCAAGAAGCTTGTCCCGACGATAGTCGAGGAGCCGCCCGAAGCCACCGAGGGTGACACCACCCCCACGTCGGAGATCAAGGACCCCATGTCGGAGGCTGGCGACAAGACTCCCGATGCCAAGTCGACCAGCTCCCTCTTCGTCACCAATGACGACCGCCCGGTGACCCCAGCTGACGTCGGCGGTGACACCGACTTCTTCTCGTCGATGGCGGCGGGCTCGCTGCGCAGCCGTCAGTTCGGCTCGATAATCCCGCACCTCAACCAGCCCGCTAACTCGTCGGTCGCTGCCACTGTCGGCTCCGCCCCGTCGTCGGTGCGCTCGGAGTCGATCCAGGAGAACGTATTCCGCATTTATCCTTCGGGAGAGTCGGACACTGATCGTCTCATCACTCAGGCGCTCGTCCTTGGCGACTTTGATTCTGCCGTCAACCTCTGTCTCGCGTCCGAGCGATTCGCTGACGCTCTTCTCCTCGCTGTCCGCGGTGGGCCTGAGCTTCTTCAGTCCACACAAAAGGCCTACTTCAACCGCCGCACACTGGCGCACCCCTTCCTGCGCGTGTACCAGTCGATCGTCACAGAGGACCTGGCGGACATTGTCCAAAACGCCGACCTCGCCGAGTGGAAGGTCGCGTTTGTCGTCCTCTGCACCTACGCCAAGGAGGCAGACTTTGCCAACCTCATCGACCAGCTCGGCCGCCGTCTGCAGTTCAAATGGCAGCTGCTCAGCGGCTCTGACAGCCCGGAGACCAAGGCTGAGGCCAAGGCCGCGCGCGAGGACGCCACGCTCTGCTACCTCGCTGCCCGCAACCTTGAGCACGTCGTCGGGATCTGGATCAACGAGATGCATGAGGAGGAGGCTGCCACTAAGGCACCCCTCTACTCGGCCCATGCCAATGCGCTCCAGTCGTTTATTGAGAAGGTTGCGGCCTTCCAGGCGGCGACTGGCTATGTCGACAAGGACCTCACCACGACGGTCCCTCCCGAGGAGGCCGCTGTGCGCACCTACGCCCTCGCGGGTCTCTACGACCGCTTCTACGAGTACGCCGACCTGCTTGCTACCCAGGGCCTCGTCGACGTCGCTGCCAAGTTCATCAAGATGACTCCTAAGGACTACCGCGGCTCTGATGGCCACCAGTTCGACAAGGCCCGCAGCCGCATCTTCACCGCCGCTGGCATCCCTGACGGCGCCGCGGCGTCGACCTCCACCGCCTTCGGCGCTCAGCCGGCCACCGCTGGCCCGAGCACCACGAGGCATAAGCCGTCGGGGTCGGTCAGCAGCCGCTACCCTCCCGCCCCTACTTTCTCTTCAGGTCCGTATGCGTCCGCCTCGCCCTACGCCTCGCAGACGTCGCCGTACGCCCAGCCGAGCAACCCCTACGGTGCTCCTGCTCCTGCTTCTGCTCCTGCTCCTGCCCGTGGCCCGTCCCCCGTCGTTTCTACGGGTCCGTACGCGCCTCCGCCGACTTCTGGTCCTTATGCCCGTCCTCCGACCTCTGGTCCTTATGCTCCGCCCCCGACCTCTGGGCCTTACGCTCCTCCCCCGTCTTCGCAGCCTGCTGGCCCGTACGGTCCAGCTACGACCTCCGCTCCCTCGAATCCTTACGCACATGCACCCGGTGCTGGCGCTTCGAGCCAATTCAACGCCCAGCCCTCGGCTTACGGTGCCAACACCTTCCAGCCGGCCGCGAACTTCGGTTCGAACGGCTACGACCAGTCGCAGGCATACAACCCCTACGGCGGCTCGAACTACGGTGCACCCGCTGCCCCTGCTGCCCCTCCACTTGGTCCCCCTCCCCGCGCCGCCGAGCACAAGGAGGCCATCGTGCCGGCCTCGCAGCGCCGCGACATTCCGGGATGGAATGATGCACCATCGCTGGCGACTCCCAAACGTGACCGCGGTTCGGCAACGTCGACGCCCAAGCCTCAGCCCATCACCTCACCGTTCCCGATGTCCGAGCAAGCGCAGGCTCACGCTGGCCCCTTCTCGCCTCCCGGTCCCAGCTCGACCCCGCCTCCTCGCGGCGGTCCCCCCGGCGTACTCCCACCGCCTCCCAAGGGTGGTCCCCGGCCCCCGTCGGCAGCGAAGAACGCGTCGGGACCCCAGTCGCCCTACGGCCAGTCCCCGCAGCAGCCGATGTACGGCCTGCCGCCTACGCAGTTTGGACAGCCGCCCCAGTCGCCTCCTCAGCAGCACGCGCCGCATTACGCGCCGCCGCCCAAGGCCGGCCCGCCTCCACCCCGCGGGGCGCCCCGCGCAGGCCCTCCTCCAGGCATTAGGGCCGGACCGCCTCCCCGCGCACTGTCGCCCCTTGGCCCTGGTAAGGGAGCGCCCGAGCACCGGGCACAGCCTCTGGGCTCGTTCTCCCCGCCTCTCATGGCTGGGCCTCCTCCGCCCAGCGCGCGCGCTGGTCCTCCTCCTCCGGGGCGTGCAGGACCGCGCCCGCCCTCGCATAGCCCGACGCCGCCCAACCCGCCCTCTCCACCCAAGGCGACGCACCGTGAGTGTCCCAATGGCACCCAAGCACGCACAAACAAGCACTAACGCCAGCCCCGGGTGACCGCTCGCACATGGGTGACAATGAGAAGCGCGTGTACGAGGCGCTGTCGAGCGAGTTTGCGCGCGTCAAGCAGGTCAACCCCAACGCAGCTGGTACGGTCAAGAAGGTCATAGAGGACACGGAGCGCCGCCTCAACATCTTGTATGACGAGCTCAACAACGACCGCATCCCGGACAACACGGTCGACCGCATCAACCAGATCACGCAGGCGATCAAGACGGGCGACGCAAGCAATGCGATGCACATGCACACGGACTTGTTGACGAGCGCGACGACCGATGTGGCCCACTGGGCGGTGAGTTGGAACGAGATACCTTCGCTGACTGTATAGCCCGGCATCAAGCAACTGATCCGCCTTGGCCTTACGTCGGGATAGGAGTGCGATCGCAATATGAACGAATGAATTCATAGGTAATGAGGCTGCGGAGCGGAACCTGACGATGCGACATCGGCCGTTGATGGTATGCTGCACGTACTGCTGTAACATAGGCCAAACGAAAAAGGTGTCAAAACCTGATTTCTCGCGCGTTCATGCATCAGGTGTGAGGCACCAAGCGCTCATGGGCATAACTGCGATCTTCTTCTCTGCTTTGACTTGGACGCGACGAGTTCCAAGTCATTGCCAACCTCTACCTCACACAAATTGAGTTATACTGCATCCCGTATGCCACTATGGTACAGTCCCGAAACTCCGGGGTGCACACGGAGAAGCGGGCGCCCGCCCCTACTGTTCTATGCAGAATGGTCATATTTGTGATCGTCTTGCCACGTTCCCTTACCTACCTCCGCCCCAGGCAACGGAGTCATCGCCACGTGCGCAGAGATACACTTCATGCTGGTATGCTGGTGACAACCTAGAAGTGCAGAGAGACGGACAAGCCATCTATCGACACTCTCACCATCTAATGACGGGGTATACACTCCTCCATCCATCGGCGAGGCGGGGGTGGCTCGCGCGGCCCCTCCTCATTGCGGCCGCCGCCGTTATTCTCCTCTTCTGCCTGGTCGTCTCTATCCGCCCAACCACCCTCGACTCCTTCTCCTACGGCAACGGCAACGGATCCGATCTTTACGAGACCTTACTCTCCGCCATCACCAGCTCGCCCAACTCCTCAGCAGCGTGGACTGACGCCGATGGATCATTACACCGCCTCGGGAACGGGGCACACTTTGTCGACCTCTCCAACGACCAGGTCGTCGACGCCCGTAACGGTCTTGCATTTCCTCAAGAACTCGAGGGCCAGTCATTCAACCTCGCTGTCCTCAAACTACCGCCCGGCAGTACGTTCCAACTACTTGGCGTTGCGCGTGGACCTACTCGGCGACACCCGTTTATTGTGGTTGAAGGACATCCTGCGCGCGAGCAGAGCGTCGTAGTGTAAGTTTACCGTGGGCTAAGGATTTGCTGACATTAGCTTTGGACTTGATGTGCGCCATGATGGGTCGCTGGTCGTCGTCACAAAGGCACATGCGCTTGATTACCAGATGATTCCTCAGGAGGCTTGCAAAGTCACCGGCCACTGGGTTGCAACTTTCGGGCCCGAGGACTCGCGGATCTTCTGGACGGTGAGTGGGACCAACTGAAATGGTGAAATGGTGCGGAATGGGAAGCAGGATGACGCACCTACTTGATTCTTGCGCGCCGGAATGCTCTTGCTCTTGGTTATCAGTATCCAGATTCGACGCTCGCAGACCACGCTGAAGATTAGGACGCAGGCACTCCGGCGATCACGTTCGGCCGTTCGAGCGACTGGACAGCCAAGTGTCGCGTGGTGGGACTGATCCCCGACCTGCGGCGGCACTTCCCCTTCGTGGCGGAAGCGATTGCCCCGAGCGCGCGGCATGGTGTCGCCCCCTACTCCCACCGCGTCGAGGTGGGTGACGCGCAGTCGCTCGAGCTGGTCCGCGAGCGCCGCAACCACGTCGAGAAGAATTGGGCGGCGTTCTACCCCGGTCCCCAACGCGACAAGAACAGGTTATACCCCGCCATGTCGTACTCGGTCGCCCCCGGACAGGTCATGGACGTCGCCAACGCCACCTCCCGTTATATCAGCTACGATGTTCTCGATACCCCCGACTTCAGCGCTAAGTGCGTTGCTCGCGCGCACAACTGGGACCCCAGGGCGAACCATCACGCGTCCCCACTATACCGCTTCACTCTCTGTGAGAGAGGCTGTACACCGCACGAAGGGAATACCGTCAACGTCGCGGTCGCGCACGCCAAACTCCGGGGACGGCAATACATGAAGTGAGTCATGCCCAAATGGTGCTGATGGAAGATATTTTGTCACGTACAATACCACCGCGCCATTCAACCTCATCAGTATTGGTCCGGCCCTACTTGTGGACGGAGAAGAAATTGACGACCCGATCAAGATCAACTTTGCGCTCAGTATGGTTCCCCTCGAGCCGGCGGACTTGGATCCGACTGCTAAGAGGATAAACCACCGGCAGGCGCCAGGCCACTTCTTCCTCGACGATACGGTGCTCATGACGCTTGGACATGCCGATGATCGGATGATCTCGACTACGTTCCCGGCACGCGAGATGCTGGCGCGGCATAAGATGTGTGATGAGCTGGTTGATTGAAGTGGGAGATAAGAAGATAGAGATATGTTGTGATGGACCTTTGACCTTTTCCAACCCCTGATTACCCGGTTCAGCATCGGCGCATGGGCCTCTCGCTTAGAACGCGTATTCCAGGCCGAGCATGCGAGAGATGGATCTCCCCCCGTGGCTCACGCGACTGGGGTCTCTCAGAGCAACCCTCGTCTTCGACGGCGCAGATTGTGGATAGTCTTGAAGGTTGCCGAAACATCGCATATCGTACGTTCTGTGTACTGTTCATACCCATGTAGTGATGTACGTCCCGGTCATCTTGAGTATCTGGGCCCTCAGACCCGCTCGCTGTTGGAAGGGCTACTCAGTTTCTGTCTTTTCCTCCGTCCAAACATCTATGGCGAATGCCATGACAGGTGACAGAGGCTGCTCCAACGATACCGCACAAGAACACTTTGATGAACTCGCCGCTCCTCCCTGAATCACGGCAAGTAGTAGCCTCTAGACAAAACAATCGCGACCCGGCACTAACGAAGAGAGAACGCTTTCTTCCCAGAGACCCATCAGTGTTAGTAGGCCTCCAAAGCTCCATTTCTCCCTTTCTCCACTTTGAAGCGGGTCGTTAGTGTCCGACCATCGCCATCTCACAAACTCTCCTCTCCGTCTCTGGTCCCGATCCCGGTTCCGGTTCCTCGATCGACATCAAAGTTGTCAAAGGTATAAGTTGCCGCACTCGTAAATAGTAAGTTGGGGTGGTATTAATATACTTTAGTTGCGCCTCGACACTCCCGTGAGCACGACGACGCGACGACAATGGTTGTGAGGTTGAGGTTGAGGTTGTGGGTTGTGTTTGTGGCGGTGGCGGTGGCGGTGGCGGGGGAGGGGGCCGTAAAGGCGCGATAACTGCAGTATTAATAATAATAGATGAAAGCAGAGGCCGAATTTGGCGCGTCGTAGCACTCGTCAAGATTGGCGCAGATTGAGTAAACCTTTCTTTATACAAAGTTAGGTTGCGCCGAAAGCGTACCTCGACCCTCAACTCTCGAGTTGGATTCCGAAGTGTGACTGCAACATTTTGAGGTTGGGGGCCTTGGACCTGGTCGAGTTTCCGACGGCGCGTTGAATAGGTACGTTTAGAGTAGAGTAGCAGGAAACAAGGTACGCGTCGGACGCGAGTTGAGTTCCAGTTGGACCTGGGGCCTTGGAGCGGGATCTGCTGTGGCGTGGACAGATGAGATCAGACACCGCAATGAGGAATCGAGGAATTTAGGAAAGAGGAGGAACAAGTTCAAGTCCAAGAAATAGCCAGCGCAAGGACGATCACGTGAATAACGGCCACGCCCTACACCACACGCACGTTGATGTGGCGCAACTCATAGTCCTCGAGATTCATGAATCGGCCGCCCCGCCGACGCACCATCCACCTCCTATAGTGCCAGGGTATTGCCGATGAAACGAAACAACCCTGCAGGTCTGCAGCTCCACAGATAATGCCAAGCTCCGTACCGTCTCAAGAAGAGGAGGGACTAAGCGTGCAGCATGCTGGACGTATTCAGTACAGACCAGCTGTATACATAAGGGAGGTGAGACCACGTGAATGAGAGAAATGCGAGAATGAAGGGATGGGGGGTTGGAATGGGATTTACAGAGGATCTACAGAACGGAGTTCGTGTCCACTGCAGTCAAATATGTTTAGCAGTCGTTGCGGTTGACTATCGACGTCAGCACCATACACATGTATTGCTGGGTACTTACACCACTTGCCCAGCTCGTAACCGGCCTTGCCCTGGAGCCAGCCGTTGAGCATCTGGTGCATGTAGTCGAGGTTGGGCTGGGCCCAGCAGCGACCCTCGTTCTTCATCTGGTATACCTCGCCGGCGGTGATGCCGACGCGCCAGCCATTGTAGGCACCGAGACCGGCGAGGAGACTGCCGCCATGAGCGTCGATGCGGCCACGGAGGTACTCGGCACCACGGCGGATGTTGAAGTCGACGTCCTGGCAGTTGCCACCGGGCGCACCGTCGCAATTGACACCGAGGAGCTGCATGAGGCCCTGCTCGCCGATACCACCGACGAGCCATGGGCGACACGTCGACTCCTGAAGTGCGATCGCGGCGAGCATGATGGGAGGAACTAGGGTCAGGGTTGACGACTGAGGGCGACCTACTGCCAAACTCGCCACCGTAGCGGTAGAACTGGTCGAAGAACTGGGTGCAGGGTGCAAAGATGCCTTCGCCGGTCAGGTCCGTGTAGACGACCTGGTCGAGGGTGATGTGGGGCGGGGCCCAGCCGCCACCGTCGAGGCCGCAGTCAAGCCACCACTGGGCACCGTTAGGCTCATTGGGCGTCGACGGGCAGGGGCCGCAGGTGCTGGTGTTAGTGACATGTTATGGATCGGCGAATTACCCGTCGATCTTCAGGAGGCCGTTGTTGCTGTGCGCAAGCATTGTAGCAGTGAAGGCGGGGTCAATCTTCTCCTCGGAAGGAGGCTGAGGCTGCGTGTCAGGGTATGCGATGATGATCACTCACAGCCTCGGGAGTGGGGGAAGGTTGGGGCTCCTGAGAGGGAGAGGCGCTAGGCTGCTCCGGCTGGGGGGTAGGCTCGGCGGACTGCTCAGTTGGCTGCTCAGTTGGCTGTTCGGCGGGCTGCTCGGCGGGCTGCTCAGTAGGCTGCTCAGCGGGCTGCTCGACCGGAGCCTCCGCGTTCTCAGCGTCGGCCGCGGCGACGACGGTGGATGCGGCATCAGCCTCGTTGTGGGCATGGGTAGGGCGTGCGCGGCACGAGCCAGCACCTCCACGCTTGCCGGCACGCGCGGCGCGACGGGGAGGAACCGGGACAACGCCGGCGGGAGAGCGGGGCTGGACGCGCGAGCGGCGCACGGCAGCTACGTGAGGCTGGACGTGGCGCCCCTCAAAGGCACCAAGTGCGAGGGCGGGAAGGAGGCCGAAGAGGGTGAAGACCTGGAGGGCGACCATGGTGTGAGAGAGTGATAGAGATAGTATAAGCTAGAGGAGGGAAGGAGGATGTGAGTAAACGAGCTGGTCGGGAAAGGAGTGTGGGAGGGTCGGATGTCGTTGAACTGAGAGAATAAAGTCGGAAAACTAAGTGAGAGTTATAAGAGAGAAGTGTGAGTGTACATCGTTAGATTGTTATAAGATCCAATGCCATGAGGTGTCCGCGGTTAGGGTTTGAATGGTTGGGCCTTGGCGGCGGTCCCAGCGTCCCGCCGTGACGGTGAGATGGGACATGGCGAGCGCCAAGGGGGTCAGTCATAGCGTCGCACCCTGCCGAGTGTGGCAAGGTGTTCATAATCGGCAGCTCGGCAGGACATTCAGGATGAGTCAGGATCAACTTGCCAAGATGGAACGTGTAGCATACCCAACTGTTGTGACGACGCGTGTCAATCCACAACGTCAGACGCGATTCCAAGGCGGCGTCTCAAGGGCTCAAGGTTAAGCGCGAGCGATGTGTGGGTGATATCCTGAAAATCGCGCAGAGTATTTGGGACATGTAGGTCTACTGATCTACTGCTAATGCAGTGGACGATGCTGCCAAGTAGAATGATTGTTCGTCAGATCGCGTCAGAGGAGACCAGAGAGGGAGGGAAAGAGGGGTTACGGGATGGTTCAAACGTGCCAGATTGCGGAATACTGTACTTTCATTCTAAAGAGTCAAATTCATCCCTGAAACCCACTTAATCATCCTTGAGTTGATCACGTGACGTAATCTCATCCAGGATCCACCTGGGGGGATTGATTCCGCCGACAGACCTCCACATGACGTTGACGCGCGTTCAATCCCGGCCTCTCAACAACGCTGCATCTGCAGCAACTGCACATGATGGAGCAAGCTGCTCGGGCAACCTTTGAGATCAGCAACAACGTTGCCGTGAGTCAATTCAAGCTTGACCTAGCTAACAAGGGCAGACGGTCGACCCGGCTGAGCTCGTCTTCCTATACAGTGTGGAGGAGGAGCGTCAGCTGGAAAGCCAGGCGCCATGGGAGACTGAGTAAGCTTCTCCGCAAGTGCCACGATCAGCTCTGATACCAGTCCTCATTACTTCCAGACCGTCAAGATCTCTGCGGTCGCTCTGATCAAGATGGTGATCAACCTTCCCTTGTCAATCTGACATCAGGCAATCCACGCGCGCTCCGGTGGCCAGTACGAGATCATGGGTGTCATGTACGGGCGTGTCCGTGACCACACCTTCTGGATCACCGACGCTGTCGCGCTGCCAGTACAGGGCACCGAGACTCGCGTCAACGCTGGAAACGAGGTGAGCGCACAGCCTTCACGGATGTGGTTGCTCACATTCCAGGCCATGGAGTATATGGTCGAGTTCCACTCTGCCCGCAATGCAGCGGGCCAAAATGAGAACCAGCGTGGCTGGTATCACTCGTAAGCTGTTGCTCTGCGTCCTCCGTCTTACAACAGCCACCCTGGATATGGTTGCTGGTTGTCCGGCATCGACGTCGACACTCAGATGACCAACCAGACGCATCAGGACCCGTACCTCGCTGTGGTCGTGAGTGAAGGGTTCTGATCCATCTGACATCTAGATTGACCCCAACCGCACCGTCTCGGCAGGCAAAGTCGAGATCGGCGCCTTCCGTACCTATCCTCAGGGCTACACGCCACCATCAAGCGGCTCGTCCGAGTACCAGTCCATTCCCCTCGACAAGATCGAGGACTTTGGTGCACACGCGAATGCCTACTACCCTCTCAAGGTGGAGATCTACAAGTCGAAGACGGACGAGAAGCTGCTCGACCTCCTCTGGAACAAGTACTGGGTCGAAACGCTGAGCCAGAGCCGCATTCTCTCTGTGAGTACTTGGACCTGCGCTTGGCTAACTGCAGAACCGCGCCTACACTACATCACAAGTCAAGGATCTGAACGCCAAGCTGCTCGCCGCTGAGGGCAAAGTCGGTGACTCGACAGCCGAGCTCAGACTCAAACCTGCGCCCGCTGGAACTGACGAGGGGTCCAAGGACGAGTTCCACGGCCTCGAGATCAAGCCGTCTGTGCTCGGCGACCCAGTGAAGGACAGGTGGGGATCACCATTAGCTGTGTCTTGCTGACCCAAGCACCCGTATTGCTAACGAGGTGAGGAACGGCATGACGGCGAATGTGATCAAGGCCAAGCTCTTCAACGAGGGTGTCGACAAGGTCATCTCGCCTGCCGAGGCCCGTGCTGCCGCTCGTGGGCTGCATGCCGGCCATGCTTAAATAGATGATGGTGCCGTCTCGCATCTGTACTTCAAGATTGTTACTGTGCATGTATAGCCTTTGGTTACGGTGGCTGTGTAGCGGCTATGACATGTGAGATAGAAGTGATGTGGGCACCAGTCTTTGAAGGTGAAATGTGGTGTAAGAAAGTCAAGAAGGTCAATGCGTTCAGGGAAAACCACGTGGCCAATAGGACTCTTTGGCGTCATGGGCTAAGCTGCGCGCCTGCGCGCGCCTGGCTGCCTGGCTGTCGATTGCGGTCGCCAGGTTGTCAGGTCGCCAGGTGGCTGCTGCTCGCTGGTCGGCTCGTCAGAGTCACTTGCTCTCTCGCGTTCTCTCGTTCCCTTGTTCACATATCTAACATTCTCTCCTACAATCTTACTCTTACACCTTATCATACAAGCCTATCTACCCCTCCACGGTGGACCATTCTTGCAGCTGTCTGCTGTCTGTTGGCGTTAAAAGCCCGCAAGCAGTCCTGTGACCTCAAGGAACAAGCAATCCGGTGCATCCCGCCGACTTTATCTTCCCGCTTCCGCACATTCCTTTCCCAACATGGGAGTCCGCAGCCTCGATGGTGAGTTGTTGGACTCTCCAGTCTACTGACCAAAGTCTATCTCCGTGAACGGAGACTGACGTCGTCTGCGCCATTGAGCGCGCTTGCCAACACTCGTCTCGGCATCGATGTCAACTATTACGTGCGGACGCTGCTGTCCGACCCAGACCAGCGCGAGCCGCTCATTGCCTCAACAGGCGGCTTTCCTCTCTCGCTTGCGAACCGCATCGAGAGTGACTTGCGCCAGCTCGACAAGCATAACATCAAGCCCGTGTTCGTCTTCCCTGGTCTTCCTCTCGCCCAGCGCACGCCCCCCAAGGGCCCGAACCCCCAGGCGGATAGAGAGAACGCCGTGAAGAACGAAGCATGGGCGTACTACGAGGACGGTCAGGTCGATCGCGCGGTGATCGCATTGACGCAGGTTCGAAACGGCATGTGGGTCGACATGCAGGACGTCGTCCGACTCCTTCTCCGCGCGTTCAAGCACCGCTTCGTTGAGTATGTCATGGCGCCCTATCTCCCCGGAGCCCAGGTATGTTTGTGGCTCGATGCACGACTGAAGCAAGCTCGCGTACCTCCTCAAGCACCCCAAGGGTTACATCCACGCCATTTGGTCGGACTCGGAGGCTCTGCTTTGGCCCGTCGACAGAGTCATTACCTCAGTCGACTGGTCCGGCTCGTTCACATATTACGACAAGCCGCGCATCCTGGCCGACATGAGCTTTAGCTATGACCAGTTCCTCGACTTGGCCCTGTTGGCAGGCTGCAGCCTGAACCGTACCTTCCCTCTAATCTCGGAGAACTTCTCGATGAGATCGGCGATGGAGTACCTCCGGACTGGCAAGTCTGGCCTCGGAGTCTGCCAGGCATGGGCGGTGCAGTTGAAGGGATCCGGCTATCTCGAGAGCTTCATGCGCGCCCGCCTAGCGATCAAGTATTCGCTCGTGCTCACCACCGAGGGAGCCTGCCTTCCCCTTCCTCTCGTTGTCCCTCCTCCCGGCCAGGTCGTCACGCCTGCCGATGTTCCCTCGGATCTGGACGACATCTTCTCTCCCCGACTCCCCGACGAGCTGTACTTCCTCCTTTGCCGTGGCATGGTCTCGGCGCAGCTCGTTGGCTACCTTGCCTCTGGCGTCATTGATGAGCGCCAACCGCTCGCCGATTCACCAGAGTACCGTCGCTTCATCAAGGACATCATCACCGAGGGCGCTACTTCGCCGCGCTGCACCACTCTTGCCCTTCTCAGTGCTCCTCTCCATCCTCAGTGGGTGCAGAAGCGAATTGTGAGTCTTGCCTGACCTTGAGCCAAGCTAATAGCCCAGGGTGCCCATTACTACTTTGACCCACCCTATTCTCCACCCCAGGGGGCCACAGTCCCAACGAGCGACCCCTTGACACAGTCTCTTGTTGACAAGTGCTCTACTTGGATGGTCCCGCACCACGTCCTCGGTGACGAGTTGCGACGTCAGTCGGTGAGTTAAGGTTTCATCGTTAGCTGATTCACAGTCGTCGACTATTGATCTCAAGCTCTGCATCGGCACGCTCGAGAAGGAGGAGACAATTGCGACGACCAAGAAGGAGAAGGGGTCCAAGGTGCTGGAGAGGAAGGACGAGGTTGTTGCAAACATTATCTGGCGCTTCCTGGATGTGCGAGGGTGGGTCGAAAGCTCCCATCATGGCAAAGGTTGCTGACCCCTTTCTAGTTTTGTCATCAACAACCACCACCAGTCACCGATCGGAAAGGCATTCCACGCAGCCTGCCAGGCTGCTCGCGTGACCGACAAGCTCCAGGAGCCAATCTACATCGTTCTCGAGCTGCTGAGGGCGGGCGTTGTTCATGGTAACAGATTCGGAGGCCCATCGGCGATGGCCTTGTCTGGTGGGCCAAGCTTCGGGTCAGACGAGGAACAAGCACACACGCTGTTGTTCATGCGTGTTCTGAGTGTGGTTCCCCTGAACTTCCGCGTACGTTGCGTGTAAGCGATGTGTGCTGACATTGGTAGTCCGAGCAGTGGTCTGGTCCGCTGTCGCGCGAGTTGTTGGTATTCAACTCGTTTGTGAAGGCAACGACCAAGGCTTTGCGACAGCTGCTGGAGGCACTCAATGTGCACATCCTCCTCTCTGGTGACGCTCGACGCATGCGCGACGACTATCTGGACATGTGCATCAGTAGGTACTCTGTCGGTGTTCTGCTGACCATCCAAGGCCTCCCCTTCCAGAGCGACATGAACACGGGCTTTGGCATCCTTGCTAAGACGTACCTCGACGCTGCGATCCACTACAACGAGGCCGACATTACAGAAGAGAACGCAAATTCGGAGGGAGTCAAGAACGCCAAACGGATGGCTTTGGAGTTTGTCGACGAGGCGTTTACTGGCGTCAAGAACCCAACAAACGAGGTTGAGCGTGGATTCCGTTTCTGGGATGCTGTGAGTTGACGACGAGGGACCTAGGTTGTGTCCGTATCTGACGGGTTAGATCATGGTCGCTATTCGCATGGCCAACCAGGAACAAGGTCCCAACCCCTCTGTCGCCAACACGGCCATCCAGCTCAACGTTATCGAGGAGTTTGAGCGTGCGGACAGGTGGCTGCGGCCATTCCGGCCTTAGCGGAGGCACATGGCAGTGGCGCGTGAAGGTGGGGCATGTATCTTGGTCTGTCTACACGTCGCGCATCGTTGTGGGAGCGGAATGACCAAATGCCGAGCAGCTACCGTCGGAACCGTGCCTGCCTAGCAATGTGACGTGAACATTTCACAACTGCATGGGTACGCGTGGGTGGCTAACGAGAGAATCACACACCTTTTACGACTGACTGTGAGGACAACGGAAGGGGATAGACAGATATTGTTTGGGGCTAGCACTCAAGTTGATGAGCGTGTGGAACGACCCGAGTTAACGACCCGAGGTATCCGTGCGGATCCAAAAGGTTGGATGAGAAGTTGGGGAGAACGACTCCAGCAAGTCACCCAGGGTATGATGAGGCAACAATGACCAGCTTGTGCGGAAGTGGGAAGTGCGTAGCGAGCGGATGACTACAGTACTGGAATCGTAACACCTCGAAACGCGCGACACGCACCACGTTCGTGCGAGTCATGTGGCGTCTATGGGATATGTGGCGGGAAGAAGTTATCTGAGAAATGTAACGTTGTTATTGTTGCAACTGACAAGCCATCTGTGGATTCAGAGGATGAATGGGTTCGGCAATTGATTATGTATGGGTTGTTGATTTGAAAAGGGGAAACTAGTGTACGTGGGTGCGTGACAAGGGCTAAAAGAAATGATGGAATGGAACGCGGAGTTGGAGGGGTTTGTTAGGGCTGTAAAGTAGAGGGTTAAGAGGGGCCAGCCAGGAGGGGGAGGGGGGGAGGGGGAAAAGCGTGACAGTTTTGCAAGGTGATACAAAGTGGTGATCAGCCTTCTCAGGAGTGAAGAGGGGACGGCGGATGCGACGGCGGCAACGTTTAAGTAAACAACCCTCATCCGCCAAGTTCCAAAAGAGTATAAAGAGTACCCAGGTGTGCAAGTGTACAACCTAGCAGTTGCACTTTTAGTGACAGGCACGGATTTTGAGTAATAGCGGTCAGCGGTCATTCAAGGCCGTAATATAGCCATTAACCCTTTACCCTTTACCCAATTACCCTTTGCCCTTTGAATGCCGATTTCGATTGACTTTGACCCCAACTTCCTGATAACATTACGGATGCTTTTCAACGGGACAAACTTCAAGTCTCAAGGTTTGAAGCTATGATCAACAAACCTGTATGTACTGTATGTAACTGGAGCAGACTGGTTCCTGGCCTCTGCCCAGTTCCTATTCTCTCCTCGAGCTTGTAGCGTATGTATGATCAGGAATAGCGAGCTCTGCTGCACCGCTACAAGCTCCGGCCACCAAAAAAAGTTCAGCACCACTTGATTAAAAAGATGGATGGGGTTGGTTGCGTATCCGCGGTGCGCCACGTCCCTGTGTGATCAGCGGAAGCGGCCATTCAGCAAGCGGGCTCGGTGACCTGTGATGATGTGATGCAATACGCCGCGGCGTGGCGTGGCGTGGCCGCTTGCCGTGGCCTACATCTACTCTAGACTGTCAAGGTGATCTAATGTGGCGCAGATCCGGGCGGGTCATCCGGCCTTGACCTGAGGATCAAGGATCAAGGATTGAGGATCGGGGATCGGCGGATGGATGGTATGTCCTGGAGTGCGGAAGGTACAGAGGATGCAGAGGATAGAACAGAGGTTGTAGTAATTGTAGATCTGACAGAGATCATAGAGTCAGACGCCAAGGTCAACCGCCGGATTGGGGTTTGATTCCAATTGCTTAGCCCTGGGAAATGGTTGAGACCCTCTGGGAATCAGGTGTGGGGGATCGTCAGTGTGTTACTGTGGCATTGTCCGTGCCCGCGTACGTCAAATACTTGTATGGATCCGACTTATCCGAAGTCCGGGGAAGTGAGATTTCCTCGGTCGACCGGCGGCCGAAATAGTCAGCAGGCTGACACGCCGTAGTGCGTTGTCTCTCGAGTGCGATCTGCCTGCTGGAATATTTTCTACCAGACAGGAGAGAAGACAAGAGACGATAGGGATCTGAATCTGAATCTATTCTGCATCTCGCTTACAGCGATCGGTAGTCGGTAGTCTTAGTCTAGTGTGAGTTTCCGTCTCCATACCGTCCAGTCGCGCTTGCATTGTACGCTCCATGCTGTCATGCTGGCATGTGGGCACTAGTAGTCATCTCGTCAAGGCACAACGCGTCGACAAGCTCGTCGGCTTCGGCTCAGGCACTTTGACGCTGCTGAGATTCTCGAGATTCTCGACATGCTCCAGATCCAGCACTTGCCATCCGATACTCTTACGTTGAATGAACAAAGGTTGACGCTACAACCCAACCGGCTCAGGCCCGTTCCTTAGTGTCCTATAGCATCCTAGGATCCTAGGATCTTAGGCACCCTCGGTGCTAATACGGCACCTAACGGCATCTTAATAGGAACCAAGACCGTGCCGCGATTCCAACAATTATAAGGTATACCCTGTGCCGTACGCACACGTACAGCGCCGCAGCTTAGCGTGTGAAGATTGTGGAGCGTGGAGCTATTCGACGACGGCCGCATCAACGAGGGTTGTCCGTCGCAGGTACGCAGGCACGTACATGTGCGGTTGTGCTTGTTGGACATATGTGCGACAATAGAAGACTTGCAGACAAGACTGGCAAGACATGACAGGTAGACTCGGGGCCATGCATAGATTCCTGGACTGGTCTTGGCTCAGTGCGGTGTGGTTAAGCCGCACTCTAGCATGGAACTTGCATGCAATTCAATTGTGCGTCATGTCCTTACCCGACTCAAGCTTGGCCGGGATCGATGACCAAAGGGGCGTCTGGCCCAAGCGCGAGCGCCTAGAGGTATGGGGAATGAGAATGATGCTTTGTGGTCGGGGAAACCGAACAAGATGAGGGCACGAACAAGTGATCCGATCAGAGACACTGGTCGTTCTTGGCCCGCAATCCAAATGAGATTGCGGGTTGCATTCAGGTATGTAGATGTTGGCCGAGTCGGCATCGACAATCATCCGTTGCTTATTGGCTAAAGATCAATTGAACGGGTAGCCCTCCTGGCCCGTCACTGCGCCATCGGCTCTGTTTATTGAGCGAGATTGGCAGCAAAAATAATGCAATAGTCGACCAACGCCGCACGGTAGGGCGTATATTTTTGCCTTGAGAAAGGTGGATCACTGTCAGTCGGTCAGCTGTATTAATTACTACACTCAAATAAGTGAGGGCGGCTCAGAGGCCGTCCGCAGATCAGCCACCACCGCCACCACCACATATCACCCTCTGCATATTTGCCTAACGACGTCACGACTGCACGCACTGCACGCACTGTGCGCATAACCGTTCAGGGATTATTATTAGTGGCGGCCGCGTGTAAAAGGGCCAAGGTCCGGGGGGAAGGGATTGTGCCGTGGCACCTCATATTCAAGCTCAGCCTCTGATCGCCAGCGTAAAAAACCCCGACGCATGCAGGCAACAAGGTGATGTCAGCCATGATACGTTGGGCAAATGGGTTGCCTGCCGCCCAGTGCCTGACCAGTGAGGCATCATTCCTGTCCTTGCCGAATGCCGTACATGTCGTGGCCAAGGGGGTGACGCACCCCACCAGAGCTTTACGGCCCCCGTAAGGGATTTTGCCAAAAGCCACATTAAGTCTGGCCGCGCACGCGATGGTCACTGTTCCTAATGTGCGCGCCGTCAGTGCCAGGATCCTGGGAGGCGCCATGAGGCGCTACCCATAATGCCACCCAATTCAGCTGCGGGCACAGAGTAAATAGTGATATGATGAGATGAATTTCCTTTCGGTTGGTTTGGCCGAAATGTGGGGTTTATTGATCCATAATCCATGCTTTCAAGTTCCCCCAGCCACCTGATCGTCGGCGAGGCCCGCTGCCCTACTGCCCTACCATCACCCACAAGTATCGCTCCTGCGCAATGCCTTGGCACTTTGCGTCTGTGCGCCCACTTGTCATTAGTCGGGGGGTGGCTCAGAGTATCCATGGTGTGTACAGTACACGCTAGCGCGGTCGACAGGTGGGCATAGGGCATGGAGCTATAGGTATAGTTTGCCAGGCTGAAATTACATAGCGCGGCACGGTTCGAGGTCGCGTCGCAAGCGCAAAGTGACGGAAGGAGGGGATATGGCTTCCGTTAGGCTCCAGTGCTAAAATCGCGGCAATGCCGCGGCGCTGCCATCATCACGCGCACGTTTTGCAAGAGTACGACTGCGTGCATGAGATGCAAAGTGGCATTTGGCCGTCATGATTGGGCACGTTTCCGGACCGAGTTGTTGGGAGCAACCTTCTTGGTGGGAGCCTAACCTGGCACGAATGACGGCAAGCGCGCAGCTATCGCGTGTCATGTGTGTGGCACAACTCGAGTAAGCTAGGTGTTGGCTGGGGAAATGGCGTTACAGGATTCAACAGACGGACATGCTTCTGAGCCTGAGTCGGAATTGAGGAACTGTTCAGGAATGGACAACCTTGGTTAATCACTGTCACCCTCCCTTAGTGTCCTGGAATTCCCCACACGGCCACACGGTCCTCGTGGGGCTCTTATGCAGTTCCTTGAGTCTCCTTGTCATGTTTCTGTTCAAAACCTCTGCTCTCGTTCAAGTAGTCACCCCTGGAGTCGTCAATAAAATCAACTACGTACTCCCTAGTCCCTAGACTCTCTCATCCAAACCTTGCTCGATTGAGTAACTTCACACTCGGCTCATGTGACGTAAGTGCCGAGGGCCCGTTCTGTTTGCGCCGCTGCCGTAATGTGCGCGCCTTGAGCCTTGAACTTGAACGATATTGTACTGTCCAAGGACTGGGGGGCGTTGGAAAGTGGGGGAGGACCAAGGAGGGGAGGGGTACAGGGTGTACGTATTCCATCAACTAGGATTCAGGACTAACCGGAGAAAGCGGAGCAAATGCTGCCAGGTGGTTTGAGTGAGCTAGTCTCAGCCACCCACCGTCTTCCGCTCGGCTCCCTGTATCTCGTCAGTTGGCCCGTCGATCGCACATCCTTACCTGGGCTGCGCTCACTGATCAACCCCACACCGTTCCGTACCAACACCGTACAATCGGCTCCCATCACCGTGCTGTTCTCGTGTGAGCTCTCTCTTCCCCTGCCCATCTGCCTGCCTGCCAGTAGGCCTGTTGGCCGCCTTGTCCTGTGCTACTCAGGTCAAGTCAGGTGGCTTGGAACAGGCGTCTGTGCAATCCTCGACCGAGCCAAGGCCCAAGGAATCACAATCGACCGCCCAACCTGACTGCCGACCGGCGAGACCTGGCAGCTGCTGCTGTTGCTAATGCTCTGCTCCCATATCCTCATCACCACCACGCTTGCATTGTCCATCCTCTTCATCATCTTCTTCTATATCAACCTCTCCTTCCTCTCCCTCTCCTCTTCTCCCCCGTACCCCAGCTCATCTTCTATCTCCCCTCTTCTTCTATCCATCTCCAGTTCTTCTTCATTGCTCGCACTTGTTCTTTCTTTCGTTTTATCCACCACCATCCACCAACCCAGGTCAACACCAACAATCCTCCACCTACCCCTTGTGCATCAACACTACTTGCGTCAACTGGAATCAACCTCTCGTCACCTTACCCAGTGTTCGACCTCCTCTCCTTTGCCGCACAGACTCCGCCACACACACACAGATTCTGCCACACACACAGACTCTGCCGCACAGACCTTTTTGGTACTATCACCATTCCAATTCAACATCAACATTCCAGCCCTCCTTGTTATACAAGGCCATGCAGAACTCGATGGACAATCAACCGCTCGGTGGTAGTCCGACGTCGGTCCACTCGTCGCCCCTCAACCCCAACAGCTTCAACATTATGCCGGGCTCTGAGGCTTCCACTCGCAGGCAACGCATTGCTATGGCATGCCAGTACTGCCGTCACCGGTATGTCCATTACAGCTCCTCTTCATGAAGCTGGTGTTGACATTTTCCCAGCAAGATCAAGTGCTGCGGCTCTGCTCCTTGCGCCAACTGCACACGTGCTCGCCGCACCTGCGACTACTCACCCGTTCCCGAAGAGGTCAACCGTGCCACTCGCGAGAAGAAGGCCGCCGCAAAGGCCGCCAAGCAGTACGCTCACGCCCGCGCAACTCCATACTTTGTCGACCAGTCGGTCTACTCTATGCCTTACCTCGCTGGGCCAGGCCCCATCCGCGGCACCCATGTCCCACCTCGCAGGTCATACTCGACCCCAGTCACCTTCTCACCCTACTCGCCGATCCCACACGGCCACCACATGACTTCGCCGGCTCACTTTGAGTCACCGTGGTTCTCGGCACCGCCCGTGCCCGTCATCAGCGTCTCTCCCATGGTACCCGTCATGCCTGTGGCCCCTGACCACACCCCAATGATGGACGGCCATGAGGAACCAAACGTCTACGCGATATACGCGACCGCTCCAGTCTCGCCCACAGAGTCGGCGGCAAGCACATCGTACCCGATGCCAGTCACGCCTGTTAGGAAACCGATCCTACACACTCCTCCTCACACGCCGTCGCAGGCCTACTTCCAGCCGACGCCCAACCTCCTCACATACACCCCTCAGCCCTTCCCCTTCTCGCCGTCGCCGCTCGCTCAGTCCGCCTTCTCGACTTCCCCCACACTGTGCCCTGGTCTGCCCGTACCACAACAGAAGGCGCACGCCCCTCAACCGCCCCTTGTCGGGCTCGGTATCGGGCTCGCCGGCAACGAAGAGAACGCCTACGCTCCTCCCCCGAACGAGTACCTCTCAGCCGGTAACGGCTGGGCACAACCCGACCCTAACTACTTCTAAGCCATCTTGGACTTTTATCACTTGTGTTTTTTTCCTCTCGGACCGCATAGATGGGAAGACCGACTGAGCGGGCTCAACTTTGCCGGCTCAACTTCCTCTAGACATTGATTTGGACCTTTTCTTTTTCTTTTTGCTTGCTTCAAGCTTCGCTTGCGCCTCTCGACTCAACCTCTCCGCAGCAATGGACTCAAATGGACCTCGAACAATCCCCCCCTTCATTATTGGTGTACCTATAGTGCCTCTTCGATCTGCCGGTGGACAGTATTTTTTTGTTGTGCGAGCAATGCACATGGATAGCATTTGCTTGTGGCATTGTAGGCATGGTTATGGTGGGTAGTGGTTCCAGTTCCAAATAGGCACCAACGCGCAACAATAAACTTAGGCGATTCCGTCGGAGGCGAGGGATGCATACATGATCATGTATGGTCCCCTCCTCAGCCTGCGACCTAGTCCTCCCGTGTCTTGTCAGCCCCAACTTTGAATCTTGAATCTGCGACTTGTCGCCCTACCTTGTACCCTTCGGGCTAGTCGGGTGGGGCCGATTGGAACAAAAGGAGCACCGCGGGGGATGAGAGCAACAATGTTACAAGGGGTGAGGGGCGGTCCAGGGCGTTCAGAAGCTACATCTCCTTGCAGGTACAATGTCTGATTGTGTGATTGTTTTGACGGGACGCTAGTGTTGCATCAGAGTGTCAAGATAGAATTGTGTCTGACGCACACGGGGGCGCGAGGGGAACGGGATGACATTGGTATGTTGGACTTGGGTATGAAGCCGGATTATCCATCCAATTCGATTTTACCAGCATGCCTCAACTATCTTAGCGTTCCAGTGCTCATTAAATGTTCACATGATCAATCAGTCGACTTTTCGACTTTTAACAGTTGTGGAGTTCGTTTCGTCTCCAGAAATGTGATCGGCACGATCTGAATTGATCACTCCCGTCTACTGTTTTTACTGACAGTGGCGCACGGCTGTCCCTCTCTCTCTCATTCTCTCATTCTCTCATTCTCTCACCTTGATTACCTTCTAGATGCGTTCTATGTCACGCTTACCTATCGGATGAGCCAGGTGCTGTAAGGGGTAGGGATGAGCAATGTGGCGTTAACTTGACTTACCTGGGTAGGGTATGCCATGAGAAGTGACGTGTGGCATCTTGGCTTTTTTGTTGGAGCGGTTAGCGCCTAGTGCCCGCTATTAAACATGTTCCCCAAGTCCCTCCAGGATCGTTCCCGATGTTGTCGCCTGAAGTCTGACCAAAACTGTGGCGCTTGATTGATGGGGTTAAGTGTTCCGCACGCTGTTCCGCTCGGAGCCGTCGATCATTGACCTCATCGTGCTCCGAGTACCTCCTGGAAAGTATCCCAAAGGCCCAAAGGCCAAAAGCAATCAGTTTCCCAAAGCCGAGGCAGGTGGGCATGTGTCGGTGTAACTTGAGGTAACGTGAATGTTAAAAGTGCAGGTTCAGTTCCAGAGCCATATTTCAACCGCTTGTACATAGTACGCAACATTCGGAGACACATGCTAACGACATCCAGAGTTACATCCATTCCGCACGTCAACACCAAGCTCCAAGCTAGCCCCACACTTTGCCGTCATTCGAGTCATGTCTCGAGGCCTGGCTCAGACCTAACTCACCATTCCCCACTAGTGTCACACAAGTGGATCGAATCGGGTTACTCTGCCGTGACTGCGCGACGCCACATGCCGCGTCTCTACGTCCTTGCCAGCGTCATCGTATTCCCATCACTCGTTGCCCGACAGTTGCCCAACAAGCGGGCACCACAGCTCGATCGCGCACGGCAACAAGTGTTCTTTTTCTGGCTTGTCTATTTCTTTCCCACAATCTATCACACACGATTCATGCTGTCAACAATGCTTGGGCGCGACCAGGTGAATCGCTCATACTAGACATCTATAACCCTAAAGACACACTCTAGCTGGCCGCCTTGGGTACTGCAACGGACGGCGCTTAGAGCTGCACGTTAGCACGATCAAACAGAGTCAACTAGTCGACTCACCAGGCTGTCCATCCGCCCAAAGATCTCGAGGACAGTCGCAACGACCTCAAAGCACAGCTCCTCCTGGTCCTCGGCGGCACCGCCAGAACCCGCCCCACCAGCACTCTCGGCAATCTCTTTCCGGATTTCGCGGACCAGTTCCTGGACACTCTCGCGGCCGATCCCGCTACCACCCGCACGGCGGCGCGCACTGCCGCTGCCGACCTGCACCGGTCCGGCTTCAGACGACGTGCCGATCCCAAACGGCCATGTCGAGAACTCTGCGAGGATCTCGTCACACCGCACAAAGGCCGCCTCGCGCGCGTCATACGACAGGCGCTGCAGGGCGTTCTCGAGCACACTCGACGCGTACGCTGGGGTCAGTCACGTCGTTGGGCATGGCCAGTCCAAAACTTACCAGCGCAGACCAACGACACGGCGCGCATGTAGCGGTACTTGACATTCTCCTTCTGCAGAGCCTGGGGCGGGATCGCGGCAGTGCGCGCAGTCAGAAGGGCAAGACACCGGCGCACAACGTCCTCCTTGGCATTCATGTCAGCGATAGGGTGGGTCGCCATGTCAAACAACAAAAAGTTGCGCTTCTCAGTTCGCAAGATGCCCTTGTCAACCAGCCCCTTGGCCAGACGCTCGCGCACCTGCTTCAGCTGGTATCCTATCTTCATGACGTTCCACGTCTCGCCTGAAATTAGTTTGTGAATTCGGCACATCACATGTGACGCGCCGCATTGAACGCGACACACGCGAATGAGAGAACATACCGCTCATCAGGTCCACCCATGCGCCTGCGCCATACTTTTCGCTCGACTTGATCATCTTGAGCGCTTCGTCGAGGATAGTCTCTCCTGTCTGGCGCTCATCGATCACCTCGATAAGGCGGTCGGCTAAGGCAAGGCGACGCCGCGACGGGTCGCGCACCATGGCTATCCGCCGGCGCAGCGCGAGCTCGATGAGAATGCACCCGCGTAGCGCGTACGAGATGTTGTCGTTCCAGAAAGAGAGGTAGCCCTGTTGTTAGCTTCCCAGTTGGATTCGCTGGCGCACCTCCTTGTTCTTGAGTCCAAGAAGCAGCACTTCCTCCATCAGGGTGAGACGCGGCGCTCCCTTGGTCTCGTCCTCGTCGTTGAGGTCGCGCGGGTCGT
This sequence comes from Cutaneotrichosporon sp. HIS471, assembly GCA_030864385.1. Lineage (NCBI taxonomy): Eukaryota > Fungi > Basidiomycota > Tremellomycetes > Trichosporonales > Trichosporonaceae > Cutaneotrichosporon > Cutaneotrichosporon sp. HIS471. The sequence continues at coordinate 1,399,572 of AP028240.1, read as the reverse complement.
ATGCAATCTTGCCTCTGCCGCCCTCGGCGGGCGAGCCGCTCGTCTGTTGCGACTTGGGACGCGATGGCGGCGCCGAATCGCCTGCTGGTGAAGGCGCGGCGGACGAGGCCCCGGCGCCACGGCGACGCGTGAGGCCCTCGGACATGGTAGCTGGTCGAGGGGAGCGGAGTGGGAGGAGGGAGGAGGGTCAAGGGTCAAGAAGATACCGCCGGTGTAGGAGGGGGCGATGTTGATATGTGAGGAGGAGTGAGGACGTTGTCGTGTTGACAAGAGAACGAGAGAGCAAGTGTAGTGGATCGGATTTGAGTGAGCGTGGAAGGGGGAGCGGTAACCGATCAGTGGAAGCTAGGGGGGCCATCTCCTGGGGCTTGACCTAACAGAACAAGGTCGTGGCTCGCGGCTCGTGGCTCACCAGGTACAGTGCCTGATACTGACTTCACCTTCCACATTACAACTCCACGTGTTGTCACTAATCCCACTTATGAAGCCTAATCACTCAGCCTAATCAGATGAACTAGCCCCGAACTGCCGCGCTTGTGGCACTCCACTTCTAGCCGGTGGAGGTCAGTCAAGTCAATAATCGGCTTCACCATCATTCCATCTCTGACACACACCATTACTACGGCAAGCTGCCAAGTCGCGCACAATGTCTAACCTGTAAGTGGCTGATAGGTGGATTGCAGGGGTCAAGGGCTAACCGGTGCAGGTATTCCACAGAGGTATGCCACAGCCGCGCGCTCCCAGACTCTCAACGCTCACATCCAGCCGACGCCCACTGGCAAGGTCGTGGTGGACACGACCGCGGGCGAAATTGAGGTATGCTAGTCCGCCTTTGATATAGCTAACATTCAGATCGAGCTGTGGGGCAAGGAGAACCCCAAGGCTGTCCGCAACTTTGTCCAGCTCGCCATGGAAGGTGCGCCGCCTCCACCTTCCTTCCCCAATGTTGTGACTGACGGCAGGGTATTACGACGGCGTAATCTTCCACCGCGTGGTGAAAGGGTTCATTGTGCAAACTGGCGACCCAACCGGAACGGGCAAGGGAGGCGAGAGCATCTACGGCGAGCCGTTCCAGGACGAGATTCACAGCCGCTTGAAGTTCAACCGGTGGGTATCGAAACGCGAGACCGCTGACAACCAGTCGCGGTCTGGTAGGCATGGCCAACAATAGCAAGCGGCATACGAACAACTCGCAATGGTTCATTACGCTCGACCGCGCAGACGAGCTCAACGGGAAGCATACGCTCTTCGGGCGCATCCAGGGACCGACATGCTACAGTGAGCTTCAAATCCACCTGACGAAGCAGCTCACACCAGATGTCCTCAATATCGGAAACCTCGACGTCGACGCGGAGGAGAAGCCGTTGGTGCCGCCAAAGATTAAGGGCATTCGCATCATTGAGAATCCGTTTGACGACATCGTGCCCCGGATCACAGCTGCTGAGAAGCGGGCACAGCAGCAGGCGCGCATCGAGGCCAAAGTCGAGATGGAGAAGCGTGAGAAACGGGCTCGGGCTAAAAAGTACGCTGTGACGGATTGGGTTCTGGATCTAACCTCAGGAATACCGGTCTGCTGTCGTTCGGCGAGGCAGAGGAGGAGGATGCGAGTGCTGTGACGGTGAAGAAGAAAGACATGGGCCGACGTGACCGTGAGTGATGCCCTTGAGTTAGATTAACGTCAGTTGTCACTTCGTCCGGCTCCAGCAAGGAGAAGAAGTCGAAGAAGCCTCTGCCTGATCTGTCTGAGGAGGCACCAGAAGTTGCGGGGGAGCAGCCTAAGCAACGAGCCACTGAACGCGTACGTAACATTGTGGACGTCAAGTCGATTCGGGAGCAACATGAGCGGGAGCGATCAGGCAAGAGGTGAGCTACTCTATACATGCAACCTAGCTCATACCAGCTCGTCAAGGAAAGAGGACATTGAGCGAATGCAGGAGGACCTGCGGATGGTGAAAAAACGTATGGGCCAGGACTCGGATACGGATTCGGAAGATGAGGAGGAGAGGTGGAAGCGGCGGCGTGGGCCTTCAGCCCTAGAACAAGAGCTGGCCAAGTATAAACATGCGCGCGGGCGGGCTGCGCGGGAAAAGTGGAACGCAAAGGACAAGCGGTCCAAGGATGATGACCTGCTGCGTGACCTGGGCATGTTCAGCAAGAAGGTCATGGAGGCCGAGGCGGATGAGGAGCCGATGGACGAAAACGGCAACGCAGGGGAGGCGGGTCTCGAGGTGGATGACGACGTGGGATGGCTGCGACACTCTCTCAAGTTCGAGCACGAGATCTCGGACGAGACACGTCGGGCCGAGGACGAGTACGAGGTATGTCACTTATGGTGGAGTAGGATGTTGAGCTGACAGAGCAGGTGATTGATCCGCGAGCAAAAGCACGGGCAGTGGCCGCTGAGGAGGAGCGGGCGACCAAGGCGAAGAGGAGGCGCGATCAGTAGCTTGCGGCAGCGACATGTCATGGGCCCCACTGTCCGGGAACCTGTATTCTGCATGATTGCGGGATTGTCAGGTTTGGGAATGGAGTGTCAGGTTGAAGGGAGTGTGGTGGGCCGAAGACTTTTGAATGACACTGCAGGCCAGTCTATCCATAGTTCCGTTCCAGGCATGGATGAATCGACATTCATTACCTATCGCGAGTCCCTCGGGGTGGAGTCAGTCTGACTTGAGCGTGTCGGCCACTCTCGCCACCGTTGCACATGCCATTCCAGTAAGATTAAGAGTGGGGCAGGTTTGAGCCTATTCTAATCGGCGACGGTCAATTCCTAATCGGCGTCCAATCGGTCAAATTGATAATCGGCCTCCACTTGGACCTCGTCCAACTAGAAACCAGATGGCCCAGAGAAAGTATGGTACATGCAGAAACTAATGCTATGCGAGCTATTAAACAAGGTTGGAGGGGTACGAGAACTCGGTGGGGTCGACAAAGCTCTCCATGATCGAACGGGCCGAAACGAACCGGTAGAAGATGGAAATCGAGCCCGACTTGTCGTTGGTGCCCGAAGCACGAGCTCCTCCGAAGGCTGCCAGTCAGTAATGGTTCATATCTCTCTTCGGAGCACTCACGCTGCTGTCCAACGACGGCACCAGTCGACTTGTTGTTGATGTAGAAGTTGCCGGCGGCGTTACGGAGCTTGCCAGCGGCCTTGGTGACGGCGAGGCGGTCACGGCCGAAGAGGGCGCCGGTGAGGCCGTACTCGGTGGTGGTGTCGATGAGCTCGAGGGTCTGGTCCCACTCAGAGTCCTCGAAGACGTAGACGGTCATGACGGGGCCAAAGATCTCCTGGGTCATGGTGATGCTCTTAGGGTCCTTGGTGACAATGACCGTGGGCTGGACGAAGAAGCCCTTCGAGTCGTCGGCAGTGCCACCGACAATGACCTCGGCGCCCTCCTGCTTGGCCTTCTCGATGATGCCGGTGATGCGGTCGAACGCCGGGCGGCCGATAACGGGGCCGGTAAAGTGCTGGAACTCGGTGCAGGGGCCGATGGTGATCGAGCCAGCCTGCTTGATGAGCTCCTCCTGGAAGCCACCCTCCCAAAGCGAGCGGGGAACGTAGCAGCGCGAGAGAGCCGAGCACTTCTGGCCAGAGTACTCGAACGCAGCACGGATGGCCTGGATGACACCGGGCTTGATGTCTGACGAGGGGTGGTAGACGTGGAAGTTCTTACCGCCAGTCTCACCGACGATGCGAGGGTAGCTGCGGTAAAGGTCAATGTTGTTGGCAATGTCCTTCCAGAGCTTGCGGAAGACGTGGGTCGAGCCAGTGAAGTGAAGACCAGCAAACTCCTTGTGGTCGATGCACTGCTTGACAATGTCGGGGGGCGAGCCGGGAACGAACTGGATCACACCGTCGGGGAGACCAGCCTCGACGAGGATCTTGTAAAGGAGGTAGCTAGAGTAGTTGGCGGCCGGGGCGGGCTTCCAGACAACAACGTTACCGACAATGGCGGGGGCGACGACGAGGTTACCGCCAATAGCAGTAAAGTTGAAGGGAGTCACGGCGAGGACAAAGCCCTCAAGGGGACGGAACTCGGTGCGGTTCCAGACACCGTCCGAGTTACGCGAAGGCTGCTGGGTGTAGAGCTCCTCAACAAACTTGACCGAGAAGCGGAGGAAATCGATGAGCTCAGCAGCCGAGTCGATCTCGGCCTGCCAAGCGTTCTTGCCCTGACCGAGCATGGTCGCGGCCATGATGTCGAAACGGTACTTGCCAGCGATGAGATCGGCGGCTTTGAGGAAGATGGCAGCGCGGTCGGCCCACGGCATGTCCTCCCACTCTGGCTTGACGGCGAGAGCGCCGTCAATCGCCTTGGTAACGGTCTCGGGGGTAGCGGCGTGGTAGACGGAGAGGTTCTTCGCGTGGTCGTGGGGCATGGGCTGGCCCTGCTTGTCGCCCGAGCGGATCTCCTTGCCGTTGACAATGGCAGGGACGTCGTAAGGTGCGGCGGCGGCAACGCGCTGGATCGCAGCCTCGAGACCCTTGCGGTCGGCCGAGCCGGGCGCGTACGAGCGCTGATGGTCAGCTATATTTCAAGAGATGCTTGTTTATGTGTGTGGCCGTATTCAATCCCCCGTGGGGTGTTGACACTATGGGAACTAGAAATGTCACGGAATGTAGCTCGCCCCACTCTTGACGTCCAGCCCCTCCGCGACCTTGGTCTCGACCCCACACACCCAACAGAGATGGAACACTGTCTGAATTGAAACTAGTTACTCACCATAGGCTCGTTGTTGATAACGGGAACCTTGAACGAAGCGAGCTGAGCCATTTTGAATATGTTTGAGAATGGGGGTATGATGGGAAGAAGAGATAACTCGTATTTGCTTATGTATGCCCATCAAGAGTTAGGCAGAGGTAAAGAGTGGGAGCCTGGAGCGTGTACTAAGCCTTGGAGCAAGCGGCTACGGGGGTCACATGTTGGTGTTGTTGAAATGATGATGGGCGCTTAGTTAGCGGCTACGAAAGTCTATTAGTCTTTGGTGGGCTGGCGGGTGGTGGTGACTGTACTGCGTCACCGTAAATGTCACCTCCACCCTGCCACCCTGGGCAATGGGCGGCTGAGTATGAACAAGCGCCAGGATCATCTCAACTAGGTGGAGGGAATAAGGGAATTCCTTGGTGCCTGGATCCGGAGCCCAAAGTCTAGCCTGCCGCGCTACCTCTAGGGTGTAAGAGCCGGCCGACTAAGCTGACCTACCACGCGCCACGCGCCGAATCTTACAGATCATGTCCCCACGCGCCTAGCAACCTACCCAGGCCACCAGGTAAGCGACACAAGCAGACGCGATAACACCATCGCGCATCGCCGATACCTCTCGGCGTGGCCAGCCTGCGTCACTCCACCACTGGCTAAACTGGCAGCCTGGCAAGATAGCAAGTAGCAGCCGTCGGTGAAAATGCGGCGGTCCGTAGCTCTCGAGTCGAAGAATGAGGGACGGGGTGGGTGACGCCCGACCGGAGTCGCCGATACTGCTCTTATCGATATGGATACCTCACTCCAATCTGATATTTTGGAATCACATTCACATTCTCTGCACTACGAGCTCTAACAGTTACCACGTTGATTTTTCTGGACATCCGCCGACATCACCTGTTGCTCAGCTAGTGCATGGAGAAGTTGACCACAACCACATCGTGTCAAGAAAACGACAAAGCTGTATCTGCTCCTCACCGATCGCCAGATCGACAAAGGATCCGGGGCTAGAACGACACATAACGCACACATACCGTGCCGGATGCGATCAGCGGGTCTAGGCCCCTTTCACAATCTCCTTCACTTGAACAAATCCATCCAACGAACCAAACTTATTACCGCAAGACCTCAACGCCAAACTGCGTGTCGGCCCACACGTCGACCGCCCAATCATCCAACACGGCATTATACGTACTCGGCACGAGGACGTAGATGCCCGGCGTGAGGCGCACGCGGCCGGTCGATACACCACTCACGCGCTCGACGTACGGCCCCGACGTGGCGACTTGTTCGCCGAGCGTTCCCGTGCCGCGCCGGAAGACGGTCAGGTTGACCGGCACCGGCGCGGGGTTGGGCAGCGTCAACCGCGCGAGCAGGGTGCCCGGTGCGCTGAGGGTCACTTCGATGCGGGGGTTGCGGTCGTACCCGTTCCCGCTGGGTCGGCCGCCGGCCGTACGCTCGTCCCTGCCGTCAGCTCTCCCCGCTGATGAAACTCACCACTTGCCGACGATTGAGCGCGCGTACATTCCAGCTCCCTCCTGCGGGATCGGTACTAGGCTAACGGGAGCGCTCGCCTCAACCGTGAGCGAGTACGCGCCTTCGTCGTGCTCATAACTCGACACAAGCACCGTATATGTCCCCGCTGATGTCAGCTACTTCTTGAGGAGACTCACCATCAACATCGTCGACTTCGCAGTACGCCATGCCGTAGCTGTACGGGCCAGAGGCGGCGACGATGGCCTCAGCGCTCAGCTCGAACACCCGCTCCCCGCCCCACAGGAGCTTGACGTTCCACGCGAGGTCGGCAGCTCCCTTGAGCGCAAGGCGTAGCGTGCCTTTGCGCTCCAGCACGAGCTTGTATTGCGGATTCTTGCTGTGGCTGGGGTAGCCGGGGTGTCCGCCGGCGGTGCGCTTGGTCAGCGCGCCTCTCACCTCCTCGGTGTAGGGCATGGTCAGGCCGACGCGCGAGAGCTCAAGCTGTGTGCCTGGACTGGCGAAGGCGCGCAACGTGAAGCCCGTCTGGAGGAGGCCACGGTCGCGCGACGGCAGGGCTGAGAGAACATTCTGACCCTCGCGGAGAGGGTAGCGCACGAGCGTGTGTAGCGCGTTCGTGTAGGGGTTCTGGTGTCAGCTTGAGAGTTGGGCGCTAGGCCCACCTCCTGCTCGTGGGTCGGCGCGACTAGACGGCTGAGGTCGGCCCCCACACGCGATCGGTGGTCGCGGAAGACATGTAGCGCAATGTCATCCAGCGGCACATCTTTCGAGTTGCGGTGTTGCGAGAGGAGGAGCCATACCTCGGCGTCAGGCTGCGAGGGCGTCGCGGTGAGGCGATACCGAGGGCTTGCACCTGATGTCAGCTAAACCGATCAGATGCCAGCTGAAAGCGAGACTCACGCAGTGACAGAGACTCATCGGCGTCGCCTTCAGGCTTCGGCCACGACCTGTGGTTAGCCCAACCAAGTGACGACGTACCAGTGCCGCTCAGCCGTGACGGGCAGCAGCGCGGGGTCCGAGTTGAGGTTGAGTGTGTGAAACTTGGAGCACACCTCGTCCCAGCTCATCGTGAACGAGTACGCGACTGGATCAGCGAATCCCATGAAAACCTCACGTCGTGTCGATTTTCCGCCCTCCTCGTCGACCCGGACCTGCTGCAGCTCAGTAGCGAGCGTGTCGATACTCTGAGAGCTTCGGCACGACCCGGGATCGAAGATGCGCAACACGCGCTCCCCATCCACCTCCTCCACACCTGTCACGCCGTACGCGTGCAGTGGCACCATTCCCGGTGGCGCATCGTGCCCACTCCCAAGCGTGACGATCACGCTCCCCCGCCTCCAAGCCCTGTAGAGGCGGTTCCACTCCTTTTCTCTCTGGAACCCCGACGACAGCATCAGCCGCTCGGGGATCCACCCGGTGAACGCATACACGTCCGGCGCGGGATCGCTCCCGGGAATAGAATAGCCACCGAGAGCCTTGAAGTATCCCTTGACGGCCACGGGGATCCACGCCGGCCCGAGATGATCCTCGTCCTGCCGCGCCGTAATGTGCAGTGGGCGATGTGTAGTCGTTGAGCGAGGGAGAAATGCGTCAACCACGACGCTCCGCCAAGCCCCGTTAAGGAGTAACTTGACGACGTGTTTCGCGTTCTCGGAGCGCGTTGGCCGCCCGCACACAGCCTGCGGATACAGTGCTGACTCGCACAACTGTTATCAGCTTGACATACCTCAGGATGTACCTTTGTACCCCACCGCGCATTGTGCGCGATGCACGCGCCCAGCCCCGCGGTGACGGAACAGTCGGCTCCGGGACCCTGGCAGACCTCCCACATGCCTCGTGGAGCGTCCCACATCGTGTCGGGGAGGGCCGCCCATTCGGGCGAAAGTGCAAGCTGCTCTGAAGCTAGGTCAGGCTGACGCGTGTCACTGAACACTGCGCCGGTATACTCAAAGTATGCGGGGTTACGCCAGGATGCGGCTGTAAACCCATTAACCCTAGCGCCGCGACGGACGACAGCGGCCTCCTCGGCGTCTTCGTCGACACTGGCCGCGCCGACTCGTCCTCCCAGCCCCTCGATGCGCCGCTTGACTTTCTCGGCCCGCTCAAGCACCAGGCGCCATTTGCGCTGAATCCCCACCCGTTCAGATGCCGGAACGAGCGAACTCTGGAGAAGGTGCGAGTACGCCTCGGCGGCCTGGATGTATAGGCTGAAAGCTTTGTGGAGCGTGGGGAGGGGCGAGGCGATCGGGCTCAAGTTCGTAAGACTCGCCTCAGCCGCGATTGCTCGGTTCCCAATGTTCTTTCATCAGCGAGACAAGGATATGGCTCACTGTCACAATCTTGAGGCCCTCATGGAAGGTGTTGTAGGCCATGCCGGGCGTGTCGACAGCGTCAAAGTGTCAACATTGGGCAATAAGTCTTGGGTGTTTTCGGATAAGCGTCGGAGAAATTGCCGACGTCACTGTCGTGCCATGATTAGAAACTAGCGACGCTCTAACGCCACTCCCCGACAGTCATCTACGCCACTCCCCGACAGTCATCTACGCCCTGCTGCGCCCAGCTGCGCCCAGAGGTGACCAGCTCTCAATCTCTCGCCATTTCACTGCTCTTGGTCGTATTCGCATCTGTATCCCCATCTTTCGCCACCTGTACTCGCCTGTATCCTCCTGGCCGACCCCGCTATGCCCAAAGTCCCCTCCGTCTCTCCCGTCACGGGCAAGCCGGTACCCCCGGATTACCTGCACGCGTCGGACATCCATTTCCAGGATACGCAGGGGCGCAGCGTGCTTCTTCGAGGCATCAACTTCACCGCGTCCGCCAAGGCACCACCAGGCCAGCCGAGCCAGAGCCAGGACGGGTTCTGGGAGGACGCGGAGAGAGGCGACACTTCCTGGGTGGGCGCGATGGGACTCAACGTCGAAGATGGGAGTGCAGATGTACGTCCTACGACGAATGACGCTGACTCCCAGATCCACCTCGCCCGCTTGAGGGCATGGGGTTACAACATGCTTCGCTTCGTGTTCACTTGGGAGTCGCTGGAGCACGCAGGGCCGTGAGTGGCATACGACTTGGCCAGGCTTGGCGCGTTACGCTACCGCCTTCCTCACCTTCCTCCCTTGGTAGCTGACAACAGGGGCAAGTACGATTACGCGTACATGGACTATGTGGTCAAGGTGCTGTATAAGTGCAAGGAGTGGGGGTTCCGCGTCAATATGGACCCGCACCAGGACGTCGTGAGTTTATGAACCTCTATATTAACTGACGACAGTGGTCGCGGTTCTCTGGAGGCTCAGGCGCGCCACTATGGACGATCTACGCGTGTGGTGTGGACCCACAAAACATTGTGCCGACTTACTCGGCGCTCGTGCAGTGCGACTACCCCAGCAAGGAGGCGCCCGATCCGGGCTCGATGCCGGCCATGATCTGGGCGTCGAACTACTACCGCGCCTTCGGACATACGGTGTGGACTCTCTTCTTCGGAGGGAAAGAGTTTGCGCCCAAGTGCACCATCGACGGGAAGAACGTCCAGGACTTCCTACAGGACCACTTTATTGACGCCGTCGGCGAGCTCGTCAAGGTCGTGGCAGCTGCGGGTAACGGCGAGCTCCTCGAGTCCTGTGTGCTTGGGTGGGACTCGATCAACGAGCCTGCCGAGGGTCTTATTGGGGTTAGAGACGTCAGCCAGGTGCCCAAGGACCAGCCGGTGCGCCTTGGGCCTGTGCCGACGCCGTTTGAGAGTATGCGGTTGGCCATGGGCGAGTCGCTCACCGTCGACAACTACAAGTTCACGTCGATGGGACCGAGTAAGACCGGTACAGTCTCGCTTGACCCCAAGGGAACGAGGCTGTGGATCTCGCCCGCGGATGACGCCAAGCGTGGCGCGGGGCGGTGGGGTTGGAAGCGCGGGGGCGAGTGGGAGGTTGGCACGTGCAGTGAGTTTTGCAGCCGGCTAAGTTGTGTTGTGAGGATGGGCAGCAGCAACTCTATCGTCGCGAGCATGTCTCCCATTGACGTGCTCTGGATGGGAATAACCGCATGCCATGATCGTTAGCGCTGACACCAGTCTGGGCACAGCACGGCGTCTGGGACCCGACAACGAAGACCCTGCTCAAGCCGGCTTACTTCCACACGCTGCCGACTGACGCGTCGCACGAGGTCGAGTTTGTGTACGACTTCTGGCGGCAACACTGGATGTCGTACGCGTCGAGCGTGCGCACACACCACCCTGACGCGGTGCACTTTATGAACACGTCGGTGTTCAAGCCGCTCCCGCCACTACCCGAAAGCTTCCTGTCGGGCCGCGCCTGCAGCACACCCCACTTCTACGACGGACTCACGCTCATGACCAAGCACTGGAACTGGTTCAACGCGGACGCGCTGGGTATCCTGCGCGGCAAGTACTGGTCGATCGTGCAAGGACTGCGGGTTGGCGAAGCCGCAATCCGTAATGTCATCCAGGAGCAGCTGGGCGTGTTGAAGGAGGACACGAAGAAGAGTATCGGCAGGTACCCTACGATGATGGGCGAGATTGGGTGCCCGTACGACCAGGACGGGTGTGCGGCGTACGGTTACGTCGACGGCGGCAAAGGTAAGGGCGACTACACGGCGCAGACGAAGAGTTGGGACGCATCGATGAATGGCCACGACGGGCCCAACTCGCTCAACTACACGCTGTGGAACTACACGCCGACCAACTCCCATCAGTGGGGCGACGGGTGGAACGGCGAGGACCTGAGCATCTGGTCACCTGACGACTGCAAGGGTGCGAGCTACAAGACGGAACGATCTCTTACCGAGAGTGCGGCCACGCTCTTATCCACGGCGTCCACGGCGACGTTGCGCCCCAGCCTTGTGACCCCGAAAGGTATCGACGACAGCAGAGAGATCACGCCTGAACTCCTGCTGGACGGCATGCGTGCTATCGGGGCTGTCTGTCGGCCATACCCCGTGGCGACCGTCGGCGCGCCGAGCCGCATCGACTTTGACATCTACACGAGTGTGTTCCGCCTGTCCGTCACCGTGGGGCCGGAGGACGGCGGAGACGGCACGATCATCTACTTGCCTTTCGTGCACTATGCGCGAGAGCTGGAGTGGGTCCCTGGCGGGGAGGATGGCTCCGAGCTGAGCTCGTGCGGCAACTCGACATCCAACCTCCTGGATAGCGACGTCGACGACCCGAAGGCCCTCAAGGTTCAGGCTCCACTAAAACTCGGAATCGAAGTACGCACGACGGCTGGCGAGTACAGATTCGCGGGCCAGTTCTTGACCTGGACGTACCCGATTCCGGCGCGCCAGACCACCTACACGATCGAGATCCGCCGCGCACGTGGTGTACTCGCTCACAATGCGCGGACAGAGGAGGAGTGGAGCATGCTGTCGTACATTGGGTGCACGATAGCCTGACTCTTGATCCCCGTTCTCGCGTGGTACGTGTGGCGAGGAGTTGTAGTGCCGCATCTGTAGTGTTGCTTGTCATGTCATGTATCGGATTCAACTAAGAGCTTTAAAGGAGTGTGGTCGATGTCCGGTCCGGACACGGGTACTGTACTGTATGGAATTTTGGATGACGTCGTAAGGTTGAATTGGAAGTTTCTTATCTCTGCCCACTAACGCTTAAGGCTAGGCCTCAAATGACTCCTGACAAAGTAAACAGGTCATGCGCTTCCAAAGCTCTAAAGACTCAAAAGCCTAGGTTAGCCCTGGAACCCCCTCGGTAGTACTATTCTAAGCACCACACTTATTGAAAGGACGCGGGTCAAATTAACATTCCCCTCGTCTCCACCCTCTATCTCTCATTCTCATTCTAACCTACTAACAAATGCACCTCCTTCCCCGCGAGCAGGTGGGGTTATCTCCCTCCATCACACCGGGCTAACTCCAGGACAAGCTCCTCATCGCGACTGTCGGCCAGCTCGCGCAGCGACGTCTCGCGCGCGGCCTGGTCCTCAACCGTGGTGAGGCCGTCGGGCTTCTCAGCTTCCAGCTGCACGAACTCGCACGCGATGGCACATACAGCGTCGCGCAACTTATGGACCTCGGCAAGAAGATGCTCGGACGCCGGCATGTCATGGGTACGTGCCTCGGGGGTCTTGGCTGATGGTAGACGGCGTGCCTGAGGAGATCCATACTGTACAGATAGAAGCAACCTTCCCTGTAAGCTGCCACCCATGTATGAGCTGACGGCAGGACGGGTAAGTGCATCTCGCCAAGCCTCTTGTCACATTCTGCCCAAGCTTGCTCGCATCAGCTCCCTCCTCGCTAGTGTTTACAAACGCGCTGACTCCAGCACTTTCCTCGTTACCATCCATGACCCAGTCTGCGCCGACAGCGTTGACCTCGAGCTTGCACTGTACGGGAGCTTCCTCCCTATCCCTAACGAAGACAAATTCCCCATCCGCGAACACCCCGCCAAGGAAGACCTCCCAGGTGCAGTTGTGTGCCTCAAGGAGAAGATCAGCCTCACACCTGGCCGCAAACGCATCCTCGTCGAGGTCAAGAACCTCGGCGACCGCCCGATCCAGGTTGGGTCGCACTACCACTTCCTCGAGGCGAACGCTGCGTTGCTGTTTGACCGCGAACTCTCGTACGGAAAACACCTCGACATTGTGGCTGGCATGGCCATGCGCTTCGAACCGGGAGAGCGCAAGACTGTGCCACTCGTCGAGATTGGCGGGAAGAAGAATATATGGGGCGGGCATGGGATTTGCCCAGGGCCGCTGGACGAGCGGAATCGACACACGGTTGTGCGCGAGCGCGTGCGTGAGCTCGACTTTGCGCACAAGAAGCAGGAGATAGTGGAAGAGGCGCCCTCCCCCGAAGTCGACCGCGAAGTCGTCAGTTGCGATGTACACCTGAAACTGACTCCAGTACGCGTCCATTTTCGGACCAACAACTGGCGACCGCATGCGCCTTGGCGACACGAGCCTCTGGATCGAGATCGAGAAGGACTACACGGTGTACGGCGACGAGTGCAAGTTTGGCGGAGGCAAGGTCATCCGCGACGGCATGGGACAGGCGTCCAATAAGTCTGGTGCAGAGGTACTGGACGCGGTCATCTCCAACGCGGTCATCATTGACTGGAGCGGTATCTACAAGGCAGACATTGGCATCAAGGACGGGCGCATCCATGGCATCGGCAAGGCGGGCAACCCAGACATCCAGGACGGTGTTGACCCCCTCATGATCGTCGGCTCTCACACCGAAGTCATTGCTGGCGAGGGCAAGATTGTCACCGCTGGTGGCCTCGACACGCACGTGCACTACATCTGTCCACAGATCGTGGAGGAGGCGCTCTCGTCTGGTCTTACTTCAGTCATTGGAGGCGGAACGGGTCCATCCGCCGGCACCAACGCAACGACAGTCACACCCAGCAAGTGGTACATGGAGGCGATGATGCTCGCGACGGACGGTTTGCCGCTCAACTTTGGATTCTCGGGTAAGGGCAACGACTCGGGCGAGCCGGGTCTGCGTGACATCATTGAGGCGGGTGCCATGGCGCTCAAGGTGCACGAAGATTGGGGATCGACGCCCGAGGTCATCGACCGCAGTCTCAACGTGTCTGACGAGTACGACATCCAGGTTACCATCCATACCGACACGCTCAACGAGGCTGGCTACGTCGAGAGCACAGTTGACGCGTTCAAGGGCCGCACCATCCACACGTACCACACCGAGGGCGCCGGTGGTGGCCACGCGCCCGACATCATCGTTGTATGCGAGCACCCCAACGTCCTCCCGTCATCCACCAACCCGACCATGCCATACTGCAAGAACACACTCGACGAGCACCTCGATATGCTCATGGTATGCCACCACCTGGACCGGTCGATTCCCGAGGACATTGCGTTCGCCGACTCGCGCATTCGAGCCGAGACAGTGGCCGCCGAGGACGTGCTGCACGACCTCGGAGCGATCTCGATGATGAGTTCGGACGGCATGGCGATGGGACGTATCGGCGAGGTGGTGGCGCGCACTTGGCGTACGGCGAGCAAGATGCGCGACCATCGCGGTCCGCTTGAGGGCGACGAGGAGGGGCGTGACAACACGCGCGTAAAGCGCTACATTGCAAAGTACACGATCAATCCGGCAATCACGCACGGCGTTTCGCACATTGTGGGCCAGGTCATGCCAGGCATGTTGGCCGACCTTGTGGTCTGGGACCCGCCGTACTTTGGTGCGCGTCCCGACATGACGATCAAGGGCGGTATGATTGCGTATGCGCACGTCGGCGACGCCAACGCCTCCATCCCGACTGTTCAGCCGCTAATCGGGCGGCCGATGTACGGTTCCGAGCCGGATGCTGCGGGGTTCAACAGCGTCGTGTTCGTGTCTAAGGCATCGATCGACAATGGCACTATAAGGGGATACGGGCTCCGGAAGCGGCCCGAGGCAGTGCGTAACTGCCGCAATATCAGCAAACACGACATGAAGTGGAACGACTATATCCCACGCATGGAGGTCGACCCCGAGACGTACGAGGTGCGCGCGGACGGCGAGCTCATGGACGTGCCGCCGGCCGATACACTGCCGCTCACCAAGCGTCTCTTCCTCTTCTAGCCAGGATAGTGTAAGAATTGAATATCGGAATGTATCGTGGTAGTTGTACGTGGGCTGCTGGTTCTGGGGTTGTGGAATCTGAACCATGCTGTATGGAATCTGGACCATGCTGTATGGAGATATCCAAGATGGGTTCTAAAAGCGCTGTTCTTTTCCGCATTTGAACAGGGCTATGATACGTCAAAACACCACGTTTCGCCAATTTCCTCACTGTAAGCTTTGCCTACTGTACCCCAGCGCTGTTCATTCCACGTGGTCCTTGGTTCCCAAGGTAGTCCACCCCCTGGAAGAGAGCCTCCGATAGAGAACAGACAACCTCGTCTGTAAAGTATCGGCCATTCTCAAACCCGTGCTTAGTAGTCGTGGAGGAAAGAGGAGTGAGCTACAGCTTGAGCTCGACTCTTACTCCACCATACGGCCCCGTACAGATGCAATGCAATGCAATGTAGATGCTATATATAATGTCAACAAACTATGGTAGGCGGAGGTTGCGCTCGGCCGCAGCACGCTCCTTCTCGGCCTGCCTTGCCGCCTTGGCATCAGCGGCTGCGGCCCGCTCCTCCGCCCGTTTCCTAGTCCTCAAACCGCCATGTTGCGAGGCACACAGAATGGCCGCGACCTAGTATCAGTATTCCCGCTGCACGTCCTAGCTGGCCCACTCTCATGATACTCACCTGTCCGGCTGTCAGTGACTGTGCGTCTATTGGCGTTCCACCGACCATGATCCTCGCGCCATCGGCCTCCTCGACCTTGATGCCTTTGATCTTGAGAAGCATCTGGATCTGCTTGTCCGATGCTGGGCGTGTGCGCCAAGGTGCGTATTTGCTCATTCTTTATTAGTAGTCCCTTTGGATAAACTCACTGCCGTAAAGTGTTGTGCGTTACGCGACGCTCGACATATGCGTCGGCTGTGCGGACCGCACGGTTTGCATCGTCTGCAAAAGCGAGTTGTTGGACACGCCCAAATGGGCTGCCACGGCGCGGCGCACCGCCGATACGTGGTAGCTTTGGCGTGAAGCTCACACTCCACTTTTCCTCAATGGGCTCGATGGTGACGTGACCACCGCCCATGAGCTCGAGAACACACTTGCCCCCGCCACAGTGAAACCACGCGAGTTGTGACAGCGCAGGGATGTGTACGTGATTCGGCGCTTTGAGAGCAAAGGGGTCAGACACATCCACGAGTCGGACCTTGGCGGGAGCGGAGACCGTAAGGGCAGACGGCGTCTTCTCTGCTTCCTTGGCTTCCGCAAGTGCCAGCTCCTCAGCCACGTCCTCGTGCGTGAGACCGAAGAGTGTCGGGAGGACAATCATACCGCTGGCCCGCGAGATGTTGTCTGCAATGTCGATGAGATAACAGTCTTGCTTGCCTGTTGTAGGCGAAAGACGAAGTCCACGCCCGACCTGGTGTCTCAGCTGTGTCACGTCGTCCCAGCTTACCATCTGCGCCAGCAGGTTCTTGCTCCTCGTCGGTCGCGCAAGCACAACGCAGTCGATCTCAGGAACGTCCGCGCCCTCTGTGAGCACCTCGCAGTTAACGAGCACTGGGAACTCTCCTTTCCGGAACGACTCCATGACGTCGCGCCGCGCTCCTGCCGGCATGGTAGAGGTAATGCTGCGGGCGTCAACGCCAGCGTTTCGGAACGCCGCAACGAGGTCGGTCACGTGTTGAAGGTTGACAGCGAACGCGAGGGTTGAGCGGCGATCGGCTGAGGTCAGCCTATGCGTGCCGGCAGATCTACAGCTGCATGAACTTGACATACCTGCGCGATGGAGATACGTTCGCACAACGAGGAGGTTGACCGCGGGAGTGTTGACGTGTGAGGCCAACGAGGCGGTTGCATACTCGCCCGTGGAGGTCGTCTCAACGTCGCTGAGCTGCAAGTCTGCGTACACGGCAGTGCTCTTCACGGGAGACAGCCTGTCGTCAGCTGGGACGAGCTTCTTCCAGCAGACGCACCATCCTTCCTCCAGCATGTCCCCGACGTCGCGGTGAAATACGATCTCCTCAAAGGCGGCTGAGAGTGCGAGCGTGTCGTGCCTGCTAAACGTGGCGGAGAACCCGACGATGGGCACTTGCGGACTCTGGTCGAGCCTGCAGTCAACAATTTGTCTCCACCGGGAGCTGAAGCGCTCACGTCTCATACGCCTCCACGTCTGATGGTAGCGACACGCCCGCGTTGAAGTAGTGAAGAAGGCGGAGATAGGACTTGGCGGCAGCGTGGTGCGCCTCGTCGACAATGATGAGCTTGAAGCGCTCGGGGTTGAACTTGCGTAGGCGCATGGGGTTGGAGAGCGTCTGGTATGTCGCGACGGTACTGTTGTTTGTCAGTTTCAATTAGATCAGCTGTGCGGACTGGTCACTTACATGTCGGCAAACCCTGACGCGACGTGTTTTGCCTGTTCAAGTTCGACGTTCCAGTCGGGGAGGAGACGGCGTGCGACACCCCTCGCCTGTTCCGCAAGCTCAATAGAGCCGACGAGAATGAGAGTCTGACCTTGTCCGGGACCGGCACCCGTCATCTCCGTCCCACCGTCTTGTATCCCACAGCCCTCTGACTGCCCCTGGACCAGGCTACGAGGTGCGACATCGTTCAGTTGATCGACGCCGGGGACCGCGGGGATGAGGTGCATGAACATTGTCGTCTTCCCGCTACCTGTGGGTGAGGAGACACCGATACGACGGCGTCCACGGGCCAGCGCATCGAGGCATGCGGAGATGGCTTCGGTCTGGTAGGGCCGGAGGGTGATAGGTGGAGGAGTGGGAGGTGGAGGGGAGGGAGGTTGTGGAGGAGTGGGAGGTGGAGGAGTGGGAGGTGGAGGGGAGGGAGGTTGTGGAAGGGAGAGAGGTTGTGGAGGAGAGGCAAGGTCGACTGGTTGTGGTATTTCTGGTGCGCTCTTTCTCCTCCGAGGTTTGGCCTCTGAGATATCTGGTGTTCCTGTTGACGGGGTCTTGGGTTGGGGTTTGGGTGGTCTACCTTTCCTGTTAGGTGATGACACAGGATGTTGGCCTTGAGTGGAGGAGCAGCGGACAGCTCCAACTGTCCCGGAGCAGGCTGGCCATCGAAGAGGTAATGGGCGCACTGTGGCAACAGGTCGGAGGACGTGTATTGCTCGGAACATGGGATGAGAGAGGGATAGAGAGAGGGATAGAGAGAGAGAGAGAGAGATAATCGAGATTTCGGTGTGGCTGTTCATGTGGAGGTGGAGGTGGAGGTGAAAGTGGCACAATGTAGCAGAGTGTGGCATGTGTATCCTCCATCTGCATATATACAATTACGAGCCCAGTTATCGGATATTATCTAATCCCTGATCCTATAGATCTACCCTCTCTCCAACCATCTATCGAGTGTAGAAGAACCAGTCGACGTGGTCGCCCTCGTCCTCGAGCTCGAGCTTCTCCTCGGCGGTCCACTCGCGCCCACGGGCGGCGTTGCGCTCAGTCTTCTTGTTGTTGGCGTAAGTGGCGTAGACCCACCAGATGGCGCCACAGAGGGAGAGGAGGCATGAGAACCCGACGCAAACGCCATGGCCCATCTTGAAGCGCGGACGGTGCTCCTTGGGGAAGAGGAACGAGGAGACGACACCGCCAGAGTTACCACTGCAAATGAGGATGCCAGTCGCGACGCCTTTCTTGAGAGAACCGCCAAAGTTGTTCGAGCCCCACGCGACGAGGATCGGGAAGGCCGGGTAGATGCCACAGGCGGCGAAGAAGAGGGCAAAGTAGGAGACGCCGGTGGAGATGTTTGCGAGGAGGAGACCATAACCGATGGCACCAACGATACCGAGAACCACGATGAAGGGCGAACGCACCTTGAGACGGTCCGAGAACCAACCCATAAAGACTGTCATGAACGACGCGGCGACATAGGGCGGCACGGACATGAGCTGCGCCATGCCGGCCGTGTAACCGAGTTGGTTGATGATGGTAGGCGAGAAGAGGGAGAAGCAGTAGAGGGGGACAACGGCGGAGAAGAATGCGAGGCCAAAGAACCAGCTCTTCCAGTCGAGAACGGCATCCCAAATGAAGCGCTTCTTGTACGCGTGCGAGCAGCCGTCGTTGTCGAGGCGCAGGCGGTCCATCAGGACCTTGCGCTCGGCGGGCGTAAGGAACTTTGCAGTGTCGGGGTAGTCGTGCATCAGCCAGAAGGACGCAAAGGCAGCGATGACGGTCGCGGCACCCTCGAGGATGAAGATCCAGCGCCAGCCCTCGTAACCACCCACGCCGTTCATGAGGTTGATGAGACGGGCAAGAAGACCTCCAAAGGCGCCGGCGATAGTCGCAGCCGAGAAGAAGAGCGCCACACGTAGCGAGATCTCGAAGCGGCGGTACCACTGGGTAAGGAAGAAGGCGATACCAGGGAACAAACCCGCCTCGGTCACACCGAGAAGGATACGGGTGGCCAAAAGACCGGAAAAGTTCCGTACAAAGCCCATGCCAATCATAACGATACCCCACGCAATCATGATGATGGGGATCCACATTGACGGCCTCCAGGCCTTCATAACAATGTTGCTTGGCACCTCGAACAGAACGTAGAAGATGAAGAAGCACGCCAGTGCTGCCGCGTACTGGTTGGAGTCGAGCCCAAGATCCTTGGAGAGACCGAAAATGTTGGCATTTCCAATGTTGGAGCGGTCGAGGAAGGAAAGGAGGTAGAGGAATGCCACCCAGGGGATGATGCGAATATCGCTGGTTGTTAACGACGTGTCGGCAGTTTGGGACAGACTTACCACTTGCGGATGACAGCCTTGATGTTGACGCTGGCGAGCTCAAGGTCGTCGTAGGAGCCAGTAAAGTCGTCGCCCTCGACCTGCTTGTCGCCAAGTTTACTATCGTCCGCGTAGTCGCCCATGGTGAGGATGAGTGTGAATGTGAGTGTGAGTGTGAGTGTGGTGGGAAAGTCATTGATGGGGAAGTCTTATAACAGTTTGTCGTATGGTCGTATACTGAGTGAGTTACTCGGCTACCATTGTCGTTTCCCAGGTTGCCTCAGTTTCGGTTATGATATTACATTTCCGACCCGGAAGGACCTTGTTCGGGGGCGTTTGTACCAATAAATAAGAGACGAGTAAGTTACATTCATGTAGATGAGCCGAGCAAGAGGTGTACATTCAAGTTAACTTGGGGGATATTGAATGGTAGTAATGGTTTTAGTAATCGGATCCGATTGATCTGGGGTCAAGGGAATGACATGTGGGGAGCCGGTGATCATCCGGTTAGAGGATCAAAGGGATTAAAGGGATTAAAAGGGGCTCACTATGGAGCACCTGGGCGGTGTTAAATCGCTCCAAACACTTTCCAATCACACGTGCCTATGCCAAGTTGAACCCCTGATTTACCCCTAAGAAATGGACCATATGTCGTTGTTCATTTACGACAACCTAGATTACATATGCTTCTTGTTGGCTGTCAACTTCCTCGTTTTACCGCTTACCCGGTCCCGACTCGGTCCAGCGTTTTAGTCAATTGACTCTCTTTAAGGGGGGAGGTAGTGGGCTGGAGGGGAGGCGTGGGACATGGGACAAACACATCTTTGGAATGATGTTCGGTAAATCGGCAGCGCTTGGAATGGATGGGCGTTTCATGTTACGATTCCCCAACTTGGTGACGACCTTTGGTATACCCGGACTCAACCCGGAGTCATGGTCTGAATTCTAATGATAGTTGTCGTGTCACCTCCATGGTCTTATTGTTCTCGCTTCATGTTCTACTGGTGTAATGTTAAGATTACAAGCAACATTTAACACTGCGCTTCATGCGTCGCCACCGGAATTTTGATATCCGCGGAAAGTGCGGATCGCAACGAGTTGAATCGTAACATTCAGGTTACGAGCAATGTCAATTGGAAGTCACGCTTTCCTGACACATACCCAGTTCCCTGAGGAGCGTCACCGGCTATTCGTTGGTATAATCTAGAGTGCGGGGTCTGGGCTGAGCGGCCCGGGGAATTCCTCAGTGTTGAACAGTGGGCAGTGGGTAGTGGGCAGAAGTGGTGGGCAGAATGTCGCCAACGGTTACTCGCCAAAATGAATAGAGGCTCATATTACCATTCTGTGTGGATCTGTGGATCTGTGGATCTGAGATTGTCATAACATGGTATGATGATCAATGTGTCGATGGAACGGATCGACGTATATCATGACTGACCTGTTTCTAGAAATCTGCGAGTTAGAAGCTTACACTCTTCCAATCGCACTGACACGTGAAGCGAAATTTAACGTGCCCCAACTGCAATTCAACCGCTATCGCCAACACTTTGAAGCGCCTCGTATTCATACCCGGGTACCTGGCTCCACAAAAGACACTAGTTTGGTGTGACAGGCGGCATGTACCGATTCGGAGGCATGGTATACATTAGATTGATGTTACCATGCGGTCCAATATGACGATTTAGATGCCCGTTGAAATGAAATAAACGCCGTTAGACGATAAAGTACGTCCTTTGATTTGTCGCTTAGGAAGCGAGGTACGGCAATCCGGTCAACACCGCTGCACGGTTCTATTTATGGTACTAATTTAAAGACACTGTCGCAATGTGCTGTATCGCGTGGAGGAGCAGTGTGGTAGTAAAAGGCTGGAGCCATGTGGTCGTCTACGCCGACACGGTTGTTGAATACAGCTCGATCCTATAGCGGGATAAGACAAAATCGACCCCACAAAAGTCTCTACTCTGTTGGCCATCGTGACACTCAACTGCATCGAGGTAGCTCGCCATTCGACGCCCGCAAACCGAGTGGCGTATCCGACTAATCACTAATCACGACGAGGCATACCTGGCTCCTCGCTCTTGGCCTCGGATGGATAGTTCTCTCGGTTCAGCCAGTTATGTCGTCATGTAAGGGATGTCTTCATCCACATCGGTCGCCAAATCAACACGCAATACACATCACTCTACCACCAGCCGCGTTAGTCTCACTAACAAACCGCTGCGATTCAGCCAACTTTGCCACAGCTCCGACCGTCTCGCACACTGTTACATCATGCAACTTTGAGACTGCTACTTGGCACAGATGTTCACACTCACACACTCATCTTCTAGAGCGGGGACACGTCTGCTAACAACTTCCGATAACGCTGGGGTGGCACTGCGACACGAGGCAGGCATCGCTACGGCCCATGCTCTCTTACGTCGACGTGGCGAGACCGACGGCGTTCCGGCCCAGGTCGTACACGCTGTAGTACCGGCGAAGGAACGAGTCGCCGATGATCCAGATGGGGCCCATGGGAGGGGGGAAGTCCATACCCATGAACGCCGAGATGCAGGTGCCGCCGGCGTTGAGGGTGTAGTCCTCGCCCGAGAGGGTGAAGTCCTTGCCGCCAAAGACGAACGAGAGCTTCGGAAGCGTAGGTACCTTGGCACAGTCCAGAGTGTACTGGCCATTCCAGCTCTTCTCGGCACCAATCTGAGCGTTGAGCATCTCGGCAATGTCTGTGGGGGTCACGATGAGCGACGTGCCCGTGTCAATGGCGGCACCAGTGTTCTCAAGCTCAAGCGTGTCCTTGCCGAACTTGACGGCCTCAAGCTCAATCTCCCAGTAGCCGCGGCGGCGCACGGGGATGTAGTGGATCTTGCCAGTGTAGCCCTCCGGGTCGATACCACCAAGGGTGCACTCGCCACCGTCACCGTCACCGTCGCCGAGACGGAAGCCGAAGACGGGCTCGTCGAGCAGCTTCTGGTTGAGCATGCTGTAGAACGGAGGGACGATGCGGTTGACCGAGATCGTGTCGTACCCCATGCCGAGGATACCGTCAAACTTGCCAAAGGCAAAGGCAAGGCCAGGCTCCTTGGTGGCCTCGGCAAAGTCCTGCTTCTTGACCTTGAGGTCGCCAATCGTCATAGCGTCCTGCGAGACAAAGCCCTCGAGCGAGCCCGAGCCGTAGCGGATGGCAAACTCCGAGCCGTTGGCCTTGTACGACGACGATGCGTCCGAGTCGTACTTGGCGTGGAGGAAGCATGCGATCGACGTGCACGACTTGGAGGGTACCCACAGGTTGGATGAGCCCGTGTCGAGGACAACCTTGAACTGCTGGGGCGGCGTGCCGATGGTGATGTCGGCGTAGTACTGCGCGTTCATGTAGTCTTTAAGGTCAGCGTGACTTGGGTGTGACAAGTGCGCCGGTGTCAACAAACGCACTCGAGAGAGGGACCTCGTGGCCACCCTGGATGGTGCCGGCGTTGTCCTTGGCCTCCTCAATCATCTGGGCCCACAAGAGGTCCTTGTCCTCGTCGGACATGCGGAGGGGACGGTTGCGGCGACCGCCGGTGAAGGGCTTCTGATGCTCGCCGCCAAGGAGACCGCCAAGGTGCTTCTCCATGAGCCACTCGGCCTCCTTGAGGGGGGAGAAGTTAGCGCTGAGGCTCTTGGCGCTGTCCATCTTGTTGAGCTTCATCCTGGGACATGGTTAGTGGGCGGTCCGTGCGATGACGCATGTGGTTGGGTTGATGAGTGGATGGGTGGCAACTCACTTGTGGACAGCGGCGTCCGTGCCGCCAAGGATGGCGAGGACGGAGAGGAGAGCGGCAACCTTCATGTTGAGTGTTGAGTGTATGAGGTCAAAGGAATGAAAGGAGTTGGGTGTGGCAATGAGAGTAGGATGAGGCTACTACGCTGACGATGTGTTAATTGTATGAGTTGTGTGATGAGGTGGATGGAGAGGAGGCGCGGTCGCGACGGGGTGAGACGGGGGTCCGGGTGGGGTTCCTTTAAGATGACTGCTAAAGGTTGAGGGAAGGCTTGCGTGGGTGGCGTAGGGTGGCGTGGGGTGAGAGAGGGTTCACTACTTTCAAATGGCTGACCATGAGCTTGGGTGGAATGAAGGAACCAAATCACCAAGTGTAGTAATGACCCCCTGACGTCACTATCATTACCATCATTACATCAGCCCCTAATGATGAGGAAGGCGGGTTCAAATCACTCCTTGGGCTCTCTCCAAAACCAAAGATGCATGTCCCAGTCTCAAAGTCAGCTTCTACCGCTCTATGCTCTACATAACCACGACCTCGAGCTCAACAAGATGCTGAGGGACCTCGGCCAAATCTGCACCCACGCGCCTGATTTGGAGCGGTCCGAGCTAAAGTGACGCCGTAAGATCAACTCCCCAGCCACCGGCACTTCCGCCTTTGCCAATAGGTAGTTCCTCCAGCCGTCCCGAGCCCATCTCGATCGCGAGTCCGTCCCACGCAGGCTCGACGCGACCACCCCACGTCTTCAAGTCGGCAGCAATGCGAGCCATGTCCTCGCTCTCCCAGATACGCTTGATTAGCGTGTCGGCCAGCGCCGTGTCCTGATGCCTGGGGTCGCGACGCTGCTGGTCACGGATTGAGAGCCCAACCTCCTCCCAGATGTAATGGGTCGTAGGGTGCGTCATACCCAGGAGGTAGGTCGCCTTAGGTTTGATGCCGAGGGTGATGTCCATCGCTTGTGGGAAGGAGACGTGGGACGGGTGAGGGCGCCATGGCCACAAAGTGTCCATGATAAGCACGCTGTCCGCCTTGTTCGGCACGGCGGCGTTAATGAGGTCCCATGTCTTGTCTGGTACCGAGTTCAGGTCGGACAGGTAGACCAGGCGCGAGTCAAACACGAAGCCCAGGCAGATGAACGGCTCCTTGCTAGCAGTGGGCTTGGGCCCATGGTGCCCAACGTCGTTGACTGGCGTACCGGGCTTGCTGGGCTCAGCAGGCGGCGAGGCGGAGAAGTAGCTCCCGTGGTGCACTGGGGTCAGCCAAGTATCAGAACCAGCAAGCTCGACCTACCAGGTAATGGGGCAACAGTAATACCCTCGACCTCGAACGGCGTAGTGTCGTTCTTGAGCACATGGAAGTGGAGCGACGGCAGGTCGCCGCCGCCGCTTGCCTTGGTTTTGTCAACGAGGTAGGGGAAAGACGCAGAGATGGTCTCGAACGTAAGAGCCGAGCAGTAGATTGGGATATGCCCGCCCTGCCGACCGCACCATTCGCGCAAGTCGTCGAGGCCGTTATACGCATCCGCGTGCCCGTGGGTGATGATGACGGCATCGATGCGCTTGATACCCCACCTCGGGAACAGTTTGCAGCTCTGCTCGCGGAACGTCTTGCCCACGTCGACGACGACGTTGCGCCACTCGCCGCCGCGCTTCTTGCGCAGCACGACGGCCGGGTTACCTCGCCGGTTCTTCCATCCGTCGTTTACGCGCGGGTCCACGGCCCCGCGGCACGAGCCACACGGTACACTCCCCGGCCACTGGGCAGACGGTTCATACCCTCCCCATTGGTGAGGGGTGCGCTTGTCCTCGGGGGCGGCGTTGTAGTCGTTGAGGAAGAGGCCTACGTCGCGAGATGGTTTGTCAACCTCGGCCAGACATGGCCCGACAGGGAGTGCGGTTGAGGTGCCGGTCCCGAGGAAGTGTACGCGGAGAGTTTCGTCGTCAGCGGGGGCGTTGTCCACTGGGCAACCGTTTGTGTTAGAGGCCATTGCTTATCTGTGGTTTGTCTGAATGTTAACGGTTGCGTCGTTCATTCTGTAGAGTCAGGTGGGCCATCACGTGATGTGTATTGTCAGAAGTACGAGAGTATACCGTGGGAGAGTGGAGTGTGAGTCTTTGACCATGGATCGAGGTAAAGCCAGCTCCTAATACCCTTGTTCCTGATTCCTATGATTCAGCTTTCAACTACAAACCACAAGGGCGCAGGTTAGCCCAGCCAGGGGGAGGGTTACCGTAGAGTGGGTTACAAAGGATTGTTACCAACTATTGAATTTGGTTGTTCTGTAATACACTATTACCTTTTTGTCCTTTGTCGCCACTGAGACCTTTATCACTATCACACTCCCATGGCGACTCCCATTTTCAAAGCCACTAGACACTTTTACTCTGACAGTCATTCACAACAAACTCCCTTGCCCTGTCACTATTCACAAACTGCTAGTCCATCATCATGCAAGCGGGCGCCTTGGCCCTCGTCCGGCGAGACACCAACCCGGGGTCCAATGGCTTCTACAACAAGGTAGGTAAGCGAGCTCCACATCGGAGCGGGAGCGGCAGCCGCATTGTATAGCATGACACTGCATCACATCGCATCCATCGGTGCCCAGCATTCCTCCATCGCTGTTAATGGAGGGATGCATCACCGAGCCGTAAGGGTTAGTGGCGGTACCCCGGGTCGGAGACACGGGTCTGCCGCTGCTTTCGCCATGTTACAAGTTGACCGAATTCGGATTGCATCTCTCCATCACCCACTCTTCCATCATTATCCATCCTCCTTCCTATGGAAGTCAAAGTCTCTCCCGTGGCTTTTGTTTGTTTGTTACGCGCTAACACCAGCTCTTCTACATACTCATCGCCGTGCTCGGCGCGTTTGCGCTCGTCTCTCTCCTCAACTATGTGCGGAGTAGGCGGCGGCGCATCGTGGTACTGCGTGAGGCCCAGCGCCTCGGCCTCATGGTCCCGGGCATGGAGGGTTACGTGCCGATGCGTGACCGCCCCCAATTACGCAAGCTGGACGGGTGGCGCACACCCGACTGGTGGGAGGTGGTTGATGATTCCAAGGCCCAGAAAGCCCAGCGAAGCCCACCACCTCCATCCATTGAGGAAAAAGTCAAGATTAGGGACATCGAACATATCGAAGACGTGTTCCACGATACGAACACGACTACCGACCCAGAACCGGTGCGTTCAGAGGCCCCTCAACAAACACGGATAGAAGAGGCCGACCCAGAACAACAACAACGTCAACAACAACAACAACAGACACAGACGCCAACACCACAGTCTCTGCCACCGCCTCCGAACACGCCTGCACCTGATGCCGACTACGGCACAAGGGGCCAGCTCGAGCTCGGGTCCATCGAACAGCTGGTGAGTAACGTTTCTTGGCGTTGTCGGGAGGACGTCGTGACTTGACCCATGCACCAGCTGACACATGCCGTCCATCTATTATCGTCATTGTTTGCGTCACCTCATCCACCCATCACATTGCCCAATCTCGAATCGTTCCACTCCATCTCTTTCCACGAATACGACTCGCTCGTTACTCGCATGCTGTTAATCTGTCGACTTGGCCGCGGTCTCCCCCTCCTGTGGGAATTACCCGATTACCCCACTTGATCGCCGTGCCTCGCTGTAACCCTACCTGCACTGCACTGCGCCGGATGTTGCCGCCGTCACCGCATTTGCGCACTCTGCACCGGTTCATTCTCGTGCTGTCTAACATGCCGCGGTTGTCATCGATGGCTGACGTCCCATGGCCATCCTTTGTTCCATGACGCCGCCGACTCACTCGCATCTTATACGCGCCCCACATTCCACGCGCCACTGTCGTGTCGCCCCCTCAACTGCGGCCTGCGCAACAGCGTCCACTCGCCCTTATACCAGTGCCAGTCACCGTGAC
The DNA here is from genome assembly GCA_030864385.1 of Cutaneotrichosporon sp. HIS471. Taxonomy (NCBI): domain Eukaryota; kingdom Fungi; phylum Basidiomycota; class Tremellomycetes; order Trichosporonales; family Trichosporonaceae; genus Cutaneotrichosporon; species Cutaneotrichosporon sp. HIS471. Next base: position 1,372,454 of record AP028240.1, on the reverse strand, counting down.
CGAGCCTGCCAAACCCATTTCCCCCCTTCCCTATTTCCCCAACTACGTGTCGTACCTGAAGACGGCCCATGACCCCAAACCGCCCCGCTTTGCGCCTGACGACGACCACGCGTTCGACAGCATCATCGGCGAGCCGCTCGAAGTAGTCGTGGCGGTACGTATGCCGCGGCCACCACGCACACGCGTACTTGATCCCGATGACGACGACGCGATCATGGACGAGTGGGCCGGATTGGAGCTCGGCATTGCGAGCTGGGAAGTCGTGGGATCCGACAGGTAGATTAGAGTTGTATCGTTCGTAGCCATGTATAATCCGGGTGTCTCGTACTGAGGCGGGATCTGTACTGAGGTGCTGTCGGTTGGTCCAGTTCTCCATGACTGCATGAAGAGTGCTGTGACGCAGTGACATTGACGTACGGTGGTTAGTGGCTGCAAGGACTGTTCACAACTGAATCTGAACAGGGCAGCCACGGTAATCATGAATCCTGGTATCAGCGCAGTTGGCTTGTAAACTCTTCGCCGTTATTCCTTCGCCTCCTATCAGCCAGGGGCAGGCATAGTACTTGGAAAGAGTTAAGAAGAGCAGAGAAGAGCAGAGAAAGAAGCGCAGAGAAAGAAGCGCACAGAAAAGAAGAGAACAGAAAGATGGCGATAAGAGTTATTTGGTTCCAAACCTCACCACCACAAACCTTGCCTTGCCTTGCCTCGCGTCGTCGCCTCCTCACCTCCGTACTTGATCCCATTTCCTTACCTAGTCTTCTTCCAATCTTCCAATATTCCAACTCATATCCGGCTTACAAACTTTGACTTAGAGGGTGCACGCGCCCCCCCCATCCGCCACCATACCTCAAACCCTGTCCGAACAACGATGTGACCGTGCTCCCTACCTTCCCCAACTTCAACCTACATTGACTCATGTTTACATCTCTCTCATCGCTCTCTTACTACATCTAAAAAGATGCGTTGTTTCCGGGTACGTTTTTTTTTTGATGTGGCTAATGACCAGGTCGCGATCATGGGTTCTGGAGGAGTGGGTAAATCCGCCTTGGTGCTTCGATTCATGAATGGAGAGTTTTTGGATATGTGAGTTAAAGTTGGGGTGCGCTGATGGGAGATATGATCCGACGAGTGAGTGATAAAAATGAGGATAGGGTTGAGAACAATGGCTGGGGGGGTAGGGTGGGGTGGATTTACACGGATTTGGCCGGGGTGGGTGGGGGGGGGAGAGGGGGAGGATGGCAACACTAACCTCAGTCGAGGATAGTTATCGGCGTCAATTCGATGTGGATGGTCAACCTTGCGTTCTTGACATTCTTGATACGGCTGGAACCGACCAATACTTGACTTTCAACGACTTGTTTATCCGTGATAGCCAGGGGTTCATTCTAGTCTTCAGCCTGACGCAGCGCGATACGTTGGAAGATCTTCGACGGGTACGCATGGATATTGAACGGCTCAAGGCACCAGGAGGACAGCATGTGTCAATGGTCATTGTTGGGAGTGAGTGAGGGTGAAACGGTTGAAACGGGAGGATGAGTGGACGTGGAGAGACGATAGAGTTGAGAGTGACGCAGCTTATCTAGGAACAGAACCACACGCTGACACAAGACAAGGCAGACCTCGAAATCTATCGCGACGTCATGCGCGACGAGGGAATCAAATTAGCCGCAGAGGCAAAGTGCGAATACATTGAGACGAGTGCTGTGAGTTTATTCGTTTATTCACTAATCAGCTGACACTAGCGACACAACACAAACATCGACGACGTGTTCACTTCAGTCGCCCGTCAGATCCGCTCAAACCCCCTCCTAGGGCGGCCCCATAGGCATCGGCGTAGACCAAAGTGTGTCATCTTGTAAACCATGTTGTTGTGTACTATAGGATGCATATGCTGTCTAATACTTGCCGTTTGCCTTTTCCATCTCAGGCTCAACCTCTGGCTCTAGCTCGGATGGAGGTTCTGGCGTCAATTCGTGTCCTCATCAAACTACCTCAAAAGACGCACCGATACACGTTCGGGTTACAAACTTGAGCACCTCGTCGATGAGGATTACCGGTGCCGAGATCACAATCACCGCCTTCCACTCCTCCCAGCAGAGGGGGGTGACGCCGAACAAGGTCGCCAGGAAGGGTACGTACAGGATCGCAAAGTGCAGCACCATGCTGACTGCGATCGCGACGATGAGATACGGGTTCGCCCAGAGCGGCAGCGAGAGCAGGCTCTCATTCTCTGAAAGCGAGTTGCACGCGTTGAACATCTCGATCACGACCAGGATCGATAGGGACATGGTCGCACCGTGTCGCGCAGCCGAGCTCGAGGCCGCAAAGATCCCGCAGTCGAGGTGGCCGAAGAGCTCGCTGCATTTATGGAAGTGTGTCTGGAGTTAGCTGCGACGAAATCGTTCAAGCTAGCTCACCAGTTCGTAAAAGCTAATCTGCGGACCACCCTCGTAGAACATGAACCACCACGCGTAGCCAAAGACCGTGGCCACGCCGACGTAGATACCAATGATGAGGTATCTGACGAAGAGCCAGCGCCCGATTAGCGGGTCGTCCGCGCCGCGCGGTCTGGTGCGCATGATCTGGCTGTCGGGTGGGTTGAAGCCGAGCGCAATGGCCGGTCCGCCGTCCGTGACGAGGTTGACGAAGACTGCTGTTAGCTCAAGATATGATAAGATAGCTTACGGAGCTGGATAGGCGTGAGCGCCTCGGGCATGTCGAGGAGAACGGTGAGGAAGATGGACACAACTTCGCCAATGTTCGACGAGATGAGATACCGGATGAACTGCTTGGTGTTGTTGTAGATGGCGCGACCCTCCTCGACTGCACGCTCGATCGTCGCAAAGTTGTCCGTGGCGAGAACCATGTCGGCAGCAAGCTTGGCGACGTCGGTGCCAGAGCCCATCGCGATGCCAATGTCCGCCTTCTTGAGCGCCGGCGCGTCGTTCACACCGTCTCCCGTCATGGCCACCACGAGTCCGAGGCCCTGGAGCAGGTCGACGAGCTGCTGCTTGTGGTTCGGCTCCGTGCGCGAGAACAGGCTTGCACGCTGAACGGCAGAGATCTTCTCCTCGTGACTCAACGCGTCAAGCTCACGCCCAGTGTAACTTTTACCCGTCAGGTCCTCGTCACGGCCGAACACGCCAATGTCGCGGCAGATCGTCTCAGCCGTGTTCTTGTTGTCGCCCGTGATCACAATTGTCCTGATACCCGCCGTGCGGCACTTGGCGATAGCTTCGCGCACTTCGGGCCGCGGAGGGTCGAGCATACCTACAAGGCCGACGAAGACCATGTCCTGCTCGAAGCGCACGTAGTCCTCCGCGCGGTCCGTCTTGTAGTGGGACACGTCGCCATCGCTCTCGCTCACGTATGCGAGCGCGAGGGTGCGCAGCCCCCGCCGTCCATACTCGAGCAGCACGTCGGCGAGACGCTCGCGCAACGTGTCGGTTAGAGCGACCTCACCAGAGGGGAGGAGCACTTTGGTACAACGCTCGATGACAGACTCGGGTGCGCCCTTAACGAGAAGCGAAACGGCGCCGTTCGAGCCCGTAAGCACGCTCATCGACTTGCGGTCGCGTGAGAACTCGAACGTGAGCAGGCGCTCAACGGCCCCCTCGTATTGCTGGTTGACAGCCATGACACGCTGCCGGGGGTCCATATCCGCGAGGGTCTGGTTCCAGCGCTCATCGACACCGCCGAGCTTTTCGACCAGCACCTTCATTGCCGCCTCGGTCGGCTCGCCGACGGCCGAGTACGAGTCTGAGTCAGCGTGGTACGCGACACGGGCGTCGTTGCAAAGCGCGCAAATTTCAACGAGCTTGTCGACAGGCGCGGTGCGCACAACCGCTCTCTCCGCGTGTCGCCCGTTCAGCGTCGTGACCGCGCCCACTGGCTCGTACGTCGTGCCGCTGACGTTGTACTCGGCGAACGCCGTCTCCGTAGCCGTGGTGAGGAAGCGCGCGACGCTCATGTTGTTGGTCGTAAGCGTCCCCGTCTTATCCGAGCAGATGACGTTGGTGCACCCGAGGGTCTCGACAGAGGGAAGGTTGCGGACAATCGCACCACGCTTGGCCATCTTCTTGGTCCCAAGCGCGAGGCAGGCGGTGATGACGGCAGCCAGGCCTTCAGGGATGGCTGCGACCGCAAGCGCCACGGCGATCTTGAGATAGTAAATCGCGCCCTTGAGCCATCCGCGGTGGCTCACGTCGCCAAAGTGCCGAATGTTGACCAGCCAAACAAGCAAACAGATCACCGAGATGACCTTGGCCAGCTGGTCCCCAAAGTCGTCGAGCTTGCGCTTAAGCGGCGTCTTCTCGTCCTCGTCATCCGCGCTAATGCTCTGGTGTATCGAGCCCAGTGCCGTCTTCTCGCCAGTGAACACGACGAGCGCGTGCGCAGCGCCGTTCACCACCGTCGTTCCGGCAAAGAGCATGTTCGTCTGGTCCTGTTTGACCGCCGCGTCGTCCTTGACAGCCGCCTCGGTCTTGGGGACACTCATGCTCTCACCGGTAAGCATCGCTTGGTCGACACGGAAACTGCTCGACGAGAACGAGAGGATGCGGCAGTCGGCAGCGATGCGGTCGCCGACGTGCACCGACACAACGTCGCCGGGCACGAGCGACGACGCGGGGACTCGCACGACCTGCCCGTCGCGGAGGACCTGTGCCTCGTCGGGTGAGTACTCGCGCAGCGCGTCGATCGCCTTCTCCGCGTTCGTCTCCTGGATCACGCCAACCGCCGCATTCGCGATGAGGATGAGGAGGATGACAAGGGGCTCGACGAACGCCGTCAACCATGTCCCGCCGATCTGCTCGGCGTCCTCGAACAGCGCCAAGATGAAAGATACAACCGCCGAGCCGAGGAGGATGAGCACAAGCTGGTCCTCGAACTGCGCGAGGATGAGCGACAGGAGCGACTTGGGCGACTTTTCGGGGAGCACTGGGGTCAGCTAGTGACTGCAACTCCCGGCCCACCATTCTCGCCGTAAAGCTCGCGGTTATTTCCAACTTGTGTGTCGTCGAGACCAGTTTTTGGGTTTGTGCCGTAGTGCGCGAGAGCGTCCGCGGGAGAGTACGTCCACGCGCGGTCGAGCATGTTGAGAAGGAGTGATGGGTGCCAATGCGGAAGGAAGGTACAATGAAAGAACTTGGCTGTTACAGCGCGAGGCCGAGAGTGTCGCGCTGTGCCAGCGTTATGCCAGCAAGATGATAGAGACCGGAATAGACGATGAGTAAGCGTCAACAAGTAGAAGAGGATGGAATGAACGTGTTGCTGACCTGTCACTTCATAAAACAGGACACGGTTGCGTACACCCGGCGACATCCGGCTGATTCTTGGGGCCTGGCTGACGCGGCATTGTGCCTGATATTCCCGACCTTTTGCCGCCCGTAATGGAATGGTTGAATAAGCTCCCGGTTGCATCTACCTCCACCTTGTCTCTGACGCGTTTCCAACTATCAACTAAAGTTGAGCGTTAGAAGAGATCCAATATCAACAACACCTCCAACATCTCGCCAAACGTGGACAAGGAGAGGCCACAATGTCTCCCTCAGTTCTCTTCCACTGTGCTCATCAAGATACTCCACACCCGCCCCTTCCTCCTGCCTACCCTTCCTCCTTCTCCTCCTTCTCCCCCCTCGACACCCTCTACTTCTGCGAGGAATGTGACGCCATCCGTTGCGACCAGTGCGTCGTCATTGAGGTCGCCAGCTACTACTGCCCGAGCTGCCTCTTTGACGTACCTTCACACAGCGTACGGACGGACAAGAACAGGTGAGCCCTCCACCGACCAAGCTGACGAGGAGATGCGCACGGTCCTGTTTCCAATGTCCGCAATGCTCCAGCGGTCTCGCAACTATAGCGTCTGAGACACCGAAAGAGACCACCAAGAATCCAGAAGAGAGGGTCAGCGGCGCGCCGTACTTCCTAATCTGCGCGGCGTGCAAGTGGTCGAGCAAGGAGATTGGGTGGCTCTTCGACAAGCCTTCGGGTCTGGCAGGTGAGCAAGGCAGGGAAGGCCGCTGACTCCAGGCCAGAGCGAGAGACAATTCTCGCAGTCGGAGCTGGTGCAAGGCGAGTATGACAGCCTCAAGGACTCGCTGGAGAAGTACATTGCGCAATCGGGCCCACCGCCCGCGGCGCAGACGCCTGCCAAGGAGAAACGGCAATCACACCAGCGCGCGCCATCACGACACCTCGCACAGATCGCCGCAACACGCGCTTTAGGCCGTGAGGTTCCTGGACTGCCACCACTCAAGTCGTCAGGGCGTAAGGCCCGTCTCCGCCGCGAGGAAGGCGACACGGGCGGGGCGACCCGTGACGAGATGCCGCCATATGTGGCCAAAGGGTCGTGGCGCGACACGGGCCTGGAGCGCGGCCTTGCGGACGTGGACGCTATGCGAGAGATGGAGGGTGAGGATGTCGTGATTCTCGAGAGGCGATGGGCGAACGCGTGGGACCCAGAACGTTTGGCAAGGTCAGCTTACCTAGCCAACGGAAGCTGACAGCAGCAAAGCACTTCCCGCCCGTGTGCAACTGCAGACACGCCAGATGAAGCGCTGTCCCTCATGCCGCCACACGCTGGTTCAACCGCAGCCAGACGCCAAGTCTGTGCGCATGCCAATCAAGGTGGTCGCGTTCAACTACCTCCCAACTGTCGAGCTGGGCCGACGGCGCCGGCGCATGGCTGAGGAGCTGAACGAGGATGCGACGGACGAGGAGCTCGAGCGGAAGCGGCGTGAAAGACGGCGGACACGCCTGCCTCCAGGCCGTGAGGAGGATGAGCCCATGTCGGCACCGCTGTTGGCCGGCGAGGTGGTGAGACCACACCTTAGGACCGAGCTAACAGCAGTATTCGTTCCAGATGGCTTTCACCAACCCGCTCTACGACCCTATCCAGATCCGTTTGGCGCCCGCGCACCAGCCCAAGTTGCCTGTGCCCGCGAACCATCACATTTTCATCCCCACTGCTCATTTCACCGTTGGTGCTCTCAAGGACGCGTGGGCGTACGACGAGGAGGATGAGGACGACGGTGGGAGCGATGACGGGCTGGGCGGCGTCGTTGATGGCGTCAAGGGTCGCATGGGTCTCGGAGGGCATCGCCACCGTGGTCGCGAATTGGGCGTTGAGAAGCGAGGCAACGTGACCAAGGTTGGCCTCGAGGTTGAGGTGTACAAGGAAGCTACAGGGCCAGTTGAGGTAAGTCTGGGTAGTCCCGAGACACGCAGGGATGGCGAGGGGCGATTACGTTGTGCCTGGCTGAACCAAATAGTTTGACCTCGAAGTCAGGTTTACTTATCGGGCCGATGAGGGCGATGGAAGTAAGGACGGGGCAAAGGCTGAGTACAAGACGTTTACATTTTGGTCTCGTATGTGTGCAGGCGAGGTGTCTGACGAGTAGAAGAGTAGGATGAAGCAGTGTAGACTAGTTTTGATGTACATGATGAAAGGTGGCGGCGGGTAAGGTGAAGAGTAAGGAGAGGATTAAGGAGAAGAGAGGCTAAAGATGAATAGAGAGGATAAAGAGAGGGAAGGATTGTATACGTTGTGGCTTGAAGTTGACGGCAGAGTCAGGGGCGGGCAAAAGGAGCAACCAGAGTAGAGGGTCTGATTATCCCATTCCATTGTAACTCTGCCCAGTTTGACCTGCCTCCATATAGCTCCATATCTAAAAAGCTCTAAGAGTGTAAATAGAGAAATGAGTGTCTGAACGGTTTATCACTATAATACTATAACATACCTTTGATAATCCACCCCTAAGCTACAAACCTACTAGGTATACCAGGTTAGTAGGATCATCCCCTTTTGGACGCGCCTCCATTCATTCCCTGTGGTTCCACTTCCTTACCCCCCTCCTTTCACTCACTCTCTTGATATAGTATTCCTACTCTTCTCCTTACATCTCTCTCCCTTACTCTCCGATATCCGAGCGCCATTCGGCGCGTTTTATTTACTCGACATCACCATTTTGGCTCGATCCAGGCGTTAAACGGTTGTCACGGTGGCTTTGCGCACTGACAATTTCCACCGTGAGCCGTGAGTTGCATGAGTTGCATGAGACTCTACCTTCCTTTTCAACTGTATCAACAATTGGATAATCCCTACACTCAACCCTATACAAAGGTTGAGTCAGTAGCCTCATTTGGACCATTTGAATCATTTAGCCAACAAAGTACCTGTAAGCGAGTAAGAGACCAAGAAACAACATGATCCCTCGCTCTCAAGCCAACCCAGGCCCAAGTTCCAGCCACCTCATGTCCCCATCCACATCTCAAGACGCAATCTACTCTACATCTCGTACGTTTTTCTCATCTCACATTTCCCAACTCTACATCGCGCGTCTCACATATCCCGTCGCGCTTGTCGCCCCCTCAGTGCCATTACACTCTTCCATCTCCCCACATTCAACCCCCGCCATCCTCACCCATCCGTGTTTTCGTGACACTCACACGCGCAGCACTCTCCGAGTACTCTGTGACCGTCCCAGAACTGGATGCGCCTGACGGGCCAAGACCCTCAACAAGTGCATCCGACGCGCTCCAGTACTACTGGTCGAGCTCGGCTGGCGAACGCAACGGCTCGGTCGGCTCCAACCTCGCCTTGTCGCCTATCGACTCGTCCTCGAGCTCGCACATCCTGACATCACCTTATTCGCTTTCATCTCCTCATTCCCTCGCGCCTCTGATCGCATCGCCGATGATGGCGCATCACAAGTCTGATGTGAGCCTTCGCGATCTGGTTGCGGAGGAGGAGGAGCAGGAACGCCAGCGAGCCGCGGCTGCTAACAGCGCGTCGACTGAATACAACGCGCCCTTGGAAGATCCACGCCGCTCGGTGCCGCGCGACCATGACTTGTCATCAGCAGGGCAGTCGAATCGCCACATCCACCTCGTCTCGTACCCCAGCGACGGGAGCCTCCAGAGCGCAGCGCATCACCGTCCGTCAAGTCGCGCCTCGAGCAACTCGGGCGAGAGCGAGTACTCTGATAGTGGGCGAGACGACGCTCCCGAGCAACCCACCCAACGCCGCACGTCACCAATGTCGCAACAACGTCCACGTGGGCTCGTCGACGCTGAGGGCCGCTTGGACGTGATGCTTGACCCTTCGTTTGAGGAGTGGGCGCACCAGCGCGCATGGGACGGGGGCGAGAATAAGAGCTCGAGCGCGCCCATCTCGCCCTCGGGCGCAGCCGCACCTAGCGCAGCCTCTGACAGATGGCACACGCCCGTCACCACTCTGCTTGAGCGGCGGCGGGCGACGCGCACTCCGTCCCCACAAGGGGATCGCACGCCCCGTAACTCGACATTCTCGGCGCGCAGCGGCACGCAGACACCACGCGCATCGCTGCCCAAGAGCGGGCGGTTGTTATTTGTCGCGTCTCCCGACGTGTCCAGACGCTCGATTGACGCGTTAGAGCACGAGGCGCGTGCAGTTAATGGCCTCGGCCTTGACACCACGCGTGGGAGTCGACTCGGCCTGTCGATCCTGGCAAACGACCATGACCCAGAGATGCCGCACAGTGCGCCCGCGATCAAGACTGGCTTTGGCGACATATTACTGCCAGAACCACGCCGTCCCGCGTCGCTCCTGCCTTCCGTGCAGATGCGCTCGTCGGCGCGCCACACGCTGAGCCCCCCGAACAGCGACCCTGGGTTGAATGCGCGGCGGAGTCCCGAGCCACCACCCCGGAGTGAGCTTCGTAAACCGTGAGTCGCACATTACGGGGAACAGTGGTCTGTGCACCAGGTGGTGTTTATTGACCCTTTCTACAGGCGAACACGCACCCTCACGCCACCTCAAGACCCCATCGTCACTACCCCGCCATCAATGACATCTCCCCTCAACACAAACAACAATACCGACTTCAACAGGCTAACCACCCAGGGAGGATTACGCACTCAAACACTCCCCACCATTATCAACACACCAAACACTCCTGTCGCCTCACCACAGCAGCCAGGGCGGAGCGCGCGGGCACCGTCGCCGCGGTCACACACTGCTCCTCTACCTGGCGACAGAGCGCGCTCTGATTCCCCAGAAAAGACGAGCATGCGCGAGTCGGGCACCATCCAGGACTTGACAAAGATCCTCGGCGGGGCCATCGACGAGATTGGCCTGATCGACTCGCGCGACACGCCGCCGCCAAACATCGAGATTCCGCCCAAGCAGCGCCTGCCTTTAAGGCTATCGCAAGTGCCCGTGCGCTCGGCCTCGAGTCACGTCAACGCCCTGCCAGTCCACACGCCCGAGCAACAGTTCAGCCAGCTGTCTCCGCTGTCGCCGACTGGTCAGGTCCAGGGGACGTCGCCTACAAACGGGCGTGGGAACTTGCTTGCCGCGAGCCCGGTCGGCTTGGGCCTAATGAGCAGTGTCGGTGCGAGTGTGGCTGCCGCGGGCAATGCGGCAACCCAACGGACGGGCAACGCGGTCCGCCATGTGCGCAAGGCGTCGTCAATACTGTCCCTCCGATCGAGCAACCACTCGTACATGTCGCCGACGACGTCGACGTTCTCCGGGGGCTCGCTTCCCAATGCCGTGTTATTCGGCAGCATCAAGCAGCTCAAGACACCAGGCGACCGAGCAAGAGCGTACGCGCAGAGTGTGGCGGAGCTGCAGCGCACAGACTCGGGGCTGCGCGAGTGGCTGTATCCTCGTGAGTTGTGCTTGGCGAACACCACTGACTGCAGAATACCCTATACGTCCCCCGATGCCGCGGCCCACGGTGGCGGCCCAGTCGGGGCTAGGCCTCGGGTTACGCGCACCCGACCAGCAGCAGCGCATCGTGTCTGGCAGCTCCGAGTTCCCGATAAGAGTGGATGCGTACTCTGCGCGCGAGCTGTCTGTCCGCAATCTCGAGCCAGCGGACGCGCCGACTGCGCTTCCCCCCAACCTCCCTTACCCACAGCTGCAGCAACACGTCAAGGGCTCGAACAGCATGCAGAGTCTGACGAGCCTGTCGTCGTACAAGCCGCAGCCGCGCGGCCTGGGAAGGGCCTTGAACTTTCTCAAGCGCGAAAAGGAGAACGCGTCACTAACAAGCTTGGGTCCAGCGAACCCGCAGGCCTTTGCGCCGAGCATGAGCGGCTCGAAGCGCGAGCTGCGCAACGTGCCCATCTCGGGGCCGTACTCGCCCGCCGCTGGCCGGAGCAGCTTGGACAGCATAGAGGGGCCGCGGGTGCAGCCGACGCTCGCCGTTCCACGAGGGCCGCGCGAGGTACCGGGCCGTGCGAGCCACGAAATCCAGCGCACCAGCGTGGATCGACAACGGTCGCCCGTCCCGGGACCACATGGGGCGAGTCCGCTGGCGCAGCGCGACCACAACACGAGCGACGAGGAGGTGCGCGCAATGTCCGAGATGCTTCCGCACGGCGAGCGGGCCGTGCTCCGCGCATACCTCCGGACGTACGGCGAGCCGAGCTATGCGCTAACGTGGGTGCTAACTGGGACGTAGAAGCTGACGGCAGGGCATACATTGAGGACGAGAAGAACGGAACGCTGATGCGTGCAGCGTAGTAGAAGTAGTAGCATAGGTGGTTTGGTTCATTGGGATGTAGGTCATGTAGGGTTGGAGCTGTTTCTTTGCACCAACACGGTTGCACAGTCGCACCGTTTCACAAACATACTGCTTATCCTGGCATGTTGAGGAACAATAGCTCTAGGACCCGGCTTGAGAGTCATAACATTACCAGTTAACCGGTGAACTGGGTGAGGGGGGAAGGTGAGCGGGCGTGAAAGTGCGGAGCGCAGGAGAAGTGTCTGTGCGGTGGCCCGTGCTCATCACACCTGATTTGTAGCCTAGATGCCCCGGATCCCAAGCTGCCAACCCAATGCCTCTACCAACTTGTTCTTCTCCACACGCACGATCCCAGAATGACCATGAGCATTGGTATGAGCATGGGCTACACAGAGACTTCCCACTCGTGTCATTACACGCCAGCTGTACTCGAACGCGCCGTCGAGCACCTCGAGCTCCTGGTCGAGCCCACTACTCCTACTCCGGTATCTAGGTCGAACTTCGACTTGTCGCCCACAAACACGCCGCGCTGCAGCTCCCGCTTCCCAAACGTAGGCGTCTCTCAACACGTCTCACCAGGCTGGCCAATCTCTTACAACTCTCCTCCAGACCACTTCACCCAAGACCCCACCTCTCCAGACCACTCCTCCCCCGACTACTTCACCCAAGACCCCACCTCTCCCGACTACTTCACCGAAGACCCCACCTCTCCAGACCACTTCCCCCAAGACCCCACCTCTCCTCCCGACCACTCCTCCCCTCCCTACCACTTCTCCCAAGACCACTTCCCCCCCCAAGACCCCTCTCCTCCCGACCACTTCTCTCCCCAAGACCACCCCTTCCCCCAAGACCACCCCCAGCGACACCAGCTCCATTCCCTGGCTCAACCCCCCTCCCCCCGCCTCGGACCCCACCACCCGCGCTCGAAGAAGAACCTTACGCTCCACCTCTTGCCTTCCGACCGCAGGTTATTCCCAGACTCTAGTCGACAAGACTCTGGCCTCTACCACAACACGCACCCCCACGCCCACGCCCCTCCAACCCGCCAACGAGCAGTCTCCTCCTCGACACTATATACCCCCACCCCCACAGCGTCGTCCTTCCTCACCGCACGCCAGAGGACAATGAGTACCCTAACCCCACGCAGTGGATCCGATGCGAGTCGGGCAGACCGTCGCCAGTCGATCGGGTTGGGCATGCCCCCGATGCCTCCTCCAGCCCGACCTCCGTCCGTATCAATGGCCCCGGCCCGCGCCGCCCCCTCCCAGCCCCGCCCATCTTCTGGGTAAATGGTAGGCTCCAACGCCGGCCGACACACCCGTGAGCCGAGCGGCCGGAACAATGAGCCTAGCGGCCGGCATCGAACTGCTAGTGTCGTATCGGTCGGGCTCGGCCACGCGCGCGAACCCTCTTCCATGGGGTACCACGCGCGCGAACCGTCCGGCCGCTCACAGTATAATTCGTCGCGCCGCTCGTCCCAAACCCAAGCCATTCCGACCGCCAGCCGGAATAGCACGTATGGATACTCGTTCAGAGAGACGGTGCCGCCGCCGATTATAGATGACAAGTATTGGGTCGACGGGGACTTTGAGATTGTGTCAGCGGACGCGGTGCGGTTCTGCGTGCCGTCTTATTATCTTTTGGCTGCTAGGTGAGTCGTGTCGCCCTCCCCGTCCACTCGTTAACCCCAGCGCCGTATTCCGCGAGGCAGGCGTCCTCGATGCCGACCCGGGTCGCGACGACATTGAGATGCTGAGCGGCATGGACGACATTGACGACGTCGACCCCCCACCCCTTCCTGATGTGGTACACGCGCGCTACCTCCGCCTCTCGGAACCTACCGAAACTGCAGCTGTCCTCCGTCTCTTCCTAGCCTTCGCAAGCACGGGCCACCTAACGATTCCCGACGACGGCACAACGCTCGACAGTCTGGAACTTATACGCGCCCTAATCCTCTTCCTAACAAAGTACGAGTGCGAAGGCACCCTCTCCCTCGTCCTAACAGTCCTCCGCGAGGCGGTACGCATGCCCTCCTCCGTCTCCCCTCTATCAGCATTCGTAGCCGGCGCAAGTGCGGGTGACGCATTCACCTGCTCTGTGGCTTTGGACGTGACGGACTGGACATGGCGCATGATGGACCGGCACGACTTGCCAGCCGCGCCGGACGCTAACGTCTTTAATCCGCATCGCATGCCCGTCGCGGTTTGGCAGCTCATTCCGCCCATGTATACGTGGGCACTTACGACGGCATGGAGCGGCGATACCAGGAACGTGGTGCGTAGACTTGAACGAAGCAGCCCAGCGTGTGGGTGATGGGAGGGATCCACTGACGCCAGAGGAGGGAGAGGAGGGAGGAAGAGTACGATGACGACGCAGCGCACCGGAGCGCAGTGGGAAGCCGGTGCAATAGTACCCTCGGAAGGCGCGTGCATGCGTGGCAGCAGTGGCTGTGACAAGAGGTTGTAAAGAGATAAAGATAGATGCATGAGTACCTGGATGTTTGGCACAACGGAACGACGTACCTGGAACCCCAAAAGTCGGCATCTTAGACATAGTTTGGCACAAGCCGCCACCCAACTTGGTGCAACTGGCCATCTCTATTTCTCCCTCCCCTCCATCACTTCCAACACCGCGAGCCCATGACATCCACGGGTGTGGGAACGTTCTCGACGTGGACCGCGCGCGGTTTCGGCCTTTCCTCCTCACGTGGACGATGGTGGCCATCCCGCTTCTTCTGGTCCCCTCCGCTCTCGGCACTACACTTTGCGGCCCTCAATGGCGCTCCACTGACATTTAACGTGCGCACAATCCTACTCTACATCGTCCTCCCCCTCCTCCCGATTTATCTTCAGGCGTATATCCTATTAGGAAAGCAGGGGGATGTGACAAGGGCTATCCGACGAGCGGCAGCTGGGGCCGCCGTTGGCGGCATCGTCAAAGCATGGTTGAGTTTCCGGTTCAGCGGTACGTAAGCGACTCATCCGTATCACTGACTCTAGACCCGAAACTGAACGCATTCAATAACGGCTTCACAGTCGTCTTCATCCATCTGGCCCTCAAATCAATCGAGTTCGCCCTCCTCCACAATGGGATTGTTGACCCGTGGCCTAACCGTCCCCGATGGAGGGCAGCTTTGGACTTATGCTGCAATAGCCGGATGTTAGGTCTCGGTAGCGTTGGGATAGATGATACGGCCGGTCCACCAAATGGAACAGTCGATAAGCCCATACTTGCTGGATATCTCCGCCATCTTGTTCCGTCCGACTCTCCTCTTCGTCCACCAACTCATACGGCGAGGCGGGCGCGACTTGCGCGTAAGAGAAGTCACTCAATCAATGAAGCAGTGCAGGAAGCCATCTCGCCAACTTCGACTCCAGGCCCTTCGCGTCCCATGACGCCCCAAAACACCAAAACTCAAACTTCTACCCCCACCCACCCCTCCATCAAAGGGCTTTGGAGTCGCCGTCCCACTTCGCGTATCGGTGCAATTGCCCGACATGTCCTCCACGCCACGACGCATTATATTGTCCTTGACACATTTCTCGCTTTCCTACATCATACTGGCATCGAATTATCCCCCGGTGGAAGGGGTACGTTAGAACGTTACGTTCTCCAATCCCAATTCATCGCTTTCCCAGATATGTTTAATGGTCGACTATCTTACGCCGTCCCGCCCGGAATTCTCACAATCTGTATCGAAGCTTGCGTCCCAATCGTCATTTGGCAAGGCTTAAATCTCGGATATCACTTGGCGGCAATCATTTTCCTCATTGGTGGATGGGAGGTAGAATCATGGAATGTCGACTTATTCGATGCGCCGTGGCGAGCCGATTCAATCATCGATCTTTGGGGACGAAGGTGGCACCAATTATTCAGACATCAATTCATCCTCGCAGCAGCGTCAACACTTAAACTCCTAAGGTTACCAAATACACCAGCACTGCTGTTCCCTTTGGTGTTTGTGTTCAGCGGCTTACTCCACGTACTTGGAGAAATGAACATGGACCCAGTACCGCCAACAGGAGCGCTGTGGGCTTTCTTCCTCCTAAGTGGAGTTGGGTGTGCTCTCGAAATCACGTTCAAGGCCTTGACGGGACGACGAGTGAGAGGTATGCCGGGACGAGTGTGGTGTTGGGTCTATACATTCGTCATTGGGCGACTGGCGGCCGACGCCTGGCTCGACGCAGGTATTGCGGGGTGTAGTCTCCTTCCGCGCGGAGGAGCCGGTGAGTATATCGCCCCAATTCTGATCGGGCGGCTGTTCGAGCGCGTGCCGTAATTTAACAGTCACTCGATGTCGCTAAGGAGATGACGCATACGCGCGTCGAGCGTGGAGACGCACGATCCGCGCCGAGATGTCGCACAAGCCATCGCATACATATATAGTCTCTTGTCTAGATCTCGTGCAACTGTGGCAAAAACCATCTGCCACTCTGCGGTCAATGATACAACAATCAAGCCATGAACTCATGCATACAGTCTATCGCGCCTACGCACTGAGGCACCTAGAACTCGTCCGACCGCAGCCCGCCGCGCATCTTGAACTCTGGGCGTTAGCTTCTGTCACTGCGCAACGGGCCGTCACGCTGATAACGATAATGGCCACCCGCTCCCCTCTCAAACTCACTGTAGGGTGCGTCGGCACGCGCCCGCTCCTCAGCACTAGCACGGTGCTTGTGTCCAGCATCCGGCTCCAACCGACGAGGCGGCACCTTGCGTCCAGCCCGCGCATCACGGAACCGGGCCTGCTGGTATCCGTCGGCCTTAGCTGAGCCCTCCTGCTGGTCTGCCAGGACCTGCTGGGCGCCAATGCCAGTTCCCTCGGTTCCCTCTGTTTCCTCGGCCGTCTGCTCGTCCCAAGTCTGGCCGCCGCCGACGTCCGGCCCCTTGCCCGCGGCAGCGTACGCCTCTGGACCCTCGCCCTCAGCGTGGCCTGCCTCCTCGAGAGGATCGTGGGCCTTGTGCTCGTCAGTCAGATCGGCGTTTGGAGCCAAGCCCTCGAATTTGCGCTCGCGCGCGTCCTCCTCCGCCTCGATGTGCTCGTGATGGCGGAAATGCGCAAGGTCTTCGGGGTGGTTGTAGCTCTCGTCGGTTTGGGTCTCGGGCGTCGAGTGGTACAGCTCCTCGTGATGGAGGAAGCTGGTGTCAGCTACTCGTCGCTTGTTGGCACGGTCATTCCGCTGACACTGGTGGACTCACTACTCGCTCTCCTCATCATAGTGGTGGCCAAGGTCCTTAAAGTCACCAATAATCGGCAGACTGTCCATGCCGCCAGTCTTGAACTCGTCAAGCGACACCTTGCCTGGGGTTAGCAACCTCCCAACCTCCAACTCGAGACTCCATAGCCTTGTCCCATAGCCCGATCGCCCCTCTAGCCTACCCCCTGCCGCATACCCAAAGGGGCAAGAGAGAAGAAAGAGCAAACTCACCATCCCCGTCCGTATCAAGCTTGAGGAGAACAGCACTAACGACGCGCTTCTCGAACCCCTCATCATGCTTCTCCTTCTTGGGAGTAGCGATGGAATGGTGTCGCAGCCCATAGATGGCGGCAATCTCATCGCGGTCCCAGAACCCATCGAGGTCGAGGTCGTGGAGCTTGAAGAAAGCTGGCTCGTCAAATGACTCGATGTGGTGCTCGGCCGCCATCTGGTATCAGCCGGCCACTCTTAGCTGGGCGAGAGGCTGGTACGGTGTAAGGAGGGGAGACTTTGAGTGACAAAGGAGATCCGTGCAACCCGGCAAGCCTGCCCCGGCCCAAGCCCACGTAAACTCACATGCCGCTCGGCATAAGACAAGGACTCGTCATCCGCGCGTGACTGAATCGCGGCAGCGTGGTCGCCGTGTGCGTGCGCCAACGCGGACAAGAGAAGGAGTGGGAGTGTGAGTGGGATCATGGTCGATGTGGATAAGTGTAAAGTCAAGATGGGTGGTGTACATTTGGATAGGGATAAGGATAGGGATAGGGAAGATGGCGTGCCTGAACTGACCATACGACCCTCCTGCGTAGATACAGATTGACGCCAAAATCCTGATCGACGGTCCCGCGCGGCTTGTGCGGGTCCTACGCGGGTCCGAGCGGCGCCACTTCTACCAACCTGCCACAGGGTGATGACAATGAGATTCAAGGTGATGGGAGATGGAGGAGAGAAAACATGTATGTATGTATGTATGTATGTATGTATGTATGTATGTATGTATGTATGTATGTATGTATGTATGTATGTATCTTTTGTCCGCTACACGTTGAGACACGACCAAGTGGTGTGGTGTGTGGTGTTGTAGGATGTGACGCGGCCTACGCGGCACGTGTAGGCTCCGATAGCGGTCGCGGACAGTGCGGCGATTCCCGGCGGGGCCCCTGGTTGACTCACCTCTCTTCGAGCCCAAGTTGTCCAACTTTGACTTGGTCGAGCTTGTTTATCCTCACAGATCAACAGACATCTGAGGCGCGATGAGTAAACGCAAGGCCGACTCTGACGCGCACGACTCACACGACGCAGCCTTAGCCGAGCTCCTCACCCTCCTCGACCCCGCACCATTCAGCACCGACGCGTGTGTCGGTGCACTCCGCCGCGCCAAGGGGGACGTTGCGGCTGCCGCCGAACTGCTCCTCGTCGGGGGCGGCTCATCACAACCATCAACGTCCAGTTGGCAATCGGTGCCGGCGTCCAACTCTGCCAAGCGATCCAAAGGAAAGGGAAAGGATCTGAAGCAGTGGTTCAAACCGCCAAAGACCGAGCCATCCACGCCCTCCACATCCTCCATCACATCGCCCCGCCCCGCCTCCCCGCGCCCAGTGTACCCCCCACCACCCACCCCACCCTCACCAGGGGTCGACCGGGACGCCTCAGCTGCCGGATGGGCCGCCCTCCTCTCCCGTCCCGTCACCGACAAACCCAACAATCCTCGGGGAACGATCCACCTCGCCTCGCCGGCCGCCGTCGCAGCCACCAACCTCCCCCTCGCCTTCCTCCCCTCTCCGCTAACCCCCTCTTTCGCCGCCCAGCTATTCCACGAGATGATGGCTGAGAGCGCAAAGTGGGGCCGGAACAAGCTCTACATCGCAGGCAAGGCGGTGGAGAGTAACCACCAAGCGACCGGATACGCGCGGGAGGGCGAACATTGGGACAGTGATGGCCCAGTCGAGTACTTTTATAACGGAAAACGGACCGAGGCAAAGGTAATTACAAAACAAAGGACAATTGAGCTGACAGAAGCCATATACGGCGTATCTGGACAAAGCCGCAAGCTTGGTGGAAGACGCAGTTAACGCTTACCTTGACAACGTGCCCCGGTATCCTCTAGAGTATAGGGGACGGTGGCGGGCTAACGCATGCGGCGCTAATCGATATGATGGGGCGCAGGCGACGTAAGTTCTTATCTCCTATGTAATTGACACCAGCGTCGGCTTCCATTCAGACCAGATGACTTGTGAGTCAACTTTGGCTTAGCTGACCAGACCAGACCTCGGACCATACCCCACCATCGCGAGTTTGTCGCTTGGGACACCGCGCGCGTTTCGCCTACGCGCGGTCAATACTTCTGATCCGGCATTCGCGCCGGACGAGCCGCCGCGCACATACGAGGTAACGCTGGGAAATAACACGCTCGTGCTCATGACGCCTGGATGCCAGGAACGGTATAAGCACATGTGAGTCAGCTGGATAGTTTTGATCAAGCTCAAGGTAGGATCCCTCCACAGCGCGCACTCGACACCTTCCGTATCAGTTGGGATGCAGAGGGGCAACCCATCCCACTCGATGAGCAGACCGCGTACACGTCCCGCATCAACATCACCTTCCGGTGAGCTCTCTAGTACCATCTCCAGCTGACAGCAGGTTCTATCGCCAAGACTTCCATCCCGAACCTAGCCCCGACGGCCTTCGCTCCGGTACACCATACTGCAAATGCGGCTTCCCTACGTATGTGCTAATTCTACAATGCTAACGACAGCCTCCTCCGTGCCGACCAACGCGGCAAGGCGCGCTCGGCACTCGGCGTAATACGAGGTTCGGGCTACGTGTCGAATGGCGTCGTCGATGACGATATGGTGTACTTTTGGCAATGTCAGACGCCAATGCGGACAAGCGACATGAAGGGGTGCGGGTTCTTCAAGATCCTCGACATGCGCGGAGAAGGCCGGGGTCCGTGTTGCGGAGATGATCCCGACGTAGGGAAGGTCGTAGAGGGTGGTGCGCCAGAGTCGAGAGCCTAGAATGGGTGACGGTAGTATGCTGGGTATCCTGTGTTGTTGTATGCATGTGTTGAAGCGGCAGCTGCCTAATCCTCCTCCATAGCGACGTGCTCGTTGTCCGGCTCGTCCTCGTCGTCCTCGGGCACATCGCCATACTCAAAGTCCCCACGGTCGTCCATAATCGGCCCGTCGCCCAAGTTCTGCCCCATCTCCTCTTCCTCGTCTTCAGCCTCAGCCTCCGCCTCACCCTCAATAGCGGCCTCAAGCGCGTCCTTGTCAGCCTTGGCCTCGGCCTCCTCCTCAGCAACCCGCGCAGCCTCGCGGGTTCGCCGGCGCTCGGCACGCGCGGCAGCACGCTCCGCCTCGCGCTTCTTCTCCCTCGCCTCTCCCTCAGATGGGGCAATTGCGCCAACTTGGACGCCGAGCGCGTCTGCCAGCCGCTCGAGCTGCGTACGTTGCGGCGAGGGGGGAAGGTGCTCGACAAAAGTGGAGAGGTGGGTGAAGGTCTGACGGGCGGAGATCTTGGTGGGCGGGCCGAGGGGCTCGATAAGGAGCGGGGGTGAGAGCTGCTTCTCCATTGCGTGTTGTTGGCTGTGATACGGAATGAATGACTATGAAAGGGAGGTTGGGCCGAAATTTCTACGGTGATGTCAATGGTGCTACAGTAGCTTGCAGTCCCAGGGGTGGAGGTCAGCCATCTGATCCCGTTCACCAACCGCTCACGTGGCGGCGTTACTGTGTGGCAGGGGCCTGGCCTGCTTAACTGCGGCTTGACCGGGGAGAAGGGGGGGGGCTTGGTTAAGGGGAAGACGCGTCCAAGGCCAGGGCCAGGGAAGGTCAACAGACAAGTAGACAAGCAACACACAACCCAAAGCTAGTCCCAAAAGGCCAAGCACACAACATCCAGACATCCAGACATCCAGACATCCAAACGTCCAAATATCAACTAATCCCTCCATATCTCCTCTTCGACACTCTCAACACTCTTGACACTATCGATAACTTGTTTCTCACACTACGCCTCATCTCTCCCCCTCCATAATCACCGACTGCTCGGCTCAACCCGACTGCCTCCTCCCCGTCTTGGCCTCCGAGCTCCTTTAAACTACCATGTCGCTCGAGAACTACACCAAGCTAGAGAAGGTCGGCGAAGGTGAGTTGCACCCTTGACTTTGTGACACATGCTGACTCCCCCTTTCTCCTACTCCAACCTCTTACCTACCCCTGTCACAACACTCCCGCTCGTCCCGCCTCCACTCCGCAGGCACATACGGCGTCGTGTACAAGGCGCGCGATATCCGGACAGGATCGTATGTCGCGCTCAAGAAGATCCGCCTCGAGGCCGAGGACGAGGGCGTGCCGAGCACTTCTATCCGCGAGATCTCGCTGCTCAAGGAGCTGTCAAAGGACGACAACATTGTCAAGTGAGTGCGGTTTGGGATTGCCAACATGAACATGGAGGGCGCACGAGGCATGTTTGGCTGGTTGGCACGTCGTCATCTGCAGACAGACTTGGCGACTGGTTGACATACCGCGGCGGCCTACAACAACTGTGGAAGTTCTGCAGGGGCGAGCGCAGACTGGCATGAAGTGCATACCGTGCGATTGGCCCAGAGCAGTTGAATCGCAGCCGCGATCGGGCCAGAACACAATCGCGCACGATGCAACGCTAGCACCAGCACCAACAGAACGGGCGTGCGTGCGGTCACCCACACTGTTTACACCATGAGTGTCGCCGACACACACGGTGGCGCATCACCACACACACCTCCACCGGCCATGCTGATCCCAGACTACTCGACATTGTCCACTCGGACGCCAAGCTCTACCTCGTCTTCGAGTTCTTAGACCTTGACCTCAAGCGCTACATGGACTCCATCGGTGACAAGGAC
Source organism: Cutaneotrichosporon sp. HIS471 (assembly GCA_030864385.1). NCBI lineage: Eukaryota > Fungi > Basidiomycota > Tremellomycetes > Trichosporonales > Trichosporonaceae > Cutaneotrichosporon > Cutaneotrichosporon sp. HIS471. The sequence continues at coordinate 1,350,855 of AP028240.1, read as the reverse complement.
GGTCTCGGCCCGGGGATGGTCAAGGTGTGTCTCATCTCGCACCAGGGGTGAGGTGGACCGGCTATTCTGGTCATCCCGCCTCCACCTTGTGGCGCTAGTGTCACCGAGTGGCCAACTTTGCTAACAACCCCACAGAAGTTCTGCTACCAGCTCGTCAAGGGCCTATACTACTGTCACGCGCACCGAGTGCTCCACCGTGACCTCAAGCCCCAGAACCTCCTCATCAACAAGGAGGGTAACCTGAAGCTTGCCGACTTTGGCCTCGCCCGCGCCTTCGGCATCCCCTTGCGGACGTACACCCACGAGGTGAGTAGCCTGCCTCCCTCCCCTTCAGCTGTTCCCACATGATGAGCTGACCCCAGGTTGTCACGCTGTGGTACCGCGCGCCCGAGGTGCTCCTCGGTTCGCGCCACTACTCTACGGCAATCGACATGTGGTCTGTCGGGTGCATCTTCGCCGAGATGGCAATGCGCCAGCCCCTCTTCCCAGGAGACTCTGAGATTGACGAGATCTTCCGCATTTTCCGCCTCCTCGGTACCCCAGACGAGGAAATCTGGCCAGGCGTCAGAAGCCTTCCCGACTACAAGCCCACCTTCCCGCAGTGGCACCCTCACGACCTCAAGGGGACGGTAACCGCGCTCGACGACGACGGCATCGACCTCCTCTCTCAGATGCTAGTCTACGACCCCGCCCATCGCATCTCTGCAAAGCGCGCACTCAACCACCCCTACTTTATCTCGGGGTCCCCGTAACAGAGCCGAGCAGCGCTCTCCCTGTCCCCAATGGCCAATACCCCGGGGCGTAGACCATATACACGACCTTGCGCCCGGCTACGCGGGCCTGTCACCTCCCGTGTCCGATGTATTTTATTCTTGAGCGAGTGTACGTCGACCCGGCTGGTGACTGACCTACATGAACATTCTAACCAGCATGCCCTCGAGGTGCCCTCGAGGGTAAGGGCTCGGACCTGTTGACATGTCGGGTGGGAGGAGGGGAGTGGCAGTTGGTCACCTGATCCGCCGTACTGCAGTTCCAGTGATGACAGATCCAATCCAACAACGCACGGTGAGCCTTGACTACCCCAGAACAGGGGCACGACACAACAAACCCACCAATCTTCCGTCTGATCCACCTCCATCAATTCTTCTCTCACTATCCCACCTCAACCAACCTCACGTCGCCACGCTCACATCCACCCAACCCTGTCATCAGGCCGTTGGCCGCCTGCGTTCTTCCATCAGCCGCCTCCATTCACTCTTGGAATCGCTCTACCCGTCCTCGCGTCTTCACCACATCCGCCACACCCTCCACGTCACAACCTTCCTCCCCGATCCCCATCCCTGATATCGACATTCTTCCTTTCTCCCAATCTCTCATCATCCAACTTATCCTCAACCTCGTCCCACTTACTCTCGTGACACTAACAGGCAACCCTCTCTTTCTTATCCTCTCACTAGACACAATCTCCCAAACCGTCAATACCCACCATCATACATTCACTCCTACCAGTTCCCTCACTCACACCAACTCGTCGCCGGTTGGGCAGTCTCTCCAGCTGGCTCCGCCCCACTTCGGCACTCCTACAACCCCATGCTTCCGCTGCACAACGCTCCTCAGGTATCAGATCGGCAGGGTGGATCACATTTGACCTTACTCCCCATTCTTCATTACTCTCAATTCTTCACCATCCTTCCTTCCATCATTCCAAGTCATACCACATTCTCTTCTGAACACAAACACTGGAACACTGGACCAGTCGCAGCAGAGCACGTACTTCATCGCAACAGTTATCGTACTGCACAGCAAGCTCAGCTGGGTGCTGCCGGTTGTCGCGTCACCGTCCTCATATGCTGGGTCAACACGATTGGGCGCGTAGTAACCTAAACCCCTGGCCCCTTTCATTCCCCACAAGCCTACCCCACAAGCCTACCCCACCAACCCTACGCGACGTCTATCCAAGCCTCTGCTCAAAGCTGTACTCCTCTGTCGCCTCTGACGCTCTCGACGCCCTAATACTTCGTTAGCCCAGCTTCCCTTCGTCGCATCCACAGAGGCATAACTACCCCGGCTAACCGCCTCAGGTATGCCAACAAGCCCTCCCCACATCGTCACACCTTCCTCGGTCTCCTTTTGCTCTTGCTGCTGCAGCTCCTCCCGCTGACCATTACGGCCAATCGTAACCAGTCGCCTCTCAAGCGCCCGGTGGTCAAACCGTACGACCGTCCCGGCCCGTCTACGAAGGATGATGAATATGGCCAGGTCAGCACCCTCACCGAAGATGACAACCCGCTATCACTCGAGCAAGCGTCCGAAAAAGTGCACGACGAGCTCAAAGAGGGTGACTTCATTTTGTTGTCTTCCGACTGCGTGACGTTTCGTGTTCCGTCGTACTACTTGTACGCGGCCAGATACGCCTTCCTGTCTTCGACATAACTTCAGACTCACAGCTCCATTTTCCGCAACGCAACCGAGCTGGCTTGTGATTCCGCCAAGCGCGCTGAGTTCACTGGCACTCGTCTAGAGACGAAGATCAACATCTGGGCATTTCTCTTTCTCGACCTCGTCACCGGTCAGAGGGCCGAAAGCTCAATTCCAGACGATGAGTATCTCTACGATTTCATCTGTTTTCTTCCAAGGCGGACTTCAAAGCCCAGCTCGACATCTCCCTTCTGCAATTCCGTGACTAGGCATGGACAGACCACAGTGAAGGGTTCCGAATCTGGGCTGCGGTGCTCTCGATGGTGACGTGGAGACGTGCATGGTGGCCTTCAAGAATTACGATCTGTTGTGGACGAAGCCGTTCAACGATCGTCTCGATATTTCCCACTACAGGAACGGAGGTTTGATGTTTGACCTTCGAGATGTCCCATACGCTTCTGGATCGACGGCGAAATCTCATTTGAGTGCCTTTGAGCCCTCGCGTGGGCGTTTGGCCAAGTAGGAGTGACAGCCAACCTTGGTCCTAAGTTCAAGACCATTCTCGAGAAGCGTGACGGTTGGAACAAGACGGCTCAGTGAAGTGCCCGATTTCTGTAGAGTCTGGAACAGTATGTAGTTATGTGTCGAATCGGTGCTGTAGCTTGAATAATATTGTACGTTGATGGTGATCAATTTAATACAATGTTGCTAAAGAAGCGTAGGCAGGCGTGTGACAATATGAACCCTTGTCATGAATTATGAATTATGAACGCGTGATGAGTTGTCACTCATGTACACATACGGGAGACTGACACCGGTCATCAATCACCGGTTGCCGGTCGTCGGAGCCGGAGGCTACACCTTCCTCGGCCATAACAACATGATCTGTAGTTACAACTCTTCATCTCTTCATCTCTTCATCTCTCCATCTCCCTTCCTTTACAACCTCCTCACTATTCCTTTCTATATTTCCTGTATCTCCCTCTCCTACTTGGTCGCAGTAACAACAGCACCACGTCGGACCCACCATTCATTCATTACTGGTCCTCAACAGTACTTTATAATCCACAGCAAGCATCCCAAACCCATAGTTTATAATCCACAGCAAGCATCCCAAACCCAGCCATAACCACCTTCCTTCCTCTCTCATTCCACTTGATTCTGTGCTCCTCGTTCCTGCTCCTTGCCCTAAGAACCGGCGTCTGAGCGTCGACCACCCCACGGTGCACATTCCGTTTCCCTAACTATTCCAACACAAGCCATAATAACCACACTCCGACATGGGTCTCCTCAATATCAGCGATCACCTGAACCGCACAGACATCGCACCATGTACTGACAGGTCTTCCTTGAACACTCTCATCACGGACGACCACCAGTGGACAGACGGCGAAATCGAGCTCGTTAGCTCTGATAGCGTTCGCTTCCGCGTTCCGTTCTACGTCCTCGCCCACAGGTGGGGAGATCGCTGGTTTGCTCTGACGCCAGCATCGCCCTGAGAGACATCCGTCATCTCGACCCAAACGACGACTGCAGCTTTACCCTCCTCGACCCAGAGTTCGAGTTAGCCATGGTTCTCCGCCTCTTCTTCAAGTTTGTTACCCAAGGCGAGCTCCGCAACACGGACCTCGACGAGTACATCATCTCCCTCACCCACTTTGCCCGGTTCCTGGTCAAGTGGGACTGCGCAGTCACTCGCAGTCACTTCCTCACCTTCATACGTGACGAGGTTCGAAGGCCCGTGAAGGACCGCCGCATCGGCCCTCTCACCAGTTTCAAAGTCGGCGCCATACTCGGGTGCCCCAAGACTTGCGCATCAGCTCTCGACGCTCCGATCGGATCGGCCAACTCTCCCTTTGACCCTTTCCCGGGCATCCACTATAACGTTCTCGACCCTTCTCGCTGGGACATCGGGCATCTCGTGGACATTCCGGTTGAATACCACTGGGCGCTTCAACGCGCGTTCTACCGACACAGATTCCAGTATGTTTCGGCCATGAACCCGCTCCCGCCTGCGACCCTCGGAGACTGGTTCATCAAGTATCAACGCAAGGCTCCGGCGGCCATTTCGATACCTCCCAACAAGCGTTTATAACCAGGCATAGAAGATAGGATAGCGGAGTGAGACTGTGGCCATGGACTGTACTGTAGTACCTGCAGGTACCCTAGTTTAATGTAATGTCGGGCACTCTCACAGCGAATGTGCAGCCAAACCAATTTGCGACTTCAGTCATCGCTGACCACACTCCACAAACACTGTAAAACCCGTGCAGCTTTCTCTCCCACTAAAGGTCTTCCCCTCTCGTATTCGTCTGACATCTCCATCGTTCCATCGGAGTCTTCGTCCGGGGATGTTGCACGCTCCTGGGATCTGATAGATTGTGGAGCATGGGAAGAAGCAAGGAGAGCCGTCAGGTGGACATAACATTACCTCAGCTCAGCGTCCACGCACGACCAAGTCCGGGAGGAAACGCATGACCCAAGTTGGGAGACGGCGCACGCCGTCGTTTGGCAGCTGTCAGCTTGACTACCTTTAATTTTCACTTCAAAGTCGTCACTGGAACACGTTGTTGTGTTGTTCACGCCGGGCAATGGCAAGGTACTTGTTAAAGAGTGGGTCAAAGGTACCTGCAAATCCCAGCCGACGGGAATCGAGTTGTCGCAGTGCCAATGGCGGCAAGCACTACCAACACAGTTTCCGATAGCCGTGCAGCTTGGTACATAACACATGCATATAGTCTTAAGTGCCTCACTCTCACCAGATCTCCTGACGGTCCTCCACCTCCTGAAGGAAAGTGACGAACTGTGCCCCAAAAGCCTTTGGATTCCCCTCATGATCCTGGGGCGAAGACGCCATGACCGAACTCCAAGCCCTTGCCAGAGCCCAAGCATAAAGCGGGGGACAATGGAGCTGGAACCACACCGGCCAGCTATGCGGTTCCCAAATATGCGTCCCGGTAGGAGCGTCGATCATGGCATCCGGGCTACCATCGCGGTTGGCGCCCCACGTATCGGTAGCCGACACCTCGAGGATCCGTCGACACAACTTGGTATCTCCATTAAGGGCTGCGACGATAAACATCCTACTCCGATCAAGGGATCGGTCTTCGTCCACCAATCGAGAAATGGAATGATGGAGAATAGCGAGGAGACCGGGACAATCCCATTTACGCAAGAAGACGAAGAGTTGATGCAGCTTGACGTGAACCTTGAAGGTACCTTGTTAGCCTACTCCAACGAGTTGGCCATTCTCTGCGAGAGACATGAAGAGGCGAAAAACGTAGCCGGTTTCGCAGACCGTATCGGAGAAACGAATACGTGAGTTATTTGGCGGGGCTAACCTGCGAGCATTTCTAAAGATCCAGCTATAGTTTAGCGAGATTTTGGGTGTGAGACATTACCTAGCTGCAAAGAGATGATAGGATGGAACACGGAAGCGCACACCATTACTTGTGATGACTTCAAAGTCGCCGTCGGTCCAATACTCGTCGTCGAGAATGTGCTCCGCTTCGGGTTGAGGAGAGTTGGGCACAGATAGTGGTTGAGAGCCTCGGTGTGGGGTTGGGCGTTCGTCTTCAGACATTGCGTAGGTGGTTGGGTTCTGAAAGTGTGAAGAGTAATAGTGAGGGAGGTCAGAATTCAGAACTATGAGTGGTGAGCGATGCTGTGCACGTCTCTGCGTTGCTGTGTTGGGCGTCTGTGCGAGCGGAATGAGACGTTGAGGGTGAGAGAAACGGAGATGGTTGATGCGCTTGTATCTGGAGGTGCGAGGTCCGAGGTGCGCGCTACCGTCATGGCTCGGCTCACCGTCACCACAACAATGACTTCGGGGGGAACATGCTCCAATCCCTATCATAGCCCTCTCCACCGGTCGGTTGCGTTGAATGCATGCAGAATCCAAATCACAATCTGAATCCAGTTCAGGCAGCCACGTGGCCTCCACTCTTACAGGAGGCCCGAATAAGCCCCCCACCTGTGACACCTGTGACACCTGTGACGTTGTGTCGGGGTCATAACCAACGCCATCTACTTGATGACCATCCACCTCTACCTTGCTCGGCCCTCATAAACTCTATACCACATCCATCATGTCCCGTGGAGCACTCGATGACTCGGAGATCCAGTCCGAGATGAACAAGATGGTGCGTTCTATCTAACTGGTCATGATGCCCGCCAACCCATCAACTGCTGCCCTCTCCCCTCTCACCCTCCCCTCCCGCCCACCCCGTCCCACCCACCCTGGTCTCAGCTAACTCCAGGTCGCGTTCATCTCGCAGGAGGCGCGGGAGAAGGCGCGGGAGATCCAGGTCAAGGCCGACGAGGAGTTCGCTATTGAGAAGGTGCGTTGTGGGCGTGATTGTATGATGGAACTGACAGTGTTCCGGATACTATGCGACCTTATCTCACGATCACGATTTCCCCTCCTTCCCTGCCTTCCTTCCATCCTTCGTCTCCACACGTCTCCCCCATCCTTTCGTCGGGTTTCGCTCGCTTGCTCCTGCTCCCGCTCCCGCTCCCACCAACAGGCCAAGATCGTGCGCCAGGAGCAGCTCGCAATAGATGCGCAGTACGAGAAGAAGCGCAAGCAGGCTGAGGTTGGGTGGAAGATTGCCCAGTCGACCGCGCTCAACCAGAGCCGCCTCGAGGTGCTGCGCAAGCGCGAGGAGCAGCTCCAGGACCTCTTCGAGGAGGCCAACAACAAGGTCAAGGACCTTGCCGCGGGCAAGGGCTACCCCAAGGCCATGTCGTTGCTCATCACTGAGGTACGTCAGTCGTGACTTGATGACTTCAATGCAAGTCACGTATACACACAATCACCGCGATCGCTGACATCAGGTCCTCCTCCTCCTGCTGTCCAAGGACGTGACGCTCGTCCACCGCCCCAAGGACGCTGAGCTGGTCAAGACGGCGGCAGCGGACGCCAAGAAGCAGTACAAGGAGATCGCTGGGCTCGAGTCGGAGATTGTGTTCGAGGACTCGCTCGCGGACGACTCGGCCGGCGGTGTGATCGGCATGGCGTTGGGCGACCGCATCAAGGTCGACAACACGCTGTCGGCGCGCCTTCACATCCTCGAGGAGAAGATGCTCCCCGAGCTGCGTGAGGACCTGTTCGGCAAGAACCCTAACCGCAAGTTCTACACTGTGAGTTTTGCATGATGGACACTGCTGACGCTCGCAGTAGGAAGGATATGTTAGTAGTCAGTCGCGTTAGATGCAGCAAGGTAGCCAAGTATGTGGCCGCAGAGGACAGTGGTGATATCCATTTAAAGGAGAAAAGCAGGAGGAGGACAAGAGTGCGAACAACCAGACTGGAACGGAGGCGCGACTGAACGGGGCTGGATGGGGAGATTGACCGCCATTCAATCCACTTGTTGTTGACCACGACCTTGGGCCCTGATGAAAGTGAGTACTTGTCGCCGCCGGCATGTGCTCGAGGTTGCTCACCGCGGGCCTCTCTCGGCCTCTGCACGGGACCTATCGTGTGTGATCCAGGCTGCGGAACCCCATCCATGCTGGCGGTGCTACCATCTCTACCCTATTGGGAAGTACGTTCCGGGGCCTCCTGCCCAAGCCACACCTTGTCCGTGTCTGCACCGCGGCACATGCCGTGTCTCGTTCGGACTCGGGCTTACCACAAGAACCGAAACAGCTCGGTTCTGAGCACGTCCCGAACTACTGTGTATTCAAAGACACACTGTTAGTGTGAGGTGGGGTAGTGTGGATAGGCGATAACAGCAGCGCTTGGGAGAATGAGTGATCGAAGACTCCCTCACCTCAGCAGATGAGCAAGCATTTGTGCCTGAGAACCATGGTGCCCAAGCGTTACAGTATATAGGAATCGGGCCGACCGGCGGCCGATGCCTCGTGCGGTGGCGCACGGGAAAGTACATCTCCGTCTTCTTGCTGGAAGAAGTGTCCGTGCCCGCAATCCCGATCATCTCAATCGATCAACAACCTTCAGATCCGGACTGAATTCATTGTCCGCGTCCTGGGGTACCCCCTCAAACATACTTACCCCGCCCACGTCGACTACTTGAATATACAGTACACTGTAAACCGGTTCCTGAGCGGCGAGTTTGTCAACACTACCACGTAAGAACCCGAATTACGTAAATACTAAATAGGAAAAGTCGCGGTCTGTTTTTGCGCCATCGTGCGATGAACGCGTCCGGCCTGGGCACGGGGTAGTTTAGTGCACGCGTCGCCTAGACCCACCCCACCAGTACATCTAATCCTGAAATCCAAAACGATTCTGACATCGCCCTATCGACCAACTACCATGTCCGCGAACCTGCGATCGCGCAAGAACGCCAATGGCGACGGTAACGGCGCCAACGGCCACACCAATGGCGAGGACAAGGCGTCCAAGGGCACCGTGCTCTCGTACGCCATCCCCACCGAGTATGGCCAGGCTATGGACCGGAAACTCGACACTCACCAGTCGTAAGTCTGAGTGGGGAGGAGGCTGATGACAGATACGAGTTTGGTGGGCCGGTCGGCGTCACTGCTATGATGGTTGGGTTCCCGATTCTTATGTGTGAGTTTTGAGACAAGTCGTTGGCGAGGAATAGCTGGTGTCCGCCGAGTAGCATTACTGTGGCTGGCTCGTCGTTGCCGCGCCAACCCGCTACCCCTCCTCCCCCCCCCCCCCCCTCCCTCCCCCCTCCCCCAGTCCGCTGCCAAGTTCGCTGCCGCACAACCCCAACCCATCCTACCTCTCTAACCCCAGACTACCTCTTCGTGTGCCTGTGGTACTACGACGGCAAGATGGTGCACCCCACCTCGGTCGATGACATTGTCCCCTTCCTCGAGCGCATGTGGGCACACATCAAGGTCGGCGCATACCCCACCAAGTTTGCTTGGGGAACGTACCTCGGCCTTACGGCGATCCAGCTCTTCTTTGCGTGGGTCATGCCCGGCGTCGAGCAGAACGGCCTCCCCGTTCCGTCGCTCGACTACGCCGTCCTGCCGTACAAGTGCAACGCCCTCGCATCGTGGTACACCACCCTCGTCCTTGCCGGCGTTCTTCACGTCACCGGCATCTACCGCCTGCCGTGGATCATTGAGAACTACGGTGGCATCATGACCGTGGCCATCGCGACCTCGTTCACTGTCTCGGCCGTGATTGAGATCCTCGCCCGCACTGTGCACTACGGCGGCGCGCCGCTGCGCATGTCCGGCGTCTGGGTGTATGACCACTTTATGGGTGTTTCGCTCAACCCCCGCCTCGGTCCTATTGACCTCAAGATGTTCGCAGAGGTTCGCGTTCCCTGGGTTCTCCTCTTCCTCATGGCGCTCTCGGGCACTGTCAAGCAGTACGAGGACCTCGGCTACGTCACCTACAACATGTTCCACATGCTCCTTGCGACGGCGCTTTACATCAACGCCTGCGCCAAGGGCGAGGAGCTCATCCCCCAGACCTGGGACATGTTCCACGAAAAGTTTGGCTGGATGCTCATCTTCTGGAACATGGCCGGCGTCCCCTTCACCTACTGCTACCCGGTCATTTACATGACTCGCTCCGACCCATCGACGTACGCCTTCCCGCTCTGGGGCAAGATCCTCATGTTCGTGACCCTCCTCACGGGCTACTACATCTTTGACTCGTCGATGGCCCAGAAGTCGGCCTTCAAACTCCAGCAGCAGGGTCACTTCAAGCCTCGCGGAGCGTTCCCCACGGTCCCTTGGAGCGTGGTCGAGAACCCCAAGTTCATCCAGACCAAGCACGGCAACAAGCTCCTCACCGACGGATGGTGGCAGTACGCCCGCAAGATCAATTACACTGCCGACTGGTGCCAGGCCTTTACGTGGGGCGCTACTGCCGGCTTCAACACGCCCATCACCATGTTCTACCCCGTCTTCTTCCTCGCCGTCCTCACCCACCGCTGTGGACGTGACTTTGAGAAGTGCGCCGCCAAGTATGGCGACGACTGGGTCGAGTACTGCAAAATCGTCAAGTGGCGCTTCATCCCGTACATCTACTAAGTGGTGTGTGTACTCTCCTGTCGCCTTGTGGATGGGATGTGCTTGCTGTCATATCTACATTAGACCTTCTTTAAACTACTAGTGTTGTAGTTGTTGGCGCGTTTATATCTGTCACCACAACCTATCAACCTACCAAGCTACCAACCTACCCTACAATGCATACCCTTGAATCTAGCCTCGCAACCTCTTCGCACCCAAGAAAAAGCTGACGAGTTTGGAGCTTGAAGCTTGGGAGATACTTGTCGCTCGCAGCTCCCCATCAGCACAACCCCAACACCACGCGCAGCCACGCACAGAGATAGAAAAAAACACACAACATCCATCACCATGACAGTAGAATACAAATATGAAATGTCGGTCCGCCGTCACTCCCCACCGCGAGTCTCCGCGAGTCGTCGCGCTCAGCCAAAAGGCGAGCACCTCGTCGCAGAGACACGGAGTGTAATAGAAGCGCACGCAGTTTGGCTATCACCGGGCTAGACCGTTGGTATAGGAAACGGGAACGCGAGACCCTCCATCGGGAGTAGGTAGGGAATCGAACTTTTATGTTTCTGGAGTCAGCGGATGCTCAAGAGGTGGTAGCCACGTAGCCACCAAGAGGTGTTTAAACGTACCCAGGATTTTGTTCAAAGGAACAAGTAGATGCACCCAGCTGGAACTTTATGTTGCAGCGAACTGACTGATATGACTCGAAAGAGGGTATGGAATTTGACACGCCATTCACCACGTGACGTTACGTCAAGTGGAAGACTAAGGGATGGGGTCCGTGCCCCGCATCCCACGATCACCACGTTCAACTAGTAGTTGACCATCACGCCGCACGCCGCACCTCACCCCCCCTGTCACGCACAAACCTCACAACATCAAACATCAACATCTAGCCTCGTCGATAAACTCTCTTCACCTCGAAAGCTTAACAATGCCCAATCCAACAAGGGTCATGAGACACGACTCGATGCAGTCCACTGGTAGCATTGGGTGGCCAAGACCACCCAGTCCCTCGGTGAGCTTTGGTCTCTTTGCATCGTAGTTGGCAGTTCGCACCTCGCACCCTCGTTTCAACGCTACAAACCCGGTGACTGCCGGCCTCCATCTGGGGACTTGGAATGCTGACACTCAGTTCTCGACCACGACAACTGGATCCAAGGTCCACCTGTCCGACTCTGAGACACTTATCTCGCGCAAAGACTTGCGGGCGTCATTGATGTGCTTTGAAGAGGTGAGGCCATCGGGGGCCATCTGGGGCGAGGAAGGAAGGCGAAACCAATGAACGTGCCCTTCCTTCCCACGTATTCACCCGGACACACTGACGCCCAGCTCATGTCGGCAGCAAAGGCGTATCGTAATGCATTGCTAGCAATGTCGACCGCGACGGCCGCATTCGCATCAGCCATGGAGGCCTGTTCACGGTAAGCCTGATTACTAGTCACACTAACGGAAGGGTGAAGGGGTGTCGCGAGGCGAACGCAGGCATGGCCGGCGGAGCGGGGCTGCAGTACCTCATCTCAAACCACGAGCAGCTCCTCGCCGACACGGTGTACCGGCAATTTGAGATTCCGCTACTCGAAGCACTGGACAATTACAAGATGATGACGGCCGACCGGCTCGCGAGCTATGAGAAGGCGCTACATTCGCAGAGCGACAAGATCCGCAAGACCGAGGCCGAGAATATGAAGATCGGACGGCGGCGCAAGCGCGACCTTAACCAGTTCCGCGCCGCACTCGCCGACCTGCAGCGCCAGGTCGATGAGCTCGATGGTATCAAGTTGGCGTACCACGAGGAGGTGCTCGAGGCCGAAGAGGAGGCATGGGAGACGGTGCTGAGCAAGGTCGCGTTTGTGATCCGCTCCCAGCTCGACTTTTACGAGAAGATCGCCGGTAAGGCGAGCGACCCCGTGCTTGAGCCCCTCGTCATGTCCATCCCGGACCCCTTTGACGCCTACGGCCCGCCAAAAGAGGAAGGCCAGATCTTTAGTGTGCTTTCTCCGTGAGTGTCATTGCCCATTTGTACTAGTGAGCTCACACCAGACTGCACATTGATTCAAACCCCACGTCGCCGCTTCCAAATCTACCGCGCGTGTCGAATAATGCGTCCGCAGCAGCCACTCCGAGAATCCCCTCGCCTGTCAAGTTCGGGTTTAGCTCGGTCACACCCGCCATGGCTGAGACGTCCGAGATCGACGTGCCTGGCGAGCGCAGCGCATGGGACGACGTGGAGAGCGGCACACTTGCGCATCGAGAACTGAGTGTGATCGACGAGGCTGCGTCACCAGCCAAGAGTTTGGTCCCGAGACGAGAGGGCAGCGAATACGGTGACGACGACGACAATAGAGATCTCGGGGGGAGAGCGAGTGAAGGGCGTAAACTGCAAGTCATCAAGAAGGGCGCCGCGGACTGGTATGAACCAGGGGTGGATGACGACAGTCCGTCGAATGATGACCGAGGCGGGCCTGACCACGCGGCATCACCACCTAAGGTCTAGAATCGTCGCCGAGCGTCATTGTTCAACGCACCTCCCCTGTGATTAACCTCCCCGGCCTCGCCCCTCACGTCCGCATTGTTGTTCTTTTTCAGATTCCACTCTAGTATAGTCCCTGCCGTTCCAGGCTCCTTGTTACTTCATCGGCCATCTAGACACTCAAGGCCGTTGTTTGCCTGTTGCATGCACCAGTATGTGCTCTCTATACTCTATGTCTACTGCACCTTGCGCTCGTCGTGGACACCAAACATCCACCCCTCGAGCCAGTCGCCTTCAGCGCCGCCAAGCTGCCACCCTCCGATGCCTCCGAGGCCCGTCCAAAGCCACTCGATCGTGCGGCGGATGCGGCCGGGCACCGACTCGGGAGCCGTGCGGGGAACGTGTTCGGTGAGAGTGTACCATGCGGCGCCAGCGACGAGGCCGACGACGTAGCCAGCCACGATCTGGGGGACGGAGTGATACCGGAGCGCGAATCTGGTGTGAGCCCCAACCTTCTTCTTCTAGCCTACCGAGAGTATGCGACGGCGAGCGACCAGCTGGCCAGACCGAAGAGGTATATCCCCGTTCTGATGGCGTACATAGTCTTGGCCCGTGCCGAAACGGTTCGAGCGGGATATCTCTCGCTCTGGGAAAGGGCATACCCGACAGCCCAAGCCAACACGAACGCACCAGCCTGCGCATGGCTACTTGGCATCCCGTACCCCGTCCCAACATGAGCCAGGTGGGGATACGGCCTCGGTGCGCGTAAAACTCTCTTCAAGCCCAGACTGAGCACTTCGTTCCCTACACTCCCGATGGCCAGGAGGAGGAGTGTGACGCGCCGCCCAAAGATGACCAGGGCAAAGTACGCGACGAACAAGAAGATTGGGGATAGCGAAAGAAGCGCTAATGGAATGCCTAGATGCGAAGAGGGGTCGTACACGATATGCGTGAGGGCGAAATGCTTGGCCTCGGCCATGGCGTCGAGGGCGCCCATCGAGCCGTCCATGATGGAAGTTGTTATGCCAACAACGCGTTAGATGAAGTTGTTATGCCAACAAAGCGTTAGTGCCTAGGAGTTGACTTTTGGACTGTGGGCCCCACAAGCCAACAGGCACCGTTGGGTGGCCAGAGGCCAAGGCGATGACGGGAGCCTTCTTAGTTGTTACTCTTTTGCATAACCATCACTATCGCCATCATCGCCATCTCGGCACGCCACCCTATATAGAGGGGCGGACTGGTCTGGTCAGTGGTTGATCGGCCCAAAGCTCAACTTGAATCCCTGTTGGCACCAAATGTCGCTCCCCTCCTTCCCCGGCGCACCGACGCCGAGCCCGCCCTCGGTCCCCGGTCCAGGACGTGGCGGGGCTGGAGATCACCTCCCAGGCGCCCTATTGGCCGTATGCGGGGCATGTACTTTTGTCGGTGAGCTGTTGTGCCAGTATTGGAGCTAACACCAGCAACGGCGCTGAGTATTTGGTCTATCGTCCTACAACTCAAGAACTACCGCATGCCAGCACTACAACGCTGCGTCGTACGCATCATGGTCATGTAAGCTGTCTCCCTATCGATATCGAGCTGATAACAGGGTACCACTGTATGCGTTGTCATCACTTATCGCGCTGTACTCGCTCAACGCGGCTTTCTTTATCGACGCAATCCGAGACCTCTACGAGGTAAACACGCTTTATGAACCGGCTGACCACAGGGCTTCGTCATCTACACCTTCCTCCAGCTACTCATCACCTATCTCGGCGGAGAGCGTGACCTCCTCCTCCGACTTAATGGCCGCCCACCCATTCCCCATACCTTTCCTCTCAACCTCTTCTTCGCACCCATGGACCCAAGTGACCCATGGACTCTTCTCAACCTCAAACGCGGCGTCCTTCGTGCGTCCAACCGTGAGGTAGCTAACGACAGAATATGTCCAGATCAAACCGCTCCTCGTCATCGCCACTGCTGTGTGCAAGTGGACCGGAACATGGAAGGAGGGCGAGTTCACCCTCACTTCGGGGTACACCTACATCACAATCGTGTACAACATCAGCATCTGTCTAAGTCTCTAGTGGGTACTACGAGGTGTTCGCTGACAACAGCTGCCTAGCCATGTTCTGGGTCGCCGTCAGCAAGGACCTCAAGCCGTTTCGGCCTGTCCGTGAGTTGCCGACCCCAAGTGTTCGACTAACAGCAGCAAAGTTCCTCTGCGTCAAGGGCATCTTGTTCTTCTCGTTCTGGCAGGGTGTCTTCGTCGGGTTCCTCGTGTCTGCGGGGTTCATCAAGTCTGGTGAGCTAGAGCTTGCATGATCCAGCTGACAGCAGTCGGCCCATATACCGATCCCGAACACATGGTCCTCGCCCTCGTCGACTCGATGATCTGCATCGAGATGCCGTTCTTCGCCATCGCACACGTGAGCTAGCCATTTTGCACCTTGAGCTCACCGCAGCAATATGCCTTCCGCGCTAGCGACTACATCGACAGTTCAGTCATACATGTCGCCCGCCTTCCCTTTATCTACGCCGCGCGCGACGCCTTTGGCGTCAAGGACGTCTGGGAAGACATCAAAGACACGTTCCGTGCACGGGGCGTGTCGTACAAGGCGTACGAGGCGGCCGACGGAGGAGTTCATTATGGCGTGGGAAGGCAGAAGCGGATCCGCGCCGGTCTCCGCTACTCGCGAGGAGGCAAGGACAAGTACTGGCTCAACAACCCGAACGGCGAGGGCGAGCGCTCATCGCTTCTTCCCAAGACCAACAGCGACATGCCATATCGGGCAGACGACAATAGCGACTCTGACATGAGTGACGCGCCGAGCCTCGACTTCAGTGACATGAGCGACGGCGAGGAGCAGATGTACGAGCGCGCTCGCCGTGTGGGCTATTCGGGCTTTCCCAACATCGACATCAGCCGAGAACAGGCTCGGCGCATCAGGCGGCACGAGGAGAACGGTATCCTCGCCGGCCGGCGACTCCGACTATCCTCGGACGCGCGCCAACGCGCCGGCGTTCCTGCATCTCCACGCCCTGGCCCGTCTGGCGGGCAACGGCGGAGCGCCAAGAACCGCCAAATCGACAAGGGTAAGGGCAAGGGCCGCGCAGTGTACGGCCAGTGGGGAGAGCACGCCCGCTCGAGTCCTGCACCAGTCGTCGCCGAGGTGGACGACGCACATTTCGACGGCGAGATCGAGAACCCCGGCGCATGGCGTGCCGACAGCCAGGGCGTAGGGTTACGCTGGACGCATAAGCCCAAGCTACCACCAGTTGTCACGGTCCCTGAGCCGCAACCCAAGATGGACGAGGTTGTCTCACACGCGTCGCGCGTGACGGTTGCAGCGCGATCCGATGCTGTCGATCTCGTGAGCGCCGCCCAACTCGAGACGCCAGAGACACGGACTCGCAGTTTGTCGGCGGCAGCTATCGTGCCCGAAGTCAAGCACGTCAAGTTGATCCAGTCGCCGCCCGAGGAGGAGCCCTCGCCGACCATGGCCACCAGGAGGGAGGCGCGCTCTCCGCCCAAGGCAGTCCCACCGCGTGAAACCTCGTCAGCGCCGCCTGTAATCGAGCCGCCGCCGCCGACGCCATCGCCGGGACATGGCTCGCCGCCGCGGTCGCTCGACGCCGACGTGTCCCCGCCCGACGCATGGGAGCAACCAGAGCCAACTAATGTAGTTCGTGCGGGGCCGCCTAGAGTAGAGCCCAGGCCCGCTGCCCCTCCTTCCCCCGACTCGACTGTGTCCTCGAAATCCTTCCGCGTTCCTTCCTATGGGCGATGGGATCCGGACGACAATCCGTGGGCGTAGATACATGGTACTATAGATGCAGGGTATGCTAGTCTAGTCGAGATCGTCAAACATGCCCCCCGCCTCCTTCTTCTCCACCCGTCCCCGCGTGCTCTTTACCTCCTTCTTGAGCGCGCGGTACTCGTCCGCAAAGTCCTCCTGGTCGCTCTCGTTCTCGTCCTTGGTCACCTTGCGCTTCCCTGCCCTTTTTTCGGGCGCCGGCGCGTCCTCCTCCAACAGTCCCTCGGTGATGCGGCGCGCCCAAGCTGCCTCAGCCCTCTTATCCTTCTTCTCCCGCCGCTCCTCTTTCCGTACCCGCTGGTCCTTCTTCCCGCTCCACGCAGAGTTAACCTCGGCGCGCACCTTGCGTTTCTTTCGTTCGTGCTCGCGCTCGGCATCGAGCTCCCCAGACGCCCGCTTGGCCGCCTTCTCAGCCAGAGTTGCTTGGCGCTGAGCCTCCCGCTTCTTGTCCGTGTACGCGAGCGCGTTCCACTCGACCTCTGCGTCGGTCCACACAAGCTGCGCAACTTGTTCCTTCTCTTCGACCTCTTCGACCTCTTCTTCCTCCCCAGCCTTGTCCTTGTCTTCCCCCCCCTCTGCGCGCTTCTTCTCAGCCTTCTCACACCGCCGGCGCCAGTCCCGCACTTCCGGCATAACAGGCAGCCGCAGGAGCCCGAACGCGGTGCCGAGCGCGGCGTAGTCGATATCCTTTGGCCGGAAGATGAAGCTCGCCTCGTGCTTGGTATACGCGTGCACGGAACTCACGAGGGCCCTCGCCCCGCGATCAGCGAGGTCGCGGTCGGAAAGCACGACATCTCTCATCCGCTGGAGGAGGGCAAGTGAGTCGGGGTCGGCGGGGAGAGGCGCTTCGGCTATCTCGAGGTCCGCGCCAATGTAGAGGTGTGGCACCAGAGGAATCTTGCGAACGCTCAGAAAGTCGACGTATTGTTCCTCCCGACCGCAAGTGAGGAGGATGACAGCGCGCCCAGCCCGTCCTGCGCGCGCAGTACGGCCCACACGATGAGAAAAGGTCTTGGGATCCGTTGGCGCGTCGTATTGGATCACGACGTCGATATCGGGGAAGTCTACGCCGCGGGCCGCGACGTCGGTACAAAGCAGGACGGCTGGTGTGAGGTGCGAGGATGAGTGAGCGTTGAACCCAGACAAGGCGGCATCGCGTACGCGGGGAGGAAGGTCACCGTGCAATGAGGTGAGGGCGAACTTGTCTATCTCTGGAAGGCGGGAAAGGATCTGAAGTCAGCGTGCTTCCTGTAAGTCGACGTACGCGGTAAAAGTAATCCACGGCGGCGCCAGTAGAGAAGTAGACGATAAACTTTGCTGCTTCGTGTATTTTGGCTTCGCGCTGGAGGACACGGAGGAGCTGGAGAGTCTTGTCGGCCAATCCACAAACGAGGAAAGTATTGGCCAACCCCATTGGAACGCGACGCTCGACCGCGCTCTCTCCCGTCCGCTTATCCTTGAGATTGACGACGATACGAACAGGATTACGCAATCCGACGCCGACGAGGTCCTCGACTGCGTCGGTCATTGTCGCGCTGAAGAGGTGTGTACGCCTCTGTTTGGGGAGATGGCGCATTATCCTTTCGACATCTCGTCGGTGGTCTGGGGCGGAAAGGAGGCGATCAGCTTCGTCAAGCACCAATACGTCGAGGTTACCAACACGAATGGCGGACATGCCTCGTGGCGAGAGGAGGAATGATGCGAGGCGGCCTGGCGTACCGACCAGAATATTGGAGGCTTGGTTGAAGAAGGTCTCATAAGGAGCGGCGGTGCCGCCCGTCACCAGACATGCCAGTGGATACTCTGGCGGAGGGGGAGGGGGTCCTTCCTCGCCATCGACAGGGGTAGGTTCTTTGGGTGTCCATGTGGAGAGGAAGGTGTTGAAGACATCATGGATTTGAGAGGCCAATTCGCGAGTAGGAGCAATAACGACCGCCGCAATCTCGCCCTTTCTGTACTTGTGCTCATTGCGAACAATACGTTCAAGAACGGGAACGACAAAAGCCAACGTCTTTCCAGATCCCGTGACGGCCTGGAATCAACAATGGAGTGATACTGGACCCACCTCAACTACACAGTCTTGGTTTTTGACCGCGCGAGGAATCGTACCTGCTTGAACTGGGGTCATGCGCTCAAACCCCTGGGCGGCAATCACGTCCGTGATCCACGATGTAAGTGGGGGATTTAGACTGGTCCATGAACCACCAAAGGCCGGGGCGCGTGGTGTGGGCCGGGGCATCGTAGATGTGTAGAGATGTTGTGATGAATGGGTAAGAGGAAAGTGAAGTGGAGGATCAAAATATGGGCGGGGATTAGAGGATCTCCGGGGGGGCTTTGAGGGATTAGGATTAGGGTGATTAGGATTAGGGTGATGGAGGTATTTGGTATGCATATTGCGGATCAGATAGTGGCAGCGTTCTGCATCATCCTGCGCCGATCAACTTGCCAACACTTAGTCCTGCTTGATCTTACTTGCTCATTGGTCCTAGTAATACATGTGGTCTACCAGTCTATGCAAACTCGTCATGCCTCCGTCTTCTGCTTCTTTCCCTCTGTCGCTTTCCTCCGCTTGGTCCCCTCGATCATCGCGCGCTTCCGCTTGGCGTTCTCGGCAGCAACGTCGCGTCCCCCTCCTCCGACAGACTTGCGCTCAACTGGCGCCTTGGCCAACTTGCGCTTCTGGTTCTTGCTCGGCTTCTTCAGCTGCAACATGTACTCTGGCACCGGGCAGCCACTTGCGCGAAGCACATTTGCGACCGTGCGCAGGTACGGCGCGTCTTCGTTGCTGAAGAACGTGATGGCCTTGCCTGGGCGCCCGGCGCGACCAGTACGTCCGATGCGGTGGATGTACGACTGGACAGTCTGGGGGAAATCTGTCGTCAGTCGGTTGCCGATAGGAGATAGACTCACCATAGTTGACGACCACCTTGACACCGCGGAAGTCCATGCCGCGTGCTAACACGTCCGTGACGACCAGCACCCACACGTCGCCGCTGCGGAACGCATCGATCGCTGCGTCACGCTTGCTCTTCCCTCGCCCAGAGTGTACCGCTTCAGCGCGAACACCGTCCAGTACCAACTGCTTGGAAAGCTCGTCGGCACGTTCGATAGACTGGACGAAGATGAGGGAAGGGTATGGTAGCCCACCCTCTGAGATGAGGTTGGCGAGCGCGAGCGACTTGCCTGCCTCAGACCCAGTGAAGAGGAGAGACTGGTCAACAGTGGTTACGGCCGAGTCCCTGTATGTTAGCTGCGTTGATACTCGGGTTAGGCTGAACGTACTTGACTCCGACGACCACGCGCACACCCCCGTCCTTGAGCCATCGCCGCGCGAGCTCCTCCGCGCCAGCCGGCATCGTCGCGGAGAAGAGGGCCTTCTGGACCTCCTCGCCCATCGCCTCAACGATGGGCTCCACCTGAGGGAAAAAGTCGGGGCCGAGTAGGCGATCCGACTCGTCAAGGATAAGGTAGCGTGTACTGCTGTCAGCTATTGTAAACGCCAATTCTCACCTTGCTAGCGACACGCGCCCCGCGTCGAGGAGGTGGTGCAACCGCTCCGGCGTGGCGACGAGGACATCGATGCCGAGACCACCCTCTGCCTCGCCCTCGGCCTCACTCTCCTCAGCCTCGTCCTCCTCGTCGCTTCCCGAGTTGTGTCCCGGTGCAGACTCGCACACGGCCTTTTGCGTCGCCTTGCTGAGCACCATGCAGCGCCACTTCTGCCCGGCCGTAATAGCCTTGATCACGCCGTGGATCTGCACGGCCAAATCGTGGGTCGGCACAACGACCAGTGCGCGAATACCCTTTCCCTCGTCGGCCATCTTGCGTGCCGGCTGCCGCAGCTGCACCAGCGTTGGAAGGAGGTAGGACAGTGTCTTGCCGCTCCCTGTGGGGGCAATGCACATCGTGTCTTGGCCAGCGAGGAGGCTTCCCGACACGGCGCACTGCACACCCCACAGTCCGTGAATATTGCTCTCGTTCAGAGCGCGTAGGAGCGGCTTGCGGAGGGGCGAGTCGTCGGTGAAGAGGGAGGCAAGGTCGGTTCCGAGGGACGAGGGAAGGGGATCAGTTCCGGTGAGCGTGATTTTCTGCTTCGGTGGCTCGGGGATGTCGGGCGCCGACTCGGAGTCGTTGTCAGACTCAGAATCGGATTCGGGTTCGGGCTTCGAGACGGTAGCGGCAGAGCGGTCGCCAAAGAAGTTAAGAGACGAGGGGAGGGCAGTCTCCTTGGCCATAGCCTTGCCCTTGTTCTTGCCCTTGCTCTTCTCCTTCTTCTCGAAGAGATCCATGTCTTTCTGGAAACGCGACTTGTTGAACCGCGCGCCGGCGGTTAGGAGGTTGAATGTCGACGCCATTGTGGTTGCCGTCAACGGTGAGATGGGTGAGATGATCTAGTTTGTAGGTGTCAACATTCAACCTTGGTTATCAACTTTTGTGGGTCGACCGTGGGAAAGTGGCCGCTCATGTTTGGTGCCTGAATCCCCGCATTCATGTGGGCACGCGTCGTTGCATCATTGCTCATATCCCTTCTTACCAGTGACTTAACCCCTCACTACGCTGCGGTCTCTTCTCCGCCCTCTCGCCATGTCGGGTCTTCGCTCGACGCGTTCGGCGGCCAACAGCCGTGTGACGCTTCTGACGACCGAAACCAAGCCTGACGTCAAGCCTGATATCGATGTTAACGGGTTCACCTCGCTGCGGAGAGCGACGCGGTCCACGACGCGTACCGAACCCGAAGCTTCTTCGTCCAAGTCGACCCTCGACCTGTCAAAGTACTCGTATGCTGAACCCGCGCGGAAACGCGTCAAGCGCGAGGTCAAGGAGGAGGACGAGTTGGTGGAGGTCAAGGACGAGCCTGTCTCTCCAGTGAGAAGGAGGAAGGAGAAAGCGGCATATCTCCCTGCGCGGGAGAAGGCACACCCTGAGCCCCCCAAGTGGCGGGAGCAGTACGCATTGATCGAACGTATGCGCGCCGGCATTGACGCGCCAGTCGATACTATGTGAGCTTTTTCTTGTCCGACAGCTGACAGAAGGGGATGTGAGCGGCCGCGCACCATGGGAGATCTGGACGACAAGGTGTGTAAATCAGTTATTGAGCTGATGACAGACGCTCCGGTTCCACATCCTCATCTCGCTTATGCTCTCCTCGCAAACAAAGGACGCAGTGACGTCCCAGGCCGTCATGAACCTCCACGAATCCATTGCAGGGGGATTGACGGCCGCGACGCTCGCGATAGCGCCCGAGTCGACCGTAGCCGACGCGATTAACAAAGTCGGTTTCTGGCGCCGCAAGACAGAATACATCCAGGCTGCGGCACGGGAACTCGTTGCCCGTCCCGACGGCGACGTGCCCCAGACTATTGAAGAGCTGTGCCAGCTGAAGGGAGTAGGACCCAAGATGGGTTTCCTGGCACTTCAGGCCGCGTGGAATATGTGAGCAGCTTTGCATTCAGTTAATTGCGCTGACGACAGAAACGCGGGTATCGGTGTCGACGTGCATGTTCACCGCATCACGAACCGGCTGAAATGGCACAAACCACCTACCAAGACGCCAGAGGATACTCGGTGAGGTGTTGGGACACGTGTCAGCTGACACCAGCGTCAACCTCGAGTCGTGGTTGCCGCCAGAGCTGCATCGACCGATTAACCCGCTCCTCGTGGGTTTTGGACAGGTGAGCTAGACTCGCAGAGCAGCGTAGCTCACACCAGGTCATCTGTTTACCTGTCGGGCCACGTTGCGACATCTGCCTCCTGGGCCAGCAGAAGCTGTGCCCGTCGCGCGTTACGGTGAACGCCGCGAACCGGAAAGAGATTGCTTTCCGCTTCACGGCCGACGATGACGTCAAGCGCGAAGTCGAGGAGACTAAGCCAAAGGTCGAGATTGCGTATGAGGAAGAGGAAGAGAAGCTGCGGCCGGCGGTGGACGAGATAGACGGAGTAGACAAGCTGGAAGGGGAGGCAACGGTCGACGCGATATCTGTCAAAATCGAGCCGTAGTTTACATGTATCCATAGACAATACACCAGCAACATACATCACCCAGATACAAATTAGAGCTTGGCCTTCTGCCCCGCCTCTTCCTGGTCGATACGCTCGCGGGCGCGCTGGTATGCCGGACGGGCTTGGACGCCGTCGAGCCACCGCTTGGTAGCTTGACCAAGTTCGTACTCTCCCTTCCGCGTTCCCCGAGCAATACTATTAAGTGGATAGAACATCATGAACTGAGAATCAGCCTTTTTGTTGTACATGTATAAACTTACGTCGCCTTCTCCAAGTTTATCCGAACCCGAGAAATTGTGGTTCTTCTGAAGAAACTTGTCGACCTCAACAAGCATTGGCTTTACGTTATCCTTTGTAATGTTCTGAATATACTCTGCCAATGCACTAGCTCCCTTCTGAAAGAAAAGCAACAAGTAGAGAACCTTGAATGACGCAAAGCCCTGCTGTACTTTCATGGCAGTGATGCCGCCTTGGAGGTGAAGCATGAGACTGCCTTCCGAGAAGTGATTCCAAAAGATTGAATCCTCCGACGGCGAGGTTTCGAGATCGGGTAGACCAGAATTGAGGTGTTTGAGGAGGTAATGCGTGATGAAGCCGGATTCGGTTACGACCTTTCCGTCGACTTGTACCGCCGGAGCTTTACCGAGTGGTGAGATTTCGGTTAGGGAGGTTGGCGCGCGGCCTTGTGGGGTGCGGTAGTGTACGATGACTTGGTAGGGGAGGTTGAGTTCCTGTGGGTTAAGAAAGGGGTAGGCAGGGGGGGGGGGGGGAGGGGGAGAGGAGGGGCTTGACTTACCTCTAGGAGCCAGAAGAGGCGGTCTGACCGTGACTGGTTGAGGTGGTGTACGACGATGTTTGGCATTGTGATGGGTTGAGTGTCATGGTGAATAACTGTTGGAGATGTCCCTTTTAAATGCAAGTCGTCCATGACGACATTGACCCGGCAACTCCTAGAGCCGTGCCAAACCTGCTGGGACCGACTTGGGACCCGCTTTGTCAGAATCGGTCTTTGATCGCGGCCACTGATGACACGAGATACACACTGGTTATGAGTAGGGTATGCATCGTTCTCAGCGTTCTCAGCGTTGGCTGTCGGCGATCGGGGTACGAGAGTCGGATGCATTCATCCGGCACAGATGCCGACGTGCCTCGGCCTGAATCAAGTTCGGAACCGTAGCTGGGCCGGTATAGCCACCACCGAACCGCTTGTCGTCAGCTCTGGCAATTCAACGCCTACGTGAGCGCATGGGAGAGCGCGCTCGCCACTGTACGTGCGCTCGACAGATTTGCGGGTCATTTGTCATTTGCTTCTACTATGTACAAACACCCTCTTATTAAACAGACGTCGCCCAAAACCTGGCCTTTGCGACGCGTTCGCTCGCGCGCTCGCCAGGACCTCAAGCCGAACCCGTTATGCGCTACCCTATAGCTATTCGACCCACGTTTCTACTATTTGCGTGCCAGGTTGAGATAGTATGAGAACTTGAAGCGCATCTCGTGTTGTTTCGTACGTTCGTTTGGGAGGCCCATATAAAAGTCGGCGGGATATGTACGGTCGTCATGAGGGCCCAGAAGTTGACGGCACGTGGCAAGATGTCCAGAGGCCAATGAGCTGGAAGAGCGTTCAAGCCAATATCGCCTAGCTCGTCTTCCATGTCGATATCCCATGTCACTCAACGAACATAGAGAGGGCGGTGATGCACGTCTTCTTGCAATTGAGGAACATTGCCTCGATGTTTCTAGAGGGAAGATACCGAACCAGATCGTGCTTTAAGAGAGAGAGGAGGGCGCGAGTGGGAATGTAATCCCATTTAGTGAGAAATTGGGATACTTTGAGAATCGCTCCATGGCCGATTAAGCTAAGTCCAGAGTTCCAAATTTGAGGAGATTGAGGAACGTGCAAGGTTTCGAAGTGTGGGTCAAGGAGGACGAGCTTCTCATGGTTAGGATTGAGCCGCGAAAGACGGTGCTGAGGGTTAGAATTGTTGCTATGCATGATATGGTACCTGGAGGAAAGGTGGATGGGATGAGGAAGCGAACTCGGTCGATGGTGACGATCCAAAATCGCCATGCGTCCAAGTAGGATGGTCTCTGATCTCGTCGGTAGCCGAGTCGCTCGACATAGTTGGGTTTGAACTTGGTCCTTAACGAAGAGGGAATCGTGTCTAGCATAACGTAAGTCTGGAGCTGATGGTGAGGAGGGGTCATCCATCATGCCACAGGCGAGGACGCACTTTGCCCTTTCCAGCAATCACCTGCGTACTTGTGCGACATGCGACACACTGGCAAAGGGGTTCAACATGCCTCGCACCACCCAGGCGCCACAGTGCCAGCTATACTGGCATACACCGCGTGGACAGAGTGTTACGACATTAGAGAAAGTCAGAAGCCATCAGTACCAACAACCTCCTTGCTCTCGGCTCTGCATCGCTCCAATCCATGCCTACTGGATCTTGATCGTGTCGTCGACTGGCGCGCCAATGATCTCGCGCACAACCACCTTTTCCTTATCCCACACTCCGGCGGTCCAGTACTTGTCAGCCTTGATGCGTGCCCACGCCTCGTCGATCGTCGGGAAGCGGAGGAGCATGACGCTTCCCGCCATGCCGGGAAGCTGGTCGGCCGGCTTCCCGGCCTCCTTGGTGGCCACCGAGTCGTCGAGGAACGCGCGGCCGAAGACTGCGAGCGAGCGGAGGGGGCGTAGCGAGCATAGCGGGTGAGACAAGGACAACATAGCGTTGATAGTGTACGAGACCCAAGTTGAGAGACAACGTCAGCGCCAAACAAGTCGCGTACGCCTAGTACTCACCGCTAGCACCCGTCTTCTTATCCTCGGCCGAAGCCGCGAGGTGAGCCTCACGCACGCTCAGGCGCGTCTCGAGGTTGTCAGGGTAGTCGGGGCAGTAGCAGATGTAGAGGGGCATGGCGGCTTTAGGGGAAGTGCTGAAAGAGCGTGTGGTGGAGCGTGTGATGGAACGGGTAATGGAACGAGTGAGCATGGTAAGTTGGAGATGGATGAAGCGGTTATGTCGAGCTATTGGTGGGCAGCGGTTGTCGGGCCGGGAATATCATGTCCGATCCGGTCACGGGCGAGGCGGGGTAGGACATCTCCGACAGAGTGGGGCAGTACAAGCCGAATTCGGTTGAGTACACACACCCCAAACCGACTTGTATAAAGCACAAAACCGATACCTACTGGTAAAAGTTGGAGCAAGTGCAAAGCCCAGTGCAAAGCCCGCCCAATGAAGTCACAAGACGTAGATGGATACAACACAGATACACTATAGCGGGAAAAGAAGCTTCCTGCTGTCAGCAACGTCTTGCACATGACACACCAGATATCGTCGTCAGCCGCAGGGAAGAGCACGTCGCTCGTGATCGGCTGCGGGATGCTATCAGGTTGCGGCGGATGGTACGCCGAGTTGCCGGTCGTGCACTGGTGGTGCTGTGCGGGTGTGCGGAGCGTCGGTATGTCCTGGAAGACTGACGGGTGCCAGAGGGTCTCTTGGATCATCTGCTGTGCGCTAGGCATGTTCCACGTCTGCGGTGGCGCGATGGCAACCCCCGGCGTCGGGCCCGAGGTGGACGAACCGCCGTCGCCATCGCCTGCTGGGACTGCTGAAGACTTGGTGGAGGCCAGATGCCACTCCGGGCAGACCGAGTCCAGGAGGTGTTTGATGAGGCGGTGGGTGTAGGCTGGCATGTCTTCAGAGGAACGGGAGGCTGTCGCCGTAGAGTCAGCCACCTCGGTGAGCTTGAGGATCACGGCCTTGCGGTCCATCTTGTCCATTGCGCCTATGTTCTGCGGTGAGCCGTGTCCGGCATCGGGAACGTGAATCTCAGTCCACCAAGCGCTCACCTTGACCAGCCACACACTAGTGATGGCCACGCCGACCCAAGTCATGTTGAAGCAGAAGGGAAGGTAGCCGTTGGCAACGAAATCTGTCTGGAAGATCTCGAGCAAGCCCAGCGCCACGTCAGCGCACTCGGCGAACGCGTAGCTGAGGGGCGATGGCTCAGAGGTGTCCAGTGTCGCGCCGCTGGAGCGATACCGCGCAGTAAAGAGCAGGTGGTACTCGCAGATGTGGAAGTGGAGCAGACTGCCGCACATCTTGACCATGGCGACCTGCTGTTGCAGGAACCCGTACTCGGCTGGAGTCAGCTAGGCTTAGATTTACTCACTCACAGTTCTTCTCGATCCAGCGCCTATTCCACCGCTTGTACTCCATCTCGAGCCAGTGTAAGCTTCGGAGATTTGACGGGCTACCATTCATACCCGCGAGCATGTCGGCGAAGAGGCGGCACAGGCGGGAGAAGCTGATCCACGGGGCGATGACCGCCTCACCAGGGCACGGGAGGTGCGGGTGTTCCGTGATCCACTCCATCGGGTCGTCGACGTCATCCTGGTTGATCATGCGGGGGAGCGAGTGGTGCATTGCGAGGTGGTAGTCGGCGACGATGAGGTCTGGTGTAAGCTTATCGTATTGACAAATCAGCTCACTGAGCCAGCATCGCTCCTTGTTGAGGATCTCGCGAGCTTGTCGCTCGTTGCGGGGCAGCGGCCTCGGTGCTCGCTGGTTCAGACGCAGTTCCTGCGCCATTCGAATCGCGTACCCGACTTTGCGCCAGGATGTCGAGTCATCCGCCTTCTTCCAGTGCGTGAGCATGATGATGGCCTGGACGATTTCGATCGAGCACAGGCCGAACTCGACTGCCTGCCCGACAAGCTTGTTCGCGATGAACAGACACGATGGGTACGCCTCGGGGCGGATGATCTTGGCGGTGACGGTGAGTACGGCGGAGAAGAGCAGCGGGCTCTTGTCGCGGCAGTACGTTGCCGTGTGGAGGACCGGATCGAGGATCGCGACCGCAACGTTCAAATGGTGGAAGTAACTGACGTCAACTGGCACACTCATCTAGAGAGCTTACAATTCGAAGAGCTCGTACGCGTCGGCCTCGGAGAGGAAGCCACTCATGACGGGATCGGGACAGTCGGTGCGAAGGAGGGCGAGATTCGCACCGCCCGTTGCGGGCGGCTGCGAGGTGGGCAGAGGAATGTAGGCTGGGGTTAGCTTGACCAGAAACGAGCAGCAGGCGTACGAGACGAGTCGCCCTCGACTGGAACGACGTGTGAGAAGCGGATACTGTGGCTGCGGATGGCTGATCTGGGAATCGAGTTGCCTCTCTCTGGCCGACCGCGGTCCACCAGAGGACGTGATGGGCTTGTGTCATGGCGTGACGGTGAGTGTGAGCGTGAGCGTGAGCGACTGCGGCTCGTGGCCGGCGCGTTGTCGGGGTTCTTCTTCCTCCGCCCTCGCCGATGTTTCTGGTATTCGCACTCGATGCCCTGGTCAGTGCATCGCTTGCAGACGGTGAACGCATCAGGCGTCAGGCACTTGCGCTGGGGTCAGCTTCAACTCATAAACTATAAGTAACCTTTGCGGCGCGACATGCGAGACATGAGATCTTGCTGTTGTCAGCTGCCGTGCACGGGCCCGGTGACTCACGCTACTGGCTTTGGCCCCAGACTGCTGGACGCCGCAGGGGGGGAAGCAGTCTCGTCGAGCTCGGCTGTTGGTGACTTTGGGATCATTATGTGCGGGGTGCTGATTGCGGGGGAGCGGGGAGCGGGGAGCTAGGATGTGAACAAAAGAATCTTGGTTGTTGGTTAACAAGTCAAGTGCGGGATATGCGGGGTCTTATCTACCGGGGCTAAAGGGCAAAGCGTAATGGGGAAGGTGGGGTAGTAGGGCCTCGTTACTTGACGAGTCAAGTCCAAGCACGTGGCGAGTTGCGTTTACTGTTGGCGCTGTTAGGTCTTTGGACGCTTTGAAAGGGATACTGAAACTACAACTGCAAGGTAAAGAAAAGAGTTTTGGTTAAGAGTTGGTGGAGTCAATAGTTGAAATGATCAAAACAGCTAGGGAATAAGAATGCCGCACATGATCACCGAATCATTCCGGACCGGGAGGGTCTCATTCAAGCTCTGACCATTCATTCCTCTTCCTCAACACTCATGTCAACTTAAGAGCTTCAGACCAGCTTCGTCGCCCTGTCATGCCAACCAGACACACGAGACGAAACACTCGCACTAATGGCAGTCCCACTCAAATCAGGCTTCGAGCTCGACGACGACCCAGCAACCCCGCGGACCGACGCGACCGTCTGCTTCCGCGACCTCATCCCGCACCCCACCCATCCTCGTATCGCTGGCATCTCGACGCACGAAGCACACAGCTGGTGCGCGTCGCGACGCGCAGTCCTCGCCCTAGCGTGGCTGATCAAGCGGCTCGACGTCTCTAACCTCGAAACTACTCCCCAAATCCTGGACCTCATTCATGACATCCTACGCCCATCCCTTTCCAAGGAAGGGTATGAGAAAGTCAACGAGTGCATTCTCACAAACCACTTTCTGGGTCAACTCGTCAATGGAACAAAAGGTCCTCAATCGGCACAGCTACAATTTCCGGCTCCTTCCTCCCTCCCTCTGGACTCAGTCTCACTGAGCCTTGGGGATACACCTTCTTTAGACCCCACCTCTGCCTTGCTGTGCTCTTTTGCGGGCCGCGAATGGTGATCCGACCAACGTTTATGGGCGCCGAGTCGGATCGGATTGGTGTGGGACCTCATGTGGGGTTACGGCTGTTTAAGAGGGAGGAGATTGGGGGCTTGAATCTCATGCGCTCGTTGAGTGCGGAGAACTAGAGGCGCGCGCAGACGTACGAGGGGATGACGTGTGATGAGGGGTTACCGGCGGACCAGTGGAACCCGTTTGACGAGCGGTGAGTGTTGGAGGGGGAGGAGAGGGGCCTGACGCTCGGAGAGAAGACGAGACGCTGATTCAGGTCACCTCGCCGGCGCGCGCCAAGAAAACCGCATCGTACCCTACCAAGGTCTCCCCATATCGTCCATGACACCCAACCAACGGGAGGAGATCTACGCCCTCATCCAGGCATTCAACATCTACCTTCCCGCCGGTCCGCTTCAAGCCAAGATGCAGCGTGTCCGTTCCTTTGAGGACCAGACGTATTTCGCGTGGATAGGCAAGTATGGTCTCGGGGATCCGTATTATTTCCGCATACACAGTCCAGTCGTGTTCTGCGAGTTTGACTTTCATTGTGGGAGTGAGTTCGGAGTGAGCGGCAGAGAGGAGCGAGGGGAGGTAATGGCAATTCCGCGCGGAGAAGAGATCATGTTGACAGATACACTGCGCCTAGCTACATGGACAGCGATGATAATTTACTAAACTACCCATCTACCGTATCTTCTTACGCCGCCCCGAATCACGCCCCACGCCGCCCGTCCTCCTGCAGGATCGCGTTGAGTCGCTCGCGCTTGACGCAGTTCTCGAATGCGAAGCTGCGCGCGAGCTCCTCGATCTCCGCCTCACTCTTGTTCGCAAAGTACGCTGCATACTCGCAACACAGCTCGTCTGCAAGTAGGCAGTTTCGCACGATACGAGTGAGGTGTCGCTCAGAGCGCCACATCTTGGGATAGCGGTTGTCGATGGAGGGCGCGGCAGTACGCAACCAGTCGGCCATGGGCTGGAAGACGTCGTGGACGGGCGTATCGTCACAACCCCACAGGTCGACAGCGAGAGCCAGGGTTTAGTTCTGGATTTGGGTAGACTCACTCGCTTCTTGGTTAGGAAAGGCTGGATTAGCTTGATGTAAGCTGAGTCGGGGTTGACGTAGGTCATTCCTTGGAACCCAATGTCTTTGTATAGCCAGATACTCCATGACGTGTGGGCTTTTGCGTAGATCCCCAATTGGCATTCGAGAACCGCGTAGCGCCGGTCATTCATGTCTTCCCAGTCCGGAATACCATCAGATGCCTGCTGGTATACCGGCCCGAACTCGCCGTCTGTGGTTAGATGAAATACGCCGGAGAGCGAGGGCTGGACTCACTCCACACAGGGCCCCCGATCTTCTTCATGAATTCAATCTTGCGCTCAAACGCGCGTTCGTGGAACTCGATCTGTTCCTTGGTCCCAGTAAACTCCTCGGGCGGGTTCGGGAACCCGTAGTTCGAGTAATCGTGGATAGCGTAAACACAGTTCGGCAGGGGTTCGGTGAAGGCGCGAAAATCCATTCCGAACGTGTTGCCATCGAGAAAGAGGATGTGGTGAGGGTCAATCGCACGGATCGCTTTCTCGACCCGAGCGTAGAATGCCGGTAGGCGGGTATGCTCCTCGTCGGTAGGTTCGTTGAGGGGGTTGTAGCCCGCGATCCAGGTGTTGTCGCAGTAGTGCCGGGCCAGGTTCTCCCAGATGGCGACGGTGCGGTCTTGGAAGTCCTTATGGACCCAGACTGGAATTAGCGCGAGTGATGAAAAAGGGAACGAAACCGCCGACCAGTTGAGTAGACTCACATAGTGCCTGGTTTGTCCCCCCGTCCGAATGCCAGTCAATGTTCTGCGCTCCAGGTGCAGCGTGTAGGTCAATAACAGTGTAAATGCCGTATTTTGCACATAAGTCAATGACGCGGTCGAGGTGCTTGAACCCCTCCTCCTTGAACACGCCTGGCGCCATGTCATCCTCAAAGTGCCTGTAGTTGATGGGCAAGCGAATACAGTTGAGTCCGAGCGAGGCGAAGAATGCCGCATCTGCCTCGGTGAAGAAGTATTCGAGGAACTGGGTGAGTGACGTGCAGGCAAACAACTCACCTTATCGAAGAACAAGTCATACTTTTCTTTGCCGAGTACCTTGAGGAGCTCGCGGCGGACTTGGTGTTCGTGCCCGGGGTAGCCTGTGATGAAGTTCTCCATGTTCACTGGGGTCAGCTGGTAACGGATTCGAAGTAGCTGGACGACGTTCAAGAAGACTCACTCCATCCACCGAGTGCGGCGCCCTTGAGGACGATGGGCTTGCCGTCGCGCACGATATGGTCGCCGTCGACTTTGAGAAACGTGTTGGTCTTGGTCATCTTGGTGTCCGAGCTATTCGGGGGTGAGATGGACATGAGAAAGCGGGCGTAGGCTTATAACCCATGATTATATGTGAGAGAAGAGTGTGGGAGGATGGAAAGGAACGTGAGGGGCGTATTCTCGGATCAATGCCATCAATACACCGATAACGCTCCGACCCCCGAGTGACGCTGTTACGCTGTTTCGGCGCCGTTAACCGCTCCATCATCTGTATCACCCGCATCGCCCGCCGCTGCTGACGCAGCCCAGCCGCAGAGTCGGCCCGCACACCCAAGGCATCCCCCGAATGTCGAACTGGATCTCAGCAGCACTCGTCGGACTGGAATATACATAGTAGTCGATATATACATGTACAGAGCTTGCACTCTGCTGTAGAACATGAACACGACATCGTCTCAGTTTCGACACGGGGTTACAGCGACGCGAGCGTGACAAGTTCGAGATGGCCATGTCAATCTGGCACCCATCGCAGTCTTGGTTGCGGCGGATGTGCACCTCTAGCCATTGTGGGCGGCTGCTTTCCGCGCGTCGGCCGCGTCGTTTATGCCCTTGGATAGCGCCATGATCCACTCGATGCGCTCCTTGTTGACCTCGGCTTTCAGGTGGACCTCGTCCCCCTCCATGCCAGGGAGGATGAGGCTGAACGAGAGCCCATCTTCGCCCTGCCGAAGGTGAAGGTTGTGTAGGGAGATGGGCTGGGTAAGCGGCTTCATTTGAGCTCGTGCGAGCCTGACAGGCAGGGGGACAGCCGGGACAGGGCGAGGAGCGGTGGCGAGGGGATGGGAGGCGAGGCGAGACCAGATGAGACGATAGGGAAGGTGAGGACTCACCGGGACATACAACTTGTGGCCTTGTGTCAGGAGAAAAACAATGTCGTTACACAGCACCATCTTGAGCTTTTGCGAGCTCCTGGCCTTGAACACCGTACCCTCCTTGACCACCTTGCGCTGGCCGAGATACTCAGTGAGGTGGGCGAGATCGACGCGCTCCGCGCCGACCCACATGTTGCTGCAGAGTTCGCGGAGACGCTCGCGCGTCTGGGACTCGCGGAAACCCTTATCCATTCGCACAATAGTGTCCCTCATGAGCGCGATGGCCTCGTTG
Source organism: Cutaneotrichosporon sp. HIS471 (assembly GCA_030864385.1). Lineage (NCBI taxonomy): Eukaryota > Fungi > Basidiomycota > Tremellomycetes > Trichosporonales > Trichosporonaceae > Cutaneotrichosporon > Cutaneotrichosporon sp. HIS471. The sequence goes on along the minus strand of AP028240.1, from coordinate 1,318,167 downwards.
ATAAGGTCACGGTCCTGGCCTGGCGGCGTGTACTCTGCGATGTAACCCAAGATGAGGTGGTAGCGCGCGACGCGTGAAACTCGGTTAGCGAGCTCCAGGGAAGGGAGCGGCAGAGGGTAAGGGTTGGGTGAGTGAGTGTCCATATGAGGACTCACTCGGCCTGGAGAGAAGGTGTTTCAGGCCAAAACGGGGGATAAAGGCCAGCTTGGAGGCCTCTTCTAGCGCACGCTCGAGGTGGGGGTTGCCAGCCTCTCGCCGTTGGAGCAGTCCGATCGCCTCGGGGTAGTTGGCACCGTAGGACACGTACGCGCCCAGATTCAGAGCACGCTTGAGGAGCACGTCGCCCACGCGGTCGACGTACAGGTATCCATCGGCCTTGAGTTGTTGGAGTGTGTGGAGCAAGTCCAAGCTAGGTGCCAGAATATCCTCGATGTTGCCGAAGATGGTGCACTGGTCTTGCTGTGACAGATATGGTCGCAAACCAACATGGAGGAGGTCCACGAGGATCTGCAAGTCGTTGATGTACGAACTCTCCGCCTCGAGGAGCTCGGTGATGCCTCCTTCGCGCGCCTCGGTGTAGGTGTCGGACATTGTCGGACGATTGAGATAAAGGTATGACTTGGAAGATTGGACAGTGGACAAAGCAACCAGCTGGGTTAAATAGGAGGTTGTACAGTAGGGTTGTAATTCAACCGCAAACTGGCCGATGACCTAGCCTCTCTGCACCGCCTCCCCAACATGCTTGTTAGAACTCGCGGTCGTACACGCTCAACTCTTTCATCGAGGCAGCTTGCATCTCCTGTCTGGCTCCGGGAGCACGGGTCAAGCAGCCGCGGCGGCGAGGGTGCGAGTGTTGTGGGAGGGCCAACTACAGCGACGAGAGAGACGGTGATACTTGTCGCGGGTGGGGCCCGACAGGCCTCATCCGATCATCCCCAATTTACTACAGCACAGAACTGTGTTGCTCGTAGCCCATCGTCCTAGACGATCCCTCTATCTACACCTCTAGCCCTCAAGAGTCTCCTCACACGATCTCGACTATCCCCTACAGATATCTACATGGTCGAGGGCTCCGTTTATGGATCTCCCACTAAAGCGCGATGCGCGCTCGTATCCTTCATGCTGGCTGTTAGACGAGACGGTGTAAGACGAATAGTGGTTGTACGACGACCAGAGGTCACACGCGCCATACCCCTCCCCACCGTTCTACTCACTGGCACGTGAGGATGTACGTGCGTCGTTTGGATGTTTCCGCCTATCTCTCTTCCTCCGAAGCAAGCCCATGTGAGTCTCTAGGTATTGTGCAACGCGGCTCTGTGCGCCTCCGCCGCTTTCTTTATGTGTTTATACAGCTTTGGGGGGAAGCTGTCGAGGGTCTCGGGCAATTCGACTTTGATTCGCACCTCCTCGTAACCTAGGGCAGGGCTGGAGAGGGTCATCATGAAACCCCCTGTAGCGGGCCCTATACGGTTGATAACGAGGTTGTAGAGGGGAATGGGCTTGGTGAGCAGTGTGGGAGACCCGGGGGGTGGGGTGAGGGGGGAGAGAGGAGTGGAAAGAGAGAGAGAGAAGGAGGGGGGAGGAGAGGGGTGGGCCAGGAGAGACGATGACCCACCACATAATGATACTCCCAAGCGTTGCGATCCCAGCCCTTTAATAGAAGAATAAAGTCGTTGAATACCACCATCGTTATACGCTGGAGCTGGTAAGGGAATTCATGCACGTGGAACACAAGATCGCTCCTGATAAGTTTGCGCTCGCCGAGATACTCCGTGGGCTGCATGAGGTTGATGAATCTCTCGTCGTTCGGCAAGTTGGCTGCCACTTTGGCCAGGCGGTGGCGATCAGTGGCGAGTCGCATATCCTTCTCGATTTTTCTGACTGTGTCCCTCACAATCTCAATGGCAACGTTGATTTCAGTTAGGTCCTGGCCTGGCGGAGTGAAGTTTGCTATGTCTTTGAAGAACGGAATGTATAACTTGATTAGTCCCACTGAGAGTTAGCGAGATTTGGAGTAGTTAAGGATGTCAAGAAGAGGGCCGTGTTGGGCGGGGATAGGGTGGATGAGTGACAATGACTTACTGGGCCTGAGACGCCATTTAAAGTCTGACCTCGTCACCTCTATTGAGGTCAGATCAGATTTGTACCAGGCGACAATCTCCTCCGCTGTTGGGATGTAGGTGCACGAAGACACGTACGAGACCAAGTTCTCAGCATGCTTGATGAGGACGGGGCCTATCCGATCGACGAACAGATGGCCATCCATCTCCAGCTGTTCAAGCGTGGAGAGGAAGAACAGGTGGTAGTCCAGAAGTCTCCGGGCGTTCACCGTCATTGTATTCACTTGGTGAAGGGACAAGCTGCTTCCCTTTTGCCATGTCTCAAGGCGGCGGCTGAAGGACTCGAATGTTCTGACGTATATGCGCTCCCACTCGAGGAGTTTGGTGATTGCTTCCTCGCGCTTGCAGTCGGTTGTAAGCATGGTCGAGGGGGTTGAGGGCATGGTATCAGTTGGAGAACTGGGGAATGGAGAAAGTGGATGCTGTCTGTGGTGCACCCATTTGAGGCAATCCAGAAGCCGAGGCCGGTTGAGTCATCTCAGCCCGGTACCGACACTCTTGCTTCTGGGTTCTGGGTTCTGGGTTCTGAGTTCGGGTCTTGGGCCTTTGGCTTAGGCCTCCTGCATGCTGCTTCACCCTTTAAAGCCGCGTGTTTCCGTCTTTATATGCTTCTGTGCGTTTCTGCTCTCTTTCAATTACTTGAATCGCAGTTGTGAGTCTCTGTGCGTCTGTTATCATGCTTATGATGTTGGCTTCCGACGGCGGAATTTACACGTCGGGTGTTCATGCGTTGCAGTCTGGCCTTAAACACCAATATGCTGGCGTTTGCAGATATTCTAAGATTAGTCATGGTTAAGCCTGCATCTGGAGTGGTAGGCGTGTCCGAGCTCAGTCGCACATCGCCACAGGGCGCTGACACTGGTCATTGTATCATTTATGCCGACGGCGTAGTGAGTCGTTCCTTTCGCATCCTTGCTTTTTGTTACGTCTTTTCTCTAATGCAGTGTTGTCGTGTGTGTGCATTGTGTTTGTTGGCAGTTGGCAGCCATGCATAGCAGTAGGCGTCCAAGGGAGCGGAGGGCTCGGGACAAGCGGATGTGGAGACCAGCTCTCACAGGAGAAACAGTCGAGCAACGAATGATGGTGTCGGCAGACAGTTGGGGAGGTTGTGTGGGCAAAGCTAAGGCTTGAGGATCATGTACATGTCTTTTTGTAAGAGTTGTACGAGTTGTTGATCCGCAGGCATGCCCATCCCCTTCCAAGCCTTGTCTGTCGCTATCCTATTCTCTAAATTAGATGACCACCTTAAAACTCGTGGTCGTACATACTCGTCTTCTGCCCCGAGGAGCCATATACCTCCTGTCCCTCTCCGTGTGCTTCTGGGATCTTGGGCTGGGAGCGCGGCGGCAGAGGAGGGGGAGAGGAACTTGGTGCGAGTCGCTGGGGACTGTGGGGGACCTGCGGCGATGCGAGACTCCCATTAAGGCTCGACTTGCGGTCGTATCCTGAGCGCGGGTCGGACGAGCTGTTGTATGGGTTGTGTGACGGCGGCAGGCGGTCGTTGTAAGATGAAGAGCGGTTGTTTGAGGAGAGGTTGTATGACGACGGGCCATACTCGCCACCGACGCTCAAACTCGCGCGAGAGTGGTTCGGGCGAGTCCGTGTCTCTCTTTCTGGGGCGGAAGTACGTCTCTCGGTGAGGGCGGCAGCTCGGCGTGTGTCCGCAGCGTCGTTTTTGGCTTTGGATAGTGCTGTTATCCACTCGATGCGTTCCTTATTGCTGGGCGCTTTGATGCGTACCGTGTCACCGCCTTGGCCGCGGGGGATGACTAGTGCAAAGGATACGTCGTCTTTCCCCTGGAGGAGGTCGAGGCTGTGTAGTGGGATGGGCTGGTGAGTGAGCTCCAAGGTAATGAGAGGGGAGGGAAGGAGGGAGGGGGAGAGGAAGGACGACTCACCATGCGATACAGATTCTTGTCCTCCATCAAAATGACAATATCGTTACACAGCACAATCCAAAGCCGTCGTCCACTCTTGGCCTTGCTCACCGCCCCTTCTTTCACCAACTTGCGTTCGCCAAGGTAAACAGTCGGCTCAGTGAGGTCGATCCGCCCCTCTCCGCCGACCCACATGGCCTCACTGAGTGAGCGAAGACGCTCACGCGACTCGGCGTCTCGCACGCCTTCGTTGATTCTCGCGACCGCATCCTCCGCGAGCGACCGGGCCTTGTTGACGTCCTCTAGGTCCTGGTCGGCGGATGTGTATTTGGCGATCTGGCGGAGGAGAAGGGGGTAGCGGGTGATGCGTTGCACTGGGTCAGCTAGGTCTAGGGGACAACTTACTTGGTTCGAGGAGGAAATGGCTTAAATCAAGTCCACGCACCGTCGGATCCCCCCGAATCTCACCTAATACCCTTTCCAACTCGGGATCCTCGCTGCGTAATTGAACCAGCAACTTGGCCGCCGTATCTTGGTTGACGCAGTACGGTGCATAAACGTCCAAGTTCTGAGCATGTTCGGCGAGCACGTCGCCAATCTTGTCAACGTAGAGGCGGCATTCTTTCTGCCTCTCTTCCAGGGAGGAGAGGAAGAATGAGTTGAGCATCATGATATCCTCGACGTTTGCGAAGATGACGCGTAGCGCTTTATCTGGGAGATAAGACATTAGGCGAGCGTAGAATACGCCGACGATGAGTTGGAGATCGCGCACGTAGCTTGCTTCGGTGGATATGAATTCGAAGATTGATTCCTGTCGTTTGCGCTCGGTATCCGACATGGTTGAGAGGACCGAGTGGTCGATGAGCGAGGACCACGTTTTGCCGAATGAGGATTCTGGGTCCGAGATGCCAGATGTTGGCCTCGAGATTGGGCCGATGGGACCAGAGATTGGGCTAGAGATAAGGCCAGAGATTGGACCAGAGATGCGTTTGTCTATCGGGCCACTGATAGGTCGCCTCTCCTTCTCCTTTCCGAACCTCATCGTGCCCAGGAACTCGGTGAGACGATGACTGGCCGCATTCGCAGCCTCCTTGAGACCTGCTGTGCCGGTCGAACTGGTCGTCTCGGCCACCGAGACCATGGACGTCGGGCGTTCGGATACGACGCTGGTCGGCCTCGGTTGTGGCTGTGGCTTGGCTTCAGGCTTGGTCTCGGCCATGAACGCCTCGTAGCGCGCGTACGCGTCGTCGACGTCCACGGGCGCGGTGACGGGCACGTCCTTCTCTGGTGGTTCGGGTGGCTGGGGAAGGGCAGGGAGGTCGCGTGAGCTTGAAGGTAAGCCTGAGATTGAGCCGCCCGAGCCCGATGCATCCACGGACTTGGCCTTGGGGGGTGGCGGCGCGCGTCTACGCCCATGATTCGCTCTGGAGGGGGCGCCGGGTACACTTGGCGGCTCGCGTCGTATCTTGAGCCCCGCGGCAGCCAGAACCTTCTGCCGCTCGCCCTCACGTCGGCGGCGCTCCTCCTCCCGCTCTTCCTTGCTCTCTGGGACGGTCGAGGGAGATGTCTCGTCGGCGTCGTCGGACCACCAGGATAGCACCGAGTCGCCGCTGTCACTGTCGTTGCCGTCGTCCATGCTCCGCAGGGTTAAGATACTGGCTGCTCTTGAGCGGTTGGGCGTCTGTGCATGGCTCGGGAGCATGAGTGAGGACCGCTTCGACTCCGGCGGAGGAGGGGGGTGGCGGCGCGTATCGTGCTCCGAGACGTCTACTGTTGGTATTGGTGGAGTTGCCGGCGACGGCTCTGGCTGGTTTAGAACTGGCACACTTCGCTCGCGCTCCCCGTCAGTGTTGATGTCAGTGCCGTTCGTGTTGCGGTCTAGAGTCAGCCGCTTCTACCAATAACGCGTTGCATGTCTTTTTCGGCCCGACAAGTAGAGAGATACTATCTGGGCGGTATATGGGTTGCCCAGGAGAAAGAAGGGCACTAACCGATGACTTCCACATACGCTGCGGGAATGATGAGGATCGCGCCGCCCATCTCGACCTTCCACCAGTCGGCGTCGCTCTGGTCAACGACGGGAAGTGTCTGCCCCTCAGTGAACGAGAGCTCCTCATGCGACGTCGCCTCGTAGTCGTACAGCGCGACGCAGGGTTTGACTGGGGTCAGCCGCGCACAAATGGAGCGGATGAATGGCCGAGTTCGTCAAGTACTCACCGACACACTCAACCACGTAGGAGCTCGGGAACCAACCCGCCCGACCATCCGGAAGTGTGCCGTACCACCACGGCCCCGCAGGGTCGCGCGCGGGATGCGCCTCGAGCACCATGTTCTCCGTGAACGCTGCTGTCAGTTGAGCTCAGCTGTTATCAACTCACGAAGGTCCCCGTCAAACGTCGACGCGTAGTCGAAAAGCGTACGCACATGCAGCGTGCGGCCGAGGTCGACGTCGTCGAGGCTCGGGCCGTCCACCGACACCTCGGCCATCTGCTTCACAGGCGAGTCGTGCGTCTCATCCTCCTCCATCGTCGAGGGCATGGCGTGCTCGGCCTGCTGCGCTGCGGGGTGGGTGGCCTCACCCGCGATGCCAGAGTACCAGTCGACCGAGGAGCGGTTGTCGTGGCGCGGCACGAAGTCGTCTTCGGGCGGCGTGGAATAGAGCTCCTGTGGCGGTCTAGGCGGGCTCGGTGGGGTGGGAGGGGCAGCAGCGTTGATGTGTGCGGGGGGTGCGGCATCGCCGATCACGTGCCCGCCGGCACTGGCTCCGCTGCGATCGTTCGTCTCGGTCTTGCGGAGGCGTGCACCGCCCTGAATGCCCGAGAGGAGAGCACTCATGCCACCGCCACCCATGCCGCCACCGCCAAGGTTGGGCAGCGCCGCTCTCGGGGCAGCGGGCGGAGCAGGAGCCGGGGGAGGGGTTGCTGGCTGATTCGCGCCAGCAGAATTGGGCCGCGATCCCGTCGGGTTCATGATGCCGCCGAAGAGCGCTGATGCCAGCTTGTTGCGCGACGAACGCGAGTGAGTGTACTCGTCGTCGCTCGAGTCCGACTCGTTGGCCTCCTTCTCCTGCGCGTCCTCCCAGTCGTCATCTGGGGGCGGTGCCGAGTTGGCGCGCACTGGAGGGGCCCGGACAGCTCCGACCGGCGCCGGTGGAGCCGGAGGAGGAGGCGGAGGAGGAGGAGGAGCAGCGGGTGCGCTCGGCGCGGAAGGAGGCGCCGGCGCGGTCGGCGGCTGACGCGCAGAAGACGGGGCTGTCACAGCAGCGCCCGCGGCAGGAGGAGGGCGGAAGAAGGGGTTGAAGCTGGGGCCAGTAGGCGAGCGCACTGGCGAAGCGCCAGGTTGCTGGCGGTGGAAGGGGTTGAACGACCCCGAGGGTGACTTGGGAGGCGACTTGGACTGCCCATTAAAGGTGGGAGCTGGTTGCTGAACAGGAGATGTCACGATTCTGGGGAGCACGGGTGCGGCTGAGGTGGCAGAGCGCGCCTTGCGCGCGGCCAAGAGCTCCTCCTCCTTGCGTAGCTCCTCCTCCTCTTCCTCCTGAAGTCGCTTCAAGCGCTCGCGGCGGTCCTGGATCGCCTTCTGGCGCGCCTCCTCCTGCGCACGCAGCTCGGCCTCCTCAGGGTCCTCCGCGGGCGGGGCGCGTGGAGCAGGTGAAGGCGCAGCTGGAGCGTGCCGTGGCGAAGGTGGAGGAGGGGCCGCCTTACCGCGTGATGTTGGGGCAGGAGGCGGGCCCTTCTTCCCAGGAGGCGGAGGGGGAGGCTTGGGTGCCTCTTTCTTCGCCGCGGGTGAAGGGGGAACTGGGGCATCACCGCGGGCCGACGCAATACGGGCCGCACGCACCTCCTCGCGCGCCTTCTGCTCCTCGTCGGCCGCCCTAGCGCGCTCCTCCGCCTCCTGGCGCTCCTGAACCAGGCGGTCCTCCACAGAAGTGTCGACGGCCGGTTCTGGGGTCGCCGAAGGCGTCTCGACGCCAAGCGCACGCATACGCTCCTGGATCCTGAGCTGGGCCTGTTGCTTGACGTACTCCTTGCGCTCTTCGGGCGTCATGCTCGCGACAGACCTGGTGGCAGGTTTGGGCGGCTCCCTCGCGGGAGGCGGTGTCGGCTCGGCCTTCTTCGGCGAAGGGGGACGTGGCGAAGGCGCGCGGTGGTCGCGATCGCGCTCGTCCCGGTCGAAACGGTCACGCTCACGGTCACGGTCGTCGTAGCGGTCGCGGTCGCGGTTGGAGACACTGCCACGGCGACCGTAATCGCGCTCACGGTCGCGGTCGCGGTCATCGTACCTGTCACGGTCGTACCGGTCGCGGTCCGACACGCTCGGACGACGTCCGTACACACGGTCACGGCTGCGATCGCGCTCGTACGAACCGCGCAGCCAGTCGTGGTCGCGGTCGCGCTCGTTGTACCGCCCCTGAGTATCATTGCGCCTGTCGCGCGCACGAACGCCCGCGCGCTCCTCCATGCGCTTCTCCTCGGCGCGGCGCTCCTGGCGGCGCTCGAGCTCCGGGAGCTTCTCGTGCATGAGGAACAGTAACTCGCGCTCGAGCTTGCGGCGCTCCTCGTCCTTGTCGGCGCTGCGCCGGCCCTTGGACACGTAGTCGATGTCTTCCTTGATCCGCTTGACACGGTACTTGATGTCATCGACCTCCTGCTCGAGTGCCTCGTCCTCCTCTGTCTTGCGCGCGTTCTCGGCCGTGTTGCTGTCGAGCATGCCGCTCGCGGTCTCGAGCTGGCGGCGCAGGTCGCTGATCTCGGCGCCAGAGTCCTCGCCGGCATAGCGCACAGTCTTGCGGTCAAGGTGGCGTGCCGATGACTTGTAGCCCGCCTTTCGGCTGTCGTCGTGCTTGTACACCTTGGCGTCCTTGGCCGACGCCGTGGACATGGGCGCCTGGACACCGTAGCCCACAGGCGACGACGTGTCTGAGCGCGCGCTGGATTCATGCTTGAGCAGGTCCTTCATGAAGCTGACGGTGGAATCGATGTCGCGCATCGATGCAGGCACGAGCTCGTCGGGAAGGTTATCGGGAATCTCGTTGCCATTGAGGGCGCGGTAGATGAGGCCCATGGCTATGTGGAACTCGGGAAGGTTGAGCTTGCCCCGGTTGTCGACGTCCGAGAGGTTCCAAACCTTCATGAGGTCGTCCTGAGAAAGGCCCGACTGGCCGAACACCTCGCGTGCCATATCGCCAGTGATGAAGCCGTCGCCACGAGTGTCCCACGCCCGGAAGATCTGGTCGTAGTCCTTCTTCTCCTGGCGCGAGAGCGCCCAGGGGACCTTGGGTGTCTTGACTGAAGGGTTTTGGAGGAGCGACTGGAACGTCTGCTGGAGCGGCTGTCCGGGAGCCTGGTTGAACTGGGGTGCACCAGAAGCCGAGAAGGGCTTGCGTCAGCTCTGCCAGAAAGACAACGCACTTGGCTCATGTTGCTGGGCATAAAGCTCTGGAGCATGGCGCCGAGGCGGGGGTCATGAATGCCGGTTGGTTGGGCGCGGAGGCCCATGCCGGTTGGCTGGGCCATGAGGTTTGCGCCGAGGCCCGTGGGCTGGCCCATCATGGGCATGCCCGTTTGCTGGGGCATGAGGCCGCTGGCACCGCCGGCGGGGAAGCCGGTGGGCTGAGACATGAGGCCGTTCTGGTTTCCAAAGCTGCCGCGCTGACCGAACGAGCCGGGAGGAGGTGGAGCAGAGAGGAACGAGTAGTTGGGAGCGCCAGATCCAGCTCCGGCACCAGGAGCGTTAAGACCAGTGGAGCCGGATCCCATCGCCCCACTTGGCATGCCTCCGCTGGGCATACCTTGTCCGGCCATGCCTCCCATGGCTCCCATGCCGGGGCCCATGCCAGGCATACCAGTCTGCATGGGCATCTGCTGGCCGGGAAAGCCGGTTGGCTGGGCGTTCATGGGGCGCTGTCCGCCGTAGCCAAAGCCCGACGCCCCGGCGCCGCCATAGCCGAACTGCTGTTGCTGCCACTGGTTTGGCTGCATCGCGCTGTCGTGATGCCCAGTGGGGTATGAGAGAAAGGAAGGAGAATGAGTGAGATGAGAAGAGAAAGGAGAGAGAGAGAGACAGAGGAAGGTCGAGTTCGTAGGGGAATGACGATGGACGTGTAACAACTCAGGGTGGTTGGACCAACCCCCCAGGTGTCCCTGACGACGTGGGGGGGAAGGTGCAACCAATGTCATGCTCATGTCGGAATGACTAGGATTGTGGCGATGCTCTTCACTTTATTCAGTTGACTCACTTGATCCCATCAAACATCATACGCAGCAACCTCCGCAGTCAAAACCAGCAGCTCAATGTCCAACGCGTTACTCATGCTAAGCAAATCACTGCGCTCAATCCCCTTCAAAAAGGCGACGATAGCCCCGGTTGTTGCCAAGGTACCGGAGCGGTAATCACTAACGGTACTCATGGTGCATACTTGCGGCCTTATCGACGCCTGTTTGCACACAAACTGACGACGTCTGACAGATTACAACGCGTACCTACCTTCCACCTGCTGACGTCCAACAGGCTCGCATCTGGCATATCAACTCCCTTCCTGCTTCATCCAAGCCTCCATCATCTCCTGCCCCTCAGCCATCACGAGCTTGTGCAGCGCCAGCGCCGCGTCGGAATAAGCCTTCACAGCGCGCGAGAGTTGGACAGCGGAGAGTGGCACATCCTCCAGAGCCGCGGCAAGCGCGCCACGGTAGTTCATGAGGACTCGGAGGACGCACGTCGTGTAGTGGTTCTGGAGTGTCTCCCACTTGCGGAAGTAGTCGGGGTAGTAGTTGGGCGTGCGGAGGAGACTGGCGTGCGCGTCGTCGGTGTAGGCTCCAACACTGTCTATCGCGGTACGGACGCTGGAGTTGGCAGGGATGAGGTCGGGATACTCGTGCTCTGTGGTGGTCATGAGGGTCATGAGGGTTGTGTGGGCCGTCTCGGTGACCTGGGGTTAGGGAAGGAGGTTGGGGAAAGGAGGGAATGTCGACAGGTGGGGATGGGGATATCAGGCGTACCTCGCGGGCGTTGGCCACGGCAATGGTAACGGAGGTGAGGAGGTCGACACTAGAAAGTGTCTGGGGCATTGTCAAAGACATGAACGGTGGGGGAGGCTGACAGTCACAGGCTGACGGCGAACAGTGGGGAGTCGCAGCCTATATGCCACTTCGCCATCATCACTGCCAGGGCGAAACGCGAGGCGAGAGGGTGGCCGAGCAGTAATGATGTCGCCGGATGTGAGAGTGAAGCGGAAACCCCTTGCGCGAAGATGTGGAATGGGGATGTGGTGGGATGCTTATGGTGATTGACGAAACGGGACTGCTAGAGGTGCGAGGCTTTGATACACCAAGCTCGACTCACGAGCTCCCCACTGCTGATTCCGACAGCAGAGACTCGCGCGTAGCCTGACCACCTTATGACATGTATAAGGTATTACACCGAGAATCGCTCCATCAACCCTCAAACTGGAGGGGAGGGGAGGGGGAGTGGGGTTGCTCATTATGGTGACGATGATGATCCAGCACCACCCCGCCGTGGCATAAACTTGCATAGACAACAGATGATACACTACCACCCCAACAGTCCCTCTCGTCCAAAAGTCTTGATGCGCGACTTTGGCGCATCCTCCTCCCCCGCATCGAGCTCTAGTGCGCCGCCCCCAAAAGAACCCGAAGTGCCAGGACCCGTGAAAGTGGCTCTTCGGGCGAGGTGTTTCGGTCCCAATCCCGAGAGGCCCATCTGCAGATCGTCGGTATCGACAATATCCAGTGCGCCCGTACTTGTGCGGACGCGCGATCCGCGCCGGTCCTCGCCTGGTGGTGGTGTGGTGCTGGGTGGGTCGGTTCGGAGGTGCTTGAGATAGCTTACGACGCCGGCGCCGGGCTCGCGCCACCACCTATCTGGTTCTGGCTCCGCTTCAAGCTCCGCCCCAGGTTCGGCTTCGGCTTCGGCTTCGTCTTCGGCTTCTAGCTCGGGATCGGGCAGCCGGTCGGCGAGGCGCACAAATTCCGAGTATTGTGGCCCGTCGAATTCAAGGCGGGTTGGCGAGGTCGAGAGTGAGAGGTGGTTCATCCGCGGAAACGGGGTCGGCCAGTATGACAGAGCCTGGTTTGCGTCCGATTTCGGCGCCGTGCGGAAAGCCCCAGATAGCCCGCGCTCGGCGAGACAGCGGCAATGGCAGGACGGGCAGTGGTCGGTCGGGCTGCGCATGACGTTTCGCAGGCATCGCGTGTGCGATGTGTGCGTGCATGTCGTGCACGTGGTGGCGAGGCCTGGCGTCAGCTCAATGTGCCATGGAGTTGAAAAGACCAGCTTCGACACTGGTCCCCTTTGGCAAAACTCACCCTTGATAGGCAGCCGACACACGCTACACAGCGGGGCCTCCTTGTATCGCGCACACGAACTGCACCGCACCTCGTCCGGCTGGAGCACGTGCTCGTTGCAGAAGCGGCACACGCTCGCGAGTACGAGCTGCTGCTGCGGCAGGTCGCCAGATGCAGCGGCGACACTGGGCCCCTCGACAGTCGTGAACTGGTACTGGAGCAGGGCGGCGCGCTTTCCCACGAGACCGGCTCGGAGGAGGAGGTCGGCGTATGCGAGCTTCCAGATCTCGGCCTGCGGTCGAAGCTCCGGCCGAAGAAGAGACGCCGGTGTGGTCGGGCTGGTGTCAGCTGGATCGGGTCAAAGACGCTGCAACATTCAATTACTTGAATCGCGCAGCTGTCGCCACAACAATGCGTCCACACTACTCACAGCTCGTCCATGTTCAGGTCGATGCGGACGGAACACGTCGGACTGCGCCGCTGAACTGGTGGGAGGTTTGGTGCGCGGCTAAACGCTCGCCGCAGCGGACTCCCACCCCCAAACGAAACCTTGTTGCGCACTCCGCCGGGACCGGCGCTCCCGTCGCTTGAGGGCTCGCTCGCGTTTGTCGTGTTCGCGAGCCGGCTTGGTGTGGGTGGAACGGCAGATGGGGGAGGGGACTCGGTCGTTCCGCTCAGAGGCCGGGGACGCATGTCACGGCTGACCGTGCGCGACAGCTCCCTTCCGCCTGACTCGCGCCGGTCCAGACGACGAGGGCTTGGAATAACCCCCAAGCTGCCTGCGCTCGTGGTCGAATTCTGTCTCCGCGGAGGAATGTTCATCCGCCGCACGGGGGACATGCTGGCCGCAAAGCTGCTGGATCCTTCGTCGATACTGCTCACGCTTGTTCGGTTGGGAATCTCAAAGGACGACCTATCGCGGGGTGTCAACGTCATTCCGCGGAGCGAGATGGAGGAGGGGTTCATGAGGATTTGGGACCAGCCCGACGTCCTGAATGATCCGGGGCCTGCCGAGACTGGCGGCGTCATATTCGTCAGTGAGGATGAGCGGCGGTCACGGCCGGGAAGGACAAAGTATCCCCGCTCAGGGGACTTGTGGACAATCTCCTCGATGGCGGGCGGGGGAGGTGGCGCGACCTTGTCATGCTCGGCTAGCATGCATGCAACGAGGGCGAGGAGCTGGATGTCGGCTGCGGCCATGAGGCGTTCGAAGATCTCATCGAGCACCCGGCGCTTGCGCTCCATGTCGCGCTCCCATAACATGCGCTCGTGAGGTGCACTCGTGTGGCCACCAAGTTTGGGTAGGTCCGAGTACGGCGGCGGCGGGTCGGCGAGGACACCGTGTACTGTCTGCCAGACGTCGGCGTGGTCGAGGCGGCGGCCCTCGACGGCGACGCGGAAGTTACCCTCTGGCGAGATGGTGGTGTAATGCGCCGCCAGGGCCATGTCGGGCTCCGAGGTCAGGTTGGAGGCGTTGCGCAGCGTCAGGAGTGATCTCTGCTGCACGGGGCCCATCATGGCCTTTTCTCTCCGCCGCCGGAAGCGGAGGGATACGGCGGGCTTGTGTGGGTTCTCTAACCTGCTAAGCGCAGTAATCGCACGTGCGAGTGGCGATTTCAGTGGGTCGTACTGCCCACTCGGCGAGCGGGAGAGGGAGGTACGGGCGCGGGGCAGCACCGTCTGCTTGGGAAAGAAGCACGCGAGCTGACCGTTGGGTCCGAAGATGGCACCAGTTGTGCGGATGAGCATGGGCACATTGACGTCGACCTCGTCATTCTCGCTCCCACTCTCCTCCTCCAGCGCGAGGCGCCCAGTTCTCTCGTGGTATCCCAGCAGGAACTCGGTGACGGAGACCAGACACTGTCTCGACTTGACCCGGATCTCCTTGATGGTCGACACCATACGCTGCCGCGTTATCTGGCTGACGGTGGCGTTGCGCTCGAGCTCAAAGGTCGGTATCTCGTTTGCGTACGGGTAGTTCTGGGGATACGACCAGTGTATACGCACGAACGCAGCGCGGTTCCCGTTCGCCCACGGCCCGTTCAGCGACATAGTTAGCTTGCGCTGTATCAGGTCGAGCTGGTGTCAGCTTTACGTGGAAAAGTTGGCTCACCCTCTCAAAGTTGACCTTGGACTTTGGGAATCGCTTGTGTGCGAGCAGCACCTCCTCCTTGAGGCTCATCAACTCCTCCTTACCCTCGATGCGTTCGCCCCTAACACGAGAAGGTGTACTCGTACTCGAGCTGAGCGGTCGTAGCGGTTCGCGCTTCGAGAGGCTCCGCGACCGCGAACCAGACGAGCCTCTCCCGCTCGCTCCGTCGCCCACTGCTGGCGTGCGGATACCGGTCGTACTTTCGGCCTTGGTCGCGTGATCCTCCGTCCGGACGACCTTGGTGAGCCACTCAAGCTGGTCCATCTTGCGCGCCTGTCCTCCACCGCGCGTCATACCCGACTCGCGTTGGGTGTGTGCCATCAGCCGCTGGCGCCCTATGCCGCTCGGTCCAATGGGGATGCCGAGGTTGAGCACAGGTGAGCTGCTCAGCGCACCCTGTGGACGGAGGGCGATGGCGTTAGAGCGTGCGTCCCCGCCCGGAATGGTGGTGAAGGTGCGGTTCTTGGCGCCCCGGCGCGTGGAGGTGTACGGGATCGGCGTACCGGCCTTGTACCCCGCCTTCGCGGTCATCTCGCGCGTCACGTTCCAGATACGCAGCTTGCGGTCCTTGGACCAGGTGACGAGCTGGAATTCCCGGTCCTCGACGGCCAGGTCTGTTCCGCCACGGATGCGCCATACGAACTCCTTGACGACGCCGGTGGAGCCCTCGAAGCGTTCGAGAGGCGTGTCACCACCAATACCGAACATCTCGAGTGCCGTCTCTCCGCGCTGTGGGAGGGCGAGGACGCCCTGCCCGAATGGCAGATGGCGAGCACGCCATACGGGGTAGTTGGTCGAGATCGTTTCGTACGAATAGGGATAGTAAGAGCCGTCGGTTCCACCAGACAGAGACGGAATGCTCCAGTACTTAATAGTCTTGTCGAGGGAGCATGTGACAAGCTTGTGGGGCTCAACGCGGTCCCAGTCGATACCGTAGATCTT
This sequence comes from Cutaneotrichosporon sp. HIS471, assembly GCA_030864385.1. Lineage (NCBI taxonomy): Eukaryota > Fungi > Basidiomycota > Tremellomycetes > Trichosporonales > Trichosporonaceae > Cutaneotrichosporon > Cutaneotrichosporon sp. HIS471. The sequence goes on along the minus strand of AP028240.1, from coordinate 1,302,773 downwards.
GGACTGGTGCGCCTCGACAATCTCAAACGGCACGCTGCCTTTCCGCGTGTCCCAGAGGAGGACTTCGCGGTGGTGCGCCGTGGCGAGGACGTACTCGTTGAGACGGTTCCACTTGACCTGCGTGCCGGCTGCGCCCCAAGCAGACAAGCGCACGGCGGGACGCTTACAATCGTGTCGAAGGTCCCAAGCTCTCACTGCGGCATCCATCCCAACCGTCGCCATCATGTTGGGGTTGAGTGCGGCCCAGTTGATATCGGTGATTGCGCGTTCATGAGCCTCGATACTCCTATTCAGAGCCACTTGCGCAGTGAGGTCCCAAACGAGGAGCTTCTGACACGAGGTCGAGAGAATGAGGTTGTCGGTCACGGCGTGCGGCGACCATTGGACGTCGGCGATCTGCCACGTCCCGCCCTGGGGTACGAAGCGTGGTGCGCTCTCGAGATTCGCGAGGTCGAGAATATACAGTCCTTTCCTGGATGCGAGGCAGACATCGCGAGAAGATGGGGAAATGGACAAACTACCCACGGGCTGGTTGATACTGATCGTCGCGCCGGTATGGAACGGGTCCGGGGGTAGTGGCCGCGTGTCCATCATCGCGCCGCCTGCCGCTGCCAATGTGGTAGTCGAGGCGCGGTTGAGGTGTGGGCGGAGGAGGGTGCGGGGACTCACGGCGGGTGAGAGGGCGTGTGCCGAGCTCCGCGATACTATCGAGGAGCGCCGTGAACCTGGTGCCGACACCGCGCCTGCACCCAAAGCCATGGCTAGCGGCGACACGCCTGGTGGGCGCGCAGGAGTGTGGTCCGGCGATAGCATGCGCCTTCCGTGGATGGGTGGATGGTGCAAAGGACGAAGGGAAGTTGGTTACCCGTGCCGAGGAAGAGCGATGGATGAGGGACCGGACGTCATCGTCACGGGTTCCTCGGGTCCATGTTGATTTTTCCCCATCCACCAACAAACAACACCCCACATCCCATACAACCATCCCATACAACCATCACATTCGCCACATCTCGTTGTCAGCGCAACCCACTCATCCCTCTCCTCTGTGCTTTGTTGGTGTGCAATGGGTCTCCTCCGCGCGCCGCTGTCGGCGCCTCTCGCCCGTCAGCGCCTCAAAGGCAACCTCGCTGGCCTGGCCTTCCTATTCTTCCTGCGGACGGTCTTCACGCCCTACCTCGCGCTTCGTGCTCTCACCGTCCACATCCTCGTCACGTTCGGCGCGCCCGCTGACTCGGTGTGGTGGCTTGGTGAGTCCGTCTTTTTGTATATGCTGATTCCAGAAACGCTCGTCACAGCCGTTCTATGCTTCAACGTCTTCGATGCGGCTTACCGCGTCCAGCATGCCGCGCCCCCGCCACCCACGCCAGCGGGCATGAAACTCGTGCCAGTGCTCAGGAGCTCGCCGCTGGTGCGTCGCGTGACTATCATTCCCCAGTCACGTATCCCCAAGCTTTGCTAACCACAGACCCGTTCATACGAGCCCGTATTTACTCCTACGCGCACCGCGACCCAGTCTCCCCTCGCTCAGAGCCTCTACAAGTCCACGCCTGGCCGACACTCGCCTACTAGGAGCTCGCCGCTGAGCTCGAGTACCGCGCGCGTCCTAAACATCCACCAGCCCGACACGCCCAGCTCTACGGGGCTCTTCTTCGATAACAACACGCCTGCCAGCCCCAGTAAGGTCGCCAGACTCGAAGTCGAGACGCCGACCAAACCGCGCCAGCGCGCAAACTACACGGTCGTGGACCGCGAGGAGCGCGAGTGGGTCGACAATGTGTGGAAGGGCGTCAAGGGCAAGAGTCAGCGACTCGGGCTGTAGTATGCATGCTGTCTACTCTTTATTCTATCCGCCATAGGCGGATGGAGCGTTCGGGCTCGAGCGAGCCTGACGCGATCGTGCCGTCTGGCGACACTGCGAGGGCGACGACGGCAGATGTGTGGCCGTTGAGCACTGCAACAACGCGCCGCTCCTGCATGTCCCAGAGGACGACGCTGCCGTTCTCGCTGCCAGCCACCACGAGGGCCGCTGGGCCTTTCGTTCGTCCAGGGGATGGCGCAGCGGAAGGTACGGCGCTGTCCACGTCCATCGCCTCGTTCTCCTTACGCTCCGCGCCGAACACAATCACGGGGGATGGGAAGCGTTCGCAGACGTACTCGGGCGCGCGGAGTGTCTTGAGCACCTTGCCCGTGTGTAAGGAGTACACACGTATCGTGGAAGATAGACAGGCCGTGAGGATGTGGAACGACGAGGGTGTCAAGGAAGCAGAGGAGCTGGGTTAGGATTAACTGTCGGCAGGAGCTCACACAGGGGAGTTGGACTCGTTATCGAGGGTCTTGAGGCATTGGCCCGTGTTTACGTCCCATAGCCGTCTACCGTCAGCTGCGAGGCAAACGCGCAGCTCACATCAATCCGTCCGCACTGCCGGTAATAACCAGAGCGCCCTCAGCGTCCCATCCCACGCTCCAGATAGCGTCGGCGTGGGCTGGCAGGGTCCGGAGTGCGCGTCCTCGGCGCACATCCCACACGATGGCGCTCTCGTCATAGCTCCCGGTTACGAGCAGGTTGGAGCGGGGTCCGTACGCGACGCAGAGCACTGTCGCCGTATGTCCTGACAGTGTGCGGAGGGGGACAGCGTGGGTGTGTACCCGATCATCGCCGGTGACTGCATCGACCAGAGGATCAGAAGCAAAGACGAGCGCGGTATTGTCGTCACTGGCAGTGCAGAAATACAGCCCATCGGGGGAGAGTGAGATGTCGTTGATGCCTGGGTCAGCGGCGGACAAGGTGGTCTTAGTCTCACCTGTACGATGACAACGCAGCGCGCGCTGATGTACGCCGCTCTTGGCGTCCCTGTCGTCAGCTGACTTCAAAAACAAGTAAGCTAACCAGAGGTGCACGTAGCCGTCGGCGCCTGCTGTCAGCTGGGCGTGGCAGTGATAGCTCACCAGCAGACACGAGCGTCTTGCCGTCAGCCGAGAAGCGGAGGGCCGTGACGGAGCGTGTGTGTGCGCGCAACGTCGCCGGGGGCGTGTAGGAGGGTCCAGCCTCTGCGTTGAGCTTGATGGCCATGGATGATGGATGATGGATATGGATGATGAATGATGGATGATGGATGGTCAAGAAGAACACTTGAATCAACACAATCCCATTAGCTTCCTTTGGTTCCGCTATTAGGATATCCAAATCACGTGCCTGGACCAGTAGTGATATCTAATCGCTCGTCATCTCGATCTCAATCTCAACACCATCGCATATCGCATCAATCAAGTCATGACAGACTCGCTAGCCTGTCAGCGCTGTCATCAGCCTCTACTCCGCGATCCTTCAGTTGCAAACCTAACTCCAAGCCAATACTCTCTTATCGCGAACACGCTCCCCTCCCCTCCCACCGCCTCTTCACTTCCAACAAAGGCGAAACTCGACTCCCTTCCTCCAGCATCCCGCCCAGCCGCGGCGGCATGGGCCAGCGCCAACCCCATCGCTGAGAGTTACGTTCTTCTTCCCGACCGTCAATCCCAACCCGAACCCAAATCAAGGTCAGAGAGCCCACAGGGTAACCGTCCCCGGCTGGCGGCCAACTTGGATGCCCTTCTCTCGAGCCGGACGGCAATTGATCACCCCCTCTGTATCGAGTGTACGGGTCTCTTCCAGGCCGAATTACAGCGCGAGTTGGAAGAACTCACGCGCGAGAGGGACGCGTATATCGCCTTTGAGAGGGGGCTGCGGAAACAGGACGGCCTGGTTGGAAGCAAGGATGAATGGGACGCCCTTACGGCACGCAGGGGGACGTTGGAGGAGGAGGAGAGGGCGTTGAGGACGGCTTTGAGGTTGGAGGAAGATAAGCTCGCCAAGGCCAAGGAAGAGGAGGCGCGGGTCAAGGCCGACGAAGAGGGTGTCGAAGCCGAGGAGGCTGCGTAGGTCTATCCGTTGCCTTTCTAATGGTAGATTCCTACAGTCACACGCAGCCTCACATGGTGACATGGAGGCGCTTGCCAACCAGCTCGCCAGCGCCAAGACCCAACTCCTCCTCTCACAACAGCTCCTTGCTCATCTCGAGAGCACGAACGTGTACAATGACGCGTTCCAGATCGGACACGCCCCGCTCGAGAGGGGACATGTGGGAACGATCAACGGGCTGCGACTTGGGGGAAGGCCGAATGTCGAGTTCGACGAGATCAACGCTGCGTGGGGCCTCGTCGCGCTCTGCATTGACCGACTGGCGGTGCGGGTCGGGTGTACTTTTCTACGGTGCGTTTATCCCTGTCTAGCTGACTCCAGGTACAAGATCATTCCTCTCGGGTCGTTCTCGCGCATTGAAGACCTTCCTCCTGGGCGGAACAGTTACGAACTGTACGGAAGCGGTGACCTCACACCTGGACGACTGTGGCAGAATAGGCAGTTCTCGAGCGGGCTCGTGGCGCTTCTCGATTGCCTCAAGCAGCTGCTCGATTTCGGTCGCCAGAGCGGCCGTGCTTGGGGAAGCGGCGTCGAGTATGTCCCACTCAACATGAGGGGAGGAGAGACACTGACCTCAGGATAAACAAGGACCGCATCAATGGGCACTCGATCCGCCTTCCGGGCATTACGAGCGGCCTGCCCGGCTTCGGGAGCGTCATGGGCCTCGGCGCAAGCGCGGAAGAGCCCCGCGATGTGGGTAACCCCGACGAGCAGTGGACGCGGGCGTGTCGTGCCGTTCTCACGGCACTCAAGCGCATCCTCGTCGTCGAAAGTGAGGCGGAGCGTCAGTAGCTTATAGAGAAAGGTTGACGTGTTGTATAGTTTATGCAGGTATGCATTCTTCACTAAGGATCCCTGGGACGATTTACTCTTGACAACGGGCTGCGGACGGACAACGATAACAGATAACAGGCCGTGGCATTGGCTGGGTGCCGACCATAAGGGCGCGCGTGGGCGCTTCTTGCTTCTTTTCGGGCGCAATGGCCTTTCTCGGACGAGGATGGCGCGGGAGTACTAGGAGACGCACGCAATTCTGACGCTCGTCGCCTGGAGTTCACTCTACCAAGGTGCAGTGAAGCGCGGATCGTCATCTTCGATGTCGGGCCCCTTGCGAGCGCCCGTACCTCCCATGCGGCGCTTAGTACGGCTCTTCCGCCCCCCAAGCGCCTTGTATCCCTCACGTGCGGCGACCTTGCGCTCCGTCGGCGTCATGCCGCCAGTCCCACTATTGTCGGACCAACGGGCAGCAGCGCCCGAGCCCATACCGGCGTGCGAGTGACGAACGGGTGTGGTGTAACCGCTAGTGTGGAGGGAGTCGATGTCTACATGGTACGGATGGTCCTCCTCGCCGTCGGCGTCCTTGCGCGCGAGTGTCGTGTGGAACACGCTCTTCCAAGCGCGCTTGCTCTCGGCCTTGGACCATTGCGGCTGGTTGGAGGTGGGCACAGCCACGGGTGGGAGGGACGAGAGCTTGGTGCCCTTGTCGTACGGGTCAAAGAACTCTGTGCCGTCGTCGAGCTTGCGCGTCTTGCCGCCCATCGCGCTCGGGAGGGCAGGGAGCTGGAGCGAGCGGTTCTGGAGGAACCAGACTGAGTCGTAGATCAGGGATGTGCACGGACGCGAAGATGGGTTAGGTAACGAGAGCAGTGCGTCATAAATTTTGGAGGCGCGATGGGAGATGTGTCAGCTGATGTCTTTACTTTGGGTAGCTGCAACGACTCACTGTAGTTGAGGGTGCTACTCTTGCGCCAACGCTTGCAGACGCGGTCGCAGCGTGCGAGGCTGCGGATGTCGAGCTGGAGGAAGATGCGGACTGCAACGTGCGTGGGAAAGTTTCTGAGCTGAATGTTAGTACTGGGTACGGGGTATGGCGGGAGGAATGAGGGAGGATGACGGGTGTGGGGATGAGAAAGCTGGAGGGGAGGAAGGGAAGAAATAGTGATGGCGAGTAGGTCGTTCTCGCCACCACTTCCCGCCTCCATTTCATGTACAATGGCGCCGATGTACGAGAAATACACAGCACGCATGACAAGCGCAACAATACCAAACACGCTGCAGAGCGACAAGTCTCACACCGAGTCACATCTTGCCACCGTACTTACCGGGTCGCGCGCCCCATTGTCCTTCTTGATGCGCTGGCCGAGGACCATACCCCTACCCGCGATAGGAGTGCCCGGGGCAGTCCCATGGCCGACGGGAACATACTCGTCGTCGTCGCTGCTGTCGCCGTTACGGCGGCTGGTGGGCGGCGACGAGCGCGACGAGGGAGGGCGCGGCGTGTGCGATGGGTGGGCGACCTGCTGCGCTACGTGCAGGTTTTGGAGCGCAGTGTGGAGGAGACTGGTGGTGGTGGACATTGCGATAGGCAGAGCACGGAGAGTTGAGAGATGGATGAGATGAGGATAAGTGATAAAGTCGATGAGATGGTGGGTTGGAATGAGCAAAGAGCTAGGTAAGAGGCGTTAGACAATGACCGCAGTGATGTCATGTCATGGGACCAATTAACCTTCACCTATCAAGCTCATTAGCGGATGCAAATGGCGACTAATCGGTTCCGCCACCGACATTACCCCTTCAACTCAGCCATCATGGGCCAAATGTCATCGACACTAGGTTCGGATCCGGATGGGTCTTGACGGTTCAGCCACAACCCAAGGCGTGTGACAGTCAAGGACAGCGTCGCATGGCGGGAACATGCAAAGACACGCCTAGACACTCAACGCGTACAATGCAAAATCGTCCATGCAGTACTCTAATGCCGATCGGCCTCTATGCCTAGCTACTCCCAAGATCGCAGCTGCGCCCTTGCAGCGTGTTTCTACAACGCCTGGGCCGCCCTCGGACCGACCCGCGACGCCAAAGTGGCCGCCCCTAGTCCCGCTCACGGTTCCACCGCTTCAGCCCGTCCCACGGCAGCTTGCCGTCGTACACGACAAAGCCCGCTGGCGGCTCCATCCCCTCGCTCTCGCCCAGCGTTGTAGGCACAGCGACGTCCCCGATGGGTGTGCTGGCCGGGCACCACTCGAGGAGTGCCGCCAGCTCGGGCGTGCTGGAGTGATAGGGTGGGTAGCGAGCGAAGGGGTTGCGGTTGGCGCGCTTGGTTGCGAGTGGTGGCCGGCACCCGGATGGCGCAAAGAGGAATGGCGCGTAGCCGTACTTGAGCTTTTGTCAGCCACCGATCCAGCGATGTCAGCCCAACGGGAGTAGACGCACCTCGCCCTCATAGTGCGCGCTCGTGTCGCCCATGTCATCAATGCCGACGTAGCTGAACCGGTCCGCGGGGAAGCGGATCGCGCCGCGGTGCAGCTGCTCAAAGCTGCCGTCAGTAGAGACGTTTAGACGGCTCACCGGTGTTGCTTCATCCCGTAGCCGACGACCGTGACCTGTGATGGCCAGTGGCCCGTGACTTCCCGGAAGCGCGCCATGGAGAAGAGGAGGTTCTCGTAGCTGTCGAGTGCAAACTCCTCTGTTGTTGCGCGAGCCGAGAGGGGGAGGTGTGTGCTGGACCCGGTAGTGTCGAGAAGGCCCTTGGCGGCGGCCAATCGGTGGTAAGATGCTCCTTCCGAGAGCGGCGACGTGAGCTGTACGCGTGTTGCGCCACTTTCGTCAGCTCCATCTCTGGATAGACTTACCCCGAGAATACCAATAGCGAGTTTGGGTCGTCTGCGGCCATGTTGGCTCCTCTCTCAATATGCTTGACGTACGTGCCCACGCTCCCGCCCTTCTGCATCCCTTCCAGCACCCACTCGCCGTCTTCTCTTGCCTGTCCAGCATCGGTGCCCAGCCACACCGCGTGACCTGGTACGAGGATGAGGTGATCGACCTCTACCATGCGCGGGTCGCGCTTGATCGTCGTCTCGACGCTTGGTGGCCTACCGCTGTCGAGGATGTCTGCGTCCGCTAGCTCATCCCACGCGGCATGCCATCTAAAATGCGGGTGGGACGGCCCGCCAGCGAAAGACCGCAAGTTGGCTAGCAGGGATAGGGAGAGGACGAGCAGGATGATCGCGACCGCGAGGTTGGTTAAGCGAGAGCGCGTGCGGAGTACGCCCATAAGGCTGCCGGTTAGGGGTGACGAGTAGGAACTGTACGCGCCGACGGGAGCGTAACGAGGCTTGTGTCGTGTTCCGCCGGGTAGAGGAAGCATGGCGGAGAGGAGATGGAAAACGAGCGATATTGAAGTGATTCTGATCGTGGATGTAGGTTGCTCGTCGCGCGTTGAGTTTCAGGCACGCTATTCAAGGGAAAGACCGAGCTGATTAGGCAATGTTTAAAATGGTAATACAATCTATTTACTTCCGTTAATAGGGAATGTTGAAATAGGCGGTTAAGATTGAGTTGTTTACAAGCGCGTTCAGACGCGTCAACTCTAAAGAAATCATCTTCTAATCTTTCAAACATCAACATTACCATCATCGATGGTACATCTCAACTAGAACGCACTCGAATCCACTTGTGCATGCGCACAATAATCGACTTATCGTCCGCCCGGACGTTTGAGCTCAACCCGCGCTCCCCACCACCACGCCCTTGCTTCCTCCCATTCTCCCTTTCGCCTTCCCCACCTCGCAAGAGCCCGTACTTTACAATGCAGAGGGAAGCCACCCTTAAGGCGACACCACGCACTCGAGGTACTCCGGCACCAATCTCCGACTTCTTCAAGGGCTCACCCGCCACCACGCCAAAGCCGCGGCCGAGATCTGTCTCCATGGTCGTAGACGAGTTCGACGACATAGAGGAGATCAGCGAGACAGACTACACCGAGGAGGAGCTGCGCAAGTCTGCTAAGCGCAGGTCCGACCGAGAGCTCAAACGCCTATCGTCCAGTACGTCAGCTGCGGTAGCTTTAGCTTCAAGCTGACACCAGACGCACCTTCCTCGTCCCACGCGGCGCCATCCAGCATGCAGACGCTCAGTGACGCCCTCGAGCCGGAACATATCGACCTCGTTGGGTCTTCATCACCAGTCCGGCGCTCTCCAAGTAAACACCCAGCGCTGTCGTCGTCTGCGACTACTTCGACCACCAAACCTTCCTCAGCGAGGACTTCCCTGTCCAACCCATCCTCAGGCAGAACCAGGTCGCCCAGCCCTCCAATACGACGGACACGTCGGCGCATAGTGGCGAGTGAAGACGTCGACGACGACGATGATGTTCCACTATTGCGGCCGACATCCAAGCGTATCTCGTCGTCCAAGCCCTCGAGGTTGAGCAAGGACTTGGTGCAAGACACCGATGTTGACGATGAGGAGCCAGCTCCAGTGGTGCGGAAAGGGAAGGGGAAGGGCCGTGCCGACCCAGACGAGGAGGACTACGGTGACCTTAACGACGACATCACGTTCATCGCGCCTGCGGGCGCAGACTCACCCAACAACTACGACGATGGGTGGGACGACGACATGGCGGACATGACTGACTTCGGCAACTTGCATTACGAGCCGATTGACATTCCAGATTTCGAGATGCTGCCGAGCACGCAGGCGCGGCGCAGCCGTACGCCAACCCCTTCAATATACGTAAGCGACGACGAGTCGCCGCAGGCGAAGAGGGGGCAGCTCTCTGGCGCAGCCGCGAGAGCTGCCGCGCTCAGCGCCTCTTCCTCACCGCCAAGGAAGGAATTTGGAGGCCTGACACTCATCAGCGAGCTCTCTCCGCATTTGCAGGAGTTCTACCTGAACCACTTCCGCCGCGGTGCGAACGAGGAGGACTCGGATGACGACCCAGACGCATTCGGCGTCGCCGCCGTGGTGCCGAAGCGGGCACCGGCGCGCGGCCGGGGACGCGGTCGGGGAGGATGGCGCGGCCGGGGCGCCAAGCGTGGCGGGTATGCACGTCGCAACAAGTAGCCAGAGAGAAACGGTGCGGACCAGGGAGTGGAGTGTATGGTGTATGTATTATGCATGTGTACCTGTGTTGTGCCTACTTGCGCCGGCCCTTTTTCATAGCGACTTCCTCGAGGAATCCGCCTGCCTCGAGCGCATCCCGGGCAGCCTGATTGATATGCTTGAAGCGGTCTGGGCCGAGGTGGATCCCGCCAAACCAGCGTGTCACGACAACAAGCACTCCAGTGAGGTCAAGCACGTCGAGGAGGTGCTTGAGGCGTGATCCTGCTTGTGTTTCGCCATCGTCGTCGTAGTCTGTGTGAGGTGAGCGAGTTGGGGAATTCGTGGACCTTACCACTCTCGACAATACGACCCGCAGCGCCCCCAACATCCCTAACAGTCCTATAAGCCCAAATAGTCGGATGTGCAGCTCGTGCAATCCGCTTATCCTCCAACAAATGCCTCACAACAACCATTACGTCCTCCTCATCCACGATCCGACACGCATGCCCCACAAACTGAGACTTGCGATCTATGATGGGATCCGAAGATGTAATTTTTGGGACGGGGCGGGTTGGCTTGGGGTTGGGCTGGGACTTGAAACTCAACCCGTCCATTGCTGAATGGAGCTCCTTTGTCCCGGACGTGGACGAGGGTCGAGGCGTACCACGTTGAGAAGCTCTTGATGACGCCTCGTGCGCGGCTTCCGCTTGGGCGCTTGCCTCGGCACGTTGGCGATACCATGGCTCAACGAGGGATTGGACATGTATGAGTCCTTCAAAGACGGCTGGGAGGCCGGGTGTGAACCCTACGCCGGACGAGGAGATGAATGTGCGTGTGATGTCTCCGACTGGGGTTAGATGGTTTGGGGATGGGGGAGGGAGAGGGAGGGGGAGGGGGAGGGGGAGGGGGAGGGGGAGGGGGGGGGAGGGGGGGGGGGGGAGAGAGAGGGAGGGAGAAAGAAAACAGACTCACATAGCCCAGCCTCAATAGCATAAGCGCCAACATACCGTCCCATGATCTGTAATCTTGGCGCCGTGTCGGGGTACGTTTTGGGAAGGGTTACGAGGATCCTAATTCGAGGGGCGGCGTCGGCGTCATTAGAGAAGACGCCGCCATCTTCCCATGCAGGCAGGGAGATCTCGTATCTCAATCTGTGTGAGGGGGTGGGGCCAGCGGAAGGAGTCGTAGTTGGAGAGGAGAGTAAGATTGAACCGGGATAGATTGCTTCTAATGCCTCGAGCTCGGAACCGATCGACGAGGTGTTTCCGTCGTCCGAGGTGGTTAGGGAGGTTATGAGCTGAGTTCAGTTGGGAGTGGTCGGGAGGAGGACACACCTCTTCCAGTTCGGCGGGGTCTTGGACTCGCTCCGTATCAATGTCGGGAAGGGCCGCCATTCTGATGTTGATGATTGATGATGTTGAGCGATCAAAGAGGGCTCGAGTTCCGTTTACAATGGGTCTGAATTACCGGCCGGTGCGGGGAAATCCTTGGCTGGAAAGCGGAGTGGCATTAGTCCGCCTACCCTCGACTCGGACACAAATCCATATGCATACACAAGACAGTCATAAGAGTATAAAACAAACAAGTACGTCGTCAGACCACAGTTAACTAGTCGAGCGGTAGTCGAGCTGACTCATAATGAGCGGCCACACCTCCTCAAAACCGACATGCTTGCCCCTCCGAATCTGCGACCAGATGTTCGTCATCGTGTCGCTCTTCTTGATCTCGGCCCAGTGCTTGAGGAAATAGACCAGCTGGACCTGGCGTCAGATGATGATCGAGACAAAAGCTCACCTTGCGCACGTCGTCAAACATGCTGCTGAATCTACTAAACACCTCGGCGGGGATGTTGTATGGCGTAAGCTGGCTTATGATATGCTGGAACGCGCGTAACTTGAGTGCCGGCAAATCGAGCTTGTCGGCCAGCCGGTACACAGCCTTGGCCGAGACCGGGCGCGGGCCGACAGGCCCCTCACCAGCCTCGTGCGTCATGCCGCGCTCGGCAAGCCACTGCGCCGTCCATTCCCTGCGGGAGCGAGGGCTCGTCTCCGTCGTCGTCTTCGGATCACCAAAGGACGAGGCGAGCGGTGCAAAGTACACGACGTCCGTGTACAGCTGCTGTTAGCTAGATTTGATATCCGTCATCTCACCCAGAACAGCACCGCCCACCAAGTGCTCCATGCCGAGTCGTGCACGACGACGCGCGTCTTGCGCGGCCCCACTACCGCGCCCGACTCCTCGCGAGTGCGCTTGCGCGACGTCAGCGGTGCAGCGGCGGCTGCAACGGCCTGGTCACGCCCTGCACCACTCCCGTCCGTCTCCTCGTCCTCGCTCTCGCTCTCGCTTTGCTGACTCGACTGGCCGGATACGCTCGTCTCTGCGCCGTCGTGACTCCCCTCATCAGCACCATCGCCATTGTCCTGGTCATTCTTGATGGTGCTCCGGTTACCGTCCGTCCCTGGAGGTGTGTTCGCACCCTTCGAAATACTCTGGTCCTCGCGCGGGTCACCAGCGACGCGCGGAATCCCAGAGTGTGGACCCTTGACCATATCCATTGTCTCGTCCTCGCCGTCCGAGTCCGATAAGGGGTCCAGCCCGTCCTCGTCCTCTTCGGAGAGGCTGCTGTCGTTTTCCCCGAACCCGCCGTGGAACATGGCGTCAAAGTAATCGCACCGGTTGAGCAGCTTCTTGTTCGCGTAAATCGTGCGTGGAGAGGCACGCTTGCCACCAGCGGCGGTGCCCTTGGGCGCCGGGATCACGAACTCGATGTCACTGTATACTACGGAGAGTCAGCATGTGTAACGAGATGAACCCACAAGGATCGTCCAGCATCTCGCCAACAGAGCTGATCAAATCGCGCGGGACTACGCGCATCGGCCCGCCTGCCGCATACGTCCCTCCACCAACACCACCACTCGCGCCGCCGCTCCCAGTCCACGCGTTCCGACTCCACGCTGTGGGCCGTTCGTCGCGGATACCGAGGCCCAGCCAGTGACCGGCGGGAGGTTGTGGCTGTGAAGTGATGGTGCAGATGATGGTGAAGTAGTCGTTTTGCTCGGCAAGAGGGTGCTTGAACAGCGAGTCGCGCGTCGCAAACTTCTGCCAGCCCCAGTTTGTCGCCGTCTCGGCTGCAAACGTATGGTTGCTTGCGTCCTTGGCCGCACCTAACACCGCCGGCTTACCCGACTCGTTTACAGAGCGCACCTCAAAGCGGAACCACCACAGGCCCTTGCGCACCCACTTGCTACCGAGCGCATTCTCGCGTTCCTGCTGTGTGGGCTGGGGTGAGTTGGTGCCGGGAATGAGGAAAGGAAGGTACAGGCAGCGTCTGCAAGAGACTGGGTGAGGCAACTCACCACACACCACAGGTACAGACTGGAGAAGAACTGGCCGTTGTCCTTGTCCTTGACGCCCGAGTTGGGGTAGAAGAGCACTTCCCACAGATTGTCTGGATCGCCAAAGATGGCGCTCTTGATGCATTTGCTTCTGTCAGCGGGCGGAGTGGAAGGGCGGAAGGCTGGTGCGCCGGGAGGGGAGGGAAAGAGGTGGATGAGAGGGAAGGTTCGGGATGCTGGGAGTTGGAGAGAGACAGACGTACCTCTTGGCCTCTCCCTTGCTAGAGTCGTACATAGCACGCAAGCCAGAGAGCTTCCATTCGAGCAAGACTGTTGTCGTCTCGTTGAATTCAGGTGCTGTTGCGGCATCGGCGCGCGCGCTGCTTGCAGCTCCTGTCAGCCAGTTCACAGAGAACGTACCAAGTGCCGCAGCAGCGCCGGGTCCGGCAGCAGTTGCCATTGCGAATGTGGACGTGGGTGTGGGTGTTGATGTGGATGTGGATGTGGATGGGCCAGGAAAGGATAGTTGGTGATGAAAGGAATGATACAGTAGCGCCGCGCGATCCGCACGAGCCCCTTCCCTTTGTCCTTTCGGCTGTCACCTTCCCTCTCCTCCCTTCTCTCCTCTCATTTCCCATTTCCCATGATGTACAAGATCTGTATCAATGGCATTTGTCCAGTGCATTGTCTCTAGCAGCTAGCAGTTTGTTGGGCTCTCTCAATTACTTTGCATTTCCCTTCACTGCGTCGGCCGCCATCATATGGTGTTCTGGCGATCAGTGCGTACCGGCTACTGCGGGACATGACGCAGCCCCCTTGCCACGGACATGTCCGATCTCCGACTCAACCACGTGTGTTTGGTTCCGCAGCCCAGTTGACGCGACTGGGTGGCGAACTGCAACAACAACAACAACGTTACCCCAGCATAGAAATATGCCCCGACACGTCCTGGTAGACGACTCGGACTCGGACGAGCCCATCGCCCTCGACTCGCCTCCAGTAGCGTGGAGGCGTACCCGATCGGCCTCGTCGCAACCGCTGCCTGGGCGAGCTGGACCCTCACGCTCATCGAAGCGGCGCGCCAAGAAACAGAAGACGCCAGACGAGGATGATGAGGTCGTGTTCGTGCGAGAGGAGAAGGTCCGCCAACTCACTAGCCGCTTCGTTTTCGCCGGAGCACGGCCGTTACGGAAAACCACCTCAACCACATCGAGCGCCTCAGTCCCAACCGCTTCGCTAGGCTCCACTTCGTCGGCGTCCACTGCCATCGCGACGCCCTTCCTATCGTCCACACCGCGCCAACCCCTTCCCGTACCGGAGTGGCTACCCAAGACCGCGATACTGAAAGAGCTACCCAAATGTGTGCTCTGCCAACGTGACTTTAAAAAGGCCGAGAGCGGCGCTGCGCGCTGGGTGAGCCTCGACACTGTGCGTGGTAGCTGACAGCAGCGACACCTCTCGACCTGTGTCCCGCCTGCGTTCCGCCCACCAAACCTTCCGCCAGATCTCGAGGTGCTCATCTCCACAGCCCTCGAAGGACCAGTGGAGGAGTTGACCCTCTTGCGTCGCCGTACGAATGCCGCGGCGGCCGCGGACGACCTGCTGAGCTCCTTCCCCGACCTCGTGCCCAAGCCAAAGCGTGTACTACGGAACACCACTGTCCGCGCGAGCTACTCTCGCGAAGGGTGGAGCGAGGAGGTGGATCTTCGTGTCGTGGATGTCGTCGGCGTCAGTCCAATGCGTCAGTCTCGCTATCTCTCGCGCAGCGTCACCCCAGACCCCGACGCGACCCAGCTGTCCCCAGCACACTCGCTCTCCTCATCACCCCTCCTCTCGACACAGCCGCTCGGCGAGTCGTCGCTCTCAACTGAGTACTCGCGTCCACCCCGTACCCGTTCCGCAATGTCAAACCTCCTCCCACAAGCACCTCCGCTCATCGGTCTCTCCCAGGCCATGCGCTACTCTTTCGCAGAGGAGGAAGCCACCCAAACTCAGCGCGCACACATCGCGCTCTCCCAATACACCTCGGAAGTGGGACTGGAGGCAGGCGATGGCTTCCACTTTTCGTCTCAGCGGCCTCTCTCCCCCTCCTCATCTCCTCCACAGACACCCCCGCCCCGTCGTAGATTCCAAGGAGGAGGGTGCACAGAGCCCTTTCGCAATGGGGTCGGCCCGCAACCCGCAGGGAGCTGGCCCCGTCACACCGCGGGGAGACTCGACCCGGAGCGCCGCCGGCGACTCGCAGAGGCTGTCGGGGCTGGCGTCGAAGAGGCACGACAGCGGCGGCGCGAGGCCATCGCCGCCGGGATCGGACAGTGATAACGGTGATGGCATGTGCACGCCGTCCAGTACACTCGGGAGATTGGCCATCTCGAGCCCCGGCCGCTCGCCTGGATCACCGACTCGGCGCGCCCAGCAAGAGGTCATTGACCTTTGCTCGTCTTCTCCCTCGCCGCCACGCGCGTACTCGCCGTTGGACTGGGAATATGGCGATGGGGCGGTGCTTGAGTTTAATCCCGGGCCGGACTGGGAGTACCACAGCCCAGACGACCACGAGGTAGATGCTGAGAGTGTCGCCCCGTCAGTTTCGAGAAGCGACGCAGGTCTCAAGCTGTCTGATATCGAATGGGGTGGGGACGCCGTTCTCGTGTGGGATGGGGAGTACGACGACGGCGACGAGATACGGTTTGTGGAGCAGGGCCAGGGGAGTGAGTATGAGGACGAGGGGGACGAGGATGATGAGGATGAAGGGGAGGACGAGGAGCTCGGGGAAGACGATTACGAGGTTCATGACATCGACGGAAGTGACGACGAGGCGCCCACTGGCAGTAGCAATAGGATGCCAGACTACAATAGCTGGGACATTCCAAAGCTGCAGGTGAGTTTCTGATGTAGTTGTCAGTGCCTAACTTCAGCATCTGGTCAAGGGGTACGGGTATCGCCCGTCAAAGGACCGCAAGGTACTGGTGAACCTCGCGATGGAGTGCTGGGCTGCGCTGCACCCCGCGCCCAAGTCTCCGACAAAGAACAAGGGAAAAGCCAAAGCCAAAGTCTCAACAAAGTCTCAAACCAAGCCGAAGCCAAAGTTCAAGTCCAAGGCAGCCAATGAAGACGTTGGCCCCGACCCGGCCCTCGACACTCTATTTTACAACCTCCTCACGTCCGATGATGCCCTCTACGCCCGTATCCTCCGGTACGAGCCTCTGCCCTTTGACGAGCTCGTTTCCCACGCGATTGCTGCTGGGATCAACTCGCGCGGCTGGCGCCCGCGCCTGAAAAAGTTCCTGGACCTCAAGGTAAATATGTTGGTGCGAGACGGGCTGACGCACTAGGGCGTGACATACTTTACGGCCGACCCGACGGCGCCGCGCCGGCGTTACTAGCGGGACAAGCGGGGGAGGCGTGACGCCGAGGTGTTCGGCAGCGGGGCCAGGTGGGGTAGGGTCTAGGAGAAAATGCCAGAGTGCCAGTAAAGCGCGAAATTCACCGCACCTGTACATGTATCATTCAGAAAGCATATGTTTGGCATCATGTCTTGACTATTGATTCTTGATGACACCAGCATCATGCGTACGGGACGTTACGACGCGTCGGTGTTACTATTACCGAGTTGACAAAGACAATCCTCAATTAAAGCTGTTAGGCCCGACCTGAAACCTTGGTGGCCATGGGTATCAAGTTTGTTTTCAAACCACTCATTGTCTATTAACCCATTGTTCCTGCCCTTCCACGCACGCCCCATATCATTGAGTTAGTCACCTCTTCAACAACACCTTTGTTCACAGCCCTCTGAGCCGCTTACCACCCGGTCAACCGGGAGGCCCCAGCTATACTCTCTGCCGAACTTGTAGGATTCAAGATTCCCTATGCACGCCGAGGACGGACGCGAACGGCGTCTGTTGGTTCGTTGGCTAGTTGGCTTTTTGGCTCCCAGTCACATATGTATACCAGTCTTTCTAGCAACTCACCCACTCATCCTCACTCCTCTCAAGAATGACAATACAACAGTCGGCGCTCGGTCTCGATCTGGGCGCAAACCCATCTCACCCATCTTACCCCTCTCAACCCGCTCATCCCGGCCATCCCGGCCATCCCTCCCACCCCAGAATCCCCCGCTCCGTCTCTTCCCCCCTCACTACCACCGTTCCCTTTCCTCCCGACCCCGTCCTCGTCGACCCCACCGGCTCGCCGCGAGTTAGTGTCCGCGCCCTCGCAACCGACTATGACGAACGCGACCGCACGTTGGAAGACGAAGCCGCGCGCGAGCTCCAACACCCCCACGGACCATGTGCGGCTCCCGTAGCTCTCTTCTCTCACTCGCAATCACCATACACTCCAAATGTCAAGCTCGCCGACTTTCCGCGCATCCACGAGCCTGAATTTGAGCTTCAGTCTCCAAACGACGATCCCTCGACCTCGCCATACAGCCGGAAGAGGTTCGCGCATTCCGAGCTACTGGGTAAATTCGTCGATAGCGTAGTCGACCTCTCGGCAGCAATTGAGCCTAGGGTACGCAAGATGTCTAGTCGGGAGGGAAGGCAACGCAAGTTTTCTATCGTGAGGAAGAAGACACCCGTGACCCCCCCAGCTGCTTCTACCCCCAACCTCCAACTTCATGCTCTTCAAAACTCCAACGAGCGGGCGGCTAGCAGCACGTTCCACCTCCCCTCCTTCCTGTCGCCCCAGAAGGAGGGGGAGATGAAGCGTTCTTTTTCCATTGGCAAGGGACTGCGAGCACTTCGTAACAAGACAAGCCGCGAAGTTACGCCCGAGAAGTCGCAGCCAGAACCAGAAAGTCCTTCCTCGCGCAGGATGAGCGCGTACGATTTCCTCACCGAATCCCCATCCACCCCGTCGCCCTCTTCAACACCTTCGGATAAGGGGAAGAAGCGACTCAGCCTCAAGCTCTTTGGGAGGAAGCTTGAACGCCGGCCATCGACTCAAGTTATTCGGCCCGGAACAGTTTCATTAGCCGTAGCGGCTGTTGAGAATCCAAAGGTTATTGAATCTGTTGATTCGAGTAGTGGTCAAAGCGTTTCGCCCCATGTCTCACCTTCGCCCCAAGTTACTCCAACGAAGGGTAATAATAAGATTAAGGCGGTATCACCCGACGGACAATCACCACCTAAACCCATTGTAAACACACTGTTTGACATTTCACTCGAAGAGCAAGAAGAACTTGACGAACCAGACTTCAACTCTACACATTCCACTTCAACATCATCAGACGCACCATTCTGTACCCCACTCGAAACACCTAGCGAGGACAAGGAGTTTGACGTGCCAGAGATGTCCTCGATCTCTGTGCGCACAACGACCAGCGTCGTCGTCAACCCCGAGAAGAGGCGCCCCGAGTCGTCGTCCAGCCGGAAGTCCGAGTCGTCCAAGTCGTCCAGGTCGTCCAAGGCGCCATCTATCAAGGACTCGCCAAAGGCGCCTTCCGTCAAGGACTCGCCTAAACCAAAGGCACCGTCCATCAAGGACGCGGCAAGGCCCAAGACACCATCAGTCAAGGACTCGCCACCAAAGCCCAAGTCGGTGACCATTGACTCGCCCAAGCCCAAGGCGACGGCGGTTGAGCCCGCCAAGGCCGGCTCGGTCAAGGCGCCCTCTGTCAAAGCCGATTCGACCAAGGCGCCCTCTGTCAAGGCCGACTCGACCAAGGCGCCCTCTGTCAAGGAGTCGCCCAAGCCCAAGCCCGCGTCGGTCAAGGAAGATGCCAAGCCCGCCACCAAGGCCGACTCGCCCAAGCCCCCCAAGGCCGAATCACCTAAGCCTGCCAAGGCCGAATCGGTGAAAGAGAAGGCCGAGTCTTCCAAGCCCGCACCCAAGGAAAAGGTCGACTCGCCTAAGCTCAAGGAGGTCAAGAACGACACTCCCAAGCGCGCCGAGTCGCCCAAGCACGCGTCGGTCAAGGAGAAGGTCGAGTCCGTCAAGGCTGCGTCAGAGGCAGGGTCCAGGGCGCCGTCGGAGCGGTCCGTGACCACAACAAAGGAGGTCACCAAAACAACAAAGGAGATCAGGGAGGTGACAAAGGAGGTCATTCGCGAGTCGTCGTCGTCAAAAGCAGAGTCTGTAAAGACATCCAAATCTGTCAAGAATCCGTCTGTCAAGGCTCCATCCGTCACGGAGGTGACACCATCCATCACCGAGGCTCCCAAGGCTCCATCCGTCAAGGCTCCCTCAGTTAAGGAGACACCCAAGGCTCCGTCTGTTAAGGAAACTCCTGCCAAGGTTCCGTCAGTCAAGGAGGCCCCCGCCAAGCCTCCCTCGGTCAAGGAGACTCCCGCGCCCAAGCCTCTCCCGATGCCCAAGGTGGTGCCAGCCGCCACCCCCGCCTCGCCTGCCTGCGGCGACCCCGCCAAGGCTGGTAGCGTCAAGGCTCCCTCCGTCAAGGCTGCTCCTGCACCTGTCCCCGCCGCCGGGCCGTCCAAGGTACCGAAGCCCGTTGGTCCCAAGGAGGCGCCGAAGCCCTGTGTCGCCGCGGCTGTGGCTCCAGCCCCAGCCCCAGCCAAACCAGCGACGCCAGCAACCGTCTGCGCCCACGCCCCTTCTCCCCCAGTATGTTTGGTCGAGGCGATCCCGGCTGCGCCGATCATTGCGTCCTTCCCCGTCCCACCGTGCATCCCCAAGCGGCCATCGGACATTACGAAGCGCGTGACGGTTGAGCTCTCGATTCCGCACGGCACGTCCGCATCCGACGTCGAGCGGATAATGCTCGCAAGTGCGCGTGCTGAGCGTGCTCGTTCTGAGCGATCTGTCAAGGCCGAAGAGAAGGAGAAGGACAAGGAGGAGGAGGAGGAGGAAAAGAAGGAAGAGCCCGGAACCAAGGCCGGCATAGTGCCAATCGCCATGGTCGACTACAAGTCGTTTACTCCCCCGTCACCCAAGAGGCGCAGTCGCCTTCCCACCCCAACAAAATGCACGCCTCCCGGCTCGCCCACTCCCGCCGCACGCGCCGTTCCGGGCCCACCTCGTCCCCTTCCCAGTCCACCCACGCCCGCGCGCCAGACCGCCGCCGGCCCACCTGTGACCCAAACGCCGACGCCGACGCCGGCGCAGAAGGCCTCCCCCGGCCCGCCCAAGAAGGATACCCCGGCAGCGAAGACGAGCCCCGGCCCTCCTGTCAAGGTCGAGGTTGCGAATGGGAGCATCAACGTGACTGTTGGTGACGGCGGTAAGGGTAAAGGTAAGGGCAAGGCGCCCGCGCGGACGCCAGTTGCGCCGGCCCCTGCTCCCCCCGCTCCGGTGGCAGCTCCAGCTACAGCTACAGTTCCAGCGCCCGCCCCGCCCGCCCAGAAGGCCCTACCGGCTCCGCCCGTTCCGCCCGCTCCGAAGGCCGCTCCACCGCCGCCTGCTCCGGTCGCTGCCCCTGCCCCTGTGCCGGCCCCACCAGCACCGGCTTCCGTCAAGGGTACCCAGATCACCATCGGCAAGGGCAAGATCACAGTATCGAAGGAGGCGCCAAAGGAGCCCGTGGCTGCACCAGCACCAGCGCCAGCGCCAGCGCCAGCACCCACTCCGGCTCCTCCTGTGGCCGCCGCTCCTGTCCCACCTCCTGCTCCTGCTCCTGCTCCTGCTCCTGCTCCTGCGCCAGTGGAGAAGGAGCCCGAGATCACGATCCGGGCGGGTAACGACACGATCACAGTCTCGCAGAAGGCGCCTGAGCCTGCGCCTGCGCCAGCCCCGGTCCCAGCACCTGTTCCTGTCGTTGCACCTCCAGCTCCTACGCCGGAGGCCCAGAGGGTTTCCACGCCGCCACCAGCCGTGAGCATCGTGATAACCATGGACAAGAATGAGGAGGCCAAGAAGGAGGAGGCACCGACCGTGCCGGTGCCGGCCCCGGCGGAGAAGAAGGTTGACGAGAAGGTTGAGAAGAAGGTGGAGAAGAAAGTGGAGAAGAAAGTGGAGAAGAAGGTGGAGAAGGACTCGAAGAAGAAGGACTCGGACGCCGACTCGATCCGCTCCAAATCCTCCAAGTCGTCCAAGTCGTCCAAGTCGTCCAAATCCTCGAAATCCTCGAAATCCTCCAACTCCAGCGAGTCCAAGTCGTCCAAATCATCCAAGGATAAGAGGGACCGCAGGCGCCGCTACTCGTCATCCTCGGACGACGCTCGTCCCCGCCGACACCGCCTCCCGTCCGATATCGACGACCGCCGCCCGGTATACCCCGGCACGTTTGTCCACCCGCTCGTGCCCATGGCTCCCGCGCCCCTGGTTCCGCTCGCCGCCCGCCCGACATCATACCTCCCCGTCATGCCTGTGCGGTATGCGCCGCCGCTCGCGCCGCTGGACATGGGCCTGCGGCCCGTGTTCCCCGGTGGCGTCGGCGTTGTGCCGGGATACGGCTACGGGGGACCGGTACCGGGTGCGCCGTACTATATCCCGCATCGGTAGGATAGAATGAGAGTGTGTATTTTAGTTGCATTGCATTCTGAGTTATGGATTATGAATTATGAGTTATGGAAGAACTGTGTCACAGTCGTGTTCAGATCCGGAATTGAACAGTGCAACATGGGCTAAAGGGGGGCTAAAGGGGTCATTTTGGAGCAAGGGCTCACCCCGGATCCCCGGAACCGTCCTGAATTTGGTCACTGAACCACAGTGTCATCCGGCTTGATTATTGGATACCGCTATAGATATCCATTTAATAGTATCCGCCTATAGCATTGTTCATGAACCCAACTGAACTGTGCTGCATGTCAGCTAGAGCAGTATATCTGTTCTCATCGACTTAACATCCACAAGTAGTCCTAACGATGCATTGCTTAACTGCCCAATCGTACAACTTATCCCCCAATCTCAATCTCAATCCTAATCTCTAAAGCTTGCCGGTGCGGTTGCACTCTCCAGCCTTGCAGTGGCACGGCACGCCCTTGGCCTTGCACCCGCACCCGCCGTCCTTGCATCCCGAGCATCCCTTAGCCTCAAACAACTTGGACTGGTTGAATGTCTGGGTGGAAGGGGGCACGTCAATGGCAGGGTTCTTGGAGAAGAAGTCGTTGGGCTTCATGCTGAACACGTGGGTCTCGCAAGGCATGACGGGGAAATCCTCGACACGGGGGTTGTGTGTCAGTCCAAAGGTGTGCCAGACGACAATGTCCTCGTTCTCAGTGTTGTCGTTGCGGCCAATGAAGGAGCGCATACCCTCAGCATTACCGTTGCTCTGGTTGGTCCATTTGCCACCGGCGTAGAGCTCGCCGTCCTTGTACTTGGTCACGTAGATGTGGTGTTCGCCAAACTCGGCGCGAGCGTACTGGATCGAGTCGGGGTGGGCGACCATTAATTGAGAAGGCGTGGGAACCAGCTTGTACGAGACAGGCTTGCCAGAGATCGGGTTGATCTTGGACGGGTTGGTGATCTTGAACACACGGTTCTTGTCGGGCGCCGCGTTGAAACCACCCGAACGGACAACGGGAGTCTTCTCGACAGTGTAGCCAACACCCCACTTGTTGTTCTCGGGGGGGTTCTTCTTGTCGAACGGCATGGGGACAGAGTCCTCCTGAACGACAGTGTTGTTGTGACCGTCAACGGCGGGGTCAATGCGCACGCTGAACAGGTGCTGGTGGTTGGTGGCGAGACAGCCGGGCGATACAACGTTGCCGTAAGGCGACACCTCTCCGGGGAGGATGGCGGCGGTCGAGAGAATACCAGTCGCACGGGTCTCGAGGTGGACCGCGGCAGCCTGGTCAAACTTCCACGCAAAGATGTACTCGTAGTTGGCGACGGTGATGATGGTCTGAATGACCAGGACGCGGTTACGAACAACGCTGGGCTTGTTGGTGCGGAAGTTGGTGTGCTTCCAGCCAAGACCCTCGTCCTGCTCGTGAACGCAGACGGCACCCTTGACGCCCTCGGGCTGTCCGTTGACGCCAAAGTGGTCAAAGTCGAGGTACAGAATCTCGCCGAGGCAGTCACAGCCGAGCTGGAGCGAGTTGGCGGTGAGACCGGCACCAATGTCACCGAGGTCGAATGCCTGCTTGCGGTGGAAGGGGGCGCGGGGGTCGCTGTAGGGAACAGTCATGTCCGACACCGAGAGGCGGTAGAAGACCTTGCGGCCGTCGTAGCGAATGTCGGAGAGAACCGGGCCCTCACGGTAGTTGAAGCCAATGTGGAAGCTCCACTTCTGCCAGTTGATGACACGGCCCTCCATTTTGAACGAGGCACCCTCGGGCTGGATGACGCGGTAGGGCTTGACGTCGTCGCGGAGCGCGACGCCCGAAGCCTCAACGAGCGCAGCGTCGTACTCGTTGGTAGTGTACAGGTGCCACGGGAAGGGGCCGTCGAGGTCGAGGATGGTCTTCTCGCCCGTGCCAAAGATGGGGCAGTAGTCGATACGGACGAGCGAAAAGTCGTCCGAGTTCATGACGGGGACAATGGGGAGGGGAGCAGAGTAGTGGCACGAGTCCTCGTGCTCACCGTTGGTGAGGTTGAGGTAGACCATGAACGGCGTGTGGCGCTTAGCCTGCTCGGTCGAGTCGGCGCCGTAAATCCATCCGTCGGCAACGACGCGGGCGTAAGGAGGAAGCTGCATCTTCTCAATGGCACGCTGGAACTCGGGGTGCGCAAGGAGAGCCTCCTCGGCAGCGACCATCTCAGCCATGTCGGGAGGAACGTGGAGGTGGGTCGGGGTGGGCACGACCTCGGCGACCTTGGCCTTGCCGTCGAGCGTGACGAAGATCTCTGCGTGTTAGTGTTGATGAGGGCGTGGAGCCGTCAACTCACCATTCCAAGTAGTGCTGTGGGGACGCTTAATGCCCATAAGGACGACCGCGCGACGCGGCAGCCTAGGCAGGATGTTACGGTGACCCCGTCCAGCAGCGTGCCACTGGTCGAGCCACGGTGCGAGGAGCTTCTTAGGCGGCTCAACAAGCTGGATGCTCTTGAACCAAGTGCGGTGCTCGCCCTTCTCAGTCTCGTCGACTCGGGCCTTGACGGCCACGACGGCTGCCGCAATCTCGGCGGGGCTGAGCGGGTCGAGTGGGTGGGCGGGGGTAGGGAGGGACATGGTTGTGTACTGAGAAGTAGAAAGGGAGATGAGGTGATCCATATATATCTATTCTATAGGCCATGACCCGTTCCAGCAATGGGAGATGAGGAGGATGATCCGGCTCATCTAGATTAGCCTGGGTGTGGTTGGGGGTCCTCTATCTCCAAGTGGCGGCCTAGTTCCCTCAGTTTGAAGTTGATGAGGTGATACAGGTATGCAAGTGAGTTGCCTAATGGCTGATGTAAAAATGTGGGCGACAAGGGAAAGAGAGGGAAAGATGTAATGTGGCTTTCGTATACCAATCGCTTGTCGTTTAGCCGCACCTAGATTTTAGGCTCAACCAATTCCATGTGGCAACTTCGGCAAAGCCGAGGTTCTTAATTATGATTAGCCTCGGAAACTGCGCTGTTCATCGAAGGCTCTCGCGATAACCGTCTCACATTTACCGACATATCTGACATGGTAGTCTCCCGTAGGGTAGGTGGACGTGTGGACCGGTCACTGTAACCTACAGTCATAGTGGAAGATAGCGTCGTCTAGCGGCCTATCTGCCTGAACGCCACGAATACCGAGGTATGATTCCTCGGATACTCTGACTAGTCACCAGGGCTCGAGCACCAAGACTGGGCTGTGCTGCCCACCATTCCATCTGCTTCCCAACATCGGCACAGCCTCGCATAACCTCGCATGGAATGGTAACACAATCATCTCCGTCCCGGACAGGCCACAATCTCCATGCATGATGATATGTATGATGTCCCGAGAGATGACCCGACATCACAACCCCACAGATCCCAAATGACGCTAAGCTTATCGTCCATGTGCACCGCCACATCCTCTCTACCCGATCAGCACAGGCCGCCCAATCTCGAGCAGCACCTCGCGCCAGTTACACGCTTCGTCGTCGTATCCTTCGTCGATGCGGCGCCACATCTCCTCGATGAGAACGCGCACACTCTCAATCTCGTGACAGCACTGGTACGCAAACGTCTTGACGATACCGCGTGCGGTCTCGCGCTTGTCGGGGTCCAGGAGTACACTGCAGGCAATAGAGAAGGGCCAGTTGAGGAACTCGACCTTGTCCCCTGCCTCGATGCACAGCTCGAGCACGGCGGCTGCCGATGACTGCACATCCGCATCGTCCCGTCCCCGCTTCTGCATGTCGCGCAGGACGATTATCTGCGCCTCGTGCCATAGCGCCATGGACCCCACCATCGTACGCTGGTCCATGTACCTCGCTGGGGCTTCAGCACGCCAGGTCGCGAGCTCAATCTGGCAGTCGGCCAGGCGGCGGCTCAGCTCCATCCGCTCCATGGCTGCAGGGGAGTGGAGCGACACGGCTGGGTCCAGCTCGTTCAGAGGGCGGTAATGCGCCTCAAACGCCCGCCACTCAGAATACAGCGCCAGGATCGTCGCCACGATTCGCATCAGAGACCGGTCGTACCCGACCAGCGCCTCGATTGATTCCCACTAAATCGTCAGCTGGCTCGGCGCAAAGGATCAAACATACCTCGCGGTCCGTGACTCCCGTCGTGCCCAGTGCCTCCCACCATGGCGAGTCGTTGTCGAGGATGGTTGGTGGGGCACCAGACGTCAGGCATGCTGGTAGTCAGCACGTGGCCTGGCGGAAGCGGATGTCAAACTCACACAACAAGTCGTGCATTACCGCATGCTCGATAAGGTAGCGCCGCGCTGAGAGCGGCGGTGCAAGCTCTGGGCCGCCGTTCGCACGACCAGCGAGGGCAGTACGCCAGTCCTGGCCAAAGAGTACATTGCCAGCTCCACCACGGTGGGCAATGGACGCTTTGGCATAGCGGAGAGGCTCGCGCCACGACACGGTCGCCGCGAGGATATCGTTATCCACAATCAGCAGCGACGCTGCCAAGAACGCGTCGTTTGACAGTTCACCTGGGATACGACGTGCCTGGCGGAGAAGGCCGAGCGCAGTGTGCCGGTACTGCCGCGACATTTGGAGCGTGTTCTCAGCCTGCGCTGGCGACACGCGACTCGTCGCCTCGAGGTATGCGAGGTGCGTGGCTCCGATCGCGAGCATCGCAAACTTGAGGGCTGAAGTGGAGAGAGGCGCGTCGCCGGTGGGGAAAAGGAACATGGGAGCGATATGCTCAACCCATGGGTTGTGCTCCTCGTCAATCACCATGAGCGAGAGTGTGTATGTGAGGCAGTGGTGGAACTGGGGTTAGCTTAGCCTAACCTTGAACAACGCACACAACGCAGGTCCTCTGGGTTCGGAAAGACATGCTGGAGGAACTCGGGAGGACACATGCCAGGGTTGTTGAAGAACGAGCCCATCTTCGTCTTGCGGAACAGCGCGTGGACCATCTCCATAGGCGGCAGGTCCTCAACTGTGCTACGCATATCCGCCCGCGTAGGCTGGCTGCTCAGGATTATGGGGAGGGGTGGGGACACGGCTGAACTGCGGCTCGGTCCAGCGTTGGGGTCGTGGAACGCTGCCGCGGTTGCAGCGACGCTCGATGGCCGGTTGTGCCGGCTCCCCAGGGCGGCATCCACTGCAGCCGCATCAAACGCCTTCTTGATCGGATAGACGCACTCGGCTCCGTAG
Source organism: Cutaneotrichosporon sp. HIS471 (assembly GCA_030864385.1). Lineage (NCBI taxonomy): Eukaryota > Fungi > Basidiomycota > Tremellomycetes > Trichosporonales > Trichosporonaceae > Cutaneotrichosporon > Cutaneotrichosporon sp. HIS471. The sequence goes on along the minus strand of AP028240.1, from coordinate 1,276,086 downwards.
TTGACGCAGCGCTTGCATTCAGGCCGTTCTGGTGTCAACAACGGCCTCGTTGCGTACGTAAGCAGTCCTTGCAGCTGCGATTCAGGTCACCTGGATTGCAGCCGGTGAGTACCCACCGAGATCGCACTTGATGCGGCGTGCGCGACAAACGAGGCACCCGTTACGCGAGCGTGTTCGCTTCTGCGACGCGGATGAGCCGCCGGCGGGGTCAGGCGAGTGACGCTTGCCGGGTGGTGACTCGGACATTGAATGGAGGAGGGGGTAAGGGGTTGGAACGAGGAACTGAGAGAGTTTGGGGTTGGAAAGGCTGCAACTGCAGCCAAAAGGCGCTGCGTGTTAATAGATGATGGGATAGTGTGAGTTAATGTTGAAGAAGAGATGAGGGAAGTTGACAAAGTCAAGCCACTAAAGATGTTAGGGGATGATGTGTTCCAGCCAATGTGTTCAGGCAAACCAATGTCGAATACAACAAATGTGGAGGTATTCCCCTTCTTCTAATCCTCCTTAATCGGGGCACCGCTCGATTAATGCGGAATCTTATTAGCTTTAGCGAGACTGGCTGCTCTAACCGATCATAACCCGATCTAGTTCCACGGATCTATTCAAGTCATCTAACCGAACCGCTACCCAACAACTATTCCACTCTTGCTATTCGCGCGTCTTTCACCCTCAACCGCCACCATGGTCCAGCCCCATCGTGAAGACCCTATGAAACTACCTCCCGACATTCTCGTGCGTGTCGCCCAACTCCTCAATGCGCGGGGTGCGCGGGGCACCCTCGCTTCATTGTCACGCGCCTCACGTGCGGCATACGACGCCGCGGCCCCGTCTCTCTACTCCGAGATCAAACTCGGGCCCCACGCAGTGGGGCTGCTCGGTGCTCTCGGCCCCGACGATGTGGAGGGCTTTACGGGGTTCGACGAGGAGGGGAAGACGCCGGGCTGGACCGCGCCGAGGGCTACAATCCGCCGCCTGGCGGCCTGGAGCCATGTCCGGCGCCTCAAGGTGCCTGCCCTCCCTCGCGACCACCAGAGCCAGACCTTGGCCAAGATAGCGACTTCACTTCCTCCCGGCGTACTTATGCCCCGCCTCCAGGCTGTGTGTTTCGGGCCCGTCGCCACCGACCAGCTACGTATCTGGACGCCGGACTATGGTATCGGGCCCTATGTCCCGCCCCTCATTGAGGCGCTGGCGGCGCAGCGCGCTACCCACCTCTGCGTCGCGTTTAGGCACGTCGTAGCGGATAAATGGAACGTCTACCGCGAGGCCTCGACCTTGGGCCAGTATGCTCTCGCGCGGCGCCTCGAGGCCCTCGCGGCAGCATGGGACCTCGAGAACGTCACTTTCCACGACGTCGTTCACCAGGTCCTCCCGTCTCTCCCCACAACCAATATCTACGAGTTTGCCCCACACGCGATCCCAAACCCCATCTACCGAGACGATTATCTCTTCCCCACGGGTGCGGCTGCGGTGCGCCTCCCCGGTCCCGATTGGAACCTCCGCCCATGGCAGATGGGCACGGCGATCAAGAACCTCTTCCCGTCCAGTCTTGGGGTGGAAACGCATGAGGCAACACTGGCGCGGACGCGGTGGAGGTTTTGCGGTGTAGCAAACCACGTGCTCACGAAGGAGGTGCGGGGCGACGACGACTCGGACGGAGTGTGGTACGGCGAAGTACGCGACCTGGTTGACGAGAGCATCAAGGCTGGTATAGCCCGTGACCTGCCTGCTAGAGGGCTCAACGGCGAGTTTGTGAAACAAGTGCTAGAGAGGATCGAGTATGGACGGGCAGTGGAATGCGCGGCATGTGGGCGTAAGTTCCGAGTCAGGTGGAGCTGACGACAGGCGAGGTTGACGAGGACGTCGTCACGAGCATGGACGGCCTGAACTTGTTGTAGTGGGATAAGTAATTGTTGATATCTGTTGTAGCGTATAGCCTGCGCGGTCGATTGCCAGGAGTTGAGAGGAATAAAAGAGAGGGTGCTAACCCTCCCGAGGGTGGTTAGTGGCGGTGGACGGGGGCGGCGGGCGGTGTGTAAGATTACAGAGATTTGTGAATTGAATGACGCCGAAGGCGCTGCCCCAAGCTGTCCCCAGGATGAGTAGAGAGGTGATCGAGAGGCGCAATCCTCGGGCTGGCACGTCGACTGTTGATCGAGAATGCAGGATAGCCTTTGATGCATGTCGAAGCAAGTCGTACAAGCTATGCAAGCCATGCAAGCCATACAAAGGCAGAGGGGGGCTGTAGGAGACGCGACTGTTGTAGGGTAGTATTACACAGCCAGCTGCAGTACCTGAACATCCATCCATCGCCGTTGGCGGTTGGCCCCGTTGACTGTTGGCTACATCCGTGTCCCTCTCTAGTTTATAGATCTTTAGTCAATAGCCTTTAGTTTCTCTCTAAACACAACAACATTTCTAAACTCCTCTCTTCACTTTATTCTCAATCTCTTTTTCACGCATCGTTCACTCATAATTCATCTCAACGCATTACTCATCCACTCCCACCCACCCGATCCCCCACATTCCACCTTCCCTTGCCCCTGCCCCAACTCGCGGCCGCTCCTAAGCGCCATGCCAGACACGAGCGCGCCCTCGGCCTTCACCACAACCACTCTCCCCCATCCAACAGACTACACCTGCCCCTTTAGCGACCACATCTTTGCCGCGAAACATGGCGTCGAGCTCCGTCTCCGTCTCTGGCCGGCACCCGTAAACAGCCCAAGGCCCTGGGTCCTCTGGTCGCACGGCGGGGCCTTCCTTTTTGGCATGCACGAAGGTAGGTTCTTATCTGCGCAGTGGAGCCGAAGCGCCGAACCAGAATAGACGGATGGCCGGTGCGCAACTGGCGCCGGGAAACGCTGGAGACGCAGATCATGCCGTCGACGATGGGCATTTGCGCCTTCCTTTCCCCAGCAACAGCTGTGATTCAACTAGTTGAATGGAGCTGTGGCATTCAGGTCACCTGAGTAGTAGCTTTTGCGCCAGCCGCCATTGACCGGCGTCCAAGGACTTGATGCCATTGCAGGCCTAGAGTCCACGCTGACGACCAGAGATCACGCCGTGGGTCGTACCTCTCCTACTTAGGCGTGGTATTCACGTCGTCTCGTTCGCGTACCGCTTCGCCCCTCAGGCGTCGCTCGACGACATTCTCGACGATGCCAACGACGCGTACGGATGGTGTCGCGACCACCTCCCCACCTTCCTTGGTAACACCGTTGCGCTGGAGCGCTTCGCCGTCGGAGGCGAAAGCGCGGGCGGCACCATCGCCGGCCTCCTTGCTCAGACTCTCCAGCCGTCACCACGCGCATTCCTCGCCGTCCACGCACTTTTCGACCTCGCCGACCCTTTCTTCCAGAACCGTGGAGATCACGCCGAGCTCAGCGGCGAGTTCAACGAGGCCGAGGTCGCCGCCGCCGCGCACGACCACAACCCTGCCAACGCCATCATCACCTGCCCCTCCCCTGCTCGCGTCAGTTACGGACAAGGCGAGCTTCGCCGCGCGTTTCACAGCCTCACCCTCATCGTTGGGCGTCGGCAGCATCTCCAGGGCGATGTGTTCACCTTGATGAACCGTGGAAACTGGGTGGACGCTGTGCTCCGCGGCGACAGTGAGGAGGCGAAGCGCACGTACGCTGAGGAGCGCTCGCCGCTTAGACTTGTGGGAGGACGGGGGGATGATCTCACCAATGGCGTCGGGACGAACGGCGCCAGCGGACGGGGGCACGAGAACGGCACGAGCGGTGGATATCCCCATCCGCCAACGTTCTTCGTGCACGGCGAGGCGGACGGGGTCATTCCTATCGAGCAGAGTCGTGACATGGCTCAGCGGCTGCGGGAGATGGGCGTGCCGGTCGCCGAGTATTACGAGCCGGGGGCTGGGCATGTGTTTGATCAGCGCTTCACTGTGAGTGGGTTTTGGAGACGGGGAAGGGTGCGGGGAATGGGAGGAGGGAGGAGAGCAGTAGGACAGACTGGACAGCACCAGAGACGAATGAGCTTGCGCTCTGGCGCCTACGCACACGCCGACGCCGACGCGCATACCTTTGCAGCAGAACACACTGACCCCAGTCCCGTCGCGTGAAGGGCTACGACGAGTGCTGCGGTGCAGCTGTCGAGTTCATTGAGTCGCATCTCCAGTAATCAAGACGGACGCACTTTGCATATATTGGGCGCCCGATGGGCATGGGCATAACGAGGAAAATGGATGAATTGTACTTTGTGTGCGGGGAATGAATGTGCTGTACAGTTGACAGCGAGCGCCGTTCACGCTGATGATGGGTGGTGACAGTAAAATTGAATTGACGTAGACTTTGATCGGTTCACCTGGGCTCACACAGGAACTTGTCTCCACAGCTGTCTCGTTGACTTTTCGCGTAGTCTATGTACATTAAAAAGCATCAAATGCAGTGATTACGCTCTACACTTCTACCATGTCGTACAATCTTCTGAGATATACACTAGTTGTTGTGACTCTGCTGTCTCTGTTTACGCTGTCCACTCTCGGCGATTCCGGCTCTTGGCGACGTAACTTGCTCGCTCCGTCGTGGCTCCTGGCGCTATTGCGCTCACTACACACGCTCGAGGAATCCTGCGCTGAACGCCCCCAACGCCCGCCTGGACACGGGATAAACCGTCGTGCTCGCCCTAAGCGCGGCAATGAGCGAATCACACACGTCATGGGGATACCGCATCGTCTCAACAGGTCCGCCGAAGCCAGGCAGACCCTCGGTGCCGCGATCAGCGCCGTCGAGGAGCTTGAACATGATCTTGGCAGCGCGCATGCTCCGGGCTGGCGATTCCGTCTTTCTCGAAGCAGAAGCATTACGCATGCCGCGCGCGCGGTCGCCGGAAGCCCGCATTCCCAATAGGCCAGGGCGCTCCCAACTGGGTCGAGACGGGGCAGGGGGAGCAGAGGTTAGGCTGAATGTCGCTTTGGCAGGACGGCGGTGGGCGACGTGCATGCTGGGGTTGAAGAGCCAGAGGGCGAGGCGGGGCGAGCCGGTGATTTCATCGGCAATGAGGAATCGATAGGATGCGTGTGCTTGCGAGAGCTCCAACATGTCTGAGACGACAAAGCACGAGACGGGGAACCGGACGGCTTCAATCTCGCCCCCACCACGGCCGCGCATAAGAGATATGGCCCACTTGCTGAAACGGACCGTTCCAGCTCCAGGACCAGATTGGCGAACCTTGCCAAGAACCTCGCCACATGGGCAGGAGACGCGACGCCAGTCGTCCGCCTGGCGTTAGCTAGATTCAAAGAACAAGAACAAAAAGTGTCCCTCCCCTTGTAGCCCCCGTCGCGAGACTCTTGCGACGACGGTATGAACAGGAGGGTTTGGGGAGATTTTCTGGGGCTGGTGTATCGACCCGTGCGTGGAACCTGCAAGGGTTCCCCGCACCGCCAATGGGATGTGGCGACGGCCTTCTTATAGCCCATATAAATAAAAATAACTCACCTCGTTGCTCTCCTGCTCTACCAGGTTGGTCTTGCAGTCACTCCCCGCGACCAGGAGGTAACTTCCGCCCACGAGGACTGTGCTCGAGGTAGGCCAGAAGCCATCCTTGGTCTGCTTGGCAATGTGGGCGGTAAACGCCGGGTCGGCGTGACACATCCACACCTCGAGCATCTCGGACCAGTGCTCGCTCGGCAGGTCCTTGAACGTGACGTCCGAGGGAAACTCGGCAATCTCGTGGTCACAGTGCGTGCAGCACAGACTGCGCGGGGCGAGCTGGCGCAGACTAGGCGCACTCAGCGCATGCGTAATGTGCGAGTTGAGGGTTGTCGCGCTCATCGGCAGCGCAGCCAGCTTGGCCTCCATGTGTCCGTCTGCCGGGGCAAAGGGCACGCGCTGGCCAAGTGGCACCGGGGTCGGGAGGGAAATGTTGATCCGCACCTTAGGGTCGGAGCGCGAGGTCACGACCGCGCCGCCGGGAGTGGTAACCTCGAGCTCGAGGTCGCTTGCTCGCGCTGTGTTCCCGCCGTACAGCATGACCTGGACGACGCGGAGGTTCTCCTGCGTCTCACAGAGGTATCCGACAGCGTCGGGGTCAATGGGAGGGGGAGGGGGAGGAGGGACGGGAAGGGGGATGGGGCGAGATTTTGGGGTCGTGTTAGCACTCCCACCGTCCTTGAGGGACGTGGTGGAGCGGTGACGAACGAGCTGGCCCATGATCTTGCGGATGGAGCGGGATTCGGATGCGCAGGCAGGCTCGTCGAACAGGTTGGGCGGGAAGGCGGGGGACGTTGGTGTCTTGGCACCAATAGACGGCGCGCGGCCCCACGGACTCAAGGGAGTCGCAGGGGTGCGCGGAGTCAGGAGCTCGCGACTAGCCACGCGCGGCAACCACCCCGTGCTCGAGAGCGGTGAGCGCGGCGGGACGTCCTTGCTTGTGCCGGTTAGCGCGAGGAAGTGCTTCTTCGACTTTGGTGTTGGCGGAGGCACGTCCTGGTTGGGGAAGCGGGAGCCTGACGCGTCGGCCACAATCTGGAAAAGGTCCTTGGGCTTGCGGCGCGCTTTGAGGGTAGAACTCTTGGATGACTTGATGGATAGTGATGACCTGCATGACCTGATGGATGCGTTGTCTGAAATTGTAACTGTTGGATTTTGCAACCGTTCTGCCGCTTGCTTCCTTTTGTTTGCCAGGAACGTCTCCAGTGGAATTGGAAAGTCCTGAGATCCAAGGCGTCCGGGGCTCCGGTCAATTGCTTCTGCCAAGTATCCATTTGGCTTGGGCAGCGCCGACCTAGGACGCAGGGGTACGTCCTGGTCACGCAAGCGCGCGCTCCCACTGCTCTCCACCAGCTCCTCGAGGAACGTCGTGCGCTCATGGTCCTCGCGTGTGCTCCGGGTCCGGGAAACGCTCCGGGAAACGTTCCGGGAGGCGACGCGGCTCATGGGCGCCGATGCGGGGGTCGGGGGAAGCTCACGGAACATGTACGACTTGCGCGATAGCCGCCTGTCGTCGACCGCCGCATCCTTGATCGGTGCGTGGGCGCGCTCAATCTTGTCCCATAGGTCGTCGAGTTCGCGGAGGCGCGCTTCGGTCGGCTGTCTCAGGTTCAGGGGAGCGGGCTTGGCCCGACGCTGGCTCGGTGTGCGGAGAGCGATACGCTGGTCGTCAAGCTGGGGCGTAATAGTATGCAGCCGCTCAATTGCGTGCGTGACCGTGTCAAGATCGTTGAGTATCGGCGCAATGCTGCTTAGTGCCGAGTGCATACTGCGCGGCGAGCTGATCTCGGCACTCTTGCTGTCCTTGCCTGAAACGGCGGACGCGGGCTCACCCACCACCCGGTCGTCGCGGCAGTCTTTGTATGCTGGAGGCCCTGAGAAACGCGAGGACACGGACCCCGCCGAGACGCGCGAGCTGCCAGAGCCTGCCGAGTCACGCTCGCTTCGCCGATACACTGGCGGAAGCGAAAAGATGGACTTTACGTCGTCCTCCTCCTCGCTCGTGAAGCAAGGTGCGGCCTCGTCGTCACGAGAGCGAACGAGCTCGACAATATCGCGAGCCAGAGTCTCGACGCGTGCCCATGCCAGCTCCTCGCGGACGACCTCGACCGGGTGTTCCGACGTCTCACTGGATGGGCCTTGTGGCGCAGGGCGGGGCTGACGTTGCGCCACCACGGCTTGGGCGCCAAGCAGGGTATGGACTAGAGCAAGGAATGGGGACTGGTCCGACTCGTCGTCAGCCGGGGTTGCGGGGGAACAGCACGCCGACGAGGGGTGGAACGTCTCCAGCTCATAAGTTGCTTCGAGTAGCTCGGTGAGGCGACCGGCCAGTTCCTGGTCGGCAGAGGACACTGAGGTTGTGCGCTGTGGTGGGACAAGGATCTCGATACAGTTGGCGCAGTGTCGTTGGATACCGACGAGGTTGAGCTCAGTCATGTCGTCGTACTACATCAGCTTGACCGTTGTGGACAACTTACGTCGTATTGTACAGAGACGGTGACGTCGGATGCGTCAGTGCCTGCGTCTGAGAGGACGTCCGAGACGCGGTCATCCTCGAGTGATTGCCGCTCGCCGGAGGTGGCGAGGAGTAGGGCGAGCTGCTCCATTGGGAAAGGGGCTGGTGGGGGAGGAAGGTAAGCGAGGGCGTCGACTTCATCGAGCTGAAGGGCATTGTGTAGGAGTTCCGAGTGGGATTGTATGGCCAAGTCGAGCTCGGAGAGTGGGCGCTCGAGAGTGAGCTGGGCCATGTCAAAGGCCAGGTGTTATGTGGGTGCGTGCTTGGTGATTGAGATGATTGTGAATCAAGGTTTGATGGGTGGTTTGTGATTAAAGGGGGGTCGTAGAGGATGAGCACAACGATGACAAAGAGATGACAGAGATTGAAGATTGAGATAGAGATGGGAATGGTGGGAATGGTGGGTGTCGTGGGTGTCGTGGTTGTCGTGGGTGGGGTATGTGTGTAGTAGAGTCCTTTGACTAGTTTGTACCTTTGATGATAGTAACGACTGTCAGTTTTCTTGTCAGTTGGTCGTTTGACCAGTTGTATAGACAAGTTTAGGAAATGTGCATGATACAGGTGATAGTTTAGGATAACTTGAACAGGTACGTCGCGACTAGTTTGGTTTGATCCAAAAACTGCACAACAAAAGAGATTTGAGAGGGACGCAGCTCACAAAGATCGCCCGTGCGCCCCAGGAAATGTTCAAGGTAACTAAGGATGTAAGGATGCTAAGAGGTTGAACAAGGCTTGTTGAGGCCTAGAATTACTAGAGTGCTCGGGAGTGGGGCGAATAGAGGAGCGTTAAACGGTATGTTTGAATCTGTGAGGGGCCGGAGGGGGGTGAGTTGAGGAAAGGCTGAAGGCTGAATGTTGGTGGGGAGGTGACATTGAGCACGCGTCGCGTTTAGGTTGTGGGTCGTGCACGCATTAAACAAACACTTGGATAGGTAGGTGGTTGTAAACTCGTTCTCCCTATCTATCCCCTATTCTAGGATGGTTTGAGGTTGAGGGGTTATCCCACATTGAGAACAAAAGAGTAACGATTACGCCCTTTAAGCACCGTGCGAGCGCCACCGCCACTTGCCTCGCCACAACCACCTTCCCCCGCATTTCATTCTACCTCAACTCAGTACTGAAACGCCTCACTTTACGCTCAATAAGCAATTCATACTATGAGTTTGTCATGTGACCTCACTTTGGTTTCACCGCTCTTTTCGGCAAAAGCTATGTGCTTTTCAATTTCAATCTTAGTCTCATCCAATGACTATGTTTATGTGCCTGCCTCTCTTTCTCTCTCACTATTTCAATCTCTTACCTTGTCTCTTAGTCTACCTAATCCTCATATACCTCGTTCTTTTAATCATTCCTTATCTCTCATTGCAGTTAGGAACTGTACCTAAACCCCACACTGTTGTCGTTATTTTCTCCCTCTCCTGTGCCTCATGGGTTCATGCATGCTTCATCCCACATCCAATGCATCCTATCACTACCCCTCAAAACGGAACACTTCCTCCGTGGGCGACCACCACTCCCCAGCCTCGCTACCCATTGCACCATCCACAAAGCTCTCTTGAAATCCGTCCGTCATCTATCGTCAGTGCTCAGTGCGGGGAACAATGGTCCGGATGAACTCGGACCCGACGCCCACGCCCTTCCCCCCCGCGTTCCTTTGTTGTTCCCCACATTCAACACACTAAACACCAAAACACACCGTCACGGACTCTTGTGAGGGGTGTGAGCTATGAGCTGTGAGGCGCATCGCGTGTGATTTTGGCTAAAGGTGACTGCGTGACAAGTTGCAAGAGCGTGTTCACGTGGATAGTGGATCCGTGAACCTCGCCCCGGAACCAGACACCGCCATTCTCAAGATGTCAAGCCCGATCAGCCGAAAAACCAACTTACTTGCCACCACTGGCGAGTCGGCTCGCTCTCCTTGATGCTCTCCATGTCCGCTTCGTAATTGTTGCCTACATACCTCATCGTCGCGATCAGAAGGCTCAGGGGAGCAAAGTAGTGAATCGAGTAGTCTGGTGTTAGCTTTGAGCTTGACCTTGACCTCTAGATCGCCGAGATGCTTGGCTTAGATCTCGGACAAGGCAATCTCTCATGTTTACCTGGCGCAGGAATGGATTCCAGCAAACAAAGACACATACCTACCAAATGCGCCTTTTGAAGAGCGTCCAGGACATTGGGCCACACGGACGCATGCACCTGAAGTGAGTCCTGGACGTCGGGGAATCGCTTCATCGCTTACATACCCGCTTGTACTCATTCAACGATTCGGGCTTGACTTTGATCACTTGGCAAATGCGCTTACCCTCGTTTGTCCTGGGTAACACCATGTGTGAGATGTTCATGAGATAGAACAGAGATGCGAGAGCGATGGAATGGAATCGAGTTTGGTCGTCTTATGGAATGTCTTCGTCGTTTAACATAATGGTGGGCCTCTCGGTCCAGCTTTGGTCCGGGTGATCGGGTTGCCCGGCCCGCCTACGCCGGCGATGGGCGAGCATTTTGCTCCCGCCCGTTCCCCATCTCATCGCACCCCACACCCCAAGCTCACACCATGGCTCTCAATGGCCATGCAACACTCTTTACACTCAACAAGAGACCAAGCCAACAGCACAAGTCGTCACTCCCTGACACGAGCATTCGTACAATGAAACGCCTCACATCTCCAGCCTGACGTAGCCTGACGTAGCCTGACCTGGACGCCAGTCACCCAGGGAGAGAACAAGAACAATCTGACATCAGGCAAACACGCAGTGGCGTCGGAGGCATGGAGTGTGTCCCATCGGCCATGGCGTTGTGTTACGCGTGGGTCAGTCGCCCGTGAGGCATTATCAAGCACACCAAATACCCCGTCTTGGAACGGTCCTCGAGATCTCCCAGACGAACGGTGCCGACGCCATCACCCAAAGTCAGTTCTTGTTCTAGAAGTGTAGCGCCTCGCACTCTATAAGAAACTCGGGGGGGGGGGGTGGGGAGCGGTCTCTTGTGCCTCTTGGCAGCTGCTACATTCAATTATATTTTTGTCTCCCATTCTCCTCTCCCCTATATCCCTATCCCAATGGACAGACGTCTTATTTGACAATCGGATTAACGTAGCTGATTAGATTCTTAGATAGTGATACCGTGCGAAAGTTGATGTTGACCTTTGGTGGCGAATCAACCTCCACCAACCTCCACTTTGCCTCCACTTTGCCACCACCCAGGGCCCTGGAACGTTATACGGTGGTCGTTATCAACCTTCGTCAACTGCCGAGATTTCTGGTTGTGTCGTTTCTCATTCTACTTCTCCTCCACAAAACACTTGATTTCTCTTCTCACCCATTCTACATTCACCATTAACTGTTGTCTTGGTGACAGGATATCGTGGTAGAGGCTAGCCCTCGGTTCACCTAATTCCTCATCCACTGCTTCCCCTCACCAATCCTCTGGTCCTCGGCCACCTTGCTCGGTGTCTTCGGTCCACTCATCATGACCGACTCCATCCCGCCGGCCCTGACTATCCCAGCCACATCACAATGTCATGTCCACCTCAAGCAGTCCGACTACGACCTTGGTCAGATCCACCCAGCAGTCAAAGCCGCGCTAGCGGGCAAAGTTCCGGATCAAGCACCAAGTGAGCTCTCGCCGACGGCAACACTGACCTCGTCCAGTCCCCGACAACCTCGCCCACATACATACCCTCACCATTCCGGCCTTACTTGCAGCGCCCGATACTCATGTCGAATACCCCGCTGGTCTACGTGAGAACGAAGACCGCGGCGTCTATGATGCAATCGTCAACACGCTTCAGAGGTTGACCGACGCTGGCACGCCCACGCCCTTAAGCCTACCGACCGAAGCGTGCGTCCACCTTCCTTTTGACTTCCTCAAGCTTAACAAGGAGAAGCGCACACGTGCCAACCAGCGCAGCCCCGACGTATTCCTTCCCGGCGCCCGGAAAGCCTTAGTCAAGTTACCTGCCGTGCACGGATATGCTGGACGGACCTTCCTCATCAACACCGTTGCATGGGACAATGTTCACTGGCTTCACGCGGCCCTGGCGCTTGACCCCGACGAGTCACCGACGAGGAAGGGCGTTTACCGAGACGACATTAAACGCGTAGTCTTGCGCACAGGTGTGCAGATTGTTTGGTTCCCTGGACCCACCAACGAGAGCGACATCGAACTGCGCTTCCTGATCATCATCGACGCATATTTGAACATGGACACCATCGATGGGCCCCGCCTTCCCGACGTTGGCGCAACCCTGTTCGGCGTCGTCCTCACCACAGCATTACCCTCTGATGCTGAAACCGGATCGGGTGATACAGTGGAGAGCTGGTTGGCTGCTCGAGCCTCCGCTCTCAAGGGCTTTTACGACTGCCTCCAGCCTGCGCCAGACCATCCGTACAGCTTTGACGTTCGCAATCTTCAGCCTGACGACCTTACCTGCAATCTCCTCCCGTTCCAGGCGCGCACCGTTCGGCTCCTTCTCGAACGTGAGGGAGCACCATTGTGCAGAGATGTCTTTCCGCGCAAGCCCAAGGGCCAGTGGACTCGGGTTCATTTTGATAATTTTGGCGATTACGCGTTCCGCCGCTTGACCGCCGACCTACGACCCATCACTGCGGACCCGAAAGGCAAGAGCCGCAACGGATCCCCCGGAGTCGACCCCGGCTTTACCGGCTTACCCACCCTGTTTGACCTTTCCAAGGTGCGCGGCACGATGTTGTGTGAGGAGATGGGTAAGTCTGCGAGGGAGCCTTTGGACATTGTTGACACTCAGGCCTTGGCAAGACCGTGGAAGCTATCGCGCTCATGGTCCTTCACCACCATCCTCTCTCAACACTGCGGACTCTTGCCATTCCGGCCGCGACTCGTAAGTCGCCTCATATCGACCTCCTGAACCCGCCTGAGGAGTACGCGCTCCCCGAGTTACAGGAGTGGATAGACAGGGAGCACAGTGCGTTCGCCGACGCCGTGTCATGGTCGGAGGAGTCGCAGTTGAACGTCGCCGAGGTCGCCGCCACGCTGGTGGTCACGCCGTTACCACTCCTTCAGCAGTGGGTGAGCGAGATGAATACTCACGCGCCAAATCTCCGAATCTGCGTCTACCCGGGCTGGAAAGCGTTGATCACCCAACTCAGGGCCAAGCGCAAGGAGATTGCTAAGGCTCAACGGCAGCGCGAGGTCGAGAGTCTCAAGCGCAAGTCGAAGAAGATGCGGAACAGCACTCGGCGCAAGTACGCCAAGGGCCGCAATAACGAGCGAGTCGATGTCGAGATGGAGAGCAGTGACGAGGGCGACGATGAGGACGAGACTGGGAACGATGGGACGCACTCCACCCTTCTCGCTCTCACTCAACAAGCCTTCCTCGATTATGTTCGCGGACACGACGTTGTGATCACCACTTACCAGACACTCGGCGAGGATCTGACAGTTGCCAATCCCGCACCAGTCCGCAGTCGCCGCTCCACGGCAAAGTACAACCTTGAGGAACGCCCTCGGAGCCCTCTGGTTATGTGCGAGTGGTGGCGTGTGATCATGGACGAGGTCCAGCTCCACGGCGACCAGAGCACAGCCGCTAACATGGTTTCCCTGATTCCGCGCAAGCTCTCCCTCGCCATGTCGGGAACACCAGCGCGGTCCGACATCAAGGATCTCATGGGCTCGCTGAGTTTCCTGCGCGTTCCCATAGGTGACAACACGATGTGGCATCGGCTCATGCAACCGGCCAACGCGTCCGCTTTCCACGGACTCTTCCAGGCCATCAGCGTCCGCACCACCAAGGCCGAGGTGGCCGGCGAATTCAACCTTCCTCGGCAGAAGCGCTTCGTCGTCCCGATCCAGCTGTCCGACATCGAGATGCACTACTACCTCGACACTTTGGAACGGCAGCGCGAGCGTCTTCGGAGCCAGCAAGGCGGTTTCACGCCCCACCTGTTCAGCGTGGCCCTCCGTCATCTCCGACAAATTTGCACCCACATCCAGGTGGGCGCTCTGCAGCGCGGCGGCTTAGGCAACGTCCTGGACCGTGGAGGACGCATGCACCTTGGTAGTCGCCTCATGACCATGGAGGAGGCCTTGAAGAAAATGAACGACGATCATCAGGCCGAGGTTGTCACCGAGACGCGTCTGCTCATGCGGTACAAGATCAAGAAGGGCCAGCTGTGCATACTTAACGACAATGACAACATGCGCCAGTTACGCGCGATCGGGCAATACGAGGAGGTACGCCAGATGAGTACGGTGTTACTTGAGACTGCACGAGCTCAGTTGGCCGAGGTCGTCGGGGACCGCGAGGACAGTGTGGATGAAGAGGAAACCCACAAGTTGTCGCGGCACGAACGCGACCGCGTCAAGCTGATCACGTCGATTCGTTCCAGGTGAGATAGGCAAAAGGTCCCATCTGACCGCAGCATCCGTGAGACGCTGCTCCTTGTCCATCGTGCATGGTTCCTCGAGGGCGACGCCCACCACCAGATGCTCGACGAAGGCAAGGAAGTGGCGGGCTATGAAGCGGCCGAGGCCATCCGCAAGGAAATCCTCAAGCGCCCTCTCGAGATTGCCGAACGGTCGATCACGACCCTCGCTACGGCGTTTGAACAACACCCCGCGTACGCCCGGGCTGATGATCTTCGTTCCAGCAATACCAACCACTTGGGCGGCCTCTTGTCATCCAACGTCATTGAACAGTCCAACGGCTTGCTCAAGATTCTGAACGACAACGCCCTACTTGTGCATAGTTGGCGCCAGAAGCTCTACGAACTGCTGACCGGACCTGTCGAGGCGCCGAATGAGGAGGTCCCGTTACCTGGAGAAGGACAGGAGGTGGAGAATCCCGACGAAGAATATTATGCCAAGGCCCTCCAGGCGCAGGGAGAGAGTGAGTGGTGCGGAAGTTAGCGCTGACTCGTAGTCGAGGCATACCTTACCGCATACGCAGCTGCCATTGCGGATCGCAAAGGTGAGTTTCGCATGGGTACAAACCCTGCTGACCATTCCAGAAATGCTGGTGGAAGACCGCACCATTCTTGCCACCCACGAGAGTCGCATCACCAAGAAGCGTATAACCAAGAACTCGAAGGATGCCGCCCAGGACGCGCAGAACATCGACCTTACCCAGGTTGACGACCAGACTCTCCACCTCATGCTCGAGCGCCAGGCATTCCGTGACCGCCGCAAGCAGGAGGACTGCGAGCGCCCGCTCAAAGCCATGCTCATTGACCTCAACAACATTGAGCACAGTGCGCAGAGACAGGAGGAGTCGTTGATTGCGAAGGATGCCGCGACTTACTTGCGGGAGTACATCAGGGCGCAGACAGAGATGGCCACGAAGTTGAACAAAGAGCTCGAGACGATACGTGCAACGTTCAATGGGCGGGCTGTCTACTTTGCCGCCCTGCAGGACATCTCCGACTCGGTCGCGTCCGAGGACTCAACAATCTTCCGGCAGGCATACCGCAATGTCGATCACATGGTTCAAGGCTGCAATGAACGCCTCCAGGCCCTCCGTGTGCGCGGCCGATACCTCCAGTACCTCGGCGGCGGTGGCGGTGACGCCATGCGCGACATGCACGAGGAGTGTGTCATCTGCTTTGGCACATCGGACGACACCTTTGCCATGCTACTTGGCTGTGGGCACGCGTTCTGCGTGTCGTGCTACAAGGAGTACCGCAAGTCGGCGTACATGGGCCGCAAGTGTGCGACGTGCAAGCGGCCGATCAACGAGCGCGAAGCGACGCGTGTACGTATCATGAAGCCGAACGAAGTTGAGGCTGGTACCTCCGAGTCCCAAGCGACTGGGCAGCCATCCCAGCCTGAGGAAGAGGAGGTGCTGGACGAGGATCTCTACGGCGATGTGGACGAGGCGAGCGCGGGTGCCGAGCGCTATGCGCGAAACCGCGCGCTAGACAGGATCAACTACATGACCCCGGCGAGCCAGAGGGACATCCATGCAATGGACACGATGGGCGAGTACGGCTCCAAGATCGACTTCCTCGTCAAGCATCTAAAGTGGTACAAGATCTTGCACCCGACCGTGCGCCACGTCGTGTTCTCGAACTGGGCCGATTCTCTACATAGTGAGTTTGTCCATGCCGCCTTGCTGACCTTTAGTTGTCGAGCAAGCACTGCGCGCAAACAGCATCAAGTTTGTGTCGTTTGACGCCAATTCGAAGAAGAACAATGTGGTGGAGAAGTTCCACGCCGACAAGTCGATCACAGTCTTCCTGCTGCACGCGGAGCGCGAGAGTGCGGGCCTGACTCTGACGTCTTGTGGGACAGTGCATCTCCTTGAGCCGGTGCTGCAACACAGTTTTGAGCTGCAAGCGATTGGGCGTGTCGATCGGCTCGGGCAACAGCAGGAGACGCGTGTCTACTGCTATGCGACACTCGACACGGTCGAGTCGCGCATCTTAGCACAGGGTGTGCGCAACGGCACGTCGATCTACCTTGCCGACAAGGAGGAGGACGAAGCGGTGATGGCGGCGATGGACAATGTTGCGCACGCCGCGAGGCACGGCGGTGATGTGTCGGCCGTGGCGAGTGCGATTGACGAGGACCTTGTCAAGTTGATTTTTTAGCGACTGGGCGGGTATGTTGGGTTTCTGGCCGTCCCGTGGCCAACCTTGGGCGGCGAAGTGATTTCCTGAAACGTTGTACAGTATGTATGTATAGTTGTAGACGTGGTAGATGAAGTGATGAACACGTTGAGCTGAACAGGCAGTGGGGCGGCGGCGACCAGCTCCACCAGTAGTCACAGAAGAAATAGCCCACTTGTTACGTCCCGACGCCCAAAGCATCTTGACTTTTGGTGATCTGTGAATTATGCATCTCTTCGTCTAGGCATTCTCCTCCTTTGCCTTAACCCTCCTAAGAGCCTCGGCGGCCTCGCGCCTCCCCTCAGCAAACCCACAATCCCTCGCAGCTGCCAGAGCAGCATTGAAATACTTTTTGGCCTCGGCCCCACCCTCCATCTCAGAAAGCATACCGAGGTTGAACAACGCCACACTGCCCGCTCGCTGACACACTGCCTGCCCCACATCCGTCGGGAGGCCCTTACCCCATCCCGCGGCGGTCGTTGCCGCGTCCGCCTCCTGTAGTGCGCGGAGGGACCACGAGCGTGCGGCGTTGATAGCGGCGGGTGTGGACGGGGCGAGAGCATAAGTCGAGAGTGAGGTCATGAGAAGTGCGGCTATTGTTCAGATTTGGAAATGGGAGAGACTCACCCTGGCATCGATCGGCTGGTTGAATCGACCCCTCCTCAGCTTGAGGCGGTAATAAAGTCGTAATGGCCTGCAATACCAGTTGGCCAGCGAGGTCTGGCCTTCCACGGCGGCCATAAACCTCAGCCAGGGCTTCCATGGTCATACCCAATCCGCGGCGATTGACGCGTCCAGTATCGCCCTCATTGTCGTGTGGGAGGCGCACATCGCGTCCGACAATGACGGGTTCGGATGATTTCGAGCCTGGAACCACTGCGCCCGCACCAGTTCCGGCCTCTGAAACGCCCTGTCGATGCGCAAGGCCCATTTTGAGCATAGCCCCAATTGCAGTGGAGAGATATGTTTCAGCCACCTCATCCCAAGCTTTGGCTGCCTCTCTCCCAGTCGTAGTATTCAAGAGTTGCGCCGACGCACCATCATTCTCTCCCTCGACATCCATCAATTGTGTAATACTCTGTGTCGGGAACGGCGGTGGCGTAGTTGAGCTGCCTAACTTTGCGGCAATCTGGCCCAATTTCTGCCATAATCCAATGGCTCGAGTGAGGTCTTTCTCATCCATTTCTTGTCCTGTATAAGGACTCATTGCCCCTGGAACCAACCCATCTCCGAAAAGAGAACTGGCGTCACGAAGACAAACAAAAGCCCGGACAGGATGATAAGGTTCCAACATGGCTGCAAAAGTCACGTAGAGGCCAGACATTTTTTGCAGTGCTTCCGGATCTAATTCGGTGGGTTGGAGAGCGTGGGCGGCAGCGAGGGTGGCGAGGAAATACTTCTCAGCCTTATCTGTTTCGCCGTGGTTACGAGCTTTGATGGCTTTCTTTAGAGGATCACGAATGGTTGCGGGCCACACGCGAAAAGCGGCATACCATTCCAAACTGGATTAGTGTTTTGTAAAATAGAAAAACTCACATCCCATAAGTCGTAATTAAGATAGCACCGCCAGCTAGGGCTAAGAAGAGGTGAGAGACGCGCATGCCATTGTTGGAAGTAGATGTCGACGCGTGTCGCTTGGCGACTTGGGTCGGTTGATTCAAAACTGGTCGAGCGGAGATAGTGGATAGAGACCGTAAAGGCCGTATAGAAATCGGCCGCGCAGCTCGAGATAGCGGTATCAAGCGAGCAAGCATGATGTGGTTGTGTGGTTGTTGTAGAAAGAAGACTTTGACCAGTGCACCAGTGACGAGTCACGGCGTGGTCATGGACTTTGATTCAAATACAATCACAGGCACGGCCCGACCTCCACTTTACTTGCTGATGTCATCTTAACCAAGCTTGGATACAGAATCCGGCCAACCGGCATTGGGCTGTGCGGGGTGGGCAACCGACTCGCGACCACTTATGCGTTTAACTCTTAACGATTCATATCGCGTCTACTCTTTCTCTCACTCAACCCAGAGTTACATTCAACTCTATCTCGGCTCACCCACCATGTCCACGCCAGCCATCACACTCAATGACGGACACATAATCCCTCCCATCGCGTTCGGTACTGGAACAGCGCTGTATGCGAAGGAATGCACTGCTCTCGTCCTAGACGCCCTCGAGACCGGGTATAGGAGCTTGGACGCAGCGCAGATCTACGCAAACTCCCAGAGTATTGGGGACGCATTGAAGCAGTGGAACGGCAAGCGCGACGACGTCTATGTGCTCACCAAGTGTGAGTGGCCTTCCCAAACTAGCTGACACCAGGGGGCAAACGCGACGGCGAGGGTGGTAATGATCCCCGCGCAGTCCTCGAGATTGAACTCAAGAAACTTGGCGTCGACTATGTCGACATGTGTGAGTCGCGAGCGAGGCTCATCCCGGTCGGAGCCCTTGCCGCACTTCTCGCCGTCGCTTCGCTTTGCTTCGCTCACACCAGACCTCATCCACTCCCCCCTCGTCCCAGAGGACTTGCAGAAGGCGTGGGCGCAGATGGAGGAGATTAAGAAATCGGGCCTCGCGCGGTCCGTAGGCGTCTCCAATTTCCGCGAAGAGGATATCCTCGAGATCAGCAAGACCTGGTCTCATGCCCCGGCGGTTAACCAGGTGGGTGTGTGACGGGTGTGTCTATTAGTATCTCACTTGAATCTAATCTTTCTTCTCTACTTTTCCTCCCCCTCTCTCCAGCCTCTCTCTCCCACCAACCCCTCTTCTCCCCTCCCCCCTCCTCCTCCCCGCGCTCACCCAGATCGAGTACAACCCCTACAACTTCCATGCACCAAACATGGAGCGCCTGACAGCCCTCATGAAGCAGCACAACATCAAAATCCAGTGTTACGGCCCTCTTAACTCGGTACACCGCGTCACGGGCGGTCCTGTTGACCCCGTTGCCGACAAGATTGCCAAGGAGCGCGGCTGCACGCCCGCACAGGTCCTGCTCCTCTGGGCATCGCAGTATGGTGGCGGTACTGTTGTTACGTGAGTTGGCGTCTCTTTAACACTGGCTCACCCCAGCACATCGCGCAACAAGCAGCGCCAGGCCGAGCAACTTGCAGCATTCTCTCAGCCGCCCCTCTCTGCGGAAGAGGTTAGTGCAATTGCCCAAGCTGGGCGCGGCAAGTTCCACCGTCAGTTCATGAAGGAGGTGTGGGACCTTGCCAAGGCGTAGATCTAGTTAGGTTAGAACGATGCAAGAGTCAGTGATTCGACCAGGCCAACACCGTTCCCATCAGTGATTCGACAAGGCCAACACCGTTCTCATCGTGTCAACATGACTCGACCGAATCCTCCGAACCCGAACCCCAACTTCGGGCCAGACATTCGGCTGGGATAGCTATTCCCCTGGAAATAGCAGTTTAGCGGTGCCCGAGACGGGCGCCATGGTGTTTCACTGACATTTGACGCGGAGAGCGAGAAACAGTGCGACTGGCTGAACGATGAACAGCCGGATGTAATGGGAGGATCTTGGGATGCCCGGCATGATTAATCTGGGCGTCCGTCCGCGCGCTGGTGATACTCAACGATACTGTAATACTATCAAACGGTAAGATGTAAATGTGCTGAACGGAGGATGAACGTGGGGCACGGACCACCACTGACTCGGTCACTTTGCACGTTGGGAATGCGCAGTCAGGACATGACCAAAACGTGGCTTGATTGTAGGATTGTGGGTTAGTCGTACAGATTGATTTTTGTAGCACCAAAATAAACTAGTCGTCGTTAACAAAAGTGGAGCTTGGTTGTATCTTTAGTTGGTTTGAAGATGACGAGTGTGGAATGAACAAAGCAAAGGTCCGTTATTCTTAGTTTGGATCACCTGCGCATTCAAACCATTCAGCGCTCAGCGCTCAAAATAACACCAACTGAGACACGACACTTGAATACCCTTACCTCGTGATCCAATCACCAAGTGATCACCAGTTACTAGTCTCCCAGTCTTCATGTTATTAATAAATGAATAGCTAATTGCTGACCAGATCGACATGTCCGACGTCGTCTGCGTAATCCTTCTTGTACTGTACAGGTCTTTTTTCCAACCAACCTACATATATCTATATACAAAACCTTGAATTGACAATGAGAGCCACTTGCGACTGACAAATTCAGGGCTCTCGGCCATCGGAACCAAGTACAAGTAGAAGACTTTACATTTCTAATGATATTAATATTAATATGCAAATCAAGTTGGATGGAGGATTTGCTTTCTGATTGACAAGGGTATCTAGTGACCCTTGATTACCCTGAATCCAACACGTGGCAAAGATGGCCAAGGGGATAAAATTAACCCTCTACCTTATGAGTCTCTGTTCCTTTACCTTGAACAACTAACCCCCCCCCCCCCCCCCCGGGCCCCTTCTGCTGCGGCGCTTCTTCCATCCCCCTCTACCCTTAACCCTTGATCCCCCAACCCAAGCAAATGAACAGATCAAAGCCAGGAGATGAGCCACAATACAACCTCACCTCAGTACAGTACAGTACAGTAGCACAGCACACTTACCACCACCCGCTCAACCTCGTAACCTCGTCGCTCATCCGATACCAATTCACCATCAACATCACAATCCATCCGCAACTCACCCATCGTCACCCTCGAACACTTTCATCCTTCTTACATTCTTACACCCTCTCCTCCCCCCTCGGGCCCCCCCCCCCCCACCCTCCAAAGCGTCACCACCGCCCTAAAGCCTTCGTCGCCCGCCACCCGCCGTCAGCCGCCCCCCCGCCCCTTTCATCATCCTCTCCCTATCCAACCCCCCCTCCCCCCCGCCATTCGTATCCCTCCAATCCCTCACCGCCTTGACCTCGTGCTTCATCGACCCCGCCTCATCCTCTTCCACTTCTACTTCCAATTACACACACCCAACCTCATCACCTTTTGATACACTTGTTCACCACCACTCGCGACATCGCGCGCCCCCCCCTTCCCCTCCCACGCCCCATCGCTCCAACCCCCCTACCCCACCTCGACTTGACCAAGTCCCCTTCCTCGCTGGTCGCCTTGCCTTCTCCGCGTACCAACAACGCTTCCTGGACGAAAACACCAGGCAGCAGGTCGCGCACCACACACTTTGTCCCTGTGGTCCGAACGAGTCCCGATCAGATAACTACAGGTGGCAAGGCCACCTCGCCCATTCGGGCCCCTTTTACCGGCATTAGCAGCCCTCTCGCGCCGCACATGCGATGAGTTGGTCACCGGGCCCTTGTACGCGGCATCCATCGCGGCCACCAAAACCGCCACCATTACCTACATGGCGCTGGCCCATCGGCGGACCCATCACTGACTTTGGAGATGAGGGAGACGCTGGACCAAGCCGCTTGCAATGCAACCTGTGCTCGTCCGCCGAGGCCGAGGACGGGCGCACACCAGCGCCGGTTCTTGAGCGGAGGCCACGACGAACCCGGGTCGCTACTGCTGCCGCCGCCGCCCTCGCCCTCCTCTCACTCCCGTTCGTGGCCGCCAACCCCGTGCCCGCACCCACAACCACTCCAACACCAACCCTCCAACAAATCCAACCTCGATCAATACATACCGAGCCAGTATTCACAGTGCTCACTGTTCCCGATTATGGCCCATCAGCAGTCCCAGAAACAGTCCTGCCCATGTACTTTACCCAGTCGACAGACGGCCAGTGGTACAGGGTCGAGGAGGCGTGGTCGCTCTATGGCCGCGTCGCCGTGAGTATTTTTGCCCCACCCAAATGCTGACAAACCCAGTCAAACGCCAACGACGATGCCACTCGCACAGTTGCAGCTCAGTCGTACGCGGTCACGTCGCAGATGCCGCCGGGATGGGGCAACAAGTCGGACCGCAGCTCGTTTTACAACACCCCGATGATCGTGTCTGCCAGTGTCATACTGGGCATCCTGATCGTCTTTGGCATCATTATTATCACGTATCAACGACGAAAGGAAGCGCGACGAAAGAAACGACACGCAGCACGTATGCGGAGGAAGGCCCTCGCCGCTGCGGGCCTGACTGAAGACGGCCTCAAAGACGCAAGCTCGGTGCTCGAGGCCGAGTTCAAGCAGCGCCTCGACGAGCTTGAACTGGCGCACGCGGCTAAACGACGAGAAAAGCGCGCTCAGCAGAACCAACCGTCCACGTTTGTGCGCACAAAGGTCCGCGTATGGCGCAGTACCATGCGCCGCCGCAAGTCTCCGCGCGCATCTCACGACGACGACGATCACCGCCTCAAGGAGCACTGGTCACCCAACGGCGGGTACCGTTCTCCCCGGCGACCAGGCTCGCCTGGTTCGCTTCTCACGCGCGACTCGGCCTCGTTCATGACCGAGTCGTCGCGCGCACCCAGCCTACGCCACTCGCTGTGTCGGGCAGGCCTGGGAAGCATAGAGCAGGGGACAGGTTCTGAAACGCTAGCGGAGACGGCGCATTCCGCCGAGTCGGGAAGGATGTCTGGTGACGTAAACGGCGAAACACTTTCACCGTCGACGTCTGCCCAGCAGGATCCAGGAGCATCGTCAGCCTCGCTGCCGTCGCCCTCGGTCGGCCCAGGCCTCGGCGGGCACATGCCACCAGCATACCGCCCCGCTTCGGTTCGAAGTCTCGACGTGAATTCCCCTAGTCCAGGACCGTCCTCGTCGCGCGCGCCGATACCGACCATTGACACGCCCAACGTTCTCTCGCCCGAGAAAGCGTCGGCGGCTGGCTTCTACCCCGCGCCCGCGACTGCCGACGCCGAACAGGCACAGGAGGTTGCCCGTCGTGCCGACGCCAAGGCACCAATCGTCATCCCGCCTGAGGAGGAGGAAGAGCGACGCGCGATGCACGTCGCGACCGACGACAAGCGCGAGCTGGAGCGCATGCGCCTTGGTGCGTCTGCGCCACCCGTCACCCGCGTCGAGGACGAGGACGGAGCGGGTCCATCCGCCCCGAACTTTGAAGTCGACGGCGAGGGCTTTGAAATGCTCACGTCGTCGGGAGACGAGACGGACGCGCGGAGCGACACGGGCGCTTCGGGCACCACATCTATATCTGGTTTCGGCTCAGCTTCGAGCCGCCTGACGGTACCAGGTCTGCCTGCTCCCCCTCGTGCGGCTGCGCTCCGCTCGTTGCGGACGTTCATGGACGACGACACGCAGCGACATTCTGGTCCTCCTTCTCCGAACCACCTACGTCCCTCGGCCCCTCCATCGCCAGACCACCTTTCCCGGGATCCTTCTCCTGCTCCCTCCGCACCACCTCTCGATCCCTCTGCGCCTTCATTCTCTCCGTCTGCACCTCCGATGTCGCTCGAGACGTATGCGCCCTCCGCTCCAACGCTCGACGACTTTGACGAGCCCACAGAGGACGGAAGCGCCGCAGCGGCCGTGTCAAGCGACACCCGCTCGGACGCAGAGGACGATCCTGTACCCACACCCGAAGCGGATGCGGATATGGGTGACATGAGCGTAAGCCTGAGTGTCCGCGGACACGGGTTCCTGCCGCGCTACGAGCCGTGATTTTGAGAGCGACACTTGGAGACTGGGAGACTGGGAGACTGGGAGACTTGGGCATATTGGGTTGTACTACCGTTGTGATGTTAGCATAGTATTTTGATCCGCTGTGAACGATTGACGGCGCGAATATCGGAGCGGAAGAAGGGCGAAGGGCGTTGGGCGTGGGCGGTTGGGGGATTGGGCCGACTCGTGTCGGTGGGGACATGTTGGTGCGAGAGGGGGAGTACTGCGCCCTCCCTACCCCCGTGTACAAGGATGAGTCAACTGGGATGTGGTGCGAGTGCGCTTGTACAGTAGTGGGAACAGCTTGACCTCCACATGTACATTGTCCTTGTTTCTCATTCTCTCTGTTCCCTTCTTCTCATCACTCACGTCTCCTTCCAACCTTCCTTCCCTCCTTTCAGCATCCTACATTCTGTATCTCTTTACGGCCTGTCTCATCTTCTCCTTCCTCTCCATATCTCAGTCATTTCACTCTCACTCTCTACATCTATCTTCAACTCTTTTCTGTTTACTGTTTGCCCAACAAACACCTTCCTCGTACAAGTCGGCCCGGATCCATGCACGCGAAAATGCCCCCGCCCGTGCCTATCCTTCTACCAACCCACAATAACATGCCTGTCCACCACAATCATCATCGTATGGAGGGAATCGACGTGCACTCGCAACCGCCGCGAGTTATCAACTTCGACATCTCGCCCAGGACACATCTCCCTCGTTCGTATCGATACAACACGGCACAATCCCCTTCAACCTATCACTCCAATTCGCAAACCTACCTCAATCACCCTCCAACCCACCCCAATCACCCTTCAGCCTACCACCCCAATCGCCCACCCGCCCACCACCCCGTGCCACTTGGCATGAGACCGGGAAAGGTTGGGCGGACCGAGGCGATTCCCAGCTCGCTCACTCTCACCCGGCGAGAATGGAGCCGTGTCGAACCATCACAACACGCGGGCCCATCAAACTGGAACGCCGCCCAGAACGGCACGTCACGCAGCCAGTCGTCGGATGAGATCCATTTCGTATCGCAATCACAGAATGGAGGAGACGATGGCACACTCGGGAACATTAAGAGTCGCGCATACCGCAACTTCCAAGCTACCCTCGAAGACGACAAGTATCGTCAAGCCCACAAGAGGATGTTTGGAGGGAATCCCGAGGTCCACAACCGCATGTTCGGCAATAACGACTCTACGCCCAAGGCAGCACTGTCAGGTTATGAGTCACCCGACCCGCTGGCATTGAATCCCGGAGACTTTGAGTACGATGGAAACACAGTGGTGACCCCGACCAGGCCTGTAGGGACGAAGAAAGTCAAGGCGTTAACGACCGTGTCGACGCTCAAGGCCAACCTGCCGTCCATGGGAACGGGACATGACCGGCGCTCGCCCTCGCCGTTACCTCCGCTGCCGAGTAAGGGAAAGGCAGTTCCGCGACGAGAACGACGACAAGCATCCCCCCACGAGTCGCCACTAAAGAAGGCGAGGACGAGCAAGGCGAGCGCGTCCGAGCCCTCCAGGAGCAAGCCCGGCAAGGCCGTTCCCAAGGGCAAGTGCAAGCCTATCAGCAGCAGGAAAGTGGATTGCTCCCCTACGCTTTCCCCCATCGATCTGCTGTGTTCACAGGAGTCGCTGGACCCCAATACGTGGTTCGACAACCTACAGGCGGCGGACGACAAGAAGTGGGATGAGTTAAAGTACAATGCACTCAACCCCACAGCCAACCCCGGCCGGGTAGAGTCAAGCGCTGACGAGGACGAATTCAAGCAGCTCGAGGAGCGTGACCTGGAGGAGTACAAGCGGATGAGAAGATTACGCGTGAAGCAAACCCAGAAGCAGAGCTATGCGGACAGCTTCTTCGAGAACGCGCCACAGATGGCAGAAGAGACTCGCCGACGACGCTCGCTCGAGGCCAGGTCGATCGCGTGAGTTGACACACATTGCCTATCTGACAGACAGGCTCGCGGAGACGGTCCAGTTTGCACCGAAAGAGCGGGAAGTGGGAGAGGATGAGCTTTATTGTGGTGAGCTAGTTGTAGGGCGTGCTGAGCTCTCTCAGCGCACTTCAAGAACCACCGTAACCTCTGCCTGTACTGCTCCGAGCCGCTGCCTGTGTCGCCGTCAGCGGAGCTCCGCGCGCTGCAGCTACGGTACGCCTCTATCACGAACCTCTCCTTTCGCCAGACAGTCACACTGTGCACGATGCACCGTGCCGAGACAACGATCATCCCTCTTGGCCTGCGCGACGGCTTTCCCAAGGACATTGATTTCGAAGACGTCGACCGGCGGCTCGAGAGTGGCTGGATCGCCGTTCGCCTCAAGAAAGTCGCCGCGAACCCGAAGCTCTCCAAGTTCTATCGCCGCGCAAAGAAGGAGATCAACCAGATGGGCATTGCGGCATGGAAGGACGTCGCGCACCAGAGCAACGATACAGTGCTGTCTCACGCGCAGCCTGGCTAGTGAGTATTTGCTGCGCCCGAGCTGACGTCAGTTACGGCGATCTTGGGCGAGCCATTATGATTCGGCACTTCCAGAACCTGATTCTCTGGCGCTATCTCAAACTCGGGTCTGACACGGCGCCCCTCCCCGAAACAGACTTTATCGTCACCGTTCTCGTACCCGAAGCGGCTGTTCTCCTAACAATGGAGGACAAAGGATGGGACACCTCACTTCCTCCGAAGGGGGAAGAGTGGGACGAAGCGCGTGCCGAGGCCATGGAGATCTGCCGGCGCGCGGGGCGTTACGGGTACTGGAAGTTCCGAGAGGACGGGGACAAAGGGCGGCTTATGCTCGAGCGCATTGACCACGCAGCGTCTAAGAAGCGGCGTCGCCTCGAAACTACACGCCAGGCAGTCAGCGCAGAGCTCGATCGCAAGATCCAAGCCGAAAAGGTGCATCTGGCGAAAGACGCAATCCTCGTCGCCAGCAGCGACACTGAGCAGCCGGACGACAGCGATTGGGGCGACGAGGTGTGGGAGGATGCCGATGCGGTCGCGCAAGCGGCGGCGGCAGTGGATCGGAGAGCAGCCGTGCAGTGGCAAGATTCCAAAGCGACGCCTCAGCCCAAGCGGCGTCCGTTGTCACCAGGCAAGTTGGAGAGCACGCCACGCCCGATGAAATCGGGCAGGCTGCTCAAGAAAACGAGTCAGATTTCGCAGGCGAGCAGTGCGGGATACGACGAAGGATGGGACGACCAGTTTGTGCTGAGTATCGATGTGTGAAGCTCATACACGGTGTAGACGATGAGTGAAGCTCATGTAGCATTGTTTGTGCCTATACTATAGCATGGTGCCTCGATATGAAGCACCCCTGTCATGCACTTTGTAACGTAACATTGCCAGGGCCAGCCAGTCGCAGGATCGCAGGGCCAAGTCGCGCTAGTCAAAACAATGCATAGCCGAGGCTTTTCCTATTGACATTAGGAAATGACGATGTTTATAAATTTTTCCTTATGTGAATAGAGCTGGTGTATTTGGAGTATTTGCTGGGTGGTGCCTATGTTGGGTGGCGTTTGAATGACCGGGGATTAGGTGTGGGGGGGACGTAGTTGGATATGGTTAGAAGAGTGGAGGGGGGAGGAGGGAAGGAAGGAGGGCTAGGACGGAAGCCTCCGCTCATCCTAGCCACTTGACTCTGTTGATCTTGCGTTTGTGCTACTCACCATTTACACTTGCGACCTTAGACACTACCCAACAATCCATCCACCTCATCCACATCATCCACCTCTAATCCTCATCTCCACTTTCAACCCCTCTTGGTCACTCTGATACTCTGAAGCGCGTCCACTGCATACCGGCATAACGCCCTCCCCACCCCCATCGGCCCCATCCTCGGCCCTCTCCTCGGCCCGCCACAATGTCCGGGCCGGGGCCGGGCACCGCGCCAATACAACCGCCCCCGCCGAGTCTAGCTGCGCTCCCTGTCGACACGAGCAAGACTGACCCAAAACCCGCGTATTACAAGCTCCAGTTTGGCGACGAGACTACCGGGTTCAGCTACTATGTCCGCACGCTCAGTGTTGTCATTGGGCGCAATGTTGTGAGTGTTGAGCGAGTGGCACCGTCAGGTGCCGCCGAGGCGGGCGGGTGGGGGAGAGGCGGTGGGGAGAGGGGCCAAAGGAGGAAGGAGAGAGATAGTGGGAGGGACCAAGGGTAGAGGACCATTACCAGACTGTGGCAAGCCGTCGCGAGTCAACCCCCAACACCCTTCCCCCTTCCTATCAACAACCACCAACCCAAACCACACCAACCCCCTCCGAAATTCGTCCAATGAATGACGCGTGAAGCCCTCAGTCCCAATCTGATCTAACCGCAGGAACGACCACACGTGTCCCCCGCGCCGCCGCTCGCGAGCTTTGGTATCGACTTCCCGTTTTGGGAGGGCAGCCTCGTGACGCCGCCCACGCCGGCGCTGGACGCTGCGGCCCTCGCCCTCGACCCGGACGCACTGGCTGTTGCTCAGGAGAGGGAAAGGGAAGATGGAATGGAGGTGATAGAGGAGGTCAAGGAGGAGATGATGGACATCGACAAGGCCTCGTTGTCCCCTCCTTCAGCGTCATCAGCGACCCCAGCGCCTGCTTCTGCGTCTCCACCGGGCATCGCGGCTGCGTCTCCAGCACCGGCTTCTGCGTCTGCAGCACAAGCCGCTGCTTCTCCAGTATCATCCGCAAAGGCTGCGTCTCCCGATAACGCGCCTGTCGCGTACGCTTCCCCCTCTGCACCGGCCGCTTTAACATCCCCCCTGGCCCAGGCCCCCTCCGACACTACCCCCGCACCCGCCGACACTACCCCCGTTCCAATCTCCTCCACTCCCGCTCCTGCACCTGCATCCGCGTCCGCCACCCCCGCACCTGTTGAGCCCACCTCCGCGCCTGTCTCTGCCGAGCTCACCCCCGCTCCTGCTGACCTGTCGGCCTCAGCTACGCCCGCACCCCCCATTCCCCCGGCCTCCAGCCCGTCAGACCCATCCCTCGGCCTCGACCTCTCGATTGCCCTCCTGGACACGGACTTGATCGACATCAAGCCCGACTTTGGGGACCTGCTGAGCTTCGACGGAGTCGACGTCATCCCACCCCCGCCCCCACCGCCCTCAGCGCGCCCGGCGCCTGTGCTGCTCGAGCACGTCGACGTCGACCTCGGCCCGCTCAAGAGCGTGTCGCGCAACCACGCCAAGATCGAATACAACAGCGATTGCGGGCAGTTTTGCCTCGAGATCCGCGGGCGGAACGGTGCTTGGGTCGACGACAGGTTCTTTGTCAAGGGGTCCATCGTCCCGCTGATACAGGGGTGAGTGCAGAGCGAGGGCTCCTGTCGTTCTCCAACTCGAGCTGACATCCAGGTCCATGATCCAGATCGCGACGCGCATCTTCTCCTTTGTCCTCCCTCCCTCGCCAGAGAGCTCGCCGCCCGTTCAGGCTGTCTCGGACGCCTTGGATAGCGGGTACCCGTACGACCAGTTGCCGTACCCTTACAACCTCCCGCCCGAGGAGGTGGGTTACGCCGAGTTCTACGGCGAGGCTGGACCTGGGCCTGCCACCACAGCGGCTCTGGCCGCGCGCATCCCGACGTTCAACGCGTTCACAGCGAGTGATGGGTACGGCCTGAACGACTCTGGTCGTTATGACGATCAGGACTGGGTCGACGAGTGGGAGTCGGGACAGTCGGAGAACGACGAGAGCAGCGACTCGGAAGACGACGACGAGGATGACGAGGAGGAGGAGGACGAGTATGTGCGTCCTATCCCGAAGATTCGCCTCCGAACACGCCGCGTCGTGATCCCTGAGGATGATGAAGACGACGAGTCGTCCCTATCCGAGTTGTCCAGCGAACCGGAGCCAGAACCAGAACCGGAGCCCGAGCCCGCACCCACGCCGAAGAAGAAGAAGAAGAAAGAGGTCGTCAAGGCCGAGCCTGCGTCGCCGCCGCCACAGCCGCAGAGGGCCGGCAAGGCGCCGAAGAAGGGCGCAAAGGGCGTCAAGGCGCCGAGCCTCGTGCTCAAACCGCCGGCGAAGAAGGGCAAGGCGGCCAAGGACGAGGCGATGGATATTGACTCGCCAACACCCGAGCCGGTACAGACGACGCCGAAGAAGAAGAAGAAGGACAAGGCGCCGAAGGAGTCGAAGAAGAAGGCGGTGGTGATGGAGAAGTCTTCAGATAAGGTGGAGAAGATTGTGAAGGCGGAGGTGTCAGTGCCGAAGCCGGCACAGGTGACACCCGTGGCACCCGTGGCCCCGCCTGCACAACCAGCACCACCCGCTCGCGTCGGCCTCGCGCTACCCACTGTCAAGGCCGAGCCGAAACCGGTCGTGCAGGCGCAACCTGCTGCGCCGACCCTCGCTGCTGCGATGGCTCAACCGCCTCCCACACTCGCCGCGGCAGCACAGGCACATCCTCAACCGGCAACGCTGGCTGCAGCACAAGCGCAGGCTGTACGTCCGGCCGGAGCGCCTGGCGCTCCAATTACGGCTCCCGGTGCCCCTGGGGTGCGCCCACCACAACCAGGCATGGTGCGCCCGCCAGGGCCCGGTGTCCGCCCTCCTCCACACGGCCTTGCGCTTCCCACCGTCCGTCCTCCGCAACCGGGCGTCCCTGGCCAACCAGGAGTTCCTGGTACGATGCAGGCGCGTCCTGGGATGATCGTCCGCCCTGGGATGCCCGGCCAACCCATTCCTGGGCAGCACCCGGGAATGGTGCGCCCGCCCGGAGCGCCTGGCGCTCTGCCTCCAGGAGTGCGCCCTCAGCCCGGTATGATGGTGCGACCTGGGATGCCTGGTGCACCTGTGCGCCCGCCGATGCGGCCACCACCAGGACGCGGGCAGGTGGTAAATGCGCCCGTCGACACACCCAGCCCGTACTACATCTCTGAGCTGAATGCCAATCCCACGCGACCGGGACACATATTGTGCTCGGTCCCGATCCCGCCATCGGGCGCAGGTCCGCGGAACCCGCCGACTACGATCCGTGGCCTGGACGGGCTACCGTTCATCGGGCCATCTCCGCTCAAGCCGACGCTCACCTTCGCATCAGTAATCTACACCGCGCTCGTCAACTTACCTCGTGGACGAGGAACGCTGGGTGAGGTGTGCAACTGGGTCGCGGGCGAGTGGGAGTGGTTCCGCCTCAACCCCGAGGCCGGGTGGCAGAACTCGATCCGCCACAACCTGTCATTGAACAAGGCTTTCCTCAAGGTTCCCCGAATTCCCGAGGACGACCCGGAAAGCAAGGGCAGTGTGTGGATTCTGGATCCCGAGGAGGGTCCGCTCTTTGAGGAGAAGCAGCGGCGCGACGCAGCCAAGAACGAGGGCAAGGCCAAGAACGCCGAGGAGAAGCGCCTCCGCGAGCGTCTCAAGGCCGAGGAACGTGCACGCAAGCAGCGCGAGAGAGAAATCGCTGCCGCGCAGCAAGCACAGGTGGCGCGCGGCTTGCCTCCCGGAGCGAGACCGCGCCCGCCGATGAGCGCGGCAAAGACGCTCGGAAAGGAGCGCTTGCCCGTCATCATCCGACCACTCGACGCAGCCATGCGTGCCAAGAGCATCATTGACAAGGTCGATGCCAACGGCTTACCCCTCCCCTTCGTATGCAACGGTGCCCAGCTCATCCTGGACCAGGCGACGTTCGGGCACTTAACCTCGGACATTACGGACAAGCTCTACGAACTGGGCGCCAAGGCGGCAGTAGAAGCCCTCGCCAGCTGGGTCAAGACCAAGCAGAAGAAACCCCAGCCAGCTGTACGCCCTCCCGCCACCGGCGCCCCTGGCGCCGCTGGTGTCCCCGCCCGTCCTCCTCCGGCTGGTACAGCGGCAGGCCCCACACCCACAGCAGCTCGTCCACCCGCCGCCGCCGCCGCCGCCCGCCCTCCAGCACCCTCGGCAGGCGCAGCCAATATCGGGCCCGCACCCCCTGGCGCAAACCTGACCCAAGTCATCTCCATGATCGCAAAGGTCGCCAACGCGCGTGGTGACGTCAACACCGTCGGACCAAACGCAGCCGCATTGTTGCGATACATCCGCGTCGTCGGCGTACAGATCGACGTACCGCTCGCCACGCGCATCTGGCAGACGGGCATCGTCCCTCCCTTGCCGGCCAAGAAGGTCAACGGCAGGCCTGGCGCACCTCCGGTAAGGCCTGGCGCGCCGGCTGGTGTCAGGCCTCCAGCGGCAGCTGGGACAGCCGTACGTCCTCCCGCACCAGGGGCCGCACCAGGGGTACATCCTCCTGCTCCGGCTGGAGCCGCAGCGCTGGGGGTGCGTCCCCCTGCACCAGCAGGGACAACTGGAGCGGTTAGGCCACCGAACGGCGTGCCTAATGGTGTTGCGCGTCCGCCAGCGCCTGCAACTCAGGCTGGCCCGGTACCCCAGGCAGCCACTCAACCCCAGGCCACCGCGCCGACTCGTGTGGCGCAGCCTGTCCAACCGTCGCCACCCGTCGCACGACCTCCAGCCCAGCCGGCCCAACCCACGGCAGTGTCGGTGCCAACTCCTGCCCCGTCCCAGCCCGCGCCAGCTGCAGCCCCGCCCGCCCCAACTCTGGCCCCACCCCAGACCCCAGCCAACCCCGGGATCAAGCGCGCGTTCGAGCAGGGCCCCGGCCAGCCCACCCCTGTCCCACCGACGGCCAACGGCGCCCCGGCCGTCGCAGCCGCAACAGACGACCCCAGCGCCAAGAAGCCGCGCCTTGACGCCGCTCCGGCAGCTTGATTGTGTTATGGTGTAGCATATGCACGCTTTGTACGATGCTGATGTGTTGCTTGTGTCGACAATCTATGGGGTCAGATTTAACGGTGATCAAGGCGGTTACAGAGGCGTATACAACTGCAGAGGGTTAGGACAGCAACTGCCAAAGGTCAAGGACAAGGGCAGCTGTGGCCCGCTAAAGGGTTAAGAGACGTAGAGTAGGTACAAGGTGTGGAGAGGCTTCACTTTGTACGACAGTGTTATACTGTTAGACGTGGTTCAGACGCTAAACACGATGCAAAACGGACAAGTTGCCAGAATCGTGTTGGTGAAATCACACAAAATCCTTGTAGGGTCGAGTATCAGCCTTGGAGAGCTACGTGAGGCGCATGGGGCGTGGTGAACGTTTCAAGATTTGGACACCGTGGGAGAGTTGTGGCGGACCTGCAATGATCTCCGCGACAGACAACTTTCATGCGATAAGATACAACATTGAGGGAATTCAGTCCACAGCATTCAGTCCATTGCCGCTGCGCGCACGCCACTGCGCTCACGTCACTCGCTCACTCTCCGCAATCTGAATGCCAGTGCATGCTACGGTCACCTTACTACGTCGCGTGCCAGCCTCGCTGACACACCTACATGCCTCTCTATGTCAAGCTACCACTCGGTCCGCAGGCACCTCGCCTAGTCCTCGCGCACCTCAGCGAGCACACCGCCGCTCTTGACCTCACCCCAGCCGATGAGACGCCAGTGCTTGTCGATACGGCGCGAGAGGGCAATCTTCTCGCCCTTCTCAGCACACGCAGGGGTGGTGAGCGCAATCGTGACCATTGCACCCTTGATGTTCTGGATGCGGCCACCAGTCTGCGAAGCACCAATGTTGATGAAGAGCGTCTCGCCGACAACGACCTTGGACACACGCGCCTTCTTCGTGTCCTCGGTACGCACACCTAACAGGCGGCGGAGGAGGAAGACCTCGGCCTTGATCTCGGTGTAGATGGACGGTCCCTTGCCGACTGCACTCATGACCATGCCGAGCAGGCGGTCGGCACGGCAGAGCGCAGGGTCCACGAGCGTACCGGCACCAATGAGACCACCTGGGACGGCGAACTGGAGCTGGTTCTGCTCGGCATATAACGACACAATCTTCGACTTGAGGGGCCTGCACGTGCACGTGCCGCTCGCGTCACGGGTGATGATACCGGGACGAATCTCGACCTCCATCCCCACCTTGAACACACCCTGGAGAATGGAGCCACCAGCCACACCACCCTTGAGCTCGTCGACCGTCGCACCCGGCTTATTGACGTCAAAGGAACGAATGACGACCATGCGCGGGTCGGCGGTGAAGTCGTACTTGGGCGGCGCGATCTGCGCAATCGCCTGCACGACAGCGTCAATGTTGAAGCGGAGCTGGGCGGACACGGGGATGATGGGTGCGAGCCTGGCAGTCGTGCCCTCAACGAAGCGGCGGATCTGCTCCGAGTGCTCGAGCGCCTCGCTCTCGCGCACCAAGTCCATCTTGTTCTGGAGGATGACAATGTTGTGGGGGTCGATGCCAATTATCTCAAGCGCAGCAAGGTGCTCGCCTGTTTGGGGCTGGGGGCACGACTCGTTACCAGCAATCAGGAGGAGGGCGCCGTTCATGACGGCGGCACCGGTAAGCATGGTTGCCATGAGGATATCGTGTCCCGGACAGTCGACGAAGGAGACATGCCTGATGAGCTCCATGCGGCCGTCGCAGCCTGGGCGCTCGCACTTGGGGTTGAGCTCCTTGGACGACGGGTAGGAACGGTAGCAGGTGGGGGGCGGGCAGGCGGGGTTCCTGCACTTGTAGATCTGGGGTTAGCGCAGTCGCGACGGCGGGTAGCGGCGGAGCAGAAGAGCGGCGGTCACTTCAGCGACGTGGTAGAGCGGTGGCCTTAGAAGCGGCAAATCATGAGACACACGGTGGCGCCTGAGCGGCAATCACCAATCGAGTGAGATAGTGCCTCGGATGACTCATCCCGAGACCGGCATGCCCAGTCCACATCGCGGCCACCACTTTGAACCAACATCCCCTCAAGCCCCGCGCCACAATGGCACCCACCTTGGCATTCGCATAGCCAAGCTTGATGGTAATGTTACGCTCGAGCTCGTTCTTGAACCGGACAGTCTGCACGCCCGAGATGGCGCGCACGGTCGACGACTTTCCGTGCGCGACGTGTCCGATTGTGCCGATGTTGATCTGGCGTCAGCGAGTTCGAGATACTTGCCTGCTCTAGAGCAGACATCTGTGAGCTGGCGGCCGAGGTAGTTGCCACCCATCACAAACGCACAGTGGCCTGCTTCGAGATGACCTCGGGCGAGAGCGCAGTGAGCTGGGTAAGGTCGACAGTGACCTCCTGGGCAGAGAGGTCCGAGTCGCCGGCCGCGAACGCGGCCGTCGTGTCGTTGACGGCGGCCATGGTGGCTGTGTAGGTGTGGTTGGGGGTTGGGGGTTGGGGGTTGGGAGGGAAGGATTAAGTGTTGCGCAAGTGATGGGTGATGGGTGATGTGTGGGGTAGCGAGGGACGCTTCGTTTTGGCGCTCGGCGCTGTTTTAAGAGATTGTAATGTCGAAGTCGACGATGAGATCGTCTTCTTGTATCTTTAGTCTTTCAAAGGACAAATGTCGCAGATGTTAGCAGGCGACTGTAGCAACTGGACTAATCGTGAGCATTGTCTTTGCTAGAAATGAGTCGAGCGCCACACACGGAGATAGCGGGATATACCACGTGGCAAGCTTCACCCCAGCTGACCCTCCCACCCCCGCCCACTGGCCATCTCCTCCGACCTCCGACCTCCGAGCACTGAGCACCGGATTAGCGACAACAACCATGGCCGGACCAGGTGCGTATGCTGGGGATGGGGAGATGGGAGAGAGAGGAGACGCTTACATCAGGATTCCACCCCCACGCGCCCTCGCTCTTCTACCGCGGTCTCGCCAAGACCCTCGGCTTCGGCATGTGGTTCTTCGTGTTCTACCGCGCCCGGTGAGTCCGCTACGGTACAGCGAGTATGCAGGCAGGAGGGGGAGGGAGGGAGGATGGGAGGAGGGGAAGCGCAGATGGGCCAACGCGCGGACCGCTGGAGGAGGCTGCGTGACTGCGCCGAGATGAGCAGGCGGAAAGCCGGCTGCCCGGCATGACGCAGCCACGCTGCCTCCCTTCAGTACAGGATTAGGAAGTGTGTGCTCCGGCGTGGGCTCAGACGTGGGCTCTGGCCCGGAGCGGCGTGCACTCTTGGCTTGTGGGAACGCGAGGTGCAACGGCCGCCCTGCCGTCGCCCTGCTCCAAGCTCCTCCTCCATGTCGCATCTCCGCGCGTGTTGGCACCACTCAATCACTCTGCGCTGTTTCACCATCGCATCGCTCCTGATGTTCCCCACGAGACAAGCTAACCTGCAGCCAGGACGGCCCCGCGCTCATTGGCCTCCGCCACCCATGGGACGGCCACGGCCACGGCGACGACCACCACTAGTATGATATGGATAGCATAGGTTCGGCTACTGGTACGCAGAGGCTGTGGTCAGGCTATCCTTCCCATCTGTCGTATTACGGTAGAGCGTCGAGCACATCTGCTCGGCGCACACGCTGTGTGCGCGCCCACTCATTTGCCTCTCTGCCAAACACCCTCACCATCCTCTCCGTCCCATACGCGTCCCACGGCGCTTCGCCTTTCACGAACCGCACCCACGCAGCGTGCATCTCTTCCGCGAGCGCCTGTGGCCCGCCCCCAAAAGCGAGCCCGTCAGGTGACGCCAGAGCGTCAAAGACAAAGGGTAGCTCAGTGGCATGTGCCGCGCCAAGTGGGCCAGCATGAGCAAACTCGTACACCCACGCCTGTCCCTCTTCCCTCGCGCTGGCGAGCGAGTCGGCAGGTTTCCGCATCCCCACATCACTAACCAGTTGTCCAAACACCTCGCCATAACTCGCAAAATGTGTCCAGAGCGCACGCACAGCCCTCAGAGCACCAAGCCACCATCCCGCGCCGTAGAGCTTGAGCCAGCCAATATCCTCTAGTTCGGAGGGAGATAGGAAGAGCTTGTACTCTTCCGTGGTGGTGCCGATCATGATTGGTATCTTGAGAGCGGGGAGGATGAGGTGGGGCGAGGTGGGGAGGGTAAGGGGATCGAGGACGACGCAAAAGATCGGCGCGCCAGAGAGCACGCTATCTCCACGTATCGACACTTCTCTTGCGCGTGCATCAAGGACTTGTGCCACGCCCTTGGTCATGAACGCCTCTTTAGTTTCTGGGATGTGGAGTTGTTTCGCAACGCCCCTCGTGGCCGTGCAGGAAGATTCCACTTGCAACGGCGCCGACATGATGATTGCGCGTGAGATTAACGGCTGCGTGTCTTCTCTCGCTAGGAGGCAGGCAGTGAGAACACCGCCCGCACTCTCGCCCATTACGCAGATACGTTTCGGGTCTCCCCCAAACGCGCCAATATTGTTATACACCCACCGTAGAGCGGCCGCCACGTCCTCGAGTCCCAGATTCGGGGCGAAGGAAGATCAGCCCTCCACTCCCAAGCGGTAAGTGGGCGAGACGAAGACGATGCCATCGCGGGCGAAGGTGACTCCAGAATTTCCTGGTTGCGCGGGAGAGCCGCGCTCGAGCGCGCCACCGTTCAGCCAGAGGAGGACTGGGTGGGACGTGGGGGAGGTGGGTGAGGAGGGTGGTGATGAGGAAGGAGCGGTGGGTGAGGAAGGTGAGGAGGGTGGCGATGAGGAAGGTTGAGGCGGGTGCGGAGCCCAGATGTTCAGGCGCAGGATGTCGTCGCGATCCTCCGATGGGAGGCCGGGGACGGGCGCAAGTATGTCCCCCAGTCGGTTGGGGTAGGGTCGTTGTGGGCTGGGTGGGCCGAAGAAGGTCGCGTCCAGCTCGTCATCCCATGATGTGGAGGTTGGCGATTCGAACCGCTCGGCGTGCGCATATGGGATGCCGAGGAATCGAGTGATTCGTTAGTAGTTGTGCCGTGCACAGTGCCGTCTGAGGTCTGGATGACTGTTGTTGTTGTCATGTCAAGTGTGGGGATTCAAGTGACAGGTGGAGCAATGTTGCCCCGCATGGGCCATCATGATATGGCAGTGATCCACTCATGCCCGCCCAGTGGCGATCCGCCTACTAACGGATGCACTCTCACGACAAGGGTACAGTAATGAATGGTGCATGATTACAACACGAGGCTCGCTCTCATCGGCGCACGTCCTCGATCTTTACGCTGAACCCGACGGGACCAGCCGGCTCCGCCTGACGCGTCCACCCCAGCAGGCGGTGCTTGACCCACTCTGCCACGCCCTCCCCCGGCAGCGGGCGGATTGCCTCCACTTCATGACTGGCAATGAGGCCAGAGTAGGGGTTGAATGTGTAGAGGTTGCTAGTTGTCCACTCGGCACGGTGGTGTGGCGGGAGGCGCGGGATGCCGTGCAGCGAGAGCATGACGCGGATCTGCCGGTGTCGACCCGCAGGGGTGTCCTTGAAGCTGTCGAGGAGGGAGTGGGGTGCCTGGGGCGGGGAGAAGGTCATGCGTTGGAGGGTCGTGGCGAGGTCGGTGTGGAGGGCTGGAGTGAGTGTTAGAGCGGGCGGGGGAGAGGATGGGTTGGGGTTGGTGTGAGGCGAAAGGGGGAGTGAGCCGGAGCGCTCGACGTGACCAAGAGGTCAACGTTAGGATGAGGAAAGGAGAGGCAAGCGTGAAGCAAGGACTCACCATGCAACCCGCTCCGGCCCGTCATAAATGCCATCCGATAAGCCGTGAGCCCTGGGATCCGAATAGGAAATGGCGAGGGGAGCCTGAGCACGACATTCGGACTAAACACTTCACGGGGGAACAGGTCGTCGCTGCCTAAACTGGGATCGAAGAGGCGAGGCAACGTCTCGCGAAGATGTAACATACCCCGTCCAACGCGGATCTCCCACTCCGCATCGGGGACGGGTGCGTCGGGCCTCTCGCCATTGTTGGGGGAGTTGGGGTGGGAGAATGTCGGTGGGGTTGGAGAGAAGTTGTGGAATGGGTGTGATGGCAGGGGAAGAGGTGGTGTGGACAGAGCGCGCGCTCCTGGAACAAGTACGGGAGCGCGCGCGGCGCGGCCTATGGCTGCCATCAGTGATAGAAGTGATAAAGATGAAGAGATGGAGATCAAGATGGAGAGATGCAAGGCTCGGATCCCCTTGCGCTATGACGCACATCCCCAATAATCGGGTGGAGGGCCCCACGTGGGATCCTGATATCTAGGTACATATCTAAAACGGCTCGGTTTCCTATTCCTCCTCTCGATCAAGTAACCGCGCCAGGCGGTTGGCGTATCCCGAAGCCCCAGAGTTTGCCATCCACTGTAAGCCCAATTTAAGCACATGCGATGGCGTAACCGCCTGTGCGACAGGAAGGATACCATGTGGTCCAACATGTGGTGCCGCAGTCGCTCTGGGCGCCATGAGTTCGGTGACGAGGGAGTTTTCCTCGCGTGGACCGGGTTGTGAAGCCCAAGCACGTAGGATCAGAAGGGCGTGATACGCTGCTCCTGGGGATAAGATGTTGCCTTTGGGTAAGGGCCAGCCGGCGGATACGAGTAGGTGAGCGGCGTGGACGATGGGAAGAGGATCTGTGGTGGATTTTGACTCGAGGTCTGACATCAGTTCCGTCGGAGAATGACTCACCCTCAACCCTCGGAGCGCGGAGGAGGACGTATCCGAGATGATATCCCACGCTTTGGCCATACGCGTGTCCCGCTGCTTCTAATAATGTCTCGAGGGCATGTACACGCGCCGGAAGTGCGAGACCAAGTACTTCCTGCGTGTGTCCAAATACCCGTTCTTCGGCTCGATAAGCCCGAATACCCCAATGTATAGTGGTGTAAAGCACAGACGCGCCAAACTCGCCCACCGTAGCGGGATATCGTGGCAATGTCGCCAATCTATCATCAGCCAGACCTCTCTTTTATTAAAAGACTCACGCAGCCCCAACTGAGGTTTGTTCGCGCGCCACCCAAGCATCCGAGGTGAGGAGCCATCGCTCTT
Source organism: Cutaneotrichosporon sp. HIS471 (assembly GCA_030864385.1). NCBI lineage: Eukaryota > Fungi > Basidiomycota > Tremellomycetes > Trichosporonales > Trichosporonaceae > Cutaneotrichosporon > Cutaneotrichosporon sp. HIS471. The sequence continues at coordinate 1,236,315 of AP028240.1, read as the reverse complement.
GATCTGGGATCGGGGCAGAGGCTACGTCTGATAGCCCGAGGGTGGTGTCGAAGAGGAGGACCGCCAAACCCAGACGCGTCGCCCGCTCGTGTCGTACCCACGTCGCAAAATCATTTTCTGTCTCGCGAGGACCGAGGAGGCGGAGAGTGCGTACGTGTGATCCCAATGAGGCGAGGATTAGGTGTGCGCGTGGGTTACCACATGATGAGGCGGCGAGGTAAGATAGTAGGAGGGCGTGGAGGCTGTCTAGGTCCTGGAGTGGAGTCAGAGTGGCATGGGTGGAACTCACGGTGGGTTCGAGGCGGCGCAATGTTTCGGCCACTTGGCAGGAGAATGTCCGGGCGCGGATGTGGGGTGTTGCGTCCGCTCCCGAGGCGAGGAGAGCCGCGATGAGTGCGGGTGGCGCGTTGGATGCTTCAAACGTGCTTTTGTTAGCTGGTTCTGGTAGGACTCACGGGAGGTGGATGATGGGTAATTGGGGCTCGACGCGTTCAAAGTGGGCTGCTGTCAGTTCTATACGCTTTAACAACCCAAGCTCTATTTCTGTCTCCCCTGCTGTTGCCGCCGCCACTCACCGTTTATCAAGTAGTTGGCTGTGGACAGGTCGGGCCACCGAATAGTGCGTTCAGAAACACACCAAGCCTTGGTGCGGAGATACACCTCTTCTGTGAGCCACGCTGCTCCGTCAGAAGCGATATGCCACTCTCCTTCGGTCTGTACTGCGTCTCCCGCCAACCGTGGCGCGAGGATGGGATAAGCGTATCCTGCAGCCGAAGCGCTCGCAACAGCTCCATCCCAAGCACCCATTTCCTCGTCCTCGTCCTCTTCCTCACTCTCGTCTTCATCTTCGTCTTCGGCGAGTGACCGAAACTCTGGGAGCCACAGGTCGAGCGGGCTCGTGGACTCCCGTAATGGTCGATAAGGGATATGTGGAAGAGTTGAGGGCCATGGTCCGCCTCTATCGTGTGCTGACGCATGCATGACCGCTTCCAAGGCGACGCCGGGCTGCAGGACCCCAAAGTGTGGCGGTACGGTTGGCGGCGCACTCAGTGGTCCGCCTACTCCTGTTAGGGCCACGTCGTTGGACTGACTGCCCATTAGGAGAGATAACTGGGGTGGACCAGGACATGGCGGGCTGCGTGATGAGGGACCGGCGCTAGCTCCTCGACTTCGGGATCGCGAGACTTGGGATGATTCGCTCCCTCCCCGATGAGTACGCATGTGGCGTTTCAATACGTCGGGACGACGGAAAGTGCGCCCGCATGTTGGGCACGACAACTTGCTCTCTTCGTCTGGGGTTAGGGGGTTGGGTTGGGGGGAGAGGGTTAGGACAGAGTCTGTGACTCACGGTTACGCTGATGTCGGCGCAGGTTCTCGATACGCGTAAACCGCCGCCCACACTCGCACACGAGGGTGCGTGATGGCCCAGCATCGGGTGAGTTGGCGAGCGCGTCTGCATTCGAGTCCATCTTGCGAGCTTGCGATCTGGAGAGAGGTCTGTTTCCCTGCGTCTGCGTCGTCTTGTTTTGGTGTCGTATTGCTTATCAGCGCAAAAATATTTTACGCTGTCGTTGTTCTCTACTATGGTCTGCGATATAGATCGTATTGACCGTAGCTGCCGTCCCAGTCGCCTTATCCTGCAAAATCCAAAACCCAATATCTGTATGCATGTCCAGTCGAGTGTTCTACAACCCCGCCCGGACTTAGCGGGCCGGTGTCCGATCGCCGACTCCGAGCCGTACTTCCGCACGTCCACGTCCACATTCACATTCACGTCCACATCCCCATCGGGCAGCCTTGTTCCCACAGCCTCTAACAAGTCACAAGTCAGAGATTAAAGGCGAGTTAAAACAAGCCCGTCCTTGTATTTTATGCTTTGAGTATTGAGTCTTCAAGTGCGCTCTTTGAAGACGCCGAGATAGCCCACGATCTGGTAGCAAAGCTTGCATTCCTGCCAGCTGACAGCTGACAGATTGTTCATTTTGGATTTGGCTGACTTGGGCCTACTGACCACCATACTACAGTCAACATCCGACTATGGGTCCACCAAAACCTCGGGTATATACAACGTGGTGGGTTTGGGGATCTGAGTAAGAGTGGTTAGATTGATCGGGGGGGTGGGTCCGATATGGTAGTGGCAGATCCGTAGACCCGCAGGCCGCATTACTATGCCGCACTTGGTCATAGCCCCCCGGCCGCCGGCCAACGGCCAATGCTCGGACAATTTGGAGCCGCAACTCATCTTGGTTTCTATACTTGCGCACTGCCGGCTGCCTCTTCGCAGCTGTTGCTATCAGGAATGGTACCAAAATTGGAACAAATGGCATACGCACGTTCGTCTGGATATGTAGATCTGCATGCCGAACTGTGAATCAAGGCTACATTGCACTGCCACATGCTCAGCTTTGCTCAGCCGTGCCAATCTACATTGCTTGGCAGCTTGGCAGCTTGGTAACAGCATCAGTCACGCTTGGTCACCCATCACCGAGGCATGCACAGTCGCAGCCAACCTACACCTTGGATTTTCAATATTTTCATAGGGTCCTATCTTACACGTGTACACAGCAACGAAACAGGCTACGGAATGGAAGCACAGCTCGAGACGGCGCAGGAACCTATCACTAGGCTAGACGCCACGCCTGCAGGGCAGGTAGTAGCGGTTCGCGGGATGGTTGAGGCGGTCTTGAATTCTGTGGTTGGAGGTAGGGTAGGTGGAGAGCGGATGGCGGATGGCGGATGCGTTGAACGGAGTCTAGACCAAAGTAAAAAAACTGCAAGTCTTTGAAGGGGAGGGAATGTTCAGGGTGATGGTGGTGAGGAAGAGTTGGAGTTTGCTGGCTTTCGAGCCGTCATACCCTTGGTCCATGCCTTCGCGTGGCGAAGGTCCTCGTTTCTCTGCCGCTGATGCGGCGGCGCTGCAATTTGGACAGTGGGAGAGAAGACGATGGGGGACTCGGTATGACTCAATAAGTAGAGCCAGGAGATGATAAGAGAGAGGTGGTGGACAGCGTGTAGCTTGCCAATTTGAACGAGTGGGTGGGAGGGACGGCGACGAGCTGCAATTAAGAGCTGCCGACATCCCAAAGCACAGGCGAGCCTCAGATGAGGCCACCCGACTCGGCGCGCGAGCGCATGCGGCTCTGCGCGCGGACGACCGACGGCGAAACGCCCTGGCGCTTGGCGTCGACGAGGGGGCCGTCGGAGTGGATACCCTGGCGGTGGCGCTCGAGATCGTGGAGACGCGAAAACGAACGCTTGCACATGGGGTGCGGGCACTGGTGAGGCTTGGGACGACCGGGGTCGTGCGTGTGCATGTGCGACTTGAGGTTGAATGCACGCGCAAAGCCGCGGCCGCAGACGCTGCACTTGTGGCGCTTGCGCGGGTCGTCGGGCGTCTTGCCCGGAACGTATCCGCGGCCGCCGCCGTGGAGGTTGGTGACGGAAGTAGGCGAGGACATCTTGCCGTCGGAAACGAGCTCGTCCTCCTCCATGTCGTCGTCGCCAGTGATGGTGGGGAGAGCAATGCCGTTGGATGCGTAGATCGGAGTGGAGAGGTAAGGAGGCGAGCCACCAGAGACCGAGGTGGATACCGACTCGCGGGACCAGAGGGACGGAGGCTGTGCCATGGCACCGGCGCTCAGCGGCTGCTGGAGCTGGGTGGGCGTCATATAGTAGGTGCCCATCGACAGGTTGTGCTGCGCAGCGTTGGCGTTGGCATGAGCCTGGAGGTGGACGTTTGCAGCAGCGTGGGCGTTGATGGCCTGCTGGTGTGCACGCTGCTGGATCTGGAGCGTCGTGTTCCAAAAGCTCTGCTGTTGCTGCTGCGCAACGTTGCCGTCGGCATAAGTGGGCTGCGCCGACTGGGCCTGGAGCGCAAGCATGTTCTGCTTCATGACGTTGTTGTTGTTGTTCATGTCCGGGACAGTCATAACACCAGCGTTGATGTTGATGAGCTGGAGTGAGGCGAGGTTGGCGTCGGCGGTGGCTTGAGCGGCGAGTGCCTTGTAGTGAAGGTAGCGCTCGAGGTGGTGCTGGCTTAGGGCTTCGGCGGTTGAACCAGTGCCCTGAGTGGGCGTTGACGAGATCGGGGAGATCTGAGGGATACAGGGAGCGAGAGGCTCAAAGGTAAAGGAAGGCCCGACCGCGTGGATGGGGGAGATGGTCGTCGACTTTGGAGACACGAGTGCAGTCGACTCTGGAGTGGTACCAACGTCAAACGATAGGTCCGAGGGGTCAAAGTCGAGTAGGTGGCCGTCGTCAGAGACGGAAAGGGGAGGGGAAGGAAGGTTGTTGGCAGCGGCGTGCTTGCGAATTAGCTGCTGCGCTTCGGGCGAGGCGAGGTAGACAGGAGAGGACATGGGTGAGGGAGGGTGGGGGTTGCCCGACGGATGTGTTGCCGACTGGCAATAGCTATGGGAGGTGATTTCTCTTTGATGTGTACAAGGAAGAGAAGGGTGTCTTGATCAAGACGAAGAAGAAGTAGTAAATGAGATGAAGATGAAGGATGAAGTGGAGTCAAGGCCGTGTGAATGAAATGAATAGTGAATGGGTGTGAATGAGGAGAAGGTGGGGGCCGGGGGGGGTTGGGGGGCATGGGGGGGAAGGGGGAAGGGAGAAGGGGGAAGGTGGAAAGGTAAGCGATAGCAACCGTAACTTGTAAAGGTTTCGTCTAAAATGCAGTGCAGTGCAAAAAGGGTAAGGGGGTGTCAAACGAGGTCCAAACGATTTCAACGAAGAATAGCACTAGGTGCGGAACCTGAGTGAGATCCACATCATGGTTCAATCCCCTCAATCTACCCCTGAATCCCCTGTCATCACCCTCCCTATACATTGCATGCTTTGGTCAAAACCAGTCACATTCAGGGACTAGCGGAATCAAATGACGCAAATGTCAGATCTGCCATCCAACCGACAAACCCGAGAGGAACGCGAGCGAACCGACAACTAAAGTAAAAGACGGAGACCAAATGATTCTCCGAGCCCTTCAAACTCACCTTCGGCGACATATACTGCGGCCCCCGCAGGCCTCATAAAGGGCGCCGCAGCACTCAACCAGGGAGGGCCTTGACCCGGAAGTAATTATATCACCCGTGTAACCCCTGTAGCTTTGTCATATTGCCATGACCCTCCTTCTCCCCTTCTGTTGATCTGCGATAATTGAGCTTCAAAATCCTCGCCACAATGCCACATCCCAGCCCTGCACTCAAAACGAATTGAAAGCATGATCCATGAGCACGTTGTGAATGCACAGGCTGACGTTGACGCTGAACAATGCATGAACAACAGCAAGCGACGTCATCGGTCGCGATCGGGCCGTGTTGTGCCTAGTACAGTGCGAAGCGAATACTTGACTTTGGCTCCCTCCAAACAAGGTTCCACCACGCCACCCACAGATTAAATTGATACTCTCGTAATATTCAGACGGCCAGACGGTTGTGCACGGCTACTGGATGGGCCGGAAGGGCTGGACTGACAACGGGATTGAAGCGATACCACTGTGACGTATTGTCAACCCAAACAACAAGAGACCTGGGGGCCGGGGACTGGGGGCTGGGGGAAAGAAAATAGCGCAAGAAAATCGCGCATGAAGGAAACCACTCAGTTTCCATTTGTTTTGAGGTGGCGCAAGGGTTGAATTAATTTGGAGGCCCAAAACTAAACTGCGTAGTATGTTTAGTTCTAGCATCGACTTGAAGCAGACCAGCAGACTTTTGTCCCACCATCCGCTGACACCCTGCAATGGTCCAGAGTGGACGGCTCTGCCTCTGGGACTGGGATTAAGGGGTACAAGTGTGGTGATGGGCATACTATAGATCGGGTGCCAGACTGAGGCCAGAGAGCTTGACACACCAACGGCCACGGCAAGGCGCAGTAGTGGATACAGGAGCAAAATCTCCAACTCGCTTGGGACACTCGCAAACTCTCCCCTCCCAATCTCCCGAAGAATGGTTATGCATGCAGATAAATGCTTACAGACAATGCGTACAAATCCTACCGCACGAGGCGGAGTGGTGTTCTAGATACCTGGAGTGGCTCAGGCACAACCAGCAGATTGGTTGTCCAGTTCAATCGCGGCACTCTAGGGTGCGCGGGCAACGGAGTCATGGCAAGGCTCTGCGTGGCGATCGATCGCTCACTGCACTCGTGGTGGGTAGCCCTTACGAGAAGAAGTAGGCCGATTCGCGGATGCGCTCGACGTCGAACTGGCCGCGGGGCGGAGTCGGGGGCAAGAGTGCGCGGAGCTTGACAAACCTGACGCCGTTGACCATGACCTCGTCGTTGTTCGAGTACGGCGCGAACTCAGCGAGTTCGGATGGGCTAAGCATCGCCGCCGAGTCGTCCTTGGTCCCGACGTCGTCGTCCGCCTCGGGCTCGGCGCCGTCGTCCTCCTCCGTCTCCTTGTACGCGTCGGCCACTTCGGCAGCCACGTCGCCAGCCGCCATTGCGACCTTGGGCTGGGCGCCATACACGGCCGGCGCAGCGCGGCCGGAGAGACCGCCAGCCGCCACGCGTTCGCTGCTGCGCTCCTTGGCCGACTCGATCAGACGTGCGTTGCTCACGGGGATGGCGTGGTTGCCGTACGCCTCCAGGAAATCGTTGCGGAGCATTCCAATGAGGTCGTTCGAGTGAAGGTGGATGAACTGGTCGCGAATCTTGTCACTCATTTGCTCGACCGTGGATGCGTGCGTCCAGTACGAATCGTGCACCGACGCAAACGTGACACCCTCCATGTTACAAGCTGCCGCTGTGAGGAGCATGTGCGTCGCGTCCAGCGAATGGATGTAGTTCGGGGGGAACGCCGTCGCCTGCTTCATCGGGGCGACTTCGGTCATCTGGTGAGGGTCCGTGATATACACCGTCTGTAGCGAAGTCATGACCTGCTTCTTGGCGCCCTTGCGGTACGGCTGGACAACAGGGAGGCCGAGCGGAGTCGTCCACGCAACAGCAGTCATCAGTTCCTTGGCCAGGTTCTTGGCCTTGGCCTGTTCCCTGCGCGCCCTTGTGCCCGTGTCGCCGTCCTTCTTGCGGCCCCCTCTTACAGGCACCTCGGTGGTGTCGGTTGCCTGGATCAGGCGCGATTCCGGGATCGAACGGGCGATAAGACGCGCACAGAGCGTGAGCCAGTCCTGGATCGCACGAGCTCCAGAGAACAGGTCACCGATCGATGCGAGGACCTTGCGAGCGACGTAAGCCGAGACAGGGTAGATTTCCTCGGCATGGATGCCCCCACGGGCGACAAGCTGACGCGCGATCTGCTCGCGAGCTCCGATGAAGGTCACACCGTACACGGTTGTCATGACCGTCTGCTTGACGACCTTGCGACCAAGTTCGCCCTCGATCAGGAGCGCCATGGGTAGGCCAGCCTTGCGGTCCTCCTCGATCGCTGCGTTCACAAGATCGGCAACACCGGTGTAAATGTCGGCCGGCCGGTCACCACGCTCGAGGTTGACGGCCTTGGCTCCACGCACGTCACCGCCGAGGGCAGCGTAGTGCTGCATACCGTTACAGGTGCCGTCCTGGTGAATGGGGATAGATGATTCGTAGGCTTCCGGGTTACTCGAGCGGAGGGCCGCGGCGAGGTCGAAGCACGTTGCGAGGCACTGCCAAGGGTCCTCAGCTTCGAGCCACCAGCGCTTGCCGTTCAGCGGGTTATCCGCCGAATCAAGGATATCGGCTTCATGGTCGCGCGCAAACTGCGCTCGCTCCTCAAAGCTCGCTTTGTCAAAGCCGTAGACGTTGGCCAGCTGGATCTGCAGCCACTTGAGACCAGTCTTGCCGAGCGGCTTGCTGGTACCGAAGGTGAGGAGGCCACGGCACAGGTCGTCACCGACAGGAGACAAGTGTGGCGGGATAGGGTATGCGCGGCCGCGGAAGTCCATGTTGTGGGGGATGTAGAACACGTCGTTGAGATACGCACGGGCAATCTCGAGGTTGTAGTTGAACTTGCAGCGCTCGCCGTGGTCCTTCTTTTGCTGCAGCATGACGGCCTTCATGCGCTCATGGTATGCCGCACGCGCGCCGGGGTCCGTTGAAGCGTTCGCGGGCTTCTCAGGCATGGTGTAGTCGCACTTCTCGGGTGCCGCGGGGATATCGGCGATGCCATCACCACTGTTCCACGCCTCAAGCACCGTGTCAAACACTTTGCGGTTGATGCGCCAAGGCGTCCCCGACAGGACCTCGAGTCCATGGAACACGGCCTCAAGGTGACCTTCCCTGCTGGCCTTGGCAATGTGATTCTTCTGCTCGATCGAGTCCTTGAAACGCATAATCTCAACGTTGGTGCTGAGGTACATGCCTTCGTCCCAGTGGGTCCACTTGCGGGGCTCGACAAGCATTGGAAGGTGCTTGGGGTGGATCACCTGGCGGACACTGTCCTGGCCGAGGCGCATGGCAATTGCCGGGTTGACCTTGATAACGCCCAGCTTCTTGCCGCGTACGTACTCGTAGCCGTGCGAGAATGCTGGCTGTGTCTCCGAGTGCTTCATCTTGGTCTGTGGGTCGACGGCATGGCGCGTTACCGTGCTGACCTTGATCAGGCTCTTGATGAGGTACGAGCCGACGCCCATGCACACCATCTGCGACCATGGAGGTGTCCAGACCGACCGGAGGGCCTCCTGGGGTGTGGCGTTCTCGCCCGGCTCAAAGAGCTGCTCCGCGTCCACCTCGTTACCAATCTTGGACCACAGCTTGTCGATGTTGGAACGCGTCGGCTTGTTGCTGTTCGGATCAAGCGTCTTGGCCCAGATCGTCGAGTCAGCGCCAGCGACCGAACGGATGACATCGGCACGATGCTCCATCTCGACGGCGCGGCCCACAGCAACCATGCCACGGAGCGACTTCATACCGTCAACGATACCGCCAGATCCAACCATGCGCATGAGCTCGAGAATAGTGATGAGCGCAAGGCGCTTCGCGGGGAGGACGTTGAGGTACACCATGAGGTCCCTTTCCCTCATCTCGACCTGCGCCGACCACTTGTGTGGGTTCGGGTCAACGTCCCCTTTCGCCAGGACACGCTCGGTCATCCGGCGGATGTCCTCCACAAGATGATCGGTTAGGGCGACGTGCCAGCGGTGCATGTGGCCCTGGAGCACGTTGCGCTGAAGACGCATGTCTTCACCCTGCTGACCAATGCTCGCGAGTTGCTCGGCAGCATGTTGAAGATCGGCTTCAGCTGCCGCGTACGATGCCTTCTCGAGGGCCATCTGGCGGTTGTACGCAGTCATCTCCTGGTTAATGGGCTCGAGTGCGGTGCGGAGGTTGTCAATGGTCCAACGGGACTGCATGGCAATGGGGTGTGTTGACGTAGAGCCGCGCAACTCCTTGGGCACAGAGGAGAGGCTGCGCTTCGTGGTCTTGACCTTCTCCAGCACAGGGCTGACCTCGGGAACGACGTCACTCTCGCGGATTTCGCGCTTCTTGCGCTCCAAGCCCTGCACCTCCTTGACTTGCAAGTCAAGCCAGTCCAGCAAGTGCTTAGCGCCGTGCACCTTGAGCTGCTCAAGGGCCTTGGCAACATCATCGCGGGACATGCCAGCAACCATCGTGTCGAGGCCGATTGCGGGGTGCTCGATGTATGGCATGATGGGGTCGAGCTTCCCGTTCACCCTGCTGTTAGCGTTGCGCCACACAGATAACTCACTTGACGATTGCCGTAAACCACGCGCGGTAGACCAAGATGCCGTCCTTTTCCAGGAAGGGCTCTCCGGATGGGGAGCCGTTCATCTCCTCCCAGCGCTTGATGAGCTGCTTGGTGCGGAACTGCCACAAGTCGGTGACTTTTTCTCCCGCAATCGTGGTTGGCGGCTTACAGAGCTGGGCGACGCCGTGGATGACGTTGGCCCAAACCTGCGTCCTGGGCAAGAAGGCCTTCTCGTTCTCGACGTCAGACAGGAGCGCCGTGAAGATCTGGTACGCGCGGGGCACGAATTCTGGTCGCGATGAGCAGATCGAGAGGAGGGACACGGTGTCGAGTGCCGCAGTTGGGCGGTACAGCTCAGCGTTGAGCTGGTTGTCATCCCTGGCGGTGGCAGGGAGGGGCGGAGGAAGGCCGATGTGCGAGGTTTGGAACATGGGAGGGTAAGAGGGAATGGGATTGAACTTGTGTGCCTCGGGGTCGGTGCGGGTGCTAGACATGAACGCGGGCGGGATATAGTCGTGGGCCTCGACGGCGGCGACGCTCGGCTTTGACCGGGGTGTGGACGGCGAAGCGAACCCACGAGCGAGGGTCATCCTGGGCACAGCCGCGGCCTGGAGGCGCCGTGTGACGCCAACGTTGACCGTACGGAGCATAATCGAAAGTGTCGTGGGTGAGGCTGGAGGGGTATAGTACAAGTCGGGGGTCGCGTGAGGTTTGGCGGGGGAGACGCCGTGTGGGGCCTGGTGTTACGCAGAACCTTTTTGAACGAGTGCGAGGATGGGGAGAGTCCCCGAGTGGGATTGCAGATGAGGAGAAGGGGATGAAGAGGTGAGATGCAAGAGGAGTGAGGAAGGAGTATGATGTGAGACAAGTAGAGGAGGAGGAGGAGGAGTAGGAAAGTGAGATGGGATGTGAAAGTCTGTTGGGTGGTGGCGATACTTTACTTTACAATCTACTGTACCAACAGCCGAAACCTCAAAAATCATTCCCTTTCCGAACAATACCTAAAGGTCACGTGAAACGGGAAATTGCTAATCACATTCGTCCGACCCATTAGACATGGTCTAATACACATTCCATAAGCCTCTACGGGATCAAATTAACCCCGCATTCGCGTCTCCTTGCGGCCCCGCAGAATGACGGCCAACTTTGGTACCACTTGGTGCTGCAATGTCGGTACCAAGCCAAGCACCGTGCACACGAGACACCTCCATCACACTCTCCCATCACTCCCACGCCCACACCCATGACCACCTCGGCAACGCTTCAGGCCTTAACAACGGCCTCTACGGATGCTGATAGGCTCCGTGCTCTCAAGGACCTGAAAAACTCCGTGATTGGCAACACTTGGAAGAAGGTCGAGCATGCGGGCGACGACGCGCTCCTCCAATAGTGCGCGTGTCTCGGGCGATGCTGACGCCAGCCTCCTCACACTCCTCAAGAACACCGGTGACGACAACGTGTGCGTGAGTATAGTATGCGAGACCGCAGTCATCTTCGGTGCGCTCGGAGCGGCTGGCGCACTCACCCTCCGCCCACTTCTTGCTGAAGGTGTGCCGCAGCGCCTGTTTGCGCTTGTGCGCGAGATCCCGCCGGAACAGCCGGGGTCAGCGCGCATACTCGCACCCGTTCTGCGAGCCTTGCGCAATATCCTCGCCGCGACGGCAGACACGCTGTGGGGCCACAACTGGGGGGTGGGCGCGGAGCAAAAGGTCGTCGGGACTGGGCTGGTTGGCGATGACGTCCTCCACCCGGCCCGCGTGCGTGGGACTGCGCGTGCAGCGGCATGGCGTGCGGACGCAAACACAGCGCTCGGACTCGTATTTGAGCCAGAGAACCGCGTCGCACTTCTTGCCCTGATCGATGCACAGCCAGAACCAAACGTCCTCCTCCCCATATACCAGCTGCTTGCACGCCTCACACAACGGTCCTCACATCGCGAAGCACTTGGGTTACATGGTGCCGACGGCGAAGAGGTGCCCGCGTCCCTCGTCGACCACCTCCTCGATACCATGGTCGACTGGCGCAGCCCTGGGCAGTGGCCTAATCCCAAACTCTTGGAAGCGGCTCTTGATCTCCTCAGCGCCCTCGTCAAGGGCCAGCCCCGCATCGCGACGTATGTTCGCCAGTGGTCTACTGGTCTTGACATCGCTGCTGACGACGGAATCGCCGTGCCTGAGGTAGTCACCGTGCTGTGCGAGCTCCTGGAGACTGGACCGCCGGGCGTACGGATCGCTGTCGCTGGGTGGTGAGCTATCGTGTTCGACCTCGAACTGACGGTAGCTTGACCAACATACTCAAGGCGGACAAGGGACACCACGTACGCGATCGCCTGGGTCTGAACCGCACGAATAACGATCTTCTGAACGTCATCGTTAAGCTCTTGCGCACGGAGGCGATCGAGGAACGCGTCAAGCTGTGCTTCGTCCTGGGTGAGTCACTGGTATTCCCTAGCTAACATTAGCGGCACTGACGTCGGATGACGAACGGCTGCAGAAGATGGCGTTCGACGAGAACTGCCACACGCAGCTGATCGCGATGTTAGTCGAGGTCGACGGGGATGAGGAGCGCGGCGAGCTGGGGCACGACGCTGCGAGCCGCATGCGCGAAGGTGCGCTGCTGGCTCTAGCTTCACTGTGCTTCCAATATGAGCCAACACGGAGCGCGATCGCGGACTCGCCGACGTCAGTGCTCTCACTCGTCCGTGGCGCCCTCCAGCACCCGAGCTACGGCGTGCGCGCTGCGGCGTGCCAGCTCGCCCGCGCTCTCTCACGCACTGTTGCGATCTTGAGGACGTCGCTTGTGGATTCGGGTGTCGGCGAGGAGGTGATCGAGACTCTCAAACGCGAGGTCGCGCGTCGGAGGGCAGGTGGTGACGACGGGCCAGCCGACGGTGGCTTCGACATGCTCCCCGAGCAGGAGGTTGGTGAGCGGCAATTCACCGTCGAGGTTGCGGCGACAGCGACGATTTGCAACCTCATCACAGACTTTTCACCGCTCAAATCTGTGAGTTAGTCTCGATGCAGCAGCTGACGTAGAAAATCGCCGATCCCGGCGGTCTGGAGCTCCTAGCGGGCCTCACGACCGTACCGTATGAGCCGCTGGTGGAGAACGCTCTGTGGGCCTTCAAGAACCTGAGCTACCACGCGACGCAGCAGCTCAAGGACGACATCATGACTGCCCTGGGATGGAATACCTTACGTGGCCTAATGTCCGCGCCGACACCCCTCAATGCGAGGGTTCAGGCGCTGGGTATCCTGCAGAACATGCTGGATAAGCAGACGGGGAGCCAACTGACACGCACCGTCGAGTCGATGGGGACCGAGGCGTTCTTTTTACTCATGGGCGACATTCTACGCGCCGACGACACGGAAGTACGTGTCGCCGCGCTGTTCTGTCTCGGCAGTGTTGCGCTGGGTAATGAACGCCTACGGCGGCAGATCACGGAACGCAACGAGCTCGTCGAGGCGCTGAGTGAGGCGTTGAATGCGCGTGATCCGCTTATCTGCACGCCGGCAATTCGGGCGTTGCGCCACCTGATCGAGAAGAGCGAGAAGAGCGATGGCACGCGATCATGGCGTCCGCGCCAGGGCGTTGTGGATCTACTCCAGCCATACGAGCTCAAGACGCGGCTGCGCGAGCTGGCGGACAACTCGGCCAACGTGACCGTGCGCAGGGACGCGTGTAACCTTCTGGAGATTCTTGAGCGTGCGCGATAATCGAAGAGTGAGAGAGAATGGCACGTAGGAGAGTAGCTTGTTGTATAAGATATAAGTATACATGCTGGTATATTCTTAGTGACTGGCTAGTTGGCTAGTATCCGGCCGCGATGCCGTTCTTCCTACTATCGCTGGCTGCCCAAACACCCTTCCTGTCAACAATGACGGCCTGTACCTCGCTCGCGCCGATATTGATATCGAACTGGCCAATCTTGTGTCCGCGCTTAGTGAGCGCAGCGAGCCATTTCATATCGACGCCTTCAGGCCCGACTTCGAGGGTGGTAATGTGGGGAAGGATCTGGTCGTGTAGGCGGCGTCGCTCGACAGCTTGGCTGACATTATCGCCACAGGCGAGGTTGAGGAGAACCATAGCGACAGCGGGGAAGATACGGCTCCCCCCGCTCCCGCCAAACACGCCAACCACTTTACCCTCTGGATCGTGGACGATGGTCGGCGCAGTTGATGATAGGGGACGTTTGCCTGGTGCAGGGTAATTGTAAGGACTTGGGGGAAGTCCAAAAGCATCAGGCAATCCCGGAACTGCAAAGTCGTCTTGTTCGTCATTGAGAATAATCCCCGTTTCGGGACACATGACATGTGATCCCCAAATTAGGTTGACTGTGGATGTGACACTGGCAGCACCACCCCACTGGTCCAGGATCGACAAGTGGGTCGTCCCACTATCGGTGATAGGTTCCGTTTCGAGGCCGTAATATGCTGGTTCATGGGTATGGTTTGTGATTTTGGCGCGTTGGGTTGCGGCCCATTCTGGCGTACGGAACTCTGCTAGTCGAGTGAGGTTTGTTGCGAATCGAGGGTCACAGACTTCGGAGCGGGCACCGAAAGCAAACTTCATCGCTTCGATTAATTGGTGGCTCTGTTCTTCGGCATAACATTCGTCGCCGGAAAGACCTTTAAGCAATGGGTCCATGATTTGTAACATGCCGAGCATGACGCCTCCGGAAGCCGGCGCGTCGGCCGTATACACCGTACGGCCCCTAAATGGTCCGCTGATGGCTGGGTAGCTGTGCGATTTGTATCCCGCCAAATCATCATGAGTGAGGATCCCTCCGTCGGCCTGTACGGTGGAAACGATATCGTCGGCGATGAAGCCCGAGTAGAGTGCGCTTGGACCTTGCTTGGCAATGATGGAAAGAGTACGTGCGTAAGTTGGGCGACTGATCCAATCGCCCTCAACGAGCAATTCACCACGGGGCGCATACACTGCCGCCCACACTTCATCCTTGAGGATGAAGTGACCAAATACACGAAGACGACGTGCGAGTTCGCGGCTCACTTGCCATCCACTTCGCGCAAGTTCGGCGACTGGCTCGACCAGCTCATGCCACGGCAATTTGCCGTACAACTTATGGGCCGCTTCAAGACCCCTCAATTCGCCAGGTACGCCGACTGCCAGGCCGCCAACTTGTGATGCCGTTCGACCGAGCTTGGAGTACATATCGGCATTGCTTGCTGCGGGAGAAGTCTCTCGGAAATCGATCGAGGTTACTCCTTCTTGACCGAATTCAGAGTTTGGCGGGACGGAAACGAGGGCAAAGCCGCCCCCACCAATACCGGATGAGAAAGCATTCAAAAGTCCAATGCAGAGGGTCGTGGTGATGGCTGCGTCGACGGCTGTGCCATTGTGCTTGTGCAGAATATCGAGACCCATCTCGGAACACGTCTTGTCTTCGCTAGCGACGGCGGCGCGGCTGGGTCCAATGAGGTATGCCGGGTTACGGGGGAGGCCGGTGGGCTGGCGTCAGCTTTGTCTGGTGAAAAGACTCACGGGTGGGAGTTTGTAGATTGGTGGAACCATGGGTTCCTTGTCCTTGTCGTCCAACCCCGGCCGATGCTGCCATCCCATCACAGCGCCGGCGCCGAGACCTACTCCCAACAAAAGTAATAGGACATAGTTGAGCGCGCGCTTGGGATCTCTACGTGGCGCGACATTCGGTTGAGGCAGGAGAGGCGTCGTCTCCTGCGGCATTGGGATTAGGTATCGTATCAGTAAGTTGAAAGTGAGGTGGTGGCAAGTGTTGGAGGTTGGAGGAATTGGAGGTTAGTCGCTGATGTATCATCAAACACGATCATGGAGCCCTGGATTAAACGATCGGCAATCTCCGACGGTGTGTAAGCATCCACGCTGGGATCTGGGATTACCTTTGATTCGCTCCACACCCCGTTGAATCGTGCCACGAGAACCACAATGACACCAAGAGAAGCGTGAGGGGACCGCATGGGGAACCGGTAACTGGATCTGGGTGGGGTTGACTGACTGCCTTGCAGGGTATAGCATCAATGTGGCGTAAGGTGCCAGGGGTAAGCGGTATGGTGACACCTCGTATCGAGATATGTTGAGGTTTCATTCGAATCTATCTACTGATATCTACTTTCAATATTTAGTTAGGCCGACCGAGCCAGTGCGCTCTGTACCGTGAGGTTGATGTTTCCCCTGGGCGCGGCGGGAGTGTACGCACCGGGCTCGGGCCACTCGCCCTTACCCCACTTGACGCGTACGGCTGCCGACAACGACCCGAGCCCTCCCGACGCCCTCACTGCCTCGATTTCAGCCTCGGTGAACGGCTTAATCACGGCCTTCTTCCCTGCCTTCTCGAGGGCCGTGGCGATCTCCCGCCCCGTCACTTTGTACTCTACAACGGTATACAGCGGCTTGAGGTTGGGATGCTGGACAATCTCCGCCACGGCAGCTGCCACATAAGCCGGACTCGTGATTGATAGAGTCTTCTCCTCTGCTCCCGGGTACAGGGTGAGTGTACTTGTAGCAAGGTCGATACCGGTAAATGGGGTGAGGGCGAGGGGCTCAATGACGCCGTTGTGGACCAAAGTCGTGGGAATACCCAGCTCTCGAGCATGTTCAATCAATGCCTCCTTGCCTTCGATAAGCTCTACGCCCTCGACCTCGTCAGGGGTATAGTTGAGCGAAAAGTCCGAAGGGATGTATGCCTTGAGTGGTTTCGGGAGGGTTGAGAGGTGGGAGAGGAAAGCGAGGTCTGTGGCATGGTCGGTCTTTGAAGTCGCGTTGATCAGGATATCGATACCTTCCAGCGCCTTGTGAATGTCGGTTTCATTGCCGCTGATGTCAAAAACTCGCTTCTCGGCGTCCGTAGGAGGGAGCTTGGAAGTGGGTCGGTGTAGAATGACGACCTTGATGGGTTGGGCGGAGAGGGCTTTGAGGAGAGGCGAACCCAGGAGGCCTGTGGCGCCAATGAGGCCGACAGCGATGGTGGACATGATTGGAGTGCGGATTGAATGGATGATTGGAAGTTAGGTGGATGTGGTCAGTTCGAGGTGCTCTTCACTTCTTATATCAATCGCATCTATGTACTGTTGGCACTTTCCACTTTCCCACAACTTAGCTCATCCTCGTCATGCCTCGTCATGATGTTCGGCATCGTTGCGAACAGTAGACTTGGTTGCGCCGGGCGGACCGGAGTTGGAGGGGTTTGGTTTGAACCCGGTGTTGTGATCGCGTTACTAAGTCTCATCGCGCAATCCCAACCAGTTGCTCGGAGACTTGGAGACTTGGAGACTCGGGTATTCCAAGACTACTGTACATATTAATAAGTGATTACGCTCTCCCGCGTCAAAGTAATCTATCAAGTGGACGGCCAAACTATTGCTGATGATCAAGTTAGTCACTGATCAACCAACTTCCGTCGGAAGTGCGTTTTAGACACTACGTAATCGTCCATTTCAGATGATCGGTCCGCTCGGCCCGATGCTAGTTGATTTCAACAAACCTAACCGAGTTGAAAGCAATTTGAGTATCCACAACGTCCTGTATCAACTACGAGGCGTTTCGCGACTCTCAGTATTATACTTCTAGTCGCTTACAGTACATGCACACTGTCGCCCCTCCGAAACTGATTGCGTTGACAAACCCCACGTATGCAACAGCCACTCTTCGTTTGATGCTACACATTTGCATGGCCAAGTCGGCGTGGTTAATCTACAAGGTTAAATTCGACTTGGAGCGCGTACTGCAGCTAGGCTGACTTGCCAAGCGCGTCCTTCACAGCCTTGGTGATGTCACGCTTGGGAGCAGCAGGCGTGTAGGCGCCCGGCTCGGGCCACTGACCCTTGCCCCACTTGACACGCACGGCAGCCGACAGAGCGTCGAGGCCGCCCGCCGCCTTGGCAGCGGCAGCCTCCTCAGGGGTGAAGGTCTTGATCACCACCTTCTTCCCACCAGCAGCTTCGAGGGCGGCGGCGATCTCGCGGCCGGTGGCAGTGTACTCGACCACGGTATACTGGGACTCGAGAGTGGGAAGCTGGGCAATCTCGGCGACCGCGGCTGCAAGGTACGCGGGGCTCGTAATGGGGAGGGCACGATTCTCGGCATCTCCGTAGAGGGTGAGGGTACCGGCGGCGATGTCGATGCCCGAGAAAGGGGTGAGAACGAACGGCTCGAATGTGCCGTTGTGTACAGTCGTCGTGGGGATGCCGAGCTCGCGAGCACGAGCAATGAGCGTCTCCTTGCCCTCGATGAATGCAACGTCGCGGGTCTCGTCCGGGGTAAAGTTGAGGGAAAAGTCCGAGGGGATGTACGCCTTGAGAGGCTTGGGAAGGTTGGCAAGGTGGGAAAGGAAGGCGGCGTCGACAGCAGGGTCCGTGCGCGAGCTGGCGTTGATCAGGACATCGATACCCTCCAGAGCCTTGTGGACCTCGGCCTCTGAGCCACCAATGTCGAGGGCACGGGTCTGAGTCTCAGCGTCGAGCGCAGGGAGCTTGGAAGAAGGGCGGTGGAGGACGATGCGCTTGGCTTGCTGGGTGGTGAGGGCCTTGAGGACAGCCGAGCCGAGGAGGCCGCTGGCGCCAATGAGGCCGATAGTGGGCTTGGTGGTGTTCGCCATTGTTGAGAGGGGTTGGTGAGTTGTGAGTTACAGAGTTGATTGATACCTAGATGGGTAGGTGGAGTTGGGAGTTGGGAGTTGATGGTTTGATGAGAAGGAGTTCAAGGTGCTCGTTGGACTTGCTTTTATGGAGCACAACAAGGAAGTGTGGCGTAACAGTACTCTGCACGGTTCTCACACCTCAATTCCCCAAAGTGCCAACAGTTTAGTTTCTCACGGATTAGTTGAACAGTTTTAGTCACTTTGGTTGTAGTATCAGTCAGCCTCGTCATTCCTCGTCACTTTGATCACCATCTTCGTTTGGGCGTGGTGGAATGCACATTGTGAAGAATGTGTGTTGCGTCGTTGAGAGCCTAGTGTGCGTTAACTTTAGTTAACTGTTAAACTGTTGCGTCATTCTTCAAGTTCTGACAAAGATTGTATGCTAAGTAGAATAAGTGTTGGAGGTTGAGATAAGTAATATTCATCGCGCAATCCATTCAAAGCAACGCAATTTGACTGACAATCTCTCCATAACTTAGGGTCAGCTAAAGATAGCCTTACTTCCGTCGGAAACTGGTGCTTGTTCAGCTAAAAGGAAGATTAGATGACACTCTAATCAATCTAATCATCGACCTTTATGAAGACAACAATTGATGCATACCTGGACCTGCTCGCATGTAGCACAGTGTCCATATCTGACCAAGCAAGTGCATGCGACCTTTGTCAGACACTCTGTCGACGCGTCCTCTCCGGTGACAATCAACTCTCCCTTGGCCGAGGACGTCCACGCCCACGTGTTAACACAATAGGATGGCTTGGAAACTTGGAAGCTTGGAAGCGTGGAAGCTTGGAATCGGGCACGTTCTTTCCCCCCTTTGGAATTGCTAAACGCCCCAGATAGCGCCAGTCGACAAAGCCCTCCCATAGCTGACCAATCTCGAGAGCAGAACAGAAATCTCGATCAAAGTGGAGCTTACACCCACGTAGTGCGTTGATCAAGTGAATGTCACGCTGTGCCAATCCGTTCCAAACGTCCAGACTGTGTCGTTGGGGTTCGACATCGAGAACGACCAGATCAGCGCTCGACGTCTTCCGTCACCGCGGCCATCGACTTCCTCGTGGCTTATGGCCAACATGGTGGAGGGTCTCATCCTGAGAGGTCAGAGTGACAACCAATGTGTGGTGTCTTCAACGTTACAGCTTTACAGATGGCTTGGGTGCATTTTGTAGAGGTTGTCACAGAGAAGGGAAGAACCCACCTGTTCTAAGGTTGTACTTACACATTCCCTACCTTCCGCTGCCTACCTACACTTCCCTCCCATGATCTGCTTCTTAACTAATCCTACCTACAGAAGCTACGACCTCCCTTTGACCGAGGAATGTTGGAATGTAGACCTCCAATCCAGGGCACTTTGATGGTAAAGTTGTTCACTGTACTGTACAGCTTGTACCTTACTAGCCAGCCGATCGTGCCTGAATCTTGCCGGTCAACGCGCGTTCACTTTTGAGATTCGGCATGATGCTAGGCTTGTTCTCACCGCCCCCCTCTTCACCATGTCACACTGATATATACTTCAACCATCCGCCACCCACTGATACTCCACTCACTCCCCACTCACAAGAAATAAACCCCAAACCAGTATCCATGTCGCCATGGTAGCGAGGTTCACCTCCACCAGCGTAGCCTCCCTAATACGGGGGGTGGCGGCGACCGTCCGCCTCGCGGGCGCCGCCAAACCGGGCACGCTACATCGTTTCCGCGCAGCCCTAAAACTTGCCCTCCACTCGGTCCAACCAGTCCTTCAAGTCCCACATCTCCCAGGCTCGGGCCGTACCGCAGTTCGCGTAGCTCAGCTCTCCCACAACGTCCCACGTCATCCGCTCGGCCCGGTCGGCGGCGCCTTCCGGACCGGCACCTATCGGCCTGGTTCCCGGGCGCCGCGCGGTGCCGCCCTTCCAGCTAATGTCGGATTGGGGAGTGCAAGGACCTTTGCTACGGCCCCAGCGGCCGGCAGTATTCCTGGAGCGACGGGTAATGTCCCCATTGTTCTTCGGGCGTTCTCGCAGATCTTCGACGACGAGGACAAGTACCAGCCCCTCACCCGTGGACGCCGGTACATCCCCTACACTCCCCGTAAGGAACGTCGTACTACTCCTCGCGCGAGGCAGCTCCGCAAGCGACGTGCTCCCTCGTGCTCGTCCTCGGCCTCCATCGGCGAGCAGCTCGCCGCATACTTCCCCTTCCGCCCCGTCGAGGTCGATGTCGTCCTCCCCCCTCGTCCCGAGGACCTCGTGACCCCCGGCATGAGCGCGACCCTCGCTCTTCCAGTCGCACCCTCTCTTGACGCTCTCTTGGCCCCGGAACCAATTCCATATGCGGACGCTGAAGTGGGCATAGGCGTCCTGTCCCGCCTCTGTGATGGTGCGGAACCGCTGCACGACGCATACTCGGCCGCAGGAGCCCGCCTCATCCCCCTCCTTGCAAGGATGGAGGCACTCGGTCTCCTCAATTCAGGTGGATGGCCAAAGGTATCCCTCCAGCTCATGTGTGATTCTGGACGGCCCGATATTCTTCGAGTGGTCTTCGTGGATCGATGCGCTGGAGACGTATTGGCTCTCTTGGGCGATATGCTCGAAGCCGGCCGCTTCGCTCTCACCGACACCTACGTCGAGAGCCTCAGTCCCGCAGACGAGGCAGCCATCGCCGAACACTGGGACAGCGTCCACCCCGCGCCTACCGTTCAGCCTTCGTCCCCATCTGTGGATCTCGTCATGCCCATGCTGGACCTATCCACTCCTACTATTCCATATGGCTCATACCCTGAAGAGACCGACCCGATATGGCCCGAATCCTCGCCGTCCATGTCGCCTAGTTCGACACCCTCAATCCTCGATAGCTGGGCGACGAGTCCGGCCATCTCGCGCAATCTCAGCTTTATCGACAACTTGGATTTGGCGAGCTTTGCCAGTTCCACCGAATCGGATGGATGGTCTGTTTCGCCTAGTGAGGAGGATATGGCCCTCGAGGGGACGGCGGGCGCCGGTATTGAGGTCCAAGTTAGTTGGGTTGGGCCTGGGCTGAGTTTGATCGACTCGTGGTAGTAAAGACAGTATCAGATGAAAGAGTGGCATTGGATGTGAGGAGGGAGTCTGCCTAATTACAAGTGCAAGTTAAGCGTGGTGAAACATGTAATCTCATAGAACCTGCCACTCGAGTCCGCCCTATCCATTGCTAAGAGCTGAGTAGACATCCATTCCAGCGGTTAATGGTCACGGCGCCACTCTCGGGTGTACCTGCTAATTCAAGGACCCACAAACGTCACCCACCTCCACCCTCCACCCTCCACTCACTGTTTCGTTTGTTCATCCTTCATCCACAACAAAATGCTTGCCAGTCTCGGTCTCCTCCTCGCCGCACTCCCAGCTTTGGCGGTGAAGCTTAGCGGAAATCTCGTCAACAGCCCGACCTTGAGTGAGTCGATACTAGCATCCTGGTTGGATCGCTTTTGATCCCCGCGTAGTTGAGATCCGAGACCCCCTACCTCCGCGACGCAATAACGCATCTCTCGCTGTCATAGCTGGTGGATCACGAGTCAGCTGACACTAGATGCCTCCACCCTCCCTATCGACGCATATGTCGACCTCGACTTTGGGAGCGCTGTCGCGCCGTTCCGTGCCGACGGAAGTTTCAGCTTGTGAGCCCAATCTCAACACGTCAGAATCAGCTCACACCAGCGGCGAGGTCAAGCCGGGGCAGCATGTTGTGCGACCCATGGTGCGCGGGTACGCAATGACGGATGTGGGTATTCCTAGTTCTCGTTCACTCACCGTCTTTTCCACCGACCTTCCCTCCTCATCTTCCCTCCTCGCCTTCCCTCACGCGCCGGTCCCGCTTGACCTCTTAACCCTCCTCCCCTTTCTCTCCCCCACTCCCCTCAACCACTAACCCCAGCTTATGGTCACCGTCCCCACTGACGACACCGCACCCCACGTCCAGCTGTTCATCGCCGGCAAGCAGGCGCTGCCCGCGTCGACGGCGTCGCTCGAGTTCCCACTCCTCGTTGGTGCAACGTATGCGCAGAGCTTCTACACCGAGGCCAACGCCATGAACATCCTCCAGATGCTCAAGTCGCCCATGGTACTGATGATGCTGGCGTCGGGCGTGTTGGCGTTTGTCTTCCCCAAGTTGACTGTGAGTCGGCTGGCGAGAGTATCACATGGAACGAGGCATAAGTTTCCAGGCAGGCGTCGTCAGATGCGAGGACGCTTCCATGGCAACCGGAACAGGGATGTCGCGAGATGGAGCGCGTAGTTTGATCACCCCGATCCTTACCCAGCACACTGACAGCAGGCCAGCATGGACGACCCAGAACTCGCGGCTGAGATGGCTGCTCAGCGCAAGCGGATGACCGCCGCG
Organism: Cutaneotrichosporon sp. HIS471; assembly: GCA_030864385.1. Classification (NCBI taxonomy): domain Eukaryota; kingdom Fungi; phylum Basidiomycota; class Tremellomycetes; order Trichosporonales; family Trichosporonaceae; genus Cutaneotrichosporon; species Cutaneotrichosporon sp. HIS471. The sequence goes on along the minus strand of AP028240.1, from coordinate 1,213,680 downwards.
TCGCAGATGGACTGGACTGGAGCGTGAGTTATTGTTACTTGTTGTTGTGGACTAGCTGACAGCAGGCTTGCGAGTCGGCTCGCCGGAGAGCAGCCGCCTAGCAACGCGCCGGCTCCGGGCACTGCCTCGCCCTCCGCAGCATCCGCGGGCGCCGCCGGGACTTCATCTCCGGGGCCTGCTGCGGCACGGGCGCCTGCGCGCGGTGGTGCAAGCGGTGCGAAGCGTGGCGGCAAGCGGCGATAGTTGTGACACGGTGACGGAGCCTGCGGGCTGCATACGCGTCTCCCACCTCGTGCAATGGTGGACGACAAGAGTAGACTGCGGATGGGCCTCGGCCTGTCCATTAATCCGTGGGATTCCTATCTTGGGAGCTCTGTCGATTTGAAAGTCGTCGATGGAAGGCAGACTAGTATTAGGTGCTGCAAGACTGCGGATGGAATATCGCTTGATCGAATACATTGCGATTGCAGGACGATTTTGGACGGTGGTGTAAGCTTTCCGCAGTTGGCTTTGTCACCTCATCCTTGGAGGCAGTAGACTGGATTGACCAGTTGACGACTGAACCTCATCGTTCTGGGTCATTTATGCTGTGCTCGCTGATCGCCGAGGCGTTTCCACCTTACTACCTACCACTCTGAGGGTTTCTCGGCCGTCCTCGATCCTCGATCTCACGGTCCGCTAGTCTCCGCCTCGTCTCAGCCACCACTGAGGGTTTGTTTGCAGTGCGACTTGTGGAATTGTGGACAAACTCATTGAGTTGTTACGTCAGCTTTGTACTGGTTGGTTGTCCAAATATGGTGGTGGGTAAGTTTTAAGGGACTTTTATAGATTTTGCCCCTGGTTTTGTGGTCTGCCTGACTGAACCCAGGTACCTAGGTGAACCCAACCCCCCAAGGTAAGGTCATGAAGGTCATTCAAGCGGTGCACTACTTTCCCTATTCCAACACACCTCGTTCCAATCACTCCTTACCAACATTCTACATCTTCCCCTCTCTCCCCCCCCCCCCAACTCAACTCCTCTGTCTTTCTCTCTCTCTCTCTCTTCAACGCTCACTCTCATCTCCTCACTCCCTCCTTCCCCCAAGACTTATTTGCACTCGCATAAACCTCTACTACCCCATCTCCCTTCACGCACCGCCCCCCCTTTACTCGGACAAGTCGCGATCCGCCTCCTCAGCACGGCCTTCCCTTTCACTCACAGGCCCCTCAACTCTCTGACCCCAACTTCGCTTTATCATCAACCATCTTCTCATCTTCTCTCCATTGCCTCAATAGATCATCATGGCCCGCAACCGCCTCCAGCAGTCGGTGAGTCTTCTGGTCCACCGCGACCATTCCAGGGCGCACCGTGCGCTCCACCGCGTCACGCGTGCCCGTCTCAGGTGGCAGCCGCGCCGAATCGTTTCATCACACGCGTGCTAACAATCCCAGGGTGTTCCCCAGCAGTACGGGTACGTTTCGATCAGACAGTGAGGGGTCAACGCGCCGACCCCAACACGAACGCCGCGTGCTCTGGCCACCATCACGCTTGTCTCTTGCCGAAATCTTGCTCACACCCAGTGACCAGTCCGCTCCCGGCGGCAACCCATACTCGAGCAACCCGTACAGCAACAACCCCGAGTCGCAGCCACTCGCTCAGAGCCCTTACTCGCCAGATGGCGGCGCGAGCTACCCCCCGAACTCGCAAGGGGGTTACGCTCAGGGCGGCGGCTACAACAGCTCATACGGCCAGCAGGACCAGTACGCGTCGGGCGGAGCTGGCAACGGCGCCGGTGGCGGTGACTTCTGGAGCGAGCTCAACAACACGAACGCTCTACTGGGCGACCTCCAGCAGGCCATTCAGGCCGTTCGCACCGCCCACTCTCAGACCCTTGTGAGTATGGCGCGAGCCGCGTCCACGCTGTGCCTTCCGCGAAACACGGAACACTACGCCAGATTTCCTGGAAGATAACGTTAGACAAGCTAACGGCAGAACTCTACGGACCAACGCGCCATCCAGAACGCTGACAAGGTCTCGGCGGATGCCCGTGCCCTGCGCCAGCAGTGCAAGGATGCGGTGAAGAACCTGTTCAAGCTCGCCAAGGGTGACAAGACGCTGCGTACACAGGCCGAAACGGCGTCGAAGCGCTTCACGGGCCTCCTGAACGAGCACCAGAACATCGAAAAGGAGTACCGCCAGAGGAGTAAGGAGAAGGCCGAGCGCCAGTACCGCATTGTCAAGCCCGACGCGACGCCAGAGGAGGTCCAGCAGGTCATCAACAGCGATGACCCCCAGGTGTTTGCGACCGCACTCTTAAACTCGGGCCGCTACTCGGAGGCCAGAGGCGCGTACAAGGAGGTGCAGGACCGCCACACTGAGATCCTCAAGATCGAGAAGACCATGACCGAGCTCGCCCAGATGTTCCAGGAGATGGCGATGCTTGTCGAGCAGCAGGACGAGGCCATCACTCAGGTCGAGAACCACGCCCAGCAGGTCAACCACGACATCCAGGCTGGGTGAGCCGAGAGCATGTTACATACGCTTACCTACAGTAATGAGCAGCTCACCGGGGCAATCGTCAAGGCAAAGGCGGCTCGCCGGAAAAAGTGGATCTGCTTCTGGATCTGCGTTATCATCTGTATCGCCATCGCGTGCGCAGTCGGTATCCCTCTGGGTATCCAGGCCGCAAACAAGAAGACGGCGTAGATGGCTCATGTGTTTGGGATTATGGTCGCGCTCGCTGGCCAGATCCCACCGCCACGACAGAGTGTTCCCCCTTGTCCTAGTTCGTCTCGTCGCTGCGCAGGACCTATACCCCCGGATACCCTACCTCTCTTTTCCACATTCTAACGGATTAATGTGCGCTAGCCGCTTGGGCAAGCGTGCTCCTTACGTAGTAGACTCATGCAATTTATGTGTCAGGTCATTTACCGTTTACCAAGGCACAGTTGTGGGCAGGTGCGTCTATCACCTGGGTTTGTAGCGCATGATATAGCGCAGACACGGGTTGAGTCGGGATGACAAAGGGAGCGAGAACGAGGTAAGTGGACCTGGATGGTACATTGGGTTGTTCTTGATGCGCCACGGATTCAGGAAGTGTGCAAAGCTGAGTAGCGCACGTACGGTATGAGTGGGTAGTTTGCATTGTCTAGTTGAAAAAATAAATGCGATGCTGAAGAGGGAGATGCACGACGTTGAGGCGTTGAGGGCTTCCAATGATGATTTTGATGCTTTCGGGATCGTGCAAAAGGATGAGGATACAACTAAAAGGTGAGCAATCTCCTGATGTAGGGTCTAAAATAGGAATGACGCAAAGTAGTAAGTCGTCATTCATCGGACACGGCCCTCGTATCCATCGCATCTCTCTCCTTCCCTCCCTCCCTCCCTCTCACTCACTCTCTAACTATCTCTCTCTCTTCTTTCATTGCATCTTACATCCTTGTCATTCTACACTTCTCATCTGTGCTTGAAAACGACCCATCACCTCCGCATACCCGGGTCCGGGGCTTGTACACACCCATCCCCTTGCGAGCCCACCAGCTCAAGCCTCCCACTCATTCACCCCTCCCCATCCAACTTTTCACCATGCCGCCGGCGCTCGAGCTCCTATACACGATCGCGCCGTGCGTGCTAGCCCTCCCCGTCCTTGCCCTCGCACTGCCGGCTGCCCCTGCGCCGGCCGAGATCCCTGGCATCCGCGCGGTGACGATCAAGACGATCACACCCCGGCGAACGTTCATAACCCTCACCCTCGGCGCGATTGCGCTAACCTACGCCCTTGGAGCCACGTTGCTTGTCGTTGACCTCATTCTCAAACACGAACATGGGGCGTGGTTTATCGGCGCCGCGGCCGGACATGTATTGGGAGGCTTTGCGGATTATTCATTGACGGCTATTCTGGCGGAATGGCGAGGACGATGGGGAAGTCGCTGGCTCGTGCTCCTCGCCCTACTTGGTTTTGGGTTCGACGTCCCGATCCTAGTTCTACAAGTGATCCGCGAGATCCACGCCGGTAAGCTATCTCTTGTCCTTTACGACTGACGACAGGCGATGATGAACACGTCTTGGCCATCCTCAGCCTCCCTCTCACAGCCCTCCGATTGCTCCTGCTCCCCCTTCTTGTTGTTCTTGTTCTCAATCCCGTCGTCCGCTTCCAGGCTGCCGACGAGAACACTGGTCTCCTCGCTGCAGACGAGGAGGAACCAGCCCGCCCCTCCAACGGGTACGGCACGTTTGACAGCGACCAGGACGCGTCGACCACAAGAGATCCGTCGGTCGCACCTGGAACCCCGCAACCACAGCAAAAGAAGCCAATCACAAAGAAGCTCGGAGAAAAGAAGGTCGAGGAGACGCAAGGGCTATCATGGAGCGCGTTCTGGGCGCGTATCTGGAAGCTGCGTGGGCACCTCTGGCCATCGACCAGCTGGCGCCTGCAGCTCTACTGCTGGCTGTGCGTGGCGCTTCTTGGCGTGGGTACGCTCGTGTTCGCCTACACGCCGATCATGCTCGGCCACTTTGTCGATGTTCTCTCCGACATCGAGAACGGGCGTCGCGGCGAGTCGCCTTGGAAGTGGTTCGTCATGTGGATTATGCTGAGGGCCGTTCAAGGCGGCGGGTTCGTCGGCTTCTTCCAGCGCATGCTCTGGGTACCCGTCCAGCAGTACGCGGACCGGGAGATGCAGATGCTGCTCTTCAACCACCTACTCAACCTGTCGCTCAAGTTCCACACGAAGCGCAACACAGGCGAGGTACTCAAGATCATCGACCGCGGGTCGGCCATTAACAACCTCCTCCAGACCATGCTCTTCTCGGCCGCGCCTACGATCATCAACATTGTCGTTGCCGTGTTCATCTTCTTCGCTCTGTTTGGCGGGTGGCTCGCGGTCGTGCTCATCGTCGTCATGACGACATACGTCGTTTTCTCGATCGTCTTCACGGGTTACCGCACCAAGTTGAGGCGCGAGATGATTGACCGCGACATCAAGACTCGGGGTATCGCCTCTGACGTCCTTGTCAACTGGGAGAGTGTCAAGTACTTCACCGCTGAGGCGCGCGAGTCGCGCCGATTCCACGACTCCGTCCTGTTGTACCAGCAGACCGAGTACAGGGTGCTCTTCAGCTTCAATGTTCTCAACCTCATCCAGTCGTTCATAATCACTATCGGTCTTCTGGCCGGCTCGCTCATCATCGCAAATCGCATCTACTACGGTACGGCGACCGTGGGCAACTTTGTCCAGTTCCTCCAGTACCTGCAGCAGCTGTACGCGCCGCTCGACCGCCTCGGTACGCTGTATCGCCAGCTGAATGCGAATGCAACCGACGCCGAGAAGTTGTTCAACCTCCTCGGTCAGGAGGTCGAGATCACGGACGCACCCGACTCCCAGCCGCTCGTTGTCACCGACGGCGTCATTGAGTTTAACGATGTGTGCTTCTCGTACGACGGTGAGGTGCAGGCGCTCAAGGACGTCTCGTTCCGCATCGGTAAGGGCGAGAGCATGGCGCTCGTCGGTGAGTCGGGCTCGGGCAAGTCGACGATCCTCCGCCTCCTGTACCGCTTCTACGACATTGACTCGGGCACGATCAAGATCGACGGCCAGGACATCTCCAAGGTCACACAGAAAAGTCTGCGACAAGCTATCGGTATTGTCCCCCAGGACTCGGTGTTATGGAACGACACGATCGGCGCCAACATCTCGTACGGCAAGGAGGATGGTGCCGAGGACGAGGAGATCGTCGCGGCCGCACACGCTGCCAAGCTCCACGACCGCATCATGACCTTCCCGGAGGAGTACGACACGGTTGTTGGTGAACGTGGCGTGCGCCTCTCTGGCGGCGAGAAGCAGCGCGTCTCCCTCGCCCGCATGTTCCTCAAGTCGCCCGCGATCCTCGTGCTGGACGAGGCGACGTCGGCCCTCGATACGGAGACGGAGCGGGAGATCCAGCGCTCGCTCGCGGAACTCGCCGCGAATCGCAGCTCGTTGTCTATTGCGCACCGTCTGTCGACCATCATCAACTCGGACCAGATCGTCGTCATGAAGAACGGCGCCGTCATTGAGCAGGGCACATACCACGACCTCATCGAGAGGGGCGGGCAGTTTGCGGCCATGTAAGTTACAAAAAAAGACAAGCTGACAGCAGGTGGCGTAAGCAGATCTTCACCGAGGAGGAAATGATGGCCGAGACGGAGGCTCTTGGGCCTGGCGGGCTCGTGTCCGTCGCCACCGCCGACGGTGCAGTTGTGCTCGCAGCTGGTACGGTTGACGACGACGGGACGCTGCACATCCGGCGAGCGAGTCCGCCGAGCACTGTGCACGAGAGTGAAGGAAGCGTAAGCGAAGCGGACAAGGAGGACGACCTTGCGACGACCCCCCGCAGTCCCGGGATCCAGGGCCCCATGACGTATGCGCAGATTGTCGTGGCCCCGCCCGACACCGACCTGCCCGCGTCGCTGCAGCAGGACTCGGAGCCCGCGTCGCCCGCGTTGCCGGCGTTGCAGCCAGCGTATCCCAACTTGGAATCGGCGTCACCCGAGCCGGAGTCTAAGTCTACCATGGCCTCGCAGCCCAAGCCCAAGCCCTCGCAGAGGCCCCAGCAATCACCTCCCAAGCTCGAGCGCGAGCGCGAGCGCTCACCCACACCGCGCGCGTCGTTCCCGGGCGCGGCGTTCCCGGGCACGTCTACAGCCTTCCCCGGTGCGTCTGCCACGCCACCCATGACGCGCTCGAGCTCGAGCAACTCGGCCAGTGCGCAGCGCCAGGAGGACGTGCCATCGGCCGGGTCGTCGGACCGTGGCGAGAAGCGTCGCAAGAGACTGAGCTCGATCAAGGGCTTTGTGCGCCGGATGAGCGACCATGGCAGGCCGGGAAAGCTGAATCGCTCAGACAGCGCGGCAGGGAGCAACCGTAGCGGCGACTCGGAGGGGGAGCGCAGCAAGCGCAACTCGCTGGATGTACCCAGCAAGCGCACCTAGCAGGAGGGACGTAGGAAGTAGGCGCGCGCGCTGCGATCGGAAAGCTAAGGACTATCCAGCAGCGAATGTCGCTTGCTGGAAAACAGACCGCACGAAACTATGACGCTACAGCTTAATCTTGTACCCGCTGTATATAAATGCATTGCATTGGCACCGAGGATCTGACCCAAGCCACAACGTCCTACTTGTCCTTCTTGGTCTCGACGTCCTTGTCCACCTCGCCCTTGTCCTTGGCGGCCTGGACGGCCTTTTCGTCGTCCTCGCCGAGCTGGCCGTACTCGTTGACGCGCGAGTAGTCGATGCGATACTTCCACCGCTGGATGAGGAGGATGACAAAGACCACGTCGTCGCGGAAGCAAGCAAGGCGGTGAAGCCAAGGCATCTTGACGCAGAACGCACTGGGGTCAGCTCTCGAAATACAGCATAGCTCACAAGAAATCGTCAACAACAGTCGAGAGCGTCTTGTACACCATAGCCTTCATGGGAATGTGGGCGACGCTCTTGAGCTTGTAATTGATGATGAGCTGGGGTACAAGCTGCACAAATCCAAACATGTAGATTGCCTGTGCGAGGGTGGAAATGATGAAAGAGTACCAGCTGCGATGAGTCGAGTAAACGAGGGAGTATCCCGAGTATGCGAGCAACACGGGAGCGGCAAAGTACGATACGATGCGGAAAGCGAGTGCGTCGTATTCCTGTGTCTTCTTCTCGTCCTCCGAAAGCTCATGCTTGTCCTCGAAAGCGATTTTGTAGCCGATAATATTGTCCGCTGGACGAATACGGACGTTGGCGACCTTTGTGATCTTCCACGCCTCGATCAACAGCCCAATTCCCTGCGTGAATAGGATCATGAGCGACGTCTCCTCGGACGAGTCGTGCAGGTACAGCAGGATGACGAGCTGGACAAAGACGTTGGTGAGGATTGTGCGGAGCGATACGCCGACCAAGTTACTCTCCTTGCCCTTCTTGCGCCAATGCGCGACGTCTGATGAAAACGCCAGGAATTCAAACAACATGTGCAACACCGTCACCAACGCAGTGGTGATCAGGAGGATAGGGTTGGTCTCGACGAGCATACGCTTGACTTCGTCCAATTCGTGACCGGTGCCCTGCTGTTGGGCCGACTGCTCAAAGCTCGCGGTGAGCGACGCAAAGATGTTGAACTTCATATGGCTGATGGCGTGGTACGTCACTCTCAAGGGCAGGGTTGGCGTGGTCGAGTTGATGGGGATGAGGTTTTCCTTGAGGAGCCAGAAATCGTTGGCGAACACGACGGGGAAGTATTTCATCCCTTCTCCTGGAGCGAGGTGATAGCACTCCCTCACAATTGGTGGCATCGCCGCAAGATCGGCACTGTTGTCCTCGTTGACAATGGTGAGAGTGAGGTTGCGGCTCCAATACGAGATAATCGGAGCGGGGCCCTCTTCCACTTCCGGGGTTGAGGTTTCGTTCTTGGCAGCCAAGAGGGATACCTCTTTCCGCGCCTTACGGCGGGATGCCCAGCGCGTCATCTCCTTCCGGTGATGCGCGACATCTGCCCCGTCACGGTTGAGCGCACTGCCCCCATCCTTGACGAGGAGGACATCCATCCACCAACTGCCGTTGGACTGCACACTCTCAGGGACGGGAAGGACGAGGTCGGCCTCACGCGCGTCCTTCCAGCTCCCGAGAGTGATGTTATCCCATCTCAGAAGGGGGGTGTTCCAATCAACAGTGGAGGGCGAGAAGTCTGGCGCGGTATTGGCGAAGAGCAGGAGCGAGAGCGTTGTACCGAGCGCCCAAGCCGGATGGGCAACGATCGAAATTGGAGGAACAGTACCTCCAGTGGAAGCAGCGGCCGCAACTACGTCTCCATCAGGAGTGGCAGGTGCTGGAGTCGGGGTGGCAGGCGGCGAGAGGCCAAGATATTTCATGCCGTACTTCATCGCTTTCGTCAGCGCTTTCAAAGTCCTGTCGGATCGTACCTATCTGAATCGCCATGAAGATTGCTAGCGAGCGGACGATTGTGAAGATCTTGCTCTGGCCATTTTGCTGTTCGGCCTGCGCTGGCGCAGCCTCCGCTTGAGGTGCGGGCATGGTGGATGGTTTTGTGATGCAAAGATACGAAGAAAGCAACAAACGTTTCTGAATTCCACCCCATTAGCTTTGGAAAGAGGCGCGCGGCGTGGTTACCGGTCGGCCCGATTAGCCACATTCAGGTGGCTCACGTGATCTGTCAATGAGATGATGAGGTGGAGGTGGAGGCCTGAGCGGTACTTTTCGGCACGCGTCACTAGTTTAGTTTCTAAAGCTCACTTGTATTTCAATCACATGCTGTCGAGCTAGACGGCGACTCACTTCAACCCCAACCAGATATTGTTGGTCTCACTCTCCTTACGACTTTAAAACCACTCCCCGATGGCAGAATCACGGGGCACGATCCCGACTGCAGCGAGGCGCGTCGCGTCCGCCTGGATCGCAGGGCTGAGCCGCACAACGCTCGCCCTCCTCCTCCTCATCGTCCTCCTGTTTATCCACCTCGTCGGCCTCGCTACCTTCACCCACGGCTTCCTTCTTACCCGCCTTACTATTCCTTCCACCTCTCCCGCGTATAATGTGACCAACCCGGCTCCCGTGACAGCAACGCATTCCAAGGCCGTCGTTATCATAATCGACGCACTCCGTACCGACTTCATCTCCCCGTTCCCTCCCAACCCACCCAGCCCGTTCCACCACAACGTCTTGACCCTCCCCGCCGAGATGACGGCCGCGTATCCCGACCGCTCGATGATCTTTGACTCGTTCTCCGACCCGCCCACCACGACCATGCAGCGGATTAAGGGAATCACTACCGGTAGTCTCCCGACGTTTATCGACGCCGGCGCCAATTTTGCCTCGACCGCCATCGAGGAGGATAACCTCATCTCACAGGCTGTTGCGGATAATCGCAGCGTCGTGTTCATGGGAGACGACACTTGGCTCAACCTCTTCCCATCGAGCTTTAGTCAGGCGTACCCCTACGACTCGTTCAACGTTGAGGACCTGCATACTGTCGACAATGGGGTTATCGAGCACCTCTTCCCCCACCTCGAGAAGGGTGGGTGGGACGTGCTGATTGGGCATTTCCTCGGCGTCGACCATGTCGGCCACCGTGTCGGGCCGGACCGCGACACTATGCGCGACAAGCTCGCGCAGATGGACGCTGTGCTCCGCCGCGTCGTTGCCAAACTCGACGACGACACACTCCTCGTCGTCCTAGGTGACCATGGCATGAACCCCAAGGGCGACCACGGTGGAGACAGCCCTCTTGAGACCAGCGCCGCATTGTGGATGTACTCCAAGTCGACGCCGATCAACCACGCTGCTGGCAGCTCTGCCTACGCTGAGGAGGAGGGGCTGCGCCAGATCAACCAAATCGACCTCGTGCCCACTCTTGCGCTCATGCTCGGCATCCCGATCCCCTTCAACAACCTCGGCAACATCATCCCCGAGGTGTTCGTCGACGCTCCCGAGACGTTCGCGGCCGCCGCGCGTGCCGTGACCGATCAGATCGAGCGCTACATTAACGCGTACGGTAACGCTGCTGTGCTCAAGGCCTTCACCGACAGCCGGAACGAGTACGCAGAGGCCCTCGAGTCCGGTGTGCCCGTCCTCGCGGCCGACGCGGACATGAACACTAACACGCGTGTGCTCGAAGCCCTGCGCGAGCTCTGGGCCCAGTTCAGCGTCCCGCACATCGTCCTCGGTGTGGTCCTCCTCGCCCTCGGTGTCGCAGCCGCAGTCGCACTGTACCTCGGCGTTCGCAACGGCGGACCCAGATGGGATCAGTACGTTCGGATGGCGCTTGACACGGCCGTCTCAGCCGGCGCGGGTGTCGGGTCAGTCGCCGGCACGTTTGCGGGCGTCTATACGCGCGACCCGCTCCAGGGCCTGCAGGTCTTCTTCTCCGTCGCGGTTGGCACCGCAAGTGCCGTCCTCGCCGCACCTCTCCTCGTGCGCGGGACGTGGTCCGCAAGCCTCACCGGCACGCTGCAGCAGGCGATCGGGCCGTTTATTCTGATCCTCCACACGCTGTCATTTGCATCCAACAGTTTCGTCATGTGGGAGGATCGCATGGTCGTCTTCTTCCTGGTGTCTCTCGCCCTCTTCCACGTCCTACGCGCACTCATTGCGCCGCAGGCCTCCCTCCGCCTCCGTATCCTCGGCTTTGGCATCCTCCTTGCGGTCCTTGCGCGCACGCTCGGCCTCTCAACCGTCTGCAGGGAGGAGCAGCAGCCGTACTGCACGGTGACGTTCTACGAGGCCAACGGCTCCCCCAAATGGAGCGTGTACGGCCTCATTCCCTTCATGTTGATGATCTTCCCGCGCATCATTGGGGCCGTACTCGGATGGAGCAAGAGCTATTCCGGCCCGGCGCCCGTGTTCGTGGCGTTCATCTGGCGTGCGGTCATCTTGATGGCAGCGATCTACTGGACGCTTGAGTGGATGGAGACGTGGGACGGACTGAACGCCGACCGCATCCCCCTCGTCAAGATCGTCAAGCTTTGGGTTGCGCGGTTTGCAATGTCCGCCATCTTCGGACTCATGCCATATATCTGGGCCTCATCTGGTCTGTGTCTCGACATTGAGCGTGAGAAGGACCAGACGGGTGAACGGGAGGACGAAGTGACCGTCCTTGGCTTCGGCAACGCCTTTGGATCAACCTACTTCCTCTTCGTGCTCATGGGCTTTGCGCTGGTCCAACTCGTCTCCACTCCCCTTGCCCAGTTCGTATTGGGAGGCACGATCGTGGCCGTGATAGCCCATCTCGAACTTACCGACTCGCAGCGTGACGCCGTTCTCCTCCACTCTGGATTCTCGGGCGAACCAGGCGCCTTTGATGGACCAAGGGACGCCCTTGTTCGGCCTTCTTTCACCGATGCCGTTCCCCTCGCTCTATTAGCTATGATCGCCTTCTTCGGTACGGGCCACCAAGCTGTCCTAGCCACAATTCAATGGAAGTCGGCCTTTGTTGGCTTTGAAACAGTGACGTACCCATGGTCGCCCCTCCTCGTCATCCTCAACACATGGGGTCCTATCGCCTTCATGGCCCTCTGCGTCCCCCTTCTCGCGACATGGAACGTCAGTCCACGCCCCAATGCTAGCGTCCCCGTCTTGGCTCATACCGTCCAAATGGCCTTGGCATTTATTACATATTTCGCAGCAATTACCCTCGCATCGGCAGTTACGGCCGCTTGGCTCCGGCGACACTTGATGGTGTGGAAGGTGTTTGCGCCCCGGTTCATGCTTGCAGGCGTAACGCTTGTGGTTGTTGACCTGGCACTTATTGTTGCTGTTGGATTTGGGATGCGCGTCACGAGCTGGAAGGTGTGGCGGACGTTTAAGAGCTTGAGCGTCTAGCCGAGCGTTAAGGACGCGGTACAGTATGCCGCCGTAAGGCAGAGCTATCTAGCCCATAGAATCATAAGAATGCATATCATCAAATCTTGCGTTGTGGAGTTTGTCTTGGGATAGAAAGATTGGGTGATAACGTGATCCACATCCTACCGCTCAACAGCGCCGTTTGGTTGAATGCTCTTCGCTGTGAGAATGATAGCATTCGCCTTGAAGAGATACTGTAATTCTCCGTGACGCCCCATCACACGACCAACAGCTGGCCAACGACAGCAAGTACTGAGCGCCGAGCCACCGAGGGCCCTGCGGACACCCTACCCATCCGGCAACGTTTTGGCTGAACGCCTGCCAAGCCAGCATTGCCAAGCCAGGTGTGCCAGCCACCATGTCAGCCACCAATATATGTGCATCCCTGGCAGGGACCAAACGTGTACAAATACATGCGCAAGCGCTCTATATAGATGGTCCGTCCTAGCGGTGGATCGAGTCGTAGCTGGTGTCAGCGCGTGTACATGCGCGGTGGTTGAGGATTGATGGATGTGTGGCAGATCGTTGGCTACGGCGGACTCACTTGGGCGGAATCTCCTGCATGTCATCGCTCGGCTCGCTCAGCATGTCCGTGTGCTGGTACAAGCCCGGCGTGCCGTCGCTGGGTGCCGAACGCTGCGGCGAGGTTGGGTACGACTGGTACCCCTGGTACGCCTGGTGGTGCTGCTGGCTATATGCGTCCTCGTAGTGGCTGTTGCGGCTGCCGCCAGCGGACGAGCTCAGGCCAGTCTGCTGGGGCGACAGCGTGCCGGTCGCTTCGCGATGCTTCATCTCGGCGGCAGTCATGCCAGCGCCCGCCCCAGCAGCGGCATACCCATAGTTGTTGTTGGCGTACATGTAGTCGCTGGCCTCGGGCATGTTCATGCCGTGCATCTGCATCGTGTCGCCGACCTGCATGCCATGCATTGGCCCGGCCGCGCGGTACGGGTCGTAGTCGTACTGCCCCTGCGGCTCGTACGGGAATGGCTCGATAGTGGTTGGCTCGCCAGGCATGCCGACGCTCGGTGACGTGGGCTCGGCAAGGTCGAGCGGGTCGATCTGCGAGTGTCTCGTCGAGTGGTGCGGGTCGAACATCTTCTCGTCAAAAGCGACGTCGCGGCTCTTCTTCCGGCGATAGAGGAGGAAGGCAATAATCCCAGCAATGGCGAGCGCGCCACCCACGCCGCCGACGACACCGCCGACAATCGCCGGCGTGTTGTTCTTGTGAGCGGTCATGGCGACGGCTGACGTGTGCGCCAGTCCACGGCTGTCCGTCACGGTCACGTACTTGAAGGACGTGCCTCCGCCCTCCTGGACAACCGTCGTACTCGTCTGCCCGCGCGAGGTCGAGGTTGTGCTATGCTGCTCCGCGAACGTCGTCGACTGCTCATTCTGTCTCGTAGTCGATTGCTCGTTCTGCGTCGTGGTTTCAGGAGGCGGCTGGTCTGTGGTACTGGGGGCCTGGTGCTCGCTCGAGGTTGGCGTCTCGATGGGCTGCTGGGTAGTGCTAGGGGGCTCAGGCGGCTGCTGCGTAGTTGAAGGAGGGTTCGGAGGTTGCTCGGACGTGCTGCTGCCACCACCACCACCACCACCACCACCACCACCGTCAGTGTTCGAGATCGGCGGCGCAGGAGGCGATGGTGTGGGGGTCACCGGCGGCTCGACAGGTGTGGCTGGAGGTGGAGCTGCGGATGTGAGCGAAGGTTCTGGCCGCGAGGACTTGGAGGAACGGCGGAACGATAGAGACGACATTGGTGATGGTAAGGAGGCTGTGAGATAGAAGAGCAGAGTAGTATTAAGAATGAAATCTTTAAGGCTCTTTGGTAAAGTGAAGAGGACGTGATCATCTGTGGGCGTAGCGGAGGGGATGCGAGACTGTATGGAAGCAAAGGTGCGCGGTGTGTGCGAGCCAAGTCATGGGTGCGAGGAGGAAGGTGGGTGGCAAGTGCGTATAGTCAAGTCCTTGCATGTGATCTTGTGGCCGTGCATTCTTTGGGTAAGGAGCAAACGCGCAGAGACGAGTAGACTACACGTCTCGCCAAGTCACCTGCGCGAAGACTAGTAGCAGTGCGCAAGCAATCCTGCACGAGCGCGCCGAACCTTGCACTATCCAAAGTCGCCTCCACCATCTTAACAGGTATATACTCAATCGACTGAATAGTAGCGCGTCGCAGACTGGGGACTGCGGGATGCTCGACGCGATTGATTCCATCTCAACGGATTCGACTTACCAGAAGACATGTTGATAGTTAGATTAAGTGTAAGTAGAGTGGGCGATGGGAGGATGATGGGAAGATGCGAGCGTTGTCAACGTCAAGTCTAAACTAAGTTTATGTCGTGAAGCAAATGGGGGTTCTATAGAAAGAGGTCTTTTCATTTGACTTGTGATTTAGTAAACTACTCAACTAAGGGTAAACACACAATCAAGGCACCCGACGACAAACCAGGAACATTGCCCTGTTTCAAGGGATCAAGGGTCGTTGTTAGGTTGATCCAAACTATCAACTAATTAAATAATGTGTGTGATCGCTCTTTCTATACTTGGACTCCAATTATTAAACAAATCTCTACTTGTTATGTCAAACGGAACAGATAAACTGACTATCAGCTGATTCACGAGCTCCCAAGCTCCCAAGCTCCGAGCTTGAGAGGGTACCTGCATCTTAATACCACCCGGCGGCTCTGACTCACCTTGCCTCCACCATTCCGACGCAGAGACGCTTAGCTGCTGTTAGGCCCAGTTACTTGATACAGGTCCGCCAGGCCCGACGACGTATCCGGATCTGGTGGAGCCATGCTTTGTTTCGGACTTGGCCATGCAAGGGCGTAGACAACGTTTGCACTGGCGGAGTGCCTCTAATGCAAGGCTCTTCACTAGCTAGCCGGATGGCTGACTGTTGACGGCATTGACGATGAAAGATGAAACGTTGTCATGTCTGTGCGGAGGATGCGATGATGATCATCACTGATCAGCGCCAAGACAAGCGATCCAAGAACAGGGGTAAGATTCTCTCTCATCTGAATCCAGCATCCTCCCGACAACCTCGGAATCAAAATCCCTTGTCTACTTGAGTCATTCTCACGACCGTCTCCAGCGAGACCCCCCTCAACTCACACTACAGCCATAATGCATACTAATTGTACACGGCATCTCGAGGTCTCTCAGCCGACAAGGCTCTCCGGACTTTACGGTCTACATCTGCTCCATCATCCTCAAACGTCACGTGGCGGCTCCATCGGCTCAATCCTCCTCAAACGTCACCAGGCGGGTCCATCTGCGTCGACACTGCTCAAGGTCGCGCCTAGTACGGCAACGCGTCGTTGTTGCGCTGGCGCTTGTCGGGTCGGCCGGCCCACTGCTCATCGTTCGGGCGCTTCGGCGGCCGCGGCCCACCAAAGCTCGGCCCATGGCTTGGGCGTACGCCACCCGCCAGTCTAAACCCACCGCCAGGAGGGCCACCAAACCCACCTCCAGGAGGTCCTCCAGGGCCCGGACCGTGTCCGTGTCCGTGTGGCCGCATCGGAGGGCCACTGCCACGGCGGTTGCCCATGAGATTGAACGGTGGGGCAGGCGCGAAGCCGCGACCCATCCCAGTCGACACTGGAGACGGGTAGGCTGGCGCACTCGGAAGTGAGTTTGGCAGCGGGGGACGATACGCTGTCGGCCGCGGATGCATCTGCCTCCCATGGGGATGGTGCACCGGCGGGGGAGGCCGCACAGGCTGGCTCCATGCCGGAGCGCGAGTCTGTTGCTGTTGAGGCGGCTGCTGTGCAGGCATGTTGCGGTCACGAGACGTCATCTCGTGGCTTGACTCGACGACCGGGATGTTACCCAGTTTTGCGGGGAGCGGGTTGACAGTGAACCACGGGTGCTCGAGCGCCTTGGCAGCAACCGGGCGGCGAGAAGGGTCCAGTTGTAGCAACTGGCACATGAGGTCGGCGCCCACCCTGTCCATCCTGATGTCAGCTGTATTCTGGTCAGTTCAACTCACTGCCACTGGCTCGCGCATTTCAGCAACGACGGTCCCTGCGGCGCCTTGTTCCAGGGGTGCCCTGGTAGCTCGGCGTGCCCTGGCAGCTTGTCCCACCCGGGCCAGTTTGTCTGAGACGGCGGGCCAGTTCTCCAGAAGATCTTCGTGGGCTGGTCCTGCTCCGAGTGCCCTGCAAAAATCGGCTCGCGGTGGTACATCTCCCCCAGTATGCAGCCCATTGACCACATGTCGACGGCCCTGCCGTACTTGGTGTCGCCGAGGAGCAGCTCGGGAGCGCGGTACCACCGGGTCACGACCATGTTGGTGTACTCGTGCGGACTGTGCTTGGGCATGGCCTCCACACCCCACGTCCGCGCGAGGCCAAAGTCGGCAATCATCGCGTGGCCGTCCTTCGACACCAGGATATTGGCCGTCTTCAGGTCGCGGTGAACAACGTTATTCACATGAATGTGGTGCAGCCCCTCAAGGATCTGCTTGAAGATCAACTTGGCCGTCGAGTGCGACATGCGGAAGTCCTTGTTGAGCAGCAGACCGCAGAGGTCGTGGTCCATGAACGGGAACACCATGAAAATGTCGCCACGCTGGCTGCGGTCTGAAGGTACCTCTGTACTGTCAGGGAGTCCTAAGTCTGCCACTCACTCCGATGGACAACCATGTCAAGGAGCGGGACAATGTTGGTGTGCTTGGGCAACGTCTTGAGAATCTTGATCTCGCGCACGGTGGTCATCGACACGCCGTCGCGGTAGTTGTGCTCGATCAGCTTCTTGAGCGCCACCGTCTTCTTGGACGCCAACTCGACAGCTTTGGTGACAACGCCGAACGTGCCTTCGCCGAGCTTGGTGCCCATGTCGTACGCGGCCAGCGTCGTCGTGCCCTTGAAGAAGCGGCTGTACATGTACTTCTCCTCCTCCGCAGTAGGAAAGCGGAACAGCTTCTGTCCTCCGCCAATCTTCTCCCTGCCCACAGGCGTGGAGACACGCGTCGGCGGTTCAATAAGGTTGCGGTTCGGCGCAAAGTTACCGCTTGGGTGCGTTCGGTGGTGGCTCATCATTGGACTGGCCTGCAAATCTGGTCCGGATGGGGGTGGGGGTGGTGGTCCTTGCGACGGAGGAGGGGGAGGGGCGTCAGAGGGTGGTGGTGGAGGGGCGTCTGCGGGCGGCGGCGGCGCGTCCTCGGGTGGGGGCGGCGGCGGCAAAGACGGGCTCTTGGACGGGCTCGGAGGTCTTATCTCGCCCTCCTCCTCGCCGATCTCGCCCTCCTCGGTCTCAGGCTTGGGTGGAGGTGCGGCCCGGGGCGGTGTCCATCGGCGTAGGTCGCCCCTGTCGCGCAGAGGCTCGCGCTCGCGTGGTGGAGGTGGAGAACGGCCACGGACAGGAGAGCGTCGAGGCGGCGAGCGCGGCTGGTAGATAGGTGACGCTGGCCTGTAGCTCTGTGCCTCTCCA
Organism: Cutaneotrichosporon sp. HIS471; assembly: GCA_030864385.1. Classification (NCBI taxonomy): domain Eukaryota; kingdom Fungi; phylum Basidiomycota; class Tremellomycetes; order Trichosporonales; family Trichosporonaceae; genus Cutaneotrichosporon; species Cutaneotrichosporon sp. HIS471. The sequence continues at coordinate 1,195,896 of AP028240.1, read as the reverse complement.
GCCCGGAGCCCGTAGCGGTCGTCAGGACGATCACGTCGGTCGTCCCGGCGGTCGTGCCGCTCGTTGAAGCGGCGGTTCTCTCCTCGCTGCGGCTGTTCGCGGTCGTACGTGCGGTGGTCCCGGTAATCGCGATCCATCTCGCGCCCACGCTCGTAGCGGTCGTGGTCGCGAGCGGCAGGAGGGGGGCTGCGGCTACGCCTGACATACGGGCTGCGTCGGCGTTCGCGCGGATCATAATCGTAATGTGACCCTTGTGAACCCTGCGACCTCTGTGGGGAGCGCCTTCCAGGCCCGCGATCGAATGCCCTGTCATGGGCGGGAGGCCGGTCGTATGTGGGTTGGCGCTCGTGGAGTGGTTGGCGCTCATGCGCGTGATCAGACTGACTGCTGTGTAACGGCCCCCGGTCGGATTGCGAGCTGCGCTCTGGTTGGGAGCTGCGCTCTGGTTGCGAGTTGCGCTCCGGTTGGGAGCTGCGCTCCGGCTGGTAACTCCGCTCGGGATGCGAGCGCTCCTGGTTACTGCCGTTTGCTCGTGGCGCTGCACCACGGATGCTAAGACCACGATCTGGGCGAGGGTTGCTGGGGAAATCGCGCTGCTCGGGTGTGGGTGGGTTCGCAGGGCCTGACATTCGCGCGAGCAGAGGCTTCGGGGGCAGCGCGTGGGTCGGCGGTCTCGCGAGGAGAGTTGGTCCCTGCGGGTTGTGCTTGGCGGTGCCACGCTTTGTGGGCGAGGACGAGCAGCGCGATGGACCGGGTCGCTCAAGTGAGTTGTTCCAGTCCGGCATGGTGGAGGGCCGTAGAGGTTGAATCGATGTCGGTTTTAGAGGAAATGGGGGATGGATGAGAGAGAGATAGCTAGAGAAGACAGGAGGAGAGGAGGAAAGGAAGAGAGGAAGAGAGGGATCCCAAGGCGAGTCTATATAATCGACTAGAGAGTGATGATGCCGCGGCGTTGTTTGCTCGCGGCACAATGTAAAGATTCAAGAGAGAACGAACGCGGTGATGGCGGCGAAGGTGAGTCAAGTGACGGAGGCAAATATCCTAACCATTTCCTAATCCCTGGTCTAAACCAAATACTGAGTCAACATTACCAGATGCGGAACGATGAGAGTGAAACAATCAACATGATCCATCAATTGCATAGCAACCCTCCCTTCTGGCCTTCTGCTTACTCTGGCTATTCCTCACTGCGTGGCTATCTACTTACGCCACTGAAACACCTCACGCAGCAGCGGCTGCAGGCCCTCACTCTTGGCCAACTCGCGAGGGAAGATCTTGCTGCCCGAGATGACGACCTCAGTGATCTTCTCCTCGCTGGCCCCGCGCCGGCGCATACGGCGGCGCACGCGGTAGCGACGGCGGTTTTCGGACTTTGCAGATTTACGAATATACGTGGCGAGTGCGCCCGCCGACGGGTGGAGGAGGTCGGCGAAGTGGCCCCATGGGACACACGTAATCTTGAGGGTGTCACGCGCGATTAGGTAGTCGACGATGCTGACATGCGCGCGCGTTTTGAGGAGCTCCTTCGCCTTCGTCTTGGAGAGAGGGAGCGGTGGGAGTTTGGGGTCCACGGCGGGGTCGTCGGGATTCTGAACTAGGCCGAACTGGTGTGAGGGGTGCGAAGGATGGTGACGCAGCAGGGAGCGCGAGTGGGGCGAGGGCCCAGTGAAGTGGAGGGGGGAGTACTGAGGAGAAGGGGTGAGAGGAGATGGCCCACCTCAAGACAGAGCGCCTGCCAGAGCTTCAGGAGTCCATCCTCGCTGTCATCTGTTTCGGCGAGGTACCTGCGGTCAGTTCAACAATCTCGAATCGTACCCTAAGACCGCATCGCCTTCATTGTCGTCCTTAAGCCGGAGGCGTGTGAGGGCTGCAGAGACGACGTCTATGGGAGGCATATCGATCGGAGGGCTTGACGAGGAGGATATGAGAACGGCGGTAGGCAACGAGCAGAGAGGTCCCCTTTTTGTAGCCAGCATCTGGTGGACGTAGCTGTTGTGTTACAGTACGATGAGGACGCGAGGGCACGAGGGCGAAACGGGGTCACGAGGGGGTAACGGGGGGAATGGAGGGCGGAGGTGGACGCGAAGATTCGCGGATGCTCCCCAGGTCACACTGGAAAAGATGAGTCTTCTGGTGGAGGCGAGCAGTGAGAAACAAGTGGGACATGTACACGCGTTAGTGACCTAAGTTTGGTCTGGACTGTTCTGCTTAGAGAGCACGGTGCGCTGCCTGTCACCCGTGACTTCCGGGCAGTGGCAGTGATGCATAACAAACAGAATTAACAATGGACGATGTACAGTCGTACAACATGGCAACTGGCAGAGGGTATCGGGATCTAGATGCGCGTATTCTGGCTGTCCTCATATCTCCTCGCTGCCTCGGCGCTCTCGCCTGCGCCCTCTTTCGCCCTCTTCGCTCCTCTCTTGCCTCTAAGCTTCGCTCTCCCGCGTCGGCCCATTGATCGCTCTTCCTACACACGGCTCTCACGGCGACGACGGAAACCAAAGTCCTTCAGGAGCGGCTGGAGCCACTCGCGCTTGACATCGTCGATCTTGGCATACTTACGGTCGCGTCGCATGTCGCGCTGCAGCGAGCTCGCGCTGGGGTACACGAGGTCGGCGTACTTGCCCACTACGTCCTCAGTGTGGCGGGTGGGGTCGTTGCGAACCTCAAGGTACTCCAGGATGTTGACGTGGCCACGGGTGCTTAACAGGCGGTCGGCAGCGGTGAGTGACCTCGGAAGCTGGGGAAGGGTCTGAGTGGGCGTCGCGGAGCGCGAGCCGGTCGGCGTGCAGTCGGAGTCTTCGTCACTGACTGTGGTGTTGGTAAGATACTCGCCCGAGCTGCCGAAGGAGAGAGGGTCGGAGAGGCTGTCGTCCGACTCTTCGAGCTCGACTAACCCCAGCTGCTATCAGCTTGGCTGGTCTCCAGAAACTCACCTCGATACAGAGCGCCTGCCACAGACGCAGCTTGTTCGCCTTGTCGCTCGTAAACTCGGGGTCCGTGAGGAAGCTGCCATCAGCTTTAAAGTGGTGTCAACAGCTCACGTACCTGTCGATCGACTCACGCGCATCCGACGCGCTGAGGATACTTGCCGTGTGTGAAGGGAGGGTCGTCACGCTGGGGCGGTGAGTCTGCACGCTCCATGTTGCCTCGTCATCACCGAGGTTGCCATCACCTCCGCTGCGGAGTGACGTCCCGATGGTGCTGGCGACCGCGGGGATCGAGCTGGACCCAGCAGCAGCAGCAGGGATGGTAGCAGCCGACCTGCCTTCCTCGGGTCCATCCGCACCCAGGCCGAGGGAGGCCATGCTCGCCTCGAGCGCGTTGACGTTTCTAGACGCGCTCGTGGACGTCGAGGCGAAAGGCATGAGGATTATCTCAAACTCCTCGCTCGACGGCACACTTATAATGGACATGCCGTCGGTGGACGTCTCCGAGTCGGAGAAGGTGATCATGGTATAATCGTGTGTAACTCTGTATATTCTGAATGGATGGAGGGATGGAAAGAGCGACAGAGAGTTAGTTCAAGCAAAAGCAGACTCGTTGAGAGGATGAGAGTGATGTTAATGTGCCGTGAGAAAGGTGTTGGGTTGAGTAGAAGAAGGCTGAGACACTAGGTTGTTGCCACCCAACATACAAAGTGGAGGTCCCTGCGTAACTACCACCTTTCCTCGCCACGTGGCTGGGCGTCACTGTTGGATCCCTTGATCGCCAGATCACCAGATCGCCAGAGCCAGGCGTCCCCAATCTCGTATTGCGTTCAACAACATAGACATACCCGTTCGACGCAGGAGATGGCGGCGAGGCACTTGTTCTCCGTCTTCGATGTGACCCGTCAAGGTAGGCCAGCCGCCCAGCTCACGTGCGTTCTCTACAGCTCACGCCAGTCTTCTTCGAGACACCGCTCTCTCTCGGCATCGTCAACCTCAAGCCTCTGCGGCCTGGGCGTGAGTCTCCCCTCGTACACCTCCTCTTTGCTCAGCCTGTATCTCGAAACCTAACTCCAGATGTCCTGATCATCAGCAAGCGCGTGGTGTCCCGCCTCTCGGACTTGGATCGCAGCGAGGTTTCGGATCTCTTTCAGAGCGTGCAGCGCGTTGGGCGTATCGTAGAGAAGGCATACGAAGCAGAGGCACTGAACATTGCCGTGCAGGTGAGCCTCCCCCTCTCCCTCTGCTTAACTCGTGCCGGAAGCAGGGTTGACTTCAGGACGGCGTCTCAGCGGGCCAGTCCGTCCCGCACGTGCACGTACACATCATCCCGCGCCTCAAGAGCGACTTTGGCGGCGAGACTGACAATGTCTACCCCGCTCTCGAGGGAGCCGAGCGCGACCTCAACGCCGAGCACTTGGATCACGAACACGTCCATGTAGACAGTTCCATCGGTGCCGTCGAGGCGGCGCTGCACAGGCGCGAGAACGGGTGGCAGGTGCCCAAGGACGAGGAGCGACGCCAGCGATCCGACGAGGAGATGGAGGAGGAGGCACGCTGGTTAGCGGGACTGCTATCGGCTCAGACCTCAGCATAGAATACACTATAGAGTCACGCAGCATGTAACAATTCATCTCCCGATGGATGACAAAACGCTCATCGTGGACGGAAGAGTACTGGATGAGGCGTCGAGTCGTAGTTCAACTTCGTCTAGGGAAGAGCAGAAGCAGGTCCGAGCGAGCGTGGTACGAGCGCCCGGGCCCCTTTGCCTCCACAGCACTTCATTCGATGTTCTCGACACCATTGACTTGATGCTGAACTGAAGGCAACCGCGATAGCAAACCTGTTGGCATGCCGGATATTGACGTAGCCCATCGCAGAAGGCCGATGTCATTAAGGCACACAGCGATGTTGAAACTTGCAGCCCCGACTGACCTATAACCTCCTCTCATTCTCTCAAACCGACTCGATGCTGCACCATGCCGATGCCGGAGGACATCGAGAAGCGAGGCGATCCTCGCGACGATCATGAGGAACCCGTTTCAGGTGCTGAGCTGTCCGAGCCCGTCAGCGAGCCGTCTCTCCCAACGCCGGTCGCGTACAGTGCGTTCTCGGATCGCAAAAAGTGGTTTATCATTACGTTCGCGGGCGTCGCTCCCATCCGCTCGTGAGTCTTGAGTCTGCGTATGGACCCACAAACTCAGCTCCATCTCGACCAACATCTTCGTGCCGGCCATCCCGATGATCGTCGACGCGTTCAGAGTGTCGCCCGAGAAGATTAACCTCACCATCACGATGTACATGGTCTCCCAAGGAATCACGCCAGCGTTCTGGGCCGCCGCGGCCGACACGTATGGCCTGCGGGCCATGTACATCCTGACGGTCGTGATCTTCGTGTTTGCGTCCATCGTCGCCGCTGTGTGTCCGACCGACGCGTACTGACTGCTCCTCCTTACGCGAATTGTGCAAGCCTCGGGAGCAAGTGCGACCATCGCCCTCAGCTCGGGCGTTATCAGCGATCTCGCGCGGCCGCAGGATCGCAGGAGAGGGGCAAGCACCTTGGCCTGTTCAATGTGACGATGAACATCGGGCCGAGCGTTGGACCATTCCTCGGCGGTGTGTTCGCCGGCACAGTTGGATGGCGTTCGATCTGCTGGTTCATCACGATCATGGGGATCGTGATCCTCATCCCCATGATCCTGTTTTTGCCCGAGACGCTGCGTGCCCTCGTCGGTAACGGGAGCGGGACGCTGCCTCTTCTCAACCGCACACCAGGGCAGGTCGTGCAGCGCAAGCGCGCGAAGGCTGCAGGTGCGACGACCAAGGCCGTTGCGTACTCGCGGTACAACCCGCTGACGAGTTTCCTACTCCTCTTGGAACCCGACCTGCTCCTGATGCTCCGGTGGGCGAGCGTGTACTACTCGCTCTACTACTCTGTCCTGTAAGAACCGCGCTTACACAAGAACGATCTTCTCCACCCTCCTGAGGCGGTACTGTACTACCATTTCGGCGAGGTCATGATCGGCGTGTGCTATATGTTAGCTCTCTGACGTTCAAGGCTGACGATAGCTCGCAGGAGATCGGGATTGGCATCAGCAGTATCACCACTGGCAAGGTCATGGACAAGCTATACCGCGCCGAGAAGGCGCGGGTGAGTGGCGACCACCGTGAGACGCCCAAAAATCGTCTCGAGCGCACACGTCTGATCATTTTACCCGTACACGCGGCCCTGGTCATCAGCTCGTCGATTGCGCTGGGCTGGACGATGCAGGAGCGCGTTCACGTATCTCTACACCCATCATCCTCAACTTTGTGTTTGGCATAGGAACAGGCTTCCTCACAACGACGACGATCTACGGGATCGACCTGATGCCAGGGAAGGACGGGGCTGTCATCGCGTCAGTGAGTGATACTCGGCGACATGTGAAGCGGGCCACCGACCGCGGTGGACTGGAGGAGAGGGAAGGTCGGGGGCCACGGCTCACGCTAGTTCAATTTCACGCGATGTCTCATCAGAGCAGCGTTCGTCGCAACCGTGCAGATCATCAACCGCGAGCTCGGGCCGGCGTGGATGTTCGTGCTGCTCCGCGGGATATACTTGCTCGTGACCCCACTGCCCTTGATTGTGATACGGTACGGCCCGCGCTGGCGGGCGCAACAGGCAGTGAGGGTGGCGAGGAAGGAAGGTGAGGTCGGGTTGGCACCAGGGAGGGGAACCACTGGGAGTGATAGAGAAGGGCGGAACGAGGCCAATGATTGATAGACTTGATGGTAATCTGGGACTGATCTTGACCTGTATTATTAGCATGAAGGAGATTAAAGGACGACTGGGCGAGGGAAGGTTGTCTCCCACCTCGCACCTCTGGGACTATGTATGAGTTAAAAGCAGTTTCATGTCGATTTTCTCTTCTACCGTCACTTCTTCATCAACAGAGTTTGATTCTGATTATTACGCTACCTTTCCTCACTTATCTTCAGCTTGACCCTCTTGCCCCCGAGCATTTATTCATACACACATAGAGACTCCCTTGAGGTCACCACCGGCTCCACCGTTCTCGCCATCACACACCTTCCCCCGCTACACCCTGGAGCCAGGATCTTTCACATCGAGATGACGGTCTGGGATACCCCTCGGGGCCGTCTATCGCGCATAGGCGAGTACGACCTCGGAGAAACAATCGGTCGTGGTGCATACGGTGGGCTAATGCGACCAATGTGGCACTTGCTTACCACAGGACACGTCCGGGAAGCAGTGCATCGTGAGACGGGTCAGATACTGGCTTGCAAGATCCTTCCAGCCCTTCACGTAGCTGGTGTCTCAGCCTCTTGGGATAAAACACTTGACGCCATGGAGGCGTACAAGGAGATTGTCCTTCTCAAGGCATTCGCTGGCGCAGGTATCCCCGGAATCGCCCAACTCGAGGGCATGTTGGAGGAGGAAGGTTGGACGTGAGGAATGATGAGTACAGCGAGCTAACCCCAGCTACGTCTTCATGAAGTGTTACGACGGCGATCTCAGCAAAAACGGGAGCATCATCAAGGGCGCCGCGGTCGTCCCTTTCTTTCGGGATCTCCTCCGCACAGTGGAGGCGATTCACAGGCTCGGAGTTAGCCATGAGGATTTAAAGCGCGGCAATATTCTGCTTCTCAATGAGGAGGGCCGCGTTCGTCCGGTCCTTGCAGATTTCGGATTCGCTCAATTCCTCCCCGACGGTGGATATGCGAGCAGTCACGGTGGAACTGTGGACTACTCCAGTCCGGAGAAGGTGGCAGTGAGTGTGGGGACCAGGAGATGGCTAACCATAGAACAAGCGATATGACCCTTGTGCCAGTGAGGTGTGGTCTTTGGGAATCATCCTCATCAAGCTCTTGCGTTATCGCCATCCCTACGTTGTCGGCGACAGCTGTAGCTCGGACGACATGAAGGAGAGAATACTTCGTGGGAAGCCAAAGTGGAAGTTTCGCAAGGAAGACCTTCGTGATGGCGGCTTCGCCGAGCTGGTCCAAGGCATGCTCATTCGCGATCCCAGGCGGCGTTGGACGGTGAGTTCGAGACGTCGAGAGGCATGCAGAGTTCACTCACCTCAGATCGAGGACGTCCTCTCGCATCCCTCAATGGATGATCCCAACGAGCGGTCATCGCGACCCGCACACATTGGTCCTCGCCTTCGCCTGGAATGGAATCTAAAGAAGCCCGTGTCTGATTGCGTCCTCCTTGACATCTGTTTCCTAGCACAGCAGAACAAGGAGTTCTTCATTCCGGAAAACCCGAAGAAAATGGAATTGGCCCTGTACGACCGGTACCCGCATTGGCAGCAGCAATGGGCGACGATGCTTTCGAAATACGAGCGGCAGCGGGAGGTAAAGGAATGGTTAGACTTGTTTCCCCCAACAATCGCCGAGCGTACAGCCGAAGGTGGTAAGCTTGATAGGTGCGGGTGCCAACTTACTTCAGCGCCCTTCTGCAATCGGCGCAAGACGGGGCTGCGCGAGATCCATCTTACTCCAGTCGTAAGCGCTAGAGAATTCAAATGCTAATCACAGGCTATTCCTCCTAAGCTTCCGCGCCAGATTCCGGTACACACACCGCCCTACAACCGCAAGGTGTTGTTGCCCGGGCGGCACCCCAAAACTCCCGAGGCAAGGGAACCTCCACGTACCCCCAAGACGGTTACTGTCGGCCGGGGGGTTGGTGCCGCTGTCGGTGTCTCCGTCTCCCGTGTCGTTGGTCCCTCCGGCTTCGGCAACAAGCGTGGCCGTGATGACAAGGTGAGCCTAATCCATCTACTTGCACTGACAACAGGCTACCGAGGGGACGTCCATACATGCCACTGTTGAGGGAACCCCAACCAAGGTTGCCCCTCCCAAGGCTGCTCGGCGTCTGGGTCCCCCGGTTAAGATTGTGCCTCTCGGCACAAAGAAAACTGTGGTTGCGTGGGTCTAGGTGACAATACCGAGCTAATGGTAGGACAGGCAAGCGTTCAACCGACTCAGCCGAGCAGAAGCTGCAGGGTAGGTTCCAACCCATATTCGCTGACTCCCAGAACTTACGATTAAGGGGGCTCACCTTCGCAAGAAAGAGGCTGTAGCGGAGCGAGTGTAGAATACGCGCAACCCAGGCCTCCCACCCCCGCCCCGACGGACGCTCGGCCAACGGCCACCTCGAGTCGTTTTCCATGTCCACGACCATTTCTACGTCCACGCTGATCATTATCACCATCCCGCCATCCTTTGGTGACGATGAACGGCCGCCATGTCCTTTGCCCGCCACAGTCCAATCATCTGTACATGTCATGTGACCGTCATCTCTCCTTACAAAGGTATATTCATGCAGGGTATCACGCAAGCGATATCGCAACAGTGGGGATCTCACGTGACGGCCGAGGATCGAGGCTATTGCGTGGCGACTCGGTAGTAAGGGTATATCCCTCGTCAAACCCATGGTTGAGTGTGTAGCTGAGCGATGGGAGGTCGGGTTCATCCCAGGGGTGCGCATAAGAGGAGCGCTTAGACCCACCGCCATTCTCCTCCTCTTCCACCTTGGGAGCGGCGTCAGGCTCGGACCCGCTGGCCTGGGACATGGGAAGAAACGCCTCCGCAAGCTCGTCCTCTACGAGCATGCGCGTCTCCTCCGTAATGGCGTGCAGAGCGTCAGACGCACTCCAAGCGTGTACGTCCACGTCCTCCTCGACCTCGTACCCGTAAACGACGAGTGCGACGAGGAGTGAGCGCCGTGCGGCATCCACCAACTCGCTACGAAGGGGTGATTGCAGGACCTCGCGCCACGAATTTGAATTCTTCGCCAACGTCGTGGGACCAGCAGGAGCAGTGGGTGTGGATTGCCCGAGGAGATGCACGATGGACCCGCGCTCTCCTGCGCGCGGGGCAGCGGAGAAACGGCGCTCAAAGGCGTCGAATGTAGGCCGGGAGGCGCGGCGGGCAGAGACGGAGAAGGACGGCTTGACTGGAGCGAAGGAGCGGCGGGGGACGGCTGTGGACGAGGTGGTGGTGGTCGAGGGTGAGCGGTTGTGCCAGACGGAGGGGGAGGGGGAGGGGTGGGAGAGGGAGACGTTCGAGTAAGCGCTGGCTGCCGACATGACGGACGACGCAGAGGCTGCGGAGAGGGAGCGTTTATGTTTCGGGGTAGGGGAACCGAGCGCAGAGAAGGGAGAGGGAGTAGGCGAGGCTAAGAGCGGGGAAGGGTGTAGCGTGTCGGTCTCGGGGACGGGGGCTAAAGTTGTGCTGGTGACGCGAGCCGCCAGGGGGCTCAGGTTCGTCGCGGAGGGTATGCGTGCGGAGGGCCTGCGGACGAGGCCCGAGAGCGAGCGGGGGGTGGGCGTAGCACTTCCAGCAGTGGAAAGGCGGGAGGAGGCGGCGTCGCGCTCATCGTTCACTGTCGCGAGGGCAGTCTGGATATGTAATCGCAAGGCGAGGGCTAGCGGTGATCGATGGAGGGCAACGAGCTCAAACAGAGACCACATCATCCAGTCCACCAGTCGTGGCGTGCGGGTCAAGAAGCGGCCGTTACCGTCCGCGACCGCGGACTTTGCGTATGTTGCTAGGTGGGTCCACAGGCCCCTCTCGGACGAGATGACGTCTGGAACGCGAACTGCGGCGATTTTCACAACTTGCAGAGCGAGGGCAGTGTGAGCTGCCCGCTCAAGTGGGGGACCGCTGGGGGACCGGAGCGTGAATTTGAGGAGACGGACCCAGATGCCATTCACGTCTCGGTCGGGAGGCGGATCGAGGGCGAGCGCCAGAGGGATGATCATCATAGCGAGCATGCCCGCCGAAGAGGTGTTGCGCTCGAGCTGGTGTAGGACGTCCACGCCAGGCAAAAAGACGGTGACGGACAGGAATTCGACGGCAGCGCGGCGAAAGGCCACGGTTGGAGGTTGGAAGTGAGGGCGGAGGGGAAAGTCGGAGATGAGGACCTCGTGGGCGGCATTGGCGATGAAGCGCAACGTGGGGCCCACGTACCGTTCCACGATCAAGCGGGCGATCGAGGCCGGGAGACGGAATGCGTTTCTCCTGATCATGGAGGAGATGGCGTCGAGGACGCCGCTGAAGTCGATGCCCTGGAGGCTCACCTCAAATTTCGGCGCGAGGTCAGCGAGGAACGAGCTTTCGGTAGAGACGTGGGCACGGGCGAGCGCGCCGAAGAGGCGCGGGACGGCGGCGTTGCTACCTATGAAAACGGAACAGTGACCGAGCTCGATCAACTGCCGTGTAGCTTGGAGGCTGAACATCCCCCCGGAGGCGGTGATGGACTCGACGAACTGGAAGTAGGCGTTGGTTGCGGCAGGCCAGTCGGGGCTGCTAGGCCCTTCACCGGGTACGAGACGCTGGAGTGCCGCGTCGTCGCTTGAGCGGGAGCGTTGGATGAAGCGGCCGATCACGTACACGGCGTCGTCGACGAGGGCGCGCGTACGCTCCTCGGCCTGGAGGTATGGTGCAATGGCTCCAAAGAGGCCCAGAAGGCGGATGCCGCGCTTACTGGCTGCGTTGACGGCGATGACGGTAACGAGGAGGCGTACGATATTGTCGGTCGGGAAGAGGGCAGGCTCGAGCGTCGCGATGAGCCGCTCTGGTGCGGAGAGTGCAACTTCCGCCCCGCCGCTCTGCATCTGCAGTAACACCTCGACCTCGTACTTCCTGTTCAGGTCGCGGATGCCACTTGGCACGCCTGAAGCAGGGTCGTCGATCGCCAGTACGGCCAGCAGGTCGTACGCCGCGCGTGCATCGAATGCGTCTTCGTGGATGTGCTCGGACAGTGCGAGGCACAGCTGGTACACAAACACGTCCTGGTGGATGCGGTAGAACGAGCGGCACGCGTATTCTACCGCGTCCCTGATTCCCCCGTGTCCGCGTACATACACGTCGTACACGGCCGGCATGATGTTCACGAAGCCGATACTGGCGAACACGCGGCGGAAGCGCGTCGCGCATAGCGAAAGAGCGCGCATCCCGTGTGCGACCACGATCATGTCGCCGCTGTGCAGCGACATCGCGGAAGTGATGTTGTACAGGAAGTGTCGGAGCTCGGCGCGGTCGTTGTAGTTGCTGTTCACGGCTGTGCACAGATCCACAATGAGCTCGACCCACGCGCGCGCAAAAGGGAGGTAGCGCATACTCTCCTGCACCTGGAGGCTGAAGAGCATCTTCTTGACGAGGTACACGTCGCGGTGGTTGGTGCGGAGCATGGCTGACAGCAGAACAAGCTGCGCAGTTTGCACGTCGAGGAGTACGTCCTCCCGCCACGGGCGGTGGACCTTGAACCCGCCATCGGTATCGTAGATGGACGCGGGGAGGAGGACGTGTTCAGACTTGGTCTTGCGCACGTCGCGCAGCGAGATTTCGCATACGTTGGGGATGAGGCGAGCGATCGTGCCTAGAATCGGTGCCCAGTGCGGGAACTCTGTGTCGGCGCGCACGGCGATTTTGAGGAAGCCGACGAGTGCATTGAGCGCTGCGTGCGCGAAGCCTGGCGTCGGCTGGGCAATTACTCCGTTGACGCGGAGAAGCGCGTTGGCGATATCGTGAGGCAGCTCCTCCGACACGGGGCGCATGAAGAGTGTCGCGTCGTCACGCTCAAACATGTGCACGAGTTCCTTGGAGAGGAGCTCGACGCCTATATCGTCGGCTGTCGCGAGTTGGCGCGCCTGGTCAATGACGATTGCCACCAGGTCGGGAGGCACGACGGCGCGGTGAACCTTGGCACTGTTGCTGTGTAAGGACGAGTTTGAGCCTTTGCGCTTGATAACAGGCGCGGCGGCATGTTTTAGCTCGATCGCGATACTCCCCTTACCCGACAGCGGGACGGCTGTGACGGGCAGGCGTTCTATGTCGGTAGCGGTCATCTCCTCGTCCTCTGTCCAGCCGAGTTCCATGAGCCGCTGCCGTAGTTCGAGCGGCAGCGCGCGGCCGTACTTTTGCAACGCGGCGTCCTGCGCGTCCCGCGGGGTCACCCATACATGGCTGCCCATGTCCGCAACGACAAACTCGAGCTGTCGCTGCGGGAAGCGAAAGTTGAGCCCTCGTCGGTCGGTCACAGTGTCCTGCGTGTACACCTGGAAACGGTAGCCGTAGAGCATGGCAAGCTTGAGGAGCGCGTAGTTCCGCACACTGGGCCCAGCGTTGTACAGCTCGGTTGAGACGAGGTTGCGCAGCCCGCCGCGCGCGGCCTCGGCGCACTTCATCATGAGAAACGTGAGCTGGTCGACCGGCATGTCGCGCCCAGCGTACCGCTCCCACACGACGGGGAGAAGTGCTCCCCAGTCCTCTGATGCGAGGCTGGCTTGCGCTGTGACAAGTAGCGTAGGGAGCACCTCAGAGAGCGGGAGCTGGAGGAGCGCGACGCGCGGGGCGCTCTTGGCGGCGGCCTCCGTGTCCGACTTGTATAACTGGATGAGCGAGTCGATCAGGCTCGTCTCAGCGCTGGGCGAGGCGGCTCGCCACGACGACGACGTATACCACTGTACCGCGAGGCGGGTGATGGAGGTGCGTTTGATAAGGCCTGAGCCGATGCGGAGGGTGCATATCAGTTGCGCGACGAGACTGCGGTACCCGGGCGGTAGGGAGGAGCCGCTCTCCTCGAGCTCGAGCATGGCGCCTAGGCGGGTTTCGAGGCCATGCGCGAACGTGGCTAGCTGGGGACCCTTGGCGCCTTGCAGTGAGACGAGGAGCTCGACCAGTAACGCGTACCGGCCGAGCTTGATGTTCGCCACAGCGCCACGCGCCTTGCCCTTACCCTTGCGTGGGGACATGTCGCCGAGCACGATTGCGACCATTTGGGGATCTGCGCGTGTCCAAAACGCGTCTGCGCCGAGCTGTTCCGCAATGCTAGCAACTATTCGGAGCGGCTTGGCAAGAGTCTCGGCCTGCATAGCTGCGGCGCAGGCAAAGAGGGGCTTGTAGAAGAGGTGCGGCTGGGCTGTCGAAAGCCACGCGAGGAACGTACGAGCTTCGGGGCTCGACGGGAGGGTTGCGAGGTGATCCAGGAGCAGGGGCACAAACGCGCGCCCGAGTGGCATGTCGGCCTGTAGGAACTGGCGTGTGGCCTTCATTACACGAGCGGTGGGGAAGGAAGAGATAAAACCATGGGCGACAGGAGTGACGATATCTTTGTGTTTGGCGAGCAGGTCACTCAGGCATGCTGCGTACGGTGAGTCAGGAGAAGTGGCAGCACAGTCGAGGGCGAGGAGTACTGATGCGTAGCTGGCCTCGATGCCATCTCGCCTGGGAAGGGTTATGGCCTCGTCAAAGATCTCCTCCGCCATGTCGGCCACAGACGTGACGACATCCTCGTTATCGATGTCCCGAACCAGTGTCGCGAAAGAGTGGAGGAGGGCTTTGCTGGCTAGCACGCGGAGTTTGCGCGCGGTCTCGGGCATCCCTGGTAACACGGGTACCGGGACGAAGCGCCGCAGCACAGCGGCGTTGCAGTCGAGCATCCATGCCCCGACATGCTTGTTGGCGGCGATGGCCTTGGCGGCTGCGATCCAGAGTAGCTCGCGCTCGGCATTACGTGCTATGAGACTGTCGTCGTCGAGCAGAGGCGCGACGGACTCGGCGTCGACAGCGATGATGTCGCCAGCGCCAAGCGAGGCAATGAGACCACGCACGATGCCCTGGTGCTCGTCGCTGGCATATCCCGAATTCTCTAACGCATGGAGGAGGTCTAGCAGAGCGACCGCGATGCTCTCAAAGTCCAGCGCGGTTGCTGGACGGACTAGAGCCTCGGGCATACTGCTGTCGCCCTTCAGGATGAGGGAGAGGAGTCGAAGACCCCGGTCGCGCGTCTGTCGGTCGTCGCGGAGCATTGCGCGGCATAACCACCGCCAGCGACTGAGCTCGTCCTCATCGCTGTCGGTGCTCCAGTGGGTCACAATCGTGAAGAATACCTGGAGCGCCTGTGCGCGGTCGCCGTCCCGGCTCGCCGAGTCTGGGAGGAACGCAGTGCCCAGTTCAGCGAGGATGGCGGCGTGGTGCGGACACGTGCGTGACCACACGCGCTTGGCTTTGGCATCGAGGCCAAACTTGACTAGCGCAGAGAGTAGTGGATAGAAGGCGCTGACGCCTTCGTCGTCGAGGGCGTGAACGCTGCCAGACCGCCCACCGTGCGAGCTGAGGTGTGTGCTCTTGGGCTTGGAAGCGGGTGGAGTTGGGGCATGTCCGCCAGCGGCGGCGAGGCGGCGTAATCGGCGCGTGCTCTCCTCAGCCGCGCACTCGTCGAGGCAGGTCTTGACTGCGCGTGCGAAGCGTCGTCGCTCCCGACTGGCCTCTTCGCGTTCCTCTTCCGTCATGTCCATCCCGAACGCGCCGTACGTGCTCCCGCGTCTGCGGTCGTATCCAAGAACGTTCTCCACGACGGAACGGAAGCCAAACCGCCCCGCAGTACGTGACACGATCCCGCGCTTGGGCTTGGAGTCGACGGGCGACGGTCCGGTGACAACATGCTGCCGCACTTGTTGCCAGTGCTTCATACCCGGGCTGAGTGGCTGCTTATCCGCTTTCTTGCTCGGGGCGGGGAGGTCTTGCGTCGACAGGCGTAGCTGGGGTTTGGGCCTAGAAGAGTTCGGGGTCGGCTGCTTGGCGAGGGGGAGGGCGGGAGCAGGGCCAAAGTCAAGGTCGTGATGGGAGGGGATGGCGCCCGGCACGAGGACCGACGCGTTGGTGAGGATGGGACGGAGAACGGGTGGGCCATAAGAGGAACCCGAGCCTGCTGTAGGGAGAGTGGACCGGTTGGAGAGGGAGAGGGAGTGGACAGGGCCAGTGTTGAGGTCATGGGCGGACTGGGTGCGTGACGGTACGGCGTCAAGGTTGAAGCTCACGGCGGATTCGGTGCGGCCCATCGGCGTTGCGAAGTCTTGGACCACCTCCTCGGGCATGCTGAGCATCACGCTACTCCTAGCCGACGGGTGGCGGTTCACGGCTGTGTCCATTGATCCCATCGAGATCGGTGACATGACGCGCGGGATGTCGATCGAGCTCGCAGTGGCCGAACGCGAGCGGTCCGGCTGAGACAGGTTGAGGAAACTGGAGCTGGAGATACTGGGAGAGCTGGAGAGGCTGGTGGGCTCATCGTTGAGGGTGGTGCCACCCCACTCATTCGCCAAGATGTGCGTTGGCGCAGTGTGGGACGACGTCGAGGTACGTTTGCGCGTGGCGCTTGCGCGGTGGAGGGACGCCGAGACAGGCGCCGGGCCTGCATCGCGGTCAGCCGGCGCCATGGTAGCATGTGACAGTCAGTGAGAGTACGATAGTGAGGTAGTGCGAGTGAGAGTGTAGACTTGGCACGGATGCACAGCATACCGAAACCACCTCCACCGCGACATGACTTGGTTCATCCGCTAGAACCTACTGGTTCCTCAGTGAGAACTAGGCAGGTCGGTCCCAGTGCTCCGAGAAGTTCGGATTCATCATGGAGCCGGCAGCTGGCCTTGTCACCGTGTTGGTCCGATGCGTGTTGGTCCGATGCGTGTTGGTCCGATGCGTGTTGGTCCGACGGCGGTAGTGAGGACACCATGTTATCTTAGCCGAGCAGCACTGCTCCTCAACAAGTTACATCTGGATTCTACAACTCGCTCTCTACGGCGGGCTACACAGTGCCCGAGCTCGGCTGGTAGTCGGCGTTCTCGGGGGGATATGGCGACTCTGGTACCTGTGCGAGGTGACGACCGCGGCTACGCGAGCGCGCATTAAGCCCCTGCTTACTCATGACAAAGTCGTCGAACCGCGCGCCGTACTCGTCGCTCCAGCGCGAGAGCGCCGGCCGGCCGAGGATGACATCGTCCATTGCCCACTGCATGCGCGCGCGGTCGACCGCCTGATGTCAGCTCTCTCTGCATAGCACTTACCGGGGGCGTCTCGTTGTCCGGGCAGATGACGTAGAAGTCGCCCTCATTGAGTACCTTGTCGAACATGAACTCGACGGTCTGCTCGGCGGTCCAAGCGCCATTAGGCTTGACCTTGAGTCCGCCGCCGCCGGTCAGGCCAGTGAAGACCCAACCGGGAACGAAGAGGTGCGCGGTGCACACGCACTCGGGCAGGTTGCGGAGCTGGTACGCGACTGTATTAGCGGTGTATGAATGGAACTCACGCTGCTCAGTGAAGGTGCGCACCATGGCCTTGGAGACGTTGTAGCCCGCGTTGCCGGGGGGGTTCGTGAGGCCCTGCTTCGAGCCCGTGTTGATGATGACCGACGCGTTCTCCTGGAGGGCCATGAACGGGCCGAAAGCCTGGGTGTGAGCGGCGTTGGGGTGGGGGATGGAGGGAGGGAGTGAGTGAGGGGAGGGTGGAGGAAGGAGAAACACCTACCTGCGCGACGTTAATGATCCCCTGTCCATTTGTCCCGATAACGCTCGCCCAGCCCGTCTGCAAATCCTTAAGATCACGGTCTAGGCTGATAGCGGGACATGGGCGCGAAATGCCCGCGTTGTTGAGGAGGAGGTTGACTTCGCCGTGGTAGTCAAGGACCTTGTCGCGGAGGGCGACGACGTCGGAAAGGTTGCTAACATCGCACTTGATCGCCAGGACGTCGGCCGCGCCCTCCTCCTTTACGGCAGCGGACGCCTCGTCGAGCGGAGACACGTCGACGAGGACAAGCTTCATCCCGCGCTCGGCGAGGTACTTGGCTGCCGCGAGGCCGATGCCCGAGCTGGTGTGAGCCGCGAGCGCAGCGAGAACTGCGAGGGTAGCGACGACCAAGAAGGGGGAGGATGGAGCGGGTGAAGCGCCAGAAGAAGTAGACCAGTGACAGAACGATACGCGAGCCAGAGGGTGAAGAAGTACACTCAAAGCCACCTCGGTCATCTCCTCGCACGACCAGCAAGCACCACGACTCATAATGCAGCCCACCCGACGCATCAGCTACCACACCGAGTACTCACGCAGCACCAGTTATGACGGCAACAGCGCCGGCGTGGGCGATGGCGGTGGTCGTGTCCTCCATTCTGACTTAGCGAGAGAGTGGTATCAAGAGTCGAGGAACTCGAGGAATCCCCTCACAGGAGCCCCAGCTTATCACGCGATCGTCACTGGGTGCGCGTGCTTGGCGCTCGCTGAGTGGTCAACTGGGATGATAGGGCCGTTTCTGCGAGAATAGAATGGTCGTGTTACGTCATCTCGCATTTGCATTTACTGAATAGGAATACAGTATATAGTAGGAACAGTTGAAGCTGTGAAGCTGGGAGCTGAAAGAGATAGAGGTAACGGCGGGACCAAAAGACGACAATGTTTGTTACGATTTGTTACACTTCTCTCAGCAACACTTTCGATATGCATCTTCTATGGCGAACGTGGCGATCAGATACCGCTCGAGTCATCAGTCAGTCTCACTCCTCTACCTGACCAACTGTGCGCGATATTGGTGCTCGAGTGTTGATCACGGTCATAACCAACATACATTAAGAGACTAGCCTGATCGCGCTAGAGCCTTGCGCTCGCGCGCTCAGGCCACTCCCGTCACTCGCACACGGTCAACGCGCCCACTTGCGCACTTGCACGTACCGCTGCTCGTGCCCACCCTCGTGCCCACCCGATCACTACCTCCAACAACCCCTACCCATTAGTATCTCCTCTCACACCCTTGCACCCTCGCGTAAACGCTCTCAGTCACATCTGCCGCCCATGCCCACGTCCCAATAAGACAAGCACAGGATGCCGCACCCATTCATCGATACTACTCTATGCACAATGGAACTGCGGAGAAGCCGCGCTGAACGAGGCTTATGTGTGATGGTATATTGGCGTAGACAATGTCGTCATGTGTTGCTGGTGTAGGGTAAACGATCAGACATCGAGAGAACAACGATTAGAGGTGCGCAACCAGCAGCAATAAGGCGGCGAGTGTGATGGGTAATGGTGATTGTTGCAGCTCCGGACCCATGAAGAAATAAGAACGTCTAGGGGATGAAAACACGTCGTGGCAGTCGCTACCGGCATGCCCGGCAGGTGATGAAAGACAGGAACCCGCCGCGGTTCTCCCGGTATTCGGGGTCTGCGTGCTGCTGCGAGTTGCCCTGCGTTCCAGATGGGCGCGAGTTGACGTTCATGGGAGAGATGGGCTGCGCACCCTTGCCGCCTGGGTTGGTCGAGTCATACCCGTATTCGCCAGAGTTCATCGCGTTGGCCGCGAAGGGGTGGCCGCCCTGCTGCGAGTGGTGTCGCGAGTTCTGGTGCGACGGCGCAGCAACGTTGACAATCGCCTGGTTGCTCGCGTTTGGCTGTTGCGACGCGGACTTGCGCGCGCCTCGTGGCGTTGCACCACCGCCCGAACCGTTGCGGAGGCGGTCAACGCGGTCGCCGCGGTTGTCGCGGTTGCGCGTGGGCTGTCTCTGGACATCGGCAGACGAGTGCGAAGTGCCAGCCTCCCAGCCCTTCCCGTTGTTGAGAAGATTCCAGTCGTACACCTGGTCGTCGACCTCGCCCGCGTTTGCCAAAGCAGTCGCAAACAGGTCGCGGAGGAAGTCGTAGTCGGGCGTCTCGTCGAAGGTAAGCTTGCGGACGTAGCTGAGGTAGATGGCAAACTCGGCTGCGGTCAGTTGACAATGGAATCTTGAACTAACAAGGATAACCCTCGCCGAGCTCGGCAATGGGTGTCGACTGCTTCTTCTCTCCAATCTTCTCGTACTTTTGCTTGTTGGTCGCCGCTTTCAGACCCTGCCATGGCAGGCCGCCGCGAAGGAAGTAGAAGAAGACGTGGCCCAGGGCCTCGAGGTCGTCACGGCGAGACTGCTCGCGACCCAAGTGGGTGTTGATCGACATGTAGCGAGCCGTTCCACTCAAGCTCTTACGTTCGCGGTAAGGGATGTGTTGCTTTGTCTTAGGGTCACGGTACTGCTTGGCCATGCCAAAGTCGACGACGTGAATGGTCCCAGCCCCCTTCGTCCCGGGCCGCCCGATGAGGAAGTTGTCGGGCTTGATGTCGCGGTAAATGAGGTTCTTCTCGTGGATGGTCTGGACACGAGAGAGCATCTGTCGAGCAGTCATGCA
Organism: Cutaneotrichosporon sp. HIS471; assembly: GCA_030864385.1. Classification (NCBI taxonomy): domain Eukaryota; kingdom Fungi; phylum Basidiomycota; class Tremellomycetes; order Trichosporonales; family Trichosporonaceae; genus Cutaneotrichosporon; species Cutaneotrichosporon sp. HIS471. The sequence goes on along the minus strand of AP028240.1, from coordinate 1,175,968 downwards.
GCAGGTCTTGACCGAGAACTTGCGGCTGCACATGTCAAAGAGGTCCTCGAGCGAGGGACCCAATAGGTCAATGACAAGAATGTTGTGCAAGCCCTCCTGGCCAAAGTAGTACACCTGCGGGATACCGGCTGACAATGTCAGTGGCCTGCGAGTATCCGCATCACTCACGGCATCCACTCAAGATCTTGTAGCTGCGGTACTCGTCCCGTAGTTGCGGCGCGTCCGACTTGCGTGGCTCCTGTGAGATGGTTAGCCAAACCCTTGCGCACAGGCCGAGGGTTCGGAACAGGTGCTCGATTGGCCTGTCCCGCCGCTGAGCAGCGAGCGACTTACAAACTTGATGGCCACAGTCTGAGAGTTGAGTAAGTTGGTACCTGCGAGGGTGAGCGGGGGATTATCCATGTGATGATGGCTGGCGGTCGTGTGGGCTGGCATCATGCGATGCGACAATGTGGACAAGGCAACGGGGGCGCGCAGCGAGCGAGCATCACTCACCCTCAAAGATGACGCCAAACGATCCCTCTCCGATCTTCTTGCCGACCTTGTAGTGTACGCCAACAATGTTGCTCGAGCTCGACGAGTGGCTCCCGCCCGTGAGATGAGCTCCCTGGTTGGACGCAATCACATGTGTGGTCGCCATTATGGAGGTGTTTTAGCGCGAGAAGTAGGCGCAAGGGCGGCGGGCGATGGAGGTAGCACTGTCCACGATGGAGGGAGGAAGGAAGGGTTTGAGGTTAAAGTGACGAGCGATGCCTTTGGCGAACTAGGAGCTTAGATGTGTTTCGGGAGAGGGTTGATGGAGTGATGGGATAGTTCAAGTTGGTAGCAGCAGGCCAAGGTGGACCGTGGGTGAGGCTCGGCAGGAGGCAAGCAGGCGTGCCAGGTGGGTGAGGGTGAGGGTGTGCCGGGTGTGGTAGGTGTGCTCGAGGTTTAGCTTGCTGGGCAGCTAGGTAGCTAGGCAAGGCGTTAATGCGAGGCAAGGATCAAGGACCGAGGGGACTGGGGCAAAGATTGGATCGGGCCAACTGGATGCCTGGAGGGACGCGCCAGGCCAGGTGGGTAGGCTTGGTGGCTTGAGCTCAAGCGGGGAGACAAGGAGGTTGATTTAATTGGGCTCGAATCACCCAAAGGGTTGCACCAGCGTGGGGACAGACAGGAATCAAATACCCCTGGCTAGACGAGGGAAAGGCTTGTCAGACAAGGGCAGAGAGTAGAGGGGGTGAGGGGGAAGAATGAGGATTGAGGCTTGTGTCGGGATCAATGGGTTGACGATGATGGAGGAGATGAAGGCGGAGGGAAGAGGGAGGAGAGGAAGGACAAGGGAGATGCTTGAATAATGAGGATGAATCCGAGTGAGTGAGCGGATGCGGGTTGATGGTGAGCTACAAAGGAAGGTGAAGAGGGTGAGGGCTAGGGGGGAAGGGGGGAGGAGAGGAGAGGTTGTGGGGGAAGGTTGTGAGGAACAAGTTGGCTGGGCCTGGGCTAACTGACCTAACTTGGCTGGGCGGGATGTAAGATGAGAGTCAAGTTTGGCTGACTGGGGCGATCGGCACACTTACACTGCCCGTGCAGAGCGGATACTAAGGCAAATAGGAGGCAATAGCGTGCCCGCATGCCCGTAATGCCCAAATGGTTCACTGGGTGGGACTCTGTTCAAATGCATGCCACCACACCAGGGAAACGTGGAAAGGGTTTCTTCTAATCCAACTCAGCACAGCCCACCCACGCGACCACTCGCAGCAAAACCAGCGGAACCAAATTTAATACTGGGCCACCCAAAGTCCAGACTGCCAGCCATGGTCCAGCCATGCCAGCCACAGCCATCAAGAGCCCTGAACTCAATCTTCGCCACAGGTTCAAATCGACCACGGCATTTCGGTGTTTTCCACGTGTTCAGATTTAGGACATGATCCCATGTCCGTTTGGTTTTCAATATTACCAGATCTCCATATTTGCAGCTCTAAAGCCACAAGGTCATCTTTCGCCATGTCATACCCCAACGACGCGCCGCGCGCCACGAGACGCGATATGTCTAGTTGAATAACCGCAGCACGGTTGATCTAATTTTCCAAGCCACTTCTCTAATCTGTGACATTGGAGGGCGGGTTAATTCAGCGATCAGCCAAAGTGAAAATAGTTGACATAGTATTGAACGCGCAGGGTGCTCCTATTCGCATCATCCACCGGTTGGCATTTGGCCTGTTGGGGATGGCTATGCTCTGCTTGAGAGCTTAAGAGCTTGAGAGCTTGAGAGCGATTCTTTAAGTGGGTATCCCACCCGATGCGGAATCGCACTCTAGTCCGTTGTACGGAAGAACTAAGCTTCGTCACATTCATATTAGGTTGAAGGAACAGAAGAACATGGGGTTTCCGTTGCTTCGTGAGAATAGAGCACGCACTCCGATCTTCGGATCTTTGGCAATCAAGCATGCCACAAGTTGAGGGATTTATGAGCACACCCAGATGTGAGTGTGAATCATTATGGTTAGATGTGTACTTGACAGCCGCACAGCCACAAGCCACATCTAAGAGCTGGAGAGCGTTACGCAAGCGGCGCCACACCGCACGGTCATGGCCAGGCCGAGACTGTTACACAATTACAGATGTCGTCGTGTCGTGCGGCTGGCGTCCGCGTCCGCGTCTGCGTCCGCCGATGCCGCCCACTATCTCTGTTTGCCGTTGGTAACGTTACCCGGATAAGGGTCGGCAACCACCGCCGCCTCATCCAAGACAGCTTTATTGCTACCAGAGGCATGAGGAGCCGCGACGTCCAGGCGAATTGGGGAGACAAGTGGCGCGAGTGGCGAATGCTGCGCTGTCGCTAGAACTAACATGTCGTATGACCAAGCAAGTTATGACAATAGGGTGGATTTCCCCAACCGCTTCTGACACCGAGACCGGCGATCCGCCGAGGAAGCCGATGTCTGTTGACGTGCTTGATATCGGGATCTGGCCTTGGTTTGACATATGAAAGCAGTACGGGCTAAAATGCTTACTACCCAACCGCAGGGGCGGAAATGATGATTGGGGGCAGGCACGGCTATGCCGATTTAGAGTGGGGGAGAGTGGAGAGCAGGAGAGTACCGGCCATTAAAGACAACGGTAAAGCTTTGAGGGCGCTAAGATTGTTGATTAGTATCCCGAAGATCCGAAGAGGGTCAAGACGGGTAGTTTTAGTAATTTCGTTTGGTTGAAGATTCACCCAGTTTTGCAGTCTTGTCTAATTGTCTAATTGTCTAGCTTGTCTCTTGATCTATGGATTCTCCGTATTTCTCTCCTTTATACCCTGCATAATCTAAATCCTCTAAACATTTACAGCGGATCTAATCGATTCCCTGATAACCTCAGGGTTTATGCCCACCCGATCTCAAACATTTTGGCGAATCAGGGTTCTCTTTAGCCCATCAACGTCATCCAATATTGATCTTTGAGCTCTCAGCTCTCTTCATTCCCTCCGTTAGGCACCAAAGACTTATGGCGCAAGGGAAATGGCAGAGGTTAACTTAGGATGCCGTAAACAAGGGAAGGACTGCGGCAAAGAGTTGAGGTAGAAGCATCATGCCTCAGGGAGATTAAGGGAGATCAGGCTCATGACCCATAAGGGGCAAAGAAGCTCAAAGCCGATAGGCCGGGTGGGGCCAATTGCCATTTACATCCAAGGGTAGAATTTTTTCCTGATTGGGGAATTTGAGCGGATCTGAATTGCCGCTAGTCAGAATGATCATATTACTAATTGTTAATCGACTTGTCTGGACATTCTGGTGATATCTGGACATTACAATACACTAAGGGATCAGCGACCACGAGACTATTTGTAAATGCCAAAAGACGAGATGAAGTGAATTATAACAGTATGTGAATAGCTGTGTAGCTGTGTCGCATGTGTCGCATGTGTTGGCCGTGTTTACTTGAAATACGACTACTCAAGACAGGATACCTAGGACATGTAGAATAGCCAGGACCAAATCACCGCCTTCCTAATGAGGCAACTATCAATCCAGATTTGCCGTTCTTGTAATCAAACCTCTAGTCCCAACGTCCCAATACAGAACAGAATGATTTTAGCCGCTTTTAAGCTTGGACCTGCAAGGGGTTAGCTATTTGAGCTGCATGGGCTGGGCAGTTCAAAAGTCCAAGCCGGCCATGCCGGTCAGCTGGCCTTCTTTGAGCGCCTCTTTGGTTATGCGGCGTTGAGGCTACTCACCAATGGCTTGCGGCTTGCCTCTGAAGCCTTGCTCATTGCTGGCCGAATTTTTGAGAGACAGACCTATCTCACCTAGAGTAGAGCTGTCGTACCCCGCCTCGTGCCCTTTGAGCCCTTGCCCCACCTTGTTCCTCCCCCCCATTCTCTCCCTTGTTATGCCATCTATCGATATCACCAATGCCTCCACTGCCCTCCCCTTTGCCCTCGCCCTCGCTGCCCCTCGCCCTCCCCCCACCATTTGAAGCGTCTAGACACCTATAGCTACACTGGTCGTTCGACACCGTTCTTGCTTTCATCCATCGATCCATCATCCATCCTTACATCCTATCTGACCTCACCCATTTGCGACAATCGCCTCACATTGCCACAAATTATTGACCCAACACTTTGTCACTCTTGTCACTCGCCGCCTGTACACTCCGATCCTGTAAAGTAAAGGGAAACCCCCCAAACTTTAAAGGCAACCCCCACTTGATACAAGCGGCGTTTGGCTGAGTCGTTTGATTCTAGGTCTAGTACCTTTGAATTAAGACTAAGACTGTTTGCTTAGCTTGCCTTCCTCGGCCTGTCAACCAACCAATATCGCCCCCCAAACTAGCCCAACTCTCCCCTTCTGTAATCTAGACATTACACAAGTAACCTCTCTTCAGCCTTTCTTCGGGTACCACTCTCAACAGGTCTCTTGTACCCATTCATCCTTATTCAAACAGCAAAAGATCCGGCCCTCTCAATAACATCCCCGTTTTTCCCTCGCCTGTGCACCCGGCACCCGACGCACCGCCCCCTAGCTTGGGACGTGTTTGCGTCGTCGACCGACAAGTCTAGGTATACGCCCAAAACCCGAAAAGTCGGCTGTCCCCGAGAAAGCGCGCCCCCTTGTACCCAACAGACTGGCCACTGGGTAGAGGAAAGCTATAGCTTGCCCCCCTGTCCATTGAGCTAGCCAAGACGCGACATTTCCACGACATTGGATCCATACTTGACCAACGTTAAGCCTAAGACCTTTCCCACCTCGTTCAGGCTTCTTTGGATCTTTGGGATTGCTACTTGACTCGGAGGATTGGTTCAACCTTGATCAACAGCAGCACGATCAGCACCGACCTCGTCCGTGTACTGCATCGCAGTATCACAGCTCATTACACCCTCTTCACCATCTCGCCTAGTCTTAAACCTACCGTTTACCGCCTTGTCGACCCCAGCTGATCGCCAATCTGATTACTCGGGTAGCTGTAAACGTCAAACCCCCCTTTACTTGGCCCGGTCATCCCATCATCCTCTTGTCACGACCACTATCACCACCCGTGCCTTGGTCGCGTCCTAACGCCACTTGTTCATCCGTGCTTGCGCCTGCACATCCTCTTCCCATATCCCCATTCCACCCCCCCTACCATCCCTTCCCCTCCGCTCGCCCTCGCACGACTACCGATTATCTCTATCCTCGGCATACGCGCCAACGTTTCTTCTAGCTCGCTCACGGCGTCGCTAGAACCCTTCCCCCTCTCTTCCGCCCCACCCGTCGAGGTATTGGTGAGTCTGCTTTCCATTGGTGCTGCCTGCAGAAGCATCAGGAGGTGTGGTATGTGCACGCTCCCGACGTCACGTTTGAAGAGGGGGCGATGTAGGAAGAGACGACATGGTCTCTAAGCGCCGTCCTGCTTGATCTGGTGATCTGGCAGAGCTTGCAACACCCGGTTTTCTGAGGATGCCCTGGATAAGCATAGACTTGTCTGTGCTCTCCAAGCCATTCAACGGCCGTGACACACGTACGTGGGCGTTGTGTGCCCCAGAGAAGATCTGTTCAAGGCCGGTCTTGGACCACCTCATCCCATCATTCACGGTGTGGAAAACGAGAGACAAGAATGTCGTCTCATCTTGACAACGTGTCTACACGCACACACACACAGCCGCACTGCTAGCCTACTCCTCCCTCATACGACACGACAACGTCGGAATGGCTTCCCGAGAGTCGTTTCGACGACCCAGCCGCGTTGTCCACCACCACCAACTGTCAAGAGCCTTGCTGACACCGCCTCTTCTTCCCAGCCTCGACTCATTCGTTGCCGTAGTGACGTCCACACCGCCCTTCTCCCCTTTCAACTCCTTCTCGCCAACCGATTTCCACACGTTCAGCCACTCGCAGCGCGTGGTGGACCCAACGACAGGGTTCTTCCCAACTGACCCGCTGTTCACCGAGCCCCAAGGGGCAAGCGGGGTGAAAGAAGACGTCTGGTTAGGAGGAACCGCGCAATCGACCTCCCCTTCCTCACCCTTCACGTACGTGTACTTACCCTTGCTCATCGACACTCTCGTTGACCTGCGCAGCATAGAATCGCAAACAGATTCTCAGGCTGGGGGGGACTATTACCCCCCGGCGTCTGAGAGCAACCCGAGCGATTCGCCTTCGGTAGAACAACATCGCCGAGGGTTCCCCAACCTCAACATCGCGTTACCCCCCACGGGCCTTCAACTAGGCCAAGGCGTTTCCCCAGCGTCTCTTGTCAGCTCCGGCGCCGCGTTCACAGCCGACTCGCTCTCCATGAATGTCGACCCGGCGGAAGATTACTTCCGGTTCTCCGACGCTTCGCTGCCGCCAGCCCCGGGCGATGTTGCCGACGTTATCCACGCGTCCGTCTCGCTTCCCCAGACAACACGTCCGACGCCGTCACCCCTTGGCGTACCCATGGTTGGCGGCATGGTACCAGTCCAGACGGCCCAGTACCGCCTCCCCGCGTCGCAACCGTCAAGCCCGGTTCGTGGCGTCTTCGTGTCGGGGCAACAGCAGTATACTTTGTCTCCAGCTGCGGGTCGCCAGCGGAGTACAACAGTAAGCGGGATTTTGCCGTTTGATCATACATTTGGTGCCATGGCCGGCTTTTCTGCCCCGCTGCAAGTTGCACAGATGAACGGGGTTGGTCCCCTTTCGGCACCAGTGACTACCGTTCCACAACATTTGGCGTTTACGGCTATCCACTCACCAGTTCCAACCCCGTTCGGTGGCCCGCCCTCTGCTGTGCAGTCTGTCGCTGCGTCGCCAGCAACAGAACGGCCCCCAAATGCCTATATGGGTGGAGAACCCAGCAACGCGGCTGTCGCACAGACAGGCACCGTTTGCGATGTCACAATGGAGGACGCCACAAACCCTTCCTCTAGACGGTCATCAGGGGGAAGCCCACAGAGCCTTGCCGGGCTGACCGGACAGGGAGGGGCAGTGGCGTCTGCGGTCCCGAGCGTGTCGGGGTCAGCTGCTACGGCAGGTGTTGCCCCGCAGCTTTCCACCAATGACATCGCCGAGCGCCTCACCATGGAGAAGCTGACCATGCTTGACAAGTGAGTCGATGCGGCATAATAGACAAAAGGAAGTTGCTGATTCTTTCTCAGAATTGTCAGCGAAGCACAGAGTGCGAAGGCGGCTCTCCTCAGTGGTCAAGCCGATCAACTGCCAGCCGCCCTCAACAAGATCAGCAACCAGCTTGACAAGGCTGGCGAACTCGGCATTGCGCGTACGCCACGCGAGACGACGCCAAACTCCGGGTCGAACAATAGCATTTCTCCAGGCAACTACTCCCCGTCAGCGCAGTCGAGCCTCAACGTCGCACCTCAGCAGCCTCTTGCTGCCCCGACCGTGTCTGGTCAGTCTCTCCTCCCGTCGCTTCCCGTTGGCCAGCTTGGAATCCCTTCGGCTGTGGTAACCTCCCCGGCGACGGTCCCCTCTGCAGCGTCCGCATTGAGTTCGCCCGTCGCTTCCAACCTTATGCGCCCTGCGACCACTTCTGTCACCGACTTTGTTGTTGGTGCCCTTCCGCAAGCTCCACCTATTGTCCACTCCCACTCCTACTCCAACGGCCACCAGATGCCTGGGCAGGTCCACCATCCTTCGGCGACTGGACCGACCACGCCCGTCAATGCAACCTTCAACCAGGCTGCCATGGGTGTACACATGCCCAACGTGTCTTCACCGTTGGCGATACTGCCTCCCTCACGACCCGCAAGTCCACGCATGCACTCGCAGCAGTGGATGCCGGACAACAATGTCGCGGCTGCTTCGGCGGCCATGGCAGCGGCCGCTGGCCACAGCATGGTCGAGGCACAGCAGCAGATGCTCCAGGCCCAGGCGGTCCAGCAGATGCAGGCGGCCATGATGCACAACCAGCTGGTTCAGCATCAGCAGCTGCAGCAGCAGCAGCAGCAACAACAACAACAACAACAACAACAACAACAACAACAACAACAACAACAACAACAACAACAACAACAACAACAACAACAACAACAACAACAACAACAACAACAACAACAACAACAGCTGCAGCAACTGCAGCAGCAGCAGCAGCAGCATGCTCCTCAGCCCGAAAAGTCGCGCCGGCCGTCACTCATCGAGCAACGGGTTGATGGTCGTCCGATCGTTCGCGCCCGCAGCACGTCTTCGGCCAAGCCTGGCCAGCAACTGGGTATGTCTGCAAGCACGAGTGTGCCGCCCTCGGCATGGCAGTCACGTGCGGGTTCACCCGCCGACGATGACGACGATGACGATGACGACGATGACGAGGAAGATGCGGCGCAGCGGCGTCCCAAGCGCAGACGCAGCTCGGCTGGTCCGGATGTGTCCGAGGTCGGCCCTACGTCTGGTGTGCACATCTCGGACGATGTTCGGAGCCAGTTGGACACAATATTCCTGGAGTTCTTGAGCAAGGTGTGCTCCAATCGTGAGTCTCCTCGTGACAATTACCGCTAACATACAGTCGATGCCGTGGACAACAAGGGCGAGAAGCTTCATCAGGTGCTGATGCCCAAGAAGATGCAGCGCTTGGATGAGTCGACCGATTACCGCCCTTTCAAGTTCCGTATCCAGGCGTTCACCAACGCATTTCATGAGGAGCTCATCGGGCGTGGCATCACCGAGGAAACTATGTCGATCAAGAAGGTCAAGGTGTACCTCTGGCACCAGGACCTGATCTCGCGCTTCAATGCCGACGGCAAAAAAGCCAAGTCCAAGGGCAACCACATTTGGCACATAGATGCGAAGAAGTTACCTGGCGGAGGTTGGGTCTTCCGCCCATTCAAGCGCAAGATTATCGGGACCCCACCTACTTTTGCGTGAGTGTCCGTTTGTGTTCTATTTTGACCCCAGTGTGATCAACCAGCGGTATGAATGGGAGCCCAAGATCTGGGATCCAATGGCGCCGTCCAACAGCATCAAGCCGACCTTTTGCTCGCCTCCGGGCACCCTCCCACACTGGCTCAGGTGGGAGGACGGCAAGCTCATCGGCATCCCAGATGCACCCCACTCCGGCGTCCACATCCACGTCAAGGCCGACTTTATCGACGGCGCGCACCGTGCCTCCACGGCAACGATGGACTTCACGATCCAAGTCGTCACCATGGCCATGCCTATGGCTCCAGATGACCCTGTCTTCGCCAACCCCGTCATGCAGCCGTGGGTGCCCGCCGAGCACGCGCTCGCGATGGGCCCTCCCATGCCTATGATGCAGGGCTCGTGAGTGACCGCTTCGTATCGCCGCTGACAGCAGCATGCCCTACGGCTCGGTCTCCATGTACCAGCCCCAGCCGGGCTTCGGCCCTTGACCTGGAGCGTTTACTTTGTCTCTTGTTTCCTAGGGTGTAACAGTCTGAGCGACCTTTCCAACGAGACTTGTGCGCCTCTCGACAGGTAGATTTACAATACAGTTTGGCTGTGTGGGCTTGCGCGCGTTGGTGTGTATTTCACGTAGATGTATAGAGTTTAGTAACGAGTGAGGAGGCTGGGCTTTAGTGACATGTGAAGCAGAGGGGCTTACACAGGCGCAACGATGTGAAAGCGAGTCATTTGAGCGTCCAATAATAGACTCAGAGAGCGAAGTAGGTGAGTGTTGGGTTAGTACATTAGGCGAGCAGTGACACCGAGCCTCTGGTTTTGATTTCCCTCGCTCGTGCCATGGCATTGGTGCAGCCGGCAGAAGTGGAGACGATAGGGGGAGTGAAAGTGAATCCCGAGTAAGGAGGTGAGACGAAGAGACTGACGCGTGGTGCACAATACGGGGTAACGGAGCGGTTCCTGTTGAGAACGGAGCGCGGGAGCCCCGGAGCGGATGGTGACGTTAGGGTTGTTCTTTATAGAGTATGAGGCTGATACGAAGCAGGAGCGCAGGACATGACCCATAGTTCAGGGAGATTACAACTTGGCAGCATGCTAGTCCAATTTTGAACCCCATCCATAATGCATAGTACCCATAGCTCGTGTATGATCGATCATGTAGGTAAGTCTACTTTGTGTTCAACTAGTCACCACTCTCCACTAACCCGTGTTGAGAGTACAGTACGCCCCTTGCTCCTGCCACACTACACACCGCTACACTTGTCCTCTCCTCTCCTTGACAAAACTCGACATCTTCACCCTCAACGTCCAGACCCATCGGAGGCACACGACATCCAAGCGTGAAGAGTGAAGCGTGCTGCCTTTCAAGTCTGAGCGGTTAGAGAAAGGACGTGTCCGTCCCCACCTTTTAACATTCCCTTTCACCACGTCTGTGCGGAACCAACTTGACCTGCGCAAGCTACAAACATCATCGGCTCTGCTGGACTTGTTCGTTCCACCGGCTTGGCTTTGACGCTAGATTAAGTGAGTGTATTGGGTGCAGCCACATTCCTTGTAGTTGGCCAACTTTGGGTGATTGTTGGTGGAAGAGCGGAAGCGAGGGGGTTGAGAATGATCGAACTGAAACTTGAAGCCACGGGAGAAGAACCCTAATTACCCAAGCTACTGTTAGTGCTGATTATAGTCCACAAGCAATTACAAGCAACTCATCCCGCACTCTACACTACACTCCTTCTCATCTCACTCCTCGCCCTATCTTGCTCATCCATCACCACGCGTAGTCGAGGTCTCCCTCTCGACTAGTCAGCATCTCCATCCGCCATGGACGGCGTAGCGTCCCTCCACCCACCGGAGGGCCCGTCCCCATTCGAGGCGCACATCCTCAACCTCCTCAACACGCTTGACCAGAACCTATCCCTCCCATTCCAGACCTCGCCAGCCACCAAGACCCCATCTCAACTGGCCATTGAGCGCGGTATCCTCGCCCTCGCCAGGCGCGCCTCCCGCAACGCGTCCTCGCTCCCGTCCACCGTCCCCCATGGCGCCACCAACTCGCACCTGACCACGCCGCCGCCCCACGACACGACCCCGGCCGCTTGCCCATCATGCTCGGCGCCGATCTATCAGTCCACTGTTCCGCCCACGTCACCCTTTGCTTCCCTCGAGCTCTCGTCGCCCCGCCAGTCGTGGTCGAACGGCGTCGCCGACACTGGCATGTCGGCTGAGAAGGAACTGGAATTACTCAAGGCTCAGGTTCAGGACATTGCCCGTGTTTGCAAGGTACGGCCTAGTGAAGGGTAGAGCTTACGCCAGGCTGTCGCGACTGGAGACCTCTCGCAGAAGATTATCGTCCCCGTCAAGGGCCAGGCGATGACCGAACTCAAGGACATTATCAATTCAATGGTTGACCGGCTCAAGACATTCGCTACCGAGGTTGAGCGCGTCTCGCTCGAGGTTGGCACCCAGGGCAAGCTCGGTGGGCAGGCCGTCGTCGAGGGCGTCGAGGGCACATGGCGGGAGCTCACCAACGTCGTTAACCGTCTCGCTGCAAACCTCACCAACCAGGTCCGCAGCATCGCAAAGGTTACCAAGGCTGTCGCCCGCGGCGATCTTAGTGAGACCATCACTGTCGTCGCCAGCGGCGAGATCGCCGAACTTGCTACCACGGTTAACGGAATGGTGAGTAGCTGCGATGGCTGTTACTGACGAATCAGGTGTATAGTCTACGGTTACTAGCAGACGAAGTCAGTCGAGTGTCCCTTGAAGTAGGTTCGCAAGGAAAGCTCGGTGGCCAAGCACACGTGCCCAACGTCGAAGGTGTATGGAAGGATCTCACAGTTAATGTAAGCCAGCTCGTCTGCCCTGCTGTAAGCTGATCCCAGGTCAATCGCATGTGTCACTCTCTCACAACGCAAGTGCGGTCCATTGGAAGCGTCACGACTGCCGTTGCGAGGGTGAGCCAACTAAGAACACTCGTGCGGCCAGCTGACAACCAGGGAGACCTGTCCAAGACGATTGAAATCGAGGCCGAAGGAGAGATGGCTGTGCTCAAGGACACTGTCAACTCCATGGTCAAGCAACTGACCATCTTTGCGGGCGAAGTCACACGCGTCGCCCTCGAAGTTGGAACACAGGGTAGGCTGGGAGGTCAGGCCGTGGTCGATGGCGTCGAGGGTGTCTGGGCAGACCTCACCACCAATGTCAACGTGAGCGCCGGCGCAGTTCTTGCGCTGACGCCAGAAAATGGCACGAAACCTTACGGAGCAAGTGCGAGAGATTGCAGAAGTCACCAAGGCCGTCGCTCGCGGTGACCTCACCAAGACAGTCAACGCCGATGTCCAGGGCGAGATTCTCGAGCTCAAGCTTACTGTAAACGGAATGGTAGCACAGCTCACCGTGTTTGCGGCAGAGGTCACGCGTGTGTCTCTTGAAGTCGGTACTGAGGGCAAGCTCGGTGGACAGGCCTTGGTTCCCAACGTCGAAGGTACATGGAAGATTCTCACGGACAATGTCAACCTGATGGCGCTCAACCTCACAACGCAGGTGCGCTCCGTCGCAGAAGTCACAACCGCCGTCGCTGCCGGTGACCTGTCGAAGAAGATTACGGTCGAGGCGTTTGGTGAAATTGCCCAGCTCAAGAACACTGTCAACGCCATGGTAGACTCGCTCCGCTCCTTCTCGTCCGAAGTCACTCGGTGAGCTAATCTGTTTGCTTCTAGCTGACAGACAGTGTCGCTCGTGAAGTCGGTACGGACGGCCGCCTCGGTGGCCAGGCTTTCGTCCCCGGCGTTGCTGGAACTTGGAAGGACCTTACCGACTGTGTCAACGTCATGGCCGCCAACCTCACAGTCCAGGTGCGAACTATCGCCCACGCCACCACCGCTGTCGCAAGAGGCGACCTCACGCAGAAGGTCACTGGCGTGACCGTCTCTGGAGAAATCCTCGACCTCGTCAACACTATCAACAACATGATTGACCAGCTTGCTATCTTCGCCGCCGAAGTCACGCGTGTCGCACGCGAGGTCGGTACCGAGGGCAAGCTGGGTGTCCAGGCCGAGGTCGAGAACATTGAGGGCACGTGGCAAGAGATTACCTCCAACGTCAACACCATGGCGTCCAACCTCACGTCGCAGGTGCGCGCGTTTGCCCAGATTTCGGCGGCTGCCACAGACGGTGACTTTACACGCTTCATCACTGTCGAGGCGTCGGGTGAGATGGACAGTCTCAAGACCAAGATCAACCAGATGGTGTACAACCTGCGCGAGTCGATCGAGAAGAACACGAGCGCGCGTCAGCAAGCCGAACTTGCGAACCGTTCCAAGTCCGAGTTCCTCGCCAACATGTCGCACGAGATCCGCACGCCCATGAACGGTATCATCGGCATGACCGTCCTCACTCTCGAGAGCGAGTTGACTCGCCAGCAGCGCGAGAACCTTATGATTGTCTCGAGCTTGGCGCAGTCGCTGCTCACTATCATCGACGACATTCTCGACATTTCCAAGATCGAGGCTGGTCGCATGACAATGGAACAGATTCCCTTCTCGCTCCGCCTCGCCGTCTTCAGCGTCCTAAAGACGTTGTGCGTCAAGGCATCTCAGAACAAGCTTGACCTCATCTTCGACATCGACCCGACGATACCAGACCAGCTGATTGGTGACCCCTTGCGTCTCCGCCAGGTCATCACCAATCTCATTGGCAACGCTGTCAAGTTTACCACCGAGGGTCAGGTTGCCCTCTCCTGCCGCGTAAAGACGAAGAGGGACGCCACTGTCGAGCTGCAGTTCTGTGTGGCGGACACAGGTATCGGCATCAAGCAGGACAAGTTAGACGTCATCTTCGACACGTTCGCCCAGGCAGACGGCTCGACGACGCGCAAGTACGGTGGCACTGGTCTCGGGTTGACCATCTCGAAGCGTCTGGTCAGCCTCATGAACGGTAACCTCTGGGTCGAGTCCGAGTTTGGCGAGGGCAGTCGATTCTACTTTACGATGACGACTGAGACGACGTCAACTTTGAAGGAGCAGGTCGCCGAGCGGCTGGCGCCGTGGGCGGGCCGGTCGGTGCTGTACATCGACACGCTCGACGACACTACAGGCGTGAGCGAGATGCTGCAGAGCTTACATCTCAAACCGACCGTCATCCACTCCCCCAACGCCGTCTGGGACCTCAAGCAGGCCCCAGAAGGCTTCCCCCACTATGACACGATGATCGTTGACTCGCTCGCAGCGGCGGAGAAGATCCGCACTATCGAGCATCTGCGGTATATCCCCATCGTACTCCTCGCGCCTTCTAACAAGCCGAGCGGGCCTGAGAACCCGTCCTTCATCGACCTGGATGAGACGCGGCGGAAACTGCTCAACCTCCCGTCGCCCACCGAGCAAATACTTTCGCCTGTGCCCGTCAAGGACTGCCTTGACATGGGCATCAACACGTACTACACCACGCCCCTCAACCTCCAGGAACTGAGCAACGCGATCCTTCCCGCGCTGGAATCGCACCAGGTGCAGCCAGGCGACACGGTGAAGGACACGGTGCTCAACATCCTGCTTGCAGAGGACAACGTTGTGAACCAGAAGCTTGCGGTCAAGCTGCTCGAGGTGGCAGGTCACAAGATCGAGGTAGCGGACAACGGCGAGATTGCCATCGACAAGTACAAGAAGCGGCAAGCGGAGCGCAAGCCGTTCGACGTTATTCTTGTAAGTGCTCCTCTCTCCCACCAAGCCCTTACGCCCTCCCTTTCTCCCCGTCTCTCAGACCACGCTGACGGCAGATGGACGTGTCGATGCCAGTCATGGGCGGCATGGAGGCGACGGGGTTAATCCGCGAGTACGAAGCGTTCAACGGCGTGCAGGCTACGCCCATTATCGCGCTCACAGCCCACGCAATGATAGGAGACAAGGAGCGGTGCCTGGCGGCAGGCATGACGGCTTACGTGACCAAGCCACTGCGGCGCGGCGATCTCCTCCAGGCCATCTCCAAAGTGTTACAGGCCAAGCCGTCGGCGCATCCGTCGTACCTCGGCGAGGCGTCGATGGACGACGCGGACCGCACGCTCGTGCTTGCGAGCCGCTGATTGTGTTTTTTCTTGTCTCTAGGTCTAGGAGTGTAACTAGAGTACCCGGTGGCCACGTCCGGATTGTAGCGATGCACATGTACACGCCGCAGGTGGCAGTGAGGCGCGAGGCGCTGAGCTGCCGGGCCGTTGGAGGGAGGGCGTGAGCGCGATCATGAGGAGGGCTCACCAAGGTGTCAATCAGCGGGGGATTATACTGAGAAAAGCCTCTGAGTGATATTGGAAGGATTCTGTGAACAAGACAGTTATCCCTATGCGCTCCACTTTTAAGACAGGCAGATGTCTCCTAAAACCCCTCATGACATCGACACTACAATCTACTTGCCATCCCGTACCCGCTTAAAGTTATCAATCCACTCCTTCTCCTCCCTCCCCCGCACGAGCACAACGAAACTCAACAGCCCATCTCGGAGAACCACACCATCACGGGGCTTGCTCCCCTCAGCTGACTTAACAGCCTTTGCGAGGACCTCGCGTAAAGTAATCTCCTTGCCGATCTTAAGCAGCCGCTTCCCAGCCGTCTCGACATACACGGCCAAATTGTCGGTCCAGTACTCGTGCTTCTCGTCCCAAGGACTCCACTCGGGTGAAGTAGACGTGGGGGAAGCGGGGAAGATTGGGGCGAGTTGATCGTCGAAACTAGTGTCCTCGTGGAAATGGGTAATCAAGTCACTCTGGCTGTGCTGGGGGTAAAGGAGGAAAACGGGGAAGATGAGTGGCGTCGCGGCGGTGGGGGCGATCCAAGTATCCGCCACGTCAGGAGGGTAGAGAGGGACGGAGGAGAGGGCCGAAGGGTCAAAGTCGAGGGGGTGCGGGTTATCAGGCGGTTGGGGGGTGTTGACAACCACGACACCGCGCTGGACAATGGCCGTCCTTCTCGCGGCTTCGGTGAGGGTCTTGCGCCGCCCTCTTTCGATGCGCTCGAACACTCGCTTCTCCCCAACCTTGACCTGGTCCTCCAACACCTCCCAGATTTTCTGGTTGGCTCCCTCGCTCCATAGCCCCTTGCCTCGCTTAATGACGTCGGACGCCTCTTCCCACCGCTCGAGGTGGACCAGCGCCTGGGCTGCGCGGTACAACGCCTTGCTGGGTGGGTCCTTGTTCTTGGCGGCCGCTAGCGCAATGATTGCGGAAGTGTCGCGCAACACCACACCCATGTTCTTCAAGGCAATGTTACATGCCGCCCGATTGTTCAGAAGCGACACGCGGAGTGCCTCGTCCTCGGGTCCAGAGTTGAGGCCCGAGGTGTATGCGTCAATGGCGTCGCGGTATGACTTTTGAGCGTATAACTCGTTGCCGTGGTTCTTGAAGTTGATTGCAACCTCTGGGCGTCAGAAGGAGCGAGCGTGGCGGCGGATAGCAATTGATGGCTGGAGCATCGCTCGGACCAAGCTCCAACGCATCGCTAGCCAGAATTCCGGCCACCACCTAGGACAGCACCTCCGGCCACCGTTCGGGTGACGTTGGGTAGGGACTCACCATCTCCCTCGCCCTCAAATACAAGACTCTTGAGCGCCTCAAGCACATAATCTCCCTCGGTCTCCTTGGGAGTCTCGCGCATAAACAGTGGCGTCGAGTCAAGCACCTTCTGGAACTCGTCGTACGTGACGGGCTTTCTCGGTCCATCACCCTTCGCTCGCGCCATCGCGTTCAACACCTTATCGATACTCGCGTCATGTTCGCGGTCGGCCATGATGAGTGATGAGTGATGATTGATCAAAGCTCAGAATTGTTGATACTAGTACGGAACTTTCTCGAGCGGTACTGGGGCCCCGGACCACGTGCCTCCACTTTCAGTAACGACTAGAAACCCGTGTTACAAGATGATACTACTTCATACAACATCATGACAGCACGCACACCCATCGCAGTAATCCAGCGCGTGTGGGAACGCATCGCCCCGCTCCAACTCGCCGAGCGGAGCTGGGACAATGTAAGCCCATTATTTGGAGAGTTGGGGAGACTGACACCAGGTCGGCGTCCTTGTCGGTGCGTCGAGGCATGGCGGTTCTAACGACAGAGGCACCCTTCCCGGAGACAAGGGAGAGGAAGCAAGTCCTCCTTACTATCGAGTAGGTTCTACTTTGATAACGCTGACAAGTCTCACCCCCTCGGTGTGCACTGAGGCCCTCGCGCTGCCCGCCTGCTCCGCCGTCATCGCGTACCATCCTCCCGTGCGTCTTGTACAGGCAGAGCTGATAGGAGATCTTCCGCGGTCTGAAGTCGATCACTCTTGGTGACCCGCTGCAGGCGTCGCTGCTCAAGCTCGCCGCACGGGGTATTAGCGTGTTTGCGCCGCACACGAGTTTGGACGCGACGCCGAATGGCATCAACACTTGGTTTGTCTCCTTCCCCCCACCAACCTTCCTTCCCCCACCAACCTTCCTTCCACCCACCGCCGCCATATGCTGACGGCAGGCTCGTCGAGCCGTTCAAGGGCAATTCGAGTGCGATTGAGGTCGTTACGGCCACCGAGAACCCGCCTGAGGGCTTTGAGGGCGCAGGAATGGGCAAGATCGTCCGTCTCAAGGCTGGGATGAGTCTCGCGGACGTCGTCGCCACTGTCAAGCAGCACCTCGGCCTGCAGTATGGTACGTCCACTCTTCGTGCTCCCTTATAACAACAGTCCAGGTCGCGACGCCCAACCCCGAGCGCAAGGTCGAGAGTGTCGCCGTGTGCGCCGGCTCGGGCGGCGGCGTGCTGCGCGGCGTCAAGGCCGACCTGCTCCTCACAGGCGAGATGTCTCATGTACGTCGAGCTGTGCGATTGGATCAAGCTGACACCAGCACGAGGTGCTCGCGTGCGTTGCCGCAGGCCAGACCGTCATCCTCGCCAACCACTCGAACACGGAGCGGCCGTACCTCAAGGCAGTGCTTCAGCCGTGGCTCCAGCGCGAGCTCGACACCGAGGGAGCAGGATGGGAGGTGCTCGTGAGCACGACCGACGCCGACCCTCTCCGGACCATGTAGCCAAGCAATGCAGGACATGCCCAGCCCCCAGCTTCCAGCCTGCGGACAAGGGCAACGTGTATATGAAACATTTGTGCGTCAGGGAATGGCCCGTGCGCGCCGGCGGCACCGGCGCGCACGTCGACGAATCGCACTTGCTCTCTAGAGGCTCATGCTCGATTGTGATCCGGCACACGTTGCACTGACGCACAGAGCTGGCTGAGCGGGCAGAGCGCTCTGAGCGGGCATCACATCGACGTGGTTCTTGTTCAAGTCTGTTGTCTCATTCAACATGTCCTGCCCATCGTCCCCCGACACGCCTTTCAACACGACCTTTAGTCCTCCTCTTCCCGCCATGCCTGGAATGCCTGGACCTCTGCAGCCTCCCAAGTCGCCCGCTCTCAAGGCCGCCGAAGCCGCCGCTCGCGAGAACGGCCTTGGCCTCAGCACTCTCAGCCCACCCATTACGCCTGCGCCCCTCGCCCCGCCCCTCCTCCCGCGTATGGCGACGCCGAACCGCGCTCCTTCTCCTCTCCCAAGCCGCGCGCCGAGCCCGTACCCGAGCCGTGCGCCGAGCCCCGGTCCCCGTGCCCTCGCACCTCCACCGATCGAGGACTCCACATTCTACGACGGCGACTTTGAACTCATCTCAGCCGACAACGTCCGGTAAGCTCCTGTCTGATCGCGCTGACCAAAGCTTCCGCCTGCAGGCATATCACCTCTTTTCGGCCAGGTAGGCTTTCTCTACATCTCCACTGATAACAGTTCCGGTCTCCGCGCGGCAGCAGAGTGGGACGACTCGGGCCGTGCCCGCCAACTCCACTTTGACGACAACGAGCTCGAGGCCGCCCTCGTCATCCGCGCCTTCCTGCGCGTCATCACAACCGGTACAGTGGCAACGACCCCCGACGGTAGCGGAACGCCCTCGGTATCGGCACTGCGCCGCCTCATCCTCTTCCTGCGCAAGTGGGACTGTCCCGTTGCTCTCCAGCTCGTGCTCTTCAAGGTCAAGGAGCTGCTTAACCAAGGCATCAGCGTGCCCATGTACACTTTCATCCTCGGTGCTACGGCCGACGATATTGAGACCTGCTCTCTCGCCCTCAAGCATGTGGGTCAGAGCTGGAACGGAGCGGGATACACCGATGTTCGCAATGAGGGGACGCCGGGTGCGTCGACTATCGATCCCACGCACCTTCCTTACACGCTTTGGAGCTGGGTGCCGAGCGAGTACATGTGGGCTCTGAGTCGGGCGTGGGGGCGTAACCTCAAGGATGGGACGCGACTGCCCGACGAGTTCAAGCGCGCGCTGGCTGTCATCAAGGGTGGGTAGAAGGAGTAGGGGGAGGGGGTTGAGGAAGGGCGGCGAGAAGAGTGACGGAGGGATAGAGAGGGAGGGTTGGAGGGACGGGTTGAGAAGGGAAGGAGGGGCAAAGGAGAGATGACCAGGAAAGGCCGAACGGTCGGCCCGAGAGCTGAGAGAGACTCGAGACGCTAAATCCCCAGATCGCCATATGACTGGCTAACTCCAGGTGGCCACAGCCGGTCGTCGTCGACCGCGACGTGCTAAACGCAAAGCATCAAGAGAATTAGAGAAGAGTGAGTAGTTGGAAATCTGTGACGGTGACAGTTTGGAAGAAGCGGAACCCGGCCAACCGGTCGGCAGTGTCATGGCCTAAGCGCAATCACGCTCAGGTCGGCGGCCTGTGTCACCCCCCCATCCCTCCATCCTTCCCTCCCTCTCTCCCTCCCTCCCCGTGGCGTTACGCTAGCACCTCTTCCTCCTTGACGCCTTCGCATCTTCTCACTCGTCGCTCTGCAAACTCGCACCTACTTGCCTAACCATACACGTGGAGCAGACGTACCGACGGGGCAGGCGGGGCGGATGTCGGGGCGAATGTCGGGGCGAATGTCGGGGCGAATTTTGTGTGCATGTCCTTGCCCATGACCCCATGGCTTATCCTAACTAGGCAACAGCAATCCCCGTCTTTGAATCGGAGAAAGGTCGCTGACGAACAGTGCTGTACATGTTTCCCACGCACAGCCCGCATCTTTTTAACCCTCCAAGCCCTATCCGCCCTTTTACGCCACCGCAAAACTAACGCCATCAACTCGCCACTTCATCATCTACGCCTTCACTTCCAAATACACACACCACCACTCGTTTGATTCCAGCTATTGTAGCTGTACATCCATAGAAAGACCTCAAGACCAAATGCTACTTGTCAAGATCTGACGATGTGTTTCTGTGTGTCGGATTGGATTGTCGGAATTGTGTCATGTTTGCATATGTGTGTCAACGAATGACTAAGAGGGAAGTGCCCGAGATGTCCGCCGTTGGCTGATGACCGCATTGACGCCTAGTTATTACACTATACAATAGAGTAAATGCCGCGGGACGACCACACCGCATTCCCCATCAGACGGTCAGCGCGGCCAGACGGCCAGACGGTCTTCTAAATGAAGCTTGCATCAAGTTTGTAACAGGGTATCTAGCGGTGCAAAAGTCAAACCAGGGCTCTAAAGTTTGGACCCATTCCTCGCGGTGGGATTACGTTTCTACAATTCTACAATGTCACCTGGATCATCATGTCAGATGTCAGATCAGATTGCGACCATCCCTACAAAGTCTACCAATCAACCTCTCATTTCACTCACTGATGACTGGTTGAAAGACATGGCTTGCGTGCGTGTTTGTAGCAGCTCCAGCTCTGCCTCCGACATGTCATACTTGTAATTCTGTCGCTCATTTATATTGTATTCCCGTGTCTCTCGTCTCCTTCTATTGTTCCTCAAACAAGTACAACAGTACAGCAGACCTTCAACTTCATTCCCACCCATACCCCTAAACATGCTTCACCCAGACTACACTGCCGGCGATGCCGAACTCCACTCTGCTGACGGCGTCGTCTTCCTCGTCGACAGCGCCCGCCTCTCTCAGGCCAGGTGAGCTTCTTCTACTCTTTGATATGGCTGACTCTAGCCCCGCCTTGCGTACCCTTAGCTCCCCTGTGCGTCTCCCAGCCCCGGCCCAGACACTCGCCCCCTTCCTCCGTGCTGCCCTTGGAGGGGACCCCTTCACGGCCGACCTTCTTGCTTCACGCGACTCGCTCCTTCTCCTCCAGTCGTATGGGTGCAATACCGCCCTTCGCGCCGCTGTAACGGAACTCAAGGTCCGCCTTATGGATGGCGCGGCTTGCCCTGTTCAGGTGTTTGTGCTTGCCGCACACCTCCGCGACCTTGACCTCTGCCGCACGGCTATCGTGTATGGCGACGTACCCCAGAGGGTCACGGCCGTATACGACGACGTCTTCTACGACTCAGACGACGAGGCTAGTTCCGATGGACCTAGTTCGCCCACCATTAGCACCGACCCCGCCAACGTGCTCGCCCACCTCGAGACTATCCCACAGGAGTACCGCACTGCCATGTCGGCAGCTTGGAACTCGTCGAGTGACCCCCGCGACCGCGGAAACAGTTTTGTCCGGCACATGTGCCTTTGTGAGTCGAGCCGCCGGCTTTGGCTTAGCTGACACTAGCGGCCAACTAGCCCAACCATCTTCACAAGTCAAACGAGGCAATGTCCATTGACACGCCCGACCCATCATTGTCCGCTAGCATTCAACATGATCCCCGCGCCTCTGTCCATTGCTTACCTTGTACCATTCCCCCCACCTTCTCTGTACTCATATCCTCATCTCAGTTTCCACGGCGTCAGTCTGATAGATTAGTCTGTCCCCTCATCATGCAGCTTGTGTCATACTCCCATAACACCCGGAAACAACCACCCTACGACGAGAACTGCGCCACCAGATACTGGCTGACCGACATTGGCGACAGTGGCGTGCCCAGGTCGGTGATGATAAAGTCGACGAGCTGGGGGAACGTGACGTCGAACTTGGGCTGGTTGGCCATGCACGCCTTGGACAGGTCAGGCGTGGCTGTGTGTGCCAGCGCGCCGGCAGGGGTCACAGAACCACTAGGAGGTTGGGACGCGGACGGACGGCGGAAGTGCGAGTGGTCGGGAGTGGTCGGGATGTCGGCGGGGAGCGCGAGCGGCATCTTGTTCGCGTCGCGCGGCATGGGCAGGTCGGTCTGGGAAAGGGGGTAGTGGCGCAAGAACTTGTACGACTCGGCCAGCGCGTACACGGGCTTCTGCATCGCCTTGGCGACGAGTGCGACCTGGTACGTTCCGACCGACGAGACGAGTGCTCCGCTCTCGACGACGGCCTCACACCCGAGCAGCACCATGTCGACGCGCTCCATTACGTATCCGACCGCGCTGTCGAGCACCACCTCGCAAGGGATGCCAGCGGATGTGAGGATCTGCTGAGTGCGTTGGCTGCTGTCAGTGGGGAAGCGGGGCGGGGGGGGGGGGGGAGGGGGGGGGGGAGCGGGGGGGCAAGGGAGGAAGGGGGTGTATAAGCCGGGAAGATCAGAGACAGAGACAGTGGAGGAGGGGTTGAGGACTGGTGAGATGAGCTGCTCACCCGAGGCACCCAGGACGCGCTTCCGTCACGTATACGCTGACGCGCTTGTGCTGCTTGTGCGCGTTGAGGATTGTCTGAATAACGGTTCTAGAGTACGAGTGTGTGAGGATCTGAATGAGCGACATCCTCAAGTTCAACGCACGACACAGTCATCACGCAGAAAGTCGACTGCCTGCTGAGCAATCTTGTTGCGTGCCTGGGGCGCCGTCACCGAGCAGAACGAGCGGCCCTGCTGGATAAGCTGGCGCTTGTATGCCGTGAATTCGCCTCCGCTGTCCATCGATGCTGCGAGGAAACGCTCCCACAGCTGGCAGCCGGCGCGCACGCCGAGACTGCTCTGCGTCGCGATGAGGGTCTGGCGTCCGTGGAATAGCTCGATAGCGAGACCGGAGAGGGTCGTGGCTGTCGACGCCTCCATCAGCTCGACTAGGGCGAGGATCGCCGCCACGGGGTGCGGGTACTGCTGTCAGTGATGTTCAGGTGGTGCGAGAGTAGGTCAAGACAGAGCCTAGCTCACACGAATAGCGTGTCAAGCCCTTCTCTGGCACTCCTCTTCGCGCCTGCTCTCCATGCGTTCCTTCCTCACTCTCCGCCTTGTTCACACTCCACTCACCTTCTCGTCCGTAAGCGCACGCTGATACGCAACCACGACGTCAAAGTCCTTGGATTGCCGCATGGTGGATGTTGACCCGGGATTTGGGCTATTTGGTGACGACGTGGCAACGGATGCCATTGTAGTGGAGGTGGTGGTGGTGGTGGTGTGTGGGATTGTGTAAGAACGAGTCCAAGTAGAGATTAGTCGAGTTGCGAAGTTCACGACATTGTCCGTGCCTGATTCGGTAGCTTGAGTGAGTTGGTTTGATCATTTGAGACACACTTTGGTTACAGCGTTGCTTCCTCGCCTCGCTATCAATCGCCCCTCACCTTAGCCTGCCACCTCGACCCCTCAACCCTTCCCAGACAAGATCACTAGACCAAAGAACCACAGACAAAACGCCACCATGTCAACACGCGACTACACAGACTCCGAGTCTGACGGCGACGTACCACTCGCCTCGGCAGCATCCACTCCCCGCGGCGTATCCCCTCACTCGCCGAGCAAGGATCCCGTGCGCATCAAAGTAAGTTGTTCCCTCTACGGCGCTGACCCAGCTCCGGCCAGGCTTGATGCACTCTGCGGAGCCGTCTCCGTCCGTCTCGCCACCTCCGCGCTTCAAGATCAAACTAGGCATGAAGCACGCTCGGCAGGCAGCATACTCGTCCTCTGAGGACGAGAAGAATCCCCCAAAGAAGCAGAAGACGCACAAGTCTCCGCCACCGACTGGTCCGACTCCCAAACACCGCAAGTATGAGTGGTTAACGCCGAGCGCAGCCGGCGCGTCACATCACGGTCCAGAGGGGCGGAGCGAGCGCGCCCAGTCGGCCATATCGGCCATGAGCGTCGCCAGTGCCGATGATCCCGTGGAGAAGAAGAAGAACTCGCGCCGCTCCGTAGGCCACCCTGGTCCAGGCAAGGCATGGCGTAAAGGCATGCGTAAGGGCGACCCCATGCCGTGGAAGGAGGGAAGCAGCTTCATGGGCGAGAGGATTCGCAGCTCGCCACTCGCTACGCCGCAGCGCGCCAGCGTGTCCCGCGAAGTGTCGCCTGATCTCGGTGGGTTTCGGTGATGACAAGTCCACCGATGTATGTGGCCGCTGACACCAGACGCCATGCTCCTCGCGACTGTGACGCGCGAGCGTGAGCGCGTTGAGCGCGAGCCAAGCCCACCCTTCATGCTCGCTGATGCGGACAAGCTCGGCATCCCCGTGTTCGCCAACCCCGTCATCCCGCCCAAGATCTCACTCAGCCAGTTCCCCAAAGTCACCCAGACGTTTGCGCGGATGGACCACAAGCCGTGGCCCAAGGAACAGGTACGGAAGTGGACGTTCGACGAGCGCGTGATCCAGGGCGTGGGAGGCGGCAGCCTCAAATTCAAGACGTGGTCTAGAGGTGAGTCAGCGCTGGCGCAGTTGTCGATCTGGCCATCGTCACTAGCAGTGTCATCATGATGGCTGTGGCGGGCTCGGGCGCAGTCCAGTTGCTGGGCAGCGTTTGGCTTCTGAGCCAACCCCCATTCCCCGCGTCGAGAGGACTGTACCTTGGGCTCGACCTACACAGCTACCGACGTCAATCCGAGCTGACACCAGGCCCCGACTCGCAACTCTCCATGGTTGTGGCGGCGCAGCGCGAGGCCGAGGCCGCAGCGCGCGCCGCCAAGCGCGAGATGAAGCAGAAGGAGAACGAGACGCCCGAGCGCCCACCCTTCGCTCACAGCTTGTCATCAGACAGCGTACCCCGTGCGGGGAGCGTTGATGAGGAGAGCGAGGCGGACGGGGACGACAGCGCGCGCGAGAGTCCCGCACCGCGTAGACGTAAGCCTGCCAAGCCGCGCAAGAGCAAACTCGCGCAGGAGATTAAGCCCGAGGCGGAGAGCAGTGTGCCGCCCGAGTAGACGTGAAGGCAGACGACCGACGGAGATTAAACGTGTAGAATGGGGCCGAGACGCTGGTGTCAAGAGCGTAGCGATAGAGCAGCTTGACCCAGTTACATGTGTGATATCATGCATAGTTGTACAGATTACCTTCGTGTCTTAGTCTACTCGCGCCGCCGCGCCAGCGCCACGATCAAGTCGGTGTTCCATCCAATCCGCCACTCACCGAGCCGCTTAAGTTCTCGCCATACCTCTCCTTCGGGCGGTGCAGTTCCCGATGGCGGGTAGATGACAAAGTCCGCTTCACTGAGGAGGGAGCGCAACAGACTCCCAAGCAACAAGCAGACGAGACAGGCGATGATAACCGCCGGAAGGGGCACAGGGACAGTGAGGCGCTCCGCGACACTTGGGGTCGCCTCAGTGATCGGCTCGAGGGCAAGTGAACTCTTCGGTGCTGGGGACGCGCGCTCGCTTGGTAGCGGGGCAGGCATACGGACGGGCGACGCGTGCTTCGAGGCTGGCGCGGAAGCGCTGAACTTCATCGGTAGCCGCCAGAATGTGTACCGAGGTGCCGGCACAGGCGGGGTCACCTTCGGATTGGGCTCTGGCGCCAGTTCCTCCTGATGTTAGCTAAGCTGGCAAACATCCAAACCCACCTTCTTCTCTGGAGGCAGCTCGGCGCGCTCGTTCGTTGGGGTCTTCGTGTCGAGGCTGTTTGTGTCGGAGTCTCCCTCGGGCTGTGGCGCAGGAGCTGGCGGCGTATCAGGAAGGTACTGCCGCGCGATGGCGAGCGGTTTGTCGAGAGACACTGCACCGGGCGCATTGACCACCTGCGGGAGCTTGAGCTTGATAGGCTCCTTGTGACGCAGGCTCTTCCGCTCGTCCTCGACAGACAGCTCGGTGCCCTCGAACATATAGGCCGGTGGGTCGGAGCGGCGGGGCAGTAGGCGCACTTGCACAACGGCTCCGTCGTTGATCAGATCGAGTAACCAACGGGGCCTTGGGAGCGGCGCCGTCTTGCCCGTCAGCGGATCGTTGACGGGCGCCTCGTAGCCCGACGTCGGAAGGGTCACGCGGAGCATGTGCCGCGTCTGGGAGGTTGGGTCGAGGCTCGCGGTCTGGAGAACGGAGGGCGCTAACGAGATCACGGAGCACTTGAACGGCATGCCGAGCTTGTCACCGGGGTAGTCGAGTGGTAAGACGCTCGCGTCGGAACCCCCAGGCCCATGGTACGCTTCTGGCAGGGAGACGGCGCGAATGGCAATTTCGCATCCGTTCTTCACCAGCTCGGCAGCCACATCGATCTCGGCGACGATCAAGTCTCGCCGCCCACGCCGGAGGTCCTCCATGTAGTCGACGAAATGGGACCGGCTGCTCGCCATCGAGCTCTTGCTGTCACTGTGTGAGAGTACTGGGCGGAGCTTGATGTCGCGACCGGTGGGCGGCTGTACGGTAACGGTGATGACGTAGTCGTCGCCGTCGATGACCTGGTCAATTGGCACCTTGTACGGCTCGATGCCGTCCAGCGCCCACGGACCCTGCGCAGTCGGATCGGGCGTGGAGACGCTCATCGTCGGCCAACGGGAGCGCGACGGCGGGCCTTGGGTCTTGAGAGCATTCTCGATGTGGAGAAGTGCTCTCGGCAGACCCCCATTCAGCATGTTGTTGACTGACACCGGTATGTTTCCCCCATAGTCAAGCGCGCCGACATACATGCACCGCGTGGAGGGAATCGCGTACTGCTCGTGCGAGTAAGGGTCGATCGTCTCCAGGATCCACCCCTCAATGATGAAGTTGCACGTCGGCATCACGCTCGGGTTGTACTTTGACGGGTCGAGGCCTAATGTCACGGAGTCGAACATGGACGACGACGCGTGGAAGATGGTCGACAGTGATGCGTGCGAGGCCACTGAAGGCGAGGGCGGTGGACTGTCGGGTACGCGAGCGACAACTGTCGCCACGAGCGCGCTCCGCGACCTGAAGGGGAAGGCCGTGTGCGCGACCACATGCGACGTGGTGATACCGTACCCATACGTCTGGAGACGCTCAGGTTTGTCAAAGTAATCGGTCTTCCGGAACGCTGAGACGGACGCAGAGACTTCCTCGGCCGTGAAGCCCTCGATGATCCGCCCTGCGCGGAAGACTGGGAAGCTGTCCGACACGTGGCTCACAGTGCGCTTCTCAACCTTGAGCCCGTCGCGCTCCGTCACTGGTTGCCATCCGAAAGGGTCAGTCGACTCGCCATCGCGGTCGGCGTGAATACGTGTGAGCTGAGATAGGGCTCGCATCGCCGCGTCCACTGGTGTACTCCCTGATGCGGGTGTGGGCGTGGGGCCGGCCATGGGCACTAATGCTGCGCGAGTCTCCGACGCCGACGAGTACAGCATGGAGAAAGGAGTGGTGATCCGTCCGAATAACGACGACTGTGTAGCAGCCCTCAGCAACTCATCGCCCTGCGCCGTGCTCCGCATGGACATGTTGCTCTGTCGCTTGCGCAGCACCCCCATTGCAGGCGGCTGGTCGAGGGCGGCCCGCGAGGCTCGTGACCGCTTCTGCTTCTGCAACTGCTTGACGTCCGCCTCGGATAAGTCCTCGTTGTCGATCTTCAGCTTGGACCCGTTGACCGTTAGACTCGTCTTGCCGCCCGTCGTCGCCGTGCCACGGCGCACTGTCAGGGTTACCGAGTCCGATCCAAGGACAGCTGCGTCGTGCTCGATGGTCAGCCACAGACCGCCACCACTTGGGGACAGTCGGTGACGCCTGAGTGCAGAGACACCTTTTGGTGGCGGGTCGATGAGCACGAGGATGCTGTTCGACCACTTGTCTGGGTCGCAGCGTATTCCACACTCGATCGTGCTTGCAGCTGACGCGTTGCCGTTCACCATCTTGGAGCTGATCGTGGCCGCATCGCCGAGTTCTTTCTTCTCGGGTAACGATGCTAACCCAGGGAACGCCGTCGCGGTGCATGAGGAATCCGACTTGCGGCCCTCGTCGGGTTCGTACTCGAACCGGTACGTCTCCTTCTCGAGGTCGTATCGCGATGAGACGGCTTTAGCACCACCCAGCCGTGTCACCACTGGAGGCGCGCCGTGCTTTATCGCAAACTCGCCCATACCCGCTAACGCCGTCATCATGACCTGCGGTATGGATGACTTGTTCGACCATCCTCCTGGGTGGCTCTGTTCAAGAAGAGTCACTTGTGTTGTGTTCGGCGACAGCGCCTCGATCGACCATCCCTGTAGGTCGATCTGTGTTCGGATCACATTAGGGTCGATGCACGGAGGGATCACAGGGAAGAGGTCGTTGTCCTCCGTGGAGAAGCCGAATATGTGGACGGACGAAGGTGACTTGTATGTCGTGCGCACGAGCACGGAGTCGCGTGCGCTGAGGTCAGCTGTGGGTGGCGGAGTAGTTGGCTCACGAAGTGGGCCATGATGGCTTGGACTTGAAGTGCCAAACGTCTGTTAACTCGCTCACGTCCTCCAGCAATGTGGCATCCTCGTATGTCTTGTCCCACACTGGCTGGGTGCCGGGCGTGATGATTGTCGCGAACAGATCCCATACGCCCACACCAACGAACACTGCCTCGGCACGATACACAACCAGTGTCTTGTCCATCGAGTTGAGCTGATGCACAGACACCCCCTTGGACTCGGCCACAGGTTTCCATTTAGGTTCTGGCTCCTGCAAGAGGGCGGTAAAGTCTGCAGTTAGTCCCGTCACATTCCAGCAATCTCACAGATGTAGTTGCGCCTGATAAGACTAGCGATATTCCTCTCTGCGGCGAGCGAGCGCCCATTTCGAGGATGTTCGAAGGAGCCCGGCGGCGAGCCAGTTGTTGATGTGTCCGCTGAAACTGAAGAGACTGGCAATGAAACTGCGCTCGCCCCTGGCGATCCATCGAGTAAGTCACGCAACGGAGCTATGCTCTCCATCTGGTGTACCGGCACAGGGGTACCGTTGATGCGCACTCGACCGCGTGTCGGTGACGAAGCGGTCTGCTCGATCGACACATTGACGATGACACGCTCGTCAACCCCTCGCAGCTGCGCATGGTTCAACCGGAAGAGCAGCCTCTTGGGCGCGGCAGATCCCGAGACTAATGGCGGCAGCTGTCCCACAAATGTGTCCCATATTGTGGACGACGAGTCCTCGCCGTTTTGATTCTTGGCCTGGATCTGGACGTCCCAGCCGAGTATCGAGGACATCCCAAACTCGAGTTGGCGCTTCGTCCCGTCCTTGATGTCATCCGTCTTGATGACGTTGTAGCTCGTCGACAACATCACACGAGCCGGATCGTAGCTCATGTCGGAGATTATCACACTGTCTCCATAGCTGAGGAGGGAAGGCATCTTCTCGCTTCCATCACGGACGAAGTCGACCAGGCCGACGATGACCGAGGGAAGGTGCTGGGGCACGGCGCCACCGACGGCCCAAGTCCCCTTCGGATTCCATGACCAGAAGCACGTAATGCGCGCCTTGCCTTCCGGCAGTGGTGGGTCGACTGTGCGTGTGGCGACACCGGGGAGCTGGATGCACCACGCTAGAAGTGAGACGTGGGCACGCACGTACGGAGGTGCGGGCCGGAGATAGGGAGGTTCATGTCGGGAGCGAGGGAGGGATGTTGAGACGTCGATAAGGGTGTGCTGGTCCACCATTGTCCGCGAGATAGTCACTGCGTCACGCGGGCTGAAGTGAGCCTTCCCCACCCAAACATGGCTCACCTCGACGGCCACCCTAATCGGTAATTCGTCTTTGTGACGCGCGTCTGGGTATCTATGAGGTTAAGCAGTTGCGCTTCATCT
This sequence comes from Cutaneotrichosporon sp. HIS471, assembly GCA_030864385.1. Classification (NCBI taxonomy): domain Eukaryota; kingdom Fungi; phylum Basidiomycota; class Tremellomycetes; order Trichosporonales; family Trichosporonaceae; genus Cutaneotrichosporon; species Cutaneotrichosporon sp. HIS471. The sequence continues at coordinate 1,145,888 of AP028240.1, read as the reverse complement.
ACCATGCTGTCCCCTGCCGTCAGCTCCCGTTCACTCAATTGCTGACTCACAGACGGGCCGGGTTTCTGGTGTTGCGAGACAGCCGCGGAATGTGTCGACGTTGACGTCTGTTCCGCAGTCGACGTCAACGACGGCACGGAACACTTCTCCGCCCTTTCCGTTGCGTCTGTGGATGGTCACGTCGCTTGGCGTGATGCGGCTTAGGGAAGCCGAGCGACCCTTGCCATCACGCACAGAGCCTGAGGCGGGTGGTGGGCGAGGCGGCCCCGAGACGAGCTTCCAGGCAGAGGACGACGAGCTGGACAGCAGTGCACGAAAGTACGCAACTGAGGAGTTGAGCGCATCGTGCCACGCCGTCTCGAGCCTGGCCGTCAGTGATGGGTGTCGCGTGGTGACATACCTTGAGCCGTCATCGAGAATGTCCTTGGACATTGTGTCGTTGGCCTGCTCGATCGGGGCACAGGGGCGCTGTGCGATTGTCGAACTGCAGGCCGATAAGGATGATGGGAAAGGGAGTACTTGGGCAATGCGATGAGATGAGTTGTTTGTATTGTTGTGAAGAGGTTTGAAGGGTACGAGTTGTCGCTTGGACGATGAAAGTAGGGAGCAGTTGAGCAGTTGGGTGGCTAACTGACGTTACGATGATGTCACGTGGCAGGCTACAGAAGACCCCTTTCCCCCCCCCCCCCCCCCTCGCCACCCAACGTCGCCAACAATCATCCTCGCTGTCATCACACACTCCTTTCACCGTCGTCTATACCATCCACATCTGCACATCGCCAGCAAAAGGAGGTCTGCGAAGGCCATGCCAAACCCCTTCGGCATGTTCGGCTCGGACGCCGGCTCAACCCCGGCCTCGTACTCCCCCAGTCGTTCCGCCTCTCCCGCACAGACCCCGGCCACCCTCCCTCCCACCTCTCTCCGCCGCCCCGCATCCCATGGACGGTTGGCCCAACTAATGGCTCCAGGAAATGGGAGGGTGCGCAGTAGCTCGACGGCGTCGCAGGAGGTGACGACGACGCACATCACTGCGCACGCCGACGATTCCACCGTCACTGGCCGCCAGACACCAGAGCAGCGCCGCCGTTCCGCGCGCGGTGAATATTCTGCTGAGCACGCTAACACCAGCCGCGGCCGCGTCACTCCTTGCCAGTGATGTACGGTACAAGAAGTTTGCTTACCAGGTCGACAAGAGCCTGCAGTCGTTTGAGAACGTCAACGAGTGGGCAGACTTCATCTCTTTCCTCTCCCGTCTGCTCAAGGTGCGCCACCACGCGGCCGTGTGCTCACTTAGACACTCCAGGGGCAGTCGCCACAGTACTCCGAGATCCCTCGCAAGGTCACCGTCGCGAAACGCCTAGCACAGTGCCTGAACCCCGCGCTGCCCGCCGGTGTGCATACTCGTGCGCTCGACGTGTATAGCCAGATCTTCAGTATGATCGGGGTGGGTGCAGTTAGTCCCAACAGTTGCTAACGCCTACAGACTGAGGGATTGAAACGCGACCTCCTCATCTGGTCATCAGGTCTGTTCCCGTTCTTCCAGAACGCGTCCACATCCGTCCGTCCAGCACTTATCAACATCTACGAGACATACTACCTCCCACTGGGCGAGGATCTCAGGGCGGCGACGAAGGCTCTGATCCTGGCCCTCCTTCCCGGGGTGGAGGAGGAGATTGGCGACTTCTTCGACGAGGTGAGATGTCCTCCACGCGCTCGAAGCTGACGGCAGGTCATGTCTCTGCTGAACCGCCTTTCCGACGCAGTGTCGCAGAGGTTCTTCCTGCAGAACGTCTTCCTCGTCCTCGTATCCAGTCCAGGTTCGCGCCTCGCTGCCATCAACTACCTCGCGCGCACGCTCACCGAACCGCCAGTGCACCTCGTCTCAGATTCAGACGTCGGGCTGTTGATACGTGGTGTCGCAGCTGTACTCGAGGACGACAACATGCTGGTACGCCGCGGTGGTCTCGACCTGTTGTTAAGAATATTGCCGATCGACGGGGCGATCCTGAAGTGAGCTGCTCGCCGATTTCGCTGACGCCAGGGACGCATCGCAGGGCGATCGCGAGCACCTCGTGCGTGCGGTCAGCGCTGTCGTGCTTAACCGTGACGTGTCTCTAAGCCGGCGAGTGTACACGTGGTTCCTCAGTGCGGATGAAGCGTCAGAGAAGCAGGTCTCGTTCTTCAAGGAGCACGGGTTGAATGTACTAGCGACAACGCTGGAGCACGACATGAGGCTGCTACCGAAAGCGAACGATGTCGCGGACGCGCAGTCTCCGTTCAAAATCTTCCTCTCGCTGCTGGATAAGTGGGAGATTGGCGAACCGCTGTCACACCGCCTTGCCGTACCATCGTTGGAGGCGTGCCGAGCGACGGCCGCAGCTGGTCACGACGATGAGGTGAGTTCGATGATCCGGACAAAATTTACCTCAGGTTCGCGGTACCGCCTCAGCAGTGTACGAGGCCATCGAGCCGAGTGTGCTGTGGAGGCACCTCTACAAGGGTGTCGAGGGGGACATGGATGATGGCAGGCTCACTGTAAATTGCTGTTCTCCACTGAGCACTGACATTCCAGCATGTCAAGCTCGTATTTTGGCTCCTAACCGCTATTCCGCAGCAAGACGAGGAGACGATCACGGTACACGTCCCTTTGATGGCAGCGCGCATCCTCCGCGGTGTGGTGAGCTCCATTGATGGTGAGCCTTCAACTGACGGTAGAACGAGACGAAAAACGGGGATGTGTTGGAGGCGACATTGAAAACGCTCGAGGCACTGCTCGTTGCCACTCCGGCATCTCTGTTCACCAATGCGCCAGAGAAGACCGAGACATCCAACGGCCCCTCCAAATCGGCGGAGGAGCTTGCATACTTGGAACCGCTGGACGAGGAGGGGGCTGCCAAGGTCGTCCGCGCTACGGTTATGCCTAAGATGGTGTCCGACGTCTTCAAGTCGAGTGAGAAGGCGCTGAAGGAACGCTGGGCTCCTTCCCTGCTCCTCCACTTTGTGCAGCTCACCAAGGCCTTGATCGACCGCGAAGTGCCTCCACTGAACGCTGTCGATAGCAAGAGTTGGTCGGCTGCCGTTCTTCAGTGTTTGGAGAAGGTGCACTCGTTCGCCGTCGTAGACGTTCTGGTCGACTCACTGTTGCAGGCGAGCCGTTCGCGGCTGTTCAAGCCGCCCATCGATCTTGCCTCAGATGCCGTCATGAGCCCGGTGCTTGATGCCCTCTTCCGATATCTCCGACCTGATGCTGCTGCATACCATGCGCGCGCGGTCGAATTGCTGTGGGAGTTCAACCAGCTCGCAGAGGTGCACACTCTCGAGAGCGTTATCGCACGACGCATGAGCTCGCAGACACGCAAGTCGGAGGCATTCGAAGCGTTCGGTGTTCTCTGGCGCCAGTCTGACGATTCTATGCTCCCCGGCGAGATATTCCACGTGCCAATGTTCATGATTCTCGACGGCCTCAAGGGCGACGACCCCCAGGTCCTCCGCGCAGCTGAAACATGGATGCGTTGCAACCTCAGGTCGTACTTCCGAATGCTCGACCCACTCCTCCGCCGCACGCTAGCGCTACTTGCACAGCCTTCGGGCAAGGCCACGTCGAGCGACGCGTCGCTCATGTACTACTTTGTCACCAGCCTGACGAGCCTCTTCCGCTTTGGTGGGCAGGGGCTAGGGAAGGCGTGCCAGTCAATGGAGATACGCAAGTCTCCAAACACGCTCTTCGTCAACAGAGTCGAGGAGACGTTCCCCGAAGCCACGACGTATCTGGAGCTCCTGACCGGTCTTCTGACGAGGTAAGAGCAATGGCTTAAACGATGAACTGACCGCAGGCTACTAGAATCCGCGCCAAATGAACAGCTCACGCTCCGTGTACAGTCTGGCTCCCTGGAGTTGCTACAGCTCCTCGTCGCCCGTGGGGACCTGTCAACGAAATCACAGGCTCAGGTGAAGAACGCGCTCGTGGAAAAACTCTCGGAGGCTACTCAACACAAGCACCTCACGTTGCAGAACACGATGCTGCATCTCCTCCACGCAGCTCTGTCGCAGGGCACGGACCGGCGGCGTAGTCACCGCGTCTCCTCTTCGACGTTCTCGCTCCCTGAGCGGCCCAGCAGCCTGGACAACGCAGCGCACGAGTTCGAGGAGTCAATGCTGCACATGGTTATTGCGGGCGTCTCGGCTCCGGGTAACCGTCCGATCTTGCAGCACTGGGTCGACTTTGTGCTGATGACGATCCCGCACCTGGAACATGACCAACGGCAGTTAAGAGCTCTCAACGACTGCTTCTGCGAACAGCTGCGCATGACCATGCTCAAGCTCCGCACAACGTTTGCGATATCTACAGCTGGTGACGTTCCTGCCACTATTACGGAATCGGAGCCCATCATGCTCATCGGAGTTATTGAAAGACTGGCCACAGTGCTTGCCGGTAGGGCTGGCGGCCGGCGGAGCGAGGACCGCGACCGGCGCGAACATGAGGGTGGCGGCGGTTTGCTGGGCTACTTACCGACGGTATTCTCAGTCGAAGCACCACAGGACACTGCTGTGAGTTTAACAAATCTGGTGCCATATGAGCAATGGTTTAAGTCAGCCGAGCTGACGCACAGTCGAAATGCGAGGCTGCACGATACCTTGACGATATCATGGACTGTCTCCTGGTAACGTGGACCGTGAGCGACGAGAGGGAAGCGCAGTCTGGCCCACCGGGTGCGACGACTGCGTCAAGGATACAGATCATGTCGCGCACACGGACGCGTGCGCGCAAGGCACTGGAGAAGCTCTTCAAAGCGCAGCCGTCCGAGCTCGTAGCGAGCTCAGTACAGGTGTGGGCTGCACAGTCGAGCGACATTGAGGATTCAGCGATTTTCGACTGTCTCGACATACTGGCGCCGAGCGCTCAGAAGGTCGTCGACCTTATCTGCGAGCACATGAGCGGCAAGGGGCGTGGCTCAATAGAGAGGTGAGCCGGGTTGAGTCCGAGGCAAACTGACAGCAGCTCGAACCCTGCGCTCCCGGCATTCCTTGAGGCGTACATCAGTCGCCTTGAAGGTCCGATCGCGATCCAGGTGTGGAATGCCCAGTACGGGTACGCGCGCGACATCCTGGGCCAGTCCAACTCGCCATCAGCGCGGATGCTGCTCTTCCCCGTGCTGCGGTGCCTCACGATGCTGGGTCAGATCGTGTCGACTACGAGCGCACTCGAGGACCGCCGTCTCCGGCGTGACCTGCAGGAGACGTATGTCAAGGTCCTTGACGCGGTCCTGTCGAACGCCTCGCGCCTGGGCGACAGCGCATTGTGGCAGCGCGGTCACACGCTCAACGAGGAGAAGGCGTTGTCGTCGCAGGGCGTGCAGAAGGTAAACTAAGCCCGAGCAATGTAGCTGATCTCAGATCTACTTGTATATCGGGGACCATGTGCTGCGGAACCTGCGCACTTTCCTCGTGGACCAGGACCGCGTGTCGTCGGCGTGCGCCAGCGTGTCCTCAAACATCATCGCTCCGGCCTTCAAACAGCAGAAGGTCGACGTCATCGTCCTCTCCCTACTCCAGGAGCTCACCAAGATCCCAGCGGCAGTTAAATCGTGGCGCCCACCCGTCGGCGACGCGTTCAACGATAACCGTTTCTTCCGCATGCCTCCCAAGGAGGCGGAGCAGTGGCGACCGCTCGTATGTGCCCTCATGGATAGCGACAAGGAGCGCCTCTCCGATCTCTTGGGGCGCATTGCCGCGGCGCCCAGTGCGAACATCTTCACGAACCGCGAGGCCGAGACGACCTCTCGCTCACTCAACCTACGACGCCTGAGCTTTGTGCTCCTCGCGGCCGAACGCAATCATCACTTAGCCCAGCTCCCAAGCATCCAGGAGAAGCTCGTCGAGATCCTCCGCACCAACGTCGTCTCGCCGCGCGTGCACTCGGAAGTGTATCTGTGTTTGCGCGTGCTCATGACTCGCATTTCGCCACAGCACCTCGCCAACTTCTGGCCCGTGATTCTTGCCGAACTCGTAAGGTTCTGTTATGATAGAATACTGACAACAGCTCCGCGTGTTCGAGGCAACGATGGACGAGCCGCCGCCTGAGGGGAGCGAGGATCTCGCGCTCGTGCTTGCGTCGTGCAAGTTCCTCGATCTGCTTCTCGTGATCCAGTCTGAGGACTTCCAGATGTGCGTTTTAACCTAATCTTCCTTCTCTCCGCCATCCTGCCGTCAGGCTAACCCTAGCCACCAATGGATCTTCGTCACGGACACAACGGATGCAGCGTACCCTCCCGAGCACTACAGCCCCGAGGCGCTGGTGGACCGTCTGGCAGAGATCCTTGTGGAGAGCGCTACCATACCCAAAGCCGACGACGCAATCCCAGTTGAGAGCTCCGACGACCGCCCTCGCCGCCCGCATCTCGCGGGTGTGCGTGCCCTCGCCTCGCTGCATCAGTTACAGCCTTTCTTTAGCCGCGCGAGCATCGACACCTTCGAGGGGGTGTACAATGATGCCGGCGTCGACTGGGACGCGATCGAGGACGGGCTTAATGCCGAGATCTTTGAGAGCAATTGAGGTGACAGCCCCAGACAGACGGGTATAGAGTCTAGATGCATCTATTTCTGCGCGTTGGTCCACATGGCGAGCTGCTCGGCGTCGATCTCCGCTATCCTCCGGTCGACATCGTTGCGCTTCTTCTCCAGACCTGCGAGGTAATCCTCATCGCTGAGCTTCTTGACAGGAAGGATGTGGGAGAGCACACCCATCATGCGGCTGGTGATGGGCGCGTCACCACGGCGCTCGCCGTCAGGCTTGGCGGGAGTCTCAAAACTCTCCATCACTTCCACGGCGGGTTCAAGTGCAGGCGCGGGTTCTTGCAAGCCCTCACGCGCCCGCTTAGCTAACAGCTCGAGACGCCACACGCGGGACTGATTCACGAGCCCCTGTCCAACAGTGGCGAGAAGTCCGGCAGTGAATGCCGCTGGGATGAGTGTACGTGGTCCGCCTGTCATCAGCGTTGAGGAGAAGAGTACGGACGAATAAAGGTGCTCAATCCGCCGCCAGCCACAGCGCCCGCAATCGCGCTATCCAAGATCCGGTTCATGCGTACGTCCGAGATACTCTGCGGTTCGGCGATACCGGTCTCGAGCTCCTCGGTCCGGCGAGCATGTGCTGGGGTAGCGCGCACGCCCAGGAGTATGGGAGAGACGAGGTACTCGCGTGTACCGAAGAAGAAGAGGGACACGATGCCACAGTTGATACCCATGTTCACGCCGAGCTGGAAGGGGTTCTGTTTTCGCGCCCAGCCCAGGGTTCCGCCCGCCCCCGCGCCCGCGAGGGCCGAGAGAACGACGGCTTGCGCTACGAAGAGCGGGGAGGAGGGGTCAATTGGAAAGTCGGCTGAGGCGAGGGTACGCGCTGGGCGCTGGGGCTGGGTGGCCGCCATGGTGAGTTGGGACGATGAGGCGGAGGAGACAAGTGGAGGTGATTAAAGTCTTGGGTGGAGGCCTTTCCAGTGCGTGCTGTAGGATTTTCAGATATAATGGAGGTTCACGGCGGTTTTCATATTGTTAAATGAATGACGCTGTGGTAGGGAATCCCTGTTAGATCTCCAGACGCTCTGTCCATGCGCTGTCGATTGATGAAGTACCTACAGGGTACCCTGGAAAAGTACCTTACAATTTATCTACATGATCCCCCACCTTAATATACCCTTATAAGGGGTTCTTTACCTGAACCACCCACCTTGCGGGACGGAAAAAAGAGATCAGTCACCAAAATGGTCAAGTTTGAGCCGATTGGCCATTGGGTATATCCCCCTGGATTATGATTATCATGGTTATTGGGTGAGGCGGGAAGTTCGACTTTGCCATGGAGCGGAGTTCCAGACTGGGAACTTGATAAAAGGGGGCGAAACCGTGCTCTTGTTCGTCCTTGTCTTAATTGTCATGAGCTAGCTAATTGAGCCCTAACCATTTGTCGCTCATCCCTGCACCCTACCACTGTCCGAATCGAACCTCCTCTTTTCAAAAATTGATCCCGCAAGTGCTGCCCCACTCTTTCTTTGGTGGGGTCGCCTCACAGTGCTCACTAGCTCCTCCCACACACTCTGTGGTCCGCATGGTCCGATGAGCACTGGTGGGTGGTCCTCATTGCGAACGTTCAGGGACAGTACGTTGGCGCTGCCTTGTGGCAGAGTCACAGTCACGCGTTCGGCCGGAAAGCACGCCGCATTTGCGGAGCAGACTCGTACTCGCATCTTCCAGATAATACGGCCACGTCACTACAAGGTCACACAATGCAGAGCGCCGGGAATGCTGGGATCCGTTCGTAAGTGCGACGCACTGTCATTGCACAGCCGTGATGGTTACCCTTCCAGTGCACGCGTACTGTACCTTCAAGTCACTCTCAGAAGGGTTTGGTCATGATTGTGGACCGTGCCACAACTTGCTAGAGCAGTACGGTCAATGGAGATTCCACTGGCTATAGGCTGCCAAGCGTTGCCAACATGACAGGTATGATGTTATCTGTTGCCATGTTGCACGTAATGAGAGATGGAGAGCAGGGGCCGAAGTATGAGTGTATGAGCTTTCCAGGTACAAATGGGTGGGATCAACTGTGCCTGGGATAGATAGAGGAATGGCGAGGAGGGGGTGACAAGCATGACCAGCCTCAGAAGCTCAGAAGCGCAAACAAGCGAACACATCCGCCCTTGTGCCATCTACAGTACATCACATTTAATATCGCGAGGCGTCCATACGCGCGTAATCGCGTAACAAGGTTGACGCGCTAGTGGCGTCCGGGAACAGGGCTCTCGAGCGCTGTTGTTGATGTTCGCAGAGTCCCTGCATCAGTTGCATACCAGAGTGGCAGCCAGCACAATGCAGAAATCGGGACGGGGTAAGGCACGCGTTCCGCGCACGACGCGCGGACGCGCACAGCCCAACGTCCTCCAAGTTGAACAAGCCACCATGCATATGCATATGGGTAGCATGGATATGTCGGACGATACAATCGAATATACAATCATAACAGTACCATGATCTGTGAGCTGTAGATGGTGAGATTCCAAGAGCACCAGTGCTCAGGGCGTACTAGGGCGTGAGGGCCTTAATTGGGGGCGTTTGGAGCAATCAATTGAGTTCTGGGCTTTGAGATCTTGTAGCAGGTCCATCCATTCAATCACCTCTTCAACTACCGCTCATACATTATCTCTCACGCACTGCACCTCAGTCATTCTCACATCCTCTCATTCTCTCATTCGACTCGGCTTGTATCACCACTGCCAACCCCTTCAGCAGCTCACAACATCATCCACACTCTCAGACCCTACCGACTTCTGCCAATCCCCGCCACTTCCAATCCTTCGCCAGCCTCATCATATTCCCCTAATACAACCCTCTCTCCCGACCTCCGTCAATGAAGCTCGCTGCCCTCGTCCTCCTCGCCGTCGTCGCCGCGGGTGAGTGCGCATCTCCCGTGCAAAGGTTGCTCACATCTATAAGGACTCACTGACACCAGCCCCGGCGCCCCTTCAGCACCCGATCTTCCGAGCCGCAGACGGGTGTGCAGCCCATTGCGCGATCCCGAAGGCCAAAGATGCGGGCCAGCTTCGCGGTATTCTCTGCTCGCGTGAAGGGCGGAGACGGATGCGTGGGTACCTAACCATTAGGTCCCTCGGCTCGCCAGCTGACACCAGTCGAGTGTGCCACGTGCCTTGACGCCGCGCCGGGAGAGCGTGTCGAGGCTGCGATGGACGAGTACCGCCGGGTGATGGCAGCATGCGAAGCCGAACTCGTGAGTCTGAGGCGGTCTTCCGTTGGCGGAGCTTATGCCAGTTCAACGAGTAGTTTGCGCTCGGAATCTTTAGGCTCTCATAATCTTCTCTTACTTATCTGTACATGTATCCGTGTCATCTCGTGGCTCCATGCCCATACAGCCACAACTCGTAGATAAGAATCGAGTTTGAGTGCTTGAACGAGAGGAAAGCTCTGGGTAAACAAACTTCACCACCTGTCTTGTGACGAGCACGTGACTTCCGGTGGAGCCCCAGGGCCACGACACTGTTCCGACGGCAGCACTCACCTTGCACTTTGTCATCTCACCCTCCATGCGCATATGCCTCTGGGTATATGCCCTCCTCCATGTCTCGGCCACCTGGGCCGCGACCATGGACGCGTCTCGACGCGCCGCACTGCGCGATGAGGTGCGCGACGTGAGTACGGCAGGCGTGGTATCGCCACTCTATCACATCGCATCCTTCCTTGCCCCACACATACTCACTCCCAGATGTTCCATCACGCCTTCACTGGTTACATGTCATTTGCGTATCCGGCGGACGAATTGCGACCCATCACCTGCGCCCCACTACACCGCGATCCGAACCCCGCCAACATTGGCGTGAACGACATCCACGCCAACATCAGCATGACGCTCGTCGACTCGCTCAGCGCGCTCCCCCTGATCCTACCGGACGAGTACCCGGCAGCCGTGGAGCGAGTATCACGTATCAGCTTCGACCAGAACGTGAAAGTGCAGGTGTTTGAGATGACGATCCGGGCCCTCGGCGCGCTGCTGAGCACCTACCAGAAGCTCGAAGCGCTGCCGGAAGATCCCAAGGCCCAGGCAGCGGCGCTGGGCATAGAGGGGACGACCGACGTGAAGAAGTACGCCCCGAGGATGCTCGAACTTGCCCTCGACCTCGGGACGCGGCTGCTCCCTGCGTTTGATACTCCAACGGGCCTGCCGTACGCACGCGTTAACCTGCGGCATGGGATCGAGGCGCGCGAGAGCTCCGAAACCTGTACGGCTGGGGCCGGGAGTTTGGTGCTCGAGTTCACTCTCCTCTCAAGGCTGACTGGCGATGAGCGCTTCGAGGTGAGCCAGTCGACCGCAGCGATAAGGACGCGAGTTGGCTGACCCAAGGACCTAGCACACCGAGCGTTCATGTCGGTCTGGAACCGGCGGACAGCCGAGGACCTCGTTGGAAACGCTATCAGTGTCAACCACGGCCAGTGGCTGCAGCCAGGGATGAGTGGGACGAACGCGGGCATTGACTCCTTCTTCGAGTACGCGCTCAAGGGCGCGATCATGCTCGACGACCCGACATACATGGACGTGTTCCATGACGCGTACGCTGCGATTCAGACGCATGTGCGGACGAAGGACGGGTTTATTGTGAGTACGTCGCCTTCATCACCATCTGACTCCAGTATCGACCCGTGCAGATTCGCAGCCTCAGGCCTGCGTCAACGTCCGTGATCGACTCGCTCTCAGCCTTCTTCCCCGGCGTACAGGTGCTCGCTGGTGACATTGAATCAGCAATTCGCAACCACCTCGTCTTCTGGAACATTTGGCGACGGTACAGCGGCATTCCAGAATCGTGGGCGCACGACGAGCGTACTGTGGGATGGGCTGGGTGGCCAGGGCGTCCCGAGTTCATCGAGTCGACGTACTATCTCCACACCGTGACGCGGGACGACTTCTACCTGCGTGTCGGTGAGCGCGTCCTGCACGATATCCGACGGCGCACAATCACGCCATGTGGCTTTGCGACGCTCGCCAACGTCGAGACAGGCGAGACCGAGGACCGAATGGAGAGCTTCCTGCTCTCCGAGACTCTTAAGTACCTCTACCTTCTCTTCGCAGACCTGCCGAGCGAACCGCCCACCAACACTGTGTTCACAACGGAGGGACATCAGTTGCACATCCCGCCCAACCTGACACGTCCACCCACGGCGGTACGGCGGGCACTGCACAAGCGCGAGGACCTCTACTGCCCGCCGTACATGCCGCAGACGCTCGGTGGATTGCCAGTCGGCATCGAGGGACGAGACGACTATGAGTATGCGCGCGCTTTGGTGTATGGGCCTGGGAAGGAAGGTCTGCGTGTTGAAGAAGGACGGACATATGACGGCCTGGGGACGTGCGCCGTTCCCGAGGTGCCACGGTTCGCCTTCGAGCTCGTGCTCATGCCCTCCAACACAGATCCGGAGACACCATTACCCGCGCACGACGCTTCGCCGAGTGCGACCAAGGTGTGGCAGCAGGACGACGGGGACTGGATGATTACAGATATAGAGGGACTACGACTCGGATGCCGCTGGCGCTTTGACGGGGGTGGGTACGACATTACCAACATCGGCCCTCACCGTGTGCGGTACGGACAGCACGTCTTCATCACAGATCCTAAGATGGAGGGGTATCTTCCTTCGCTCCCCCCCGAGAGGCCAAAGGAGGATGCGCTTGACGTTGTTCTCCTGGTCCGAAATGCGGGCAAGGACGACACAGTGATACGTCTCCAGACGTCGACGGCCGACTTTGGGAGGGGCTTCCTCCCGCGGAAAGGGGGTCCGGCGGAAGACGAATCCCTCAGCTCTGAACAGGCGCCGTTCTCCACCAACGTGGCACTCAACGCGCCGCTTCTCCTCGTTGTGCCGAAGAACACATTGAACGGTTGCGCGGCCGTCGTGGCCAAGAAGCTGGACCCGAAACCCCAGGGCCCTTTCGCTCTCTTTGTCGCCCGTGGAGGCTGCAGTTTCGCTGAGAAGGCTCTCAACGCCGCGCATGCCGGGGCGTCTATGCTCCTCGTAGGTGACAACACGGCAGGTGGAGGCCATGTGCGGCCTACAGCGTCGGATGAGGCGGCGTCCGTCCTCACGGAGCTACAGGGACTCCGTGTCGGCTTTGTGGGCCACGACGAGGCTATGGTCCTCGCCACTGTCCACAACGCTGCTCCGCTCGAAGTGGTTGTCGAGGGACCATTGGCACAGAGGGAGGGCAGTACTGTCCCCAAGCCGCAGAGGCGGGAGGGGCGGCTGGTTGTCGGGGAGCATGACCTGGTCAACATCCGGGTTGTCGAGGCATAGACATAGACACGCGACTCACGACCTGTTACATGTACATTCGATTGCAAGATCGCAAGACAGTAGAGTTGAGGCACGGCTAGGCACGTTGGACACTGAGGGTACTAGAGAGTAGAAGGGTAATTGGGTAAGGAAATAGGGAGAGGGGTTGAAAAGTGCACGCGTCTTTGGCATCTTTGGGATCTTTGGGTCATTTCGGTCCTCTGTCTTTTTGGGGGTTTTTGGCAAATTGGCCAAAGAGCAAAGAGGATTTTTGGGCTAGTGCGTTCAGGGAAAGCGGAACAAGACGCCAAACCAATTCCATCTCCCTGAACCACGCAGTAGTAACGTAGTAAGATTCCCTTCTCAAGGTTTGGCGGGCCGACCTCTTCCTTCCTGACCTTCCTAACAAAGCTGACCATACTGACCATCCTGACCATCCTGTAGCCTACCAGCGCCTGGGCCTGCGCCGCCTTGCATGGTTTCCCATTTGGTGGTACTATTCGTCTTCTCCTTCCTTCTCCTCTCCTCCTCCTCCTCCTCCTCCTTGAATCTCATCTCCCTTCGCCAACCCCATCTCGCGACTCTCCGACCTCTTGTCGTCGTCGCGACTTGGCTCCTTTCATCTCCCATCTCAATCCTCTTTCAAACACACATACGCCCTTACACGTTGCGCACGGACCAGCGCGCGATCCGACTACCTCCCCGTCCCGTCGCTCTCTGCACTCACTCTTTTGCCTGCCCATTCTTCTCTTCAATCTCTTCATCTCTTCGTCTCCTCGCCCTCCGTTCGCCCTCTTCGCATCCTCTCTTACTATACGCATACCTCTTGACACCTTCTCGAACCCCAGCCCTCACCCTCTCTTCGGTGGCACTCGTGTCCCTGTCTAAGCGCCATCGCGACCCCGGTCCTCCCTTTCGTCCCACTTCCCTTCACTCGTTGTTTCCACCTTCCCGCGCCTTCCTCCGACTTCACAGACGCTCATCGAACTCGTACAATGCTCGCCCACCTGTTCGGCCTCGCGGCCGCTGGGGCACTCGTCGCTGCCCGCCCAGACGTCGAGCCAAGAGGTGAGTTGGGGGCCTGGGCGCGCGGTCTGGCATGACTCTGCGTGAGAACCAGTGTTGGAACTGTGCATGTGATGTCCACAGTGTTCGCCGCGGTGTCATGAAGCTACGAGGAGTGGTGACTGGGTCCCATTCTATGACCCCAGTCCACCTTCCTCCACCTACTTCCCTCCGCCGACTGACGTTCCCCACTAATCCCAGATGCCGCGCTCGGCTGCCCCAACCTCTACACCTTCCCCACTGGGAGTGACAACGTCGAGCTCTCGCCCAAACCAGTGACCTTCACTTGGGACACTTCCTGCAAAGTGGGCACAGACAAGGTCGACCTGTTCCTCTACATCGCCGAGGGGAACAAGCTCGTCAAGGCGTACCAGGGCATCGCGTTCTCGGACGGCAAGTATGAAGCGCAGCTTATGCCTGCATGGTGGAACAACACCGAGTCGACCACCATGTACGTCAACCTCCTCAAGAACGGCGGCATGGCCTGGGACACAACGTGGGCACGCGGCCCAGACTTCAAGGTCACATACGACAAGAGCAAGTTTTTCTCGCTCACGACGAGCAACGGCGTCGTCATGACGGTCACTGCGGGCGCTCCGTCGCCGTCAAGTGACACCGTTTTCGAATCGGTCAGCAAATCGGACGGCCACAAGGTCTCCAAGGCAGTCATTGCTGTCGCTGTCATTATTCCAATTGTCATTATCTGTATCCTGGGCGCAGTGTGGTTCTTCTTCTACCGCCAGCGCGAGAAGAAGAAGCTGCAGCGCTGGTCGCAAGCGCTCAGCCAGGCTTCTAACATGGAGTGGGAGAAGGGTGCGCTCCCAGGCGAGCGCAACTCGTCTTACGGTCGCCCGAGCTCCCACTATTCTCGCTCTGGACGCCCGAGCACTCACTACTCGACGACCAGCGGCCGGCAGAGTATGGCGTTTGGGCGGCCCAGCATGTCGAGCACTGGCCGTCCCACGTCGTCCGTAATGCTCGACAACATGGCTGGCGCTGGAGCTGGCATGCGCGCCATGTTCCCGGCTCACGGCGAGTACGGAGATGGCCCGACGCGCTCCTCGATCGTCCTGGCCGACGGCACGACGCGCCAGTCGCGTATCTCGTTTGCGGACCAGCCGCGGCCCTCGCTCGACGTCCTCCGCCAGCACATTCCCTCGGGCCTGTCGCATGCCGACTCGTACAACAACTCGGCTGTCGAGGACTCACCGAAGCGCGGCTCTCCTCCTGTTGACCCGTTCGCTACTCGTTCTTCGTTGGACGCCTTACGCGACACCGAGGCAGCCGTGCTATACCGCATGGAGGCCGCACCGGAGCCCGAGGCAGTCGAGGCCCTTGAACACGAGCACGATCAGCGGCATTCAGCTCAGGCCCCTGCCAAGTCTCCTTCGCAGCCGGCAGTTGCTTATGGCCCTGACCAGATGTTGGCCGTCTACGCCCAGCGCGGCAAGGTAAACGCGTCGCCGGTCAACGCGTCGCCGGTCAACACGCCTACCCCTCCCCCGCCGGCCGCCAAGGCGCGCCCGAGTGCGATGCAGCGCCTTATGAGCTTCAAGGACTTGAGCAACGGACGGCGCACCCCGACAGGTCGCAAGACGCCCAGCGGACGCGATACTCCGGAGCTGCCGCGTGGTGCGACTCCCGACCTGGCCCGCGGGCCTTCACCCGACCCCGAGAGCGTGCCAATGCGTTCGCTCGTGCACCTCAACAACGGCGTCATGTCTAAGGAAGCCGTTGACGCCATGCCTCGGCCTGGGCCGGGTGATATGCGCTCCATGGTGCACCAGCACACAGGCGTGTTAGCCAAGGAGAAGGTGGACGCTATGCCCAAGCCTGGCCCGCCTGAATCGTACGAGGATGCCTACGAACGGCACTAGACGCCGATGAGTGCAGGTTGGAGGCGTGGCGGGAGCGAGGGAAACACCTATGTTGCGCTGGGCCAAGCTTAACCTAGCATACCAGGTGGTCATCTTGACCGCACCCACTCTGCTCTACACACCGGAGATACACTCGGGCGTGGGGCTGCGCCACGCGGCCGTACGCCCTGTACGCTTAGATAATGGCTTGTAATGGATCATTTGGGATGCCTCTTGACGAGGCTATGCATTGTCTCGCTTAGGCTAGTGGCATTATGAGTGACGTGAGGCATACGCAAGAGCGTTAAGAGGTTGAGGCTAGAACAATGGCTGCGCAGCGACATCCAGATCAATAGAGGCCAGTAACACAATCGAGAACGACGACGAGATGCAATGCAGAGTAGAGAATTGAGAGCCTGGAAGAGAATACGGCTGACATGCGCTAGTTGGACGCGGCAACGGGCTCGGCAGCCTGCGTCTTGCTCGCTTCGTCGAACTGGTGTCAGCTAGTCGGCCATAGTCGGACAAGATGTATAGCAAACGAGCAAACTCCTCTTCTCGTCAATCTACCTCAAAGCATCATCCTTTACCTTCCTCCAACCTCCTCTCCCTTCCCGCCTTCCCACATCTTGTTCCCAGTGATTCTTCCCTCCACTTCCCAGCACTCACCTCACGCAGCCGCTGCCGCTTCACGACAAAGTTCTGCCCGATGACGACAAGGCCGTAAACCTGGGATCAGCTCAGCACATGCACATCACGGCCCCGACAGCCCGCCAAGTGACTCACGCCAAAGCCCATACACCCGAACACAACGGAGCGGTGCAGGAGGTTTCCGATCGAGATCATGATGAGTGTTTGTGATGAGAGGTAAGTGCGTGAGGAGAAGGAGACGTAGGTTGGGTGGCGGTTGGTTGACTTCTGGCGGCCGGAAGGGGCCGGAGATTGAACCGTGTCCGGTGAAATGTCTGATCTGCGATTCGGAAGGTTGATCGTCATATCTCACTCTTGCTCTATCGTCTATCCCTTCTCCATCTAGGCCCATCTATTCCATCGCCCTCATAGCCCGAACAGCCTGAGCTCTACGCGCGTACTAGAGCACCCTACTTCTCCTTTCCCCCCGCTCTCCTCAATCCCGAGCTCGCCATGTCCCTCCCACGCCTCCTCACCGCCATCCGGGCCCTCCCACCCACACCCTTCCGGACGACGGGACAGCCGCAGCTCTTCGACGCGCTCGAAGGTATCGTTGCGCGTACACTCTCACTTCCTGCCGACGCGGGGGATGCCGCGATCGAGGCCAAGCAGGCGGGGATGAGCGACAGCATGCGCCGGCGAGTTACGGCAGCTGAGGATGCTTTGGGTGCCATTGAGGCCAACAAGGCTTTGGACCAGGTGAGTGTTGACGAGGTGCCTCAGAGACGTGTGGACCGGAACAGGTTGAAGTGCAAATGTAGAGGGTGCGGTCGGTGTGCGGACTGGGACGGGAAGATGTACGTGGGAAGAGCGGTCGGGCGGCGTGAGGTTCCGTGACGAGCATGCTGGATCGGAGGCTATCGGAGGGTTCAGCGAGCCGGTTTGGTGAATGGAGGCTGGCTGGAGGCTGGCGGGCACATCGATACGGAGGAGGCTTTGTCGGCGCTGGCAGCGCTGGTGGAGTCATTCATGGCGAATACCATATGCTCCACTGTAAGAGTCTGGTTAACCAGCGTCTCGGAGCCGTTCGAGTGCCAAGTGTCACCACGGGCGCAGTCCGGCGGCGACGGCCTGCGTTATGTGCACTCCACACCAATAGCCGCTGTGCACACTCATAGGCGTGATCTACTACCGGCGACAACGCGGAGCTCCGCTCGTGGGCAGCTGCTTGCGGCCGCCCATCGTCTCCGCGCCTCATCGAACCCCACCGCTCTCGAACTCTTGCTCGCTTTCTTCGCTGTCTTCCTTCGCTGCACATCCTGCCGCTCGCGTACTCGCTCCGGATTGAGCTGACACCAGTACCCCACCTCGTACAACCTCCTCCACCCCGCCCACGACCCAGAGTACTACGAGCGTATGCTCACAGGTGTGCGTCGCTCTCAGCAGGGAATCGGGCGTAGCTGGTGGAAGCGCTTCTTCCAGGTGCGCGGGTCGGCGTAGTGTTGTGTTATTATGTATTTATGACTACGTCTGCCTGGTGGAGAGGTGGAGGGTTCTGGGCGCTAGGCTCACGCATGTTCGTAACATATCGCTCGGGTCCTCGAGGGAGGGCGGTGGATATTGAAGGTTGGGGCCAAGGCCAGGCCGACACTGGTTGCTCCGCCCACCGAACGTCAGAGCTTGGAATGGCACTGCGCTGCAGGTTAAGACGATGACACCGAGCCTGGACAATACAGACATGAGACGCGCAATGATACATTGACTTAGCGCGGCTGAAGCTGAAGTTGCGGAATGGTATCAGCTAATCGCCACCAAGTACTCCTGTTGAAGACGGAACGTGGATAATCAGGCACGGCCACAGTTTCAAAATTAATCGTAACTTTTCTTGTCGGCGTTAATTTTGGGTTGATCCAATTCACACAAGTCACGTGGGATTAACCAGATTTGATCCCGCTGCAGCTCTCTCTGGCAGGCCGTCGCTCACCGTCCAAGGCCATCGGGTCGTCGCCTGGTCTCTCCATCCATCAACACCCTCTGTCCACCCCGCAGGTCGCCGCCGACCCGCACAGAGAAAAAAACCGACAAGACAAAATGGTACGCGCGCACGACCACGACGGCGCGGACAACGGGTCAACGGGGATTGGGGTGCGCGGAAAGCCGCGAGTCCATGTCGAGTTGAGAGAGAGGACAAGGGCAGAGACGCACCCCGAACCCGAACCGACGTCCAAGGCTGTAAGAGCAACGCTGACCCCAGGCTCTCCCCGCGCAGGTCCAGTCCGTCGCTGACGAGGGCGTCGTCAAGCTCTTCGGCAAGTGGGACGCTCAGGAGTGAGTGTTGAGTGTTGGCGGGCAAGGACATGGACATGGACACAACGGCTTGGACAACGACAACTTCGACCACAGGCGACGACTACGAAAGCGAACGCGCGCGGGGATTGGAGAGCAGAAACGATAGCGAGAGAGAGCGAAGACGGGGAGCGACGGAGTTTGGCGAGATTGAGCTGGTTCGGGTATCGAGCAGGCGAGCGACCGACGACCGACAACGTCCACCACCGCGTCCATGTCCAGTCCTGTCCTGTCCCGTCAGCCAACGCTATCAGTGAGCGTACTAACCCCCAGGATCGAGGTCAAGGACATCTCGCTCACCGACTACATCAACGTCAACCACGCCGTCTATGTCCGTGAGTAGACCCCGCCGAAAGTCGTAGAACAACATCTGACATTGCAGCCCACACTGCCGGCCGCTACGCCAAGAAGCAGTTCGCCAAGGGCCGCATGCCCATTGTCGAGCGCCTCGTCAACGCCCTCATGATGAACGGCCGCAACAACGGCAAGAAGATCATGGCTGTTCGCATCGTCCAGCACGCGTTCGAGATCATCCACCTCGTTACCGAGCAGAACCCCATCCAGGTTCTCGTTGACGCCATTGTCAACACCGGTCCCCGTGAGGACTCGACCCGTATCGGCTCGCAGGGCACTGTCCGTCGCCAGGCTGTCGACGTCTCGCCCCTCCGCCGTGTCAACCAGGCCATCAGCCTCCTCACCATCGGCACCCGCGAGTCGGCCTTCCACAACTCCAAGTCGGTCTCAGAGTGCCTCGCCGATGAGCTCGTCAACGCCGCCAAGGGCTCGTCCAACTCGTACGCTATCAAGAAGAAGGACGAGCTTGAGCGTGTCGCCAAGTCGAACCGGTAAACGACTCGACTGGGGCACACTAGGACCATCTCGTGGTGGACCATGTACTTGCGTTCTGCCGGTAGGAAGCTCGGCGGACGTGTACGAGTGTGGTGTAGCGGTGGAGGAGGGGCTGGGATGGGCCGTAGCTCTTTCTGCATCGAATCTTCTCATCATGAGTATATTATGGCATGTTGGGCATGTGGGGGAGGAGGTAAGGGTGTCACCGTCGATCTGCTTGAGTCTGGTGCTTCTCTGTAATCTGCAACCGGAGTGGCGTCTGTCATTTAGGATGAGTTACAGGCCACTGGGGGCTTTGCCACCTAGCGCCAGTCAAACTTGGATGACTGATGGGAACTCACAGATGGAGCCACAGTTGGACCTTGTCGGCGTTTACATCCGTGTGAGGATCGCGTGGAGGCTGTGGGAATCACGTGGTATCCATGGGCTTTCTGATCGATCGCAATTGATGTTTCCTCATGCCTTCCTTGCACTGGCTTGCTCGTCGATTTAATGCTTTCTCGTCTCCAAATCTCCTTGTCTCCATGCAAGTCCCACAAATGCAAATTGCCGCCACGAACCCGCATTGCCGGAACGCCCACTGTCTCCCAACGCAACAATGAGACGGCATTACCCCCTTGTCTTTGGTCGCACACACTGTCGTTTACGCCGAGCTTCGGAGCGGCCAACGCTGCTGCAGGCCTCTTCTGCATGACGTGGACAGAGGAGGAGCGCTGATATTTCCGTGTCGCAGAGGAGACGCGGCCCTGACTGATGAGTCTGCTGATTTAATTAAGACAATTCTACTGCCACACCGATAAGACTACGGCAGAGTTGCATACCTCAGTTGTCCCGAGGAACTAAAGGAAGGCAATTACGGCACGGTTATTCTACCAACAGTACCAGTACGCACTCCCAACCTGCACCCACCCTCCCGTGCTCACCACAAATAGTTATGCCCATACCGCGGCTGGAGGCACTGCCGCCCCGCATGTTAGCCGTGACGTCGATACTGCTGAAAAATGTCACAAACGTCAGCAAGACTTTACCCCACCAGGTCGTTGTTCACTCCTTCGACTCTACAATCTTCACATCGACTCTGTCGCGGAGGTCTTATCTAACACAAACGGCGGAACTGGCAAGGGTCACACCATCAACTATCCTGTCATAAACCAGACATCTCCCCACCAGCCCGTGGCGGTTCACTTATTCTATCGACATCGACGTTACTCTACCGTGAACACCACATCCAGGCTCTCTCCACTGCCACCGGCCATCTCGAAGCCGGGATGGCACCCAGTGACGAGGCTTCTGAGCGGTCCAACCTACGCGGGGCGCCATCACCTCTTTCCCAAACCCAGTCGCATTGTAATCCCCACTCTCATCCACAGCAGCAGCACCCGCCTACCCCACCCAAAGACGACAAGCACCGCACCATCTTTCCGCGCACACACAGTAACACGTTCATCTTCCCAATCCGCTCCTTGTACAGCCACAACACAGTCGCAGGTGTGTGTGCGAACTTGAGCTCGCCTACATCGCCTGCCATGGTAAGCGATACCGAGAGCGACGCGAAATCGATCCCGGACGCGATGATGGACATGCTCGAGAACACGAGCCGCGGTACCGGGTTGTCGCCGAAAAGTACGGCGATGCTGAACCACCGACCCCCTGCGTTCATCTCGAGACAGAGCGAGCGCGAGCTGCCGTTGCAGGGCCGCACAACTCTGGAATCGGACGACGCGGGCGTCACCAACCTCGTCAACGACTTCTCCGGCATCATCCGTCTCGGTGACGCACCGCAGAGCGAGCCGACGGTAGCGGGCTCGTCTACAATCCTGCGGCCTGCCACAGCGAAGGCCACGAGCGTTGCCCCAGGGACGCCACCCCACCGCGATGGGTACGCGGGTATTGATAGGCTGCTTGACACGGGCACACAGACAAGCTCTGGGAGCATGAGTGCCCAGACGCGCGACTCGGTGCTCAAATTTGTCAACGATCAAGCGCAAACGAGCACGTCGCGGACCCGAACACGGCGGTGCCCTTCGGCCGGGGAAGACGGGACCACCATGTCCTCTGACGAGGACGTGACCGAGGGACCGTTTACGACGTCCCGATTCAACCACGTCGCAACGGAGGACGGGCATTATGTCGTCGCCGGCCGTGAGGGCACGCCGCAGCGGTGCGAGGATGAGCCGATCAGGATCCCAGGTGCCGTACAGGGCTTTGGCGTGCTGATCCTGCTAGAAGAGGACTACGACACGGGTGACATGACCGTACGCCAGGTGTCCGAAGTGAGAAACCCCGAGATCATGACTGACCTCAGAACTCCACGGAACTGCTCGGTCTGTCACCGCAGTATCTTTTTGGCCTGCCGTGCTTCTCCAACATCCTTACCAAAGACCAGGACGACGCGCTGCGCGACAACATCGAGTCTCTGCCTTACTCCGACGACCAGGTGTCCGAGCAGGTATCAGGGTACGAGGGCCCGCAGGTGTTTCGGCTCAGTGGGTACGGTGAGCCCGGGAGCGACGACACGCGGGTCGAGGAAACGCCGGGGTCGATGCCCTCGCACCGCCGCGAGTGGACGTGTTGGGTTGCGGCAAGCCGTCCGAAGATGGACTCGTGGATCAAGTACGACGACCACGGCGAACAGCTGCCCGTCCCCGACCTCGTCGTGCTCGAGCTTGAACTCGAGCGCGACAACTACAACCCGCTCACACAGCCGTTGGACTACTTCGCAGAGGAAGACATGAAGATGCCCGAGTCGGCCGAGTCGGTCATCAGCCGCGAAACAGGGCTCTACGCCCGCGGGTCTTTTGCGAGTCGTGTGCGAGATTCGTCCTCGGGCAGTGCGCGCGGCGCCTTACCGGGGCGAATGGAGCTGTCAAGTAACAACCCGTCCTTGGAGATACCCAGTGACTCAAACCGCACCCATTCAAACGATGTGTGTGGCGTTCTGGCTCCGGCCAGCTTCGCAGTCACTCCTGCGTGCCTTCCCTCCAACGGGTCACCATCCGAACTGTCGTCGGCAAATACACTTCCGACGACAGCACAGGTGTTCTCTGGCCCAGCAGATTCGAGTAGCCCAGGTAGACGCAAGCGATATGGTCTCCAAGGCCGGGAGGAAGATCCACCGGTTGAGCGCGTGCTCGACAGCACGACCAACTACGCCAAGCCGTTGCGGGCGGCACCGGGCATCGCGAGCTACAAGGACACAGGCAACTCCCGTGGTTCGCGGGGGCGCGGCTCACGTCCTCGGCAGAACCGCAGGACAAGTGCGGCGAGCTCGGCGGATGCGCTCGACGTCGTTGCAGTACTCAACCAAATCAACGAACAACTTGGCCGCGCGCACGACCTTGATTCGTTCCTCAAGATCACCGTTGGCCTCGTTAAGGATTTGTGTCACTTCAGCCGCGTTATCGTCTACCAGTTTGACGAGGAGTGCAATGGTAAGGTCGTGACCGAGCTCGTCGACTGGGGAACCACCACAGACCTGTGGAAGGGACTCATGTTCCCTGCCGCCGACATCCCCCCACAAGCGCGTGAACTGTATCGTATCAACAAGGTGAGGTTCCTGTACGACCGTAGCCAAAATGACCGCGCGCCTCGTGCTGCGCGATAAGAGCGACCTCGAACACCCGCTTGACATGACGCACTGCTTCCTACGTGCAATGTCGCCCATCCACCTGAAGTACCTCGCCAACATGGACGTTCGCTCGTCCATGTCCATCACCATCATGGCGTTTGGCAAGCTGTGGGGCCTCATCGCGTGTCACTCGTACGGGAATCACGGGATGCGTGTGCCGTTCCCAGTACGCCAGATGCTGTGCATTTTGTCCGACGTTGTGTCCCGCAACGTCGAGCGTCTGTGGTACGCCCAGAGGCTCAAGACGCGCCAGCTTATCAACACGACCGGGTTTGCTGGCATGGCGAGTTTTGGCGGCAAGTCGTCTCAACGCGGTGGTTCGAGCGACGGGGCGTTTGACTCGCCGTCGTCGCAGGGATACATTGTGTCCAACGCCGACGAGCTTCTCGACATCTTTGATGCCGACTCGGTCATGCTCGTCATCAACGATGGGTGTAAGCTCCTCGGGGAGTGTGATCAGCCGCACGCCATGCTCGCCATCGCCGAGTATCTCGGAATTGCAAAGTTTGCGGACATTGTCGCCTCCAACTACCTCACACACGACTTCCCGGACCTCATTCTGCCTCGCGCTGCCGACACGATCGCGGGCTTGTTGTACGTCCCGCTCACCAACGAACCAGGCAAGGACTTTATGGTGCTTCTCCGCAAGGGCCAGGTCGACGAGGTCAAATGGGCCGGCCGCCCGTTCATTAATGAAGACGTCGAAAATAAGGCCGTACTTGAGCCACGGAGCTCGTTCAAGCTCTGGGTCCAGAAAGTGACGGGACGGTCGCGCGTGTGGACCAACGATCAGCTCGACTCTGCGCATGATCTCTCCCTCATGTACGGCAAGTTTATTCGCGTGTGGCGCGAGCGCCAGCACGCTATGATGTCCAACCAGCTCACGGCGATCCTGCTGTCCAACACGAGCCATGCCGTGCGTACCCCGCTATCCCAGATCATCAACACGCTCGAGCTCGCGCTCGCTGGCAACATCGACTCGGACACACGCGACATGCTCGAGAACAGCCACCAGGCATCACGCGCGCTCCTGTTCTACGTGCACGACCTGCTGGACCTAACGCGCATCGAGACAGGCAACGAGACGGCGTTCAACGACCCTTTCGACATCAAGCAGACTATCGGTAACACAGTGCGCTTATACCAAACCGAGACCCAACGCCGCGGGATCCAGTTCGTGGTCACCATGGCCGACGACCTGCCGCAAATGGTCATAGGGGACTCGCGCAAGATCAAGACTGTTGTGTCCAACCTCGTTGCAAACGCGGTCAAGTACACTCGCGAGGGCTCGATCGAGGTGGCATGCGGACTTGAGCCTGAGGGACAGCCCACGCCGGACTCGGTCTCGATCGAGATCACCGTCAGAGACACGGGTTGCGGTATTGGCCCAGAGAAGCTCGAGGCCATGTTTGTCACCCTCGAGGGCGCCGAGGACCGCGCCAACGGTGGCAGCGTTGGGCTCGGGCTCGCCGTCGTGGCGCGTATTGTCGAGCAGCTGGGCGGCCAACTGCGCGCCGAGAGCGAGGTCGGCAACGGAACAAGGTTCTACTTTACGTGCAGCATGGGCGTCAGTGCCGACTTCCAGCCGAACGGCTCCGGATCTGGCGGCTTCCTGGTCGAGCCCGCCAACCCAGCTAAGGTCCATCCGGCGAGCCAGCGGCCGTCGGTATCGGTGGCGACGACATGGCTCGACCACACTAAAGACAGTCCCGACCCCGCTGCTACCTCGACAACCGTGCCAGCTGTCGAGGCTGTGCCAACCCCGGCCCTCCGATCGAAGATTGGCCCGAAGGGCGGACCGCAGCTGCGAATACTGGTAGTCGAGGACGATGTTATCAACAGCCAAATCCTCCAGAAACGTCTCAAGATGGACAAGCACACTGTCCACGCCGTCGAGAATGGGCAGGAGGCTGTCGACACGATCGCAGCCGATTGGGACTTTGACGCGGTCATCATGGACATCCAGATGCCTATCCTGGACGGGTATGGGGCTGCGGCGGCGATCCGGGAACTCGAGACTAAGACTGCTGCGTCTGGTATCGAACCCCTGCACGTCGATGGGCGTATACCAATCTTCGCGCTCAGCGCAAGCTTGTACGAGGAGGATAGGGTGAATCTCGGCACGCACTTTGACGGGTGGCTTCTGAAGCCGCTCCAGTTTAACAGACTTCGTGCGCTGCTCGCCGCACTGATGGACAGCGAGAAGCGCGTGCAGGAAATATACCGGCCGGGGGCGTGGGAGCGCGGCGGATACTTTCGTGATGGGTGGAAGGTGTAGCACCAGGGCAAGAGGAAGTTGTGCCATCGTATATGGTCATGCATTTGTAGTAGTTGCAGCGAGAAGGGCAGAGTAGCCAAATGCAGGACAGCAGCCAAGACAAAATGGTGGAGACGGCAATGAAGCGAAGCGTTGAACGTTAGTGGTATCAGCTTGCGTCAAGATGTGTTTCGTGGCATGTGCTGTGAGCTTAGGTGATGAAGCTCGACCAGTAAACGAAGAAGAATTGCCTAAACGTCTGTAAGCTCAGCGGTGATCTCGGTCTCCGCAATCCGTCCCAAGCTTGCCGGCCGCCCCGACCTCCTTCCACGCTGTGACTGTGACGAGCCCGTTCCGGTTCGATGTTTCCGGTGAGGGCGGCGTAGATTCTCCGAGGCGAAACCCGACGGAAATTTTCCAGGCCTGTTGAAGAGGCATGAGCGGTTGACGATGGTAGTTCACTGGCACCCTCTCCGTGTCTGTCGAGTGTCGCTCTCCAGAATTCGCATCTTGACAATCTTTAGGGATAATCATCTTTAGAGAGGACCGACGCCGAGTATTCGTACAACCGCCTAGAGGCCAGTAGTTGAACGTTAGCGGTGGATAAACCGAGGAATGGCATTCTGCTCAAGGTGGTTCAGCTAAGGTCGGTTCAACACAGTATTTCCACCAACTGGCCGTGATTTCCGACTTCTGATTCTGATTTCGGCACCTGCACGATCTACACCTCTCTGCATCACACTGTAATGGATTCGACAGTATACGCTGGGCAGAGAGCCCTGTTACACATAGTGCTACACGACAGTCTAGCGACAGCTCTAGCGGCGACCTCCATTCTTTTTCTTCTTGCGGTCGTCGTCTGAGAACTCGTCGGCACGCTTGTCGTCTGCGCGCTTGGCCTTGCGCTCCAACGCGCCCCACGACTCGCCACTCTCGTCGGAGAAGTCGCCGCCGCTGCCATCCGAGTCGTCGTCGTCATCGTCAGAGAAGTCCGACTCCGAGTGACTCTCATCCTCGTCAAAGTCGTCGCTCTCGTCTTCGAACACGGAGCCCTCGGAGCTCTCATCCTCCGCATCCGACTCGCCGTTGCCTACGAGGAACTCCCAGCCGCCCATACTGTAGAACTCGTATGGGTCGTCGTTGATCGTCTTCATAATCTGAGGCCACGACAGGTTGACGGGACCCTCAGAGATGGGGATGTCGACGGAGCTGGAGTCAACGACGTACAGAACACCAAACTCACTCAAGCCACTCCTTGACATTGTCCAAGTGTACGACGGGAATCGAGTTGATCGCGGTTGGCGCCTTCTTGAAGTCGTTGAACACGAACACCATGTCGAACGCCTTAAGGCCAAATTGGACACGTTCAAAGTGGACGGTCTCGATTTCTGAGAGCGTGATGACAGTGAACGGCATCTCGCTCAAGTGGACGAGGCAGTCGGTCGTCGGCATCAATGTGACGTTGGTGCGGTGTGGCACACCGCTGAAGCCGAGCTCGCGGAACGGCACGTCGACCTCGATCTCGTACTGTTGTTGCTGGGCGGCGTCCGAGACGCGCTTTGCGAACGCCTGGAACATCTTGTCCAGCTCGGCGCGCCTCCGGCGGTCCTCCTGCTCCTGCTCGATCTCGTCCTCGTCGCCGTAGCGAGCCTTGCGTCGCTTGCCGGTTGTCTCATCGAAGTTCATGTCGGACACTTCGCGGTAGAACTGGACGTCCCATGTCTTCTTCTTGCCGATCATGATCGGCGCCTTGAGGTGGACATGCAGGAGCACAATGAGCTCCTTCTCGCTGGGCTGGAAGAACAAATGCTTCATGTTACTGAACAGTAAGTCGATCTTGTGGTCCTTGTCTGGGGTCTTGCCGGGCGGGGTGTCGGGACGGAAGCGGATGCCGTTGGTATGGATCTCGAGATTGCCATCCATCTTCTTGCCCTCCATGTTTGGGCGGGGGAAGACGTTCTTGAGCAGGTACGGATGCCGGCCCTTGATTTCAATCAGTCGCTCCTGCTCGATGACGTCGGCCATCTCCTTGCGCTCAGCCTCGCGTTTGGTCGCCGCCTTCTTCAGCTCAGAAATCTGAGTGAAGACTTTTTCAATGTGACGCTTGTCCTTGGACCTGAACGTGAGGGAACGCACAAACGTGGCGTCGGGGTCCTCGAAGGGCTTGGAAGTCAGCCATAGATGAGATACTCAGTCGCTCACCATGTCCTCCTTTTTGCCCGCAATCTGACCTGGCGACTGGAAGTTGATGCGCAGGGCAAGATGCTCGGCCTCCTCAATCTTGGAGACATTCTTGATGATCGAGACGTGGAAAGGTGTCGCGAAGCCGTTGATGGGCAAGACGACCGATTGACGTCCCTCGTCAACATAGATTCGCCGCTCGGACACAATGCTGGGAAGTTGCTCCTCACGCTTGTACGACTCGAATTTCTTAATGACCTTGCCACTGCCCTCGTCATTTCCCTTGCCACCGTTGGCCCATTTCTTCAAGCCAGCGGCTTTGCGCTGCGCGTGTAACTCTTGCTGGTGGATCTTGATACGTTGTTCAGTCGTCGATTCGACCTGCTCGCGCTGAGCTCCACGGGTCGCCTTGACAGTTCCAGCACCGCGAGTCTTGGCTGGCGACTTCGTGGTCCCGTTGCTCACAGACTTCTTTGGCTTGGCGGCAGCCGCCTTGGGCTTGGGCTTGGGCTCAGGCTCGGGCTCGTCCTCGTCGTCCAGCTCCATGACCACGTCACGCAGCTTGACGCAGCCCTCGGTGAGGGAGGTGCCAGCATTCGGGCCGACCTGGACGGTGTCAGAGAGGAGTAGACTGTAGCTGGACGGTTAGCGATGTCACACAGTGTCGCGCAACACTCACTTGCCGTTCTTGTCGGGAAGGTCCTGTAATCCAAGAGAGATGACCAGGGTCATGTTGGTCTCCAGCTTACGCTCATTCTTAGGGGCGAGTAAGAAGGAGCTGTCGCGGTACTCAAGTCCAGACGCGAACCCAATGTTCTTGGGAAAGTGTCCGCCCAGTCCGCGCTCCTGGAAGGCCGCGTGGGCGGTGTTGTAGAGGTCTCTGGCGGCCACACCTGCCTTACACATCTTGATCACCTCTAAGCGCACGTCCAATAGAGTGGAGAAGTTGGACTCCTGCTTCTGCGACGGCGTCAGAACCTGGCTTCGTGTCTTTGCTTACCTTGGAGGGGTTGATCATGAATGTCCGCGCGGAGCTAGCACAGTATGACTTGTAGCGGATGCCCAAGCTGGAGAGGATGACGCCAGGCTTGAGGGGTTTCTCGTTCGAGTACGCCGACACACGCAGGTCGTACTCGCCGCCCGACTGGATGATGGGCGAGTAGACCCAGTCAGTGTTGGTGAAGTCGACGTTCGCCAGCTTAGGATTCTTGTTCCACAGCTTCATGTCAGCACCCTTGTCGTCGTTGCCAATCTTCTCCTCGACCAGTTGAGAGAATGCCTCGTGGGTGATCTCCGTGCCACGGTCGATTAACGCCTCCATCTTCGACTTGAAGTACTTCTCCATACACGTCGAGACCAAGCGCGCGGCAGTGACGGTCGCGTCCTGTAGCATGTTAGCAGCTACTTCGGCTGTACTCACAATCTCGTCCTGGTCCTTGACGGCTAGGACGGCCGACATAGAAACAGTGACGTCCACAGTCTGGAGGCCTCCCTTGGCGTCCGCAATGCTGACGTCAGCCACGCCATCACCAGGTCGCCGATTCCACTCACGCTGTGTTCCACTCATCGGAAAGCTTGCCGCTCGTCTTGTCTTTGGGAATGACGCCGAGCTTCATGTCGGCGAGCGACAGGACGAGGTCAGGCATGACGCGAGCCGTGGATTCATCCTTGGGGGCGCGCACTCTCACGTCGATCTCGATCCCTTGTTGTGACTGAAGTTGGCGCAGGATCTTCGCTGGCATGTCAGCTGCAAGACTGCACACGGTACTAACCCTTTGACGAGCTGCACACGAACGTGATCTTCTTGGACGACTTCCAGACAATGATGATCGTGGAAGGGAACTCGAAGCCTAGCAAGTAGGTCTGCGGGATGAGTCAGCTCAAGCCCCAACAGGCCTGGCCAAGGCCGTGGCGCACTCGGTCGCCGCAGGCTTTCGTCGACTCACCTGGAGTGCTGCGGTCTTGTTGAATGACGCCGAGTCGTCACCTGCGTCGCCGAGGAAGATCTGGATCGCATCGACTTGTGCGAGTTCTGCTGTGTCCCCCAATGGTTTCTGGAGAATGGGGTCGCCGGCGGTCAGGAAGGTTGCAACATCACAAACGAGCAACAGTGTCAGGTATCAAGGCGCAAGCGTCAGCTCAGCTCTACTGGATGCCCAATAAGTCACCGCTACGCACCTCCAACGCGTCAAAGATCTTACTGGCGCGCTTGAAGAAGACGGCGGAGTCCAGCTTGACGTCGGACATGGCGGTGGAGGTGGAGTGGAGGCGCCGAACGCGTCGGAAGTGAGGTGTTGGTTAATCGGCGCGGGAGTTTGAGTCCGCGCTACGCGCCGGTTGTTGCCAGTGAGAGAGTGTGAGGCGTTTTGAAAGGCGAAGAGGGAAGATGGGAATAGGTGTTTATACCGTGATGATTGTATATACCAAACTACTGTATCAGCCGTAAGTTAGATTGATATTGTGACGTCCTCCCTTCTACGCGTCGCAGTCATCCGCCCATCACTCATGACGCGCCTAACTCCGCCTCACCTAATCGGCATTATTCCATGTGGCACTGGTGTTCCTGACCTCCACTTGAGTGCTCCAGTGTCGATCGCTCCCAACACCGGGGCCTTCAACATACTGCACCACACAGCACCAAACTACCATGCCCCCAAAGAAGGGCGCTAACACAGGCAAGGCGGCCGCCAAGGCTGCTAAGAAGGAGAAGCAGGTGTCCAAGGCCGCGAAGAAGGAGGCCGCTGCTATCAAGGCATCGTCAAAGGGCAAGGGCAAGGCGGCCAAGGAGGAGGACGAGGAGGACCTCGACGCGATCCTCGACCGCTACAAGGCGGAGATCGAGGCGGTGAGCTATGCATTCTGTATGTCTGACGGTTAGCTTACCGCGAACACGGTGACCACGCTGGAGACCCCACCGCCGCCGCGCACCGGTGCGCTGTTCTTGCCGTCGCCGTCGACGCTGTCGTCAGAAAGCAACCACCTGTACCTTCTCTTCGGGGAGTACTTTGACGGGCAGCGCGCCACATTCTACCCTTCCGTACTGCGGTATGACGTGGGCAAGGACGAGTGGCGGGAGTACAAGAGCGGGAACGCGCCGGCGCCGCGCAGCAGTGCCGCAGGCGTGGCAGGAGCGGGGCTGGCCGAGGGCGGGGGAATCCTCATCTTTGGCGGGGAGTACGCGAGTCCGACGCAGACGAGCTTCCACCACTACCGTGACATGTGGTTGTTCTCATGCAAGACACACAGCTGGGAGAAGATCGAGTTCAAGCGCGGGCCCACTGGGCGCAGCGGGCACCGCATGGTGCTATGGAAGAACTACATTGTTCTGTTTGGCGGATTTATCGATGTCGGCGTGAGGAGTGAGTTAGATGTGTGGCGGGGGCGTAGTTAGCTGAGGGAGGGGTGGTATTGATGACCAGAGGCGTGCTGACGGCAGCCAACTACCTGTCCGACCTGTGGGTGTTTGACATGGACACATTCCGGTGGCACCAGATAGAGCACATTGACAAGGATCGCGCTCCCGGCCCACGCAGTGGCTTCTCCTTCATCCCCTGCCCAGAGGGGGCGATACTGTATGGCGGTTACCGCAAGGAGTACGTCAAGGGCACAAGACCAAAGGGCATGCCACTTGACGACTGCTGGCTGCTGCGCATGGACGCAGACTTGTCGCAACTCAAGTGGGAGCGCCGGAAGAAGGTCGGGTACGCGCCAACCCTGCGCTCGGGCGCGTCGATGGCGTACTGGGCGAGCAAGGGTATGGGTGTGCTCTTTGGCGGCGTGCTGGACGAGGAGAAGGATGAGGAGAGCATGGAGTCAGTGTTCTACAATGACCTGTGAGTGTGTGGTTGTGGTAGCGGTGTGTGGTGGTGTGGCGTGTGAAGGGCGTGTGGAGAGCATGTGGAGGCTCCGTATGTGAGAATTGGCTGACATCAGCTTCGCGTACAACCCAGTCGGAAATGGGCGGTGGTCCAGTCTGAACCTGAAGAAGAAGAAGAAGAAGGGCGGCAAGCGACGAGCACGGAAGGCCATTGCAATCGAGCAGAGGAACGACGACGACGATGACGACGTGGACATGGCGGACGAGCAAGGCGACGGCGACGGTGATGAAATGGTAACAAGAGAGCCCAGTCCGTCGCCCTCCCCCATGCCTGTCGACGACGACGACGACGACGACGACCCGCAAAAGACCGTCCCCCTGACTCGGTACAACGCGATGCTTGCCATCGTCAAGAACACCCTATTTATCTACGGGGGGATTTTCGAGACGGCCTCTCCTGCCCGCGAGTATACGCTGGACGACTTTGTGACCCTCAACCTGGAAAAGTTGGACCTCTTCAACCACTTACGCGGAACAGGGATCGACGAGATGGTCTGGGCTGGCAGCGATGACGAGGACGGGCAGTCCGACTCTGAGGACGACGAAGACGATGATGAAGACGAGGAGGATGAAGAGGAAGAGCTCGCTGCACTCGAGGACGAGGAGGAGGGTGACGGCGAGGCGCGCGAGGCGGCACACGCCGCTCTCAGTCAGGCGGAAAAGGACGCGCTGCGACGCGAAGCGACAAAGTTCATGGGTGTGTCTAAGGACGCTGGACGGACCGAGGACGACGTGCTTTCCACCCCTTTGCCAGGCGAGAATTTGCGCATGTTCTATGAGCGCACAAGGGAGTACTGGGCCGGCATGGCGTACAACCGCAGTGGGAACCGTGGAAAAACACTGCGGCGGGAAGGATTCCGTGAGTCGAGTGATAAGGGTGAGAGCAAGAGGGCTGACACCAGACCTCGCAAGCGCGCGGTACGATGAGTACCGGCCCGTCCTCGAGGAGATCCAGCGCATCCAGCGCGAGGCGGAGCTCGACGCCGCTGCGGTCGCTGCCAGCAAGCGCACGACGATGGGTGTCGTCGGCGAGGGCGGACGCAACCGTCGCTAGTATGCCATGCATCTATTCTACACTATCGTCTACAACATCGGTGTCTCAGGCGTATGGACATGCCGAAGTCTCGATAAGCCGGACGGGAACTACTGCTCCTCCTTCTCGCCATCTCCCTCGAACATGTGCGCGAGGCCCTCGGCTGCCTCGTCGCGCTGCGTTTCGAACACCTCGAACGCCGTGCGCTCGCCCTTGGCCAGCTGCGCCTCGCGGCCCTTCTGGCCGACCTTGCCAAGGCCCGCAGCCCAGCCCTTCTGGCGTGCGTACGCTTCCGGCGAGCGGTCGAGGAGCATCTCGAGGTCGGCGTCAGAGATGATCTTGTCAGATGCGTCGGCGACGTTGATCTCCTCGCCGTCGAGGTCAAGCAGCGCGCGTGCCATGTCCGCGGTTGACTGTCCTCGGGTACTGGATCGGCCGAGTAACACGCGCCCGTTCTCGTCAACGACCTTGCCAAACTTGCCCTGCTGGATTACGAGGGCCTCGAGCTTGCGCTTGTCTCCCGCCTTCTGCAGGATCTTCGTCTCGACGGTGTCTGTTGTCAGCCGGACTGCACGAGACAAGGCTGAGAAAGACGTACGCTCAGACACCAGACGGAAGATGAGGACAGGCTTGGTCTGACCGATACGGTGCGCACGGTCCTGCGCCTGCAAGTCCATCTGGGGATCTGCAAGTCAGCTACGACTGATGTGACGAACCCACTCCAGTCCTGGTCGAAGAAGATGACCGTATCGGCCGCCACCAAGTTGATACCAAGGCCACCAGCACGTGTGCTGAGGATGAACAGCTTGCAGGCGTCGGGGCTGTCCCCGCCGTTGTTGAACTCGTCCATCTGTGAGCGACGCTCTTCCTGTGTCGTGTTGCCGTCGATACGACACAGCTTGATGCCCTTGTACAGGGTGGCCCAGTCTTGCTGTGACGAGTTAGACAGAAGGGTTCGAGCAACTCACAATAATGTCGAGCATGGTCGTGAACTGGGAGAAGATCAGGACCTTGTGGCCCTTGGCGAAGAGTGCATCAAGGAGGCGGTTCAGAAGCAGCATCTTGCCACTGGCATTGATTAACCTCTCGTCAACAATCTCCTCCCCCGTTTCCGGGTCTGTGGGCCAGTAGAAAAGGAAAGGATGGGACGAGATCTTGCGCAGCTGCATGATAAGGTTTTGCAAGCGCATGTTGTTGACCGCCTTGACTGTACGTCAGCGCGTGTACTTATGGCGAAGCTCACTGGCTTTGTTGATCTGCAGCGCCTGTTGCTCCTTGGTTGAATGACCCTTCGGCTTGGCCATGCCGACTTTTGTCTCAGCAGCCTTCTCAAGGTTGCGTATGTATTTGTGGTCGTTCTCTTCGATGCGGTAATTGATCTCAGCCTTGTCACGTGTGGCGCGGCCGGCTGCGTCCTGGCTTGGCGTGTCTCCGTCAAGGAGAGAGTCGACATCTTCGGCGTCCAGGTTCACGCCAGAGATGGCGTTGATCAGATACTGGCGGTGGTTCCGGGTCAGGATCGCCTGATAAAAGTCCTTCTGTTGTTTGGTAAGAGGAGCGTAGAGGAGGTACTCCTTCTTGGGAGGCAGGCCACGCTCAACCTCCGACTTGAGGCGTCGTAGGAGGAACGGTTTGAGGATGGCATGCAGAGACGTGACAATGGCAGTCTTGTCGAGTAACCCCTCCGACCCCATGTCGCCCAGATTAAACCACTGCTGGAACGCGTCTAGGTCATCAAAGATGTCTGGCAGGATAAAGTTGAGGAGCGACCACAGCTCGGCGAGGTTGTTCTGGAGTAAGCATCCACACAGACGAACGCAACTAACATGAAGGGGCGTGCCCGTGAGAATCATGCGGTTGGCACTCGTGTACGACTTGAGCTCACGGATGAGCCTGTCGTCAGCGTTCCCTGGCAGTCCACTCACTTGCAGTCGAGGTTCTTGAGTCGATGCCCCTCGTCCACCACAATGAACTTGAACAGCAGCCCACTGAGATGCTTCTGGTCGTTGATGCAGATCTCGTACGTCGTCACAATGATCGGGAATGAGTCGGTGGTGTTGGTGCCACGCCTGAACTTGTAATGTGCGGAAGCAGGCCGCTTCTTGCCCTTGCGGTACACGTTCTCGCGGATGTTGCCGACATTCGAGTTGGGCGGCGGCTGGAGGCGTGTCGCGCGGATTTCAGCGCGCTCATCTTGCGTACCGTGGTACATCACAACGGGGATGGAAGGAGCGAACTTCTCAAACTCGGAAATCCAGTTGTGCAGAACAGAAAGCGGACAGACGATGAGGAATGGTCCCCAGGTCCCTTTGGCACGGAGGTGGGCGAAGAAAGAGATAGTCTGCAGAGTCTGATGTCAGCGGGGCTTGGGTGGGCGCATACCTTGCCGAGACCCATCTCATCAGCGAGGATGCCGTTGAGGCCGTTCTCATACAGCGAGATCATCCACTGGACACCAGCCAGCTGGTAATCACGCAGTGTCGCACCGGTGACGAGATCGGGCTGTCGGAACGAATACTGCTTCGGCTCACCGTCGTCCTCGCGGGGCTCGGGCTTGGCCTGGGCCACCTCGAGCTTAACACGCTTGGACGAGGGCCGCTCATCGCGCCGTCTCCGCTTGAGCGGCGATGCGTCAGACTTTCCTCCGCTGCGCGTCTCCCGGCTCGGGCCCGCCTCGGGGCGCTTCTCCTTGTTCACACGGCGGCTCAAGGCAAGGGCCTCCGTCTTGGCCTTCTCGACCTGCTGCCGCTCCATGCGGTCACCAATGACCTTGGCGTAGATCTCCGACTTGTCCAGAAGGAACTTGAGTCGGTTGGCGCGCACGGCTTCCTTTTCAGCCAGAGTCATGCCAGGAGTGATGCGGGGAGGTGTGTTCAAGTCCATAGTGATGGTGTAATGTGATGATGAGAATGGGAACGAGTAGAGGCGTAAGAGGCATGTCAGTGGACGCTCGCACCGATGAGGAACTACTTACTTCTGGATCGACGGCCTCTGGCTCCTCGTCCTTGACCTCGACCTCGATCGCGCCCAAACTGTCCTTATCATTGAGGAGGGAAGGCTGGTCATGATCAACCTCCAAGGGTGTACGTGGGGAAGAGACCATGGAGGAGGGTGCGTCATCAGCAGAGACGAGTGATGGGACGGCAGATGCGCTGGTTGTGCGCATCGTGGATTTAAGACTAATGGTAATGTACAAACTAACAACACAAACAGATGACAGACGCGTTTCGTATCTGACCATGGGGCAACAGGGCCACAGGCAGGGACGCGCCTTACATTGCTCAAGTTGATTCAACTTCACGTGGATGTCACGTGATGTAACAATGACGTTTATTTGATGATTCTATCACACGTGGTCTAAAGTGACCAAATTTCCAAAACGCCGATAGTCAAGTGTGAGTGGCAGGTTTGGACCAAGTTGGATCAGTTCGATTTCCTCTACGCACGTCTCTCGTCCTCGTCGTCCGACACCACCAACCCCACACCGCCAAAAATGTCGAAGAACGCTGCTACCGGCACCAAGTTCAGGATGTCCCTCGTGCGTCGCAGAGGACGAGCGTGTGCTGACAGCAGGGTCTCCCCGTCGGCGCCATTATGAACTGCGCGGACAACTCGGGGGCCAAGAGTGAGTAGCACCGCGAACAAGTTGGGGCGAAATCTGCGGGCGGAGAGGATGGATGGGGAGGAGAGACGGGCCACTTTGCGCGCAACGATTTGAAGGAGCGCGCTGTGTGAGCGGATGGTGGCAGGAAGAACAGGATTGCAAGACAGGATTGCGATACTGCAAGTTGTGGGAGCGATCCAGGATGCCCCACTGCGCGGGCACAAACGCAACTCTTTGACCACCGCTAACGCCAGACCTCTACGTTATCTCGGTCGTCGGCTTCGGTGCCCGCCTCAACCGTCTCCCCGCTGCCGCGCCTGGTGACATGATCATGGCTTCGGTGAAGAAGGGTAAGCCCGAGCTCCGCAAGAAGGTCATGCCCGCCGTCATCTGCCGCCAGCGCAAGCCCTGGCGCCGTCGTGACGGTGTCTTCCTCTACTTTGAGGACAACGCCGGTGTCATCGTCAACGCCAAGGGCGAGATGAAGGGTTCCGCCATCAACGGCCCGTGAGTCAAATACAGTTGGTGAGAGAGTAGAGACTGACGGCAGCGTCGCCAAGGAGTGCGCCGACCTCTGGCCCCGTATCGCCTCCAACGCCGGCACCGTCGTTTAAAAAGCGGGTCTTCCGTTGGGGTATATTGGTGTACGATGCACGAGCTTCCGCCGACACAGGCATTCCAAACTCTTCGCGACGTTGGGACTGGGCAAAGGACCTATTGCATGCTGATTACCCTCTACGATGCGGCGTGGAGAAAGGGAGCGTGGAGGCGGGGTGTGTGTCTGGGTATTATTGCTGGGTGCCGGATGCACCAAAACGGGGGGGAACGATGCTCGGGGGATCGACGCGACGAGAACCAAGGAGACAAGATGGGAACGACAGATCGCGGCGAGATCAGAACTTTGTCAGGCCCCAGATGAAGCCCGCGATGCCCCCGAGGTACGCGATCGAGATGGCTGCTGTCAGATACCATGAACACTTGTACGACTCACCAAGCTTGTGGTTTGGGTGACGGCGCGATGCCGTGCCTGGGCCATAGATGCCCATCATGTTGCAGAAGACGTGCGAGACGATGGGTGGGAGGACAGAGCCTGCGCGTCAGCAAGTCCGCGCCAATTGGAGAGGTGAGGTCACAGGATGGGGACCCAATCCAGCACAGAACAGCGAGCGGGACAAAGGGGTGTGGGTCAGTGTGGGCCTCACCTGTGCGAATGTAGAGGTATGACGCGAACCAGCCGAACAGCGTCGTGTACGACATCTGGAACACTTGGATCAGCTCCGCCTGGTGGAGACGCACTGCACCCGAGTCCGGCGCGCAAGAGGGCATCGTGCGTCTTCCCGCCGTCACGGTATGTCTGGAGCGCGTGGTGCGCGTGCGCTGAGGTCAGCGGTGTCGGTGGCGGTCGTACCGAGGCCGAACCACAGGGGCGTGCCAAAGACGAGCCAGGAGGCGGGCAGGCCGCCGAGAATGGACACGCCGATGATGCATGAGCGGAAGAGGAGCTCCTCGGTGACCGGGCCCTGCGGTCAGCGCTATTTGTTCGCGATGGGTTAGTTAGGGGCAAGCCACGGTCCAGAGAGATTGAGTCTCTCCCAAATAAGCGTGTAGACTGGCGACAGAGCTTCGAGTCCGAGGCACGACTAAACGCACCACGAGATAGTTGCGCCGTTCGGCCAGGCCCCAGCGGAACGGGCCGAACTTGGCCTGGCCCGGCAGCGTGCCATCGAACCAGGACGCAACGAGAGGGCCGAGGAAGAGGGTAGGCGCGAGGAGATACGCGAAAGGCATCTGGAGGGCCGACGAGCGCAAACCGAGGAGGTCGAGAGTAGGTACGAGCTGCATCAGACAGAACAAAGAGTTGACGTACCGCGCCGCGGACGTCATAGTTGCCAACGGTCTTGACGGTCCAGAACACACCCGCGAGGCTAAGTCGCGTGGCCATGCTCACAGCGCGCATCCTCATCCGCATCGTCGTGGGGTGGTCGCGGTGTCCGAGGGGAATGCGGCTCGCAGAGTCCTCGGCCGTGGTGCCTTTCAGTGGGCGGCCGGCCCACGGGATGAGCGGGGCGATGTACAGGCTGCCCACGTAAGAGGCCGCAAAGGCAAACGCGAGCCCATTCGCGACCTTTGGCGAGATGCCAGTCTCGAGGGGTGGAGGGAGTGTGAGTATCGAGTCCAGCGTTAAAGGCATGGTTGGTGGCAAGATGAATAAGAGGGAACAAAGAAAGTAGTAGTGACAACATTTCAAGGTGACGCGGGGTACCCCGCATTCCATCTCGTTTGCACTCCACCCATCCATCCAACACATCCACCATGGCAGACAGTCTTCAGAGAGTAAGTGAGTCCACCCCGGCTCCGCTAACGCAGGCACACCAGCTCTCGGCGCAGGCGTCGATCCTCGTTCGCCGGCT
Organism: Cutaneotrichosporon sp. HIS471; assembly: GCA_030864385.1. Classification (NCBI taxonomy): domain Eukaryota; kingdom Fungi; phylum Basidiomycota; class Tremellomycetes; order Trichosporonales; family Trichosporonaceae; genus Cutaneotrichosporon; species Cutaneotrichosporon sp. HIS471. The sequence continues at coordinate 1,107,326 of AP028240.1, read as the reverse complement.
CGACGCCGACCGCACATCGCTCGACCGCGCCCTCAATGCATTTCGTGAAGCGGAAGGCCTGTTCGACAAAGCTGCTCAGAGCGCCGACGACAGCGTCCGTCATCCCCCAACCCTGCTGATTCCAGAACCGGGGAACACTCAAGATGCTGAGCAACCAGCACGCACGTCTCGTACGTGACACGGAGCGGCGCATCGCGGCCCTCGACGCCCCGCCCAACCCCTTCCGTCCCTCCTCACCACCTTCTCCCACGCGCGAACCGAAGCGCTCTTCCTCCGCGCCCATCGGTCCTGGACTCGTTGGCAGTGGCCTCGGTGGGCCAGGACTAGACGGGCTAACGACAGCACGTGCGTCCGTGCCTCCGTTTGCCATGCGTCCCGTGGAGCCACGTTTCGCTCCGACGTCCCCCATGTACAGCAGCAGCTCGAGCAGCGAGCCTCCAGACGAGAGTTACCTCCTCCCGGGCGCTGTTCCTGATACCGGTGACCCGTTCGCACGGTTCTGGGGTATGCTCGAAAACATGATGGAGGAGATCTCGTTCCCGCGCGCACTGACGACGGCCGTCACCTCTCCAATCAAGGCTGGAACCGAGAAGAAGGACAAGAAGGAGAAGAAGGGGAAGGGGAAAGACGAGAAGGTCAAGGCCCGGACCGAGTCGCCGTCGCCATCCGAGTCGTTCTACGTTGTCCCAGAGGAGAAGAAAGCGGACAAGACGCCGGAGGAGTTGGCGCTCGAGAACGCTAGCCTGCGGGCGTCGCTCGATGCCCTGGCTGTGCATGCGCACGTGGTTGAGAAGGAAAACCGCGAACTCAAGAAACGCGCCGATGAGCGCAACGTCGCTCTCCGAAGCATGGTGCTGGATGTGCAGAAGGAGGTGAGTACCGAGGTGTGACTGTGTTTGGCGCCACGTCGCGGAGCTGCGCGAGGAACCCGGCCCAGCGGGGCCTGGCGAGCGTGTTTCAACAGGAGTGGCCATGTTGAGGCTTGACGGAAACCAGAACTGACATCAGGCTCGCAAGGCGAGGCATCAGGAGGTGCTCCGCTCGCAGTTGATTGCGCCTCCGGCACCAGAACGTGAGAACGGGACTCAAGGTAACCAACGTGAGTGTCGAGGTGCAGGTGGAGGTCAAAGTGTCGCTGGCAAGCCAGCTCGGGGGACGATGCCGTGTCATTTGCCTGTCGGTGCCTTGTGACGCGGCCGACCGAGGACGTTCTGCCAACGGTAGTTTACGGGACTGAAAGTCTCGGCACCAAGTGCTGGTGAGCTGACCGCAATAGCGCTTCGCAAGCGAGTGGCAGAGCTGGAGGAGGAGGTGTGCGCCTGCAGCAAGAAGCTCGAGGAGAGCCGGCAGGAGAACGTCAAGCTGGTGAGTAACCTGCTGGGTTGGGTGGCTCCCAGATTGAGGTGGTGGATCGAGGAGGCCAGAGCATCATCACTGCGCTGAAGCGCTGGGAATGCGAGGGGATTCTCGACTTGCCTCTCGTGGTAGCGATCCCGAAGGTGATCGCGCCCTCTGGAGATGATGGAGGAGAGAGGTTTGGGTCTCATGGTTTCCGCGATGATGACGGACAACATAACCCGGTTCTACACAGTGAGGTCTGCTCGTTTGGGTATCTCAGCATTGGTCGGCAGCACCTCGTGCAGATACTTGAAATGTGGACGGCGAATGCCGCCCAGAAGTGTTGGACGGAACGAGGTGGCGGGAGCGGCGGAGACTGGCCGCCTGAAGCGGTCCCGCGGGCCCCTGGTATCGCTAACATCAGAACGCGCAGCTGAACAAGTTCAAGGAGAAGGTGAGAGAGCAGCAGCCACGCTGACAGCAGTGGGACAAGCTCAAAGCCAAGAAGGAGGCGAAGGCGAGGGCGCGCGAGGAGGCCAAGAGCTGAATGCCGGTAGATAATCGCTGTCGTTAGGCAACGGCTGCCGGTACAGCGAGTGGCGTTACGCGATGAGGGGGAAATACAGCCTGAACCTGTCGTTGTCGACTGGACCTCGGGTGACCAGCAGGAGAGCGAGGGGGCGGAGGGGGAGGGGGCGGCGACCAGACTTTGATACCAGGGAAGATGGGAGGGAGGGCCACACGGGGATTTACGACCGGTACGTCCCCATTTTGCTTTGTACACTCCAATACTTCATCTGTATCTATTCTATGTATCGCACAGCATGTTGCATTGCATGTCGCATTGCTTGCCAACATAGTTGCTTCCGATTTCCGCAGTTGTGCCGAGCTCCGGTGCCGTGGTGTGCCATGCTCGGCCTCGCTCGGAGGCAATGAGAACAAGGCCTCGGAAGCCCATGGAAACTGTGGGACTACTGCCACTCCGCCGCCCCTTCCCCCGCTCCAACTCTCGGACATTAATTCATTGACTTTGTCTCGCGTCTCCATTGTCTGCGTGCCGCGATGGTTTCTCGCTCCCATTGTATTCACACGCTTGTTCATTGCCGCCACGGTGCCACATCCCTGTCGAGATAAAGGACTTTTGCCCAGCGCGCTGGGTCGGTGTGGAACAGAGTCGCACTCCCCGGCCCCTAGGGACCTCTGGCAAAAAAAGCCATCACTTTTGGCCAATCAGTCCTATCTGTCCGGCCACAGCTGACCAGCTATCTGCCACAGCTATCCTGTACCTCGTTCCTCAAAGCCCGAATAGCGTGACAGACTGCGCTCTGCGTTCCGACCTATTCTTTCTGACATGTTAGCTTCGACTTACACCGTTCCAGCGCTGTGCCGGTCAGGGCAGGCCGATTTAACAAGAGGCACTGCGTGACACCCGGAAGAGGCAGTGGCATTTGGGGGGATGGGTGGTAACATGTTGCCTGGTCCGGACCCAATTTGACAATTTGACAATTGACAGGATGAAATTGTATGACGCACGTGAAGCTTGTAGTCCACATCTGCGGTACTGCGGTACTGCTGTGCCGGCACCCCAGGGAATGAGTTGGCATACCACGGGATCGAGGATCAGAGGCACATTATTCATAATGGCGTGTGCAGGCACTGAGCTTACGCACGAGTGGTAACCGGCACCTTGTTCGAGCGCCGATGCTCGTCGCAGATGTCAACTCAACGATTGGGCCAGTAGCTTGTTAACCTTGCCCCTGGGCGGTCATGGGTCGGAGGGTCTTGATTCCCACTCGACTTTTTTCCTGCATGTGAGTGAGAAGGCTGTCTCCTCGCTAGCTCTTTGGTTGAGGAACCCGGGCGCCGGTGCGCTTGCCACACCGGGTTGAATTGTCGGCAACCCTGCGCTGCCGTCCAAGCCTTGACGGATTGGAAAACCGGGCGCATTTACGGATACCCCGCCTCTGGATCGTGAATGCTGCCGTCCTGTCACCAGATGCCAGTCAATAATCCACCGGCGCCCTTGAGCGGATCGGCGGGGAATTATTCTGCCTCAAGCTTCCAACCTTGGGTCGCTGGCGCATGTGAAACTCGGCGTAAACTCGGCGTCACATTTGTACAGAGTATTCAGTCACGCGCCGTCGTCGTACTCAGTCTGACATGACTGGGCCCCGCTATCGTAGCCGGGTTGGGTGCAAGGGCTCGATCCCTGTTCCAGCGGCCGGAGCCTGATCAGATGAGGTGAGTGTGAGGTGGTAGCCAGCGATCCGTGGCGCTGCCACAGGCCTGAAACAAGTGGCGCCAGATGTTCACCTGAGTCGCAAAGAATGGAGTGGGGCGCTCTAGAACCGGGAGCAAATTACGCCACACACCATTGTCCTTACTCAACTGTTTACCAACTTGGGGGCCCATTGTTCAGTGGTTCATTGCTCTCCTGCACAAGAATGACGACGACGCGCTGGGAGATGTATTTGCAGGGCCGATTGGTCCCAACCGCGTCACCGCTTCACAGGCTGATCGCAATGTCGATCCAGGAGGTGGTTGGCGTTGTGTGTCATTGGAAGCGAGTGTGGCGCCAAATGATTCCGAGAGCTTGGGAAGAGGCCGGGAGCTATGGAACGCATGCTACCCCCGCTCTCTGCCATGTAAAGTGGCAGCTGTCGTACGTCTGCTCTAGACCTACCCCAACCCAAGCAACTCTGACCTGTAACCCTAAAGCGTGGGGGATTCCCAGATACTGTCGCTCTCCAGGTATGCTCCATGCGGCCCGCAGCCTGATCCAAGGCCAAGTTGTTGCTGCTGCCGCCCAGGTTGAGAATGTCACGGAGGATCTGCAGCGACACTTAAAGCCCCGTGGGTATATTTTCCTATCTCCAACTCATCGTCAACCCCCTCGGTTAACCGACTCTCCAAGTACAGCAACAAAGAATTCATCAGTGAGTCGAACAGTCACCGGGTGACACACAACAAAAATATTATGGGGATCAACGGGCCACGGTCGGGCACGGTGACGGTGCCCCAACATGGAGAGGTCTTCTCGTAATAGTCAACCCAATCGCGACCCGGTGACTGTAGAACGGTCGCTGGCGGGCGCCATTTGGGTGACCCAAACTCATGAGGCAGGAGAGCTTCCCAGTGACCAGCATAAAAACAAAATGGACTCCAGCTGACTTTAGCTCGGCCCGTCGCAACCAACATTGGCGCCTGAGCCTATCTTCATTGACCCAGTTCCCGCGATCGTAACCACCGGTTTACGACAGATCCACAGACCGTCACAGCTCTTTGTGGCTAGGTTTACGGTTCAGCTGAGAAGCAGGGCCGGGGTCCCGACCGCCTCATTTGGGTCCGACAGCCTTATTCGGGTTGACGGCTGTGATCGGAAATTCCTGATTGTGATTGGTGAGTGTGATCGGCGCTAGTCAACTTGAGAGGACTGTCATCCGTTCCGAGCTTGTTGAAGTTGGTCACGGGAGGGAGGAACCAGTCTTGAGTGATACTTGGGTTTGCACATGGGCCCATGCCCGCTTTCCAAGTGGCAGTGTGGGGTCGGTCCACCCATTGCAGATCCCACGCTGTCGCGCCACAAGGGCCAGGCTCAGGCAATTAAGCGATAGAGATCATTGACCAGATGACAGCGTTACAAGTTTGGCATATGCCAGCTTACAACCTGTCTAACCTCGCTGCCTTATGCCCCCCAAATGCCCAATTCATTCTCTTTCGTCTTAGCCAGTCGGCCAAGTTGCCAAAAAAAAAAAAAAAAAAAACAGCAGGTGCCGTACCTCACCGTGCCCATGTCACGTGAGGCACGTCAGCGAAGTGAGGCCCGCTTTGCTGTCGTGTCTTGCAAGTCGCCGGCAGCTTGAAGTCTGGCAACAGAGCAGATAAGTACTGGCCGGAGGTAGACTGCGCCTGCCAAGGTCCCTCTGGCCAGCTGCGGTACCGAGTAGGGCCTGCGGGCCACTAGCCACGAGGCAGGCACAAGTCGGACTGGAGAACAACCCAAGCGCAGTATGTGCTGTCGGCTGATAGGTGACGAGTGCCTGAGGCTTGCGTGTAACCTTGTGACCGTGTTCAAATGGGCGAGTAAGCAGTCGAGGTGGTGATGAGAGTTGGAACATGAAGTGATTGGATTACAGTGTGGGAGCCAGACTCGGGGGTCCACAAACCTACCGCTGTAGGTTGACCAGAGGTGGGAATCCATCGCGTCTGCTCTAGTCTCTGAACAGAACATGACTGTCTCAGAGTGGACGGTGCCGAGGCGGTAACCCCCCTTGTGCCCCTTGTCAATTGCCCCTTTCCCCTTACCCCCGTAACTGTGTCGTAACAAGGTCCAAGAGCTTGATACTTGTTGCCACAATTCTACAGTTCTAGAAAAGATGGTGCTGACTGGATCTACAGACAGTGTGCAGTAATAGTACGACTGGCGACTGGCAACTGGCGACTGGCGACTCGCGTCAACACATCACTTGACCTCTTTTTATCACTTTTCATTCTCTGATTGACTTTGATTCATCATCGACCATTTTGGAACTTGAACATTCCACATCTCTCATCATCCATCCCACTTGCGACTCTCAATACTCTCGGCAGTTATCGATTATCGAACCATTGGGTTCAACATTAGTACCACCTTTGGACAATAAAGGATCGAGGTATTAAGGGCCCATTAAAAAGCACGGCTTTTGTCCATTTGATCAATTTGAGGATTTGGGCAAGTAAAAGCAATCAACAAAGCTATTACTCCCTACTTTGATCAACTTTGGACCCCCACCGTATCGTCATCAATCGCTCGATCGATCGTCAAGTTGCGCCAGTCTACGCCACAACATATCAACAACAATCAATCGTCCGTGTTTACGTACTCAACTCAACCCAACCATCACCATAGTCGCACTCGTATCATCTCCAAACCTCCCGCTCTCTCCCACTCTAGCCACTCTGGAACGAAAGTGAACACCCTTACGTTGCGGTCACCCCTACATCACCGCGTCACAAGTGCGTCACCTTGACACTTTACCCGACTTTTTCTCCCTGCCACCAGAGGCCTAGACCATTCTCATCCTTCCCCCACCCAACCACAACCTCTGATCCTTTGAGATCGTCATCGAATCTTACCATTCCAACAAAATCGCCTGTGCACCACCATTACGCACTCTCGACTAGCTCTGCAATCTGGGCGCAACTCTCCCTTACTCCCGGTATTCCGCAACTCTACTGTCTGCAAATCATCGGATTGCTTGTACCCGGTCGTCACCAAGGTGAGTAGTGTAGTGCATACACCGAAACTGGAGTCGTTGCGGTAATTCTCCTCGTCTCGGGACCGGCGATCGCTCTGGGTTTGGCATGGTCTGCGTGTATAACGCGGTACGTTGCTGGGCGGTGTTTCCTTAAGTCTCGAACGCTGTTTGAGCTTAAAGGAGGCGCAACAGTGTAGAGTGTGGACCTTGTGGGTTTGGTACCTGTGGTGCGCGGATGGGCTTTGGTTCCGGTATCCTTGTCGGGTTGGGTGGCGTCTGAACGGGGGGGTACGGGGATTGCCCCGCCTACCTGCCTACCTGCCTACCTGCCTACCCGCTTGCCCGGATGTTGAATGGCCATGATTGAATGGTACCATTCTGTCCAATGTTGGGGGTTTGTGGGATGGTCTGAAAAAGACGTATGTTGTTTGTGTTCCTCTCTCATTCTCTCTGATTGGGCTTTGCGGTTGCGTTAGCTTGATCGCGAAGATGGTCACCGAGGCACAGAATGATTGGGGTCCCTTTGGGAGGCCGCGATTGTGATGGCGAGTAAGGGCAAAGGGGTGATGAAGGGATTTGGCGATGGGCGTGGGTGCCTGAGATGAGAGGGCCTCGGGTGTTGGAACAGTTCAAAAGGAGAGCAGGCACGGTGGGCTCTTCATTTGGCTCTGAACCAAAGAGGCGGGTCCCACTATGTGTCATGACCAAAAACCAAACAGCATCAGAGCGTAAACCTAGCAGATGGGTTGACGCTCTGTTGAAGTTTGAACTTTGGTCAATTGGTGTTTGTCGCCATCGTCTTGATGTGGGTACCGCGATGACGAACCATCAAGGGCTAGAGGAGGAATGGGCATCGCAAACTTTGAGCCCTTTTGCTCCTTGATGCTTTTGCTCCTCGTCCTGTTCCTCCTTTTCCTTTTCCTTTTCCTCATTCCCTCACCAGAGTCCTAGGTCGAAGCGCGTCGACTCCTCCTCGGAGGTCAAGGTCAAAGGGACCGGCCTATGATTTGGAGAAGATGTGCGACTGGACTTTTGACTTGGGGACATTGCTCGCATAATGTGCCTAACAGGCTCAGCAGCTAGTAGGCCCCAGGGATAAATGTTCAAGGAGAAGAGAGTTGCCAGATGGACAGAGGACAGAGGGATGGCCGGGGCGGATGAAGGGTAATCCAGGGATTACAGGGTCATTACCGGATTAAGGAACCAAGCCACTTAGGCACTTTGCCCTTCAAAAGGGACAGGTGTCTAACTCGTGGTTCAGGGTCCAAGTTTTCTACTATCTGCTCATGGGCTCATTGAGAGCTCAGGGAAAAGAGTCGGTTACCCCCAGGTCGGCCAGGTCATATTTGCCTAAAGTGCCTAGACTGTCTGTCTGGCCACACGGCACTCGACTGGCCGATCATGGCCGAAAGTAGAGCTGGCAAACCCCTGTAGATCCCCAGCTCCGCAGGCAGCATCGGCACCTTTATGAGTTGCCCGCAGTACGGCAGTCCAAATGCCAAAGGTAGCAAAAAGGCAACTAGGCAAGGGAAGTGCAACACAAAGTTAGACCATCCATCCTTCAGGCACACCTCTCACAATCATCCAATCCTACCCAACTTCGCCCTCAATCCATCACAATCTCCTCTTTTTCCCCCCCGTCCCCGCTTGACCAGCCGGCCGGCCGGTAGCCAACAACCGGCAGGCCGGAAGTCAGTTTGCCTATGACCATCATCATTTACAACCTCCACTCTTGACCGCTTAGGCTCGGCGCTCCTTTACAGTGACTAGCCACACGTCTTTTCAGACTGGTTTGGGAACTTTGGAGGGAGATGTGGTATATGTGGAGCTTGATGGCCTGGTGACTTGCTTTGGCTCTATCGTTCATGGCCTTGATGTGGGATGTGGTGGGGGGGGGGGGAGGATGGGGAGGAGGGGAAGAGAAGAGGGGGTAGCGGGGGCTGGAGTTGTGTGTAGTGTTTGTGGTGTGTGTGGTGTGTGCCTTTTTTTTTTGGATGGGATGTGTTCCCTTTGGCCTGTTTGGTTGCCGTTTGTTCCCTGTGGCCCCATTCCCCCCTGGCCTGCCCTCGATCCTTGATGACAGAGCAACCACCCTACGTCTCGCGTTTGTCCTCTGGTTAGCTTCCTTGCTCTAGCCCTCCGATTCCTAATGGCTCTCCTCTTGTCCGCTCCCCCTTCTTTGGTTCCTCTCGGATCCTCTCTTCTTTTGCTTTGCTAGGTCTAGGTGCACTCTCAAGGGGGGGACCGGGCGGCCTGGTCTCGATGGGTGAGTGAGTGGGTTGTACAGGAATGATAGGCTGGTCACAGCTGGTCGGCAGCGTACAGCGTACGGGGTCTGACCAGCTGTCGATTATTCGCTATCATCCGAGTTTAGCTCTTCTTGTCAACCCACACTGTCGCCGAACCCGTCAACCCGTGAAACCCATAACCCATAACCTTGGCATCTTAACAGACTTTACCCCTTGTTACCCCTTTCTTCTCCTCATTCATCATCCTCCTCTTTTAATTTCAGACGCCACATCCACGCCCACGCACGCACACACGTCAAAGACAAAGCCCTAGTCCTAGTCTACACCCACGCCCAAGCACACAATACCATTCCTCTCTACTCGTTGTCTCCTACTCTTTATTCTTTACTCCTACCCATCTCTATCTCTCAACTTGATCTCTTCATTCTCCTTTCACTACTCTCGATCCCTCATCGAAGCGCATCGGTGCGCACACGCGCAACCCCGCGCCCCACACCACAACCCACAACCCACCCTGGCACCAGGCAGACACATCCCCCATCTTCGGGTCACCACATCCCTTCCTTTACCCCCTCCCGTAACGCCTGGTTCATCACCTTGGCACCAACAAGCACCGTACCTCGCGAGCCCTGCATCAGCTCTTGCTATCACTTTCCTCTCCACTCGTTACGCCTTCCTCGGGGGGGCTTAGCACCTCGGTGTTTGCACGTCGTAGCTTGTTGACTTGTTGAAAGGTGCCGGGACGACCCTTGGAACATTGGATCCTCGATCCTTGAGCTCCTCTGTCACACCTTCCCTCGCCCTTGACTTGCCACTTGTCTAATCGTGTTGACTGTGGTGTTGGCGCCAAACTCATCATCCCCTTCTCTCTCGTCTCTGTAGATCATCATCAGGGACTGACATAGTCTATCGTGGTTCTCTGCACAATCATCCATCAATCATCAATCATTCCAAACCAACGCGACCACAATTTGATTCCTCCACCATTGCCCTTTGTGGTCACGACCTTGAAACATCTCGCGTGTGTACATCATCCTGGCACCATCTCTTTTCGATACTGAACGCGTCAATGATCGCGCGCACTTCGCGGCTCGCATGACCTTCAAGTTAGTCGACCAGCCAATTGTTTCGATTTCACACTCGACCGCACACCCGCTGCCCAAGCTGCAGCCTCACCAGCTAGCCGAAGTGTTGCCGTCAACGCACTCGACCTTCCTTCCCCCATCCTTCCTCCCCACCCCACCTCCTTCGTCCTCACCACCGTCTGCCATTCTTGCCAATCGCGCCATGGCGGACGACAAAGCGGAGGACATTGCGCCTCCTTTTCACGGCTTCATAGCCACGACTTATGATGCTCTGCTCGTCTTTGAGGCAGCACGTCGTGGCATGATCCCCCGCGTGACAAGACGCCTCAACGACTCGGAACGAAGCATGGTCCAGTCGGGCTCCGTGTTCGTTTACGACGAGCAGGAGAGTGGCATTAAACGATGGACGGACGGACACTCGTGGAGTCCTAGCCGAATCCTCGCAAACTTCCTTGTGAGTAAAGATGAAACATGAGTAACAATCTGAGACCTTAGGTCTACCGCGAAACGATCAAACCTGCAGAGGGCAAGGATGGCAAGGACGGCGACGACGTCAAGAAGGAAGGTGGGAGTCGGCCTGGAAGCTCGCATGGGTCCAGGCCAGCTACAGCACACTCGACGCCTGGCCACGCCTCCCCGGCAGATGGCTATGGTGCAGAATCGTCCCGCATGGCGATGGAGGCCAGCTCTGGTCGACGTCCTCCAACCCTAGCACATGGCCAGATGCGGCCTCGCACTGCTGCCGAAGCGGGAGGATGTCGCCTGGAGAATGGTATTGTGATCGACCGCCATCTCGAGCGCAAGCTCGTTGGTAGTTTGACCAACAGCTATCTCTTCCAGCCCGGCGGTTTGGTCAAGAAGGTTCGTATTCTGATCTCGCGCGCTGCGCTTACGCCAGACCATGACGCTCACCATCAATGGGTTCCACCAGCACGTGGTATCGTACTACACCCTAGAGGATGCGGTCGCAGGGCGGCTGCGTCGGCCTTCCACCATTCCCGAATTCACGGCGTTGGACATTAGTCCAGAGTACCTTAACGTCGCCAACTTCCGCTACCCACCCACTATCGAGATGGGCCAAGATGGTGTTGCCCGATACCACGGGGAGCAGGACGACCGGCCTGTCTCGCCTGCGCGCATGCCGACAGCATACGCAGACATGTACGGCGACCCCTACGGTCAATCCGCCGCATTTGACAGTCATCACGGCCAGCGTCTTCGTGCCGTCACCGTCCCAACGGTCAGTACCGGGTTCTTGCCAACTGTGCCATCCCCGGGCTATTCGGTTCCTCCTGGAGCCAGCTATTACGACCCGCAGCCAATGCACACTATGGCTCCGGTGCCGCGGCCTTCAGGACCCATGCGGCCTAACACGGCTCAATCGTCGCGCCGCTACGAACCATACGGTGGCAATCCTCGAACGGTCGGCCCAGTGGAGAGCGGGCATGTCAGGCGCCTGTCGCAGCCGCCTCCCATCACAGACCCGAGCTACTACCAACCCAGCGAGTACAACTATCAGCCTCCCTCGACGGCACCCGGAGCGTTCCCTTACTACTCTGCTACACCAGCGCCTCCCCCCTCGCAGGCTCCCATGCCATCGCCAATGATGTCGCCTGGCTACCCGTCGAGCCAATATGCTGGATGGCACCAGCCTCCCACTGCCATGCGGCTCCTGCCTTCCTCGCGGTCCGACATGCTTCACGCGGGCGGCGACCCCCCCTCGTCGGCAGGCTCTATCGACAGCGCACCCGGGTCCTCGGGTGCACACATGGTCCCCCCTCCGTCTGACGGGTGGGCACCCGTTCCTTCGAATGCCCCACCAGCGTGGGACAACCATCCGCCACAGATGTCACAGCCTTACACAGTCACCCAAGGTGACGGTTGGCAGGCTGGCCTCGCGTGAGCGCAATAATCCTTCCCGTGATGATACACGCGAACCTCTCGCAAAGACATTACCCATACACGACGAACATTGGTCTTGCTTCCCCTTTTTGGGCATCTCCAGACGACGGACGACACTCGAACAATGCACAACGCGCTCGTCTCATGACTTTTCGCCAACTGGCATTCACCATCGCATACATATTGCTCCGACACCCACATACATGGACGCTGAAATTCCGGCTGCGGCCGCTTCGATCTTCGACTTTGGGAGCTGCTCCCCTAACCACGCTCTAGAAACGACATGACACGCCACTCGCGCTCGCGCACGTGCTCTGCGAGCATTTTTCCTCGCCTCCCACCTTTCTGCGCCCACCCTCCCCTCCTGCCTTCACCTGTCATCCGCCAACAAATCTACATTCAACTTGGGGTGTGGTATGCCTACAGTCTACCGCCGCTTCTGGTGTCGCTGCCGTATCACGAGAGGCTCCCTCATTCCCGCAGTATCAGTAACGTTTTCTTACGAGTGGTCGTTATGAGATTTACGTTCGTTTATGCGCTATGTCTCGTTGCATGGTTGGCTTTGCGTTGCATATGAGGCATGTGCAGTGTGCAGGATGATGGTGGTGGCATAGGCACTGCACGCTCGGTCGTCATGTCACCAACTGGAACAGGAATACAAGTATCGACCTTCTTGCCGAAGGTCTGGGTGCTTCCACGCTTTCCACGTAAGAAAGGCAAAACCTTGCAGCTTGTTGTGTTGCTGGTTGCTGGTTGCGCAGTTGTCTAAACCTGAAATGTGACTTTGCAAGGTGACTCTTGGGTGGGCATGTGAGCTAATATCCTGCCCACGCTGCCCATATGCTTCAGGTGTCCGTCCCGGTGTCTGCCCAGGAACAAAGCCAGAGTGCGCTTAACATGAATTGAGAGAGAAGGGCCATAGAGAGCAAAGGGAGGTCACCGCATGAAAGGTTGTCACCTCCCCATCTTTCCTTAACCAAATTGAATTACTCTTAGGATTTGTGGCTTGGCGACCTTGAGGAATAACAGTATAATAACAGTTGATCAAAGTGATAATACGATGATAGGGATAATAAAATGATAGGGATAATAAAATGGGCTTCAAAGTGCTTCAACCTGATTCAAACTTTACATTCAAAAAAAAAGCAGGACTGCGTTACATTCTTCTTAGTGCCAAAAAAAAATCAACAAAAAGGACAGGGACGGGCCAGATCGGCCCTTTGCTGGGACAGGGCACAGGGTTAATAGGGTAGCCAAGAACGAGGAACGTCGAACCTTGAACTTTGTCTGTTGAAATGGTGTTGGAGCATGCTGGAGCAGGAACCATTAGGACTTAGGTCCCCACCTATCCAACTCGCCGTGTGGCGCACCTTGGCAAGCGAGTGTGCCGACAAAGCTACCGTTCGGATCTGTGGCACAATGGCTCCCAGATCTATGGCGGCTTGTTGGTCGAAATGTGTGGGGGGGAGTTGACAATACGTGGCTGTCGTCGCCGTGGATGGTGGACTAGTTGCCTGCTGAGTCTCTCGCGTAAACCATAAACTGACTCGTCTCTGCTTGAGTGGCTCGACCGTTTCGACAATGTTCACCTGGGAACTCTTGTGGGGAGTTTGAGATTTTCCCGACGCGCGAACCCGCTCCGCCTCGCCAGCACAGGCTGCCAACTGTTGAAGGACTTCGGGATAGGGACCCGAACACGCAACTCGCACCATCCAATCTCCGGTCATACTGATACTCATTCCAGTACATCTCCTAAGTAATGTCTCCCAGCATTGCAATGGTGACATACGGTACAGGATCTGTCTGCCGTTGATGTCGTGAGTTATGAGGTTGTAGATACCATCACAAGAAACTAACCCTTGCCAGGTCTTGTTCTTCGCCCCGAGTTTTAGGTTTCCTCGCTCTCTTGTCTTGTGGATTTCGCCATCGCCTTGCTTTTTCCCATGCAGCTCGACTCGTGTGGCGCCGCAAGTATAATGCAGAACACATCGCACAACCCCCAATACTAAAGTGGCACTGGATGCCCCAATTTCTTCTTGCTTCTTGCCTTTTTGTGCCACCTCGACCCCTGTTCCAGCCACCTTACGATCCCCTTATTCTCTCACCCACTCTCAGTCTCAGTATCACATTCTCTCACATTCTCACTTTCACTCACTCTCTCATCCATTCCAACTAAACATCCTTGATCGCGTCACTGCAACTGCCCTGTCGCAGATCTGTACTGTATTCACTATGACTTTGACCCTGTCGTCGAGGATCGGGGGCTGGGGGCTGACTACATTCCGCGGTGCGATTGTGATAACGGCAGGGTCCCCTTGGTCAGTCACCGCCATCGCCTATCCGCCGGTAAAATAGCTCGCTAACAGGCCATCCGATCACGGACCGACGAGGTAGGCCCGAACGACGAGGTAGGCCGGAAGGAGGTAGGGTGAATCTTCTGGAATTAACGACGGCTTTCCAATTAACAACAACATACTGTACAGTCAACATGGCAACTTTTAGGCTGGGTACGGTACCTCTTGCAAGGAAGGGGCATAAGGGGGAAAGGGAGCTGGCGCCAGGGTGATACCACATGACGTGCATGGAAATGCACGGAACGGAGCATATGGCGAGGGCAAGGTGACGCAGTCATCCAGAGGGTCTGGTTTGTGGACCACATGTCACTGATGACAGTCTGCACACCATGAAGGCATGAAGGCATGGTTTGTTCTGGAGAGGCCACCACGCGCAATTTACCACGAACGAACGTAAAGGGTTGGGCGGCACACGTATCCTCCTGTCCGATACGGGTGAGTTGAATTGGCGTACGCGGCTCCGATCTCTTGTCACGTCAGTTTGAGAAAATCCAGCATACCGGAAGTCCTTACTACAGTCACAGTCTGGTATCGGCCCCTGAAGCCAACTCTGGGATTGCAAGCATACGTTCGGATGCTTCCTGGTCCGATGTCAATAATCTCGGATGCGGTTGACCGGGATACTCGGAGGCTAGCGCCCACAATGTCGGAAGTGGAGCCTGAAGTTTGACCCGCGGACAATCTCGGTTAGGTCGACGAGATGTTCGCTGTGAGGTCGACATACGTCAGTGTTAGGGGCGAGCCATTGTGGCTTGGTGGGTCTCCGTCGATTCCATGGACGCCTGTCTACTACTCTGGATGGACAACTAGGACCAAGTGATTGTCCATTAATGCGATGCGGCTGGCAAGTGGGAACCCAGAAGCACAACATGGTCTCCGCGTACATTGAGAGCCGGGTCCGACGAGAACACCGCAGCCGCGAACATTGCGTTGCGGCATCCATTCCTCATCACTAGGTCGGCTGGCGTCCTGCTTCCGGTTGGAATTACCTCGGGCCTCACACAAGCTCTACCCCGGCGCATGACCTGGGCTATCCAGTGAACTGACAAGGGAGGAGGCTGAATGAGAGTGGCCGGAACTCGCAGCGTAACCTGCGTGCATGACTGCACGTCTCGGCGACAAAGTCGAGCTGGTCTTCTGAGTCCTAACCGCCCCAACATGATAAGAGAGAGTGCGGGCTCAACTGCTTACTACCAAGCCCCGCATGTCCCATTATGCGTCACTCGACCCCCAAGTGCGCCCTGGACCCTCCTCCCTTGTAAGGGAGGGGCATCAATGGGAGAGGTTGGACGAGATTGGTGTGCAACCGGGGTGCGTAACGATGGTCTTGCGCTCCAAAAGGCTCGTTCGAAAGTTGGGCCTGAATTTCACTGTCACCGCGACGCGTGCCCAATTATGCGCACCCCAGTCGCCGAGTAGGAACTGGACTATCCAACCTGAAAAGGGAAAGGCGTCAATGGGAGAGGCTGGAGCTCGCTGTGCAACTGGGTTGTGTAACGCTGAGCTCCAACAGGCTTTCCGGGAAAGCCGGGCCTGCATATCACTTTCGCCGCTCCCCTCAGCCCAGACCCGCATCCCACTGGGCCCAATTGGCTACTCGCCCATGCCGCCTCACAAAGAGGACTGACGGATCAATCTCTCTGGCGGACTCGTGACCAGCCATTTGGGACCGACAGTCGCCGATGGCACCGTGAGAATCAAGCACGCGGCACATCGAGGTGGACGCGTCTCGGCAGAGTTGTTTCCGGGAGACTCCAGTGTGCCGGGAAGGGACGAAAGGACCGGGCCTGCTGCGGGATGGGTTGGTACAAGCGAGGTTGGCGGTGGCCACCACAACCCGTGAGCTGAAATGCTGCACGCGTGCCGATTTCAGGTCGAGGGTCGAGGGTCGAGGGTCATACCGTTGCTGTGTACCACGTCTTCGGGTGCCGAGATAACGACAGCAGGTCCCCAGCTGTCACGGAAACGTACTCTGTCATCTGGATTGTGACATGCACCTTGTCACTAGGCGCGTGTTCACGCATGTGCCACTCGGTCAACCCCCACTCGCCCGACATGTTGACGTGATACCATTATCACAGAACAGAGCCATGTGATGCATGCGTGCCACGTCATCTCTGATCATTTGTGCGCCCGCTGCGAGTCCTGGATGACCTTGATCATTCGCGCACCGACCTTGCCCGCCTCCTCGAAACGTGGTGCAAAGAAGTCTGTCGTCAGCAGGCACTCCGGATGCAAAAGGAGGCACAGCCATGGAGGGGGAGGGGATTGGCAAGTGGCATGTCGACGTGCGAAGTGCTCTCCAATAGTGCCAGCGCACAAATGTGCCTCGTATCCCGTTACATGGTCAGATCTTTGTGCCCTACCCCTCACGTCGAAACACTGAAACACGAGGGAGAGTACCAAGGATGCTGTCGATTTTGGTCGGGTATCACCATGCGACATGCGCGTTTCGTACGAGGCTGCTCCCTTGGAGTTCCAGACGCCGACGCCGAATCTCAGACGCCGCCGACGCCGCATCTCAGCCGCTCGTCGAACCGATCCCGTCGGGCCAATCCCGCAAGTCGTAGGGCACCACAAAACACTCCA
The DNA here is from genome assembly GCA_030864385.1 of Cutaneotrichosporon sp. HIS471. Classification (NCBI taxonomy): domain Eukaryota; kingdom Fungi; phylum Basidiomycota; class Tremellomycetes; order Trichosporonales; family Trichosporonaceae; genus Cutaneotrichosporon; species Cutaneotrichosporon sp. HIS471. The sequence continues at coordinate 1,090,572 of AP028240.1, read as the reverse complement.
GGGCTTCTCCCAATTCCTAGAGGCCAACTCACCCGCTGCCTCCTTGAAGCGCTTCTCGTACAGGTCAAAGTTGCCAAAGTTGACACACTCGTTCCACCCTCGCGCGGCGACGGTAAACTCGAGGTCGTCGGACCGGAACACGCGGTCTGTGATACCGGCGTCGATGGCCTTATTGAGCCGGTCGCGGCTGCGGAACAGGTGCTCGGCAACGCCTGGGGTCAGCCTAAATCTCCTGATGTCTCACCGATCCAGAGCATGAACACGGGTGTACCGGCGACCTCGAGGTGCTCAAACGGCCGAATGCCGAGGGCGGCCCAGCAGTCAACCATGGCGAGCAGCGAGAGGTGCGAGTTGGGCTCCTCAACGGCGTTCTTGTCTTGGACGCCGAGCGAGAACTGGTCGAGCACGTCTTCGGAGAGGAGGATGGGCTGGCGGCCGCCTGCCTCGTCCTGCTCGGCGTCTGTCTCGCGCGACCAGCCGAAAACGGCCTCGCGGGCGGCCCAAACGCGTTTCTCAAGCTCCTCGCGGTGGCCGCCAAGCATGAGCTTGAAGAGCTCACTTGCGCTGCGCGCGTACTGCTCTATCTGCCGCTGTGCGGCTGGATTCAGGATCGCCAGGCCAGCGTACACGTGCCACTTGGCCGCATAGATCCGCAGCGTGATGTTGACCTTGATCACCTCGATACCGCTCACCCACCGCGCCTTCTCCCACGGGTACCCGCCCTCGGACCTCCATGCCATTCCCATGCTGGCTGTCAGCGCGAACACCCCAGAACGCACCTCAGGAACGCGGCGTGCGTCACGGCCTGAGTGTTGGCCGTCACCTCGTCGTGCTCCTCGTACGTGAGGTAGACGTAGCGACTCTTGAAGGAACGGAAGACGTCCTCCACCATTTTCACTTTTTCCATTGGTCCGCGGTGGTGGATAATAATCTAGCGTGAGCGTCGGCAGGCAGTCCTGGGAGGGAGAGGCCAGACGCACCAGCGGCTGTCCCTCGGTTGTGACTCCCGGCCCATGAAGCGAGTGCACCGACACAATGTCAACGTCAGCGGGGAGGTACTTGTCGAACGCGGCTTTTTCAGGCGCCTTGACACTCGTCTGTCCTGCTACTGTTGCACCAATCTTGGTACTCGGTCCGTACTCGGCCACAACGTCACCAATGTACGCAGCCTCGACACTGTAGATGATAAAGTCGGCGGCACGCGACACGGCGTGCCCGTCTGGAACAGCCGTGATCCCGCTACCCCGGTACTCGCTCGCGAGGCGGTCGTATGCCTCGGGCCGGTCGCACACGATCACGGTGAACCCGTCGTCGTTAAGTCTGCGTGCGTACATGCGGCCCATCTGGGGTTAGCTGCACGCCAAACCAGAAGTATCTCGGGCAACGTAGGAAGCCACCGCGAGAAGGCCCAGCACACCGCAGAGACTCTCCCCCAGCTCCCACTCACGTCTCCCATGCCGATGATGCCAATCACTGGCTTGTTGTCGGCAGGCGCATTGCGCGGGTCAAAGGCGATCGTGCTCATGGTGCGGAAAGGAGACGCAAAGTAGGCAAGGCGAGGACGAGGTGTGGGGGATTTAGGAAAGCGGGACCTAGGTCGAAGCTGGGTAGCCAGCCGAGCAAGGCCAGGGTGAGAGTGGGCGAAGCGCGAGGCTGACGAAGAAACGAGTCGTACAGTCATCTGTCGAGTCGTCAACAAGCGCTCCGAAATGGGGAATGGTTTGGTTGAATGGTCACGTGATGTCGGTGGAGATCCTCGGTCTGCAGAATATGCGGTTCTTTGGATCAAACTGCGCTTGCGTCTGGCCACAAAGCAATATACAGGCGACAAATGGTCATCAGCGATAGAAGTCTGTCATCGACAGGGAGTCGCCAGGATTGTTGCACCGTGCGTGTGTGCCAAGGCCACCCAATGCGCCATGAGAGCGCCTGGTCTCTCTGCATGGGGTCAAGACCAGATCTTCTCTGCTGCAATCATTACACACTTTCCAGGAGGGGATACACACGGTCCCGGTGCGCTGAGAGAGCCCAGATGGGGGTATCTGACGTGACATAAGACTTCTATTACAGGGGCCGCCATTATGTACCGCAGCCTTAGACGGCCGCGACAATCTCCTCCGACGTCTCGAGCGCCTTGACCATCTTGACAACCCTGTTCGTCAGCAACGTCAACTGCAGTGACCCACTCCTTGCGCCTGGCGGTGACGTCGGGTGACTCGCGCAGCAGGTCATCAAGCAGGTCCTGGCGGTACAGCTCCTCGAGCAGTGTCTGCTGGAGGTTCTCCTTCGCGTAGTTGACGAGCGTGTACGAGATGGCCTTGGGGACCATGTCGATCATCTCGCGCGACACGACGTTGAAGTAGGAGCGGATGAGGCTAGGGTCAGTTCCGTCAAGTGCACAGTAGCTCACAGCTTGATCACCTCGGTCTCCATCAGCTCGCGGTCACTCAACTGCTGCACCGGCCGGATGGTCGGGGGAGGTGCGTCCATTGCGGCGACACCCTTCCGCTTCGGCTTGTCCTTGGAGAAGAACGAACCGAAGAAGCTCTCCTCCTTCTTCTCCTCGAGGTCCTTGGGAAGCTGGTTGGCCGACTTCTTTTGGTCGACCTTCTCAGGCGGCTTGTTGGCGTTCAGGCGATCCTGCACAATGGCCATGGCCTTGTGGCCGTTCAAGAAGTCAGGGTGGGTTGTGTTGATGTACGTCGCCTGCATGTTGACCATATCCGCCACCAGCTTGTTGGTGGGGCTCATGCAATTCTTGAAGAAGCTGATGACGACCGAGTTGAAACGCTCCTTGAGCTCGGGGTAGCGCTTGAACGTAGTCGTCTTGGCGAGCAACTGGCCGAGGATGCGGATCAGCTCATCGTAAACGAGCGACGCGCAGCGCAGAGACGGGTCCTCGAGGCGGCGGATCTGCTGCTTGACAATGACCTCAAACGCGGCCGTGCCCACGAACAGCGCCGGTGTCGAACCCGACGAGTTGTAAAGGATCGTGCGGATGTCGCCATCCTTGACCTGGTCAAAGGGGTCAATGCTCTTGACACCGTTGTTGTACAACTCGTGGAAGACAAAGCTAATACGCGCACCGCCCGACAGCTCGTTCTGCGACAGGTCGTTCGTGTTGCCGTCAATGGCCGAACGGAACTCGGTACAGAACTCCGTGATGGTCGAAAGCACGAGGCTGCCGGGATTGGTCTCGCCCATTGGTCCGCCGAGTGCAGAGAGCTCCTGGCGGTACTTGACGAGCTGCGTCGCGATGCGCGCCTTGATGTCCGGCAGTGTGTTGCGAATGTGGTGCATGAGGATGATGTTGAGCTTCCGCGCGAGCCATGGCGTGCCGCAGTACTGCGCCTTGCTGGCGTAGCTGGGGTGGGTCTCGAAGAACTTCTTCTCATTCTCGAGCGCGGAGGCGATCGAGCGCGACTGGTCAATGTCACGCTGCCCACGGTTGACGACGGGCACGTAGCCAAGACGCAAGGGAATGACCCTGCCGGCAAGAATGTCGACAACGTCGGTGCCCTGGTCCATGAGGTCGACCTTGGTCAACACACCAATGGTGCGCGTTCCATCAGGGTCAACCTCGCGTGCGAGCTTGAGGCCGTCTGAGTTGGCCAAGTCGGTGTTGCCTGCAGTGACGGCGAGGATGATGGCGTTAGGCTTCGAGATGAAGCGCATCAACATGTCCCTGATCTGCTTCTCGATGTCGCGCGGCTGGTCACCGACGGGGACCTTGGTGAGACCGGGCAGGTCGACAAGCGTGAGGGTGAGGACGTTGGGAGAGTAGATGCGAAGATTGATGGGGTTTGGCGAGATACCTGCTGTCAGCTACTATCACGTTCCTTAATCTCACCAGCATTCTTGCCAGTAATCTTCTCCGTGTCGCGTACAATCTCCTCGCGGATCTTTGCAAAGTCATGGAACTTTTGTCCTGGGAGGTGCAGGAACTCTCCCCACTCGTCGGGGTTGTTCTCGTTAATGCGCGACTTGGCCATTACGTCCTCAACCTTCTCGTCCTGCTTGTCCGCGCCATTTGGCTTGGACGTGGCGGGGCGGTTGATCAACTGGAGCACGAGTGGACGACGTGTCACGATACCAGTGCCTCGGGGAAGGAAGTCACGCCCAACGATGTTCTCGAGGTCAGTGAGGACTCGGGGGATGGTTTCAGCGTACCTCAAGCACCGACGACTTGCCACTGGACTGCGAACCAATGACAGTGATCTGCGGCAAATCCTGAAGTGAGCGCGAGACGACGTTTGCCACCAACGATGTTGTTCTGGACACCGATAGACGTGAACACGTCTTGGAGCTGGGATGAGCGAGCTGCACGATAGGCTGGCGCACCTTGTTGACGAGGTTGATTAGTTGCTGGTCCATGATGGACAATGGCTCAAGTCTCGGGAGGGTCGTGGAGAAGCTGTACTCGTCAGCACGGCTGCGCAGTTATCTCGGTGCCGTCGCACGAGCAGACGGAACAACTGAGCTCAAGCCGTTCGAGCCATCGTCCAGGGCGCAGTGATGAGGACGTACAGATTGTCGAGCCAAGTGGATTCGTCCTCGCTAGGATATTAGGATAGCAAGGGGAGATGGAGTGTAGAGATGAGTGTAGAGGAAGATGGAAAGGAAGTTGCGAGTTGGATGTGGAGAGCGTGATGCACGTCGCGGCCCATGACCTAAAGGGCATCCACCGCGCCACGCCACCCAAGCGACGACACCACGTGGCAATCTTGCAACTTGATTGGGTCGATTGGACTATTCGAGGGGTAATCGGCCACGATTCATCGCTTTCGTAGACGCGTCATACACTTTGGCAACATTTGTTGTGCTTCCTTCTATCCTTCCTTCCTTTCCCTCTTGCTTCAAACCCCCACACTCGTTCAAAATCAACCTGTATGCCGTACATTTCAACAGAGGCTTTCGTAGGCGCGGCCCTCGTCGTCGTCCTCGCCTTCGGCTATCAGCATATAACCTCCACCGGGTCCAACGGCAACAACAACGACAGCTCCACCGCAGCCAAGAAGAAGAACAAGAAGAACAAGTACAAGAAAAAAACTGGCACCGACACACCAATTAGCACGCCAGTGGCTGTGAGTGAGGCCGAGGAGCCCAAGAGCGAGCCCAAGAAGGGCAAGAAAGACAAGCACTCGACGCCACTCAAGCACAAGGTCAAGCCTGCGCCGGCCCCCGTCCTTGCGGCAGTTGCTGCTCCGGCGACATCTGAGGAGTCTGAGGAGTTCGAGGCGCCGTCGTCCGCCGCTGCGGCCAAAGCTTCCGCTCCCACCAAGCCCAAGACCTTGGCCGAGAAGCTCGTTCCCAAGCCCCCCAAGACCAAGGTTGACGAGTAAGTCCGGGGCTCTCCGCGCTGACAGCAGTATGCTCGCGCCCGAGGACCGCCCTCCCCAACTCGCGCGCGTGATGCGCGTTGTGCAGCCCGAGAAGGTTGACAAGTTCGCCGACGACTATGCATCGTCCGAGTGGTCGGATGAGCCCCGCCAGGACGACGGATGGAACGTCGTCGCAGCCAAGAAGAGTGCGTCTATCAGAAAGTGTGCTAACGGCCAGAACCAATGTCGGTGTCCATTGGTGGAGGCGGCGACACCAGCTCGTCGCCGGCGCGCGCGCGAGCGATCGCGAACGATCCACTCACCAAGCTCCAGCGCAAGAACCAAAAGAAGACCGAGGCGAAGCGTGTGGCCAAGGAGGCCGAGGAGGCCGACCGCCTCCGCCGCCTCGCTCTGCACAAGAAGGACCTGGAGCGGTGCGATAGTTTGCGAGCGGGGCTGACGGCAGGGAGAAGATTAACGCGATCTACAACAAGCAGCAGAAGAAGGTTGTGCGCGAGCGTGGGCGGGTTGTCGATGGGGGGAGCGGAGGCCAGGGGGCGACGCTGAACCAGAAGGGTCAACTGGTGTGGGACTGAGGGGCTGAGGGGCTGAGAGTCCATCTAGATTGATGGGTGATATGGTGACCAACATTTGAGCATAAATAGTCTAAGCAATTGAGCATTTTCATTTTCATGTTAGCATTCACTGTATTAAGTAGTAGATTACATGACGTCAAGGGGCCAAGGGTAGACCGGAGCTAGCCGAGGTTGCCCATGTGGGGGTTTTGATGAACTTATGAGGAAGGCGAGGCCAAGTTGAGTTCCGCGGGCCGCGGGATCAAGGATCCGAGATAGTTAAAGGAGATACGTTGGTACGTTGAATGAGTCCCGTATCGAGACGCGAGGTTTACTCTTTACACATACTTTGGGTACTTTTGCCACCTTCAGGCTGCCCACCCCCGCAATGCCGATCTCATCTGACGTCCCTTCCCTTGCAAGCCCCACATAGTTCACACCCCGCAGCCCCACACCCATTAATACCCACCAGTGACCACCACCAACACTTAAGCCACGCCTAACCATAGTCATTTTCCACTTCTCCCACATTCTGACAATGCTTAGGGCTCCACGCCATACACCACGCCTCGCCGGGCTCCTCCGCGCCCGGCGGTACCACGACGATGCGTCCTTCGGGTACCGCGTCCCCAGCAAGTACACGCTGCCAGACTGTATGTCCGTCCTACACGCTCCCGCTGAAACCAGACACGGCCGAGGAGATGGCCAACCGCAACGAGAACGCTGCACTGCTCCGTTACGTCGAGATGATGCGCCGCCACGGACACCGTGCGGCAAAGGTACACTTGTGGTTGTCACTGCTAATGCCAGGTTGATCCCCTTGACCTCATGGAGCGCGAGTGAGTCCTTCCCCCCTGGTGTGGCTGACTCAGTCCCGTCTCCGCCCTCGACCCTTACCGCTACGGCCTGTCCGACGACACAAAGTACCCACTCAAGGGTATCATGCACCTTCCCCAGAGCGGGGATGTGCCCCGCACACAGACGGGCGAGGGCACGGACGTGTCCAGCACGCTCAAGGAGATCACCGAGCATCTGATGGGCGTGTATGTTGACAGGATCGGCTATGAGTTTCAGCAGTGCCCAAGCAAGGATGAACGCTTGTGGTTCCAGCATCACGTCGAGACCAACTCGAGCTCCCTGGGGTCATTGGACGATTCACGAAAGAAGCGCGTGTGGGAGCTGCTGAGCCGGAGTGAGGAGTTTGACCGCTTCCTTGGCAAAAAGTTCCCCAACCTCAAGCGTTACGGTGAGTAGTGAGGAGACCCCAGCGGCTAGGAGGAGGGAGCAGCGAGAAGGGCCGGCTGGCGAGGGTGACAGAGAGGCGAGGAGAGACGGAACGGCGACAAGAGATGGGCCGGGGACTAGGACAGAGAAGCGTGGACGAGAGACCAGACGCTAACTCTAGGCTGCGAGGGTGCTGAGAGCATGCTCCCTGCCCTAGACACTCTGTTCGAGCTCGGCGCCAAGGCCGACCTTCAGAGCATTGTCGTTTCGCTCCCCCACCGCGGCCGCCTCAACCTCCTCACCGAGCCCGAGCTGTTCGCGTACTCTCCCACCGGACTGTTTGCCAAGATCAAGGGCCAGCCCGAGTTTGATCCGTCCACAGCACCCGGTGCGACTGGCGATGTCATTTCGCACCTCGGCGGCATCCGCGAACTCGACTACGACGGCAACAAGGTCAAGATCGAGATGCTCCAGAACCCTAGCCACCTCGAGGTGAGTCCCTCCCTGTTGCCCAGGCCCAACCTCTCCGCATCCTGCCCCGTCCCCCACTCTCCAAACTTCCACGCTCAGCCTCTTCCCATAGGCCCAGCTCCTCCCCATTTGCCCTGTATCTTGCTCACACCAGGCCGTCAACCCAGTCGCACTCGGCATCACGCGTGCCAAGCAGATGAAGCTCCTTAAGGAGTCACCTGCCGACTGCCAGCTTGGAGACCGCGTCCTCTGTGTCCAGCTTCACGGTGACGCCGCGTTCAGCGGCCAGGGCGTCGTTGCCGAGAGCCTCGGCCTCAGTGGCCTCCCGCACTACGGCAGCGGCGGCACGATCCACCTGATTGTCAAGTGAGTCTCTCAACTACCTCGCTGACAGCAGCAACAACATTGGATACACCACGCCCGCGACCTTCAGTCGCTCGGCAATGTACGCGTCCGACGTCGGCAAGATGATCGGCTGCCCGATCCTGCACGTCAACGGCGACTATCCCGAGGGTAAGCACGCGATGAGGCGCGGGCTGACGGTAGACGTTGTGCGCGCGGTCGACGTTGCGTTCCAGTACCGCAACATGTTCCGGAAGGACATCATCATCGACCTCATCTGCTACCGCCGCTGGGGTCACAACGAGCTCGACGAGCCTGGCTTTACGCAGCCGCTGATGTACGAGAAGATTCGCTCGCGCAAGAGTGTGCCCGAGTTGTTCGAGGAGCGGCTCACGACCGCCAACGTGTTCTCCGAGGCGGACGCCAGTGCCGGCCGCGCCGCGTACAACGAGACTCTGGACAAGGCTCTCGAGGGCGTTCCGGGATACAGTGCGCCCAGCGAGATGCTCGGTGGCAAGTGGAAGGACATGGTGTGGCCAGCGAGCGCGGAGGCCAAGCCTGACCCAGAGACCGGTCTGCCAATCGGCCGTCTCGTCGACATCGGGAAGAAGAGCGTCGAGCTGCCTGCTGAGTTTGTGAGTGTCCTCTGAGGCAACTTGTCAGTTGTGCTGACGACTGAACGTCCACTCGCGCCTCAAGCGGCACATCAGCTCCCGCCTCAAGGGCCTCGAGTCAAAGGTTGACTTTGCTACTGCTGAGGCGATGGCGTTTGGTTCGCTTATGGAGGACGGAAACGACGTGCGCATCTCGGGCCAGGATGTTGGTCGAGGGACATTCTCGCAGCGGTGAGTAGGATGCCGTGTTCGAGGCTCACACCAGCCACGCAATGTTCGTGGACCAGAAGGACGAGAGCTGCTATGTGCCGTTGAATGACTCGCTGCAGGCACCGGGTAAGCTCGAGCTCTGCAACTCGAGCCTGAGCGAGATGGCGGTACTGGGCTTCGAGATCGGGATGAGCTGGGCGAACCCCCGACTCTTGCCAATCTGGGAGGCGCAGTTCGGTGACTTTCACAACGGCGCGCAGAGCATGATCGACACGTTCCTTGTCGGCTCTCAGGCCAAGTGGCTCAAGCAGACGGGGCTCGTCATGCAGCTGCCTCACGGGTACGACGGTGCAGGGCCTGAGCATAGCTCGTGCAAGATCGAGCGCTTCCTCCAGCTGTCTGACGACCCCGCAACGCTAACCCACGACGTCAACCTGCAGGTCGCGAACCCGTCGACACCCGCACAGTTGTACCACCTCCTCCGGCGCCAGGTGCTTCGGAACTACCGCAAGCCTCTGATCATTGCGTCCCCGAAGGGCCTGCTCCGTGCGCCCATCGCTGCGTCCCCGCTCGCCGACATGGCCGAGGGCACTCGCTTCCAGCCTGTCATTGCCGACAAGACGGAGAACGCGTCCCGTGTTGTCCTCTGTTCAGGCAAGCACTACTACACGTTGCTCGAGGCTGCCAAGGCGCAGGGAGTTGACGACGTCGCCTTCATCCGCGTTGAGGAACTCTCGCCCTTCCCCGCTGCGCAGGTGGCGGACGCACTGTCCTGTCACCCGCCTTCCACGCAGGTGGTGTGGGCACAGGAGGAGCCGGCCAACCAGGGTGCATGGACCTTTGTCGCGCCCCGCCTCAACCGCATCCTCGAGGACCGGGGAAGTGAGCCGGCCGAGTACGCCGGGCGGAAGGCAAGCGCGACGACGGCGGCTGGCGTGGGCGCGTGGCACAAGGAGGAGGCGGCCGAGATTGTCACCGCCGCACTCGAGGGTTAATTTCGGTAGACAGTAGAATGCTTGGTCGTATGGGCAGTGCGTTGATGTGCATGGTATGGGCAAACATGATGTCGCCAAGTGTGAGTGGCTGGACCCAGTCAGTTCGTGTCGGAGGTTGTCGCTGTGGATTGATCAACGCCCAACGCTCATTCGGGTTCGTTCGTGCGACTAACAACGGACGTTCCACGGAATCTGCGCGTTCACCCTGTTCCAAAGCTACTTTCCACGGCATCCACGCCGTACAAAACACAACAAGCGGGGCGCCACCGTGCCTAAATACAAGTCTGTCCGATCCGGAATGCCGACTGGCCCGAGGATCGCGGCGATCCCAATTAATAGTTAGTAATCAGCTACTTTGGCGGGACAGGTCGGGCGGAGCTAATGTGCTTACGGAGATAGTTGGAATGTGGGCCCAGTGGGTTGTGACACTTGTGGCTGGATGACTGGACTTGTGGCGCGACGTGAGTTGAGCGTTCGACGGATTCTTGAAGACCGCGATACCGTCCGCACTCGTTCCTGCTCTTACTCAGCCTCTCTAATGAGAGGTGCGACGCGTGCCAGCCTAACCAAAAAGGTGAGAACGAGCCCCGGCTTTGGATTGAGGACAAGTCGCTGTCGTTCCACGGCAGCTACGGCGGGAGTAAGGTTGACATCTGCGTATCCCCGCTGTACTAGAAATGATTTCCTTGGTTCTTGGCCTCACTAGAGCCTACTTTATCGATTTACTGTAGCAAATTATGTAGAGAAATACCTGATGTATAGTTAGTACTAGCTAACAACCCAGAGCTTTTCGGCCTGGTTGGGGCTCTGCCGCATCGTGAAGGTCTCGGTTCACGCTGCGACAGCCCCCAATAATTCTACAATGTTTCTGCGACCCTCGCCGCACTGCTCACAGCACGCCTGTTAAATCGGCTCACTACGTTGGCGCCGCTGACCCATCACTCAGGTAGCTGGTTGGGAAGAGCGATTGAAGTGACATTTTGATTGGACCATTTGCCACAATGTCGGCCGGCCAAGTAGTGGCCAACCCCCCACACTGATTCTACCTGACGCGTCGTCTACCTGCAGTTGTCATCCAAGTAATCTTGTGGCCATCACCCCCGCTCCAAGCTGATTCGTTCTAGGGCCCACTCGTACCACTTGACGTAAATACGGCCCTGGACAATGGTGACAGCACGGCGAAGACTACTTGGATGACGCTGTAACGCGTTCTGGTCTCTGCCTTGGCAACTTTTAACGTGGTGGTGGGCAGTCGAGTGGGGTTCATGGCTGTTTCCCTGGGCGATTGTGATAGTAGAGCGAACACATCTTGTATAACACTGTCTACTTTTGCATGGGAGTGGTTTTAACTATATCATACATGTACAATATTCCTCTTCATCTGGATGTGTATCAGATCTGTAGCTACTAGAATAAACAGCTATGTATCAATTTCAAGTCGGTGGTGAATTGTGTGTTGTGAAAATGGTATGTGTGGCGTGTACAGTAATGAGCATAACATGGCTCGGACCAAGTTCGCTTGCTTTCCGAATACCCTATACGTTCATGGATAATGCATGGGTAACTTGATCTGTAGACGAGGAACGATAAACCAAAGAGATGCCCACCAACGATACCGATGCGGGAAGACTTGGTGGCAGACATGTCGTGCCACATTCGCCTCCAGATTTGGCTACTATTGCTATTGTCCTTGTCGTCATGTGATGCGTTCACGTGGCCCAACCAACACCCAAGCCAATGCTGACATGTGACAACTTGGACGGACTGGCGGCTCGGGGGGGGCGTATACTAAATGGTGGCGCTTGGCGTCTTGTCGTTGGGCCCAAGTCAGTGCGAGGGCGCTTAACAGGTTCCACAGACTCCATCACTCCGACTACGGGGAGGGGAAAGGCGCTTCCAGGTCGCGCCGATTCAGCAGCTCTACAGGGAGGCTTTGTTCGTTTGCGGGTTCCCCACGGCCTTCCATCAGCTGGATAGTTGACTCCCATGCCATTCATATGACGCTTTTCCCCTGCCTTCTATCTCATGTTCATTCCCCCCTTGATAAGCGTGAGAGTTCGGTGCGGTATGCTCGCCAACCGTTGCGCATGTGATCTGGTCGACAATGCAATTCTTGAGCATGGGAATGGGGCTCGCCAAGCTGAATGGCCATCCGTCCAGGCCCATTCCACCGATTGGCGTTGTCAGTACCTGCTCCTGTTCCGCATGCTCCGATGTTGATCCACGAGCTCATGCCGCAAAACAAACGCAAGTTACATACTACTGTACGGACATGACGAGCTCTACTGTGGGAAACTAGTCGAGTAGTGTGGCAATCAGTCGTATAGATTCTGTAATACTGTGGGAAATGGATAATTTACGCAACGTTGACGTTTGAAGCTTCAGCACTAGCCGCGATATGTTGGCATCATCCGCCGTCACCACTCGTTTATTGCTGCAGAAGGCCTCTGAGGTTGTTGGCGGCACTCTCCACTCTAGGTACTCTATTAGCCACAACCAAAAGGCGTTTACGAGACTCGGTTCGGGTACGTGGTCGGTCTGGTCGGCTACCTCGTTTCTCGCTACCGTAAGGTCGATTAGGGCGAGCCCAGATGATCAGTGACGATCCCATCACTCATCACCCATGATCAACCATAAGCCGAGGCCGAGGCCGAGGTTGACGGGACTGTTCAGGAACAACAAAAGAAACCCTGTATCTTTCAGGTGGAGCACGTGATGCTCATTGCCGGCCGCCTCTGTCCGTGTGCATGTCTCCGCATCGGATCCGGAAAAATACGGGAGAATAGGAGGGGATTTTTGAGCCAAGTGACGCGCGATTTGAATGACACGGCTACAGTGTGAATAGTGACCCAAAAGGGAATAACCTTTCTGTAAGGTGAGAGTCAGAGGTGAGAACTTGACCCTGTGTACGCCACCATTCCACCAATGGCGCAACTGGGGCCATCCTCGTGGACATGCGGATCTGGGGTTACAATGTTCGAGGTAGTAACAGTAAAGGAGTAAGCCGCGGATGAAGACGCAGACGAGGAACAGTAATGACGAAAAAGAGCAGATGCCGGATGAGGTAGCGTTTATGTTAGTCTAGGGCGGATTAGGATACGGCGACGGAGACGGAGACGAAGAGTAAGGAGATACCAAGAAGTGAATAGAGTTGAAAGTGAGTTTGCTTGTGTTTTTAGTTGAAGAGAGGTGTGACTATGACGTTTTGGTATCCCAACATTAGACATAGGTTCAGGGTTATAAAAAGGGTTGCGGCATGTAACCCCTTATGAGCATTTTGGGCTATTTGGCTAATTAGCTTCAAGGGGGCTTTGAATGATGTTTCTTGGTAACTTAGTTTTGGATTAAACCATTCCATATAAACAGTCTAATTAGAAATTCAAATATGATATGAATTCATTTTGTGGAGCATGATGACATTTTTACATGTTACCCTCCCACCTCAATACGCCATGCTCATTATTTCAGTCCTTTGATCCCTAACAAAGCCTCAAACACCGCGACTCTTAGCTTTAGCTCTATAACCTTGGAGATTCGGCTTCGGTCTCCGGACCCTTGAACCTCTTTGACGTACTTTACCCAAAATCCAACTACTCCTCTGCTCTAAAGCCAAACTTGCGGACTTTGCGGATATGTGCCGTTCTAGCAACAACCAGCCAGCCGCAACAGTCTCTCCGACATCGGGTCGGCGCCTAAGCCGCGAATCTCCTCTGTTGCAACTTGGGATTCCATCCATACAGTACACAAGTGGTGGCGCGTATCTCTGTTCTCAGTCAGCAAACGGCCCTTGGTTCCTAGAATCATTGGATGACTTGGTCAGTCACATAACTAAAACAAAAAAAACCCTATATATGCTCCTCATAAGTTCATCTGACAGAGCATTCTCACTTTGAATCGCACTACCAGATCGGTCTCATCAGTCACCATCGGAACCGCTCTCCAACTAAGCCATTGCACTGCTATTCTACTCCCAACTCGCTACCCAACTCTACTCCAATTCAAGTCTAGCATCCCCACCTCTCCACCTCCAAAGCTCCTCATTCCCTTTAATACAAACCACATTACACTCGCTGAATGTGTACAAGGAGTGACCAACCATCGCACGGCTCACCCCCTCGAAATTGATAACTAGCGCCAACAACACGTTCCATCACACTTCACCCCTTCACTTGACTCACCCTTGCCGTACCCGCCGGTCACTACCCTATCCTTACGGCCGCCGAACCGAATCTATCCACTCCCTACCTCCACAATCCCCGTCGGCCACTAGATATATCAGTCATCCTTTGCAACAGTACACACCTTCCTTACCATCTGAACTAGTCTCACCGACAACTATCATCTACCCCACTCCCAACCTTACCAACTTCACAATGGAGGCACTCTCAGCACAAAACCCCTTCAACCCCGTCGGAGACAAGACCGCCAACCTCCTGGTGAGTTGTCGGAAATCTAGTCACCGCCACTCTCTAGTCACCGCACCACCCACTTGTTTCATCTCATTGTCAAAAATACTGACTACAGCAGGCACAAAACGTTGCTTCGGCATGGAGCTCGTATCTCTACCAGAACCAGAATAGCTTCATGCCTGGCATGAACAACCAGGATTGGCTCCTTGGTCTTGGTGGTAACGCGGGCAACGCACCGGGCAATACCCAGGACGCCACCACCTCTGGCCAAGCACCAGCTGCGGGAACCGACTTGTTCCCGACATGGGCTCCAACACAGCCAACCGGCCAGAACCAGTTCCTCATGAACATGAACATGTATGGCGGCTCGATCGCGCCTTCCCTTTTGGGAGCTCCAGGCGTCGCCCACAGCACCGGAAGTCACACCCCAACAACCATCGCATCAAGTCTTGATCTTGTTGACAAGATTGTCGCTTCACCTTCCCCCATCGGCTGCTCTCCCGGGCGGCACAGCAACCCGGACTCGGACGCAGACGGCGAGGTTGACCCCGAGGCAGACACAAGGTCAAATCACTCGCACCACAGCCACGAGTCGGTACACGAGCATGACGAGGGCGTCGAGCGCGATGGCATGATTTGGGGCATGAAGGTCGACCATTACCGTGCCCTTAGCGCGCGTGAGCGGAAGCGCGTTCGCAACCGCATCTCGGCACGTACATTCCGGGCCAAGCGCAAGGAGCATCTCAGCTCTCTCGAGAGCACACTTGGCACAAAGGACCTCGAGATCAAGATGGCTCACGAGGAGATGCTTCGCCTCCGCCGCCAGGTCGCCGACCTCCAGCGACGTCTTGCAAAGTACGAGGCGCCAACTTTCTAATATCATTATCAACTATAATTGGCGCCAGTGGTAGACTCGATTTCCGTTCGACACTTTGGTCTCTCAACTCGCTCAAGTTGTTATCCTCTTTCTGTGTCAAGCAGCCCAACTCGCACTCGAATCGCCCTGGTCCTCGGCGCCAAGTCCGGGCGCCGCACCGTTCACCGGCGGCCTTTTGGTGTTCTTGGCCCAGCACAGCTTGACATCTTGGCATCCAGGCGCAACTCGACTTCCCACGGATCCGACTCGATTGGTGGCATCGTTTACTGCTGTGCAAACCTCATCAGTTCTCAGCGACATGTGCGCACCCCTCTCGCCCGCATTGTACAACACATGTAGCCTATAGTATATGCATAGCCCGGCCGCGGGCGTTACAGACACACAACATGACATTCTATTCTTGCCATCGCCACTTTGTCTCCGAAGGCCGAAACCGAAGCAGCAGTGCTCGTGCCATGAATGTTGCCCATAACCGCGGCCGTTAATGGTGTTGACTATGAGCTGTACGGGCTATAGATCTGTAGAGTTGTACTGGCAGTCAGCAGTCAGGATGTTACAAGATGCAAAAGAAGGCGTCAAGCCAGGGTTCGGCGACTGCGGTCTTAAAGCCCTGTGGCCCTGTGCGGTGTTTTGGCCCTAAAGATATTTCGAGACAGAGACAGATTCTTTCATCCTTCGGACAGAACCCAAGCAATCCTAGGTAACACGAGGCAAAATATCGCTATAACGCAATCAAAGATGACCAAAGTTTTGTCTGACCACTAGCAGCTAACAAGCCGCCGGCCGAGCAGAACGAGCCATTACGCAGAAGCCATGGGTCCGCTCTCGGGTTTCTGGCGGTGTGCAGCATTTACAGGCACATGTTTTGCGGGAAAGCAAATCACATGTTCACGGAATGCCAACTTTTGGTTTGATTTGAGTTGACGTCAAGGATTAAATCGAGCTGAGTCAGTCTTGACACCACTAAATCATCAAAAAGGCAGATCCCGGCGGAATCTCCGTAAACAACCCTCCCCACTAAGCTCTCACGGGTGGGCCCGAACCCGCGACCGGGGATGGCTTCTTCTTGCGGAAGCCACACAAGCATGTACATGGCGTGGCATGTCATGTACAATGTTACTTGGTTGTCACGGGATAGCGAATTATGCAAGCTTGGGATGCTGCGTATTTAAATCGGTTCCGAGCAGATCTGCTCGGAACCGCCTTGGTACTCCTGAATCCGCTTGCCCGCACAAGTCGCAGCCACCACAATTGAAATTGGGGGTTGATGGAATTATGGTCTAGCCTCGTACCATGTCCCATTCCATGTCCTGAGCAAAATGATCAAGAGATCTAGAGATCTCGAGATCTTTGGCAGGAGGCCCGTGCCATCATGTATCCACCATCACACTCATGTGAGCAAAAATAAAATAAAATAATACAGGCTGCAGTAAATAAACCGGCGCCCATCGGGGCTGTTAAAGCGTCGGTTGGGCCGGTAAAGGCGCTTGCCCTGCCTTTCGCTTTGGCTTGCCAACCTCGGTCATGTCTGGCGCCTCCAAATACTTTATTGGACTAGTTTGACTGGTTTCCCTCCTTCAATGCCCTATCCTATCTTGCAACTCCAGCATGCCAATACTAGGAACAAATGCCTGGCCCCACTCCGTTGTGTCGTGGGATTCGAGTTGCGCATGCCTCGGTCTCGTGATCTTGGGGAGTCATATGCCAAAGATGAGAGTATTTCAGGCACGACTCCAGTTTCTCACATGCCTGGAAACAGTAGCACGTGGTCGGATTTCGCCAAACCTTGGTGACCTTGTCGGTCTTGGCAGCCTGGCAGATCAAAGCCTTGTATCAAAGTCGGTCTGGACTCAACTCGGTATGGTGCCTGCCCTACCAGCAACTTGATTACATGACCGCACATCCACAAAAAGTAATCGCGAGGCACCCTTGGTCAGCCCGTGTGGCCAGGCCTTTATATTCATGTGGGAGCTAGGGCAACGTCTTATGGCTAACTGGGAACCAATTCAATGCCAAGTCGACACGATGGGCGCTCGACTGAAGTTTGGCCGGCTGGGCCAGGTGGAAGTCGAAGAGTGGGGGGATAAGGCCGAGACACGCGGAACGTCGTCAACATCTACAATAACACAGTAACCAGGACCGGTCCCGTACTGCTCGGTCATGTCTCTCTGAGACAACTCATCATTCCCATGATCCCATTATGGCATTGGGTTCTGTCTCGAGGGACGAAAGAATTCTTGTAGTTAACCGACAAGCCATATCTGCCAATCTCTCGGCATGACAATCATGACGTTGCTGATCTCCAAAAGATCCCACTACCACTACGGCATACATTACAACTCCATCTATACAAGTCGAAACGCTCAAACAGCCCCAATGCCCAACTCTAAGCCAATATCATTAGCCGACCTCACCAATATCGTGAGAATATGATGCAAGCAGCACACGATGGAGTACCATGTCAAGGCATCTCCAAAGTAGGGCTCATTTTACGGAGTGGGGCGATGAGAGACAGGATGATCTGCAAACGACTTGTCAAATGGGCCTGGCCCGTATTGGGTGAAAAATGCGGGGATGCGGGGTTGATCAAGTGCCTCGTGCCTGATTCTTTGACCCTGGGTGGGCCTAGGCGGTCAAAGTGCCCAAAGTGGTCCAAGCCAATAGTTAATCAAAGTGGAGGGAGGGGTTCTGATGTGTGATGGGGGGAAGGTCCTCTAATTCCTCTAACCGAACAACCGAAGCCCGGTAGCAAACGATTCATAGTCATACTCATCACCATCACACCTTCCAACCCGACACGTATCAACTTTCATTCCACTTACCTTACTCGCTCCCCCACCCACCCATCGTCATCTCCAACCTCGTCTAACCCCAGCGCAACGCTAGCCGCCCCGTGTCTTGGCGCCGCTCCCTCCACTTTTCTGGTCATGGCGGCCCTCCCACCTCTCTCCAACTTTACGCCGCGAAGGCCGCTCCTCATCGCCGGCTTTGCGACGCTACTCTTCATCTTCTTCCTCGCACATTCATGGGGATCCGAGACGATCGCGTCCTACGTACCCTGGCGGGACCAGAACCCCGAGCTCGCCTCTGATGTCCAGGTGCTAAACAGCGACACGCAACGCCGCCTGGACCGCTTGCGCAAAGAGTGCCAGGGCCCGGACCCATTTGAGGCGCAGTACTCGCGTGCCAACCTCCGCATGACGCGCGGCTACGAGGGTAAGATCGCATGCGATAGATAATATCTGGCTTACGTCAGGCTCATTAGCACGTCTGGAACGCGTCATTTACAAGATCCTTCGGGGCGAACCCGTCAAGGTCGGCATCATTGGTGGAAGTGGTGCGTATCTGATATCTGTGGTATCTAGACCGTTGGCGCACAGCTTGATCTCGACCCGAACTGGGAACTGTGCTACCTCAACCCGTCCCTCACTACACGGACACTGCTGACCACAGTTACCAGGGGCCATGGCGTGCAGGAACATGAGCGCTGGCCGGACCAACTGAACGGGTTTCTGAAAGAGTTCTACGCACCCAAGTCGGACATTCCTGTGATCAACGGCGCCTCACCAGCCACCGGCTCGGATTACTTCTCGTACTGTTTCGCTCTGCATATCCCGGACGACGTCGACCTCGTGATTGTCGAACTTGGTATCAATGACGTTGGCGAGCCCGAGGATCTCACAACGATGGAAGACCTGCTTCGTGGGCTCCTCGATATGCAGTCCCAGCCAGCCGTCATGCTCCTCGAGGTCCTCGGCTTTAGCGGTGGCGGCATGGGCGGTGCGGGCGGGCGCTACCATTTGCCTATCGCGCAGTACTACGACGTGCCCGTGATCAACCAGCGGCACCCGACGGCGAGTCACTTTGCACGTTTCCCTGACATTATGCCTCACTACTTTGACATCAACGGTTATGGCGAGACGGACATGCGCCACCTCAACTCGCGAGGCCATCTCGATGCCTCAAACATCATTGCCTCGATGCTGCGTGACACGACCTGTGGTCTTGTCAACAACCCCTCCTTCCGGCTGCCACCAGCCAACCCACCCAACGCGGTGATCGAGAAGACAGCGCAGGCGGCGTACGACGCCCAGGCCGACGAGCTGTACGGAGACGACGTCGAGGGTGCGCTGGCGACACTCGAGGCCGACTGGTCCACGGAGGAGAAGACGTGGATGGAGCCATATCAGCCTCCAAAGGATGACACGAAAGGAGAAGAGGGCGAGCATAAGAAGACGTACCGCCGGCCCGGGATGTGGCAACGACGCGTGGAGCACGGCCTCGTTCCGCGCATGGAGTTCCTGGCGGGTTGGAACCCGGACCCGAACTATCGACGCGCAACCTCCCGCCCAACTTGTTACAGCACCAAGGCGACCGAAGCGCGGTTCAATCTGACGCCGTCGTACGCTGATGGGTGGGAGTTCTGGCTCCATCCAGACCACAATGACAAGCCGTATGTTATCGCGCGGGAGCCTGGCGCCCGCGTGACGTTTGAGATCCCAGTGCACGCTGGAACGATCAAGATGTACTATCTCAGGAGCGAGCGGATGAGCCTAGGCAAGATCCGCTGCTGGATCGACGACGACGAGGCCGCCGGAAAGGAGGGCATACTCCTCAACGGCTGGTGGAAGCGAGACTGGATGTGAGTGTCGGTGATAAGGCGAGGGCCCCGAGACTGGCGAGAGACAGGAAGACGGAGGATGTCCAAGGGCTCGCTGACCCCAGTAACATCGGACAATACACGACACTCGCCGAGAACCTCCCACCGGGCGTTCATCGCGTCAACTGCGTAAACCTTAATGAGACCGACACGACGGACGGGGGACACGATTTCCGAATCATCAGCCTCGTGTCGAGTTAAGTCTCTGATCGTGTACCACACCCTGTATGTACCTCGGACTACCGCATAACCCTACATGCACATTTGACTCTGCACGAGTGCCGTGGGACTCTCCACTGTGTCCACAAACCTGCTAATGCCGAGCGGCGTCTAATGTAAAGTGCGGTGGCTGTTCGCTGCGACTGGTGACCTCTTCGGGTACCGGCCCTCAAGCTGTCTGTCGCCGGCTGTTCGTCCCTCACCTTTCGTACTCTTGTTATCACACCGTTACGTCCTTGGTGACTGTTGCCCTCAATCATATCCTCACTCGCTCAACCTCCCATTACGTCACCTGCCCTTATCCGTATCGTAATCTGTGCGGATCCGCGCACGACACGACCCCGCAATCTCATATACCAGCGTTGTTGAGCCTTTAATCAACTGCTTATTCAGCCTGGAACCAAACACCGCGGCTGAGCAATGCAGATCTCGGCTGGACGGAGGATCCGTTCAACGGTACGGCATATCCGGAAACCCTGTGGCTATCCGAAACGGAATGGCTATCCAGGGTGAGAAAGTGAGTTGGTGGCGGTGGCGGCTTAACTACGATCCGCAGGAAGCATGGCAAGGGCAAGGTTGACCTTGAGCGGCACTGTGGGACTTTCGGTGTCCGAAACTTACCCTGGGTTACGACCAGACCTGACCCACGACAAATGTTACAACCAGAAGCATCCTCACACCCTCGAAGGGACGAACGGAGGGACAGGGCCTTCCCGGTCCGCTCCTTGTGTCTCGTGTCTCTTGTGTTTCCCGGCCCCTGCTCTGAATAATGCTTCCACAAGAACCTTGCAGCGTGATGTGTGGCGCGCGGGAAAATGGGGTGCGTGGCCCCGGCATGAGGTTCGGCGAGATGCTTGAGAGTGTGAAATGTAGGGCCCGATTTGTGTGCTCTTTCTGCGCGGCCAGCACTGTCTACACACAGAACTCGTGATCATCCCCATGCTCGTCCCACTGCGTCAGGAGCAGCGGCTGGGATGATACCTCAGTGCAAAAGATTCGGACAAGAACATCATCTCTGTTCGTATAGTGGCTAGTATGCTCGCTTGTCATGATCGATGCGCGGGAGACCGGAGTTCAATTCTCCGACAGAGAGAGCCGCCATGAGGTGGCGACTGTTTTTTTTGGGCTGCGCTGAAGGTGTTGGCCAGAAGAACCATGAGTGGAGATCCTGGCCCGATACCTGGGGCCCAGTGAGAGTGCAAGCTCGGCGAGTCTGGTGGAGTGAGCCAGTTTACATCATTGATGAAACGGAAAACAGCCGCAGACAGGCTGGAAACTTACACGATCGTTCCACTCCCAACGACATGTTCCACAGTAGTTACAGTGCTGTCTCAACTACATACTGCCCTCAGTAGAGCTGTCGTCACTGAGGGCTGTTGTGTTGCCCGATCGACTGGCTGCACGCGCTTGAGCACTATATTTCACTCTATTACACGCGAGACTCGCGAGACGACTGGTCTCCGCCAATGCGCCGGAGCTGACGCCTTCTGGACAATCGGCCAAACTAAAAATCAGGCAGAGGACGAGAATGCAGTATCCAGCGACGCAGAAATGTTCAGACACTCTGCTGGTGCGCTGCTGGTTAACTGAAGCACACAGGCCAAACGTGGTATTCAAAGGTAGATCAGTATTCGTTTTCATATCAAATTTGAACGTTTCAGTTACAAACCTAACCAACCTGCCGTCTCATCCTCCATCACCGTTTTTTCAAGAGCCTTTCACATCAGGGTGAAGTGGTATCATGCCTGCTTGTCATGCAGGCGGCGGGGTCCCACTCCCTCCTTATGTGTGACCCGTTGTCTTGCAATCTCAATGTTGCTCGGAACGCGTTTTCGGGGTTAGGAGGACACAGGTGGACTCTGCTGCACACTGGTCGCCCAACTGGAGGAGACCAGATCAAGTTGGGGATAAAGTTGGGGTTGGCGGTAGCCAGTGCTTTCAGCCAACCAGTGTTGGAGGGGCGCCCTTTGAGGAAGGCCTTGAGAGCTTAAGCTTTGCTAATGCACAACCGCGGACTACTGTTTTGAGCTCATCCAACACTCTGAGATACCAGAAACGCGGCAATCTCCAGGCTTCCTAGGTAAGGCCTCAACCCTAATTATTATTACCGGGGCGGCACAATTACCATCCGTCCTTGTGGTGTAGTGGTTATCATACTCTCTTAGGGCGTGCGTCCGCAGCAGAAGCCGAGGAAGTTACAGATCATGGGAGTGGCCCCGCGTTCGAATCGCGGCAAGGACCAGCAGGATTCAAATCCTGAGCACTGGAGCTTTTTGAAGACGATAACAGGGTCGAGAACCTGATGGGCAGAGAGACACGTCTGTTGGGGACATCTTGAGGGATGCGACGGCCATGAGAGGCATGTAGAGGACAACTTGGGATGAGATGTGAGGACAACTTGGGATGAGACTATGTACAGTCCAGCAGAGATAAAACAACGTCACTAACCTACGGAGCTTCTTCTCTTGTTGTAAGCAACGACCACTGTCGTCTGCGGATTGATGGCCATCGGGCGACATTCTGCCACAAGTCAACCGGATGTTCGGATGTACTCGCGTTGTTTGACGCGTAAGTGGAGGTCGATATGAGTGGAGGTGACTCAGTGATGACCACTACCTTTCCTCCCTTCCTCAACATCTCTCTTCAACGATGCCCAAGGATCACAACAACTCGGACGGAAGTGTGAGCTGATACATCGTTGTTGTGTGGTATGCTTACACAAGGGCTCCAAGGGCAAGAAGCGCGCCGCCAGCGACGACGGACCGGAGGCCAAGGTACGTCAAATTCCACCGTCCTTGCTTCCTTTCCACATGCTGGGGAAAGGATGAGTTGTGAACCTGGCATCGTAGAGAGCCTTGAATGGGCTTGTACATTCATTCTACCTCTTCCGTAGCCGTGACAGACTAACAGCCAGAAGCCGCGTTCCGACACCACCAAACTGGCCATGGAGCACAACGAGGAAGGTGACCCGTTCATTGCCGTAAGCTGCCTAGTCCGGCCGACAACTCACCCAGATCGACAAGATGCGTCGTGTGACCGTGCGTCAATTCAAAGGCAAGGTTCTGGTCGACTTCCGGGAGGTTAGTATCGGCGACACCCGAGTGGCGTAGCGCCTTCCTTCTCATTCCCATGCGTCCCTGGAACAGTGTGTTGACACCAGTTCTACACCGACAAGGCGTCGGGCAACGCCAAACCTGGAAAGAAAGGAATCTCGCTTTCGGCCGAGCAGGTGAGTAGCGTTGTGTTCCCGATGCTAGCCACTAATTCATATCAGTGGGCTGCGTTGAAGGCGAACATGGATGTCGTGGATCTGATGCTTGCCGAGGTAGAGAAGTAGTCTAAGATCCAGTCAATTTGTGTTTCAGGCATACGAGTCGTCGCCATTCACTTCCCCCTTCTAACGGATGAAGCTTCCCACGAGCATTGTCATCGAGTCGACAGCGCCATCCGCCACCCGTTGTTGTTCTCAGGTCGGAAGGCCGCGGGAGTACACCGTATCCGTTCCGTCCGGATTTGTGGCGCTCTGAGGGGTTGAATACCGACTCGCGCTTGCCTCGTGCAGTGCGAGAAGCTTATAAAAACAAGTCTTCCGCACCGAGTCATTCCCATCACTGCCCATTCTTCCAAGGCCTCGGCTCATCCGACCTCACCACTGACCCCGCCACAGTCCCGTGTCCACTCTCAACATCCCTGTCCTCACAATGGCCCTCACCATCATCGAGGGTGCCGACGGCCACCCCACGGTCGTCAACATCAAGGAGTCGCTCAAGGACGGCACAATCAAGGTGGACGCTGAGTCCCTCAAGGCCGAGGACTCGCAGCACCAGCACAACCACGGACATTCGCATCAGCACGGCGGAGGCTGCTGCAGCGGACACGGATGTTTCTGCGCCATGGCCACGCGGAACATCGTCAAGAGCTTCCTACCTCTCCTCAGCGTAAGCTCATCCGGGTTACTGTTCTTGCTGATAACAGGAGGAGCGCCAGGCCGAACTCATGGGATGGATCATGAATGACGAGACATGGACGTGCGTCCCCAACTCGGAGGCTCCGCCCTTTGCGTTTGTGGAGACCGTGTACAGCTTCAAGTACGACCAAGTGGTCAATGAGCAGCCGACCGTCAACTCGTTCATGAGGGTTCTCAACACCCTCAACCACCATGTCAAGGCGTTACCCTCGCGCTTTTTCTCGGGGTTGACTTACACCACGGATCTGTCTCAACACGACATTGATGAGAAGGTGAGTTCGAACTATCTGACGTGGGACTGACGTCAGATCGCCCGCATTGTCATCCCGACACACCGGTTTGGCGCATGGGTCGGCGTCCTGATCGAGATGCACGACCAGTGTGCGACGATCTTTGACCCGTGCGCAACGCTAAGTGTGAGATGGCGTGGGAATAGGAAAGCTGCTGACCTCAGGACGATGACCTCGAGGAGATCAAGGGCCGCCTCTCGGTCTTCAACGTCAAGGAGCACCATGTCATGACTGTGAGTTGTTGTCCGTGTGGTAGCTGACAGCAGCCCAAGCGCCCGATCCACATGCGCTACTCTGTTGTAGCTGTGTGCACCGGCCTCGAGGTGCTCGCCCGCGCAGGCTTCGCCAAGGTGGCACCGCCCGTCTTTGGCAAGCTCAGCGAGATGATCGGCCTCGGCGGCAACCGTGACGACATCCTTGAGGAGCTCACGGAGGAGATCATGCACGCCGACGACAACATGACCAAGGAGGACAAGCTCGCGGCCATGCTGGCTCAGCTCAACGTCGACCCCGAGTCCAACGTCATCGCGACGCAGTTCGCCGACCGCATTGCTTGGTCGCTCGCGACGTGCGAGCTTAACGCGCCCAAGTGGGAGTGCGGCTGCGCTAAGCAGGCCGCGGAGATGCAGGTGTCGTCGGACGTGACGTCGGAGGATGGTAGCGACAAGGAGAACGTGCCCATGCCTGAGCCCGACCACAGCGTCGAGGAGCCCGCGTTCAAGAAGCGCAAGGAGTAGGCCAATGTCGCCTTCGATTGTCCATCGTGTAACCAGTTAGAAGTTTAGTTATGATGCCCATTGTAAAGTAGACTCTGTGACCTCTCCATCTCGCTGCAACAAGCTATGTCTGGCTCACAGCCTGTTCTGTCCCTTCTCGTGCCCTTCGATCCACGCCACGACGGCGTTCCAGTCGTGAACACGCGTGACGTTGTCGGGGAGCCATCCTTGGTCGATGCGAGCCTGCCGGCGCTGTCGACGCGCGGGTAGCTGTCCGCACTGCTCACAGTCGATGTAGATCATCTTGTCGTGGGGGTGCGCCTCCCCGGGAGCCACGATCTCGGCGTTCCAGGGATAACTTCCGAAGAGGAGCACGCGCGGCGGCTCATCGGCCTTGGCAGCCGCAAGTGCGTTCTCGGCGCTGTCGTCGACGAGGAGCATGGCGCCAGTCTGCTTCATGACCTCGTGTTTTGTGCGCTTCTTGTGCGACACGACTGCGCGCTTCGCCGCGTGTCCCTCGTGCTCGGCGTGCGTCGCGGGAATGAGGTGGTTGAACGCGCCGGTAAAGTGAATCTCGTCGAAAACTTGCGTCAACAAAGCTCAGGTTGGACTTACGATCGGGGAGGCTGTCCTCGAGCCACGCCTCGGTACCCTCGCGCTGTACCTCGCTGCGCGCCGTGATGACGATGAGCGAGTAACCCATGCCTTTAAGCTTGGTGAGGCCTTCCCGCGCCCCTGGCAGCAGCTTGGGACGGTCCATCAGCCCCGCGCGGTACAGCTTGCTCTGTGGTTAGCGCGTCAGCGGGCGGGCTGCTGCACAAGGACACTGTGAACTCACGACCATGTCGACCGTCTCCTCCTGCGTCCCCCACCCACGGTTGTGCCAGTAGAGGTAGTGCTCAAACTCGTCGATCGAGATGGGCGGGTTCGCCTTGTCAGGGAACAGATCGGCGTGCACTGTTGTGAGCAAGACAATAGGAGGGCGGGCTCAAGCGCCAGTTGATCTCTGATCTCGGGCTCGTCGCTTGGATTGTTATTACTCACTGTCAACGATCGTCTGGTTCGTGTTACTGTCATCAGTATTTCCATCATCTCCACATCAGCGAGCCGACGCACCACAAAACATCGTCCATGTCGATGGCGAGCACGCCCTTGTTCTTGGCATCCTGCACGCCCGCCGCGTGCTTGGCGACGTCGGCATCGTTCTCAATGATGAGCGGGTCCGACCCGTGCTCGTTGCAGTCGTCGCGGTCTGGGTTCATGGTTGTGAGGTAGACAAGTGTTGTGGGCAGAAGCAAACGTCTGCGTCATGTGGTAAAGCTACTGGAGTGGTTCCTCGCATCCGGTTTCCTAATCCCTGCGGTCCGAGTAAGGTGAGCTCCCACGGTTGGCACCCAGAGAAAGTGATGCATCGACTCGAATATCGATCGTGGTCACGGTATTGAGGTACAGAGCGAGAATTCCAGCAGCGTTGCATCTACTGTTGGTATCTGGTAGTCACTTTGTAGTGTCTAGTTGCCCCTATCCACCACCACGTCATCTCCTGCTGCTCAAAACGAAAATCCGATTCGGCAACACAGGTGGGCAGTGGGGGCTTAGTTAGAGTGGGGCAGAAATTAAACAATGATCAAATGTCTACATAGCCGCTCCTTCTTACCCTACGTACCCTGGGTAACGGGTCGGCCACATGGCCACTCGCCATCTAGTCATCGTGGCATGGAATCGCCACCCACCACCACATCTTTCATCATCATGTTTGCAGGCAACAACACCCGCGCCCAGACCTCGACCGCGACGCGGCGGTGAGTGGTCCCCTCTATCTCTTAATCCTCATGCTGCATGGGCCTGATGGCGACCTTGCACGTCGCAATCATCCAACTCACTGCGCCGCCCACCACCTCCCCAGTTTGCTGGTCATGGAAGCTACTCTCACTCTCACTCTCACTCTCACTCTCACTCTCACCGGTACCCGTGTGCCCAACTAACGCCAGACTCATGAAGGAGTACCGCGACCTCACGGCCGACCCAATCAATGACACACTCACGGCCGGCCCGGTGTCGGAGGACAATTTGCTCGAGTGGGAGGCTTTGATCCAGGGGCCAGAGGACACGCCGTATGTGAGTGTCGCGGGCCAGGATAGCCAGGATTTAGCGGAGGGGCCAGAAACGACGAGTGGACGGCTGCGATGGGAGAATAGACGAGAAGAGATGAGCTGTCAATGGAGGACAGCAATGGACACAGCTGTCGCAGGCGCTGCGTAACGAAAGCAGACGACGAGGGTCTCGACGTTCCATCTCATCGCCACAGCTAGCTGACATGCAGGAGGGCGGCGTGTTTGCGGCCAAGCTTACATTCCCACCCGACTACCCACTCAACCCGTTCAAGATGGTGTTTGACCCCCCTCTGCTGCATCCGAACAGTGAGTACCATCCATAGCAACGGACGTTACATCCGCGTCACGGACTAGGCTCACAGCAGTCTACCCCAGCGGTGCCGTTTGCATCTCCATCCTCCACCCTCCCGGCGACGACCCGCTGCGATACGAGTCGGCGTCCGAGCGCTGGTCGCCGGTCCAGGGCGTGCGCAGCGTCCTCCTGAGCGTGCTGAGCATGCTTGCCGAGCCGAACATCGAGTCGGGCGCCGACGTCGAGTGCTGCAAGCTCTACCGTGAGAACAAACCCGAGTTTGAACGCCGCGTCCGCGAGCAGGTGCGCAACCTCCTCGGCCTCTAGCTTCGTAGCAGATCATAGCATGCGGGTATCTATGTATAACAGGTCAGTCGTCCTCCTGGTGGTATCCGGCGCGGCGCATCTCGCCCAGACGCCTGCGAGCGGCGCCGAGCTTCTTTTCAAGCGTAAGAATCTCGACCTGCTGCTCCATCTCGCGGGTCTTGAACTCGTGCGATGCCATTACCGCATAATTGACCGTGTCGTCGGCCTCGGCCTGGTTCGAGACAACCTTGACCTGTCGCACGAGGGCCTTGCAGGCGTCCGTAACAGCCTTAGAGGCCAGCTCGAGGTTCTGCTGTGCGCGCGACATAAGGTTGGCCTTGACGCGCGATGCCGCGACGAGCTGCGCAGTGCTGGCGGCAACCTCGTTCGAGGCCACGATCAGCTGCTCGAAGTTGTGCGTGCCGCTGATCACACCGTCGGCGCTCTCAATCAGCAGACCGGTCGCGTACGCAACGGCTTTGGCCGCCGAGATGAGGCCCTCTGTCCAGCGGTGATTGCGCTTGTAGAACTGGGTCGTCGAGCTCGTGCCCTTGCCCTCGCGCACAATCTCCTCCTGCGACGCCGTAGCCGCCTGGATAAGCCGCCCGATCGCGTTTGCGACCGCGGCCGCGGCATCAAGGATGGCGTCGTGCACGGGCCGGTCGAGTGCCGAGAACTTGTCGTGCGGCTGCGCCTTGAGCTGCGCGATGCGCTCGGTCGCCTGAGCGATCGCGCGCGCAGCGGCCTCCATTTCGCTGGCAACGATGTCGCCCAGGTCGCCGTTGACGTGAGTGAGGCTGCTCTTCGACTTTGGGACGACGCGCTCGATCGTCTCGGAGAGCGAGGAGAGCGCACTGCGCACCTCGGCGTTGTTGCGCAGCACAACCTCCTCCTTGTTCCCACTCACGAGCTTGTAGCTCTGGAGGTTAAGGAAGAGGCGCTGCGCGACGTCACCAGACCGCTTCGCGACCTGCACCAACTTGTCGGACTTCTCTTCGTTCTCAGCAAGACGCGTGATGCCCTTGCTCGACACGAGCGTCTCGGACATGCTCTGCGCAAACTCGTTGGCAGTCTTAATAACGTCAACGTAGCCGCTCTTGCGCCCGAGGTAGAGGTTGAAAGTCGAGGTGAACTCGGTCGCGTTCGACATGGCCTTCTCGATGATCGACTGCGTGTAGGGCGCCGTTGCAGTCGTGTTGCCGAGGTGCGTCGGTGCCTCGAGCTCGTAAATGGCGTCGTCGACCTTTTGAACGCACGCCTGAAGGATCGAGTCGATGATAGCGTTGAGCTCCTTGCGGTGGTCGAGGATGAGGGTATCGACCTGGGCGTCGAACGTGTTGGACGTCTCGCCCTGAGTGAGCTTGAGCTCCTGGAGCTCCTGGATGTTCTGGTCCATGGCCTCCTGGAGCACAAGTAGCTCGGCCTCCTTCTCCTCGAGCTGGCGGTGGGTGTCGTCGTCACGGTCGTGCTCTTTGACGAGCAGGTTGTCGATCTGCATCTGCTTGGAGCGCACAGTGTCCTCGAGCTCGTTGAGCTGGCGGTTGTACTTGGCCATAATGTCGCGCACCTCGGTGCTCTTGTGCCGCGACGCGTCCTCGGCACGCTCGTTGGCGAACGACAGGTCACGCTTGACGCGGTCCATCTCCTCCTTGTGGGAGGAGCGCGCGCGGTCGAGGTCGTAGCGTGCCTTCTCGCGCTCGCGAATCATGTCAGCCAGTTCGAGGTTCTTGGCCTTGACGTCGCGCTCCATGCGCTCCATCTTGTCGATTGCCTCCTGCGCCGAGTTGGCCTTGAGCTGGAAGCCCTTGCTCTTGCTGAGAAGGTCGAGGTGCTCGCTACGCAGTTTCGAGTAGAGCTTGGAGAGGGACTCCCACTTGTTCTTCCAAAGCTCGATCTGCTTCTGGAGCTGCGCAATGAGCTCGTCCTTGGCGTTTATCTGGGCGCCAACATTGGCGCCGACCATGGCGAGCTCGCTCTCGAGCGACTTGACGCGGCGGTCGTACTGCTCGAGCATCATCTGGTCGCGCTCGTACTGGCCACGCGCCGAGAGCATCTGCTGCTGGAGCTCGGCCAACTGGCCAGCGTTCTGGCTCTGCCACTGCTGGTTCATCTGCTGACTCATGAGCTGCTGCTGGAGTTCGCGCTGGGCCTGCTCCTCGCGTTCCTTCTGCAGCCGCTGCGCCTCGGCAAACTCGCGCTCGTGTCGCTCCTTCTCCTCCCGCTGGCGTCGCTCTTCGTTCTCGCGCTGCTTGACGAGGTCGTTCTGCTTGTTCTCATACTCTTCGAGCATGCGGCGCTGCTCCTCGATCTCGGCCTGGCTCGCCGACGGCGTGTCGGTCCGCGAAGGCAACTCCTTCGGCGTCGCCTTGCGGTCGGGGTTGGGCCGGCGAGGCAAGTCGGGAGCATCGCCATGGTCCGCGATCATGAGGTTGGGTGGCTCCTGACCGAGCTTGGGAACGTTGATGAGACCCGTAAGGTACTTGAGGTTGGAACACTCATAGTAGAAGCGGCGCAAGTGGTGGTGTTGCGAGTTGTAACGCTCCATCAGGGGCTGGAGCACGTCACTGGCGTCCGTACGGCGGTACATGGCGCGCATCATCGAGGTTATAAACTTGTAGATGCCAAATGACTCCTTGACGAGCGGGACGAGGGCCGAAATGCGGCACTCGTTGTTGTTGGACCCGCGGAAGTGAGCAAAGATGAGCTTCTGGAACGAGTCAATCTGGTCCTGCAGCTGCATGAGATCGGTGATAGTCTCATAGCCCTCGTTGGGGTCGTCAATGTTCTTGAGAGAGATGTACTCCTCGTACTCGAATAAGCCATTGAACTCGGGGTGGTGCCTGTGGAAGCGCAGCTTGGCGAGCAGGAACGACGTGTACGCGCGGATGAGGGCGCCGTAGCCCTTCTGCCCGTCGCCGCCAACCGTGCGACCGCATGTCTCTAGCCAGCCGGTTTGCGCGTGCGCCTCCTTGAGTGTCTGACAGATCAGCATCATGGTGATACAATGACGGTCACTCGTGTGCCCCAACCCCCATCTCGTCACTCACAACAGGGTGGCCCTCTTGCAGCACCTTGTGCACGAGGATGAGCGCCTTGAACGTCTGCACCTCGTCCGTGAGGATGGGCTGGGTGCGCAGCCCGTTCCATACGCTCAGCGACGAGTGGTAGTCCCAAGTGTACACAATGCACTCTGCAGGTCAGTAACGGCGAACCAAGAGATCTGTCGACGAACGTACTTCGCACATGTTTCTGCTCTGCGAGTCAGCCAAAGGGTTCAGGTCATGAGCTCACTCGGCGCCGTCTCTTCTGGGTTTGTCGCCTTCTTAATGTTAAGGCTGAGCTCAGCCTCAGTCTTGTCCTTGTCGACTGGACGGGTCGGCTGGTGGCCACTGCCCATGGGCCTGCCGCTGTATGGCCCGTCGTCGTAATCTTGGGGGTGGGCTCGCCCGCCGCCGAACCTAGAGTGAGTGGGGGTGATTGGGGTTCTGCGATTGGGACGCATGGTTGTAGAAGAGTGAATGGACGCACATGGTGGAGGATACCTTAGGAGAGTGGTGCTCTTTAGATTTAGATGAGGAGGAAGAAGAGTTGTTGTGGTTGCGCACAAGCCATGTATAGCTTAGCTGGCCTAGCTGTCAAAGGGGTTTTGCGTTGCTCGCAGGCCGCAGGTACGCAGGTACGCAGCTGTCCGTTATGACCTATGCGCTACCTATGACGTGGGGTGAGGGGGACTGGGTCCTTAACCCTGGCCTAGGTCCCTAACCAATTAGTGCGCCTAATGGCTTTGAAATCTAGGCGAGCCATCAAGTTACCTCCACTAGCCACGTCCGTCATCCGTCACCGCTAATGTTTGTCGTGCCGTGCGTGCTTGACATCTTCACTCTACCTCTCTCCACCACCTCAACCAACATGTCGTACCAGGCCGTCCCCCAAGAACACGAAATAATGTGAGCTTATTGTTCTGAGATAACTAACAGCAGCCAAGCGGACGATGACGACCTCGACGCCCTGTCGTTCGCGCCCGAGGCTGGCCCGAGCCAGCCACTGAAACCTGTGCCCGTCGTGTCAGGCCGTATTGGCTCGACACCGAGTGGGAGCAGCACGACGTGGGGTGGAGTGAGGATTGAGCGGCGGTATGCGGGGCAGAGCACGCTGGACGAACCAGTTAGCGCTACGATTGTGAGTCCGAGGAAGATTGTGTATGAGGATAAAGCAATGAAAGGTGGAGAGGGCGAGGAAGGTCAGGTTTGTTGGACAGGTAGGAGGCGAGCGGCGTCAGTAGTTGAGAAGGGACGAAGTCATGGGAGACATCCAAGCACAAGTATACTGTACTTGGAGGTGGAATTGGAAGGCGATACAACGAGCATTTCGCTGTGAATGGGAGGATATGCTGACACCAGATGCGTGATCTGCGCTCCATCTACGCCAAGCTCCTGCAGGTCTTGTACCCACCACAAGGAGGTAGCCGCTCAGCCCTGCGCGACTGGGACCTGTGGGGCCCACTCGTCATCTGCCTCACCCTGGCCATCACGCTGAGTCTTGACGCAAGTCGTCCTTATGGACGAGCTGACGGCAGTCGCCAAAGGAGCAGGCGATGTCCGTATTCTCGCTTGTCATATCGCTGGTCACGATTGGGAGTGTGGTTGTGACGGTGAACTCGAAGTTGCTTGGCGGCAAGGTGTGAGCCTATAGTGATGTTCCTGTGACGATTTCAATCGCGAGAACGCTGACCCCAGCTCGTTCTTCCAGTCCCTCTGTGTGCTCGGATACGCGCTCGCGCCACTGCTTCTCGCATCCATCGTTGCGCTGCTCTTGCACAACCTCTTCGTGAGAGTGCCAGTGTCGCTCGTGTGTTGGGCATGGAGCGTGTGGGGTGAGTTGCTACCCTCTCTGTCCAAAGTAGCTGACGCCAGCTTCCGTCAACTTCTTCAACGGCACGGGCTTGCCCGAGCAGCGCACCGCACTTGCTGTCTATCCACTCTGCCTCTTCTTCTTCGTCCTCGCGTGGATGATTATGATTCAATAGTCTACATGTAACGCTGTGTTCGGGATGACGAGGTTGCAACACTATACACTCTATACTTGCTATATCGTTGCGCGATGCACAGGGCCCGGCTTCTCGTCCGACTCGCTCTCCACGAGCTCCCAGTCGCCCTTGTCCTCCGTCGTATGGGCATGGCGTGGCTCGGGACGGTGTGGCCCCGCCTCCTGCATGTCGACCTCCTGCTGAGGATGCTGGACCAGGGGTGACTGGTGGAAGGGCTTGACCTGGGACGACAGAGCTAGCTTCGTTGGCTCCTGCGGGTGCTGCGCCGCGTCGACCTCCGCCATGACTAAGTCCTCGTCCTGCGGCGTTCTCGCAACGCCCTCGTCGTCTTCCGTCAACAGAGCCGCCAGCCGCACAGCCCCCCTCTGGGCGATCGGGAGCGTACTCGTCGATCCCGAGGTGGACTCGATGTCCATCTTCTCCTCGTCGGCTGCATGCGGCTCCTCTCGAGAGTGTCCATGTGGTCGAGCGCCGGAGCGTGAGTAGATTAGTAGGTACGGCCCACCGTCCGTGAACGCGCCCGTCTTGTCGTTCTGGATGGTATCAAAGTCCACCTGTAGTCAGTACGGGCCAACACCACAAACTCACCTTCGTGACCTCTGCGTCCTCGATTTTCCACCAGTTGGCTTTCCATAGCACGTAGGAATATAGGTGGTTGCCAGGCGTTGTGAAGCCATCGTGCCACAAGATCGAGCGCAGGCGGTACCGGTGCTGGTTCTTGTCCTCGTTGTTTGTCGCGAACAAGCCCTCCTTTATGTCCGTCTGCATCGCCTCTGCCTGCGACTTGAGTGTTGTCAACTTGGCGGCGATGTTCCCCGAAACACGCTCGAGCTCCCGCTTGATCTCGGCACGCCCGCCATGCTCCGAGTCGTGCTCGAGCTCCTTGAGCAAGGCAGCAACCGCGTCCGGCAGGCTCTGGCCCTACATTGTCAGCAGAGCTCACACTAGCTGCACTCACGCGGAAGGTTGATAGCGTGTCAATCTGGTCCTGTAGTCGCTGCAGGTCCGCCTTCATTAGATGCTCCTGGGCGCGCACCTGTGTCGCCCAAGCGATGTTGTTTGACATGTACCGGTCTGCAGTCAGATCCCTCCATCAACCAATCTCACCGAGGATGACCGCCTCGTCAAACGTCCACTTCTCTGCTCTCACACCCGCCACGCGCTGCAACGCCACGAAGACAACATCGGCCATGCTGAGGATCGACTCGTTGGAGTCATTGTTGCCCCATATGATCTGCGACAGATTGCCGTGGATGTCTGTGGGATCTGACAGCGTGCGTTGGATCGTGACGTGCGTCTGCCCGGCTGTGGGCCGCGTCTGCAACAGTGTGGTCAAGAGCCTGGGGTCAGAGTTGCAGCCGTACAGCTCACTGTTCAGGGCATTGTAGCACGTCCCGGAACTTCATGCTCGAAAGTGTATCCATGAGCTCGTGATCTGGGTTGGTCTGGACTAGCGCAACGCGGCTTTCGACAACGTCCTTAAGGATCTGAGGAAAGTGCGACATCCACTTATCTGCCGTCAGCTGGGGACACTAGTCTTGTGCACCTATCAAGACACTCGTGGGTGGCAGAGACACGTCTGTCGTTCTGACGCCCGTTGTGTTGTTGAGAGCCTCGATCTCGCGGTCGACCCGCTGGTAGTTGTTGGGGTAGTCGTTTGGGTTCTGCATGGCCAACAGGGTCCGGAAGACATGGAATACTGATGTCAGTAGCTCCCGGCGGTGGCGGCATACGCTCGGGGTCAGACGGGTCGTCGCCAAGTCTTGTGAGTCGGCTGAGCTGTGGCACAG
Source organism: Cutaneotrichosporon sp. HIS471 (assembly GCA_030864385.1). Classification (NCBI taxonomy): domain Eukaryota; kingdom Fungi; phylum Basidiomycota; class Tremellomycetes; order Trichosporonales; family Trichosporonaceae; genus Cutaneotrichosporon; species Cutaneotrichosporon sp. HIS471. Next base: position 1,056,133 of record AP028240.1, on the reverse strand, counting down.
CGGCGAGGCCCTGCAAGAGGTTGGGCGCCCACGAGAGCTCGTTGCGTGCGACATACACGAGCGGGACATCGGGATCGCGCTCTGTTGGAGGAGGGCGATCGTCGCTGACATCGCCCGCAGAGTGGAATGATGCGGTCATCATGCTCTCCTGCAGAGCGCGCTGTAAGTCGGCCTCTTCCTTGTCGTTGTGGTTCTCCGTGTTCTGGAGTCAGCTCAGCACGCAGAGTCACTCACAGTGCGGACCATGGCCAACGAGCCCTGCGGGTCGTCCTTGTTGCTTGGTCCAAACGTCGGTTCGTCGTCGATACGTCCAGTGCCAGGGGAAGGTGGTGGGGCACTGGCACGCACGCTACGCTCGCGCTCGGCGCGATCGTCCTCGGTCGACAGCGCTAATGCTCTCGCCAGGTCGATGTCGTCCTGTGCCATGCCTGGAAGACCGGTTGGGGCAGGAGGGAAGGCGGCGTTGAAAGGGGCGGGGTTGAACGGGTTGTTGCTCGCAAACGGCTGTGGCTCTTGTGACGGGTACCGCACTGGTGATGGCGCTAGTAGTGTCAAAACAGAACAGGTATTGCTGTCACGGGCGCGACCTCCGAGACGTACCTCGGCCCATGACGCCTGAATTGAATGGGTCCTTTGGAGCATTCTGTTGTGGTTGCCACTGTTGTTAGCACGGGTGGCGGTGGCACTCACATTAGCGCCGTCGCCGTAGGCCCAGTTGGCGGCGGTCTCGACATTCGAATATCGCATCGAGGCCTCGTGGGCTATCGCGGGTGCGACGCCAAACTCGATGAGCATCTCTCGGATGCGTCCGCTTTCTCTACTACTGTCGTCGAGCATGTTGTGATTCAAGAATAGAGTATGGCAATGATAGAATCAGAATGACAATGAGAATCTGAATCAGGCGATCAGGCGACGCGTAGTTGGCCTCGAATTGCTGTTTGCACTGAAATCATCATAGTACAATAGTACTTACAGTTACACTACTTGTATACAAGTATTCTAGTATCGTGTCGTCACTCCTCATGGAGTGCCTGGTGGCGGTTTTGGTTCCGCTCTTGGATCTGGACATGTGGATATTGTCACATCTCCCCCCATTAAGCAACCGCTTGCTTCAACTTTCTCAAAGCTACATTAACCGCCAGCATGTCCGTCGCAGGCCCCTCATCCAAGCCCATCACAGTGTCTTATTGTGCCGTGTGCACGCTCCCGACCGAGTACTGCGAATTTGGGCCCTCGTTCTCCAAGTGCAAGTCCTGGCTCGAAGCCAACGACCAGACCGAATTCCGGCGTCTCTGGGGCGAGGGTGAGTGCGGTGGCCCCTCGGCCGACAGACTTATGATCGTGGGGTACAGGGAGGAAAACAGCATAGATGTCTAAACCCAAGCTCCCCAACTACTGGGATGTTGACCCCTAACGTCCAGGCACGCTCGAGAAGCGCATCGGCACCCTTTCGCTCGAGAAGCAAGAGAAGCTGGAGGCGGACGCGGCCAAGGCGGAACGCAAGGCCGACAAGAAGGCCGAGGCCGAGGCGGCGAAGAAGCAGGTGCGTGATTATTTCATCCGCTTGACAGAGCTAACGGCAGGCGGCAAAGGTGGGCGCACCCGGACGGATCAGGATGGGCCTAACCACAGATCACGATCAAGCGCGAAATGCGCACAAAGCGCAAGGTCGCGACGCACATTCACGGTTTGGACCTGTTCGGAGTCGACCTCAAGAAGGCGGCCAAGTTCTTTGCCGGCAAGTTTGCGACTGGAAGCAGTTTGTCCAAGAACCCGCAGGGCGAGGACGAGATTGTGGTTCAGGGCGATGTTGGAGACGATATTGTGAGTTGCAAGCAAGTGCGCCGAGCGGGGAGGGACTGTGTGCGAAATGAGAGTTGAGGTGGACGCGCCGCAGTGTCACCAGGTGTGCAGGAGGTACTGGCTGACCTCCCAATGATGACAACACATGTCGAGGACCTGGCGTCCTGTGAGAACTGGAGATGGGGAGACTATGCGAGTCAACAGCATACATGCGCTGGAGATGGCTGAGAGTGAAGCGGGAGGCGGGGGTTTGCAACGTCTTCATATCTGAGGTTGAGCTGACACCAGATCCAAATGCTCAAGGACAAGGTAGCAGTGTTGAACGGCGCACCGGCCGACCAGGTGCAAAAGGTCGAGGCGAAGAAGAAGAAGGACCCGGAGGCCGAGGCGGCTGCGTGAGTGGGTTGGACGGTGTTGCCTGGGTAGAGAGCATAGATGCATTCCTTGCACATCTTCTCATCCGGACTTGGAGGCCCTGTCCCCATCAACCGGCCGCATCCGACGAACCTTCGGCTGCACTACAAATGTCTCCTTGCGAATACCATTGCCGTGCAGACGTGACGAATTGATGAGTGCTCCCCTGCTCGCGTCCGCCAGAGAAGACACGCTCTCTGGCACTCAAGACACTACTGCATGGACCCGTCACACAACTTCGTGATGCTAAAACTGGGGCTATCTTTTGCTACACTTAATCGACGATGCGTTTTGATTAGGCGTCGGCGGCCTGCTGGGCCGGTGCCGAGGTGGTAGCCTGCGAGGCGAGTACCTTGGCACGCTTGCTCTGGTAGTCCTTGATCGCCGACTTGATGGCGTCCTCAGCGAGGAGCGAGCAATGCACTGGTGTTAGCCGTCATGATCGTGCGAGATTCCACTATAGCCCAATCCTCGGGCTCTCGCTCTCGTCACAACTGATACGACGCACGGCGTAGGTGCGACGCCGCCTGGTGCGCTATTCACAGCACCATGCCTGTCGCCGCGCGCTGAGTACTCACGCTTCACTGGGGGCAAGCAGAGCTCCTTGGCAATCTCGGTGTTCTTGACCTTGCCAGCCTCCTCGAGAGAGAGGCCCTTGACACGCTCAGTCATGTAGGAGGAGGAGGCAATGGCAGAGCCGCAGCCAAACGTCTTGAATTTGACGTCCTCAATGATACCGTCCTCGCCAACACGGATCTGGAGCTTCATGACACTGGCGTCAGTGGCGTTCAGTCACGTCACGCTGTCAGAACCACGACGGAGTGGTGCGTTTAGGAAGCTCGCCGCATCGTTCAAGGCCAAAATTACTCGCACCCCTCCGCACGGCTCCACAACTCGCGCTAGTGCGGAGTCGCCCACGAACCATCATACTCACTCTCCACATGCTGGTGCGCCGACGAGGCCAGTGCCAACGTCAATGTCGTCCTTGTTCATCTTGCCGACGTTGCGGGGATTCTCGTAGTGGTCAATGACGTTGGCGTGGTAATTCCGGATCTGCGCGACGACGGCTGGACGGGCCACGGGCCGGAGGGCGGCGCGAGAGGAGGATGAGACGGTGGTACGGAGGACGTTGCGGAACATTGTAGCGGTTAGAGTGGAGAGTGTGATGTGTGGAGCGACGAGTTGAGGTTTGGGGTTAGTGACCTAGTAAAGAGGTGAGAACTGAGTGGCGAAGGCGGGGCCGGAAAGGGTGCCCGTAATTCGGAGTTATGTGGTGTGGCACTGTCGGCAATCCCGGTTATTTCCATCTTTCTCACCCATCAGCTTATCAGATTGCGAATTTTGGAAACCACTTCGGTCATGGATCGGCCATTCTATTTCATTATATTACTAAGCAAATTAGAATAATTAGAGGACGGTGTCAATTATTAAAAAGCGGCAACTCCGGAGATATCCGCAGAACTCCTGGCCAATACAACTAAAGAGGTATTTACATTACATCCACTCCATCAAAGTCTGTATACGGCTGTAGCAGATGCCTGCTGCTACTCTGTACAGGCCGCTACCCCGTAATCTGATTAGAGAGATACCTCACATTATCTTTTAAACAACTGTTGTTGTTTTCCACTTGCGACTCGCACACTGCCGCTATCAGATTATCTCGGAAATTCCATGGCAAACCCAGCGCCACCATGCGGCAGTCACCTTCAACAGGTGGCGTTTGGGTATCAGTGCCAACGTGCAACAACACTGCTCGACTGCGACATGTGTGCCATCCACTACCACAGCTCCTGTGGACCTCGTAAGAACCAATCTTTGAAGCGCTTCTCTATTTGAGGTCTCCTTGGGACACTCGACGCGTCGCGTCACTGCTCACAAACCTTATAGGAACCTGAGCGCCACGAGAGGGGGGCCCTGTAGCGCACGGCTGCTGACCCCGCGACTAGCTCAAACGTGTGATGGTGTCGGTATTGCGCCCCGCTCACAAAGTAGGTAGGTGTCATCGGAGCATGCATCATCCTCGGCTGCCGAACTGAATGTAATCACTTGCAGGACGGTGGCTGCATGGCTGATGACTAAATCCCCCCCTATTTGCCAGATTGTCACGAACGCCATCGATCTCTAAACCACTCATGCCCTCAACCTGATCTGGTAGATGCGATGAACCACCTTCTGGCACGTTGGCACGTTGGCACTGACCTGTTGAAGCTGTACAGTAGTAAAAGTGATGCGTCCTTTTTTCCCCGCGTTTCAGACATGAAGCGGTAATCAGCCTTCCCCGCAAGTGTATGTGCATGTGCATTTGCCTATCTATGATGAGTCTTGGGTCTTTGGTCTTTTGGTCATAAGTTCATGGGGTGCAAGTTCTTTATTGAATCCAGTGGGCCATGGGCCAGTGGGATGGCGATCGCTCGATCAAGAGATCCAAGCTCGGCGCGCTGGGCGCATGGGTAAATATGTAGACAGCTATAGACAGGTATTAATACACTCGGTCCTCAAAACCTGAAGTATAACCAAAGACATGGCTGGGGCCCAACCTGTTACTTGTTCTAGTCCATCTCAAGAGCTCGGACCGCGTACCATATACATTAAATCACACACGTTGATCCGTTGAATCAAACACAGAGCGACAGTCGTCTCAATATTATTGAGCTGAATTTGCAAACTGACTCAATCCTAAAGGGGATTGAGCCTACTATAACCGCGTGGTCGTCATCCTAGGCCTCCCCACTGGCCCAGGCCTCACACATGGCAATGCCGAATGTATCGAGTGACAGTGATGAAATGCCCTGGGCTGGGGGGGTTGAACTGATGGAGTCTGGGTGGCACAGTTGTCCCACGGTTGATCATGACGCGTGGAGCGGGGAATATTTAGGGGCTTGGACGCGTACGGCTCTAGCTAGACCCTTTCAGTTTGGGGCAACCGGTGGGCCTTTTGGGCCGTGAACAGAGCAATGGGTGGCATGGTCTGTGGATCAAAGATGTGACCCTTAGGGTCCGGCCGATGCACCATGACTTTTTCACCTTGCCTCTCTTCACCCTCTAGCCCCTCTAGTACTCTAGTACCTCTCTTGCAAAAGGTTATAACCCGCGTAAACCTCGTACGCACCAGTCAAGCACACGCAGCCAGGCAGTTTACGGGCCAAATGTCCCTCACCCCTCCCCGTACGCCCCGTTAAGCCCCGTTATTCATTCTTTGGCTTGTTTGCGTCAAAGGATACCAAAGGATTTAATGAATCATGGGATCATGGGCCTGTAGATTGTCAGGATATTTTTGTGCAGGATATCAGGTATCAGGACACGGAAAGAGGTCAATGCGAAAAAGTTGGGACCTTGGACCAACATCAGACTTTGCTTGCTTGAGCTTTTATTCTTGACCTTTACAGCCAGCAGCCAGGATAGAATAGTCAGAGCTCTCTCTCTACCTAACCACCGATACAAAGTACCTAGTACCCGATTCCCCAACCAAGACACGGCCACGACTCCCCGCCCACTCCGCCCTCCTCGGCCCGCTTCAAACCCCACATCAACATTTACTATACTATTATCATACATCGTTCATCCCATCAACCTCCTTTTGATACAGTACTAGTATCTCACTCACTCACTCTCTCTTTTTCTACTCTTCCTTTAATCTCTTCGATACGCGCAGACCCAACCTTTTCCCCTCTTCTTCTCACATTCGAATACCCCCAGGCACTCCACTCTTTCATCATGGTCACCATCTGGAAGGAGGGCGAGGGCCCCGTCATCACCACCATCAAGTCTCTCTGGTCCGCCGCCAACCTCCCCGTTCCTCCCAAGGAATATGTCGAATGGATCCCCGGCAAGAGCCCTCTTTCCACTCAGAAGGAGGTCTTCATTGCTCTTGTCACCTACCTTGTCGTCATCTTTGGTGGCCGTGAGCTCATGCGGTGAGTGAACAAATTGTCCTCTATTCGCGACGGCGCGGAGAAGAGGCCGACGACCCTATCTGACGCGACTGGACGCGTCGCGCGCTGCGGTTTTGACCTCCACGCTCGCGTCCCACATGCTGGGTACGGACCAGGCGCCCCACTGAGTGTAGGCGCCGAGGAAGGCCGGATCGGCCTACTTCAGGAGTCTGAAATCCGCTGACACACAGCAACCGCGAACCCTTCAAGCTCAGGACGCTCTTCCGCATCCACAACGCGTTCCTCTCTGCTGGATCTCTTATTCTCCTCATCGTCATGATGGAGGAGGTTGCCGCCTTCTACTTGCGCCGTGGCTTCTACTACTCAATCTGCCACCCTGCTGCGTTCACCCCCACGGCCGTCACGTACTACATGATCAACTACTACTTCAAGTACATTGAGCTCATCGACACCGTTTTCCTCTTCCTGAAGAAGAAACCCCTTGGTGAGTTGATAGGCGTAGCGCTTTTGGCCCGTTGATTAGGCCAAGCTGATGAACCCAGCCTTCCTCCACGTTTTCCACCACTCGGCCACGGCTCTCCTCTGCTTCACCCAGCTTGAGGGCGAGACCTCGGTCCAGTGGGTCGTCATTGGCATCAACCTCCTCGTTCACGTCATCATGTACTACTACTACTGGGCGACTGCCGGTGGCGCCAGGATCTGGGTGAGTATGCGCAGGCGGCTTTGTGTAGCGGACTGCCGACTATTACTGCCGAGCCCGGAACAACGCTAACTCGCAGTGGAAGAAGTACCTCACCACCATGCAGATCACTCAGTTCGTGATTGACCTCTTCATCACCTACTACGCGACCACGAACCACTTCTTCTACAAGTACAACATCAACCTCCCCTGGGTCAAGGATTGCACCGGCGGTGAGGGTGCTGCGCTCATGGGCTGCGGCCTCCTCACCTCGTACCTCTTCCTCTTCATCGCCTTCTACAAGGCGACTTACAAGAAGAAGGCTGCGCTGGCCGCCACCAACGGTGTCAAGAAGACCAACTAAGCTGTTCTCGCAGCGATGCCCTCAGCGTAGACGGTGTACCCGCGCCCGCGGCGGCGGCCGGACGGACACGACTCCCTCATCCTCCATCCTCATCCACACCACGGAGCAGCGCTCGGCTGCGGCCTTGCTTGCATCTTGGGTCTGCATTTAGCACTTTTACCACCACACAACATCGCCCTTAACACCCGTTAGCCCCTGCACCTTTCCTAGGCAATATCCCTTAGAGCACAGAAGGATGCACTGCTGCAATAATTACATCCACATCAGTCCGTTGCCTGCTTGGGCCCGCTGGCCGAAGAAAGGGGCAAGCGGCCACCACCTTGAGCGACCTGGAGGTCGTTGGCGTCCTTGATGAGGAAGCGCCACCACATCTCGCCCAGTGGGATCGTGGCGAGGTGCCAGAGCGAATGTGCGTCTAGGGTACGCCGGAATGGGGCAAAATCGAAGATCTCGAGCGACATTGCGAGCATGGTGAGCGCTACAAGGATTGAGGGCGTGTTGGCCTGGCTGGGGCGCGCGGTCAGCTGCGGGTTTCGTGGTGGGTAGGGGTACGGCCACGTGAGGACGTGGTTGCCAAACTTGACGGTTGGGATGCGGATGTAGAATGACAAAGTCCAGAGGATCCAGAGGGAATTGGACACGAGGCCGAGCACCATCGCTACACCGACGTGGTAGCCGTAGGGAAAGAGGGCCAAGCTGGACACGTAGACAAAGTGCGAGAGGACAAAGACTCCAAACGCTGCGATGACCTTGAAGCAGTACGGGCTGCGTGCCTTGGGTGTCTGCAACCCAAAGACTCGAACAACGGCGTACAGTAGCATGAACGCTACAGTGGTCATGGCCGAGAAATAGTCGAGTTTCTCGGTAAGAGGGAGGTCTGTATCAGCAGTGCTGGTGAGCAAGCTCACCGCGCATGTGGAAGATGGTGCTCCAGAACCACGTGTTGATCTGCACGAGCGCCGCGACAATGAGCCACGGGTGCAACCCGTTGTCGTCACGCACGTACTCGGTGACGTTGAGAAGGCCGCGGTAATTGACAGCGAGGTTGCCAAGAGAGAAAATGACAGACATTGGCTCCTGGATGCCAAAGACGCGGTGGAATGCCCACTTGCCAAAGAATTGGTGGTAGTTCTCGCGACCAGCGTCGGCCTCGTCTGTGAGCCGGTGCCCGCAGACGTACGCGCAGTCGTCCGCGCATGTCCACAGTAGTGCGCGAAGATGCCATGCGAGTGGTGGATGGTGAGGTTCACACCGCTTTAACTCGCACAGCGAGGTACATAGCTTGAAGGACGGGTGGCGGTCGCCCGACGACGCGAGTGCGGGGACAGCGAGGGCGAGTAGGGCGAAAAGAGTTAGGGCGCTGGCGAGGCGCGTGCGCGTTGGCATGGTTGGAAGATGTGGCGATGAAGAGGAAGATAGGAAGATAGGATGGTTAGGTTGGGTCGCGTCAACAACACAACTAATACTACTAGTAGTATTGATCAGACAACAGGGGTGGAGGGGAGGGGAAGTTGGGCGTTTCAGGCACTGATCCCCCTACCGCCGGGTCATGTTGCACGTTCCACCTCCACCTTTTGCCACCATCCCAATCGCCTTTTGCGTCAACTCTTTTAAACTCTCCGCCATATCCACCATGCCGGTCCTGGAAGACGGGGAACCACCACCGCGTGGACTTGGATCCATCGCACTCACATCCAGATACCCGCACCTCGATTCGAGCGGATTACGGACACGCACGCCGTCGCCAGAGCCATGGACTCCACGCGACGAGGAAGAGGAAGCCGAGCTCCTCTCTCGCGGGGCGACGCCGCGGCGGCGACAGCAGCGGCTGCGAGACAGGTGGATCACAGTTCTGGGCTTCAAGCTCCCGCTCCCACTATTCGTCATGTTCCTCCTCCCGCCGGTGCTCGTGGCCTTGACCTTTCTCTTCCACTTTCCCTCATCGCTCCCGCACGGCGACAGCCTGTCCCTCCTGTCAAACGGGACGCACGAGTTTCACGCCACGACAATCTTGCTATCCATTGACGGCTTTCGGCCCGATTACCTCGAGCACGGCGACCTCGTCCCCAACATTCTCAGCATGGGGCGAGAGGGCCTGCGTGCCAAGAGCATGGAGCCCATCTTCCCCACCCTCACCTTTCCGAATCACTGGGCCATGTTGACCGGGTTACATGCCGAAAGTCACGGGATTGTTGCCAACGACTTTTGGGCGCCGGACGTGCAGGGCGAGTTCAGCAGCCGCAATAAGAGCAGCTGGAACCCGCTGTGGTGGTGGGGCGAGCCCGTCTGGAGCGTGGCTGAGCGCGGCGGGCGGCGGTCTGCGCAGATGATGTGGCCTGGCCCGCCGACAACAGCCGCAGGTATCGCACCGAGCTTCTTCATCGAGTTCAAGCACACCGCGCCGCTCGACAAGCTCCCCGAGCTGCTCTCGTATTTCGATAAGCCGATCGACGCGGCGCCTACACTCATCCTGTCGTACTTACCCGACATCGATGTCGCGGGACACGCTGGTGGTCCTGTGAGTACTGATGTCGAAGACGCGTTGAGGCGCGTGGACGGCTTTGTCGGCGCGCTGCGCGCGGCACTGCTGCAGCGTAACCTCTCTGATATTGTCGACCTGGTAGTCGTATCAGATCATGGGATGGCAGCGACGAGTGTGGAGCGCCTCATCTTCCTCGACGACCTCCTCGGCGAAGGGTTCAATGACCTCGAGTATCGCGATGGCTGGCCGTCCCTCGGGCTGCGGTTCCGCGACCAGTCGCCCGTGGACAAGTACCTCGAGGTGCTGAGGACCGCCTCGGAGAATGGGTCGTTTTCGGTTTACACGCACGACACGATGCTTGAGCGGTGGCATTTCAACCACGGCGCGCGCGTCGCCCCGATCTACCTCGTGCCCGAGCTGGGCTGGGTGATCACGGACCATGTGAGTGGCGTGGTCGCTGTAGAATCTAACGACAGGACGAGCTGGACAAGAACAGCCACAAAGGCGTGATGGACATCAAGGGTGCGCACGGATACGATAACACCCACCCAGAGATGCAGGCCGTCTTCTTCGCCCAGGGCCCCTGGGCGGAGCGTGTCAAGGCAGCGGCGGGGACGCACGAGGACATGTGGGAGACGGTGCAGCCACCAGTGTTGAAGCGTGAGTAGCTGTTGAGCTCGTCTACCAGACGGCTGACTCCAGCATTCCGCAACCTCGAGTTGTTTAATCTCATCATGCGCCTACAGCGTTTAGAGCGCATCGCGCCACCGAACAATGGGACAGACGGGTTCTGGGAGAGGCTTGTAGACTAGGATACCCTACATGGGTGTATGCATGTGCTATATGATAATGGGTTGTGTTGATGTGCGAGGTGGCTATCGCTTTTCGAACTGGACGTGAATCGGTCGAGGTCGAGATTGCCGTGGCGGATGAGCGAGCTATCCCTCGTCCTCGCCCTTGATCGTCGCCTTGAACCCGTAAAAGTCGCCCACGCGCCTCGTCGCGTAGTCGAGCAGGGGCCGTCCCTCTCCTTCACCGAGATCCGCTTCTCCACGACCCTTGACCGCGTCCGCATTGAACACAATCTCGCCAGTGCTCGAGAGCAGCTCGCCGACATCGCGCACCTCCACCTCATGCACGAGGTCCATAAGGCCCACGAGATCACCGAGGTCATGTCGCAGCGCCGTCTCCTCGGGGGCCCCCTCTGGTGGGGGGTTTAACGCCGCGAGTCCGTGCAGGCGCTGCAGGAGGGCATGGGAGATCGGGGTCATCTCGAACGCAGTGACAGGCGGCGACTGGGGTACAGGAAGGCCAAGCTCATCGGTCGGGATGGAGACGCGCAGGGGGTCGTGCCGGAGTTGGGCAATTGAACGGGCAGAGGAGCTAGAGAGGCCCCACCGCACAAGCACTGTCGAGCATCGTGGACGCGCGAGCCGTATTGAGAGCATGATGTGTCGATGGTGTAATGTCCAACCGTTCAACCGTTCGAACTGCGGTAGTGGAGGTCAGTTCTCCACTTTCCCACGGTCCCTACCTCGGGATTCCGCCTTGTCTAAAGTCCAAGGTGTCAACCTCACTGTTGGCCGATCACAATACACAATGTTAAGCAGGAGGACGACGGCTGTGCTAGCGCGTGCATACGCGACCGCATCGGCATCGACCTCGGGCGAACCGGCAACACCGCGCCGCCGTCAGATCATCGACACAGGGGACGCGGACCTCGTTGCGCCGTAAGTCGACACCTCATCTTCCATCTTCCTCCGTTTGACTCAACCACTATCTGCGAGTTCCCTCGTGCTGTCCCCGACCCCGCACTCCACCGTTCCCCCAGTCGCTGCGATCTCCGCTGACCTTAGCCCCGACCCGCTCTCCAACATCCGTCCCGTGCTGTATGCCGCCAAGGGTCGTCGCCGCCCGTCAAACTCGCCGTACTCGGCCGCCGAGTTCCCGGCTGAGGCGGCGGGGAGTGCCGCGCAGATGCGCGCGCATGAGCTCGAGCTCACGTTTACAATGCACCGCGAGCGCGTGGACATGGGGAATCACCGGTTCTGGGTGAGTGGCGCCGCCCAGCAGGAAGGCAGCGAGGCTGGATAGGGCGAATTCGACGTGTAGCGGTACGCCGTGCGGCTAGTGACAATGACTGGCTGTGAGAGACCAGAGGTCAATCGACGGTGCGGAGCTACCTGTGTTCCCGACTGCATTCCGTGATTGCACTCTGGCCCAGGTGCAGCACAGTTCCCCACAGCCATCTCCAGCTCGCCTGAACGTCTGCCTCCATATCGTCCCCGCGCTAACCGCAGGCGGCAAACAATGCCGACTTTGAGGCCCAACGCGAAGAGCGGCTCGCGCGTCTTCCACCTGCCAGCGACCCGCCAACACCCGAGGACGAGGCACGCCGCGAGGCAGCGCTGACCCAGTTCTACCGTGACTGGCAGATCGGCACGCGTGGCCGACAGGAGGCATGGGTACGCACATGGTGGCGCGATGTGTGGGACGGGATCAAGCTCCAGGGGCGCGTGTATGTTGCCCAGTGGCGGGCGGGGCTGCGCGGATAGGATAGCCTTGAGCTTGGGAGATGGGGTGGACGCGACTAGGCATAGATGCATATCACTGTTTACGCTGACTGACTGGTGGTATGATCGCTATCTAGACTGACGGGTGAGGCTCTCACTTTACTTTACAGTATAGCTTTTCGTCAAAGCTGGCCATGACGGTAGCAGTTGTCAGGCGGCAAACGAGGCTAAAGGAGCGACACAAACTAACACTAATATCAAGGTATGGGTCCACTCTCACTGACATTTTCCTCAGAGTGCACACCGGCTGATACACTCTGGGAAACCGCAATTCCTGTCACTCGGTTGATGAGCGTACCACTTGTCGACTTGACGTTGTCTACTTTGAACTGAACGATCCTGGGACCTCTGTATGACACTCACAGCACACTTGTGACATCTGCGGAGATTAATGTGCTCGAGATGAGGCGGCGTTGATAAGGGTACCAACTGGTGCCGAAAGGCCGGAGGAGCAGGCTCCGCCCACAAACTCCACTTACCGATCCATTAAATGGGCTTGGTCTCTCCAATCCCTCGCGAAAGTGGGGCCGAGACGTGGCTTGACATTGTATGTTAGGGAGTCGGTTGCCATCGTTCGTGTCAGAATGTACAAAAGAACCGACGACACGGTCATGGCCCTCATCCGTTCACGTTGCACGCAACATTTCCCCGTCGCTGGCAAAGAGTTCATCAAACAAGCCAAGTCTACTATGCATGCACACATATATGCTATTGTCAAGTCAAACACAATCGCAAAGAGGCCGTCCTGCACTCGCGCCTGCACGCCCGTACAAATGACCACATTTTGATCCTTCGCCCTTACTAGATCATGAACAGCCGCACGACGAGATACACGATTAAACCTAAGAAGCGGAAGACTAGTGTCAGCGCTGGCAATCAAGAAAACACTCACAGGCAAGGCCAGCGACCGTGTACAGCATCACAGCCATGTACGTCTGCGCAATCACGAACTGTCCATCGCCGCCGACGCGCAGAATGACGATGGCCAACGCCGCGTTGGAAAGCGTCCACCAGAGCAGAACGTTGGTGCGGAAGTTCTTGTAATAGTCCTCTTGCCGCTGCTGCTCGGAGCCTTGCTTCTTCACCTGCTTCGGTACTGGTGTCCTGAGGACAGCCAGCTCGGCCTCGTAGATCGCGTTCAGATCCTTCTGTTCTGAGAACACGTCCACTGTGACCTCGCCACTGTCGCCAGACGACTTGACTACACCAAGATCCTCGGAGGCCTTGTCCGACCCCTTGGTTCCCCACGAGACGTCGTGCACGTTCGAAAACGCATAAACATTGAGCACGTTAATGTACGACGGGGCCAGCAAAAGGTACTGGACAAACGATGTCACTGGAGTTAGCATTGCATGGTTCAGTAGGCGTACCCATGTGCCGCGGGTCGAATGCCAGCAGCGACGCGACGACGTATAGACCGTAGGTGGCTAGCAGCGACATGATGATGTTGCGGAAGGTGTTATTCTTCACTAACTCGCCAACTGACGCGCCCTTCTGGGTGATCTGGTTGATACCGGCAACGGTAAGCCACACAGCTGCGAAGATCATGTACACCGTTATGAGGGCAAAGCCGACCATCGAGAAAGTGTATCCCTTCTTGGAACCAGCGGGACGGTTGCCGAGCGAGAGGAGGAAGCAGAGAAGCAGGAGCGCGAGATAGAGGTATTGTAACGGTTGGTTGATCCAATAGAAGATCTTGTTCGTTTTGAGGTTGCCAAACTCGTCGAACGGTGGCTCACCGGGGGCCAACTTGACCGAGAGCTCCATCGACTTGGACAGGACAACGAAGGCAATGTAGTAGTTACCAAGGGCGAACCACCCAAACACGTTGGCGATGACCTGGTAGAGCAGTTCGACGTGGAGCCAGAACATGCGCATGGGGGAGTGAGAGGAGCGGTAAATGTAGTGGAAGTGAGCGATCGAGTGTACAGCGGCAAAGAACGAGCCGTTCAGCCAGCGGCGACGCTGAGACACGAGCTCGGGCACTTCGTCAGGCACGTCGGTAATAGCGGACGCTGACTTGACGTAGTGGAGCGTCCAGGAAGCCCCCCGCTTCGAAACAAGCTCCCAGCAGAGAATACGGTCCTCGGCCAAGTACATGTTGGCCTTGAAGATACCAGCGTTGGTGTCGTGCATCTTCTCACCGTAGAAGTACTTCTCGAGCGGTCCGTTCCCCTCTTTGTCATTCTGCAACGCTTCGTAGCGGTAGGCCGAGAACGCACCGGGCAACACGGTGATGTAACCAAACGCCGACTCAAGTGGCTTATCGAGGATGTTGGACATCTTGTACTCGAAGTCCTGGGCCGCCACGAGTGGGTTGAGGAGGTTCCTGCCCATCTTGCCTTTGAGCGCAACAATCTCACCGCACGCCCCGCCAATCGACCTGTTCTTGTCAAACGCCTTCCACAGGTGAAAGATCGACTGGCTGCCGGGCATGGTACCGGCGTCGAGCAGCACACAGACGTTGGGCTGCAAGTGTTCACCGAACGCGTTGAAGAACCAGCGATGCGAGTTGATCTTCTTCGCGTTCTTCTCCTTGAGACAGAAGATCAACTGTACGGGGAAAGCCTTGTCGCGGCCGGGAACGACCTGGAGATTCTTGTCGATCCAGCACTGCGTAGTGTACTCGTAGAGGTGCGCTACGACGGGCTTGTTGTTGACAACGTTCCTGGCGACGCCGTCCTGGTACACGCCGAGCGCCGCAAGAACCGACTGTGTACGCTTGTTGATGTTCAGGCGCCCGTCTGACACGATGCAGACAACAACCTTCTTCCAACCTTCATTGGACCACGTTGCAGAGTCCTTGTTCTTGGTGCACAAGTATGCAACGTTCTGCATGATACCGCGCATGGTCCGGCAGAACAGGTCGTCTTCTTCGTTGTACATTGTGACGACGATGAAGAGCTCGACCTTGCGCTCCCGTTCGTACAGAGTTTGACGAAGCGAATACTTCTCTTTGACAAAGTCGTCTGCTTGGCACGTTACCGCCGTGTAGCGCATCTTGGTGAACTCGTTGCCCTCTTTGATGTTGCACATATCCAAAAGCTTGGACGGGATGTCGGCGTCGAGGACGAGATTGCCACGGAACAGCCTGTGTGTGTGAGTGATCTGAGCGATCGCTGTGCTAGAAACATCCAGCAACACTCACTGGACACGCTTCTGCGTACGGTTACGGCGGAGCACGCGCGCCGGCGGCGGACCGTAGTGCAGGTTGTTGCGTTCTTGCTCGTTCCACCCGTGGTCGCCGTAGGGCTGGTCAAAGCGCACGCGTCCACCTCCACCGCCCGGCATGGGCGGGTCGTAAGGGGCATGGGATGGAGGCGGAGTGGAATGCGGATTGAAGATGGGGTTCGGCCGCGAGTGGCTGTTAAGTAGCGGCTGCGCGTCGTTCGTGTCATCCTCGAGAGGATGGCCGTAGGGGCCCGACTGGGAGAAGCCGGGCGCCGAGTTGGAGGATGGGAACAACTGAGGCGGCGACGAGAGCCGGTGGTCGGGCATGTAGGGCGTCGAGTAGCTCTGGTTGCTCTCCGTGCGGCCTAACTGGGCGTATGGCTGAGGAGGAGGCGGGACTGGAGGCGATGAACCCCAGTCACCGACATTATCGCTGGGGTGCTGGAAGGGGTTCTCATGTCCGCCAGTCGAAGGAGGGTAGGTTGGCGGATATGAGCCCGGCGTGGGCGTGGCGTTGCTGCGGCTGTCCATGCGACCAATGTTTGGGGGGATGGGAGGAGTACCAACGTCGTATGGGTCGCGACGGCGGGTAACGGGACCTTGAGGGGGGCCTCTATAAAGGTCGCCAATGTCCATGATGTAGGATTATAAGGAGGCGACGTTCCGGAGAAGGCGGAGGAGGGGGGGGGGGGGAATGATTTGTGGTCAAGACCTGAGATAGGGAAAGGGAGGGAAGAGAGTGCTGTGCGCGTGCACTGCCAGTGAGGTTGTAGGTTGTGGGAAGGACACGAGGGTCACGAGGGTCACTTGAGAAGGAAGGAGGAGGAGGAGAAGGAGGAGGAGGAGCCAGGGTGCTCAGCCGAGCCGAGTAACGATTGTTTAGAGGATCTGATCCATTAAGAGATCGAGTTACGAGGGTGGCGTTGGCTTTTGGTTTTGGTATTTGCGGGACCTTGGTTGAATTGGTAGAAGAGTGGTGATTGTAGAAGTGTAGAAGTGTACCAGTGTACCAGTTTATGGGTCCAAGCGGTAAGCAGTGACAAGCAAAAAGTAAACGCCAACAAGTAAATGCTGTACAGGTCTAATAAAATGTCTGTGATCTGTGAGGTCTAATATGAGAGGTCTGTGATCTGTGAGCTGTGTCAAGTTGGTGGCAATGGTAGCGACGTGGCAATCGTACCGAGCGCGGCTTTTGAGTCTTGCGTCTTTTAGGTTGAATGGATTCAATTCCCACTTTGTGTCAGTTGGATACAACTTATGTCGGCACATGACACTTAAACCCTTAACTTTGAATCCCTATTTTTGACGAGCACCGTGCAAAATGCAGTGCTCCCAATCTCTACTAATAGCTTAATAACCTAATAGTTTAATAGTTTAATGATTAATGACCCACAAATTGATTCATACCTTGTTACTTTGATATCTCTCCTCTCGCCCTCTTGGCACTTGCTCGCCCCTCTCGTGCCCTATCCTCGCCCTCATCGCCTCTTACCTCCTCTTTCCTCTAACTCTCGTTTCCCTTTTACCACTTTCTTTCAACCTCTACATGCTCTACACTTGTTGAATATCTACATTCTTGAATCCTTGCATCCTTGCTCTTAGATCTTTGAATCTTAATTGCCTAGAATATGCATTCATCCTTATCTCTCGTCGAGAACAAATCCCCCCAACGCTGATCTATTAGCTACGCAGCACTAATCAACATAATAGTACGATTAATCTGCTGGGCCAAAGGATCAACAATTCCTTGTTGGGTTGCTGTGCTGTGTACAGCATACAGCAAGAGCCATTTCAGTCGGGCTTGGAATCAGGGGCAAACTTCAAACAGTCAGGTCAGCGGATCAAATCCCAAAGATATGCACAGAGCGACAGAGTCATAGACAGGCCACGCCTCAAGTCTCGACCAAATCTATACGGTAGATGGAATAAAAAACACAGCCTTGAATCCTTGAAACGGCATGGACGGGAGGTCCGAACAAGATCCAGGCATCCAGGTTTGCTCTCTCATATCCAATCCAATGTACTAGACTTCTCCCTACTAGGCCCCTACTCTAACTATTGTGCCAACGACGCGAGACAGGCACCAAACTTAACCCTTAGCACCGCCACAAGCCGTAATCTGTTGATTCCTCTCCTAATACTGTACCAGTATACTATTCACAGCCTCCAGCCTCCCAATTATTTATTATTTATACAGACCAGAGACCAGACGTCTAACTCTAGACTACATACTCTGAATGCTTAAAGTGTCTCGCTTATCCTCAACAGCTCATGGTTGGGACCTGCCAGATGGAGAGATATGGAGAGATATGCAGATACCGCAATCCCCACAAGTTACAAGCCACCAGCGGATATGCATGCACAGCACCTGATCGACATGATCGGCGTCTCATTTCTTCTTGAAGAAACCCGCCAACGTACTTTGGCCCATCTGAGCCTTTTTGGCTATGCCTTTGCCGCTGGGACGGCTTGACCCTGCAGCCGACGCGCTCGAACTGGTTCGCGACGGTTCCTGGCTCCTACTGGAGCCCGACTTTGATGATACACGAGCAGTTTCGGTAGGGCTCTCGGTGTCTGTTTCAGAACCAGAGTACGACTCATCCGACCAGTAATCCTTGGTAACTGGGGTCAGAGGTTTGGGAACCTTGAAACGAGAGCTCACCCATGTATCCTTTGGCGTCCTTCTCCATCTTCGACTTCTTGACACGGCGCCGCTTACGCTTCTTTCCCCCCTCCTCACTACTTGCTGGTTTGGCCTTGACGGCAGGCTTTGTCATCGGCTGTGAGACGTCATCCTCCTCCTCGTCAATGTCGACGTCCATAGCCATTATCGCCTCCATTGCTGCCTGGTCGTCCGCACGCACCATCGATGACGTCTGCTGCAGCGGAGCCTTTCGTTGGGCCGGCGCGACTTCAATCTCTTCTTCTTCCTCGCTGTCCGAAGCGATGACTCGCCGCTTGCTCCGCGAGGCAGACAACTTCTGCGGCTTCTGTCTGTCAGCGGTGGCCATTTTGGAGCCTGCGGCCCAAAGCTTGAAGAGGGAAGCAGAAGCGGATGAGGACTGGCACTCCGCTGGCAGCAACAGATCGCCACAGGAGATCGGCACAAGAGCACAAGCAAGTGGAAAGCGGCAAGCTCAGGTGCTTGGGCAAGTGTGCTGTCCCAACAAGCGGCCGGGGAAGACTTACTGGTGGTGTCCGCTCCTTCTTCACAGCCGGCTTGACAACTTCCTTCTTCACGAATTCCTTAGTCGGCTCCTTCTTGACCGGTTTGTCTTCCTTCTTCGGGGCCGGCTTCTTGTCGCTCGACTGTACCATGGGTTTGGATTGTGCAGCGAGGAGAGCCTCGCCCACGATGGTACCCAGCGACGACACGAGGTAGTCGCTCTTCTCACGCAGCCCAAAAGCCGAGCTGAGGAGGATCGCCGGGTCCTGCATATCAGCTTCTATCCGCTGTGTTGTCTGCACCTTAATAGGAGCTGGAGCAATAGCGTAGACGTGAACTGCCGCGACCTCGAACAGCTTGCGCTTGTCTGTCTGTCAGGTCCCGAATCACCTCAGTTTACCGTCAAGCTCATCCGCCCCTACCAGCACCACACCCCATCGCGCCACGTCTCCCTCTGTTTGCGGACGTTGTTGGCTCTCGGCGTCCTCCTCCATCGCCTCCGTTCTCGCCCCGAGTTCCTCAACTTCCTCCTCGGGGTCGCCAGCCTCCGAGTTGCCGTCGTCGCTCTGCTCGTCCATGTTGACAATGCGCACCTTCTGGGTCGCAGAGAGGTGAGCGAGCGACTGCGTCGGTGGTGCTTCTTGAGAGAGCATTGTCTGCGTGTGGCCTAAAGTGGAGTGGGCCAGGAGAGGCCCGGAGACGAGGAAGGTCGGCACTGCATCGTAAGTCGAGAGATAGTCATTCAGCAGGCTGATGTCAGTCTGGACAGGAGAAGCCCCTACTTTTTCGCGGTGTGGATGTGACAATGTAGCTCGCGTGCCAGCTCACGGAAGGTGACCTGTTGTTAGCTCCCCATGGAGCATCAGGCTTACTGGGCGCTGCTCGGTTGCAAGGGTTTGGGACAGCCACGTAGATGCCTTCTGGCTCAACTCTGTGCTTGTCGTCATGTCGAATTCTGTCGGACGCTCTGAATGTGACGGTGTGAGTGAGTCGAAGTAGAGAAAAGGAAGGCGATAAGGCGACAGCCGATCAGCCGAATAGCTGAGAAGATGTGATGTTTATTGATTTCTGACCATAAGGCCATAAGACTGCCTCTCTTCATTTGACTCCACTTTGACGCGACGTGACGCACGTCAGTCATATGAGCGGAACCAAATTCAACCCTCACCAAGGTACCAAGGCTGTAATGTAAAATGGCTGCCATGAATCCATGTTCAATTGTTCAAGGATCAGTGTGCGTCAAAGTAATGCCTCTGCGAATCGCTTTCAGTTCTCGCGCTGACGTCTCCCATGTTGCTCAACCTAACCACAACCCCACCCCACTCCTAGCCTTCTGCACTTTGCATTTCAGATGCTAACATGACGACACTACCTCGACATTGCAACACAGCGGCATTTTACTCCGACTGGAGAACAGGGGCCTCGGTACCCTTCGAGAGACCCTTGCCGCCGGCGTAGACGGCACCCTTACCAATCTGCTCCTCAATGCGGAGGAGCTGGTTGTACTTGGCAGTGCGCTCCGAGCGGCACGGGGCACCAGTCTTGATCTGGCCAGTGCGAAGACCAACCGAGAGGTCGGCAATGAAAGTCGACTCAGTCTCGCCCGAGCGGTGCGAGGTCATGACACCCCAGCCGTTCGACTGCGAGAGCTGGACGGCCTGGATCGACTCCGAGATGGTGCCGATCTGGTTGATCTTGAGGAGGAGGGCGTTGCACGCCTTCTTCTCAATGGCGGTCTTGATACGGAGCGGGTTGGTGACAAGGAGGTCGTCACCGACAATCTGGATCTTGGCAGTCTGCATGTAGTGGGCCCAAGCGTCGAAGTCGTCCTCGTGGAAGGGGTCCTCAATCGAGCAGATGTCGTACTTGTCGCAGTAGCCGTGGTAGAGGTCGGCGAGCTGGGCGCCGGTGAGCCACTTGGACGAGTCCGAGTTGGGGTTCTTGAAGTCGAGGTCGTACTTGCCGTCCTTGTAGAACTCGGACGACGCGACATCGAGGCCAATCTGGACCTTGCCAGTGAAGCCGGCGGCAGAAATAGCCTCGGTAAGGAGGTCGAGCGACTCCTCGGCGCCCGAGACGTTGGGGGCGAAGCCACCCTCGTCACCGACGTTGACCGCTGATGTTAAGGGCGCACACACGAATCTACTTACCGTCAATGCCGTACTTCTTGACGATGACCTTCTTAAGGACGTGGTAGGTCTCCGAGCCCATCTTCATAGCCTCGGTGAACGACGACGCGCCGGTGGGGAGGAGCATGAATTCCTGGAAGGCGAGAGCGTTGCCGGCGTGCGAGCCACCGTTGATGACGTTGAACGAGGGGCAGGGAAGGATGTAGGGCTCCCCGACGCCGGCAAGCGATGCAATGTAGGCGTAGAGGGGGAGGCCCTTGTCGGCAGCACCAGCCTCGGTGACGGCCATCGAGACGCCGAGGATGGCGTTGGCGCCGAGCTTGCCCTTGTTAGGGGTGCCATCAAGCTTGATCATGAGGTCGTCAATCTCCTTCTGCGAGGTGACGGGGAGCTTGGACTCGATAAGGGCGGGACCAATGATCTCGTTGACGTTCTTGACGGCCTTGAGAACTCCCTTGCCGACGTAGTCCTTGCCACCGTCACGGAGCTCGACGGCCTCGTGGGCACCAGTGGAGGCGCCCGAGGGGACCTCGGCGTGGAAGAAGCCTGGCGTCAGCGAGGTAAAAGACGGCTAGGAGGTACTCGCCCTTGTCGGTGTAGAGGTCCACCTGGACGGTAGGGTTGCGTGTAGCGGGAAATCACAGGAAACAACGAATGGGCGCACGAAGAGGCAAGGAAACGCCGAACACGCGAAACTAATGTCAGTATAGGGCCCATCTCGGATGATCCCGGCCAACCGGTACTCCGCACTCTGCTCGAAACTCCGACTGGAGTCCGACGGTGAGGAATGGAAGGATCGGAGTAGATACTCATCACGAGAGTCAAAGATCTGTGAGTATGGTCAGCAGTTGCAGAATGGTGCCAGTAAGAGAGGGCCGGGGAAGGTGGGCTGGAAGTTGTCGGTCAGGCTGAGGAATGACGTAGGACATGGCGAGCAGCATGGGCAGTAAAAGGTAGAGAGCAAAGGGAGACATACCTGACGGGCGACGACCTTGTTGACGACAGACATTTTGGGATGAGAGTTGGAGGGAGTGAGGAAGAGTGAGAGTAAGAGGAAGGATGAAGAGAGAGAGAGAGAGAGGGAGTGAGAGTAGTTATGGGAAGTCTGAAGTCGGTTAAGTTGTTAGTAGCAGTGGGGGGGTGGGGGGTGTGGTGGTGGGAGGGGGGGGGGGTTGGGGGGGTTGACTTGCTAACTGCCAGCGTGGCTTTGAGTGGTCATTGCGTTAAAGTACATGGGCCATTAGGCTACATTGGCTACAATTCGCTACAAGGCGTCTGGTTGGGTGGGAACAAGTCGTCCTTTCGGGGGTCCGTTCTTAGGGCCCTAGACTGTCCATCCCATCCTCAGCAATCTCACCTCAGGGAAAATACGGCAATGGCCTACACAAGTTTGACACGTATTATTTTTAAATGGAGCCCCGTATTTGCTATCGGCTGTGGCTCCTCCACCCAATCGGAATTCGACCTTTTTTACTGAACCACGATTACCTTCAGGGACTTGCAGGGTCTGGAAGGCTTTCAAGCTGCAAGGACGCGTGCGATTCATGATGGTCCTGATGGTCCTAATGGTCCTGATGATCTGATGGGGGGATGTTTCGATAGTCCAACATCCAACAACACCGTACCACCAATTCCACCAACCTCCGGCCCGCCGGACGCATCGCCGACCCCACAATGAGGGGCCCTTCGTGCCTCGTGCGGTATCATGGTTGGCACATGGCATCTCGCTACTGGTCAGTTGTACCACTGTCGTAACAGTACACTACTCTCACCCCATGCTTATCTTGACCAGCATCAACCTTGGGGTCTTTCTGAGGAATCTCCGAGGTCCCTACGTAAGTGCCTTGGCATTTGCTCAAGCCAATATCATATTCAGCGACGGAGTGGGAGCCTGGGGATAGGCAGGCTTGGTGCGTAATCTCCGAGCCGGACAGCGGAGCGAGCGCGTCCGGTGTCCCCTCGCACAGTTCAGCGGACAGATTGGGTCGTAACCGCGGGTGCGTAGGTGATTGACACACGCGTACGCGCAGATTATACGTCATCCATGACGAACCATCTGCGCATCGGTGTGTACCAGTTTTTTCTCTACGCCCAAGTTGACACATGCCTACCCTGCTGTTACGACAGAGTGTCACCGGCTCTGGTCATATCTGCTCATCAGATCATTATTGTGTATCACACGCAGAGTATTTATATTGTCAATTGTCGCGAAACCCCTGCCTTACGTCCGCGGCAAAGAATGGCACGTCGCGGCAGTCGCCGGGTTGTGGGCGGGAGTGGTATTTATCAGACTGTGACGTGTTCGTGGTCAGTAGGAATGGCGCACACGGCGGCACACGGCAGGGGCCAAACGGACGCGCTGCGAATGAACTGTCGAGGCAGTGGAAATGCTCTTTCTGACCGTGCTTAACATGAGGGCAATCTGGTCAACTCGGCGCCGAATACGGCGCAGGATACCGGGGTATGTGATTTTCTTGGTCTACCCTTCGAGATCTCCAGCAACAGACAGCGAGCAGGGACGAGCGTGGGTAGAATGCGTAGCGTCAGTTTTGGAGTCTTAGAAGGTCAGAGTTCGTTGCAGCAGTCGGAATGGAACTCGGGGACAATGCGGCGCTGATGACATGGAACATGAAGCGGGCAAAGACGACCTTTGCATCCCCTGCAACCCTACACCGCTGCATGCCGGCCACGATATTACAGTTCCCAAATCCACACACAAACGGCAGGCCGAGCAAGCTATGACTCCATCCATCCGATGCACCAAATGTCTCGCCCGGCCCTATTCTCAACGCTTTGCCCTATTGCACTGGTGAGACATACCTGAGTGGCCCGTTCAAGCGGGTTAGAGTACGGGCGCGTAAGGGCGTTAGTGCCTGTTCAATGGCGATATGGGAGTCTGTAATGGAGTGTAGATTTGGACAATTACATGTCATCATGCAAACAAATCTGGTGTTTCGAGTGGCATGAGTGGCTTCTCAAAGGCCCGAGAGGGCCGATGTCAAGGCTGCCGCCAAGGTGCCAAGAGGTTGCAAACGGGTAGTGGATGGTGGACGTGCGTATGCGCGTACAGTAGTTTGACAAGGAGAAGGGAAAGGTTACTTTTGCAGCGCTGCAGCAGGTTCTAGCTGCAGACTAGCGCAGACTGCAGTTGGCCCTGATCAAGGATGATAAACTTAGCCTCTATCCAGTTGGCCGCCGATGTGTTGGGACCTGTCGGCCATGTCGAAGTTTGTC
Source organism: Cutaneotrichosporon sp. HIS471 (assembly GCA_030864385.1). Lineage (NCBI taxonomy): Eukaryota > Fungi > Basidiomycota > Tremellomycetes > Trichosporonales > Trichosporonaceae > Cutaneotrichosporon > Cutaneotrichosporon sp. HIS471. The sequence continues at coordinate 1,032,225 of AP028240.1, read as the reverse complement.
AATTGTCAACTTTGTAACGCAACGACATGACGACACTAACTGTAAATAGTATTAATACAGAACTCGTTGCGAGTTGCGAGGAGATTGTCAATTGTCAAGATACCTAGGCACCTAGGTTTAAAGTGTAATCGGTCACGTGAGTGTGAAATCGAGAGTGGCCGATTGGGATTTATGAATCGATAAAGGATAAAGGGTAAGGAGACTGCGGATCCAAGGATGCCAAGAACCCGGAAAGTGGGTTTGACCTTGTCACTGGTTAAACGAGTCTTTACTATTTTATTAAGTCATACTAATATACAAAGGTGCGAGATGTAAAGGGTAAAGGATGTCCTATAGTCCATCGGCCTAGCCCGCAGCCCAGTACATTTGAGATGTCCCCCGCTAATCAAGGGATAATCACATAGGAAGGGGACTCTAATACGCATTATTAATATAGCATGGATGCCATGGATGATATTAATATATTAATATATGACATGGGTCCATGGGGACGCAAGCCACCAACTTGGGTGACCTGATGAATTGAGTTGGACGTGCCAACTCGGGCTTGACTTGCACCCTGTACAACCCTGTACCACCCTGTACAACCCTAGCAACCCTAACCACCCTAGTCACCACCATGTCCCTAGTCACCACCATGTCCCTATTTGTTAACCCTTGGTCTTCTTGGCATTAATTGGGTTAATTAGGACCCTAGTTAGATATAACAACGTTTAGTAAAGTATATAGAGTAACCAGCTAGTCAGCGATCCAGCTCTCAGGCTCAAAGGGCTTTGTGTCCGCATGTCGCATGTCCGTGCCAGCCAGTATAATGCAGAAATCAAACTTAGCTTGGGTAAACTACCTAAACTACCTAAATAACCCTAAAAGGTATGCTCACTGCTCCATGCCCGCCACCAAAGGCACCATTCTGGCGAGGCCTAGAATTGATATCCCAACTGGGCAAAATGCAACTAATGTAAAAGAAAGGAAACCTGATTAACTTGTCCCCCCTAGCCACCCTATGGCCCCTATTGCCCCCCTAGGTCCTTGATCATCTATCATCATCCATCATCCATCATCCATCTCCATATCTCCATCATCAACTCGGTCAAAGACTACGGTCATTCATCTCATCAGCATTCTCCATACATTCAACTCGAATCTACCACACCTATCACACTTACTACGTCACACTACACTACATTAGTTCTCACGACCAACCACATCACACTCACCATCGCCCACTCATCTACCCACTGGAAATGGCCGACCCAGACATAGCTCGTCGCATCCCTTCTCCCACCTCCACTCTTCCCCTCCCTCGTGCCCTTCGCCACAGCAAATCCTTCACTCAGCTCGCCCGCTTCATTGGTTTCTCAACCATTGACCATGATGCCGACGCCGGCGCCGATGATCAGCTTCAGACTGACTCTGGCAGCGAAGTCGGAGACGAACACGAGGACGAAAATGCGTCACCAGTTGATGACGATCCAGAGGTCGACGAAGAGTCCCTAATGTGGGACGCGCAGGTAGGTCACCCTCATTTTGGTCCCTTTCAACGGCGCACTGGCTAATCGACAGACGGCTCTCATTGCGCATCAACCAGCCCTCGCCGCAAAGTACTATGCTACCGCAGCGTTGCCTCCGTACTCATCGCCAGCAGCCTGCCTCGCGCTTGGAAATCTCCTCGCGCGAGGCTCTGGGTTGACCCAGCCTGAAGATTCGCCGCAGAGCACCGTCGCCAAGCCAAAGACCGACTCGGGTTCACCATCTCGGTCTTGGCTTTCGTCATTCTTCCGGGTTCCTCATGCACTCGCTCCTGTATCCAACCCGGCTCCTGTGGAATCTCCGAAAGAAGAATTTCCGGGTCTTCGCACCACGCGCTTGTCTTCGAACGGCTGGGAACTACCCAAGGATGGCAAGCGCGTCGTGCGCAATGTTGAGGCCATGGGCAAAGCCGCTGGATGGCTGGTCCTAGGTGTCGGGCAAATTCTCGAGACCGAGGCTGACCGCGCTGTGAAGCCAGTGGAACGTCCACGCAAAGCAAGTGTGGAGGATGGTGCTGTCGTCTTCGACTCCAAGGGCAAGGGGCGTGCACACTCTCACCACAACCTTACCCAGGTGATCAGCCATCCAGCGACTGGGGGAGTCAACAACAACGCACCTTATGGCGAAAGTGATCTGACCATTGCGGTCAAGCTAATCAGACTTCTGGTGAGCTGCTGAATCCATGAGTCACGCTGATCCATAGTATGATCTCCTCACTCCGTTGGTTCAGATGTATCGTCACGGTCACATCCAGCGACACGACCCCGTTGCCCTTCCCCCCATATCTCACTCCCAACTACCTCGCGCCCTCAACCCCAAGGGAGATAAAGAAAGAGGCCGCAACGCCTGGCACCTTGGCTCCGCAGTCGCGAGCAAGCTTCTCGATCTCCCACTCTTGACCTCGACTGTGAGCCTCGGCCGGGAAGCAAACGCTCGTCGCCAGGGCGTTCTTATCATGGCCAATTACATTGTAAGCCGGCGCCGCAAGACAAGCACTGATCAATAGCGTGGTTTGACCTCGTCTCTTGAAGTTGCCGAAGTGTGCTGTAAGAACGTTATCCGCCTTGGGCCATGCGGCTTGGACCTTCCAGACGACCTCATCCGCCAAGCGTTCCGCCGCCTCAAGAGCATTCTCAAGACGACTGGCGGCTCGCCTCTGTCTTCAAGCGACGCAGACTCGTTCCCGTTCCCACCCACGCCTGGCGAACCTCGTCGCCGCGAATCTAACGCATCCTGGGTGTCGGCTGCTGACAGCAACATGACTGCGCCATTGCGACTCATGTCACCCGTCAAGTCGAATGCTTCCCTAGCCTCCTTGGCCTTTGACAACCCCATCGTCGAGAGCACTCCAACTGGCCCCCGCCAAGGCGCGGCCACCACGCTCCGTGGCATCCAGCAATCTCAGCGTCGCGTGCAGAGCTCGCGCGAGGCAGCTTCAACGCTCAAACAGCCGTGGTGGCCGACACTCGAGGGTTGGTCCATGGCCACCCCTCGGGAGACTGTGCAGAGGGGCCCCCGTGACGAAACGCAGCGTCGGCCGCGTCCTCGCGAGTTCGAGTCGGTTTCCAAGGCTGAGATCAAGAAGCCTCAGCTCCGCATTATCGCGTCCTCCCCGCAGCTCCGCTCCGGGATCCCGATGTCACCTCCCACCCGCCGCCGACTGCCGTTTGAGCCCAAAGAGGCTGTTGCGTCAATCGACCCCGAGTTGGCGGCCCTTGAACTCGCCAGCGCCCTCACCAAGCACGTACAGTGTGGCGTCTGCGGTGCTGATGGTGTCAATTTTCCCAACTGCCGGAAATGTGGCCTTACCTTCTGCTCGCGCCCTTGTCGCATCAGCGAAACGGGAGCTGGCAATGGCAAGCGGTAAGCGAGTCGTCCGGATCAGCGCTGACATGCAGTCACGTCTGTGGCGCTTGGGAATCCCGCAGACTTCTGGCCCCGCCTGGACAAGCCAGTTATGCTCCTCAGCCTCGTGTTTCAGTCCCCACGTCTTAGAACAAAACACGATCATCGGAAAGCCTTCTCCACTGTATATTCCCTTGTTCTCTACAAGTCCCATAAGCTGTTGTACTTGCCGTGACATCCTTTACATCAACATCGTCTCGATCGTCTCATGCATCACTGTAACTCGTGCTGGATATGTACATGTAGAGTGTGAGCGCAGTTTGCAAGGGTCGCCGAGAGTTGGGGGTCCTGTAATCCGCAGTTGCGCAGTGGTCTTGGATATCGGGCCCAAGTGGAGGTTGTTTTCATCTCTTCCTTCCGCTCATTGTTCCGCTCCGTTCGTATCACTAACGCATCACGATGCCACCACGATTCGGACTTGCACCCGCATTGCTTCTCGGTACAGTAGGGATTCTGGCCATTGCATACACCCACGCCGTCCTCACACGGCCAGAGGTGCCCGACTGGAAGCGGGTGGAAGATCATGAGTGCCCCTCCCAATTACCCCTACTCTTGCTGACAATTAGCTCCTGCCTATGGCTTTCCAACATGGTACAGCGCGGCATCCTCGCCGTACGACGCAGCCCAAGACGTACGGCCTGCCGAGCTCGACATCCTGCTCTTCATAGGTAAGTGCGCGCCAAGCATAACTGACAGCAGACCTCGCCCGTGCGTCCAGCTCGCGCCGTTCCTTACGCCAGATAACTCGTCCTCCCTACCGGATGCGCTGTACATGTATGACACTCTCAGTGCACGGCCAGATATTGTCGTCCACGTGAGCGGGCCCTTGACACCAAACTGGGACGCAGACGCGGGCGCAGCACACAACCTCGAGAGGGCGGGCTGTCGCAGAATCCTGTGGCGTATCGGCGAGAGTGCGTGCTTGAGCCCCATCGAATGGGAAGGGTTGGCTGATACCAGGCGCTGCTGACCTTGGGAACGCTTGTCTAGGTTCAGTCGTCATCGAGTGGGCAACGAATGTTACGGGAGCTGACATCTGCGACATTGTGTCCCTTTCAACGACTTACCCCGGCGTCAATGCCCGCGCCAACGTATGTTCGTAACTGACATGAGCTGACGCAGATCACGCTTGTTCCCGAGCCTTATGCCATGCTATCGGAGGAGTCGTCGTATGAGGCGCTCGCTGGCACCCTCGGGGAAGAGTGGAAAATGGGACTTCTGGCGCATGTGCTCCCCGCTGTGAGTGCGTCTCTCCTTTGGACAAGGTGACGGGACGTGCACGGCTCGTTGGTTCCTGTAAACCTGGGTCGTGTTCTGCGTGTCTCGCTGACGTTCAGGCCAACCCGGAAGTGTTCCATCCCGTTACGACCCTGCATCGCGCCGTCACCTACTTCCCGCGCGTGTCTACCCCAGCGAGCGAGTATCCTTTGCCGCCGAGAGGTTACCAGTACTCTGTCTACAAGCGTGAGAACGTACGAGACCATCCCTAATGTCAGAGTGTCCGTATCTCCAACCTCCTAACCCGGCAAAGGACATTAACGTGTTCAACCGATCCTCAGCGTTCCGCCGCTTCTGGACTGCGTATGAGGCAAAATCTGCCTCTCATCTGGCTCGCGCCGGGATCTGCATCGTGAGTCTCCCCTAATTTATTGGTTGAGTGACACCAGTTTGAGGGCTGGCAGGATGGGGTTCTGGATGCGCGAATGGCGAGAGCAATGCTCTCTGGATGCATCGTGGCGGCTGCCCCTCCCGACGTCGAGTACGGCACGATCTCGCATCTTATTCTGCCTCTCAGCAAGTCCGACGACGCGTTGCCTGCTTCCAACATTGAGGCCGCTCTGAGCAACCTGAGTAACGCCGAGCTGGACAAGAGGGTCCTCCGCGCGTTCATCTTCGCGCGCCGGGCACTCGTCGGCCCCATGCGCCTGTCCCAGATCTTCAGCATCCTCGACCGCTGGGAGCAGGGGGCACGCGGATATATCGTGAGTGTCAGTATCACTAAGCTGACCTCTGTTTCCACACAGCTTCCAATGGAATTGTGACTCGAAGGGAACGAAACCAGAGTGGTGTTAACAGCCCACCATAGACCTAGTCGATCAGTAGATTCATGTCATGCTTGTCACGCCCGCGCCACACGTGAGTGTCGCTTGGTGGAGCGTCGAAGACACGAGGACACGAAGACAAGAGCACAAGGGGACATGAGGACAAGAGGACATGAGGGCAAAAGGACAAGGGCCCTAACGCTCCGCGCGTTGGTCGGATCAATATTGTAATACCGAGTTGGTCGACGCGTTGTTTTGCCACCCAATGTCAAGTCACGTGACATGTTCATCGGATTTTCCAGAGTAACACGCCTACCTAAGTTGGGAGGCACTCAAAGTTGCCGCTGCCCCACATACATATATACATTCTTTCATCTCTTCTTACATCTTACACTGTCTCCCTCAACAGGTCTGGTCATCGATACCGTCCAAGGGTTACTCTGTGGCCTCGCAACTGGTGAGGAATGGCCGTTTTCTCGCGAGAATAGAGCTCACGCTCGCACTCTTCCATACTCGACTCTGCAACCATCGATGAATGCTCTTCCTCTGCTGCACACCGCACGTCGCGCTCCATGCTCTCGCATGCTTCAACTGAACAGACTATTCGTCCTAATCCCCATTCAACAAAGTGAGAGCGACTCGAGATTATAAAACTAGCCCCGTAATGGCTGACTCAAAGAGCATTCGCGCCCAACAATTTGCATCCTCCACATCCTCCAAACATTCACCATTGACCCATCCACACCATGGTCAAGTACATTCTCGTTGCAGGCGGTGTCATTTCGTGAGTGGGACATGTCGGTATGTTGGTGCACCCGCTGACAGTCAGCGGTATCGGCAAGGGCGTGATTGGTACGTAGTTGAACGTCACCAGGACGTCGCCTGACGCCAGCCTCGAGCACTGGCCTCCTGCTTAAGACGGCGGGTTACAAGGTCACCTCGATCAAGATCGACCCGTACATGAATATCGATGCTGGTACCATGGCACCTACCGAGCACGGTGAGTTTATTCATTCAACTTGTCGTCTGACGTCAGGCGAGGTGTACGTGCTCAACGACGGCGGTGAGACCGACCTTGACTTGGGCAACTATGAGCGTTACCTGAACGTGTCGCTGGGCAAGGACAACAACGTCACGACAGGAAAGGTGTACTCGCACGTCATCGAACGCGAGGTGAGCGCGCCAAGCAACCGAACTGACAACAGCGTCGCGGGGACTACCTCGGCAAGACGGTCCAGATCGTGCCTCACCTCACCAACGCGATCCAGGACTGGATCGAGCGTGTGTCCAAGCGTTCCGTCGACGAGACCGGCGAGGAGCCCGACGTGTGCATCATTGAGCTCGGTGGCACGGTGGGTGACATCGAGTCGGCACCTTTCGTCGAGGCTATGCGTCAGTTCCAGTTCCGTGTCGGACCGGAGAACTTTGCGCTCATCTACGTCTCGCTCATTCCGGTCATTGGCGGCGAGCAAAAGACCAAGCCTACTCAGGCGGGTGCGCGCGACCTTCGTGGCCTCGGTCTCATTCCCGACCTCCTTGCGTGCCGCTGTGAGCACCCCCTCCAGGCTGCGACGATGGAGAAGGTTGCCATGTTCTGCCACGTCTCGGCCAAGCAAGTCCTTGGCGTCCACAACGTCAGCTCGACGTACCACGTCCCCCTTCTGCTCCGTGAGCAGGGCCTTATCGATTTCCTCAAGCAGCGCCTTGCGCTCAACACTATCACCGTCTCTCCCGCACAGAAGAAGAACGGCGAGTTGCTCATGACGCGGTGGCGCGACATGTGCATCAGCTCGGAACGCTTCTTCGACCACGTCGACATTGTCCTTGTCGGCAAGTACACCACCCTCGAGGACTCGTACATGAGCGTCGTCAAGGCGCTCGAGCACGCGTCGATGCGCTGTGGCCGTACTCTTAAGCTCCACGTGAGTTGCTGTGGTGTGAGAAGCGACTGACATCAGTGGGTGGACTCGTCAGACCTCGAGCCCGAGATGGAGACCGACGACCCCGTCCGCTACCACGGCGCGTGGAGTGCTCTCTGCTCCGCCAAGGGTATCGTTGTGCCTGGTGGCTTTGGAGTGCGTGGGACGGAGGGTATGATCACGGCCGTCAAGTGGGCTCGCGAGCAGAAGGTTCCATTCCTGGGTATCTGCCTCGGTTTCCAGGTCGCCGTTGTCGAGTGGGCCCGCAACGTGTGCGGTCTCAGAAGCGCCAACTCTGCAGAGCTGTCCAAGAACACTCCTCACCCAGTCATCTGCTTCATGCCCGAGATCTCAAAGACTCACATGGGCGGCACCATGCGTCTCGGCCTCCGCCCCACGATCTTTGAGCCCAACACGGAAAAGTCCAAGCTCCGTCAGCTCTATGGCGGCCACAAGATTGCATGGGAGCGCCACCGCCACCGCTACGAGGTTGAACCTCAATACGTGGAGCGCCTTGAGGCACCTGGGCGTATGCGTTTCATCGGCAAGGACGAGCGTGGTGAGCGTATGCAGATGCTCGAGATCGAGGACCACCCTTACTTTGTCGGCCTCCAGGCCCACCCCGAGTTCTGCTCGCGCCCTCTCAACCCCTCGCCCCCCTTCCTCGGCCTCATTGCCGCCGCATGCGGTGGTGACGTCCTTAAGGAGCAGCTCGAGGCGTCCAAGAACTACGTCGACCCCCACCCCGGGAACGCCAAGGTCGTACCTGCAAGCGAGGCTGCCACCGAGGGCGCGAAGGGTCGCACGCAGGCTATCGAGGGCCTTCGCGTGGAGGGCGAGCCGGAGCAGGTTGCCAACGGTGTTTAGTTAGAGCTGTGATTAGTTGGTCACGGTCATGTTATACAATCACATTTAGCAGTTCGAGGATGAGGATGAGGATGAGGTTACATAGAGGAATACACAACGGGGCGCAAGAGCCCAAGGCCCCAGGACGGGGGATGCCCAATGACGGATGGACAGTGCGAAACATGACGGCAAAGCAGGGGCGCAACGAACGCGCGACTAGCAGCCGCCGACCTCTTGGAACGTCAGCACACGTTGAGCGACGAAACTCACGCTCGAGCAACACCTCGAGGACATCGCCATCCTCAAGGTCCAAATCCTCTGCGGTCTGGTTATCCAGGATACGCGCGCCATCGAACAGAAGCCTGTTGTCAGCATTGGTTGCATGAGGCGCTGTCGTGAGTAAAGGTTGCTCACCGGATAGCAGCCGGGTCCTGACCAACACGGTCCGCATACGCAGTCTAATGTCAGCTGCCGCACTCTGCCGGACACGGAAATCTCACCTTGAGTTTGTTGAGCTTGGTCGTCTTCTTGATCTTAAAGAACACCTCGGAGGCATCGGTCGCACGAATCTTGATGTTAAGGGTGTTGTCATCCGGCTTCGGCTTGGCCTCGGCGTTTGGGGAGTTGTGCTCGGACATTTTTGTTATGGGGTCAAGTTGAGAAATGTGCCCAGTTGAAGAGGGAGACGAGTGTGATAGATTGGGAGATGGGAGAGATGTCGCGATCCAACAAAGGATATCCTGTTGCCTCTAATCTAATGTCGCGCTCACTTACTACTTTACTTGTGTTGATAAGGATGATGATTCCAACCTTGGGGGGATACAATTGTATTTGCCACTCGGACTAATGCCGTAACTCCGTAATTTTCACGTGCTTTTCACGTGGCAAATAATCGGGAGGTCGAACAAGGCGACTTGGTGTGTATGTTGCTTGAAGGAGTGTACTGCATATGAGTTGTGGGTTTATGAATGCCCTAGTTAATTCAGTCTCCCTTTGCTCAATCAATAATCAACCCTCCTCCCTTCCTTCCTAACATCACCACCAACAACAACAACTAACACCTCGGGCAATCCTACAATCTCATCGTCCTCAGCGACAGTGACATATACCGCGATTCAGAGCAGATCCTGCTAGCTGCCATCACTCCCTATCTGTCTTCACTGGACAGAGATCCACTAGCGCCCGCGCCCAACTTCGCCCTGGGTCGGTAACCTGTCCTCGTCGCAGCGCCGGCATCCACAACCACAACCTTGTCACCGCACGTAATCACCACCGACCTCCTCAGCGTTCGTAACGAACTTGAACCTTTAGACTGTCCCGGTGCACGCGTCCCAACCAAACTCGCCACTCGCGTTCCCAGCGTGCAGCGCGGAACGTTCACTCGATAACCCCGCACTCGAGTGCTTATCACCTCCACCTCCACTCCGTCGGTTTACGCTGCCCTCGATCCGAACCCCCGCCACACCGACTCTCAACGACCTTGCACTGAACATGCCACGCCGGGGCGTGCCATCGGTCGTGGCTGCCCCCTTGGCCCCGGCACCACCGTCACCAATCGTGCAGCGCCTGCGACAGGACTGGCGATGGGCAGGTATTAGCCAGTTTGTGTGGACCTTCTCGGACGGTTTCGGACTCATCGACTGGGACATTGAGGTGTGTAACACTGGCGACTGGGGCGGGCTGAGCTGACTTTCAGGCCCTTGAACACGACCTGGACGGCACCGAGGACGCGGTGATCCCAGATCTCATTGCTAAGATGCTCTACGCGCTCACCTGGAACCGTCAGATCAAGTATGTGACGATTTCACGTGGTTGAAATGTGCTGACACTCGCAGCCGTGATAATGCTTTCGAGCACCTACACAAGCAGTGGCTGAAGAGAGAACCCGAGACCAACCCCTTCGGCGCACTCGAAGAACCGAACCTATGGGGAACGTTAGGACTGTCTCAGAAAGTGGAAGCTCTGTGGAGGTTGTGCGAATGGCAACTCGCGGATCCAACGCGATTGAGGTCGCTACTGAAGACGGAGGACGACCCTGCTTCATGGGTGAGACCTGTTTACGCAGCTCCCGCTGACTCGCCAGCGCGTCGACCCTGTCGGATGGGACAAGGCGGGCAATACCTACTTTTTGTTTGATGGTGGGCAATGGCTTGGAACACCACTGATGTATAGACAATCGACTTTGGGTTCAGCGTGCACGGCCACTACCCCCGCGGGCCCCGAAGGCGACGTCGTTAAAGGCCAAGCGTGCTCAGCGCTCCGTCAAGCGCTCCAAGCCTGCCCCCAAGAAATCGCACAAGAAGAAGACTCCGGCGAAGAAGGCAACGCCGGAGCGAGAACTCTGCCTGGAACCCGTTGAGGGCCCAAGGAAACGTACGCAGGTCAAGTTTTACGGCAACGTGACACCCACCGTCGACGCATTAAAACGAGGCGGTCCACCAGCAGCGCGTCCCAGCTCCGGTCGCGCAACGAGGAGCTCGGCTCGCAATGCTCCAGCAACGTCCCCCGTGGCTACGCCGTCCAGGCTATCCTCTCAGGCTCCTCCATTACCACGGGGCACGCGCGTCAGCCGTCGCTTACGAAATGTCGACGACGAATGGCAGCAGATCCCAGACGAGTGGCTGCAGACGGCTGAGACGAAACGAATGCAGGTTACTGCAAAGAAGGCAGGGAAAAAGACCGACGCCCAAGCGGATGACGACGGCAGCGAGTTGTCCGAGTTGACTGATGAGGAAGAGCACCAGGCGGAACTCAATGCCACTCGCCCTGCGCAGAGCATGGAAGTCGCAAGGGAAGACTCGCCATTGTCGGACGCTCCTGAAGAACCTTCGCCTCCTCCAGAAATCGCCGATGATGATGGCGACGAAGACTACAAACCCGAGGCCGGCGAGATCGGCGAGGGCGCCGATGAAGAGAGAGAGGAGTCTGAGCGCAATGACGACTCGGCTTCAACCAAGGTTGAGACTGACGACGTCCAGCCTACCGAGGGAGAAGCCGGCGACGAGATCGGGCGTGTCGAGACCGAGGCTAAAGATGAGAAGATGTTGGCCAATGCCAAGTCTCTTGAGCCTATGGAGGAGCTCGAGGCCAATCAGGATATCAACGGTGTCGCGGTTTACGACAGCAAGCTGGATGTTGGCGAGCCCGAGGTCGTCGGGGCCAAGGTGGACCCCGACATTACCGAAGCAAACGAGGCTCAGACCATCGAAGCCTATGATGAGGAGGAGGAGGAGGAGGAGGATGAGGAGGGGCCGATGGAGGAGGAGACTGTGAAGGAGGAGGACTCTGCCGAAATTGACGAGGTCAAGCTTGCGGTCAAAGAGGCGGCTGAAGTGCCTGAAGGCTTCATTGAGTGGGAGGCTGTGAGTACCGCACGCCGACTTCCAAAGGACTTCCAAAGGTATGCTGACACATCTAGGTCTGCGTCACCCTCTACGACTGGAAGACATGGTCGGAACAGTTCGCCAAGTCGCGTGACCCGGACGAGAAAGCTCTCTACAAGCTGCTCGCGAACGACGTCGCGCCCCAGATCATCGAAGTTCTCACTGTGAGTATGCTTGGCTTGTCAGGAACTGACAGTTTGATCAAGGAGCAGGAGCGCCTCAAGCAGGAGGCTATCAACAATCGAAAACGTTCTTCGCGTATCGCCACCCGCGAGCTCGCGCGTGAGGAGGAGCTGCGCCGCGATCAGGCACAACGCGAGATGGAGGAGCGCATGGAGCGCGTGCGACAAGAACAGGCAGCCAAGGAGAAGGCCGAGGCGGAGCATCTGGCGCGAGAGCAACGCCGCGAGGCGCGCCTAAGGGAGCGTGAAGAGCGACTCGCGAACCGTGACGCGGCCATCCACGCCCGAGTGGAAGCGGAAACGTTAGAGAGAGAACGCGCCGAGCGGAAGAGAGAGCGCCGCAAGCGGCGTCGCGACGGCGAGGAGGTCGAGTCGTCGTCCGACGATGGGACGGCCTCGCGTCCTGCCACTCGCGCGCAAACGCCGAGCAGAAGTGCTGCCTCGTCCGTTAAGGATGGCTCGACCGGCCAGTCATGGGAGATGAAGTGCGAGGTGTGCAAGCTGCACGGCTGGAACCTGGCTGACGACGCCGACGTCGTCTGCTGCGACGACTGTGGGCGCTGGCAGCACGTCAAGTGTCACGACCGCCAGGACATTGCTGCTGGCCGCGGCATTCGCGACTGGGACCAGGTCGACTTCCGGTGCTCTGAGTGCGACGCACGCAAGTCCAAGCGACCCCGTGTCTCGGACGTGCGCCAGGACGGGGCCAACGGCACCATTTGCCAGCAAACGGCAACACAGAATGGGTCTCAGCGTCGGTCCAGCGCATCCCACTACCCGGTGCCCTACTCCAGCAACTACCCAGTTCCCGCGCCTCACGCATACCATTCTTCTCAACCGCCCCCGCATCGGCAAGCTCAATACGTTCCGTCACATCCTCCTCAGGCCGCTAATGGTCACCAACAGCATCCTACCTACCTCCCCCAATCGCATCAGCCACATCAACCCCAGCATCCGCAAGGCGCGCATACTTCGCCGCAGGCGGGATACCAACCCATGCCTCAGGTGGCTCAGCCATATGCCCAGCACCCCGGCATGCAGCATCCGGGCCAACCTCTGGTGCACCATGTCCATCCGCAGCAGCACCCCGGGTATAGCATACCCGAGAATCTCGACCATCAGGCGCCGCAGTACCGACCCGAGCCCGTACAGTATCCGCACGACGTGCGCTACGCGACCCCACGTGCCGACTACACAACGCCCCAGTATCCCCAGCCACCGCAGCGTCCAGAGTACGCACCGCGCCGCGACTATCACGGTACCAACGGAGGTCACGCCGCGCCTCAGCAGTACTCGTACCCTCACACATCGCCACCTCCTCCTCAATACTCGGGCCAGGCGGTACAGCAGATGCCTCCGGTCAAGTATACAGGCGAGATGGACAAGCGCCACTAGTTGAAAGATAGCTGTCATAACGGGCATTGTTGTCATAGCTCCAGGATATGTATGCATGGTCTGTAATCAACCTTTGACATAGACATCGGCGCGGGAAAGAACAAGCTGATCGGGGTGAGTCATTGCGTTGGTCAACCACAGCAGGGCGAAACGAGTACTCACAGACGCTCTGCCATCGAGATGATGCAGCGCTTTGGAGGGTATCTCCGAGGAGTCACTCAAGTTGTGAGGATGTATTCAAGGTAGTACTCCGAAAGGGACAGCGGTTCGATAGAATTGGATTCAGGTAGCAGTGGTTTGTGGCGGTGTTTGCGGCGATCAAGACAAAATGAACACAAGTGAGCACCAATGGTTCTCATTGATGGGACGGATCCTCAATGCCTGGTCAACCTGCGAGAGTGAACGAGTGCGGTTATCCACAACCTACACCAAAACCGGCTTCTTGAAAACCATCAACAGCGGTACCAAGATAGAGTGCATTGGTTGCAGACCTGTTTACCCCCAGGCGTCTGTCTACAATGATGCACCGGGAATGACAAACTTGCATTTCAAGATCCGAGGTAGTCAACCCCGCCGTTATGCTAACCTGTCAAGCGAGCGCTTCTAGCACCGGCTGAACAAGCATGACGCCGAGCTCAGCACCATCCCGGACTACATTCAGAGTGACTACCAGCTATGGGGGAGGAGGCCAATGTGCACGGACGCCTGATGCTGTTACTCACTGCGAAAACCTACGCCAAAGACTGGACCAACAACCCAAACGCAATTAACGTTGGGTCTATTCATTGAGCAGCGGCGACTTTATCTTGCCCTCAACTGCCCTCAACTCGGAGTAGACGCTCTGGCTGCGTGCGACAACAACTGCCCGCTTGCGGCCGTGGACCAGGGCACAATAAACTTGAAGATATTTCAGTGAGTTGCACTCACCGGTACGGGGGCAGTGGTCGTAGCTGTCATCAACGAGACACCGTTGGTCTCCTCATCTCCCAGGCTCGGCTACCTCATCGATGACAGTGTGCCGATTTCATTAGCTTTTTTCTGGCCACCATGAAAGTGAAGATCAGAGACGCGTAAATAGAAACAAGGATGTCCATAGAGCGTCGAGAATTAGTTAGCCTGCCTAGCTCTCTGTCGTGGATAGATAGTATTCACCGATAGTCGGTCTGCTCGAGACCGGCGGAAGGTGGATATAGTTCCAATGTAGCCGTATTGACTGGGTGACAAGGTGATACATACGTTGGAACTATATATTGAACAGCGGACACTATATATATAGGTTACTGTATATCACGTGACTGGGACGAATCCTCTTTACTGAGGAACGACGCCATCGTAGTCAAGAAACGAGCCTTCGTAGTTAATACTATGGCTCGTTACTGGTATACAAGTTGTCGTTCCTTATTGTAAGGCCTCGTCACTCACGAACGATGGTTGGTGGACTAGTATCAATGAGTAGTTAAGATGTACAGTGGTATTCGGTATGCCACTACACTCTCACAATGCCGGGCAGAGCAGGTCATGCCTCACCAAGTGGCACAACATAGGTGCTTCATATTCATCTAACGCTGATATCCTTCCAAACGTTGTCGGCACTGAACACCTCGTATATATACAAGTTTTACTCTAGAGCTTGTGGGCGGCACCCTCAACCTCGTTGTAGAGGGCGTCGATGGCGTCGCCAAAGTACTTGGCGGCAACGTTGCGCTTTACCTTCTGCGTGGGGGTCAACAGGTCATCAGGGAACGGCTTGAGGGTGGGGTAGATGCCCCGGATCATCTCAAAGCTGTTAAGCTTGTTCGCCTTTGCGACCTGCTGGAACTGTTTGACGAGATGGGCGCGGACCTTGGGGTCTTTGACGGCCTCCTCGAGTGCGGCCTCATCCGTGGGTGAAATCTTCTTGCCGAGGACCTGGGCGACGAGGTTCGAGGCGAGCGTGGGCTCTAGGATACCAACGGCGACAAGGCTCGAACGGAGAGAGTCGGCGTGAACGAGCAGAGTGGTGTAGAGCGGGTTGAGAGCGTAAACACCTTCAACCTTCTCCAGGGCTACATACTCGCCCTGGCTGAGCTTGACGACGTTCTTGACACGGTCAACAATCTTGAGGCGGCCTGACTGGTCAATCTCGCCAATATCGCCGGTGTGGAACCAGCCGTCCTTGAGAGCCTTCTCCGTGTTCTCGGCGTCGTGAAGGTAACCCGCAAAGACGTTGTCGCCGCGGATGCAGACCTCGCCGCGAGGGTTGGGCTTGTCCTGGTGGGTGTAACCCATCTCGGAGACATCGACGAGGCGGACCTCGTTACAAGGCTGGATCTGGCCGACAGTGCCGATGTGCTTCATGTCCTCGGGAATACCCTTCGAGGTCGTGCCCACAGTCTCGGTGAGGCCGTAACCCTGAACGACATCACAGCAGAAGCAGATGCGCAGGAACTCATGGACGGCAGCCGAGAGGGGCGCAGCGCCCGACGACATGTACAGGACCTCGCCGCCGACGAGGGCGCGGATCTTGCGGAACACGAGGGCGTCGTACACACGGTGGTGGATGGAGCCATTGGTGCGGCTGTTGGCGAGCTTGGTGGCGACAGCACGGCGTAGGAGCGCACCCTTGAGGCCAGGGGCGTCCATCTGCATCTTGATGGCGGCATAGACGCGGTTCCAGACACGGGGGACACCGGGGAAGAAGTTGGGCTTCAAGATCTGCGCGTCCTCGAGGAGCTTGGTGGTGTCACCAGTGGTCAAACAGATGGTACCGTTGCCGCCCACGACAAGGATCTGGAGGAAGCGCTCATACACGTGCGAGAGTGGCAGGTACGAGAAGAACTTGAAGCCGGGGTTGTCAAAGTACTCGCCGACGCCGTACGCGTTAGAGATGACGGCCGAGGTCATGTTCCAGTTGGAGAGGATGACACCCTTGGGGTTGCCAGTGGTGCCCGAGGTGTACGAGATCGTGACGATACGGTTCTGGTCAATCTCGATCTCATCGTCGGCGACTGTGGGGGGAACAAAGTTGTCGGCCTGGGCTCCCCATTCCTCCATCTCAAGCTGGTCGAGGAGGAGGATGCCAAGGGAAGCAGCCCACTGGCTGAGGACGTCGCGTTCGGCAGCCGAGATGGGGTCCATGGTCACAATGACGCGCAGCGAGGGGCAAAGGGGCGCCATGCGAAGCAATTGGACGAGGTGGTGCGCCGACGAGAAGATGATGGGAAGAGGGCAGTGGTTGGTACTGGCGTCAGCGTGTCGTCCTGCATGCAACAACTCACATGTACTGGGCAGTGTCGGGGCCTAGGGTCTCGTACAGCGAAGCCGAGACAAGGCCGTACGCGTGACACGCAAAGTCGACAATCTGCCACTCTTCACGGTTCTCACTCCAAATACCAACCGCCCAGCCACGACGAGCACCGTTCTTGAGCTTGTTGCCCCACTTGGGAAGGTTGGGAGTGCAGATCTCAGGAGGCGACTCGACATCGGCAGGGAGGTTCGGGTCTCGGAGTCGGCCAAGGCGCTCGAGGGTCAGGAGCGCCGAACCTACAGCGTTGCGGCGGCGCTGGACTTCGGCGTAGCTCATGTCGACGGTCTTGTTGGTCCACGTCGGCTTCTCCCCGGGCTTGGTGGCGGGAGCCTGAACGCGGCGGCGAAACATGGCCGTGTCTGGCGACTTTTCGACAGCTGCGCCCAGTCAGACGTGCAACATGTCGAGAGGTAGCGTACATACCCTGGTCAAAGATCTCGGCGAGGGTGCGCGGGTGGGGCAAGCCCTGGTCATCGTAGCGGAGGACTGACGAGTCCCAAGAGCCTATACGTTAGTTACTGCAGCAGGAGCTCGTCGTACCGTTTACCCATGAAGCTGTGAACGTCAGCAGCGTGCTCTTGCCGCGCTTTCCACTCGGATCTACTCACCACTAGTGCTGCTGGTCTCTGTACCCGGTACCGGCTAGACGCGTTAGGGGGGACTCTGCCCTGATCTCGACACGTACGACACTCTGCTTGTTGAGGTTGAGGTTGTCAGGATACGGAATGAGCATATTGCCAAGTCTGTATGTGGGGAAGATAGAGGGTGTGTGAGCCGAAGGTGCTGTGTAGCAAAGGGAAGGTGAAGTAGAGTGTGTTATAGGCTAAGACGAGCGACGCAAATGAGAGATGAGAGAGATGAGATAGATGAGAGAGATGTTTTACGAGGGTGAATGGGGACCATATAGAGCGCGAGGCATGCTGCTGGAAGGCTTGGTAGGTTTGGGAGGTTTGGTTTTGGTGAACCGGTTAAGTCTTGTGCGGAAGGAGGGGTTGGGGTAACGGGAACAAACGCGTGTGTCAGTTTGGTGTTGATTGTGTCATTTAGGGTAACTAACTTATAGCCCTATAATAGTACGTTAATAGTGAGAAACGGAAACTAATATCATCACCCACGGTCCTCTTTGACCGCTTGACCTTGACCAATATCACTCGGTTAATCAAAACCCAAACAATACCCGGGTTTATGCCAAGAGGCGCTATTTCGTCACCGTCGACCCGGGTATCATCTACAATTGTCCACGTAGTGCAAGACTCAATGGGCGCCGTTGACAAGAAGCAACACATCTACAATATACGCGGCCAACTTGACTTGCACAAGAAACTCACAATCCACACAAAAGCTCGCATTGTAAACTGTTCGGGTATCGGGCCACATAAGGCCTAGCCGTCTCGCGCCGCTGCATTGTGGAGATAAGAGAGTGGGAGGGAATAAACTAGAGCCATCTAAGAAACCATTACACTTCACTTGGTTGCCTTGTCAGCCTCCTCGCCGGACTCAGTTCCAACCTGGAGAGACTTCGGCGTCGGCACGGTGGGGGAGCCAATGGAAGAGAACGCTGGGGCCGAACGCGCCGCGGAGGCAGCGGCGTCGGCGGCGTTTGCGGTAGCGTCCGAGTCCTCCGAGTCGACATGCACATCGCCATCCTCGTCAACAACCTGGATCCTGGCGCCTTCCTCCTCATCGACAACCATGAGCTGTGGTTAGAACTTGATTGTCCTTGACTTACATGGCCGTCGTTGATAACGTGCATCTCGTCGTCGTCGTAATCGTCGTAGTCGTTGTCGTCGTCATCGTCATCGGCAGTCTTGAAGGTGATACCAGAAGCGCCCAAAATGCTCGCAATGTTGACGAGGCCCCCCGCGCCAGCGATGCGGAAGCCACCGCCAGAGAAGCCACCAACAGATGGCGGCGCCTGGCCGAAAATGTCGGGGATCGACTCGGGAGTATCGCGGCCAACCTTGTTGTCGACGCGGTCCTTGACCCACGCCTGCCACTCTTCATGGGTGCGGCCGCCAAGCAGAGCGACAACAACGACCGTCATGTTGTCGCAGCCAATACCGCCAGTCTCAGAGTCGGTTGCGAGGCATTTGACCATCAAGTCCTCACAGATCTTGCCCAGGTCATCGCCCTTGGCCACGGCCCGACGGACAATGTCGACCACCTGCTGCGATGAAAGGCAGTCCCAGATGCCTGCGGTGTTAGATTTGGGGAAATTAAATCAGCAAACTCACCGTCACAGGCGAGGACGAGGAACTCCTCCTCGCCGTCGATCTGGTGCACCAAGATCTCAGGGTCCGCAGTCACAATCTGCTGCTCGGGTGGCAAGGTGAAGTTCTGCTTGAACTCAAAGTCACCAATGGCGCGAGAGAGAGCGAGGTTGCCTAGTTGTTAGAAGCGTTTAGTGCAATGTACGAACCGTTGACACGCCCAAACTCGACAAACCCGCCTGCCGAGGTAATGCGCGCGGTCTCCTCCTTGTTGGTTGGCTTGTGGTCGTTGGACATGGCCTTGGCCTCGCCCTTGTACCCAAGCACCGAGCGCGAGTCGCCTGCATTGGCGACGAAGATACGGCCATCGGGAGTGACAAGGCCAACAACTGCAGTGCAGCCAGAAGGATCGGTGAAGAAGGTGGGGTCGGCACGAAGGTCCTCGTCCGTCTTGAGGAAGACCTGCTTCAATGCAGTCTCGTAGTCGCCCGCCTCTGAAGGGATTAGCTGTATCATCACACAATCGCGCACTGTACGAGTCCAGGTTGGCGAGGCGGGTGTGGAGCGTGGTGCCCGAGAACTTTGCAACTGTTGAGCCTCCGTGGCCGTCAAACACTGCAAACAGAGCAAGTCCCTTCTCCTCTTTGCCATCATTGGTCACTGTCGACCCAGCAGGCTGCTCCGTAATGCCCTCAGCGGGAGGTGCGTCCGAGCCACCAGGCGGAAGATAGAGGTGCACCGAGTGTGAGTCCTCCATGCCTGTGGGTTAGGTCAAGGTTGCCTTGGCAAGAACTCACTTATCCGCCAGCCTTGCATGTCGGACAGACCGACCCAGTACTGCCTCTCTCGCAGCACGACAGTCGTGTGCTTCTCGGTAACTGTGTATAAAATGGGAGCGGGGATCGAGGAGAACGGAAACAGGCGCAGGACGACGTGTCAGACAAACGAATGTGGTCAGCGTTTTGCAATGACGTGTGGATGAGAATGGACTAACCTGGCTCGGAGAGAGTTTGACCCTACAAACAACAAGAGAACGCGTCAGCATTGTTATCGTGGCATGGGTACAAGGTTGGGTAGCATCCCCATGTACGTTGGACCATAATATTATGATGATCACAGGACGTACCATGTTTGTGAATGGACGTCAAGTGGGTGATGGATGCGATGGAAAACAGAGGATATCGTTGAGGGTGGGGGACAAGGGAGGAAAAACGCGTCGGAAGTGAGTTGTGGAGTTGTGGAGAAGGAGAAGGAGAAGGATGAGGATGAGGGAAAAGTGTTAATGATAGATGTCGTGGAATGCACGGTTTGACGCGTTCCGATCTAGATGAAGGGATGTAAAGAGTTTGTTGGATGATGAAGATTGATTAAAGTCAACGTGAACAGTGAACAGTCAACAGTCAACTTAGTAGTGACTAGGAAGTTAAGAAGCTATTAATCAATTCTATCTAGTGAAATGGTAAAGTAGGGTTGGTTGGGTGGTCGGGTGGGTGGCGTACCCCTCACTGACAAACCCTTTTGACCCTTTTGACCCTTGTTGGCCTCTGTTTGGACCCTTGGTCATAAAAGCCACACAGCTCTTGTGTCTGTCTACCTGTGTGTGTGTGTGTGTGTGGATGTGTCAAGGGGCAAACGGGAGCAAAAAAGTGGTTAACCCCAAGTGGCCCATGGCCCATATCATGGCTTAAATGACCTGGTGAGCCTGATGTAGTTCTCTACTGTAGAGTGTGAGTCGTGCGTGTTTGAACATAGTGATCTGCACAAGAACTGTATCACCGTTTAGCTCTCGCATTTCGCCTTTCCCCTCTGGCTGCAGAGCCGCAAACTTAAACGCCAGCAGGTCAACGTAGCTTACGTCTTTTGGTCGGCTTGTCGACTTGTCGGCTGCTCGGCTGCTCGGCTGTTCATCCCCATCAAAGACTCAACCACCAGCATGTCCGGTGAAATGCACGACAGTGGCACCAACCACCACGACTTCCAAGTCACCATGTTGTAAAAATAAGTCTATGCCCAAGCGCTGCACGGACGACATGTGAGGTGTGCGATCGGTGCTTGATTGTTGCACGGTCTCATGTAAAAGTGGCAAGCTGGGGAATGTATGCGGATAGACAGGGGATCGGGGATCGGGGATTGGTGATTCGATGGATTGGTCTGCATATGTACATTCTGCTTGTGCATCAACGCGTCACGATAATATGACATTAGCTTTAATCTAGTCAACTAGCTGCTATAGCTCCTCAGCCAGCTAGCTAGCTAACTAGCTAGCTAGCTGCTGGAGCTGCTGATTGCCAATTGTCAAGCTGCTAAAAGGCTGCAAGGGATCAGGACTTTGGCCTATTTAGTTATTTAGTTAAGAAGAGTATTGCTGAATATGACTGGTTCCAGAGATCCAGAACTTGTTTGTAGTAGCCTGAAACGAATAGCGTAGCGGAGAGTTGACAAACTCCGCACGAATGAATCCTTGAAATGGTTGTGGGGTCCCCAGAACATTTATCGTGTCGGTGTTAAGAATTTTCCTTATTCAAGTTCCCGTTATTTTCAAGATCGGCCGTGGTTGGTCCAAGTGTGGTCGCGGGCTCCGTCTCACTCAACCCTCAAGTCTGGTGAGTGCGCCCGCCGTTGGTCACCTGTATCACCACTAACATATCCCAGACTGTCAAAAATGGCCCCCGCTACCAAGGGTGAGCATCGCGAACGAGACCGAGACCGACACCGAGACCGAGATCGAGGCCATCGACGCGCTGCGTGTTGAGGAGAGGATGTTTGGGGATTGCCGGCAGCACCGCAGAATGCGCGGGCAAGGTCCACGTCGTGGTGTTGTCTGTCGACGAGCACGTCTGCGGCGAGCGTGCGTTGCCGCGCGAGTCTGGCGAGACGGAAGCGAGTATGAGGGACCGCGTTAAAGATTGTTGGGTGGCGGAGATGGAAGCGCGCGCTCAAGTTGGTCTCGACTCGGGAGTTGGTCCAAATCGGATTCCAAGAGGGCGATAGCGCTGCCTTTCTGCATCGACGTGCGTTTCGCTGACTTGCAGCTACCCCCGAGGCCAAGGCCAAGGCCGCTAAGAAGGCCGCCCTCAAGGGCACCCAGTCCCACGCGGCCAAGAAGATTCGCACCTCGGCGTCGTTCCACCGCCCGAACACCCTTCGTCTTGCGCGTGCCCCCAAGTACCCCCGCAAGTCGATCCCCCACCTTCCCCGCATGGACCAGTTCCGCACCATCCAGCACCCCCTTTCGACCGAGTCGGCGATGAAGAAGATTGAGGACCACAACACCCTTGTCTTCATCACCGACCTCCGCGCCAACAAGCGCAACATCAAGGACGCGGTGAAGAAGCTGTACGACGTCGAGGCTGCGAAGATCAACACCCTCATCCGGTGAGATTTTTTGAGTCGTGCACCTGCTAACTCTTAGCCCGGACGGCAAGAAGAAGGCGTACGTCCGCCTGACTGCCGACTACGACGCTCTTGAGGTCGCCAACAAGGTACGCGTGGATGCGACTAATGCTGACAGCAGATTGGCCTCATCTAGTTCACCTTTGGGTCGTAGGGGGATGCATTGTTACATGACAGCTAGCTAAATCGGGCGGCGTGGCTATCTAAACCGGGCCACTTCAATCGGGTTACACGGAGAACACCTCCCTGCGCTCGGTGTTGGAGTGTACCACCTCTCCGTCCTTGAGCTTGGTGCGGTCGCGCTCCACAAACGTGATCTTGCCATCGTCTCGAACGAGAATGACGGTCGCGACTCGGGTGGCGTACCAACGCGCACTATCGTCCCCAGCGCCACTTGCGGGACCCAGACCCATGTCGCCGATACGGAGAGGTGCGATCTGGGTCGCGTACGTCATGTCGACGGCGCTGTGAACCGGGGGCGCAGGACTGCTGTCAGCTCGTATGTTGTGAGAACTTACGAAAGGAGGTCCATCATGCGCTCCACGAGCTGGTCCTCGTCCTCGTCCTTGTGTGCCCACTCGGTCAGTGATTCGGCCATACGCTCCTCTCCGCTCTGGACCTTTGGATACGGCTGCGTCAACGGCGAGTTGGACATGCCCCTGCATCCGCAGTCGTCTGGGTGCAGGATCGGCGGACTAGACCGGTTACTCAGATAGCCAGCCTCTGGCGTGTTCCATGTGCCGTCCTGCCGCCTGAGGTTGAACAGGAGAAGGTTGAAGCCGACGTAGCGCGACGGGTCAATCTTCGCGAGAAAGTCGGTGACAGACGGCGCTTGGTCTGGCGGCGCGGCGAGGAACTCCTTGAGCAGGTGGCCACGCGAGGGTGCATTGGGAGGAGGTTCGCGGATCGGGTATCTGATGTTGGTACTGCTTTGTCAGCGACCACAAGAACTAGTACGCACAGAATGCCGACGCGTAGGTCCGACGTGATGCCTAACCACGTTCCCCTGTCCGGACTTCCGAGGTCGCGGCCACACAGAACCCAACTGTTGTGGTGCGAGGTATCATCAAAGTTGTGCCATTCCGCTTCAGAAGCGGGCCGATCGAGGAACTCGTCACGGTTCGCGGCGAGGATTCTGAATGTCAGTGAGACACTTCTGCAATATGCTCACAACTTGTACCCAGGCTGTGATTGTGTGTAGAAGACGATGCACATGACGGAGGATAACAGAGCAGTAAAGCGTCATGTAGCGCCGTTTAAATCGGGACCGGAATTCGCCCTCCATTTGCTTCCTTTGACCCTTCCTTCCTTCCTTCCTTCCTTCCTTCCTTCCTTCCTTCCTTTGATCCTTCCCTTGCTTGTCTGGCTGACGGAACCAAATCCTCCATCCTCAATCCTCAATCCTCTAACTCTCAACTCACTCAAACAATTATTGGCCACTCAGCTAACAAAGGCAACGCTAACCCGTCCTCGTCACTCCATGCAAATCTTGCTCGAACTGTTGTCCTACAAACCGAGCTGAAGTGAGTGCAACGAGGGCCATGAAAGACACCACGATGCGCAGCGCCCAGCGATCCCGCGTCCTCCTCCATACCCTTCCTGTATTTACAACTAATCCCTACTCTCCTAACCAAGGCGAACAAGCCAACCAGCCAACCAGTGTGCGGAAAGTGTGCACGTCAACTCCTTACTGCCGCGCTTTAGGCGACTGAACTTTGGAATTTGAGGCTTATGTGCTACAACTCGCCCCAATCAACTAAATCCCCCTAGCCCCTCTCCGCCTCCTAACCGCGGGCGCATGAAATGATCCCTCTGCTCGGCTTCACTTCAGTCACTGCACATTCACGCCAGCCCGAGCACCACCGTGAGGAGCGGCCAAGAGTCCCACAAAGAGATGTGCCCACTGCCCTGCCATCCTGCTGACTAGCTAAAGAGCAAACTCCCAGCCACTCTCTCCGAACTTGTCCTCCTCACACCACCCAGAACGCCCGATCGAGCGGTCCAATTTACGTCAGAGCGGCACCTTATGCAACAACCCCCGCAGTCAGATTACGTCAGACACTGCCGCAACGCTCCATCGTCCAAAGCCCGATGCGTTAACCCGCCAACCACCAGCATCCAAAGGGATAATGGCGGTGCAGGCTGGTAGGCTGCTGTCAAGTGTCCAGAGATTCTGGAGCAAGCGCGGCTGGCGCCAGGCATGTCGTTCTTCTGCGACGGTTCCTCAGGTTGTGGGGGAGGATGCAGCGTCGACTCGTGGACCATGTCAGTCCCAGAGTTTGGCGATTCTGAGCGTGGCTCTGGTGCCAGAAGTTTGTGCCAGTTGGACATCGCGATGGTCGGCAGCATTTGTAAGAAGGACAAGTCGGTGACTTTGTGACTGCCTTTGTGGGATTGCGATGTGCAGGATCTCGGAGGTCAGCTAGTGGCTCAAGTTTTGACCTCCTTGTGAGAGTGACACCTTGGCCCGCAGACTGCTCCAGGTAATCTTCACCAACACGCGGATTCCGTTCCGTCACGCCATAACGCAACACATCCTTTCGATCTCGCCGATTCGGAAAGCAGGTGCACCCAACGTTTCGGCGACTTCCTTGTCTCGACCAAGTGAAGATGTTTTGGCTTTGAGAAAGTTGTACCAGTTCGACATCGACGAGCCGTGGAGGAGGAAGAGGCTGTCGTAGGCCGTGAATGACCGATCAGTGAGCCAACTTTTTCGATCCCCCATCCTTCCTCCAAGTCATTCAAGCCACCAGCCAAGCGACGATTGGAGCTCCCAGCGTTTCCTGCCGCACAACGCCTGGGTTACGCCACGGTCCGATGATTCTCACCAGACAAAGTTATGACGAAGCCACAAGCAGGCCAGGTCACTTTAGGAGCTGGCGCGCTGGGAGCCGACGCAAACGGGATCCAATCCAACGAACTGTCGGGGAACAATGATGTGGAACAACTTACCTGATCAGTTGTTCCGTCTCTTCCCCGCACCAAGCGCACCCGCATGGCCCCTAAGAGAGTCTCCGTCAATGTAGGCACGGAGGGTGAATCCTTCGCCGTCATCGACCAATCGGAAGACGGCTTCTAGGAAGATGCGGCCTACGGAGTCGACGACGCCTACGCAGACTTCAACG
The DNA here is from genome assembly GCA_030864385.1 of Cutaneotrichosporon sp. HIS471. Lineage (NCBI taxonomy): Eukaryota > Fungi > Basidiomycota > Tremellomycetes > Trichosporonales > Trichosporonaceae > Cutaneotrichosporon > Cutaneotrichosporon sp. HIS471. Next base: position 1,007,009 of record AP028240.1, on the reverse strand, counting down.
ACGATGGCTGCGACATTGGAATGACTGAGAGTGTGGAGGTTCAACCTCGGCTTCTCGGTCTGTCAAGCCTCGAAAAAGTCCAGGCTTGACAGGGCATACGCAAAGGGGATTGGCATCGCCGGCCACGAGGAATGTCAACCTCCTTTTCTTTGTCTCAGCTAATGACGCTGCTCGAAGAGGACGTGGCGTGCGCAAGGCGCATGTTCGAAGGCATCCACATCACACCCCATCTCGCCCTTTACGACCTTATCATGCTCTCCCCCTTGTGTACTCTCCGGCTTTTGCAGCGCGCTGCGGACGGCTTCACCAATGGGCGCTTCGATCCGACGCAGTCCAGCCACTCGTGGGTGGATCGGAACGGAAGACCAGATGAAGATTGGACGATCAGGTCTCCGTGGATGTCGTCCGCTCGTGTACATCGCATCATCCTGCTGAATTCCTGAGTTCCACACCAACTCAGCCCAAGGGCCGACCTCACTTGACATCGATTAGGCGAAATCTGGAATGCAAGCCTGGGCCCTCGTACCCCTCGGAGTGGGTTGTTCATTGTTCTTGCTAAAGTTCACAAGGAAGTTAATTTCAACTACTCAGCCAGAGCTAAAGCGTCTGTGTAGGCCGCTGTCTGGGTGGGTCTGTCGCGCATTCGGCATCCTTATTTTTTTGACTTCTTCCTGAATCTCGATTTGGTTCACTCTTGTATTGTGCAGTAGCCGCCTAGGCCGTTGAACGGTCAAGTCCACGCAATTGTTGTTCCCAACTCTTTCACCCTCGTCCGGCAACCTCCTCTGGCAACACGGTCCAACAATCAGCGCCCATGGCAAGGTACGTGGACCGGAAAGACACCGTGCGCGGGCTGGGTATCTGCGACAGGAGCATTTTGCGCGGGTCGCAGCGCGAGGTCACGACGCAACAAGAGCAGTTGCTAAACATCGATTACTGGGATGAAAGGTGTAAGTTGGAGATGATACGACCTCCACGCCACGGCACCGCCAACTTGACAAGCTCTTCCACACATATCACATATTACACAACGCCAGTCCTTAACAACTACAACGTATGCACAAGTCTCGACTCATGTTACACCTCTCGGAGTACAACGTCTGCCCATTGCCGTCCGCGATCGTCTTGCACACGGAGATTATTCTTCTCAAGACGGTCCTCACCCCACTTCATAAGACGAAGGAGCCCAGCCATCTTGGTCTCCATGCCCTGCCCTTGGCTCTCGAGAATCGCAGCGTTGAGCTCCTTGGCAACCTTGACACGCTGAGTACGCTTCATGAGCTGAGTGATTGCCTCGAAAGACGAGTCTGACGACGCGTCGTCCTTGGCGAGGTCGGGGAAGGCTAGAAGAGCCATCGTGCGCTCGAGATCGACAAGGAACTCCGGGTTCTGTGCACCGCGAGGAGCGAGCTCGAGCGTGGCAAACTGAAGCGCTTCCTCAACGCGGTCTGCGCGGATGAGTTCGATGAGTCGAAGAAGGAACAGGTGAAATAACAGAGGTGGGTTGGTGTCAAGGATCTGCAAGTCAACTAGTAGCCCAAGCAAAAAGAGAGCCCCTCATATCAGGTCTGTGATAGTTCAGGTTTTTCAACATGGCCTTGCTTGAAGCCGGCTCAGCGTGGTGCATGAAAGTTCATATCCTTGGGGCAGGTGCGCAACAAAAAAAAACTCACCTCGGGATCCAGCTCGTTGACGCGACGAACGGCTTCCTCAACGCAACCGTCCTCTACTGCTTGCCGAATCTCCATCCTTTCCTGGATCATGTCCTGGTCGATTGTCGACGAGATCCCCGTCTCGCGAGCAAACTCGACCGCGGCATCAGAGAAGCCCTCCACAACGAGGTAGTCGAACACAAGTGCATTGAGATCGCTGCGCGTCAGCTCAGGCTCAGGTGGCGTGAGAGAAGAGAAGGGGGATCAGAGTTGCAAATATAAAGGGTGTCCTCAAAAATGTTTAGGAGAGATTCCCACTTGCAGATATGGTATCATCCTAAGAAGAAGGGATGAGCAGTGGCAAACTCACTCTTTCGAGACGGACGCGGCTTCGAGCTTGTCCTCCCAAGTCTGGTGCTCGGACGACTGCCCGGCCACGCCCGAGTGCTGCAGGCCATTGCCTGCGACGTTGGCCGCCATGATGCCAGTTAAAGCATGCGATGGGAATGGATGGAAGAGGAGTGAGTGAGGCGTGACGAACCAGTTCAGCAAACCCAACGCACCACGCTTGACCAAGGTGCGAGCGGCGGTAGGGATTACTTCCGTTGTGGCAAACGCGGACCAGGACTCAACTGTGGGAAAGTTGATCAATACCGCGACCGTTTATGTCGTCATGTAAACAAAGCGACATTATTGACTTTCCATTATCCCCACCTGGCTTCACATGGATAACTACCAGTTCTCAAAGGTATACGGAGCAAACTGCCTCGCCTACTCGCCTGGATCCACCTTCATCGCTACTGCGTTGAAAGACAAGGTCCAAGTCCGCTCTACATCCTCTCTCAATTGCATCCGGACATGGAAGTGTGTCCTTCCTGACGGGCCAAGCACCTCCGGCACGCAGGACGTGGTCATCGATAACCTCAATTGGTCCCCCAGCGGCACTTGCCTCCTGGCGTTCTCTGATTCCAGAGGACTTGTGTGGGTGTTCGACCTGGCCCAAGATCAAGTTGTCGCCCGGGTTGGCGGTGTTCTTCAAGCGGAATGGGCCGAGGAAGACCTCCTAACTCAGACAGAAGCCGTACGTAAAGCGACCTCTCACGCGCTGACCTGAAGGGCCTGGTACTGTATAATCTGACTTCGGAGCGCAATCGATTGATTCAGAACGTGCAGGGTGAGCCTTTTCGGGTGGAGACGGCGCTGATCGCAGGTCATGCTTGGTCACCGGACCGAAGCTACCTGGCTGCGCCAGAACGACACCAAGGAAAGCAATACGTCGGCGTGTACGACAAGGAGTCTTTGATACGAGTGCTGAAACGGTGTTGGGCTGCCGCTGACCGCAGCACTTTCAAGTCCTTGCTTCTGACATCACCGGAATCAGTTGGAGCCCATGCGGCAAGTGGTTGGCCCTACTCGACTGGACTCTCTCTGTAAGTCTAACCCCCACTGATTTTGTACTGAGACCGAGTACACGGTACATTTCTATTCACCCGTCGGTGTCCACGTCGGCTCCTTTGTGCGGGACCTCTCTTCTGCATCGGCCCACGACATGGCTCAGTCCGTCAAACGCACGGCGTGGTCGCCCAACGGACGACACTTTGCTCTCGGCGACTCTGGAGGCTTGGTTCATGTCATTGAGAGCGAGAACTGGAAGTCGATTGCGAGCCTGCGAGGTTACCAGGCCGTCTCAATATCCGAGCCAACGCTACCGCCATGGTCTCACGGACAAGCGGGCATCGTGCAGTGTACAGCGTGCAATTGAGACTCTCTCTGACAACCAGTTGAACGAACCACGATTACGCATTCCGCGTCACCTATCAACTGGTTGGGATTCAGCCCCGACGGGACCGTCCTCTTCTTTGGACAGGAGACCGCACTGCATGTTTACGCATTCCTTCTTGATCCAGCGTCATCGGCGCCTGACATCGAGCCAACTGTAACAGTCTCTTTCAATGCCCCTATCAAGAGTGTCCAGTACTGCCCAACATCCAACCGCATTGCTGTTGTAACACGCACGAAGTTCTTGTATCTATACGACGGTCTAGGCGTCGAAGGTGTCGAAATACCAGAAGGTGAGTGCTCTCTTCATAACTTGAATGCTGACGGTTCAGCTGAATCATTCAACGCAATCAGCGTTCACTGGGCACCCGATGGGAAGTCTGCGGCTGTCTGTGACAAGAATGCCTTCTGCGTCGTCTATGAGGAGGCTGCCGACCAGTGGGCGGAGGACGACAGGTGGGACGAGTTGTAAAGACTGCATATGCAACGGGAGAGGTAGGTATATTCTGCTACGATCTACGATGAGCCAAACAACGAGGTCCAATTAACCAACATAGTTTCGTAGGACGACTGTTGCTCATCTACAAATGGTGATGGATTGTGAACATGCGCCATGTACTCTCTAACCAAACAGCATGGACGCGGCCACATCGACGTCGCCTCCAGAAGCCTCCAGCAGCTGAGCGGCCTGGTCAGGCGTGGCACCGAGACTAACAAGCTGGCGTCAGGTCGGTCATAGTAGTGGCCACTCACAGTTTGAATGTCCGCCGAAGACTGGGTGGTCCCGGCCGCGCGCGAAGAGCCAGCAAGCGCCGGAGTAGTGACTGAAGGCCCGGCCGATGGCTTGGGCTGCAAAGTCGACGGTCCCGGTGCTTCAGGTGCAGGAACAGGAAGCATCCGAGCCTGCTCGGGGAGCTCGTGCTCGGACAGGAAAGGGATGCTGGTGTCCCCGATACGCAGACAGTTGGCCGCGAGGTCGATACACGCCTGGTGGCGCTTCAGCATATCGAGGCCGAACAAAAGGTCCACGGACTGGCCCTCCAGAACAGAGAACGCCACAGGAAGGAAGAGGTTGCCGAGCTTCATCTGAGCCGAGTGCACACGACCGAGAATCTTGGCCGTGCCAACCCCCTGCGCGATGCCTTCAAATCGCTTGTCAATCAGGCGCATGATACCACACGCCTCCGCACACTCTGGTGAGACTAAGGATCAGCGATGAGCCTCCTGGGTTACATACTAATAGTCGACTGCGCTCCAGAATCGACAAACGCCTTAACAGGATGTCCGTTGACCTCCACGTTGATGTACAGCATGGTAACGCGCCCGAACGACTCAGGCTGTCGCATGAATAATGTCGTGATCAGATCAACTCACAGAGTACTCCATGGCATGCGACATGTTCTCCAGAACCCGCTCCATCCGGATAGCCTCCTCGATCTTCTTCTGAGCCTTGCCTCGTCAGCACAATAGGGCCGAGGTGGGCCTTACCTCGATGTCGTACGGGTCGGCGTTAAGCAGTTCGGTCTGCCGTTCCTTCTCTTGCTTAGTACGCCGCACATCTTCCGCCTGGTGGCGAACCATGTCACGGAACCTCGCGCCTCCCGACTGGATCGCAGCGGCAAACTCGGGATTCGCCTTGACCGTCAACCAACATCATTCGCCTTGGCACTCACCTGACGCAGCTGGTTCATAAGCCTCGGATCGCCTAGGGCCTGGAGACGCATCCTCTCAAAGTCGTCATCACTGGTCGACGACGGTCCAGATGTTGCCGACGGGAAGGGGCGGTGGTCGCTCAAGTTAGCAACATGTCGATTGAACGGGAGGTTACCTGAAAGTAAGAAAGAGCGTAGCACTATCCCCCGTAAGGCCGTAACTTGACAGAGACTTCTCTGGAGAGGTAAGCGCGACTCCCGAGTCGGTAGAGAGCGTCTGGTTCTCAACAGGCGCGCCCGTCTTTCAATGTCAGCAAGGTCCCAGTACAGTAATCTAACCTCGGCTTCCACAAGCGCCTTGACGTCGCGGACCTCCATGGATGGGTCAACCTCGTGTTCATAAACGTTCTCTGGGGCGATGACGGTGAGTCGCATGTTGTTGAATGGATGGAATGATTGAGTGAGCAAGTGGGAATGAACTGGCACCTGCTGAACAATGGTTGATCGACCTCCACCGGGCTTAATTGCCTCCGCTCCTGTGCCACACATGAGAACGCCGTAGAGCCTTCCGCACGCCCTCCCCCTCGCCCCCAACTTGAACGCATCTTCTTTGTCGTTGCAACATTGCATCAGACGACGACGCCTTGGCTCTCTTCCATCGCCTTGGCTGTCTCTCACCCTCGCGTTTTCGTGACGTTGCTGGGAAAAGGTGCTTCGAACAAGCCTTCGGAACCGGGTCTTGAGTACGCCTTGCTCTCTCTTGTGGGCCGGGCGTAATTAGACAACGGTACAAGCAATCATTCACGATGATCGCAACCCAGGCTGTTGTGAAGCTAAATGATGAGGATAGATCAGAGGCTTGATGCGTGTTGTCGACGAGTTCACCGACCAAGCTCCAAAGGTCTAGCCCTCCCCGGCCGAGCGTCGCTGGCCCCCAAAGATTACCATGCTATGCATCCTTCCTGAACAGGACATTGTACACTTGTACCTATTGCTGCGTTGTCTTGGGCGGGTTTATGGCGATGTTTAGAGCTTGCCTTTGAGCTCGTCGTAAGACTTCTGGATATCCTCCTTTGAAAGCTGAGGTTAGTGCCAGCTTCGGTTGCCGCCATACCCCTTGGACTGATGGAGTCAGCAACCTCTTGGATGATTAAGGAGCAGCTCTTACTTGGCCAACCAACAACGAGACCTGCCTTGTCGCCGGCGCCGGCAGGCTTGGGGATGTAGTGGAAGTGGACGTGGTCGACCTCCTGATTGGGTTAGGCCTACTCTTGAACATGGGTGGTCGGAACAAACCTGGTGAGCAGGACGGCCGTTGTTCTGATACATGTCAGCGCTCGTCTCTCCTCCTTCTCACTTGGAGAATGTTGTAATTCTCGTAACCCTAGACATTGTCAGCTCTTGCAACAAAGGAAGTTCTCACCGAAGCCTTAGCGATCTTGGTGAGCGCAGGTAGGATGTCGCCCATCTGGTCCTCCGGCAGGTCAGCCAGCTTGGCAGCGTGATCTAGACAGTTAGCACCATCCCAGACGCGGGTGCGGTGGCGTCCCTTGCGAAAGCCGGATGCTATAGATGAGCTCACACTTGGGGATCACGAGGCAGTGTCCCTTCGCGATCGGGCCAATGTCCATGAACGCGAGCACGGTCTCGGTCTCAAGGAGCTTGAAGCTTGATCGCGTCAACAAAGTTGGAGAACGGCTCGCAACTCACCAAGGGATTTCGCCTGCAGGAGAGAGGCGTCAGAATAACATACGGACCTGGTCTGGGAGCCGTCACACACCCTTAACAATCTTGCAGAAGATGCACCTGAATGTGTCAGAATAGACGAGGCGCCCGAAACATGGTCAATCTCACGAAGCAAGAGAAGACATTCTAGTATGTGGCGTGGTGGTAAGGTGGTGTGTCATGTTGGGAGCTTGGGAGCTAGGATCCGTGAATACTAGTGACGTAAATGACCTCCAACCAAACTAACTCCCAGCTCTCAGTTGGGTGCCCACGTAACCCCCACCTCTCACGCCTTTGCGGACATGACCGTGAGAGAGAGCATGGCTGCTGACCACGTCAACCTGCGGCAGGAATGCCCCCGTCCTTTGCGCACCCGACCGCCAGAACGTGTCATCCAAGTTGGAGATGTTTGAGATCCAGTTCATCTCAACTCGCAGATCCCTCCAACAGAGGATGCCAGACTACACAGCCTCTCTCACAAATCATACTACTGAGAACTACCTCAAGCATGGGGACTTTGTCTTCTCAGACAAGCATGCGTCTCCGATTCTCAACATGCTGAACCCCCAGCCAGGCGAGGCGATCGTGGACCTCGGGGCCGGCACGGGCCAGCTCACGGAGAAGATCAAGCTCGCTGTCGGCGTATCGGGCAGGGTCGTAGGAATCGACTCGAGCGAGGACATGGTAAGGTATATTGTGACATGTGGCCTCACACCAGCTTAAACACGCAGCAATCAATTCTGGCAAGCTTGACGTTGCGTACTTCAAAGGCGACATCCAGGACCGCACTACACTTGATCCGTCTCTCGAGGGCAAGTTTGACGCCGTCTTCTCCTCTGCCACGTTCCATTGGTGCAAGCGCAATCCAGGAGGTGTCGTGGAAACGATGAAGTGGCTTCTCAAGCCCGGTGGCCGCGCGGTCTTTGAGTTTGGCGGCTTTGGAAACGTGTGAGGAGGCCAAATTGAAGCCATACAGTGGCTGACGGCACAGAACTGGCGTTCGTGGTGCTCTCCACGAAGTTGTTCGTCGCCACGGCGGCAACCCTACCGAATCAGACCCATGGTACTTCCCCACGGCCGAGCAGTACTCAAAGGTAAACAAGGCAGTGGCTGTGGTCAAGCTGACAAGTCACAGCTCCTCATCAAGCACGGCCTGCAACCGGCCCAGGTTGACCTCGTACCTCGCCCAACCGCTCTGTCGACAGACATGGTCGGTTGGCTCAAGACCTTTGCACGCAACTCGTTCATGATGGCTTTCAACCAGACCGAAGCGGACAAGATGATGGAGGAGGTTAGCGAAATGACTCGGCCGGACGCGTTCTGGTGCGACTCAGCTCCGGGAGCTGGGATTCTGGCAGACTCACCTTGTGCCGAAGCCTGTCCCAGCGGATGGGAAATCATGTACGTCCGCCTGCGAGGCATCGCCGTCAAGTCCACCTAGCATCGTTTGAACTGGGCGGGGGTGGAGCGACACGGCCGTGATGGAATAGAAACCGTTTTGGGCCCCCGGTGTCTTTGGACCGTGCTCCCTGTAACTGCCTACAGAGACTACCTCGCTAGCAACCTGGCAACCGCTGGCACCGCTGAACGGAACATAATGCACACGCTACTGTTGTCATGTCCTTCCTGCATCCTTTCTCCTCATCTCCTTTTCTCCTCTGCAAATCTCTGCCATTGTGCGTCCAGCTCCGTCGTTAGTGGCCTTTCAACTGTAAGACACTCACATTTCACACTGCGACAATACTTTGGCCCTTCCTCCCCGCCCGGATCCCAGGTAGGTCCACCAACGCCCGGGGCCAGGCGTAGAAGCCATTCCTTCTTGGGCTCCCCGGTACTTTTGTATTGGTCATGGCCAGGTGAATACGTGAGCATGAAGGCTGCGTTCATTCAGTCTCATGCCTCGACTCCTAGGCTCACAGGCCCCATCCAGCTGTCGTCAACATGATACTTCATCCTCACGAACCTTTCTCCCTCCTCGAAGGGTGACCACAAAGCTGCGCTTCTTGTCAGATGAGATCATGTCCAATGCCAAATCGAGCTTTTCCTCCTCGAATGCCCCGTCTCTGTCAGGTCAGCGTCTTGTATAATGCTTCGTCGCACGGATCAGATTCGCCCCTTTGACTGTCGGGATCACACCCGGCTGCTTCAATCGTGTAGATGCCCACATCCCAGAGGACTTGAATGAGCTCGTACCTCAAGAGCTCTGCCCACGTGTTCCTCGCCCAGCCATCCCAGAATCACCCCCTTCGTAAGTGGCGTAACTGAGGGGATGTATGGCCGTCTGTACAGCTAAACGTATCTCCCCTGACTTTAAGCCTGTTACAGGAGGTAGTATACCGACAAGACCCTTGGGGATAGCCCAGCTATGTAGACCGTTGCGGAGTTTGAGGCGCAGGTCGTAGTGAGGGGACGTGGCCCAATGACGCTGGATACACCACAAATTCCGTTTTTGCAGGACGGGAAATGTCTTGAGATCCTGTTCGCTGTAAAGCCGGGGTTCACCCCCATCTTTCTGCCGCCGATTGAGTTTGGCAAGCTGGTGGAGCGTGAACATGGTTCTGAAAGTGGAGATGGTGAGAGAACGATAAGATAACGGAGGTGACGACTGATGACGATGGCACGGAAGCAAATGGCTCCTTTAGTCAGCTAGGCCAAGTCTGTCCGATTATGGCTAACAGACAACTCGTCGACATACCTCGGTCGACATTCCGTCCATCCCTCTCAACACTTGCCTTCTTCAACCTCGCATCCTGTTTCCGCCCAGGTGTGTTCGCCCAGGTGTATTCGCAACGATGACTCCTCCTCTCGCAGAGCGCTATCTTGCTCGTCTCAACATCGCGAAGCCTGAGCGACTAGATCTCGCGGCGCTGTCCACTATCCTCAAAGCCCACTTGCGGGCCATCCCTTGGGAGAACGTCACTAGCTTCACCGGGACTCCTGTCAGCGTGGATGAGGAGGACGTGTTCTCAAAACTACTCGAAGGACGCCGCGGCGGTTACTGCATGGAGCACGCGATATTGTCGCGAGCAGCCCTGGCGGCTCTCGGCTTCAAGACCGAGGCCATCCTCGCTCGCGTGTACTTTGGGCCCACCACCGATTCAGCATTGGCACAAACGCATTGCGCTACCGTCGTCCACATTGACTCGGCCGAGTACCTTTTCGACGCCGGCTTCGGGCGTGCGACGCCGACCATCCCCGTGCGCCTGAACTCTGGCTCGACTGTTCAGGAAGGGTCGTATGGTGCTTACCGCGTTCGTCCAGCGGCTGAAGCACGCGAGGACGTCGGGTCTAACAAGATGGGCGGCGACGTCATCCTCGTACTCGAGTCTGCCTTCGGCGACGCCTGGACGCCCCTCTACGGTTTCACCCCACGGCCTGTTGTCGACGCCGACATTGTCGCTATGAATTGGTTCGTCTGCACCTACCCTGGGGGCTTATTCTCCTCGAACCTCCTTTGCGCAACGTGGGACGGCAACTATCGCGTGACCTGCTTCGGGGCGCACTTCAAGAAGGTTGACAGGCAAGGAACGGCCGAGGCAGATGCTGCCAGTAGGGACGATGTGCAACAGTGGCTCTGCACTGAGATGGGTCTGGGCCTGGACCACCAGATGGTGGACGCAGTGTGGGACAGACTCAGCAAGCAGTAGGTAGGAGACATCTACCGTTGTGAGTCCCGCATCCAGATTCTGCCTTTCCAGAACCCAGACTCACACCAGTATAATCCTCCTGCCCCCATCCATGTCACGTTCCAATCACCAGTCGCCTCCAGTACCTATCGGCTCATTTGGAGCCTCTATCACACAGACCTTCTCGGCTTGCTCCTCAGTACCTCGGATTGCTTCTCCACGCGCTCAATTGTCCTCAGGGGTCCACACTCTTTACGTGCCGATTAACGCTATTCCCTAATGCTATTAACTGTAATTCACTGATATCTATACGTAGCTATTGACCAGTCAGGCACATTAGCAATCGGTGATTATGGAATGGTCCTCCAGCTGCCCCACTCCCTAATATTTACTGCCCCACTCCGTGCCCCGACAATTTATTCTGCCCCACTCTCAAACTTTCACACCTTGTGCACCAACCATATTCAGCCCTGACAGTGCAGATAGACATACTGACCACAGCACGTTCCGATCTCCACCTACCGTTATCTCAGTATTTCATGGTCATCGAAGTTCGTACCTCTCAGCACGGTAAAGGCACGGCTAGTATCTTGTTCCTATTCTTTACCACACATGCTGGTTTGTTTCTAAGGTCGTAGGGCATGGGATGTCGATGTATACCAGTTTCCGACCGGTGGACCGAAGCAAAGTTGAACAGCTTGGAAATTACATCTCGTTGAACGGACGGCCGAATTACAGCTAGATTAGCTCATGAGCATGAATTTCGCAAGGCAATTGTTTCAGATGCATCTTACTTCACTAGACAGTCGTGGCAGATGTCGGAAGTTTTAGGAACGTTCATACTCCATATTTCCAACATTCAGAGCGACGAGCCGCAAGCCATTGCAGCTCACAGGTCTCCCTCCGACTACCGTAATTATGATCCAACCATTGGCCTGTTTGCCATGTGTCATTGGCACCGGGACGATCGGAAACAAACGTCACCACGACATCCTGTATCCATGACCTTGGCAAAGGCCCTGCCGTCAACGCCAACTCATGGACGGTGTTGCAAGCGGCCTCTTAAAACGTTTATGAAATATGGTACGCTGCGCTGCTTAAGAGTTGTTGGAGTCCCTAGTATAATGCAGACCGCACCTCGGACAAAACTACTTCTGGAAGACAGCTCTAGCACATAAACTCATGTTGGCGGACATCTGGCTGGTATTACATATACGAAAGTGTCCTTTGCCGGACGATGCTACGGAGTTGGAGCTAGAATGGTTGGCCGGGTCCAGCAGGCTTGTGAGGGTTGCTGTCAGCCAGCCGCTCTCCGCCCAGGGGTCGAGCTATATATATATAAAATTTCCGCTCCATTCTCATTCCATTTCATATGTTATATTTGTATCAACAGGTACTCCCCAGCTTCATCTATCATGTATGGGCCTGCCATCCATAAACTAGGCAGAGGCTATTGCGGAAACAATGTTCGTCTAACTATGACCACCATAGGTCCAGATCCATCACTTGCCAAGGTGAGTCTACTGATTCCTACTGATTGTGTTCAAGCAGGACATTGGCTAGACTAGTAATTAGCATGCTCGGGTCCAATCTGCGACTCACATTTACAAGCGGAGCCTTGTCCTGGTAACCTTGTCTGGAATTGAAATGCGGAACCCAACAGTTCATTGTCCCCATTATGCTGCAGGAAAGCAAGCCACCAGAACCCTGGTATTAATGAGAGCTCTGCGGTAACTGCGGATTCACAGATGACACTTACGACTGTAACCATAGGTTCTACCGTTATCTGGCTCCATTGGCGAAGTGGTTATAAAAAGTACTAAGCCAACCGTGTTCCTACCCGCTTTCTTAGGGACTTCCCACTGATCAACTACCGATACCGAAAGCTGGGTGTGGGGGAGCACTGCCTGATAATGTCCTTGGTCAGACGACTTGCAATACTATCAACACTCTGAAAAAATACATGCGTGACACTGGCAGTCTACCATCGTCTACCTTTGACATCCGAGTGTCACTAACAGCAGCCAATAGGACCCGATGCAATAGAGCGATGTCAGTCAGTCTGTGTTGTGGCAACGCAAACTGGGATAGAATGCCATTTATCGTTTCGGTCTTCAGTCGCAGTCATGATGTTTCGCGGTTCCCAGTTCCCACTAGTGCGAGACAAGGCTCATGTAATGCCTGGAATCCTTGAACTCTGACTATTTCTATGGCTGTTGATGAGGTTTCAGCTGAATATGTTGTATGTGTGGCACAAGCGCCGTCCCAGTACAACACGGTATATACCGGAATTCCACTTTAGGTAATTTGCGACATGAATTGAAATTTCTGTCTGCAAAATACTCCATCCGGTAGTATTTCGATCCCAGGCTCGGTAGAAATCTCGCATATTGCGATGGAGTACGATAGGACATGACCCAGTCCAAGATGACCCTTCTCCACTTAGTCTCACGCTCGCAAGAGCCCGATTTGTAGTGCACAACATGGTCTGTTGAGTCAACTGCCATGCATAGTTGCATTCCTCGACATGGATTCCCCAAAATTTTCAGAAACGTCTTGATGTGTCGAGAGCAGGAATTGATTCATGGATGCGTTGTGCTGGTCTGACATACCCTACCTACCTCGATGTAAACGTATGGGCCTGAGGGTCGCTCTTTTGAGGAAATGACCGCTTCACAATGATTGTCGCAAACAGTATTCAACTGCACCGTCCAAGGGTACTGTTACTTCTATTGAAAGTCTGCTCTCTGGAAGGAGGGCCGCTCCTGATAGGCATTTCTCAAGGCTACATTCGCATTGATCTGACCGTCAAGAGGCACACCTGCAACTCCCATATCGCTCCTCCTCGTGTAACCACTTTCCCAGAGTTCCCGAGCCTTTGCCAAAGTATTCTACCGAAGTACTTGTGTGTCGGATAAAGGATGGGCTACCAACATTATCGATTGCAGCCTGCGTTTCACGAGTACCATGCGTGGCAGCATCTGTTTGTTACCCGTCACATTGTTTTAAGCTTTCACATAGAGACAGTGTTGACCACACCTTGCACAGAAGTTGTGACACTAAGGAGTCCCCCCTGATAGTTGATACTTATACCCACAAGGTCATTGGGCCTCATGCTCTGGGCCAGAGACCACCCCCACAACGGAGGTGCAAATCTCTTGCTCGTGATGGGGTGCAGCCCGGGTCGTGGGAGCGGTGATATTGAGTATCATCTGGTTTATATCAATGTTTAGGACCTGTCTGGTCTCTGCTTATCTGACAATACACCCCCACGCTGGAAATGTGCTTCTCAATCTCCTGTCACCCTCGACTAAGACGATATTGTCTTGCACCGACGGTTTCCTCAGATAGCCGAAGTCACAACAGTCTGGCAAGCCATGCATGGCCACAAGCAACGCCATTGGAGAAGAATCAGAAGATCACCAATATGTCCGACTTCACACCGTGTTGATGGACACACTCTACCTCATGCTTATGACATCCAAGCTACAACAGGCCATGTGTACCCAACTTCCCCTGGCTCCTTGTGCAAAGAGAAACTATCGCCTGGGCGTATGGAAGATGCACCAAGAACAAGGCGACGGACGTCTAACGGTTCCTGTAACGGCTCTGGATGTGCATGCCACCGAAGCTGTAGTCTCCTATTTCGGTGTGTGACTCGTCGTCATAGGTGACATCCATTTGGTGCTACGCAGTACCGTTTCTCTCTCTAACCCATGCTGTTGACTGAATCCCGAATTTGGAGCGAACAACCAATGAAGTGCGATTTTACCATCTCGGAGTATCAGAGATTGTAGTCGGGAGATAATTGACTCATCAGTCATACTTCCTACGTCCTTCCACAAAGTTTCAGGGCGAGGTGTTAGGATTGTTGTGGCTGTGGTTCGGCCCAAACAGCTGACTGTGAATTCTGATATTAGCTAAGGTGAAGGGATAGAGCGTGCTGATAGATGATGGATAAAGGTGAGTCACGACTCGGATACGCCTCCCATGTGTCGTTGATGATCGTCCTGGGCTGTGGTATGGGCGGCAGTACTGGACATGTTTTTGGAAGACAGGTCGTGGGAAGACAGAGAAGGATATTGTCCAGGGAGTTGCTGCGATTTTATTTGACTTGCAGGAATTGAGAGTGATTGCTGACCACACCCTCGGCGAGGTGCGCTGAACGAAATAAGCGCCAGAGTGAAGGAAGCAAAGACCAGGGAAAGACACTGAAGATAATATGCGTAGAGAGGATTCACGCTGGTGCAGGGAAACGACTAACGGGCTGGAGTCGCTGTCAGTCCCGGCGCATACTGTAGTGTCTCGGCAAACTCACAAGTGCCACTTGCTCCCCTCAACTCTGCCGCCGTTGACACTCGAGGAACACGACGACCGCCTAGATGGATTTACCAGGCATCTTGACCACCACTCCATCACACCCCTGGCCGTCACACCGCTTACCTCGATGATAGGAGTCGCGACAGCTGGGGCTCAGGCTGGCGGAGGTTCACTGTCAGTGTCTGCTCTGGTTCGATGCTCATTGCGGGTCGGGGGAACAGTTGTGAGTTTCCATACCCTCCCCTCTACTACCCAGGGGGGCCCTTTCCGGCCCCCGTTCCTCCGTCCTAGGTTTGCAACTGACACTGTTCAAAGTGTCTGTCCAACAGTTGAAAGTCGGACAGAGTTGGTCACCAACTGCCGTGAGGAAAGTTAAATGGGCACTGCGAAACCCTGTTACTCGGGCACTAACAGCGGAGGGCACCTTCAAGATTCCCCAGGGAAGTGGCGGACGTCGAGGAGTCTGGAGAGCGAGGAAAGCGTGGAGAGCGTGGACAGTGAGGACAGCGAGGACAGTGAGGTGAGCCTGGAGAGCGTGGAGAGCGGAACTGTGAGAGCGCACATACCGAGTTACAGGAGCATGCAGCTTGTTGTGCGAGTGCCGAGGGCGAGAGGATGAGTTTGAGACAGTGGAGGTGAAGGGTGGTGAGGTAGAGGCCGCAGCAAATCCGAACGGTCGTGGACCAAGGGGACTGCGAAGCAATCAAGCGACGTCGAAGTAGGAAAGGCATTGGTGCTTCATTGGCGTGAAGAGGTGGATGCCCGATACCAGCGTTGTCGCTAAATGTGTTTCTCATGTATGCTGTGAGGGCGCTATCCAGGACTGGGCTGAGGACGAGCTCTGTTCGATGAGAATTGCGGGACGAAAAGACGGACGGCGGCGGGATCGGCCCAACTGATTGTGCCAACTGCGTGACTCTAACAGCCATTGTAGTGGCCAAGAGTGTGGTGAAATGGATTGCAGGATGTTGCAGTCTAGGAGGAGTCTGTGAGAGTAAACCATTGGCCTATCGATATCTTAGGTTTCGGTCGGCTGCCATGCATGCGGTGGCTTCGCGAGGAGGTCATTGAGGGAAGGGGAAGTGGAGTTGGAGATGAGGGAGGTTGAGGGAAGGGGACGTGGAGTTGGAGATGAGGGACGTTGAGGTGAGACTGGTGAGTGATGAGGTGATGAGGTGATGAGTGAGAGACGGTGGGAGTTAAAAGAGTTGGAGTAAAAGGAGCAGTCAAAGTAATTTCGCGCGTGGGAGCTCGTCTCAATCAATATCTATAGATCTATCTGTTTATGATGTTCACGCATCAAGAAATGTAATAATCATACTTACTGTAAGAGTCAACAGAAGATATCCAAGTTACTATGCACATTGGTTTGGATGGAGCCAAACAACGATATTACGTAACCCTCTTAGAGTCCGGATTGCCCGCCTTGGCCTTGGTGACATCACTTCTCGTCATCATCATTCATATTCATCAACTATCAGTTCCGTGGTCGCTCAGAAACGCGTCTTGTCATCGTCTCGACCATGAGCTTTCGCATCCCGCGGGCGCTTCAAGTCGCTTTAGCAGTCCGCGCGCTCAGCCTGGCTCTTCCCCACACGTTCTTTCAACCTGACGAGTTCTACCAGGCTTTTGAGCCAGCTCATGGGTACGTCTTCGGTCACGGTCATCTGACCTGGGAATGGCGAGACCTCCCACTCCCGCCAGGTCTCCCACAAACTTGGTGGACGCAGACAGTGGCAGGTGGGCGGCTGCGAGGGTGGATTTGGCCTGGAGTCTTCGTATTGGTTTACAAGTTTGTCCAAGCACTTGGACTTGACTCGAGCGACGCGATCGTGAGTCTCTTAGTCGCGTCTCTGCTCGCTAAGCCGCAGGTGATCGCTCCTAGGGTTGTTGGGGTCCTTCTTGCCGCCTTTACCGACTACTACACGAGTCTTTTAGCTGCCAAGGTTATTGGGCGAGGCTATGCCCCCGGAGCAGTGGGTGTGCACAAGGAGGTTTTCTGACCTCCAAGCTTTTCCTATCCCTAACATCACTCTTCAACGCGCACCTTCTCCCGCGGGCTCTCTCAACCTCACCAGAAACTCTCCTCACGACGATGGCGCTGTACTATTACCCGCTTCCGTCTTTCAGCAGAACAGTCCCTCTTTCACCCTCATCGGCACCGACGTCCACCTCAGGGCCCGGCGAAAAGCCGCTGTCGCAAGCAGCAACTGGGGACAGCAACGATTGTCCTACATGTGGGATGATGGACAAGGTGGAGGGGCGCGATACTGGGTACGCCTTAATCAGGACTGAGTTTGTTGACCGGAAAGCACCTTCTCGGACAACGTCGTCCTCGCTGCTTCCCTTGCCGCGTTGTCGCTCTGCATTAGGCCGACAATGCTTGTGTTTTGGGCGTACCTGCATCTTGAGACAACGGTCCTCTGCTGGGTCAACCAAGGGCCAGCGGCGACAGCGACTCTCACTGCCAAGACCTTGCTTGGGGGGTGAGTGGAGAAGCCCGAGTGGACAATTCCGAGAGTCTTCTGGACCTGCTGCTGACTGGAACAGACTGACTGTCTTGGGGTTGTCAACGGCACTAGACTGGGCAATGGTTGGAAGGCTCGTTGTTCCCACTCTCACATTCTTTTATCAGAACGTCGTCCTCAACATCGCGTCGTTCTATGGTGGGACAGGCTTGCTCTATCACGTCGTGCAATCACTCCCTCTACTTCTCCTCCCAGTCTGGTTTTGGTGGGGCCAAGGGTTCCTCGCGGCGCTCCTTCCTCAATCTGTACGACCGCCGTCGCTCAACAGTCTGGATATCACCCCAGCATTGCGCACACTGAGTCGGACAATCGTGGCCACCATTGCTGCCTTGTCGTTCTCGCCTCATTCGGAGTGGCGCTTTCTACATCCCCTGCTCCCACAACTACTACTCTTCGCCATCCCGGCACTCCAAGTCCACTATTCTCCAGTCCAAGTGGGCTTCAGCAGCATCCCGACGTCCATCCGCCAGTACTGTCGCCTTCCCGTGCGACCGTTCTACCTCGTCCTCTTGACCCCAATCATTCCCTATCTCTATCTCAACGGCTTCCATGGTGCGGCCCAGGTTGATGTCATGAATAGCCTCCGGAATGGCAAGTTCGGTACCGTGACGTCTGTGGTAGTACTGATGCCGTGCCATTCAACACCATGGTCAAGTCACCTGGGGAACATACCCGGATGGTTCCTTACCTGCGCACCCCCACTTGGCAAACACAGCACGATCAAGCACTGGACGCAGCAAGACCTCTTCTACGAATCGCCTGTCACCTACATAGAGCATGTCTTCCCGCGGCCTCCCCTCAAGCTCAGCGAAGTCTCTGCCAGCATTACCTCCAGCGACGAGCATCTGCCGTCGCACGTCCTTCTTTTCGGCGAGTTGCTGGAGAGACGGGACACCCTTGGGAACTCGTCTCTGTCAGTGGAGCAAGCATTGGTAGGTAGAGGCTATCACGAGGCGGCGAACCTCTGGAACGGCTTCGATTTCGCCCAGGATGAGGAGATGCGGCAAGGCGGTGTACGGGTCTGGATTCATGGGGAGCCGCAAGTCGCCAGGAGAGAGTAGACATGTTCCCCCTAGACTAGACGAGATGTAAAGATGCTGTCATCTTGAGGGTGAAGGTCGAAGGGGTGTCAAGTGGTGTGCCTCCAGAGTTCAGTTCAGATGACAAGTCAATAAGGCAAGTCAATGAGGCGACATATGATTGTAGGTTCGCAACCAACGCTGGCATAGATGTACCAAAGACTACTATATTCACGACGTGCAGAATCTTGAGACAAAACACTGGTGTCAGATTCGAAAACACGGTACACCAAGTAGACGGATCAGACACAGGATTTCCTCTTTCGAGGAAGGTTCGATTCCAAGGGAGTTGTCGACATGCGTAGATGCGAAGAGGGAGTCCCAGATTCATCAGGAGAGAGGGAAGGAGGAAACAGACACTTACCTCGTCGCTACACATTTAGTCCATGAACTGATACAGCGCTTAGCGGGTCTTGAAGTAGTCGAGGAGGACCTGGAGGCCGGCGGTCTCGGCACCGTAGTTGGTGACAACAACGCACGAGCAGCCGACGACCTTACGGGGCTTGCCCTCGCGGTCGATCTTCGAGAGACCGGCCCACTGGCCGAGGACCTTGGCGTCCGAGACCTTGATAAGCTGGATGTTGTGCTCAGCACAGAGGGCCTCGATGAGCTTCGAGTACTCGGCTAGAGCGTCAGCTGGGTGTTTCCTCACGATCGCTCTGATTCCCCTCGACAACTTCTAAAGCAAACTCACCCTCAGTGACGGTCTCGACGAGGACGCAAAGGTGCGCCTCACGCTTGTCAAGGGCCTTGGCAGACTCGCGGAGACCACGGGCAAGGCCGTCGTGGATGAGCGCGGTCTGCGCTTGTCAACATTGAACCGAAACGTGCTGGTTCCGCTGTCCAACTCACCTTGATGACCTCCTGCAGGGCGTCCTCGACCGACATGGGGCCCGAGTTGTCGGCGACCTGCTCGACCTGCTCGACCTGCTCAACGTTGGAGGCGATTTCCGATCCGGCGTCAGACATTTTGAATGGTCTTCTTCCACCGATTTGTGTGAAGTAAGGGGGAAAGTAGTTGGATGTACAAAGCTCAATCCTTGCACGCGTTCGTTGACAACCTCTAGCTCACCTCGAAATCTGAGTAGCCTAACCCAAAACTCCGTCGGCGTTAACGATTTGGTGATCCGTGGCATTAACGCTAGCTCCACGTGGCTGGTACCTGGTGCCTGGCCCAAAACAGGCAGGGTGACCGATGGCGCAGAGGTACGGAATGTTAGAGGGCGGCTGCAAGCTGTAATTAGCTGCAGTCAGGTCCCTTCTACGCTTGCATCTTTGGAGGTTAACCACGGAAGCTACATTAGATTCGCTAATATCAACAGTACTATTGAGGAATACACGATTATTCGCGCGCGCCAAGTCGGATATCGGTCACATATCAATGTCGGTTTCGAGGGGTCTGGCGCAACTTGGGATGGAAACAGAGAGGCACTTGGTATGGACAAAGACTACGTGCGTCAGTTTGGTGTTTATCACGGTTACTCACTGCCACAGTCATCACACTGGAAACCAGATCGAGGATCTAACCGTTTCGAACATACCATGCACCTCTCCCTCAACCTTGCAAGTGTCCGGGGCAGAAGAACCCGCGCAAGGTTGGCAGCGACTGAAAGTGTTAGCACATTCCAATTCCAGCCATTAGTCTCACATGAGGAAGGAATACGCTTTGCGTTAAGGACTTCGGCTGCTCCCAGGAGGGAGATGAACCGATGCGCGGAACTGTGTCCGTCGATGGACGGGCGGGGAGTCGGCAGTGTCGGCAGTGTCGCCATATTCAACGCGACTTCTGGCACGTCCAGTCTCAGGCTTGCTTCTCGAGGCGAGTCAGGTGAAGAGGCCTTACTACGGGCACTTGCAAGTACCCCTTTGACGGTTCTCGTTGAACTGACCTCTTCTTCGGGATACGTGCAGGGTATCGGGTCCGGCATGGCCAAAGAGCTAGGTCGAGCATTGGAGTCCCCTTCAAAGGTGAGATTGTCATACGCTGTGGTGTGAGATTCATTGCGACCCGATCCTCACACCTACACATCATCTCACTGGCCGTGTTGTAGAACACGTCCGTGGATTCGTCCGCGAGGGCCGATGATGGGATCAAATTCAAGCTTGGGCCGCTTCCGTCGATGGCAATGTCCACCTCTGTGAGAGCTTGGTATACAATCTTCTCCTCTGAATCCTCCCTCGGCATCAACTGGTCATCGATGAGCGCCTCCGCCTCGTCGTCACTCGAAAAGTCGAAGATGGGCATGGCTCGCTTGCCTTCACGGCGGAAGGGCTTAGTGGACCACGTGCAATCAACTTCGGACTCGCAGCCAACATTCGACTCGATTTGCCGTAAACGGAGGAGGATTTCTGGCAAAGTCGGCCGATCAGCTGGTGCAAAACTGCAGCACTGGAGTGCAAGGTCGACAAAGTCCGTGGGACAGCCGGCGGACGCGCGGCCGCGTACTGCATCCGGGTCAGGAGTCAAGACAGGCGCCTGACGAGAGTACACTTTAGCACCAGCCACGATGCGAGTCAGAATCTCAATGAAGATGATGCCCAGAGAGTACACGTCTGTTGGGAGATCAAAGCTCTCTCCCATGACGATCTCTGGGCTCATGTATCCCTAAATGTATCAGCGCTTCGCCCACTGCGTGGACCAGCTCACGTCTGTTCCGCAATAGGTCAAGTTTTTCATCTCCTCCTCGTTGCGCGAAGTGATCCGAGCAAACCCAAAGTCACCAACCTTGATGCGATTGTTGCTCGCGATCAAGAGGTTTTCGCCTTTGAGATCCCGGTGAATGCACTGGGATTAGTTGCCGCCTGTGAGTTGGTGAGAGACTTACCTGTCGGGCGTGGAGGTACGCCACAGCGCGTGCTATATCAGTGGCAAATGATAGTCGTAGACGCCAAGGGAACGGGACTGTTGAACGAATGAGGCTCCGGAGGTTTCCATTGGGGACGTATTCTGAAACAATACTGGGGAAAGTCAACGTCCACCGCACCCCGACGACGTACAACACTCGGCGTTGGCCACTCGGCTCCTTACAGAGTCCGAGAAAGAGGACAATGTTTGGGTGACGACATTCTCTCATGATCCGCCACTCGCGCTCAAAGTACTTGTGGACCTGAAAGTTAGTCGGAGAATGAGGGAAACCATCACGTTGTACTCTGTAGAGGCATGTATCTCCTTGATCGCAATGTCCAGTCCCAGGTACTGGCCTGCAATCAGATTTTGGTACTCTGGGTTAGGGACTCACCCTTGAAAATGGACCCAAAGCTACCACCTCCGATGCGCTCACCCCAAACAATGTCCTCGTACTGGACGGTCAACTGGCGGCTTGTCGTGGCCGATTATCCTTACCGGCACAACATCAAAGTCCATGTTTGCGAAACGTGAGATCTGTTCTCTCGAGGTAGGCGTGTGCGTTAGGGTAGAGAGTCACTCTCGGATCTCGGAGCTGGTGGGAAAAGTGAGTTGTCAAGATGTCAAACTATGGCCGTAATCAATAGTGATGATGTGGGGTTATGGGAGACGACGATGATGAGATGCAAACATCCCTGCATCAGCTTGCAGCTCTCAGGATATTGACACTTGACCTCGGCATGACAGGGAGCGTTGTGAGTCTGTTAATGTGAACAACAGGTATTGACTGTATTGAGTTACAACGGGTCACGCAGAGTGACTGTGAGTGTGATGGTGGGGTAACTGTAGCAGCCATCTACCTAATTAGTATTTCAACTTACTGACAGGGTAATGGATTTGATTCATGAGGTGGCGGTGGCGGTTGGCGTGACTTGACGGTAATTGACGGTCGGTCCAGGCAGCGGATCAGCTGATCAATTGCTCAGCGGGATGTGACACCTTGGCAAGATCGTAAACATTGCTGGTGGGAGATGTTGGACCTCTTGACCAATTCACCAATTGCCGACGGAAGCGAGGGTTACATTACATCATAGTCATATCCTACATGGAATATGGAATATGATATGGGGCACATTTGGTGACTCGTGGTGACCTTCACATTACTCTTTCCACCTCTACGTCTCTCCTACATACATCATGTCGGCTTCAAGGTCCGCGAATCCTTTGGCGTCGTTTTATCCTGACATCGGAGCTCCATCAGCAACATTCTCGACAGAGGGACTTGAACCGTTGACATACGAAGTGGACCCCGCAGGCGACGGCAAAAGCGTCCCCAACCATCCCCGTCCCGATGGCAAGCTGAGCTCATTCTACGACAAGATGTGGCACGGCGACGGGGGCCCCAACTCAAAGCCTTGGGTCGACTTTCATGTCTATCACCAGGTTGGAGCCAATATTGAGGCTCCGCTAACTGCAGCCCAACAACCCAAACCACGTTCAGTACGCACACAAGCTGTACGAGGCGGTGCGTCGCGAATTCCCTGAACTAAGGACTTATCGAGTGAGATGCAAAAACGAAACGGTTCTAATGGCAGTTCTTTGACGGTCCTCTCGGTCCGCACCCCATTCCGATGTTTGAAATCAACGTCTTCACGCCCGCCGAACTTGGTGCTCTCTTCACGTGGATGATGGCAAATCGAGGGCCGTGCAGTGTTCTCATCCATCCCAACACGGGCGACGAGGCTAACGACCACACCGTAAGAGCGACTTGGATGGGCGACAAGGTTCCCTTGGACGTCGACCTTCTTCGGGCAGTTGATGCTAAGCGCGCTGCCGACAGGAGTGCGTAGCGGAGTACGTAGTTTTGATACACGTCCATATCCAAGAACCTATTAAAGTGGTAATATTATCGTCACCAACAAATCGGATACAAGAGGTCTGCTAAATGTTGGACATGGAGGTAATGACAGCCGCCTGGCCAGCCGAGTTTCCGGGTGCCAGAAGATGCTCATCGTTTCCGCCAGCAATCTGTTTCGCCATCGGACCGTCAAGGCCCGCCGCACCCATAGCCTCGAGGTTCATGGGGACTGTTGTGTCAGCAACAAGGAGGTTCCAAGAGCTACGCACCAAAGATGACCTTGGAGCCAGCGCTGCGAGACATGGACTGAAGGGCCTCGAGCTGGCGGATCTGCATAGCTGCGGGGGACGCAAGAATGTCGGCGGCTACATGTTAGCTTGGGCGCAAAGCCGTCGACGTACCTTGACGCATGAGCTTGGCAGCGTCGACCTCGGCACGCGCAGCAATAACCTTGCTTTCACCGATGCGCTTCTGGGTAGCAGCCGAAGACAGGCTCTGCTGGAGTTCGGCCGAGAAGTTGATGTCCTTGAGAAGAATCGACTCGATGGAGACACCCCACTTCTCGGCAGTCGTCTCAATAATCTCGGCGACTTCCTGAGCAAGGCCCTCGCGGTCCGAGATCACGCTCTGGAGCACACGGCCGCCAACCACCTGGCGCAGTGTAGTCTGCGCACGCTCGACCAGCGCGCCGGCAAGGTTGTTGATGCCAAACGCGGCGCGGTAGGGTGACACGACGTGCCAGCTGATAACCGAGTCAATCTCCACGGAGACGTTGTCCTTGGTCTGCACCGTCTGGCGCGGGACAGTCGTGAGCTGAATCTTGACGTCTAAGAGTCAGCTGCGAAACGAACGGCACTCACCAACAACGCTGATGGTTTCTGAGCAGACGTTGACTTCGACGAGACCAGGGTCGACCGACTTGTAGAACTGGCCGAAGCGGCTGATGAGGCCAACCGAACCTTGGCGAACCTCCTTGTATGGGTTGGGAAGAGGAAGGCATGGGAACTGACCGAATAAGCCGATGCAAGAGCCCAGCCCAGTCATCATGCTTCCATAGAAACCGTGCTGGTGCGTTAGCAATCGTCCGCAAGCCGGTCCGCACCGTAACCGAGCCCGAACCAAAGTCCTGCGCATACGAGGGCTGCATACTGAAGCGTCAGTCACAGTCAGGCATCGAGAGCTTACTCGGTCTTACGCAGCGGTTGCACAGTCTGCAGCGTCAGCGGGGGAGTACATAATTAAACAACAACACGCACCAAGATGGCACCTTCGTTGGAAGGCCCAGCCACAGCCATCTTGACCGCGCGTGGCATCTCCTCCGTCACGTAGCGGTGGAGGTCCTCAGTGTCGGAATGGTCGTGACTGTGAAGGGGCTGAGTCGAGTTGAGGGAGCCACTCTTGAAGTCGTTGGGAAAGGCCATGATGAAAGGAAACTTATGAAAGGGGTGTGTGAGGTGTGGTGTGACAAGGTCAAGGTTGTCAAGTTGGGAGGATTGGGAAGTGAGAGAAGGTGGCAACAGTCTATTTAAGAGGTAGAGGTTGACTGTGCATCGCGCAGAAGAGAGAGAGAGATATAGGTTACAGTATAGGTACTTGGTATGACGCCGTCCGTCCCTTGACCTTCCCTTGGCTCTACCTTTGTCGTTGACGTCGACGACACCCAAACCTCGGACCTGTGTACCTGTGGGCGATTCGGAGTGATTGATGTGATTGGCCAATCAGCCCCATGTTGGGTTCCGAGCAGAACCGAGTCAGCCGAATACAAGTGACTCGAGTCACATGATCATACAATGTGCCTGTTAACTTATTCTTGGGCTAACTGGGCTGGGAACGATGACCAAAAGACGTAGCAGAGCACAGCATTCGCTCATACCTAACTTTGGTTAGATGTCTCACTAAATCCCTTACGTTACGCAATTGTACAATATACAATAGCAAACTACTAAACTCAGATGTACAGCAATCCACGTATTATACGGCTACACATTCCTCTCTCCAAACCACACCTATCCGGGGCTGTGCATCGTTCAACTGGGGAATGATGCTTAACACAAAGGTGAGAGTTAGGCTTCGTATCGATGCACACGTGAGCAAATGTTGCATAAAGCTTGAGCGAGTACGTCAATATCAACATGGCTGGCGTCAAGGTATGTCTTGGGATCTTTGAAACTTGGCCCTTGGAGGCCTTTGCTTGACGCCCGTCATCAGAGCCAAACGTCCTGCTTAGATAATTAGAGACCACAAGCAACAAGGGTAAGTCAAACCCAAGTACCGAAATGAATGTGTGCCTAGTTTCGGTGGCGTACGTAGCGTGTGGTGCATGTGGTGCTCGTTGTGACCACATGCCACATGTACATACATGTCTAAACCACCCTTCCACGCTGGCCCCCATCAAGTCGTAACTATACATAACTCACAGCTTTGCATCACACCATCCGCCCTCACTCACCGCTCTCACGTATCTCTGTTCGCTGCAAACTTGACCTGCTGGCATCAACACTCGCGCTTGGCACAACTCACAACCCTGGCCAACTTGCTCGGCACAGTCGGCAATCTTCTTGGCAGACGCGCACGTTGAACGTTGCGCCTCCAGCATGCGCCTTTCTTCTCTGATACCCGTGCTTTTGTGCACAGCATTGTGTCCATCGGGATCTACTGCTCAGTTTGTACCCTCCCTGCTTCTCTCCACAGCGCCGCTGACGAGCGCTCAGGCAGGGTGCGGCACAAGCTCCGCCATTGACCGGCATCTCCGCGATTGCCAACAACGTTTGGCAAACGGTTATCAATGGTGGCAGCAAGCCGGTCGACCTCGCAGCTCGTGCCAAGAGCGACGCCGAGACGGGCATGACCCGCATCACGGACGACAACTACGACACCATTTTTTCGCAGAGCCGTCCGGATGACCTCTGGGTTGTCGCAGTGTACGTCGCCTTTGCGGGCGCCAGACTCACTCTAACTCCAGTCACGGGCGCGAAGGCGACGTGATGTCTCACGCCTACTTGGAGACACAATACAACGCGAGCTCACTGTTGAAAAACAACGCGACCCTAGCGGACAAGGCGGAGCGCATCAAGTTTGGTCGCTTGGACTGGATGACCGACTGGGTCCTGAGCACGCGCTGGGTCATGACCAAGTGGGTCGCTTCAACTACTGACCTACTGACATACAAGACCCCCATACATCGTGTTCGTCACCGATAGCGGCAAGACTCTGCGATTCGCAGCTCCTCCGCGTCTCCCAGCCAACGGGACAATGCTTTACGAGGTCCTTGCTGAAAGCTACTGGAGAAACCTCCCTCCATGGGATGGTAGCCTCTCGCCCGACGGTGACCTGTGAGTTTCGACTAGATACAAGCTGACGAGGTTAGTTCGTATCTTGTCGAGGCATACATCTCTGCCAACCAGTACTTGGCGCAGTACACGGCGCTGGCTCCAAAGTGGATTTGGTTCGCACTCCCGGTTCTGACAACGGCGATCGGCCAGCAAATCATGGCCTGGCTTCACAGCGGTGGCGACAGCGCTCAGCGCCAGCGCGACGCTGAAAAGGAAAAGCCCAAGTCGCAATAGCCTGCCAGAAGCGTGCGGAGCTGTAATGGATAAATGTCGGTCTCTCATGAACATCTATGCGTTCCATATGTACAACAGTGTGGAGGAAGTTAGATCGCTTTATGAGTCGGCGCCGCCCTTGGTTGGTTATGCGCCGGCAAGCCGAGACCAGGGACGCTGGGCCAGCTCCCCAGAAGCGATCTCGACAATCATGAGGCGACGGAAGAAGGGCATGTTGGACTGTTTGAACTCGAACTTGGAGTCGATAAGGTCGCGCCCGCGCGACGCCATTTCAAGCGTCTGGCATGCAAAGACGCCACAGTCGTTGACGTTGTCCTGCTTTGGAGATCCCTACGAGAGTTAGATTCAAATAGCCACCGAAGACATACCGGGTTGAATGCATCTGTCCAACCGGAAAGGTTGAGCACGGTACCTTTCTTCTCCTTGTGCTCGGCCTTGAGGTAATCGCGCAGGTTCTGGATGAATAACCATGATATGCGCAACCGCTCACCTGGAACACACGCATCCTGCTGCCACTGTCGTGCATCGAGTCGTAATACTCGATCCGTTGACGCCGGAAGTCAACGACTGCACAGACCCAGTGGGCGTTGTTGTGGTTGATAGGAACTAACATCTTGTGGAGAGAGAAGATGTCGAGCTTGAACTTGGGCTGTCAGTACGCCGACTGTAACGACTCTCACCCTCTTGGTCCACCGCTTCAGATTGGCTCCGACGTAGCCCTGGTCCGAGAGTTTCTGGTAAAAGAACGAGTTCCAGCAATGGACACGGTCACTTGGATCCCCCTTGGAGGACCTCAAGTTGATGAGCTGCGCGTAGCAGTTCACCACCTCGTCGTTGAGCCATTGACCAGGCCGTAGACGGCGAATCGACGCCGCGTTGATCTGCTCAGCTCCAACAGTGACCTGAAAATGGGGGTCATGTAGTGTGTCGTCTACCTGTCTCTGTTAGCTTGGTGACGACAAGATTAGAACCCACGATGGCAGCTTGGCTGGGCGTCAACTTGCTTGGAATAGGGGGACCGGCACGAGAAAGAGCGAGTTTGATCTTCCGCTCAGCCACAGTCTTCTCGATCTGCTGTTGCCTATGGAGACGACTGTCGAGTCTGCGATCAGTGAAATCTCCCTTCCCCACTTACGGTTCCCATAGGGCCGGTATCTCTCGCTTCTGGTGGGGGCGGACTAGGTTATACTGACCAGTCAGCGAGAAGACTCCGACGCGACTAACCGTGGGCTGCTTCGGCAAAGATGCTTCGTCCAAAGTCTTGCGCAGATCGGATGTAAAGGCACCGAGGCCCTTCGATGGGTGCCCAAGGTTCCCCATGCTGCGAGCTCGTTGGACTGGATGTCAGCAAGTAACAGAGCAGGCAGACCCACGCATCTTCTTCGAAGACGATCGAGATTGCTCCAATTGCATTTCAGCCTTCACGCGCCTGAAGGCTAAGAGCTCGTCAGCCGCCCCCATGCCCTCCAGTCGCCGCATGTATTGATCGACCATGTCGAGCTGACGGTGGTCGCCGGAATCCCGCAGACTCTTCTTGCTCTTCAGGCCGTGCTTGGTAGGAGAGCTGTCCTTGAGGGGACGACTTGAACAACTCGAGCCATCGCTCCTGAGAGAGCTCAAGGATGATGACCGCTCCCAGTCATATCGTCGAATGGGCCGGTCTGTGGTATCCGGATGGCGGTGGGGTTGGGTTGCAGTAGGCGACTCCGAAGACGGCGTCCCACCAGAGGCTGGCGTGACAGGAGCAGCAGCAAACCTGGTCCTGAAGAGCGTCTCATCCAAATAAGGATGGATGTTGAGTGACGACGGCATAGGACTGTCGTCGATCACGCTGGGCCCGGCGTGAGAAGGAGGGACATGGTCGTTCAAGGTGGAACGAGCGGCGACCTGCTTGCTCCGCCTCCTCTTTGCAGCAGCAGCTGCCTTCTCCGAGGCATCGTTGTCGTCCTCATCAGAGTCATCGTCGACGAGCTCGATGACGTGACCGTTATTCTCCGGGCGGTGACGAACACTGGCGCGACGTTTGGCCCTACGTGAGGGAGAAGCGTTCCTCGAGCTCAGTGAGGGAGCTGTCGGAGCTGGAATGGCATCAAAATCCATGTGTTGTCCATGACTCACTCTCACTGTTCCACCACGACATGAAGCGCTGGCCCAAGTTGTGAAAGAACGATGAGCTCTCGACTGTTCCTGACTCGGATATTCTGGAACTGACCGGTCTACGGCGTTTCGAGGACCGTTGTGAGGGAGGGGAGTGGTCGCGCGGCCGCTTGGTCACCGGCGACCCGTTCATGAGGAACGCCACGAGGTCGCGAGGAAGGCAGAGTGGGAGATTGCGGGCTGTGGCCTACGGAAGGCGTGTTGGATGGTGTTGGATGGTGTTGGATGGGTGATGGACAGAGGGACAAACTACGTCGCGTTGATCAAGAATATGATTGAAGGATGAAGTTTTGGGATACGGAGAGACGGATGGATGATGGATGTGGGTCATGAACTTTGCCGTCAAGGTATCAAGGTGGATGAGTGAGTTTATGAGCTTGGACAATATTGTGGCCTTGTGGACAAGGTGTAGTGTGATAGCCGTGGTGAGAGTGGTGACCGTCGTGACTTCAGTGACCGTAGTGACCGTGGTGGAGGGATGTGGATACCGCAACAATTTGATTCCGTTACTCCAAGAAAGAGACAGTTGCCACTCACTCGTTGGATCGTTGGACGCGGCATGGCTGACCGGTATGGCACCCAACTGGATCCCACGGTTTGTTTACCCATCTCATATCGACTACCACTTGCCACTCTTCCCAACTCTTTCCACTCCAACCAAACTCGTCCAACTCCCATCTTCAAACTTGGCATTACTCAGTTCAAATCGACACACCCCTATCTCCATCATCAACATCCCCTCCTCCCACAACGCATCCCTCTTTCCTTCCCGTCACCACCTTCCCTCACCTTCCCCTCCCCCCCCCCCCCTACCCCCCCTCCCCAAAAAATCCATCATAGCCCCGTCAAACACTGCCTAAATGGCAGACGTTGAACCAACAGCGCCGTCAACCGACGTCGCACCCGACGAGATGGAGCCGGGTCCCAACTCAGCGAGTGATTCCATCTCCCAGGAAGCGGCTACAGATAGTGGCCCCGCTCCACACGCGGAATCTGCTGGTGGTGACGATCCTGACGGCATGGACGTCCAACCAGACATTGTGGATGACAGTGGGGATGATATGATGCTGCCAGATAACGACCAGGGAGCTGGGAAACGCGTCAAGGTACATGCTCCCATCGGTCGTGACTGACTCTGACAGGTGTACGAGCTTCGCGATCAAGCGTGGTTCGACCGGGGAACGGGACACTGCAAGGGAGTGTACGATAATGACAACGACGTCGCGCTACTCGTCGTGGAGGCCGAGGAACCTCAACCAGAAGGAAGGGCGGGCGAAGAGGCTGAGGGACCAGGAGGTTTCCTTAAGGATGAGCTACTACTCCATGCGCAAGTGACGAAGGATGACCAATACACCCGTCAGCAAGGTAGGAACCTGAACAGAGATGATCTGACATTCTCAGAAACCCTCATCGTGTGGACAGACCAGGCGACTCAGCTTGACATTGCGCTCTCGTTCCAGGACGCGTCAGGATGTGAAGGCATCTGGCAGTTCATCAACGAGGTGCAGAAGCACCTCAGCAACCAGCTTGGTTCGTGCTGCTCATCAATTGCACTCTGACTAGTGCTGACCTCTTAAGGTGATGACTCCAAAATGGGCATGGTGTCATCGTCCTCTCCAATGGAGCCCTCCCCCATCCTTGCGTCCTCCGCAGCCATGGGTGCCATGGCTCGGGATCACTGGCAACAGCCGTCGCTCGCCAACATCAAGGACCACGAGGTCTGGCTGCGCATGCAGGCCAAGTCAGCAGCCGGTCGAGAACATGCAGTCGAACACATCATCGTAGAGGTACGATCGCTGTCTTGAGTGATGATTAATCTTGCAGGATTACATCAAACAGCTCATTGTCGTTCTCCATCAAGCAGAAGACCTGGAGAGTCTAGATGACCTACACGCGCTTTGCTCGTTGATGCAGACGATACGTGAGTGCGCTTACTTGCGTTTGCTGACCTCGAGTCATGTTCAACGACAACGGCATCTTCGAGTACATCTTACAGGACGACATCTTCGACGGCGTGCTGGGGATGCTGGAGTGTATGTACCTATCAAAACCCAGCTCACACTTTAGACGATCCCGAGTTCCCCACATTAAAAGCATCATACCGAGCGTTCTTTCGCCAGTACTCCAAGTACCGCGAGGTGGTGCGCATCAAGGATGACACCATACGGAACAAGATCCACCAAACGTCACGACTCCTCTACCTCAAGGACGTTGTCCTGGCTCGGCTGCTGGACGACCCCACGTTCAACATTCTGAACAGCTTCGTCTTCTTCAACCAGGTGGACATCACGTCATATATCCAGACCGACGATATCTTGCTCCACGAGCTCTTTGTAGACTTCCAGCGCGACGAAAGAACAGGCCAGGATGATTCTAAGAAGCGCGACCTGGTACAGTTCTTGCACCAGCTCATGATCATGGGGAAGGGGATGCAGGTTCCTAATCGCCTGGCCCTGTATCGAACGCTTGTCGACCGCGGCCTTCTGTTCGCCTGCGAATGGGCGTTCCGGCAGCCTGAGGCAACCATCCTCCATGGCGGCGCAGAGATCCTTACCCTCGCGGTCGAGCACGACGTCAACGCTGTTCGTGTCCACGCTCTGAGGGAGGAGGAGTTGTCGAGGACGACGCTGGTAGTCGAGATCGTTGGTCTCCTGCAGTCCACACAGGACCAAGGACTTATCCAGCAAACAGTGGAAACCCTCAGGACGTTGTTGGAACCCGGAGCTGATAACGAGGTGAGTTTGGCTCGCTCTCGATGACTAACCCAGCAGCAATCCTTCGCGCGTGCAAAGGAATCGACAGTTGCGGAATCATTCATCGCGTACTTTTACGAACACTGTGCGGCTCAGCTTTTCCTACCGATCAGCAGCTTACCCGAGTTGAAGGACGTGAACAGTTCGTACAGAGGAGGCGGGCATTGCTTACAATTTTCAGAACAAGCCCAGCCCCTCGTTCCCCAGAGAACGCCGCTGTTGGCGATCCTTGTGGACCTCTTGTCGTACTGTGTCGCGGCCCATGGCCACAAAGCGCAGTTCTACATCTTGTCCACCCCCTTGGCGTTGCAAGTGTGCTCGCTGGTCTATGCGAGAGAAAAGACGTTGCGTCATTGTGAGTCAACCTTGCTCCCCAAACGTTGACAGCTTAGCTGCGTTGCGCTTCATCAAAGCGTGCCTCCGAACAGGCAACCACTTCATACATCGCAACTTCACAAAGAACGGCGTCACCAAAGCCATCATCGACCTTGTCGACCGAGAGACGATGCGCGACACGATGCTCAGTTCTGCGTGCCTGGATACGCTTGAGCTCATTCGCAAGGTACGGCGATGTTTGCGAGAACGGACTGACATTCACAGGAGAGCATGAAGGCCATCATCATGGACATGTTCGACAAACATGAAGCCCAATTGACTCGATTGACCGAGAGGCCGTTCGTCCGCGCGTACGTCCTCGGTCTGCGTATCAGGTGGGAACAGTTCAAGGAACCACCTCCTCAACCACCTCCTCAGGCCATCGTCGAAGCCACCAAGCGCACCGCAACCGACGAGGAAGAGGCCTGGTTTAACCAGTCAGACGATGAGACGGACGCGGAGGGCGAAAGCACTGCTCCTCATGTGCCTGTCAAGCGCAAGAGGACGCAGCAAAGTGGGCCGGCGCCTAAACGGCTTTCGAGTGGAGGAGGTGGATCCGCTCTGGGTCTCGACTATGACGACGCTTCTGACAGCGACGGCTCGGCTGGTGGCGAGTCACCCAAGATTGTGCCCGCAAACCCTCCCGCCGGGACGGAGAGCGAGCTGGTGGAAGGCCTCTCGGATGTGGAAAAGCGTGTCCGTGCCAAGCGGATACGCCAGGAGGAAGAAGAGGAAGGCTCTGCTCTATCTGATCTGATTGGAGGCAGCAAGGCCGGAGCACCAAAGGACGGCAGCAGTGGAGTGGTGGCCAGGGTGGTGCATGAGGGGAAACCGGAGGTTGGAGGTTCTGCAAGTAAGGAGAAGAAGATACGACTGAGCCTGGGTGGTATTGGTAGGAAGTTTAGAGGTGGTAAGGTGTAGCGTGACCCGAGATGTACAACTACCAACTACCGCAGTCACCAATATGTGTTACATGTTACACTTGTACATTACCTAGTACTTAAGACATGAGTGATACCCTGAATATGACGTCACTCCATCATATGAATCGAAAATGTCGGCGTTATGAACTTTGGGAGTGCCACGAGTCGGAAATGTAACCCAAGCTCCGGCGTTTTGGCGAGATGACGGTTGGATGCCAATGGAGAATTTGGTCCCGCGATTGGACGTGGGCTAGGGCGACGGTCGGTGCATGGCAGCGTTGAGTGCACTTGTTGGTACTATCCCTCAACCGTCAATCCAAAAAAGTCGTGAGTCCTGCTCGGCGAGCACGCACTGTTCTCATCGCTAACGCTCTCCGCAGACAATGGGTGTACGTCCTCGCGCTCTCCCGGGTCTCGAACGTGCGTTGGCTGACATGTAGCGTGTTATTCGTGCCCAGAGGAAGTCGGGTGGCATCTTCAAGGCCAACACCCACCACAACAAGAACCCCGCGCGTCACCGCAACCTCGACTTCGCCGAGAAGAACGGTTACGTCCGTGGTGTCGTTCGCGAGATCATCCACGACGCTGGCCGGTGAGTGGCAATTGTGCATCTGAAGATGGTTGCAGGCGCTGGAAGTTTGGGAAGGGGCATATCAGGAAGAGAAGATAATGGGGAAGCCGCGCGAGGGCGAAGAAGCGCAACAGCAGAAGGAGCGGGACTCGCAGACGATGAGTGCAGGCAGGCGCGTTGGTTGGATGGAGATGAGCAGAAGTGCCAGATGCGCAAGATTTGTTTCGCATAACTAACCGGCAGTGGTGCTCCCCTCGCGACCGTCGTCTTCCGTGACCCCTACCGCTACAAGCTCCGCAAGGAGACCTTCATCGCTGCCGAGGGTATCTCGACCGGCTCGTTCATCTACGCCGGCAAGAAGGCTGCCCTCTCTATCGGCAACATCCTCCCTCTCTCGGCCTGCCCTGAGGGTACCGTCGTCTTCAACGTCGAGGAGAAGATTGGTGACCGTGGAGCCATTGCTCGCACTTCGGGTAACTACGCCACCATCATCGGCCACTCGGAGGACGGCAAGACCCGTATCCGTCTCCCCTCGGGTGCCAAGAAGACCGTGGCGTCGCGCGCACGTGCGACCGTCGGTGTCGCTGCCGGCGGTGGCCGTGTTGACAAGCCCTTCCTCAAGGCTGGCCGCAAGTTCCACGCCATGCGCGTAAGTACAGGCATGTGCGACTCTGCTTGGTGGCAGACACGCACATCAAGCAGTGAAAGCAGACCTTTCATTGCACTCTCTACGCTCCGCATTGCGTTGTGCCTACGCTAACTATCCAGGCCAAGCGCAACTCGTGGCCTCGTACTCGTGGTGTTGCCATGAACCGTAAGTTTTTTGTTACAAACAAAGCTGACGCGCAGCCGTTGACCACCCCCACGGTGGTGGTAACCACCAGCACATCGGTCACGCCTCTACGATGGCCCGCGACTCGTCGGCCGGTCAGAAGATAAGTACCCTCCGCAGGGTTTGTGCTGATACGTTACGCTGGTCTCATTGCTGCCCGCCGTACCGGCAAGAAGCGCGGCACCATCCAGGTCAAGGATGCGTAAACGCGCTAGATATCAAGACGAGCATGAGCGGTCAAGTGCTCACGGGCCGGCGGCGTGCTCGCGACTTTGGCATCTCTACCATTGTACATTCTGGATGCAGATTTCGGTGGAGGACGGAGGTTGGTCCACGTGCGCGGAGTTCATGTCCAGATGGGAGACCGTGGCTGTGAGAGCACAGTGCCGAGCGCCACTCGTCACACAGCTGGTGACCGGTCTTCATGGTGACGAACTTGTGGCCTCGGCTTGGTCGGACTTGGCACGGCCAGAAGACGCTGTCTCTGCCGGTTGAGTCGACTTCGCTTTTAGTTCTGCACCTGGCATCTCCTGCCAGAGTATGGAGAGATCCTCCCCAACAAGTCCGGACGTGAGTTTGTGCGAGGTCTGTGTCAGTTTGGGCGTAACGTCGGAAGCAGATCTCGTTCAGCCAAACAAATTGGTGGTCATGGGCAGATCCGGGTCCATGTCAGGAGGCAATGCTGCCACGGTAACAAAGCTACGGGTTGCAGACGGGCTGGCCCCATCGCGACGTCTTCTGATGCGTAAGCTGACAATCCGGCGTTGACCATGAACACAAAACCGTCCTGACAAGCAGATTGCACCTGAACGACTAGAAGGTACTTGTCATCGTAGAGTATAATTGTACCCAAAATGCCCCAAATCAGGAACTACAAGTGTGAAGAGCCACTGCCACAACAGGGTTGCATGTTCTCAATAGGACAGCTGTTGACAAGGACGGGATGACTTTGGAGAGCTGAGCATAGCGTACTCAAACGGGGTCTCCTTACTCAAACTGGGTCTCAACGCCCGCCTGTTGACTACAGTACGTGAAGGAACAGAACTCGAACAGGTGATCTTTAAGAAGTGGACGATTAATGTGTAGGAACATGCGGCATTGAGGACCCAGGTGTGCTTACACACCCAGGTGTGCTTACACCTGTGCGTGGTAAGCACTCCCACTCGAATGGTTCCTCAATCTGGTTGGATTGGCCCTCGTAATAGAATGTCGAGACAGAGTGTCGCTGCTGAGAAGCCAGCTCGACTAGACGACGCGGCGTGGTTATCCTAGGCCTACCAATCGAGAGAACCCCTTCGGAAGCTTGGGCCCAACTAGACCCCATGACTCGTATACACGAAGGCTTTCGGTACATACCCTATCTTACGCTTCATACACAATCTGTGACGTCTCTCCAGACTCAGACCGTTCCCCATCGCGGTTCCTCGTTTCGCCTCGCGGAACAGTCGTTTGGACACACATCTTCTGTTGGATAGCCGTCTGTCACAGAGTACCGGTTTGATGGTGATGAAGGAGTTCGTCCTCCAATGGTTCAGTGCTCAACCTAGGGTGCATCACACGCAGAGTGTGGCGGTGGGTTGCCTCCCTCACTTGCAATCCGCCTCCCTTGCGCTCCTCGTTCGATTCCTTCCCTCCCTTCCTCCCAACTCACGCTTGCACTCCCCACCTCATTCACCGTCCTTTAGCCGAAACGCGTACCCAGTCCTTTACACGTTATGCGGGGCCCTGGATTCCACAACAATACTCAACTGAGGTTTTGACATGGAAATCGTCATCTCGAAGGACGTCTCGTCTGACGCGACGGTACAGATTTCTTCGGGACTTTGATTACTGCAAGATGATACACGGATCCCCTAGCAACCACAGAAACATTCCCAACAGGATCCTTGCTAGGGGAGCACGAGTTACTCAGCAAAAACCTGATGGTCTTGCCGCCAAGGTGTCCATGCTCGCCTTGAGTCCGGTGTCCATACTGGTAAGTCCTCATGTCGAGTCGGTTGCGGTGAGGTGGGTTTTTTTCAGTAAATTGTTCGCTCGCTGCGCGACCTCGCCTGTGTCCACCGGCCCCAGCCTCATCCAACCACTAGAGAGGATGGTGGATGGACAACATTTTGATATATTTTCGCAGTATCTCCACCGGGCAGTTGGACAACTTTGCTCAGCGGCTCAGCTACGCTGCAACATGTCCACCTGTGCGCAATCTGGGAGTGACTGCGATGAGGAGCAGTGAGATGGCAATTATACATGACTGAATACAACCTGACTTGCCAGATGTCTGACCCATGTCCTCGACTCTCTCAATATACAACACTCAATGAACAGTTAGACGACCATGGCGCCGAACACGGTCGCAGTAACAGCCAGCCAGACATTGGCCTCACTGCGTGTAGCCTGGCCGCGGTGGCGGAGTGGGTTGATAGGTCCCGATGCGCCGATCGCCGAGTCAAACCCGCCCGCCGAGCTCGTGCTGCTTTGCCCGTCTGTCTGCTGGTACACGACGATCGAGTTGACAATCAGAACCGTGTTGACGAGGTTCTTGGGGTCGGCGATACGGTCTGCGCACGTGCCGGGGCAGCCAGAGGAAACGTACGTGCTACCTGCCCAGTCGCCTAGGGTCAGCTTCACCACGACTGTGCTCACCACACAGGTTGACGTTGAGGATGATGACCTGGGCGTTGAAGAAGGTGTAAGGGTTGCACGTGGCGCGGTCGAACACGCCCACCGGCTTGGCCCATGTGAGCGGCTGCGGAGCACGGGCAGTGAGGTCGCGCGGGATGGCAGACCGCTGCCAGTTCCTGTACTCAGCAAGGCCTTACAGAGTACTTACCACATCTTGAGCCCGTTACCGTCCCAGAGGAGAGCAAAGATGCCGCCGCCGGCCTTGTTAAACCCGTCACCGTAGCTGACGTTGCTGTCTGAGCGGATGCTGCACCCGACACTGCCCTTGCTCGAGTCGCAGTTCTCGTTCAGCCGCGTGCCAGTATACGCGCCCGTGTCGCCGTTAAGCGTACATCCGGGCGCAGCGTGGATCGTCATCTGGTTCTGGCGCGGGTCGTGCACGCCCTCCTGTCGTCAGCAGAGGCTGAACTGTCAGCATGTCAACACTAACAATAATGTCAATTTCGCCCTGGAGTCAGCTCTGCAGGTTATCATGGAAAATCGGCCGTTGGTGAGTTGGGCTGTAGTCGGGTTGGGAACGCCCCGCGGGCCGAGCCTTGATACCAAGCGAGCTGCTGGCAGCACTCTTTCCCGAACTCACCGAGTAGGGCCAGTTGTTGCCGGCGCCGAGCATCCACACTGCAGGCCACACACCGCATCCATGCGGCAGGAGGGCCAGGTCGAAAACGAACAAACCACCGGCGAATGCCGTCTTGCTCGTTATGCGGACACTGTGCCGCTTCTCGCCAACAGAGAGGTTCTTCCAGTGCTCAACCTGGATACCTGGCGTCCCACTCTTCGTCCAGAACGCCAGGCCCTCACCGAATGCGAGGTCGTGTGGGACGTACTGGACCACTGGTGTCAGCGTGTAAAGGTGACGAGCACAGTGTCGTTAGTGGAGTGAGAGCGTGAGTGGCGTTTCGGCTCGGTCACAGAGGGGCGGGAAGTAGAGGCCGACTCACTCCCATGGTTGGGGTCTGTGCATCAGTGGCTCTCACACACGTTCACCCACCCTCTGCCGAGAAGAAGTCAAAGCTGCCGTCAGCAAATGCAGCAGTGGGACGCACTTGTCAAAGAAAGTCAGACCCTCGTATGCAGCCTGCATCGCCCATCCAAGCTGGCGCGTGTCGTGGGCGAGGGCGCGGTCGAGCTGGGAAATAAAGGTGGTGTTGGTGGGAATCATGGCAGCACCTACGCCGAGTCGCCCCAGAAGAAGAAGAAGGAGCATGGTGAGTGTGAGTATGAGTGAGGGGGGAGGTTAGTCCAACGGCTTTCGGTGGCAGTATTAAGTGATACGGCGGCCCCAGTAATGGGTTCGGTGGGGGACGGGAAGGGAAGAGCAAAACACCGCGTGTGACGACTCCACTACGGTCGGACGCCTCACGCCGTGTCGGTGGTACTCCCACGCACGGACGAACGTGACACATGAATTTGTCGTATTAAAGCGTGTGGTTCCAGCGTGGTTCATCCACGCTGTGCATTGTTGAAAGGGGAATGACAGCAACAACCATGGCTCCAACTTCTTTTGATCGCTTCGGGCTGAGTATTCTGATGCCGCCACGGAGGGGTTAGGTGAGGCTGCGCGTCTTGGTGATCACTTTGTCACTCTGCTATCTTTACCAGTTGTCGCAGAATGGCAACGCATGGGGCTTCAGACCTTGGCAGACATATCAGATCCCCGCTGCCACCCCAAAACTCTCCACAGCCACCACCCACACATCACCCTCCAGTCCGCCACCGTGTAATCCGTGCAAGCTCCAGGCCGGCTCGCTCGCCCTCCCTCGCTCTCTCGCTTCCCTCACGCACCAGGCCACAACTGCCCGTCTATGCTTATGCTATTATACAAGTCTACGAGGGCATTGAACAAGTACCAGGTTACTCTTTCCGTTTCCGGCCCCTCGGCGTTGGACTGCTTTGCTCGCCAGCCACACCCGCACTCAGCGGAGATGGATCGGTCGTCGCTGGCTTCTTGTCGAACGCACCCGTCTTCCGAAGCCACCTGACGTCAGCGCACATCACGGCGTTGTCACGCACCGTTGCCGAACCTGATGGTAACTCCGAGTCGGCACGCATTTGCTGACGAGGTCCCACTTCTCGCCGTGCTCCATGACCGCGCGTGTGAGCAGCTCGTCCTGGTATCAGCTTGGATTTGGTGATCAACACTGCATGGCTGGTACTCACCTCCTCCTTGGTCCACTTCAAGTATGGCGACCGAACACGCCGTGCCGGCACTGTGCTCGACAGGTGCACATACTTGCCGAGACCGGGAACAGCCGCGCCAGTCGGACTCTGGAACGCATTCGGACTGCCGACAAACGGATTGTCAGGACCAGGTGGAAAGTGAGACGGTGTGCCGCGGCTGTCCAGATTGATCGCTGGGCCGAGCGGAGTCTCGCTCCTGGTGCCCTGCGCGCGGTATGCCTGCCGGGAACTGTCGCCCTCCATCGCACCGCCCAGCCGCGCAGCGGACGCCAAGCCTCCGCCTGATGAGCCCTGCGCGACGTCCTGGCTCGCCTGCGCGAGGAGATCGAGTGCCGACCCGCCATCGCCACAGTTGGGTGACCCGTCGCCTTCTTTGCTGACATGCCGCCGAGTCGACCACTCTACCGTCGCTGGTGGCTGTCGTCGTGGCTTCTTGGTGGGGCTCTGCATGGCGGTCGCCTCCCAAAGCGACGTGGTTGTGCGCGCGCTCGACATGTTGTTGGGCACACTGCGGCTGGGGGTCGGCGGACGGGTAGCCATCTCCGCAGCAAGCAACAGGTCGTTAAAGTTGCTCCCGCCTGGGGTCGTCTGCGGCGCCTGCTGGCTGGTACGTGCTCGAGACGGAGTGGTGGGGGCGTTCCGCTTGACCTTCTTCGGACGCGGAAGAAGGGGCGTTCCGGTTGACTTGGCCGTCGAGCTAGCGCGGTGGTACGCGGGTGTCGCAGTCGAGGTCGAAGGCTTCCTGTCTTCGTCGTCACTAGGCAGAAGCTCATCCTCCTCTGGCAAGCCGCCGTATCCTTCCGAGTAGCTCAACCCGCCATCTGGCCCGACCACACCCTTGCGCTGGAGCTCTTCCAGCGTCAAGAGCCCAACGTTCTTGTCCTGCTGTCGCATGGAACGGACCTTCTTGGCCGCAAGGAGCAAGTGTTCGGCGCGAGCGTCGCCCATGACGGTCTTGCTCATACGCTTGGGCTTCGGCTGTGCGGGCGTCCGCTGTACCGCTGTGCTCGTCCTCGCAGTAACCTCGTCGTAGTCCTTGCCTTCCTCCTCCTCAGTGAACGGACCAGTTTGGAGGATGACGTGTGTGCGCAGAACACGGAGCTCGTTGACGAGCTTTTCGATCTGCTGTTGTGTGTCCACCAACTGGGCGTTAGTAACGCTCGCATTCCATAGACTCACTCGAGGTGCCATCAGGCGGTTGTCCATTTCCAAGCGCTTGTTAGCTGCTTCGAGGTCACGATGATAGTTGACGTCCAGGTCCAAAATTCCCTTCGGCCTGGAGCCAGCGGCGGCCTCGGCCTCTCGTGTTCGGATCAGGGCGTCGGTCTGTGCCTGCCAACTTGCACGTTCAGAGACAAAGCGGTTGCTGGGGTCAGCGACTCTACTCGAGAGGCTTGGCGTCAACTCTCACCGATCAATGTTAACCAAGGTCTTCTCCAGCTCCGACTTTCGTTGCAGCTCCGCAATGGTCGCTTGCTGGTCCTCGATTTGCTGCTGCAGAAATGGCACACGAGTGAGGTAATCTGTGAGAAGAGTCTTGAGCTAGGAGTGAGCGGCGTTAGTGTGCATGACTCACCATTCCGGTGATCTCGTCCCCATCCGGAGCCGTTGCAACGGCCAGCTTCATGGCCTCCAGGGTCGCTGGGGGTAGCTCTTCGGCGTCATCACTCTCATCTGGAGATGTAGGAGTGGAAGGGCGCTTGTCCGCTACCGCGGTTGCGTCGATATCCATATCGTCGCTCATGGCATCAGGGACGGGGTCTAGCCTTCGGGCCGGTTGGCGTGTAGTGCCGGGGGTTGGTAAAGAAGTGCGTGGCGTTTGTGGGAGCGGGGGAGTGACGGGAGAGGAGAGGATGGACGTAGGGCGAGAAGAGTGAGGCGGTGTGGTAGGATGTTGGGGTAGTGCCATGGATCCAAGGCCGCTTACGAAATGCCTGCGTTGAGCGTTCGTTTGGGTTTCAGTGACGGCGGATGAATTCGAGGTGAACGATGGGTGGCGATCTTGGGACTCGGAATGCTTTTGATGAGGTGGGTATATGGATGAGGGTGATTTATGTCAAAGTGGATGGATAAAAGTGTAGTTGATAAAGAATAAGATGAAAGTAAATCAAGGTCCAAAGGGGATGGAATGATGGTAATGGATGATGAGTGGATGGTTATGAGTGGGTTGGGGGAGGGGGGGAACAAGTGGAGGAAGGTGGGAGTGGTGGATGTCGACTAAATTGGAATAGTAAAGAGGTGTGGGAGGGGGGAAAAAGAAAGCAAGAAGGTAGGCGGGCCCAGAGTTCATCACTAAGAGAGGGTCTAGGGCCCTAGGGTGAGGCAAGGGAGGGGGCGTGTCTCCAAAAGTCAACCATCAACCAGGACCTCTTTTGAGATGATTTTGAGTTACTCTGGTGGGACTCTTGAGGGTTCCACGCTAGCCCTCTTTTGAGGGTCCAAGCACAATATCCGAGCACAGACTGCTCATTTTGCCACCATAAAGCCATAATGATACCATCAAAAGCTCTTTTACTTTACTTTGACAACTTACAGGCACATTAATAGGTCTATTCTCCTTCCTTGGAACACTAGACAATAGACCCTGAACTGCCCATGTTCCCACATTTAGCTTCATGTCCTTTACAATTGCCACCCAATTCTATCGCAAATTGCTATAATGCATTGTCATTCAATCCTTTCATCCCTTCCAGTGCTTGGGTTTTCGATATCCAACTCCGACCTCATCGTCTGGTCCCCGCTTTGCACGTCGTGTCTCTCGGCCCTTCTTGATACGCTCCATCATCTTGGCACTTGACTGTCAGCAGAGTCTCTCTCTTACTAGACATACTGGTAGTTTGCATGGCCAACAGGCCCGCCATGAGCTCGATATGCGAGCGCCTCGACGGCAGTCTCTAGGAATAGACGGCGCGGGCTAACGTTAGCTTGTATCATTTGATATTATCTCACGTTGCCTTATTCAACGGGTTCGCCTGGTGTAAGTGCCGGTTTCAACACAGAACCCACCGCAAGTACATGCTTGAGCGTAGCCAACTCGGCATCCGTGAGCTTGTATAGGTC
This sequence comes from Cutaneotrichosporon sp. HIS471, assembly GCA_030864385.1. Lineage (NCBI taxonomy): Eukaryota > Fungi > Basidiomycota > Tremellomycetes > Trichosporonales > Trichosporonaceae > Cutaneotrichosporon > Cutaneotrichosporon sp. HIS471. The sequence goes on along the minus strand of AP028240.1, from coordinate 964,848 downwards.
GTTGGCCGTCTGCCATGAGCACTTGACGAAAGGCAAGCCTACAGTCTTATTGATGCGCCTCTCGTACAGCGATGCCGCCGCCTTATCCCGGTACGGACTTGGCCAGAAGTCGTGAATGACCCTGTACCCGTCCTCGCCCCAGTCAGACGGCTCGAAAGCGAACATCTTGTCCTCGCTCGGGTCAACAGACTCTGGCGTCGAAGGCACCGACCACGGTTCACAACGCTCATCCTCGTCCTCTGAACCCGGATGCTCGGCCTCGTGTATCAACGCCTTGAGCTCAGCCTCGAGCTCGACAAGCCTGGTCTCCGACCACTCATGCACACCCAGGACACGTTGCTCATATGTCGAGTGGTCGTAACGCGCAATCTGCTGGTCGGTCGCCTCGCCTTTGGGACCAAATGGTCTCTCACCGGGCCTGCAGCCACGAACAACCCCGATAACCTGCCGGGTTGCCGTCCCATCCTTCACAGGAGGGTGCTCGATCGGCTTGCCAGAAGTCGCCTTGCGCTTCTCGCTGGCTTGGCACCCTGCTTTGTAGCGATCTAGTCGATGTTTCATGAGGTGGATGTCACGCTCCTGCCGATACACTGCGTATTGCGCCCTTGACCAGTCTCTACGTTTCCCACGGGGCGTATAGGTGTTAGACGGGATGTCAAGGAGGCTCGTTGTGGTCTTGGATATCTTCCACTCGGGCACATCACGGCTGAAGATCTGGCTCGTAAGTGGAACGCCACTCGGTGGGTTGGCAGTAAGCGGGTTGGCAGGCTTGTCAGAAGACAAACGATGAAGGCAGATCTCCTGCTCGTCAGTGGGGGATACTTCGGGAATGTCGTCAGATCACAGACACCACCAGACACCACCATAGGCACGCTGCGGCCTTTGGCTTTCTCGGTAGCGCCAGAAACTAATTTGTGGCCCAAAAGCTGCCACAACGAGCAAGCAACAACGTGTAACTGTCGGTGGAAGACGTCCGCCTCCGAGACTGGCAAATGGTCATTATCCAGCTTTCCCACTTACCTTGAACACGGCGTCGTCGAACAAACGTCGGAACATTCGGTTCACACCGGCAAGCGCGACATAATCGCGAACCTGAAGTCAGAATGGGCGTTGCGCTGAGCTCATCTCTCACCGCTAATCCGGTCTCTAGGGAGAAGATTCTATCAAGCAGCTCTGGCGGCAAGGAAAGAAGTGGGATGTCTTTGCGCGAATACCAATTTGGCAAGTCGTTCCACCTGATGAGCTTGGTTACGGGCGGTGGGCGGATGCGTTTGACGCCCTTGCCGTCGTACTGGGAACCGCCGACGTCGCTGTCGACGGCATGACGATCAACGGAGTCGGACCGTGTCGAGTCGACAGAGTCTACATCCATTTCAATGGGAGATGGATCCGCAAAGGGTGATGTAGCGAATGGGACTTGGTAAGCAACAGAGTTGTGGGGTGGATGGGAAATGCTGAAGTGATGGAGCGATTGAGGAAGGTTGAGTACTGTTTAGCCTCCACACTTGTGACACTGTAGGCACGGAACTAAATCTGACCTCCAGCCAAGATGCTCCCCTTCCAGGCCTCAAGCCGCTCTTAGTAGCTAGCAGGCCATGCAGGCCACACACTAGTTCGGGCACTGCAGATAAAGTTCATCTACGCGTACCAGCGCATGCTGTATGAGAGTTTTGGTGCAGAGGAACGCCGTTTCTTTTATCTACATCTTTGGCCGATTCCGGAGGAACCCAGCCAGTTTAGGCTTGGAGCAGCTTGGCGTTCACGGCTTCCGTTGAGAGGCCTTCCTCGCCGTCACGCACTTCGAGGACCTAATGGTCAGCTCCTTTCAAGAAGCACACACCTTGGCCACCTCGGCTGTCTGCTGAAAGTACGACAACGACGACGCCTGCAGCGTCATGAGGTCAGTGGGCGCAGTCGTCGGCATCCTGGCGTCAGCGACCTGATATTCCCAATCCCATACCAGTTGACGAGAATGAGAGGGTACGACACTCGCCCGTCCTTGTGCTTCTGTCCTTCAGCTTCGGGCCCGACGTACACTCACAAGTTGATGCGAGATCAGGACGAGGCGCGGCGAGTTCTCTGGAAGGTCTGATGTCAGGGTGTCCCTCGTATCAATGTACCCTCGGCGATCTCCTCGATGGGGACACCGATAAACTCGTCATCCACGACCATGGTGAGGCTCGCCTTTACGATCTTGACTGTTGTCAGCTGCAAAGGTCCTAATGAGCGGTCGGGGGATGGCGTACTCGAGATAGCGGCATTGCCCTTTGAGTGAGTGAAGCGGAACTGTTTCAAGGCATCCTGGACATCGGAAGGGATCTGGACGGTGCGCGACTGAAGTCAGGCGTGATGGACATGTCAACTTGCCATGGTGACTGGAGTTTGAAATGATGAGCTAGAGCTAGAGAGCTATAGAGCTAGCAACCAAAAGTTGGGACTAGTTGAATGGAATGAGTGGATTAGCGGATGGTGACGTGACGTCAGGAACGGCCGTCATGGGGCACAACACACTTGTATTCCCGTAAGATCATGAATTGATTCCGGTGATTGACTAGTTAGTTGGCTTTAGGAAAAAAAAGGGTAAAGGATTCGGGTTTGGGTGGCGTTTTTGACTGTAATGTTTGTAAACGTAAAATGTGTAACCGGACCATGCGAGTTAAGGGTCTCAAGGGGATCGGGGGCCTCGGTCGGGGGGCGATGAGGCAAGAATCCACGCCCAAATGACCAACATGACCAAAGTGACCCAACTAGCACTTAGCCGGGTTAGTTGGCCTTAGCTAGCTAGGGGAGGGAAGGAGGAGGTGTTGGTGGTCAGTCCTTCATCTTGTCAAGTCTTCAAGCTCCATCCATCTCCTCCATCTCCTCCATCTCCTCCATCTCCTCCATCTCTCTCTCTCTGTGTTGCTGTCCATCTCTCAACACTTGACTTTAACCACACTCATTCATCATGCCCATCTCTTGGGTTCTCAAGCCATTCGCCATTGCATCCGCTGTTGCATTTGGCGCGCTTGGTATCCTTGGTCGCAAGTACCAGAAGGCGCGCCTCTACTTCAATGTTACCATCTACCTCACCACTCTCGCCACTACTAGCATCTGGGGAATCCTGGTCACCATCCTCGCATCAGCTACTGGCCAGGTACGTCCACCCCAGTGACCTTGACTGACCCGCAGAGGCTCAATATTAACTATTATGTCGCGCGTTCATTCTACAAGATCTGCGGGCCACTCGTCGGCATCAAGGTCATTGTCGAGGGCGAGGAGCACCTCGACCGCCTCTCCACTGCCAACAACGGCAAGCACCAAAGTGCTGTTGTCATCGCCAACCACCAGAGGTAACTTGAGTCAGAGTATTGGCTGACGGCAGCATGCTCGACATTCTGTTCCTTGGCCGTGTCTTCCCGGAACGCACCGTCATCATGGCCAAGAAGGAACTCAAGTACTCACCTCTCCTCGGGCAGTACAGTGAGCTCATCCTGTCAGAGGCAAATTTCTGACGTCAGTGCACGCGTCGGGAGCCGTATTCATCGACCGCAAGAACCGCAAGAGTTCGCACAACACTGTCGCCCAGGCTGGTGAGGACATGAAGCGTCGGGGCGTCTCCCTCTGGGTGTTCCCCGAGGGCACGCGCTCCCTCCACCCCGAACCAACATTACTCCCGTTCAAGAAGGGCGCGTTCCACCTTGCTGTCCAGGCCCAAGTGCCCGTCCTGTGCATCGTCTGCGAAAACTACAACCGCGTGTTCGACGGCCGCACCCGCTTCGAGCCCGGCACTCTGCGCGTCAGGAGTGAGTTCAAGAGATGCGACTTAATCCTGACCTCAGTCCTGCCCCCGATTTCCACAAAGGGGCTCACGGTTGACGATGTGTCGAGCCTCACAGAGTCGACGCGTGAGGCCATGCTCACTGCGCTCAAGGAGATTTCCAAGCCTGTCCCTTCCGCCTCCAAGACTGCTGCTGCCATTGAGACGTCCGTCTCAAAGGCCACTGCGCTTGAGAGGGTCCGCAGTTCTGAAAAGAACAGCGTCGACCAGCGCCTCGTGGCCAGCTCTACGTCCGACTCTGCTCTGAGCGAGGCCACAAGTCGTGACACGACCGAGGATGAACTTGACGGCGACGCAGTGCTGCTCAAGAGACCAAAGGCCGAGTAACTGTGTTTATATCTCGCCTCCAACACGTTCACTGTCCTATCCTGTTCGCGCCATAGACAAGGGTTGCATGCATCTCTAATCATTAGATTGTCGCTTGATCAGTTGAGGGATGTGGTGGAGGCGGCCCAGGGCCAGATCCGGGGAAGCGGGATCAAAACGCGATGTGCTGACGCACGAGCGCGTGCCACCTGGATGGGCCACCAACTTGAAGTCGGATCTCTAGATCTCTAGAGACGTCAATCTACTTGCCAACTGTCGTCCACTACTCATCATAACATGGCTGTCGCTCCACGAAAAGGTGGGTGATCTCACGGGGTACTCTACTAACATCTAGGCGAGAACTGGGAGCTGCGGCAGCAGCTCAACAGCGAGTACCGCGAGAAGCGGGCGGACGCGATCAAGCGTGTTATTGCCAACCACACAATAGGCAAGGACTGCAGCGGCCTCTTCCCCGATGTCGTCAAGAACATGGTGCGACAGTTTCTCGAGGTAGCTGACCCAAGCAAACGGATGATCTCGAGCAGAAGAAGCTCGTCTACCTCTACCTCATGAACTATGCCAAGACGCAACCCGAGCTCGTGATCCTCGCGGTCAACACGTTTGTCAAGGTGCGCAGAACCCTCGGACACGCTGACCACAGGACACGGCTGACCCGAACCCCCTCATCCGCGCGTTGGCCATCCGCACAATGTCGGTGCTCAGAGCCGAGAAGATCCTCAACTATCTCGCGTCCCCGCTCTCGCGCTGTCTCAAGGACGAGAACCCGTACGTGCGTAAGACGGCTGCTCTGTGCGTCGCCAAGGTGTTCGATCTCAAACCCGAGATGTGTATCGAGTACGGGTTCATCGAGACGCTGCGCGACCTGCTGGGCGACGGCAACCCGATGGTCGTCGCCAACGCTGTGACGGCGCTCGGGGATATTCACGAGGCGGCGCAGGAGATGCCGGACGACCCGGGCGACGATGAGCCGTCCACCCGGCCCAGCAAACAGCTCTTCGTCATCGACCAACCTACGCTCACCAAGCTCCTCGTTGCGCTCAACGAGTGCTCCGAGTGGGGCCGCATCGCGATCCTCAGCACACTCTCCCGCTACCGTTCCGCCGATGTCGATGAGGCCGAGCACATCTGCGAGCGCGTCATGCCTCAGTTCCAGCACGCGAACGCGGCGGTCGTGCTCGGCGCGGTCAGGGTCATCATGCTGCACATCAAGCACGTGCAGCGCGAAGACCTCCTCAAGTCGCTCTCGCGCAAGATGGCCCCACCGCTCGTGACACTCATCTCGTCGGCGCCCGAGGTGCAGTGGGTCGCGCTCCGCAACATCAACCTGCTTCTGCAGAAGAAGCCGGATGTGCTCGCCAACGAGATGCGCGTTTTCTTCTGCAAGTACAACGACCCGCCGTACGTCAAGGTCGAGAAGCTTGATATCATGGTGCGCCTCGCTACCGAGCGCAGTGTCGACATCCTACTCGGAGAGCTCAAGGAGTACGCGTCCGAGGTCGACGTCGACTTTGTACGCAAGGCCGTACGCGCGATCGGGCAGGCAGCTATTAAGATCGAGCCGGCCGCTGAGCGCTGCGTCACGGTCCTCATGGAGCTCATCGAGACGCGCGTCAGCTACGTCGTGCAGGAGGCTGTGATTGTCATCAAGGTGAACGCAGGTGTGGCTTTGCTGACACCCAGGACATCTTCCGCAAGTACCCCCACAGCTACGAGGGTATCATCCCCACCCTGTGCGCCAACCTTGACGAGCTTGATGAGCCCGAGGCGCGCGCGAGCCTGATCTGGATCATCGGCGAGTACGCCGAGAAGATCGACAACGCAGATGACCTCCTCTCCACCTTCCTCGACGTGTTCAAGGACGAGAGCTACCCCGTAAGTCTTCCGCGCTGTCTTTTCCGGCCGGTGGCGCTGACCCACAGGTCCAGCTGCAGACACTCACGGCCATCGTCAAGCTCTTTCTCAAGAAGCCCGACCAGTCCCAGGCCATTGTGCAGCGCGTGCTGCAGGCGGCCACGAAGGACTCGGACAATGCCGACGTCCGCGACCGCGCCTACATCTACTGGCGTCTCCTCTCCTCAGATCCCGCTGCCGCCAAGTCGGTCGTCCTGGCGGTCAGGCCACCCATCAGCCTCCCCCAGACGACCGTGCCTGCAGCGATCCTTGAGGAGCTCGTGGGTGAGATCTCCTCTCTCGCGAGTGTGTACCACAAGCCGGCCGCGACGTTCATCGGCAAGGGCCGGCTGGGCGTGGACGAGATGGCGAAGAGAACCGTCGAGTGAGTGTCCGTCTCGTAATCAAGCTGACTCCAGGCCCGAGGACGACGTCGCGCGGGAGCGTGCGCTGCAGACTGTCGTGGCTGGCCAGCAGTCGGAGAACCTGCTCGACTTTGACGCCGACGAACCCGAGGCGCCGTCCAACAGCTTGGCGGGTGCGGGCGTGGACATCATCTCGTCGCAGCAGATCGCATCAGCGGCCAAGTCGACCAACCCTCTCGACGAGCTCATGGACCTGTTCTCCACGACGAGCGTATCGCCTGCGCAACCTGCAGGCGGTATGGGAGGTATGAGTGGTATGGGAGGTATGGGAGGTATGAGTGGTATGGGCGGGATGGGTGGCATGGGTGGCATGGGTGGCATGGGTGGCATGGGTGGCATGGGTGGCATGGGTGGCATGGGTGGCATGGGTGGCATAGGTGGCATGGGGATGTCGCAGTCCAGCGACTTTGGGCTTGGTGGCCTTAGCGGGCTCGGGTCTCCAGTTAACCCCTCGCCACCACGCTCGAACCCGACCTCGCCGCCACCCAAGCAACCAGCAGGCGCGCAGGCCGACCTGCTTGACCTGTTCTAGATGATGTATACAGTTGTGACCCGGTGTAGTGGCTATCCTATTTGCGAGTGAGAACGGCGGGACAAATCTAGACCTCGCGACGCTGTTCTCACGACCTCTGGCACGGTAAAACCAACTAGGCACTGGGCATGGGGGAAGAATGGTACTTCTCACTTAGCGATACTTCACATCGCCAGAAGCCAGACCAGAAGCCAGAAGCAAGAAGCAAGAAGCCATTCACAGCAGAATAGAACCCAGAGGCATCGAGTAGTCCGCTGTTGGTTCGGCACTCACGCGTTCCCCTCTTAAACTGTTCCTCTCTGTTTCCATTAATACAGCGATTATGCATCGGACTATAGGCCATGAAACTATTAGCTACAGGGAACAGGTGGGTCATACAATCGGCGGCATGCGATGGTAGCACGCGCCGTAGATGCCACAGCTTGCGCGCCACTCGTTCTGTGGGCCGAGGTTGACGAAGATGAGGCTAAAGTCGCCAATGGGTGTCGAAAGGTTGAGCGTGAGGAACAACAAGAAAGCGGAGACTGCATTAGCCATGTGGCCACAAATAGGCGTACATGTCAGGATGGCCATGGTCAAGCCTGCCCCAGGGCTACGGAGAGCCCCAGACATTGTGTGACAGTTGTTGACAGAAGAGGGGGGCACCATGGGAAGCGTTGTTATACGGCGCGGGGTGGGAAAGTTGTGGGGCGGATACATGCCGAACAAGTTGGGAAGGCGGCGGGGTGTGTTGACTGCCGAGCGCACAGCTGCTTACGATCAGCACAAGTGAGCAAACGTCAGCGATGCGAGGACCACCAAATCATCAACGATTTGAAGCAGCTGTGAGTAATGAGAGGCAGTCAAGGCGGAGATGGATGCTCGGTGGATGCAGCTCGAATGCGACAATACGTTGAGCGGCACAGTGATGGTTGAACAGGACTGGGTGATTTAACGAAAAAGCTCACTAAAAAGTCACAAGAGTGAGTTCTGGGATCCTCGTGCCTGAATTTAAACCCTGCGGTTTCAGGGGCTCAAACCAGGAACGCACTAATGTGAGTCAGGGACCAAGAGGGGATGTCACTCGTCACTCCTTTCAACCCTTTTCAACGACCACCACATCATTCAACCTCTCAACCATCTCTCTATATCTCTCCATATCTCACACACACACACACTGTCAGACTTAAAATATACTGCTCGCGATTCAAGTCAAAAGAGACACGATGCTGTCAAATTGGAGCGGGTGGAATCATGGAGAGATTGGCCGATCATTACCCGATTGGACGGTTGAGTTTAGTTGTGGTACCAGGGTGCGAGCGGAATTGGGCCAAGTGAATCAACGATGACGCGGCACAAATCAAAATTAGAGTCCCAGAAGGATACAGCGGTAGAGAGCTAGAGAGGTTTGGCCTAAAATAAAGGGCGATTGTCAGAATACAGAATACAGATTATAGAATACAAAATACGGGCTTACCAAAGTTGTATGTACGTTGTATGTTGTATGCTCAATATGACATTGGATTGATCAACTCAACGACTCTAAAGGGATCAATTGGAGCCCGGTGAATATTCCCACGCGGTGTGTTACCAATTACCAAGGGTCGGCGGCCGGTGACTTTGATTTTGACATTCAGACTTGCAAGGTTGTAGATCAGGGTTAACAGGTTAACAGTTTCATCTTTGCTCCCAGTCCAGGTCACTCTTGTGATCTTGTATTCTCTTTTGATAATGGCAGTTAAGAGATTTGATCAGAATAGACTACTAATTACTAAGTGACAATCAAATAGCAAACTAGAAGATGACAACGCGGGTTGGTTTACCCTCTCCCTTTATAGCCCTTTAGGCCCTGTTATGACCCGCAGACCACATACCTCTGGACATGCCATATGCCTTTAAACTAGTTGATCAGTCAAGTCTAGCTCCAACTGCGTCATCACTTTTAGTACTTGATACTTTCTAGTTAGACAAGCCTATTACAAGTCGACATTATCAACCTCACACTCTCTATCAATAAAGTAATAATAGCACTCTCTCTTTCTCTTCATCTCCAACTCTCACTCACCATACAACTTTACGCCATACACAAAGTGTAAGTGTGGTAAGGTAACCACCACACAGCACCACCACCACCACCATCATCATCATCATCATCACGACATCTTGTCCATCTCACTCTCATTCATCCACAATCACTCGTCATCCATCAACCATAGCCAGCAACAAGTCACTCGTTTCTACACCTCAAAGCGTGACGCATCACGTTCACACTCACACTCCCTACACTTGATCACAAACCCCCGCATCTCCACATTCCTCATCGTGTCGACGAGCCCGCGTACGTTAACAACATCACACCACTCCACTCTAACACGTAGCCATGTCCGGCGCCGACGCTCGGGAAACCATCTCATCACACGGCTTCAGCCACCTAAGCATCTCACGTGCCAATCCCGCAGCTATGGACCCATCACATACTGGGCCGCGACAGCCACCCACGTCCGCCGAAATCGATGCCGCAATTGCTGCAGCAATAGCTAACGCGCCCCCAGCACCTCCACCGATAGACATGGGGCTTGAAGGTAAGTGCGGCGATGTAATGGAGGGAGCGGCGTTGTCACCCAAGGACGAAAGAGGTAGAGACATAGACGGGGGTTGCTCATCGGCTCGATCCATCGCCCCAGGAGCGCGGGGCGGGAGTCTTCGTCATCTCTGCCCCGCCCCATCCTCTTCCTTCCCTACACACCGCATCACTGCTGCTAACACTGTAGCATCCGCACGATCCTTGACACCCCTCATGACCAACATCCTGCCCTCGGCGATCGGTTCAGATGGGCGCGTAAACCTCTTTGTTGGCAATGTGAGTCGACTGCGGATTCTGGCCCCTTTGTGTCCCAGGAGCACCGCTCATGTGTCAGCTTCCGTATCGGGTGCGCTGGCAGGATCTCAAAGACTTCTTTCGAAAAGCAGGTACAGTACTACGTGCCGACGTGAGCCTCGGACCCGACAATCGCAGTCGAGGCTATGGTAATGTCCTCATGGGCAGCCGCGAAGACGCGGCGCGCGCCATTGGTACGTTGTATCATTTGCGCTTCTGATCTCAGACCGCTTCAACGGCTTTACATGGCAGACACGGACGCTAGAGGTTCGTCCAGACCGGCTTCCTCCAGAGTACGAACCGCAACCACACATCCACCACAAACCCATGTTCGGCGGGTACATGGGCCCGCCAATGCACCACTTTGGCAGCGGCGGCGGCGGGGGGTGGCATGGCCGACCACCACATCATGGACCACCGTTCGGTGGGTTCGGCCACCCTCTCGGGCCTGGTTCCCACGGGGGAGGACATGCGCCCCACCAGGCCTTCGTTCGGCCACCACCTTCTCTAGCCGCACACGTCCCTGCTGTGCCTCCCATCGGTGCTTCGCCTTTGGCAGGGTCACTCACCGCGGGTCCAAATGCTGCGGCCAGCGCGGCAGCCGCCGGCGGCCTCGGCTGGGCCACTGGCGGGAATCGCGAGGTGTTTTCGGGTACCGATCGTAGCGGATCGCCGGCGACGTTGGGAGCACTCCCTCTCGGTGCCAACGGCAAGCGTTCGGTCTCGCCGAACAGGGGCTTGGAGCCGGGTGAATCGATGGGGCGTGTGGCCCTGGGCGGACGTCTGGGGCCCAGCCTCCTCGGAAAGCCAGCAATCTCAGCCGAGACCCTTGGGTCGTCAGCCAGTCTGCGACGCCCATCGACCAGCGGCTCTGACGCGCCAACTCCTGCCCTAGTCCCTCCCCCGATTCCCCTCAACGGACTCGCCAACCAGGCCAAGGACCTCGGAGCACCCAACAGCGTGTATGACCGGGTCTGCTTCGTCAAGAATGTGCGTTGACTTGGATACGACGAAAGCTGATTCCAGCTTCCCTTTACAATGCAGTGGCAGGACCTCAAGGACCTGTTCAGACCTGCGGGCGTTGTCATTCGCGCCGAGTAAGTTCGTACTGCTCCAGGCGGCTGACGTCCAGTGTCGCCACAACGCCAGACGGCCAGTCGCGCGGCTTCGGCACCGTGCTATTAGCTTCCCCAGAAGATGCGCAGCGGGCGGCTTCCATGTTCAATGGGTGAGCTGCAATCCGCAACGGTAGCTGACAGCAGTCACGACGTGGACGGCCGCGTGCTCAATGTCCAAACGGAACGGCAGACGATAGACGAGGGCAAGATACAGCCCATCCACCCCGCAGAGCCCTTCTCTGCGTTCGCCACTAAGCCGTCCCCACAGGGTTGGCCCAAAAACGCGTCCGCGCCTCTCACTACGAGAACCCCTGCAAGTGAAGCGTTCGCATCTGGCCCGTTGACCGGGTCAGCAGTGTCTCCAAGTGCAACCCGCGTGCCGTGGCCGCTGGACACGGGTGGAGCTGCGACGCCAGTCCGGCCCGGCGTGAACGATGACCCGGCGCTGAACAAGCCGAGGCACCCCGGGCCCATCACACTCCCTCCGTTCCCCACGATGACGGAGATGAACCCGCTCAGTCCAATGCAGACTCGCAACCTCCCGCCGATGACACCGTCGATGCCAGGGTTCGTGTTCAACGCTTACCCTCGCACCCCGCCTGCCCCGCACCACTTCCTGTCGGCCGGAGCGGCAGGTCCATTCTCCCCTGGCGCTCCGGTGACGAGTCCGGTGCACAGCGGCCGCAACCCGTTGCTGAACGCTGCGCCTGGTGCGCCGGTGTATCGGCCGTTGATTCAAAAAGGTTCCGCCGCCCTCGGTACGCCGACGACCCAAGTATTCCCTGACAACTCTGATCGTCCTGGAGCGGGCGCTCCAGGCGGCGAGGTCGACGACTACTTCCCGCCCGTCAGGGAGAAGGCTGACGAGGAGCTTGTGGGTGCAACTGCTGCGCTGTCAGTGAAGGACGATCCCCCGGTCGACGTGGATCACGCCGGCACTGGCCCGCCAGGCGCGCCGCCTGAGGTAACCGTCACGGCGACCTCGCCTCCCGCGAACGGAAGGAGCAGTTTTGATGGAGGCCTCAGAGGTGGGGGACCCACAGAGCGACGCGCGAGTTGGAGCGAGGTAGCGAAGGGCTAGATGGACTGGGCAGGGAGCCGCATGTCGAGGTCTCGTACACGATTTTGGTAAATGCATTGAGGTAGGGGGATACGTGTTGGGAAAATGCAAGAGGTCCATGAACATGTTGTACAATCTATCTAGGTCGTCTTCACCCCCCTCCCCGCGCGCTCCTGTGACGGGTCCTGCAGCTTCCACGCCGGCTCGTAACCTGTGTCCGTTTTGAGCAGCGGGTTTGGGGCAGTGTTATGTGTCGAGCCGAGAGATGTGAATCTGCACGTCAGCGGTGACAGCCTAGTGACTCACCCCTCGTCGTACAGGCTGCACCAAGGCACGTCGAGTTCGCGGAGGAACTGCCACACCTCGGTGTAAGTCCAGTCCAGCACAGGGTGGACGCGGAGCACTTGTGGCCAGCTGGGGTCGGTGGGCGCCAGCACGGCGACGTCTGTGGTTAGCATGTTGAAGTAGAGGGATGGGTAGTCGCCGCGGTCTCGGGCTGTCACCGCGTTTGACCGCAGTCACCAGCGCTTAACTTTACCCACTGGACACTGACGTCCGGAAGGCGATGTGGGTTTCACAATCTCCATTACTCGCCAAGTTGTCAACGTTCTCGCCGGCCTTGTTCACCGACTTTGCAAGGCATTCGAGAGGCCTCCAACGTCCGGCGACGCATTCAAGAGGCCTCCAACGTTCGGCGACGCAGTGCCCCGTGTCCGCCGACTCCTTCTCCGTTCACCGACTTCTCGCAGCCCACCCAAAAATCGTGTACTCACTCCCATTCGGATCCCCTTGCCGGGTCCCCAACAAGATGGCGCGTACGTCCTTGCCTCCCCCACATCCAAGATACTCGCTCAGCGCGCTCTTCATTCCTCCGCCAAACCGCCACAGATCGAGCCTATACCGCGTGGCCGAATCGATGACAAACGTCTCGAGCGCGGGGAATGGGTTCGGTGCCGTAAAGTACACGCTCCGGATGGGAGGGTACGGGACGGCGGCAGCAGAGCCATGTGCCGGCGTGTGATGCGTTGCACTCCTCGCCAGTTCACCTTCGGCGACGTTGGCAGGGAGCGGCGGTGGTGGGGCGGCCGGGCCCTCTAGGTATGCCCGGAAAGAAGCGCTGAGCACGGGCTCGTCGTACGGCGGGGCGTCCGGGTCCTCTAGGTATGCCCTGAAGGAAGCGTTGAGCACGGGCTTGTCGCGCCGCGGGGCGGCGGTTGGGGTGGGGAGGACTGCGTGCGGGGGTGGGTGCGAAGGCGTGTTGTGCCGCGCGTAGAGGACGGCAGCGAAGAGGTGCAGGAGGACGGTGCCTACGGTGAGCATTCTGGGGAGGAATGGTATGGATAGGTGAGTCACGGGGTTCAGTCTCTGTCGCCTGGTGACGGATGAGTCGGTTTGAGCCGGAGGACAAAAGCTTGACTGAGGACAGTTGACGCCGTCTGCCGCTCTGTCGTTCCATTCTACCAGAGCACTGGGTTCTGCGATATCTGGCACATGGAATGGGGCGTAGCAACGGGTGGCGGCACGCGCAGAGCTCAACACGATCGTCTCAGCCCTCGAAGCCGCTCCACCAAAGGGATGTCGGACAGGTCTCTTCGACAAGCCCACCAACCTTCCTTCCGTTCATCCAAGCAATGACTTAATCTCCTCTCGTCTCCAACTCACAATCCTTGCCGCCATTAAAGCTCAGCGCAACCGCCTGCTCCCTGTTGTCAGCCTAGCATTCCTCTCGGCAACCTACCCATAGTCATCCAGCACGCCCTCGATCAGCGCAATCGCCGCAGCGAGTTTCACGCCGAGCGAGTCCTTGTATTTCCTGCGCTCGAGGACGCGGGCCAAGTCACCCTCAGTAACGTACGCCATGGATGTTTGTTAGTTGCAGAGTGAAAGAGGTGGTTCTAGATTATCGAGACAAGTTCGAGCTCGGATGTTCCGACGCCGGTTAGCGGGAGTATTTGCGGACCCCGGCCATGTGCACCCACCTCGGATTGTGAGTCCATGGTGAGGCTCGGCTATCCCTGCCAGTTGTGCCCATCTCCTTCCACGGTTGCTGTAGCTCCACCTACAGCTCTAGCTCGCCTTTGACCCACCAAACAAGTCCATGCATCTATACTGACAGCTACAGCTTGTGCCCGTGCTTGCCCTCGAGGGGTACCTCAGTCTCGCCGTCGGGGCTGAACCCGACGCTGGGCTGGTTCTTGCCCATAAATTTGGTATGCGAGCCGAACGCGACAATCTTATCCTGCGCATTATAAAAGTTGACGCGGGTGTACGCGAGTGTCCTACCCAACTGCGTGACCTCTCCTTGACCATAGATTGTGTCGCCAACCTTGCCCCCGGGGCGCACAAACTCACAGCTCGCATTGACGCTGGCACCGGTTGGGGGCATGATACCGCGGCTCTGCAACGCGAGCGAAGTCACAGTGTCAACCATCTGCTTGTTAGCTCAGTCAGGTGGAGAGTGTACGGAGAGGATGACACCGCCGTGGATCGTCTGCCGTCAGCACGCTCGGGGAGGGCCATACGTTGTGGTTGTTGATGTGCTCGGTGCCGATCTTGAGCTCGGTGCGCACCCACCCCGGCTTGGCCTGGGTCACCAACATCTAGGATGAGCCTGGCCTTGCTGGACCTCACGTTCTTGAGGACCACGCCGTCATGGCCTACGTTGGCGTTAGCATGGTTGGGGAGAGGACCCACCGGCCTTGTCGATGGTTTTCTGCCAAGTCTATGGTTAGCAGGGTTAGGGAGTGCTAGGTGAGACAACGTACACGGCGGACAAAGTTGAGACAAGCCATTATTGTGATGTGGGTGAGTGTAAGGAGTGTGGGGATCCCCAAGTCTCGGCAACTACGGTCCGACGAGTGGAGGTGAGTCAGGTGGAGGAGTGTAGATGGAGTGTGTCTGAATCTCCATTGATCTCAATATCTCAATCAAAATTGGTTGATTGCACGTGGCGTGGAGGTTAGGCCACGATAGGCGCGATAGTAGCGATAGGCGCGGTGGGACTGGGTGAAGGCTGTGGGGATGGTTTGGAGGGGGGTTTGACTTTTGAGAATGTGCGCAATGTAGGGATGTTACCTGAGACGGGATCCCAACTCTGGTCTGGAATTCTGGAACTTAAGGAGGTTTAAGGAAAGTACACACCACACAGTATAACATATAACATATAACAAATTGAGTAGTAATTGGCCCCCCCCCCTGCCCCCCATGCCCCCCAATTGTTCAGGTACTGTATAAAGAAACTATTCTGAAAGCCTGGCCTCAGATTGATAGCTTGATAGTCACCTCTTTCACTTTGACGATTCGGGATTCGGGCCGACAAGGCAAACTTAACCCTTTTTCATGCTAGATGTGAAAGCCAGAGCGGCAACTTGGGAAATGGAAATGAGGGTTAGCAACAATGTTCCTGGATTCTGATTCTGGCCCAAACGCCTCTCCTTCTGCAACCCTCTCCCCTCATGCTCCCACTACGATTCTACGATCTACGACCCACTGCCATCCTATAGTGCCAGTGCCGACAATAATGAATCAGTGTTGATGGATGCAAGGTGGGGAGGTGGGGAGGTGGGGAGATAGATGGGTAGAACAGGCACTAGATGGATTAGAGTTGTCGGAAGTAAGGACATGCTACGTTTTATGTACTGACAAGACTCGTCCTATCGTCCTCTTCC
The DNA here is from genome assembly GCA_030864385.1 of Cutaneotrichosporon sp. HIS471. NCBI lineage: Eukaryota > Fungi > Basidiomycota > Tremellomycetes > Trichosporonales > Trichosporonaceae > Cutaneotrichosporon > Cutaneotrichosporon sp. HIS471. Next base: position 949,151 of record AP028240.1, on the reverse strand, counting down.
TACCTTGGTTGTCTCCATCTCCCCCTCCCCGTAAATCACAATTCAATCCCTTTCCCTCCTTTTGATCGCTTCCATCTCAATCTCTTCCATCTATTCCATTCCCTTCTCATCTTTCTCTTCATCTCACGTCTCAACCTGTATACCAAAGTCACGGCCTCCACGCCAAAATCACGCCCACGCCCACGCGCACACACCGCAGCCTCCACCCACGCTCCTTTGATCTTTCATACCCCGCCCGTCGCGTCGACCACCCTCGCGCCCGTCCCACGAATCCCCACCTTCTCTCGCCCTCCCAACTAATGCCCGAGCGCGCCTAGACCGCCCCAGATGGTTTCCACCGGCTCAAATGAGACGAGTGTACCCTCCACCCCGTCCCGCAAGGAAAACCGGAGACGCTCATGGTTTGGTCTCGTCACGCCAAAGCGCAGGGAACGAGTGTCCGTCATGGCCCCAGCCCCAGAGCACCCCGCAACAGCCGATGACGCCGGGCGCATGGAGGAGCTCGAGGCCACGCCGCCCGTCCGCCCTGGCACGAGCGCTGGTGACGCGTTCTCGCGCCAATACCCCACCGCATACGAAGAAGAGCCAGACTCGGATCGCGAGGGCACGGTGAGGCGCAAATCTAAATCAAAGCCCAAGCCTCTTGTCAATGACGAGGAGCAAGACGACGAAGAGCCTGTTCGCATGAAGGACATGGCGACACTTGCCATCCTCTCGCGGAACAATACTGACAAGCCAGTGAGTTCATCCTTTCCATCTGCTGCATGTTGCCATGCTAAACAAACCAAAGAAGCCATTCCCCTCCCGCGTCCTCAAAAGGACCACCAGCGACAGCTCATCGTCGGGCGACGCCCTCCCCATCCCTACCCCCACTCCCGCGCCCCGCCCACATACCCTCGTCCTCTCCCCCTCCAGAGTTCCCCATCGCTCATCGTCGGTCGGCGCAAGGAATACGCCGACCAAACAGCGCTTCGCAGCGTCGCCCTTTGACACCTCTCCTCTACACAAGGACAAGCCCCTCCCCGCCCCTCCCCATGCCGGTCTTTCCAGCAACGCCGCTGCTCGGGCTGTGTCGCTCCCCATCAACACCACTCCTGCCCCTCCAACAGACATTGTCGTAACACCAAGCAGCCCTATCGACGCGTTTGATGGCCTGTTCGGCCTCGGCACCTCCTCTCCGGCTCTGGCATTGATGCTGGACGGCGCAGAGTTGCCCGAACCTTCGAACGAGCGTCGTCTCGCCTCCGCTCCCGTCTCTCGCACACCTCCAACCTCGACACGTACCCCTCGCGCCGCTGAAACCGAGCGCTCCCGACCAGAGTCTCCAACACCCATGCGCCCAGATCTCGGCCTGGGCCTCCCAGAGGCCGTGGCAGCGAAGCGCGCGTCGGCCCCGGGAGGTATCCACCTCTCACGCAGGCCCCAAGCCGTGTCCTCCCCCCTTCCTGAGCGCGCTGCCAGCCCTCTAGTCAAGGTTACTTTCTCCGCGACCGAGACAGCCAAGCAGTCGGCAGAGAAGGAACGTAAACCCATCAAAAACCGGCCGCGCAGCTTATCGGCCATGTTCTTGCGGTCTCCCGCGGAATCTACGCCTCACACCGATGACGACGAGGCTGGCCCGTCGGGCGGCGTGTTAGGATGGCTAGGCGTACAGCGCGGCAAGACGATCAAACGGCGGCGGTCCGAGTCCAAGCTCCGCAAGAGACGGAGCGGTTTCTTCTCTTCCGACCACGACGCCGAACCCAACGAGAACAGCACCGATGAGCAGCCGATCAACAAGACGCGCATGCGCGGGCGCTTTGGTCCCAACGCGTCCACAACCATGCTCATCAACAGATCTGTCCCCGACGTAGCGAGATCACCACACTCGGCTGGGTCGTCTCTCTCCTCGCTTCCCGTGATTGATCAGCAAGAGTTCTGGCCTGCGCGCTTATGGGTCGGCAAGCGGCCATCTCTCGAGATTGAGACCATGTCATCTGAAACAACAACCAACACGTCGCACAGCGATCTCAAGCGCGACCCTGGGCACATCCCCATTCCGGTGACAAATAGAGACATCGTTGCTCGTCGTCTTCTCGACCCTGGCTCCCAGAGATCTTCCATGGGCTCTACTTCGCCCCTAAGCTCTTTACCAGAGCTCGGCCCACCGCCAACGATAGCTGAGCATGGAGGGGAGGCTACGCCACCGCAGGTTACCCCTCGCGCTGGTGGACGTGGGCGCTCGTTCTCCGATGCTGCGCGCCGGATCCAGTCTGAGGACAGTTCCATGGTATCGCCGCCGATGTCTCTTCGCTCGCCGTCTGATCTGGACCTTTCGAGGCGCCCAGCACGGCCTCCCATGTCGGCCAGATCCAACTCTGCCAACTCCAGTGTCATCGGCATGGTCCGCAGCGTGTTCTCCAAGAATCGCGCACGTAGCAACAGCACCCTGCGTTATAGCTCTGCTGATGAGCGGGATACGGTCACGGTCACCACCAGCGAGTTCGGGTCCCGCGAACTGCCGCGTGCGGAGTCTTCGGCGTCGTCACTGGGTACCTCTCCTGCCCTCCCTCCGGTTAGAATACGGCCCGAGGATGTGCCGCAGGTATCAAGCCTGGCGCTGCAGATTGGGGAGGATGACCGCCGTGTGATCCTGAATGACACTCTTGAACGATCACCTCGGTCATCGTACGCAGCTTCGCAGTCGTCTCGTACGACTCATTCCACGAGGCGGTCGCACACAGCGGATCCGCACGCAAGCCTTGGCGTCCACTCTGGGCTTAGAGTTGGACGCGCCCGTGCCCAGACCACGTCATCTGCCATCTCATGGCACGGGACGTTCAACTCGACGGCTGCCAGCCTGGGCCACAACGGCGTCCACAGCGGCGCCCACAGAGGGTCGCACGACGCCGGTCTCGCTCCGCCGTCGGCATACGGCGGGTCATCTACGTACCTTCCGGCTCCCTCGACCCCGACGTTCCCTGTAGCCTCGACTCCTCCCCGACAGGGATCGATTAGGAGGCTATCCACTGGTCTGTTCAGGTCGAACCCTAGCTCGCCCAAGCCTCCGCCTGGCCAGCTGTTCCCGCTCCCTCCTCGCGGTCCTGGCGGGGGATCGTCTGGCGGCCCCAGTCCGGGGACGGAGGACGGTCCCAGTCGCTCCGAGAGCCCAATGCCTCTCTCGCGGTCTACCACGCCAGTGCAGCGGATGCAACCCGACGACGTTGACACGTCTATCCGCGACAACGATACTCCTGAGAGCTGGTTGGCGAGACTCCACAACATAGACCGGCGCGAGCTGGCGGGGGTCATTGCCTCTAGGTGAGCACCTTGTTACTGACTGACAGCTGACCCTAGTGCCGATGAGTTCCACACCATTGCGTTGACGTTGTACATGAACCGCTTCGACTTTACCCACATCGCGCTCGATGTTGCACTGCGCCGGCTCCTCATGCATATGTCGCTGCCGAAGGAGACGCAACAGATCGACCGCGTCATCGAGGCGTTTGCCACGCGCTATGACCTGTGCGAGCCGGGTCTGTTTGGCACCAAGGGTGAGCGACATAGGATTGCGAAGCTAACGGCAGATAATGCATACGTTCTTGCCTTCTCGATGATGATGCTGCACACGGATGCTTTCAACCGACACAACAAGAACAAGATGACGAAACCTGACTACGTGCGCAACACGCGGCTCGACGGCGTCCCCCCGCCCGTGCTCGAAGCGTTCTTCGACAACATCACCTTCACGCCGTTCGTGTTCATCGAGGACGACAACGAAGCCGCATTGGCTGCGGCTGGCGGGCAGCTCTCGGCATCCAACGGCCTGCCCAGGTCTGGCAAGATCGACGTCTATGACCTCATTGTCGGAGGCCAGCTCGGCTCGCTGCGAGTCGATGTTGAGCGCTATATTCCCGCGGACAGCCCTTTCTCTTGCATGGGTACCAGACCGTTCTTGGACGTGGACCGGCTGCAAAGTAAGTTTGCCAACGCTCAACCGCTCGAGTTCGTCAAGTCGCGCCCTCGTCGCAAGTCGAGTGTTCCCCTCGCCGGTATGGGCGGTGGTGCGGCGGCGCCAATCCCCAAGGAAGAGGTGACCACGCTCAAGATTACGAAGGTTGGGCTGATTAGCCGGAAAGGTGAGCGTACAGGAGATTATGCCTGACTGACTTCAGACGTCTCACCCGCGACAAAGCGTACGCCGGGTCGCAAGTGGAGAAGTTGGAGCGTCATTCTTACTGGCTCGCAGTTACTCTTCTTCAAGGATACTATCTGGGCACTTACGCTCGTCGAGCAGATCCGCAACGCTGGTAAGGGCGACGCGCCTGCCGTCCCCCGCATAACCAGCTTCCAGCCGGACGAGGTTCTGTCTGTCAAGGATGGCGTGGCCATCTTCGACCGCGACCACACCTCGACGCCATTCACGTTCCGCTTCGTCATGCCCGACAATCGCGAGTACCTCATGCAGTTGAACGACGAGTACGAGATGAACGAGTGGCTCACCCTCATCAACTATGCCAGCACGTTCCGGACCGCCGCGATCAGGATTCGCGCGGTCGGGCTGAACAGCGGCGAGGCGATCAAGGCAGGATCTGTTGCTGCAGAGGAGCACCTCCGTGACGTAGAGTCCGGCGTCCCCCTACTGTCGCCAGAACCCTCGCAGGTCCGCTCCATCGTCTTCGAGGACCCGAATGTGCAATCCGAAACCCTCGCCACTCCTCGCCCGCGGTTGCGGCGTGTCGGCAGCTTGCGGTCGTCTCCAACCCCTGTCGTCGATGTGTCAGGCGCCAACGATGTCGTTGTCAACGGCGGTGAGCAGATGGAGGCTGTCATCGGCTCTGTCAAGGCCGATCTTGCTGCTGGGCGTGCCGGAGCTGCGCCCATGCTCTTGCTACCCTCCGAGCTGGCTACACAGTCAACGGACAAGACGAAGCGCTTCGAGGCTATTGCATCCCGAGTGGAGGCTCTAAAGTCGAATGCGGCGCAGATCGAACATCGCTTGACAACCAACTTGCGCATCGCTCGCAACCTGGCCATCCTCACTCCGTTCCAGAAGTCAACGCGCGATCGCATCGAGGCGGCGTTGCCAGACCTCGCCAACCAGATCGGGTCTGACCGCATCGAGCTTTCCAAGCTTCACCTGTGGATCACGATGCTTCTCAAGGATCAGGACCGCGACCAGCGGGACTGGGCACGCGTTCGTCACGTTGCGCTCCAGGCAGCGGCACGCAGTCTCTGTGCACCCAGCATCGAGAAGCCGGACCGCCGTGCGACAATCGCCGCCCCAATCGCCATTCCCAAGTTGTCACTCCCTGACCAAGACGAGAGCGCCAGCATATGGGGCGAAAACGTGGGTTCGCTTGCAACCGGTAACGCGAGCCCCGGCGAGTTACCGGAGACCAGCCCCTTGGAAGACGATGAGCATGAGCACGAACTTGAGCACGAGCACCAGCACGAGCTGGAAACTTCAGCGAAGGCCGTCGCACTTGCGCCTCCGCCCGCGCCGGTGCCTGCTCCCCAGTTCCCGCTCGCGGCCAAGGAGACGGACGTGGGTTCTGGACATCCGTCACCTACAAGCCCAACATCGGATTCGGATGACTATGAACTCGCGCCAGAGTACCTGGGCTCGTCCGAGTCATTACGCGGGGAGATGGAGCGACAGCTCGCGTTCTCGGACGCCTCGCGGTCCTTGGCTCCTGCAACGGACCTGCGGGCTTTACCGCAGGCGTCGTCGTCCAACCGTAAGAACAGCGAGGACGGCAACGACCAGCCCGAGCACTGGCGCAACACGCGGGCGGCGACCAAGGTGTCGCTGGCGCACCTCCCGCGGTCGAGCATTGGCGAACTGTCACGGCGGTTCATCAAGATCAACGACAACAACGAGGTAGTTGTGAATGGCGAATAGATTGAGGACCTGGACGCGTTTGGTTGTACCACAAATACATGTATCACGGACTAACACGATGCGTGACCGGGTGTCTCTTTGCACTCGAAGCGAAGCGGGATGGGATTCGACAGTCGCTGAAGTGGAGTAGAGGGGGTAGTGGGGGTAGACGTTAGCGATTGAGGACAAACTGTGCCTGGATAGAGTGGATAGAGTGGAATCGAAAACAAGTGGGGGTGCGGTAAACTGAGCGGAATGATATCACCGCTCACTTGAACCCCCTCCATTCACCATCCACCACCCAGTATCCACCAACATCCACCTATATCTCTCTCCACTCCACTAAACACTACAGCACCCACTCACCACACCAACATCTTCACGTAGCACGTAGGCATAATGGCCGCGCCGCTCTACGTGACCCAGTCAGGTCGCCTTTTCCATGCGGGTCTCATCCTCATTGTCACCGTAGGCCTTCCTGGTACGTCCCAACCCACCACTTATCGCTGAACCTAGCGCGAGGCAAGACTCACATCTCGCGCGCACTTGAGCGCTACCTCCGCTGGCTCGGCGTCAAGACCAGAGTCTACTCGCTCGGCGACTACCGCCGCAAGATGCTCGGTGGAACCAAGAACCTGCCCAGCGACTATTACAAGGCGGACGGTGAGTACGGCCGCTTGGGTGCACGCATTCCTCATTCTCGCCTGGTCGCCTTCCTCGCCTAGCACGGCCCGTCCCTCCTATTCCGCGGCTCATCCCTGTCACTATCCCCACACGTCTCTCTCTCTCTTTCCTCCTCCTCATTTCCTGACACGCTCACTGACATTAGGCCCAAAGTCGCCCGAAACAATTGCGCTTCGTGAAAAGGTCAAGCGTGGCCTCGAGCAGCAGATCTGGGACTTCTTCACCGTCCAGGGAGGCCAAGTCGTTATCTACGATGCCAACAACGGCAGCGAGTCCGCGCGCAAGGACGTCATTGAAACATTCAGCACCAAGGGGGTGCACGTCATCTTCCTCGAGTCACTGTGCGACAACGACGACATCATCACCTCCAATATCCGCAGCGTAAAGCTCAGTTCGCCAGACTACGCGGGTTGGGATGCGGACCGCGCCCTGGCCGACTACTGGAAGCGCATCCGTGGCCAGGAAGGCGTGTACGACACGGTCAAGGCCGAGGAGGGGCCATACATCAAGGTCATGAACGTGGGGGAGCGCATCGAGATCAACCGCATTGAAGGATACCTCCAGACTCGGTGCTGCTTCTTCCTCATGAATATTCACACGCGGCCGCGCACAATCTTCTTTGCAAGGGTACGTTTCATGTTGCTCGCCCGCTGTGCTCACACAAGTCTGGACAGTCTCTCATTGAGCACTCGTTCAAGGCTGACTCGGACCTCTCGCCTGGAGGGTGGGAGTACGCCGAGCGCCTCAAGGCCGCAGTCACAGCGCGTCGCAAGGCGCTGGGAGAAGAGCGCCGTGCTCGCGGCGAGTCGACCAACGAGAACCCGCTCGTCGTGTGGACGAGCACGCGGCGGAGAGCGCACCACACCGCGTGGCCGTTCGTGCACGCCGGCTACAAGGTCGTGCAGAAGCAGATCATGGGTGAGATCAACCCCGGCGTGTGGGACGGCCTCTCAGCTGCCGAAGCGCAAGAAATGTACCCGGACGAGTGGGATCGCTTCCTTGGTGACCCGTACGCGCACCGCGCACCACGCGCAGAGTCTTACCACGACCTCTCGGTGCGACTCGAGCCGGTCATCTTCGAGCTTGAGCGTTGCCAGGACGACCTGCTAATCATCGGACACGCGTCGGTCATTCGATGCCTGCTCGCATACCTCGTCGGCCTGCCGCCGTCCGAGGTGCCCGCGATCGAGATTGCACGTGGCGACCTCGTTGAGGTCACGCCCGCTTCGTATGGCGTCGTCAGCCGCGCATTCCACTTCTGGTCGGGCGAGGGCCACCACGACGAGGCCGGCCGCAACCTGTACGAGAACTTTGCAGAGGCGACGTCAGGCGTCGGCGGCAGCATCGCAAGCTTTGCGGGCGAGGTGGAGGACATTGAGCGCGAGGCCGAGGCTGAGGAGGCCATGGACAGAGAGAAGAAGGCGGATAACGTCCGCGCCAGGCTCCGTGAGCACTTCAGCACCAAGACAGATGGGTGGATGAGCGCGCCAGGCGGTCGCGGCATCGTCACGCCAGCCGAGCCAGCCGAAGGCTCGTTGGGCGGCCATTCGGAGCACGAGGGCGCAATCGACACGCCCAACATCCAGGGCGACGGCGAGCAGCCGTCTACCGTTAGAGAGCGAGCCAGTGAGTTCAACGGGAGGCTGGGCTGACGGCAGTGAGCATTCTCAAGATCTAGAACGAGTAGAAGACAGATTGTAAGACCCCTACAGATGCTACAGATTGTATTTGGATGACTCACTTGATTGGCCCGAGACCTCGTGTACTCCGCGGAGCCCACGCTGTACTCAAGGCGTTAGACGAGGGTTCCGCTCCCCTAGGACCTGAAGGACTTTGGCGAAAAGGAGGTGGTGCAGGGTGCCCACGACACTGCAGACAACCACCCACCAACCCTCACATTGCATAGGTGCCCGTAACTCGCCCCAACTGCCTCTGAGGGTTTCCCTCTAATATCAATATGTCACACAGAACCTCTAGTCACCCCAACATGACCAAACAATTCTGCGGATAGTGTTTGTACCGAAGCCGTTGAAATTGAGCCCACAAACGTAGAGAATACGCGCGTAGTTCAACGTTTAGCTTGAAAATGGGCACGGAATCACGTTTCTAATCTCCCAGAATGGAGAGGCCCTGCTTCTGGGTGGGCCAGTTAGACCGTCTCCAACGGGACTCCGTCGCGAGAGGTTGACCCAACCTTTGCTGCTCGCCGTGAATAGCGTGAGAAAGATGGCGGGAAATTTCTTGCAACCTCAAGCAGAGTAATTCCTGGTTGTATCATCTCCCCAAGCCGTCTCGTGCCGAATGAGTCCCCGTTGCGACCTTACCATCGGAGCATCTCCTTCCTCCCCATCCTACCCTACTCCTCGTCCGCCACAAACCACGTCATCTCAATCCAGGACCTCAACCGCTAGAGGACTGACGAGCCAGCAGGACGCGCAACTTGCTGAACACCCTTCTAAGTGATTGTGTCACCAACCTGGATGAAACCCTTCACGGCATACGCGGAGCCACAGTCATGTCACGCACCATGTCGAGCACCGTGTTGGCATCACCCTGGCCGAACTGGACACGTAATGCGTCCTCCTGAGCCTCATCAGCGACCTGTGTGGCAACTACATGCCACTTGGGCTCTTCTTCGGCTCGGCTTGGACAAACTTGATGCCATTCTCGCCAATCTGAAAGGTTTCGCCAAACCCACCACCGAAGGACGTGCGGTCAAAGGTGAGTTGACAACCCGACACTTGTAATCCGATCCAGTCACATGACTTTGGTAGAATTTTCGTATATGACGCTCACCCCATGTTGGATGGCCAGTCCGGGGGCCCGGGGACCACTCATCGTCTCTACTGTAGAGAGGAATATTCAGCAGAAATCCGTTGCAAAAGAGTTGGGCTGGGACACATGTGGATGTCAGGTAGTGGGGCTTCCTAGTATCCCTACAAGCTGGTTAGATTCATCACATCACCCGTAGGATGGCGTCTTTCTTGTCATGTGGGTCGGTCTTTACAATTAGGACGCCGTCTAATTGTCTAATGTAATTAGGGAAGGTGGTAAGCTGTGATCCCAAACCAGTGCTCCTCGCCCTCTTGCTCATTCTCTCTCCTCCTTTTACAGCAACCGATAGAAAATACGGAGAATAATCAGCGATTCCTGACCGCCACATTCACTGTCGTCGCCCCCGAAAGCCCACTACTCTACAAGATCTGATGCATAAATTTCGAAAACATAGGAAAAGGTAGCTGAGGGAGTTAGCTATAAGTGGGTGAGAGGGCTAAGACTTACATTACCATCTGGTTGAACCTCCTCTGGTCTTGTAGACCGCATTTCTTCTCTCCCACATACTGTCCACCAGTTTGTTGAAGAATAACTGTGGAATCCCATCCCACACCTGCTGGGCAGCCTCCCAAAGCCCATCAAGGCTTCCTGGACACTCAGGAAGCAGATTCAGACGCCGTTTGAGCTCAGCCCATCCATGCTCAATAGGATTGAGGTCTGGCGAGTTGGGGGGATGAAAGAGGATGTTGTAACCCAGCCTATGCCATGCAGCCTTGCATATCTTGGCTTTGTGGACTTTGGCATTGTCCTCAATGATGCCAGGGATTGCATCCCAGCCTCTGTAACGTGTGAGGAGCCGCTTCCAGTGAGGAAGCAGGGCTCTCTTGAGGATTTGGTCATGATAGATCTTGCCTGTGACACCCTTCTTCTTGCCCTTGCTCTTGGAGGTGTCAAATCGATGCAGAGGAGTGCGCCCACCATGCCAAATTGCACCCCAAACCATGAAACCAGGAGTGGGCTTGATGGCTGGAGCAAGGCAGTCCAGGTCAAGGTGCTCATGAGCACAACAGGTTACCCAGATGCGACCTGTGGCACCAATCTTGAGCTGCACTTCATCCCCAAACAGAGTGGCATACCAGTTCCTCTTCCTGTGGACCAGAGCCCACTTGCGGCGTGCACGCCATGCTGCTGCATTGAGGAAAGGCTTCCTCTTTGCAATGTAGCGCTTCTCGCCAAAGGCATGCAGCTGCTTGCGGAATGTGGTGAGTGACTTGATAGGTGTGAGGTGTTGGCACTTCTGGAGGAGCTCCCTCATTGGGAGACGTCGATTATTGCGTATAATTCGAGTCATTTGGGTCTTGATCGCCATGGAAACAAGTGTTGGACGTCCTGTAGCCTTTGTAGACTTCATAGGTGACCCCTGCAAGTAGCGAGACTTGAACTTGTAGACTGTAGACAGCCCACAGCGATGCTTCCTCTTCACAGAGCCAGGGGACATGTACTGGGCATCAGCGCCAATAGAGATGCGCTCTGGGGTGGTGTAGCGATTCTGTGGCATTGTGGGTGATGTCACAAAGCTCTGTGCAAAAGATTTTCTTCATATCAGCACTAGGTGGCGTTTTGTGGCGTTTGCGATCAGCAGCTGACATCACCGCTACTCCTACATTCTCCGTATTTTCTATCGGTTGCTGTACTCTCTTCGGTTCCTTTCGACGTATGTCTCCTATTCACGTAAACCCGGAGCAAACTCCCCTATCCAACAACAACCTCCCATCAATAATGTCCGAGACCACAAATATTGTCTCCGTCATTGAGAACCTTCTCGCCCTTGCAGAGCTGCCAGAGGCTAGCGAGGAGGGCGACATAACCGCCGCAGCAGGTAAGCGGCTCCTCACCACCAGCGTCACCAACCTCCAGACATTTCTTTCTGTCCTCGAAGCCCATGACCCGATCATGACGGAACACAAGCGACACCGTTGAGCGTACTGCCGACGACTTCAAAGCGTTGGGCGCCAACGAGCCCGCAGCGATTTTCTCCTCGCTCTCCTTTGGCAGCTTGCTTGCCGGTAAACCTTTCCCCCTAGTGTCGAACTGTCGCGTTCCCATGTTGGGCGAGATCATCAGTGATCTGATGCAAGACAATATCCCTGGCTGCGAGGTACGCCCAGTCCGACCAGTTCTGATGACAGCCCAAATCCAGGACCGAATGAGGAAGCTTATAATTGAATACCTCTAGACGGATAATGATTTTTCACCAGACTCCTTCTGGGACTCGGACGACGATGGCTGGTAGACATGTACGACGAGGTACTTCGGGAAGACAATATGGCTGACCTGAAAGCGTGATTTTGACATCGTGCGCTGTCGGATACCCGGCCTTGAGATAACGAGAGCAATTGGAGAGAAGTCTTCACAACTCCGCATGTATATGCATTATTGGTGTGCGTTGGTATCACGAGCAAAAACTACGAGGGCGTCAATGCCTACGAGGACGACAAAGAGTCGACGTACAAGCGAATATGTAGACAGAAGAGTGTACATAGGCCTCAGAATCCTTTCCCATCAAACCAGCTTTAGTATGCATGTCGTGTACATGTAGCCGTGGGGGTCGCTGTTGCGGGGCTCAACATGATGGAACACAATGTAGCGGTTGACTCAACTACGAGGAAGGCAGGATACACCTTCCCCGTCCCAATTCTTTCAATCACAACTCAACCATTACTCGACATCCATTCCATTGCCATCAAACACATACCATTTCAAACTCAAAAGAATCAGTGAGCACCACCCTGAAACGTTAACCCAGTGTCGCACGCCGAGATCCAGGACATGATCCCCGTCATTGATGACCTCGTCAACCTTCTCCGCACCGGCGCCCCGATTCCTGCCGTGTACAGCGTCGCTCTCACGAACCACGCGCGCGTCCTCCATGGCGTTGTCGACGTAAGTTGCCAGGAGCATGAGCTGATACTGTTCATCAAGAAGGCTACCAAGCCTGACGACATTCTCGTCAAGGAGACCAACCTGTGCGAGGATTGGCCTGTCGAGGAGGACGATGACAACTGGGCTACCCAGGACGAGTACTGGGACCCCGAGGAGGAGGCTGAGGATGGCGATGAGGTAGAGGAGCAAGGTGAGGAGGGTGGCGAAGAGGATGGCGAAGAGGGTGGCAAGGAGAACAATGGCGACAACAGGCTCGCCCGCTGTCCCAACCAGGGCGACGAGGGCGCCGCGACTGACGGCGAGTGGGCCGCGAACACCGACCGCGACGAGGAGGAGTGGCAGGGCTGGTGATCGAGGTAGGTTGCCGCTCACCTTCCTTTCTGAACTCAGGGCGCTTACAGATCTTGTGAGATACTATTGATCTCTTTGACGAGACATATCATGTGATTATAGAATTAGCAGAAGTTGAACAGCAAAGTATCAAAGTATCAATCCGTAGATGTTATGAACGCCGCGATCACGTAAATAAATGGTACTGGTACTCTGGCCACTGAGCGGTTTTAAGTGAGACCTAAGGTTAAAGAGCAATGTTTTCCCTCAGCCGCAATCACTTCAATTATCGGGATTGCGTCGTAGTACAAGTGGAGCGACCCCTTGGAAAGGCTATGACAGGGTACAGAGTGCATTGTGGTGACCAAGCTACTTTGCGTTTATCTTGTGGCTGGATGAAGTTCTACATCGCAAAGAACGGTATGCTATAGAGCTTGGAACACTTGGAGCCCCTGATGGCGTTGATGGTGTGCATCCCTGCTCGAATCGACATTCCGACTCGGCCATTTGCCAAACCTCTTGCGTACTGTCTGCTGATCTGCTTGTAGCCTTCCTATGGCCTATGATAGAGAGGAGCGTCTCGCCACTCAGCCTCATCATCATTTCCACAGGCCTCACCCCAACGCCACCACTTATTTCAACCCAATCCCAATCCCAGCATTAAGTTACAGTACTCTAGAAACGGGAAACGCTAACCCAGTGCCCAACTCCCGCTACTTCTCCCTGTACGAACATCTGAACCCCTGCCAGTGAGTGTCTCCAGAGATGACTGACCCAATGGCGTTTCCTGGAAACATTAGGCTGCTGGAGACCACGGCTGAATTGCTGCGTCTAGGAACGCCTTGGCCGTTTCTGCAGCGACACGCTCGATGAGCGTGCTCAAATCCTCGACGAGGTTGATACCGTGAGCTGAAAGTCTCCTCTGTACTGATTCACCCCGACGGTGGCTACGATGACATGGAGAGTGGTTGTCCGACTTGACTACGCTGCTTCTCAATATCTTTTGACATGTTCTCTAAACGAGAGCATGACAGCAAACCAATGTATTTGATGGCTTGAGCGTGCAAGCGGTACTTGTGGCGATCGCCACGGCCAATGGCGACTTAATGGTTCTCGTCATCTGATAACCGCACATACATAGCAGCATGTATACAATGTTGCGCTTTCACGTGTGCTAGTACAGTAGAGGACTTGCGAGTGGCGGTGAGATTGTCCCCCGCACAGCAGGGATAGAAGCTCGCAAATAGAAGACCTCCCGAGTTGACTGAAGTCGCCACTCGAGTCTTGGACCCAATAGACACGCCGATATCCCTCCGACCGTGTCGACTTGCGTGGATCCAGCTGTGCTCGTCCGTCTCCAGGGCATCGGCGCCCCTCCGGGTCAGCAGATGGGAGGGGCTTGACGTGTTACCGGCGTGCGAGGCTGCTCCGAATTACTTCCCTCGGAATCTTCTGCTGTGCTCGGAATAACACCGAGATCCCAGGTATGAGGATTGCTATTGCTCTCAAACTGTTTCCTGAACATTCTTGGCCGTTATCGAGGCCAGGTCTCGCTCTCCAAGCATCGTGAACTGCGGTAGCATCGTGAGCTGCGGTAGGCCGAGAGCCTGGAGACACCATCGAGAGTTGAGGCCGTGCATCACATGCTGGGGGAACTTCCGTCTTTCCCACCGTCCTGTCCATTCTTGAGAACTTTGCCACCTCTTGTACAGTAGTCTTCATTTGGCCTATATATATGGACATCTCTCCCCACTTACGACCACCGCCGCCACTCACTCCACATACCTTACCCTCTGCCACTTGCGTTAACGCAAACCCAAGCCCTCAAGCCCAATCCCAGGTCTATCAGTGAGCTGCCTCAGAAGAAAGCTTACCCAGTGTATCCCCGATCCGACATTTTTAAACTCCAAGCGGTGATATCTTTCCAGGAAGACATGGTCTCTGACTTCCGCCGCTATGAGCCCGCCTTCGTCGACCTCACCCGCCAAATAGACTCCCAGAGCCAAGTCCTTCGCGATGTAGTTGCGGTAGGCGGAGAGTCCTTTGGCGTGCTGATACAGAATCTCGAGAAAAACAATCCCGCGGAGGCTACCGACCTCGAGAACCTCACGGCCGAGGTCAAGACCTGGATGAAGACATTATCAAAGAAGTTGGCCAAGAAGTACGGCAAGAAGCTCGCTAAGGAGATTATTCATGAAATGCGCGAGGCTTCTGCCCCCGACGCCTACGACTTCTACGACGACGATGGCTTCGACGGCGATGACGGTGCCGACGATGGCGAATACGGAGGGGACGACGTCGGTACCTGGGGCGGCCAGGAGGAGGATGTTGAGGGCAGCTCGTGGGTTTCCGACGACACCTATGAGGGGGGCGGTGCCTTCGACGACGGCGAGGGTGGGTCGTGGCTGCTCGACATTGTCGACGTGCTTTTTAGCATACTCTGATATGCCTTTTCTATTGAAGGGGAGGTTTCAACCCACAAGGACTTCGTGGGGACGTACCGCTAGCGATCACCGCTGTCGTTTCAGTCCTCCCCATCCTCCGATCATAGTGCACGTTAGTGTTAGCGCGTATGTAGTGTGACTTTTATGCGAATGGATATAACCCCCGACTCGCGAATGAGGAGGAGTTGTCCACAAATTTAGGCTGACATTTGGGCCACAATCAGATGTCGCAAATTGAGATTAGAAGTAGATTAGCGTAAATTAGAGAGATTAGAAATTATATAGTAGTATGCATGTTGTGTCAGACAGGCTTTTGGCTATATCGGATGAGGTCAGAGCCTCGACCGGCCCATAGGCAAGGTTGTCGCGAACAAGAAAGTTAGGAATGTGGAACCCTTCCGCTTCATGAATGCGCATGTTGTGTCATCCCGTGTGTCCATGTGTCATTGTCACCAGCGACTTGCAGCCCTGTAAAGGACTCTGTGCCTTTAGTTGGCCTGTGAGCGGTCGTTCAGGATATGGGTTTAAGCCGTTCAACGTCCGCCCTGGCCACTCATGCATCGCAATACTGTTGCGATGAGGTGGGGCAGCTATGTAGCTGAACGGGCGGTTATTCGGGCCGGAAGGCTTGGCGATCTCTTGGCCTAGGCGGGGTTGATGAGGAGCTGAGGATGTGCAGGTAGGCAGGTGTCTTTGAGTTCCTTCTGCACTGCCTCTGGTGCGCCTGGTATCAGAGGGGCCCACTACCAGTGTTCTGAATAAGAAGGCGAAGAATTTCGCCAAAGTCGCAAGATGGAAAACCTTGGACAAGAAGAGGAGGGCGCTGTACAAGGAGAGATTTATCAACAAGTTTGGAGAGATGATGACCCAGGAGATGGTTGGAATTCTTCGCAAAGTCCACCAGGAGACTATTCACGACCCAAATGGCGAGCCGATCCAGGAGGCGGCCACGGAAACCGCCGCCACTGATGCGACAGTCGAGGAGTTGTTGAAACAGTGGACGCCACCACCCAGGTGAGATACGACGTCACCGGGGTTGAGCGGGCCGCGGGCACGCTTGACACCAGTGTCGGGGCCACTTTCGACGTCGGCGGTGAGGGCACATTTAACGCGGGCGATGTGGGCCCATTTGACGCTGGGGATGTGGTATGTACTGTATTGATGTTGGCGATGTGGGGGAATTGATGTCGGCGGTGGCGATGGCGGGGACTGGATTTTCGACACCGCCCAGTTCTTTATCAGCCTTATCTGAGAGTAGCCCATATCGACTGGTGGCGAGCATGTGCTCCACGGCCAACTTACCGCCCGTGATCATCCGCGGTTACCGTCATCGTCAGGTCGTAGTAAACGTTAGCATGTGTAGTGTTGTAGCTCGTAATGTGAATGCATTCGCCTCGCAGATTGTAATGCCCTTGGCCGTGAGTGGCTAATGATGGGAGGTGAGTCGCGATGAAGCGCGAAAGTGGTGTCCCAGGCCTCATGTGGCGAAGACTTGGGGTGCAGGAGACGCCATCACACGTCCGTGTCTCCCCGCAGCGTGTGGTCCGCAATAAGCTGCGACGGAGGCCGAAGGGTACACGTTCCCACGGCCGTGTTCGATAATCCTGACCATCACTCGCCACATGACAGTGAAATGCTGCATAAACCCTGGTGTAATCTACAATGTACTACTTCTCACTCTCTTACGCCGAAGCCGCGGCGGCAGCGGCGTGCGTGTCGACCTTGAGCTCCGAGGTCGCCATGGCGCTGGCCGACTTGTCAGCGCAGGCCTGGACGTAGTCGGTGAACATGGGGTGGGTGTCGAGGGGCCCGCCGGCCGACTCGGGGTGGAACTGAACGCCCCAGATGTGCTTGCCCGACTCAGGGGTGGAGATGATACCCTCAACCGACGAGTCGTTGCAGTTGATGAAGAAGGGAGCCCAGCCCTCAGGGAAGTCCTCAGTGAGCTTGATCGCGTACTGGTGGTTCTGCGACGTGACGTAGACGCGGCCGGCCTTGATCGAACCCGACGACGCGAGGGCAAGCACGGGCTGGTTGTGGCCACGGTTGCCAAAGGTCATGCGGTACGTCTCCATGCCGGCGGCGAGGCCGAGGATCTGGTGACCCATGCAGATGCCGAAGATGGGCTTGTTCCACTCGTTGATCGTCTTGGTGACACGGTGGACGGTCTCCATGATCGACGTCGGGTCACCAGGGCCGTTCGATAGGAACAGACCGTCGTACTGGTCACGGACAGCGTTGAAGTCAAAGTCCCAAGGAAGGACGGTGACGCGCGCGTCGCGCTTGACGAGCGAGCGGAGGATGTTGGCCTTGGAGCCAAAGTCGAGGATGGCAATCTTGGGGCCCTTGCCGTTGGGGTTGAGCTCGTAAGGCTGCTTCGTGGAGACCTCCGCGATGAGGTTGTCATGCGAAGGGTCCCAGTACTCCTCAGCCTTGGGGACGTACTCGGCCTGGTCGCCAACAGCGAGGCGGCCAAGAGTGGTGCCCTGGTCACGGAGAAGAGTGGTGATGGCACGGGTGTCAACGCCTGAGATGCCTGGGACATCGTGGCGGGCGCACCACTCGTGAATCGACTCGATGGCCTGGTAGTGCGAGTACTTGAGCGCAACGTCCGAGACGACGACGCCAGCGCACTGAATGCCCTCGGACTCGAGGAAGGGGATACCGGGCGTCTCGGGGAGGGGGGCGTTTGACGGCACACCATAGTTGCCAATCATAGGGGAGGTGAAGACAAGGAGCTGGCCGCGGTACGATGGGTCAGTCATCGAGTCGGTGTAGGAGGTAATCGAGGTGGAGAAGACGGTCTCGCCGTACTTGGAGTTGGTCGAGCCGAAGCTGGTGCCGTGGTACGACTCGCCCGTCTTGAGGTGGAGAGCAGCGGGGATGGTGGCGGGCAACACGGACTGGAGCATGCTGGGGTGCACGTTGGTGGGCGTCGCCAGCGCGCGGCGGCCAAGGGCCGTCTTGGCCGAGTTCGCGAGGGGGCGGAGGATGGAAGACGACATGATATGTGTGTGTGTGTGTGAGGATTCCCGGGAGAGGAGAGGAAGATCAAGGGTTGAGCGTAAAGACAAGGTCAGAGAGGTAGCTAGATGTTAGCTCGAGGAAGGTGGACGATTAAAGTGAAAAAGTGAGATGTACCTACTCGTCCGAAGTGCGTTCTGTCCACAGCATCGACAGTGTCGAGGAGAGGCAGTGAAGGGTGGTTAAGGGGGGTTGGGTGGGCTAACAGGGATGAGCTGGAGGCTTGATTGTTTGCTTGTTGGATTTGTTGAATGGAGGAAAGAGAAAGAGAGAGAGAGAGAGAGAAGTTTCGTGTTGAATGGGTACACAGTGGCGGTTAGTGGTTTGTGGATTTTTCGGCCAACCCCCGCGGCCGACTCGACGACTTTTACTCCTTAGGGTATTTCAACCTTCCACCAAACACGTCACCCTAGGACCCAGGGACAATCGGGCGGGCCTTAAGCGCGTCAACCCAGTCAAACACATACAACCTATAACCTAACACTATTGTAACTGATAAGACTAACGCCGCCCATGGCATGGAATTTCATGTCATCTACATGATGTAATGTAATCGGAGGCGCATTCTACAAGGCATACGTGTATGTACTATATTCCCACCTCACACACTGATGGGCAAATGGTTCTGAGTGTGGCTGATATCGTGTGTAGAGGGCGTGGTGTGTGAGGGAGTGGGTGTCCAAATCTCACCAACTGGATTCGCGGATACAATTCCGCTTCTCGGGTTCAATATCCCTTCTGCCCCACTCTATGGCATTCTCGATTATACCGGCCTCACTCTGACCTCCACCTCCACTTTACGTCTAGAACTTGGACCATCACCGTGCAACGACGTGTCAACACACACCGGCGATGGCAAGCACCTCGGACGCCGCGGCGTTCTACGCGACTTTCCAGCAATTAAAGGGCGGTACGTATCTCCTATCGTCTATAGATGATGGGCAAACTGAAGGCAGAAACGGTCGACACATTATCCCGCTCCACGGCCGACTCGGCGCCCAAACTGGCCGCCCTCCGTTCTGCGCTCGCAGATGCGCGCGCAACTCTTCCATCGTACGATCAGCGGAGTTATGACTTGGTGCGCCCTCCGCGGATAAGCTGATAGGAGCAAGTGCGCGAGCTCGAGGCCCGCCTCGCATCCCTACGGGCTGAGAAGCCCAAGAGTCGCTTCGCGTTCAAGCGCCCAGCCTCTAAGCCGACATCTGGAACGACTTCGCGAGCGCAGTCTGCATCTCCCGCCCCACCACTCTCAAACTCTTCTACCCCCGCCCCACCAGCCACGACATACACCCTCTCTGCGCAGCGAGGGCGTACCCTCGTCCCAGACTATCCCGGCGAAGCGAGCTACACCCTCACCCTCGCAGACCTCGACAACTGTATCATCGACCTCCGTTCCTCACCCGCGCTCACATCCCTCCACGCCCGAGGATTGAGAAGTTGTGTCGTTCTTGCCCCCGTCATGGCCGGCAGCGCAATGCTCTCCGACCTCCAGCGCTGCATCGTCGCCGTCGGCGCCCAGCAGTTCCGTCTGCATGACACCACCGACAGCGTGCTGCTGCTCCACGTCGCGTCCCTTCCCGTCGTTGAGCGGTGCAAAGGCGTACGCTTCGGGCCATACCCGTTCCAAGCGGAGGGCGAGAGCCGGCACGAGCAGGTGCAGGACTTTGACTGGGTTCGGCCAGGCCCCAGCCCGCACTGGTATCTCCTAAGCCCAGACCAGGCTGAAAGTCTGCGCTCTTCTATTCAAGCTTCCCCCACGTCCACTGCGGAGCAGCTCCTCTCACTAGCCCCCTAACTCTATGTAATGCATCCATACAAACTACTAGCCCATCAGGTCGACGAGGTCGGCGAACGCGTCATTCTTCTTCGGCGGTTGCTGCTGCTGTGTCGGGCGCGGCGACGACGTGCCGTTTGTTGGCGGCGACGGCGCAGCGTAGCCGGTCGCGTTAGGTGTGAGAGCCGGCGAGCCAAACTGCTGCTGGGGCTGGCCCCACTGCTGCTGCGTCTGCTGGGCCCATTGTTGCTGGGGCTGGGTCCACTGCTGCTGAGGGCCACCGAAGCCACCGGTGCCGCCAGACTGTTGGCCCCACTGCTGCTGCTGCTGCAGAGGAGGCGGCTGCTGGAACCCGCCCACGCCGCCCATGCCCATCCCGCCGAACTGCTGCTGCTGCTGGGGCTGCGAAGACGACGAGGACACGTTGAAGAAGTCCATGGGATTTATCCGGTTCGGCTGGGAGGGCCCAGCGGCCGGCGCCGGCGAGTGCGATGGAGAAGGGGCAAACAGGTCGAGGGGCAGACCGCCAGCGGTGAAGCCGGGGTTGCTGGACGACGGCGCGGCGTCCCCACCTGATGGCAGGGACACGCCGCCAGTGTCCTCATCGTCACCGAACGCGTCAAACGAGATGAGGTCGTTGGCCTTCTTGGCTGGGTTGGACTGCTGCGCAATGGTCTGCGCGGCGCCCCAATCGCCGCGCTTGGCGGCCTCGAAGCGGTCGAGCGCGCTGTTGATGAGGTCATTGCACATGAGGAGGCGGTCCATGAGGCCCTCGTGCTCGCCCGTGTCGTTCTCGATCCACTTCTGGATCCGTGGCCGTGCGCCTCGGCACGCTGCCGCCACTTGGTCGTACACGTCCCCCTCAACACCGACCCTCTCGCCCTCCTTTGCATTGTCCAACATGTCGTTGAGCAGAATGGCCTTGCTCTGGACCTTTTCCAGCTCCGAGACTGTCTGCTTCTCGTAGTCGACAGCCTTGTCGGGCTCAGCGCCCGCAAGCTGCTTCATGAGCTCCTGAGCCGCGGCGAGGTCACGCGGTGTCGCTCGTCGGATCAGCTCCTGCAGCTTTGCCTGCTTGGCGTTGCGGTCCTCATCCTCAAGCTCCTCGGGGCTCTTGAGATCCTCGTTCGGGTTGCGGGTCGCCATCGCGCGCGCTGCGTCAAATGGCTTGAACCGGTACCCCTTATAGCTGAGGAGCCGGTGCATGTCGCGGATGTGCACCAGGTCATCCTTGTGCTTGGACGCCACGCAAATCGTGTTCTTCCATTCGTGGATAAGCTGGCGTCAGCTGTGTCGCTGGCAGCATTACCTCGAGGATTCTCGCCATGACGCGCCCAACGACCATCGGCGGGCGCTCGGGGAAGCGGCGCACGAGCTCGTTGAGGAACTCCTTGGTGCTGATCTGCAGATGGATCGGGTACCCGCAGCTTTTGACAAGATGATCGAGGACATTCAGTGCGATGAGCGACTGGTTCGGGTTCCGGGAGTTGATGTACACTAGGAGAGCCTGTGTTGCTTCGCGCGCACTGGCGTGAGAAGGGCCTGTGGGGTGCTTACGAGTTGGCCTTCTTCTTGTTGATGGCCTCGGCGAGCTCAATGTTGACGACATCGTTGGCCGACATGAGCGTCGGGTCGCATGCCTGGTCTGCGTGTCAGCTCGGCGAACTGCCAAGGCTTCGGCCAACGCACCGACGAGCGCCTGGACGGCTGAGCGGCGGGTCCACGGCGAGGAGCCTGAAGCGAGCATTGGAAGGGAAGAATAGTGTTGCAGCGGGTGGGAGGGGGCAACTGCTGCCTGCTATAGGCCCAGTGTCGTGCTGTGAGAAGATGTAGAGAGAGAAAGACAGCGCTGGTTATCGATCTCTGTCGTCACATAGATGGTCGTCAGCCGCGTGTCCAGCAACTGCATCAATGCGGGGCAACAGACGGAACCAAATCACCTACCTAGACCGAGATGCCACGAGTGCCACACTCGGTCCCTCCGAATTCTCCAGGCAGAGGCCCACCGTACGAGGGGCTCTCTGCCTACCAAGGCTGGCCCTCCACCTGTACGCCGGAGCAGAAGGGGGTCGGGGCGACGGGCCAACCATCGCGAGCTCAAATCACTCCGCGACCTCCGTCACTCCAACAACCACAAACAGGCGACAGAGGCCCACCATGGTGTCCGCCCGTTTTGGTGAGCATGCCCACCACCCGGGGCACCTCCACGCACTCCTCAGAATGCATGCTGACGCCGTCTTGCAGCTCCCGTACTCCGGTCAAAGGTCGCGGTCTCGGTCGGCCCCCGCATGTCCGTCCGGGTGAGTATTCGCCGTCTCCGGCATCGGTGCACGACCCAGCTAACGCCAGGCATCGCACGACTTGACTGTTCTCAACCAGCCCAAGACGAACAATGCTGTGCCCATCACGCGTGAGGGCTCGCCCATCGGCGGTCGCTCCTCCATCTCCGGCCACACCGTGACCGTGTTTGGCGCGACCTCGTTCCTCGGCCGCTACCTCGTCTCCAAGCTCGCCAAGGACGGCACCCAGGTCATCGTCCCCTACCGTGACGAGGACGCCACGCGACACCTCAAGGTGACCGGCGACCTCGGCCAGGTCGTGCCCCTCGAGTGGGACGCGCGCAACCCGGACCAGATTCACGAGGCCGTCCGCCACTCCGACACAGTGTACAACCTCGTCGGGCGTGACTGGGAAACGCGCAACTACTCGTACAAGGACGTCAACGTCACTGCCGCGGCCCAGATTGCGCAGATTGCTGCCGAGAGCGGTGTCGACCAGTTCATCCATGTCTCGCACCTCAACGCCAACCCCAATTCCACTTCCGAGTACTACAGGACCAAGCACGCTGGCGAGCGCGCTGTGCGTGACGCGTTCCCCAACGCGACCATTGTTCGCCCCGGCCGCATGTTCGGCGGTGAGGACTGGCTCCTCAACGCCGTTGCGACCTGGCCCGTCCTCAGCAAGCTCAACAACGGCAACACCCAAATCCTTCCAGTGCACGTCGTCGACGTCGCCCAGGCCCTCAAGGTCATGCTCGACGCTCCCGTCACGTCGGTGGCCTCCACGTTCTCTCTTCCCGGCCCCGAGATGCACACGTTCAACTCGATCGCGGCCCTCATCTCGGAGCTCACCCTCAAGCCCGAGACCTCGATCCCCGCCGTGCCCAAGTTGGTTGCGCAGATCTTCTCCAACATTGTCAACCGCGCCATCTGGTGGCCGGTGCTCTCGCCTGACGAGCTCGAGCGCTACTACATCAACGACGCCGGTGTCGAGGAGCTCCTGCGCCCTGACGTGACGTCGTACCCTGCCGGCTGGGCGCCCCAGTTCCCGGACAACTCGGTGCCCGCGGTTGACGGCGAGCCCGTCAAGTCGTGGTCTGACCTCATGATTGAGCCCGACCTCATTGGGGAGCACGCGATCAAGTACGTTCGTCGCTACCGTATCTCGGCCAACTTCGACGTCCCCGTTGAGATCGGTCACTTCAAGCGTCCCAAGCCATACCATGTTGTGCCCTAGATTAAATGCACAGGGGATTAAGCAGTGACGGAAGTGGGTCTGCGCGTGTGGGTAGCAGTGTTGCGATCTGTTGAGGTGTTGGCGAGTTGTTCGGAGTGGAGGCCTTCCCGAGTTGGAGAATGGGCCTGCACTGGCAAGTAAGCATGTCATGGCGTCAGCCGTCAACAGCTTGCGGGGTGGAAACACCATTCACATCCACGATGGAGTTTTCGCACATCGTCTCACTCTCACTCTTTCTCCAATTCCTCCAAGTTGTGAGACACTCCGCTCAATTCGCGCTCAAGTTTGGTTCAGATTCAAGACTTACACCAACTGATGCTCCTCCCTGCAAAACGAGGCAACCTGAATTGTGTTTATTGCAACCGCACATCCACTTGTGTACACCTCAACTCTCTTAAGTTACCGACTGCTTGGTGGAGGGGTCTAACATGGAGGCCACATGGTGCCACATGGTTTCCGCAACCCAAGAACCGCCCTGCACCCGTATGCACCTTACCGTCAACCATCAAAGGGAGCGCAGTGACCCAAGGGGCGCCACTGCCTGCAACAGCGGTCGTGGAACTCGTCCAGTGACAACGTGGCTGTGGAGAAGAAGACAGGTAGTGGAAATGCGGGGTTCAAGCTGGCGCCCAAAGACTTACCTTTAATACGGGGAGCTGACCTAGATGACCCCCTGACTGAGTAAAATCCCCCCAACATGCCCACCATTCGAAGGAGCACGTCCGCGCACTGACGCATCATGGCCATGATACAATCGCCATGACTGTAAGCCAAGGATGGCGTTCCGGATTGCCTATCAACAATCTGAAAATCTATCCGTGGATCCGCGGCTGTGGGCTTGTTGACGACCCCGATCCTCGGATGAAGGGTACAATAGCGCTTGGCGTTGGTGCCTTTCTCCTCGAGGCTTGGGAAACGAGCGGTACCTTGGCTCCACGGACAAGCCGGTCCACACTGGTCACCCGCTCATGCCACAGGAAGAGCGAGGTGGAGCAGCCAGCCCTGTCTTCAGCTTACCTAGTCTCCGTTGCACTGACCCACCACTGATGGCTGTTGTGGCTAAGGGGTGGGGAGAATGAAACCCAAGTTAACTGTCAACCGCCGGCTCACAAAGCTAACACTACGTCACCAAGATGGTCCGACTCGAGTATTAATAGCGGTTATGGTCAAAACAAGATGGTTCCTTGGCTGGCGGTCATGTGGGGTACGAAAGGGAGCTGACATACGTGAGAGGCTGGTGAGAAACAGGCAAGGGAAACAATGTGGCGCAGGCTCGAGTCTTCCACCTGGCGATACAAACAGTGAGAGAGAGGAACGAGAGCGAGAGGTAGGAGAGCAAGATGTGGGAGAGCAAAATGTGGGAGAGCAAGGGTCGGGGAGGATCGTCAGTTGAGATTGAATGGCGCCTCGCCATCACTGGCCTTTGGACGACTCATCTTGCAGTTCCGGGGAATGGCATCTTCTTCCGGAGAGTCGTAATCTCTCCAAGACGGCCAGTGGCCTCTGAGCATGCCGGAATCCCCCCTGCTCTCTTGGCTGCCATTCAATTGGTCATACCCAACGTCACCACCGCCACTGACTTACGCTCCACGATCCACGAGGCGTGGGTGACGAGGGGTCATGGACGTGGATAAGTGGATCGGTTGGCGCTAAGGAGGACTGGCATCAACGGGATGGCTTGAATGGTTGATTTGCTGTGCAGCTGCGAACCTGGGGATGCCTAAAGGGTTGATTTGCCGCATACGACTCCCTGCCTAGGGTTGAATGCGGTCCGAACAATGCATCAGCTCCAAGGATCAAAGGTGCTCTGTGCTCTACTTTGTGGCTCAAACATGGTCTGTGCGTGCTGTGCGTCAGCTAGGACCGCCATTGTGGCTTGAGAAATAGGAGGCTATGACAGTCGTCAGAGGTTATCCTAGTTCAACTTGGATTATATTAAACCACAGTTCCTCAAGGTTCCCAAGGTACCAAGGTGTTGGGTCAACTAAAAATGGATCAAGGTGTGGAATGACGCGTTTGTTCCCGTAGTGCAATCCCTGGCTTCAAGCCACAAAATAACCCTCCACCAACGCCTCTACCGACTCCACCAACGCCTCCTCGTCTCCACCCTCGTCTGGGTCCTGACTGATCATGGCTTATGCATCTGCTAGGTACATATTTTAAGGAGGCGTGTTCGGAGACGTGTTCCGTGCGATCGGTATGAGGGACACACAAGGGACCCCAAAACAGGAGGAGATCTATGAAGAGAGTTTAGCAGGAGTGTCCAGATTATAGTCTAACTGTCCAGATGTGGCGGTGGTGGATAGGGCCAACGAGTAGTGTCACCCATCAGAGACGCTCCCCTCTAGTGGTCCGTGTGCTTGTTGCAGTAGAGCTGGCCTGGGGTTAGCCTCCCTTATTCCTATGCTACTCACCCTCAAGGTTGCCAATGCACGAGTTGAGGTTAACCGAAGCCTTGCTCAACTGGTTCTTCGAGTTGGGGCACATGCAGTTGAGCGTCTCCCCGTCAACGGTGCAATCCACGCAACCGCCCGTCGACATGAAGCCACCGGGGATGCAAGTCATAGTGCCTGGAGTCAGCTTTGATTCCCTCTCTCTTTTAGGCGTAACTAACCCTTGTTGACACCGATGCACGAGTTGAGGGAGAGCTCGCTAGAGTGATACGTTCCCTCCGAGTCCTTGCAGATGGCCCTCATGATAAGGTCCGGGCCAGAGGAGTCGTAGTCGAGGAACCAATTGTTCTGGCACGTTTTGCGGAACTGGACGCTGACGTCGGGGAGAGACGTATGAGAGGGCTTGGAGCGGCGAGCGATACGGTTGGCCTTGCACTCGGCGTCGCACACGCGGGCCTTGAGGAGCGGGAGACCGCGAGCGATGGCCTCGGCATTGGAGCGGGCCTGAGGCTGGGGCGGAGCAGCGCCGAGGGCAGCCGCCGCGAGGAGGAGGGACGAAATGAGAGTCGTAAAGTGCATTGCGGTTGGGTGAGGGAAGTTGAGGTGGGGTTTGGGTTATAGAGATGAGGTTAGATGAGGAGAGAGATGAGCGACAAGGTGAAGGACGAGACGATGAGGAGCTGCTTTGGCTTTCGTTATAAAGCAGGAAGTTTGGCCTGGTCCAGCCCTCTCTTGGGGGTAGTTGCGGCTCTGTGAGTGGATATGGCGTGTTAAGCGACGCACAGACAAAGGGGCGATCTCCCGGGCATGCGAACCGAACAGCGCTGCAAACCGGACCAACTAAGCCTGAGTCACATCCCATGGCCGTTGCGGCACGTAGTCTGTCCCTACTTCCCAGAGGCGCGAGGCTGACGTGTTGTTCTGGTCGCAAGGTCGGTTCCTAGAATAATGGTGGTAGGGCCACACGCAACCCAGGGGGCGCACGGCTGCGAACATGAGCCGAACAACTCTCGATGTAGGTCTGAGTCGGGTCGGGCCTCATTTGCGCCACCATGTGAGGCTCGCCTGGCGGTGTGTTCGCACGGCAGACAATGCCCTCATCTGGCGGCCTCTCCAGTGAGCACTGACAGGGCATAACACAACCAGGGGCCTTACCGGCGCTGATGCGAACCTAACAGTCATACATACCGGCTGCGATGCCGTTATCCCAGAGTTTCCACTGTCCTAATCTTGAGTTCCGGTTTCTTATCTTCCCCGGAGGTCTTTCACCGCTTCCTCTGCTGTGTGCCCTCTTCTGGTCCCTGCCGTATCAACAAGAAAACTACTGTACTCGCTCACAGTTGAACCGCCCAAGCACTTGTGGCTCACGTCACGGTGGGTACTCCTTCCACAGATAGGAATCGACACATCCGGCGCTCCACAACCCAACAGGGATTCTGGGGTAGTACGGCTTCAGTTCGCCCCTCACGCCCGTAGCGCACACGCAGTATTTTGCAACCTCACTGTAGGTGGTCAACTACCCTACGACGCCAGAGACACCGTCTGTTGCCTCGTGGGGTAGTTGACTACCTAAACTCAGGCTACAAAAATACGAGTGTGCAGCAGATCAGCAGGGGGAACGTTGATTGCTAATAAGCACCTGTCATGTTACGCCGCCACAAAACGCCACAAACGCGATAAACGCCACTTACGCCACAAACGCCACTTGGACAGGTCGTGACCAAGCGTCATCAGTCGGATCTTGTTTCCCACGAGCATTAGGAAGTCGCATTAGGGCTGTTCAAGTATTTAAGGGATTGTGATTAGAGTAAGTGGAAAGGGGTCTTTCCTGTTTACCCTGTACAGAACAACCGTTTTTTCCCGAATACTTGGGGAACAGATTGGTTGACCACAGACCTCCCTCCCTCATCCACTCGTATCCCTCTCCTCCTCCTCCTCTTGAACAAAAGTACATTCTCAAGATCGCACGTACGAATCCCAACTCGCATCTACACATACTAAGCTTGGATCCCGTCGATGTGCACATGCACTCTCCCGTCTTGACAAGAGTCGCACATCTTGAGGTTTGAAGCGTTTCGGGTCGGAGCTGTGATGTTCTGTGATCTGCGAAATATCCTTAACGCCGCACTTTGTGTCTTATTTTGTCCTAATTACAATGAATTGTTTCAAACCTAACCTGCGAAAAATCAATTCACTCAAGCGATAGGTCAAACTTTGATTCTCGTATTGTTCCGCTATCCTCATTTGGAAGCTTTGAAACTACAATTCATTCATCAAGCCTTGAACGTAGATTACAACTGCAAATGATCGTCACTGAGAAGAATGACAAGTTGGCTAAACCGGTTAAAAGCGGCGATAAAACATCTGATTTTAAAATGGGTGGACCGAACATAGGAACTCTGCATGCATATATCCTCGAGTAAGATTAGCCTCTGTTAGTGTACGGCATTGGAAAAGCACTTCCAGTTTAGTCTTAGGAGTCTTGGTGCATTGTCTCAACCAAGGACTCACCCAACAAGACTAAACGACTTGCTAATCGTCCTTGCTAATCTTGCCTATTGATTCCTTCCTCTTGTTCTGAACTGCATACTCAAGTGCCGCTCGCCACTGCACCCTACCCATAGCTCGCTCGCAGTGTCGCCGACTTGTTCACTCCCGCTCACTGCACCACACTGGGCCAATTAAGAAGCAATGCATGTTATTAATCTACAGTGATGAGGTGGAATGGTGATGAAAATGCAGTCTATGCGCGGCTCGCGACCTTCGCGGCCTGCGCGAGGTCCCTCTCAAGGTCGCGCACGTCCTCAATACCAACCGACAGGCGGATGAGCTCGTCATCGATGCCAAGGATGGCACGGTCCTCGGCGCTCACAGACGCGTGGGTCATGAGTGACGGCAGCTCGGCAAGCGACTCGACACCACCAAGCGACTCGGCAAGGGTGAAGATCTTGAGCGAAGAGAGGAAGTTGGACGAGACGGTCGCCTTCTCAGCCGAGCTGAGCTTGGCCGCGTCGAGGCGGAACGAGACCATGCCACCGTAGGGGAAGCCAGTGTCCTTGTCCATGCCCTGGCTCTCAATCTTCTCGCGAGCGACAGGCGAGAGCTGCTTCCACGCGAGGTGACGGACGGGAGTGCGCTCAGCACCCTCGAGGCCGGGGTAAAGGACCTCGCGGACCCATGACTGGTGCTGGAGCCAGCGGGCGATCTCGAGCGCATTAGCGCCGTGGGTCTGCATGCGGAGGTGAAGGGTCTTGGCGCCACGCTGGGCGAGCCAGCTGTCAAACTGGCCGGGGACGGCACCACCAGCGTTCTGGTAGAAGCGGAGCTTGTCCATGATCTCCGGGTTGGGGGCGACGAGGACACCCATGATGACGTCCGAGTGGCCGTTAAGGTACTTGGTGACAGAGTGGACGACAATGTCGGCACCGAGGCGGAGGGGCTGCTGGTAGTAGCTGCTCATGAAGGTGTTGTCGACGACGACGACGGCGCCGTGAGCATGGGCGACGCGGGCGACGGTCTCGACGTCAATGACCGAGAGCGTGGGGTTGGTCGGGGTCTCGATCCACACGAGCTGGGTCTCAGGGCGGAATGAGGCCTCGAGCTGCGCCTCGACAGCCTTGGCGTGCTCCTCGATGCTCGAAGCCTGCTCGTTCATGCTAATGTGCACAAACGACGTCTCAATGCCGCTGTTCACCGCAACCTTGGTGAAGTAGCGGTACGTGCCGCCGTACACGTCACCGACCGAGACAATGTGGCCGTTCTGCTTGACGAGCGAGCTAACGATAGCCTGGGTGGCGGCCGACCCCGACGAGAACGCGAGAGCCGGCGGCAGCTCGTGCGCGAGCTGGCTCGTAGTCACGTGGACGTCTCCGGGCTCTGGGAGCTCGAGCGACGCGACAAGCGCCTCGAACGCCAAGCGGTTCGGGTTGTTGGAGCGCGTGTACTCAAAGCCCTAGGGTTAGCTTTTGTTGACAAATTGTCCGAGCCGATATTCGTCCCGACTTCATCGCGGAAGCTACTCACCTTGTGCACGCCAACCGCGGTCTGCTTGTATGTCGTCGCGAGCGAGATGGGGGGGATGACAGCGCCAGTCTCCTCATTGGCCTCGGAGCCAGCGTGGATGACGCGAGTGTTGAAGTGGTAGGTCTCGTGGACAGGGGCGGGGGCGGCGTTGCCGTTCGAGTCGCCGTTGGTGTAGTTGGTCATGGTGAGGAAGGTGGGATGGGAGTGGGTACAGGTGACAGAGAGGGGTGAGGTAGAGGTACACAGGAGAGATCAACAATGATGATACATTCAGGTGGGGCGTTAGTACTTATAGTGAAAGACTTGTCATAGTGGTGGCGGTGACCAAATTTCATCATTACACACAAACTTAGCACGCCATACCCTGTAGTATTTGCGGGGTAACCCGTCCAAGCTCCACCAAATGATCCAAGCCCATCTCAGACATAAAGCGCACAAGCCCGGTGGGCAGATCCGGGGCGACACATTTGAGTGAGCAACTCGGCGTGTGCCGGGTCTTGCCGCGCCACCATAATGCTTTTTGTCAATGACGCAGGGCAGTGGGCAGGAGAGTAGGTGGGCGCATAGAGGGTCATGACCGAGTGGGCGGCGGCGGATCAACAAAGGTTCGGAGAAAATTCTTTCCTTACAAAGCACAATTTGCCACCAAGAGGATGATTTAGCCGCCACTCTAACCCCCAACTAGAACTAGCCGTCTCGGCCTTTTCTCCTCGGTGGCACCTCCGAATGACAAAAACTTTAGCGTCATCTCACACTCCAACAGAGGAATGTGTAAGCAAAACTGTGTCCCCAGGGGAACGCGCAGTGCCAAGCGCCAGTGCATTCTCGCACCACCTCTGCACATACACACGTTATTAAGCATTCATGTTGCGCGTGAGTAATCCTTGCACTCTTTCGCACTCGGGCACGCTCTCACGCGTCAACCTGTGCAAGAAGAGCACGCACTCGTCGCGTCACGTCGCGTCGCCACACAAAGAACTAATACAAACATTCCGCCCGCACACGCCACGCCGGGGCCCGGGGCATTGGCCATGTACACATCCTCTCGCCTATCAAGGCCACACGCCTTTCTCCCCCGTCTCCTCGCCGCCTGTCTGCATCTCGCTCCGTTTCCGCAGATACTCCTGGTGGCGCCGACGCCCGAGCTCGAGCTGCTCCTCCCGGCTCATCTCCTGTAGTACACTGATGATGGCGAAGTCGAGCTCGGGCACTGGGGCCATAGTCGGCACCGCGGCGTCGACGGGCGTGCGAAGCGAGTCGTCGAAGCGGCTCCGGGGCGAGCAGCTCAGCCCCGGCACCTCGGTCGGGGTAGGAGGCGGCGCATTCTCCTCACTGGGGTAATATTCACTGAAGAGCTTGCGGAGCTCCATGTCGCGATCGCTGGACGCCTGGTGCTGGACACCAATCAACTCGTCGCCCTCGCGATACACGCTGAACGGGTCAAAGTCGCGATCATGCTCGAACGCAAGGTCCGAGGGAGCTGGCAACGCGTCGCCCCTGCTGTCAGCTGAGCCCCATAATGACGTACCATAGTGCCTCCTCGAGATCGTTGAGCAGGCGTGGGATGTTGCCAGCGCGACCATCTGTCAAGACGTTGCTTGGCACAATGTCCCCATACCCTCCGCGCACAACGGTCTCACCAAACGCCCATCCGAGATCCTTGCGGCGATTGACGGCTTCGTCGATATCTCGTAGACCATAGCGGATCTCGCGGCCGTAGAACGCGACATCTTCAGCTGTTGGCGGCGAGTTCAACAACCCTAGTCGCTTCCCCTCCTGCACAGCGGTGATGGTCCAGCTTTTCCACCCCTTGGCATTTGCGGCGAGCGACCCGCGCCGCGATGATGGCACGCCAGACCACGGACACGGCCGGTCAGGATAGGTAGTGCACCACACGGCGTCGATGTATGAGCCCAGGGCCTGGACGAGCTCGAGCACGAGCGGCCGAATGCGGCGGCGCGAGAGGAGCGTGTCGATCGCTGCGAATGGGTTCTCCATTTCGGGCGACACGCGTGGATGAGTGGACAATCGCCGAACTTGTCTTGGAGCAACACTCGCCTCGAGCCACGCCGGATCGACCGCCAGCTCGACGTCGTGCAGGGCACGCACTGACTCTGTAGTGTAGATGTCGAGCGCAAAGGGCGCTGGGGTCTTGAAGGTCCCACCAGGGTGTGATGTCTCAGATGACGGTCCCGAAGCATTCCAGGGGCCCGATCCGCTGGAGCTCGGTCCTGCGAACGAGCCGTGCGCCGACAAGTCTCGGGGCCCGCACCTCCCAATGGTGGAGGGTGGAGTTGGGTTCGATTCTGTATCCCCCGAGCGGCCGTCCATGTGGAACAGAAAGCTCGACGCTCTCGCGGCTGGCGGTTCCCCTGTAGCTTGTGGGGGTTGCTCGACAATCCATTTCTGCGGTCAGCATTCCTCGTGTGATCACGTTGCGTGCGTGACTTACCCTCCACTTGGAGACGGCCGCATCCGCCTTGCGCCTGTCAATGCGCGCCCCGTGATGCTCCTGTATTCGCTTCTTGCGGGGGAAAGGCATCATCTCGACATCGTCCTCGAATCCCGAGCTGCTCTGCCCTGAACGCACGCTCTTCGCCGTGCGCGGAAGTGAGCCGCGCCGCACGAACAGGTTGCTGAGGTTGCGCCCCGAACCCAGGCCCGACTGCACTGAAGCGGTCGCACTGTGTAGTGATGCGCTGTACGTCGATGCGCTGTCAGAGGGCATGGACGTCTCTTGCGCTGCTTGAGGGCCAGGCCGGTTGGGCGTGCGCGTGTGAGTCACCGCCGGGCCCAGCCGCGAGGGGCCCGCCTTGGGTGTGGACCAGAGGTTGGTCGCCGCGGCGGTCATTATGGATGAAGGAGAAGGTGGTGGTCGTTGTGAGTAAGTGCAAGGCTCTTGCGAGACGGGCCTAGGCACGGAATCGCAGCCTTGTCAACACCACGTGCCGGACAAACAACGTGCCCGAGCGCAAGGAAACCAAGTTGAGATGCTGCGGAATGGTGATGACCGAGGTGAAAGTGATGGTTGGGAGATGCGAAGATGGTAATGGTCGTGTGTTAGCCAGAGATGTGATGGGTATAGGTGAGTAGTTTCTGTTCTGTACTTGGGCTAGGGTTTACAAGTCTAGGTTACGCCCCTCATGCCGTAAAGGTATTCACTATACTCTCGATCACTTTGAATAAACTCTAATACTTAACTTTCCGTAATCTACTTGTATACAAATCTTGTAATGGAACCATCCTCCTTTGACTTGAACGTCGATTCCGTTCATCCATGCATCGACTCGACGCGTGCATCATGTACATTTTACCCTCTTAGCTCCTCATCACTTGATCATACTATTCTTCCTGCTCACTTTACTTTGACGAAAAAAGCCTGCATCGCACTCTACAAGAATATCCCAACCCCCACCAGAACAATCCGGCCCATTTATCCCTGGAACGTGGCGCCGTGGCGCCGAATCCCTACCCGAACTTTGGGCCCGGGTCGCCAAATAGAACACAGTAACCCCCTTGGGCGTCTTCCCGATACACGCAACATGACATGTAACAGGTGCTTGCAGCCCTGGTGATCTCCCGCTACCGCGCTGACGTTAAAGATGATTGCGGGGATGTACTGTCGATCGATGGAAGGCGGGGACTGGTCGCAAACAAGTGGGGGTACAATTCAATGTCAAGTGCCACATTCTCAGCTGCGAAGCGTCACTGCGATGCTGCTGCCAGCTGCGAGGTACGCAAGGCCCACAACAGTTGGCACAGATGGCAGTGATCGTCGGGGTCACTACCTTGGTGCATCGACGCCTAGACCGAGGCGCACGACGTGCGGCATCCTCCACTTGATAGAAGACGTAGAACTGAAATGCCTATCCAACCCAGCAAACAAGGTGGTGCATTCTTGAGTCACCACGCTCACCCTTCCGACGGCCTGCGCTGTCAAGGAGCGCGGGCTTTACGAGTTTGGTATATTTTCGGATCAGCTAAGGACCCGAACTCTCATCACCCTATTCGAGCAGTGAGTAGCATGAGCAACATGAGCAACATGAGCAGAAACAGAGATGGATGCTCATCGCCGTCATTTTGTTCCATTCGAACCATTAATTCCCTGTGTGAAACTATCTGTCCTCATGTTCTTACAATACTTGGCGCAAAAGCACGTGTAACACATGGTAGGGGCGATGGACGTTTCCCAGCTCCCAGATCCCAGATCCTCAATTCCTCAATCCTCAATTCTCAATCAACGCGAACAATGCGGTTACATAGTGCACGTGGCCAGCTTTCCCACGCCCCTCACCTTGCAGAAACGTCAACAGAACATGCAGAACAGGGCTTGCAAAGTTTTGTCGAGTCTCTGGAAGTTCCTGCGCCCGCAATTCGGCAATTCGGCAATCGGCAACCCAATCAAGGTGGGGACTGTATAGTTTTTGGTTCTGCACGTGCCTATTGCAATGTTTGGCATGTGAGCAACTACCGCACTGTTGCCGCAACAAACTTCCGGCCGGATATCCGGTCTTGGACATGGAAAGTTGGGAATTACTGTATGGAAGTGACCTTGGGCTTGGAGTTTGGCTAATGGATCAAGAGATTAAAGGGAGGTTGAGGCGTGCTTGACGTAGTGGTCGTCAGTATATGGGGTATCAAAGAGAAAATCATTCGTTGTCACACCAGGCGGCGCTTGAGTAGGAAAGCCCTATCGAGTTGAAGAAGACCGAGGATTGAGGGACTGAGGATAAGCAACTCGGCCAGAGCCCTATCTCTCATTCCATTGTTTCCAGCCAGCCACCTCCGAGACCTCCACCAATGCCCCGCAATCCCTCTCGGCTACACTCCAATGTTGACCGCAGGCCCCCGGCAGGGTGGCTTGCAGCTCGCCGGGGAAACGCGGCGATGCACCGCCGGGGTTGACCAACCAGCGTCCAGCTAAGATTGTTACAATGACCGAGGTGGGACCGCTGACCCCGGTCGCGCTAACCGGAGGTCGCAGCTCGCATCGACGTTCGGCTTTAGTACAAGCTTGCGATAGAGATAGATGTGGCTACGACCCCACAAACCTTGGCTGGCCGCATTTAGATTTTTTGACCCCTTGGGTGACGCGGGGTATATATGTGGCACACCCTGGGATGACCATGTGATTATCCCACATGGAGCATTGGGCGGGGTGGGGGGCTGAAGAGGGGGTGCCTTGGAAATCTTGCCGAACGATGCCGCTCCCTTCTCCCCGCTCCCGATCAAGACGTCATGCTGCTAATTACGCAATTCCTGTTCCAAGTCTAGTCCTGAGGGATCCTGGGTGGGTACGGGATGGATACTGTACCTTCTACTTACAGTTGTATCTTCGTCCTGTTTGAGATTGTTGCAGTTGTCATGGTACGGAGCAGTGCCAACTTTCGGTGTGCTCTATACTGTACGATATGTGCTCTGTACAGTACAGCCGAGGCTGTCGATGTCATCAATGCTGTCAAGGAGGATGAAACAAAGAGCACTCTTGGACTGTCTGTCTTCACCCTCCTCACATTGTATCGTGCTTCACGTTCGGCACGATCATCGTCAATCGTGATAGCCATATCGCGCTATCCCCGCTGTGTCTCCAATCATCCCCCCAACTCCGCTAGGTCCAGAATAGCTCCCCCGACCCGCTAACTGTGTTGCCCGAGAGCCCCGGACTGCGCAATCAACGCAGGTTTCAGTCTGCTGGGCCTCCACTCCGTACTACGATCCAAACAGCGTAGAGGGCTCGGCTATTCGGATCTCAAACGGCCCACCATCCAATAGCTCTTTGTCAAACAAACGCCGTTTGCGTCTTGACGACGACTCCAACCCCCCTTTTTGCGGCACCACTCTGCCCATGTTGCCCAGGGACTTACGAACAAGGAGACTATATCGAGTGCCTGTTCGATTGAAATTGAGCGAATGGATGCGTTTCAAAAGAGGGTATAGTGCGGCGATATGTACCTGACATGTCACACATGTCCACCCAAATAGTCTACGGTGGCACATTGGCCCTAATACGCCGATGATGGGATGATAGTAGTACACTATCCGACCTCGTCAACATTCAAGGTTTCTGGCACGAACCGACTAAATCCAATAGCGCTCTACGCGCCATCTGCTGTGGGGCACCGAGTCTAGCGGGGCCGGCTGGGGTGCAGGACTTGAAGGTCGGGGCTCGGCGCCCGCAACTCGCGGCACGAATCGCCAAGAGAATGCAAAGCGAGAAAGTCAGTCATCGGGAAAGCATAAAAGCTCGTACTCAAAGTCTCGAAATGCCCATCTCTCACCAGCTCCTCTCCAACAGCTCTTCTCTCTTACAGTACCACTACTAAAAGCACCATGTCGTCCAACGTCAACTCCGTAGAGGACCTCAAGAACCAGGAGGCCGCTAGCCAAAACCCCAACTTCCAGGGCGGCCATGGTGTCTCGCGCTTCATCACGCCTGGCGGACACCCGATGGACAACTCGCAGCCCGCGTTCCCCGTCTTCCACCGCAAGTTTGCCAACCCGGCTCCCCTCGGTCTCATGGCGTGAGTGCCACATGCCACAAGTGCACGGACAGGACCGCACTGACCTCAGTTTCGGCGGCACCACGACCCTCCTCTCCCTGTACAACCTCTCTGCGCGTAACGTCAACACGCCCAACGTCCTCGTCGGCGTGGCCATGTTCTACGGCGGCATGTGCCAGATCGTCTGTGGCATCCTCGAGTGGGCGTGCGGTAACTCGTTCGGCACCTGCGCGTTCACGGGCTACGGCGCGTTCTGGATGAGCTGGGCCGCTATCCAAATCCCCTGGTTCGGCATCAAGTCCGCCTACACCGACAAGCACGAGTTGTCCCAGGCTGTCGGCCTCTACCTCATCGTGTGGGGCCTCGTGACCTGCTGCCTCACCGTCTGTCTCCTCCGCTCGTCTATCGCCCTCGTGTTCGTCTTCTCCGTCATTGCCATCGCGTTCTTCGCTCTCGGCGCCGCCGACATGACTGGCAAGTTGATCCTCGTCAAGGTTGGCGGTGGATTTGGTATGCTGGGCGGCCTCGGTGCCATGTACGTCGCCGTTGCGGGTCTCCTCACCAACGACACGTCATTCTTCACC
The DNA here is from genome assembly GCA_030864385.1 of Cutaneotrichosporon sp. HIS471. Classification (NCBI taxonomy): domain Eukaryota; kingdom Fungi; phylum Basidiomycota; class Tremellomycetes; order Trichosporonales; family Trichosporonaceae; genus Cutaneotrichosporon; species Cutaneotrichosporon sp. HIS471. The sequence continues at coordinate 912,298 of AP028240.1, read as the reverse complement.
ATCCCCATCGGCAACCTCGCACCCCAGAACTAAGTCACGGAGTAGGTCACGGCATGTTTGTAGTACTGCAGCTGGTGCTGTCAGAGTTATTTTATCTGATTCAGCGATTAGATGCATGGGAGTTATCCTTGCTCAGATTTTGCTGGATCGGCTCATCACAGCTTGATTTGATTGTGTGTGATTCATCTTTAAATCCCTATCTGTCCGTGCACAATTTTTTAAACCCATGCCCACCACCATGACAATGCCGTTGTGTCCAGTACTCCAGTGATCTAGTGAAAATGGAGGCACCGTACCAAGTACCAGCTCCACGATCCACGAGTGGCGTGGCACGGCACCCCCATTGTTGGAATGACGCGCCGCTGTAATGCCATCTGCCCGAGGCGCCAGGAGGCATGATTGTACCTGCGAAGGCGAGTATTTACGTTGATTACCATCAGGAACCGCGGTACAGCAGTGACGTCGAAAGGACAAATGGAAGTTATCCCTCCAACCCACACCATCATTCGTAGATTCACCAGCATCGCCAACAGCATCCCAAGCAAACTATTACTTTGGTTTGACCTATGCAGCCTTGAGTTGGCGGTATGCTTCACAAAGTGCCACAATCCACCACGTGAGTGTGCCTATGACATTGGCGGAGCCCCGGGTTTGGCGGGATCAAATGTCGGTGAGAGTTCCTTCAACGCAAGACCACTCGCACAACTCAATCCCCCCTCTACCCTCTTCTTGCTCAACCTCCTCAATCTCCAACCCTCTCTCACCTCTCCCTCCCCTTCACCGCATCTCTCGTTCCAAAATGACCGCCCCTGTTGCCGAGATCGACCTCAAGAAGCCCGCGCCCGTCGCTGAGGTGCCCAAGGAGGAGGAGAAGGGGCTCACCAACGACATGTGCGTCTCGCCCACCTTCGGGCCCTCCACCTGCCGGAGATGGCCTACTAACACTCCACAGCATCACCAAGTACACCACTGCCGGCCAGGCCCTCGCTGCGGCTCTCAAGAAGTTTGCCCCCGAGATCGCTGCGGGCAAGAAGGTCCTTGAGCTCTGCATCGCGTGAGTCAGAATCGACAATGGACAGTGCGGAAAGCTGACATCTAGCGGCGACAAGCACATCGCTGACGCCGTCGCGCCCCTCTACAACAAGGCCAAGGCTGGTGTCAAGGTCTCCAAGGGTACGTCCACGCGGACCTGAAGCTTTATCTGCGGCCAACAACTGACTCGCAGGCTCGGCGTTCCCCACCTGTATCTCGGTCAACAATGTTGTCTCGCACGTCTCGCCCCTCCCCTCCGACCCCGAGTACACGCTTAAGGACGGCGATGTCGTCAAGGTCCAGCTCGGTGTTCACATTGACGGCTACGCCGTTGTGCACGCCGAGACCATCGTGATCGGCTCCAAGGTCGAGGGTGCCACCGCCGACGTCATCGCTGCTGCGTACGACGCCGCGCAGGCTGCCATGCGCACGCTCAAGGTCGGCGCCAAGAACTGGGACGTTACCGAGGTCGTCACCAAGGTCGCCAAGGAGTACGAGACCCTCCCCGTCCAGGGCATGCTCTCGTGCAACCACGAGCAGAACGTCACGGACGGCAAGAAGCGTATCCTCCTCAACCCCACGCCCGAGCTCAAGCGCGAGCACGAGTCGTGCACCTTCGAGGAGGGTGAGGTGTACGGCGTCGATGTCCTCGTTGTCACCGGCACCGACGCCAAGGCTCGCCCTGAGGACGCCCGCACGTCGGTTTACAAGCGCGCCAACGACGTCAACTACCAGCTCAAGATGAAGACGTCCCGCACGACCTTCTCCGAGATCCAGAAGAAGGCCGGTGCCTTCCCCTTCACCCTCCGTGCCCTCGAGGACGAGAAGCGCGCCCGCATGGGTGTCCAGGAGGCTGTGGCCCACGGTCTCCTCAAGCCCTACGAGGTCACCCAGACCGCGTCTGGCTCGATCGTTGCCCAGTTCTTCTTCACCCTCGCCCTCATGCCCGCCGGCCCCTTGCTGCTCTCCCCCGTCCCCACCTGGTACTCTGCGTACGTGTTGACATCGTTTTCAAACTGACGCCAGCGACAAGGTCAAGTCGGCCAAGGGTGTCAAGGACGATGAGCTCAAGACTCTTCTTGCCGCGCCCCTCCGCGCGCCCAAGAAGAAGGCCAAGAAGGCCGCCGCCGAGGCCAAGGCCTAAGTCTGCGGACACTGATGACTGCATTCGGGGACAAGTAGCCTACAGCTGTACTGCTCACAGCAGCATTGTTTTTTTTTCTATTTCGCACGCATCTGAAGATGAAATTCAAAGGAGATGCGAAAGTGCGAACGGCGAGCGGCGAGCAGAGGCTGGAGCGAAACACGAGCGGCGTTGAAGCCGCGTCGATGCGGAGCTGCGATGACACGGTGCCGGGGAGCAGGCGGGTGGGCAGATGCTAGGATCAGTCAGGGCGACATATGGGCCGTGGCTCTGGGTTAATGATCGCTGACTGAGGTTGCGTAAGAGCCGCCCGTATTCTTGGGATCATTGGTGAGCAAGTTGGAGGCAGTTGCGCCTCTGACCGAGACCCGGCGAAGCAAGGACTGTCTCATCCATGGAACCTCTCCTCAGCTGCGCTCTCTGTTCTTTGGAAGGTGAACGCGTGCGGCGGATGCAAACAGCCAGAGGCCGACATGACTGGCACGTGTGTGTGGGAACTGTGAGCTGTTGACCTTTTTGTGTGTTGTGGCGGGTGGGTTGGAGGCTTTGAAAGGAGTTCTTCTATCTCGATACGCTTCCAGATTTGTATCTCACGCTTGCACCTTTTACATTTTGGGTCCAGACCGAGATGACTGACTGACTGCTGACACGCCGATCCAGCGGCCCCCATTCACAGATCGCGTTCTTGACTTGCACATTTTCCACATCCCTCACCTCTTCAACTCCATTCTCATTACTCACTACTCACCACCATCTCATCACACAACTAGAACATGCCAGACATTCACCTGTTCCTTCTCATTCACGGCCTGTGGGGTGAGTCCAACTGGGACAACCCGGCCTTCCTTCCTCCACGTCTTCCCTCTCAGCCCATCTAACACCAGGCCGCCCCGTCCACTTGGCAGAGGCCAAAGCCGAACTCGAGGCGGCATGGAACCGCCCCAGCCCACCCACTTCGCCCAGCCCACCCACTTCGCCCAGCCGTTCGGGGACGCCGTGCACTTCCCCCTCTCTCTCGGACGACAGTGACGACACGATGGTCAGCAGTTTCGCCTTCACCCCGCGAGACGATCTCGTTGTCATCATGGCACAGGGCATGACCGCCAAATTGACGTACGACGGCGTGGACGTGTGCGCGAGCCGCGTCGCGTGGGAGGTGAGATCTTGGCGAGTGAGCTCACCCAAGGTGGACCAGCACATTGTCGCGCTTGAAGCCGACGGTCGCCATGTCGCCCGCATCAGCATCCTCGGATACTCGCTTGGTGGCCGTGAGTAACCGAAATATGGGACTGACCCAGTCGTCGCTCGGTACCTCGTCGGCCTGCTTGCGGCGCGTACGCCCAACTTCTTTGACAAGATCACGCCCGTGTCATTTACGACGATCGCGACGCCCCATCTCGGCATGCCCCGCTACAGTCAGTTTCTCTGTCAATTCCAGACCTGACGCCAGATACCCTGCTCTCCACCGTTGTTGGATGGCTTGGAGCACGTCTACTATCCCGCTCTGGCGAGCAAGTGCACCTCGTCGACAGATACTCGGAGACGGACCCGCGTCCACTTCTCGAAGTCATGGCCGATCCCAGTGGGTCGTTCGTCTCTTCAACACCCATAGTTCTTCCTAACACCAGAACACGTGTGGCACCAGGCCCTCGCTCGCTTCGCACAGGTACACATCTACGCCAACATTGTCAACGACAATACGGTGCCGTATCCCAGCGCGGCCATCGAACCCATCGACCCCTTCGTGCAGTGGGTCGAGCGCGGGCTCGAAGTCACGGCGCTCCACGCCATCGCGTCCACTTGGAAGTTTCCGAACCCCGGTGCCCCGCGCCGCAAGGTCCGCTTCCATCTCGGCAATCTTCCGCCCACACTCCGCTTCCGCTGGCCGTACAGATGGGTTATTCTTGCCCTGTCCCCCGTCGTCCTTCCGCTCCTGGCGCTGTTCGTCTTCAGCCGCTTCAGCCTCGACACTCGTCGCTCGCGCCTCCGCCTGCAGCGCCTCGCACGCAGCTACGCCAACACTACTCTGCCTTCCGACGGCGAGGCTGCGCTCATCCCTTCCTCCCACGGACAGAGCATCGACGGCCTCCGTGCGGCTATCCGTGTCGTCGAGCGCTCCCTCGAGCAGGACCTTATGGACGTTGCCGACCATGCCGATACTGGTCCCTCACCTCCCGAGGTCGAGCCCGACAGCCCTACGTACCCCGAGCCGACAATCAAGGCGCTTCTCACCGATCGCCAGCTCCTCATGATCCACTGGTTGAACCAACTCGCTCCACGGCGCCACCTCGTGTGGTTCCCCGACGTCGCCAACGCGCATGCTGTCATCGTTGTTCGCGACCCTGCCAAGTTTGCTGTCCACGAGCGTGGTCGCAGCATCCTCCAGCACTGGGCGCGCCTCGCGGTCGGTGCAGCCGAGGAGGTCGACGTCGTCAAGTATTAAGCGCGCCTTGCACTCCATGAACCAAAACCAAGCCTCCCTCGGATCGTGTAGCTTCTGCTGTACTTCTTCCCGCCCGCACTGTATAGAGTACACTCCGTTCATGTCATTTATATGGAACAGGACCTGTGGGGTCAGTGATACAATGCAAGTGATGTGTTTATGGTACAACAGGTGACTAAGTTGGCTGAGGGAACTTGAATGTAAAGGATGAACAGTTGTGATTATCCAGCGAGGCGGGTTATGTTGTAGTGGGTGCGTTTGCGTATGTGCATTTTGAGAGTCATTGTCATCGGATTGAGCGGCGACGGCGGGCGAATTCCACTATCAGTCAGTCACTCCCCACACTGTCACCCACTCATACGCTTGGACTCCAGGGAGAGCTCAGTAGAGTCGATGAGTGGCGCACGGTCCAGGATGGTTCCAAGTGCTGAAGTAAGTACTCACAGTCTAACCAACGACACACAACGACTCACTCTTGATAGGGGTAGCCGCGCGGCTGCTTGTTGGGGTAGGCTGATGTCAGCTACGATCTTCTGCTTGGCGTCTGGGTGCGAAGTGCGGGTTGCCCCTGTGGAATGCGGAGTATTCTGTGGGCATAGAAGATACTCGGACGGGAATTAGACGAGTCTGGTAACGCCTCCGACGGCAATAGAGTCAAAGGACGGACACGAGGCGGTTCGCTTCTCGCCTCCCGGTACAGCGTGACTCACGTTCTTGCGCTCTATCTCCATAACGGCGTTGCGAACTCGCCCCGTGGCAGTCATACCGTCGCTTGGAGTCGTACGGGAGCGACCTGAAGAGCGGGACGCGCCGAACGGACGACCAGAAGCGAAGAAGGGATTGCCCTTGGGTTGGGTGCGCTTGTCCGTCTCGGTAGTTGTCGTCGCGACATTGTTGGCGTCCGAATCGCAAAGTATGAGCGACTGGCGCAGCGACCGGACGCGGAGGACGCTTGATGAGAGAGACTGGGGATGCTCCGAGCGCGAGCGGCTGTGGACGCCGTGCGCAGTGGTTGAGTGCGCCAGAGTAGGGGGTGCCCGGGATGGGCACACAGTCGGTATGGCGGCTCCTGCCCGGCACTCGTCGAACAGCTCATCGAAGAGGCGGTCTAACTCGACCTGGAACTCGGTTTGGCTCTTGTGATCAGGCACGTTGCGCGGGTCAAGCGACTTGTGGCGTGCCACGCGCGTCGGGGTCTTGTCGACGGTGCTAGGCGACGGCACCGAGAACTGACGTGCTGGCATGATATTGCCGAACTCGTCCACAAGGGGGACAGGCTTGCGCTTGATCCGGAACTGGGCAGAGGCAGTGGACCGTAACGAGGTCGCGGCCGACGCGGAGGCAGTGGGGATCGGCGAGCTCTCGTTCGTCGGGGTCGTCAGGGGCGAGAGAAGGGATGGGACGCTGAGCGCCGATTCGGCGCTGTTCTGACGAGAGGAGGACGTGTTGATTGTCAGCTTGTGGGCTGCAGACAGGGAGTGATGGCGCCCGCGCCGGGCACGCAGCGGCGAGGAAGGTGGAGTGATCGAGATGTCGAGGGAAGGTGCAAATGAGGAAGGACTGGTCGGCCAGTCGCAGCTATTCTCGGTCATGTTGTAGATCTTGCCGGGACCGCTGTTCAGTTTGCGGTCACCTTCCCCTGGGGACCACCAGCCGAGCGAGCGCGAATGACCGGCGTGCATCCGCTTCTGGTGCTGGCCCACTGCGGTTAGAATGATCGAGAACTGACGTACCTGGCGAGCCGTTGGCTGTCGGAGAAGGACTGATCGGCCAGCCGTGCTTGTCGAGAACTATGTAATCGCAAGGCGCACCTCCTTCTTCGAGCGAAGGCAGCTTACCGAGTGAGCGCGATAGGTGTGGATTCTTGGGACGTCCTGGTGTCAGATGGTCAAGTTCCAGCATACCTGGCGTCTTCGGCCCAGTCTGGCGGCTGTTAATGTCAACTGTGTGACCAGAGTACTGGATTGGTGACTGGTGATGTGCGATGGGCGAGCTGATCGTTGGGCGGGGGGAAGGTGCTTCTCGGCGGGTGATGGAGAGAGCTCTGTAGATCTTGGTGGCGAACGAACCAGTCCGCGTGTGTGCGTGCGGAAGGGTGCGGCCAGTGCGACTGGTCTTCGAGAACACCGGGGGGGAGTCAGAGATGTCATTGGCAACGTCACCCATGCTGGATGTTCGGCCAGCTTGAGGGGAGGAAGGTCGTGGAGTGCGGTTGCGGGACGCTTGTGTTCGCAATGAAGAGAGTGACGAAGTGAAAGTCATGCTGCGTGTGTATCGAGTCAAGAACGAGAGGAGGTCGTGTATGTGTGGTTAAACGGACCGAGGAAGGGGGAAGAGGACGAAGGAGAGGAGAGGGTGTGTGAGAAGATTGAGGTAAAAGGTAGAGTAGAATGAATATAGTTGAGAAGATGGTAAGAAGGTGTGGGAGTAGTCATTATCGAGGGTGGAGGGAAGGTTGTCGAAGTTGAGGTCTGTGCTTGATGACATGCTCACATAGACTCAAGTCCACGCTCTTTTGAATTCCCATCATCCTCTCGCACCGGGCCACCCCTTCACTCGCACCTCACGCACACTCCTTCAGACGTTTGACTTCCGATCGCTTGCTCAGCGTGCTGCGCTCCTCGGCTCTCATCCACATAAGAAACCACGACAATCACAGACACAGACGCACGATACTAAACTTCCTGGAGGATCTGTACGAGCGCGTCGTCGACCTCCTTCCGCTGCCTGCGCGACGCCTCCTTTGTGGCTCTCTGGCGGGCGTATTGGACGCGCTCCTGCGCCGACCCGTTCAGTGCAAACAGCGGTGCCTGTCCTGGCTGGCGTGAGCGGACGCGGTGGCGCACGCCGAGTTCCCACGCGCCCTCGACATTCCCCGGGTCGCAGTACCAGTCATTCGCGCCTGGCCCGAGCATTTTCACAGGTGTTGGGGTCTCACCGGCCCGTTGGCTCCACGTATCGACGCCACCTGGTCCGCCACCATAACCTCCTACGTTTCCCGCCGTGCGGGAGCGCAGAGCGCTGGCCGGAAGGGAAGAGCCGAAGCCAGCTTCGTACTCGGCCTCGGCCGATTTCGCAGCCTGCCACGCGTGGAGGTTCTCCTGCCACCCGTCTGGAAGGTCGAACGGACCAGCCAGGATTCTTTGGGCTTTGACGAGTGAGTTGAGAGACGCGGTAGCTCTGGCGGAGAGGTTCGCCTCGAGGCTTTGGTGGAGGGATAGCGCCGCAAGGAGGTTATTGATGTGGCTCTCGAGTGGAGGGTGGATGTGTGTAAGGGGAAGGAAGGACCGTAGGTCCCTGATGTAGTCTGGCGGCACGAGGGCATTCGCGCCGAGGTTGGGAGGCGGCAGCGTGAGGTCCTCGGCATACAGGAGGGCAGAGCAGACGAAAATATCGAGCTGATGTCAGAGGTTTGTCAGGCGGGGAGGGAGGAGGGTTAGGGAGGAGGGAGAAGGGGAAGTATAGAGTCACGCTGGACACTCCGAGGAGTGTGTGAACGGGGGCGCTCGGCGGACGACCTCGCCGCCGACGGCTGTAGGAAAGCGCATCAGGAAGGGCGAGAACAGACGTTCCGCGGGGCCCCTGACATACACGCCACTCGCTTGGTCTGGGTGGATCGGGAGGTTGTGGGAAAGGAGACGACGACAGCGTGAACGTACGAGCCAAGCTGGAGCGTCATCGGCGCGTTCTTCATCCCTAACCCAGATGATAAGTGGGACGTCTCCCTTGCGCTCAGCTGCTGCGACCTCACTCCGCAGTCGCACGAGCACGGGCGGCGGCGCGTCCTCCAGTCCGGTTACCACCATCGCGCGCGGCGTCATTGGTGGGTAGGCAGATGGGTCGGGCCGGACGGATGTGTCCGACGGGGTGGATGTGTCCGATGTGGACGTGCCCGAGGGAGGATGGTCGGGCACTTTGAGCACCACATCGGACGCAACACTCATCGACGAGAGGTGGACGAACCGCGTCTCGAGACCGAACACGGACGTCGTGTGCTGCTGTCAGCTCGGTCTCTATGTGGCGTACGGCGCCGGCGACTTTGGCAACTTTAGATACGTTAGTGGCGTCGAGGAGCACACCGCCGCGGCGCGCCATCAGCGCAAGGAGGAGGACGGCGACCAACGTGTCGTCAACCGGCCAGCGACGGAGGGTTGGGGAAGCATTGAGCGCGGCGACGAGGGAGGGCGTGAAGCCCGAGATGCCGGGATGGGGGAGTTGGAACCCTGGCTGTGGGATGAAGTCTTGCATGGGATGGTGGGATCATGAGAGAGTGGGAGGTTGCAAGTGATGCAAGTGATGCAAGTGATGGATATCTGATTCCCGACTTGCAACCTCCACCAGCCAAGTCCACCTCACTCACAAAGATGTGCCATAACATCCTTCCTTCCTCCCTTTCTTCTCTCATTCCATGATACGATGACCAGAATCCCACTTGACCGATACGTCGCCGTTGGTAAGTACCCTTCACGCGCATGGACACGCTGACGCAGATTGCGAGATGGTTCGTTGCCGCACGCACATGGCGCTCGCGCGGTAGGATCTAAGGCACTGAGGCCCAGTGGCGCTGATACCAGCATTGCGGTCGTGGACCATACTGGCGCAGAGGTCTATCACTCGTTCGTGTTTGTGCACCCCAAGGACGTGATTAGTTATCAGACGGAGGTGACGGGTGTGACGAAGGATGACCTGCATGGTGGTGAGTGCCTTCCTCCCCCAACTTGGGTTCCCTCACAGGCTCGCTAGCCCCCGTCACTCATCTGACCCCAGCGCCCACATTCGAAGTCGTCCAGTCCATCATCAAGGCTCTCCTCTCCAACAAAATTGTCATCGGTCATGCCCTCTTCCACGACCTCGCGGTCCTTCAGCACCGGCACGTATACGAGGACATGCGTGACACAGCGCTCTTCTACCCCCTTCGCGAGCGCTGCGGCATCCAAGGGGAGGGAAAGTACCCCTCCCTCCGGAATATGACCAAGGAGGTGCTGGGCCGTGATATCCAGTGTGGGAGACACTGCCCTGTATGTCCAGCCCGAACGCGCTGACACAAGCTCGAAGATGCCCGCGCGACGATGGACGTCTTCCTTACCGTGCGGGAGAAGTATGAGGCAGGTCTAGCGGCGGGCGACGACGTCGTGGCCGGCGTGCCGGGGTACGTCAGCTTGATTATAATGGCTGAGCTGACGGCAGGTCCCTCGCTCATTGGTACTACTGAGAGAGCCAGATCATGTGTACATAGCATTACCATTACGTCCATTACGTCCATTACATTCATTGCCTCACAACTGACCATGCTTCATTCTCTCGCCCTCGGCGACCATCTTCTCGTCCTTCTTGAGCTTGCCGCTCAACACCTTGAACTCGCCCTTGAGCTTGGTCATGAACCCGACCTTGCGTCCGCTTCCCGCGCTGCTCTTGCTGCCTGTACGACTGTGTCCCGCACTCGGCTTGGGTCTAGGCGCGGGTCTACTCGGCCCACCGGAGATCTCGGCAGTCACCTTCGGCACAGGTTTGCGCTCGATGCTAATAGTCCTAACGGGCTTTTGGGCACGGCTGGTCTGAATGGTGGATGTGGTGCTCGAGCCAGCCTTGGATGCAGCCGCTCCAGCGCCAGCGGCAAGAACGCCAGCCGCCGCGCCAGCTGCGGCAGTGGCAGAGGTTCCTGATGCCGGTGAAAGATCCGCTGACGCAGGTGCTTTTGATGCCGAGTCAGGCGCCTCTGCAGTGGCAGTCGCGTCTTGCTCGGGCTTGTCGAGGAGTGTTTCTGCCTCTTTATCAGGCTCCTCGACACTCTCTGGTGGGCCGACAGGAGGTGTCGCCACAATGCGCACGGGCTCAGGCGGGTCGACGGGGAACGCCCCAGGCGCGTGCGGTGTCGCTGCCCGCCCAGCGCTCAGGTAATCGCCCGGAGCGATGGGCGTCGTCTCGCCGGCAGTAGATGTACCCTCCGTGCCAGTCACGAACGACTCGGCGGCTGGCGTCGACGTCGCGGCGGTATGGAAGTCGCCCTCGTCTCTGGGTGTGGCGGATCGGATCTCGCTCGTGGACGTGTGGCCGCGCAGATCGTCGGCCCTGTCGCCGCGCTCTTGGGTAGTATCGCGTGCGTTGCTGGCAAGCACAAGCCCGGCACCGACCGCGCCGGCCGCAGCGCCGGCCGCAGTACCACTCAGAGGTGTCGGGTGCTTGCGCTCCGCCTCATCCAGCACCTCATTAGCTGTACGGCTTGCTGCGAGCGGCGACCGTCCCGGCGGAGAGGGAGGGGCGCCCTCGTTCCCTCCCTTGATTGCGATAATGCTAGCCGTTGACAAGGCCGCCTCGTTCCCCCGCCGCGTTTCGCCTCCGAGGGAGTTCTCGCTCGGTGTCGCGCTCAAGTTGGTCATGAACGTCTCGCCAGTCTTTGGAGCGGGCTCGCATACCAGATTCAAAGTCCTCACCGCCCCTGGGACACCGGTACGCCCGTCTTTGATCGCCACCACTGAGGCGGCCGACATGCTCCGCTCCTCGGGCATCTGGCTGGGGGCACCGAGTGCAGCTGCGCCGGCGAGGGCGCCCGCTCCCACCACCCCTGCGACCCCTGCCATTCCCGCCATCCCGAGGTGGTTCGCGCCCTCCGAATCCTCGGAGAACGCGGGCTGTAGCTCCTCCGCTTCCGCCGCAGACGGGGAGAACGCCTGCTCGTTCCAGGCAGGAGTGGCCAGCTCCTTCTCACGAGGCGAGTCCGTGCCGGGAGAGTAGACGACCGGCGCGGTGACCAAACCCCGGTCGGTCGGAGCGTGTGGCTCACTCTTGCTTGTGTCGCCCAAAGACGTATCTGCGGCCGGAATAGTACCAGGCGAATACACGATCGGCGAACTCTCCAGACTCTTAGCGGCGCCGGGAGAGTAGACGACTGGTGCTGGCACGGTGTCCAAACCCGGGGGACCACTAGGCGAGTACACGGCATTCTCCTTGGGTTGCGTCCCAGAGTATACCGGAATACTTGCCAAACTGCTGGTGTGCTGGGCCGGGCGCGCGCTGTCATACCCGTCCGGCACGGCGGCGGGTGATGCGGCAAGGTCGCGCGGTTGCGGCGATGTCGGCTCCATCCCATCCATCTCCTCGTTCAGGTCGGGGAGGCAGTCCTGGTCCAGGTCGTCCGGGACGGCCGAGACCGATGACATGGCGCGCTGGCGACCCGGGCGGTCGGGGGTGCGCGTGGTGTCGGGGAACGCGGAGGCACTTGCTGCGGCGGTACCGGCAGCGACACCCGCTGCGGTACCCACTGCAGCTCCCGCGACTGCCGCGGGAGCTATCGGGCTGTTGGTTTTGGCCGTGGTTAATGCATCTGCGTCTGGGATGGTTGGTGTGTCGTCTTGGCCAGCTGGTTGGACTGGGTTAATGGCTGCAGCTGGAGCGCCAGGATCCTGTGAGATCTGGGTCATCTGGGATGGTGGGAAGGTCAAGGTCAAGGTCTGTGTGTCCTCCTCAGCACCCTCGGCTGGTGTGTGGCCGTCCTGTTTATCGCTGTGTGCGGGCGCGTCACGTGAGACGGCCGGCATGACCGGCTCGTCCTCCTTTCCAGACAGTGCAGCCGCTCCCATCGCTCCCACCGCTCCCACACCAACCGCGCCCGCCGCGTAGAGCGCCTTGTCCGCGACTCCCGTCGAAGCGTCCGCTACTCTTTTCGACGCGATTTCCGGCGTTCCACCTACACCTGGGCTCACAGCCCGAGCCATATCTGAGGACGCCCACGCTGCGTCGTCGCTCGGCTGGCCGAACGTACGGCGCTGTTCGCGATCAGCGAGCCTTTCCGAGTCGTGCCACGTGCCATCCTCAGGCTGATGGAGAGGATGCTCCTCGAGACCCAGCGGTGAAGACAGCTCTTGGGGAGTGTAGCCTTCGGTTCCAAATGTCTCGTGTTCCGGTTGAGATGTCGCATCGGGTGCGGATGTGAATTGGTTCCTGGCAGGCTGGGCGGGCGGCTGAGATGCAGCCTGAGAGTCTGGCATCTCCGAGGAGCACTGGCTCGCCTCGGGAGTATCGGTGAGAGGCCCCCCAGGCACCGCTGAGGCTCGCTGGCTCGGTCCCGGAGTATTGGCCAGCGACAGGCTACGCTTCTTGGGCGACGCGGGAATTGAGACAACACTGTGTCCCAGCATCCCGCTTTCCATCGCGCTGTCAAGGAAGAAGACGGGCACGCCGTCAAATTCGGCCGTCTTGACGTCCTTGACCGGGTTGCTCACTTGGCGTACAGCTCCTGGCCTATTGGGAGGTGCTAGTCTCTCATTCTGAGGGGCTACTGTTTCAGTCTCTTTCGGTGTAGGAAGCGCTGCAACGGGACGCGGGATGCCGTCGGCTTCGGCCTCGGCGGTGGGAAGATCATTTGACGCCTCAGTCTCTTTGGGTGATGCAACAGGAATCGAGGGAGGAGGAGGCTCCGCTACCATGCCGATACTGTTCAACGCACGACCCATGTCGTCACTAAAGCTCGTCCTCGGCTCTTCTTCGGTCAACCCCAGAGCGCTCGATGCACCGAGCGACCTGCTGGGCGGACTGTTGGTCAGAGAGGCCTGTTGCCGTGCAGCCTCGGCTGCACGTTTCTGGGCTAGGTCATCGCGGGTGCTCCCTGGGGTAAAGGGCCGACGCTTGGAGGAAGGAGAGGCGCCGAAACGGGGGGCCTTGGGGGAACCACCTGAAAAGAATGTGGATGTTGTGGGAGGTTGGGGGCTCATGGTGACCTGGGAGTTGGTGGATGGATTAACGTCAAGATCGAGTTTGAGGAGTCAAGGTGTGGTATCCATGGTGTTTTCCTCTTTTTGAACCTCGTAACAGTTCTGGAGTACGTCTCTTTGGACAATTGGACTGTAACTGTGAATGTGACTCTTTAGTCCTTTTGGGTCACTTTGTATGTTAGTTGTGCCTCATAAACTCTACAACTCTACCCATTGATTGGGTTACATTACAAAATGACGTCAACATGACAATGCCACTGACCAACATGACCAGCCACAGCAGAATCAGCACCCGATCATTTAGATACATTCTTATCAATGCCACGTTAATATATAATTGAAAATACTCTCCCACGGGCTATTTTATCTTGTCGATCAAACTGAACGCGCTGAACCATGAACCGGTAACGGTTAAGCAGTAAGTAGTATGTACGTGATATACGTTATACGATCAAGTTGTGATCGAGTTACACGTCAGAATGAGGTGATGCATACCACGACCCCTTCATCTCCCGTTACCATGCGCTTAACATCCAAAACCTGGACCCGAAAGCTTTGAAACGCGTTGGACGTTGGTTCCTCCCTCGTCACTATTTACATGCACGACAATGAACTATTTACTCATTCCACTAGAAAACGGCACAGCAGGGCACTACAGCAGTCGTTTAAAGGTAGGAGTTTGACGCCATCCCGTGTCAGAAGAGGTGAACCTCATTCTAGGTCCTGGCCGTCCTGGATGGCTCATGGTTCATGACCTCGGGCTTCCGAACAGTACTCTGCCAGGGTTAGCCTTTCCCATGGGCCAATGGCCAATGAGCCCATGGTCCCATGATTAGAGAACTTCGTCTGGTTTAGTCTCGACCTGGCTAGATCAAATCAGGGCTTTCAACGGGACAGGTCCCTAATCGTACCTGATTCATTTCAAAGGCGAACACAAAAGGCCTAGGCGCCATTCTTGGAAACGACGCCAACAAGAGCCTCAAGGAAAAAAAAAACAGCGAGGAAAAGTTGGGGATTGCCGACGGGGTGACCGAGGTACTTCTAGGGTTGGGGTTGAGGTAGCAGGAGCAGGAGAATGATTGAAATGATGGTTGGGGATGGGATGGCGGAGGTTATTATACCACCGTACAGCCACCCTGTCGTGCCAAAGGGTTCTGCTATCTAAAGGGAGGACCTGGGGCAATATTGTTACTGGCCCATGGTCTGGCGTGGCGTGATGGCGTTAAGGCTTGTCGTTTACAATGGCTTTTCAATTATCAATACTATACTATGATGGCGTTTAGAAATGTAAGGATTAAAGTGAGGGGTTTGCAAGTTGCTGCGCCTGAAGCTTGGGGCGTCGGAGACATTTAAAGGCTTAATCTAGTTGGTGGTAGGCATGGTAGGATGATAGGATGGTATCAAGGGGGCCAGGGGGAGTTTGCACGCCACGAGGATCAGGAGGCCAGGAGGATGGTAACAGGGTAAGGTGAATTTGTTGACTTTGGGGGGTTGGATCATTGGAAGATCGGATGAGTGATTAATGAGGTAAATTCACTCTTCTAATATTCTTTAATCTCTTATTACCCTCTTTACAGCTTTACATACCTCTCTTTACCCTCATTAAAGGGTACGTTAAAGAGTTGAAATATCCTCAAGTAGGTCGCGTCATTTTATTCTCTAATATCACCTCGGGTGTAATACCAAAATACCAGGTCTAGTCCTTTTGCTACCTTTGTCCCTCAATTTCCTTAACGCCTCTTCCTTATCCCTAATTCCCTAACCCTATGTAATTCTCATCAACCTAGTTACTATGGATTCATAGCAGAATCAGAACATCCCATACTCCTCCTCCTCTCCCTTCCTTCTTTACATGCCGTTAAACTGCCTGGCCTCCCTTTAGTCTCAATCTTCTGCACAGCTTCCGAGACCTCCTCCTTTTCATTGACGCGTTGACACAGACCTCTTGTTTTTCTCATTTCAAGTTTAGAGTACTTGGGTATCCCACCGCTCACCGCTTCTCACCGCTTCATTACTAGTTTTATCGATCGACACCCGGGACACGGTCAACATCTTTATCACCTCCTTAGCCCCTGGCTGGTAGCCCTGGTGGATGAGTTGTTTTCAAGTCCAAGCGGTACCAAATTGGATCGACTGTAATCATCCTTCCCCCTCGTACCCCTAATCTGAATTCAAAACGGTCTAACGGGTCTCGCCTTTAGACCTTGGTAGAGTGAACGTTGCAACCCGCAACTCGGCCACCTGTCACACTACTCTTTCTCTCTTTCACTTCAACTTGATTCATACACGACATTCATACACACTCCTTGTTTGATCCTTCCACTCCCTCAACCCCGCTCTCTCCGCCGCCACTTTGGCTACCCCGCCCTCGTACATCGGACGTCGGCTCACTCCTCTTCAGCCTCGTCGTCTGTCCACATAACCATCAGTCGCCTCAAATGGAAGCCAAGCCAAGCAAGTTCAAGTTCGACCCCATGTCGATGCTCCTCCCTCACGAGCGGGCCGCGATGATGGGTCCACCAGCGCAGCCCAAGCCACCACCTCCGCCTGGCTCGCAGGCCATATTCAGGCCACCACTGCAGCATCAGCATCAGCAGCAACAGCCACTGCAACAGCGTCTCCACATACAACAGGCCCAACCTCAGCCGCTCCC
The DNA here is from genome assembly GCA_030864385.1 of Cutaneotrichosporon sp. HIS471. NCBI lineage: Eukaryota > Fungi > Basidiomycota > Tremellomycetes > Trichosporonales > Trichosporonaceae > Cutaneotrichosporon > Cutaneotrichosporon sp. HIS471. The sequence goes on along the minus strand of AP028240.1, from coordinate 896,318 downwards.
GGCGATCCAGACTCGTGAGTCAACAGTCACACCTTGGGGCGCAGATCCCCCCCCCCCCCCTCCCCCTGTCGCGTGGCTCTTCCCAACTTGACAGAGCACCAATCTGACGCTGTAACCCCGCCGGTCCGTGTTCATTGCCTCGCTCCTCACACTCCTCTCAATCTTGGCTCTCGCTTGTCCGCACAGACTATGTGCCAGTTCCACCCGGACAAGCAGCACCCCTCTCGCCACCCGCCTCGCTCATGTCAACACCACCATCTGCCTGGGAAGTATCATCCGCATGGGGCGGAATGGAGAACGTAATGGAAAGCTCGCCATCATCGTCGGTACAGCAGTGGCAAGCCGGCTTGACGCCACGATCGCAAGCTGGCTATCCCCTCGCGCCTCAGGCGCACCCCAGTAGTGGGCGCGTCTCACTCGCAGACTGGGAGGTCGTCGAGACCCTCGGCACCGGCACGTTTGGGCGGGTCCTGCTCGTCCGCCAGAGACCATCCTACCGCCAAACATCCTACCACCCTATCTTCCCCAACCTGTACCAACCCACCGACCCGCAAGCCCCGTCGCCTGTCACGACACAACATGCCGACGGACAGCTCCCGCACTTTGCTATGAAGGTGTTACGCAAGTCGGAGATTGTGCGTCTCAAGCAGGTCGAGCACATGAACTCTGAACGACGCATTCTCGAAAAGGTGCGACATCCATTCATTGTCGAACTGCACGCGACCTACCAGGACAATCTCAACGTCTACATGCTTCTCACTTACGTCCCTGGTGGCGAGCTCTTCTCGCACTTGCGACGCGCGGGGCGCTTCTCGCCCGATGTTACGCGCTTCTACCTCGCTTCGATCGTCCTAGCGATCGAATACCTACACTCGAAGAACATAATCTACCGCGACCTCAAGCCTGAAAACCTTTTGCTCGACCGCAGCGGGTATCTACGCATCGCCGACTTTGGCTTCTCCAAGGTCGTCGAGGACCGGACGTTTACGCTGTGCGGCACGCCCGAGTACCTTGCGCCCGAGATTGTGCTGTCACAGGGCCACGGCAAGGCCGTCGACTGGTGGGCGCTCGGAATTCTCGCCTTTGAGATGCTGGCCGGTTACCCGCCGTTCTTTGATGACCACCCCTTGGGGATCTACGAGAAGATCCTTCGTAACGAAGTGTCCTTCCCGTCGCACATTGACCCATATGCCAAGGACTTGATTCGGGGCCTCCTCACCGCTGACCGCACAAAGCGCCTCGGTAATTTGCGTGGCGGCGCGCGCGATGTCATGAGTCACCCCTGGTTCCAAGGCGTCGACTGGGGAGCATTGGAGCGCAAGGAGATTGGTGCGCCCATTGTACCAAGAGTGGGCAGTATGAGTGAGTTTGTTCAAGTCTTTGTCAACTAACTGTAGGCGATTCTCAAAACTTTCAACGATACCCACCTCCTCGTCCCACTGAATTACCGGGCATCTTTGGTGCGCCTTACGATGAGAGCGAGGACCCGTATGCTTCAATGTTCCGCGAGTTTAGCTCGCTTCGCCGCGACGACGCCATGGACGAGGCCTAGTCGTGCAAACCTGTTACCTGTTAGATCTAGATTCGGATTCCTGTCACCCAACACTACATTACCACCTACCGCCTACCACCTGTCACCTGCCACCTATCATCATCAACTAGTATGCATTGGGATTTCATGTTCTCTGAACCGAGTTGTATTAGAGTTAGGTGAGGCTTGTGATCGGCAGTGATCGGGGAGCTTGACGTAAAGCGGTGCACACTAACTTAATCCTGTTACCACGTTTTTTCAACCTTCCCCCAACCTTGTCACCGTTCTAGACCCGAACTTGATATCATTAGTCCATCAAGCGCTCAACTTACACTTGATGATATCCCGTTTCTTTGAGCTTGGTGGTGGTCCTACACCGGGTCACTGCGCACGGGAGAGGCCTAGACCAACGGCGATCAGTGCTCTCGATAACTTTTGCCTCTGGAATTAACGGAACGTACAGCGGGACCTTGTTTGGGAAAGCTTGGTCCGCCAGACTTGAACACGTGATGGAGAGGTTGGGGTTGTAGATGCCAATTCGAACATTGTAATGTGCTACGTTATCTCCACTCTACGGATTCCGAACGAGATATCAAGTCTGGCATTTGATTATCTGCCCACCATGACGATGGGACGATGTAGTTTCGACCAGCCTCCGTCAGTGACCCGATCCGCCTAACCGCGTTTCATGTTTGGTTCACCGACGTCATGGCCTTACACTTATCACCACCTTCTGATCTCACATCTTTCATCTCTCATCTCTCAATCACTAACTATTCACCTCTCACTGTCATTCTTCTTGTCATGCAAATCCCCCTCGGCCTCAACCTCCAACTTGGAGGCGACCCTCTCGCCCTCCCCGGTTTCTTAACGGCCCTCTGCATCCCCGCTTGCTACATCATAAACCACATCACCGGCAACGTCTCAACTGTAGATAGGATCTATACCACTTGGCCAGTCCTCTGTTCTCTTCTTGTGGCGAGTTGGGCTCGCGGTCCCTTCATTGCAAGCTTGCCTCGCGTCACATTGGCCATTATCATCCAAGTAAAAACTCCCTTTTGAATCAATTGACATAGTTCATCTGGGCTGCTCGTCTAACATACCATTCCGCGCGTAGGGGCTTTTATAACCTCTACATGGAAGATTATCGGTATCCTATCGTTAGGCGCCTCGTTCCAAAATGGTTCTTCGAGATTGTCGTACATATCTGCGCTGTTGGTACGTTCCATCCTTCCCCTTCCCCTTACCGCTAATGACAAGTCATCGCTCAACCCCTCCTCCTCTTAACACTCTGTTTCCCCATTCGAGCCATGCTCCTTCCTCCCTCCGAACTCTCATATGGCCCTTTTCCATCGACGTACATCTCCCTTGCTGCGTTCTCCCCCCTCCTCTCCACAGCCCGGAAATACGGCATACCTCTCAACACGCCAGTCCTTCATGTCGGCGACGCGTTGGCTGCCTTACTAGCCTTAACTGCTGTGTACATCCAGAAGAAAACCGACGACGCAATGTACGCTTACCAGGAAGCCAAGCATGGTGCCATGCGGGCGAATCCTACCCCAAGGGTGATTGAAGATGGTGTACCCCTTCCCGTTCAAGTACCACCCGAGTTTTATCCCGGCTTCCCAACTAAAGGTATTCACTCAGTCGTGCGCCACGCAAACTTTACATCGGAACAGACGTTTTGGCTCGCGCAGGGATTGCTTGGCCTCGGTGCCGGGCCCGCTGCGCCGAGGGTCGGCTCGTGTCTCCTCCCACCGTTTATGCTGAGTTTGCTCTTCCTCGGCTCGACGACGCTTACCGAGTGGATCACGTCGCACCGCGTAAGTTTATTCCTTTGACCAATGCTGATATCAGTACCCCGCATATGGGGCGTACAAGCAGCTGGTGGGCCAGTTTACGCCCATGGAGACGGGCATCAAGTGGATCTGGACGACGATGCGGGGTACGCGCGCCGAGTTGCAGGCCGAGCTGGACCCTCCGGTGCGTCAAGACTAGGCCATCCATAACCAACTGGTCCATATGTATATCTATAAGTCCTTGGGGGCGGGGCTCTGCCAGCTAACATTATGCACCCCCCTCTCCTCGAAGAGCTTGACCACTGCGTCCTCAGCTTCCAACGTCGCTTCAGACACCTGGCCCCCGTTGACCTCGGCATACGACTTCAACGTCATGTGCAACTGCTTGAGGTCCGTACACCCAATCACCACCGGCACGACCGCCCCATTTGCCATGTTGAGGGGGCGGTACCCGAATGCACAAGCCACGTCTTCAATGGTACTCCCCATCTCCTTAGCCAACTTCACTGCCGCTCGGGTAGCGTCGTACACGGCCGGTACGTATTTGGCGGGATGCCATTCCGGTCCTCCGTGAGCTGTGAGGATACCCATAGCGAGCGGGGCCGCATTGACGACCTGCTTCACGCCGGCCGCTTCAAAGGCCGGCAAGAACGAGGCGAGGGTGGAGCACAAGACCGTCTGGTGCGCGTAGCTCTGTACTACGTCCACTGGGTGGCCCTCCGCCTGGGCAAGGCGACAGAGACGAAGCATTGTCGGGAGAGGGTATCCTGCGATTCCGATTGCGCGAATGTTGCCTTCGGACTTGAGGTCGCGGAGAGCACCAAGAGCGGCGAGTACGACTTGATCCCCTTCGCCGAGGGGTTTGAGGGAGGTGAGGTGATATTCTTCTGCCCCGCCTCCCAGTGCGTCGAGGTGCGTTCCCTGGGCAGGTGGAGCGTCGGCAACAAACTCGACGTCATGTAGATCTAGTCTCAGCAACCATCTACCTTGAAAAAGGGACTCACACACAATGTCCAAGTACGAAGTTTGGAGGCGGCGTAGACTCCATTCCACACTGGCCTTGATTACATTGGGCGAATAGTCGTGGTCGGCCACATGTGGTCCATACTTGCCTGCCTTTGTTATGATAGCGTATGACCCGCGGGGATATTCGTCTCTCAAGGCGGCGAGGCTATGGCCAAGAATAATCTCCGAGGGATGGTAGTGCGGCGCCGTGTCAAAGGCCGTCATGCCTGCGCGTAGGGCTGCACGGACTATCCGAGCTGGCATCGTCGTGCGTACCGCATCACGGTCGGCGTAGACCCCATACCCGAAGGGAGCGCAGCCGAGGACGATCCGCGGCAGTGTCACGTCTAGTGCTGAGTTTGGGATTGGTGGAGGGAGGACCTCGGACGGGGAGATGACGTCCGCCTCTTCTTCTGGGAGGGGGAGAGGGACGGGAGGAAGGACCTCCTCGGGGCTGTATGGGTGGTTGGACGACAGCATGGATGGGTAACTGAAGAGGATCAAGTTGATGATGGTTGAGGGTTGAGCTGACTTTTGAAGGGTGGGTGGGCTCACCACGGGCCGGTTAACCGGTTGAATGACGTTGTCTCACAACATCTTTAAGCGTCTGGTGTCACGATACATCCAGCTATTTCCAGTGCTATATGCATGATGGGATGAATCTAAGATGTATGCAAGTGTGCAATTATGCTCGCCTATTCCACGTCCTCAAGCACGTCGTCCGCGCCCATCTCGTCCACCTCCATCTCCTCGGCCGCCTCGGCAGCCTCATCCATGTTGTCGGTATCCTCGTCGCGCCAAGTCTGACGACCCCACTCTTCGTCGACTCTGATATCACCGTCCCGACCCGTTCTACCATAGGCATCGCCGAAACGGGGAAGGCGGTCGACCATCTCACCGCCTGCGTGCGTAACACCCGCGCGGTGAAGCGCGTCCTCGAATTCTGGGGTCGTCCACTCGTCGCGCTCCTCGAGAACGCTGCGCAACGGCGGGTGGACCACTATCATTTTGCAGGCCATCTGGACGACCTCCATCGCCGACTCGACAAGGCCGGCGTGCACGAAACCGACCACTGCCGCCTCAATCTCGGTCTGGTCGAACATCCCGCTCTCCATAGCATACAGCTTGCGCCACCACCGCTGCGCGAGCTCTGGGAACGGGTCATCCCGCTCGAGACTGAACATGACGACGGAGCGCAACAGTGGTAGGCGATGCCGCTCACTGGTCTGGCACGTATCTGGGAAGCACTCCAGAGCGCGCTGGACCAGCGTCGCCCGCTCGCCCTTGGTGGCGTTCGACTTGGAGATTGATTTGATCACTGTGTTCCATATAACAGTGTAGGTTGCACCTGCGTAGGCCCTGTTCGTCGGTACATGCCTTTCGAGGATGTGTACCGCCGCTTCCAGATAGGCAACTGGGATGTCCCTGATGTTCCTCATGGGCTGTGTGAGTCGCCGAAGAACCTTGTAGTAGTAGGCTGTCGATAGGGAGTCGCTGCTGATCAGTGTAGCACACGCCCGTTCGATCGAATGGCCGCCATCCAGCAGGAACCTCAGCAGTAGGCCTCGGGAGGTGCCGCCAAGCCGCGACGGGTCGATCTTTCGAAGAACCTCAGTGACCAACTTGGTCTGTTTCGCGTGGGGGTACTTGGCGTAGCACGAAAGCTTGAGCAAGTCGCGGATTACCACGGCAGAGAAACCACCGTGGACATCGAACCTGCCGAGTCCTTGCAGAAGACGGAGAGCTTCGTCGTAGTTCTGTATCCTCAGCTGGAATGCAATAAGTTGTGTGACAACCGCGGCGTCGGCAAGGGGATCGCGCGCCTTGCGGAGCCTTGACAGTAAAGTAGTGGCGGTTGCCTGGAAGCCCTCCAACTGGCTCATCGTTAAAAGTGTTTGGAGACGGATGTACACCGCGCTTGCGGTACGCGAGGCACCCATAGATAGCATGCGCTGCCACAACACGTCCAAATAACGCTGGATACCCGGGGCAAGTTCGGGCATTTTGCTTGCATTTTGAGCGAGGCAGCTGGAGGTCGTTTCGAGAGCCAGTAGTGGCACAGTGTCGTAGAGCGCGGGCATGTCTTCCTCCATCATGCGCATAATGATGTCTGGGCGCCGCATTCGGCTGTATGCAACAACAAAGGCAGCTTAGAGTAAGATAGGGACGATGGACCAGAGCTCACCCCAAACTATGCATGGAAGAACAATGTCATTCCCCACGCGGACAGCGTCCACTGTAGGAAGAATGTAGCGATTTGGCCCGATCGATGCTTGCAGGACGCGAGAATACATGTGATCCAGGGCTGAGGTGTCGCCAGGTGAGTCCATTCCCAAGCGATAGATATGCAGGACGAAAGCGTCCGCGTGGCAAGCGTAAAAGATTAGGGTCATCTTTTCACAGTTGCTTCGAAAGCGTTCGACAAGGGCACTGGTGTCGTGGCGGCCCTCCAGGACCCGTCGCTGAACCTGCCATAGGTCATTAAGGCGAGTGAACCGCCGCAGTATCCCGTCATGGTTGAGTCCTAGGAGTGTTTTGGAAGTGGATTCGTCAAACTTGTCGAGGATGGTGAGAGCCGCGACGTACGTGAGGATGAGAGGTCGCATTCCCTCCGACTTGAGACGTGCGGCCAGGCGGTCAGCGCGCTCCTGGGAATTAGCGAGAGAGAGGTCGATGCCATCGACGACGATTCCTCGCGCCTTATATGCCTCGAACAGCATCATGGAGATGGCGGCATAATTAGACCGTAGCAGCTCGAAGAGGGTCTCGAGGAGGCTCTCCCAATGGTGATGTGCCGCAGCTTCGACAACAAAGTGACACACAGCCTGGAACACTTCTGGGTCGCGGTAGACAAGTCCAGAAAGATGGCCATGGAGCTCGCCCCGGAACTGCTGCTGCTCGCTACCGCGCAGGCCGTCTGCTAATCTCCGATTGAGCGACGCCCAGTCAGTGTCCGTTAGGGCAATGTATGTCCTAGCCTCCATCAAACCCAGCCAGGTACACCCGAAGGCGTGGACGTCGAGATCATCCAAGGCGTCGCGCATAGCGACCACGGCCTCCGAAATGTGTGCCTGGTGCAGAGAGACATCAGGAGGAAGGTCCGAGACTATTCCTGGCAATGACTCGGCCGACAGTGGTGGTGTATCGCGGTGTGCGGCGAGGACCTCAGCTAGTCGGTCTTCCGACTGCTTGCGATGCAATTCAGCCAGTTTGATGCGCGCTGCCTCGTCTTGCGCGACTTTCCCAGCCCGCGCAATATCCTTGGATCAGCCAACTTGAAATGGGAGTCTGGGCAGAGAGGACGAGGCTGACCGGGCAACCAAGTTTCCGCCAACATAGCAGAGGTTACGGAGAGAGGTCGGAGGACCGACCAGGAAGGCGGAGGAAGGTAGGAGGAAGGCGCGAGGAAAGACCAGAGCGGAGAACCTAACGATACGCACATGGTCTTTCATCTCGCGCCATGGCGTTCCCCCTCGTGCCGCGTTCTGTCGGGCCCTGGCAACGTCGCGCGACACTGGGTCACGCGGCGCCTTTGGCCGCGTCGGTTCCTTCCGCTCCCCCCATTCTGAAGTGGACCGAAATCGGAGCGCCGAGCGGGAGAAGGAAGTGATCGGTACAGGCGCCGGCCTCCCGACGCTGCGTGTGAGTAACCGCAGCATCGAGTGGCTTGATTGTAGAATGTTAAGAGGAGGGGGTGGCGAACAAAGGTCCTCCACCAGGATGGGGAATCCGACATTTCAGCGGAATCAAATTGGTCCCGCAAATACGCGACTGACTTTGCCCTATCCCTCAACCAGCCCCAACAACACACATCTATCCTCATCTTCCCCTCACAATCCTCATCTGTCCATTCTCCTCTCCCATCTCCAGGTCTAACACCTCACTCCCAATTTCCTCCCTCCCATCCCCACTCTCCACAATGGCCCACGACGAGTCGAACCCCTTCATGCGGCGATCGACCACGCCCAAGACGCCGCGCACCAAGCGCGAGACCGCAAACATCACGGCCCTCCGCGAAGGGCTGGGCCGGATGAATGTGCTCGATGGCGCGGGCGAGTTTGTGTCTGACGCACCTAAACGGCGGGACCGAGACAACAAGGGGCGCGATGTGAGTATCCCTGTAAAGGTCGCAGCGTGTCTTTGGAGGGCTCAATGGTCTTTCAAAGGCAGTCTAGTTGAATGTAGCGGCTGGTCTGTCGGACAAAGCTGTCGGTCATGGGCGCTTATCCTTCATCCAAACATCATCGTCAACATCCACTTTCCCTCCCACGTTCCTCGGCTAACCCCAGCTCGACCGCTTCGTCCCCTCGCGCAACCAGTCTCTCAGCTCGGCCTCGACCTCGTTCCAGGAACTCGAATCGCTCACCTCCGATCGTTCCACTACCAACCCTCGTATCCTGTCCTTCCGCACCGCCCCACCTCCAGCAACGCATGTGACCTCGCACCTCGACACCCAGCGCAACTATCTCCTCCAATCCTCGGCCACCACGAACCGGGGTACAGGTACATCGGCTGGCACAGCGACGAAGAAGCGCACACCTCCGTATATGCCAGAGCGTGTTCTCGATGCCCCAGGTTTCGTGGATGACTACTACCTCAACTTGGTCGACTGGAGCGGTGCGAACCGTGTCGCTATCGGTCTCGAGAAGCAACCCTATGTGTGGGATGCCGAGACGGGCGACATCATCATTCTTGGACCGTGAGCCGTCCTCTTGCCAGCCGCTGATAACAGCGAATCCGAGACCAATGTCTGTTCCGTGTCCTGGAGCCCTGACGGTGCATACCTCGCCATCGGGAAGGAACAGGGAGCCGTCGAGATCTGGGATGTCGAGGAGAATAAGCGAGTGCGGGTCATGCTCGGGCACAATGCACGCGTCCCATCCCTCTCGTGGACGGGACATATCCTCTCCTCGGGATGCCGTGACGGCACCATCTTCCACCATGATGTGCGCATCGCCGAGCACAAGACGGCCGAGTTGCGTGGACACACGGCTGAGGTGTGTGGTCTGTCCTGGAGAGCGGATGGGCAGCTCCTCGCGTCGGGTGGAAACGATAACGTGGTCAACTGCTGGGAGTGAGTCCATCTTCCGTCCGCTAGTGTCTCTCCCTATATTCTGTTCGCTAGCGGCTCCCAAGGTTTGTAGCTGACACTAGCTCTCGTACCCTGACCAGCGTCATTGGTGAGAGCCGCGTCGTGCCCAAGTGGACAAAGCGTAACCACACGGCCGCCGTCAAGGCGATCGCATGGTGCCCGTGGCAGTCGAACCTCCTCGCGACCGGCGGCGGATCACAGGATCAACACATCCACTTCTGGAGTACGTCCACGGGTGCTCGCACCAGCTCCCTCAAAACTGGTTCGCAGGTCACCAGCATCGTGTGGAGCCCGCACGCCAAAGAATTCCTTTCTACCCACGGTTATCCCGACAACAATCTCTCCGTGTGGTCGTACCCCGCCCTCGCCAAGATCTACGACGTACCTGCCCACGACTCGCGTGTGCTTTCCTCTTCTCTAAGTCCTGACGGGTGCACCGTCGTGACCGGAGCGGGCGACGAGAACCTCAAGTTCTGGAAGATCTGGGAACCGCGCTCATCCAAGAAGAGCGAGAATGCCACCTCGACGGGCTCAAGTCGAATGCGTATCCGCTAACTGCCTACCTTCTCGCTAGACCTACTAGTCGCCGTGTACTTGTATAACTTTTGTCATGCACCCAGTCATTGTCCACCGGCCCGCTTGCAGACAAGTTCTCACAAGTATTGTCTGTGCCCTTGCTGGATGCATTTACATTTTACACAACGATCTTGATCCTCTAGTAGTCAACATAGATGCCCTCGGCCTTGCGCTTGACGGTCATGGCGGCGATGATGGCCGACCCGACACCTGAGCCGTCTTCGGCCGCGTGCGTCGTAATCTTCTTACCGGCCTCGCCGAAGATCTCGACGAGCGCACCCTGGAGCCGCTTCGCGAACCCAGGGTACTTGGAGTAAAGCGAGCCGTCGGCGCCAACGTTGCAGCCCTTCTCGAGGTACCCCTTCTTGCTCACGATGGCGGCGATACCGCACGCCGAGAGACGCGCCGAGCGAGTGCCGATGAGCTTGGCGAGCTCGCGGAAGAACTGGCGCTCCTCGATGGTCGTCTCGACGCCGAAGAAGTGGTTGAAGATGCCGATCGACATGAGCAGCTCGTCTGTCGGGTCGCTCTCCATCAGAGAGAGGAAGGCAGTGTCGAACGCGTAAGCCTTCTCGAGCTTGTACGTGTTCTGGCCGAGGAAGAGGTCTCCCTGGTCGATAAGCTCGCAGAGAATCAGGCGGAAGATCTCGCCGAGGTACAGGCCCGCGATCATCTTTTCGAAAGCCTGCTCGCCGACCTTGTTCGAGCTCTCGTCGATGATGATGTCGTACTTGGTGCGGGCTGTCGTCAGCTGTGTCAAATACATCAGTGAGTGTGCTTACGCAGGTGCTGGTGCTCGAACGAGTCGAACGCGCCCCACTCGCAGTTGATCGCCATGGACTGGTCGGGAGGCAGGCCCATGTCGGCAATCTTCGGGATGCAGTCCGCAGTCTCCATGTACGCGGCGTTGCAGCCGGTGCCAAAGATGCACGCGATGCGGGTGTTGGGGTCGACATAGTTGGAGGCAATGAGCGTACCGGTCGTGTCGTTGATGAGGGCCGTGAGCTTGGCGCGCACGTTGAACTTTGAGAGCGACTTGGCAAAGAGCGCGGCGACGTCGTGTCCCTCCACACCGGGCGCACCGAAGCCCTTGGTCCACCTGATCAGCTCGCCGTGGTCAATGCGTCTCTGCTCGCACGGGTATGAGAAGGTAAAGCCGAGAGGGAGGTGGTCGGCGTTCTCGTCACGTCCGAGGTTGTCGCAGATGAACGAGTGCAGGCACTCGGCACAGAAGTCGAAGCTGATGTCAGCTATAACACGCTTTGTGTAGCTTACAGCTTCTCGCCGTCCTCCTGCTTCTGCTCCTCAGTGAGGCGGTACTTGGTCTGGGTGACCTCAAACTTGCCTTGGCCCTCGAGCGTGACCAGACACACACGGAGGTTGGTGCCTCCGAGATCGACCGCAAGGAACTCGCCCGTCTCGTTCCCGGTTGGCCACCCGAACACGTAGGTCGGGACTGTCGTCAGTAGCCGAATGTCATCAGAAGCTCACTCATCGGCTGTGCGTCAGCGCGTCCATACAGGGTGACTCACCACAACCTCTCCATACTTTTCAAGGCCCTTGTCGAGCGTCTCCTCGAACGCGCTGACGATCATGCGCATGCGAGGTGCGGACACGGTAAGCAGCGCCTCATACTTGCGCAGGTGGTCCCGGATCGTCTTCTTCTCGGGGTGCGGGAACTCGTTCAGCTCATCCTGGCGTCAGCGTGCACGGCCAGGTTGGTACCTGAGTACGCGTGTGGTACACGACCTGGGTTCCGCTAGGGGTCGAGAACGAGCCCGATCCGCGGCGCGAGTTACTGCGGCTACGGTTGGGCGTCTTGTCATCCCCGATCGCAGTCATGCCCATGCCGCCGACAATACCACCGATGCCGCCGACGCCGTCGGGGCCAAAGCTGCTCTTGCGGGAAGAAGGTCCACTAGATGGGCGACGATTCGAGCCGCTTGACTCGGTGCGCTCCATAGAGAGCGGCTCAGCCGTGCGCTTCACCGACGCCTTGCGCGCGAGGCCGCCGCCGATGTTGGTGCCGTCCTCGAGGGGAGCAGACATGTTGTCGTCGTTATGGAAAGTGTCGAGGTAGACTACTACCATGGTTAGCGATGTGAGACGAGGTGGGAGATGAGAGAGAGGGGGGGGGAGGAGAGTTTATATTCTAGCGATGGGGGGATGTCGTGTGAATCGAGGGATCGATCTAAGACAGAGATACAATGTACCTTGCTGCTTTAGACCAGTGGCGAGGCGAGAGGGAGGGGGGGGGGAAGGCGAGTATTGAGAATGCCAACAAGGGAGAGAGAGTGAGGAGCGATGGGGTGACGAGGAAGGGAAGGGAATCGGATCGGCTCTTGAAGTCGCGATGTGACTTACTTGGAATGAGCAATTCAGTGAGTTGTAAGGTATTAAGCTATTGTGGAGTTGTGCCGAGTTTTAACGATTGAATAAACTAAAAGTCTGTGAAGAGCAGAAGAGATATGGAGATTTGAAGAGTGAACAGTTAAATCAATTAAGCAACTTTAGTCAATTCGTGTTTTGTTAGAGAGTAAGATAGATAGATGTACCTACTCTCATTCACACCCCCACGTCACGTACCCCAACCCCCGCCCGGTAACTCACAGGCCTCGGTTCCTTTGCCGCATACCGCAACCGCAGACTGCCGCAGCTTAATCCCTGACATGTGTCATTCTAGGTCCACCAATCAAAGACAATCAAGATCATTTCCCTTCAACAACTAAAACCCCCACCTTATCGCAAACCTCGGAACCCTCGGAACTGCACCGATCTCACACTCTCCCCACCTTTATTTATAAGACAGCCACGGAGAGCACAAATTCTTGTTAGTCAGCATCTTTGGATGCAAGCCGGATGATCAGGTTGTTCTGGTGATTGGAGGTTGTAATAACACGCGAAACAGGCGTGGTCATGACGTCATGGACGTGCTACAGACAACCTTCCAAGCCTAGAAACTGGAGGTTTGCTGGTCACAGTCGTTCGGGTCAGTGTCAATCATCCCCATCGTATGTCTCATTATCTCACGGCGAATTAAAGGTAACGTCAAGGTCATATTGGTGCGGTACACCTCCTGTTACTCGTAAACCCTTCTAGCAGCCCAACTACAGCTTACAACCGTCGTGGAGGTCTGAACAAAGCCCCGGTCTAGGCTGTTGAGTTTCACCGACATCTTGACCCAGATTTGCTTCCGTGTCAACAATAACCGATGCGAGCCCCTTTCGTCGTTATCGGCCATCGACCACCTTCCGCCCGGGCTCTCTTGTCCAACCCGGTCCGCTTGAAGACCTCAAGCATGATCCTATCCCTCGGCGACCTGTCGCCGCTCCTCGGCCTACCTCCAGGGCCCGATCTCTCTGCCGCGCTCGCACGCGTCCTCCCCGGACTGCAGGAGTACGAGGACAAGGTCTACCCCGACGCAACGTACCGCAACTACTACGGTCTTGGCGTGTCTCTCTGCTTCGTCTCCTCCCCTCTCAAGCTGGACAGTATCGATATCTTCAACTTGCCCCCAAAAGCGCCTACGTCGTCTTCAACCAAACCCCAGTATGCGCCACCGCCATCGTTGTTGCTCGCTTATGCCGACCCCGAAGTCGTGCTTCCTCCGCGCAAGAAAGGTGAGAAGGAGATTCGGTATCCCCGCCCGGACCTCACAATGGAACGGGATACAGCGGGGCGCGATATCGTGCGCTCGCTCGGGGAGCCGAGCCGTAAGGGCGCTGGCGGATGGGTTGGAGTTTGGCTAGAGTGGAGTCCCGTGGCTTTGACAACGGCGGGAGAGAGGGCCGAGGTGGGTATCATGCTCGAGCTCACGGATCCTAAAGCCGAACCGAGCAGCGAGGACAAAGCCAAGGGCGTCGGTGGTGTTTGGGATCGCGCGGCTGGCTGGCCATGGGCGAGCATCAAGGTGTTCCGCCCCACACCCAACAAGTAGCCCAAACTCCATACATCCCTTCTCCCACTTCATCCTACACACTGCATCTGCATTCTAGTCACATTCTACACCCGGCACATAGACCTCTGCACCCTATGACTGCTGGCGCTCGGCTGGGAGGTTCTCGATCGCCTCTTTGAGCTGCGCCTCGCTCAGAATCTCGTATCCGCGGTCGAGCGTCACCTGCGCGAGCTGGACGTTGCTCTCGTCGAGCTTCTCCTCCATAACCTGCTTGAGCACCTTGAGCGCGAGAACGTGCGCCTCGGCGAGGGTCATTTGCTGCTGTCAGCTATAATCGAATGGGATTAGCTCACCTTGTGGTAGGCGTCCTGCAGGCTCTGCTGGGCGGCATCCGAACCCGAGCCGATCGCCTTGGCCTCGTAGCGCACAAACGTCCCCGAGGGGTCGGTGTGATACAGTTGTGGGCCCTTTGCATCAACACCCGCAATGAGCAGCGCGACACCGAATGGCCGGGACTGGCGTCAGCTGCGTCTGGGAGTCATCTCACCATCAGGGCATCGTCGTCGTCGACTGACTCGCCGAAGCGGAGCGCAAGGTCACACACGGCCTGTGTGCAGCTCTCAACACCAATCTGCTCGTCGTACGTGAACGCGTGCATCTGGCTCGTCACGCGCGCGTGGTCAACCATCGTGCGGGCGTCAGCCGTGAGGCCAGACATGGCACAGCCGATGTGACGGTCGATCTCCATGATCTTCTCGATGGACGAGCTCTCAAGCAGCGGCGACTGCACACGCTTCTCCACGCCGAGCACCGTTCCGTGGGGCGTTGTGATGCCGACCGTCGTCGAGCCGAGCTGTTGTCAGCGTCGCGAATAACCTGGTAGCTCACCTTGATGGCTTCCATGGCGTACTCAACTGCATGTCAGCTACATCAAAGGTCAGGCGTACCCTGAAAGAGACGGCCCTGTTTGTCAGCACGGTTAACGGCGAGCTTACCTCTGGGGAGAAAGTGTTCACGCCGCGGTCATATTCTGAGCTTGGAGTTAGGATGACAATGGGAGGGGCTCACCGAGTGAGGAACATTGTGGTGGACTAGTCCGGAGGTCGGAGGAAGAGGGAGCCACCGGGAGGTGTCTTGAATGACGAGCTGCGAGTGAGGAGGTGGAGGATGAGGAGGTGAATGAGGTGGAAGGTGGAGACTGGAACGAGGTGGTGTTGTTGGTGGCTCTGGATTATGGAGGGTCACTGGTCACTGACGAAGTGGTCGCGTCCGCGCAAGCGTTACCGTGGCTTTGCTTCCGTGATGAGGTAACATCGCGTGTTCGAGACACGTGACCTTATCCGGCTTGATGAAGATGACGGCACGGAGCGGGGCAGATGCCTCGGTCATTTATTTATCCATAGTCAAGTGCTGCAATTAATCTACTCAACACTTTGACCTTGGTACCTACTTGCTACTTGGGTACCCAGCGTTGACATTCAAACGAGTAAACGAGGGTACAAGCTTACACGAGACATTTGCGCATGGTCTACCCAACACACCATTTAGTCTGATGAAACAAATCAACAATTCAAACCTATTCATCCCCCCATTTCACTAGTCGTACAGTCGTGTGGGTTTGTAGATTCGCGCACATTCCTCACCATCTCAACCTTCCTTCCCACTATAACAATAACACTCCAAGTCTGTCAACTTGACTTGATCTTTCCCATCACCCCCCCCCACCACTTTTCAACATAACACTACTTCATCTTCCTCACTTTACCTCCCAATCTTCATCTCTATTCCTTTGGTACTTACGGGCCCGTGCCTTGAGAAGCCGCTCCGCAACCCGCTCGCCACCCAACATCGTCCAACACCTCACCCAACGCCTGTTTTTCCTAGTTGATGGCAAGTCCTTCCCCAGAAGGTATCTCTAACTGTAGCCCGCCGCCCGCGCTCGCGCTCGCGCGCGCCGGCGTGGCGACCGTCCCCGCTCCCCCACCCCTATTTCAGACTCGGACTTTGACTCGGACCCCGACATCGACGGCGGTGCCATGGAGCTTCTCGATGTGGACATGGACGACGACGATGACATGTTTGACCAGTTCTTAGCTGGCTGGGGAAACCAAGCCTTCGCTCCTGAACCAAACGGTGCTGCCGACAAAGGCGCAGGCTCGGAATCTGACGACTCGGACATCCAGGTCTTAGAGGAGGCACCCGAGCATCTGCGCCCTGCCATTCCTTCGTCCCCCATCGTGGTGTCGAGCGACGACGAGGATGATGACGACGAGCCCCTACTACAGCGTCCACCTAAACGGTCGGCGAGCAACAGCTTTGAGCTACTAGACTCACCACCCAAGAGCAAGCAGCGTGTCCACGACCGTGATGACCAGCCCGTCGCTGGACCCTCCAACGCATCCGACACAATCGTCACAGACGTCGAGTATCTCGTTCCTGTGGTCCTCGAAGTCATCCCGGACGCATGCCCCGTCTGGGTGCGCGACAACCTCAAACGCGTTGTTGAGGCACTGAAGAACCGAATGGTGACCCCTGGGCAGGCCGCTGTCGACCACGTCATCAACGCCGCTCTCGAAATGGAGCAATACCCACGTGTGGGGGATGCGGACAAGGCGGTAGTGAAAGAGAAGGAAAAGGGCGACTTCAAGGACCCCAAATATCGTGCACACGCGCGTGCGGGTATCAAGTACTACGCGAAGTCACAATCAATTCTTGAGGCCATGTTCACGACCATCCCCGTGGGCTAGCGAGTTTGAACGCGTTACTTCGCTAACAACAGCATCCGTGATGCGTGGAGTTCACATGGCAATTACCAGCTCGTCACGACTTACCTCTACCTCCACGGCCTAGCGACAGTGGCCGACAAACCTTACAAGGAGCTGAAGAGGGGTCGGGCAGGCAAGGGCAAGTCGCGCGCCGAGATGCCAGAGGAGGGCTCGAGCAGCTCCTTCACCCAGGACAGTGAGGCCGGCACTGCCGAGTTCTACCTCGAGTATGCGTTCCTCAAGAAGCTGATGGGTGTGTACCACGTGACAACGGCGCTGACATCCAGCGAACGCTGCCGAGAAAGAGCAGAAGGAGGTGGCTGCCACTGCTGCGAAAGAGAAACAAGAGGCAGACCATGTCGAACGCCGCAAGCAGGCAGTTGCCGAGGGGCGTAGCAGAGAGTGCGGTTGCTGCTTCGACGAGGAGGCACTGGTGAGTGTAGCCACCCGGACAAAAGCTGACTCGCAGGAGGACTTGGTCGCGTGCCCCGAGGGCCACATGTTTTGCCGCCAATGCGTGACCTCCCTAGCCGAGAACAAGCTGGGGGAGCAGCTCACGGTGGGGGGCAACTGTTAGGAACCAGCTGACTGAAGAATATCACTTGCATGGACATTTCGCAATGCGACGCGGCGTTCACCGATGCGGTGCTGGCTGATGTGTGCGGCGAGAAGACCATGTCCCTTTACCATCGCCTGCGCCAGATAAAGGACCTGGAGATGGCTGCCATCGACGGCCTCGAGAGCTGTCCGTCCTGCCCGTTCGCTATGGTCATCGAGAACCCCGACGAGAAGCTGTTCCGGTGCTTCAACCCAGACTGCAACAAGGTGACATGTCGCAAGTGTAAGCGCCCCGACCACATTCCCAAGCGCTGCGAGGAGGTCGAGGAAAACTTCAAGCTCGACAAGCGCCACGCGATCGAGGAGGCGATGAGCGCCGCGCTCATGCGGCGTTGCCCAAAGTGCGACAAGCCGTACCTCAAGGAGTCGGGGTGTAACAAGATTACTGTAAGCGGGTCCCGTCAGTCTTTCTGACTTGAGTGCCAGAACTGTCGCACTGTCAGCTGCTACATCTGCCAGAAGGCGATCCCCGAGGACTACGCACACTTTGACCAAATGCGTGAGTGTGCACATGGGTGTTGGCCTGAAGATGCGACGCCGTTGGCGTCGTCGTACGTGGGGGTGAGCGGTGTTGTGTAGCTGCACCGCCCCTTCTGATGGCTCGCAAGGCCTGATCTGCACGATCTTGGCAACGACGCTGCGCACCACTGAGTGCCCGAGGACTACCCTAACGCATAGCCGGCCGCGCTGGCAAGAAGCCCAACAAGTGCCAGCTTTGGGATACAGGCAACGAGAACCAGGCCGAGGCCGACAGGGTGAGTTCAAGTTGCAACGGGACTGTCACGAGAGCGATGAATGGTCGCTGCACTGGAGCGTCGTTCTGGGTCTTTGCCGAGGGGTGTAGCAAGTATTGATTTGCCCGAGGCTGATACCTGTGTGTCACATGTGCCCTGGGGCGCCCTCGAGGATCTGATGGGCATGGGTCAGGCTGACTGCAGATTCTCAACGCGCGCGATGAGGCTCTGAAAGCCGCCCGGGAGGCCGCAGTGGACGGCGGCCTCGACCTAAACGACGCGGACCTCAATGTCGATGCACCTGCTGCAGCACCGCAGGCGCCGGGGCCGTTCGGAGCTGGCCGCTTTGCTTACCTGCCGGGGATGGGTGGCCTGGACGCACCTGCCGACGCCCAGCACATCATCAACCGCGCACGCGTGTTAGCGAATGCCCACCGCCGGCTGCAAGAGTTACAGCCGCGCGAGCATCGCGACCATCCTCAGGACATAATCGGCCTCGGCCGCATGCTGGCCAACCACGAAAACGCCCTGAACGCACACCAGGCTGCGGTCGTCGCTCACGGTGACCATTTGGTGCAGCGTATTGCTCGCTTTGCGCCACCCATGGCCTTTGAGGGCTTCCCACCTGCGCTGCCCCCCCTGGTTCATCCCCCACCTCTGGAACCCCTCCCACCCTGGCCTCCAGCCGTTGACTTCGGTGGGGCCGGGGTCGGCTACCGCGCGTACCAGCGCGCCTTAGCCGCGCAGATCGCTGTCATGCCTCCACCCAGGCCGGCGCCGCCGGTACCTCCTGCCCCGCTTGCAGCTCGGCCTGTTGCACTCCCATTTCCCCCGCACTTCCAGGCTGTCGAGGCTCATCGGCTGCGAGCTCGGCGCGTGGCGGTGGAGGTACGCGCCGCACAGCTGCGCGCCTTGATCGCCGGGAACCGGGCGCGCTTTGTCGACGACCAGAACGGTGATATCGCCGGCTTGGCCCAGCTCCCCCCACGAGCGCCGGCAGGTGGAGGGGCTGCCGCTTTTCCACCTCCATATCAGGCTCGAGAGCAGGTGTGCCAAGAAGGGGAACGTGGCGCGCTGTTACTGCCCGATTCCGACGACGACGAGCCCCTTGCGGCCATCAATGAGCGGGTCCTGCGGCGTCAGCGTGACCTGGCGCCGCAGGACGCTGTGGCACAGGCACATATGGCGCGGGCAGATGAGCTTATAGCTCTTTTCAACCGCCGTCGCGACCGCGCCAACCGCCCTGGCCACCCCGACGGCCCCGACCACTACTGAGAGGATTGCCCTCCTCGCACCCACGACGAACCACTGCAACGTGCCGCAATTCCACGGGTGTGCCGCTGAGCACACGCCCATGATACTCTTCCCACTCGTCAGTCTGATTCAGCAAGCACATCGCAACGCCTGCGAGCTCTGGCGACCCAAAGTGTAATGTTCATGTCCATCGTGTCCTGTTGTCCCTCTGAGTATATTGTGGAAACTGTATTGATGTATCTGTGACATAGATTGTGGCGCGAATGAGGTGGTTGGGTCGTGCGTGTTGTGATGAGTGAGGGGTATAATATTAGGGTATCGTTGTGTGACAGACCTGAGTAGGACTTGGAAGTATGTGAGAGCTGAGTTAGGTATGGCTGCTCGTGTCCGTCTTGGCATATCATTCATCTAATCGGTGTATAAACGAGTGTAGTGTAGTCTAGGGTCTAGCGAGTGATGAGAGTGAGAATGAGAGTGAGAGTGAGAGTGAGAGTGAAAGAGTGTAGGGCAAGTTTCCGAATCATAGTTCATGTCTAAGCGTAGAAGTAGTAGTTTGCAGCGTAAGGGATGCTGACTGTCTTGCCCTCCTCGTGGCAGCTCGGCGCAGGCACGCCGCCAACAGTGTCGGTCCGAAGCACAGTTTTAGCGAGGAGGTATGACTCGTACCCCGTTTCCATGGGGATGTACTCGAGGCGGAGCCACGGGATATGTTTCTTGTCTGGCGTGTAAGAGGCCACCTTCTTTCCGTACATGTAATACGAATCCGTGGTACGGGTCCACTTGGGTACGTGTTGGCCATTATAATCGACAAACTCATGCTTAATGTATCTGTACTTGTTCTCCCCGTCGGTCCAGGGGTACGGTACGCCATCGTAAACGTAATACGGCAGATTAGGCGCAAAGGACTGATACTCGTCGGTATACGCGCACGAGGTATCGTAAAGATCGGCGTTGGCTCCAGTACTGACGTATACGCCAGAAGTACATGTGTATGTCTGTACGCCTCGGCCAACTGTGGTCATCTTGAGGTACTGGCCTTCGGGGACCATCATGTCTTTCCAAGTATCCCAGTGTTCCCACTTGGAGTCGTGGTAGTTGTATTCCGGAAGATGATAAGACGACACATCACAGCCAGTCTTGTACGACGGCGTCCATGCGTCGGCCATGTGTCCGTGGTCGGGCCACGCATAATCGGGATAAGCTGGGGTCGGGTTGGGGTCGGGGTACGGCGTCCAGGATGGGTCGGAGTAGTCCGGAACGGGGGCTGCGGTGGTCAAGCCCACGAGAGAAGGAAGGAGGGTGAGGAGAGCAGTGAGCATTCTAGTTGATTGGTTGGTTGGTTGAGATTGGGAGAGGTGATGTTGATCAATGTCCCAAATGGAGGGTTTTATATATCTTGCCAGACCATAGACATTGCCATGGACTGATTGATGGAGCTGTGCTCGCATGCCTGCGGGTCGTTTCCGAAACATTGCCCGAGCAGTGAGTGGTACGAGAATAACACGGAGTGAGAGTGAGAGTGAGAATGAGTCAGAGCCAGAATCTGGTATGTCAGAAGCGATGCAAGGATGGCGATAATGATGACGATGGCGATTAGTGGGAGTCTGGTTTGGGAGATTATGATGAGGCAGAGATAGGGATGAGATGGACTAAGTGGGGGGGATATGGGATGAAGGCTGAGTAGCGAGTTGAGGAGGGAGGCGGGAGACGGGTAGGTAAGCTACGAACAGCGCCGATATTTACTGCTCGGAACGAAACTTAAGATTCTCGTACGAGGTAAAGTCTTGACATTCTTGTTGATGTGTAACACAGCTGTACACCGCCCATCGCTAGAACTTGAGAGTTGATTTGAGAGCTTTTGAGATCTCGATCTTAATCGGAAGCGATCCGGCCATTCCGGATCACGTGATTCCCCCACCTACCTCCACCTTTGACTCGTCTTCAACTTGGTTTCTCACTCTTCTCACCTCACAATGTCCTCCCCTTTCAACCCTCTTGCCAACTTGACTCCTGTCAACGCGACTCCCGCCAACGCCGGCCTAACTCCAGCACATTCACACTCACATGCACTCACGCCATCTCTCGTCCTCGCTTCGCCCAACCTTCTCCTAACCTCGCCGGGTTTGGGCGCCCTAGCTGGATTACCAGGAATCTCTTCTCTTCCAGGCATCAAATCTCCTCCAGCCCACGGAACGCCATGGGCATCTATCTCAGCTGCGGCATCAGCTGGCGCAGGAACATTAAGTGCACCACCTGCCCCACCGCCAGGATGGGTGGCGTTCGGTTCGGCAGGCGCAGGAGTAGGAGAAGTAGATGCGGATAATGCTCGTCGAGCATTGAGTGATGTGTCGCGATTGTTGGAAAGGGCAGAAGTTATTAATGCAGAGATGGGCGTGTTGGAAAAAACAGTGTTTAATACTGGTGGAGGCGTAGAGACTCTTCCTTCTTTACAACTTGAGTGTGAGTTCTTTGCATAGTATTTAGATAACCGTGCTACAATCATAAAAGCTTACACCAGATGCTCAGACCCTCCTCGCCCTCATCTCGTTGTCATCCGCGTACCTCGTCGGAGCGCTGCCTGTTCCCCTTTCGGCCGCGGCGGGATACACGCCCCCACCGCCCGATGGCGAGGATGGTGCCGCCTCGGCTCCTCAACCACCTCCTCCCCCTCCTCCGCCGCCCACCCGTGCACATGCCCTCCCGACAACAACCGAACTGGCGGGTTGGACTGAGGGTCGCGCACAAGCCCAGTTCGCACGCCGTGAGGCCGTGCGTGGCGCAAGCCGTGCCGTCCTCGACGTGCTCAACACAAGATGAATCCCCAGCCATAGTTTGCCCGCATTATAGCATCGGGTACTAGTGAATGTGTACAATAATGAATGTGTATGCTCTATACTTGCAGTATCGTGAGTGGCGCTGGCCGGGTATTGTCTACAGGTTCTTCAGATGTTTGTGATATCCCCACCCCAACATGCCAAACTACCGCCACAGCCGCTGAAGCAGCTTGACTGGCGACCCGAACTCACCGCGCCGTGCACGCTCTGGTGTGACTGGCTCAACGGGGTCGAATGGGTTCGGCTCGGCTTCCTCCGGCACCTCGCCCATTTGGCTGTAGCCTGACAACCGGGCCGGCCCAGGCCCACTGTTCCACTCTTGTCCCAGCCGCTGCACCGTACAGACCTCTTCCCACCCACTACCCGCGCCGCTCGAGCCCGACTCGCGGTTCGTGCGCCGCTCAAACCGATCATCCGAGAGCGACATGGCCGGCGAGTTCAGGAGAATAAGGGTCGGCTCGGACTGGTGTCAGCGGGTTTGACTCAACACGAGCCCAGTGGAACTCACCCTACTCGCCGTGCCCTGCTGCGCGCCAAACTCGTCGTACGTCCCCGACCGCGGCGCACTACCCCGCCGGGGCAATCCATCCGCGCTCGCCGTCGTCCCAGAATGTCTGGGTTCTGCGAGGCTCTCTGTCGACCGTTGGGCCTCGGGTGTGGTGTCGGGTGGCGCGGGGAACACAAAGCCTTGCGCACTCGCACTCGGCAGGCTGGGGCCTGTCGACGGATGAGAGTTAGAGCCGGATCCCTGAGACCTAGGCGGTGGGCCGAATGGTGACAGCATCATGTCGCCACCAACTGCTGCGCTCGCGGCCAGAGGCATAGGTCGAATGATAGGACCGGGAGCAGAACGGTTCAGCCCGGGCATCGGAGCAAGGAGTGCGTGGCTTGTCGACGCGTTGCGTGAGCGCTTGACGGGTGACGGCGTGCGGTCGTAAAGCTGGTGAGACACAGTCCTCTGGTGTGCGCCCGACCGCTGGTACTCGGCGAGCGCGGCCGCGGCAGCAGCCATCATCTCTTGCGAGCCTGAGCGTCGGTGTCCGCCAGGGTGAATAGCACGCGCAGCACCAGGAGGGAGCGGGAGAGGGCGCGGTTCGGTAGACCGCGGCGCGTTGAGCGGCACCATGCCCACAGGGCCCTGGGGAAGACGCGGTGTGGTGTCGACAGAGTCGTAAGGACCCATGCCGTGACCGCTGCGGGTGCTCTCTGGTGAGGCGAATGGTGAGCGGCCACTGCTGTCCACAGACCGTCTCCGAGCACCCCTAGGCGTAGCAGCAGCAGCGGCAGCAGTCGCACCAACAGCTGCGGCGGCGCCAACAAGCGCCGGGTCGGATATCCAGTTCCTGTTGGTAAGGAGCTCGCTGGAAGCCCGGCTTTGGTTGTCCTGGTCGAGTGGAGTGCCAAACGTACCGACGCTGCTGTTGCGCTCAGAGTAGCGTCCAGCCGCAGAAGAACCAGGCGGCAGAACCAGTCGACTGCCCCGCCCACTTGCACGCGTGCCGAACTCGCCTAGGTCCTGTCCGTCCTTGGAGCCAGACCCAGAGCCTGCCGAGTCGTAAATCGAGAACGAGGCTGATGTAGGCGTCTCGGGCAAGCCAAGGTCGCCGCCAGCAAACGCGGCAGTGGGAGGGACACCCTCTTCAAGGATCATCGAGTGGACGCGCCCGCCCGCGCCTCGGAAGCCGCGCGAGCTTTTACTGCTGCTGCTCTTGCTCCCGTGCGAGCGGCCCGAGTGCCCACCAGACGATCTGGACGAATTTGAGCCCCTCGTGCCGACAGTTCCTGGGTCATAGTCGCCGGACGAGTTCTTGCTCCGCGCACTGTGGTACATCTCATCGCTGTCGATCGAGCGGTCCATGATCGGTCGGGGCGCGTAGAACAGCTCGTCTTCAGGAACAGGGACGTACGCGCCAGTGCTTGTGCCGCCAGAGGAGCGCTTCGGGTCGGCCGACGTGTTATGCGTGCCCCCGCTCCCGGAACGTTGTCCACTTGCCCCTTGTCCACTTGTCCCACTGGATCGCTTGCTCCCGCGGTTCGGACGGACGAGGCCGATCATGCGCTCCATTGTGTTGCCGCTGACTTTTCGCGCAGCCTCGTCCTGCTCCTGCTCTTGCTCGTCGACGTTCGTGGGGCTCTCGGTTCTAGGCCGCTTGCCAAGGCCTAAAGACCGCAGGAGACCCATCCCGCCTGCAGCGAGAGTAGCGGCGCCCATTGCCGTTCCGACGCCTGCGAGGCCGCTCGAGCTCTCTGCGTAGCTGGCAGCACCGCTTCCAGCACTTTGGCGCTGACTACCTCGCACACTCCCGCCGACACTGCCTCGGTGCAGGAGAGACGAGCGCTCATCGCCAGCCGATGACATGATGCTACTGTCGTCTCCTTCACGTGCACCGGCAGCTAGGACATGGGTGCCGGCAACGGCGGCAGCCCCTGCGCCAATGCCGGCAGTGACTGCCGTTCCGCCACTGGGTCCCCCGGGCTTTTCAGGTGGCTCGGTAGTCGGCACTGGCTCCCATTGTGGTGCTGTTCGATGGTACGCGGCGTACAAAGCGTTGCGCTTCGCATCAGTCTCCTTGCGTCTCTTGCGGAGACAGAACACAAGGAGGATGCCGGCGGCGAGGACACCGAAGGGAACGAGGATGGATGGAAGGATGACGGCGAGGTTGCTCCCGAGGCTCACTCCTGTTGCAGCAGCCCCTTCCGAAGAAGACGAGCTTGGTAGTGACGAGGAGCCAGAGATTGTGCGGCTATTTGTCGACAAACTTGATTGTGTTGGGGATGTTGAAGAGGAGGGACGTGGAGAGGATATGGATGAGGAAGGTGTTGACAATGTTGTCGTAGATGATAGTGAAGATGAGGGAGATGGTGATGGGGAAGACGATGGTGGTGAAGATGTTGTGGATATTGGGGATGTGGTTGGGGAGGTGGATACTGTTGTGGACGACGATAGTGAGGGGGATGATGAAGTGGACAATGTTGTTGTTGTTGTTGTTCCCGACGTCACTGACCCTACCGAACTTGAGGCCAAAGGCGTAGGTATAGACGTAAATGACCCGGACAAGGACGCCGTTGTCTCAGTCTCTGATTCTGCCCTCCCAGTTGGTGACACTGAGCCGCCATAAGACCACCCTTCACCAAGTGGTATACTTGGTCCATAGTCTTTTTGTATCAACGCCATCGCGATTGATTTTTCTTTTCAACTCACAAGTCAAAGGCAGATCAACAATCTGTCCCGTCGTCACTTGTTGCCCGTCCACAACTGTCACGTACTAACTCATCAGCATTTGAGTGACCGAGCACGGATATCGGATGCTTGTCTCACCTGTGACCATGACAGCCATTCAGGCAACTCTTGGCCGTCCGGGGTGAAGCTCTGCCGCTTCTCCGGACAGCCGACGACTGCGCACCATAATCGGCGTGCGCGCATGGAGTCGGCGTGTCGGAAGGGTAGCGGTAGAACGCACTGCTGGTGATGACAAGGAGTGGGTAAATGGTGATAGGAGTGTTGTAAAGATGAAAAGAGTTGAGAGTTTGGGAGGTGCGTTACAACTGGTTTGTTTGTATGACACCAAGTCACTCTCTCTTACCAAGTGGATGGCATGGTGTGGTGGATCGGAACAGGAACAGGGACAGGGGGAGGGGGGAGGGGGGGGGGGGGGGGGGGCGGCGTGGGGGTTTGCATTGGGTATACCCTGGTTTGTATGGCTGGTTTAGTTTGTATGGTTGGGTGGGTTCAACTAACAGTATTTCTGTACCGAGATTGAGGGTGCCTCTTTGTCAACATTACAGCATGGAAAGGAAAAAGGCAACCCGTGGCATGCGTAAGTCATCAAACGCTGGGCCAGAGGTAACGGCAACCCCACTGACAATGGTTCAACTGCCTATAAGACCCCAATCTGTTGTGATATCCTTCCCACATGACAAGGGGGTTGATTAGTTCGGTAGCTGATAGAGAGGAATGGTAGAACAAGGGAAGTGACTGACGTCGTACATGGAAAAAGAGGGTACGGGAAGGTAACATGAACGCCACAACTAAGGGGGGAAATGGAGGGTCAAACTGGTCATACCACGGCTGATTTCTTTTCTCGCTATTCCCTAAATCTACATGACTTCAATCGCCGCGCCTCGCCGTTTACAGCGGGAAAAGCAGATTAATCTAGGATGCAGGATGGTTGTTCAGGGAGAAGTGAGGTTGGGTAAAAGGGTAGTCCCGAAATGCGCTATGAGGCTATGAGGGCGGGATTATTTTAGGTCATTGGACTTTTGACCTGATAATGAGCACGACCATTAAAATCAGTGCATTAGTAGGAGTACAGGAGAAAATAAAAGTTACGGCATGTTACAAGTAAGAGTCGAACCCTCAGTCATGTAGTCTAAGGGTTTAATAATCTGATATTACTCATTAGATGACTTGTTGATGAACAAAACAACCAGTATCTTACCCTGAATATTTATGAACCCAAACAATTTAGCCCTATAGCCCAATTAACCCAAGTAGTTGGATCATTTACCCTGAAGGTAACACTCGATCTAACTCCAAGTCACACTACAAACTGCCCACCTTCCTCTCCTCCTCTCTCCTTGTACTCGTCAAAGTCATACTCAAACAAACCTCGATCCATTCCAACTTGCAATGTTCCTACATCAAAGATCACGACTCTATATCAAACCCAACATCGCTTACATTACGGCACGCTCCTCTCCTTCACTCGGCCTCACACTCAATCGCAATATAACCTCGGCCCTCGATGTCAACACCATCTCGGAACACTCAGAGTCAACTCCAAAAGGCGTAAAACTCACCTCGCATCATCAATATCATGCAGAGCGACTCACGCGCGACAACCTCCCCACCGACCCTTTCACTCTCTTTCGCAAGTGGCTCGACGATGCTCTCGCCACTGTCCGCGAGCCAGAAGCCATGACTCTATGTACAGCCACGCCATCGGGTGTACCTAGCGCACGCGCCGTCCTCCTAAAGGAAGTAGACGACCGCGGCTTCCTCTTCTTCACCAACTACTCTTCGCGTAAAGGTGCAGAATTAGAGGCGAATCCACACGCAGCACTCGCACTGCACTGGCGTGAGGTTGCACGCCAGGTCCGAGTCGTGGGCGCCGTGGAGAAGGTGTCGAGGGCCGATAGTGAGGAATACTTTGCCTCGCGGCCAAGGAAAAGTCGAATCGGCGCATGGGCAAGCGCACAGAGCTCAGTTGTGGATGAAGGAGAGCTCGAGGCCGCCGTACAGAAAGCAGAGGCTCAATTTGAGGACAAGGACGTACCTTGCCCTTCGGGGTGGGGAGGGTTCCGCGTCGTTCCAACGTGAGTGCATCTACTGCCTTGATCCAGAACAGCTGACACCAGTGAAATCGAGTTCTGGGCAGGCCAGCCCAGCCGCCTCCACGACCGCTTTGTGTACCTTCGGGAAAGCGAAGGCGGACCATGGCGCGTTGAGCGGCGCGCCCCATGACGTATGACGTAGGTCAGAGGATTAGAAGGCTATGTAAAGAATGAAAAGTAGGTTGAAGCGGATGAGATAGAGTAGCGGAAAAAGCATGCAATCCTTGGCAAGACCGGAATCGAAACAGAGTTTCGGCTCATAAACCGGGTTGATCGGATGGATACATGGAATCTTGCCTCTCTTGGTCAAACTGGAAAGCTGGAAACTTGCCAGAGTTGTTCTTAGAGCTGTACGAGATCAACTCCAACAACATGTTTGTACTGGACACTGGCCAGCAGTAAGCGGTGTGATTCTGACTAACCCGCTTCTCCCTCCCTCACAGCTGCCGCGGTTCGGTACACAACACAGGAAGGGCGCAAATCGGTGATCATACGGTATGCGAACAAGGCAGCATCGCATCACTAACGCTGACTGACAATGTTGGTAAGCATTCTTACAGTAGCTTACTTATGCTATGCTGGTTTATCGTCCAGGAATAACTCCATACCCATCTGCCAAAGTCATGCATTACTTTAAAGATTCTTATACCTTAGACTCACACTCTCTCTCAAACTCTCTCCCAAGCTCTCTCTCATACCCTCTCAGCACTCGCAAGCCTCACCACCATGCTCATCCTCACTCTCGTCCTCCTCGTCCCAGCCTTGGCGGCCCCACTTCCCGACATGGTCGCGCGCCAGACCCCCACCTGTCACGACGACCAGGTACTCTACTGGTCCGTTGACGCCTCCGCTCCAATCTGCGGTCCCATCGCCCCTCTCTGCCAGGCCGGATGGTACTGGTGTACCGACAAATGCATCCCGTATTGGGACAAGTGCGATATTCCCAGCGACCCCGCTAAGCCACTCCCCACCGACCTCATCGCGCGTTCACCCGAGCCTGAGTTCAACGCCAACCCCTCAATCACGCCCAAGGCCCGTGCCGCTGACTCGACCCGTAACTCCAAGCGCCAGATCCGTACTTGTGGCGACACGGAGGTGCTTCAGTGGCGCGATGGCGCTCCAGTTTGTGCTCCTGCCCCGCCTATTTGCCAGTCTGGTTGGTATTGGTGTACAGACAAGTGTGTGCCCTACTGGACCAAATGCGAGTCGGCTGTTATGCGCCGGGACAACGACAAGCGTAACGTTGCCGAAGAACCCGAGTATCACCAGGCGCGCGAGGCGTAAAAACGCCACAAAGTATATGGCGCGTATGGAACGCTGTATTGAGAGATAAGTCATATATGTCACACTGTGAAGCTCCCCCATTGGCCAGTTAAAAAAAGAATCCCTGGTAAACTGCCAAAAGACATGCTCCTCGAGCAGCTCTGACGCTTGTGTGGATTGAACACACGACCGAACGAACTGGGCGCTGTGCGCTTCACTCGCTCGCTCTCCCACTGAGCTAAAGCGTCTGGAAGTCTGTGCATTTTCAGGCACCTAAGATTCCCGCCGAGAATCAACACGACAGAACAAGATGTGATGCTTGAATATGAGAGAGGGGAGATGGGAAATGAGAGAGTGGAGAGTCGGTAGGAGGGAATGAGAACAGCTGCATATTTAGAAGAGCCCAAGGTACAGTAGCAGGGAAGGTGGGGAAGGGAGGTGGTGTAAGGAAGATGGCCCTCACGCAATTCAGTTGTTTCACTTCGCACTGTCTTGCAAGTTTCGCCACACACTCTCTCGTCATATACAGGTCACAATTCCAGTGTCCCAGGCCAATTCTACCAGCACCATATCTTCAAGCTCGTCAAGTACAGGGAGATGGTAACGTAGCCACACATACTTCCACGAGTACTTGCTGCCCCGACGCCACAACTTATTGTCGAAGGAGAAGGGGATGAACGATGATGGTGCGCCTGGAGGCAGCATGGCGAGGGTCAAGTTCTCCTTCGTTCTGGATGCACGCATGGCTACTTACCTCGCTGACAGCTGACAGCTGACAGCTCTTGTGCTCTCATGAGACACCTTCAAGACCTGAGAGAGTATATGCAAAGGTATAGGAGCAATACCCCCTGCAATTGACGAATATGAGAGAATAGTTTCAAGGCAAGCTGTCGCCAACTTCATGGCACCAGATCTGCAACGGCGAGCTCTCTACAAAGGGGTTTCTCTACTCTATACAACTCCATCTAGCGGCCTACTTCCAATAAGGAGGTTACGGGAGGAACACACGCCACTTCTTCTTCCTGGAGTCAGCACCGTCATGTCGGAGGAACTCACGGACGGACACTCCTTCTGTGACAGATCGGACACCCGTTCTTAGCACGTACGATGCGTACTGCGCATCCTGACGTTAGCTATCCCAATGACAGGAACTCACCATGGCAAAACATTGCGTGCTGGCAAGTGTACGGCATCTGTGACGCCTCCTCTTCGTAGCACACGATACAGGCTCGTGCGGTGTCGACAGCCTTCCCAAGCGCAAGGGCTTGCTCCGCTGCAGCCGAACTCATTGCTGTCGCGAGGGTTAATTGGTGCTGCTGCCGCTCGGCCTCGATGGCCTGGGTGAACCTCTCCCGTCCGGAGGCCACAGCTTTAGTGACAGCCGCGAAAATGACCCGGACAGCCTGCTGTTTGACTAGCAGGACCGCTTGGGCACGCTCAGCCGCAGCCTCGCGCTTCGCTCGCCCCAGAGCTCTGGTAATTGCCGCTTTCTTCTGAAACTCTGCCACCTGCTTCACCTTGGCAATTGTGTCCTCGGCCGCTCGAGCACCTTCCTTTGCCACTCGAATTTTAGCGGCAGCCTCGGCCCGAGTGGCAACAAACCCAGAGGCTTTCCAGAGAAACAACGAGGGAGAGACCTGTTGTTCCAGGGACTCTTCTAGCATCCTCACCGCGCAGCTGGGTCTGTGGCGGCATTGCGGCTCCAGCGAGTCGTGGAATCTGTTCATGACATTGAGTTGGATTGACCTGGGGAGGTTTGTGAAGTCGGACATGTCGAGGAGGCTTTTGACGCTGAGGTTGTGCTTCGCAAGGTTGTGCTCAAGGCGTTCGTGGAACTGGGAGAAGAGCATGATGTCGCGCGAGCAAGAAGGTGAATGAGCAGTGGATGAAGGGAGGAAGATGAGGATGAGAAACGTTTTTGGCTAAATGTCTACCGCAAATTCGAATGTCGTTCGACTCGCCATCTCCATTGTTTGAGGTTTAACGCAGTCCGCAACCCGGTGTAAGGAAAACGCGATATGCATATCTATGCTTCTCAGAGCCCTCCAACCTGTGGCCCTCGGCTGCAAGCCGAATCCTGAGGGCGTTGGTTTCCGTTCTCATACTTTACAACCATGATGGTGTATGGGAAGGAGGAAGGTGATAACAGAATTGTTGTGAGATCTTGAGAGAGAGGGTGAGGAAGTAAAGATGTGTTTAGGCTTCAGAAAATGCATTATTGATATACAATACTAATTCTTCCTACCCACGACTCTTGAGTAGCCACTCTTTCGCACTACCTTCCCCTCCACTCTACAACCTACGAAGTGCACAGTCCATGTCACACAACCCCTACTGAATGTACAAGTGGAGACTCTCAAGTCTCTTGTCACGATGTCAAATCATCCTCTCCCGAAACGGGCACTTCCACAGGTGAATCTCGAACAGTCAACTGAGCACCGGAATGCCTCCCACTACGGACGTTAACAACGCTGGACCGCCGCGTTAATCAGACAGGCCGATCCATGAAACCTAGCCCAACACAGTGTAACATATGTATGTACACCATATATAGGTTACTATGTATCATGTGACTGTAACGGATCCTCGTTACTGAGGAACGACAACGTCGTAGGTACAGAACGAGTCGTGGTAATGAGTACTATGGCTCGTTGCGGGTAGACGAGTTGTCGTTCCTTATTGCGAGGCTTCGTTACTCACGAACGATGGTCGATGAGCTAGTCTCAATGAGTAGTTCACGATGTACAGTGGTATCTGGTACGCCACTACAGGTGGCAACGAGATATGCAGGAAATGTACAGCGCGCAGGGATTCCTGTTGGAGTATTGGATCATGTATTGCCGGGAATGACGGTGTTCAGAGTCAAGATAACAAAGGTTTCAAGGCATTTGTCAAACCATGTCAACCAAAATGACGTCGTTGGTTGGTCATACATCTCGTGCCCTGCGGCAGTGCAGCAGTCAAGGTTAAGCGTAAAGGCTATGAACAACAACAAAAATACCTAATCCACATAGCGCATACCACCCCTTCGGTGATGTCACCGTGCCCGTACAATCTCCACCGTTGCCAATGTGCATCGACCCCAGCAATGCATGCCGTCCGCCCTGTTTCACGTTGTTCATGCTCTTCGTTCCGGAATGGGACCAGAGCGTCGCCCAGGCGCTGTCCATGGAAACATATTGGAACTGTTGTCGGCGCGGGGTATGCAGTCTCGTCCGCAGCATTGGCTTCGGGCTTTGAGAGACGGCGTGTCTAAACATGTAGGATAGATTCGCGTGGTGTTCTGGAACGATTCACACCGCGAGGAACACACGCCACTGCGCCTTTCTGAAGTCAGCTCTATCGACCACCATACGCACGGGCGGGGGTTCTTGTCAACGCAGAACGGGCAGTGTCCCGAATCCTGGACGACGCGTTCCGAACAGTCTGGCGTCAGTTTCACCAGAGATGGAACATACCAAAGCACATGACGACGTGTTGACACCGGAAGGGCATTTGGTCCGCCGGGTCATCGAGGCAGATGATACAGGTGTTGCCATCCTGTCCTACCTGTGCTGACATCTCCGCCAGCTTCCGTTGACAAGAGGACCTCATGGTCTCCAGCTCTTGTCTCTCCTTGATGAGATCAGCCCTCAACTTGTCCGATTCAAGGGCGAAATGTTTCCGCATGGTGTTAATCGATGTCGCGTAAGTCCCCCTTGCCTTCGCAAGGTCCGCTTGGTGATTGGCAATGGTGGTCTTCAACTCCTTGATCTCACTGTTGTGTTGGACAGCGATTTGTTCGGCCTTTTTAAGTGCCTCAACGACCCGGGCGTCGGCGGCGGTAGTCGCCTCCAATGCTGCCACCACCTTGGCGTCCGCAGCTCTTGCAGCCTCATCCAAATTAGCCGCCATGCGCTCATCCGCGTCCTCTCGTGATTGCCTCAAGGCCCACTCACTCCGCCGTTCGGCATCTGCCAGTGCTTGAGTCAGCTCCTGTTCAGATCAGCCTCACCTCCTTCCATTATTCCCTCCATGCGCTGGGTCACGAGGCGCCTCTCCTCCTCCATTGGCTTGATAATCTCTTCCTGTAACTGGCGGCGCGTGTCTTCCTTCGCCTTCAGCACCGCGGCAGCGAGGCGCTGCTCGGCAGCGGCCTCGGCATGGCGTATCCCAACTTCCACTCGGCCCGCCACAACGTTCTGTGAGGCCGCCAACGCAGCTTGTAACCGAATGCAGGATTGGAGCTCAGCGTCGACCAGACTGGCAGCCAAGCGTTTCTCGGCCGCCTGTGCACCTTCAATCAGAGACGAGGCGAGCCGTTGGTCCGAGAAGCGTTGGATCTCGCCCAACACCGTCTCGGTGGCATAACCGTGTCCTCCACTGGCTGCATAGTTTGCAGCCCGGAAGGCTGCCTTTAACCGAGCGTCGATCATTGAAGAGGGCTCCATGAAAGTGGCATGGGCGTCGCTTGCGGCGTCGTGGATCGAACCGGGCTTCTGAGGTTGGTTTTGGAATGGAGCAGCCATCGTCTCCAAGCGGTCCACGGCGACTTCGACGGCTGCAATGGAGTGCCTGAGAGCACCAATCAGGGCGGCTGCGTTCACAGGAAGAGCTGGGCCCATCAAGCCTGTCACTGTAGCGGGAGTCACAGTTTGTACGGGGATCGTCGCTGTAGCAAGCGCCGCTGCTGCTGCGGGTACTGCGGTTGCCCTCGCAACCGCACGTATCGGAAAGGCCGAGGCTGTTGCAGGTGCTGCCGTTGCCCTCGCAGCCGCACCTATCGGAAGCGCCGCCGCTGTTGCGGGTACGCCGGCAGCTCTCGACCCGGTCACTGCCGAAAGAGGCGTAGCCATTCGAGGGACCGCCGCGGCGGCCGCGTCTACCGTCCCCTCAGCAATCTTTTGTGCCTCCTCCTCGGCCACCCTGGCGGCTCTGTCGGCAATGACGAACAGAAGGTGCGACGGAGTCCAGCCTTTCTTGAGCGCGTCCGTGACGGGGGAAATGTGGTTAACAGAACGTGCGTGGTCCCACGCGGGGTCCTGTGTGGACATAAGAGCCTTGTAAATGTTTGCCTGCATCCGGGAGCCAAGTTGATTGAGGCATGGCTTGGTGGCGAGGGCGTCAATGTCCAAACCCTTTTTCGCCAGATTAGCTTCAAGGCGCTTTTTGAAAGCCGTGTAGACCGTGGTGGACGCGACCCCCATCCTCTGAGCAATCTTGTGGACTTCGTCCTCGGACTCGGTGGCGGCCCGATCGGCTACAGCGAACAAGAGGTGGGACGGAGTCCATCCCTTCTTGACTGCGTTCGTCATATGAGACATTCGCGTACGCGGGTGCGCATCATCCCATGCTGGGTCCTGGGCGGCCACAAGGGCATTGCTGATCTGGAACTGCATCCTGGAGCCAAGTTGGTTGAAGCATGACTTGGTGGCGATGACGTCAATGCTCAGGCCCTCCCTCACCAGGTTGGCTTCAAGGCGTTCTTTGAAAGCCTTGTAGAGCATGGTGTCGAGTGTCAGTAGTTAAATGAAACTAATAGGTCTGAGTAGTAAGTGAGTGGCGATAAAATAGATGCTGGGACAGGTGAAGGGGCAGGTGAAGGCCATGTCGACTGATATGCTTGACAGAAGTGGAGTGGAGTAAGTAGAGTTAGCTCGCTTACGTCGGAGGTTACCTAACCACGCGAGTGCGACTCGGGGTACGGAAGTGTGATTCTGAGAGAACATAGGTTTTTCCCAGCATATCCAGTAGCGCAAGATCTGAACCGTTATGAGCTTGCTGGTTTTCTGATTGTAAGGTTGAGTCGTTATCTAGGGTGGGGACTGTCATGTGGCCGAAAGCGCTGCCAGCGGAGTAAGGGTCAGGTACGTAGCCACTGTCAGCTGAGATATGCTCTGCACAGCAAGCAGAGACTGTGATGAGTGTGATTGGCAGACCTGCGTTTGCTCACACCGTTGACAAGCTTATGGTAATGGACCTGACGGACTCAATCTCGGTGGTAATGGTTCGGCATCTCCGTTTCAGGTTGCGTATCGCCGTGATGACTTCATCAACCATCGACCTGCTCCCCCACCTACAACCTAACTGCTCCAAAGCAAATCAACCCGCTGCTGCAGCAAGTCGACAGATGCTGCAATCACCCGACCAATCTTAGGCTGTACCTTAGGTTTTACATTGCGGTATGCGGGGTATGCCCGTCCATTTTGATGCCATCAATCAGTATTGTCTCGGATTGGCTGGCTGGCGACCGGTTACGTCCTGAACCATCTATGGTCGCCATTTGCCACCCAGTCCATATCAGAAACGTCATAGGTATAGTACATGGGAGTGGTCGCCACCCCGTCCTTACATCATTCCTCACCAAAGCTCCCCTCTCAAGGGAGGTACACTCGCCACTTGGCCGCGCTGCTTTTAGTACACCCCAACCAGCACTCACGGTTGCACGTCCGTGACCTTACACCACGGGCATCCCCTCCTGGATTCGACGACACGTAGGGCGCAGTCTGGGTCAGAGTCGCCAGGGGAGCACATACCGTGACACATGAGGATGTGAGGGCACTTGAAGGGCATCTGGTTGACCGGTTCCTCGCGACATACGACACAGATAACACCGTATTCTGTTGCGTCGGCTCGTTCCCTTGCCTCTGCCCGTTCCTTGACGACAGCCTCAGCGACCGCCTCCGCCACGGCTGTTTCCACGACCGATTCCACAATAGCGAACGCCTGGGCCACCGCAGCTTCCAAGGCCACCTGATGCGTCAGACAGCATGACCGCCGCTCGGCCCTTTCGGCGGCTTCGGCGAGGGCGACAGCATGGATGGCCTCCGCTGCGTCGACTGCATCAACGATGCGCTCAGCCTCGATGGCCGCGGCGCGGGAGAGAGCTTCAGCGACAGCAGCGGCCCTGTCGACTTCGATTCGGAGGTGGGACGCAGTGATGTTCGGCTCGGCATTGGTACGGGAAGTGCTGCGGGCTGAACGGCTGGAGGAGCGTCTGAACATCGTTGCTTCGGTTCTGGATTAATCGCCGCCAGGTTGGAGAGATGAGAACCTTCTGGAAAGAGAGCAGAATGGAGTATGCAGAGTATGAAGTTACGAGGCAATAGGCTATACCAAGCGCGAACAGTGAGCATAGCCTTCGACCGGTCACAAGACTTCGAGACTCTGAAGGCTGTGAGAGAACATTGGTGCAGCTGTTAGATCCCTCAGGCAGTGTGAGTGACATCAGCGGCGCGTGATGGTCTGGAAATGTGTAGGGCAGATCACGGATGAAGGTCTCCGTGTCGCTTTAGGCTCACTTTGTTGGAACCAACAGCGAGGCGGAGGTTCAGTTGCCAAGTCAGCTTTGTGCAGTGTAAGTGTGGCGAAATGTCTGGACAAACCAGTAGAACCGACGAGGGCTCCATGAGGGAGACGGGCTCCTATAAACACGCTACATGACATAAACAGATACAACGCACTGCTACTTCTACGCGAATAACCACGACTGTGGTAAATGAGCCAAGCCGCCACCCGCTTCAGCTGAAGTAGACACGCCACATCGTACGCCTGGACATATCAGCGCTGTCGCTCGGGCCGACTGACGCTGGGCACCCACCGGCGCTTTTCCATGTTCCCGCAGATTGGACATCCGGTCGACTTTATTGGGTCTACCACCTTCTTCGCGCACTCTGATATCAGTATTCAGCCCTCCCGCCAACGCACCTTCACACATGACAATATGCTGGCAGAGGTATGGCATTTGGTTGCGCGCCATGTCCCAGCAGATGACACAGCTCGAGTTTCCGTTTTCCTCGGGCTCCGACCCGTCGTCCGCCTCCTTGGACGACTCCTCGGGTGTGGGCTGTTGCGGAGCTGCGCGCTCAACGTAGCGAGCACATGTGTTCGACCACTCGAGGAGGAGGGTGGTGGGCGTCTCCTCTCCAGCTATACCGCGGAGGTATAGGAGGTCGTCGCAAGCGCACACCGCTTTGAAGGGTTCGCAGAGGCTCTCGTGGAAGCAGGAGATGATGTTATGCCGCGTCTCGTAGTCGAGCATGGCCAAGCGCGGGAGCTTGCGTATCTCCTCGATGGAGAACCCACGTCTCCTCAGCCGGTCGAGGAGCAAGCTCTGGTAGTCCGAGTAGCGCATGAGGCTGAGGGAGATAAGATGAATGTGTTGGGTATGAATGGTGGCAATCGTCGTTTGGTTCCGCTGGGCGTTAACGGCTGGATGAGTCAGTGAGGTGGAGGTGGGACATGGCAAGGGAAGGACACTGAAACATTTAACACTACTGAGCTCCAAGTACCCAAGTTGCAGGTGTTGAGGTCCCATGTTGGATATGTTGAGAACTGTAAGAACGAGGAAATATGTACACACAACCCTTGCTCTTACATAGGGGCGAGCAAGCACAGCTATCCCAGCCACTTTCGAGGAGGTGGCGATGATATGAACCGGTGATGAGGCCGTAGAAAGAGGGATAAGCACTAGTCAACCGCTCCTATTTTGATCATACTATTTTCTAATGCATGCTATGCAGGTTTGGTCGTTTTTGGAGTAGACAAGCCGAAACCTAATAAAACTCTTGAAACCCGTGGCGAATCTTCGACGCGATAAACATATTAGACCCAAGCCAACGTGATGCGTAGATGTAGCCTCAACCATGATCTTTGCAAGACAATGGACATCTGGGAGTTGGGGAATACTGGCAGCCGAGTTTGCGAGATCGCCACATTCCGCAACACACAACCCTTTCGTGCCACACATCGCTCACCGAGCCCGCTTCTAACTCTGGGAACCATCTTTCCCTACAGAGGAGCAACAGATTCGTCATTGGGCTTGCGGTCTTTCCCACTTGTCATTTTCTTTCCTTTTTCCCATGTCACACCGAGGTCTGCGTCATGATCCAGCACAATCGCCGCGTCCGTCTCCCATGGTACAACTGACCAGTGGGTAGCACACTGCCACCCTGGTGGTCCGCTCTCCTTAGGGGATATAAGCGGTCTCGGCCCGCTGACATTTCTTCCCATCGTTTTCTCTGGGCTCTCTCTCATCACAGAACCGGCAACTATCTCAACCTCTCACCTCGCACCCAACCACATACTCACAAGCAGCCACCCTCCCAACTATGCTCTACTCCAACTTCCAGGCCCGCCTCGACGACAACCTCGCCGACTACGGCTTGACTGTTGAGGGCATCCTACGCCTCCCTCACTTCCAGTCTATCGACCGGAAGCAGAAGACCGCCATTATGAGCAGCATCCATGCGGCGCTCGACACTCGTCCTGACCTCCTGGTCGCTTGGATGGCCGAAATCGCCTCCCCCGACGAGCCGTTCACCAGCTTTGCGTCAATTCTTTTTATCCTCATGCACCAGGTGGTGACCTCCGCAGAGGACGATGCGAAGCAGGCAGAGTCGGATGCGGCGGTCAAGGCCGAGGCTGCGACTGCACGCGCTGTCGCCGCGGCGCAGGACAAGTGCAAGGCCGAGGCTCACGCGTCCACCAAGGCCGCGGTCGCGGAGGCTGTGGCCGAAACAAAGGCTGAGGCGTCCAAGACCGTCGCCATGTACGCCACCATGGTCAAGTTGGCCACCGTGTCCGAGCATGGGATCTGTGTCGTTTGCCAGGACAAGAAGGCTGACACGATGCCGCACGCCTGTAACCACGTCATCATGTGTGATGGTACGTCTGATCCAAGGCAGAGCTGACTACAGATTGTGCCAAGGTGCTTCACCGAACCGGCTCCCCTTGTCCGGGATGCAAGGAGACCCGGTATCGCGAGTGAGTTTTTATAATGACTGCCAGGACACGCTGACACTCTAAGGGGGCAGTGGAAGGTGTTTCTGATTTAGGCAGCGAGTGAGGAGATTTTGTCGCGATAGCCGATTGACCGCCTCATCAAGCTGGCGGTGGTTCTGTCGGCACGGCCACATTCTTAGCATGCCATGGACTCAGTTGCCAGTGATCTCGATATGTATACCCAAACTGTCCCGCCAAGATGATTGATGTGCCACCTCCCTGCAGCTATGCTCCGCTCACGTTTCGGTATCACAGCCCGACGTTCCTGCTCAGACTGTTAAGCTCAGCTGAGTGTACGCCTCATCATTTTTGTCTGAGCTCTCGTAGATGTTCTGGCATGCAAAGATAGAAAACTACAAATTCGTTATCAGAGTGTGTCCACGGCACTCGACCTAACCTTGGAGGCCGGGGAGCTAGAGTCTACTGTAGTTGGAGTCTACATCCGGTCTTGACGTGGGCGCAGTACATGACTTGGAACCAGCGTGTTGTGGGAAGAGTAGGAGAGAATTGTGGCATTATGTGAGGAAAAAGAAGATGACGACGTGCCAGTGGCTTGTGAACCAGAAGGGATGCTTGTCTGTGGTCCATTGTGAGGATGGCAGGTAAGGAGGGCGAAAGTAGCTACCGAATGTCACCGGCTCCCCTCCCTCAACGGTCCAGATCTGCTTCACAGGAACCCCTCCCTAATAAGCTCCCCCTCCACCACCTCGCTCCAGCGCCGCATCCGGCCCGTAATGCCGCAATATTCGCACCCACACCGTCTGTCCAGTGGAGGGCTCATCCCAAGTTGGACCATGGCGTTGTGGAAGCACGTAAGCACCAGGCCCTGGCTGAATCGGTCGAGGTTGACAAAGGGCGTCTTGTGAATTTTAGCCAGGGGGTGAGCAGGCCAGTTGGCGAAGTTGATGCGAAGCTCGGCCTCGAATGCCTCGGCGAAGGTGGTGGACATTGTGGATGACGAGAGGGATAGAGAGTGAGACGGGTTATATGCCTGTAGAGAGGACGCTTAGAGCAAGATTTACCGAATCGGCTCGCTCTTGAAAGAGATGTTGATCCAAGAAGAGAAGGACGAGAGGTTCGAGTAATTGTGATGTAGTATTTGGGTTGATTCCGCACGGACGCCAAACAATGACCCCAAAATCACTCGCGAAATGAATGTTTCTGCCCAAATTATCATAGGCTGTCCACTCGCCCCGCCAGGACGCGGCCATGTGAGGTGCAGTGGGAGCATCCGCGAAGTTCGAGTCAGTTCAGTCGAGGACATGGTTGCTATCATTCCCGGCAGGAACAAACCTCGGAGTGCAAGATAGGCGCGTGAGTGATCAGTCCCAGGGGCAATCAGATTGGAACGCATCTCCCAGTGTCCATCGTACCCAGTCACGAGTTCATCATTTTTCTACATAGCGAACCATCGTGATCTAAGGAATCTACCCGAGTTCCTTGTGCACTGCCTCCCGCCACCCTAAAATACGCGTTTCCGTGAGGCACTCGGTACACTTGCAGCGCTTATCGTACATGGTCGCAATCCCGAATGCCCTCGCGGTGTTGTGCAGTTCCGTTAGGGCCTGGCTCTGCTCGAGGGGACCGAGGAATTCGAAGAGCGGTTCGAGATCACGCCAAGGCATGTCGAAGAGGTTGAGGATGCGTGCGTCGAGGGCCGCATTGAAGCGTCGTCGCGTACCGGGAGTGAGGTGGACCGTGGAGAGCATTGCTGGGTAGAGGTAGAGTGCTGTAGGATAGGAGAAGTTGAGGACAATATAATATGGACTGGGAGGGGGTGATGGTGCCAAGTGACCGAGTTTGATGGCGTCCCCCTGTTTTGATTAGCACAAAACCCATCAGAAGGGGACCCAGCGGTACATACCTCTTACACCTTGGTTCTACCCCTGTCAAATATCCGCCCCCAAGCTGAATTATGCACTTCCTTTGAGTGCGGTCTGGAGTGAGCGAGGGTTGGTGAGTACTTACAACCTAGGCCATGGTTGACGCAAACCTCTTGGCCATCTCTGTGGCGTGGTACACGTCCTCCGCCCACCTCTGGATGCGCATGTTGAGAACCTTCCTGTAGTCGCACGAGCGACACTGGCACACCGGGTCGAA
Organism: Cutaneotrichosporon sp. HIS471; assembly: GCA_030864385.1. Classification (NCBI taxonomy): domain Eukaryota; kingdom Fungi; phylum Basidiomycota; class Tremellomycetes; order Trichosporonales; family Trichosporonaceae; genus Cutaneotrichosporon; species Cutaneotrichosporon sp. HIS471. The sequence continues at coordinate 855,753 of AP028240.1, read as the reverse complement.
GACGGGCCTGAGGCCAACCGTGACGGCCGCATCGTGGATGCACGTGATGATGACGCCTTGAGTCATCTTGTCGTACATGTTGAGGTCCTTATGGAGGTCGACGTAGGTCGTGCGTACGCCGAAGGTACGGAAGTTGGTATTGATGGCCTGCTCAAAGGCGAGCTTGCGGGCCGGCGACAGAGGGGTCTTGTTGAGAGCGTCCATTGGTACTGTTTGTTATTGGTGAGAGGTAAGGTCTTGGTTGTGAGGTGGCGAAGATGGAAGCATCCATGCATAAATAGGGAAGAGGAGGATGGGTGGGATGAGAGGTCTGGGATGTATCAGAGCCTGGTGAGATAGTGAGTATGTCGGCGTTGTGTGCGTTTCGTGACAATTTCCCAATTTCCCAACATCGCAGTGCCACAAATCATCACCCCCCCTCTTCCCTTGCCGCATACTCACCCCTTATTCTACACAAAACGCTCGCTGCGAAATTCGGCCTACCACTTCACCACTTACCACGCCACCACTTCACCGCTTCTCGCATTCTCGCACCTGCGGATCACATGCAGGGTGGCGTCCACCAACCTCGTGCAGCCGACTAGGGCATGGGAGCCAATGTGCAGCTCTGTACGGCGCTCTGCGGCATTCCGAGGGGGAGTGCAATGGATCTGGGTGGGCTGGGTCAGCTAGTCCCACGCGTCTGGGGACGGGAAAAAAAAAGACAAAGTCTTTACAAATGTTCCGGGGTTATTGGTTGATAGCTCCGAGCCGGGTTTCCTCGTCCCACACGGAGGTGTTACGTCGTGAGAGTGCAGCTACGGTGGGGTTTCCCATAAACCAGAGCTGAGTACATTTAAGAATAATGACGAGGCCGAGGTCTAAGGCGCTGTGATTGATCATGTCAATTGTTCTGGACCATTGTCGGCTGGCAACTGGCTCCAGCCTAACTAAAGACGTCAGAGATAAGTTTCTATCAAACTATCTGCTGTCGTCGTCTATTTCAATGCATCTCCTTGTCCTCCCGGCTGTCATCTACTTACTCTGCCTCTCTCTCTCTAGAGGTTCTCTCCTCCCACCAACTACAGTACCATCTTGAGCCTACTCGCTCTCGCTCTCCATCTCAGTGTCGGTCCCGCCCTCGGTCTCGGTCTCGCTCTCCATCTCAGTGTCGGTCCCGGTCTCCGTCTCGGTCTCGGTCTCGGTCTCCTCCTCGGTCTCACCCTCGTTCTCGTCCTTCCCGTCCCAATGGAGCCAGCGGATAACGTCCTCCATCGTAGAGCGGAGGTAGCTCTCAGCCGTCACGGGAAAAGGGCGCGGTCGCCATGATCTCGCGAACACAACCACAGCGAGGCTTGCACGCGTCTGGGGTGGGGTTGGCGGCGACCCAAGAGTCGTGAACGGCACGGAGGACGAAGCGCGCGGTGGTGCGGCCCAGGTCCTCGAGGGGGATCATCTTGCCAAACTCGGTAGCCTTGAGGTGGATGTCGCGCGAGAGGAGGTGGCGGTCAACTGAGGCGAGGAACTCAAAAGGGGTGATGCGGTCCGAGTCGGGGCGGCGGAAGAGGAGGAGGGTGGCGGCGGCCTGCGTGTCGAGCACATTGGCGAGGGGGTCCGCCGTGGGAGTACAGGTGCGGCGGGAAGGAGGAGGGGCTTGGGGGGGAGGCTTGCGGCCGCGGATGAGACCGGACATGTAGTGCGGCGCAGGCGGGGGGTACACGATCACCGTCCTGCGCACCTCGCTCGAGCGGGTGGTGTAGTCCTTGCTGTCGTGCTGGGGGTATGGTGCGACGTTGCGCGTCGTGCGGCCTACGGTCGGGGTGATGCGGGCCATTGTAATGTAAGTGGTTGTGAAGTAAGATAAGTAGTTGAGGTTAGAGTCAGAGGGTGTTGTGAGTGAGGAAGTGAGAGACGACGAGAGGGAGGTATTTATGCACCTCGTCTGGATGTGGGAGACGTTCGTCGAGGAGCGAAAGCTGCTTGCCGCAGGAATGGTGCGAGAATTGCCAGTGGATGTGCTTGGAGAGGTGAGCTGATCTTCATTGTGAGTGGTAAATCGAGTAAAATGGGTGTGGTTTTTTTTTTCGCTTGTTGATGATTGCTGATTGTATGTTAATTGTCCAGAACAGCTATCCATGATCAGATAATTCGTGTTGATTTACTTGTGGCAGCTTGCTGCAAAGTATCCATTGGTAGTGGCGATCTGTGATTTTGGTATTGGCGAACATGGAGAGGAACAGACCTCTGGTTCCGCCTCACTGCCGACCAGAGGACCCACGTTCGACCCTAGCCGTTTCGGGCGCTGGAGGGCAGTGCCTCCCCGTGACCCACAATGGTTAGGCAGAGCTGTTTACGGACCCCAAGCCGCTACCGCGCTCGTTCAGATCAGAAACGAACACTCTGTCGAGCGAAACGGTACAGTAGTATTCTTATCCCTGCGCCACTCCTAAGCGGCACCGATGATGCATTCTCGCTAAGGTGGTTCAGATCCGGGACTTGAGACGAAACCGTACATATATCTGATACTATTCTATGGCATTCCTACACGCACGTACACAGCCCCTTCAACATCCTTCCCAACCTCTTCCGACCGTCCTTCTTAGGTCCTCGCTCCCCCTCCGTGGCCGCGTTGTACTTTAAGTTGACCTTGAGCCACGGTTCGGCCTCGAGCCGGTGCCGGTGCCGGTGCCGGATCCGGAGACTACTCGCAAGGTCGATGGGTGTTGGGAGTGCATCGAGCTGAGCAGTGAGGTCCGCGATGACGGGGTGCGTACGTAGCGCGTCGACGTCAGTTATGGTGATTGTCAAGTCGTTGAGGAGGGGTTGGTTGGCATGGTTCGGTTGGGTGGGGTCGGGGTAAAGGGTGGAGTGGTTGGATGAGGACTTGGGCGTCTCCAGGGGCTGTATCATGACTGCAGGTGCGTTCATCTTGGGCTGTTCGAGGGCTGACTGGTCATTTTCAGGAAGCAACTTTTCGGTACCGTCCACCGAGTCCTCGACCTCTGTCGCGTCTGTCTCTTCAACCTCTGTCGCGTGCCACTCCCCCGTCCAACCCTCCTCAGTCGTCGCCTCCTCCTCGTCCTCCGGCTCGTAGACGTCAGGCTCGTCACATCCCCCCTTCTCCTCTTGGTACTTGTCGAAGTGCTCCATCTCCTGGCAGTTCTCCCCTTCCTCCAGCGGCCACTCCCTCTCTTCCTCGTCCTGGTCCTCCTCCTCTCTCTTCTCAGCCTCTTCTTCCTCCTCCTCTTCCTCCTCCTCCTCCTCCTCCTCCTCCTCCTCTTCCTCGTCTCCAGCCTCAGCGCGCCTCACCTCCTCCTCCAACAGCGTCTGGAGGTACACTCCCAGCGCCTCGTCCGCGCTTCTCGGTCGCTTGAACAACAACTCGATAAACACAGGGGACGGCGAGTATCCGCCCATGACCTCGCGCCACGCGTACTCAAGCGCCCCGAAGATTGCGCGGACCTTCTTCCGAGAGAGGTTGCCCAGTGGCTTGAGGGTGTAGAGTTCCTCACAGGTTGGGAGGGTGTGTGGGAGGCGCGTGTCGGCTGCGTCTATGAAGCTGTCGAGGAGGATGCCGGGGACTGAGGCCATGATACAGTAGTAGGATGTGAGTTGGATGAGGACAGGCGAGTAGTTAGTGAACAGAGTGAGCGCGAGGGTACGCTGCTTTATCCCTGCGCTTGGTTGGCCTGATGCGTCGGGACAAGGACTCTTGCTGCCATCAGCAGCACGCAATCAACGGCAGGTCATCAAGTGGCGAGAACAAGCACCAGAATGCCTCGCATCTGCCATCAGCACAGCTTGTTCGGAGCGTATACCCCTTTCGCTCTGTGGGTGATGTGGTAAGGTCGCTCCATGTGCGATGTGGTCAGTTTGAGCGCCACCTTGTCTCGCGCCACCTCCGGCATCGCAGTCAGTCGCCCAGCCCGCTGCCGCACATGCCACCAGACAGGGCACCAACAACCTCCCCTCCCCCACCCGCCGCCGTAACATACTATCTGCATCTCCCGAGGTATCTAACACCCCGCCTAGAGCATGAACGTCAGAGGCTGCTCCATGTATCCCTTGAACGCGCCGAGCCAGCGAGCTGCGATGGCACCGTCGACAGTCCGGTGGTCGCTCGAAAGGGTGACGTTCATGACGTTGACGACCTTGAATCCCTTCTCCTCCTCGGGTGCGGGCACGAGCTTCTGCGTCGTTCCGCCGATGGCAAGGATGCACGACTGCGGGGAGTTGATGATGGCCGTGAAGTGGCTCACGCCGAACATGCCCAGGTTGGAGATGGTGAACGTGCCGCCCTGGTACTCTTCAGGCTTGAGCTTGCCGTCGCGCGCCTTGGTCGCGAGCGCCTTGGTCTCGGCGCTGATGGTCGCGAGGCCCTTGGAGCCGGCGTCCTTGATGATGGGAGTGATCAGGCCGGTAGGGGTGGCCACGGCGACCGAGATGTCGGCGTTCTTGTACCTGACACGTTAGCAGGGCCGGTGTGTAAATGGAGCGCGGCTACGCATCGAGCTCCACTCCTTTGCTACTTACGTCCGGATTTTGTCTCCCAGCCACGACGAGTTGGCCTCAGGCACGTCACCAAGCGCCAGCGCCGAAGCCTTGACGATAAAGTCGTTGACCGAGAGCTTGGACTTGCCCTCGCTGGCCTTGTTGAACACCTGGCGGAGCTTAAGCAGGCGGTCCATGTTGACCTCGACGGTGACGTAATAGTGGGGAACCTGCTGCTTGCTCTCTGTGAGGCGGGTGCCGATAACCCTCCGCATGTTCGTGACGGCCACGTCCTCGAACTCTGCAGCGGCAGGCGCGGCCGCGGCCGCAGAAGCAGCAGCGGGGGCAGCAGCACCCTTGTAGGCCTCGACGTCGGACTGCGGTTAGCTCTGCGCAAGGGGGCTCTGCGCAAGCGAAAAGGTAGCGTAATGCCAAACTGGCGACCCACCCTCTGGATGAGGCCACCAGGGCCGGAGCCCTTGATCTGGCCAAGAGGCACACCCTTCTCGAGCGCAATCTTGCGGGCGATTGGAGTGGCGAAGAAAGAGGGCTTGTCGCCGCCCGACGATGCCTTGGCGGCAGGCTTCTCCTCCTTCTTGGGCGCTTCCTCCTTCTTGGGAGCCTCGGCCTGCTTGGGCGCCTCGGCCTGGGCAGCCGGTGCGTCGTCCTCGCGCGGCACGGGCGGGGCAACGTCGTCGCCCTGGCTCGCGAGCGCGTCCGCCCCCGAGAGGTCGTCGCCCTCCTCGGCAACAATGGCGATCGTGCTGCCGATTGGGATGCCCTTCGAGCCGTCCTGCTTCTGCGTCTGTCAGTGGGATCCTTAGTCTGGTGGGTAGCTCCCGACTTACAACAATCTTGGCGAGCACACCGTCGTCCTGCGCCTCAACGTCGATCGTCGCCTTGTCCGTCTCAATCTCGAGGAGCACATCGCCAGCTGAGAAAGCCTCGCCCTCCTTCTTCCTCCACGCCGCGATGCCGCCCTCGGTCATGGTCGGCGACATGGCGGGCATCTTGAACTTCTCCAGCGCGGCCACGGCGGCCGATGCGTGGAAGTCTGGTGTTAGCGGAATCTCACGCTAGCCGCTGGGTTGGAAGGAAGGTGAGCGGTACTGTTTCCAGCTTCCCCTCAAAAGCAGTTTGACAGCGTAATGGGCGACAATCTGACTCGCAGTGGAGGCAGAGACATCTGTGGCAACAGCTCCGTTAAGCCTGTCTCCAGACTGACTGCATCTACCTTGACCGCGGTCCTCGCACATCTGAGGGACGCAGATTGGGCGAATCCTTTCCGCGCAATGCCTTCCATCGTGGTCCCTTGTTTGGTGCGGATCTGGCCTTTGAGTACTCACTGCGAGCATAAGCAGAGGTGGTGGCGGTGCGCCGTGCGACAGCGGCCAGGCGAAGCATGTTGATGGGGAGATGAGAAGTGGAGATGATGAGGAAAGGATTGAAGATGGGTAGCTGGATACGTCTTCCTCTTGCACCTGTGATTCTTGCTCACATGTGGTCTAAGATCAGTAGGTGGGCTTGTGTGTAGGGTGGGGACTGGTCCGAATCCAAATGTGAGCCTGGGTGAGGGCCATGTGAGGGCTTGGTTGGGGTGACGAGGGTGACCTGCCATAGCCAGGGTGGGGTTAGCAATAGGTGACGGCCTGGGGCGGCTAGGCGGCTGGGCGGGGCAGCCGCTGGGGACAAGTAAAAGCGGATGCGGATGCCGCACGGCCACCCTGTTTGGTGGTCAATTGCCGTCTCGGCCCGTTCAACCCCGCTTCACCAAAATAAGCTTGCCGCCGGCACTGGCTTGATTACCTACAGTTACAAAATGACCACTGCCGCTTAAAATGCCGAACGTGGCACATTCCCTCAATCCCTCTCTTGTTGACATGTCCAACTTTGTGACTCCGTTTTCCAACCCTTCAAGGTCGTCATGCCCGTCATCGGTCACTCACCCCTCACCCGTTTACAGCGGGTTAGTGGGCAGCCTTACAGTAGCCACTGGTCTCCTTCTCTATAGACAGTGGAGGTATGTCTCCGATTCATGCGGGTGTAGATTAGCTTCTGTGTGCAGTCGATGAGTTGCAGGTGCCTTAATGGTGAGATGTAACGCGAGCCGACAAATTCTAGTCAGGTTGTCAGCAATTGTCAGATTGCTATTGTCATATTGTCATTTGGCGTTTTCTGTCCGACGGATCTGAAGTCTAACAATCGCGTAACGAGAAGGGAAGCCGTTAATCCTAACCTCCGTCTGCTTCCTGGTCGCGTCGCACTCGTTTGTGGGTTGCCCACCATCTTGGAGCCGAGGTAGCAATTGCCTTTCCCCGGTCGAGCTGGTAGAAGACAGTGGCACACATATCATTCAGCAAGCTGGAACGCTAAGACCAACTGTCGATCGTAAGCCCGAAACGTGATGCGGGGCCTCCAGGCTTCAAGGGATTTGGGAAGTGGCGGGCAGTCTGCCAGATCTATTAGGACCGTGTCTACCAGTGAAGCGAGCCAGACTAGGAATGCGTCGACGGGAACCCGTGCCGCAGGTGTAGCTCACAGACGCGTACTGCTATTGCTCACAGGTATGTCATGGATGCATGCCTATCTGGCTTGTCTGAAACGCGATCCGGAGCCATTCTGACCTCTACACGATCCACATCCAAGACAGGCAGGAGCGGAATCAAATTGCAGCTGACAACTTTGTGGGTGGAGGCCCTCCACTTGCCTTGCTCAGATGTCGCCCATCATCAACACCTTGCTCATCATCTCATCATAATGTCTCAAATACTTCTCCCCGGCCAGCCCCTCCCAGCTGCCTTTAACACCACACCCCTTCCTCAGTGTGGTGTGGGGTGCTACGAGCGCGATGGGCGCATCCTCGCTTCCGTTGTCGGGCGGCCAGTGCGCGATGGCTCGGTGCGTCAACGGCCTTCTTCTGACCTTCCTCCACCACTTAGCAAGGTTGTCTGGTTTCATCTAACATCAGATCGTTAGCGTCGCGGGGAAACAAGACGCAGGGGCGGTGCCTGACATCGGCGCGATCGTCATGGGCCAGGTAGCTCATTACTTGGAGTGAGCTAATGTCAGGTCTCGCGCCTCTCGCCGACTCAAGCGAGCATCACTATCCAGATTGTCAATGACCGCCCCGTCGCTGAGTCAACAGAGGAGATCACTGGCGTCGTGCGCGTCTCGGATATCCGGTAAGCTGACCGGTTGGAATAAGCTGACCGTAGCCTGACGGAGCGCGACAAGGTGCGCATGGGCGAGTGTTTCCGCCTCGGCGACATCGTCAAGGCCAAGGTCATCTCGCTCGGCGACGCGCGGAGCTACTATCTCTCCACCGCGGCAAACGAGCTCGGCGTGGTATACGCCGTCTCTGAAGATGGTAAGACTTTGGAAGGATCAGCTGATCCAAGGTAACCCCCTCCTGCCCATCTCGTTCCAGGAGATGGAGGACCCTGGGACTGGCCGCACGGAGAAGCGCAAGGTCGCCAAGCCAGAGGGTATGTAGCTGTCGGATAGAGGATAGACAGATAGCAAGCATGCATGTACAATAGTTGGCTAGTCTTCGCGGTCGAGGAAGGCCGCGCCAGAGTCGTTGGTGATCTTGCGGTTGAAGTTGTCGTACCAGCGCTGGAAGACGGAGAGTGGGATGGGCGTGTCGGGCGTGAGCTTGACGTCGCCGCCGAACGAGTGAAGGTAGTTGAAGAGCTGCGCGTTAGCGAGAGAGGAGTGAGGCCGCGGGGCTTGGCGAGCTGCGGGGTTGGGCTGCGGGGGAGGGGTGTTAAGATGAAAGCGCATGAACTGAGATGTAGGGGGAGTAGTTGGACATGGTAGAGAGGCGTGGAAGGACGTGAGAGAGACGTGTGCTCGAGGACGGTAGACGAGAAAGGAAGGCCAGCACTCGCAACTCACATTCTTGACAATCTTCTGCGCAACCAGACTGACATCGACGCGCTGCGACACCTCGCGCCCCTTCCCAGTCTGCACCGCGCTAGCCTGCGCGGCCGTCTCGACGGCCCCAAGAGTAGCCACCTCGATACCGAGCTGTGCCGGCGCGTTGGCGACAGTTCCAGGCGCGACGCCTGGTGGAAGGTGTCCGCGGACCTTGTAGATGGCCGATGGCCGGGCGTTTGTGAGGCTGAGTGAGTAAACGAACTGGCGAGCTGGCACAGCGCATCCGACAGCCTTTGCCAAACTGCCCAGCTAGCACTCACGTCCCGAGTAGGAAATACTCGCCCCCCGGCCAGGCAAAGTGTACCGTCGCCCCATATCCGTCGGGGAAGGGCACTGGGTCAGCTCGGTTGTGTTTGGACCCACTCTCGCCAGTTAGGAAGACGGTTAGGTGATTGATGTCATACGGTCTCTCGAGGGTGAACACAAAGTGCGAGTCGTCGCTGGTGTTAGTCGAGTCGTGGTCATCACCGAGGTGTTCAATCACCTCCACCTCCACTCTCCTGCACCATCCCAGCTCAAGGTGATGAAACCACTCACATGCGCTGCAAGTTTGTCTGGACCAGGCGGCCCGCAACAATCGCGCCGAACATGTTGATGTTGATGAGGTGGAGTGTGGAATGACGATCCAACATACGCGGGCCAAAGCGATCCTGGGACCTGACATCATATCATGTTACCAACCCTTTAAGGACGCGCGGGCTGGCCGGCTGTTGGGGGAGATAGCAAGATGGAGAGGGAGATACAAGATACAGAGACATGAATTTGCAAGCTCATCTATGGCACGACCCAATAGTACATTGGGCATAGTCTGATGTTTGATACACGCTTAGTGAGACCGACGGGCAGCTCGCAAGATTCAGATCCGAATATCTAGGCCACGGACCGATCCTGGCTGGAGGACGCAACTCGTAGCCGATGACGATCGTCCACGCGTCCAGCTGTGTTCTTGACTTTGCACTTCAACAATCTCCCTCACCACTCATCCGGCCGCCGTCGGCACCCATCAGTAACACTCTCAACAAGAATACAGGTCACGGAGACAGACCGCGCCCGGGCGCCCCGCACGTCATCCCCTCCTGTTCTAATTCCGCTTCTTCCTACTGCATCTTCCACGTTCACGACACATCCGACGCGATGGGAATCCAGTCCGACCTCCGCGACGCGCTGCTCAGCCAGCCAAAGAGCTTCAAGAAGAAGAAGGAGTATACACTCCTCGAGGTGTTGGGGCGGGGTGGTTTTGGTAAAGTCGTGCGCGCCAAGTGGAGCCCGAGCGAAGGGGAGAAGAAGGAGGTGGCGTTGAAGTGAGTAAGGCCAAGTCAGCGGCGGGTGCGGGTGCGGGTGCGGGGTGGGCAGGAAGTGATGACTGGGAAGAGGAGGGCCGGTAGTCGGTATCGACGCCGGAGGATGGAGCGGCGGAGGCGTGTGCGAGGTGCGGAACGCTATTCGCATGCTCTCCGTCTCGCCACCGGCGCCCGCAATAGTTCCCCCTCCAATGGGGTGTTACAGAGAGGATCACCGCGCCTGGTGCACTCTGCACTGGCTGCGCTAGCTGCGCTGACACCAGGATCATACCTAAGAAGCTCGTCAAGGACCCCTCGACTGTCATGGACGAGATCAACGTCCTCAAGGACCTGGATAACGAACATATTGTACATGTCTGGGACCACTTCGAGTCGCGCGACAAGTACTACATCGCGTTCGAGCTGGCTGTCGGTGGCGAGCTGTTTGAGCGCATCAGCAAGGTCGGGCGGTTTACGGAGGACGATGCGGCGGGGTGTATCCGGTGAGTGTGGCGAGGGGTAGCGATCCTGGCTGGGGTCCCCGAGGTGAAGCAGTCAGGCCGTACTGGCGTCACCGCGCTTGTGTTAGCAAGGCAGGAGGCATTCAGGCCGGCTCGTGTCGGCTCGCGTCTCGTCCCTACTGTTCGGCTGGACTGTGATGCACTCGCCTCACGCCTCGCTCTCTCCTCGCTCCTTGGGCTCGCCGCTGACTCCAGACAAGTCCTTGAGGCCACAACCTACCTCCACAGCCGTAACATCGTGCACCGCGACCTCAAGCCCGAGAACATCTTGTACAGGACCCAGGACCCCGACTCGCCCATCGTCATTGCCGACTTTGGTATCGCCAAGCACCTCGAGACGGAGGGCGATGAGGTCACGAGCATGGCTGGAAGTGTCGGGTATGCGGCGCCAGAGGTGTTACTCGGCAAGCCGCACGGGATTAAGGTGGACATGTGGAGCATTGGGTGAGTTGCGGCGGGCTACTGGGCCAGGCTGGCGCTCATCTCGCCGGACGCAAGTCGACAAGGCGAGAGGGCCCTAACGCAGCTGCAATTCGATTGAATGAGCGGCACTTGCCAGTCCCTCGGGGCCGTCACTCCACGAACTTATCTCTGACCCCAGCATCATATGCTACACCCTGCTGTGCGGCTACTCGCCCTTCCGCTCCGAGGACAAGGAGCAGCTCATCCGTGAGACGACGCGTGGCAAGGTCGTCTTCCACGAGCGTTTCTGGAAACACGTGAGCGAGACCGCGCGCGACTTTATCCGCAAGCTGCTAGTCGTCGACCCCAAGGGCCGCCTCTCAGCCGCCGAGGCGCTCGCGCACCCCGTAAGTTCCGCCTCTATCTTGGCTGACAGCAGTGGATGGCTGGCACGAGCGGCGATGGCACCGACCTCAGCACAAACATCAGGGAGAACTTCAACCCGCGCAAGAAGTGGGCCAACGCTATGCGCGTCATCGTCGCCACGCGAAAGTTCCAGAAGGCTGGTAGTGGGAGCGCGCCGCTCGACAGCGACGAGAGTGATGGGGGGTTCAAGACGGCCGAGTCGGACGACGAGGTGTTCGGGACGTCAAGGGGCTTGGCGGGGGTGGTTGGCGCGCTCAAGGCGCAGACGGCCACCGATGTCGCTGAGCAGGGCATCAAGTCGCTCAACATCAAGTAGATGCCACCTATTTCTAGTTTGTAAGCTCGCGCCCCCGGTTTTGGATAGCCGGGGTCGATGATAGCTAGCCCGTTAGACATGTCGTGGATACCCCGCGATGTATCAATAGCAACCGTATGTCTGCATCATCTACTGGCTAGCGAGCTTGTTGAGCGCGGAAGCGACGTCCTTTTCAGAGAGGTTCTCGAGGCCGGCCTGCGCCTCGACGCCGCGGTCTGGGGTTAGCACGAGTCCAGCGGAGCGGCAAGGCCATTGGCGGGGAAGTTGGTTCGGAGCTGATTCGGAACTGAGTCTAGGACCAACTTCCGGGCGGTTCACACATCTCTTGGCCTTCCACCCTCGCCCTCGATATCCCGGTACCTCTGCCCAGCCCCCTCCCCACTACTTGAACCGAGGAGCCTCGCATCCTGCCAAGGGCCACCTGTCACTTGCCCAACCAAACCCTCATCCAGCAACTCACCAAAGCGGACAAACGCGCGCGGCGCGACACCCTGCGCCTCACGGACGAGCACCTTGACGTCGGGGTTGGACGACTTGAGCGCGGGGAACGACGACTTGATGAATTGCCTGTGGTCAGCGACATGATATGGACAAGAGTGGCCAGAGTATTGGCGCGCAACGAGTTGGCGGTCAGCCGGGCGCCGGTATGCGGGAGGCAAGCGACCCCGAGTTCCGAGTTCTCGGTGCTTTCCTCGTCGCAGCGTGCAGCGTGCACCGCGTCGCAAGCCGCAGCTCTGCTCTTGGCGTTGGCTTGGTTCTGGCCCGCTTGCTCAATTGGCGGCGCTCGAGTCGCTCCGCCTTGGCCTCGTTTGGCCTCGCTTCACTCCGCCTTGGCCTACTCACCGCACACCCGCGGACGCGGCCGAGTTCTGGCACAGGTGGAGACGGAGCTCCTTGACGGCCTTTGGGAGCTGCTTGAACGACATGGCGATGCGGATGTAGGCTTGGGAGATGAGCCCCAAAGTGCGTCGAATGCGCGGATCGTCAGTGGACGGAAGGCATCGGCGGGACCAAAAGCACCACGTGGAAGTGCCGAGCACATGCTTTGAAAACAGTGACGTTTACGGCACGTACTTGTCAACCTTTTAAATATGACATGCCGCCACATAATTATATTCCCGCCGGAGGACTTTTTGTTAAATAGAGAGTGATGTGAACGACAAACTGTGTGCATGACCGTGCCTTACCCCGCTTCCCCGCACGAAATCGCAAATCTCGAATTCCCACGGTCGCTCTCACTGTAGAGAAGAGTTGAGTTTGGGTACGCTGGTGAAACTGCGTTCACTGCCATCTCCTTTCTTGTCTTCATTCACCACCACCACCACCCAAAAAATCAGCAAAAATGGGCGAGCCTCTCGCGTTCAAAGGATCTCTTGCCGGCCACTCGGGCTGGGTCACCGCCATCGCCACCTCTTCGGAGAACCCGGACATGATCCTCACCTCGTCGCGTGGTGCGTAGAGCTGGCGTTGCTGACGAAAAAAAAAAAATCTTGAAGAGAGGGGTCAACTGACACGCAGACAAGACCATCATTGTCTGGCAGCTCTCGCGTGACGAGTCGTCGTTCGGCTTCCCCAAGAAGATTCTCCACGGCCACAACCACTTTGTCTCGGACGTTGTCATCTCGTCGGACGGCCAGTTTGCCCTCTCGTCGTCGTGGGACAAGACCCTCCGCCTCTGGGACCTTAACACCGGCCTGACCACCCGCAAGTTTGTTGGCCACACCGGCGACGTCCTCTCGTGAGTAACTTGGGTTTCAGTGCAATTCCCCGCCGCGCCGCCCACCAACCCATGATGCGATCTATATATTTGCTACTTCAGAGGGCTTGCCCGATGAGACCAACCTTTCCACCAAGATCTCTGATTCTTTTTTTTGTCTTTGATACGACGGAAAGCTAACTCTAGCGTCTCGTTCTCGGCCGACAACCGCCAGATCGTCTCGGCTTCGCGTGACCGCACCATCAAGCTCTGGAACACCCTCGGCGAGTGCAAGTTCAACATTGTTGACGACGGCCACTCGGAGTGGGTCTCGTGCGTTCGCTTCTCGCCCAACCCCGTCATCCCGGTCATCGTCTCGGCCGGCTGGGACAAGGTTGTCAAGGTGAGTTTGCTGGTTTTGGGAAATGATGTTATCTTTATATATTTGCTACTTCAGAGGGCTAGGCCCAATGAGACAACATTTCCACCAAGATCTCTGATCCCCCATACTTGATACTTTATCCGCTTGAATCAAGCTGACATCTAGGTTTGGGAGCTCTCCAAGTGCAAGCTCAAGACCAACCACTTTGGCCACACCGGCTACATCAACACCCTCGCCGTCTCGCCCGACGGGTCGCTCGCCGCCTCTGGTGGCAAGGACGGCATTGTCATGCTCTGGGACCTCAACGACGGCAAGCACCTTTACTCGCTCGAGGCCGGTGACATTATCAACTCGCTCGTCTTCAGCCCCAACCGCTACTGGCTCTGCGCGGCTACTTCGACCTCGATCAAGATCTTCGACCTCGAGTCCAAGTCGATCGTTGACGACCTCAAGCCCGACTTCAACGAGCTCTCGGACAAGGCTCGCAAGCCCGAGGCCATGTCGCTCGCCTGGTCGGCCGACGGCCAGACCCTCTTTGCCGGTTACACCGACAACCTCATCCGCGTCTGGGTCGTCACTGTCTAAGCTGATAGTGTATGCAGGGATCTGGTAGTGATGCAGCTATAGACACACTGAGCGGAGCTCGGAGCGAGCGAGTGGTCGATGAGGAATTGGGGGATGCAGCGGGCGGGCGACGCGCCCGCAGGCGGAAGATAGAACTGACAAGTGCAGCGAGGGCTGCAGCGAGCCAGACCGAGGACGGAGTGTACGGGTAGAACTGGCGGGGAGCGAGGGCAGCGTCAGCGGGCCGAGCCGGCGAGCAGCGACGACCAAGACACTAGAGATGAGACGGCTGAGCTGGCCACAGCCTGTCGAGTGCACGTACATCAGTATCTCCCTCGACGCAATGGAAATGAACACATGAACACTGGCATCAATCACTACTATTCCCCCTTGCCATCCCCCTTCCCCCCTGCCCAAACACCAGCATCGCGCTCCACGACAGGGCCCAAATCACCCTTAACCTCCCCGTTGACATCGAACACGCCGACCCCGACGTCCATCTCGACATGCGTCTTGCCCTCTTCTCCTCCCTCTTCCTCCTCTCTCCGGGCATCCTCATCTTGTGGTCCGTCAGGCCCGTCCTCAGCTTGTCCCAACGCTGCGTCAATCGCCACGTCCTCCCCCTTGTCCTTGCGGGCCACGAGATCGGCGTTGCTGGCTGCCAAGAGGGGGAGGAAGGCGCGGGCGCGGGCGAGGGCTTGGGTTAGTGCGAGGTGGGTGGTGGTGGTGGTGGTGGTGGTGGGGGGGGGGGAGAGGAAAGGAGAGGAGACGGGAGGAGAGGAGAGGGGAGGGAGGGGGTTCAGACCATGGAAGAAGGCATATAGGAGGAGAGAGGAAAGAGGAGAGGGATTGGGCGCGATGAGTGTCGCGTGGACTCACCATCGCTCTCGGGCATCGCGAATGGCCTACTTGGGGGAAGGGGGAACTGCTCCTCTCCCGTGGAGGTAGGCGGGGTGGAGAGGGTGGAGAAGAGGTTGCCTGCTGTCAGCTATACCAGTAGGGACGCACCGAGGCGCTCGCGGCGCTGCTCGTCAGTCTCGACGTCGAGGCGGGGCATGTTGGTGATGGATGAATGACAAGAGGGAGGCCAAGGTGGGAGTTGGGTGGCGGTGGGTGGAGGTGGAGAGGTGGAGGTCGCAAATTGTACCCGCTCTATCAACATGCATATGCTCTACTCTGTGCTTGGTCCCTCGCTGGATCTACTAAACAGCGGCGTGTCGTCATCTGTCGTTTCTCGGCTCTGGTTGCGCTCGCTACGCTGGCTATGCTCCACCTCCTCCGGCCTGTGCTTCATACCAGCCCTCATCTCGTCCTCGGCCTCCCATGCGCTCCGGAGACGGCTCAGCTCGCCCACGAGTGACCACACGACCTCGTCGACGTCGCGGAGGGCTTTGAGGCGCAAGTCGAGGGCAGCGTGCGCGGCTTCGGGCGTGCGTGCAATTCCACTGTGCGGCGGGGGGAGGGCGTGTGGCGTGAGCATGACGCGGTGGGTCGCGGGCGTGTCGAACGCGTCGGAGTCACGCGCGCGACCTTTGCCCTTATCTGATACTGCATTGAAGCGGCGCAGGGCAGCGGCGGCGGCGGCTTGGCGGAGAGGCACGTCGTCGTCGCTAGGCGGAGTGGGTTCGCGCAGTGAACCGGTGGACGAGAAGACGACGGGCGCCTGAGACGCCGCGGGAGTTACGGCGCGCGACGTCCCCGGCTCCTGAGGGGCTGCGCCGAGAGGTGGCACCGCGAAGCGGCCGGGCACGATTGGGGCGCCCCATATCCCGCGCTGGAGGCGCGCGTCGTCGTGTTCCGTGTCTGGTGGCGCTGACGCCGTTCGCGGCGGCTGGGGCGGGGGTACGTGAGCCGGCGCGTCGCCGTTCACACCCGGAAGCCTGAAGTACTCTTCGAACGCCGAGCGCATGCGGTCCGCGTCGTTCTCTGGCAGTTCCTGTGGGGCTGGAGCGGGAACGGGGGGTGGCGGGGGCGGCGTATGACGTGTAGGGGCGAGAACGTCGCGGCGGCAGGTGGGGCAAATCTGCTGGCGTTCGAGCCAGGAGCGGAGGCAGTGGAAGTGGAAGACGTGTCCGCAAGCGAGCTTCTTGGGCGTCTCGTTTGGCCCTTCGGCGCCGGCGGGGCGCTCGGCCACCATCTCCTCCCGACAGATGATGCACGTGTGGTCACCGAGGCGGGCGAGTTCCTCGGCTGTTGCGTTCGGATACAGTTCGTCCATGTTACGCGTGGCGCGGCGGTAACGCACCAGATCGGCTCCGCGTGCGAGGAAGGAGCGTAGTGTCATGTACACGTCGCGGAGGATGTGGACCGGCAGACCATAGTTGAGGAAGATGACGATGAAGAAGACGAGGTAGGTGAGGAGCTTGGCGAAGTCTGGGTCAGCGCTATCTTTGGGGAGTACTCACCAACGGCGAGGTCGATGTAGAAGAGATGCATGCTCTTCTCCTCCCATGCCGGCGCGTCAACGCGTCCCCGTGCCCGATGGAGATCCGCCACGCCAACAGCGTATCGCGCCCACGTCCCGCAAATAGCCGCCACCAAAATGGCAAACTCGGACGCAAACAACACCATTGCGCTGACACCCACGACCATGACGTGTTCCATGGTGTACAAGAACAGCAGAACGTCGAGTGTAGTCAGCAGGGCGAGGACTGCGCCGAGGCGGACGTGGAACCACGCAGGCGGGCCTGGAGGAGGTACCTGGTCGATGTAGTCGACGCGGTCGGCGCTGATCCAGTGGAAGCACTTGAGGAATACGAGGGCGCTGTATAGTACAAGAAAGGAGGCGCTGAAGTCTTCCCGGAAGATGGTGAGGGCGAGGAGGGATTCGGTGAGGAAGATCCATAGTCGCTCGAACATGTGCTCGTACTCGACGGGGCGGAGGTCGCCGAAGAAGAGCCTTTTGAAGCACACGCCGAGCATTATGCCTAAGAAGAGGCAGAAGTTGGCCAGGACCTGAGGTGAGTGCCGAGCGAGCGTCGAGCGATGCGAGGTGCGCTGCTGTTCGGAGGGGGAAGGGACGGGATGTTGGTGAGGAGCCGGCACGGAGAGGTCCGAGACACGGTGGTGCAGCGCCGAGAGGGACGCAGCACGCCCATAGCAGAGAGAGCGTCACTCATCCTCGCAGAATCAACCAAGAGACGCGCCCAACAATGGGTCGTGCAGGACAGAAGCCCACTCACAATCAAACTCCCACCGGACCGGCCAATGGACACAGCCGCGGCATAAAAGTTCGGACGCGTAGTAATTGCGCCGCCGACGACTGCGCCGGCCAGGGCGGTCGATATGAGGCCGTACGCTGCGAGGCGGGGGACGGGCATGTTAGTTGAGCATATGGGTGATGGGTGGTGAGGTGAGAAAGGTGAAGGTGAGATGATAAGTGGAGGTTGCTAGGGTCGGGAGGAGGCGACACGCGTCATGACGTGGCGGTGGCAAATAGTAAAGTAATATGCTTTTGTGATCGTAGTAATCCATGACTGATGCTACAATGAAACCCAACATCACGAGCATGAACCAACGTGGGCTTCTATCCGCCGCCAGCTTCGTGCACTGCTGGCCGTCACGGTCATTATGTGGTGTCTACGTCCCTCTTACTCGTCTAGCAAGAATCCGGGGTGGGGAGGGGCGCGTAGCGCATTCTTACGCCTCAGAAAGCTGCGCCGCGGCGGCTGGTGACGTCCTTGCGCCGGCCTACCGCATACTGTGCACACTCCGCGAGTCGCTCGATCTCCGCCCGGTCTGCTGCGGCGGAAGCTTGAGGAACTGGACGTGGCCGTCCTCGCTGCCGAAGATGACCTGCGGCCGGTACAAGAAATTGCGGAATGGCGCCAAGGGCTGCGACGGCATACCGTAAGGCTGGGGCATCTGCGGACGCATCTGCGGGAAGCCTGGTTGAAGATAGCTGTACGGTCCTTGGGGCTGCTGCTGCTGCTGCTGCTGCTGAGGGAAGCCGCCCATCGGGGGACGGTACATGCCCTGTTGTGGGTGAGGGTACATCATCTGGCCACCCATGCGGTTCTGCTGCGGCATGGCCGGCGCGTTGACGGTCGACGGGGGCGTGTCGGCGAACATACACGAGATGTTGGACCCGGGAATGATCTGGACGAGATGTCCAGACTCGACGTGCCGGACCTCGATGAATGTCGGTTCGAACGCGATGACATATGGGTATTGCAGGGCTGGGGTTAGCGGGTGCGAGCGAGTGCCAGCGGAGCGGTGGAATGCGACCATCGCCAAGCCATACTCACCAAAGGACGTCGGGGATCCCTCCCAGATGATGGCCCACTTGGGTCGCGCGCGCCACCCGTTCTTGTTTACGTAAAAGGCAAACTCGTCGTAGCACAGCAGGAAGTCGCCCTCGATGCGGTAGATGGCCATGGGCCGCACGCCGTCGCGCTTGAGCACAAAGTCGAGCGAGGGGTCGGACGGATCGAGCAGCGACTGCATGTCGAGCGTCTCGAGGTCGACAATCTCAAAGCCCTTCTGGCATCCGACACAGAGCTTGGTCTTGAGAAAATAGACGGAAAAGCTCTCTAACGGAATGTAGAACTCCTTGAACACCTTGAGCGTCTCCTGCGAGTTATTTAAGCGACCCATGAAGCCGCGCTGCTGCTTCTTGCCGCGCATCGACTGGTCGACAGGCTCGAGCACCTTGATCGTACTGCTGAGCGGGCTGCTCTTGACGACTGCCACGAGCGTGCGCCCAAGGCAGATGCCCGACTTGAAGAAACTCGTGTGAGACGAGATGCGCTTGCCGCGCTTAAGCGCCGCGTTCGGGTCATTGGGATCCAGGCAGTCGAGCGGGAATGTCGTAACCGACCGCTCGTGTAAGACGATGAGCAGCTGCAACTCCTCGATGACGTCGACCTGCGTCACATCCGTGAGGTTGATGACCTTGACGGGCTCGCGTAAATTGGGGTCGCGGAGGTTGGAGAAGTAGACGCCCTCGTCTGTACCGTAGATCATGCGGTTGCCGTTGTCGTATGGGCTGAGGCAGTTTATTCTACGCAGGCCCTGGAAGAAGCCATCCGTAATCGTCTCTGCCTGGAAGATGGTCGAGCGGTCGCGGATGGTCTGCTGCTGTTTCTCGATGCTCTCGACCCACTTCTTGCGGCTCACGTACGACTCAACCCACAGCTGTAGCTGGTAGCCCTTGCGACCGAGGTGTGTGACGGTGATGGAGAAGCCGTGCTTGCTCTCGGGTTTTGGCGGCACATGCGACAATTGTAACTGGTTGGCCTTGCTGCCCGCGCGCGAGATGAGCTTGTTGCGCCCAGACGTCGACAACTTGGTGGAGTTGTAGTTGTCCTCCGGCGTCTGCAATACCAAGAGCTCGAGTGGGATCGGTCGGCGGTACACCTTGTACTGCTCAGACGTCTTGTTGATCCACTTGGACTTGACGAGCAAGAACGCATGGTCAAACAGGAACGCGAGCAGGTCGGCATTCTCGCCCTGTGTGCCACCGCGGCGCTTCATGGGACCCTTGTGGATAAGTTCGCGGTTCTTGTCACGCAGGCGCAGGTCCTGTAACGTCAGCCAGTCTCTCACGTTGGAACTCACAATGTTCTCCTGCGGCCGGAACACGAGCTGGGACTCGAGCTGCGCCAACTCGAAGATGTTCTCCGACTTGCCGCTCTCCTCGTTGACCTTCGCCAGGAACGAGCGGATCATCTTGACAACCTCGGGTAGGTCCGTCTTGTCGGGGTGGTCATCAGGCGTGTATTTGAGGACCGCCTCAAGCAAGAGCGGGTAACGTCCGAGACGCGTCGTCGGCTTGGTCAAGTAACCGTTCAGTTCCAGCTTGTGCGACTCGGGCTTGCGCTCCGTCTCGTCGACAAACTTCTGAAACGCCGGGTTTGACGTCTTCTGCTTCTCAAACTCGTACTTGCCAAACAGCTGGTGTGCGCCGTACACGACAAACGGATCGAAATGTGGGACACACTCAAGGAAGATGTCGCCGATCGACTGCACCACGGGCTGCTGCTTTTGTCGCTTTGTCAAGCGCTCGGCTAGCACATGGTTGACCTTGAGTACGTCGAGGAAGTTCCAGAACACCTGCCTGATCAACTCCTCGCAGTCAGCCGCTTGGACGACCTCCTCGGATCGCAGAGGTTTGACCCAAGAGTCACGCATGTATTCGAGGCCGCGCACAAAGTCGCGCTCGGTGTAGATCACCTCGTTGATAGCCTCCTGGCGCTTCTTCTCCTGGTCGTCGACGCTGTCCAGGATCTCCTGCGAAACCGAGTGGATCCACAACGTGCCCGTCTCCTTGACGTCGTCGAGCACCGTCTCCTCCTCGATCTTGCGCTGCAGACCGGGATGGGCTGACTTGACGTTGAGGCGCTTCATCTGCTCCACACGGCGCGGACAGTTGATCGAGTAACAGAGCTGTTCGCGCGAACATGTCGGCGAGTAACAGTCGGTGAGGAGAGTGAAAACACCGTTGGGTAAGTCGTCATCGTCGCTCTCGTCTCCTGCCACCGTGGTCCCCGCAGCCGTCTGACCAGGCTTTGGTGTCGTGCTGGGCCCAAAGAGCGAGCCTTGCGAGTCGGACGCCTGGACAGGCGAGTCGAGTATGTTCTGCCGGTACGGGTTGCGAATGGTACCGCTGCTCTGAGACGGCGGCCGCGTGGCAAGACCTAGGTGGTCCGACGACGGGCTGTCCATGATGGCTGAGTCGTTCATGAACGGCGCTACCAGCCGCTCCTTGAACTGGTACACCTCCTTGTCCGTGTCACGCAGGCGGTGGGCATAGGTGACGTCATGGAAGAACTTTTGCGCATCAAGAGCACGGCCAAGTAACAGGGCCAAATTGCGGTCTGGGGTCTTGATAATATCGGCGATGATCGTTACGGCAAGACGGCCGTCAAACGCGTCCTTGTACGCGATGCCGTCCTTGAGAATCTCGTGCGGATGGATCAGCTGCCGGAACGCCTCGGCAACGTTGGAGAGTAGCGCAGGTGTGACGTGGGTGAGGACGGCCTTTCTCGCCACAGACTGGTGGGGTACCAGCGAGCGCTGTGACGTGATGGGCGACATCTCGCTGCCGTACAGGCCGGACCTAGTACGCGAACTCGAGTCGACCGTCGAGGTGGACGAGCGCACAGCGCTGACTATGTCACGCCTATTCACGCCGCTGCCGGAGAACGACATGGCGCGATGGTCGAACACAGATGAAGCGGCGCCTGGGGGCAAGGGTGAGTCTGTAGCAGAGCCAGGCAAGGGAAGCGAGTGTGTCGACTCCATCGACTTGCGACCAGAGAGTCTGTGGAAAGAGCCGTAACCGTTGTCCGATCCTGTTGGCGTTGATGGCGACTGCAGTGGCGAATCCGGTACGTCAAAGTTGCTGATCTGGGAAAGTGGACTGAGGGTCAGCATCGTGTGACCGTGCGATGTGAAGCCAAGGTTCGATAGGAACGGCCGCGTGTGTTGTATACTCACGCCACTCTTTGTGTGTATATAGAGCTCGAGATAGACGAGTCAGACGGTTGCCGTATGTGCATCGAGCGTCGTCCAGAGGTAGCGCTCGACGACGACATGTGCCTAGAGCCCGGTGGACGCTGGACAAAGTCGTTACCTAGAGTCAGCACATGGTATCACAGTGACTAGGGTTGTTCGCGCGTGGCATGCGCATGCGACCCGCGTGAACTCACCGCTGCCGAAGTAGTCGTCGGCGCCTGACTGCTCCCACAGCCTGCCGTGGTTGCCAGTGCTATGCGGTAAGCCGGAAATGACGGTATATGGCATCCCGTGGTCGCTGTTGAGATCGACGGCGCCCATGGCACGCTGGTAGTCTGGCGGGGGCGAGGACGCTCGCAAATCAGACCCCGGAGCTTCGGGGAAGGGCATCATCGACGCGCCTAACGTGGGCGACGGTATCCTTACGCCTATCTTCCCTGGCCCAGCCTGGTTCTGTAGCGAGCGCGAGCGGGGAGGCACGTTTGTGACCGTGTTACTGCTCGATCCCGACGTTGCTGACACGCTGCGCGGCTGGGGAACGTGGGGTACGGGCATCTGCGTGAATCCTCCTTCGTCGACAGCCGAAATGTGGGGCAGTCGCTCGGACCTCTCAGGCCTGCCGTATCCATTGTACTGAGCGCCGTTGGGCCGCGCCTGGTCGAACCTGCCAGCTCCTGGTGGAGGCACCGTCGGGCGCTGGGGCTGCACAAGTGAGTGGCGTCTCGTGGGTACGCTTGCCTGTTGTAGCTGCGTTGGAGGGTCTCCCTGCGCACGGTCAGTGTGCGTTCATTGGCATTCACACCAAGTGTCACGTACCTGGAATGCGCTCGGAGGTGCGCGCGACGGGGCCAGCGAGGCGCCGTACCCATTTTGCGGCCCGTCGTACATGGCCACGCCGTCGTATGGAGACGCTTGCTGTGCTGGCCCCTGAGAGAATCGGTCGTGCATCGAGCGGTGGGAGACTTGGCGTTGAGGCGGCCGGTGCTGTCCCTGCTGTTGAGGGTATGGCGGTCGCGCAGCCATACCCTGCGCAAACTGACCGGGCGGAAAGCTGGGCACGGCGGGGTTCGGGTTCGCGGGCGGAAAGCCAGGCTGGGCGGGGTTCATCATTGGCGGGCCGTAGCCTCCTGGGTACCCTGGCGGCCTACCCATGCCGGGGTGGCCTGGAGGCCCGCCGAGGTGGTGGGCGACCGACGGACGGCCAAAGATGTTCTCAAAGACCTCATTGCGAGTGCCGGTCGGAGGCGGGCGGCCCGGGTATCCCTGTTGAGGGTGCTGGGGGCGCGGGCGCGGCCCTCCTGGTGCCATGGTGGGCGAGGCGAGGGAGCTGACCAGATCGGCGGCGCCGAAGGGCCGGCAGTGCGGAGCGGAGGGGAAGCCGCCCGGGGTTGGAGGGAGCGAAGGAGGTTGAGGTCTGGGAAGGAGCCCGAGTAATTAGTGGACGCCTAGATGGACCTTGGGAGTTGGTTGGCGCCGAGGGAGGGAACCTGGGATTGGTTGAGGCCCAGGTAGTTGGAATGCAAGCAAGGCAGGCGGTCTAGTGATTCAAGATGAGGTTGCGCTGGAGGAAGGTATGCAGTTGCAGTTGTAAAGGGGTCGCCGAGAACCGAGGTGACGTGTAGCGATCGGACACGAGTTGGCGAAACAGTGATCGATCTACCTCAGTGCGCCCGCTCGTGGTCGTTGTCAGAGGATGGGGTGCGTGTCGTGGTAGTTGTCTAGCAAGGAAGGGGCGGAAAGAGGAGTTAGGCCGACGTCGGCGTGACTGGACCAGGATGGGAAGGAGAAGAGAGAGAGAGAAGGGGGGAGGGGGAGGGAGGGGAAGGGAAGGGATGGGGAAGGATACGAGGGTCGCACCGCCGTCAATCAATGTAGGTTGTTTGTAGAGCGTTTGGGTGTAGGTGTAGGTGTAGGTGTAGGTGTAGGCGCATGAGCGCTAGTGTTTGGCGGTGGTTTGTTATTGATTTTGTGAGACGAGTTGGAGGAAGATGATGATGAGGAGGATGACTTGAACGTTGACCACCAGGTTGTGTGACAGTGGTGTGACTGTGACAGTGATGTGTGACTAGTACTAGTACTATGTATGATACTATGGTACTATGGTACTATGGTATTATGGTACTATGGGTACTTTTGATACTTTGGTACTATGAGGGGGGGAAGGAAAGGGGAGAGTTAACCAGTTAACCCTCAGTGCTTGGTCTCTACGTCTCTAAAGCATCTGGTAATAATATACAACCTTGGTTATGGTGCAGGGAAAGGGGGTGAGACTCAGGGTCAGGGTTCAAAGGCATTTACGCCCAGTGCCATTTCTAACCATGGGACCACCTTAATTGCTTCCGTCCATCCCATACCCTTCTAACCCTCACTAACCCTCCTAATCCTCCTAATCCCTACTATACTAATCCCTCCTAATCTTCTATACAATTCACTCTGCTTGCTTGCTCCGATCACATAAACTAGTCGCATCAATTAAAGCTAATCCCATCCCTTCTATGCATTCCGATGCTCCAACATCTCCACATACTCACGCGGAGGACGCGGTGCAAGCGGCGGCGGCGGCCCATCCGGCAACGCAGACATCATGCGCTCACGCAGCGTCATGCCCCGCTGTGGAACCCTCGATGTCGATGTCGATGGGCCAGATGCACGGTTCATCGCGTTCGTCGCCTCATGGTATCGGAGGCGCATAGCATCCTTCTCGTCGGCAGCAGACATGTGGGATATCGTCGAGGGTCCTGCCGATGGGCCGGCAGGTGGGCCAAAGAGCTCGTCGTAGGGGACGGGCGGGTCGGACGGTGCAGAGGACGAGGACGCAGCAGCAGCAAATGAAGACGAGGCAGCATGAGCTGAGGATGGGCCAGCACCAGCCGAGTCCATGCCCGCAGCGCGGTTGACGGCGCTGGTCGCGTCCTCGTACCGCCTGCGCATCATTTCCTTCTCCTGCTCGGCGGACATGTACGCCGCCGGAATGGGCGCGCCCGGGTGGGTCGATGCAGCCGGCGGACTAGACGGGGCTCGAGCGAATTGTGCCGTAGAAGCCTGCGATGGGCTCGGCTCGGCGGCGCGGTTGACAGCGTTAGTCGCATCCTCGTACCGCTTGCGCATCATTTTCTTCTCCTGTTCCGCGGACATGTACGCTGACGGGATGGGCGTGTCGACTGGGGCGGTGGAGGGACCGGCCCCGGCCGTCTCCACCGAGCGGTTAACGGCGTTTGTGGCTTCCTCGTAACGTATGCGCATCATCTCCTTCTCCTCGACAACAGACATGTATCCCGCTGGGACCGGGGAAGCAGCCGCTTGGCTGGTCTGCGTGTGTGCAGCTGACTGCGAGGCCGTCGGGGTTGCTGGACTCGCCTGCGTCGATGGGCCCACACTGCCGCCCGCGGCGCGGCTCACGGCAGTCGTTGCCTCCTCGTACCTTTTTCGCATCATCTCCTTCTCCGAAGCTGCCGACATGTATGCGGCAGTCTCCGGTGTGCGCACCACAGGGTTAGACGGACCAGCGGCTGGCGGGCTGCTCCCAGCCGCGCGATTAACGGCATTCGACGCGTCCTCGTACCGGCGGCGCATCATGTCCTTTTCGTCCGCAGCAGACATGTATGCCTGCTGCACCTTGGGTGTCTGGGGTGACGCTTGGGTGGGTGATGGATGAGAGGACGGCGTCTGGGTGGATGCCGCGACCGAAGATTGGCCAGCGCCACTGGCGGAGCTGCTTTCTCCAGCCCCATCCACTCGCCACTTGGCCTCCTCGTACCTGCGCCGCATCATGTCCTTCTCGTCTGCAGCGCTCATGTACTGCTGTTGGATGCTGCGAGGGCTTTGGTTCGGGTCCTGTCCGTGCCCAGTAGATTGCGGCGAGATGTGGCCGTTCTGACTACCGGCGAAGCGCGCGACGCCGGCCTGCGCTGCCTCGTATCGCTGCCGCATTATGTCCTTCTCCTGCGCTGCGGATATGTGCGCACTTTGTGCGGGTGATTCCCCACGGCTCAAAGGAGCTGCTGGCAGCTTGGCTGCTGATGGGCCGGGCGACGCAGAGGGCCCGAAGAGCTGTTGGTAGGGAACGGGATCCTCAGACGGCGGCTCGATGACGGGTGGCACAGCCGAACCGTTTGATGGGCCATAGGCGGAGACGATATGCTTGTCCCCACCGGATATGATCGACTGCGGGCTGTCGTGGATCGGCGACTGCGCCTGCACCTGCTGCACAGGGGTTGCGGGCTTCGGAGGCGGCGTGTACTCGGGTGGCGCGCCGGATGGGATCTCCATCCCGATGTCGGATAACACCCTGCCGTGCTCAGCCTGGGAGTTGGCCGCACGGTCCCGCGCCTGCTCATAAAGGCGTTGCTTCTCGTTGGCCGCCGTGACCCACCCAGCGGTCGCACGTGTGGGGGTCGTGTTGATCGACTGGGGCCTCGCGGTGGACTGGTTCATGGACGCCTCATCCACCGTCGGAATCGTAGTCGTTGTGGGCGAGGAGGAGTTGGTGAGACGATCGATGTTCTGCACGTTCCACTGCCCGAATGTCCCGGTCCCTTGGGCGGAGAAGCGGTTGCTGTTGCCGTGCGAGAGGTCAGTCTGCGGGCGGTCGTACATCGACTCAGCCTCTTCGACCATCGGGCCAAAGCCAGCGTCTGTCGCGCGATGAAGATTCGGCGACGGGAACGCAATGCTTGTGCGGCCGGAGACAGGCATGGTAGCGACGTTCCGGTCCGACATCGGACCGTGGTCCGTGAACGAAGTTGCAGTTGTAGTTGTCGTGCCCGTCGAGGTGCGGCGATACGGATCGCGCGGCACGAACCCTTGCTGCGGTTGTTGTTGCACGTACGGGTTCTGCTGCTGGTAGGCATTCGGCGGTGGTCCGTAAGCGGTTTGCTGCTGGAATGCCTGTTGTTGGCGCTGGAACGCCTGCTGCTGTTGATACTGCTGATGCTGATGATATGGCGGTTGGAAGCCTTGGTTAGGCATCTGTTGGTACCCCTGTTGCATCGGTGGCATCGCTGGCGGCGGAGATGGGGTATTGTACCCCTTGGGAGGCGGGTTCATCGATTGGGGACGGTAGTACGGGTTCGGCTCGGCCGCGAGGAAACCGTCTGCCGACATGCTCGACTGGTGTCCGCGAGACGGCCCGTTGTTGAAGTGGTTGTTGTCCTGCGAGCCCGTCTTCGAGTTCGAGCTGCCAGTGACTGACCCGGGGATCGACGGAGAGAGCTGAGGGCCAAGTGGCGGTCTTGGGCACAGGCCCTGTACGAAGCCGATTTGTCTGGGTGTCAGCGAAGACAAAATGGACGAGGGAGAAGGGCGGAGTTGCGGCGAGGAGGGAGAGCCCAAGAGGGAGAGCCCAAGAGGGAGAGCCCAAGAGGGAGAGCCCAAGACTCACTTGACGGTACTCTGCGCTAACGAGCGCGAAAGCGTCCCAATGATACATTGCATGCCGCCGAGGATCACCTTGCTGGGTCCGCCATCGCACGTCGCTTCGACAACGAGCTCGTACTCGACTTGGAACTCGGTGGCACCTCTCACGGTGAGCAGCTGGCGATCCTGCGGAACCACGAGGTCTAACCTCGCGCCGTGCTCGCCACCGGGTACAATCAGGCCGTCGGCGACGACGCGGGTCGTGCACACTGGCTGGCGTTTGACGACGGGAGGAGATGGTGCCTTGGCCTTCTTCTTCGGGTCTGGTCTGGGCGGGTGGATGGTGAGGACCTCGACGAGCGACATCTCAAAGCCCTTGAGGCGGAACTGGTTCTGGGCCTCACTCTTCATCGTGGCGGTCACAACAATCCTGTCGCCTGGTCCAAACGCTTGGATTGGCCGATCCACGACCAAACTTACCGCGCCATTGAGGGCGCTGGCCGTGCGCTGCTCGAGCTGGTTGTAGGCTGGCCACGCGCTCGCCAGCTCGTACTTGACGATACGGAGCTCTGCCACGTTATGCGTGGTCTGGCTCAAGTCTTTCCGAAACAGACCGCCTTTGCCCTTGTAGGACACAACCGCAACCAGCTCGTACTTGATATTGCATCCCCTCTGCTCGGTGGTTGGAGGCGCATCGGCGGGGAACGGGATGATGAAGTCGAAGTCGGCCGTGTTGAGCATGTCAAACTCCTTCCCTGCCTGCGGTTTCCACAAATCATGCGGCGGGCCGACATAGCTAATCGAGGTCTTGCTCGAGCCCTTGCCGACCAGGCTCGAGGGCACACTCTCGTATTTCTTGATCATGACGCGCACATATTTGGCTTTTGCGCCAGAGGTGCGGACCTCAACGGTGCCCTTGACAGTGACGGGTGGGCGGCCGGCGCCAGCGACGATGCCCGGGAAGCCTTCGATATAGTCACGGTGAGGCGGGCCGCGGAGTAAGACTTGCACGGGACCCGCTTTATGGCCCGACATCGTGCGCCGCGGATGTGGGCGGGCCGGGGAGTGTGCAGGTGTGGAGGGTGCGTCGAGGTGTGTGGAGGTGCGAGTTTTGGGAGATGTGGGGAGTTTTGGGAGATGTGGGGAGTTTTGGGAGATGTGGGGAGTGTCGGACTAGAGCAAGTGTTGATGTAGGTTGATGGAGGTGAGTGACAAGACGTTAAGATGGAGCAAGGTCAAGAAAGGATGAAGCGAAGAAGAAGTGGGTGAAGGTCGAGCGTGGGGTTGTTGGAGTGCGGATCTAAGGAACGTTACAAGCTCAAACGGCCAAGTACCACAGCTCATACATTTGGGTGACAAAGTTTGGTTCCTAGAATCACCACAGTCCAACCTGTTATCGCCACCTCTCATCGAAACACGCCTATACGCCTAATCACCGCCAGGCCTCCAGCTTCCTCTTTGCAGCCCCCATCCCGTCCTGCTTCATGACATCAATCACTTTAACTTCTAAGCCATACAACCCACTGATTCTCAGTCCGGGTAGTCCGAACAACTCGGATCCTTGGCATAGGGCACATCTTCCTTGCGACTAGCAGGTCATACTCCCTTCAGAGCGCCCTTGCCTCGGTCAGCGGGGCTTTAAAACAATGTGAGAGCAGTGTATTTTGAGCCTGGCTGCGATGTCCAATGTCTCCTGTCGCCTCGATCGCCTCAAGACTGGGCCATGACCCAGTTATTACTGTACATTCAATTAAAACGTGGACAGCCGCACAGTGCTCCCGATCCTGATGCAGTGCACAGCTTACTCGTCTGCACAGTCCCCCCCACGCAAGGCGAGTTGGGCAGTGCGACGCCTCATTCGCGCGTCGTTTCCAAGCAGGGCGAGCACGAGCGCAGTAATCCTATCTGCATATCTGCACCGCCTAGCTTCCTGTTGCTCGGTTCTCCTACACAGGGTGGTTAAGAGGAGTGGACTAAGACTGAACTAGACTGAACTGGATATGGATTGGACTGGACTGGACTGGACTGGGCGAATAAGCCCCGACGACGCGACTACTTTTCCGTGCCTGTAATGTACAAGTCAAAACATAACACCCTTTGACCCCCCCAGCTTGGCCAACCATTCGTACTGTACATTCATATTGGGAATGGAATAAACGGACAAGAGTACGGACAGACTACGAGCAAAAGGAGGTTACATAGTCTGTGCGAAAGATGGAGCGGGCATGCAAGGACTAGGACCAGGTGTTCAAGGACTCAAGTGAGCAAACACGGTAGGATGGCGGGATCAAATCCCATGTCAACAAGCCACCACAAACAACGCCTCTACGCCTCACTTGCTCTTGCTTTGGCTAAATCACTCCATCTCTCAAGCTCACCTCTCAATAACAATGTACCCACCTCCGATGGGATGCCCCCACCCTCAGCAGTATGGCGCTCCGGGGCCATCGTACGCTCCGCAGCAGTACGCCGCGCAACCCCAGCATCATGCCCAGCAATACACCCAGCAACAGCCATTCCAGCCCCATCCCCACTATTACAACTTGCCACTTGCGATCCCCGCCCCAGTCCAGCGGGTTGAATACCAAGCTCCGGTATTCAAGACGTTCCAAGAACGCAAGCGGGAGCGCGAGGCCCTCCTCGTCGGAACGCCGCCTCCCACTCCCCCACAGAGGCCGAGGGCACCTGTGCCGCCGTCTCCATCACACCAGGCGCCCTCATACCAACAGGCCCCTCCCTCCCCGATTCGGCAACCGCCCTCCCCGCACCAGAACCGATCAGTTTCGCCCGCGGCACTTGCCATGTTGGGGCGGAGTGGAGGACGACCACTGCCCCCGCCTCGGGCGCCCACGGGCATCGTGACGCCGATGAGCCAGCAGTCTACAGGCATGCAGCCGATGGGGCAGCAGTCTACTGGTATGCCATCGACCCAGCAGCAGCCAATAGGCATGGTATACGCGCCACCGATCCAACAGCAGCCAAAGGGCATCCCTCAACAGATGCAGCAACAGCCAACGGGTATGGGATACGCTCCGATGCAGCACCAACCATCAGGAAACGTCCCGGCGATGCCTCGCGCACCGCCGTCACCTTCACCCTTGTCGCGCAATGTGTCGCCTGCGCAGATATCACGCAACGTTTCGCCTGCTCCACAGATCGAGCTCTCCTCGCGCTCCGCCTCGCCGGCTCTTCCTCCGCCCGAAATAACGTTGGCGCGCTCGCGGTCACCCGCCCATCAAGTCCCGACCATCGTCGTCCCGGCCTCCCCGTCCCCACCAATGCCGCAGATTGTCACACCCAACGCACCCTCACCCCCAATCTCCCACATAAACCCCCGCGGAACGCCGCCAGTAACCTCACCTCCGATGACTCTACGTGCCCTCCCCCATCCCAAAGCCCCAGTCGAGCGTTCAGACACCATCGCGTCCGTGAAATCTCTCGACCGGGCTGTCGGCATGAAGCGGACCCTCCCCCGACTGCCAGTCGGTGTGTCTCCCAGCCGCTCGCTAGACCGCGGCCCAACTCAGGAGACGCCGGCCCAACTCGCCCACCGTATGGCGGGCGTTAGTATCGGGGGGATCGTGCCGAGTCGCGTGCCAAGACGGGGAGTTAGAGCGTCAAGCGTTGTCGCGCCAATCGCGCCCAGTATCTCGGTCGCATCGCCGCCGAGCAAGCCGATTAATGTTGGGGATTTTATTCCGGCGGTCAACGTCGCGTCGCCGCCGACGTCAACGATTGCGACCATTGTGGTGCCGACGATCTCTGTTGGCCCAACCCCCACTCCTACGGTGTCGACGATATATGTAGGGTCGCCACCCACGCCGACAGTGCCGGCCATAAACGTGCCTTCCATCTCTGTTGGCTCACCGCCCACGCCCTCCGTGCCTTCCATCTCGGTGGGCTCGCCGCCCACGCCCATCTTGCCCTCCATCCCGGTTGGCCCTCCGGCACCCTCAATCAAGACCCCAGAAGCCGCTCCGCGCCCACCCCCCAGTCCCCCCGGGGTGGCATTCACACCCCTCCCCACAATTGAGGTCGAGTCTGGGGACACGCGCTACTCGAGCATCGGACACCGGATCCAGCCATCAGCAGCAATCCTCTGTGCGGGCTGCTCCAATCCAATCATCGGGCGCATCGTAAGAGCTATGGGACAGAGGTGGCATCCGGCGTGCTTCAAATGTGGAGTCTGCGCGGGACCGCTAGAACATGTGAGCGCCTACGAACACGCCGGCAAACCCTACTGCCATCTTGATTATCACGACCGCTTCGCCCATCGCTGCCATCACTGCCGCACGCCGATCGTCGACGCCCGGTTTATCACCCTCGACACGCTCGACAACAACGTACGATACTATCACGAACTGCACTTTTTCTGCAGCGAGTGCGGCGACCCATTCTTGGACCCGAGCAAATCCTCGGCTGCCGGAACCGAACTGAACCAACACGAGGAAATTGAGACGTCGGATTTCGTCGTCCATAAAGGTCACCCTTATTGTGAGAGGTGCCACTTACGTCTGCACAAACCGAGGTGTAAGGCTTGTCGATTGCCCATTCCGGATGTGGCGGTTAGCGCAATGGGCGGCAAGTGGCACCAAGATTGTTTCGTCTGCGTCGAGTGTAAGAGAGGGTTTGCGAATAACCTCTTCTTCCCAAGGGAGGGGAAGGCGTATTGTACAGAGTGCTTTGAGGGGATGAACTAGAGGGTTAGAACGGATACAATACTATGTGATTGAGTGGATGTGAGGTTGTGGGTTGGCGGTCGTGTTCTGATGGGAAAAAGTACGTGGTGAGCCTCAGATTGAGACGTTTCGTTTCTCAACTGCGATCGATTACCTTGAAGGGCTATTCTGGCGTGATCTGCTACATTTAGGTCACTTGTATCGCAGATACGTTCAGGCTACCCGTATCGCAGCTGCAGGCCAAGTCGCTCCCGACACATCTTCGTGACCGTCGCCCACGAAGGCGCCGAGGTACCTCCCGGCGTATCCAAGTAAGTAGGGCACCACTCGTCGTGCAACTCCTCCCTCTCCCAAGAGCCCCACGTTGTCGTCGGCGTCGCGAGTCCGTCCTTGGGCAAGGCGAACGGGAAACACAGTGTGCCTCCTCGTCGTCTCCCATTTCGCATTTCGCTGATCCTCCCTCAATCGTCAATCATCAACTCCATCTAGACCATCCAGAGGAACCCGCTTCCAAGTCAAAGTACTGTAATCTTGAGGCTCGGCTGGCCAAGAACAACGGGTTGAGCGCCATCTATGTGCCCGTTCATTGTTCAATCAACCTCATAATGGTGAGACAAGTGAAACATAAAACTTCCAGGGCGTGAACCGCAGATCCTTGACAGCTTACGACGCGCTGACGCCAGCCATGAGTTACCATATACTGTTCTCAACCCGAAGATCGGGAGTCGGACATGGGCGACAAGTGTCAATTAGCCATTAGCCATTAGCAATTAGCGATCGACGGGTTAGTGCATGGAAGGAATCCCATTTTGCTTGCGGTCAGGGTGATCGGGTGAAAAGTAAATACACCAATTGGTTGGCCTATGGCCTAATTGATGCCGGTCGTTTAATTGTAACCGGTAACTAACTTTACTATTAGCTTTGCTAGCTTTGATATCAGGCTTTGAAAGTGGGCAAGTGGAGGGAAGGGAGGGAATATCACGGTTGAGTCAAGGGGTTTGTCACTCTAACACTCACTTCAACCATGTTGATTTTTTAAAACTAAGTCAGATTTTGAGTGGGCACATGTGACATGTGACATGTACGATGACAGGAACTGACAGGAACATGGAACAGTCACATTTAGTCCACAATAAAAGTTTAAAAGATGGTAAAGGATCAAAGGACGGGAATAAAAGATAGGGTCCTTACGGCATGCCCATTTGATAAATGGAAGATTGAGAACAGGGAAGGTGCTCAACTTTTGAATAGTCTCTATAGCTCTGTAGCTCTCTAAGGTTTCAAAGTCACAGTCAGAACCCTACTATACTAATAGTAGAGTAATATAGTAATAGATCAATAGACTAGTAAAGTAATAGAGAAAAGAACCATGAGCTATTGAGATCTCAATACATTCCACTTCCACTTTTGAGACCTTTCTTTCGATCATCTAGTCCAATTCGTTACTTATACAGGTCGCGTCACCCATTTGTGATTATCACCATCCAACTCCCTCTTGATCCCTTTCTCATTCTCCTCATCACTCTCTTTCCTTTAACCACCTTGAAAATACTGGCTGCTAAGACGTTACGCTCCCCTCACGACACTCCAGCTCCCAGGAGCGACATAATCCCAAGGTCCAAGGCCCGAGGCACCCATTCAACTTGACGACCCAACCTTAACCACCCTCTCTCCTCAACCTTCCTCGAGCCCCTTTCCCTCAGACTACTGTACATCATTCTCTCGCCCACGACACTCGTAACGTTTCAGCATCACCCACACATCAATACTAGTACTCGAAACAACAACGGCATCACCAGCGATTTCACGACCCGCGGCTGCCGGCTCGATCTGATCTATTTCAGCCCACCCGTAATTCAGTAAGTCGCAGCCCAATCTTGGGCTTCGCGTCATTTCGGGAGCGACGCGCTCCTAATGGGAGATCGAGAGCGCCACTGGCGCGTTGTGTTCTTGGCAGTTGCAGCACTGGGCACTAGTTGCGGGTTCGCGTGTGTCTCGTTGCGGGCATGCGGGAAGCGAGGGGATGGAATGAGGTATGGGGTGGGAAGCGTCTGCAGAGCCCTGCAACCCGTGGCTGAAGTGGCGTTCAACGAACCCTACATCAACCTCGAACTAGCTCCGCAAGCTCTGGCCTTGCTGGCCTTGCTGGACATTCTATCCATGACACTTTGTGTTTCCACCTACAGTACAGTGCATGTACATTCGGGAGTACAGGGTACACCCTAGACACGCTTTGCACAGCGTTCACCCTTTTGCTTGGCCTCTAGCAGGTCCCCAGAAAGTAGTGCAGCATACTCTCGTCCGTTCTACGCCACTCGAAACCCGCAACACATCATCAGTCACACTCCGAACGACCATCTTTCCCTGCAATGGCACGTCTCTGACAAGCAGCATAAACCATGCCTCCAAGTAGCCGCATCAGCTCTCGCCGCGGGGGTGTGGAAGCGCAATCCGTCGGCCTCGAGGACGAGCTCAGCTTTGGCTCGGACGAAGACCTCATCGAGACCATCGGCGAGATCCACGTTCCAGACGAGCCCCACGACTCGCGGTCCATCGCTTCGGTGTCGTCGTCCGCGAGCAATCCAAGGCTGCCAGAAGCAAAGGCCAGCCGCACATTTGGTCGCAGCCGCAAAGACCGCAGCGGCACCAGCACCTCCAAGGCGTCGCTTGCAAGTACTACCCACCTACTCCCACCTCTGCCGCCCGTGCCCGCGGGCTCTACTCTCGACCTGCCCGCCAACATGTTCACCGAGCGCGAGAAGCCTGGCAGCAAACGTGGATCCATCATGGGCGCGTTCAAGTCGAAGAGCAAGGGCCTGCGCAGCAAGTTCCGAGACGACCAGAGCAGCACGCGCAGCAGCCTTGCCACGGACTCGCAAAGTATAAGCTCAAACCTGAGCTTGAGCAAATTCGGGTCCAATGCCTGTGGGTATGTGTAGTTGGCACCACTGACATGTAGCTTCACGACCGTCGGTTTCATCTTCCTTTGCCCACACACCAACTGGTGGGCCATCCCCGAGCTCAACCGTCCCTCACTTGGGTCCGCTCACGTTTGACCCGTCGTCCGACCCTGGTTTCCATTCTGAGCTCAAGCAGCCTCCTGTGGGGCACAACCTCGCTTTGCACAATTCGGTGCGCAAGGCGGACACGTCGGAGTCGCGGACCACTACGCCCTCGCCAGCGAGCAGTGTTGGCCAAAAGGCATGGAGTCCCAAAGAGGTCTCGAGCCCCATCTTACCCCGCTTCCCCGCGACACTCGGGTCACTCAAGCCCATCACCGTGTTCAGTGCTGAGGCATCCAAGCGGCCCTCGTCGACATCCCGCACGCCGTTCCCAAACCGCTGGACACCATGTACCTTGGTGTTCACGCAGTTCAAGGTGTCGCTGAACGGAGAGGACTCGAACCCCGGAGACGACGAGCGTACTGTCGCACACGTCCACGTCTACTCCAAGTCGGCGCAGGCCATCAGCGGTATGGGGAGTATGGGGTCTGTCGGATCTGCTGTCCGCCGCTCGAGGTCTACCGCCGGGTTCAACAGCGACTCTGCGGGTGGGCGTATCGAGATTGAGCGGCGCTGGCTCTCACGATCGACGACGGCGTCTGTGTACGACGATGCGCCCAACGCGGACGGGCGATCGGTGGTGATGCGTATCCTCTGGGGCGACGATGATCGTTCCAAGAGCTCGGAGTGGGTTGTCGAGATGAAGGACGCGCGGCAGTTGCACGAGTGGATCCGCCAAATTCAGAAGACGGCGATCATGATCAACGCCGAGGAGCTGGGGTACGGCCATGCTATCCGCGCGGCGTTCGAGACGAGGGGCGTATCGGCCGACGAGTTGGCGCTACAGCTGAGCAGTCACGCAAGGGCTGTAGCAGATGGGTTGCCGGGCGTGCAACCTTCGCAAACTGCAGGGTCCACCGGCGCGGCGAGTCAGGAGGAGCGCCGGCGCCCATCCCTTGACGCAACGCAGGGGGCGTCACTTGCACGCTGTCACTCGGCCAGTGAGGTTGATAAGCCTAACGGGTCTGCTGGCCTTGGGCACCGCAGCACGGGATCCAACGAGAAGATGGGCCCGCCACAGGTCGCTGCGGTCGACTGGTTCGGCGACGCGAATGGCAACACCAACGGCGGTCCTAAATCAAAGAAACTCAGTGGTGTCTTTGACGGGCTCAACCTTGGTCTCGCATTCCCCACGCCTCCGTCCGACCTTCCTCCTCCCCGTCCGCTGCGGAACGCCAAGCTGGCTCCCCCTCCTGCAGCTCCTCCTCCTGCCATACCGCCTATCAACCGCGTGTCAGCCGACGACGACTCTGACGTGCTCCCGGCCCCAAGTCCGACTGTTACACAAATGAGAACCGACCTCCATCTCCGTAAGCCGGAAAGCGTGCACAGCGAGACGCCGAGTCAGACGTCGAGCACGAGTCACCTGCGGCGCCTGCGGGGCAAGCCACAGGTTGTGGATATTATGGCAGAGTTTAGCGCTATCGAAGCCGAGAACATGCCGCCAGAGGAGGACGAAGAGCCGATCCGCGAGGACCGGTCTCGTCGTATCCGCTTTGCAGAGGCCTAGATTTGGTTTGTGCGTTTGTATTGCGACTTTGGATAAGCTACTACGGTGAATACCCTTTTTTGTGTCTATTACGTGCCTTTATGCACATGTTTTGTACGTTCTAAGGGGTACATAGCTGTGGACGTAGCGTAGTAATGATGAGACGACGCCACGTATGGAAGTACGGGAAGTGGACGCTCGATGTTGACCTTTGGGACCGGAACAATGGGTGTTGAAATGTTAGAAGTGAGTGGGTATAGCGTGGGTAAAAGTCAATCGTTTCATTCATTGAGTTTGTGTATCCAAGTGTTTCCACATTGTATCAGGTACATTATCAGATAAACAAAGTGATCAATAATATCTTCAATATTCAATTAATCAATTAGTCAAATGATCAAATCATCCCATCCCATCCCATCCCATCCCATCCCAGCCCATGCACTACCTCGGGGGTAAAAAAAAAACACGGCGCCCGATTAGGATTGGGATGCTTTCAGGGCAAACTAGGTCGGGCCCGATACGGCACGTCGGCACGGCGGCACGGTCCAGTCCAGGGCCGTGTAAACTCTTACCATCGTCCCACCTTGCCCCAAAATTTAGTAGTTTGATTAATACTAGACTAATAACAAACACCTAATTACGCAAGGATTCAAGGACTCATTTACGTTTCAACCTCGGTATCAGTCATCGTTGTGATTTTCTCATTATAATTAGTAACTTCGTTGCTTGGTTGATTGATTGCTTGGTTACTTGGTTGGTTACTCCACCTCATCGTAATCCTTACTAGATCCACATCTCATCTCACCTCAGCACTCGTCAGATTTCCATACATAAAAAGATAGAGGACAGACGACAGACGCGCTTGCACACGCTTGACCCTCACACCTTCCCCCCCCCACGCGACGCACTCCCTCAAATCAAAAACCCTTAGACACCTACAAAGAACACAAAAGACACCACTATCGTCCCACAAAACGTCCCTGCGCCACCACTCCTTCTCCACTCTCTCACTCTCTCACTCTCAACTATATTCCACAAGGTCCAAGATTCAACTATCTTAGTACTTGAACTTGGCCCAAGTCTTGTTTCTCTCATAACTCATCCCACCTCGATCGTCTTTGGCCTTCCTCGCCAACCCCGCCCGCTTGGCTCTCCCTCACCCTCCCTTGGCTAGCCAGGTCGCGTCCTCCCTTCCACCATGGACCTCGTCCTCGAATACTGCGACGAGTACGCCTTTGACGCGGCGTACGCCTACCTCTTTCCCTCCCCCTCCCCTCTCTCCTCCTCCAACGCAACTTCATACTCTCCAGTATCGAAATACGCGCGCGACGCGATCCCTCGCCAAACCGCCTCGCTCTTCATCATCGCCCTCACAGCAGCCCTATTCCTCTACTTCCTCTTCTGCACCCTCTCCTACTATACCCTCTACGACCGCCGGCTCGAGCATCACCCAAAGTTCCTGGTCAACCAGAAACGGCAGGAGATTATCTCTTCCCTCATCGCCGCACCCGTCATCGACGTGCTCACGCTCCCATGGTTCCTTGGCGAGGTTCGGGGTTACAGCAAGTTGTATAACCGCGTTAGCGACTATGGCTGGGGGTACTTTTGTTTCTCGGCGATTTGGTTCCTCGTGTTCACCGACTTTCTGATTTACTGGATCCACCGGCTTGAGGTGAGTCTGAGGCTAGCGAGCGATACACGAAGAGAAGAGCAGAGGAGGAGCAGCGAGCACCAGGCCAAGTGTCAAGTGTCGACGAGGAGCGTTCCTACTTGGGAAGGGCAAGCGCTCGTCGTCATAGCCAGATAGACCGAGGTGCCAACGAAGCGAGTCCGCGATCCGCGATCCGACGAATAGCTCCAGCAGGCGCGAGCGCCGAGGAACATTCTCAGTTGCACTCGCGCCGCTCTCGCCATGAGCTCCAACCTGACGCACCGCCTCTTCGTCTACAGCCGCTCGCGCTGGCGCTCGCACGACCAAGCTGACCCCAGCACCACAAGCTCATCTACAAGTACGTGCACAAGCCGCACCACAAGTGGATCGTGCCGACGCCGTACGCCGCACTCGCGTTCCACCCGGTCGACGGCTACGCCCAGTCGCTTCCCTACCAGTGAGTTTGGTTGGGGGGGCTAATGTTGGTGATCGGCGGTCGGAGCCTTGCGGCATAGCCTCGCTCCGATGCCTTCCCCGCCCGCCGCCTTCCCCGCCAGGAGCGCGCTGACAGCAGCATCTTCGTCTACCTCTTTCCCATGCACCGCCTCCTCTACCTCGGCATGTTCGGTTTCGTGCAGTTCTGGACGATCCTGATCCACGACGGCGACATGATCTCGGGCCACCTCTTCGAACGGTACATCAACAGCCCCGCCCACCACACGCTGCACCATCTCCACTTTACTGTCAACTACGGACAGTACTTTACGTGGGCGGACAAGGCTTTTGACAGCCACCGCGACCCCCGACCCGAGCTGGACCCCATCCACGAGAGTCTTAAGGCTATGCGGGCCAAGGGGCTGGCCGAGGACGGGACGCCGCTTAAGAAGACGCAGTGAGGGGCCACAGCGAGCGGTGCAGCAATGCGCTGAGAGCCGAGAGCAGGCGCAGGCTGGCTCTGGAGAGCCAGTAGGGCGGATTACCCGGCTATAGACCCAGAGCCCACAGGTGCTGAGCACCATAGATGCATACGATCTAATGTACTGAATGGACTAGCGATCTCGCGAGTGGTCAGGTTTCAGGTTTGAGTGTGACGTCTCCCATCAGAAGAACAGAGTTAATTGAATGTAGCAGCGCAATTTCAATTGCTGTTCCGTACAATGCATAGGCTGCATAGCTCTATCCCAACCCGCTCTCTATGTCGCTAGTCGCTACTCGTCGCGCTCCTCACGCATCGCCTTCTCGACCTCGCGCCGCTTCGTCTCACGCGCCTTGCGCTGGATACGGACCCATCCCCCAAGAGGTGTGGTCTCGGGCTTGACGTCCTGGCAGAACCGAGCGAGCTCGGACCGGTCGCGCGGCGCAAAGCCGACATTGCGTCGCTTACCCTCAACCCAGGTCCGGTTGGCGTCAATCTTGTCCGCCAGCGCCTTGAGCTGCGTTGAGACCTTTGGGCTGCCGGCCGAACCGCGCTTGATGTGCCGCCGGATGCTGAGGACAACAGGCAACGCGATTTCGGGGAACGCGACGTCGGTCGCGAGGGTCGCATGGTACTCGCTTAGGAGCCAGACCAGCTCTTCCCCAAGCCCTTCCTGGTACACTCTCGTCTTTGGATAGGCGGCTGGAGCACGGATGACATAGGCCATGTCGAGGGGCTTGAGGGTCGCCTTCTTTGGGTTGGCCTTGCGGAACTCTGCAGAGTCCAGAATCTCCAGCAAGAACGGCGCGAGTGGAATGTACGTGCCCGTGAGGGAGACGAGGCGGATCAGCGAGGAGAGAATGTGGAAGCGCAGCGGGAAGTAGCGCGAGCTGGGGAGGAGGCGGACCACACCAAGCGCAACCTGCACGAGCGGGTAGATGAGGGGCTTGAGGGGCGACTCGAGGCCACCACGCGCCGCCTGCGTCTCAGTGCCAGCTGCGCCAGAGAGAACCTGGCTCCAAAAGTCGATGGCGTGCACAAACGCCCAGTTGTAGACCGCACGGAAGGCCGCACCGTCCTCGCCGGCCTTGCCGGCGGTCGAGGAACGCACAACGTTACGCAGGTGCACGGCCAGCATGCGGATGAAGGTGAATGCGTGCTGGTAGGACAGCGCCGGCTCGAGCTGGTACAGCTCGCTCGCGCTGTTCTTCATCAGGTTGAGCGACGGAAGAGTGTGCACCGAAGTAAGGCGGAGGGGCGGGAGAAGCGCCTTGTAGATGTTGCGCAGGCAAATGTCCTTGATCGCCTCGTCTCCAGCCACAAACATACGCCGGATAGCGAGGAACGACGCGACGCGCACACTGTCACTTGCGCTAGACCAGAGCTCCAGCAGCGTCTTGAGGTACGCGCGGACGTGCTTGCGCGCCCCGAGGACCCAGGGAAGGAGCTTGGCACTCTCGCTAACCGCCAGAGCGAGGAGGCCGCCAGCGCCCTCCTCCTCCTCACCAAGAGCGGAGGGTGTAGACGGCAGAGACTTGAGGAGGTGCAGCAGCGTGCTGAAATGTGAGAGAATCAGGCGGTCGAGGGTCGCGGGCGCCTTGGATGCGCCGAGCTTGATACGTCCGTTGGGGAGCGTCTTGAACGGCTTGTGGTGGGCCAGAACCACGGGGGTGAACTTGAGGGCCGTGACTACGAGGCGGTTGAACACGTCTGCCGAGGGGATTGTGTACCGCAGGTCGAGGCCGGACCCCTGCTCCCCCTCCTCGTTCATGTGCGCGGCCGCACGGAACGCTGTGAGCATCTTGCGCAACGAGCGCAGCGAGTGTTGCTGCTGTCAGCATAGCCAACTCTACAGCTTACCTTGATCATACCCTCGCGCCAGCCGCGGAGCATGCGCATCGTAACAACTGTCTTGGGCCGCTCGCCCTCCTCCTCCTCATCTTCCTCCTCCATCTCCATCTCCTCATCCTCCTCCTCATCCTCATCCTCATCCTCATCCTCATCGACGTCCATCCCAAACTCGAGGAGGCCCGGATCCTCAGCCTTGAGATGCTTGAAGAACTCGGGATCCTTCTTCTCAAGATCAGCCATAGCCTTAGCCATAGCCTCCTCGTCCAGCTCGTCCTCCTCTCCCTCTCCTGCCTCTTCATCCTCACTCTCTTCCTCATCCTCACTCAACTCCTCCAAATCACTCCCCTCTTCAATAGGCACATCCAGCCCCCCAGCGCCAAACAGCTCGTCTACCGTCTTGGCCACGCCGCCCGCCTTGCCACCCTTGGCCCCGCCCTCAAAGTCAGGCGCCTCATCCTCGTCGTCGGAAAGCTGATGTTCGGGGTTGGCGGTGCCGCGCTGCAGTTGCCGCTGTGCCTTCTGGCCCTCAAACTTCTTCTTGCTCTGGGCGGCGCTGCGGCGCTTCCCAATCGTCTCCTTGAGCTTGCCGGAGGCGACAAACTTCTTAAACTGTTTCGTCGGCCGCGCCATGGTTGCTGGTTGCTGGTTGCTGAGTGGGGTGATGTTGTTGCCGCATTCTGGAAATTCTTGTGAGGTGGAGGGAGAGGAGGTACGGGAGCAGATTGCTCGGTCACGTGTTGACTTGATATGTAAATATGAGAACTCGAGCGTTTCGTCTGGGAACGTGTTGGGGATAGGCCTGCCGTTAGGCCTTGAAGCCACGTGGGAGTAGGAGTGGGCCCCGCACCGTCATTACCGCCACTCACTCACCCATACCCCTATCCTGCGCCGTGCCCGAGCTACGAGCTGCGTCAACGCCACTCCCTCCATCTCCATCTCCATCTTCATATTCATATTCATATTCATATTCATCTCCATCGCATACTGCTCGCTAACCTAACTCGATACCAAACCCGAACAACGACCCGTCCTCGGCCCCGACCTCTCGCAAGCGAAACTTGGGGTGACGGGAACGACAGGCGAACGGTTCCCCACTTCCCAGGCCCTCCCACCCTCATCATCTACCTTCCCCATCTGAATCCTCATCAACCCCAATCCTGCCTCTTCTCTTCCATGTCCCGCCGCCACTCCCACTCTCTTCAACCCCTCCCGCCCAGCCTGACGGCGCGGCCCCCCACCCGCCGCCGTGGGGTGTTCGCGGACGCGTGGACCCGCTTCGACCGCGTACAGGA
Organism: Cutaneotrichosporon sp. HIS471; assembly: GCA_030864385.1. NCBI lineage: Eukaryota > Fungi > Basidiomycota > Tremellomycetes > Trichosporonales > Trichosporonaceae > Cutaneotrichosporon > Cutaneotrichosporon sp. HIS471. The sequence continues at coordinate 814,004 of AP028240.1, read as the reverse complement.
GCTTGGCGAGGATGGAGATGGGCATAATGGGTGAGCCTGATGGAGGAAGTGTCGTGGCACAGAAGGGTTTGGGAGGTAGGATCTTCGCGACATCCTTCCTCGACACAACTCTTCCCCCCCCCACGCTCCACCTTCCCACCTTCCCCCCCACCCACCCCCCACCCAACTCAATCACTGACTCTAGATGCGTTAATGCATTGAGCTGGTCCGACGACGGCACCACGCTCCTCTCAGGTTCGGATGATAAGCGGTGAGTCCTTCTCCAGCTTGCCCGGGTCGCAACTCGGCATGAAGATTACCCGTTGCCCCCTGTCGCGAGATTTCTGGACTCACTCCAGGATCTGCATCTGGACACCCGACGCACGGACAGATGCACCCGCAGCGCAGCTCTCGCCGCATCCTCTCAAGCTCAATGGAACCATCATCACGGGCCATCGCGCCAACATCTTCTCCTCCCGCTTCCTCCCAAACTCTGGCACACCTACCATCGTCTCTTGCGCTGGCGATGGCGATATTCGGGTGTTCGAGGTCGAACGCCTCCAGCCGGCGGAAGGGATGGGGATGACCTCGATGCGTCGCACTCGCGGAGCGCTGTGGGGTGCCGAAGGGCCTGGCGTACGCGTACTCCGGTGTCACAAGAACAGGACGAAGCGGATCGCGACTGAGGCAAGTCCGTTCCTCTTCCTCTCCGTCTCCGAGGACGGGACTGTGCGGCAGCACGACCTTCGCCGGCCACACACGTGCCGAGACGAATGCCCGCCGCCGCTTTTCCAAGCTCCACCACACGTTGAGCTGTATTCTCTCAGTGTGTCGCCTCTCACACCCCATCTGTTTGCAGTGGCAGGGCAGACAGACTGCGCGTACATCTGCGACCGGCGGAAACCAGAGCACCAGACACCCAGCTGGGGCAAGCATACGCGGAGAGCAGAACAGGTAACGTGTGTGCGCCGACTCGCTCTGCCTCAGGCCGAATGGGAGAGCGTCGAGCGCAGAAATGCCGTGTACCGTGAGCGGCACATCACATGTGTCAAGATGAGCGCAGACAATGCCGGCGAGGTGAGCTGACGCAGTCTCTGTTAGGTGACACCAGGTGATTTGCTCATTTCCCCGCCACTCGACATCGCTCTTCTCACTCAACGACTCGCCGGCAGAATCAAGCGCGCGTGTGCACCACAGCAGCATTGTGCCGCCCAACCCCGAGTCCAACACGCGCCGGGCGGAGACGAATCGGGAAGGAAGAGGAAACGAGGAGGACGGGCAAGGAGAAGGCAGCGGGCATGAGGAGGGCGACAAGACGGTAGTGAGGCCAGCCTCCGGGAGACCAGGTGGCTCAGTACCAAAGCGTCGGATATCTTCTGTGTCTCGACCAGAGTCGCGTCCTGGCAGTGCGTCGCGGCAACGCACAGACAGCACCGAGCCAGAGGAGGCGCGGGTAGCACGCGCTACGCGATTCCTCCGCAGCCCACCAAGTTCTCCCCCCCACGATCCTGAGTCGAGCTCCTCTAGCCCTAGACCACGCGACCGCCGGCCGCTCGGCACCGAGTGGGGTGAGTTCACTTTCCGGGCAGGGGCTGACGTGCAGAAGAGGGACCTGACGAAGTCATCGATCTGGCCGAGTTTGCACGCGACGGCGACGGGAGTGAGGCGGACCGCAACAACCTCGACGACGTCATCCTCGCGCAACTCGACTGGGCCAGGGAACAACAGATCGACGATGACGAGATGGAGCTCGACTCGTCGTCTGAGGATGAGGAGGAAAGCGAGGCTGAGGAATCAGAGGAGGACGACAGTGACGACGACGACGACGACGACACGATGTACCGCAGCGGCGCGCTGAGCGCGGAGAGCGAGTTCAAGGGCGTCGACGTGCTGTATCCGCGCCGCAGCTTCCGGGGTGCGCGCAACGTCGAGACGGTCAAAGACTGTGAGCTGAAGAGACGTATCAAGAACTAACACCAGGCAACTTCCTCGGCGACGCAAGCGACAAGATTGCATCCGGAAGCGACGACGGCAACTGGTTCGTGTGGGACAAGGAGACTGGGCGGCTGGACGGCATCTGGCGGGGCGACAGCGACATTGTGAATGGTGTGTGAAGGCCTGCCGACCGACAAGTTTGCCTAGGATAGGGCGCTGACTTACAGTGATGGAGCAACACCCAACGCTCCCTGTTGTCGCAGTCAGTGGGATTGACAACACTGTCAAGGTACGTTCTGTCAAGGGCCGTTCTGTCAAGGGCCGGCTGATGAAACGTGCTAACACCAGGTCTTCGCGCCCGTGACCCGCCACCCTGACCCTTCCTTCAACCTGACGTCGCAGGCGAACCAGATCATCGAGCGTAACCTGTCTCGTTCAGCACCCAGGCCGTCGAGCATGTTCGCGGACGTGAGCGCGATCCAGCTTCTCGCCAATCTGCTGCGCCATCACGAGCCTGCGGCCGAGGGACGCCGCGATGCGGTACTGGACTTGTTCCGCTCGATCGGGATCGTGCGCATCGTGGGCGACGAGGATGGTGACGGTGACGACGAAGGCGGAGCGGTGGTGGGTCCACAGCGTGACAGCGACGACGAGGGTGACGACGAGTAGGCCTGAATAGTGGCCACAACGGGCTTCTCGGGCACTCTTCGGGAGGGCGGCGTGTCAAAGTACTCTCGAGTATGCTTCGGGAAGGCGGCATGTCAGAGTGTTTGGTCTGAGCGTATACTTGCGCCTTTGTCTGGCACAGATTGTGGTGAAACCGATTGATCAGGACCACAACTTTGGCATCTCACCCATGGCGCCACCCCAGCATTTGAGTTTATGCATGGTCAAAGGAAACATTGATTCGCCATGATGTGAAATATCTGCCACTGACAATGGCAATCTTGTCAACTGACGCCCGGACTGACATGGACCTCCTCAGCTTCGGCGCCACCTTGCCAGTTGGGACTATATACGGACGTGGCCATGTCGGCACCATCGCCACAACGAGGGTATCACTGGGGTTGCTACCAGATCTGTGTCGCTTTTAAACGCCACACACAAGTCCCTTGACGCACCCTGAAACATACCACAGTCTCCCAATCTGGGCTTGGGAGACCATGCGCAAGCCATCTTGCGTTCGACATTGCCAGCGGCCGGTTTGGGCGGAGTTCCAAGGTGCCAGTGAAGGAGACTGTCCGCTGCACTCGACCCTCAACTCGTAACGCAGCGGTCATATATTGTCTGGCCCATTGTCCATTGTTCCCCCTTTCTTTCTCACCTCACTCCAACGTAAACCACTCACTCTGCGTACACCGAGTGAGCCGTGTCCATCCTGGCTCTAGTCTAGGTTCTCTCTCTCTAGACATGCTGGCCCTCTCGATTCTTATCCTGGCCGGCCTGGCCGCCGCAACCCCCTACCCCATTGTCTTAGACGCTTTCGCCTCGGGCATAACCTACATCCCCAACTCGCCCGGCGTAGCCCGCAACGTCTGGAACGCAACATTCACCGACACGCCATGGACAAGCTGGGTGAACGGGACGGACAATGTCGGTTGGGGTCTTGGTTACCGCATCGTGCGGATGGACGAGTTTGCCCCCCCCTCCAACTCGACTAGTTCAAACTCGACTACTACTGAGCGGTACAAGTGTGCGGGCGACTGTCCTGCGCGTGCAGAGTTCAATTTCTACGGCACGGGGATCGAGTTCTGGGGGTTCTGGGGTGCGCCGGGAAGTGTTCAAGAGCAGGGCGGGGCGGCCGTGCTGGATATTTGGAACAATACGGTCATGCAGTCGTCGGGGTCGGTTAATGGCGAATATGACTCCAAGGTGCCCATCAAGCTCGGTGAGGCAAAGGTCATGCTCGGTAACCATACGGTGGCGCTCGTGCCGCAGTGGGGTAACGTTGCGTTAACCCACATGGTGGTGTACATGGAATTCGATGGGAGGTGAGTTTGTTTGTGTTTTTTGATTTTTCTCCTCTTGTCTAACCCAAGCACTGAAGCCATTGCCTCGTCTGAGGCCCATGCCAACATCCTCAACCTAGCCCTCCCTACCAACACCTCGGTACCCCACCCTTACGCCGAGAAGAACCCTGCCGTCCCCATGGTCCTCGAACAAAACTGGGTCCCTGGTAACGCGGTTGGTTGGGACTCTAAACAGCCCAACAAAAACTACACGAGGATGGGAACATGGGAATCCAACGCCCGTCTCTCCATCCCCATCCCGAAAGGTAACCGTTTCCTCCGCGTCAATGGAACCAGCGGATGGAACCATGGTACATTTAGGGTCGACATCACCCCTCCTCCCCCCGGACGCATCGGGACTGAATACCACTACACGTCCGTATCGTGGAACACACCCAACACTACATTTTACATGGCGGCCCTCGACCCCAAACGCAGTTACGACGTGTCCTTTACCAATTTGGGCAGTATCGGTGGAGATTCGACGTATCTTTGGTTTGATATCCATGCGTTTGAACTGTGGCCCATTGGGCCAGACGAGGTCCGTGTGTCCAAGTCTGTAGTCGTTGGAGCGGCTGTTGGTGGGAGTCTTGGTTTGATTCTCGTGTTAGCGGCGGCATTTATCTTATGGCGTTGGCGTAACAAGAAAGCCCTTGCCGTCCAATGTAAGTTTCCCCTTATTTTGTATTTGTATCTAATGACAGCTCCCGAGAACCCCAAGCCCGACACTCTCATCGCTACTGACGCCGGAGCTGTTGGCCCCTACTTCCCTCCGAGCTACGACGAAGGATGGACTGCCAACGTTGCATCCTCGTCTGTAGTTGTTGCCCCAGTTGTTGCCCCAGTTGTCGCCCCAGTTGTCGCCCCAGTTACTGGCTCTACACCGTCTACGGCATCGCAGTACGAGGACTACCGCGAAATGATCAAGACGGCAGCATACCGCGGCGCCGTGACTCGTGAGACTTAGGTCGGTCCGTGAGGAGAATTCGGGAGATTCGGGAGAGGAGAAATACGTTGGTTTAATGATAATGACATGCATTCCGATTGTGGTGTGTTAGACTTGGTTGTAGGGGGAAGATTGGACTGAGGGATGGGTGAGGGATGATGGCGATGTTCATGGTCAAGATGTACGTATCTTTTGGACCGTTAGCGGAATGACAACTGTAGTGGAATAATACCACTGTACATCTCAACTACTCGTTGAACACCATAGTCACAAACCATCGTTGGTCACTAACGACGGCTCGTTCCTCAGTAACGACGACATGTTGCCGTCACGTGACCTGTCGTACATTATATATAGGTTTCGTTACTTTTCGTACTTGCAACGTAATGTATCACCTTGTCACCCAAGTCAACCCGACTAGATTGGAACTACATCCACCTTCTGCCGGTCTCGAGCAAACTGACTATCAGTGAATACTATGCGTCCACGACTGCCCGTGTTTCGCAACATTTTGGTTCATAGCCTGGTTCAGAATCTCAAATGAACAGCGCCGTGAGTATGTTTCAACACTGCAAGTTCACAGCGGTGTTCACAATCTCACCCAAGAGCCATGGCCACTACGATAACCGTCCCCAGCCGATCTATGAATACATCGCGACAAGATGCTACGTATATACGTATGGCGCACTTGCGGCCTACTCGGCCGCCTGCAACGCCTCGTCGGCCAACCGCTTAGCGTCGGCGTCGAGGTCCATCTCCGGCACGTCGACCTTGACACCGACGGGCGCGGGCGCCTGGGCCTCCTCCGTCTCCTTGGGCGCGCCCTCGTTGGCGCCGCCGTGCCAGCCGCCCTCGTCGTGCGCCTTGTCCGTGACCTCGAGGGCGCCAGCGTCAATGCCGACCGGCACGCGCGCGTCGCCCTGCGCTTGCTGCTCTCCCGCGTTGGGGACGGGGCCCGCGGCGGCGGTGCTCTGCAACATCTTGACGTCGTTGTTTGGGCCGGCCATACCAATCGTCTTCTCCTCCTGCGCAGCAGCGTCACCCGCGTCAAAGACGTTCTTGATCGGCTCAGGCGCCTCCTCGAGCAGAGTGGTTTGCGAGTCCTGGTCGAGGTAGACCGAGTGCAAGGGCTTGTGCACTGCGCTCTGGTCGTAGTACTGGTGCATCTGGTCACGGAAGTCGGAGCTGGCGTCAGCGCATGCGATACTAGGAAGGGAAACAAAAGAAAGAATTTGCCAAACAGTGCGGCTCTCACACTCAACACGCACCAGCTAAAGTCCCAGGTCTTGAGCCACTTGGCGTCCTCGCACTTGCGCTTGGTCCAGGGCTTGGCGTACGCGAGCGGCGAGAAGTAGTGCCACGACCAGAGCGCGAGGACAATGACAACAATCGCGAGCTGGAAGCGAACACGCGGGCGGATACGCGAGGTAAAGTAGTCAAACACGGCACAGAACACGAGAATCGCAAACCACAGTGCCGGAAGGTAGTGGTGCAGGAAGAGCTGGCGCTGCATGAGGAAGAAGGGCAGGTAGTGCAGTGCCCAGCCCATGACCAGGAAGCTGCACACCTCGTCATAGAAGGCAGTCTTGGCTGGCGTCAGCATTGTCTGCAAACAACTCACCCTGGTAGAGGTCGCGGTAGCCACGCTTGGCGCGGAGGATCAGCAACCCGCGGAAGGCGAGGAAGAGGCCAATAGCGACAGTCGAGCTCCACCAGATGACCGGGTTGCCAACGAGATAGACCTGGCGGTGGTCCTTGACCCAGAAATTGATGCCGCGGCGCATCCAGGGCCAGTGGTGCGGGCGCGAGTCGTACGCGTGGCGGTCGGTGAGGCCGGCGTTGGTGCGCCACATGACGCCCTGGAGCTCGAGGAACTTGCTCACGAATCCGGGCTTGACGTAGTTGACCCTCTCGGCGGCGGGGCCCACTGCCGTCAGTTCTGCCAGCACAGCTTACTCACGCTGCGGGTGCACGTTCGTCTCGATGTACCACAACGAGTTGTCCCACGTCGGGTTCTTGTTGCACGTCACCTCCTGCTGCTCAAAGCCCCACTCTGGGAGCTTGACCTTGTGCGAGAAGAGGTAGCAGCCGGTCATGGCGTGGCGGAGGCGGAAGTGGGTGCGGAGCGTACGGAGGCGGTGGCGCGCCTGGCGGTCCTTGCCACGCGTCTCCTTGGCAATCTCAACGACAAAGTCGTCGTTTGCATCCCCCGGGAAGCCAGGGAAGCCGTAGCCCGAGACCTCGTTCTGGAACTCGACCTCGGAGACGGGCGGACGCACGTCGTGTGAGTGAAGGCGTTTGTCGGACTGGGCGTGCTCAAGGCGGATCTTGCTACCAGACAGCACGTACTCGAGCGGCAGCTGGTCCCAGTCGTAGCTCGCAGGCCCGTCGGGTTCGGAAACGTTGACGATGCGCCAGACGTTGTTCTCGTCCTTGTGGGGGTACAGCGTGATTTGTTGCTGCTGCGAGCCACCAGGGTACGCGTGCGCGTGCGAGTGGAGGTACCCACCCTGCGTGTTGACGTGACGGATGGTCACGAGCGAGCCCAACCCGACATCGGCAAACGTGTCTTCCATGCCGTGCCCGTCGAGCGTGTGCTGGAACTCGGAGCTCATGAACCCATCGCCGTCGCCCGACTGGTCGAGGATCCAGAAGTGGATCATGAACGTGAACATGTAGATCGAGATGGGGAGGATGATGAGGCACAGGGTGCGCGCTGCAAAGTGGCGCGCCCACATGCGCGGCGTAACCTTGAGATTACCGAGGAGGAGCCATAACTGGCGGATTGTGCCCAGGCCAACGGTCGCAATCGTGAACAGTCCGACCCACTTGCAGCTCGCGACAGCACCGAGTGCCGCGCCCGAGAACGCGAGGTTGCGCCACCACGAGCGCGTAAATGCGCGGCCCTCCGAGTCGTCATTTGAGAAGCGCACCCAGAAGAAGATGGTGAGCGCGGTGAAGAATACGAGGTACGAGTCGAGGAGAATAAGTCGCGACTGGGTGATGAGCGCGTTCTCGAATGTCACGAGGAACGCGCCGAGGATCGCCGTCGCCAGCGACAAGCGGAGCGAAATAAGCGTAAGGAACGTGAGTGGGACAAGTGCGAGGCCAAAGAGGGCCGGGAACGCGCGCATAATCATGTACGGGACCTTGGGCTCGAGGTAGTCCCTACAGTCAGCCGAGAACAATAGTGCGACTCACTTGCCGATATCCTTAAAGTCGAACTGGCCATCAAAGCCTCCGATCCAGCCGGACAGAGTGACGAGGAGCTTTGCCAGCGGCGGGTGGACGTCCATAAAGTAGCGGCGGCGAATGTACTTTGCAGCAAAGCCGCCAAAGTGGACTTCGTCGAAGCTGGGGTCAGCCGCGGGCGCAGCGAGGGGCGGCGGGAGGGGGGTGGTGAGGGGGAAGGAGGGGGAGAGGGTGGTGGGGGGGGGGGGGGGGGGGGCATGGAGAGCTAGCGTCGCCAACAAGTAGGGAGAAGGCAGGAGGGCCTGTCGAGGATGGATGCAGACAAGCGTCGCCGCGCGCTGATCACTTCGGAACCCGTCGCGACAACAGGCATGACACAAACTCACACTACAGAGCTGGGGTGCGCGAGGTTCCAAAGCCGCACAAAGCTAGCCACGACACAAACTGCGCCGAGGATGATCCACTCGCGCCTGCGCAGACCGAGCATTGCGCCAGCCCGGACGCCACGGCGCCCGCCAAATGCGACTCCCGGTTGAGGCTGGTCACGAAGCCGGAGCTTTGTGTCTGCGTCAGACTCTGGCGGCGAGTCGCGGCCTCCACTGAGAGGCCGCCTTTGCTGCGGTGCGGAGAGAGACATGGTTTTGTTAAACAAAAGAGACATCGAGGTTCGGATGTGAGTTACATGGACGTCGTGGAAGCCTCAGGCACCACACGTGGCGACGCGCATCAGCACACTCAAAAGATCAATAGACCCGCCTTGTTTCGGGATACGTACCAACCCCCTTCTTTGCGTTCTTTGCACAGTCACAACTAGCTTGGCTCGTCGCTCCGGTACTCTCACAACATGCATGCCTAGAAACTAGATACTAGATACTAGATTATGTGTATCAGCGCAGTCCGCCCAGTCCACCTAACGCGACGCTGGCGACGCCCGCGACACCTGCTTCACTCCCTTGGCACTATGTCGAAATGCTCAGCTTGGACAACCCCTCCGCCACGCTCTTGTGGTGCTCGACCATGTTACATGCGGAGCGCTGCGGCGTCGCGGCTCCCGGCGTGGCACTGCCCGGCGTAGCCGGCATGGGTGTCGTCGTGCCCGAGTGCGGCTCCACGTTCTTGATCCATGCGCCAATGGCACCGAGGAAGCCCTCGTGGCGGAGGAAACACGCCCGCATCGTCCCCTTGGACCAGAAGCGGATAGCGTAGCTCAGTGTCGAGATAGTCGCCGCGTGCCCGCGGATAAAGCAGCCCGAGAAGAAGACGCGGTCAAGGCCATACTTTGCCGCGTTCATGTACGCAATGTGACCAATGTTGTTGGAAATCGCGTACAGAAGCGATCGCGCAATGTCCTCCTGCCGGAACTCCTTTTTGCGATCGTTCTTTGCGCCGTGCTTGAAGACCTTGCCGAACGACGAGGCAATCGTGCTGCTCTTGAGCCCAATCTTGCCGTAGTCGGTCCCGTAGATGTCTCCGACGAGCATGTCGACCGCGCTGTTGTCTCCCTGTTCGCTGAGGAGGAGCATTTCGTCGAATGTCGTCGCGTCCGTCAGAAGCGAGAGGAGACCCCACAGCGTACCCCCACCGAGTGAGGTACCCGAGACGCGCTCAAAGCTCCCATCCTCATCGACCTTGACGATGGACACGCCCGAGCCAATGTTGACCACCAGGCAAGGGAAGACAGGCGTGTCCTCGTCGCCGGCTGGAGCAAACGTCACCTGGTACGCGGGCGGCGTTGGTGATGGGCGTGGAAGCTCGCTGGGCGGAATGGTGCGCGGTCCCTCAGGGTGTGACACCATGTACACGAGCTCTTCGGAGAACCAGAACACCTCTTCCGGCACACGTGCGGCGAATCCCAGCCCGAGGATAAGGCACTCCATCTCCTCCTCGCGGGCAACCTCGACGCCAAGCTCGCGGCTCAGCTCGTCATAGAACTTGTGCGCGCCTCCGCCAGTCGCCATGACCTTGACCGTGCTCTTCATGCGGTCGAGGCTCACGCGGTTGGCCTTTGCACTCTCTGCAATCAGGTCCTTGAGGAACTCGATGAGCTCGTCGACGCATGCCGTCTCGAAGCGCGCAAAGTTAACTAACCCTCCAGGAAGGGGGTCAGGGACGCTTCCCCGCCGCCAGCGCGGATCTCTGCTAAACCGCCGGGCCCTGCTTGATCGCTTGGGTGGGGAGCGCTCGCGCGCCTCGGAAAGGATGCCGGGCGTGAGCGCGCCGTTGACATGTGGCCTATGGCGCTCGTGTCCGTCCAGCAGGATCGAGTTCTCGGGAGAGGGGAGGTGGGTGGAACTGGACCCGGGCGATGTGAGCGTCTCAGAGGGCGCGAGGAAGGGGGATGATGGTTGGGGCGGGGACGCAGAGAGGGGCTGCGACGTGCGCGTAAAGTAGACGACCTTGGCAAGAGATCCGCCAATGTCAATGGCGATGTGGGACACCGGCTCGATATAGTGGGGGAGGTAGATGCCGCGAGAGTCGCGTGTCTGGGGTTAGTGGCCACCTGAGAGAGAAGCGAGGGGTGGGCAAGGGAGCCGGCAAGCAACCGGGCCAGAGAGCAAGTAGGCCAACGTGAGGGCTTCTGAGAGAGCAGCCCGTGAAACACAGTAGGCGTGAGGTTCAGCCGCACCGGGCGCAGTGAGCTCCAGTGGAGCGCGGGGTTAACGTGCTCCCCTCCGAACTCCGAACATAGGCATTCCGCTCGCCGACCCGTGTAGTTCACGGCGGCATTCTCCCGCTTACCCACACCCGTTCTATCGCCAACGACTCACAGCTGGGCTCTCTTCCTGCACGATCTGGGCGCCCGTCGTGTCCACTGCGATCCGCCGCGCTTGCGGGATCGAGATGTCTGGGAGGAGGGACATGGGTGTAGGAGTGTTGGGGTAGGAGGGAGGAGGGGGGGAGGAGGAAAGGGCGGGGGGGACAGCGGGGTTGAGGAGGGATGTGTGTGTTGGAGCCGGGAGGTCGAGGGAGGGGGTTGGTTTGGACGGCGTTCAGAGTCGGAGTCGGTGTCGAGGAGAGCCAAGTCGATGAGTTCTGACTTGGGTTCGGTCGAGGTGTTCACGTCAACGTGAGGTCACGAGATCACGAGATCACAACCAAGTTCCGCTAGAATACTCCGTCGGGAAACTGACATTAGTCGTCCGGTAGTGTGACTTTTTTGCGCTCGGACTCCACGTCCATGTGTCTGCGCGTGCGCGGTAACTCACCTTGACCCGTGAGTGATGTCTGACGTGTTCCAGTCGCGTCGGGAGGGATAGTCTCGTACGAGCGAGCGAATTGGCGTAGCGTGCAAGGGCGTGGCGTGGTCAGGGAACCTGATTCCAGATATCGTCCAAGCTCAAGCGCTGCGATGGTGACGGCGGCGGACAATGATGATGGTGATGATAGAGAGAAATGATAATGACAATGACAAGTTGTGTAGACGTCTTGTGGGGGATTGTGGGATGCTGACTGACTAGTGATACTGTATTGTAGTGTGCAAGTCTGCAGAAGAAGGCCCGCTTGACTGGGTCGGCTGTTCGGGGTCCGGCTTGATTGTAGGGAAGGAGGGTCAGGCTGACATTGAACCGTTGGGGACTTGACCCTTCCTGTTAGGTTCGAATTGGAGAATCAATTGTATTTGAAACATTGTATTAGAACTAGCCTTTCGGACAATCGGCACTAGACTTGTTTAGTAAGAGTCAGGCTCACTTCAAGTTGGGGTGCCGCGTGCCTGACTGAGCCACTTGGGCGTCTTAGGCTTTCTGGGTATGTGGAGCTCTTCTGTCACAAAAACTACTCAGTAACCGCTCTGCTCCCGCCCCGCCCCGCCCTTGGCCCCGCAGAGCTCCAGGTTCCTGTTCCGTAAAGGATACAATTCGGCGGAGGGAACGCCACGAGGTGATAGGTGATGATTGATGGTTGATTGTTGATTGGTGATGGGCGGCGGTGGCAACTGGACAAACTGGTAGAGCTCTTATCGCCTATCTGACGGGTCTTGCAGTAATCCGGGTCCTTATCCTTTTGAGCTACTGGCGCCTTTAGCCTAGTCAGATAGGCCCCTCAACCCTTCAGCCCTTCATCCCTTTCAACCCCCCTCAACCCCCCCCCACTACATTCCGTATATCCTTATGTCAGCCGGCTGCGGCATCACCAACATAGCTACCTCCGGCTTCCGGCCAACTCCGCATTATTCATACGATAACGGCTACATAGCCGGTGACATGGCCGGTTGTAACATTACTCATGTCAGCTCCAACGACCACCCCTCTATGCTTATTGATATCAGATCACGATGGCCAGCACCGCACTCCGCCATATTTGGGGTAATCTTATGTCAATGACAAAAAAACGCCTAGTCATAAATAAGAAGCGGCAGGATCCGCTCCTGGTTGAAGAGGAAGTTGTTGGCCATGTCCTCGGCCTCTAGGAATCGAGTGGGATACACGACCAAATGACCTCGAATCTCATTCAACAGCGCCTCCATCTCCTCCATCTCCCACGGCTCCCACGGTGCGCTGTCCCCGCTCGGTTTGCGGTCCTTGTCCTCCCGCGACGTCCCGCGGTCCATAACATTCTCCATGGCTGAGAGCACCGCGTTCCCCGCCTCGGCGAGGTTGCTCGGCGGCGACGTCACGCCCCATCGTCCCTGCGTGCTCCCGTCGCGCGCGACACCACTGTCCGGCGCACCGTGTCCGGCTGGACCCACCGTGCCACCCCCTTCGCCGCCCTGGTCGTGCGTAACCTTTGTGCCGTGCCCACTGGCGTCTGGTGGCGCTACCTCGGTACGTCCAAACTTGTCCATGTGATTCGCAAACGCCTTGTACTGCGCCCACGTCGTCACCACATCGTCGGGAATGCAGCGGAACACCTTGCGGAAGATCTGCGTGTTATGCACAGCCACGTCGACCCACATGTCGTTCCAGAACGTGTCGTCCAGCGGGTCGTGGAAGCGGTTCGGGTCAATCTTGGGCGTCGGCGTTGGCATGCTCCATCGGCCACTGTCCGGCTTGGCGTTCAGTTGCTTGCGCAGCACAGCGCGCGCCTTGACGGCGTCATATTCCTCCTGCATGACCGGCCCGTCGCGGGGCACACGGTCGTCTCCTTCAACAGCGCCTGCGGGCTCGCCGTACATCTCAATGCGCGGCTGCTCGTTCACCGCCCTCGCGTCAGAGGCATGCACTCGGGCCTCGTCGGGACCCTCGCCATCGTCCGCCATGTCCTGTAACGGCCTGGTATCCCCAGTCAACCCAGTCGGCTTGCGAGCCGCGATCGCACGCTCCTCAAGCGTCGGCACGACCGAAGATGCAAAACCTTCGATGACCTTGCCATCGAGGCCGACGTCCTGGCGTTCACTCGTGTCGCCGGTAGGGCCACCACCTGGCCCGTTGTTGGTGTTCTTGAGGAACTCACCCTTGGCAACAACGAGAGGGTGCTTCATCTTCTCCGCCTTCTTCTGCACATCGCTGCGAATATTCTCGCCCACGCCCTTGGTGATACCCCGGACGGCCGTTGACACAGTCGCCTTGAGTCTACTCCCCGCGGTGCTCTTCTTGATCCGCGAGATGCCCCGGCCCTTTGCCTCGTCCTGCTCATTATCTGGGTCCCATAATGCGACGTCTTCGGCCTCAGCAACCGGCTTGCGGACCATGAGCTCGTCGTCCTCAATCGCGTCGACGTCGACACCGACGTGTTCACGCATGAGCCGCATGCGTAGGGTGTGCGCATACCTCCCGACCTTGAACGGCTTGCCTCCCATCGTGCCGTCGATCATGTCCGTGTCGCGCACGACCGAAATCAGCTCGGAGTCGCGGTCGCCGCGCTGCGACCGCTCGTTGATGTTGGCCGAGCCGCACAGCACAAGGCGGTCGTCGACGATCATCGTTTTGCCGTGGATGTACACCTGCTCGGTCGTAAGAGCGCCTGAATCAAACTTGCCCCAGCCGCGCAGCGAGAAGAAGTTGATGTAGTCGTCGGGGTTAATGCCCTCCTTTCTCAGGCGCGAGAAGATCGACTGCGTGCCACGACAGATCGTGCGGTTCTGGCATTCTAGGATGAGGCGGACAGAGCTTGCCTCGCTCGCGTCGACTGGGTGCGTGTAGCCGGGCAGGAGGGGTATAAGGACACAGGCCCGCCACTTCTCGCCCTCGCGGTGCGCACGGATGATGCGCTTGACGAGCGCGTCACCGATACGGTTCTCGATCGGCGTGCTGTCCACAATCGTCGACGTGATGAAGAACTGGTTCTCGATGTAGACAAAGTGCTCGGACAGCTGAATCGCTGGTGTGAGCTGAGGTAGGTAGTTGGTAAACTCACACTTGACATATGCGTTCTGCACCGAATGCTCAATCTTGGTCATAGTGCCCATCGACCAGGGGCCGACGGAGCGGCAGATCTGCACCTCGCACGTGCCCTGCAGGCCGAGATCCTGGAGCTCGCGCTCGGTAAAGTCGGCAGGTGGGAGGAGGAATGGCATCTTGCGCGTGTGGTTCTTGATACGCAAGAGGTAGTTCCAGCGCTGGATGAAGTGGCGGCAGAGGTCGCGCGCAGGCTGCCCTACAAGCGACAGCCCCACGTCGTGCCACGGCATGCGCGGCGTCTTGTGCCGGTCGATCGAGTCCTCAAACGGTTTCTCGAGGTCGCTGAACTCGGCGACACGCTCGTTGGCATAATCCTTGCCGCGCCAGACGGGGCCATTGGGACCTGATTCGGCGCTAACGTCCTCGTCCGTGAGGATGTGTTGGCTCGTGTCCCAGCGACCGTAACACAGGTCGAGGCCGCCCATAAACGCAATCGTTTCGTCGATGACGCACAGCTTCTCGTGGTGCGACCAGTAGAAAGTGCCGTTGGGCAGGTGCGACGGCGAGCGCTGCATCATAATGTTTGGATGCAAGCCGGTGAGTGTCTGCTTGACATACTGGCTCGCCACTGGCGTCGCCTTGGCCAATACTTCGTTGTAGATGATGATGAAGATGCGCACACCCTCCTCGGCCTTGCGCTTGAGCAGGTTGTCGAGGCGGTACCGCTCGTCGCCGGGCCGGCGGAGGTAGAACTCTGGCGAAATCCACCAGTCGTGGATGTAGATTCGCGACTTGGCCATGTTGATCGCGCGGCTGAGGTTCCAGAAGTAGTCGCGGCCATCGACCATCCACTGCGCGGCGACGTTGACCCGGATCGGGGCAAACGAGTCGAAACGGTTGCGGCCAGCCCATATGCACTGCATAGCCACACGCTCCATCGACACGATGAACTGGTGCATCGCGCGCTGTGGTTAGCTGTTCAGCCTGGTGGTCAACTCACAGCACTCTTCGCCTGCAGCCGCAGCCGGCGCTGGGCGTTGGAGATGTAGAACGTGTGTTGTGATGCGTCCTTGTTGGCGCCTCCCTCGTCGTCCACATGCGCTTCTGGGTCCTCACTGGGAGTTCCACTCTTGCTGGAGTTGTCAGTGAAACAGGTGCATTCAACGCACGCCTTGTGGGACAGCATGTGCAGGCCTTTCCGGTAGGCACGCTTTGGCCGCTCAATGGCAAAGTCCGTGTCGATTAGGAAGACATCGTAGATGTCTGTCTCGGCTGGGCCGTCGGTCGCGATGCAGTACGACTCGCGCACAATGAACCACTTGGGCGAGCGCGAGATCTTCCACTGGCTGGGCAGTAAGCCAGGCTGGTTGCTCTTGCGGCTGACCTGGGTTGCTGGCAACTTGAGGAAGCCGGCTTTGCCTTGGAAGCCGCCGCGGGGCCCAAGCGCGACGGTCAGCGCCGACAGCTCGAAGAATATGCACAGGCGCGTCGACTCGGGCCGGAACATGACGGCGCGGATGAGGTCAATGAGGTACTGCTGTAGCACTTCGCGGATGATGGGCGTCGAGTCTTGGCGGCCTGGAGGCTGGGGCTGCTTTTCGGGGTCGTGGTGCGCTACCGACTTCTCCGCATGGTGCGCCTCCTCGGCGACCTTCTTCAGCGCTGTATGCGTATCACGTGCCCAGTACGGCAGCGCTAGTGTTAGCAAGCATAGAGCGATCAAGCTCACCGTTGCGCGGAAAGTCGGGAATATCGACATGTCGCACGTTGCTGCCAGTGACACGGTGCCCAAGGTTGGCGGTCTTGTAGTGTGTGTGGAGGGAAAGAAAGTCCCACACGTCGTGGTAGACGACCCACTTGATGGCGCCATCACCGTACTCGCACTCGATCTTGTACAGCTCCTTATTGTTATTTCGCCCGCCGGTGCGGGCGTTGACCGAGTTGCCGATGCGAAAGCGGAGGTTGCCAAGGAGGACTGGGACGGCGCGGTGGCCCTCGTCGTCACGATCCATCCAGGTCTTGAGGATCATCACGGGCAGCTGCCCTGCGAGCATCTCGTTGGTCATTGTCGGTGCCCCGACATCAACCTTGGCAGCCTTTGTGTGGTGCTTAACGCGGCGGAACTGGTGCATGAGCTTGCGCCCGCCATGGCGTCGTTCCGCTTGCGTTGACGACGATGCTTCCGCGGGGATGTAAGCGACCGGGGATGCGCTGGTCGATCCCGTGAACCGCTTTCTGATTCTTGGCTTCTTCGGGGGGTGGGCTGTGCTCGATTCACCGACTTTTGCGCCAGCGGCCGTGCGCCACTGCCCGCCGTCGCGGGACTGCTGCTCATCAACGTCCTCCCACCCCTGGTCGTCCCCCCTCCTGTCTGAGCGATCCACGGCGTCAGGGGGAAGACGGCCAATACCGTGAGCGGCAAACTCTTGGTCGAGCTCGAGCTGGTTGATAGGAGTACGCCGTTGCCCTTCAGGTGTCGTCAGGAAGCTGGGTGGTGTCTCGACAAACTCGCGCTCCCCGTAAGGCGAGATGGTCAGTCCCTGCCGTGACTTTTGTCCCAGATCGTTCTCGACATTGTGGAACTGAAAGTCAGCGCGTGACTGCGTGCGAACTCACCTGGAGATGCACGACACGGGGCGCAAGCTCAATGTCGTTTTGTGGGCCTGGTGGTTTTTGACTGTGCACGCCGGGGATGCTGGCCGTCTTGCGTCCGAGCTCGTCGAGCTCGCGCGGGGCGATGTCGGTATGCATGAGAGCTTTGGGCTCACCGTCGGCAAACTCCTGGCTGCGCCGGTACTCGGGCACGCCCGACTGTCCCTCGACGAGGTTGGTGCTGAGCCGCTCCTCGTGCTGGCCAGCGCCGCACCCCCTCGCGCCTTCCTGCTGGCGCGCCGTGGCCTCAGGTTCGACAGCGTCGCCCCGTGGGCCTCTAGGCAGTTCGCGCTCGTGGGGTGTGTGTACCTCTTCTCGGCCGCCGTCTCCAACGGCCTCGGAATGTGTGGAGGCGTCGACGTGAGGTGCAGACTTTAGCCCCTTGACATCGGTGGCCATGCCGACATTGTGGACGCTCCCCCCGTTTTCGACAGAGACGGCATCCCCCCCGTTGGATTGTAGGTTCTTCTTGAGCCCAGTATCGGGGATGGCGGTACTGGCCTGGTCATCGACGTTAGACACCTCCTTTGAAGCGGAGAACTTGAAGTCCTTGTCCAAGTCGACCTCGTCGCTGAGGTGTTTGCCGAGGTCGTGGATCGTGTCTTCCGCGGCCATGGATTTAAGTGGCTCTGGAGTGACGGACCCCGGTACCGCGAGCATGGTGGAGGGTTGTGGTGGAGGGGGAGATTGAGGTGTGGGCGGGTGGGTTGAGGGGAGCGGAGAGGATGCAAATAAGGAGAGGCCGGGTTTGTTTTGAAGGAAGGGGAATGGTAGGGAAGGGTGGAGGGGATCGAGGGGAAGACGGTGATGTCGCGACGCGTGAAAGAGAGAGAGGTCTAAGCGACGTGGCGTGGCGTTTCAGATCGAGATCGTCGAGAGGTAATGCCAAGTCGCCTTGAAAGAGTGTTGACGCTTTTGGGAGAAGTGATAGCGAGGAGGGGGAATGCCGTCGAGATGGATACGATTTTGATGATTGGGTCAATGACGTCCATGTCTCGGGCCTCGGACCTGACTACGCACCGCTCCACTCTCGGTGCACGCCGATAGAACAGCTATACGAGGTCTTATTCAGGGAGCTAGAATAATGCTGCGATTCAGCAGCCTGAATGCAAGAGCTGAGTTGCCTTTGCCGGCCGGATTATAAGGCCTGGAAAGTGAGTGTGAGTTGAGGTTGGTCACTGATGATGACGTGTCAACAAGCAGCGAGCAAGGAAGAAATGATGTCACAAAGGTGACATCGTATCGGCTTCTGATGGCGTCCAAGCCTGAAGCAGAGATACGGAAGCATACTTTGTATGTTATCAAATTGGAGTTTGACTTTTTGGAGCACTTTCTGATGGGATAATAATTCAACCAAAACATGTCCCAAGCGCCAAAGCTCAAAAGGTGGAGAGCATAGAGAGAGGTCCGGACGCTGGGCCCTGGGTGGAGTCAGACCCCAGGGCCCCAGACCAGGCTCACATTAAGGCATTTCAATAATTCCGCGTGGCGTCTTTTTATGTTAGGGTATACAGTATCACGTGCCTGTAACGAGTTTTATGTGGTCAAGGAACGAGTTGGTTGTCGTTGTTCACTCTGACGGATAGTTTCTAACAGTGATGGTTGTTACTCATTAACGATAGATCGTTACTAATGAACGATGGGTAGAGAGAGACCTTAAGAGTCAACGAGTAGTTTGAGATGTAGGGTGGTATACGGTACGACATTACATTTGTCAAGTTGAGAAGGTCAGAGGAACAATAGAGGGAGGGGGTGAGAGCTACCGCGTGAGAGCTACCGCGTGAGAGTTAGTCTGGTTCTCAGCTTCTCAGAGTCTGACAATTACGGCAATACGGCAATTCTACGGCAAGTGAAGTATGGTGGTAAACTTCTACCCGCGGCGGCTCTTAACCCTGAAATCTCCACAAACCTACTGGCTTAAGACTCTTATTTTCTAGTGTTAGGGGCATGTTCCTAGCTGTTTGCTGTTTAGCGATCATTACGGCTGAACTGTTTATACTGATGATATGTGGCACCCTTTTCTCGCTATTCCCCGATCCCCGCTTGTTGCCTAATTGCCTACTGTCGTTCATTCTAGATTACACCTCACCACATTGTCATTTCCTTGGTCGCAGCCTTGATTGGCTTACTAGCTTGCCCAGGTCGTCCTCATTGCCCATGTTGTCCTCGTCCCTTGTCTTGTTCTTTTTTCCAGATTGTCCGGACTGTAACTGATAGTCACCCTAATTTGTCTCCCACCACCAGATCCACATACCTACCTCTTGGCTTTACCCTTGTGGCTTTGTGGCAACCTTTGCTTATAACCATCATACGAATACGATATCACATCATTCGCTCGTCCTCACATATATATAAAGTGGAACACTTGCCTCAACACTTCCCCGATTAGTCGACGCCATAGTTGCCAATTTGTCCAACTCTGACACAATGTGCCTCAGGATGTACGTTTCAGGTAACTATCTGCCAATAGTCTGCAGAGCTGCAGCCCAACTGTGCCCTTTTACAGCCGCCTCCACTGATCCACTGGCCTCTGATCCACTGTTAGTTAATGTTAGTTAGGGTTTGTAGCTCGAAATTAAAGTGAGGCTTGAGTGATACGGTACAAAGCATTGAGGGGGAATGATTAAGCTTTTCCAACCTCGCGGATTCTTGGATAGTTGCTATAGTGATCTAGTGCTGCTCTCTCAGCTTACCTAGTCACGTATTTGTAATCTAGTAAACTCTTGTAATGTCATCATTATATATAGTATACCTCCAACCTAGGTATCACCTTTGTCACAAAGTCAATACGATCCACCTCACGCCCGTCTCGAGCAAACCGACTATCGGTTAATACTATCCCTCTACGACAACAACCATGCTCCACTTGAAGCGCTCGCCTACATTGCGGCGGCGCACACTCCGACCCACCTTCTTTGCCGTCCTCTTCATCGTCACCATCCTCTTCTTCGTCTCCCACTCAGTGAACTACACTCCAACTAGAGAATACCCCAGCTCCAGAGACCGCCTGTCGCTCTATTTCGCTCAGGATGGGTTGGTCAAGGGCCTCGGCGTGCATTCCAGACGGTCGAGCGCCGAACATCCCATCGACGAGCTGATCTACCGCGGGCAGCGGCGGTGGGACTCGCTCCTTCGCCGTCAGTCAAAGACGTTGGGGGAAGCGGTCAGCGAGTACCGCCATCGATATGCGCGCGATCCTCCCGCCGGGTTTGATCGTTGGTTCGCCTTCTGCCAGGAGCATGGGGTCAAGATTATCGACGACTATGACCAGATCGACCGCGATATGCGCATCTGGCTCGCAGTCAAGCCAGACGAGTTTCGGCGGCGCGTCGCCGCACTCGACACCGAGAAACACAAGTAGTGAGTAGGAAGTTTCTGTCAGTTGCAGGCATGCCGGCATAACGGAGACGGGAGGCGGCGTTACGTTTGGGTGGAAGGCACACCTTTTGGGTTGGGGTGGCACGCACACGCACTGACTTTAGTACGATCACACTGAGCCCGAACGGCAGTTCATCTGTGGGCGGCGATATGAGCCATGGAGCACGGGCAAAGGAGCACCATAATCTGCTTGCCCCTCTGGCACCCCTTCTGGACCGTGAGGTGCGGCTAGTAATTTCGAACCACGACGTCAGCAGTCACATCCTGAATGACGGGTTGAAGCAGACACTGTTGAACCACGTGGCCGCCGGCACGACCATCAATAGCGATGAGCTTAAGCGCCTCGAGAGCCCCAAGGATTTCGGGCTGGGCCTTCTGGTCGTGTGTCCCGAGGACTCTCCAGCGCGCCGGATGCAGGCAGCCCTGCGCGCTGGCACCGTGAGCGCCCAGATGCCCTATGTCGAGCAGCACGACAAGCAGAGTGAGTCGCCCCAAGATTTTCAGCTAATCCCAGCTGCATTCGTGTACGACGCGCGGCCGAAGATGAACTTTTGCGACGCGCCCGAGCTGCTGGACCTACACGGCGCCTTCAGCTGGCACAACCGGCGGCACTGCAACCTACGCCCAATGTTCCAGCAGTGCAAACTTGCGCAATCCAGCGACATGCTCCTCACCCCCCTCGTCGGGGTGTTAAATGCCTCCTCGGCAGAAGGAAGGAAGACCACGTCCAAGTGGGAGGACAAGACGATCCACAAAGTGTTCTGGCGCGGTTCGATGACAGGCGACCACTACTCGGTCAAGCAGAAGAATCGCGAGACGTACGACTGGCGGCACTCACACCGGCCGCGCCTGCACCTCTTTGCAAACAACGGCACCGGTGAAGCGCGTGTCTGGGTCCGTTCTGGGGAAGGTTGGGAGCAGAAGAGCTTCAGGCGGGCCGATCTGAACGAGAAGTACCTCGACGTCGGACTGGCTGGGAAGGCAACCCAGTGCAACGAGGATGACGGGACGTGTGGCGAGATGAACTCGGAGATTGCGTTCAAGGGTCGCGTGTCGAGCGAAGACGCCAAGAAGTACGCGTACGTGCTGGACACGGACGGGAACGGGTGGTCGAGCCGCTTCCACAGGCTGCTGTCAAGCGGGAGCGTGGTTATCAAGACGACGATCTACCCCGAGTGGATGAGTGACTGGCTCACGCCGTGGGTGCACTATGTGGTGAGTCTTGCGCTCGTGTGAGTGGAGGTGCGCGGGATGGAAGAGGGCATAGAGATAGTTTGAGAGGTTTGAGGTTTGAGTGGAAGGTGGGGAGAGAGAGGAAGAAGCGGAAGAACGGAATGCGCGTCAGCGTCGGCGTTGTCAGTGAACACTGGCAGAGTGAGGAGGTGGAGGATGAGGACGAGGATGAGAGAGAGAGACGAGAGAGTTGGGAAGGGTTGAGGAAAGGAGGAGTGTCAAGTTGAATCCCGGTAATGGCGTGTTGGTCGAGTGGTCGTGAAGAGATCAGCTTTCAAATTCCAAACCTGATCCTCTCAATCTAACTCCAGCCCGTCCAAACAGACTACAGCGACCTGTACGACTCCCTCTCTTACCGCATGAGCACCGACGGCGTCTCCCGCAATATCACAGAGTCGGCCATACACTTTGCACACACTTACTGGCGATGGGAGGACATGCAGGCGTACATGCTGCGCATGTTGCTTGAGTATGCGCGGCTTGGGGCGGACGACCGGGCGGCAGCGAGTTATCAGGCGTAGTGGACGCTAGATGGAGAGATTGTGTATAAAACGAGATGTAGAATATGCATGGTTCGGCTTGATGATGATTCTGTATATTAGTCCCCCCCTGACTCATCATTTAAATGTAACCACTAGTCAGGAACATGGCGATATTGGAATTGGTAGTCTTGAGATCTTACATTGTGTTATCAGCGTTGTGAATCCCACTCCCTCATTAAATTCGCTCATAATGCCCCCAGGACTCCAAGACCAAGACGAGCAGGTACCAACTCAAGATGAGTAGACCCAGCGAAACGGAGAGGCGCACCTCTGCTCCTCGTACTCCCGTTGACTAACGGACCTGTCTTGTGTCGTCATGCCCTACGGTCTACGACACTCGCTCGCCTCGACTCGGGAAACTGACAGGCTAATGTAGTGCGACTGAGGCCCTCTCCTTGTCCGAACATTCGCAGCGCTCCTCCCCTCTCTCCCCCACCCCCCTCCTCCTCCGCCGCTCGACTCTCGCTTTGCTCCAGTCTTCGCTTGCGTCTTCGCACCCTCGCCGTGTCGGTACACGGCTGTAACATCACAACCTACAAACCCTACTCGAGCTCCTCGAGGTCGGCCACCTTCTTCTCCGCCTCGTCAAAGTTCTCCACCAGGTCGGGGATGTCGTCCTCGTCACCGACCTCACCGTCCTTCCCCTTGGCGGCGTCGGCCTGGCGCTGAGTGAGCGTCTGGTACGACTCGGCGAGGCGGCGGAGGTTGGCGAGCGAGTCCGGGCCGAGCTGGTTGAGGATGCCGGGAACGAGCTCGGTGAGCTCCTTGGTCTGGCCGGGGCCGTAGACCGCGAGTGTGTTCGAGGGGAGCGCGGCGTGGACGGCGACTAGGGTTAGCAAAGTGGGGATAAGATGAGGATGAGATGGCCAGAGCGCCGTGCGAGAGGGAGGGGGGAGAGAGATAGAGAAGGGCCCAGAACCAACACCCACCCTTCGGCGCGCCAAAGTGAAGCACGTTGCCGTCCTCCTTGAACATGTTGACCTCCTCAACGCCCTGAATGGGCGAGACGCCGAGCTTCTTGAGCGCGGCCTGGAGCTTGCGGTCGTCGCCCTGCGCCGAAGTCACCGACTTCTTGACCTGCTTGCGGCGGGGAGTGCCCTTGCCGCCTGTAGACCCAAGTAACGTGAGGACGTGGAGACGAGTGAATGGAAGACAGAGTGGAGGTGCAATGTCGAGTCAAAAGTCAATTGCAACAGCGTCAGCATTCAACCAAACAAACAATCCAGCGCTCATCAAGCGCTGCGCGCGCGACGTACCAATGCGGACCTGAGCCTGGAGCTTGGCGAGCTTGTCCTTGTCCATGCTTGTTTTGACGGCTGCACGAGAAGAGCCAGAGTTGCAAGTTGAGGCCGGTGACACAGAGGGGTGACAACCATGTCCAGTGGGGGCGCATCATCGTCGAGTGATCATCATCATCATCATCATCATCATCGAGATGGAACAGAAGTAGTGACAGTCGGCACGCGCGGACCGGCATCGGCAGAGACCGAGGGGTTGGGGTGTAAGGGACAGTTTCGAGGTTTCGAGGTTGGATGGAGGTTGGGGTTGAGATGTTGTGCGTGGGTTCGGCGTCGGAGTTTGATCAAGCGTCAGCATTTATCCCTTCAGCTCTACTCTGTGCTCTCTCGGCGACTCCGAGGTAGCGGTGACGCACCTGGCGGGTGGTTGATGAGGGGGTCGAAGGGGTGGGTTGGAGGTGGCTCCGTATAGCGAGTAGAGGTCGCTTTCCAACCCGGCCGACGACACTTGCGGCATTATTTTCGGAAATATACCTCAGTTCTCATGTGGCAACTTGACGCGACTGATATCTCTCAAGTCATAACTCATCTCGCCACCCAACATAACATTCAGAGATAACAACAACCAACAATCAACAACCAACAACCAACAACCAACAACCAATCCATTCAATCCATTCAACAACTACAATCCTCTTGTTCACTTGAAATTGCATACAGTCTTGATACTCGTGCCAGCTGTACCCTTCCGTAACCCACCAATTCAATTCCGACTTCCACCAACCACTACCACGCACCTTCCCAACGCCATGTTCATGCCCCAGGCACAACCCCACACGCGCAACGCGCCCGGTACGACGCGCCGCGCACGCATAGATAAGGAGAATGCGGGTGCGTTCCCGTCCAAGACGCCATCTCGTGCTCCGCTCGGCAAGGCCGGTCCCTCTGGCCGCGCGCTCGGCGCACGCACAGTCGACCGCAACGTACAGGTCCAGCAGCCGTCCGAGGACATTGGTAGGCCCAATCCTGGCTATGCTGACAGTAGCGCCAAAGCGGTTATTCCAGGACGAGGGCAAGAAGGAGAAGAAGGTGCCGCTGCGGCTCAAGACCCCTGGCCCTAGCCACATGAAGACGCCCGGCCCGCGGCATATGCGCACCCCCGCCCCACTTATCTACCACGATGAGCCACCTGTCCCACTTCCTAGCGCACAGCGGACGCGGCGACGGTCACGCGCAAGTCTCCAGACCCCACCGCACGAGGACGCCGATATCTCACTCGACTCGATCCTCGAGGCCGAGGTGGAGCAGATCGAGATTGTGGCCGAGGACGACTTTGAGCTCGAGTATGCGGCCCCGACAGCAGTGGATAGGCCGTATGTTCCCGAATGGTCGGACAGCATACCAAACGTGGTGGAGACGATGGTGACACTGGCCCAGATCCGCCCGATGAGTCTTCGCACCCCACCTTCCCCACCTTCCCCGCCACGCGACTTGATGGATGTTGAACCCTTTTCTTCTACAATTACTCTTGTTCCAGACCATTATCTCAACCACCCTCTCCTTCAAAAGAAGAAAATGACAAACGAGGCCAAGGAAACTGCACGCGTACCCGCACAACGGGCAGGTGTAACCACCACGACGAGCAGATCGGTGACTGGGGCCAGTCGCACCACAGCCACACGACCCGCCACAGCTACGGGTGCTGTCCGTCCGACGAGCTCGTCAGCGGCCCGCGCGCGACCCCCGTCGGCGACTGATGCGCTAAAGCGTCCGACGTCGACCACAGCGACTAGAGCTCTCATGACGGCACGCGCCCCAGTCCGTCCGTCAGCAAGCTCTGGCCCCGCCCGCGTGCCTAGTGCCGCCCCTCGCGCCGCATCGGCGACCACGGTCCGCTCCGGCCCATCGCCTGCCAGTACGGCCGCCACGTCCAACACGCGGCCCGTGCGTCCAGCCACCGCCGCGGCTGTGCGTACTGCCACTCGCACCAGTGCGCCGACTGGCACTACCACCCGCTCCACCACCAGCACCCCAACCTCGCGGTTCACGCGCCTTCCCCCCCGCATCATCAAGGCAGTGAAGGCCCCCGTGCGCCCGGTCTCCCCGTGCCCCGCACTCCCTGCTGCCGGGAACGACATGCTCGACCTCGACCTCGGGATGCTTAACGAGAAGGTCGAGAGGGTCGAGGAGGTCGAGGACGATGGCAAGACGGACGATGACAAGGTTGAGAAGGTGACCGACAAGTTTGAGAATGCGCCAAAGATCGACGACGCGCCGAAGAATGAGAAGGAGCCCGACGTCGACGCCTCGTCAGATGTCCCTAAGCCCGAATCGGCCGCTTCCGCTTTCGCTCTCCCCCTCGCACCCGTCCAGTCGCCCCTCACTCTCTCCCCCGCAACCTTACACCCCCTCTCCCTCACGCCGACGCTCATGTCGCCGCTCATGTCCCCGCGACTCGCTAGCTCACCCCTCCGCGACGACGTATTCGACTTTGCCGCACTCACGGCCGCCCTGCCATCACTCACGTCCTCGACGCCTGAGGAACACATCGAGATGTCTCCCCTCGCCCAGCCCGTCGACTTTGTGCCCACACCTCCCGGCGGCCAGCCCGACCGCCTCGTCATCACGTTCGCGAACCGCCGCCTCGGGCGCATATCGGAACGCACTGAGGTCGACTCGAGCTTTGACGACTCGTTCCACACTAGTTTTGACGCGTCGTTTGACGGCCCTGGCGCCGACGACAACTAAAATTCGCCATGTTTCCGGAACCCACATTCCATCCCGTTCGCCTGTACCAGTTGTAACTTCTCATGCATATCGACCATGGTGTCGCTTGTCCATCTCCCTCGGTCTCTGTCTCTCCCTGTCTCTCACAGAATGGGCGCCGAAACAGGCGCGCCAGGCTGCACGGCCTTGTAAATGGACGGCTTGGGTTTCGTCTCCTTGGGCTTATCCTTGGGCGCGGTGTCCTTGCGCGGACCGCGTCGTTGCCCATTCTCCTTTCCCTCCTTGTTCTCAGTCTTACGGCGCTCGCCTCCTTCACGAGGCTCGCGCTCGCGCTCGCCCTGACGCCCACCCTCACGAGCTGGGATTAGCTCTGCTTCTGGATGAACTCACCACCCCCACGCCCACGTCCACGCCCACGCCCGCGCTGCATACTAGCCCGCCGCGCTGTCTTGACCTCGAACCCCTCGTCGTCGACGGGCTTGCCCTTGCCCACGCCGCCCGCACCGTCCTCCTTCTTGCGCGGTCTGGGCTTGCGCTTCCGGCGCTCGCTGTCGGCTGATACGGCGCCTTGCTCGGCCTCAGGCACGGCTGCAGGCTCGGCGTCGGCTTCGGGCTCGACCTCGGCCTGGGCCTCCTGGGTCTCGACAATGACCTGGACAGTCACGTCGGCTTCGTCGTCCTCCTCGGCCTCAGGGTCGGTGCCCAGTGCCGCGGCGAAGCGCGCGGCAGAGTCGTCGTCGTCGTGGTCGGCCCAGTCCATTGTGACTGACTGGCGCGACGACTGGTGTCAGCTGTGTGTTCTTCACTTGCCATCTGATTTCATCATCCATCTCCATTCCTCATCACTTTTTTCCCCGCCATTCCCCCCTCCTCCTCCCCCGGCCCCGACGCCTCCTCAACCCTCTCCCCAGCGTCCTTTCATCCAACCCTCCCTCTCCCTCCTCCTCCCCCCCCCAAACCCTACCCCTGCCGATCACTCACCACCACATTGCTGATAGGCGTCTCCACCTCGACCTCGAAGTCGTGCGGCTCAGGCGCAAGCTCGTCCTCCTGGAGGAAGTTGAGGGCGACGCCCCGCGTCACCGGCTCGTCAAGCTGTCTCAGGCTAGCAGTAGTAACAACAGGCGTGCGCTGTGGATCAAACTCGGAATCATCTGAAGTCCCCAGCGTATCGGCAACGCTCTGCGGAGCCTCGGGGACATTGCTCTGCTCATCGAGGGGGACACTCTCCTCCTCCTCCTCTTCCTGCGAGAGGAGATGAAGCAGGCGATGGACGCGCTCGTCCTCGTCGTCGTCCTCATCAGGACCAACGGAAAGCGAAACCAGAACGCCATGTCCGGCGTCTCCACCCGTAGTGAGGTCATCGTACATGCGAGCGACGCGGAGGATGTCGGTAGCGCGCACCTCGTCCTGGAGGCGGAGGGGGAGGGCGAGGGGCGCAAAAGTCAGGTTCTCGTGGTCGTCGGGGCGGGCTGGGCGGAGGAGGGTGTGGAGACAGAGGAAAGAGGCGAGGCGCTCGGCGACGGCGAGCTGGAAAGAGGCGGTCGCAGCTGCAACGCGCGCGTCGAAGGCGCGGTCAGCGGCTTCGCGCTCTTCGCGGATCTTGGCGGCTGCGACGAGCTCGGCATCCTCGACGGCACGGGAGAGGTCTTCGAGCTCTTTGACGGCCGCCTCGAGCTGCGGAAGCGAAGCGAGACCGGCACGCTGGTCGTCGTTGAGCTCAGCCTCCGGCTTGGTCGCGTACCCCTTGAAGCGTTGCTGTTATCAGCTCACGTCACTCACACACACTCTCTCTCTATTTAGACCCACAATCTTCTTGTTGAGCGGCCGCAGACGCTTGGAGATGAGTTCCTCAACTGGCCCACGGGCCTTGGTATCGCTCATGCTTGCTTTGAATGTTGACGTGTTAGTTTGTTATCTTGAGAGTTGAATGTTGAATGGAATGTCAAGTCGAAACTCGACGATGACGATTCGTGCTGGAGCCCCGCCCAAAACGCCGCGGTCAGGCCTTGTGGCGCCTTATACTCTTCCAACTCCAACTTCACAGTTGACATTACACAACTCACACAACATGTCGTTCCAGCTCCCGGCAGGTATGCGTCCCGCTCAGGCTCCGCAGCAGGGCGGAGATGACCCCGAGGCGGCACAGCGGCAGGCGGCGCAGGCTGAGGCGAAGCGTACCATGATCCAGGCGATGCTCGAGTCCGAGGCTCGAGAGCGACGTGAGTGGCGGGGGGAAGAGGAGGGGTTGGCGAGGCGGAGAGGGCGGGGAACGGAGGAGGGAGCAGAGGTCTAAGGCAAAGGAAACGATCCACGAGGCAGAGTGGTACGCGAGTGCCAGCCAGGTCAGCCACACTAGCTGGCAGTGGAGGTGCTCCACCCATCACAAGTCCCCTTCCTCTCCCCACCTCCTTGTCCCCTGCTGCAGCTTCCTCAGGCTCGCGAGCTGACTCCAGTCTCGCGGATATCCCTCACGCGCCCCCAGCTGGCGGCGCAGGTCGAGGACCTCCTCGTGCGCATGGGCCAGCAGGGCCAGATTCGCGGCCAGGTCTCGGACGACCAGCTCAAGGGGCTTCTCGAGCAGGTGAGTGTACAACGAGCCGCCGCCAGTGGCGAGCTGCTGGATGCTGGCTGCTTACAGGCGGCTGTGTACTGGGTTCTGCGCGATCAGCGCACCTTCTGATCGCCCCTGCCCGACCATCACTGACACCAGGTCTCGGCGCCCGCCCCGGCCCCCAAGCCCACCCAGAATTCGGCGCGCACGCGTACCCTCGGTTCGGGCATCACTGTGAGTTGGCTTGAGTTCCAGCTGACATCAGATCCAGCGCAAGCGCGACGACTCGGACTCGGACGAGTATGACCTCTGACCAACCAGGCAATAGCCCAAGAATGTACCATAGGCGTAGCGTAATGTCAGTAGTCTGAAGCGTCCGAATACGTTCAAGCGAGCCCACCATCAAGTATGCCTAATATACAGTCTAGTCTATCTACTTTGCCCGCTCAGCCTCCTTCTTAGCCTTCATGTCGCGGTACAGGGCGACAACTCTCTCGCGCTCGGCCTCCATAATCCGCCTCTGCCCAGCATTGAGGGGATTGCGCTCGCTCTTTGTCCCAGCTTTCTTCTGGGCCTTGTCGGCCATCCGTAACCTAGGAAGAGAAGGGGGGGCCTGTACAATATCATTGAGCCGCCGCCGCTCGACCTCCTTGAAAGCCTTCTCGGGCTTGTTGAACCGCACCTCTCCCTCTTCCTTCTTCTCCGCCTCCTTCTTGCCCTGCGCCTTGGCAATCCGGGCCTTCTTCTCCTCCTCGGCCACACTCTTAGCAGCTCCCTTTGCCGCCTCAGCCTTCTTGATTGCCCCGCTCACGCCGTCGCGCAACAGTGCCTCCACGCGACGATTATACTCGCCCAACGACTCGTGTGGTGCAATCTTGGGCAGCTCTTCTTTCTCTTTACGCCGCTTATTTGGCGTGCTGGCCTCTTCGTGAGATCGTTTACGCTCGCCAGTATCTTCGCTTGTGGTACGTCCAGAGGCGCGGAACGCAGCCTGGACCTTGCCCGCGTTGAGGATACGCATCGCGCCGCGAGGCATGTCATCTTTATCGTCCTTGGTTGGGGCCAGCGAGTATCCCATTTTAGCGCGCTCGGCAACGCGGACAGATCGTTTGGCGCCTGATATCAGCGCATCCTATGGATAGCGTACGTTTGTGCGGCATGGTTGTATTTGTTGGATGAGTATTGAAAGGAGTGTTGACAGAGAGAGGACAAAGTTCAAGTTGCCACCCAAATCTTGAAATCTTGAAATGTCGAAATGCAAAATCTCACGGTGGAGGTCCTCCATCCTCCTCCAACTTGAATTGCTCCATTGCTCAACCACTATCATCATGTTCAAGTTCTCTTTCGTCGACGTGAGCTCGAAACACAAGCTGTGGACTAATGACAGGAATCGGACGACGAGGACGTCCAAGTCGTTGCCACCTTGGCCGCGCACTCGCGTGAGCCCGGACCATCGCAGGACCACACGCTCGCCGACCTCGTGCGTTCCCTCCTCTTTTCCCCCACCCCACTAATCCAAGATCAAAACTCTCCCAGATGTCATCTCCTACTCGCCTCTTCCCCACCCATCCGGTGGAGCGCCCCTCCTCCGTCGGGACTTGTACGATGCGCGTTTCCAGCTCGCTGTCCGTGGCGGGGAGGAGGGTGGGCAGGATGAGGACGCGTACGTTGACGCGGACACGGACCTCATTCCCGGCACATATGAGGGCGGCCTCAAGAGCTGGGAGGGGGGGGTTGATCTCGTGGAAGTCATTTCTCTCGCAACAAAGGGAAACGAAGCCATCTGGGTGCGCGGCAGTAAAGTCCTCGAGTTGGGGTGCGGCACCGGTTTGCCCTCGGCGTACCTCTTGCGGTGTCTCCTCTCTTCTTCCTCACCTCCAGAAAAAACAGTGATCCACGTACAGGACTACAACCTCCCCGTGTTGTCGCTCGTCACCCTCCCGAATTTGGTGCTTGCCGCCCTCCCCTCCCTTCCCCTCTCGGCTAGAGGGGCTGCCGAGGCCGCTGCCTCGCCGCGCCTACCCAAGTCGGATACGATTGAGGAGGAGCCGGAGAACGAGGAAGATTGGCAAGACCAGGACGAGGACGAAGACGTCAAACGTCCCTTCGACCCTAACGCCGCGGGGACGCTCGAACTCTCCCCAGCCGTCCTGGACGCCTTCACCTCCCTGTTGGAGGAGAGGGGCGTCGAGCTCAAGTTCACGAGCGGCGATTGGGGGGGTATGGCGCAGAGTGTTGGGAGCTACGACTTGATCATGAGCGCTGAGACGATCTATGCCGAGGACAGCGTGGGCCCGCTCCTGGACGTTATTCGGGCTGCCTCTGCGTCTTCCAAGAAGGAGAACGGGAAGGCGGAGGACCTCTCGGACTCCCTGGGCGCGCTCCAGATCGACGACTTTGCGCAGGCGCCGCTGTCCGAGGGCTCTTCGGTTATTCTCATCGCTGCAAAGGTATGTCCCAGAGAGAGGGGGCGGGGGCTAATCACAGGTGCTTTACTTTGGCGTTGGCGGGGGACTGGATGCGTTCTTGGGCCAGGTTGAGGGGTTGGGTGGTTGGAGCGTGCGTGTGCGTGATTGGGTGCGGGGGGTTGGGCGGGCAGTCGTACGTATTGGGTGGTAGCAAAGTGGATGTAATGGTCGAGTCGCGAGTCTGGACGTCGGTCTGCCCCAGTGGACTGGGATGTGACTGAGGGCTTGTATGGTGCACGGCTCGTCAGCGCGTTCAAGGTGACGCTATGTGTCAGTGTGAGGTTACAAGTCTAGGGCTCTCTCGAGTTGCACTCTGCACCACGTCGGCGTCCTCGAACGATACATGCAATATGAAGTGATCTATGATGTGTTCCAGCACAGTTCTGGACTACTCCTCCAAAGTAACCCATCTCGTCCCCTCCCTCCTCTGCTTACGCTTAACAGGCGGCAAATCCACCCCCAAATCCCCAAAGTGTGGCACAACCACCACCTCCCTCTCCGTAGCCGTCAGACTCTTTGCCCGCATCCCAGGCGTCTCAAGCGGCCGGGAAAAGCTACACATGTCCTTGCCCAGCACGGCCAACCAGCTTGCCTGAACCTTTGTAACGCCCTTCAGACACACGCGTGCTGTGCGTACGACTTCGCTGAAAACAACGAAATCGGGTGGCGTGTGGTGGAACAGAACACTCGACGGGTGGAGGTATACAGGTTCGGGAACACCTAATGCCCGGTATGGTACGCCTCGGGCCGACGAGTGGGCTGACGAGCCCTTCTTGGATGCGATAGACTCTAGGACGGCCACTTGGTCGATGAAGCCGGCGCAGAGGATCTGGCGAAGAACCTTGCGTTCCTTTGATGAGGGAGGCGCCATTCGAGAGAGAGAGATGCCTGCGATCCGGGCGATTTGGCTACGAAGTTGTTGGATCTCCTGCATCGCCTTTGGGCGGAGGAAGTATTCTGCACAGAAAGAGGTGGTAGGAGTATGCTCGTATGCCCCGATCGCAGAGAGGAGCTTGAACATGTCACTTTCGCCCGAGTCGAATGCCGCGTGCCTCTTGAAGAAGCGGGACCGCACGTCCCGCCTCCTCTCCTTGTCCCTCACGGAATCGCTGGTGATTCCAGCCAGCTCGGCCTCCCTCTCTCCCTCCTCGTCCGAGTCCGCCTCGAGAGCGTTCTCATGGACGAACGGATCACCGACGCTCAATCCCGCCACGATGGCAATCACGAATGACAGGCAGTCGTTCTCCTTGCCCACCGCGAGCATCTTTGCGAAACGCGGCGAGACGGGGTACGCTGCCATTGCGCGGCCAAGGTCGGTAATTTTTCCCCCCGCGCTTCCGGTTTTCTGTACGCCAGCGATCATTCTGGTGGTTGAGGGCCGGTCCAGTGCCCCAAGGTGGGTGAGGAGGGCTTCGGCGCGGCGCAGCGCTTGCCGGTCAGGCGGGGTCGGGAAGGGGAAGTTAATGACGGCGTCGATGTTCATCGCCTTCATGTTGAGGACGACGCCTTCGATTGGCATGCGTAGGATCTCGGGCTCGCCAAAGGCCGGCATGTGGTCTTCAAATAGCGCGCTCGAGTAGAGCCGGTAACAGTGTCCTGGACCGGTACGGCCCGCACGGCCCGCACGCTGCGCCGCGCTCGCCTTGGAGATCCAGCTCACTGCAAAGGTCTGCACACCCGACGCGTGGTCGTATTGCCGCTCCTTGGCGCGGCCCGAGTCGACGACGTACCGCACCCCCGGGATGGTGAGGGAGGTTTCGGCGACGTTTGTTGACACAATCACGAGACGATGGCCCTCGGGAGGAGGGCGGAAGACGGCCATCTGGGCATCCTGCGAGAGGAGAGAGTAGAGCGGGAGCACAGTCATGGGCACTGGGGTTAGCTTAGGCTAGAGTAAGGTCTCACTGTCCGTGTCCTCGATGCCGAGATCGTCCTCGTCCTCCGTGTCGAGGGCCTCGTCATCCGACTCAGCGACGCCATCGTCGACATCCGCGGCCAGATCGCGGTCCTCGCCGAGATCGACGTCCTCGGCCTCAATCGCCTCGGGCTTCAGCCTCCCCTCGTCCTCCGCCTTGATTGGTTTCTTTCCCTTCTTGCCCTTGTCGCCAAACTTGGCCTCGAGCTTGCGGCACAGCCCCATGATCTCGCTCTGGCCCGTGAGGAACACCAGAATCGTTCCCGCGGGCAGGCGCGAATGGATCTTGGACACCTTCTTGTAGGCCTCGCCGACGTAGTCGCTCACTGTACGCCGGGAGAAGTGAACCGTGACGGGGTGCTGGCGCGCGCCGATGTGGATGACCGGCGGGGGCGTGGCAAAGAGCGTGGCGTTCTCGGCGAAGTCCGCCACGCGCAACGTAGCAGACATGATAACGAGACGGAGGGGCGACAGGCGGTCAGCACCCTCGGTCTCGCGCCAGCGCTTCTCGCGCAAGCGCGCGACACGCGAGAGCACACCGATGAGCACGTCCGTGTTCACGCCGCGCTCGTGCGCCTCGTCGACGACAACCACACTGTACCGGGAGAGGAGGAAGTCGTTGGCCAGCTCACGCAGTAGCACACCGTCCGTCATGAACTTGATTGCTGTATCCGGCGCGGTTGTGGAACTGTACCGGATCTGGTGCGCAACCACCCCCGAGGAAGGGCTGAAGCCGAGCTCGTCACGCACGCGCTCGGCCAAAGAAACGGCGGCTACACGGCGAGGCTGCGTAACCGCTACCATGCCGGGATTCGCGCTGCCCGCGAAACCGAACCCGGCCTCGTAGAGCATCTGGGGGACCTGCGTCGTCTTGCCTGAACCCGTTTCGCCGCAGATGATCACGACAGGGTGCATGCGCACAGCCTCGACAATCGTCTGCTCCTCGGCCAAGATGGGAAGCTCCATCCGCGCCTCTACGACCGAAGGTCGGCGCTTGAGCGCGGGCCTGGCCACCGAACCCTCATTGCCTGTGAGCAGCGAGGTGGCGGGGATGTGGTATGCAGCACCCATAGGCCCGACGAACCCTCCGGTCTTCGGGGCTGGTGTGCTCTTCGGCTGGACGGGTGCCGAGAGGAGGTCCGGGGCAAGGCTCTTCTCAGCGTCCCCAGAACCCATCTGCTTGAGCGCCCACTCTTTGAAGTTGACCTTTCGCTTGGGTGCAACGTCGGTGTCACCGTCTTCTTCCATCTCCTCGTCGTCATCGTCCCCCTCACTCCCAGACTCCCTCTCGCTGCCCTCCTCGCTGGTCCCCTCGTCGTCGTCGCTCTCATCGTCGGAATCTTCGTCGTCGGAATCGTCGCCGTCCGAATCTTCGTCGTCGTCGCTGATCTCGCTGCTCTCCTGCCTGCGGCGAGCAGGCGCAAACTTCTTCGGTCCGCGAGTGACAACCCGAGGCTGGTATGCAGACCCGTCCGCGGCAGTCTTGAGAGCACCACCGACGTTCGCCTTAAGCGCGCCGCCGGGGGACGATTTCAGCGCGGTACCGGCTGCCGGCTTCAGAGCACCCCCAGTTGGGGGCTTCAGAGCACTCCCGGTGGAAGGTTTCAGTGCACTCCCGGTGGAGGCCTTGAGCGCAATCCCAGCTGCAGGCTTCACGGTGTCGCCTACCGGCTTCAGCGCCGAGCGGGCGGGCTTTGGAAGCTCCTTCGGCTCCTCGTCTTTCTCTGCCTCTGCCTCAGACTCGATGTCCTCTCCCGAGTCGGACGAGTCAAACTCGGACGACGAGTCGCCTTTCGTCTTCAGCGCCGGGTTCCATCCCGCCTGCCATCAGTCTCCCTATCTCTCGATTACACACCTTCTTGGGCATCTTGAGCTTGCCGGTCCCGCGCGCCTCAGCCTTCTCGCGCGCTTTCCGCTCGCCCTTGGTCTCCAACACGGTCGTCTCAATCTCCTCCTGCCCGACCAACGTGGCCACAACTTCGACTCTCCTCCTTCCTTCATCCTCCGAGTCGCTGTCGGCCTCGCCATGCCGCCTCTTCAGCCTCTCAATCCCCCGTCGTACTGCCTTATCTTCAGCGATCTCGGCGCGCTGAAGCGCCGTAGGTGGAGCAAAGGGATTCTGCCCGAGTCCAGCCGACGAGACCATCGCCATGCTCGCTTCGTTGTTCTGCAACGCGGCCAGCTTTTGAATCGTCTCATCACGGCGCTCCAGCTGCAGCTTCTTGTGCTGTACATTAGCTTAGATGGTAGAGAAACTTGCAATGTACGAATCGAGCCGCTTGCGCTTCTTGCTCGACATGCCTGCCTCATGATGCGGCTGCGCGAGCTTTGCCTCTTCCGGTTCGCCCTCGCGCTTGGCCTTGCGCTTGCGGTTCTTGTGAGAACTCCCTCCAGCGACGGAGCCTCGAGCCTTTGAATTGTACCGTTCCCTCACTGGTGGGGGCATGGTGTTTCTGGTGGATGTGGATGTTGATGTTGATAGTATTGTTAGTGGCGAGTTGGACCATGTCTGACTGAAATTCCAATGTGGAGGTCTAAGCCATCACGTGATCCCACGTGGTGGATGTGCCAGAAGAGGATGGCTAGGATGGGGAGCTATGACGTTTATTAGCTATGTAGGGCGAAGCGATTGTGCACCGCTCAACCCAACACCTCGCTCAGCCTTAGATCTCAACCACTCTCTCAAAGACTACTCTTGATCATTGTCATCCTATCTCTATCCCATCTCACACTCTCTCCACACTCTCTCCACACTCTCATCCACACCCTTATCCCTATACTACCACTCCCCGCTTTTCTCCGACCCAGCTCAATTCGCAGCTGGTTCGCCAGGGCTGGCCCCAATCCCATCACTCGGCCCGCGCCCCCGTCCGCAGTCTTCAACGACCCCGGGGGGAAGACGGTCGCACGACCACGCTGACCGCTTCCTTTCCTCCTCTCACTGTGGTACTAGCCCATCATGCAGGTCGTCAAGGACATTGCGATTCGCATGCTCAACGCATACGTATCGCCCTATGTCGAGAACTTGAACACCAACGACCTCCAACTGTCCGTTCTCGCTGGTACGTGCTTCGCTGAATCTGTGAGCTCACGTCTCCAGGTAAGGCAGAATTCCAAGACTTGCGTCTGAAAAAGTCGGTTCTGGAACGCTTTGGCCTCCCTGTCGAGATTGTTGCTGGTGGGTAACCGACTGCAATGGCGCGCTGAGTTCAGGCGACATCGGCAAGTTGTCGATCACCATCCCATGGCAGGCCATCAAGAGTCAGCCGGCGCGAATCGAGATTGATGACATCTATGTGCTTGCACGAGCGCGACCACAGGGTAAAATCGACCCAGCAGAGGACGAGCGGATCGAGCAGGCGACCAAGCAGGAGCGACTGCGACGCGCCGAGGCAGTCGATAACGCCACCTCCGAAGTCGAGGATGGCCACGGCGATGAGCGTGAGTTAAACGGCAGTGATGTGTAGCTCACGACAGAGAAGGAGACATACCTCGGAGCGATCACGACCAGGCTCATCAACAATGTTCAGATCCACATCCGCAACATCCACATGCGCTACGAGGATGGTTCCAACACCCCAGAACACCCGTTCGCAGCCGGTCTCACCATCTCCGAGTTCAAGATGGTGTCGACCGACGAGGGCTGGCTCGAGACCTTCCTACAGGACAACGTCAAGGACGTCCACAAACTTGCCAAGCTCAGCGCATTGTCCGTCTACTTTGACACCGACTCGGGCAGTCTTGACAAGGGTGTCGACAACCAGAAGGCGACCATCCAGGCCCTGAAGACGATGCTCTCCAATCAAGCTGAGCACCAGTACATCCTCAAACCGGTTACGGGCGAGGCGCGACTGGTTATCCACCGCACGATGACAAACGAGCTGCCCAAGTTTGATATCAATGTCATCTTTGACGAGATTGGTGTTGTCCTCGACGCCGCACAGTACCGCGACGCCCTGTCCATCGTTGACGTCTTCCACTTCTACCACCGCACCCACCAGTACTCCAAGTACCGCCCGCCAGAGGAGGAGTTCAAAGCGAACCCCGCAAGAGCAAGGTGGAAGTATGCGCTGGACGCCATCCACGCCGAAGTCCATGACCGCAACCGACGCTGGTCCTGGGATTACTTTGCCGAGCGGCGCGACAAGCGCAAGAAGTATGTCGACCTCTACGTCAAGCGATTGGCACTCCCAGAAGGACAGACGTTGCCACCAGAGGTGAGCTAACGTTTCTCTCGGAACAGCTGACAGCAGGAACAGACCGAGTTGGATGACCTCGAGAAGAACCTCTCGTACGAGGACATCCGCTTCTTCCGCTCCGTCGCGCGTGTCATTGCGAAGAAAGACGCGGCAACAAGGAAAAAGATCGAGGCAGAACGGAGTAAAACCCAGCCGCCAGCGCAGACATGGAGCCAGTGGTTATGGGGCTCAAGTGCGCCATCTGCATATGACGACGACCCCACGGCCAAGATCACCGAGGACGAGCAGAAGGAGATCGATGACATCATCGACTACAATGCATGGTCGGCAGAGGAGAACAGTGTCAGTGGTGCACGAGACATCATGCGCATGCGCGTCTCCACGACGCTCAACAGGGGCTCCTTCTCGCTACGTACGGATCCCCACGG
Source organism: Cutaneotrichosporon sp. HIS471 (assembly GCA_030864385.1). NCBI lineage: Eukaryota > Fungi > Basidiomycota > Tremellomycetes > Trichosporonales > Trichosporonaceae > Cutaneotrichosporon > Cutaneotrichosporon sp. HIS471. The sequence continues at coordinate 776,331 of AP028240.1, read as the reverse complement.
TTCCAACCTGGACGTGACAGCGCTGGTGTTCGACTCATTCTCTGCGGACTTCATCCAGCTCACCGAGTCGATGAAGGCACGGATGGCTCTCGGCGGCTTCCGCGTGTACGACGGCACGACGCCAAACTCGCTCTACCCGCAGATTGTCCGGGTTAAGGAGCTCGATGGTGACCGCCGCTCGTCCATAGCCCGACAGAACAGCGTCCAGCAGGCTGGTGGGACGGCCAAGGCCCTCGCCGAAATCAGCGCCAAAATCGATCCGACGGCCGAACCGTTCTTCGTCCTCGAGTTCGAGAATAAGCCGCTGGATGGGCGAGCAGACAACGCGGTTTCGGTCAAGATGCGCCATTTGGAGATCATTTACCACCGCAACTATGTCGAGGCGGTCATGGCCTTCTTGAAACCACCGGCGAGTCAGCTGGAGTCGATCAATGCCCTTCTCGACGCAGCCGGGGAAACCCTCGATGGCATCCGAAAGGAGACCCGAGCGGGACTGGAGTACGCGCTCGAGCAGCACAAGGCAAGTTGTACATACTGTGTTGCCAACTGACATCAGACATTGGACATGCACGTCGACATGAACGCGCCAATTATCGTCATTCCCATGGAGTGCGTGCTTCGTCAACGCTTTTTCTAACCTCAGCGTCACTCAGAAGAACTCACAGGTTCTCATTCTTGACGCCGGTCACATTGCTGTGGACAGCAAGCTCGCTGACCAGGACAAGTTGAACGAAGTGCAGGCGAAGCGTGGGCGCCAGTACAGTGACGACGACTACAAGCAGTTGGAGGAGCTCATGTACGACCGCGTGCTCCTCAAGCTTGACTCAACCCAGGTGAGTTCCGGTGATCTCCCAGGTTAACGTTGCAGCTCCTCATGGGCGACGACATCGACGCCTGCTTGAATGCCTTGAATCGTCCTCATGGTCCCAACGATGGCCCAGACTTGCACATCGTCGAGCGCATCAACATGTCGTTCACCGTGCAGAACGCAATCGTCAACGCCCCAACTCTCACCAAGTTCAAGATCTCTGGCGAGCTGCCAGAACTCCAGGTCAACTTCTCCGACCGCAAGTACCAGACTCTGATGAAGTTCATCGATGTCTCCATTCCCAACTTTGGTGACGACGACATCGACGAGGAGAAGGCCGCAGAGGCCAAGGTCATTGCAGCGCCGTTGTCACCTGCGTTCCAGCGCCGAGAGCTGGTCGAGTACAACCTCGAAGACAGCAGACACGAGACGGCTTCGGTGGCCTCACATCAAGACCATGGCAGTCAGGACGGTAGTTCGATCGACGGAGGACATCGTGACCAGTTCTACGATTCGAACGACCACACGACTGAGAACCAGAAGCGTGAGTTACAGCAAGTCAGCTTCGAGTTTGTGTTCGCGGTCGGCAAGCTGCAGGCGTCGTTGTTCCGGTCGACTTCTGCGACATCGGAGAAGCCGCTGGCAAACGCCGCGCTCGAGGGCTTCGGCCTGACATTCCTGCAGCGCAAGTACGAGAGATCTGTCGACCTGTACCTCAAAGACGTCACGCTGGCGATGCTCGACAACGGCAAAGTCCAGCGGCCACTGTTGTCCTCAGGCGCGGTCACGGTTGGTGACCCCAGCGATGTCAAGCTCGTACGAGTCAAGTACCTCAAGGTGGAGAAGGATGCGCCAGACTTCATGACTAAGCACGAGGGCATCGACACCAACATCGACACCGAGTTGTCCACGTTCAATATCACGCTTGCGCCCGAACCCATCCTCTCCCTTTACGACTTTATCATGACAACGTTCGTCGGCCAGGATGATCCAGAGACACCCATTGCGGAACAAGCCGCAGAACAGAGCCAAGAGCCGGTGTCGACGGACAAGATGCGCATCCGAGTCAAGCTCACCAGCGCCCAAGTCTCGTTGGAGAACAACGATCTTCGCTTTGCTCTGCTCAGGTTGCCATCGGCAGATGTGGGACTGCTGTTGCGCGGCGGCACCATGCGCGTGGCTGCTCGCCTCGGGAACCTCTCTCTCCTCGACACTACGGAAGCCAAGGTCGCCGACCCAGCCTTCAAGAAACTGCTCACGATTGAGGGAGGTGAACTAGCCGACTTCAGCTACGAGACGTTCAACCCGGACGACGAGACCTTCCCGGGCTATAACTCGATGATCCACCTCCGCTCCGGCTCGCTCAAGTTCACGTTCATGGAGGACACGGTTCACAGCCTCATGGTCTGGCTGTACAAGTTCGGCCGCATGAAGGCTGTCTACGATCAGGCGTCGCAGGCAGCCATGCAGAGCGCGGCTGAGGTCACGCGCATGCGTTACGACGTGGTTGTCAAGACGCCAATCATCGTACTCCCTAGCGATGGTCAGAATTGCACCGACAGCCTCAACCTGCGTCCCGGTGAAATATTTGCCAAGAACAACTACCTCGGCGACAAGATGGACACGAGCACGATTGAGGCAAGCCTCACGGGCCTCAACGTCCTCACGCAGATCTATGCTGAGGGCAAGTCCTCCAACTTGCAACTGGTGGACGATGTTACCATCTCGGCGAAGATCAAGCAGATCGCTCCTGGAGACCATCGCGCGGACCCGCACAAGGCAGACACCGAGATCACGACGGACATGACGGACGTCAAGCTGTCGCTCACCGAGCGGCAGTACGTCCTGGTCATGAGCGTGCTGGAGTCCATCCCGCGGGCGCTGAATAGCTTCGAGGACGACGAGGAAGACCTTGATGACTCGACGCCCCTGTCCGAGTCTATGCCTCCTACACCAATTCCCGAGGAGCCTCCCACACCCTCGGAAACCCACTCGGATGACAATACGACGGCTTTGATCCCCGAACTGGCCATTACCTCCAAGGCGGCTGATGTTTGGACGTCGCTGGACTTTGTATTCAGCGTCAAGTCGATTGGGATGGAGCTGTACGGTCGGCAAGCGCTCACCGAGGAGGATTTCAAACAGAACAGCATCGCACGCTTTGCCCTCATTGGTAGCAACCTGGCGTTCAAGTCACTCTCGAACGGCGCCATGGAGGCAGAGTTAACGTTGAGAACGCTCGCTTTTGAGAGCACGCGTGTCGGTAACTGCGTCTACCGTGACATCGTGCCGCAGATGGCCAACGACGGTAACCAGATGTGAGTTGACAAGTTCTTTGAGCTCTACTGATCTCAGTATGGTGCAGTACACCAAGGCTCCGGACGGGTCAGCACTTGCCATGGTCACGATTGATAGCCCGCGCTTCATCCTCGCTGTCGAGCCACTAGCTGCTCTGCTCGAATTCGCGGTCACTCCCTTCAAGAACACCGAGCCTCCCCCGCCAGAGGAGCCGACGCCTGACGGCCAGACCCTGCTTGTTGAGGAGAAGCCCACGCAGGCCGGGCTGTCGTTCCGCATCGACATCGTCAACTCGACAGTCATCGTTCTGGCCGACGACACGGACAAACAGACGCAGGCGATCCAGCTGGCGATCAAGGAGATCCTGGTGTCGCAGAGCAACGTGCTCGCCCTCAAAGTCGACCAGTTAGGCATGTCGTTCGGGCGCATGGACCAGCCCGACGACCGGCTTAGCTTCCTCGACGACGTGAGCATGACCTTGACACTCGATACATCGCGCCGTGGCGCGCATCATATGACTATCTTCGACATCGAGATTCCGGTGCCCGTCATCTTCCGTGCATCGGTGAACAACATTACGCTCATCCTTGACATTGTAAACAAGGCCTCAGCTGCTGCGGGCAAGGCGCTGGCTTCAGACCAAGCGGCGACCGATGCCGAGAAACAGAAGGATCCTTCGACTGCCAAGGGTAACGCTGCTGCCAGTACGAGTCAGATGTCCTTGGCTCCGCCGAGAACATCGACTCGCAGAGCCTCCGTCAGTCACCGCCGTAACTCCTCGGTGGGCTTGGTCAAGACGCGCGTCCTCGTCTCCAAGGAGCACCTCACTCTCCGCGTCAACGGGTTCCAGTTCGTGCTTGTTGGCGACCTGCAGCAGATGCCGATGGTTCACCTTTCCACCAGCGAATTCACGTGCATGGTTAACGACTGGTCGGGCGAGCTCAAGTTGGCGACGTCTCTGACGACTTCGATGCGGTACTTCAATCTTTCCAACTCGTACTTTGAGCCGCTTCTCGACCCCTGGAAGTTTGACATTGAGATCGCGCGCACTCCGACGATTACTGGCGCCTCGCCACTCAGCGTTAAACTCTCAGCCGACCAGCGGATGGAGCTGAGCCTCACCTCGGCCTTCATCGAGCTAGGCATCACCTCCATGACAGTGTACAGCAACCAGCAGGAGAAACAGCCAAAGGACCGCGGGCCCGTCGCGCCGTTCCGCATCCGCAACCGCACCGGCATGCCTATCACCATTTGGCCCGAGAGCGACGACATGTCTTCCATCCCCTGGCACAAACGTAAGACGATCGAGGACGGCTCGGACCTTCCCTGGTTCTTCCAGGACCGCCAGGCGCTGCGTGACAACGTCTCGGCGTTCCAGCACAACTCTTTTGGCCTCGAGCTTCCCGACGGCGCTGTCAAGTGGGATCCCGTCCGCGGTATATCAGTTGACCGCGAGGGCGAGCACGTCCTCAACCTCCGCCCGCGCGTCGACAAGGTCACATACCAGCTCATGTGCGACATTGAGCTCGAGGACAACATCAAGGTCATTACAATCCGCTCGACGCTTGTTATCGAAAACCAGACGAGCCTGCCAGTTGAGATGATCATCGTCGACGCACATGGCAAGGCTGCCGGGAGCGTGTTGAAGATTGGTAAGTTGACTGTTCGAGGCGACAACTGACCTCGCAGACCCCGGTACCTCGTACCCCGTGCCGTTTGACGCCGTGAACGACAAGCGGTTCAGATTGCGGCCGCTGCGCGGCTTCGGCTTTGACTACGGCTGGTCGACCCCGCTCCACTGGCGCCAGCTCATCACGCGGCCGATACGCGCGATCAGTTGCAAGCACATGACGCCGAAGGAGCCAGCATTCTACTTCCAGGCGCAGGCCAACTTCAACGCCAAGGACCCGTCCGCACGCCTGTACCCCCGCATCTCGTTGGCGCTCCGAGCTCCCGTCGAGCTCGAGAACCTGCTACCATACGATCTCAAGTTCCGCATCCATGACAAGGCGACGAGCTTGAGCTCGAGCAACTTCCTTGTCAAGGGCGGCACCAGCCCGATCCACACTGTCGAGTTGTCGCACCTGCTCCTCCTCAGTGTGGCTCCAGAGGACACACCGTTCAAGCAGAGTGACTACGCGATCATCAACACGGATGACCCCGAGCTGCCGATCGAGGACCACTTTAGCCTATCGGACGCGGCAGGGCTCAAGACGATGCTGAAGCTGCACTACTACACGTTCCCGAACTCGGGCGGCGCGTTTAAAGTCCAAGTGTACAGCCCCTTCATTCTGCTCAACAAGACTGACCTGCCATTCGACATCATGGTCAAGGGCCCGCTTGGTGGACAGAAACCTGTTGCGGGCCGCAACGAGTTCGCGACCGACTACAAGCGCGAAGAACCTACGCCGTTCATGTTCAGCTTCCCTGGCGACGACAGGCGGAGCAGGCTGCTCCTGCGCGTGGCGGATTCGAGGTTGTCGCAGCCGCTGTCGTTTGAACCCGCTTCGGCAGACATGCAGATCGTCCTGCCGTCCGGGAAGGGCGACAAGAACTACTACGTTGGCCTCTCGTACACCGAGGGCTTGGGCAAGGTGAGCTCAACTAGCCTTACTACTGGAAGCTGATCTGCAGTACAAGCTCTCGAAGGTGATCACTATCGCACCCCGCTTCTTGATCAAGAACCTGTTCAAGCACGCGATCCAAGTGCGGCAGACATCTGGGCCGCGGCAACTCACCACTGTCCAGCCAAACGAGCAGAAGGCCATCTGCCTCTTGGGCGCGACGAGGGACGCGATGCAGCTCTGCATCGCGTTCGACACGCGAGACGGAGGCAAGTTAGCCTGGTCGGCACCGTTCAACATCAACGACATTGGCCGCACTGACCTTCGTTTGATTCGACAAGGCCGGAACGGCCCAAAGACGTACCTCGCCCGCATCGAGACCCACATGGAGTGCTCAAGCCTGTTCCTGTTCATGCAGCTCGAGACGGACCCGTGGCCCATCAAGCTGCGGAATGACACCGCACTGCCGTTCATGTTCAAGCAGGCGCAACATCCTGAAGACAACACAGACGCGAGCGTGTTTGAGAAGCGCAAGCTTGCGCCACAAGAGACGGTGGAGTACACATGGGACTTGCCAACGTCGCGCGAGAAGCGGCTACTGCTCGCTACTGGTGGTATTGAACTGCCTAGGCCCATCGACGTGATGGCCATTGGTGTGCAGCCGCCGATAAAGATTCCAGTGAGCTTTAAAGTGTGGATCAAGCTGACAGCAGTCTCGTGGTCAAGGGCAGCCGTCGACGACGATCACCATCGACATCAGGGCCGACGGTAGCTCGCAGCTGCTGATCATTTCGCCATACAACGAGGATAGAAACGTGTACAAGGTCGCGCGTAAGGGCAGCAGAGACGTCGGCCTGAGCGCTGCGGACAGCCAGGAGAGCCTGGGTACCGGCTTCGAGGCTGAAGCCCCGAGCGACAAGGCCAACCTCCTTGTACTTGTCGAGCTCGAGGGCATCGGCTTGTCCGTTGTGACCAAAAAGCCAGACGAATTACTGTACCTCACGCTCCGCGGCATCAGGTTCGACTACAAGGACTTTCCCTCGTGGTATGAAGCTGCCCTCATCTGCAAGTGGATCCAGATCGACAACCAGCTCTTCGGCGGCATCTTCCCCATCGTCCTGTATCCGACTGTCGTGTCCAAGGATGGCAAGGACCTGGATGCGCACCCGACGTTAAATACAAATGTCGCCATTCTCAAGGACAACACGCATGGCGTCTTGTTCGTCAAGTACGCGTCGATCTTGCTCCAGGCCATGACGATCGAGTTAGACGAGGACTTTGTCATGGCACTCATTGACTTCACCAAGTTCAAGGACGCGACATGGCGCGAGCCGACCAAGGAGTGAGTGTACTTTTATGGCTGGCAACTAATCACCAGCGTCCTCATCGAGTACCCGAAGGGCATACCTGAGCCGAACATGACCGACCAGCGGAATGACCTGTTCTTCCAGTCGCTGCAGCTGCAACCAATCTCGCTTGAGGTGTCGTTCATGCGTACAGACCGTGTCAACGTCGATGATAAGTACGTCCATGTCATGACGTCGAGCTGACATCCAGGGTATCGACTCGCAATCCGTTCTACTATGCCCTAAACGCGTTGACCATGACGTTGGGTAATGTGAACGCAGCGCCGATCAACTTCCGGGCCCTGTTCCTTGACAACGTGCGCCTGAGCGGACATGACTTGCAAGAGCGCGTTATCCTGCATTACCAGGAGCAGGCGGTCCAGCAGATCTACTTAGTGCTTGGCTCGGCCGACTTCCTCGGCAACCCCGTGGGCCTGTTCAACAATATCAGCTCTGGCTTCGCCGACTTCTTCTACGAGCCGTATCAGGGCTTTGTCATGCACGGCAACAGGGATATCGGCGTCGGCATTGCTAGAGGTGCGACGAGTCTGGCCATGAAGACGGTCTTCGGCATCACCGACTCGATGACCAAGTTCACGGCCAGTATCGGCAAGGGCCTGTCGGCCGCGACGCTCGACCAGGAATACCAGACGAAGCGGCGCATGGCGCAGCGGCGCAACAAGCCGAAACACGCACTGTGAGCTAGGTTCTGACAACGAAGCTGATGGCAGGTACGGAGTGGCTGCAGGAGCGAGCGCGTTCGCAGACTCGGTGACTAGTGCGTTCGAAGGAGTCGCCGCGATGCCGATGGAGGGTGCAGAGAAGGGTGGCGCGGTGGGCTTCGCCAGAGGCGTGGGCAAGGGCGTTGTGGGCTTGTTCACCAAGCCTGTTGTGGGCGTGATGGACTTCATCTCGGCCTCGACTGAGGGGATCAGGAACACGACAACGGTGTTCGACACGAACACTATCGACCGTGTACGCCTGCCGCGCTTCATTGCGAGTGACGGCGTGCTGCGGCCTTACAGTGGGCGCGACGCTCTTGGCCAGAGTTGGCTCAAGGACCTCGACGCGGGCGCATACTTCTCCGAGAGCTACGTCGCGCACCTCGACATTCCGGGCGACGACGCGGTCGCGATCCTCAGCAACCACCGCCTGCTGTATGTTCAGCTACGCCGCATGCGCGTGATATGGCAGGTGAGCTTTGACGAGCTGCAAAGCCTGTCGCTCGAGGCGAGCGGGATTGCCCTTGTCCTGCGCGGCGGGACGCCGGGCCCATTCCTGCCGATCGGGGAGCAGATTGGGCGTGAGTGGTTCTTCCGCAAGATTGCAAAGGTCGTCGAGGGGTATAATAAGAGCCACAGTGCGCGCGATGATGTAGGATAGATAGAGGATTAGATTATGCAGCATAAGCGAGGGAGCAAGGGGTAGAACAGCGCTGTGAGAGATGTTGAATGGCTGGCCTTGGCCGCGCTGTTCAGATTCGGAGGTGAACAGCACTAGCGGCGGGTAATTGACCGTAATCTCAAAAATCCTCACCTGGAGAAGGCCGAAATTTGTTCACCGGCCACAGCGCTGTTCTCTCCTCCTTCTCTGGGAGTCAAAGCTCAATCAAGATCTGCAGATGTCACCTTGCCCCTATACGCCGCCCACCCGATTACTAGGGGGAATGTGGTGACAACACGGGCAACTCAACCCGCACGGTCTTCTTCGCTTTTGTCTTTTGTTATTAGCTACTTGATTGGGTACAAGTGGGTCAGTTATCCGGTCTCAGCCAAGCCTTTTTGTCAACTTGCCGAATAACAAAAGGTGTTTGATAGACGATCTGGCTTCGCAACAGGGCAATCTCGGGTCACATGGATATAGATTGCCCTGACTTTGTAACTCTTTACTTGGGAATATGAGCAACAAGGAATGCCGAGTCAACGCCACCTAACCTAATGAAGCTAGTCACGGGCCAGGGGGCGGCGCCTCCCGCCATGCTTTGGTTCGGTTCGGTTTGGTTTGGCTTGGCAGATGGCATACAACGCCGCTCAGAGACATTTAAGAACCAAACCAACTCACTATTGTGAACCCACCACACAATGTCCATCCAAGTTGACAAGGAGGAACTAAGCCACGTCGAGAATGGGAGTGGGAGTGGGGGTGGTGATGAGGTGCTGTATACGCCTGAAGAGGAGAAACGGGTGAAGCGCAAGACGGACTTTGTTTTGTTGCCGATGTTTTGTGCCATCTTCGCTTTGGGATTCGTAAGTTGGTGTTTGATAAGGCTGATGTTTTAGCTCGATAAGACGGCGTTGACATATGCTTCGGTCATGGGGATTCGGACCGCTGCAAAACTCACAATCTCGCAGTATGCCTGGTTGGGATCCATCTACTGTGCGTGTTTGGTTCAACCGCTTTGTTGGCTTGATTGCCGCCACTACAATGACACTGCCACCACCACCACAACGACAACCCCAACCATCTCCTCCCTACCCTAATCTTACTCTCCCCCCCCCCGCTGACAGAAGACTTTGGCTACCTGGCCGGCTGCTACCCCATGTCAATCGGACACCAGAAGCTCCCTGCGGCCAAGTTCACCAGCGCCACCATCATCCTCTGGGGCTGCACGACCATGGTCACAGCTGCATGTAAGACCTATGCCCAACTCATGGGTGTTCGATTGTAAGTCCCCTTCCAGTTATTATTTTCTAATCTTAGCGTCCTCGGATTCCTCGAAGCGACAATTGTTCCCGCCACAGTCATGTTCACTGCCGAGTGGTACAAGAAATCTGAACAATCTACCCGCGTCGGTATCTGGGGTTCCTTCTCTACTTGGGGAGGTATCTTAGGTGCTGGCGTTGCGTACGGTTTAAGTTCTCGCGAAGTCGAGGCAAAGTGGGGCAAGAGCGGAACTGTCATGGCCATGGCGGCGTGGAAAGCCATCTTCATTTTCCTTGGTGGCCTAACTATTCTTATTGGTCTCATCTTCCTTATTCTCGTTCCCGACAATATTGACGGAGCATTTTTCCTCACGACGAGAGAAAAGCAAGTCGCCAAATTACGCACCTTGGAGAATAAACAGAATATTTCCGAAACTCACTGGAAATGGTACCAAGTTTCCGAAGCGATTTTCGACCCTGCCGTATGGTTACTCTGTGCCGTAATTGTGTTATCATATATCCCCGGAGGTGGAATAACCAATTTTTACGCCATCATCGTTCTGGGTATGGGGTTTACGGTACAGGAAACACTCCTTCTTTCAATGGCGAATGCGTGGTTATCAATCGGTTTAATCGTAACAATGTGGACGGCAGACAAGATTAAATGTCGCTCACTCGCCGGTATCCCTCTAACGGTCGTATCGATTATTGGCGGCGTAATGGTTTGGGCTCTTCCGCGTGAACAGAAGATTGCTCGCTTGGCTGGATTTTACCTCTCGCTAGCTTTTGCGATTCCGACTTTTGTCGCTATGACTTTCCTCGCATCAAACATCGCCGGAAGGACAAAGAAGACTTTCGTCACTGGCATGATCCTCGTATTCAACTGTACGGGTAACTTGATCGGACCCCAGACGTTCCGGGACAAGGATGCGCCAGTGTACGCTCCGGCTTTACTCACGTTTGTCATTTGTAACTCGATCAACCTCGGTATCCTCGTCGCTCTCTTCTTCTATTATCGCTGGGAGAACGTCAAGCGCGATAGACTCTACGGCAAGCCAGCTTCGGACGATGACCACTTTGTCGACCTGACTGACCGGTGAGTAACAGTGGAACAAGCTGACAGAAGCGAGAACAAGTCGTTCCGCTACGTGTTGTGAGGGGGTTTCTTTTTTTTAGTCAGAAGTCTAGTTCAGTAACTGTGTGTAATGTATGGTGCACGATGGAAGTCGTTGGCAAGAGCTCTAAGCTGCCTAGCTAAATAGCCCAAACTGTTTAGGATAGGAAGCGGGGCGAAGCGCGGACACTATCAGTCTCGGGTACGCGTTCGAATCAGACCCGTTGCATCCCACAAGTCGGAAACGGCATTGTGCGCCTAAACTCATGCGCCCTACTGTGATGAGATGGACTGGTGGTCACAAAAGGAATTCTCTGATGAGATTCCACCTACTTTTGGCAAGGAGGATATTACAAGCTTCAACGCTAACCTCTAATTAGAGGGACCATTTCCTGACTTGATGAAATTCTTTTTGCAGACTTGACATGTCTGGGAATCGAACATCCAACTACTAGCATTCCATGACGGCTTTCCCCAGGCGCCTTAGCAACCTGACCACGGGATGTCATCCCCGTGGCAAAGGTAACTTCGGAACTGGGTATTTGTATGCAAGCCCGTGATTCAACAAGCCGCCAATGCCACCAACCGACCAAGCCAAGATACCAGCGGGCGGCTGAAAGCCAAAAGCCCACATCCGAGTTCAGATAGATTGTTGCCATGTTTGCCAGTGATGTTATGAGTTGGAAACGGAATGCAAGGGAAGTACGTCACAATGCCATGCCAGGGCGTCTGTGCGGGGCGTGACAAAGTCGAAAGAAAGCGCATAAACTTCGGCTCATTATCACAATATGCAACATTCAGATAGCATCCATTGTCGCTACAGCGTCTACAATCTACATCTATCATCTAGATCTAGGCGACCGCCCTGTTGCGGTGGACGTGGGTGTCGGCGTGGTAGCAGTGTAGGTCGGCGAGGCGCGTCGGCCGCGCATCGTCGGCGACGGGTGTGCTTGCGTGCGTGCGTGTGCGCGTGCGTGGGCGTGTGCCGCACTGTGTGTAGCGCTGCGATATTCGATGAATGAATCGCAGCGGCAGCTCTATACACATGAGCGAAAGTTGTCAAGATGGTTCCAGATGCTGCGCGACAACGCAACTAAGCGTCGGCGAGCGCACGCCCAACGTGCATCCAGCGCAGAGCTGCGAACTGGAACCACGAGCCAAGCAGTACAAAGCAGTGGAAGATCTGGTGCGAGCTGCCAAAGTAATTGAACTTGCCAGGCCAGAGACTCTCGGGAATCCGAGCGGCATAAAGCACAGCGCCAAAGATGTACGACGCGCCGCCAGCTGCAATGTAGCTGAACCCCATCATCTCGCGGGCGTACGTGAGTCCACGCGCGAGGACAACATGACCGACGGGGAGGACTGCCGAGAGGCCCAGGGCGATAAAGGTCAAGGTCCGGTCCCAGCGGTGGTTGCGGTGGTGTGGCGAGAGGACAATGTATGCGCTAGTGGCGCCGGCGGCCGCGATGCCAGACATGTAGAGGCCTTGGAGGAGGGGCTGGCCGTGGAAACCATAGTACATTCCCGGGAGGATTGAGCCGACGATGAGGACCACGATGCCGACGTAGTCGCCACAGTGGGCTAGGTCGCAGACTTCGTGGGTGCAGCAAGAAACCGTGTGGAACCAGGAAGAGAGGCCGAGGCAGGTTACAGCGCAGACAAAGTAGCACGCCATGCACGCCTTGTCGATGAGGGTCGAGGGGGGGAGGAGACTGGCGGAGGGGAAGGTGCCGAGCGTAGGGAAGTGCGAGGGCAGGATGTGCAAGGGGAGCATGAGAGCCCAGAAGGCTGCGCCGAGCGAGTGCGTGTGGATATTGACAGTTTCGTTGTGGACGTCTGGGGTTAGCGGTGTGATGGATTGGGGGTCAAGGAAGGAAGAGAGTGGCAAGCGTGACTGGAAGAGGGGAACTCACATCCTATGGCAGAGTACAGACACGAGCTGATGTTGACCAGATGAGGACGGTATCCTCCCGTGATGTACTCGTTGTCAGTCGCCCAAGGTACGACGCGGCGGCTCTCTTCAAAGCTGAGGAGGCGGTGTTTCCATCCCGTCTTGCTCGTCTTGGCCGAGTGGGTGCCGTTGGAGTTGGATCCATTGAGGAGAGGCTTAGTTTCAGGCATGTCGGATTCGGTGGTAGGTGCAGAAGAGATAGGTGATGAAGATGAATCGAGTGTCGTTTTATTGGAACGTTTGCGCATGATTTATGAAGAGAAAGAGTTGTTAACAGAGAGCGGAGAATAATGACCATAATCTCAAACCAACTTGTTGTAAAGTAGATGGATTCGGCGTGGGCCGTGCCGTGCGGAACTAAATCACGGTTGATTCAACAGATGGGTGACCCCTCCCCACGCAGTCCCGCAGTCTTCCACCGCCTCTTGATGCCCCATGCATTAATATATTCATACATCCCGGCCACGTCCATCAACTTCAACGGATCGTGCCCCCCAAAAGATCCACAGAGCGTGCGGGGATTTGTAACCCGCGACTGATATTATCAAGTGGGTAGAGGCAGTAGAGGATGGGATTAGCTCGGAAATAGTATTTTGTGTCAGTCAATTTGCCACCCAACTAGATCACTTTTAATAAAGCCGCCTCGTCACCCAACACGAGTCCGACGCGTGCCCATGACCATCCCCCGGTACAGGCTTGCAGACTTGGGGTGTGGCTGACCCGATTTTCCCAGAACTTGCTGTCGACTGTATTCCATACATAGATATTACCAGAGTTGTAGGGAGTTGATGTTATTTGCGAGTCAGTCATGGTCGTCATCTAGTTTAGAGAGACAGTCTTGGCGGCCGCCGGTTCAGTTTGGTTCGGCCCAGGGCTCGGCGTCTAAACTTCTAAACTATTCACTAGTAGATTCCTCAGCTCCACCACATCTCACCTTCGTCAACCTCTCCCTCCTCTCGCACTCTCTCACTTTATGCTCTGCCTCACATGACCTCAACTTGCAGATCTCGAGAGTGGACAGTGGAGTGACGAGGATGGAGAATGGAGCATTGAGAATGGAGCGAGGAGAAGAGTGGCTGGCGGAATGGAAGCGAGCCCTAAGGACTAGTTGGACAGTCAACATCATGCCTCCGCTAATGACAGCAATGACAGATGTCGCTCAGACCACCATTGTTCGCATGCTCTGCTCGTCGACCAACCCTTCTCCGTCGCCTGTCGCCGGAACCCGGCGCTAGACCGCAAGCCAAATGCGAGCGTGCTCATCCGTCTTTTCCGTCTTCCATCTCAAACTTTTTTCTTCGCCTGGACCTGTTTGACTCGCAATGGCCACCGGGTTATCGACTTTTTTTTTTTGCTTTCTTTTTCCTTGCCAGGACCACACGTATCACACGCCATCGACTTTAGGTCGCCATGACCACCGCGACCATGCTTCTCGTCACCCGTGCACACGCATACAATGGCCGGGGCGTGCTTCTCGCCACCCGCCATCACTATTACAATCCCCAAGCGCGATCTCATTCACTTTGCGTCCGCACGGCAGGGGAAGCTGAATAGTCTACACCTGTAGATACCTGCAGCCAGGGGAGGACAATGGTGGAAATTCTGCGGTTGGCCGTGCAGTGGCCGTGCGGTGGCTCGAGCGGGGGCTTGAGAGCGCACGGCCGCCAGGGTTCGTTCTTTCTTGCTGATGGCGCGCGATGCGCACATGATGACTGCAATACCACAAGCCAAGCTTCTGACACCTTGCGACACCTTCCCCTAGTCCCTCATCTCATTCATCATTGCTCCAGCTCTAGCCCAAGCCTTAATCCCCAGCTCCAGCCCCAGCTCCAACCTCCGGGACTAAGCTCGATCTCCCTCTCCTTACTCGCCCCGCGAACAAGTAGTGCACAGGATCACACGGCACCGTGCTCCGCCGGGTGTCATTCATCCTTCCCCTTCCCCCCACGTTGACCCGAGAACAGCCGCACCCCCGGGCTGCGACGATATAAGACCGGCACCAACCCACTCTTGGTGCCAAGCTACCTGCTCTGTAGCAATTTAAATCGGTCTGTGGCACCAGCCCTCGTCTCGCCCTCTCTACCAAAGATGCCCCCCAAGCACCTCAACTCGAACGCGAAGCGCACGCGCCCCCGCGCACCAGGGGTGAAGGCTGGCCTTGAACTCATGGCCACTCTCGGCGGCATCTCCGTCCTCGGCACCCAGCAGACGCCTTACTACTAGTGAGTGTAGATGGTGTTGACGTCTTACACCGAGCTTTTAGTGAGAGAGAGATTGTGTAGGCGGGCAAGGACACGGCGGAGACGTGCCGAGCGCCACCCACCTGGCGGAGAATGTCCCAGACGATTACAACGTCGACTGGCAGAACCTAACCATCCAACACCCTTTGCTCCTAACCCATGCTGACCACAGCTTCCCACCCGAGAAGCGTATCCGCGCCGGCGTTGACCGCTGCACGCGCTGCGTTACTGCATGCGGACCCAAGGCGGCTTGCAACGTCCAGCCTCTTCTCCGCGTCGGCACCAACCTCTGGAAGGGCCGTCAGTGCTACTACTGCACCATCTTCCCAGCCGAGCTCCAGGGCGAGACTTGTTCCCTCGACGGCGCACTTTACATTTACGACAATGACCGCCGTCGTATTCTTCTCGTCGACGCCAAGGGTGAGGTGATCAACCGCCCCATCGACGACCTGGACCTGGAACTGCCCGACCTCCCAACGCCCGCCGACACGCCCGTGTCCACCCCGCCCCCCGCCTCGCCCGTCAACGAGACCAAGCCCCTCGTCGTCGCGACCGACCTCACTGTCATTAAGAAGGAGATTCCTCCTATTGAGGAGTCCACCCCCATTCCCATTACGCCTGTGCGCCTCTCCCCCGAGTGGTCGCACCCCCCTTCTCCCGCTCCCGCTCCCGCTCCCGCACCCGCCACCAAGGTCGCCGAGCCCGTTTCCCCCTCTTCCGTCCCTGCCCCTGCCCCCTCTACTCCCTCTATGCCCGCCCTCGACTCGACTACCGCTACCCCCGCCGACACCCCAGGGCCGTCCACCCCCGCCCCTGCTTCGACCGTCACCACCCCCTCTCCAGCCGTCATCACCGAGTACCAGTGGCTCAAGGACGACCTCTCCCTCGTCAACCGCAAGGCCAAGGCGGAGGCTGCTGCCGGCATTTCTCTTTCAGCCGAGCCTACTCCCCCTGCCACCCCCACTACCCTCGCTCCTGCTGCTACCATCATTGAGAAGGAGGCGCCCAAGGCGGTGGTCAAGCCGGTTGAGGCACCCAAGCCTGTCGAGGTTAAGCCTGCGCCCAAGCCTGTCGAGATCACGCCCGCCCCCAAGCCCGTGGCGGCGCCCAAGCCCGTGGCGGCGCCCAAGCCCGTGGCGGCGCCCAAGCCCGTGGCGGCGCCCAAGCCCGTGGAAGCCCCCAAGCCCGTCGAGGGCCCCAAGCCCGTGGCAGCACCCCAGCCTGTTGAGGCCCCCAAGCCCGTGGCGGCGCCCAAGCCTGTCGAGGCTCCCAAGCCCGTCGAGAAGCCCGTCGCCGCTCCCGCTCCCGCTCCCGTCGTCGCGCCCACCCCCACCCCCGCCCCCGTCCCTGTCGCCTCGGAGGACCCTCTGGCCCAGCTCGCCGTCTCCCGCCGCCCCCTCGCCGCCCTCAACGCCCTCAGCAGCCTACTTGAGAAGGAGCTCGCCCAGCTCAGCGCGGCCAACGCCGAGGTCGAGCGCCTCCGCGCTCTTGTGCGCGCCAAGGACGCCGAGCGCTCTGCCAAGGCCGCCCGTGTTGAGCAGTACCGCTGCGCCATTGACAACGCGCTTACCGCACTCGAGGAGGAGCGGAGCAGCCTCATGCGCATGCGCGGCAAGCTTGCGGCTGCGCTTGCCACCAAGTTGTAAGCAACATAGATACTAGGCATGCATTTGTGTGCATATTTTCAATCCCACTGTGCTTGAAGAGATGCTGCTCACTCAGCTAGCTGCAACTGCGATTCAGGTAATGGGTGCTGCTGGCTGTTGATGACTCGAGATGGGTAAGACTGTAATCAGAGCCGAATACACTTCGTTGAGACCAGTTTTCAAGGCGGAAGTGATTTGTTTCGGTATTTCAACCGTCAGTTCAGTCCAATCTCGGTCCTCAACACCAGCAGAAAACGATAACACTTATAAGTTGTTAATCTTCACTAGTATATCGGTTAGTATATTCGCCTCTCATTAGAGAGTTGCCTGTAAAGGCGTAACCGCGAAAGAGCAGGGTTCAACTCCCTGGTGGAGAACAGTTTTTTGCTGTTCCGTCGCTGTTCCGTCCATGCAAAGCCTTCCCGCCCCAAACTGCCTCGTTTTCCAACTCTCCTCGATTCTTTCCTCGGGGTTGGCGTCACCCACACATCATGAAAGGCGCCAACCCACCAGCGTAAATGAACTAGACCAGAAAGTCCAACTGACCTCCAACTGATCTCCGAACTTCGACCCATCGTCGAGGCATGGAATCCACAGTCCACACTATACGACTGGCGGTAAACTCAACTCTGAGGGTGGACCCGGTCTATCGACGGGTTCAAGATAGACTCGGCTTATATGGGCATTTGGAGGGCACAGGCCGCCACAGTGGCACGGTGATCGGGCTTTCAAGGCCGTGGCGGCTGGTGCGGCGCAGCGTTACGGGGATCGGACTGCATTAGGGCTGATACGAGTGGTGGTGGTGGAGGGCATCTCTCATCTCTGGACGTCTGGGCCGTATATCCCCCACTCGGGCATGTGAGTATCTGCCTCGCGCAGCTAGCACAATCGCGATAAGCTTGACATAATCTCAGAGACCGTAGTTCGGTTGCTGTTATCATCCCCGGTCCCGATCGGATCTCGTGCCGCACCACGCACAGACCTCGACCTTAACGAACGCACGGAGGACGGGGACGCGATGAAACCGTCTTGGTCTGCACGGTATCCAGCGTATTGCGGATATGGACGGACTGTGGACTGTGCTTGGCTGAACGGCTTGATCCAGCCGTTAAACCGCTTGGGCTGGGCAGAATGTGGCGGTGGAATGCGTCGTTTGGCGGGATAGGCGATACAAATCCGGGATCCGGGATTAACCGTAGCCACATACGTCGCTGGGTGGCATGGGTGGGGTTCGATAACTAGGATAAGGGCGTTCGGCGTATGGAGATCTTGCTTACGTGAGATGCAAGTAGAGGATTGCACTGGGGAGATCGACAGGAACCCGATCACTTGTGGCGGTCACAAGAGCCAACTTTCATTCACCTATGCCCAGTCAGCACCCACCCAGCGTTCTTGCTGGCCTACCGGACCCAGCGCCCAGCGCTGAAATACTGGCGCCCGCTCCTACTGGCTTACTGGACCCAGCGCCGGCGTTACCGCGTGCTCGTGCCCGTCTTTGGCACATGGCACAATGCCGAGATACGGCTCCCCGCCACCGTCGTCACCAACGCAACACAACCATACCACTCCTCCCTACTTTCAGATCCTTGGCATTTTGCAGAATAGTTTCCAAGACACTCGACGAATGGGCCCCGTCGTGGGCCCCATGTATTGCCTGTCTGGCGACTCACCAGTCTCATTTGCTGCGGTGCATTGACCCAGGCAAGTCACCCCTCGCATCAAGCACCACGCGGGGCAAGTAGGTATGAACAGGGATCAGTGTGGGGGTTGGCGTCAGCATTCCGCCTAATCGTGGGGTAGATATCCCGATTATCCATAAAACAGAGTTTGTCACCCTTTTTGTCGTCCTCTCGGGATAAGCCAGCTTGCTGCTTGCTGGCTGTTAGTTAATCAATTGCCCACCTTTTCTCGGGCGCATTAGGGGCACGGGTCTGGACATTTACCGCCGCAGCATCTGGTACCAGTAAAGAGGCCAAGAGGGGCAGTAACTGGGTTACCTGGGTCACACCTTTCTCATTTGAGAATATCCGCCTCACATGACGGTTAGATATCGTCCTTGGTCGGTCCGCGGCCAGGGTATTCCCATCTCACTTCATCTCAACCCTCCCTTCCTCCACCTTCCATAGCCTGGGAATACCCATGTTCCTCCATCCAACAGCAACAGCGCTCATGCTTTTACGTTGTCCCTCACCAACCCGTCCCTCGTCCCCCGGCCCCCCCCCCGACCACCTTCCCTCACCACTGACCGTGCCCAGTACTTCCTTTTAGCCCCTTGTCGACCGCCATCTTCCCCGCATGCCCGGAGACTTGGAAGCGAGCATGCGAGCCCCGCGCCAACGCCCTGAGCGTCACTGATACGAGATCGTCTTAAAGGCAACCAGTAGTTGGGTTTGACGTTCCCCATCGTCCGCTGGACACCACTGAAACTGTTCACACCCTACATCCCACACTCTCTGAGCGGCCATGTCCGACTCCAAGGCATCCGTCAAAGATGACGTCGCAGTCGCGGTGCGCCCACGGCAGAGTATCAGTGTCGAGCACGGCGGTACAATGACGCGCGACGACGCGCGCCTCGAGGACCTCGGCTACAAGCCTGAATTGAAGCGTAACTTTTCCAACTTTGAGACGTTTGGCGGTGAGTACGAGTACGAGAAGTCAGGGGTTAGTGCTAATCTCAGTCGCGTTTAGCATTATGGGTATCGTGCCCTCGATCGCGAGTACCATCTTCTATAACCTGCCGTACGGTGGTCCGGTCGGCATGATCTGGGGCTGGGCGTTGGCGGCAACCTTCATCGCGACGGTTGGACTCGCGATGGGCGACCTCGCGTCGTCGATGCCGACCTCGGGCGGTCTCTATTACTGGACGCACAGGCTGTCGCCGCCCAAGTACCGCAACTTCCTCTCATGGATGGTCGGGTACAACTCATTCCTCGGCAACGTCGCTGCCATCTCGTCCCTCGCCTGGGGTTGCCAGGGCATCTTCTTCGCTGCGGCGTCGATGGCCGACGAGACCTTTGTTCCATCTGTCGGTGCCCAGTTCGGTCTCTACTGCGGTATTCTGATCTTCTGCGCCCTGTTCTGCGCATACGGCACAACTCTGTTTGCACGCCTCCAGACGCCCGCAACGATTCTCAACGTCTCGCTTGCGATTGCGACCATTATCGGTCTCCCCATTGCCCGTAAGGGCCACCTCAACACAGCTTCCTTCACTTTCGGCGGCTGGGTCAACCTTTCCGGCTGGGGCAACGGCATGACCTTCCTCCTCTCGATGATGGCGCCCGTGTGGACGATTGGATCGTTCGACTGCGCCGTCTCGATCTCGGAGGAGGCCAGTAATGCCGCCATTGCCGTTCCTGCCGCCATCATCGGCTCGATCGGATCCGCAGGCATCATCGGCACCCTCTACCTCGTCATCATCTCCCTCTGCATGGGCACAGACGTCGAAGGCATCAATAACAGTGTTATTGGCCAGCCTCTTGCTGTCGTCTACCAGATGGGCTTCGGAACCAAGGGTGCTATTGTCATTTGGTCCTTTATTGCTATTTCCCGTACGTCCCCTCTTTCAATCACAGCTGACATTTGCAGAGGTCTCCATGACCTCGTCACTCATTCTCCCGTCGTCGCGCCAGGCCTTTGCTTTCGCCCGCGACCGTGCCCTCCCCTTCTCCACCTACTGGCACCACATTGACTCGTTCTCCGGAACCCCGGTCCGCACCGTGTGGCTGGTGACATTCTGCGCCATGCCCCTGGGTCTTCTGGCCTTTGCCGACCCCGTCGACCTGGCGGCCATCAACGCCATCTTCTGCCTCAACATTATGGGCCTGTACGTGGCGTACGGTATCCCCATCGGCGCCCGCGTCCTCTGGGGCAAGGCCCTCCTCCGCCCTGGTCCATGGTACCTCGGCAAGCTGTCGTACCCGATCGCCTGCATCGCGACGGCATGGATGGCCTTTGCCATTGTCATCTTCTGCTTGTGAGTTTTCTTTCCGTCCCAAATATACAGAAAACTAATGCCAGCCCCGGTAACCCGAACCCTGATGGCGCGACTATGAACTACGCCGTCGTCGTGTCTGCCGCGGTCTGGATCTTTGCTGGCGGATACTACTTCATGCCCAAGATTGGCGGCAAAACATTCTTCATGTATGTTTATATTACGAGTATCGCTGACAACCAGTGGGCCCCGTACCGAGGACCTCTCTGAGGAAGTGCACCAGTACTACGAGGAGACATTTGGAGACGACCCCAACAAGAACCGGACCGAGGTCAAGGCTGTGCCTATCCAGACTTAGGCAGGTTGATTGCATGGGGGAGGGGGGTTTGTACGACATTTTGAGTATCATAAGAAGAATTATGCGCCTGCGTGGCATACTGACCACGCATGTGAATAACGGGTCCAAGTGTAATAGTGGATGATGCATGCTGTTCAAGCCACTTGTGTGGGTGCAAGGAGGGACGTGACGTGGAGAATACACATGGGTAGCTGAGTGGCTCGGGAAGAGTGTTCTGTACCATTAGGCGTCTGGATACCGCCAAAGACAGTACCCGAACGCGACCGTGCGAGTTGGACGGGAGCTGTGCGGCGCCTACCAGTGCTACGCGAGCCGTCAGCGCCACCTAGACCCCACCCGGAGCCAACGTCGATAAGATTATAGATTATGCATCGGTATCACCCATGGTTCTTCAAGTGGACGCCGTACCAGCACAGATCCGCGACCGCTCCACCGCCCACGGCCAGCCAAGGCGGCGCCTTATAATTCCTACAAGCCAAGAAAGAGCCTGTCGCCACGACGGCCCAGAACGGGTCGGCGGTCAATGGCCCACTCACAGCCTGCCTATTCTCTCCATCCGCCGCCACGTAAACGTACCCGACCAAAAACAGCTGCCAGACGGCGGTAAACACCAACCCGCTCGCTGCGGCATTAAGACCTCGAATAACGCTCCTTGCCACAGCCCTCTCCCTCCAATTAGCATACAACGGAAGCAAGGCGAGCTTGAGTAAAATGCCCGGACCAAAAATACCGACGTATCCCAAAAACGCCCCCAATCCCCTATTATGCCCAACTGCTAACGCACCGAGCGCGACGGCGAAGTTGAAGTTGGGGCCGGGGAAGGCTTGGAGAATGGCGAAGATTAGGAGAAAGTCTCGATCGGTGACCCAGCCTTCTACGACGACGTAGTCGCGGAGGAGGGGGATGACGACTGGTCCTCCGCCGAAGATGATCGTTCCGGCTACGACCATGTTGGAGAAGAACTGGGTTAGTGTATGGAGTGGAGAGACTTACGTCGAGGGCGCGAGGGACTGTGCGGCCGGCATTTTGAAGGCCGGCACGAGTGGCTAAAGGGGTGGTGAGGAAGAGGACGAAGCCGAGGAGAAGGGCGATGGCAACGGGCGTCGAGACGACGCGGAGGCGGTTGGCTTCGGTTGCCGCCTCGATTGAGCGAGGCGTCGATGGCCGATGCTCAGATTCAGACTCGCATTCTGGTAGTACAGAGTGGAGGGAGGGGACAGATACGCGGCGCTCGTCGGTAGGCGTATCTGGCATCAGTTGAGTTTTAGGGATAACTCACGAGGGAGGGTGGGAATTTCGATTCCTTCATCTTGTGGTTCTTCTCTCTTTCGCCTAGCTCTTCTGACCGGAGCGATGAAGAGTTGTCGCCTAAAATCCCACACGAGGGTCGATAATCCTCCCGTAACGATGAGGACGGGATACATCCACGGGGCGTGATAACAAATCCCAAATGACGCGGCCAACCAAACCAGTCCGAGGGTAAGTTTATCGCTTGCTGCTCCCTTTCCCAACTGTTCGGCCGCGAGACCAATCAACCCGACCGCGGCCGCATTCAACCCTGTCAACATTGCCAAAACAATATCTGGCAACGTATCTGGGATATGTGCGATACCTAATCCCAACCCCAACATGCCTAAAGCACCTGGAAGTGACCATAATAGGAAAGCGAGTATTCCGGGAAACACGCCTTGGGCAACGACGGCAATGGAGAATGCGAGTTGAGTTGATCCAGGACCGGGGAGAGCGTTACCAAGTGCGAAGAGGTCGAGGAATGTTATTTGGTCGACCCAGTTCAATTTGTCGACGAAACGTTTACGGAGAAGAACGACATGGACGCCAGGTCCACCAAAGGAAGTGAAACCAAGGTCCCAATAAGCCTTGAAGACGGCCCAGATGTTAGTGAGCATTTGTCGGAATGACAAGTCTGAAATGTTGATATGAGGTTTTTGTGGTCTTTGTAAAAGTGGAGGTACAAAGTTCTTGGCGTACTTGTCGACATCGCACGTGCGTCCAGACCTAATTCGCGTGACCCGCTTGGACCGTCCAAACTCTCCAGCGCTCAGCTCAGCGAGGTGCAGATACCGAGACTAGTTGCAGAGCCAAGCATCACTGCGCTCAACTTGAGGAACGAGGAACATCCCGCATGTCGTCAACAACCCTCAAATCGGAGAGCGAGGAGTAGCCACGTTCCCAATTTCACTGTAGAGGGATTCGCCGCTCGCGATCGCGATCGCGGATGTCGCACAACCGCTATCGCGGCGCTCCGACACCCGCTCTGATGCTCTGATAAGATCGGGTGCGAGAGATTGTTACTGTATATATACTACTCCAACAGGCAGGGACATTGCTGGCTTGAGCATACGTCATGCGTGATGACGACGAGTGGGCAAGCGGGCAGCCACCGGTGTCACCAGCCACCCAGCCACCCAGCGTAGTAAGCTTGGATAATTTGACTCTGACCCTCTGTTAGAAATAGGTCTGAGCGTATTCTTTGACCGGCGGTATGAGTGAGGGGAAGAAATGGAGCTCCACCCGGAACCAATTCCCCAAACTCAACCTTCGCCCACTTCCCAACAAACCATCCCAACATCACATACATCGCCATAATGTCCAGCGAAGACGAACATCCACCTACCAAAGTACCGCGAACGCGTATAGCTCGGGCGTGCGAGAACTGCCGGGCGCGTCGCAAAAAGTGCCAGCCTCCCTATCCATGCCAGGCATGTCGCGATGCCGGCCTGCCCGACTGCCTTGTGAGGGACAAGCCGCGACCGATGCGCCGTAGGCGATCGCAACAGACTACAAGTGCGCCCATTGAAGGATCGACATATCCCCAGCGCACCCAATTCTTACGCTTGATTGACGAAGAATTGGAACGACTATACTCTGCCCAGACGGGGGATTCCGTCTCACTCGAACTCGAAGAGGCGCCCACTCATCCAGACTGTAACCTCCTCACGCCACTGCCCGAACTGCCCAACCCACTGCCACCATCAGCCGCAAAGGCTATGCAGACGTTTTGCGATCACATGCTCCCTTTCTGCAGTTTCATGACTGCTCCAAGAGTACTCACACTCTTTGAACGGTATCTCTCTGCCCCACAGTCATTGTCGGTCGATCAGACTGCACTCATGTATTCTTGTCTCGCACTCGGATATGTTCGCCTACGTTCGTTTCCGGATAAGAGGCACGCACGCGAGGTACCCGATAATGACCGCACCGACGTACCGTACTTTCGGCACGCGGTTCATTTGCTCGACAAGTGGGGAAACGCGAGTTTTACCTCGCTTCGTGAGTTTCACACGCCGTCCAAAGCTCATATTAGATACGTTATCGGGATTGTGGTTCTACTCTACGCTCGCATGCACGTCCGAGACATGTCGCGAGATTGTGTCGTGGATGATCTCGCAAGCCAAGGAGCTCGGTATCCACCAAGACCAAGGGAGTGCGGCATATTCGCCCGCAGACCGCGCCGACCTCATGTTCGTCCAGGTCCTCTACTCTCACTAGTGAGTATTCTTCAGTTTGTGAGCTGAAGCCAAGCTGGACGACGGCGCTCACGGGACGACCACCGCTTATCCGGCCTGGAGAGTTTGAGAACATGACTTTCCGGTCGCGCCCTGTGCCTGAGGACCAAGCGGTGGTGCTAGTTCCCCGCCGCAGCCTGATGGAGCTGCTAGTCCTCAACACTCAGTTGATGATGAACCTACACGACAGTCGGAACGCGCGTCTCTCCCTCGATTGGCTCCTCAGAATCGAGGACCGATGGGACACGTGGTGTGCGACTTGGGTTTCCCAAGGCCGCACAACGGGTAACAAGGTAACCGACCCTTTCCTAAGCGTGTTATGGGACTGGTAAGCTTTTCTTAACTTTAAATGACTAACCACAGGGGTCGGCTGACAGTTCGTGCGGTAACGTTAAACGATTCGAGATTGAGCATGAGTTCTCTGGCAGTACTCACTCGTTCGGCAACCAAGATCATTGCCTGCTACTACGATTTCTACCTCTACCACGAATACAACCTAATGTGGCTCCACTTCCGACACCTCGTAACATGTGCCCATATTGTCATTATCGCACATTGGCGATTCGAACTCACGAAACCCGAAGCCGAGATTGCGCTCAGTCATGCGTTATGGATGATTGGGCTCATGGAGGCTCGGTGGGGGAGACAAGCGAGTGAGGCGCGTCGCAAGATTTTGCAAGTGGCAAACGCCCTCTCTCTCCCAATCGCACCGCCCGCCACGCCGGCAGTTAGTGAGGGTAGTCACGTGCTTGGATATGATGGCCAGGACATGTTCGACCAGAACGCACTGGGGGTGTTGTACGAGGCATTTGACGCGGCGGTTAATGCCCAAGCGCCAATGTCGGGGGGATGGACTATCGACTCGCTCTTCCTTGCGCCCGACTATCCCCAGTAGACGCCTACTGTACGAGGTGACGGAAGTGTATCTTGGTGCATGTATGAGCTTTCCCGTGGATAACCTACAACAACCATGTTGCACGACACTAGCTATTCATACCAACCATGCTGACACCCACCAGCTACCCATACCAACCATGCTGACACGACAACAGTTATCCATACCAAAACCTATTAACACAACCTACTGCCCGCTCGCGCATCTACCGCCCGCCCGCACATCTACCGCCCGCCCGGCCCATCATCCGCCCACGCAGGGTTATACCTCGGCGGCACCTGTTCCTCAACGACGCGTCCCCCATCTTCGGCCTGAGTGACAATGTTGGGGCGAGGCGGCGGCATGGCAGGCCCCTTGAGAGGAGAGGGGGGATACATCTGTATCGGGGTGGCGGGGGAAAGTGGGGCGGCGGCAGCGTCGGTGAACGGCGACTTGGGCGGATAACTGTGACTAGTCGGAGATTGTGAAATGCTGGAATTATATACGCTCCCGACACCAAACGTCTGTCCGCCATGTGACTGTGTCGACGTATACGCCGACGAAGGATACGAGCCCTTGCCACTTGCACTTGCACTTGCACTTGCGCTCGCACCCCCTCCCCCACTCCCACTTGCGGTGGGCGACACGATATCTCCTGGCCACGGGACAGGCAATGGGGTGATATGGTCCTCGTCCGTCACCGGATCGGCCATTGGATGGTATGTCCTCAATTCGCCAGATTGGTTTGTGTGGTCGACAACGTCGATATTGAACTGGGAGATTGCCGAGTGTCTCCATTTCTTGCCCACGCTCACTTTTTCACCAGAGTAAGAGTGGTCTTGACGTTTGCGTTTGCGCCACCAGATCAACCCGGCGATCAAGAGGACGACAGCGAGACCGCCGACAATTCCGCCCACCACCGGACCGATCGGGAACGTCTTGTCCGACTCGGAGGCCTGTCCAGCCCCAGTGCCGGTGCCAGTGCCATTCCCAGTGCTATCCCCCTTCCCACCCCCAGGAGGAGACCATGCGGCGCCCCTGGCGTCAGCTTTAAATAAATCTAGACTCACCCTTGTGCAACGATGAACCGTGCCCGGCCCCACTGTAAGTTCCCGCCGCCCGTGTATTGGATTCGCAGAGTGTATCTCTGTGCTGGATCCAAGCTGCCGAAATAAAGGACGTTGCCGGGTGAGATCCATGCTCGTTTAGCATTACCGCTATAGTTGTCTGGGCTTTGAGGTGGTGGCGGATCGAGAATGACAGAATACGAGCCATAGTCACTCCCGACCACTCCGGAGATCATGGCGATAGAAGAGTTGATGGGTACGGCCATGGATACGGATGCGCCGACTTGTTCGGTGATAAGCGTGTCGTATTGGGAACACCTTGATGCGCTCATTGTTGAATTCTCCATATGGCCACAGATACTCCAACTCGTTGTCCAGCGGCCCATAACTTCCAAAGCGGGATTAATGCCTGTGTCATTAAGCGACATGATATCTTGTTCAATATCGACCGCGCTGATGTGAGATTATTTTTCTTCTTCAAACATACCCGTCTCCACCGATGATAGTGGTTAAAGTGACATTTGTCACGCTAACTGTCCCGCCTTTGACTGAGAGGATTGCGTTATGAGAACCATATGGTAATCCTCCAACTCCAACACCACCCACATCCATCGGCCCAGAATATGTCTCCTTGCCATCAACTTGGACAGACACTTGTCCCAAGCCGTGGAAGTACATGCCTGTGCCTACCCACGATACCGATACGGTTGCACCGATGTGGGAAGTGACATGGGCGTTATCGCCATCAGGCATGGCGCCCGTGTTGTACTCGCCCCACGATGCGAGGGAATATGTCTCGTTCCATCCGGCGTCCAATGTCGTGTTGAATGGTTCATAAGAGAGGATGGCGGCGGTTGAGCGCATCGTCACATTATACTCCACGACAGCGAGGACGTTGTTGACCAGTAGGGCGGCGAGGAACAACGCGGTCAAGAGATGAGCAAACATGATGAGTGTGAGTGTGATGCATATGTTGACGCGTTTAACAAAAAAGCACAAAAGGAAGTTGAAGGACAGGGTAAAAAAGGGAAAATCCTAGATCGAAGCTGGGGACGCGTCTCTTCTTGTCTTCTAATACTTAGGGTTTAATATATAACCCTGAATTTGAATTTTGCTCAAGCTTGCTCGGTTTAAACATTTCTTTTTGTCTTTCAAAGCATTGACCTTTTTTATCAACTCACTCTCCTCCCTCCATCTCCATCTGATATAACTTGGACTAGCTGCCAACGTCTGATGTGGACCAAGGTCAACTCGTAATGTCAATCCATGTCTGTGTCAACCATGTCAATGAGACTGCCTCCACGAGTTTCATCTCTGCCTAGCTTTCAACTCGTCACAGACGGCATCAAGCTATTATACAGTTCCTTTCCATGCGGTCATGCCTCCAGCGCTATGTTACGCATTTCCAGATCTCGGTTCTGACCCGATTATCGATCCCCTTTCAAGTCAGTGTCTAACGGACATGGCCTCCCTCTCCACTCTCCCCTTCGCTGGAGCTCCAGCGGCATGCACTGGCCACGACGGCCGCAAAGTCTGGTTCGAACAATCTCGGAACTACTCTGCGTAGTTCTAACCAGTCTCTTGTCCCAGTTGACCTTCCGAGAGATGATGCATATGGTGAAACATTGGTTCATTCAAAGGATTCGGCAACCACCCCCCCCTCCCCCCCCCCCCCCCCGTCCGGACGTGGCACTCCATATAGATGCTGACATGAGCGAGGGAAAGAGGAAAGCCAAGGGATATGCTGCCAATCTGGCAATCTGAGGATCTGAGGATCGAGTGCCACCCAAATAAGGCGGTGGCGTCTTCCTGAGGGTAGGGAATGCTTCATTCCAGGTTTCAAGTTGGGAGGTTGACAACTGAGAATTACCTAATTGTCGCGAGGGGACAGTGAGCATCGGACGGTAGGCTAGGGAGGGACGCATTCCTGCTGTAGATTAGAAGAAACGAGCTAATTAACTCCATGACAATGTTTGCGCCGCCGATCTGGGCTTTGGCGCATCGCGTGACTTAAACAGACACTGCTCCAAGAGCCAACTCCTACGCCAAGACCCAAGACCCATACCCAGACCCAAGACCCATACCCATACCCAAGACCCATACCCAAGACCAAGACCCAAGACGCAGACGCAGACCCAAGACCCAAGACGCAAAACAAGCCGTGACACTGCACGGTCGATTCGTTCCACATCTGTCATCTGTGCCTCCAAGTGCCTGTAACCAAGTCTCTTTGGTCTGCACTTGTCATGTTGCTGAGGCCCTGTGCCTATCCCGCTTTCGTCGGTGCGCGTCTAAGTCTTCACTCCATCAGGGAATGTAAGCCAACGGCCCGGCTCCACAGAGTGTAAGCCGACATTGGTCGGTGGGCACCCGCAACTTTATGTTGGTGCAAGTCGCGCTCTCACGTCACGGTCAAACTTTGACCAGCCCGGTTCACTGTTCACTTCTGCGCCTAGAAACATCTCATTAAGACCAGTAAAATATAGCATAGGTCTGTACAATGTCTACCAATACCCTTCTGCCCACTGAGCGCGCCGGCCCAAGTCCCACGGGAACGAAGTGAAGTCTAAGAGTGTCCTGTCTATTGTCCGGTGCAGGTGGTCGAACGTGGCGCCACGCCATCTCGCCCATTAAAAAAAAAAGGGCTGCCGCGGTACGGTACGTGTACGGGGGCTGGCATGATGCGGAGGTTCAGGCCGCAGCATTATACGAAATGAGGTGGTTTAAAGTGTGGATGAGTGGTGTTGGGGTCATGGAAGAGATTTACTTCCAATAGCACTTCATGGTGACGGTGGCAGTGGTCCTGAGGGTGGTAGTGGTGGCGGTGGCGCACGACACAGTCTTGGTCACGGCAGGACCCTTGGTGGTTGACCAACAGGTGGCGGTCTGGGTAGTCTCTTTGGTGTTGTAGGCAGTGTTGGTCTTGGTGAGGTAACAGCTGGTCGACGTGACGGTCACTGTTCCGGGAACGGTCTTGGTCGATGTCGAGGTAGTGACGACGGTGGTAGGAGTGCACGATGGCCCGGGGTTACCGCCGCCGCCGCCGCCCCAGCCAAATGTACGCTTACGCTTCTCTGTAGGGCTACGAGGGGGGAGACCGTACTGCAGACGCTCGGCGTTGGTGAGGTCATCGGGGATTTCCTCCTTCTTCCACTTGTTGGCGCAGACGGTCGAGGTGGCGACGCACGCGGTACGCGTAACAGTCTTGGTGGGGGGAGCAGTGACGATAATGGTAGGGGTCGACGTCTTGGTGGACGTGACGGTGGTGGTCTTGCAGACGACCTTGTCCTGCGTCTTGGTGATGGTGGTGTAGCACCACTCACCGCAGGTCGAGGTGACAGTGGGACCTCCTGTCCCAGGCACAGTCTTAGTCCTAAACGTCAGAGATTGGGATGAATAAATGTACTTACGCATAGCATGTCGAAGTGACGGTGCCACAGACGGGGACGGTGGGCTTTGTGGGGGGCGGCCAGAAGAATGGGTCGGCCTCAGCGCCTGCGTTGGCCCCAGCGTCGGGGTCGGGGACGGGGTTGGCGAGCGCAAGTGGCGCCGCGAGGAGAAGAAGGAAGGAGAGTGGGTTGACGAGCATCTTTGGTTATGAAATCACACTGGAAACCAGTGTGGAACTCGAAGAGAAGAGGAGGGACAGAGAGGAGATAGAGGAGATAGACCCAAGGGGGGAACAAGGCCATGTAGCTGCTTCTTAAGCACTCGGGGCTTGGTATGTTTTGAAAAGCTGGTTTCTCAACAGATGTCGCGCCACAGACGGGAAACGATCACCAGTTCTCTCATAGAGGGTCCAGGAGCGGCTGGACCCGTAAGTTCCTAGCTGGGCATGCAAAACGTAATACCTTGAGAGCGTTCCTGTTATGAACGCGGTAGCGAGCAGGGAAATAGGTCCATATTGCAGTTTGCCCAGCGCGGCTACGTCGGTCGACGATCGCTGCCCGCGTTCTCTAGGCTTGTAGTATGCCCGCATGCTGAAACTCTCCCTATCAGGCTATGTAAATGAGACTCTTCACCATCTGGAACGTCCTCGGTTGACATGCGTGATCGTCCCGACACCATGTCTTTTGAGGGACGATACTGCGACGAGATCATTCTGCCCGTTCAGGCGTGACGTTTGGACGGGGACAGGGCAGATATCTCGAACAAATCAATCTTGCTTCGCAGCCACACCTTCCTGTTGCTTGGTAAGTACTGCGCTTCTTAATAATTTCCCGGGATTAGAGGGATCCAGGGATGAGGAGAGAAAGTTGAAGTGGCAGGTGACGATCACCTTTGGCAAATCCGTCCCGGTGCCTGCAACTGACCAAATAATCTCCTGTAGACCTTGGGATCTCTCCATCTTTTAAACCCTTTGGGAGTACGTAACATGAACCTGATACATGAGTATGTTCCTGAGGACATGACGTCCCGCTTGCCAAGTTTGGCAGAAGTGCCGCCAACTATTGTTGATACATGAAGCAGCCAGTCTCAGCGGGAGCGGTGGCGCCAGGATTGCGGGTCAGGGACCCGCGGCCCAGGGACAAATGTTGACGGCCCAGAAACGCGCGTGTTCTGCTCTTCTGTCAATGCAACTCTGCTGCGAGGTGCATAGTTGGGGACTACGATGACGGCAGATCCAGTCCTATGGATGCGGAGCGGCACAACGGCACAATGGCACAACTGGACAGATCTGGCAGTCGCCGGACGCGCCTTGTTTAGAGAAAATTTGTTTCTCCAAAGTACTCTACCTCGACTTATGACCACACTTAAGGCTCCTTGTTCAACGCGTCGTGTTATGACCGGCGGGAGATACCGTGTTGACCTCGCGTGATGGACGGGATGTTCCGAGACATTACCATTTCGTTCTTCTTTGTTTTACACTACGGATGAAGCCAAGCTTCTCGGACATAAGTCGACACATTGGACGAGTTGAATTAGCTGATACAGCCATGTTTCATGGTGAGATGGGTCCGGCGTAACCTGAGTAATGTTCCGCAGCGTGACCGGGAGCTGTTGCCGTAGGGGAGCTTGTACGGGTGTCGGATTTATCCGCGGCCATCAAGTTAGTATCGCCCTTGTTAAGCCAGTTTCCTCGGGACCGTACAAAATGACTCTACGGGTTTCATCGTTTCCGTAGTGTAGTTGCACCCGAATTAGGGAGCGACTTGTCGCGTTCTTTCAGCGCGCTTGACCAGCCTTCACCTCCGGGATGCCAGTAATCAGGAAAACGGAACAACCAAAGCGCGATGCGATGCGGAGTTTGATCACCGCATTCCCTGACTGGTGAGAGTGAGAAGATGACGAGAAACCACGAGTGGGCTGTGTTTATGAGCCGAGTTGTCAGGACAAGCTTGGTAGCTTGGTCAAGACGTGTCATAAATGCCCAAGCTTTCCAGTTTGGCTGGAATTGGTGTGGTTGGGGTCGAATATGGCGTCCGGCATATCGGGCATTCATGCCGACATTCCATACCGTCATCGATGCCCACCAACCAGCCAACTAACACGCCAACTAACCACGTTTACACTACGCTGAACACTACTTTACATCCTCACCATGGCTGGACTTAGTGGCTTCAAGGCAGGCTTGACCAACTATGGCGATCCCGAGTTCGCCCTTTTCCTCCGCAAGGCATTCATCAAGGGAGCGGGGTACAGTGACGATGCGCTCGACCGCCGCGTCGTCGGCATTGCAGACACGCGGTCGGGATACAACCCCTGCCATGCCAACATGCCTGCGCTTCTGGAGGCGGTCCAACGAGGCGTAATGCTGGCTGGTGCGCTACCCATTTCGTTCCCGACGATATCGCTGCATGAGAGTTTCACGTATCCGACCTCAATGTTTCTGCGGTACGCACCTTGCAAGTTAACTATGACTGACCCTGACAACAGTAACTTGATGGCCATGGATACTGAGGAGATGGTGCGCGCCGCACCCATGGATGCAGTCGTGCTTATTGGGGGATGCGACAAGACTGTCCCGGCCCAGCTCATGGGCGCAATTAGTGCCGACGTGCCTGCGATCCAACTCGTTGTGGGCCCGATGGTGACGGGTTCTCATCGCGGAACTCGAGTTGGCGCATGCACCGACTGTCGTGGATATTGGGCTCGGCACCGGGCCGGTGAGATTGATCTCGAAGAGATCGCGGCTGTGGGTAACGAACTCGTTCCGTCGGCCGGCACATGCGGTGTGATGGGCACAGCGTCAACCATGGCATGTATCACTGAGGCGCTTGGGATCGCTCCTCTCGGGTCCGCGTGCCCACCTGCCAACGGGAGCCAACGTCTCCGCGTCGCCGAGATGACAGGCAAGTTGGCTGCGAAAGGAATTCCGCGCCCTAGCGAGATACTGTCACGCAAAAGTTTCGAGAACGCCATCACAGTTCTCCAAGCAATTGGAGGGAGCACGAACGCTATTGTTCACCTCCTCGCTATAGCTGGGCGAGTGTTAGGTCTCAACCTCACTCTGGACGGTAAGATATTGGGATGATGGGGCTGATGTAGACTTTGACAGTATCGGGCGTAAGACACCCCTTCTAGTTGACCTCAAGCCCTCGGGATCGGCGTACATGGAAGATTTTTATCGCGTGAGTCTTAGCCGAAGCTATGATTGATAAGAAAGGCTGGAGGTGTACCTACGCTCTTACACACTCTTCGACCACTGCTTCATCTCGACGCGCTCACCATCACTGGTCAAACGTTAGGTTCGGCATTGGATGCATTCAAGCCCTTCCCACAAGACATAATTCGGCCATTATCCGACCCCTTATATCCCTCTGCGGCGTTGGTTGTCCTCAAAGGCAACCTCTCTCCCCTTGGAGCTATCCTTAAAGCCTCAGCAATGGCGCCTCACCTGAAATCGCACAAGGGCCGCGCATGTGTCTTCACCAGTGCGGACGACATGCTTGCCCGCATAGACGACCCCAATTTGGACGTAGACCAAAACTCAATGTATGTCCTGAGAAGCCAGAACTGATAACAGTCTTGTGTTACAGAATATCGGGCCGGTAGGTCACCCCGGCATGCCTGAGGCGGGATATACTCCTATTCCGAAGAAACTTGCTCGGGCCGGCGTGCGCGACATGCTCCGCATTAGTGATGGGCGGATGAGCGGGACGGCCAGCGGTGCCGTCATACTTCACGTTGCGCCCGAGGCTGCTGTGGGTGGACCGCTCGCTGCCGTTCGTGATGGCGATATGATCCACGTCGATGTCGAGGCGCGGCGGCTGCACCTCGACGTTGGGGACGATGAGAGCGCGCGTAGGTTGGAGGAGTGGAAGACACAAGTGAGGGGCCGGGGACGCGTGAGGCCTAAGAGGGGATACGAGGCTCTCTATGACCAGCGCGTATTACAAGCGGACCGCGGGGCCGATTTCGACTTTCTGACAGCCGAGGGTAGATAGCGTGATGCATACATGACGACCACTTACATAAGCCTCCACCACGCCCAACATCTACCCTGCATCTCAACTTGTGCGTTGCTCTTTTCATTCGTTCGCAGGACATTCCTGGAGGCACACCTTGCCTAACGCTCCTGTCCCAGGACCCGCTCTACATTGGTGTCCTCAGCTTGATCTGCAACATGGTCCACTAGCTCCAACACCCAACATCGAACGTTCTTATAGCTCAGTGGCTAGAGCGTGCGATTGCAACTCAATTCCAGTTCACGAGCTGGAAACGACACATATCGCAAGGTCCCTGGTTCGATCCCGGGTAAGAACTGATTTTTGGCCGCTGGAGCTGTCGGGCAGAGTTGTAGAGCGTTGGGAAGATGGATGGATGTTGAATCTAGTGATTTCGCCCGCGAGGCGTCTCGGGTTGCTCTGGGGTTGACTGCGTTTCAGGCGTTTGTGGACGGAGAAACTCAGTGTGGCTGGGGGAGGGGACCGAGAGTAGTACAGTGCAGTGGTGGTGAGAATGCGCGGGCACGGTCGTCCTCCAAGCCGCGCCTGTGTCGCTGTGAGTGTTGTCCTGTTAGCTCGACAGAGGGCGTGTAGCGCATCACCGACACCAGCTCGCGGCAGCCGTCGTCGTGTTACCATAGCTCAAGCCCAACGATCGCGCACGACTGTGGCTCGCGCGAGCTCGGGCTGGTAGGAACCGTGTCAAGACAAGCCGAGTCAAGATCAGGCCCGCGTCAGTGTTCTCAACCTGTGCCGAGCCAGCTACCATCACCGCACGCTCATCTCCGGCCCACTTGCCACATTGACTGCCATCGGATCCATGCTAACTCTGTCTGACGTAGTATACACAACTGTTCCCGCCTACTTGCGCTGCCCGTAGGCGTGGGTCGCGTACTGACCGTCCGCGACGATAACGTTGGCAGGGTTCTGGGGCTTGCCCTTGAGGTAATTGTCGATAATTTCCTCGGTTCCCTTGGCGTAACGGGCCTTCACGACATCAGCATCCACACCGACAACTCTGCGCATGCAGGGGGCTTACCTGGGCATCGATTGTCGACCCACTGAAATGCGCAGTCATCGCGTTGCCATTACCGTTAGGGCCACGCATGTTGCGCCAGGGGTGGTCAGCCGGAGCGGGCTGGACGTCCCAAACATCACCGCCGTATCCTGCCAGATGGCCGGACTCGAGGGCGTCGACGATAGCCATACGGTCACAGATAGCGCCGCGGGCAGTGTTGATGAGCCACACACCCTTCTTCATCTTCTTGATTGCGTCGGCGTTGATGAGGCCGCGAGTGCTCTCGTGAAGAGGGCAATTGACTGTGATGACGTCACACCGAGCAAAGAGCTCATCGAGAGTCGCAACGCGGGTAGCTTTGATAGCTTTGGCAGCGTCGGGAGGGAGGTCGGTGTAGTCGAACCATAAGAGTTCCTTACAGTTGAAAGGCTCGAGACGTTGGAGGACACGATAACCAATACGACCGCAACCGATGGTTCCCACAACCTTACCCTCAAGATCGTAGGCGTCGCGAGCGATCTGAGCGACGTTCCACTTATGGGCGACAATCTGTTCGTGCGCAGGGACAAAGTTACGCACGAGGACGAGCATAGTCATGATGACCTGCTCGGCGACCGAGACGACGTTGGAGCCCGATACTTCGGCCACGGTGATCTTGTGCTTGTTGGCCGCGTTCAGGTCGATGTGGTCGGATCCGACACCGGCAGTCACGCAGAGCTTGAGGTTCTTGGCCTTGTCCATGATTTCGGCAGTGAGGTATCCGGGATGGAAGGGGGTCGTGACGAGGATCTCGGCGTCGACAATGTGTTTCTGGAAGTCCGAGTTAGGTCCCTCCTTATCGTCGGTGACAACGACGCTGAGGTCAGCTATCTTCTATCGAGAGAGGAGTGGATTGGGTGGCGGCCGAGGGGGGCCCACCATCTTGGAAGATGGAAGACTCACTCGTGACCAAGGTCCTTGAGCCATTCGTAGATACCGAGCTTGTTCTCAGTGGTGCCGAGGAGCTTGGGCTGCTCCTGAGCGGCCTGGCCACCAGAGTAGAGGATGATGAGAACCTTCATGTTGTTGTTGTTGGTGTGGAAGAGGTAGAGGTCAAGGCAGAAGCTGTTGGAATGGAGCACAAGCTTCACTTCCCACAGTCCTTATATGTGGTTGTCAGACTGTGCTTCAAGTTCACACGTCACATTGAATGCCCACCGTGAGGAGAGGACTGAACCGGTTCTCATCGGCCCCAATCTGATCCGGCTTCTTGGACACGATACAACAATGGTCATGGTCATGTGAGCATTTGTCGTGAGACATTCCGGGTACGGCCAAGGTTTCTAAGTATTGGAAGAGAGCCTAACAGAGTGGGAAAAGGAATCAGGCACGAGGCTAACAAAGAATCTCCGTAATCGGACCCCCACAAAACAAGTTACCGACCCATCCCCACCTCGATACGGTACATTCTCTTTTTACATGTGTCCACGACGTCGTTGAAAAGTGTATCAATCTATGTATCTATGTATCTATGTATCTATGTATCTATGTATCTATGCATTCCACGGCATCGAGATAATGGTGTCTCCATCTCGTGACCGAGTCGCAACTATCATTGATGAGATGAGATGAGCCATGTAGAGTCAAGGTAAGGCATTTTGGACACCATCGAAGTGTAGTTAGTGGCGGTGTAACCGGCGACTGCGGGGCTTCAGTACTCGGATTATCGGTTGGGCCGTCTCAAAACGCGCTCGACATCTCAAATGCAACATGTACCCTCGAACGCAATCTCAAACGCGTACCAACATGCATCTCAAACGATCGATATCTCTTACGCGTGGCAGGCACCTATTCCAGCGGCATTCGGAGCGGCATTCTGCCACCTTTCCTAGGCCGCACACCCCGACTCGGAGATATCCCTATCGGTTCAACAAGCAGCCTTGACCGACGCGTGCTATGGTTATCTTATCCGGCGGCGAATAGTTTCGCCGGCGACATGTGAGCGCGTCTACTGTCTGCTGCGTATTGCGTTTGCCGGGTTGTTCTTGATTGCTGCTGACCAAGTTGAAATTTCATTTCGAGCCTCGGGGATTGAAGGTATTTGAAACATAGCACCTGTCCAGCCACGAAGGCGTAGTGGGCGTACTAGTCCCAGGGTGTTATCTTGTGAACCACGAGATTGACACTGCGCGAGTACCCGCGACGGAAAGTTGAGCTCGCACCTGGTTCTGTTTCTGGCTAGGAGCCAAGCCTCGCTGTTATCGATGAGTATGTGGATTGCCACTGCTGAGGGTGGGCGGCGGACGTAATTAGACACTATGGGGTTCAGCAAGAACGTTCCATGTTGACTGAAGAGCAAGGTCAAGTCCATAACCCACTGTCGATTCCCGACTTGTAACCTCGCCGGAGGGAGCCAACAACTCCCATCTTTGAGTAACTACCTGGACGAAGGTGTCTAAGGCAGTCGTCGTAAGCGATCCCGTTCCCGCTTCATCGCGGCTTTTGTCGCCATAAACCGCGGCGTACTCGCGTCGATGCCAAGGTGATTCTGTCCGGCGGTGGATATCCATCACCTCACCACCATCGCACCCCCCAACCCCATAACACGCGGCGCCTTATCTCCGCACGCTACAGCTTGCCCCTTCCAAGTCAACATCGCCAACCACGGAGAACGATTTGACAGCAACCACGGAGAACGACTTCATAGGAACCACAGAGAACGACTTCACAGTTCACTCAGCCGTTGGCACCGACGCGACCGCCTCCCGCACTTCTGACCGCCTCCGCCTCAATCCCACAACGGTACTCTACAAGGTTCATGTGGCCAACCAGCTCGGTCCCGAGGCGCGCGACTCCCGCGTGGCTGATGCCGTCACGTCCCTCGCTGTGAACCGAACAGAGGAAGCGGAACGTGCCCTGCGACACGATGAGGGCGAGGCGCACCTTCACGAGGCGCACCTCCACAAGGGGATGGTACTGTAGATGGCGTGATCGCGTCGTGGAGCGCTGAAGGAGGAGCCTGCGGTGGCGACGGACGAACGGGATAGACGACCGCGGCTGCAAGGCGAGGTGGGCCAGTGTGCGCTCGTGCAGTGTGAGTTGAGGGTGGCTTGGGAGAGAGAGAGAGGACAGGTAGAGAAGAGTAGACAGATACAGACGGTCAGTGAAATGCACAGCATGTTGTTGTGGATGAGGACAGAAGGGGCGAGAACTAACCATTGGGTTGGCGGAAACAACGCTATGCCCACTCTCACAGATCTGCGTCTGCCTCCTCCCTATTGAGCCTTGTCTAAGTGGAGAAACCCAAATCGTTATTGTCACCTTATTATGACGTCTAGTGTCAGTGCATCTCGCGCTTTCCGGGAGTGATTTCGGGTGATGAAGACGACCGCACGTCCCGCACGTCCCACCACCACCCTTCAACCTCGCACCTGTCGCTTTTCTCCATTGCGATTCTCCCCATGTTTCCTTGCTATCGCAGTTCCCAAACCTACCCTTTCCCACGGCACACAGCATCCAGACGAACAATACCGTCCTACCAGAGATAGATTCATGGCTTGATTTCCAGATTCCCCGAAAAACCTGGGAAATGTTGAGTGGGTCTTTGGATCTGGCTAGCCACATCTCCACAGCACGTGGACGCTCGTCCACATATCTAGGTCTGTGAGGGGTTCTATTCGAGTGATGTTCGGGTCGCATTTAGTTCGGTTGCAAGTATGGCCTGGGAAAGCAAGGGAAATAACGCTTGGTTCTCGTCAATGCGTGGGATCATAGACTGGTAGTGATTCCGCTGAGCGCGAGAATCTCGCCCAGACACTTCGGTCTGCGACTTCCCACCCGTGCGTACTGATCGACCCCTCCTATAGAGGTCTTCCTCCCTTCATATATCGCCTAACCTCTCGGCTTGACACCTCACGATCGCCCACTATTCCATGATGTCTTCCGGCACAAACTGTACGTGTCTCTGGGTTATTCTTGAGTCTAGACGAGCTAACGCATAGCCCGGGCCCGCACGGCGTCTTCGACGACTCAGCCAGGCGACACGCTGCCTCGAATCTCCGAGGAGGCTAGCCGTCCCAGCACGGCCAGCACTGTGAGCACCGCCGACGACGACGATCCGATCTCTTTCGCCTACGTTCCAGTCCAGAGCAG
This sequence comes from Cutaneotrichosporon sp. HIS471, assembly GCA_030864385.1. Taxonomy (NCBI): domain Eukaryota; kingdom Fungi; phylum Basidiomycota; class Tremellomycetes; order Trichosporonales; family Trichosporonaceae; genus Cutaneotrichosporon; species Cutaneotrichosporon sp. HIS471. Next base: position 737,428 of record AP028240.1, on the reverse strand, counting down.
CATGCCGTCTTTCACAGAGTACCTGCCTAGGTTCATCCCTCGTGGCCATGATCCCACCAAAGTCAACCAGATCACCGACGACGTCAAGAACCTAAACACCCACGTTGTCACTATCAGTGCGATGATCAACACCATCAGCGTAGAGATTGTCCGCCTTTCGGAAAAGTCCAAAAAGCAGACCATGGACGTCAACCTCTTAGAAGACAAGGCGGTCCTTTCCAAGGAGCGCATGAACGCGCTCAAGGACCAACTCGAGGCTCAAGGGGAACTTCACGAGAATGCCCTCATGGCGTGTGTCCACTACCAGGAGCAGCTACAGATGGAGACGGCAAAACTGGAAAAACAGACGGCCGAGCTCGAAAAGGAGACTGCGGGGCTTAAAACTGAGGCGGCGGAGTTGCGCACGGAGCTGCGCACCGAGTTACACACCGAGCTGCACACCGAGTTGCAGACCGAGCTGCGCGCTGAGTTGCGCACCGAACTCGACAACCTCCGTGAGGAAACCGTCAAGGAGAAGGTGCGTCTTGATTCCATCAAGAATAAGGGGGAGGCCAGTGAGACTGCTCTCAAGGCCACCGTTCGCCAGCAGGAGGAGGCTCAGAAAAAGGAGAATACTGAGCTACGTGCCCAGCTCGACAAGATGCGCAAGGAGTACACCGAGTTCGGCAAACGGATCGCCGCCGTCGAGGCCAAGATGGACATTGTACCGGTGGTTCCGGTGGTTCCTGACCCGAACCCCGGTTGGGGGTGCTGTATCCAGTAGTAAGGATAGCTATGATCATTTAGAGGAGACGTGTTCCCACTGTTCCCACGTCCGAATAAGAGTGACCCGAGCGCTCGAGGTGGCACGAATTACCAGGTCGATTGAACCTCACACTCTCAAGTGACCGAAGACTAATCTGGGCCATTTCCATGCCACACATCACCCAGTCGTCACTTCAACCGTGCGCACACGCTTGAATATCGGGAACATTTCAGAGAATCTGTTAAGAGGTCAGAATAGTCATCTTCACTAGTATATCGGTTAGTATATTCGCCTCTCAGTCGAGAGCGGCCAGAAACGTCCTCAAGGATAATGGCCTGACCGCGAAAGAGCAGGGTTCAACTCCCTGGTGGAGAAGCTTTTGGTCCCAACACCTAGAGGTTTTGGCTACATCTTCAAGCAGACGTGGCGGAATGTCTTATTGCGCGAATTGAGTCATGTGATGTGGGGAATGTTACCCCGTCCAGGCACATCTGGGGCGTCGTTGTTTCAACACGCTAGCGTTATGCTTCTTGGGTTCTCGGGCAGGTCAAAGTTCAGTTAAGCTGGAAATCCTCCGGACTGCTGATAAGTCTCCTCTTGAATTGCAGATCTGGATGCTGACGCCATGCCACATGTCTCAGTGCCACGGACGATCCGAGTGGGGAACATAACGATCTGAGTGTGGCATCCCCGAGAACGGTTTCGACTTGACACATCGCTTGAGGTACCTCGGGTCTCGGGTCACGGGTTGATGATAGCCTTTCCGCGTGGCTGTGGCTGGAGGTTCATAGCTCAGAAAACGGTTTGAGCAGTTTATCCAGTGGCGCAGATCCGAGAAGCCACTGACCCAGAGCGCCCAAACATGCTTGTTAGCTTGTCAGGAGGATATCTAGGAACCCCTGATCCATGATCCAGTCAACAATGGTGCCTGCGGATATTCGACGCCGTGGCGCACATTCCCCCCGGCGAGCACGAGTCTACTACTTAGCAACGGTGCATGTCCAGCGATGATGACGCTATGTACAGAAGCTGGCTATCTGGCGAATAAGTGCAGCCGATTGTGGGGCCTCCTTGCAGCTTGGTAATATATTGTGCAAGGGAGAAGTGGCACAGACACTCGCTTTGGCAAGTAGAGAGAGGGGACAGAATCTAAATATATCATTGTCCCTGCCTTTTGTTGTTGGCGCCCGGCTCGCCCCCATTTAACCTTTCTACCGCTCACGTAATTCATGCCTCCCAGTCCCCGGATTATGGATATTGTGTAGAAACCAACTGGAAGAGACATATTTGGCGCCTAGTGGGGCGCAACCCCAGTCTGGCCCGTGATGGGGCACCGGGTCTCCTCTTCATGATCGTCACCGTCCGAGTGCTCCGAAACGTCCTCAATGATGATCTTGTTACCCGTCTTGGTCACTTCGTTCCACATGGCCATGGGGTCCATCCAGACCTCGAGCTTCTCAACCTGCAGCTTGTCGTTAACGGTTGCGATGAGGATGCCCTCAATGTCAAGTAGCCCGCCGTGCGCCTTAACGCGGACTTTCTTGCCCTCACTTTTGTCAGCTTATTCTCAACAATCTGGACATACGCATTGAATCCAACGTAGTCGTTCTTCATCTCGCCCCAGTGGCGCCACTTCATGGCAACAACGGGTGGGCCAGAGTATACCTCGACGACTTCAAAAGCAAAGACGGGCATCATGCGCTTGAAGCTCTTGTGAGAGGCTGTGAAGTCGTTCTTCTCCGGGTCGTAAAACTCGGTGGCGGTGAGAAGGGCATTATAAGTCCCGACCTTGAGCATCTCAGGCCCAGTCTTGGCCTCTCCGCCATTGAAGTAAAACTTGTACTTGTCCTGGACGACGGTACGCCATTCGTCAAAGTTGGTCTTGAAGGAAGCCTCAATCTCCCAGTTCTTAACGAGGTTCTCGACGAGGTTGGGCAGCGATCCCGGCTCGTGGTTCTGTAACTTGGCTTGGGGTCAGGGCGGTAAGAAAGAATAACTTACTCTCCTCATACCACTTGCGCGTCTTGGAGTAGTTCGGCGCACGCTTGAAGCGCCAGGCTACATTGTCGCCGAGAACAGCGTCGGGGTTGGTGACAATGTCGGGGAGGGACATGTTGGGTCTGAGTCTGGGTTTGGGTATCGAGAAATATTGGGCTAAGGACTCTTAGCCAACGACAAGTCTTAATATTATAAGCGGTTGTACTTCTCACCAGCGCCAAGATCTTAACCCTCGGCGACCACCGGACTGGCTCGCCCCAACCACAACTAAAGTTGAGCACAGACCAGGCATCCCAGGCGAATCAGCGCAGCCAGTCATGCAACGTAGCTCGGCCTGAAGGTTGGCTCTCGTGAAGAGTTTGGCACATCAGGGTGCCCCACTTCGGAGAGATGATGATGACAGTAGCAGCATCCAGGATTACACAGGCACATCCGAGGCGACATGTGCGCCGGTGTCTGACAAGTGCCTGGTCCCTGCTGTTGAGAAAAGCGGAAAGTGTCTCTACCCCATGGATGCCGGCAGAGGTTACTAGTCGATCTTTTCGGCACACCAATGTGTAAACAAGCTCTGAAGGCACTAGTTCCCATACCCGAACCCAGAGTTATCGTCACCCGTCTGAATATTGACGCACTACACTCCAAAAGTGCCCAAGTAACGTTTTTTTTTTTCTTTTTTTTTCTCAGCATGCAGCTGGGCTTATCTGTGCTCATGTGGTTTGGGGTTCCTGGTTTGCAAGGGTGCGTAACTGTATGTATGCTCAACGACAGTACTAGGGATAAGTGTTATCATAACCGAGGGTAGGATCGCGTGAGATACGGGGTGTAACGCCAATGTTGCTTCCTTCTTTCCACATTGTACCTCATGGTGCGAGAACACCAAGAATGCCCAAGCCGGAGAAAGCGGTGCCCATCGAGCGGGTGGGGACAGGGATTTGTAGCATTCGGAAAGCTCTGCTCGGTCCGCAATGTGCTTCTCGTGATACTCGAGAAGTTTCACATTACATCCTGTATCCCCTGACGGCCATGTACGGCAATCTCCCTATGCCGTATTAGTTGGATGAATCCGAGTACACGGTGTATCCAGACCAATGGAGCCCACCCTTGCCGTTACATAGCAGAACATCAAGTCTGTTAACAGAGAGGAAGAGGATGATGCATCAACATGTACGCGATGAGAGAATAGAGAGGCGAGCCAATGAGAGAGGAGCAACTAGTCGGCCTAAGATGGTTGAGAATTGAGAGAATGAGTACCGCGGCTCCACGTGGACAAGGGGCACTTGATAAAATCTTGCTCCGTGTATCGCGGACTTTTGACCAGTTGGACGGGATACCTTGCCAATGATAAATGCCCGTGCGTCTCTGCTCTTTGACCTGTCGGGCTCCGTGCGACGGCAAGGGCCGCATGGTGGTCTTTATGGAGTCGGTCGGCCGCCGGCGCCTACATTATGGTTGTGCAATCGGTGATTGTTTGAGCAAATCTGGCGGCATCGCAAGAAACAACATGGCGTCGTAAGAAGTACTTTGGATAACCTTCACTAGCAAGGGTATGTACTGGGAACATGGAAGCTTTAGCTTCGTGACCAGTAACTCTGGAGGCACACAGGTACCGTCCCAGTCAATCAAGCAACTTTAACTCAATATGGCCATACTGAATCACATGTAGACCAATTCAATCGCATGGGGCAGGCGAGGTCTTCTCGACACCCTCAAAGGGCCACCATGTAACCATATCCCCTCGTTCTTATTCTAATTGTCCCTCAAATCGCTCAAGGCGTCGTCTGCCTAACTGTCTAATAGGCAATGGTCGAGTCCAAGGCCGGCCAGTGACCTGCGGGATGAGGAGTGCTGGCGCCTACATATGGTTCAACTACACAATACATCTAAAAAAACACTCCTACTCTTTTACTCATCCTCAGCAATCCTATCCTTTACTCAGCAGCAGACGTGGCCGGTAATGCACTTGGAGTGCGCGCAGTCGTCGAGGCCCGCGTCCTTCATGCGCTCGTAGAGCTCCTCCAGCTCGTCCGCGACCGTCTCGCGGTCTCCCCTGTGGGTGAGGAGGAACTCGTCCTTCTGATCGCAGACTTTGACAGCGTTGGCCGTATCTGTTGTCAGCCTCCATGTGATGAGTAGATGAGCTTACAGAGGTACGCGGTGGCGAGGTACTTGCGTTCGACGATGCACATGTGGCGCACGACGGCAGTGCAAGCGCCGCAGAGGTCGTACCACGCCTCGCGGTCTTCGTCCTGGAGCTTATCGCCGACCTTGGCGCACGTCTCGGCGAGCACAATCCAGAGGAGCGCCTCCCTGTATTATTAGCGAGTGAGTTCACACGAGTTACTTACGTCTCGTGAATGCCGTCCTTGGGCGTGCGGAAAAGGTACGTGCTGTTCTGCCACGGGTACATGGCGATAATGACATCAATGACACGGTGAACAACAGCAAGGGGGCCCTTTATGGCGGCCAGGCTGGATGTCAGCTGAACTAATCGATGACTCACGTGTTCAGTTCGCCGAGGGCCTTCTTGGCGCCGGCGAGCGCCTCGGGAAGAGGCGTGACCTTGGCCGCCTTCTTAGCCGCAGCGACGCGGATGAGCGGCTCACTTCCCGCCTTACCAGCGTACCCACGTTTCGCGAGAGTCCAAAGGTCCTGAAGGGTAGCAAGGGCGTGGAGCACATTACGCTCGTCAGCCGGAGGGATCACGCGCAAGTCAAGTTCGTGCGGCTGCGTCTTGAGCTGGATAGTGATACTACAAGTCAATCGACACGTATCATAGACTCACTCGCACAGACGCTTGTGCAGGCGCTTCACGTATGTCTTCAGCTCGTCGTTGCCGGTGAGGTCAGGGAAGCGGGCCCACATGCGCTTCCGCGTGTTGGAGTCGAGCTTGGTGAGCTCCTTGGCCATGAACACCTTATCGCGGGGGTTGTGGAAGCCCTTGGTCGTCCAAGGCGACATGTGACGCTTGAGGTCCTTGGCTGGGATAGGGTTACGGGGCGTCCTGGGGGCCTTGGGCTGGGCGGGGGGAGGGAGAGGAGTGGTCGAGCGCTTGTGAGGCATCTTGGAGCAGAGTAGATCTGTTGAGTGTAGCGGGACTGGATCCGCTTTGGGGGCATGATATGCACCAAATGGTGATCCGACCCAAAAGGGGACCTCAGTGTGCGAGGAGGGTGATCAATGGCCAAGCCCAAGCCCAACCCGAAGTCGAGAGGAGGTGGCTGCGAGTGATAGTGGAAGGGGAAGCCGTCTCGCGGCCATCATGGACATGTTGGGCACCAGCGAAAGACTGAGCGGTGACGAGGACTCCCAACCTCTCGGCACTGCCACTCACTTCAAACCTTCGCAAGGCGAGAGCTTCGCAACGTCATCATACCCACCTATTTCCCATCACGGCCATCCCCGCATCACTTGTCGCTGGCAGGTGATGATGATCAGTAATCTGAGGCGAACACAAAGATGTGGATGTTCTCTGGTAGGCACCTGATGGCGCCAAGGAACCATAGTTTGAAACGGTGTGCGAGAGGACGAAGACTGGTCACGATCACGTCACATGTCGCACTGATTGAGCCTCAAACCTTTCTGTCGCTCTGGTTAGAGATGACTGTATAGGAACTAGCCTTGCCGTGGTGTCGCACTTGGGTACTTTGGGCGACGTGGTGGAGGTGGAGGGTGTAGGTCGGTCACGTGATTGAGAGACACCCTTGCCAGACACCAGATGTTCTCCCTCACATCTCGGCGTAGCCAAACCCACCTGACACGGCTACCTCCTCGATCGCGTGAAGACCGGATGTCCGCTTCATTTGGCCCACGCTCGCATCACAATGCAGCCTCTAGACCGACCTCGGCTGTCTACCTTGGCCTTTGTACCCCGACGCCTGTCCTCTCCGCCAAGCGCATGTATAGCCCTCGAGGACTCCCACAGAAGCCTCTCAAGTCGGTGTACATGTCATGCCCTTCCGACGCCTGCTTTCAACTCCGGAAGGCTGATCAGCAGCGCGAAATCAGGGACACACCGGGGACATGACTTGCCGAGGTCTGGATCGCGTTCTGAAGGCTGACTTCACTGGTGATTCTCGTAAGGTCAGGCGCTCTGCACTCAATTCGATCTATCGTCACAGGGCGAACGGTATGCCCAATTTGGACAGGAAATAGGCTAAAACTTGGTCCGGTAGGGTCAAACCCAGAACGAGGAGTGCGGTCCGGCCTCGCCGGGCGATATACGGGTGAGGGAGATGCTAGGATTGATGGTGTGGACACTGAATCCTGACTGGCTGACTGAGGCTGACCTCCAGGCGCCCAGTACCGCTATGCGTCTCGGGGCTGGGGCACACGCTTGTTGGGACTTCCATCGTCTCCTGATATATCAGGAGACGAGGTATGCATGGAAGGCGCCAAACAACGGGGAGCCGCCTCCATACCGCCCCAACCTTGACCCTATATCAACCCTCGCAAGGCTCAACAAAGTCGTGCAGGCCACCAACGAGCTGCTCAAGACCCAAAAAGCTCTCACCACTGTGAGTCGAACACAGGACCTGCGGATTGATGCTCTTACGAGCTGGATAACCATTACAGTCCGACGCTCTACCAACTGAGCTATGGTGAGGAACTGGACGGAAACTTTGCCTCCGCCCATCTGTCAAGTTGTCATCCACCTCAGTGCACTCGCCTGTAAGCGTGAATGCATGCATTATTGGCGACAGCCATTGTCGTGCGCTTGTTCGCTGCTTTTAGAAGCCTTGTTCGGCCGAGAAGCATTTAAAAAAGCAGCGGAACGATCCGTGCGGCGCCGGCAGACACAGCCCATCACCGCTCAATCTCTCGTGAATGCCTTCACTTGCTCGTCAAACATTGACTACCTTGTCACTGGGCCAGCTCTGACCCTTATGTGTCTCCCTAACTGACCCCCCCTAACGCCGCTCCACTGGCTAATTCTCTACAAACAAGCCTCGAGAGAAAAGCTTGGCATTCAACACAAACGCATTGCACGCTGCCTTGGCTTTACCCGCCATCTGGGCTGTATCCTATTTTGGGCTGATTCTGAAGATGATTGTGGCGTTTACATCCCTGGAATCGTCATGTCTGTCGCCCACGTCAGGCTCGGACTCACTCAGTCGCCTTTTTCTCCCCTCCATCCCTCCTGCTCCTTGCCTCCAAATTTAGAAGGAAAGTGCACTGTGAGCGCGAATGAATTGTGTTTGACTCCAGGTACTATTAGTATTACTGGCGAAACTGACTTGTTGTCCTCCTCACTGGCCCTCGCCTACTGGAGCCTCTCCGTCTGACATCGTGTTGCCTTCGCGCCGTGTTCTCCTCAAGGCGCTTGCTCTCCTACTCATACATCAAACGCTCTCAGAGGCCCATTGTGCCACTGGCTGTCTCTAGCTCGGAACAGTCTCGGACTGTGAGCTGTGACATCTACCCCTTGCCTGTGAGTCGCGTGTGTCTGCGCGTCCGTGCGTGCCTTGGTGCATTGTCCCCCAGTGTCGTCATGTCTTGGACTGTGGCACCACCACCTCTGTTTTGCGCTACCGCCCGCCTCTCATCCGGACGGGTCCCCATCTAGGTTACGCGGCTTGTGGCGGTCCAAACATCGTTTCCACTATATTTACCCCCAAACACCCACTCTCTTCTCTCTATCGCTCTTCTCACCTTTTCAGTTACTCCCAACTGTCACCACTCTTCCATCCCCAACCACCCATATCTCTTCTCCCTCCTTAGTGCTACACTGACTTTCCTCGTCGTTCTTCCTCACCCCTGTCCGTTCTTGCCACCACATACGTCGTCCTTCACCATGGACAACGACCCGTACCACCTCCTCTGGGGAAGTTATCTCCCTGCCGAGTTTTGCGATTCGCAGAGAGGCCCTACTCCCCAGACGCAGTTCCCTGCCTATCTCCCACCACCAGCCTCCCAGGTTTCCAACACCCTCGCGTCCACTGGCACCCAGTGTCCGACTCATGAACCTCTGGCCTCGCCCACTGGCGGCCAAACCGATCTACCGAGCCAACGTACTCCTAACAACGCCACCCCCAACCGGACCCCAAAGAGTTCACTCAAAAAGATCGCTGTTTCGTCGCGCTCCCGACCGCCGTCGCGGTCTGGGAATTATATGGAGGAGATCGTAAAGGCTCGCAGCCTCCGGAAGGCCAAAAGCCAGACCCTCCACCGCTCTGGTGGACAAGACCGCATCCGCAATGATCTGATCAACTTCGCCAAGTCCCTATCTCTAGAGCAGTACGATCGAATGGGTTTTGGTCATGACTTCCACACTGCCTTCTGGAACGCTTTCATTCAGCAAGTGAGTCACTTTGGTATGCAGTGCTGATATTAGAATGTGTACGCGGCGCCACTTCACGAGAGCCAAAACATCCTCCACACACACAAGACAGCGCTTGAAAAGGCCAGCCTTCGCTTTGCTGGGGGTTATCAGATCTCGAAACAAAAAGACGAGAAGATGCGGACCGCGTTTGAGACTTTTTTGACCTCGTATCCATGGGGCGACCGGGTCGTCCGCAAGTCGGATGTGCAAGTTGCGTTTGAGAAGTCACGAGAAGGCCTGCCGGTGAGTAACATAATAACAAAACTGACTTCAGTTCCAAGTGCTTCTGAAGCGTACGCCAACGGGAGGGATCAGTCCTTATTGGACACACTTCTTCAAGCGTTTCGCTTACCGCTGGGTGGACTCGCACCCACGTCTCCTCCACACGGAAACGTTGGAAAACGTGGAGAAGACGCCGCGCCGGCGGCGTACGTCGGCCACTCCCGGGCGGCTTGCGCGCCAGGCCTCTCTTCCTCCCGTTGAGCACCTCAATCTTGGTACCACCACAGCAGAGCACGTGCAGACCACCTCTGGGCAGTCGATCGCCACGAGGAACGGGACGGTGAGTACTTCAACCCACTCTGTTGACTCCAGTTATACACGTCCCAGCAGAACGTTACTCACCAGCATTCTGCTCTGCGTACAGAAGTGCACCAGGACCAGGGCGGACACAGGTACCACGCCGCAGAGCCAACGGCCTCCGGCCCTTCTCACTACACAGCTGGCATGTCAATGGGAGTCGTTGCAGGGTCTGCGCCACCAATGCCATCGGGCTCCACATCGCGAACCCCCTCCCCGGACGACCTCCAGATGACCCCAGGATGGGACACTACCATGTTACCGCCGGTCGCCCAGCCTGTTGAACCCACCCTCGAAGATCTAATCCATAATTGGAATGACTTGACGGTATGTGGAACGTTTTTTTGCCTTGCTGACTCCAGTCCGAACAGATCGCCGGCCAGCTCGACGAGTTCTTTGGCGTGGCTCCTCCGCAGCCAACACACCCCCTCCCGGTTTCTGGCAGCTTCACCGACTATCCTCACCCCAGGGCCGAGCAGGAGGCCACCATGTCGCACATGGTTCATTATCAAACTGTTCCGGTGCCCTTACCGCAGGAGAACTATGCTGTTCCGGTGCCCCTCCCTCAGCAGAACTATGCCGTTCCGGTGCCCCTCCCTCAGCAGAACTATGCCGTTTTTGTGCCCCTCCCTCAGGAGAACTATGCCGTCTATGACAACTCTCAGATCGCGTCGTTCCACGGCCCTGACGTCTCGTTCACTCCCCTACCCGCCTCGAGAAGTCTCCCGAAAGAGTTTGGTTCCTCGTTAGTCACCCAGCAGGTGAGTGGAGCTCAAAAATTGGCTGACAGCTAGAGCAACACCAACATCGGGCCGTCGGTCCACCACAACGGCTTCTGGTACCAGGTAGAGCAACCGGTTCACGTCCACGCACCCATCGAGCAGCCCCTTCCGGTCATCCAGAACTTCATCGACCCCACCAAGCTTCACGTAGGGTTCCGCCCGGCCCAGCGTCATGAGGAGGAGGCAAGCGGCAGCGGCAGCGAAGACTACGGTTCGCCTTTCTGAAGCATGGCACTCGAGTTCGACCAATCCATTATATATTTTATCTGATACCCGCATCCCTAACAAATAGTTCTGGGCCCCAAAGTATACCTTGCATATAGTGTCTCGAAATATATATATAGCCGTTGTGGGCCAGTGCTGTGCACTCTTGCATGAAAGTTTTGTCTCGTCCGGAACGGGTTGTTTGTTCGAGAGTACTGTAGGGACCAGGTCAGTACAGTATGAGTGCTTGTAGCGGCTGACCTCATTGGCCAAGCCGAGAGATCATAGATCATCACAAGCATGAACAAACAGAAACCGGATCAAATGCGCGAGTCATTCGTGTTTATCAAGAGGTGTTCTTGATCACTGGCAGGCATGCCTCAAGTGCTCAGCAGCTTCTCCCAAGATCCCGAGCATCCAATCATACAAGCATCCAAGTCACCACGCCCGCCATCCTAGGCCGACGGCCTGTTATCCTGCCGAGAACAACTACCCCTCAAGGAGAGACGATCGGGCCCAATCATCCGAAGTGGCCGATTTAGAGCCCTGACACCTTCGGCCGCATGTTATCTGATAAAACTCTGGCCGGTCTTGGCGCTCTGGCTCCACTGCGAGAAGGACGCCTATCGGCCGTCCATGAAGCATGCTCTCTCTCCCAGCTCCCACTCCCATGACTGTGCTTTTCCATGCAGAGCGTGTGCCAATATGTATATAACTCAGCTCTTTGTCTCTCCTTCTCAATCATCTCATCATGAAGCTCCTCGCCCTAACCGTCCTCGCGACCCTTGCGACTGCCGAGCTCTCGCCCTGCATCACGCAGTGCGCGCAAAACGTCACATCGGCCAACGCGACCGCATGTCCCTCCAAAATCTTGTGAGCTAACCCGATGGAGAGAGGAGGGCTGATCGAAGCGAGTCGCAGGAGTGTCTATGCGAGTCCGGCTTCACGTCGGCGGTTCGCAAGTGCATGTACACGGGCTGTGCAAGCGAAGTCAATGCCTGGGTTGGAGTGTACCGTGGCGCCCAGTGTCCTGAGGGCACATACTCGTCGAACGCGACCAATCCATCCAACTCGACTGACAAATCGTCGGGCACGACAGGCGCCAACGGATCGGCCGCTTCTTCGCCAGCTTCGATCCCCTCGTCGACAGCGGCGATTATCGGCGTGCCCGTCCTAGGTGCGGCGTTTGCCGCCGCCATCGTCGCTTCCCTCTAAGGCTTTCACGTTGTAGCTCATGTATCTGGAAGTCATAAAGTCTTGTATGGGAGGTAGTAGCGAAGGTGTCAACCAGAGAGACTGCATCGACCCTGGAGATCTAATGGTAGCTCATTAGTTCGGCGAGGTTGAGACCCTCTTACATGAAGACGCATCGTTGGGCCCCTGTACGGGATTGGACACATTGATATCCGAGGGAGGCGGGGGTTCACGCAAGAATGTGGTCGCTGGAGATCACGTCGATGAATCCGATGAGATGCCTATCGGCCGAGCGCAGCCGAGTGCCTCGCGTTAGTGCCTTGATTCTTAAACTGTCGAGCCCGACGGCACGGCAGTTCGAACGCTTCCACATCTGGAGGGTGTCTGTGATTCTGGTCTTGTCCCCGAGCCAGACTGTCAGGATTCAAGAGGATCATGTCTTGCTTTGTCTCCTTATCACAAGGGCCGCTGGGGCCTCATCTGGCCCCAAAGTGCGCTTGGAACGGGCATAGCGAATCGGGCAAGCCGGGCATAGAAGATTGATGGGTATGCTACTGTATGTAGTGAATATCACCTCAGGTAAGGGTCACTAAAGACAAGACCGGGAATCGAACAACCGACCTAGGAGCAAGTCGTTACCAAACTCATAACTTCAGAGTGTTTGGGACGGAAGCAATCTCGTCCAACCCCAAGACCTTCCGGACCTTCACTTCACCGCGTTGCGTCATCCTCTGTATGCACTTCCACCTCGTCGTCATCGAGGACTGTACATTTCACGGGCGCTAACACAACTGACATGGGCAGTAACTGACAGCCTAACTCGAACATTGGGGGCTCTATCAAAGCACAACGACCGCGAGGGCTGCGGCAATGAGGACAACCCAAACGTGGCCTGCAGGACGGAGCGCAGCGGAGGTCTTGGTGGTACCCGCGGGCGCGGACGCCTGTGGACCCGCTCCGGTGCCGGTGACGATGGGCCCCTGGCTTGCGCCCGGGATCGAGCTCCCCTGTCCGAACTGCGTGGGAACGACGGCCAAAGCAGCAGGGCTAAGCTTTGCGAAGCCGATCTGGGGGGGCTCGGTTTCATTGCCGAAGAGGAATGCAGTGTACACGGTACGGAGGGCGTTGAGGCCAAACACAATGAGCGTATCAGGCCCATACCCGTACGTCTGGCGCTCAGTATCCGTGATTGGCTTGAAGTACGTTGCGCAAGCGCCACCCGAGCTCGGGATGCGGTAGATCCAATCCTCTGGGGCGAGGGAGAAGTTGTACCCTGCCAGAGTGAAGGTGAGCGTAGCGTTCGTGTCACAGGGAACAGTATACTCCGTTCCCGAGACTGTAGTGGTGCGGCTGGAGCCGGGGATACCAGCGAGAAGCTTGTCGCTCAGCTCGGGGTCGAGGAGGCTCCCGTTACCGAACCAGAGCGCGGCGGCAGGACCTTCCTCGACGTGCCGACGCTGGTGGGTGACTCCCTCGGCCGCGTTGTACGTGGCATTGGTGTACGTTCCGTTGACCATGATCGGCTCAAAGTTGAGGCCGAGGTAAGTGAACTTGAGCGCCCAGTGGTTCTTGTGCACGGGGAGGAACATCATCTCGCCCTCGTAGAGTGCGGGGTTGAGGCCGCCGAGAGTGAGTTCGCCTGCGTTCTCGAGGGGAGGCGTGGCGCCTGACTTGGAAGCGACGAAGAGGCCCATCTCTGGGGCGGGCCAATGCGCCGCAAGCGCACGGTAGAAGGGAAGGCCGCCCAGAGAGACGCTGTCACCGCGCAGGCCGAGGGAGAGGGCACCTGCGGCGCTGGAGAGGGAGCCAGTTTGGATAACTACCATTAGCGGTGTAAAATGATGGACATACCGAAGGGCTGGTCCACGATCGAAACCGTGCCGACGGTCACGGTGTCAGCCGCGATCGTCCCCTGCTTAACGTCGGAACCGGCCGTCTCTTTCCCCTTCTGGAAGGTGCTGCTCTGTCCGGGGTTGAAGAGGTCTTCCTGGGCGACTAAGTTCTCCGTTCCATCCAGTGCCTGCTTGCTGGCATCCACAACCTCCTTACTAGGTGCGTACATCGCGTCGACCTTGGTGTCTCCGGCCTCGGTCTCATTGTCGGCAGCCTTGTCGTCCGTGGTGTCGTCTGCCGCTTGGATAGCGTCGGTTGCCTCCTGTCTGACGTCGGCGACGTCATCAGGAAGGTTCTGACCGCCGCTGGTGGTTCTGTCGCCGGGTCCGCCTTCGTTGGTAGTGTCCTCGGCCATGGTATCGACTGCCTCCTTGCTGGCGTCGACGACCTCGTCGCTGGGTGCCCAACGCTTTGTGGCATTCACGGGAGCCTCAGGTGAAGCAGGTGAGGCCTCAGGAGCGGCAGTGGGAGCCACAGGAGTGGACGTGTCGAGGGTAGTGAGACTGAGGTCGGACGGGTTCTCATCGAAGGAGAGAGCGACGAGGACATGCTGCGGCGGCGTACCGACGCTAATGTTCATCGCGAGTGTGCCATCCGCCAGGGTGTAGAGGGCCTCGTGCCCGACTTCGGCAATGGCCGTGCCGTTACTGGCCGGCGTGGCGGCCTCGGTACCAGGAGCAGCTGGGCCTGCCTCAGCCGGAGCTGTTGCGCTCGTCTCGGCCGCAAACTCCGCTTCATGAGCCGGGGGCTTCTGTTCCGCCCGGGCGACGTGGAGGTCCCTATAGAAGATGGGGTCGGCGACCGCGCTGCCGAAGAGGAGGAAGAGGGGGAGAGTGGTGCGCATGGCGGTAAGGACAGTGGAGGGTGGGTATGGAAATCTGGGAGCTGTTCCCGTCCTATATACTTGTCACAGCGAGACTGGCGATATGCTCCGTGGAGACTTCGCTTAACAGCTTGCCTTGGTCATCGTCTGTATCGACATCATTCATGACCACAGAGCGCCCAGCATGGATCGGGATGACGCCATGGGGGCTTAGCAGACCCCCTGAGTGGTGTTGACCCTCTATTGCTGCTGCGCTTCTCGGCGCTGTGGTATTCGCTGTCGAGCGCAAGGATGGCACGTGAGGCGCGGTGGGGTACCAGTTGGTGGCTCGACTAGCCAGATGAGTCTCCGCAACCACGCTCTTCCATTTACAGGCGATCTCAAGGGGTCTCCACATCCAAAGGTGTCCAACTCTCTGCGCACCCTCTGAGCATCTCAGAATCATCGCTGCATGTCATTCATGTGCATACAGAAGTATGTGCATACAGATGGATAAGAGAACCTGCATGTCGGCTGGCAAACTCGAGCAGGCGGGCCAAAGGTCACGTGCTTCCGCCCAAACGAACAATAAACAATGCTACCACCTCCCTCTGCATCCTTCACACACAAGCATCTAACCAGCTATGTTGATACGTGCTCTGTACGGTGGCGGCCGATCGGTAAGCAGATACAGGCAGGCTGATGCCCTCCGGTGCCATCACTTAACACCGCTTCACGTTCCATTTGTTGTCCGGCAATATACAATGAGCAACCTACCACTGATGAGTGCCCATTGACACCACTGCACAATTACTTACAGCCCTCTCGTGATTTTCACAGCCAGTTCGTGATCTTACTGTTCGAGATCATTGATCTTGCGCAGCCGCACATTAACAGGATATAAACAGCCTCGGGCAGCTAAACATCCCCCCGCAGAGCTTGAACGCGATCCACAAGAAGCACTCGCACTCTCTGAACTTGGTCATGTGGAGTTATAACTCGTTCTGAGGCGGTCGTCGTTTCTTCACATCTCTCTCTTCCCACCTCGTCCACAAGCATCTCCTCCCTCAGTAACACCAAGTCTCCAGTATGGCCGACCCAGGCCCTTCCACCCACGGCGGCGAGCCTGTAACGGCACCTAGCACTCCTAGTATGTGTCCAGGTGCCACTGAGCTAACATCAGCTGCTGGCAAGCGAGCGCCTCCTCCTTCGCCCTTCAAGCCCCGCAACACTCTGGTCGCCACTGCCGCCCAGCAGATCGAGCTTACTCGTGTCTTAGCGCAAATGACCACCGACGCGGACGGCACGATCGGCCGCTACAACCGCACGCTTAAGAGCCCTTCCCGCCCCTCTCATATTCCCTCACTCTCGGGCTCTCCTCCCTCGACGCCGTCCATGACCCCTCCGTTTACCTCCAAGTCGGGACAGTCACCCAAGTCATCGCCTCAGCAATCACCCTCTTCGTCAGCCCAATCCACGCCCACCAAGTCCCGCCTCACACCCAAGCCTAATCGCCCGAAACTCAGGATCAAGTCCAGGTCCAACCTGTCCCCCCTCCAGCGTTCCCCTGCACCTATTCCCGGCTCGGACTTCAGCCTCTCACCGCGTACGAGCACCCTCGCCGCGGGACTACTCGCTCTCAGCCAGGTGCCTACTACCCCCTTAAACTCAGCTACCATATTCCCCTTCCACGACTACCACCCCTCTGTTTCCCATCCCGCGGGCTTTACAACGGCGGCGACAGACCTCCGTCTCGGAGAGGACGTGTTCGGCAACGTCCTCCTCTCTGAGGGATGGGGCGCCTCTCCAATCGCTGCCCGCGTTGGCAGGCGTAGTCGTGCATACTGTTCCAGTGGGGAGTGGCTCGCGCGGGGGGACTACAGTCACGAGACGTCCGGGTCCGCGAGCGCCGAGCAGGAAGCGGACCTCTACCACCACTGGGCCGAGGACGAGATCTCCATCGACAACACACGCACCAGCATTCACAGCTCAGGCTCGCCCCTTGACCGCATGTACCGCCGTATGCGGCAGGGCGCTCCCAGCCCGCCAAGTACGGCCTTGGACGCCAACACCAGTGTGAGCTTGGACTTTGACGACATCAACGACTTCATGTACCGCCGCACGCGCCAGGGCGCTCCCAGCCCCCCGAGAATCCTTCGTCCTGGCACAACCATCACGATCGCTACTTTCGACTCGCCGCGCACCTCGGAGGTCTCTGATGAGAGCCAGCTCTTCAACACCTTCGGGAGAGCTGTGGCCGGTGACTACAACCTCTTGGCGGACCAGATGAACAACCTGGGCATCTCTACCGAAGACATGTTAGTGCAAGACGTCGGCAAGGGCAGCTCCACTCCCCTTCGGGTTCTGAAGTTGGGAACCGGAAGCCCTCCTGCCTCACCTGGTCACGACCGCATCAACGACAGCGACTGGTCGTTTGACCCGATCGCAATGGCAGATGAGGTGGACAACAGCCTGATCCTGCCAGGCGGCATCTTCGAGGTTGCGTTGGCCCACGACGACGGCTTTAACTGGGTGGCCGACCCAAGCGCTGTTGAGTACGCCGACCAGTTGCTCGGGAGCGCCAACCCGAACGTCGCCGCAGGTAACGCCAACGACGTCAGTGTCGACAGCGCGGCCTCAGACCCCTTCTTCACGTGCGGCTTAGGCTCGGTGTTCGCCCAGCACCGCACTCAGCAGCTGCCGGCTTCCCATTCACGCTGGCGCTATGATCCGCCTAGCTTTAGCGAATACCAGTCGTGGTGGCGCGCGACGTCGACTGGATCCTTCTACTTGTTTGAAACCGTGGCGCCAGAGGTTGTGCCCTTGGGCTCTCTCATCCTCTCTACAGTCTAGGCCCTGCGCGAGCAAGTGTCCACCACGACTTCCGACGTCGACGAGAGGACCGTACGCCAAGCGCCTGTCCCGCTCGACCTGGACGAAAGTCGCATCACCATCACAGTGTTTGAGGGGGACACTTCGACCTCGATTGTGACGCTCAGCGAGGCCATTCCTCCTCAAATCGACGCGCCCGTTGACTCGGCCAACCTAGCGTCCTCACTCTCTCTCGTCATCACCGCTGCAGTGACCTCCCTCGGCGAACAGGAAAATACAACGCCCACAACCACTCGCATCAGCGACGACCCTCTCCCCACCCCACCCCCTTTTTGCATGGGTGAGGACCCGATCCGCGTCACACCTCTTAAGGAGACTCTGCCCATTGAACACGGCCGCCCTGGCACCATCTCAACGGCGTGGCAGAATGACTGGTTCTCCTCCTTGGACTGGTCGCCGTCTGGGCGCGTATCAACCCGCCCGAACAGCACCAAGCGCCTCCCTCGCGTGCAAGGTGACCCACTCGTTACTGTGCGCGAACGAGAGGAGCTGGAGAGCTTCAAGTTCGGCACGGAGACGCACCAGCGCACGGCGTCGGCGCCCCCGAGCATTGGCACCGAGTTCGGGCAGCCTTGGACGCAGCAGGCTAACCACATGGACTACTGGGGTTTTATCGACCACCTCTCACTCGCCCAACCTCTTTCACATGTACGAATGAGGCACCGGCAGCGTGTCAGCGCGCCGCCCCAGTTGTCGGACGTTGAAGAGACGTCGGAGGACGACGAGGCGATGGCTTACGGCTGGAGGAGCAAGTACGCGCGCTACAGGGCCGTGCGGCCTATCAACGACGACGAAGAAGAAGACTCGACCCAGGACGTGCAGGAGGTGCCCAGCGAAACCATTGAAGCTGGTCACGCACGCTCCGACTTGGAGTCGAACGCGGACTCTGACTTGGAGAACTCCGAAGCCGACCGTGGCATGATCCTCCACGAGAACAACTCTAACGAAGACGTAAGCATATCTCATGGGGCCTCTGACGTACAGTTACCTCTTCCGCCCGCGCCTCGCCCGGCTCACAGTGTTCTCCCCCAACCTGACATTAGGTATACTTACGGGGGCGGGGAGAGCGACATCATGTCGGCCGCTGAGATGGAGCAACCTGTTGTCCTCTGGCGGTCGAAGGTTAGCCTCGAGGACCTCGCGAAGTCTATTGAAACGGCTATGGGCAAACCTCCACCCGCAGTTGCCAGCGTGCCTAGTAAATCAATTGACAACGAGCCCCAGGGACACAGAATTCACAGCCCAGCCATCCCGGAGGAGCTCTGCATCGCCCAGCTCACCAATGGCGAGGGGGAGATTAGCTCCGCACAGGAGCTACCCCCCGTCTCGACCGACAAGCCGCTCTCTGCGGTCCCTACGGTCCCTGTTCCAGTCGAGCGCCGCCGTCGCAGGTTCCGTGACCGGGTTCGTGCTTGGACCGAGCGTGTGAAGGCTCAGGGTCCAGGCCGCGAGCCCTCGTCCTCGCGGAATCCCGACAACAACGGCGCGCACGGGTCTCTGCCGCCGCCGACTAACAGCAACTACCTCCGTTTCTCGAACCCCAACCACCGTAACTCGAACGGGATCAACGCCGCCACCGGGAGCCTCCAGAACGTGGGCTCTGTGGACACCGCTGCCGCGCCAACACAGCGCCGCTCTCTCCGCAAGAAGATGCAAACCACCTGTTCGGCGACCCTTAAGCGCTTCTGGTCCTAGCTTGCCACTTACCAAGATTCCTTTGTACATTGACGATATCTCTCTCTTTCTCTCTTGACCTCTCAATGTACAGGAGCATGAATGTCATTACACGATCGGGTGCGAGGAATGTAATTTGAACGTTTGCGCGTCTGTGCTGATTGGGTGTGGTCGCTGGCGTGCTGCTGTCGAAATGACAAGGTAGGGGTTATGACTGCCACCGTGACTGCCCCAATCGTTGGGTTACACATTTTTGCTTCTTGGCAAATGGGGATGGAATGATCATGTGAGGAAACACTTTTTTAGAAACGCGGTTCAAACAGGGTCAGCCTACAGATCTCATGCATGTCTTCGATCCTCATATCCTCATGAGCACAAAGCATGCATCCCCATAACACCATCCTGATGTTGACATGACGGGGGATCTGGTGTGCAGTACACCCCCTCCCTTGAAACAGAAGCAGCTGTGTACCGAAGATGCGCCACCCAATATCCATCACATGCCCTTTACCCCTGTAGATTCCATTCATGAACATTCCTCCACGTCAGGTAGCACTAGCCCATCGCGCCCTACTCTCCGTCTGTGCAGGAGGTATGACATTGCATTGATGCACATACTTCTGACTTGGCTAATTGTTTCAAGACTGAATGGGCATTGAGTAGTGGTGGATTTCAATGAGCAAGGTGTCTAAAGTGGCGTCAAATGGTTTTTCCTATTCTTTAATAGCCCGATCGCCAGGTCGCCAACTCGCCAACCCATCACCACGTCGCCACCTCACTGCTAGGTTTTCTTTTCTATAAGCGAATCAATTGATCACTTGTTAAATACATGTATGCTCGTAGCAGGAGGAGGTTTTAACTGTCGCTTTGGTGGACCACCAAATCTGGCACCAGAGCAGAGGACCATGAACGACGTTCAAGCTTCCGACTCACCGTTTCCTGAGAGGTCCCAGCGCACACACATGACCCTAGTCATCCTACCCCATCCCCTCGACATCCCGATGTCTCCGGGTACTCACGCCGTGAAGCCCCATACCTCGGACGCTAGGCCTACAGTTCGAGAAGCGTAGCTGTTCCCCCCGCATGGGGCAACTGAACTGTGTCTCAGTCGGCTACCACACACGGAGGGGGTGCGACCTCAACATGCTGTAAACGTAACCTCGCTCTTTGCTTCCTATCCCCATCTGCCCCAAAGGACCTAGCCTCATGTTGTCTCTCACTCAGTCGCCAGTTGCAAGTGACACAGAGCCCCAAGGCGTGGATTGGAGGCTGCACGTCCACCCCCGGGGTGTCGCCACAAAACCCCCTTTGTCTTGTCCCCCGGTACCATTTGTTTTCCTCACCCAACCCAACCATCAAGTAACCCATCTTTCTACATCAACACATCCTTTTCTTCCTTCCTTCTTCATCACCTCCCCTATTCGCACCACCGAGGTATACCCCTCTACTTCATCTACATTCTCCCACATACTCCTCCTCGCTCGCTCCATCAAGAACATCATCCCCTTCCATCGCGCCCGTGCTCGCATCAAACAGTGAGTCGCCACTCCTCGTGGCAGTCACTGATGATCCAAGCGCGACATAAGACTCGACACCTCCCGAACAACTTGACTCATCCACTCCCATCCCTCTCCACCGCTCCATCCACCCCATAGATCCTCACATCTTCGTCTGGGACATCTGCCCCGCAATCCCCAGCAGCACGCCATCCACCCAGCAGGAAGGGAATACACCCACCATGTTAACCCCTATTCCTCCCAAGGAACCGGCAGAGGCGCAGAGCAACCTTCGCCTGCTCGCCGACCCATTCGCAGCCGGTCATCCCAACGGCCCAATGGCACAAGTCTCGCTCTTGCTTGCTGACGAGACGTGCCGTATCTACCCCCAACACGCCGTCGATCTCTACCTCAACGAGATGGACGGTGCGTACTTGCCGATCGAAGACTATAACTTCGATCGTACTTTATATCCACACCTCGCCAGTGTCAAGGACAAAGTCGCCCAACGTAAGGCGTCTGGTTCATCATCCTCCCGATCTCTGGCTCGCAGCGCATCCATCAATGCCGCTCGCTACACTCGCACCTCTCCTCGCCGCTCGCGTTCTGAGACAATCAACCATGTGAACGTGTCGGCCAGTAGGAACGGTGAGGTTGCTTTGCATTGGGGAATGCGGGCTCTCAATGCTGCTGTAATGGAACTGGAACGCCCTTTGACATTCACGGACGCCGAGGCCAAGATCACCAACCACGGTCAGGGACATTCCTCACTCGGTGGAAACTTTGGCTCCGGTACGAAGCGCTCCTACCCTCCGGCCAATTCAACAGTCCCAGCAGCCACCCTACGCCCAACCAAGCGCTCTCGTGCAACCAGCGGGCCGACTAGCGAGTCAAGCCTAGAGGCCGAGCTCAGCAGCCCGCCGGTCCTATCACTTGGCACCGGACACGTCCCTGCAGTTGCTGGCATGGACCTCAAGCGGCCGTGTCCTTCAGCTCCTCCTGGACAACGAGACAAGCCTGCCTACATCAAGGCGGTGAGAGAATGGATTACTGAGCGCACAAAGACCGTCAAGCTCTCGCAAGATGACCTCGACAAGCTCCTCGTTAACAACTTCATGCGCGGCAAGATCTACATGCTGCACCCATGCAATGACGAGTTCAACGAGGAGACGAACATGGACCCCGAGCTCTGGAGCAGCAGCACCGGGTGGGGCAAGACTCTCGTCCCCGAAGCGACTGTTTATGGCCGTCTCACGGGGAGCGAGAAGGAGCAACTGTACGATTGGCCCGACCGCGATCTCTGGAAGGCGCTTTTCATTGTGAGTGTCTGCTCACCATCAGAACTGACAACAGATCTGGCTCCGCGACTACACTGATAGGTACACCCGCGTTGTGTTTTACCAACAGTGCTTCCGCTGCCAACGCGGTGGTTGGTCGTGCATGGTGGATCACGAGATGTTCACCAAGACGGACATCAAGCACAAGGCCGGGAAGAAGGGAGGGACTTTCCGGTCCGCCTGTATCCCGTGTCGCGTCTCCAAGGCGGATTGCTCCCATTCCAAGCTCGCTGAGCCGCTCGAGGAGACTCGTTTGGGGGTAAAGGACCTCGAGTCGTACTGGAAGGGAGAGATTACTTTGAGCCAACTGTTCGCTAAGCGGCAGCGGCCCGAAGAGGAAGCCGGCCCTTTCGACCCCCACGGCGTCCCTGCCCGTATCGACCCCAAGGAGGATGCTGCCTTTGCAAAGATCGAAAATCTCGAGAAGGCTCACGCGGACTGCCTCCCACTCATCCCTCAGCGGACAACCATCACAAAATGCCAGCGCAATGCCCGGGAAGTGCGCCTGACACGCCGTGCCGAGCGTGACAAGGCCCTCGCCGGCGAGGGTATCCAGGAGATGAAGAAGCTGGCTATGGTCAAGTACCTCGCGGACCGCCTTGAGAATGG
Organism: Cutaneotrichosporon sp. HIS471; assembly: GCA_030864385.1. Classification (NCBI taxonomy): domain Eukaryota; kingdom Fungi; phylum Basidiomycota; class Tremellomycetes; order Trichosporonales; family Trichosporonaceae; genus Cutaneotrichosporon; species Cutaneotrichosporon sp. HIS471. The sequence goes on along the minus strand of AP028240.1, from coordinate 714,904 downwards.
GACTCTTAGTGCACCCATGTACAAGTGGAAGGACTTGGACAAGACGCTTCGCGAGAATGCGAGCAACCGACGCAAGGATGGTAGACAGACGATGCCTCCACCTGATGACGTGGGGCCTTACCCCGACTTCTACGCGACGTGGATGGGCGATGACAGCACCAACACGCTCCAACCTTCGCTCAACACCGATAACCCTATCTCCGGTCCTCCTGCGGGCCGCACTCGCCGCCGCTCCACCTCACAGCTCCTCGGCCGCGTCCGCACCCGCTCCAGCTCGGGCGGTTCTAGCTCGGCCGCCCAGTTCTTCCGTGGCGAGAGCGTGCCAGGGCTGGATGACACGCGTTCCCCAACCGTAGACCTACTACAGCTCCACACTCCCAGCCCAGTTCTTGGAGCTCTTCCTGGCGATAGGTAGGTTAAACCGTGAGTTGGGTTGCTGATCCCAGTCTGGTCCTCACCGGGCCTGAAGCCGAGTCGTCTTCCAGGCGCGGTTCAAACCGTCCCAAGCGCCTCCAACGAGTAGAGGCTAAAGACCCCTGATCAGCTGGTCAGAGGGGTGGATTCCGACTAGCCCGCCCCGTTCCGCCTCGGAGCGTCCCAAGTACCTCGCTAACCTCTGTCGTAGGAAGAAGATGGCCTATATTGCACCTAAGACGCAACGCCGCGCGCCTCCTCACATTGCCATCTCCCATCACCGTTACCGCCAATAGCCCTCGTGTTCATATCGACTTCAAGGCGCGGCGTTCGACGATTACATTAGTTCTCCAGATTTCCAGAGCCAAGATTGTTGTTCCAGTAGTGCTTGCCTGATTGCCATCGCATATTGCACATGTATTAATTCTCGGTGCTGGTGCCTGACACCCCAGGGATCCACGGCAACCAAAACTCGGGTTTACCCAAACCAATTGAGTAACTGACTTGCACTTTGTGACCCAGCGGGAGATTACCATACTCTTCTCGTCGACGTGGTTACTACGTCGCTGGCCGCTACTCTGCTGCGTGATTATTTCCTGACACTTCCCCTGACTCTCCAGCCGTAGAACAATGAACTCCGGCAATGAGATCACCATCACCATTACCATCTCATCACATCATCACCACACCGCCACACTCCACTCCCTCGTCTGGCCGCCGATTCCATCGGTCATTGTTCACTCACATCATCAATCGTCCCCTCTCCCTCCCTTCCCCGCCGTCTTCTACATATATACATGCACGTCTCGCCCCATTATTCCTACGCAAACCCGATAATCACAGCTTTCTCGCCGTTTCGAGCTCATCATCTGCTTCATCCCACCTTGTCCTGCCATCCTGCCCACAGAATCGAGAGACGACACAGAGCCGAGAGACGAGAGGTCATTGTTTATCGGCTTCATTTCCTCCATACACCGCGGACACTCCTGCGTTTCCTATAAATCAGCAGGTCCGCCAACGTTTCCATCTCCTCACAGCTTCTCTACTTTAGCACCCTCACAACCTCCCTACACTCACAACCTCCCTCACTCCCTACACCCACAACCTCCCTACACTCACAACCTCCCTACACCCACAACCTCCCTACACTCCCCGAAGCACTCTCATTCCTATCCACAGTCCTTCACGCCACACCTTCATTTATTCCACCTAGCGCTTGTCACAACACTACCTTGGTACTTGTCAACCACACGCACTCTTCAAAGATGATCGGCGAGCGCGAGGCCATCGCCGTCGAAGCCCTCCTTTCCCTTCGCTACGCTCGTACAACCGCGCCGCCCCCTCGGCCAGTCTACAATGAAGGAGAGGCCACCGCCGCCCAGGCCCTCCTTGATCTCCACTACGCTGGTGCCCCCATCCACCATTCTCAGTCTCTCAGCCACACACGCGGTACGGCCGGCAGTGGCATGACGGAAACTCATCACTATCTCGACAACTGCCGCATTCGCGGAGCCGTCGCCAACGTCCCTTTCCCCATCAACGACAGGCTGTATATCGGGCCCCACCAGTTCTACTCTCCTCCCCAGGCCCCTATCGACCAGTCGCCCCCCTCGAACAACTTCCGGACCCTTCCTGAACCGGTACCCACCTACCGTCCCTTTGTTCCAGCGATATACACCCCGCCTCGTCCGGCCCAGTTCTACTCCGAGCCCGTACGAGGAGGTCCTTCCAAACACCGGTCTGCGTACCAGCCCACTGCTCATCCCATTGGTCCTAATATGGTAAAGCGCACCCCGCGCTCTCCACACATCCGCCTCCCCCCGATTCAAGGTATTCTGAAGAACACCAACTCGGGGCCTCTCTCTCCTCTCCGAAGAGTATCGGGATCGTCACCCACAGTCCCCAAGGAGCTCTTCTGGTATCCGCCTAGTGGCAGCGAGAACTCCCCTCCCCAGGCTGCACCATCGACTCGTATCATCTCTCCGCGCTTTCCCAACTCTCCGGCCAGGCAGGTCGTCCCTCGTGCGGTCTCTCTCCGCTCTGTGAGCGGCCCGGCCCGTAGTTCCCCTACTTTCCCTACTTTCTCCAAGCCGGCCGTGGCCAACAGCACCACCTCTCCTACAGACCCCACCTTCCAGCCGTTTGGTCCACCCGTCACATTCGCCCCTCCGCTTCCTACCTCAGATGGCAAGCGCAAGACTGGCCTTCAGACCAACACCAAAGCCTCCGCTACGCGTGCGAAATCTGCCTCTTCGAACACGAGGCCTTCGCGTAGCAAGCTCAAGCGGGTTGGTGCCGCTGTCCTCAACAGCGTGAGCAACGTTAATATCTTCAAGCGCCAGCGCACTGAAGAGCCCAAGTCGTGCCCTGCACCGGCGCAGCTCCCTGAACCTAAGTGGAAGCACGACAAACAGGAGGAGGAGGAGGAGGAGGAGGAGGAGGAGGAGGGGTTTGACCAGAGTTGCGAAGAGGAGGTTGACGAGCTGGACTCGGACGAGGACGACGTCTTCGTCCCGGACGAGGACAACGAGCGCTGCGAAGAGGAGGTGGAGCAGGTGGAGAAGCTTGGCGAAGAACAGGGACCCGAATCTCCTCCGATGTCGGCAAAGCGCAAACACCAAATCCACCTCGCGAAGCGGCGCCAACAGGAGAACGCCGCGCACAAGCGGATCGCAGAAGCCAAGCTGGCTAACTTCAAGGCGGGCAAGCTCTACGCCTACGCCAGGGAGAACCCACTGCACAACCCTAACACAAATATCGACGAGTGGCTCATCAAGCATTGGGCGGTCTGGGGCACAAAAGAACTTTCCCACCAGCTTGAGTGCGAGCTCTATCGCCAGTTCACCGACGAAGAGAAGCGCATGGTCTGCTCGCGCCGTAAGATTGACGGCGACCCTCACCGTGATCTCCCGAAGGCCGTCCGTGTGATCTACTTAGCCAAGTACACCGACCTCGCCAACATCTTCCGCCCCAAAGACCTGGCATGCCATCGTTGTGTGACGGGAGGCTACCAGTGCACTCAAACGCGGCTACCTAAAAAGGCCAGGAAGAGCCGAAACCCCCGTCTTCCCACATGTGCAGCGTGTGAGTGCTCCAAGGGCATTTGCTATGTCGCTCTAGAAGAGGGTGCAACTCGCGAGCCCAAGCTTCACCTAGACTTCCAGGTCTGGCTCCAACGCTTGGAGGACCCAAGTGCATGGCCCAACTTCCCACCCATCGACCTGACCGAGCTGCAACCACCCTTCCCTTTCGACCCAGTGCTGAGGGTTTACAACAAAAGGACCAAGAACAAGTCCGAGCCTCGCTCCTCGATCAAGCGCGAGGCGGAGGACGACGAGGAGTTTGAGGCGGAGCAGCCCGTGGCCAAGCGCGTGTTACTGGAACCTGAAGTGAAGGCTGAGAGCAGTGCCATGGGCGCTCGGCGTCGTCGGACCTCCAAGCAGCCCATGGCAAAGATGGTGTCGCTCGAGCCCCAGGCCAAGGCGGAGAGCAGCGCGATGGGCGCCCTTCGGCGTGCGGCATCCAAGCTCAGCGTCACTGGCGCCAACGCCTCCATCAAGAAGAGCACTCCCAGTACCGCTGACAAGGCGCCGCAGGTCAAGAAGAAGATGAGCGCTAAGGCGAAGGACAAGCAGAAGGCCTAAGTTGGGGCCTCAGTTGGGTAATATTCATGTCTTGATCTCCATGGAACTTAGCAACGATCGAAAAGAACCTTGTAACATTTTTAGTGCTTGTGCCATGCCACACAGTGAATACAAACAAATACATAAGCGAAACTGAGGGGTTCAATAGCTAAACGACAGGTTTCAACTGTTTTTGAGCAGTTGGCCGCCTCACCCTCCATCCATCCAGTCACTCACGCGGCTGCCTTCCCCTCGCGGCTACAGACCAAGCTAATCAGACTGTAGATACTCTCGGATATAGTGCTAGAATGGTGTACCAACTGCATGCAAAGCGGTGTGGCCTGGCATGTAGAGCAGATCATCCCATCACCGAGCATTGCCTGGCCAATATTCACTCAGCTCAGCCTTGTCTCTCATCTTGGGTAACGATAGACATTCCCACACTTACGTTGTCAATGAATTAACATTAAAACAACTCCCGTTCAGACCGGGCCAGACCGTCATTTGCCGCACCGCATGCCTGGCGTGATCAGCCTTCCCTTTCATCGAACAATCAACATCAGCCCAATACTTTGTCAACCTCCCACCACAATAAACACCATCTCCTAGAGTTTAGGCTGTGCATCACTGTTACCTGGTACTGGACTGGACTGGATGGTTAATGTTGGAGATGGCGGCGTGAAGCACCCCGACTCCACCGGATGCTCACAAGCACCTCTCAACCAGCCCCTCATCTGAGCGGACAATGAAGCCAGACAGATCAGAGGTCAGAGCGTAGAACAAAGTTCAGCCTCACACACAACTGCCACTTACGACCAATTACTGGCTTCAAGCCTTCCCCCAGCCGTTATAACAGTCCCGCATCGCACGTCTCTCCTTCACTATCATCCTCATCTGCCTCGAGATTTCCTCTATTTATTCCTCTATTCTATCAAATCTCTCATCCTCTACTCTCTCCCCCACTTGTCTCTTGTCTCTTGATATCTATCACGACAACGTGTGCTAGCCACACGACTACGGCCCCTCTCTTGATATCTGTCGACGACAACGTGTGCTAGCCACACGACTACGGCCCCTCCTCACTCCGCCAACACCACAAACGTCACCACAAACAACACTACACACCAAAGACCTTCAACTGTTTCGAGTTCGTGTTGCTCAACGCCCTCGCTTCGACTTCCAAGTCCTCCTTCCAAAGGACCTGCAACTGCTCGTGAACGGCTTCAATCAACGGGATCGCCACCTCCATCCGACCTCTTCTTACCGACGAACATGTCGAGCTATCCTGCTCGGCCCTCCAGCCGCACCCAAGGGCCCCAACCCAACCTCCCACCTCTCAACACCAGCCGCCACAACCCGTCTGGTCCCAAGCGACCTGTCCCCACCTGGCCCCTCACCCCATTCAACCCCTCTCGCCGTCCCAGTACATCCAAGACCAACGACGCCACCCTCAACAGACGCGAGTTTCCATCCCTCCAGCACGATGGTGTGGAGAACACAGGCGACGTCGTCAACCGCCCAGTGAGGAAGAACGGCCGCGCCACGGGCGGCGCCATCAGCGGAACACTTCGCAGCGTGAGCGGCAGGACGCGCAGCTTCGCAAATCCCCCTCCACCGAACCGCCGCATCGAGGAATCTGAAGCCGCGCCCCCAGTCAAGCGCCGCATCGAGGACTCCGATGACGTGCGACCATCCAAACGTCGCTCCACGAATCCGCTCTTCGACGACTCGGAGTACTCGGACTCCGAATCGAGCGATAGTGACTACGATGCCGAGGGCGCCTCCTCCACCATCCAGAATGGCAAGCCGATCCAGAAGCCCAACGCCAAGTCAACCCGACGTGGGACCAAGAGCAAGCAGACAGCCCGCGGTACCTCGAGGACAGAGCGTTCCGTTCGTGAGAACGAAATGCGCCGGAAGCAGGTAGAGTTGCGCGTCGCCCAGTTTCGCGCCGGCCGGATGTACTGCCGCCACCCATCGCACCCCCTGTACGACCCCCGCACCCACTTCAGCCCGCAGGCGTACGCCTCTTTGAAGCTGGATCAGAATGGCGTAGACGCTCTGGGGCCGGTAGCGGAGAAGTTGATGTGGGATGGGTTTACGGACTTGGAGCGGCGAATGTTGGCAGCTCAGGTCGACCGTGATTTTGTGAAGGGCGTCCGCTTGGTGAGTTCCCCACTTTCCCTGCCCCTTGGTTCCTATCTTGTCTCCGACTCTACTCACCAGCCTGTAATCCATCTGAGGGCGTATTTTGCTGACGGAAGATGTGGATCATCAACTACACCGACTTCACTGGCGGTATCCGGCCTCTCGCACAGCAGTGCGGGCGCTGTGTTAGGATCCAGTACCCCTGCATGATCGTCCACAGCGGCAAGACGAGGCTCTGCATGGGGTGTTACATCTCGAAGGGCCATTGCGTCTGCGCCACAGAGGACCCGAAATGCACCTCCTCCGAACCCTGGAAAGATTTCCGCCTCTGGGTTCACCGCGCGTTCGGCTTTGAAGGGGTCGGTGATCACCTCGGCCCAATCGAATGGGAGGCCCACCTGCCGCCCGTGCCACTGGTTAATCCGCTTGCTGCATCGATTGCAAGCAAGGAGGGGCAGAACGCAAACCAGCAGGCCGCGAAGCATGCCGCCGAGGGCGACACGCCTAATGGCATCGTCGACGAGGTTACGTCGAAGCTCGCCGAGGTGGAAGTTAGCCCCAAGCCCGGCGCCCCCACGACCAAACCCGCTAAGAGAAAGGGTTCTGATACGGGCGAAGGTGCGGCCACGGTCCGCGGCAAGAACTTCCCGCAGCAGACCATCGCGCCATCGGGTAGCACCTCAGACTCGGCTGGGCAGAGAGCGCCGCCATTCCGCTCCGAGTCAACCACCCCTTCCATTACTCTCCGCATCCCAGCGCGACAGTCTCCCGCCCAGTCGCGGCAAAATACAAACGCGTCGGTGTGCGAGAGCCTCGGTCTCCCAACCGCGGCAAACGTCCTGGAGTCCGCCGCACCAGCATCCTCCAACGCATCCGAGACTCACACTGACCTGGGCCGGCGAACCCGCAGTCGCATCCGCAGAGTCCCAGTGAAGGACTTCACGAACGCCGACACGCTCGCTCAGTTTGGGCTGCCAACGGAGGCTCGCCGTGTCGGTGAGCCTGTGCAGGTCTGTAATGCTGGTGAAACCGAAGTCATCGACGAGAGCGCCGACAAGAGTGTCAGCGATGGCGGCAGCGGTAGTGACGATGACGGCATGAGCGACGAGGATGACGAGCAGATGGACGTTGAGGAGCTAGAGAACAACCGATACTCCACGGCCCGGATCTGCAATCCTCCCCCCGCCCCGCGCGACCCGTCGTTACGCACTCGCCACGCCGTAACCCGAGCGCTACTCGCCGGAAACCTTGCCGACCCAGCTTACGCCGCCGTCTGGGAGACAGTGCAGGCCCACGTCCTCGTCCTCGCGCGCGACATCAAACTTCTGATTGATCCGAAGCACTTCGCACCTCCTCACCTCTTCGTTGCGCGGAACGCCCTCGAGGCGCCCTTCCTTCGGTACCTCCTTGAGAAGCCATACCTCACTGCGTGGAACGCCGTGAAGGCATTGTGGGATGGTGACTATCGCCCTTCTATCATCGGCCCGCTCGCACGGCGGCTCGCTTCGTACGGTACCATTGGCCCTCCCCTGCGGTTCCCATCCACCCCATGGACAGTCGGAGAGAGCTACTACGCAATCGTCCCGGGTGGGGTGGTGGTGCTCCTCGGCTCCGAACGGCTGTGGGGAACGCTGCTCGTGCAGGGCACGTCCGTGAAGATATTCGCCACCAAGGCGTGGGAAAAGAAGTTTACTCGGGCGCGTATCACAAGGGTGAGTGTATTAGTGGAATCAGAAGACTAACTGTGAGCGAGCGCTGATCTCAGTTCGTGAAGGCGCTCGGGTACGGCGCACGCAGTGTGGTGGTCTCGTACAAGGTAAGCGGATAGTAAGATGGTCTAACTCCAGGCGCCTGTAGAGTACGGCGCAGAGTTTGCGCTGTGGGCGTTCGAGCAGCTAGCCTTGAACCACGAGTGGAAGCCACGGGGGATCGAAGAGCCGTTCCTCCTCTCCCTGGGGCGGCGGCACGCTCTAGTCCTGGCCAACGACCAGGACATTGCGCTCGGAATGGCGAAGAAGTTGATCGGGAACATAGAGCTGGTTACTGAGCTGGTGAACCGTGCTGGTCTGAAGTGAGTGCTTGATAGAATAGTGGGCGATTGTGGAATATTGTAATGCTCTGAACTTGGAAAATGTATTAGCTTGACCTATTGACCTCCACCTTTGCTGATGCCCACATGTCCACGTTGCTCACCATTCCTCTACTGCTCTCCTCACTACTCATTTGTCATGCCATTCTTTTGATCACCATGTGCGACATGTGTGTATAACCTGATCTATCGACCATTCTACAGCATCTGCAGCGTCTTGGCAGCTAGCGGGCCGGCCGGGCCGTTGTCCGCTCCCAACTCCATTCCTCTCACCGAAGGTTGTCCACATTCGACATTGTCATGAGCTCCCACTGCCTCCCTCTTCTGTGCATTACACCGGTCAACCTTAATGCGGAACCCCCGGCCCGTCGTGCCCGGCTCACCCCGGGCCGCCGGCTCGGACGTCACAGCAGCAGTAACCCACAGCGACCTCGGAGTGGCACCGATATAAGGACAGACGACGGCGTGAGTTAGTCCCACACAAACGACGGCCATGAGGATATTCTCACTCGCACCCTTTCTCGCCCTCGCTGCGGCCCTCCCGGCCCCCGGAAACGGCAACGGCAAGCCCGATAATGGGCAACACAACGGCAACGGTGGCAATACCTGTAACGGCAAGGGCAACCCACACTGCCAGGGCGGCTCGACGCGCCCCACCATCACGCCAAGCCCAATGCAGCCGCGCGTACCCTTCCCTTCACCCGCAGTGCGGACCCGCGACTGCATCGTGCCCGTGTCTGGCGGCGACGACTCCGAGGCCATCCTGGCCGCCTTGCAGAGTTGTAACAATGGCGGGCGTGTCGTCTTCGAGAAGGACTCGACGTACACCATTGGCACGGCTTTGGATCTTACCTTCCTTCAGTCGATCGACTTGGGTAGGTTGAGCTGTGATAAGGGCCACCCAAGCTGACGATAGACATTCAGGGTACAATCAGGTTCACCAACGACACCGACTACTGGCAGAAAGCGGGCTTCAGCTTCGTTTTCCAGAACGTGACCACTTTCTTCAAGCTCGGTGGTGATGACGTGTTCATCTACGGCGGTGAGCTATCGTTTATCTCCAGGAAGCTGACTCCAGGCGGCACGCTCGACGGCAACGGACAGGCGTGGTACGACCTGTTCGCCAAGGACAGGCTGATCATGCGCCCTGTTCTAATGGGCGTCGACGGGCTCAAGAACAGCATCATCGCCGACCTCAAGTGGCGGTACTCGCCGCAGTACTACTCGTTTGTCGCCAACTCGAGCAACGTCGTGTTTGACGGCATCGACATTACTGGGCGCAGCAAGAGCGAGCATGAGGCCAAGAACACGGACGGGTGGGACACGTACCGCTCAACCGACATCACGATCCAGAATGGACACGTTGACAACGGCGACGGTGAGTATCAGCCAGAGTCCTTCTGACCGCAGACTGCGTGAGCTTCAAGCCCAACTCGACACACATCCTCGTCCAGTCGATGTGGTGCAACGGCTCCCACGGCATGTCGGTTGGCTCGCTGGGCCAGTACGCTGGCACGTTCGACATCGTCGAACACGTCTACGTCGCCAACATCTCGATGAACAACGCGTCAGACGGTGCGCGCATCAAGGTCTGGCCCGGCAGCGCAGCCTCGATGAGCGTGGACTTGCAGGGCGGCGGCGGCGAGGGTCGCGTCAACAACATTACGTTCACCGACTGGCAGCTGTCCAACGTCGACTACGCGATGACCATCACCCAGTGCTACGGACAGAAGAACGCGACACTGTGCACCGAGTTCCCATCCAAGTTGACCATCTCGGACGTGACGTTCAAGAACTTTGCGGGACAGGCGAGCACAAAGTATGCCCCGCAGATGGCCTACTTCCAGTGCTCGTCGCCTGACGTGTGCTACGGCATCCGCGCCGAGAACATCAGCGTGACCTCCCCCGCTGGGGCCAAGGAGGCGTTCTGCTTCAACATGGACAACGGCGCCCTCGATGTCCAGTGCACGACGCAGAACAGCCCGGGAGAGCACTCTGGCGGTGGTAAATAGGTATAGAAGTGTATGCAAAAAGTAGTTTGCCCTCATATCAGGTCTGTGTTTCATTTGTTTCCACATGGCCTTGCATTATGCCGGCTCAGCGTGGTGCATGAATGTTGATATCATTGGGAAGTCTCAAAAGGTTTATGACCACAGACAGGATCGAACTGCCGACCTTTGCATTACTGACACGAACTTCGTATTAGTACAATGCTCTAACCAGCTGAGCTATGCGGCCTTGACTTGATGATTTTTTGTTCAGTCGGGTCGTGCCTGATTCTGCTGTGACTATTGCGCCGGACACTGGAGGGATCTCCGGGTGACGTCAGTCTGTACTCATGTGACCAACGCGAACACCTTCGCCCACTCACGAGCTGACTCGTTCCTTGTCCTGGTGTCCTTGCTGTCTTGTATAACTACCTCTTATCACTGTCCACTGTCCACTCTCATCCACTGTTTGTCCCTTCACCCTCTTAGCCTACTTCTCTTCTCGCTCCACATACACACACCATGTCTGCTTCTGACGACGAGTTCGCCCTTCCCGAAGCCTTCTCGGGCCGGCGCTCTGACCTCGGCACCTTCCTCGCCTCCCTCGACGAGTGCTTCGACCGCGAGCCGAGCACATTCTCCTCCGACAGCGCCAAGGTCATCTTCGCGACCGGCCACCTCCGCGGCACGGCACTCAAGTGGGCAATGGCACACCCCGACGCGGCGCGGAGCACCTTTGACCAGTTTGTCGAGGACCTGCAGACTCGTTTCGGCAACCCGGACCCAAAGGAGACGGCGTTCTCGCAGCTCAAGAAGCTCAAGCAGCATGGCAGTGCGCGGTCTTACCGCGACCGCTTTGTCAAGTACGCCGAGCAGTGCGAGGAAAAGTTTGAGAAGGACCCCGCGTCAAAGAACAAGTGGTTCTACCGCGGCCTCAAGGACGATGTCAAGGACGCACTGATGGCGACCAACTGGGAGTGGAAGATGCCGTTTGACAAGCTTGCCGACGAGGTGAGTCGCGGAGCGGGGGTGGTGGGGTGGGCCTTGGGGCCCATCCGGGGATGACCCCTGAGCTCGTCTCTGATTGCACGGCTTGGCCCACCGGCCGCCAAGTTCAGACGGACACGTTCCCTCCTGAGTATCAACTAACCCCAGGTCATCAAGATTGACGAGAAGCTCCGCCCGGCCCACCTCAACGAGCAGGAGAACCGTTACGGCCAGGACAAGTAGTGCGTCTAGAGTGGGTCGGAGCTGACGGCAGGATACAGAAACAACATACATTACAATAGAAGCGAAGAGAGATAGGCAGTCTAGCAGTCAACCATTCAAACAGATGCACGCGTGTGTGCACGGGCGCGATCGTCGGGTTCTGCGCGTCACTTGATACTGATGTATGGGTCCTCAAGTCGGGAGTCTCGTTCCGCGTCTTCTGGACGCCCGTCGGCTTCTTCTACCGTACGTGCGGCATGGGCGAAACGAGAAGCGGAGTGGTCTGCGCGCCTTGCATATCGCGCACCAGTCGCACCGTTGACGGCTCCCCTGACCTGTTTTCGGGGCTCGTCGACTCAACCATCTCGCTCACACGCCCGCGACATGTCCCCGTCAACTCCACTCGAGGTGGCAGTCGCCATGCTCTCGCAGGTCGGCCTTCGCCATTCGGCTCCTCCACCACCTGTGTTCCGCTGGGCATCTGCTATCGGCATACCCTCTCTGACGCCAGGGTTGGGGAGGTAGACGTGTGAACTAACTACACCCATCACTGTCAACGCTCCTCGCATCTGCATCGCCAACCAACATGCGCGTTGCCATCAATCGACTTCCTCATCGTGACCATGAGCCGCTCCGCCATTGTTCGCTTCGTGACCATCAGCAACCACTGTTCGCTTCACATCGTGGAAGTCAGACAGTTCCTTCCTCTTGACACCAGCTTCTCGCTCCAGACATTCACCCTTGACGTCGCCCGCGGCTATACCGCCGCCATCGCCTGCAGTTCTAGGTACAACCCACTGGATGGGGCGGTTCACAGTACACCTGCGAAACCCCTCACGTTCGTACCACACTGGGACACGGACTCCTGGTGCACGGCCACTCCCTTGATTGCGGAGCAAGGCGAGTAATTCAAGATAGGTGCGAGGATTAAACATTGCCTGGCCCAGCGGAGGGGTGCAAACTCTACCTCTTCTCGTCTTAATTAACTTAACGGGGAGATCCCCGCGTCGACACACTTTCAAGTTCGTATACGGCCGCGCGATTGTCAGCATGACCGAGATGGCGCTCGATATTGCGGTGATCGCGCCGCGCGTCTGGTCTGGCTGGATGACGATGGTGAACGTATCTGAGCGGTGCAAGTGCGAGGCCTGTAGCCTCCAGTGCCAGTACGAGCGTGCGATATGACACATGTAAGGCAACACGATCCAGATGGCATCACCAACCAGGCCCATTCTGGCACGATGCTGTACCGTTGTATAATCTGAGCGATGGACTTGTAGTACCCTGTCACCTGACAAAACTGAGAGCAGGCGATGGACCCCAGGATCTGATATGACCAAACATGGACGTTGCTCCGCATCCATTCACTGAGCGTGTCTTGCACTCACCCCTCGACGACTATCGACCCAGCGCGCCAGTCTTCCCAACCCCGAACTCCCTAGCTCGTGATCGATCGTCAACGCGCATGGGGAGTAGGGTTCGTGGGAGAAGCTGTTCAAGGGGCTGGGGAACTGCCCGAGCATACAGATGTAATGAGTTTGATGGCGTGAGCCGATACTTGATCGTGGATGGCAGATAATGCTCTCAATTCCGTCTCTTCTCTGATTACCCTAGTCTCTGGCGAGGATCCGCCTTCGTCAAGGATCTGTAAAGGCGATGGAGGGCCGACTGCCAAAGGATCCATGTCTGACGACGCCGGCGCACCGCGTGCTGCCGGCTTCGTGCGCACAAAGTCTTGGGTCGACAAGTCGCGCCCCCACGCAAATCTCAGATCTCAGACAGCAAGCAAATCATGCAACCCACAGTGTACACGTGTCATGTACACAGCATGTCGAGCCGCGAGCCTGTGAAGGTCATTGATCAAATGGCTCAAGGTCATGTGGATTTGTGTGTATGGGTGCGAATCGTCCCACATCCTTCCTTTCACCGTCACAATTTAAAACTCGCACCAAACTTATTCTCGTCTTGACACATTACTCTCATCTCTCTCATCCCATTATTCTTGCATCATGCGTGGTCCTGGTCGTAGTCGCAGCCGCGGCGGTTTTCACACTCGCAGAGGTCCTCGACCTCCTGCTCCTTCTCCTCCCTCCAAACCCGCAGGCGCACCCACATTCTCTTCCTTCCTTCCACCACCTGACCTTCCTTCCCTCATCCCAAAGGTCATCCGGTCCAACTTCGACGCCGTTGTCCAGCTCGAGAAGCTTCATGCCAATGTGAACGACATGGTCGCCAACGCGTACGCGTGCCGCCGGGCCGCTGCCAAAGCGGACATTCAACTCGGTGGTGGACTGGTTAGTGCGGGTTACGCCGACGGTATGTCGTGGGAGGACGAAGCGCAGAGATCGCGCGCCGAAGCCGAGAAGGCACAGGCGGACGTCGCCACCCTCAAATCCCGGATCGCGAAGCTCGAGAGCGACCGCAAGGCGGATCGCGAGGCCGTCAACAGCCTCGTACGCAACAACGACGCTCTCCAGGGGGAGCTTGCCAAGCTCTCCCACTCTGCCGACACCAACAAGGATATCAAGGCCCAGCTTGCCGACGCCATGTGCACTATCGACAGGTTGAAGGCCGAGCTCGCCCTCGCACTGGCTAAGGACGGCGCGATCCGCATGTCGCCAGCGTTACGCAAGCGTATGACCAAGCAGGGCTGGAGCGTTGCCCCCGACAACGGCATCAAGATCGCCATCCCAGAGGGTGCGAAGCCTGCCGCCAGCACTGGAACCTCACCATATTTCCTCTCGCCGCCCGACATGCGTCCACCAGCGGCGCCAGTCCGTGCGGATCCCTGTGACGTAGGTCGGTGTGAGATTGGCGCTGATCTTAGGGCGTGAGTCGTGTTTCGGCTCCGACGCCCAATGAAGAGGAGGTCTTAGTTCGGCTGCCGACAAAGCCAGTGTCAGTGCCGACGGTCGCGGTAGCCGTGACGAACTTCAGTAAGACTGCCAAGCCTACGGATGGGGTGGATACGACCAAGACAATCTATCCCCCAGCGCAGGTTGCCGTCGCCAAGTCAAGCAATGGCACCCAAGTGCCGATCCCTTCGGACGGCGTCGTCGCCAGTCCTGATAGACCCAACACGACCAACTCCCCCTCGCGTGGTACGGACAGATCAGGCTCCACCCGAAGCAGCGTCCCCAACCACTCATCGAGTGCTAACCAAACCGCGGCGTCTGTGAGCGTGAACGAGTCCAAACCGCCAACCGTTTCCCTGGACCCTCTTCAGCGCGATGTTCGTGCGGCGTACGCCGCGGCCTTGTCTGTCAAGTCCCCTAACGCTGTGGCCCCTCAGTTCCGGCGCAGATTAGGTTTCCTCTCCAGCCTTACACCCAGCAAGCCTCCTGCTGTGGCCGAAATGTACGAGGCCGAGGTTAAGCCCCGCACAAAGCAAAGAAGTCCGACCACGGACTGCTCAAGTAGTGGGGCCCTCTACCGGAAGGCAGAGCCAGCCTCGCCTGTGGTGGCTACGGCTCATGCGAAGGCCAACGGGAAGACCCTCGGAAACGTGGCCAAACCTGAGAACGGGAAGAAGTGAGTGGCAGCCTCGAGCTTCACTGACAACAGGAAGAAGAAGCGTGCTGTTGAGGCGGACGAGAACGGGTGGTGAGAAGGACAATGACGGGCGTATACCTTTAGAGTCGTCGAGTGACGCCAAGAGGGCAGTTGGGTGCATGGTCAACCTGAAAATGTGCTATCATTGCGCGAGATCGCGACAAGTAGAGTTGTAGACAGAAGAAGCATGTAAACATGGCTGTGAGGCGGGCGCCTGCCCAGCCTGAGTGACGTTCACCAAGACAGATCAAGACACATCGATAACCAGCCCGATCGATACGGAGATTGCGATGGTGGGGGATAGGTGCAGGATTGCTCTCCGCTCCGCTCAACCTTATCGCGCGCGATCTCGTTACGGGATCCACCGAGTTGGAATCGCGTCTTGGCGCCCCTCAACCTCTCATAACCAGGCTTGCATGTGGTTGCGCGGCTCTTGCCATCTCGACGCGCGCTAATGTAGCGTTCCATTCCAGCGTCAAGCCGGACCTTCCATAGGTACGATCACGTGCAACATTACCTCTCCCTGCGGTAGATCCGCAAGGTGAAACGCGTTTGGTTTTCAGACACTGTGATGGCGGGTAGTGCGTACTACGGCATGCGGTATAGCCCCGACGAAGGCGAACGCGGATCCCGCTCCCGCGCCTGCGGATAATGTTTCGAGCCTCCCACTTGGAATGCGGGGCCATCTCGTAACCGGGAAGGGAGTGGTGGGCATGACGCGCGGCGCGTCGGCTCTGTCCAAAGCAGACGAAGACAGTCCCGATCCCCTGGCGGAAAGTCATTTCCCCACCATCCCCTAGTGATTAAGTACAACACTGACCAGAAGAGGTGGTGGCTAGCGAAGATGCGTGTAGCCGCCCTTCAGGAACTCATGTTCGCCGACAGAAGCATCAGACTATGCATCCTGATCCGAGACTAGAGATATAACACAGCTGCCCAGACGTGCGGTGCCCATCACACGTTCTTTGCTCGTACTCTCGTACTCTCGCTCACTCCTTACCATTGTCTGCTCGTCACTCGCGACATGCTCTATTCCCAAGTCGCCCTCGCGGCCGGCGCGGCACTCCTTGCAGCACAAGACGCCAACGCTTTCTTCCTCTGGTGGCCGTTCTCTCAGCCCATCATCTCGCCGTACGCGTTCACGGGATGCATCAAGCGGACCAGCACATGGACGTCGATCTTCACCTCCAGTGCGCCGGACGCTGGGTCATGTGTCGTGAGTGTTGATCATTGGCAGACCCTCCCGGCCTGGTGGCCCAAACCCACTATCGCCCACTAGCCTCCTCTCGCCGCTAACCCTAGGCCAACTGTGCCCGCCTCGGTGACATGGCGTACTGGTCCCGTACCTCTCGCGTCTGCAAGTGCGGAAGCACTCCGAACGCGCTCGGTTTCTTCGATTTCTCTTTCCAGCCTTATGTGACGGGTAACGAGGGCGAGTGCGGCTCAAACTACGAGAGCTACATGATCACTGAGTTTGGTTTCCTCGGATGCGCCAACACTGTCGACACACACAACGCAGTGACGATCGGCTCAAGCTCTCGCATGTCCTCAGCCTTTGAAGCATGTCGCCCATCCGACCAAGTCATGGTATTCAAATACGGTGAGCCCCGCCGTACCCGTTGGAGCGCATACTGTTTCGACCCCGAGGCACCCCCCATCGTAGAGGAATTCGACCCGATTCAATGCCACGGTAACGCTTATTTCCTTTATGGTAATGCTCCTCCTCCTTCTAAAAGGTCTGCGAACAGGCGGCGTGGTGCTCCTAATGGTTTGCCAGCCGCTTGGTGCCCGGAAGGAAGGACGCCGTGCCAGATCCATGAGGATGAGAGCTTTGGATATGAGTGTGTTGATGTCGAGAGTGATGGGAACCAGTGCGGAGGGTGTGCGCTGGGCGTTTATGGGGGTAATTCGACAGAGGGGGTGGATTGCGGAGAGAAGGCGACTTGTAATGCTGGCAAGTGCGTGCCCCACGCTCACTAGGACTCTTTAATATATGCCGGACTATGCAGTTTTTGCAGTGTAAGGTCTGTGATCCTCCCTTGCTCTTCTCGTGAGCAGCACTCATCCCAGGCTTTCAGTTCCTTCACTAATTCACTGGTCGTCCTCTATCATGCCACGCGATTGCTGATCACTTGGGGAGTTTGGCCACGTGGGATGAATAGCACCGTCAGCCTTTGGTTCTAAGTTGAACCTCAAAGCATTGTTCAAAACCTTAATTGAATGACGCTAAGAATCATCAAAACATCCAATTTTAGCCATTCCCTCACCGTACAGAAACCTCACTATCTCACAGCGCTGTTCCCTTGTACTCTGACGCGTCAGTCCACTCTGCTAACCTTCCCAGCAAGTACTGTACAAGCATATACTACTGCACAACAATCCACATCGCGGCCAGCGCGACAATCCCCATCCCCAGCCCCTTTGTCCGCGGCGCGCTCGACTGCGCATCCGTCACGTTCGGAATGTACTTTGGTTTATCGGAGCGCTCGGGCCGCGTGCTTGAGCCTGAGCCAGAGCTCGAACTGGGGTTGACGTTAGATGGTCGTGATGGGGCGGAACTACTTGCACCCGCAGAGCTTGATGGAGTGGGTGCGCCGGGCGAGTTTGCGGATGGGCTGGCAGGGTTGGGGTTTGGGTTGGCGGCGGGGTTCGGGTTGGGCTGGCTGGCGGCGGGGTTCGGGTTGGGCTGGGCGGCGGGCGCACCAGCTCCGGGAGCACTGACCGCGCTCGCCTGGCCGATTGGGGGGTTGGGCGCTGGTTGTTGTGTCGGCGCCGGGGCGGGGTTGGGATTGGGATTGGGATTGGGCTGAGGGTTGGGCTGGGGGTTCGGGTTCGGGTTGGCCGGAGGGCCTTGACGGATAGCGAGCATGGCGGAGAGTGTAATGAGAAAAACGCGGGATGGTATCTGGGGTTCTTGGGTGTGTCTTTGGTTTTGGGTGTTTGGCTCGAGTGGGCTCAAGTGGGCTCAAGTGAGCGACCAGTCCCGCGTGCCTCGAATTTCAATAACGCGCCATACGCGCCGACACCTAGATCTAGAAACAATACCTCTGGTCATGTGATGTGCCGCAGCGAATCCAAAGCTCCAAATACTCCAAAACGTGCCTCGTGTAGGCTCTGGTCTTATTCATAGGACCACCCCAGATCTGGGCCATCCTCTCAACGGATCACGCGAATGCTGTGGCCGCCATCATACAGCTGTGCGGTGCCTGTATCGTAAAGTCATTCCATTTCAAACTCGCTTCATTAACACTGCCTTTGATCATCCTGCATGTGACTTGCAAATGAGCCGGAGATAGCTGAGCTGGAGACCCAAGCGTTATCCTCAGGTATGAGGTATGTTGAAGAGAGGATTGATCTCGGTCGGTCACCTGGCACGCACAGACGGCCATGCCGCCGGCAGTGCTGACCACACTGCCCTTTAAGCGTCTTCATCCCACATCCACTCCAGTCAGAAGTCAGTATGAGCGTCCGGCGCGGGCGATCCAGATCGTCTTCCGCGAACTTCTCCACACTTGTTGGAAGTAAGGAGTCGGCGCCGCGCCTGCCGTACGCGACTCACGCGGCGATCGTGCATAAGATTGCGCAGTTCGCGTGCACGCCCACAAAGATTGCTTTTCGAGCGACATGTCGCTCCCTCCGTCTCCTCCTTGACACCGAGATCTTCAAACGCGCCATCCTCGCTGACGAGAGGTTACGTTCTCCAGATACGACACGGGGATACCTCCCCGCCCCGCCGCTCACAGTGGATGATGGCGAATGGCCACTTCGCCTACAACATGTGCGTATTCTGGACCTGGGCGGTCCAACTGGACCAGGATTTGCGCGGGTCAAGGTCGACATGTCGGGCCTCGAGATGATCCGTGGTGCCAAATTCCTCTTCAATGCGCTTTATCCACTTACGGGGGCACCCTTTGATCGCAGCGTCGAGACTATGGTCGACACGGTCAAATTGTGCGGACCTCCACCAAGCACTATATTCGCAGGCAGCGCGAACAAACACGTCTTCAATGTCGTGTTCGACCCAACGGCAGAATATGTATCCCACGCGTATCTTTCTTTTCCTTTCGGCACGGCACCACACCTCGTCTTCATCTTCACGCCGGATTGCTCCTCCGCAGGTCGGGTGGTGCGGGTTCATAACGTCCTGTGTTCTGTGGTCGGGCGTATCCTCTGGCCCCTTTGGTGCCGTGCAGACCCCAAGAGCGTGACTTTTGTCGGTCTCGCCGAACTCGACCGCCGATCCCTGGGCCTCCCCCTCTCCTCCTCTTCATTGGAGGTAGAAGAGGCCGTGCGTGCCGCTCTGGGTACCGTCGCCTTCCAAGAACCGATAACGCATGAGGCTGATCTCTCAAACTTTCTCGCGACAGTCAAGTTCCTCTCGCGAGCAGGGTACCGTGCCGCCGTGGGGGAACGCGCCTACGCTCTTGAGACGGGCGTCGACTCCAACGCCAAAGCACCACTCGATCACTTGTGTTACCCGCACATACTTGATCGCGTCATCACCTTAGCGCCATGGGAGAGCACCTTGCGTCTCCGGGGAGTCTCGCGCCACCTTAAAGGTAGGGCAGACGCTGCGCTCTTTCGCCACATCGTCATTCTCCCCGGCTCTCTCCCTTACCTCTTCTTCCTGCGTGGTGCTGGCGGACGCCTACCAGCCCTCTCATCCTGGGACGCGTTGCATGACCGCCTGGTCGACGACGCCATCCGCCCTCTCTTCGCACATACACGCGTCCTCGACATCCCGTTCGAGCTGGACCAAAGCATAGCCGCACTCGTGTCCAAACTGCTCCCGAACCTAGAGGTTGTGCGCAATGTCACCAAAAAGCAAACGCAGCTCATGAGCTCCGTGACTGAGGTACGCTATCGGCCGCTCGCGTTTTTTCAGCAACAGAATGTCGTGCGATTTGTCCCGAACGCACGGGGGAGCAACGCGCGCTTGGTTGTCAATCACCTTTACGACTCAGCATGCCCCGCCGCGTCCGAGCTGCCGCTGCTGTCGTCGGCGCGCGGACAACCTGGCGAAGTTGTGTTCGTCTTCTCGCCCTTCCAGTTCCCTACCTCTGGGGAGGCGCGACCAGCCGACCAGTTCCTAGACGACGTGCTGGCGTACATCGTCAGCGTGGTGTGTCGGCGTAGAATGGGCCGCGAGGCTGCGAGGTTAACGCTCGTGGGCGTCAGCGAGATGGTCGCTGCGGTGAGTGTGAGCGGAGGGAGCGCAGCAAGCGAAGAAAACACAGAGAGCGCAAATCCAACCGGGACAGAGGCTGGGGTCGAGGCGTACCAGACGCCAGCGGACCCAGCCTCCACTCGCAGTGTCCTCCTCGACCCCGATGCCTTCGCCGACGGCCGCCTCGCCTCCACACTCCTCCAGCGCGCCTTTGACGAGCGCGGCCCCGAGTGGCGCGTCCCCTCCGTCGGCGATCCAGCGGAAAACCTTCGCTTCATCTCGCGCGCCGCCTACGTTACCAACGACACGACGTTCTGGGAGACCCAAGTACCCCCGCTCGCGGCGTTATATGCCGTAGGATGGAAATAGCTGGCACAGGAGGATGTGAAACATGGGCGTTTTAAGCTGTTTCGTGTCTCACCTGCCATTCGCCACCCACCCCTGCACTACTTAACTAGCTTGCACTGAATAGCAGCGACATATCATGCGCCATGTATAGTGCCAAGCGTTCCGATGCGCAGCAGGCCGTCGGGCATGCCGACATGTTGTTATTGACTTCCATCCAACTTTCCACAAATGGACCAACGTACTCAAGTAGTCTCGGCAGCCTCTAGCTCCATCTGGCCGCACCGCGGATCACTGGTTCCCCTCTACTACAAACTCCGGACCTGGAGTCTGAGATGTCTGAGACTGTTGTGCTGCGCTCGAGTGTGGTGAATCTTTCCGGGTTCTCCTACTGGGGTGTTGAACGTTGCGCAGCAGTAGAGATTGGCAAGACATGGTCTGGGCACATAAGAAGGTAGATCGAGTCTCGGGGGTTCCCCATCGTCTTCTGGACACTGACAGTGAGTTGGCTCTCGAGCATCTAGTCGGAGTTGACAATAGACCGCCGAAACACAAACCATGAAACTCATCCTCTTCCTCCCCCTCGTCGCCGCCGCACCCCTCCCCGGCTTCAGATGGGGTTACCCTCACGGGTACTACCCGGCCTCCCAGCCCACCCAACCCACCCAACCACAGCCCGCTCCCGCTCCGCCCAACCCCTCGAAGAAGCCCGACACCCCACCCGTCTACCAGAACGCGACGGACTGGTGGGTCGCCGGATCATTTGTTCACGGCAAATGGCGTCCCGGCCAGTGGGACGGCACCGACAACACGGCCGGCGCGGTCATGTATGTCGACGACAAAAACGTCGCCGTCACTATCGTGCCCCTCTAAGGTGTGGAGCTGTGCAATGTCGGCATCCGGACCTGTCGAGGACATGCCCACCTCGCGAAGTTGTGTAGATCAGTGGATAAGCTCGAGACGTTTCTGAGGTCATCGAAAAGAGGTCGATTGTTCCTAGCAACGGTTGTCGCATTGTATTGTATGCCGTATCTTCATGCCAAGACTTTCGATCTTGGAGCCTGAGTTCCACTCTGCCGAAGATCTGGGACTCGTGACCCCGGCGATGTGGGTAGATCGGAAGACTGCCCACCTCGTTCACTGTTGTGGAGCTGTGCGTGAGTGAGAGCTTTGGGGAGGAAGATGACGGATTCAGTCTGTTGGATGTATGGTGGGTGAGGTGGAGGAGAATGGCGCCTGTGTCAGGACACGTGGCTCGAAGGATTGTCACCTCGGCCAGCTCGGGAGGTGATAATCTCAGGTGTTTAGCGCGCCTACTTTCTGCCCACAATAAGTGTAGAGATCTGAGATCATACAGGATACAGCCTGATCGATCTGATCTATCTCGCTCTCTTCCCATTCATCAGCATCGCATTCAAAGTCGTACACTCTGATGCGTGGGCGTAGCTCGAGGTTCAAGGGGCTGACGATCTAACGACCAACGCGACGCTACGGACATCTCACGACGCGGACACGCGGAGGACGTGGTGGCTTACCCCGAGTGCGATCCACACCGAGACTACGATCTACGAGATGTTTCTGTACAGCTCCATCAGCATATTCAAGCCACTTACACGCTTTCACTTACAGGCATGCCAGCACTGTCAACTATCTACAAGATCCCCGCTGACACACCCCTAAACTCGTTGCAGATCCTCAACGGGCACCGAGATCCAGCGGATGATCTCACATGCACAACTACGTCCATCTCCCCCGACCTGCTCGACATAAAAAGGCCTAACGACTCCCAACAACATCACCCACTCACCTCTGTCTTCTCCTCCTACTTCTCCTTCAACCCTTGGCCCTACGCCTCTCATTAACTACCCTACACCTTCGTTAATCCACAACATGCGCCTCGCATTCTTCCTTGTCTTCCTTGCGCTCGCCCACGCTCTCCCCGAGGCTGAGGCCGAGCCGCAGGTCACCGTCACGGTCTACCACACTGTGTTCCGTCCCGCCCCAAAGCCTAACACCGACGGCGAGACAATGGCACCGACGCACAAGGCGACCGACAAGCCTACGCACAAGCCCAAGCCCACGGTAAATGTCACCAAGACACGCACGGTCACGGGCGACCAGAACACCGAGACGACCGACATGCCTACCAAGAACACCGAGACGGACACGCCTACCAAGACTGGCACCAAGACGGGAAGCAAGACCGGCTCCCGCACGGGCACCCGTAAGCCGACCAAGTCTGCATCCAAGTCCCAGTCCAAGTCCAAGACGTCGCACTCGCGTTCGATCAGCACCATCCTACCGACCCCGACCGTCAGCCTTCGGCCCATCAACGGCAGCCTCAACGTCAACGCTAGCCTCACGCCCCCCATCCTAAGCCCCAGCAACGTTACCGTCCCACTCCCCCTAACCTCGGACATCCCGTCCATCATCCCGACGCCTACGCCCGCCCCTACCCTCGCCAGCGAAGCCAACCTCAACGAGTACGCGCTCCTCGTCGGCGCGGCGGGGCTCCTCGTCGCTGCGGTTGGTGCTTTCTAATGTGATAGAGGACCTTTGATTGCTTGTTTATAAACATTGATAGCACGCTCGTTACACGCGCTTTATGGATTATGTCTCGCTTCAGATGCTTCTCAGAACTGGTATATCTCGTACTTGCAGAAAATCCCTCTCCGCTTTTCACGGAGTTTGATGGCGGCATGGTGGAGTCCGCAAAATCCGGCATCCTGTTATCTCTTCTGTTTAACTTGACACGGAGAGAACCCTGCTGCCCTAGATTCGGTAATATGCATATTGGTTTGGGCTCCCCCTATTCCATAGAACCGGATCAGCCACGGTCGACCTTGACACTATACCTTCACTTGGCTCAGCTGAAGGTGCGGTAGAGCTCAGTCCTCATGGAGATGTTCGTCAGGTCCACCATGTTCTTCTCGGCGGTGGCGTTATTCTTGCCTTGACCTGCGCTGAAGAAGAGTTACCCAACATTTGTGTCGATTACCTCACCCTCTCAAGCAATCTGGTACGTTGGCCATGGGCCGGGATACTACTCCAAGGTGATCTCGGCTGGCCTTGGGATCCGCGTCACTTCCAAATCCAAGCCTCACAATGAGGGCCGGCGGTATCTCCACGTAGGCGCATGGCCGTCACCTCCCCTTGGGTGAGACCGAACGTGTGTTGGATACTTGCGGCGGTATTCTACCAACATGGCCTCCGGAGCCTCACCCTCCTTCACCATCTCATCCTCCGCTAGGCTGTGGACGTCGACTGTGGTAGGGACAGCGGCCTGAAGTCAGCTTCCCCCTCCATGCCTGCTCCTATCGCGTACCACTCACCCCCGTGGATCACCCGGTCAGCGTGCAAGGTTGTACTCTGGGTCAGAAAGTGAGGCAGTTCCGTGCCACAACGATTGTGAAGGTAGATCGGTTCCAAATGTCAAAATGTGAGCCGCGCCCGGCTTTCACGGACTCGGTGACCCAGAGCAGTTGGAATACCGTAGACTCCGGAGGATATGGAGTCGGAGTGTTTGGTTCCACGACTGATCTCTGGTATCTGGAATCAACCTTGACGACGCAACTTGACGTCTTGACGACTGGTATCGCCAGATCATCAACGCAGTTGCAATCGATACCACGCCATGTGATTCCCAATTGCCCACATTCAAACCGCAGACAGGTGCTGGTGTAATTAATGCATCCAACCGCGGGCTTCCCTGTCAACTAGACAGATCCGCCTCGAGCCTCGAGGGCTCTAAAACTGAACCTGGAATCTCATGTCCCGTGCTCACGTCAAGCGCAAATTCCGACTTTTGGCTTGGCGGTACCCTGTTCCAGCCCTTTCTCCCATGGCAATGAGTGCTTTGTCAATGGATGCTGGTGCGAAACGCGAAACAAAGGTGGCTGTCGGGGTCAAAACTGTGCTTATGCACGGGTACCTACTTGGTCTCCATGTTGTCATGTTCTAGCAACATAATCATGAACGCGCCATCGTGACGCAGAATGGATGGAACTCTTTCTGTCCAGGTACAATGCAGAAAGTCTTTGACTGGTACCTTTACTCAAGGATTAAAGTAAAGTGCCTGCCCCATTTCGGATGACAACAGTTTTGGAGCAGTTTTGAAGTTTGGCGCAATCTCGCGCGATCAGCCACCTTACAATAGGCTGATTTGTTCCGCGATTCCGCGCAGGTCAACCTTTATCGGCCCAGGATTGACCTGGCATCCCGCCTCCCGCCGACGTCATGTCCTCTCGTCCTATCCTTGTCATCGGGGGTTGGGCTAGAGACTCATGGCTCTGGATTGCGAGGGTTACGGGTAGGAATGGGGTTGTCTAGAAGCAGAAGATGTGATGACGCTAGCATCGCACGAGGGTGAGTTACAGGACCCTCTAGTTGATATGGCGCGCGACCAGCCGTCGCGTTCCGCATTGAATGAGGCGGCGGAACGGCATGCGACGTCAGTCAACAATCCCAACCTCCTCGAGGGTGCGAGAAAGACGAAGTGGGACGATGGCCAAACGAGATATAAGAGGTAGTACATCTTGATGAGAAATCCCCATCCATCAACAACTAGAATGCGCATCACCGCTCTCGTCCCCCTCGTCGCCCTTCTCTCTGGTGTCATCGCCGCCCCTCTTCCTGAGGCAGTGGATCTCGACCCCCGCGACCCCCAACTCTGGTCATGGCGCTGTGGTCTCTTCGGTTGGCGCTGTCCTACCCGCGTTCAGGACCCTCCTCCCCCCGACCCGACGCCTGACCCGCCCACGCCGACCGTGGACCCCCCCGCAACAACGTCGGATGACCCTCCTCCTCAGACAACCGAGGCACCTCCGGCCACTAGCGACGCTCCCGCACCGGCGTCGACGCGCGAGCAGCCGTCGCCCACTCCCTCCGGTCTTCCGCCAGGATGCCTCACGGAATCCTTTTGCCCAGACACTGTCGGCGGACAGGGAGGTAACCCGGGCCAGGGCGATGGAACAATCACATACCCGAATGGCACAAAGCCAAATGGAAACGATAACCGTAACCGCAGTGATGTCGAGGAACGCTCGGCTGACCTCACCCCTTTCCTCGAGTAACACACAGACTCTTGACTCGGACTTGAACCAGGACCCTCGTATAGTATAGACACAGACCATGCCATGTAATTGTATACTCGCCGACGTCACCAGTCCTGTCCGCCACTGCATACCATGCCAGCATGCGGGGAGGAATTGGCCGATATCCGTCCACTTTCCACCTGGGCTATGAGGAATGATTCCAGTATTTTCAGGCGGGCGGAATGGGTGTGGTGTAACATTGCGCAGACATATTCCGAATCGCGAACGGAGCGGGGAGGATGCGAACTCGGCGCTGGCTGCCATCTAGCGTCACAAATGTCACTCTCTCACGCACTGTTCGCCTCACGAAGCCGCGGTAAAGGCTACCGTCCACGCAATCTTTGACCACGCATGCATACAGGCTCGCCAACACGTTGGCCACGCAGTCCAGGTGTGCGACCAGAGAACCTCATTGCGGGAAGAGCTTTGAAGGTGCGTTCCCGTGACGCCAAGATGCGCATGTGATCACCACTGCAGTGCAGGAGCCAACAGCTGGGGCCCGAAACATCTCCGACTTTGCATTCCAGTTACCAGCTGGATACTGAGGTCTACGAGTTTGGCAACCGGAGCAGATGCCCATGCTCAATATTCAATGCATGTCCAGCTGGGCAGCTGAAGTAGCTCTATCCTGAAACGAGGCGTCGCGTGTGCGATCCTGGCTTTGGTTTTGCTTTGGTTTGGGTCCCTGCCAGGCGAAGTTACGGCATGCTTTGAGTGCACATCCAGCAAGGTGGCGGGAGGCGGGAGGGATGAGGTCAGGGTCGGCGTTTCATCCCGGCCGGCCAGGCTGGCTTTTTGAAGGTAGAGGTTTAGGGGTGAGGCGTTAATAGGAGCCGCATATTAGTGTAACATAGTTGTCTATGCAGGTCAGCCCTGTACAGTACCACTCACCCCCGCCACTTTCGTTGTCCGTCGTAGGTGGGGTTGGTGACAGACGAAACTGTACTTTTATTCCAGGAGGATGACGCGTCGGGTCTCGCAAGCCGGTAGAGTTAGTGAGTCCCGAGTCCGAGTCGTCTGACGATCCAAACGCCTATACGATCTGTGTAGATCCTATGATCCTAAGTCTCATGTAGATCAGATCTACCTATAACACATGCATGATCATTTCCTCATTTCTACTCCTTTTAATTCAACTTTTTGAGACGCGTCGGGTGCCTAAAACCCCTTTTTTCCTGCCAAGTCTATTCATCCCTGTATTTCCCTGTTTGTGTCAACCTCCCTTCCGGGCAGGCCGGGCACAAACACCCTGAACTCAGCGACACACCCCCTTTATCAACGTCTACTCTTTGTCTTTGTTGCCTTTACCTTTCATCCATTCACTCATTCTGCGAGCTTGACGCTGCAGTCCACACTCGTTATGCGCGCCGCCGCCATCATTCCCATCCTAGCGCTCCTCGTCACAGCCGACGCGCAAAAGTGCAAGGCCAAGACCAAGACTTCTGCGGCGGCGACAACGTCGCCGATCGTTACCGACCACGCGCTCATCCATCAGCCGCCCTCGTCGTCGGCTGTGTCTTCTACTACCTCGGCCGAGCCGATCGCCACCGACGCCTCCGAGGTCGTGACCTCTGAGTCGGCGGCCACGCCTTCACCCTCAGAGTCGGCCACGCCTTCGCCCTCCGAGTGGGCCACGCCCTCATCCTCCGAGTTCGCTACTCCTTCGCCCTCCGAGTCCGCTACGCCCTCCCCCTCGGCGTCGGCCAATCCCCAAGGCCCCAGTGACCCCGAAGGAGCGGTGCCCGCCTCGGACCCCATTGCGTCTGATCTCATCGCTGCGCACAACGAGATCCGTCGTCAGTTCGACGTTCCCGATGTTGCTTGGAATGAAGAGTTGAGCGGTATTGCCGTTGAACAGGCTCAGTCGTGTAACTTTGACAACCAGTTCCCCAGTAAGCGACAGGACTACACCGATGTCATTGTGAACAATGCCGAAGGCAACTTTGTGGCTTCGATCGAACAGGCCAGATGGCAGGGCGAGAATTACGAGTGGCCAGAGGAAGGCAAGGATAAGACGTATCAGGAAGCTGCCAACCAATGGACCCAGGTTGTTTGGAAGGCGACAACTGACGTCGGGTGCGGCTGGCATAAGTGCGAAGAGTGGTCGGGATACCCCTCGCTCAATGGCGAGTACAAGTTTGTTTGTGAGTCGTGCCCTCATGGACAGTGAGGGCCATAATTGTCGGAGACGCGGGACGTAAAACCTCTTGACTCGTTCAACCTCTAGTTACTCCCTCCCCATTCCTTTGGGCTCCCATGATCCCATGACTGACCCCAGGCCTTTACAACACCCACCAGACTTACGTCGGCGCCCCCGAAGCGTTCAACGAGAACATCCCCAACAAGCCCAAGTAACCTCATCCCTACACTTGTTGATACTTCTTTCCACGGCGCTGGCGCCGTGCCGTACGCTTTTATTCCTGTACATGACATTCTTTAGGACGCGTTGACGCTTATGCACGCCATGTCTTCGATGGGTTTGATGTGAAATGGGGTCACAACTAGTCAAAAACGCATTATATCATTATAATCCTAGATATCCCAAACTAAGCCGCCCTTGCAATCTCCAGCCGCTCCTCGAGCGCCGTCGGCCCGCGGAATCGCCTCCGCCCGTCGATGACCCATGTGATACCCGCAACGAGCCACACAAGCGCGACAACAACGACAACCCAGTTCATCGTCGTACCGCTGAGCACCGGAATGGCTGGAGGGAAGCAGAACGTCACGGAAGTGACCGTGCAAAAGGCAAGAGCAACGCCGTTGATGAGGCCTGCGGTCAGCTCTGATTTGGAGGTGGACTCACGGCGCCAACGACCAAGCGACCACTTTGCGTGCTCGGTGTGCTCGCCGAACGCCGATGCCCCGCGCACGAACACGATCGCAATGGGGATGAAGTAGCTGATCTGCAAGAAGACAACCGAGGAGGATAGGATCGCGTTGGTGGTCACGCTGTTGCCGAGGTCTGGTGTCAACTGGGGCTCAGGTCGCGCTAGCTTACTGATCAGACCAAACGCGGTCACCCAGACAGTGATGAAGACGATGCACCACACAGGCGCCTTGAATCGGGGGTGGACGCCGGCGATGAGCGACGCTGGGCCGAGGCCCCTGTCCCGCGCGAACGTGAGCACGAGACGGGACGAAACAGTCAGGATTCCCTGCCCGGCCAGCACCATGGCGACGAGGTTGAACATCATGAGGCAGGTGGCCTGAAGTCAGTATGAACAGGCGACGAGCACCTACCCCCACACGGCTACTCGTAGCCTGGTAGTAAATCTGGAGCAGCGGCCCAGTTGCGGCGCTGAGCACGGTATCGAAGTCCTGGAGCGAGAAGAGAACGACGATCATGAAAATCCAACTGGTCGCGGCACCGAGCACAATCGCGAGCACCCTTGGGTCAGCTAGCATCCGGGTGGCCCAGCTCACATAACACGCGGCGCGTGGATGTACGGCCGGGGCATCTCCTCGACGAGGTGGCTGGCCGCGTCAAAGGCCGTCAGCCCGAACGTCGACTGGAGGAGGCCAAGGAGGAAAGCCATGCCGTCAGACCACTGCGGTTAGCAGCGCCTTCCCTCATACCTACGCCAGTGACATTGGTGAAAGTTGCGAAGACCGCCTTGGGCTTCTGGTAGCTGTCTGCGCATGCGAGACACACGATGCTGGCCACAACGAAGCCGACAATGCTCCACACGCCGGCAAAGCGGTCGATGGTAGGGAGAGCACGAACACCAAAGACGTTGAGAAGAAAAGCGATCGTAGCAATCGCCATGAAGAGCAGGAAGAACTGCCACGGCTGCAGCGCAAAGTCAGGGTTCCAGAGCGCGATGAGGCTGCGTGAGCAAGAACATGCAGTGAACATACCCAGATACGAAGCCCGAACCCAGAACTGGCGCGGCGGCGGAGAGAGCGACCCAGCCAGCTGCGCCGTTCCACCCGGCAAGGAAAGAGAGGCGCTCTTTCCACCCGTCTGGCGCGAGGACATCTGTGGTCAGCAATCCTCGCCTGTGATAGCTCACAAGACCAGTCATACTGCCCGCCACTCAAGGGAAGGACATGGCACACTTCTGCGAGGCTGACGGCCATCGCGAGTGTGCCGAGAGCCGAGACGAGAAGGCCCCACACCATGGCAATGGAGCCGCCGGAGCCGAGGACAAGGGGAAGGCTGGGGTCAGGTGTAACTTCAGCGAACGCACGATGCAGACCTGCTATCAGCAACAGACCATTCAATCAAAACTCACATGGCTGTCCAAGAGTTCAAAATGGAGAACGACACGCCGAGAATCGCAAGGAAGGAGAAGTTGCGCTCGAGTTGGACGTCGGCCACGGCAACTCCGGCGTCCAGCTCCTTCTTTGACAGGTCGGGGGAAGATGGTTCTTGGCTCATGGTGACAGGAGTGAGATGAGAATGAGAGTGGGTAGGTCAGGTCAAGCAGAGAAGCGGCGACTGTAGTCACGTTATAGCTGCGCTCGCAGGTCGATGAGTCCCCAGCTTTTTGTGCGACGGTGATCATGATGAGCTGGCACGCCATCGCGAGGGTAGATATGTGAGTATAGGACCGCCAAGTGGGGCTCAAGCATATGCGCTTGCGGGGAGCCTGGGGCCTTGGCAAGGTGTGCGATGTGCTGAAGGCGTGCTGGAATGTTGATGATGGAAATGGTAGCCGTGGCTGCTGCAACCAAATGTTGTTGGTCCGGAAGATCTGGATAAACTACAGGGATCCTGGTGTGCGATTGTGAGAGCACGTCAACACTGCGTACTTGGCTATGCTCAGCCATGCAGGGTAATAACGGGCGCCGCTCGAGGAATGCGGTCCGGCCATGCCCAGCTCGAGTGACTCACACAAAGATCCAGCGGAACGCCGAGTAAACCAAATAGGATACGCCGGGACGGAGAACGCCGAGGCTGTTACTCGTCGCTCAAGCCAACCGATAGATAAAGGATATCAATGCGGTATGCTTCAGCTTCGATAAAGAGTGGCTAGCTGTCGTGACTCACACCATGGATTGGCCTTCCCTGTCATAGATGACGTGAGAGAGAGGAAGGTCAGGACAGATACTTGAAGTGAGTAGCGCGACATTGATGCTCTTGTGAGTAGGTGGGGTTAGATAGATGAAGTAAAGGGGATGGGTGAGGAGCTGCATGTGGGAATGAGCGAGGACGGAGAGAAGGTCAAGGAGAGGTAAAGAGTGATGGTGAGCTCGACCTGATTGATGGCGTCGATGAAATTGGGAGTTGGTGGCATTTTGGTTCCGCTTATCCTAATCTGGACTCGAACACTTTGTTATCCGCGCTCTAATCAGTTTATTTGACCACCCCACCTGGAAGATGGATTCGGGACTGCTGACGACGCCACTCTAACTTACCCCTCCATCGACTCGGTCGACACTCAATTGCTCTGGCCTTGTCAGCTCGAGATAGCCATCATGTCCGCAACCCTCTTGCCGCTCGAATAGCAGTTCCCAACCGCCCACACCTCATGAACGTCTGAACGCTGTCGGCACTTGGTGTTGCAGCTGTACTTGTTCCCTGTAAGCCCTGGTGTGTGTGCAGCCGAGTGGATGCGAAGAGTACGAGCGATGGAGCCGAGCAGTCTGGGGGTCATGAGCGTTGAGGAGTGATGGAGCTTGAAGAAGAGTTATGAAAGCTGATGTCTAGCATTTACAGACTCACAATCCCATTCCCTCTACGTTCCCTTGTACCTCAACCCAACCCATGGCTCACGACGTGGACCATTCTGAGCGCGAGCGTCAGCGTCAACCGCCTCACCGCAAAAGCGCCTCCACAACCTCTCCAAACCCCACAATCACACCCATCTTGATCACAAATAATGCTCCCTCCAACCTTCCTTCATCTATTCCATCCTTCACTTGCATACATAATCACATTAACCAAAGTTCCACATCACCTCCCCCTCCCTCGTCACCTAGATCCCGCTTTCCACCCCTTCGCAAAATCAAGATTGTTCGCACAGACCTCGTCCTACTCGCCTGTCTAGCTCTGTGCGCTAGAAGCTCCACATCACACCTCGCACTCGCTGCTATCCTCCTCTTCTCTCTCCTCATCATCCTCTATCGGCCTTTCCAAACCTCGACCTTGGATCAACCCCTGCCCAACACCTCTCCCCGCCCAGTACTCCCGTTGCTATCCCCACCCCTGACTCCCACCATGTAAGCCAACCCCAAGACCCCAAGACCCCAAACCCCATCACTTGCTGATAACAGGGTCTTCACCACTCCCAAGGCGTCTCCTTCCCCCATGTCTGACCGGGTACGTTCCGCCTTCCTCCGTAGCTGACGCAAGTCGGTGTCTGGTGCGCCCGAGCTCGTCGGCTCGTTCGTCGAAAAGTACAAGGACATCAAGTCGCGCTACGAAGAGGCCCAGGCCAAGGCCGACAAGTACGAGCGCCTCTACCTCGAGCTCAAGGTGCGTGCGGACGAGCTCGCCGAGCTCGAGGCGAGCC
The DNA here is from genome assembly GCA_030864385.1 of Cutaneotrichosporon sp. HIS471. NCBI lineage: Eukaryota > Fungi > Basidiomycota > Tremellomycetes > Trichosporonales > Trichosporonaceae > Cutaneotrichosporon > Cutaneotrichosporon sp. HIS471. The sequence goes on along the minus strand of AP028240.1, from coordinate 682,818 downwards.
TGCCCACCGTGAAGCGTCTCGAGGCCGAGCTCGAGCACGAGGCTCGCCTCCGCCAGAAGGCGACCGACGAGCTCGAGCAGCTCAAGCGCGAGCAGGAGGAGCTGCTTGCCATGCAGTAGGGGGAAGAGTGCTTGCGCCCCAGCGCGGTGCGCGCGTACGAGCGCAAGCATGGGCTGGAGCTCAAGGGCGAGCGCGACCCCACACCAGACAGGAAGGGCGCCAAGCGGGCGCGGTACGTTTAGCATGCAGCATTATAGATGGCGGTGGTGGCAAGCTGAGGGGTGGGCTTGATGGCTGCGGGAGTGCTGACGTCGGCGGCGGACCTAGGAGGTGCAAGCGGCCCAGGGTGTGAGGGTAGGGGCGCGTGCGAAGTGGGCCAGGTGGCTGAACGGATACAGGAAGCGAGTAAGTGATGATAGGTAAGCGTGCAAACAGCCTACTCGACAATTATGTTGACACACAGCTTGCTTGTTCGCCGCTTGAGTAGGTCCACTCCGTCCTCTCCGGAGCGCGATTGGGATTCGGTCCAGCTGGTAGGCACGGAACGGAGAATGACGGCATTCCGCGACGTCATGCCGGATCTTCGGGTATTCCGGGCCGAACCGCGTCTCATCCAAATCTCAAGATAGCCGGTCGCAATCTCACTCACTCACCTACTCACTGCCTCACAGCTCACACACGAAAGGAGTGAACGAAGATACATGCACTGTTTCTACACACATTACAACCACGCGCCGCAGCGGATTATAGGCATGATCCGTGGCACGCTAGTCGTCGCTGGAGGCATAATCCGTGGCACGCTAGTCGTCCCTGGAAGCTGGAATTAGAGCCAGACAGCGAGGCCCGCAGCGACGAGGAGGAGTCCGCCGGCGAAGGACACGGTCGATGCGGCGGACGTGGCGCCAGGAACAGCGTTGGGAACGTTGGGCCCCTGCGGGTCCGAGGTGGTGCCGCCGGGAAGGGGATTGCCAGGAGCGCCAGGCGCACCAGCAGGGCCAGCGGGAGTACCAGCGTTGGTGAGGGGCGTCGAGGGGGGCACGCCGGCGACCTGCTGCGGCATGGCGGTGCCATTCGGCTTGATCCAGAAGCCCTGAGACTGGGCGAACTTCTCTGCGGGTAAGTGTGTGTGTGAGAGGTGTGGGAGACCGACTCACGGTCGGGGTTGCCGGCAGCCGTCAGCTGTAGCATAAAGTTGTTACCAGGGTTGTAGCCCTGGATCTTGCCGGTCCAGGTACTCGTGCCGCTCGCGACTTTGGTTCAGCTGCTTCTCTTCTGCGGGAACTCACTGTTCTGAGCGAGGACGACGCGCTGGCTGGCAATGGTGGAGTTCGAGTTGTACAGCATGAGGTTGGACGGCACGTTGACGGGTGTCCACTTGGCCGAGTTGACTGCGTCGTTGACCCCTGGGGTTAGCTTGAGCGTGCGAGTGGTTGCGAGTGAGCCAGGTTAGCAGAAGGGACGATCGCTCACAGTAGTTGTTGCGCGTCGGCACGATGAAGTACGTGATGTTCCAGGGGAGGCTGGGGTCCTGCTCTGCCGGCGCGGTGAAACCGTCGTTGCCGGAGTCGGTAGGAGCCGGGGCGGGGGAGTCAGAGGCAGAGCTGGACGTGTCGGCGGGGGAGCTGGTGGTGTCCTGCGCGCTGGTGGTGTCCTGCGCGCCGACGAGAGCGAGAAGTGCGAGGGGGATTAGGAAACGCATGGTGAGTTGGACAGGTGATGGGAGTGGAAGTGAAGAGTAGAGGTGGGTGGGAAGGGAGTAAGAGGTGGAGAGGGAGTAAGAGGTGGGGAGGTACTAGAGAAGGAGGCGTACAAGTAGATGGAGAAGATAATGGGACTGACGATCGAGTTGGACGGTTAGAGGTGGCTAGTTATACTTGAGATTTGTTGGGTGGTAGGCGGGTTTGAGTCAGAGGCCATTCGCCGAGTGTGTGGGAGGTCAGATCGCGCCCCCCTGGGAACAGATCCGTCAGTGGGAGAGCCTGTGTGGACGAAGCCATGGCGTCATGGACCAGCTCGTCAGTGAAAGCGGTGTCTGGGAGTGGCCATGTTCTCTGAACGTCTGATGGCCGGTGAGGGAGGTGGGAATTAACCGGTTGCAGATGGAGTGAGAAGTGGCCGTGTTGGTGGTAAACACGGCAGACAGCTGGGATCTTGATAGTTCGTCAGCGGCAAACCAACCCCATACACATCACGGACAGGCTTGGCCGCAGCTTGGTCTTGGCGGCCGGCGACTGCTTCACAGGCCGCAGTGTCCGCTCCCTCGTTTCGGCTCGAGAAAGCGCGTTGATTGAACTAGTCCCGTCGCCACTCCCGTTTCAACATGGTGTATGTGGGTTCCTAGTTGTGGTATCCTATCCCCCTCTCAGCATACCGGATACGCTGCGGTTGGGTTTTGTCGTTGTTTTGACTACCGTGCGAGAGCAAGTGTTGTTTGTAGAAACCACCGGGCGAGAGCGCGAGAAGTTCATGTTTATGATGAACAACTCGCCCCGATAAACAACGCCGCTGATGAGTACCAGCGTCCGGTACTCATGAAAGTAAGACTTAATGCATGCATCCGTACTCCTACTCACCACCTAACAAAGATGCGTACGACCAACATCATGCGAAGCAAGAACATCCGCTACCCACCCGAGTGGGCAACCATGGCCACCTACCTCTCCACCCACCCTCCGCCCCTCGGCGAGACCTTCCCAACGTTCCTAACCCCCGAGCTGGTGATGCACCGCACCTTCAGCCGTCGCTCTGAGCAGAGCCCCGCCGCAATGGCAGCCCAGGACTGGGCGATCAAGACTTACATCCTCTTCAAGCGTGTCAAGGCAGCGCGCGACGAGCTCTTCTTCGCCAGATACCAGGCCCGTCTCGACCCATCTCCTATAACCATGACCCTCCAGGAGGCGCAGGGAAACGTGGTGCGCATCCTGGTGACAGAGCTGCGTGCCAACCTCGAGGCTGGGCGGCAATATCATACCGACTTTGACGGGAATGAGAAAGTGTTGGCACATGTCGGGAGTCTGTTCTACTACGCAATCAGTATCTGAGAAGCTATGGAACGGTTTCTGGAGGGCTTTGATGGTGCGTTCCTGAGTGATGGAGCTGATGCAGATGACGGGATTCCACGCTTCGTGAACCATGATTCGCGGAGTAGTGTTGGCTCGCCACGGCCTCCCAAGAACCGGCGGCCAAGCCCTGTTGTGGAGTTAGAGACGGTCCAGGATGACGCGGACAGGTCGGACTCGGACGATTCAACCTTCTAGCGCATGAATATTCTAGCAGGTCGCCCCAGAACCGAGTCGGAGACGGTGGTGGTGATTGTCCACCGCACCCCACGCCCATGACACAAATAGAGTCCAGCATGCGCTACCTGTTACCCTCAGCTCCACAATCCCAGCTCGTCCCTTGGTCGATGGGCTGCAATATCGCCACAGACAGGTTTGCGATCCTGGTGAGAACCACGTGGCATTCGGAAAGTGGTCGATGACGCCATATCTTGAACAGGCCTCGCCCTTGTAGTTTAGTGGTTTATAATTTCTCACTTGTACGCAATGTTCAAATGAGAGGGTCTCGAGTTCGAATCTCGACGGGGGCTTTGCTTTTTGGTCTTCACTTGTGGTTCCGGGTAGTCATCGTGCGCGTTCCTCGCTCACTCTCATCTTCATCTTCCTTGCTCACTCTCATCTTTGTTCTTATACTCTACTTTCCCCACATATCCAGTCATCTTGATTTCTCACTTCTCCCCATTTCTCATTTCTCATTTCTCAACACATCATCCCTCCCTAACATGTTCGACTTCTCCAAACCTCCCATATCTGTACCCTTCTCCCCCCATCTCGGCTCGTCCGTGCCCGAACTCTCCCTTATCAGCCTTCCACATGAGCCAGAGATCGCCGAGGCCGCGCTTGTCTCTGGGATCCCGTCATTTGCAACTCCAAAGCTCAAAGTGATGGCTACTCCCTCAAAGAAGCCGGAAACCACAGGTAACAGCCGGCCTCAAGGGGCCGCCTACACCTTTCTGGAGAATAAACTGACTTGCCGCCCAATCGAAGCTGTCTCTAATGAGACTAGGCTCCTCAAGAAGACGAAGCACACCTTACCCTGCTTGCCCCAGGACGTCGTCACTCCGGCCCTCCAGGTCAAAACTTACGACGGTCCTGTCATCGACCACCACTCCTTTCCTCACATAGTATTGGCTATCCTTCATTATGCTCCCTACGACTCCTTGCGGCGCCTAGGGCCGACGTGTTCTAGGTACCGAGATCTCGTCGAAGCTCAGGATGTTCATCTGGTCTTCCTGAAGGGTCAAGCATTTCCTCGTTGCGTTTCGGGAAACGCCAACGCCTTATCCAGCCGCTTGGTGTCACTCACCTCGGTGTTCATGAATGCGAATGTGACCTTCATGAACGACAACATCGAAACTCTGGCGCACTTGCCGTTCGCTGCATCCTGCTCGGCTCCGACTCCATTCCTTCCCGGAAGCTTACGGGTCATCGACATCATCGACCGTAGCTCCCTTTCTTCCGCCAGCCCGGGTGCTACCGCTTTCCCACTGCGCCCCTGGGTCGCTCGCATTCGGCCTTCGACCTCGGTTGGCACTATCAAGATCGAGCCCGAATGCCTCGTTATCTTCGATTGGTCCCCCCCGATCCCTCATTCGTTCTCCGGCTTGCAGTACATTAAGGCGATCAAGGTGTACTCTGTCAGCTACAGTACATGCGGAAGATAGTCCTCAGTGTTGTTGCTGGACCACATACGTGGCTAGACCGCCGCATCCACATTGCTTTCCTAGCACCCAAGCTTGATGACTTGACGATCATCTTCTCGTCTTTGCCTCCATACAATCGTAAATCACTTCCTAACAACGCCTGCAACAGTCTGCCTCTCGTCATCAACGATCTCGTTATTCAAGCATGCGAGGAGTGGAACATGGGTCGAACAAAGGTCAAGATCACCTTCGTTGGCATAGACCAACTGTACCCGCGCTTTGCCCTTGAGGTTGTGAACAGCGGCATCGCCAAAATGGGTATTTCGCGAGCCGAGTGGTGGACATTCCCCAATTTTGCGACAAAGGCAGCAGCTTGCTCGAACCTCCAGACGCTAGTTTGGTACCTCCGCCTGTACAAGTTCCCAGCACTTCCTCCAGATGCGTTCCAGTTCCTGTCCCATCATGATTACCGCGTACTGGTCGGAATCAAGCAGTACAATCTCGAGACGATTGACACGTTCTCGTTCAAGTCCGGCTCCTCAACTTAGAGAATGACCGCACTAGTGGTCAATATCAGCCATTGCAGTTTCCCATCCCCTTGTTGTATTGACCTGTTCGGTATTATGTAGGGTTATGTTCATTGTGGGCTGATGCGCTCCCACCCCATTAATTCGCTAGACCCGGCCGCCAGGTAGCTGGGAAGAACTTTCATTACCGAGTTTGGGCAGCGTCTTCGTGGGAGTAATGAGTCTGCACAGTCAGAGGATGGATGAGAATGGCAAGGGCTCGATGCAAGATACAAAGGCCAAACGCTCCGTTATTAATCCAGAGTCAGAGTGACCCACTTGTGTTCAAGGACCCATTGACATTGGCGGTAACGTCAACACTAGTAATGGTGCTGACAGACTCCTAGCCCGCGCCGCAGCACAACATGTCCTTGGCAGGCTTATCCGACATTGGCAAAGTCAGTCGCCAACGCTACTTACGTAATGAGAGACACTTGGTCACTTGTTCGTTGCACGCCAACTCCTCCCCGTGTCTGTCACACTTGACACACCTAATGTATCCAACCTGATCCTCTATCCTCTTACTCATCCTGTCCTCAATCATCCTAGGCAGACCATGTTCAAGCTCTTCAAAAAACCTCGCTCAAAGCCGGCGTCTGACCCGCCCGACGTGCCCGACGTGCCCGACGTGCCTAGTCAGAGCAAGCCGCCCCTGCGCGACCATCCCCTCGATCACACGGCGTTCCCGCACATCCTTGAGAAGGTGCTACTCCACGCGCCGCACGCTTCCCTCCTCCGCTTCCGAGCAACATGCCGCACGCTCCGCGACAGCATCGACCGGGTGTTGATGGCGCACCTGCTCCAGATCCAGGACGAGAAGTACGCTCGTCTCCCTCTCGGTTGCAGGACGTCTGCAGCAGTAGAGGGCGAGACTCGCCGCCACCCCGCCTTCTTACCAACCCCAACCCCAACGCCCCCGATCAACCCCAAGCACCGGACGCCCCGTCTATTCCGCGGTCGCCAACCCCAACAACTTGAACTACTTGAACAACAACCACTTCCACCGACGCCGGCGCGGCAGATTGAGCTCCTCGCATCGGCAAGCGTCATTGACATGATGTACGTCGACGCCCTGTCCGTCCGCAGATTGATCCGGGACGTCAATCAGGCTTCGGAACTGTATCAGTTGCGGTTGGGAACCCTGCGCATGTGGCGGACCTGCGTGAGGATGGAAGCCAGGCCAATGTCGGTCCCTCTCGAGATGAGGGTCGTGTTCTTGTGGTCCGCGTACCTCCCTTGCCCTACCCCTGTTGAAGAAAACAAGCGAAGAGCAACTGGGGAATACAAGCGCGGACCGCGCTGCAGCGTCCTCAACTGCAGCGTGCAGGACAAGCACGACCCGCTCTTATTGTCGTGGATGACCTTTTCGCGCAAGGTCGTCCTCGTGCTGGTTGACCGCGACATCCGAGATATGCCGGGTGACCCAATGCCAAAAAATGGTCGGACCCCCGGCGGTGGGTTAGACTCTTCGTCTGCCGTGGGTGGCCTAACAACGGCAATCGACATTGCCACCCAGTCAACGGAGGGGCCTTGCGACGGGATCTGGCGGTCTATTCTACAGGACATCATCAACCCAATGTTCCGCGCAGGGTATCACATCTTCTCCCCATACCCCCCTCTAGAGGCCTTGGGCATCGTTAACTCCTACGCCCTCCCTCCGCTCGATACCGTGCGGTGGAGGCTCTTCTTCCCGGAGCAAGAGTTCCCCGGCATACGCAACTTGCTCCAGCCGTACGAGACGCTCGAAAGCCTCATTGCCTGCCTTACAGCCAACCTTGGGCCGCCACTGTTCTCCCTGTCTTTCTTCTCGCTTGAGGAGTATCGCGCCAAGGTTGGGGAGGAACAGTTCCGGCTCCAGACGGACGAGAAGTTTGTGCTGCAGGACCGGAGTTGGGCAGCATGGTAAGTGGGCGAAGCGTGCTTCTTTGGGTGGCGCTGACTGCAGTATGAAGTGATAATATCACGCAGCAGGCATCGCGCACCGGGCTGATGTATATGCTTTGGCGCTACAACTACAAGGGGCCTGGTTATGGACGAGTGGAGGACAGCGCTCGGCGGGCATCTCTGGTCCGGAATTGCGGGGAAGTGGAGGTGGAGGCGGGGAGGACGGAGTTGACAAGCGTGAGAGACCTCCTACCTCAACCCTTCGTTGGGAACTCCCCGCCCATGCCTCCCTGGAGCCGGACCCTCTCTTTGTATCTGGCGGGAGGACAATGTATCAGAACCATAACACAATGCATCCCTATAGCTGAGCGGACTTGCCTCGCTCTCGGAGCTACTTCTTGGCCTTGCCACCACTGCCGCTCTGCTTACTCTCGCCGCTGCCCTTGTTCTTGGTGTTTTCTTGCTTGTCGCCACTGGCCTTGGGCTTATCCTGGCCACTCTTGGACTGGGTTCAGCTCGAATCACCGACTCTTTGGAGGTGCGGTTAGAGGAAGAGGCTGGAGTCGAGTGCTCACCTGTCCAGACTTTCCCTGCCTGCCCGGCTTGCTGTTCTTGTCCTCGGACATTGTTGGTGGGTTGGTGGGGAGCAGTGCGGTAGGAGCGCTCGCTTGAGGTGAGCCGTGGTTAGATATACCCCTGCCGTGGACTTGCAACGCACCGACTCGGGTATGAGCAGAGGAGCGGCCGAGTCGCACGCAGCACGAACGTGCTTGCGCGACATAACGCTCTGCCAGACTTTCACGCAGATTACACACAATGTCGCGTAATCCTGTTCCCCCACTCCCAGCGTCTTAGTCCGATCGCTTGACCGGCAGGGACGCTCCCAGGTTCTCATCCCTCCAATCGGGCGAAGCACACTCTCGACACGTACGTGGCTTCAAAGTCTCCTCATTCCCAAGCCCTTGTCCTCTTTCACAGTGGTCCCGCCAGGCTGTCGTCCGCTAGCCCCATATCCTTACCCAACGATTAGATCTTCAACGGGCAACTTGGCGGAGTGGTTAACGCGATTGACTCGAATGGTCTAAGAAGACAGTGATCAATTTCCTTCGGGAGCGCATGTTCGAATCATGCAGTTGTCGAAACATTTTGGTTCGCTCACAGAACGAGGTGGTTTTAGCCCTCACTTGTTGTGTGTGGCTCGTTATGTGTGTGGCCTGGTCATCTCATTTCAATGGCAGCTATATCATCCACAGAACATTCTACGCATTCATAGAAAACCTGGCCCACTCACTGCCTACACTCGCAACTACTTCTTGCTGTGGAGGCAGGCGCTGGCTCGAGGCTCCCCGTTGCCAGGCTGACGTGGCTCTGTCTGGGGGTACCGTGGCGCGACCCTCTTCTCACGCTCGCTCCCCATGTGGGGGGTACCGGCACCACTGTTAGACCCGTGGCCCGCCCCGTTCGGCACCGGCGCGAAACCTGGTCATCGCGCTGACCAGGCGCGCAGCTTAACGCAAGGCTAGAAGTGACCAAGCTTGTCATCACCCTTCGCCGTGGTTGCTCATCGCGATGGAAGCCTGGTAACGGAACACGTGTGAACTATGAGTAACACAAGCCACAGTAAACCATCTGGAAAATCACCACCATGTCACACACAGCACGATGGACCCTCCGATGAACCTTGAACTTTGGGCCCAAACAAGTCGCCTCACACGATTCATCTCCACGAACTTTCGGTACTCCTAGCCCCTATCTGTGGCCTTTAGCCTGCCTACTTCTTGACATGGCCCTCGTCCTTGACCTGGCCCTCGTCCTTGGCCTGGGACTCCTTAGCCTGAGCGTCGCCCTTGGCCTCGGCCTGGTCGTTCTTGTCACCAGCCTGGGCGCGCGCGGCGAAGCCACCGGGACCCATGTCGCCGCTGGTCTTGGCCTAGAGTGAGCGCTTTGGGAACTGGGCCAACTCACCTGCGTGCTCTGGATACGCGAGGCGTCGGAACCCATCATGGGGTTACTAGCCTTGGACTGAGCCTGGGCCTGGGCCTGGGCCTGCTGGGCGGTCTGCTTGGGCGACATTGTTTGTTGGTTGTTGATTGTTGGGTCGGGTGTGAGAGGAGGAAGTTTGGTGTGGATTGAGAGCCCCGAGGGGAGGTATATATACTCCTCTGACACGTTCGGGTCATGGGGCAGATCCCAGCTTCAAACTTTGGGGCAGAGAGGAGTTGCGGGACGTCGGCGCATAGGAGGCCATTTCACACACATTCACATTCAGATGTGATTCCCAACCGATTCGCCATATCTTCTCACGCCGTCACCGCTTCCCAGGAGCCAAGCCCTAGAGCATTGTCCTAATCCACTTTTGCGACTGGGGGCGGCTCCCATGTGATGAGAGTGCCTTCCGAGGCCAATCTTGGTGTCCTTAGTCATGCCGTACGGGATAAATACCCAAACTACCACTTCCTGCACTATTTCACAACATTAATATACACCCCAGAGGGGTCAAACACACCTAGCCGAGTTCTTCACTCGTTGACGACCCCTCATAAAGAGGTTGAGGAGATGTGTGGCACTTCAAAATTCCAAGCTTTGTCAACTGCGCCCATACCGAGACTCGCCCCTTATGAACCCTAAAACCTTCCCAAGCTGTCAAATTATGCATTGGACGAGGTGATTTTATCAGACGTACGGTGAGCGAGATGTGGCGAGATGACCGGAAAAACACGATTTGGCAAAGAACTGGGTTTGGAGGGGTTCTAAATATCTAGAATAGCACAGCCAATACCTATGAATCGGATGCCGTTGTTAGAATTAGCGTACAAGTCGATGCGGGGCCAGGGTGGGGTATTGGGTTGGCGGAAGCAAATGTGATCACCTTGGTGGCCAGAATGGGTGCAAGTCGGACGCCACCGCCATCCCTTAAGGCGGACACTGGTCTGTCGGATAATCTGTGCGAGTATGAGTCTCATCGTACATTTATCATGTCCCTCTAAGCTGCGCGCGGGATGGGAATCGGAGGCTAAAAGTGGTTAAGGTTAAATGAGTCAGCTCGAGAGGGCGCGTTTCGGTCACACACGCTCTGCTCGAACGTTCGAACCTTGATCGTGCCTGGACAGTATCATAACAAGCATCTTGGCACTCGCGCTCAACCCTAGTGGTCTGCGTCACTAACTCTAGGAATGCAATCTGGACCGGACGTGACCTGCTGAGATGACAGATTGTGAGGTATGGCAATAGATCACATGGCGTGCAGCAACAAGGACCGTAACAACGCCCCTCTTCAACTCTAATGACCGGAGTCGAATACGACTGACAGATAGAGGTGGTGCGGCAAGGGTGGCACAGATGATGTGGCATGGAGGGTTTCGGGGATGCCCGACGAACGTTCCCGAGGTTACACAATGCACCAAACCGTTACCTTTCTCCCATCGCAGTACGACTAGTTGAAAGAAATCTGCATCGAACTGGACGACCTCGAGTCTGTCCTTTTATGCTCTGCAAGTGTTGTATTCGGCTACGAGCAGCCTCCGAAAATCGCCAATTTCTCGGATCGGCGAAGACGCGACGTCCCTCAACAGTTTCTAGAGGCTCTATCATAGCAGCAAGACCATAACCAAGGACATGGATAAAGTTGGCCTCTGGGGATGAACATCCTTCAGAAGCGGCCAAATCATACAGGCCGATGCTGCAGATACTATGCAATCTCCTCAAAACCATAACCCTCCTCTGTGTACATGTAGAGTCGAAATTGGTCCATGCCAACACTTTCCTCGTAGTCATCGAGCGAGAGGAACGAGAAAGGATAGTCGCATGGTCGGTACCCTTGGGCAATTCCCCTAAGTATTATGGCAAGGTCGGCGAGGGTGCCGCATGGCCCGTGGGAAGAATTGTCGGTGGGCCCCGCTAGATCGAGTAACTCGAACAGGTTGGTGAAGTACGGTAAATGGCCGTCGCCTATATGTATCGCCGAAGCGTTGACGAATGTGCACTTGGCCATCGGATGTCCGTCCATCCACCTCTTCTTGAGAGTGAGGACGAAAGCTACACTACCTTCTTTAAGGTACCCCGGTTGGTAGTTCGGGGGACACCCACCCGACTCGGCTTACGGCACGCCTCAATACAAGAGATATGACCAAATCGTGGGTGGGACCAATCGAATATGACGAGAGTTCGAGCCGAGCTTTGACCTTGAATTTGTCGCAAAGCGTCCGACCATACGCGGATGGTTTCAACTTCGGCGTTATCTAGGATATACCGCCAGTCGTCAACACAGGCGTTGACAAGGTCAACGACTTGTGTCACCAGGATTGAGCCATGAGACCGAGGCAAGGGAGCAGAGAAGGACAAGAATCGAGGGTGCACTTGAAACGTGTGTGGTGGAAGAGATTGAGCAAGGCACGCAGTTGAGTGGGTGATGACGAGATGTCGAGCGAGCATGGTATCGATCTTGTGCAGATACTCCGAGTTTAGAGTGCGAAAGTGTAGCTGCGCATTGAAGGGCGCCCCATTGATGATGAGGTCTATGATGTGAGGGAATGTCACATGGTGGATTGCAACTCGGGGGTTGAGGACGTCGGCGGTGGTAGATGCGCGCTTCACCAAACCAGAGTGGTCTGTTGGCGGGATCGAAATGCAGGAGCAGAGACGCTTCTGATAGTCAGCAGGGTTATGAAGTAATCACTGGAACCGATTGAGAAGTGGACGATTCCGGCTTGGACTACCAATTGGACTGACCAGCATGTCGTTGTAAGTTTGATAAATAGGCGAGAGTGAAATTATGGGATTGGGAGCTTGCAATTCATATATGCACGAACTGGGATTCTATCTGCTCGAAGCTGTGTGGAGATGTCGCACGGTGCTACATTGCTCAACCGCCCGTGCGAGTCAGATCCATACTCCCTTCCGAACCTGCTTCTTGTACTCCTGGAGCGAGAGGGACATGCACGGGTTGTTCGGTAGCGCCTCTTCTCCGCTTTCCGAAGAAGGCTTCCGGCCTCGGTTGGATCGTTCAAAGAATCTCCCCCTCCCAACGGAGCACAAGTGTCCTCTTCCCTAACCCTGTCAGGTCGATAATGTCCGCAATTTCCACCAATTTTTCAACTGTCGACGTTGGAGGAAGGCGAGAACCGTCTGTGCAGCTCTAGGGCAAGTGGAAGCTGGACACAACGGCTGCTGTTGACGTTGTAGTGGACGAGGAACGCATCGAGCAGCGTAAGTGCAGATGGGCACAGTAGGATCTTGCCTGGTGTGTGGGTATGCTTGAAAGCCGATAACGACCTGGCGGCTCTGTGAGGTGGAGTGTCGTAGGTGGCTGAATCGCGAAGCGGGCCGGCGTAGACACGACGCGGACGTGCGTAGATGGGGATGTCGCCGAGGAGGGAGATGGATGAGTGTATGTGGGTAAGTAATGAGAGCACGATTTCAGAGGGGATCCCAGATGTCAGATGTCAGTGCATGGTCCCGAAGTTCCGATCTCACTGGACGGAATGATGAGGGAATAGTCGATCTGCAATGTTTTCCGATGCGAACTGGTTGTCGGGTTATCCCGCCAGCACCCGTGAGCACGGGCTTCTAGCCTTTCAGTCGCTGGATCTTAACATGACGCGAACAGGGAGAGATGGTATGATGTTGAGACGAGTTTGTAGATGCTGAGCAATTTGAAAATGCGTAGCCACAGCCGGGGTAAGGCAACCCCTTACCAGGAGCCGTGCCGTAATCGAAACGTCTGTCAGGTCCTCACATGATACATCAGCATACCCACTTTGGTTCACGCTCTATCCCTTCTAGTCTCCGAGGACGAACGACTTGTCAATCTGCAGCTTAAACGTCTTTGTCCCCACCTCCCTCACGTACTCGTCCCAACGTGAGGTTGCGCAGGGGTGTCGCAAACTCAGACTCTAGCACGCGGTTAAGCATCTCGATGGGCAGGGGTAGGGTGAAAAGCTTGTCATCGCGTTTAAGCTTAGTCAAGGTTGAAGACTCATAGTCTAACTCGATGCCTTGAATGAAACGCGGAGTGGTTCCGAGGAAGAGAATGGGAGGAATGAGGTTATTCACATACGACAACGACAACGAGTGGGTGAGGGTCTATTCAGACGGACGGTGAGTGTGAGGGATGAAGCGAATACAGATTGTTCACATCATGAGGTGGTCCGAGCGGTGGTGCAGTGGCCGTGTCCACTTTCTCCACGTGGAACACCCTCGTTCCTCAAGCTCAAGCTCGAGCTCGAACCCAGATTCAAGGCTGCGTAATTGGTCGGACGCTTGAGACCGTCTCTTCACAGCGTGCATACTATGCCCAGCATGTACCACAGGGACGGGCGCAGTACCCTGTCGTAGAGGGATAGTATTCACCGATAGTCGGTTTGCTCGAGAAGGGCGGGAGGTGGATCGTATTGACTTTGTGACAAGGTGATACATACGTTGGAAGTATAAGATAGTAACTAGACATATATGTAATGTACGATAAGTCACGTGGCTATTGCGAGCCATCGTTGCTAAGGAACGAGCCGTCGTGGTTAACTACGATGGATCGTTACTAAGTTGAAACTATTCGAAACTCGTCAAAACTCATCACAAAGTTCTTGAAACAAAAGTTTTGTATGAGGCGTGCACCGATCATCGTTCCTCGGCCACGGCAATAAAAGTCACGTGACCCAGGAGTAAGCCAAGGCGTGATGCGAAACACTATGTACTGCGCAGCCCGCCAATTTACTCCGGATTACCCGCGTGGGAGAGGAGAGAGGGAAGCGGGCAAGGTGAAGAGAGGTGCAAAGGGGGGGACATGAGCACTGGACATGCTGAGTTCGAATAGGTCTCATGGGTGAGTGGCTTGTAAAATGCCAGAGGGGTGTTAAGCAGTCTCTAGAAATGGCTGGAGGGTCTTTGGCCAAATCGCTGCAGTGTATCGGCCCAGCATCGGAGGGGAAGGGGCGACACGTTGGTTGAACGATTGTTCACGCTCAAATAATCGCAATATACCTCCGCGGTACCTTCCATCCCAATGGAGGCGGTTGCATCGCTGTTGGAGGAGAAAAGTTGAAATGATGGAAACTCTGAAAACTCTATTTGTGGCGGTGAAACGAATTCTCGATTTGAACTGGTTTCAGCATGGGACATCCTTTTCTATGCCGACAGTACACTGTACAACAAGTTGAAAGTTTCTATTATCTCTGTGGGTTGGGTAACGATTATCATTCTGGTGCCACTCGCGGCTACATCTGTCACGTGACCTGGGGGAATTGACCCTTGATCCTACCTTGAGCTTTTGTATTGCAGAAAGAGGAAACAAGGCATACAAGCCATACCACACCAGTCGTTTCCCCATTCGCGTCCATCCTGTATCATGTACATCTTTCAAAGATGGCGAACAAGTCTACTTCACGCCTGGGTCCTAGCGCCAATCCATCTCCCAATCCGGGATATCCTACACACACACTCCAACTCGTCAGCCTCTCACCTCGTGCTCACTCACCCTTATCCCTTCAAGAAGAAATTCTCGTCGATGAAGAGCTTGAAGCACTCTGTGCCCACTCAGCCTTGTACTCGGTTAGGGTGAGGTACCGAAACGGGTCCTCGGGCAGGTGCCGGAGGCTGTCCATCTGCTGGCGGAGGTGGTCGGCATAACCTCAAAGGACTTCGCATTCGCCGATGTTAGGCATACAACAAGGAGGCTCTCCGTCGAAAAAGAAGCCGGGCATGTCATCATGACTGAGAATGTTATCGGCGTCGACGAACGTCACTTTGACGAAGTATCCGTCGTACCACCGTACGAGGACTTGGTCGAGCAGCCACACCATCTCGTCGTCGATGTATGACTCGCAATCGATGCAGACCCTGTACTGATCGAGAGACGGCCATTGGCACACAATGACGAGCTGCTTGAGAGACTTGTGCCTATGAAGGAGATGCTGGAAGCGGTGATGGCGCTTGAGGCGACCAGTGTATCTGATGGGAATGTTTACAACAATGGTGGAGAGGCTTGTCCGTCTCCCGAAGCCGCTCTCCGCTGGGATAATGTTGCTCGCCGTGCCGCCGCTGTTAGACTTGGCGAAGCAGCGATGGGTTTCGAGGCTCCCAACCCTCATGGGACAGCCACGCGAACACAACAAGAGTCGGAACAGGAAGCCACCTGCAAAAGAGGTCGAGGTCGACGCCATGCCACACGCGTGTGACTGACAGCTTCTTGAAGGACAGACAGAGCGTCTTGAGCCACTCGGCCGTTGTCAGTTCCGGGAGATCGAACCCAACAGCGAATGGGTAGTAGTCGTCCTCCAAATCGTCGCCAGCAGTGTCGCGGCCTCTTGCACTCTGCTCGTCGCCAGTGGCATCGCTCCCTCCAGGGCTGTGCTCGTCTTCAGAGCTCCGGCGATCTATCATACAGTCCTCCTCGCTGGGGCCAGTATAGTCCATGACCTGCACACGTTCCAGGATATCTGGGTCGCAAGGCCACCAGCGAGGAGGCTGGTCATCCCAGAGAGCCTTGTTCCACCTGATCATGTCACCCAAGTGGCCGTCGGCGACCAGACCGAACATCGTGAGACCAGGGTGTCGGCCGCCATGCATGGTGAAGAACTCGGGGTTACTGCCGCTACGCATGATCACGTGGCGAGGAAGGATGCCATGAACGCGATTCCGGTACTGTGTGCTAACGGCATAATGTGAGGGTAGGCGAGGGAATCAAGAGTTGCAGGGATTTGTGGTTAGACGTCCTTGATCGCTGTGTCCGCCAGGAGGTGGAGGGCGGCGGTGGCATCGTTGGTCGGGATCGAAGGCGATGCGCCTTGCGAGGCTTCCTTGTCATCATGGGGACGGGCGAGATCCGAGCGAGAGGCGATACCGCGAGAGAGAGAGGGTGTGGTGCCTGGTAAGAGCGGCATGATGTATGACCCTCACGCGGTAGTGCCCAATAAATACAGGTTGGGGATAGAATGAAGCCTGGGATAGGGATTGAGCAGCGCATCCTTATGGTGGTGAAAGTGATGATTCAGAAGGAGCCGGAAGTAGTGAGGTCGGGGTAATGATGGGAATGCGACACGCGAAAGACGGGAGGTTGACTCCTCGCACCATCACATATCTGACCGTCAGCAATCGCCCTAGAAGTGGACCCACCTCGCCTACTCGAGGAAGAACGACTCGTCAGTGTAGAAGCTGAACCGCTCCTGGCCAATCTGCGCACTGTACTCCTGTTTCGACATGAGCGTGATAGAATCGTCTGGTAGCAAGAACTTTCTGGAAAGCACGTTGCCAGGGGACTGGTTGTAGAACCCAATGGCACTCAGTTCGGGGTCGTCTCCTGCTCGCAACCGAGCGTAGTCGCGGAGTGCTAACTTGAGTAAACCGCTCATTGGCTCGTCGGGAGAGATAAGATGCAAGTCGACGATGATGATGCGCGGGGTGGTGGGGGAAGTGAGCCACCTGGAGTTGATGAAGCGGAGGATCGTTGCCAGATCCTCGACGGCTTCGTTACCTAACTCTGGATCTTCCTGGTAGGGAGCCGGACCCTCCGAGCGGTGCATGATGATAACAATGTCCCTGACACCCTCACTACTGAGGTTGGGCATGACTTGCCTGACTGTTTCCATGCTCGTCTTGCCGCTGAGAGAGAGGTTGAGGACCACGGTGGTGGGGTCGAGGTTCACGTTGGCCAAGACAGGTCGGTTCAATTTGTCGGCAAAGTGCCGAGAGCGCCTTTCGCTGGCATGGCGCCGAGAGACAGAGTACCGAGAGCACCATTCGCTGTCATGGTACGGAGAGCTCCAGCCAAAGACAACGAGTGTGTCAATCGAGGACGGCAATCGAGTGCCATTTGTGTCCCCCCATACACGTCCGAAGTTGGGCTGCAACTCGTCGATAACGCTCTTCAGCTTAGTAGGAAAGCGGACCGAGCCGACGTAATCAACCACTTGCGTCCGGGATAACAGGAGCCTCGCCCTCCTGGGATCAGACCACTGGTTGGTTTGGTCTGGGAGATTATTGGCCAGGCTGGGGATGGCATGTCGGCCCATTGTCAGGATGCGCAAACTCCTTGCGCGGACCAAGAGATGAATCGAGAAGCGCCCGTCCACCCGCTCGCGGAGGCTGCGGCACGTCGCCCTGAAGCGGACGAGTGCAGGGTACTCGGCGTGCTCGAAGATCCGGTCGAAGATGTGGGGATAGACAAGGTGACCAATAACGGGGGCGTGAGAGTTTGTCGCTTCTGGGAGAGGGGGCTGGGAGTCATCTTGGAGGAGGTATCGGATGTTCATGGTGAGTAGGATGGAAGTGAAGGTGCAAGTGGAAGTGAGGGAGACAAGTGATGGCAGGATTATATGAGGGAGTGCGGAAGGCGGTGGCAAACGTGGCGTAAGTGGCGCAAGTGGAGTAACAGGGAAATGGTCTTCCGAGATTACCCACCCACTTCTCCGGCCTCGATTCGAAGTAAGTCAGGCGCCCGAGATGACTTCTCCCCACATTGAGCACTTCCCGACTCCAAACCGCCATTACTTATGCATTTAGCCCCCCGGGGTTCTCAGGTGTGCCGGTAAAGGACATGAAACCATGGCTTCAAGGAGTGCAGATATCGAGCCCACTATAAGGATAGCCATCTGCGAGATGAAGCCCCTTGACGAATGGTCTTGACACTATAGAAGACCTTATCAGCCTGTTAGTGCGGTAGGACTTCCTGCCTAACAAGCGAAAGTCAGTATGCCTGCATGTACAGTTGGTATCCTCGAGGGCTTGTGAATACTCAGGGTAGATCGTATCTTACTGTATTCTGCATTCTCTTGATACCTCATTCCAACAAGTACCTCATCTATCCCAGCATCCGCATCATGTTCACCAACCCATGGAAGAAGTAGATGTTATACTTGCGCCCGAGATGCCCATCTACGAGCTTGCACATGTCCGAGTTGGTAGCGCGGAGAGCGAGCAGCGAGCTTAGGTTACACGCGCTGAGGATGGGCTCCATGATATCGGGATACTCGGGGTACACGACCATGATGGGTAAGAAGCCGATTTCGATTTTGGGTTGATCGGGAAAGCGGAGGCCACAGCGTTTCCAGCGCTGGGATTTGGGCTTGCGCTTTAGCGTCGCGGCGTTGGGGTGCCTGGGTGTGTATTTTGGGTCGGACATGGGGCGGTGTACAAGTTGTGCTCGAATGGTGAACTCTGAATGTTAAAAGGGTGAGCGATGCGTGTGAGAATGGGACATTCTGTGGAGCAGAGGAAAAGGGGTTGTGTGGGCTAGATGAGGGCCGTGTTCACATCGAAGAGCGTGAGAGTCGTCCTAGGAGGTGGCACAGTGACTTGGTCCTTTGTCCTCAACTCCTTGATGCCTTTTATTGGCCCCCATCATTCTTGCTTTTCAAGGTTTGATCCCCATCACGAAATGGCCAAAACAGAGATAACCATCAGGGAACCAGAGCTCGAGGCCCGCTGTTCAGTTTAGATTTTTCGGACATCGCTTTCCAATAATTGTTTTACATTTTACTCGGTACGGAGCTGGAAATTGGGGTCGGTCTCAATCAGGAATCGTTCGGTACCTACCTTGCGCTCGTACTCGTCAAGTGAGAGGAACGAGATCTTAGGGATGCTCAAGTCACCGTACTTGTCAATGTAGTCGACATAGTACTTGAGGGAAGAGTAGAGGTGTGGCGGCTCTTCAGGGTTGAGATGCGACGCCCACTTTACTACCTGCGATCCATCCCAGAACGTTATGGAAGGAATAACCTCTTGGTTGACGAACGTGATGCGAACTTTTGAACGCTGTTCCCAATTTGAGGATGCCGTCAGAAAGCCGCAGATCTCCGTCTCAATCGAAACCGGGCGCTTGTTACCCAGGAAAGGGTGGTGAGTACCTCCCCCTGGATGAACCGGGTCGCAGACTGGTGGTACGAACACTATCACAAACTCCTCTAGCTCTGGCCATGCCCACAAGAGACCAGTTGGAAGAACTGAAGCGTTTGTGTCTAGAGGGATGACGAGGGTGATCTTCTTCAGGGACTGGTGAGAGGAGGTTGTGGCCTTGTCGAAAAACAGCCCTATGTAAGAGTTGAATATTGATTGAGGGAGTGGGAGGTAAGAGGTAGGTACGCCGAACTCCTTGAAGATTGACAGCTTGATACGCTGCGCAAAGATGACGACGGTCTCTGGTCGGAGAGTCTCGATTGCCAATCGGTCCGTCTTCCACAGTCGCAATGTGGCTGGGTTGTGGAAAGGCAGAGGAATTTCCGACAAGTCTGTCCCGATTAGCTCGGGGTGGGTGCAGTCGATGATGCGAGGTTGAACTGGGAGAGATTGGCACATCAGGGTTGTGGCCTTGTCCTTTCTGTCCAACTCGGCGTTGGCTGGGAGTTCGGGTGGTTGGATAAGAGGATGGCCGCCCAGAACTGAGCGAAAGCTTGGCTCCGTCGCTACAATGGCAAGATGAAGGGAGAGTAAACGGTCGACGCGGTCGCGGTAGGGTTTGCAGATCTGGCGGAAGGCCAGGAGAGTGCTGTGAGCCCCGTTGTCGAGGATTGCCTCGACGATGTGTGGGTACGCCGTGTTGTCGATGAGAGGCGGGGTGATCGCTGGTCGCTCAAAGGCCGCCGTGGGGCGGAGCATGCTGGGTAAACCTGGTAGGCAGTGGTTGCCCGTTTGTTGAGACATGGTCAGTGGAGAGAACGGCAAGGAGTGAGGGTGATAGTTTATATATCCGACGGTGAGACAGTGGCGAGTGCGAGGTGAGTGTGTAGATTGCCATAGTGCCAACATTGAAACTACAAGGACCAGATTCTTCCGCACCCGGATGTATACTTCCGAGTAGTGAACATCAACCAACTTCTCATCGGACCATTGTTGATCCAGACACTGCTGTCCCTGTAGGTATTCTTCGTTAGAGACGGGTTCGAGGCTGTACGAGGAGCCATCATCGCCCGAGGTGACCAACTTTCGAGGCCCTGCTACTCGCGATACACTACCGTAGTACATAATGCTCGTCCGTCTCGATGTAGAATTGCTTCGGACCGACCACGGCCTTGTATTCCTCGAGGGTGAGAAACTCGAGCTTAACCGGGCTCTCCTGGGCGAACTGCGCCCCAAGATGTTCGAAGCACTCTTGAACGGTGGTTGCGTCGAATGGTGAACAGTGCTCAGCCACAGCGGAGGCAATCGGGGAAATGTCCAAATCGGCAGCGGCGATGATCCCGATGTTGACAAACGTGATCTTGAACTTGCGTGTCCGCCACCAGATGTGGACGAGGCCCGCAATCTCTTTGATAGGATCGACGAGGTCGGGTTTGGGTAGGCCAGGTGGACGCTGGGCGAAGACGACGACCAGCTCCGAGACGGTGCTCCAGTTCTCGACCTGGGAACAAAGCCATGTCTTGTAGCGAGGCGTAATGTCGATGTTGAAAACAACTCGGGTGGGCACAGACCAACGAGGCGGGTCCCATGGTAGCATGACGAAGAATGGCCAATCCACGAGGACAGGGTTACCGGGTAACGGCCAACCAAAGAGGACATACGTCCGAGGCCGGTGCGTTTTGATGACTCGGTATGGGACATGCCAACACCTGATTGTTGGAGCACGGGCCACCATCGCACCCTTTTGAGACGAGGAGAGATACTTGAAGTCCACCACCTTGGGGGTATTGGGGGGAAAGAGGTTACACACTGCTTCGAAGTCTCGTCCGGCACTGGGCCCAAACGGGGACATCAGAGGGTGGCGACTCCGCGGCGCGACAAGGAAGGGAGAGGGCCGTTCCCCCATCATGTACTCCGGATATATGAGGTGCTGGGCCAGGACCCCATCGACGCGGCTGCGTATTGCTCGGGACGCGCCGCGGAGAGCGAGAAGGCAGTTGTGCGGTGAGAAGGAGATGATCTTGTCCACGAGGTGGGGGAAGGCCTGGTGGTCGATGACGGTCGGCGAGTCGGAGGTAGTGGCCATGGTGGTGACACTGGGTTGCTTTCGAGAGTTGAACTGGCTTATATAGAGCTTCACAATGGTCGTACGAGGAGATAAAGGATAGAAGAGAAGAGTTGAAAGAGAAGCTGTGTCGAGAAATAGGGATCAACCCTTTAACATCCAGATCCAGATCCAGATCCCACATCCACTCGGTCATGACCGACAGGTGGTAAAATCAAAATCAAAAGTCAGGCGCGTCCCCTCATAGTCTCGCACTTGTTCCGACCTGCCTTGTAATTTGTTTCGAGTAGTGTGGCAATTAAAAGAGAGCCAGCCTCTCCTTCACTCTCAAAAAGGCCGAGGTTCTCTCTTCTTCTCTCTTCACAACCATACTCCACGCATTCTCAACATTTCCTCAACCCCGAGGCCTCCAAACCACCTCCATCCTGAAACACTCCAAGATGCCAGTTATCGACCACAAAGCCTTCCCTCACATCCTGGATGCGGTCATCGCCAACGCCTCGCACGACGTTCTCTTCGCGTTCCGGGTAAGATCCAAGGAACTCGGCACGCGCCTCGACGGCGGACAACACGACATCTACTCGAGGGACCCGCCGTTCCCGCGTTCCGCTCGCAGCCCATACCCCGTGCTTGGAGATGGGACGCTCGACCTGAGACACCTGACCGTCCCACCTCTCGTCCTGGACAATACAACATGCCAATAGGACCGCCAATCAGACGGGGAACTCCGGCACATGAACGCCGCGTGGGTGATTCGACACTGGGCAAGCGGTCTCAGGACCAAGATACCTCTGCACTCGACAACCGTGTTGCTTGGATGGGGTTATCCTGGCCACAAGGGGCTGCCGTATTGGTGGGTGAGCAATCCTCCTATACATGACCGCCAGCCTCCCCGCTCCAATGAGCGGTGTAAGGTAGTTGTCCACATCAACATGGGCAATGGGTGTGCTCTTCCCGAAGTCGATGAGTTCACTGAAGATTGGGATTCCCTTGACGAGCTCGTGGTGGTGTTCCATTCCTCGAGCTTGAAAATATTTTGTTGCCTTTAAAGCCTCGTCCCCCCCGTCCCACCAAGATTTGCCCTACCGGCTGAGAATGAGGAACACACCCACCTTTTTCTCCTCCGTGACATCCCCGATCTGGACGAACGTGATGCCACACCTACCACCATACACGCGAAGACCGATTCATCAGCCTCTCCGCGTCTAGTCAAGGTGCGTGTTCCCAGAGTTACCACCAAGTTTCGTAGAATGCCATATCTTTACTCAGATTTCCACTACATTCTTCGGTATCTGAGATGAGTACGATTGAACCGCACCTTGGTTGAATGTCCCGGATTCAAACTCACAGCAATTTGATGAAACGTCTAGAGGGCCCTGCTATCTCCATTCCATTGTTGGATTCTTGGGTACGCGAAGAACTGAGATAAAAATCCTTGTCACTCGTGTCCTAACATCTCTTGCGCATGTCACTCCTGGGGATCCATGTGTTGATCCAGCTTCCCGAAAGGAAGCTACCTGTCTTTTCCGGCGGAAACTGCAGCACGGACCACTTACTTAGCACGTCGTTCTTAGAAAGCGTTGTGAAGCTGGCAGAACATATCATACCTGGTAGTCCAACAAGGTTTGTACGGCGCTTGGAAGGCTTGAGGGCTAGGGGTAAGCTGTGTGGAGGTTAATGGATTCTCTTTTCCACCGTGACAAGCATTGACCACCTACATACCTCGTGTGTGATGAGCCGCAGCTCGTAACTAGTCTTCGAATTCTCAGAAGCATCGTTACTCGTCACATTCCGATGTTCCTAAGCGATGTTCAGAACTCACACGCGAGTTGGATTTGGTACTGGTGTGGGATTCATGTCATCGGAAGCGTGCTTGACGTGGAAGCTTGGCGTAAAACTTGTCGTTCCATCAAGAGGGGCAAGGGCGGCAATCGTGTGACAGATGGTCCGGTAAATGCTTCCTTGACAGCGCAAAGACTGTTCAGCGGTGTAACGGAAGGAGACGTGGCAGCTTGAGGTCTGTGAATCAGTGTGAGGACTGTCGAGTAGCTAAAATCGTTTATGAATGGACAGTTGTGATTCATCTAACCTCAAGTTGATAGCTGCCAGCGGGGAAGATGACTTTAGATGTCACGTGTTACAGGTTACGAGACACTCAAAAGATAAAGGCCCCTTGTGGTATGCGGAGAATCCTTCCTTTATCACTACTCAAAACTAGCTTGTTGCCATTCTTCTAACTCTTCTTCAACTTTGACTCACTCAAACAACCCACTCATTAATCAACATCATGGGAAAACTCTCAAGTCACCTCGGCACCGAGGTAGATCCTAACCCCGAGCCTTACGAGTGCACATCCAGCTCAGTGACCCGCTCGAACCCACATACCCATACATTATCAACCCCGCCTGGCCCCGTAGCATGCACAGTAATCGATCACACAGCTTACCCGCAAATCATGGACGCCATCTTCGCCTCTGCTCCTCCTCAAACACTGGTAGTCCTCCGCGCAACATGCAGGACCTACCACACCCGCGCCAACACCATCCTCGGTCGCCACCTAGCCCTATCGGACACCGAGCTCCGCTCAGCCCTCGGTCCCCGCGTTCCCCTCCATCTCAATCACAACTCTCCACAAGTACTCGATTGCTTCGCTCACTACGCCCTCCAACCCGCGGTACACGTATACCACGCCGCCGGAACACCAATTCTGCGTATGCGTGACGGTCCCCTAGCCGTGATCGACATCATCGCCCCCTCCACCGTCATCGTGTTCGGATGGCAACGTATCGAGCCTGAGAAACGATGGGTCATCCTTGGAGGTGCGCCCCGCCGAGCCTCGCCTGTCGAACACTGCTCCACCGTGCGTAAAGTCGTCGTGGTCATCGATGGTGTACCCGACTACACGTGCTATGCGCAGGGAATGGTGGGAGCATGGCCGAGTATTCGAGACATTACGGTCATCTACGTCCCCAAGTCACCTGTCCAGAAAGTGGGCAAGGCTGTCAGCCTCGACGATAAGATCGGGAGTATCTTGTACGAGATGAGGGCGCGAATTGAACTAATCGAACAAAAGGACAGTGACCTGCGGCTCACACTCGTCAACGCCGACTCTATGCCTTCGAACGCATTCCCCTGCAACGGGCGCGTGTCGGGTTGGGCATACCTCATACACCGCACGGGCAGTAGAACGAGTAGAGGGAAAGAAGGCATGCGGGACTGGGATGGCCGGTTCAAGTGTCCCACACTGCGGCATTACGTCCAGGTCGCGCGAGACGCCCACGGACCAGTGGTGGACGATGCGATCCGTTTCCTCTCCCTCGACGAGTATGAGACCGAGCTGGGATCCGAGGCGTTCGCACTCGAGACCGATCCGACATTTGTCCTTTAACATCGCTTACGTCTGCCTGGCGATTGTACATCTGTAATCTTGATGTACTGTACCATACTTTCACATGTGAGTGTGAGTGTGAGTGTGAATGTGAGTGTGAGGAATGTGACTCCTGCAGCCTCACTTGGCGTTGAACATGTTCAAACTATGCAAGACACCTTCCCTCCCATGCCTCCCACTCCCCATTGTGAATAAAATGCTCACCGTGGTGGAAGTTTGTTTCTCACAATCAATCAACCTCACCTCAACTCCAACCCAATCTCTTTACCATGGATCTTACTCCCTCCGTTGGGGTCATAGACCACCTCGCATACCCGCAAATCATCGATAGCATCTTCGAGAGAGCGCCATACGAGTCGCTCCTTGCCCTACGGGGCGCGAGTGCTGCCTTCCTTCACCGTACGGACTCCATCCTCTCAACACACCTCAAAATCACGGTCACCGACACGCGCTCCGCTCTCGGTGCGGTACCCGCGTTCTCCACCCTCCTCCCGCTCTCTGCGCCTCGCTTCGACCACGCAACCCAGGTGATCGACTTCTTCGACATCTTCGACCTCCCTATCTTCAAGGTCTCCCACGCCACCCCGGCGTACCCACCAAACAGTTGGCGGATCCTCCGTTTCCGTCTCCGCAACGACTCCGTTACTCTCATTGACGAGCTGCGGCCCAAATCGCTCATCGTCTTCGGGCAGATTTTGGACCTCCACGACTCGGCCGTCCGAATCCTCTCAGTCTTGGATAGACTTAATCCCCCTCCGGACGACGCAGTCCACCAGCTCGCCAAGATCACTCTCGTGCTGTACTCACAGCGTTGGGTGTCTAGATCTGTTCTATCCCTGATACCGAATGTGGAAGAGCTCGTCGTCATCTTCAAACTTGCGAGAGAGAACTTCGAACCCTTCGATTTTCAAATGGAGGTCCAACTCGTATTCTCACGAGTGCTTGCGGCCATCCAATCATCTCGTAACATTCAGGTTACTTTGGTCAACGCCTCCTCAATCCCCCATGACGTCCTCTACCCCCAAACATTCAGGCTTAGGAGGTCCGAATGCGACGTGGACATCGGTTGCGCAACCGTCGACGATTACGTTGAAGCCATGCGCCGTTCGCCCCGTTTCCCCGACCACGTCAGGAGCCTCACTCTTGAGGAGTACGAGTGCCAGGTCGGCAGTCATAGGTTCAAGCTCGAGACGGATCCGTCGTATGTGATGCGGTAGGGTGGAGGTTGTGTAGGTGAGCGTGGTTAGGAATCCGGCTTTGTCAGTCATGATCCATGTTCTATATACCCCGTAGTTGTGAGGTATGTAGTAAAGGTACTTTGTGCATGGATCAGTCTTGTCAACCTCCCTACCTCGGTTCCACGTCCCACATCTCTTTCCATACAATACTTGTGCCACATGACATCATTACAAGTTGGCCTTGCGCCTCTCCAGACGGTCGAAGAACGCAACGCCCTCCTCCTCCGGATACAGACCGGGTGGGTTGGTGAGCATCGTGTCCCCGACCCAAGAGTACAGACCCTTCTTGATCTGGCCCCAAGCCCCCATTGCGACCTTGGGAAGGTGTTCCTGTGCGATCTCAATTGCGCGACCAGTGACGGCGGCGGGGTCTTCCTCATTACTGACAGTCTCATCGACGAAACCCGCTGCGTGCGCCTCGTGTGCTGTCCAGCGCTTACCCATCATCGTATCGCGAAGGACGTTTGGAGTGAGTTTGGCCCTCAGAACTGCGCCCGAGCCAGTTTGAAGAGGCAGGCCAATAAGCAGTTCGTTCATGCTCATCCAGCCCGACTTTGTGCCCATGATACGGAAATCGCAAGCGAGGGCGAGCAGCATGCCGCCAGCAAAGCCTGGGATTAGGGTTATTTGGGTATGAACGTACAGTGTCCGGAAATAGCGGCGACAGTCACAAGAGGATAGTTGAGTACGCGAATGAGGAGGGGAGTGACGTATTCTGTCATTAGCCCACAACAGTCCCTATTCATCTTCATGTATCTCTGCTTGACTCACGATCCTTGAATCCAGGCCGAGTGAGAAAGAGGGGAATGAAGCCATTACTCCAGAACTTTTGGACGTGCGAGTCGAAAACCACCGCTCCGCCAACTTTATCCGCATCCTTCTTGCCCTCGTTCTTCTGGCGCCACTCGGCCTCAATCTCGTCAAGCCTGATGGCGAGGAGAGCGAGCATCTCCATAGAAAGTCGGTTGTCGGGCTTACGCTCCATACTGAGGACCCAGACGTTTTCCTCGGGACGCGAGATTGTCACGGACGCGGGCGAGTCCATTACGACGGGTGGGCCTGCCATTGTGTGTGTGGGGGGGTAGAGTATAGGAGAGGAGAAGAGAGTGGGAGGGGGGATGTGAGAATGAGAATGAGGATTAGGATGAGGATGAGTTGGGCCGGTCTTCGGTCAATAGGATTCCGGGTCGGGTATGGTTCGGAGATAGCCGTTACCTAACCGGCAGTCAAAGCGGATTACTACCCTCATACATTGTCATTTTACTCTACTCGTCATCTCCTCATCTCTTCATCTCAATATCATCCTTACATGACGCCAATGCACGCGTACTCGAACATGAACTAGAATAGATTATGGGGCTGCTCTAACTTAACTGACCTTGTCCAACCATGACGCCAACATTCCTCGGCGACCATTGCTGTGCACCTAACTGAACTCGGAGTTCCGTTGGCATCCAACCTGACTCAACCAAGATCACCTGATGGGCAGAACCTACGATCCTCTCGTCTCTCCACTTAATCTTTCCACTCAGAGGCGAGGGCTCGCTTCGGTGGCAGTGTGATTCGGCGTTTGGGTGAGCTCCACTCATATTGGTGGAAAGACAGCGACGAGGAAGATCTGTGGATGAGGCTGTGTCTTCTCCGGTATGTAACTTGATCCATACCTCTCGCTTCCGCATCATAGTCCGCTCTCGGAACTCGACATTCTAGACAAGCTGTTTATAGCGGCGACGAGATACTACTTAAGCTAACTGTCTCTTTCTAACCTTCCTTCACTCTTGTTATTCTCTCTCCATAATGTTTCTCCTCTCACTCATAACACTCCCTCTCATCATCGCGTCGCCTACCCCTCGCGCATTCATTCCTTCGGGAGCGTCACTCGTCTCCATCCATCCCCGGACGCATGCCGACCAGTGCCTCGACGTTGCGGGTGGTGTGGCGAACATGCATACTGTCGTGATGTGAGTCCTCCAACCAGATCAACTGACATCAGCGCACCCTGCTCCAACGCACAGTCGCAGCAGTGGTATGTCCTTCAAGGCTCGCCGACGTATATCCTCAGTAGCGTCAATCATAACCTCTGCGTCGACGCCGGTACTAGTGAGTGAAAGGGAAGGGCGTGAAGGAAACTGACCTAGACCCACTCGCCGGATACCATCCGGGAAACGGTGGGAATGCCAAGCTCATGCTCTGTCCCAGCAATAACTGGCCTAGTCCTTACGACTCGCCTGACGGCCGCAAGTGGCGCTACAATGGCCAGTTTACTCAGCTGAACATTAGTGAGTAAGCGTGTTGGTTGAACTCACACAGACTTCTGCCTCGACCTCGCGGATGGAAGTGTTACTGGCAAAGTGCAGATTTGGGACTGTCATGATCAGTGTCACCCGGATTACAACAACCAGGTTAGCTTCGAATTCTCCAACAAGCTGACATCAGGTGTGGGACTTTACGTACCACTAGGTCGAGAGGCACAAGTGTAAGCTGAATCTGCGTCATACAGTAGAACTGACATGAGTCATGGACAATGCTGCGGATGATGTCTCGCTGGAATGGACAGTCTGAACTTTGATATGTATGTTGATGTGATCTCGTCTCGTCTCGTCTCGATTGTGCCAGACCTTGCATCATTTACAGTCATCTACAGACGCTCAATCACAGCGCGCGCCACCTCCTCAGTGTTTGCCTGCCCGCCCAGATCACGCGTCTTGATCCCGTCCTCGCAAGCCTTCTCCGTCGCGCGCATGAGCATGCCCGCGGCCTTTTCCTCGCCGAGCCAGCGAAGCATCTCGGCAGCGGTCCAGAACGTGCCGACCGGATTAGCCAGGCCCATCCCAGTAATGTCGAAGGCGCTACCGTGAATCGGTTCAAACATGCTTGGCATCGTACGCGTAGGGTCGAGGTTGGCTGTGGGCGCAATCCCGATACTTCCTGCGAGGGCAGCGGCGAGATCGGAAAGAATGTCGGCGTGGAGGTTGGTTGCGAGGATAGTGTCGAGGCTCTTGGGGTGCAGTGTCATGCGTACAGTCATAGCGTCGACCAGCATGTGGTCCATAGTCTTTCCGTCAGACTCTTCATTTTACAACTTACGACATCGGGGAACTCGTTGGCCACTTCCTCAATAACCTCGTCCCAGAGTACCATGCCATTCCGCATCGCATTACTCTTAGTGACATAAGTCAGGATCTTGCGGGACCGGGAACGAGCGGTCTCAAAGGCGAAACGGGCAATACGCTCGATACCGGTCCGAGTGAAGATTGTCACTTCGGTACCGACCTCGTGTGGCAGACTTCTATGCGAGCGACCACCATGGCCCGCATACTCGCCCTCCGAGTTCTCGCGGATGATCACCCAGTCAAGGTCGCCGGGGGCACAGTCACGAAGAGGCGATTGGGTGCCTGGTAAGATGCGGGTTGGGCGCACGTTGGCGTACATGTGTGGCTGGCAGATGGCGAGGCGGAGACCCCAGAGCGAGATGTGGTCGGGAACGTCTGGGGCGCCGACGGCTCCGAAGCTGGGGTCAGCCGAGTGGAGCGAGCCAGCGAGGAGTAACAGGAGGAAGAGCTGTTCAGGTAGCTATGCGGAGGATGCGCTTGGACCAGGCGTAGAGGAGGCCCACCGAGACGACTCTATCTTGGAAGAGGCGTACTTACAAAATCGCATCGTGCGCCTTGAGTACCTCGATGTAGTCCTTTGGGAGGTACGAGCCGGTACGCTTGTACCTGTCGCTACTCCAGTCGAGCTCGGTGAAGTCGAGGGAGAAGCCTGATTTCTTGGCTACGGCCTTGAGGACGGAGACGCCGGCCGAGATGACTTCGGGGCCGATACCGTCGCCGCCAATCTGGGCGACCTTGTAGGACTCTGGGTGTGAGCCAACGAGCGAGCGCAGCGCGAGAGTCCCAATAAGGGTGGTGAGGGGTTGGTGAGGGGTTGGTGAGGGGCACCGCGAGGCGTGGGGTGGGGTATGGGGAGACTCACTGGGAGACTGGTCGAGAGCAACGGGCGCCATTGTGTTGTTGGTGATGTTGTTGTTGGTGGTGGTGGTGGGAAGAAGCGTCGAGAGGGCCATTTTATACCGCGCAGCTCTCTTTAGCGCAGTTGATACTCGACATTGTGCAGAGTATCGTTTCTTGGTCTAGAGGGAGTGAGGGAGGGAGTGGGGTAGAGTGTCAAGACGCAAAGAGAGAGAGGGAGCAATGATCCTCCGCATCCGGAACGGAGTGACTCTACTCCGCTCCTCCTTTGCCAATTTGCCTTTCACCCTCTCACTACATCACCCCCCCACCGCCGCCATCGCAACCACCGACGCCGCCAGACGAGATGCGGAGCAGAGCAACTCCACAAACGCCAACATCCGCATACCCTCTCTGGATCTCCTGACTCCACAACGCCGCCAACATGAAATCTGGCAATACATATATCTCACCCCAGCGGGATGTTCAAGGCCCCACGGATCCCCAGCATCCCCCAACATGACCGACAACGTCAAGCACGAGCTCTCATACGACGAGAAGATTGACATGGAGGTGGTTCCCCGCACCGAGGCCGAGGCCTGGGTCGACGAGTTGAGCGACACCGACTTTGCCGCCGAGCAGAAGAAGCTCCTCCGCAAAATCGACACGCGCCTCCTGCCCACCCTCTTCGTCCTCCTCATCCTCAACTATCTCGACCGTAACGCGCTCGCCTCGGCCCGCGTACAGGGCCTCGAAGCTGACCTGGGCCTCGTGGGTAACCAATTCAACATTGCCATCTCAATCCTGTTTGCCGGCTACATTCTTGGCCAAGTACGCTTTCCCTAACGGCTGAGCTGATATAGATCCCTTCCAACCTCATCCTTTCACGCGTCCGGCCTTCGATCTACCTCTCCCTATTTGTGGCGTTGTGGGGCGCCGTGTCGACTTGTACGGCGGCCTCGCAGAACTTTACCCACCTCGTGGTGATCCGTTTCTTCCTGGGTATCACTGAGTCGCCGTACTTTCCAGGCGCGCTCTTCCTCCTCTCGTCATGGTATACTAAGCGCGAACTTGCGTTCCGTACTTCTGTGCTGTACACTGCCTCGCTCCTCTCTGGGGCGTTCGGCGGATTGATAGCGGCAGGCGTACAGAGTGGGATGGACGGTGTGGCAGGCCTCGCGTCCTGGCGCTGGCTGTTCATCCTCGAGGGTGGAGTCACAATCTGTGTCGCCCTCATCTCCGCCTTTGTGTTGCCCGACTATCCCGCTACCACGCGCTGGCTCTCGGATCGAGAGAAGGCACTGGCCGTCGCTCGCCTGCAGCGCGACACGGGTGTTGTCGACGCAGAGACTATGACACTGTGGCAGAGCTTCGTCGCCGCAGCGACAGACTACAAGCTCTGGCTTCTGGCTCTCATCATTATCACCAAGACGACCGCCGGCGCAGTCACCCAGTTCATTCCCACCGTCGTCAACACGTTTGGCATGGACAAGGTCCTCACGTGAGTCCATCCCGCCCACCCTTCTAACCTCAGCCTGGTTCTCACGGCGCCACCATACCTCTTCGCAGCGGCCATCTCCCTCTGGATCAGCTGGAGCTCTGACCGTCGCCCCGAGCGCTGCTTCCACCTCCTCACCCCATTGCTATTCGGCATGGTCGGCTTCATAGTGGCCGCCACGACAAAGGGTACAGCCCCCCGATACTTTTCCCTCTTCCTAATGGTTGGCGGTATGTTTGGGAGTTACAATGTCGCCTTGGCTTGGATCTCGAGCACCTTCGCTCGGCCGAGGGCTAAGCGCGCAGCGGCTTACGCGACGATTAACAGTCTCGGAAACATTGCCCAGATCTGGTCGCCGTACCTCTACGATAAGAGGTATGGGCCAAAGTACACGCTCGCGTTTAGTGTCAATGCGTGTATGGCCGCCGCGAGCGTTGTATTCTGCCTCGTCCTCCGGATGTGTCTGTTGCGCGAGAACCGCAATATGGACGCGCGGGAGGAGGACCCGGAGGAGGAGAAGCGCATCCGGTACATTCTATAAGGAGATAGGAGAGGGAGGGGGGAGGGGGGGGGGGGGGGGGGGCGGAGAGGCTCGGGAGGGTTGGAAAAGAGAGGTTGTGGAAGTGTCTGCCGAACGTCGTCTAGGCCGGTTGGTCAGAAGTATGCATCAGATGCAATACAGTTGGATGGCCCCTCTCACTCCAGTGGCCAGGCACACAACCGACGTCTTCCGTCCCGGAACAAGGCGCAAACATCGACACGAGTACGGCACGATCACGGTAGCCTTGGATGTGCACGTCATGCACGTTAATCTCTCGGCAACGGTTTTGACGGGACGGCCCAGAAGCCTGCGCAGTCCATCACATCACCGCGGCCGGAAACTAACTTGACGGATTCTCCAGGCCTCGATTTCCGTTTCGAAACACCGGCACGGATATTCGAGCCCCCGTCATCTACCATGTGAACAAGTGACTGTATCCGCGATCACGTGTGAAGCGATGGATGTGGCCCATCGCGGGTCCTCCACTGGGCTCTGCGGGGGCGTGACTGGGGCGTGACTGACCATTGACATGGTGCATGGTGACATCCATTGTGCCTGTCGCCTGTCTGGGAGACGTATCCCACTACTGATCCGCTGTTGACTCGGACCAGCCCAAGTTCCAATCCAAAGTGGTTCACCAATCTCTCATGGCCAAGGCTCAAGTTGTCTGCGCTCGCTCACAATCTTGCGCAAAGCACTCTGCTCTGGTGTGGTGCGCAGTAGGAATGACCATGTATATGTGTAAGTAGACGTGGGAGGCTTGGAACGTGATCGAACATTGATTCATTCCCATCGCTCCCAGCTCAGCATATCCAGATGGTAAGAGTGAGGAATGCATGTTTCCATTCCAATGTCACTCTCTGAACACCTGATCCCAGATCGTGGCGTAGTGTCACATGCCACGGTGATATGAGGCCTTCTCACGCGTAGTTCTGTCAGCTTTATAAGACTAAAACTGTGACGCTCATACTCATACAGTACACGCCGCTTCTCACCACTCCCGCAAAGCAGCACAGCCTTGACGATACCGTTCTCCTAAAATGGCAGCCGCGATCGCACCTCGGCCCCAACCACGTCGTATGCCGCCATATGTGCCACGAGAGCCTTTAGACCCACCAAGCCCGACTCTGTCCCCCAGACCTATGGGAGGGCGATGGCGAGCCCGCGCGAGGAGTTGGGGATTTAGAGTGAGAGGAGCAGGAGGAGTAGGAGTAGGACAATCGTAAAGTAGAGTAGGACATTGGCCAGAGAGTTGGCATATGGACTATTATCAGAAGCGAAGAGCGAGTTTGAGTCGAGGTATAGGATGTCCAAGTGTTTGGTTACACTCGGTAGATTTACCCGGAGCCAGGCTATATTGAGCCCGACCATAGAGGATAGAAGATAGAGGAGAGGGGATAGAGGAGAGAGGGATCTGAGCACGGATACGCTGTGATAGCGGATAGCTCGCTTGGAGCAGGTTCAGTCGACGTTAGGGGATATAGGCTAAAGAGGCGTTATCGATGGCTGACATGCCTTGTGTCACTCTATAATCTCTATTATCCCGACTGCCATCCACTTGCTATCTTCCAGCCATTCATTGAACAAGATTCCCCCTCGCCAAGACCATCCTCGTTAACCGCCAAGCCAAAGGGAGTAGCCCATAATATCCCATAATAGCGCGCCGAAAGTCGTATTCACTTTGATTTCCAGTCTTATCGCCATGGTGCCTGGCTTGGCCTTATCGTGTCAATGAGCAAACAACTCGAGTCATGCTGTGTTGTTCAGTATCTACATTCAGAGTATAGATCTACCTTTACATGATCAGGATCTATTCCATGTTACTCGATACATGTACAGACAAGTCGGAGGAGCTAGCTATGAGGGCTATGAGCCAGCCTTCATAGCGTTATATTGCGGCTGGCTGTGTCACGATCCCATCCATCTGTCTAGCCACCCTCTTGGCTCGAACGACTCTTTAGGTCGACTTGATCCTCTCATCCCCAACCCCAACCCCAACCCCAACCTCAACCCCAACATGTCCCTCTCCACCACCTCTGCAGCGTCATCGGCGACTTCGACACCGTCCGTCTCCTCGGTGTCGTCGCCAACCGCCTCGTCGGTCGACTTGCACTCGCTATCGTCCGGATCTGCCTTGGTCGTGGTCAATGGCCTAGGCATCGGCCTCGACCTCGCGTTGGGGGGCACGGCGTCCAAGACAGTCACGGATAGCATCAAGGCCGCGCCGGTCGGCCCGGAACTCGTACCAGTCTCACCCATGTTCACCGTTCCTGTTCTCCCCGCCGCATCCGAGCATGTCTCCAAGCCGTTCGGGAGCACTGGCGCAATGTGGGGAAATGATGTTTGGGAACGTGCATTCGCCAGTCATGGACGCTCTTAGATGTAAGCCGATAAGTTGGAAAGTGGTTGGTCTCGATTGCACGACGTCATTATCCATCAAGTTAGGGAATGTGGTTTAAGCGGCAAGTTGTGGAGAGAATCAAGAGAGGGTTTGAAAGGCATTTTCAGACAAAAGGCACCAGGAATTATAGTCACATGCGCAACAAACTACAAAGGTGGCCAACTGACACTAGCATAATCTCAGCAGACCAAAGGGGAACCATAAGGCTGAGGCACCCGAGGCCCCCGAGAGCAATGAACAATCGAGCGGCTGGAGGTGGAGTTGGAAGTGGGCTGGGGAGCTGCGTCATTTGTTGTATCATGCACCTTATTCAAACCAGTCAGCTGTTCCCACGACCACTACTTCCCGCTCGGTTGAGTGGCCAAAAGTGGGCGCAGTCGCAGTTGTGAAGGCAGATGGCAAGAGGGGCCAGAGAACCATAGAATCAAAAAGGGGGGCGTAATCGCGCAGTTGAAAGAGATTGCATGCCATAGGTTGATGAACCCAACTTGTTGACCTCGTGACCAAAAGTGAGTGGGGTAAGAGCCGGTTCTAGACCTTGATGGATGGCTGGATCCATGGCCACTGCTACAATCATATATACCCACTCATCCCGTCTTCTAGCCCCACACAACACACATCTTCTCTGCGCTCATACAAATAGCGCTTACGCATACTCTCTCACAACATACTTGATCAATGGCGATTCTCGAGACTACCGCCGACCAAATGGCGCACCCTACCTCGCCGCCTCGTCGGGGTTCCCTCGCAGCGATGAAGGACAAGTTTACTGGCGGTGGCAGCCACGACGCCGGACACAACGCCGAGGGTGAGGCTCACGAAGGCCACCACGGTAGCTTTTCCGGTATGCGTGACAAGTTGACGCACCACAATTCTCACGGTGACGCCGATCACTCTACCCATTCGCATCCTCACCACGTCGCTCAACCTTCGAGCCCTACTGGTCGCCGAAGCTCTCTCGCCGTCATGCACGATAAGCTCACATTCTACAATGAGCCAGCCAAGGGTTCTCTGCCTGCCAAGGTTAATGTTCGTGAGGCGACGGCCGACGAAATGATGAACCCGCCCGAGCAGCATGGTCGCCGGAGCAGCTTTGCACGTATGGGAGACATGTTATCTGGTCGGAAGTGAGTAGAAGAAGAAAGAGATTAATTATCGTACACAGTACCCAATAGGACATGACAGATTGATGTTGGTGGCCTTAGATTTGAGATGCAATCATTATGATCTCGATCAGGCGCCGCTTCATCTGTTGTTTTGTTGTTGACATTCGTCATCGCTGCAAAGTTCCGCCCACTTACCCCCCGGAATTGAACAAGTCAGCTGACCATCAGTGAGGATCGTCGTAAGAGTCAGGACCGCCGTCCCAGTGGCGACGATAAGCGCCGCATGAGTGGTGGCGACAAGCATGCACCCAGAGGGGGTGGTATTGCCGAAGGCTCTGCTCTTGACACCGCAGAGGATAACGAGCATGAAGACTCGGGTGTCACTCCTGGCACTTATGCCGGCCAGATGGGACGCCGCCTAAGCGCTTCTGTCGAGGCCGGCGTCGGTAACATGGGACGCCGCCTCAGCGCGTCAATCGACAAAGCCATACATCCCCCGAGGTAAGCACTGACCAGGGCGTTCATGGGACATGCATCCATCCAGTTGGGAAAACGTCTAACAGCAGGGATGTCAAGCACCACGGTCCGCGCCCCGGCGCCATGAACGCCGCGTACGACGCCGCGTAAGAAGGAAACAGGCCTCAAAGAAGAATGCGAACACAAGTTCCTAACGATGGCTATAGTACATGACTGATGCGATCTAATAACTATGACAGTGGTCGGGGTGCATGTGCGTAACGTCGCGTGCGTGGGGATGGGTTCGTTGGGAACTGTCGTGTCGCGTCGTGTCGTGTCGCATCGTGTTGAGTCGTGTCGTGTCGTTGAGAACAGCTGCGTATCGAGGCCGGACTAGAGCTCGCTACCCGTCACGCTGCTTGGGCTTGAAGAACGACGTGATTCTAGCCTGCCCGTCTGCAAGCGCGGGTTTGTCATGGCTGGGTCTGGCTTCTCTGCGGTCGGAACTGGGGCCCGGCGAGTCAATGTCTCTCGAGGACCGGCGCGCAGATCCGTTGTCTTCTGAGCGCTTTGGACTTGCGTGGCTGCGTCTGGGCGTATGAGGAGGAGCGGTACCTGTGAACTCGGCCATGAAAGGACCCATGACCTCCTGAGTGCGCGACCTATCGTAGATGGCGAACACCACGTCATTGAAGCGTCCATAGAACGCGCCACCAGGCTTGAGGAGGTCGTGGAATACCTTGGCAACCTCGGCTGGCGAGTTACGAAACACGCCGCACCCCCAAGCGCCGAGCACGAGCGTCTGCGCACCATGGAAAGCACACAGTGCCAAGATACGAGCCGCGCGCTCTCTCAGTAGTCGGGGAACATGGTGCAGGCGATGTGGGTGGTTATTCTCCAGCGCTCCATAATTCGGTGCGGCCGAGGTGATAAAATCGACCGTGTAAGGGATGGGGAGGAGGTCTCCCTTCGAGGTACGAAACATGGGCACAGATGGCGAGTAAATCATACGGTGGGTGTAGCGGCCATCCAGGCGCTGGTGGGCGGCATAAAAGTCGGCCGCTTTG
This sequence comes from Cutaneotrichosporon sp. HIS471, assembly GCA_030864385.1. Classification (NCBI taxonomy): domain Eukaryota; kingdom Fungi; phylum Basidiomycota; class Tremellomycetes; order Trichosporonales; family Trichosporonaceae; genus Cutaneotrichosporon; species Cutaneotrichosporon sp. HIS471. The sequence continues at coordinate 646,133 of AP028240.1, read as the reverse complement.
AGTAGAGTCGTGTAGAGCGCTGAGGTGCGGCAGATATCCTCCTCCTGCGCCGTCGCACCGTTCATGTACCCTCCTCCAGGGTTGCGCGCACTAGCGAAATTGAGGACGGAGATACGCGGTGCTCCTTGAGCATGTAGGCGTTCCGCGGCGGCAGAGGAAGTCTCGGCCGTCACTGTGAGGGTGGTGGGTTTGTTTGGGTTGGGAGACGATGTCACTTTGGACAGGAGCTGTTCGATCGCGGCCTCGTCGTAGGACGTTACGAGGTGTTTGGCGGCCGAGACCAAGGAGGAGAGGTCGACCGCGCCGCCAGTGGTGGGGGAGGGGTACCACCCCTGTTTGATGAAGGCCTCGTTCTGTGAGGAGAATGCCTTGTTTGCTGTGCGAGACATTGCGGTCAAGGAGTATGATGGTGGTGGGGGAAGATATGGGGGTGATGAGTATTCTGAGTGACAGCCCGGCCTAGTAGAGTGGAGGTTGACGCGACCCGCTTCTATTCGGGCCGGAACCGAAGTGTGCTTGACAACATCGTCTCTTTTACATTCAGATTGATGCATCTGCACAACGCCAAGTCTCAACTGAGTCAATACTCGAACATGAACCAAGCCGGAAGCACCCTCACCACATTTACTGTGCATATGCTCTCGCTACATTCGACTACGTCCATCATCCCCGCCTTTTGGCTCGACAATCTCCCTCTCACGGTTGAATGTGACGGTAAGCGTCTTTCGGTTGGGCCTCACATCCCCAAACACTTCATATGTCGGCACGTATCGATCCACGAACGCCTTTACCTGCTCGTCGCTCATCCCCCGTCCTCCATTCTTCTCCTTCATCCGATGTTCCTGTTCCGTGCGCCACTCGTATACGAACGACAAATCCATGGGCGTAATGCAGACATGACAATCGAAAAGGCCACCAATCCGCGCCTCCACCTCGGCGAGATTGGTGTTGATCGTCTGGATGCTCTCAAAGTCATGTTGGCTGGCTTTCTTGCCCTTTGCCCATCGCTCACGGGCAATGGACTCGGGTAGCGGGCCATAGCCTAGCGACCAGCCCTCGAGGACGAAGACGTCCAGCCTCTCCTTCAGTGGCACTAGATGACCGCGGTCACCCTCCCCGCCGTACAACGACTTGTCAAAGGTCGGCAGGAAGAGCGGACTGCATGGTGAGGGTGTGCGGGCTCGAAGTGAGTTCAGGACATCGGCAAGTAACGAGAGGTCGTGCGTTCCTGGCGGACCGCGGCCTTGCATCATTGCGTTGTTGGGATGCGCCGCCGCGACGGCCTTGAGTCCCGCGTGTCTGAGGTAGAAGTCTACTGTCAGCCGTGCGTAGAGTTTGGTCGAGGTGGTTGGCTGCTGATGAGGTTGCAGTATGCTTGGGATGTGGGCAAGGATGAAGTGTACCCAGTCAGCCCACCCCGCTGACCTTGGCAACGCCATCAAGAAGAGTCGCCTTTCACGATCGCGCGAATGCTGGTCCAACATAATGACAGCATCCCCCACTCTCAGTCACTGCCGAAGAACCGCATCGGTCGACACTCGCGCCCACCCCCACACAATTGCACCCTGCCCACCCAACGACTCACCATCCATCGATGCGACGGCGCACTTTATCCCCTGGTCGTCTAGGACGTTGACAATTTCTGCCGCAAGGGTGCTCTTACCTGCCATCAGCTCATGCTCATCCCCATCCCCATTCCCACTCACCACACCCCTGCGGCCCCTGCATGGACACGAGCAGCGGCCGGTCCGCCTTGAGTTGTTTGCGCTGGTCGGCGACGAACGCGGCGATACGTTCCGCCTTGTACCGGATATGCTGGGCGACAGTCATGGTGCGAGATAGTGAGCTCATGTCGGGCGTGAATGGGCTTAAGAGGTGAGTGAGATGAGTGTAAGATGTGAAGTGGATTACGTGGGTCAAGACTGAGGCACAAGTAGAGTGCGGAGCGGAGCTGTTGAACAGCTTGAAAGCGGACCAAAGTGATTCCGGCTATCCAGAAGGGAAGAGGCCCTACTTGCCAAGGTGCTAGTGACAACTCTGGAAACATCTTGGCTCCGCATCATCTTCCATGGAATCAAACCAATCATACGAACGCGGCCGCTTCTACGCATCTCCAGTGTGTATCTCCTAATACAAGCTGACAGAAGAGCGGCTTCCCTCGGTTCGCGGGGTCCGCGTCCGGCGTTTACCTCGCCGATACGGTGCGGGCGCAAGCCGACGCCGCAGCACCGGGCATCGAGCAGGCGTTTACCAGTCGCGCAGCCGATGAGCCAGATGAGAGTGTGGTGTACGAGCACTTCAGTCTCCGTGCATCTGACCTCCTCGCTCCCGGTCTCCGCGCTTCCTTAGAATCCTACTTTGAGTCATGGCACCCCCTCTTCCCCTTCCTGGACGGTGCGTATGTCCTCTCCGCCTACGAGGCCGCCCTCACCGCTGCCACGACCAGGCCTGACGGCCCGGCTTTCCCCCTCTCCCCGGCTGAGAGTTTGGCACTCACGGCGATCTTCAAAGCCATTGTCGCGATCGGCGATGATGGGACCGCCGCGCGCGCCGGTTTCCCTCGCCTAGCATCCACGAGCCAAGCAACAATGCTTGGTCACCTGGTCCTCGGCGCGTGCCAGGGTGGTAGCATCAACGACTTGTTCGCGATCCAGGCCCTCGTGGCCCTCATGCTCTTCATGTACCTCTCCCGCCGCCTCCGGCCTGCCATGCACCTCAGCGGCACTGTGACCAGTACGTCATCCTCTGATTGAGCTAAACCTAGAACTTGCCTTCGAGGCCGGCCTCCACCGCTGCCCAGACCGGTATCCGGCTACCTTTACGTCCACTGCTGAGCGTGAGATGCGCAAGCGCGTCTTCTGGTCGCTGTACACTCTTGACCGGCTGCTCACCGCCGAGTTTGGGATTCCGATCATGCTGCACGACACGGACGTCGACACGTGCATTCCGGGCGGTAGCGAACGGCATCCCCTCTGTCCCCCCAGCCCGGAAGGCCATCCAGCGCGTCACGACCAAGTCAGCTCCGAGGACCGGCGGAAACGGCGGCGCGTGAGCGAGTCACCGCATGACCCATTATCGACTTCACCACAGATCCAAGGACAGAGTGTCGAGAGCCACCAGCCTGCTGAGCCACAGCGGCAGCGCCTCCTTCCGGCGTTCTCCCTCGTTGGAATCTCGCATCTGATGGGCCAGGCGATGGAGGCGTTCAACAAGAGCCTGCGCTATCGCTCGATCCAGGCCCAGGAGACGCTACAGCTGCGCACTGAGCTCGAGCGCTGGTGGAACGACATCGGCTTTGACGCTGACGGCGAGGTCGTCAGTCCTTCACCGGCAGCGCTAACACCAGACACCGGACGCAGACGACGTCCGCTCGCCCTACAAAACCCTCTTCACCTGCCTGTACCGGCAGCAGGTGATCGCGCTCTCTCGGCCCGCACTCAGTCTCGCCCCAACCGCATTGCAGCACACGTACGCTCTCGAGACGTGTGTGGCCAGCGCCCGCGTGATTCTGCGCACACTTGCGCGCGAGCTCGACGGTCGGCAACGCAGGGCGGTCGAATGCTGTGGCTTGCCTGGGAAGGGCGAGAGCGTGATGTGGCCGGGATATGTCGATATGGTATTCTTCGCTGCGCTCATTCTCGTGTACGCCGCCAAGCGCGAGGAGCCGGGCCCTGCTGCGTGAGTCCCCTCTTAGTTGCGCTGACAGCAGGACACAGCGTCTTAAAGGGGACTTGCGGCGTGCGATTCGCATCCTCGAGATGCTTGCAAAGCGATGGAGCATAACCCCGTTCGTGGCGGCAGTGCGCGCGTTTCTGGACCCGCCGGTGAGTGCTGATGTGGCTGGCTACTTGGGCCGAGTGGAGGAGCTCCGCATCACATGGCACGAACGCGTGAACCCCTCACATCCCGCTTCCCATTCTTGCTTCTTCAGTGAAAATAAGGCTGAAAGCCTTATCCTATACGGCCGTGGGCAAGGTCCTAAACCATCGCCGCTGTGACCATACCTCTCTGAACGTGGCCGGTCGACGGTGCGAAGGTGCTAATGGCAGAAGGACGTCTCGGTCCCTGGGGGGGAGGAGCTCTTTGACACGTTCCTATTCGACTTTGACGCGTTCGAACTCAACTGGGCTGTTCACCAGAGCCTTCCGTCGAGCCCAAAGTAGGGCGGTGTTTGATGCGAGGTTGGACCATGAGCTCGACCCCTCCACAATCCGAAAGATTGGCGGTTTGTGTTGGTTGGAGGGACTTTGGCTGGGGGCGTGAGCGCTGGCACATTATAATACTTGCTCGCCAGCTCCATTCAAGCATCCACTCACCGATGTCTAATCGATCCTTTGCTGTACACATCTGGGATTCCCCACCCAACTCTACGCCTTGGTTCGTGTCCTCTCCTAAGCTGTGCTGACTTGCAGATAGACCACGATTCGTACCCCCACATCCCGCCCTGCGCACTGCTTCTTCACCCCTGCCGACACTACCCGACCCGAGCTGGATTCACTTCCTTCGCACCTGCCAACCGGCACCAGGCACCAAGCAGTTTCTGGTGGAGACGGATCGGTAGGTGATGCGCAGCTGTACGCTGGAGGCCCCATCAAGGCTACTGATACCGGATCAATCTGCTTCCTGGGCGCCCATGTGATCTCGATGAGGATTGAGAGGCTTCCCAGCGTATGTAGGATGGGATTCCTCAGTCATTCTTCAATAAATCAGTAGACATTATGTTGGAGAAGACAAATCAGTCTACAAGGCCAGAGGATGCGCCACCAGATGGTAGTGTGAGCATAAGCACTCTTTCTCCATTATATATGACACCTTTAACTGCCTTTTCCCATTTTTTCCAAATCTATTCATCAGATCTTGTCGAGTACTGGGCGTTCGAGCGAGACGACGGTGAATGTGGCGGTCAGGAATCGCGAAATCTTATCCGTACGCATCTTATTGACCGCATCATTTCAAACCTCGCCATCCCAGGAGGAAATACGGTTCTTCGGACTTGCCATCACCTGTACCATGGTTTGCTGAAGACTGTTGCCCACAATCTGGTCGTCTTCCCGACTGGCGGGTTGAGGTTGCATCTCCCTGCATTGTCGGAATCTACCACTATGGAATCTACCCAAATTCCTCCAAGGTATCTCCGTGGATCCTGATTTCTACCTTGAAAATCGCCAACCAGTTAACCCGTTGTAGCTTTTAGAATGGCCAGCACCCTCATAATGTTATTTATAAGAAGCTACGAAGCAATATGTGACAAAGGATGATTGTCACAAAGATATTTGAATGCTGTGTTTTGTACCAAAACCAATTACCATTGGAACCAATATCATCCACAACCATTCATTTTACAGCCTTCCTTCCTTCCTTCCTTTATCCCTCTTGAACGTGTCAATTATCCAATCTCAGTTTTACAAACTGCTCAATCATCCAACTGATTAAATCGTTGTACCATAACCTAGCGGTAACGCTTACCACAACCTCACCTATCAGGACCAAGGCTTACTCACCACCCACACCTTGGCACAACACACCAGCTTGGCTACTGTCATCATCATCATCACCCCACAACTCATCACACATCAACTCTCTCCCCCTCACAATACTCGGTCGACCTCCCATCTCCAACGGGTGACGTAACCTGACCTTCCTCCACCCCTAGGGTACACCCAGCTCCGGGCACCACACAGCATTACACAAGGACCCACCAAACAACCACGCGCGTTCCCGAAGTCTTGGTCCGCGCCCCACTCGCGCAATCTTGGTATCGCAGCAGATATCCCTCCCACAGCCAACTTCCCTCCAGAATCCAACCCTTCCCTCTACTCCCAGATGTCTGTCTCCTCAATCCCAACCCCCAAGACCCCCGATCCCCCCACCGCAGCCACCTCCCCTGCGGCTCTTGAACCTCCAAAAATGCTCGCACCCGGCGAATGTTCCACAACGGACTGTTGGATCTCGAAAGCGGGAGTTCTCGTCTCGCTCGATCCCCAGTTCTACCCGTACATCACCGACCAGATCATCTCCAACTTGGGGCTGTGCGACCTGCTCTCCTTCCTCACCACGAGTCGGTACCTCCGCTACAAGGCCATCCCCGTTCTCCTACGACACATCATCTTCATACCCCACGGAGCAAGTGGGAGGCCGAAGCTGTACCTTCCCACTGCGCCTATGATCCGTCTTCCCAACTTCGATTGGGCAGTCGTCCAGAACTTGGTCAAGATCGCCGACTACCGAATCCCTCGGCGCTCGCAATGGCTGACGAAGATCGTTACTGCGTACCGCCTTCCCAGGCTGGAAATGATTCGCGACCTGTGTGGCATCAATCTCGCTCCGTACGTACCCTCACCTCATACTGGAGATTGGATCTGCTGGGTGGACACCGGTGAGGACTTGACCCAAATCCCCTCCAAAGTTCGGGACAATGCCATTCTCGTCCTACGCGGGCTTCCAGACAAGGCCTGGGTCTGGGAAATTCAAGAAACATCAGCCGAGATCACTATCGTATTCCAAGGAGATTGGTGGAAGGTTGACCATTCGGACCCAAAGCAACCTCCTATTTGGGAGGATTCAGGTTCCATGTGCGGGGATGACTGCTACGTCCAGCAAACCCAGTGTGACGGCTACTGCGACTTGTGTATTAGAGTTCGCATCTCGACTCGGAACACTCTCACAACTCTTGTCTCTCACTTTTCCCAACTCATCGCCTCTCCACGTTTCGAACATCGGACCATTACCCTTGTGAATTCGAAAAGTATCCTCGAGTTGGCCTTCGTCGGCGGCTTCTTCGAATCTCAAGAAACCCTCTTATGCGAGGTGGCTAAGGGTACAGGGCTGTGGTTGGACGGTGACATCAATCGCTTCCGCTTCGAGTCAACACGACAGTTTCGACGTCGTGTTGGTGTTGACAAGTTCAAGCTGTACACAAGCCAAGGTTACAAGTCCATCAATTGTTGAAGAAGTGCTCCAGCAAACATGGGCTCAGACGTGTTCCATCTGTGTATTACTCCCACCCTATGTATAAGACTGTGATATAAGGTGTATAGAAGTGGGTGTATGGGTTGGGAGTCAGGATTGAACTGGTATATTTTACTGTACCCCGTCGCCGCCTTCAAGACGATGCGAGCAATCCTCCTCCTTATGAATCACACATTGCACATTTGGACAAGTCCCCCTCGGCCCTCGTGTTGCGTTACACAATTCGAACCTGGCCCGTCGACACATAAAACGGTGGACCTACTTCCTAAGCCTCTTCGTCTCACATCCGCCCCATCGCCATCCTTACCCTCACTCGCGTTAACTATTCCTCCCAATGAAGCGCAAGTTCTCCCGCGAACACTCTCTGGTGAGTCATTCCCAAGACCTACTGACATTAGCGCGCCCCTCCAGCCACCCTGGAACCCGATGGATCAATAACATCCAGTCGCCCATTCATCACTCATACAGTCTGGGTTGTACCCAATACTCCCTTTGGGGGCGCCGGGTTTCAGCCATTTGTCACGTCTATGCCGCCTGGTAACCAACCAAGACAGGTCGATGTAGGGGAGGGAGAGGCAGGTTACAGCCTCGAGGACACAGCAGCCGCTCTTCCCCAGCACATAGTCGCGTCGCTTGTTCATGACGATGGTTCACACGTCGCACCCTTCGCCTCCACCCTCGGCGCCATCGACCCCACCTCTGATGCCCACTCGGGGCTGGAATACCTGGAATACCTGGAATACCTGGAACTTGAAATACCCTTTGAGAGGGATTCGCCAACAACGCGGCTTGTCGTCCAACTGCAGAAGATGTCGAACCAGTCACAGTTCCAAGCTCATCCAAACGCCGTTACCATTCTCCCCGCTCCGACACATCTCTACGACCACTTCCCTCAAGCATCGCCTCCAAGTATCACTTTGTCTCCCCTGATTGGGATGAACCTACTAGGCATAGACGTCGAGTCTCTACTTGAGGCGGCGACATGTCTCTCTCCTTTCATGACTCAACAAAGCCCCACCACTCTAGTTTCCCTCCGACCACGTAAATGGGTCCATTACATCAGAGCCTGACATGGCCGTTGTCCCTCGTCCCCGCAAAGTCAGTGCATTAAGCACAACCCTCAACTTGGCGTCCTTTCCTCATATCCTGGACGCCATTCTGGGCACACTTGACCACCAATCTCTCGCTCCTCTGCGCCAAATCTGCACCGGATTCCGCGACAAGATCGACCCCAAAATCTTTGCTCACGTCGTTGTCGCACCCTTCAGATTCGCATCTCCGCCAGACTCATTCTTCTACGGTCCCGAGTTGACTTCATGGCCCAACATCAGACCATGGAAGAACAAACGTGTCCGCAAGAGTATCAAAGTCCTTGACATCCTGCCCGCCATGTCGCGTCACCACCAGCTGATCCTACCGTTCCGCAAGCTTCCTAAGCTTAAGTGGCTTCGAATTCTTGGATCCTTGTCACTCAAGTCTTGGTCACCAGATGGCCTGAACGATGAAAACCAGATCCGAGCTGAAACGTATGTCACTTGGGTGGGCGGAGTGCGAAACTTTCCAACAGCCCTGAACGCGTTCTGCAACCGTTTCGTCCTCGTCATCAAGGGACAGATCGAGACGCTCGCCACTGATATTATGTTGGCCTACTGGCAACAATCCGTTTTCATCCTCGAGGATGAATGGTGGGAGGTTGACCACGACAGCCTCCCAAGTCCATGTCAGTGCGGGAACTGTGAGCCGTGCTTTGACCAGAGTTGCTGCGCTTGCCTGCTCTCAGTTTCCGACGCTGGAGACCTTTTGAAGTGGTTCTCAACGTTTCTAGGCATTGGTGTTGCTCGGGAGCCTTTCAACCTGACATGGGCCAAGTTCGTCGGGTTCGACAAGCTTCTCCAATGGGTGCACGGCCCTGACCGCAAAGTCGCCCGCAAGGCTTTTATTGATTTCACGTACCGCAGGTACGACGCCGATGCGGAAATGGACATGCTTGTGCAGTTCCTCACGCTGGAGCAGTACATCAATGAGGTCGGTGAGGAGCAGGTTGCGATGATGACGACGACGGCGTACCCTACTGTGTGGGATACGGAGGAGTGGGACGACGTGGAGCAGAGCGAAGACGAGGACGAGGACGAGTATGAGGTTTAGAGTGATGGGTCGTGGTGCCTACAAGGTAAGATTGTGCCCTGACGGATGTACGGAACTTCCACGCGACAATCAGAAGCGGAAAGAGAGCGGCTGGACGGAGTTTGAGCGGTAACCCCCCGACGATCTCCACTCGTATCTCGGCGAATTGAGTGTCAACACAACCATCCTCTTCCTGCGCATTGTGTATGCATTTTCCTTATAACTCTCCCCACAGTGACCCCACAGTTGGGCCGCATGTTATGCTTTCACATCCCAGCCAAGCAACCAAAGGCACCGGACGAAGGCTGATGGTGGTTTGGTCCGACTCTGTGCCAAGATAAGTCGGTAAACCTAGACCCTTAATTGAGGGACCCGTTTTGACTCTGGCCCCCTCGTCTGAACGCCAAGTAGACCAAACTAGTCCGAGGCAAGCCACTTCTCCGCAAGCCAAGATGACGCGGTCCACAAGAGGTCCGTCCCCCCGGTTCGGCCCCTCTCCAGATCTCCAGAACCCAGGGTGGAAAAATCTGACGCGCTGTCGCCGAGCGACGCGCAGAGCAACAAGACATATTAACCCCAGTCTACCCATCACTCTACTCCATCGCAAACAATTTGATGGTTTTGACGGCCCCCTTCCACCCCGTATCGCCTCCCCCACGCACTATCATCCACGTCCGCAATGCTCGCCACCGCCTCCCACCCCGCCCCGGTGCCGCTCGGCAGCTCTCCTGAAGTCGGTCTCTCTTCTGCTGCCCTCTCGGCCCTGGCGCAATTCATGGCCGACTCGCAAGCTCTCGAAGACATGGCGGCAGCCTATACGGCCGCTGACGACCTCTCCTCTGATAAGGAGTGGTCTATGGATGCGTTTCCCGAGGTGTGGGGAATGAGTCAGTTCTGGAACGACGAGGAAACGGCGCGCAAGCTCGCCCGCGAATGTATCTCACAAGCCAAGGGCGGGACCATCGTTCTCATCTCGAGTCCCTCCGTCTTCCTCATGCTCAAGGTATGTTTTCTCTTATAATCCAACTAATGAATAGAAAATGGGCGTGGAGAACAAACTCCTTCTCCTCGAATACGACACGCGATTCTCAGTCTTCCCCGAGTTTCAATTCTACGACTTTGCCCGTCCCCTCGCCCTCGACGGCAAGAAAGAGGAGGCTGCGGTAGTCTTAGTAGACCCGCCATATGTCAACGCCGAATGTTTTTCCAAGACGGCGCAAACGGCGCGCGCCTTCTCGGGCCCTAACACAAAGTTCATCGCATGTACTGGTTGGGTCGTACGTCATTGCGCGGCCGAAACTCTCGGAGTCAAGATGATCAATTTCCGTCCAGGCCATGCTGGGGGCTTAGCTACCCCGTTCCGCGCATACGTCAATTACGAGAGCAAGAACCCTTCGTTCATGTACGACCCCGACCCGGAAGACGGGGATAATGACGGCACGGCGTTCGCCGGCGCCGGCGGCGTCGGTACCGATGTATGAGCTGGTCAACGACATAGATCGTAGACCTAGATTATAGACTGTAGAGATGAATGGAGAGCTTGTACTTGTACCACTTATTACCCATTCCGCATTACATTCAAATTGAGTTTTGACTGAAAAAAAAAAGAGGAAAATTTAAGATTACCCCGGGTGAGGAATAGTTTAGCCAGAAATAAAGGCACTAGGCCACGTTTTAAAATGCTCCTGGGTGAGGAGAAACGGCCTAGTTTTGTGCTCGATCTGGGGGATTTGGGGAGAGCGCGCTGGGTAAAGAAGGTTCTAATTGGCCGTAGGATTTATATGAGATGATTTGGGATCTTGCAGAGTTGTTTTTCGGGGTGTGTTGCGTTCAGATGGGTGTAGGCAATCTGAAGAAACTAAAGAAAAATGAGGTCGAGCCAACCTTGAGCTATGTATCCAAAATTCTTCACAGAGGACTATATGGGTTAGCTTAGGTTTCTTGTAAGAGGATATGGTCATATGAGACGCGTGCCGTGGTAGGTAGCGAAACCAAGAGAGGTGGCGGTTAGGCAAATGTTCCTAATGCTCAATTACGAGATCTGGATCCGTTACTAATCCCCAAGCCTGAGGCCCGAGACCCCTACCACTTGACCATTCAAGACATGTAGATGAGAGCAGCTTATATTGATACATCTCCCGTACGTCTACGTCTACGTCTACGTCTACAGGCCCAGAATTAAGCGTCCACCATGAACATGACCCCCGCCCGTGCGTTACCAGCGTCGTCCACTGCAAATCATCGGGGGGGTAGCCTAATTGGTAGAGCGCATCAGTAACACGAGCGTCGGTCCATGCGCTGTCGGGTAGTTTCCAACTCGTCCAGCTTTTGCCTTGACGAGTGCCGAGTCCGTACCGGGCTGTGAGCGATGGGACTGAGTCGGCCGCTCGCTCCTTGTGCTCGTTAAGCGGGGAACAGCGCCCCAAAGACGCCACCCCCAAACGTCGTGACGGCTGTGTACACCAGCACTGCACCCTATCGTCAGCTCTTGTGCGCATCTACGCACAAAGTTGGTTCCGTATGCCCCCGCCGCGCCGCGAAATGCGTCCACCTTGAGGAGCTGGTTACTGATCGGTCCGGCGGTGACGTTGCCGACACCTCGGAGACTGGCGAAGATGCTGAACACGAGGGCTGGGAGGGTCGTATCATTCTGGCAGATTGGGGTGATGATCCTGCTCCAAATGCTGGGCATACTGAGGGCTGTCAGGCCCCAGATGAGAGCAAAGACGACCAGTGGGCCCGAAGTCGTCCCCAATCCCCATGGGAGGAGTACGCCCATGGCGCCGCCGAAACAGATGATCATGATCATCACTTTGGTGGGCACGCGATCCGAGACCCAGCCCATGACGAGGTTGCCAGGAACTGAAGCGGCTAGCATCAGCACTAGAGGAAGACATGGGACTCACCGTTCATGATAGCGACGAGGGCGACACCACCAGGCTTATGCGCACCGACCTTGTCTGCAAACGCTGGGGTTAGCGGATATGAGAGTAGGACTCACTGGGAATCCAGAGGGTGGGTGTGAAGTTGCCCATGCTGCTCAGGAGAATGACGAGGAATCCGCACGCGAACGTCCACGTCGCGAGGTTCCGCCATTCGACCTTTGGACGGCGACGCACGACCGCACCACCGAGCGGCACTCGGCGGCGGATGAAGATCAGCGATATCGAGTTGAGGATCGCATAGCCAACACCGAAGGATATCATCGTAGCCTTGTGCCCAAAGCGTTTGAGGAGACCGTCGAGGAGGAACGGGAAGACAGTACCGCCCGCCCCCGTACCCGCGAACATGATACCAGTGGCCAGGCCGCGCCGTTCGTAGAACCACTCATAAACTAGCGTCGCGCAGGGGAGGTATAGCGCTGATTAGCGGATCCTGTGTTTACTCACCTGCTGAGAAGGGGTATAATACGCCTACAGTCCCGATGAGCTGTGTTGGGGTAGTGGCGAAGGCTGAGCTAATCAGCCCGGCTGTGGAGATGACGAGGCCGACAATTTGCGCGCCCTTGCTCCATTGCGGGAAGGTAGTGAGGAGACTGCGTCAGCTTGATCTCGGCTAGACTTACGGCCCGACAAAACCTACGCCAAGGAACGACAGACCGTTCATCAGCGCGATTGCGACGGTGACGGTGTCGTGATGGCCTGGAAACTGCTCCTCGGCCCAGTAGTGCTCGAGCACTCCGACGGCGTTTAGGAGGCCCCACACGGTCGTCTCGATCACCGTGCCGGCAATGAGGAAGAGCCACGCCTCGCGACCGTAGTCGGCCGTCGCGAGCGGCGCTACCTCCCGGTCAGTCAAGACGGGGGAGGCTGGCGGCTCGATCTCATCGCGCGCTTGCTGGGTCGAGCCGTCGTCTGGTGTTTGAGTTATGGAGGGACCGGGGGTGGAGGCGTACGGCGACTCGCGAGAGTAAGAGCTTTCGGAGTGGGCCGGGATGCGCTCGAGCGCGATGTCGGACGTGCTCATCGTGCCGAGGTGATGGTTGTGGTGAGAAAGAGTGTCGTCAAGTCTACATACTCTATGGTGGGGCTGGTTAATCGTTCGTGAACTGGTGCCAAGAGTTAGTTGAGGCCACGGGGGGTGGGCCGGCATGGCCCGGCATTAAGCGAGAGCATGTGGTTTTGTTGACGTCACGGCTGAGAAATGACAATATCAACCAACCAGCTCTTAAGTCTGAGTCGATTTCTTGACTCTCTGCAAGCACTCGATTCATCTGGCTCGGAAGTGTACTGGTCTCGTTGGAGCGATACGCTACACTGCACTGCAGACAACCCAGACCCATCACCGATTACAGCCACTTGAATCAGCGAGGAAGGAAGGAGTGTTTCCCGTCAGGCGAGTGGAGGCGTAGAAAAAACCTATGCATCTGTGAGATGCTCTAAAAGCAGCTCAATCATGGCTCAAAACAGCACCCAACAAGGCTACGGGCCAGTCGCTTCTACCCACGTAGCTGGTCATGGAGTCGCCGATGCAGTCGAATCAGTCCCTTTAGCCTATGTACGGGAACCATCCGCCTCCACTGGCAGAATCATTAGGTACACGAGGAACTTCTGCTTGGCCCACGGCGCGTCCCATTCGCCGACAATCTCCCACCCACGGCGCTGATAGAATCCGAGCGCGCCATCGTTGGACACAACGACGTCGAGACACGGCCGCCCGCCTCCCGCCAACGCCGCTTGGGTCGCGGCGCGGAAGAGGGCCGACCCGACGCCCTTGCCCGCCCACGCTGGGTCCGTGAATAGAACGGTGATGACACGCACGTCCTCCTCAGCGCAGCCGTGCGCTTTGGCCCAGCGGCCCGTCAACTCGTGTTCGTTGGCGGGGCCGTGAGGACCATACCGCACGGCCACGTGTCCCAGGATCTGGCCAGAGGATTCAGCAACGAAGGCTACCATCTCGCCTGGGCGCGCGATAAACTCTGGGACCGGCATCGATAGCGGCCACTCGACGGGATAAAGAGAGCCAGGCTGTTGCCGTCCCAAAAGGTCGCAGAGGGCCGGCATGTCTTCTGGCTGACGGGGCCGGATTGTGATTGGCGGCGGGCTCGAGGTGCCGCTGGGAGGCTCGGAAGGAAGGACGATGGCGGACATTGCTATGAGAGAATGTGGAAGGTCCCGCTATGGTTAAGGCGATGGGAGAGTGATAGATGGAATGGATGAATGCGAAGTAGATATAATGTTAGGCCCCATGTGGAGCATGTTATTTTTGGTGAGTCACCGCCAGTACACGTAGTCCAAAATGACTGAGTCGACCTCACTTAGCTCGCTTTAGCTCGGCTCCCACTTCCATATCACGCAACCACCCCAAAGTCACATTCTAGTGAGCAGTGAGTGCCTTTGTTGAGTCGAGCTACTAGTGTATAGCAGTTTTCGACTCGAAAGGTTGAGTTAGGTGTTGAAGCTTGCTTGGGGCGGAGATCTGATAAACTCCGGTGGTTGTGGTCAAACCTTGGTGGCATTGAATGTGGCACAAATTTAGCTCTCGCGAGGATGACCATTCCATTCGACAGTTATCAATCATAATGTTACATTAAATCCCTTCAGTTACCAACCGATTCCTTTAATTAATACTTCACTTGGCAACTAAAGTACGTATTCAAAGTCACTGAACCTTTGTACAAAGGTCTTTTACGCTACGGAGTCCTTGTGTGGCCCATCAAATGTCACGATGAGTGACATGTCATGTTCTACTACTAATTTAGAACCCCTTACACCCAACCTTACAATCAGATGAATTGTTAACTTGTGAACGCGAGGTCCAAGTAAACCAACTGATGAGAGGTCTGAAAGTACTAGTCCAGTGATTTTGCCACTGAGCGTACGTGATCGTCATAGATATATAGCAAATACGTCAACTGACGTTAGTGGCTCGATGCGACCTTCCTTCCTGTCAAAGACGTAACGTGGTTATGGATCCTCGCCATTTAAAGTGAAAAGGGGAATACTTTAAACACTTGTCTCTCTCATCACTTCCTAGCTTCCTACTTGAATCCTCCCTCTCTCAACGCATTTCCCTTGACAGTTGTCTGTCTTCCCATCCCATCTACCAACCCTTACCCTCAGCTCCCAGCACCTATAACAGATGACCCTCAACTTCCGTTTCGGTAGCCTCAATGAGGAATGGTACATGTACCTACCCTTGTTGTTCTGGCGACGGACTCCGACCAGAGACGAGGGGCTCAAGGCTATTAGTGAGTGTGCCAATCATCAGCGACAGAGCTAATGATGAGAATCCGACTGTCCCCATGCCAAGGCGGCGAGGGATCGGGAAGAGCAAGAGAATGAGAGGGTGAGGATGGCCCGAGAAGAGGCCACTCGAAATGTGCCCCAGGGATCGCAGTTCGACATAGAGCTTGGCGAGCTGCTCGCAAGCACGTCTGGGGCGCAAAACGTTCCGGAAAGATCTGCTCCTCTCCCAACGCTACTAAACCCATCTGGCCTCCCCGACGTCTTTCAGGCCATCTTCCATGCGGCAGACCGGGAAACTCTCTTCAAGCTCCGCCCTGTGTGCTCCTACTTTTGTGACATGGCAAATGCTCTTCTCGTGCGCCGTGTCCTGTTCCATAAACCTGTGACCACAATCAATCACAACGTATGCCCCAACTGCGGTTCACACGGGTGCCCGTACCCTCCGATTCCTATCGGCGTTCGCGTCTTCGGGCTCGCCGATACCTATGCCCACTCTCCAACTCTCGTCCACGCTGCACCCGAGCGACTTCCCCTGTGGATCAACATCCACCATGAGAATGACAACGACATCCTCCTATTCGGGAACCGGCCTGTGAAGAAAGGCGCAGTCGATATCTTTGATTACCCCATCAGCCCGTCATACTACCTACCCTGGTGGGTAATCGACATGAGGCCACGCATGATCCGGGCCCGCCCACTCCCGGGCCACTGTGACAATCTGGAGCAGACTTGCGTTTCGATTCGCTGCGAAGTGTTCGTCGGTCGCGCCCCGATCCCGCGCCCGGGCCCATTCATGCCGAAGCAGGTGCAAGCCGAACGTGTCGTCATTGTTTTGGACTCCAGCTTCTGGGGTTACCTCCAAAGCGCAGCAGAACTCTGGCTCCATCATTTCGACCAGGCTGAGGAGATTGTGCTCATCTTCAAGGATCAGTGGGCCGATAATAACATGGGAGTTCGTAGCTTCTTTGCTCGGGCGCTCTCTTACTATATCACCTCCCCGGACCCGGACAGCAATCAAATCATTGGACGCCTGAAGATGGTCAACTTCGACCTGAACCCTCTCATTGAGGTAGACCCCGAGATCAGATTCCCGCCAGTCACCTTACCCATGAGAATGCTTTTGCAAGCGGAACTCACTAACGTCCCAGCCAACTTCCCACTATTGAGAGGCGCACTCCCAGGATCGGTGGACAACATCACGTTCCTTACGCTCCAGGAGTATAGGGAGGAAGTGGGACTGGATCAGTTCACACTGGAATACGAAGTATAGCCGGAAGTCACCGCTATCAACTGCCCACTATTTGTGCAACATAGACAATTCCGTATATATACAGTATATACATGTACACATAGAGCAACCTCACGTATTGTTGAACATGAACTTTGTCTACACCCGACTCCTAGCCTTAAGAACAGGGTGATCCGATTGAGAGTCTTAGGCAAGGCTTTGGGTGAAACTGCTGAACCCTGCAAGTCGTCAACAGCTCGGGTCGATGGAGGAGGGCCGAAAGGAGAGGGTGGTGGGAACAACTTGGGGAGTAGGGGAGTAGGGAGGGAGGTAGTTGGCCAACTCCTCATGCTCGTGGAATCCGAACCCGGCTTCAACTGGCCAGTTGGACGCAACGAACAGTCTTGCATTCCAGAGCAAGTCAGAATGGGTGCCCGAAATCGCAAACATCAAGTTGCACCCTTCCAAGAGTCTACTTGGACGCTGAGCACTGCTGAGACTTGCTTCACTGGCCGAAACTGTCTCCCACCCTGCATACTGTAGAATTGCTTCACTGCTTCATTCTTACCTACTGCCTACTGTCCGTATCTGCCGCTACTGATTGTACAACCCTCCCCATCCCTCAACCCTGTACTACCCTCTACAGACAACACTCCCAAGATCCTTGTTCAAATGTTCCCTCTACTGGTAGCGGAAATCGGGGTCACCCTCGAGAATCTTCTCGCCACGGTCGGCCTTGCGGTTCTCAGCCATAAAGTAGACCCAGAGGCAGATTGATCCGACAACGGCGAACGCCGAAAGGCCGACGGTGAGGAAGATGCCCGTGGTGTAGTGGGGTTTCTCGGCTTGGCGGAACGAGACACCAGCGAGGATGCCGCCAATACCGCCCCATGCAACGACGACGGCGCTCATGACGGCGCGCTTGGACTGCGAGCGGATACAGGTCTGGGACCAAGCAGTGATGAGCGGGATTGAAGCCTGGCAACCACCGCAGGCGAGGAAGACACCGACGTAGCGCGCAGCCGTCTGGTCTTTGGAGAGCTGCGAGAACATGCAGACACCGATGATGGTGAGGAGAGCGTTGAACGCGACCACCTGCATGCGCCACTTTTTCTTGTCGGCGAGCTTGGCCATGATGATGCACGGAATAGGCGAGTAGAATGAGGGTGGAGCGGTGAGGATCTGGCTCATCTTGTTATCGAAGCCCATGCCGGCCAAAATCTGCGGGAGGAAGTAGGCAAGCGCGTAGATGCAGAGTGCAGCCGCACAGAAAAAGAGGCCAAAGAGCCAGATACGGAAGTCGGTGAGGTAGTGCATGACCTTCTTGAAGGTGATGTGGTCGTAAACGGCGTCGTTGCGGTCACGTTGGATACGAGTGAGGACGATTTCACGCTCTTCCTCCGTAAGGAATGTTGCCTTGTCTGGGAAGTCGACGATGAGAAGAATGGCACAGATGCCGATAAAGACGGTCATGAGGCCGTAGATGATAAAGATCCACTTACGCATTAGCGTGATCTGATAATTGAGATACTCACCTGCCAGCCGTGCAGGCCCGACTTTGTATGGAGGGTATCGCCAATACCCCAGGCCAAGATGCCGGAAAAGGCCTGAAGGAACATGGCGGCGATGAAAAAGTAGGACATGCGGGTCGCCATGAACCGGCGCGGATACCAGCATGAGATGAGGTAAGCTGCGCCGGGGAAGAGCGTGGCTTCAAAGACACCCAGGAGGGCACGGAGGGCTGCGAGCTGTTGCCAGGTCTTGACAAAGCCCATGCCTGAATATCAGCCCAATCTCTTTTGGCCAACTTACACAGCATCATGATGCCCCATAGGACTGTCGCACCGCCGAGCCAGATCTTGGCGCCGAACACGCGGAGGCCGGCTTGGGACTTGGAATTGTCAGTTGGTTCTTGGAATGAAATCATACCGGTACTTCCAGAATAATGTAGGGAATAAAGAAGATCATTGTGGCGATCGAATAGCGGTTCCCAATGTGTAGCTGCAAGTCTTTGACCATCTGGTTTTTGTTGGCTGCCTGAGCAAGCGATAGGTTGGCACGGTCCATGGCCGATACCTGGCATCAGCTTGGTTGACAATGAAACGCACGAGGTACATAAAGGTGAGGATGGGAATGAGGCGGAAATCAATCTTGCGCATGACGCGCTTGATGTCTTCGGGGTCGTAACCGGCATCAATGTCGATTTCGCCTGCTTCGTTACGAGCTTCGACATGCTGCCCATCATCCTGCGAGTACTTTTCGTTGGTGTGCTCTACATGGCGAATCTCCTCCTTTGAGTTCTGTGAAGGGGAAGACATTTCTGGGCAAATTGAGTAAACGGGCGATGGGACTATTTGCCAGCTTTCCAAGTTGGTATAAGAACCTGGGAGAGATGTGGAGGTGGCCCTTTACGCATGAGATTGGTATCCATCTCATCTCAAATGTTTAACCTACGATCATCCATCCATCCATATTGATTCAAGTGAGTGGTCTGCATGTGACACCCCGCCACTTTGCCCGAGATCCATAGCCGCCCGGGCCCCGTCGGGTACCCAGCCATCAACCCTGAACTCCACAGCGGCAGTTACCGCTACGTTGTTACTTCTCATTCCATTTCTCTCTCCTTCTCCAGTTACAGTTACAAAGGCATAAACTCATTCCGTACATAACCGCTTTCCTCTGCTTTTATGCCTTGATTGTGTCAATAATCAACCTGAATTGAGATCGGGGGCGGATCCGCACCTCCCCTGGCAATCACCTGACCCCCCCGCTATCAAACAAAGCCGAACTCCGCAAACAATAGACCGAGTGATTGTTCAACTGCCCAACCCCCAAGACACAGCCCGACAGCGGACAACGGGGAAACCGTGTTTACATCAGCTGATGTGATGACTTAACCCTCCACATTCCTTCGCAATACGCCGTGACCGCGGGGCTGGGCCTTGTTAGTCTCATCCTTCGTTTGTAGTTTTCTGTTACCACATCTTCAACTCAATTTGTATTTCCCTAATTATCTCTCCGTCGGCTTACGGATACCGCAATCCAAACTGAGACATGGTTTTCCCACCTCCCCACTCTAAGACTATCCACGTCACCAACGTAGAGATCAAGGTAACAAATACATAGGCTTGGAGAGGGGTAACGACGAGCTCGTGGCTGGAGGTGGCGACTCTGGGTGGGAGGGTGAGGCTTAAAGCGGATCGACGCCTCCAACGCCCAGACTCTAGGTAACCCTGTGATGAGATCTACACTTGGGCCACTGAGGTCCTGCCAGATTGACGTCAATACTATCATTCAAGGTGGGGATCGGGTTTCAAACGCCGAGATAACCGGGCAATAGCGAAGTGACCGAGAAGCAGGCACACGTGACGTTGCGCCATGCAGGGTCTCCTCCAGAGGCATACCAGCTCTTGGGAACGTCTGCCTAACAGCGGGCGGCACTTGCCGTCCCTACGTAGGTCAAGTGTTTGGCTTGGGCTTGGCGGGACATTCTACCGCAGATGCCAAGATACCGTTGCCTCCGATTGCCGAGTACCTCGCCATGACGCAGTCCAGCTTGGCCATAACATTCAATCCACATCCCTGTGCAGCGCGTGGCGTCGCGCGCCGTTTCGCCATTACGGTAGCGCCACTGAACTTAACCGGGCCATTGTCCTGTTCGGAAGCTTCGACCACGTTGCTTTCCCTTGGGGTAAGCGGTTGACGAATCCATGGATCGCGACGTCGAGGAACGGCGTGCTGATACATCACGCATTGCGGCTACAATAGTCCGTCGGTTCCTGTCCAGCGTGGGGAATGAGGAGAGCGATAACGCGCGGGTAAGTCGGCTCGAGGCAGCGAGCCGAGTGGAGTGGGAGATAGCACGAACACAGCTATTGGACAAGGCGTCGAGCGGAATCCCACCAAGCCTTTCCGCAATTTCCGTAATTGAAAGGTCACTGTCGTGTGCTGGCTTAATGCTTAATGAACCTCAGACATGCCGATATCGGGCTCCGCATGTTCCACAAGGCATGCGTTCCTGCATGGAATGTTTGGGGCGGGGTGGTAATTACCGGCGGTTATGGCCGGTGGTTTAGTGTGGTGTGATGGCCGTACAGTCTAGTTGATTGGACATCTAAGTTGTCACCGAACGCTCCTTTGCCAGCTCTCTTGGCGGCTCACAGCTCGCCTGTGGACCATGACGATAGAACAGATGTGTGGGCGGGACCCCCAGCTATTGTGGTTGCGGTTGGCGTACACTGGATCGCTGGCAGCAGATGGGAGGACAATGACAGGAACGTGCTGAGGTGAGCTGCTGGATTGGAGCGGACACAATTTCGTCTCCGCCCACCAGTGTCTAATCTCAAATCCTCGCTCCAACCCCTCTGTGGACAAAAACAACACATCCGACTTGTACACACAAACTACAGCAGTTGCTCACGTATGGATCGCTGGGGAATGTTGAATGCAGGGTATCTTGCGCACGCGCGCTATCGCTTGTCAAGGCGACTAAGAAGGCTGAGGTCAGCCACGCTCTGTGCCGTGGCGCACCTCGATGACTGGTTGGTGTTGAGCCGACTGGCGGCCCGGCGGTAGCCCGTGTACACTACATCATCGTCATCTGTCGTCAGTAACTCCCTTCTCCATGGACTCACCATCCTCATGTATGTTCGTGACGCCGTGTGGCTGCGCGTTGGCACGCTCCCGTGCGATCCGCTGCACGCCAGCCTTGAACCACTTGGGGGTGTCGACTCTCCCCTGATCCCACCGCGCCATCTCGGCCCAAAGGACGGTGGGAATGTACGCGTCATTGGCCGCGTACAAGATCATGGCGTCGTTGTAGTGGTCCGCCGCCCAGTTCGCTAGCGTCTGCTTCTTGGCCTTGCGGAAGTCCTGGTTGAACACGACGGCAACCGCGCCGCGCACACCAAGACTCTTGCCATACCCGACCTTGGCGAAGCGGCTATCGAAATCGTACACGTTCCTGAGCTGCGCCCCAAGTTTGCCGGGGAGCGTCTGGACGTCGTTCGCCAGTCCGAACCCCACCTTCATGATCGACTGCTTCGCCATGACCTCGCGCGCAAGTGCCAGTGCACCTGGCACGCGGTGGATCATGAGTAGCCACGCGTCCGTCGTTGTCGACAGCTGGACGAGGTGCGGGCCACCGGTCTCGGGCCGGCCCTTGACGAAGGCTGGCCTCGTCTCCGTGTCAAAGCCGAGGATGTCGGCGGCGAGGAGGGCCGTGCGGGCGGTGGCAAGCTCGGCTTTCGAGCGCGGGATGTGAATGTGATGTATCTTGAGGGCAGGAAAGCGTGGGAGGGCCTCGCGTTCCATTTTAGTCGGCGCACGGATCCAGTATCCGTTTTGACAGGGAGGAACGTCTTCCTCTGGTGTCTGAGGACGTTCCTCGCGCCCCTTGAGCCACGCCTTCTTCCTCGACGTGACGCGAGCGGCTTGGCCCGCGGTCTTGGGAGCTTTCGCGTTGGTGACGCGTTGGGTGTGTGCCGCGCGGTTGAACTTACGACCCCCTCGCGAGGAAGGTGGGTGAGTGAACGTCATGAGATCTCTCTCGTTGTCGGCGGACGTTGAGGCCGCGGCTGAACTGGGTCTGAAGAGTTAGCCAAGGCATGCGCTGGGCGATGTTTTGGTAATGCTCACCAGAAAGGATGGAACGAAGAACGATGTCGATGATTGTTGGAATAGTAGTCACTATGAGGATTGTTGACAGAGTCATGTGGGTAGTCCAAAACCTCCACCTTTGCACAGGGCTGTGGCGAATCGCCCTCGGTCATCAACGTGGCATCAACACATCCATCATCCAGATATCCAGATCGCTTGTGACTTCGACTTCATGTCCGTCAAGACACGCTCGGAAGCGGACAAGCACCCAACGCAAGTCCATCCCAATGCGGATGTTGGCTTCCAGTCAGACTGCTGACCTGGGGTCTCCAACGTTGTCCTGATCGACCACCTCGCCTCCACCGATATCATCGACAGGATCTTTCACTTTGCGCCGAGGTTGCCCCTCCTTGTCTTGCGTAGAGGCTGCGTCGAATGGCGGACCCACGCCGACGCGCTTCTGGTTGACCACCTGTCGCTCTTGAAGTCCATCTGACCTATGGGCCCGTTAGTCATCCGGAACGCAACATCGCTGCCCACAGTTGGGATACAACACGGCCCTTCCGCGTGCGATTTGTGGAACCGTTCCGCCTCCCGCCTCAACACTGGGATGGACTAGCCAACACCCGCTTCTTGGACATAGCACCGAACGACATCTTGAAAGAGTGGATAGCCCACATCGCCAAGTTCCCAAACGTCCGTGTGGTACGCGACTATAACAGTGACTTCATGCGCAACTTACTTTCCCTTTGTGAAATGTACTGCGCCCGCTGCCTTCCTTTACCCTACTTGGGTCCGCGGCTCCACAATCCGCAGATCCACAAGAAAGGAATGGTCTTGATATCGCTCTGGTCGGCAATGGCGGGACGACATTGAACTCGTCATACTCTGTAAACCTTCGCCGATCGCGATCCCTGATACGCGGCCACCTCGTGGAATTGTGCTTCGCTCGTTTGGCTCCGGACGCCCGTACGAACACGCGTCGCTCGTCGTAGCCTCTATCGGAACAGCACTTCCCGTCATGCGTAGCCCAAAGAGGATAACGCTCGTCAACTCGTTCTCTTGGCGAGTATCTGGCTCGGGCATCGGCAAGTGGCCGAAATGCCTAGAGGTCGGTCTTTCGGTGCCCGAGGATCTCCCCAAGGACGAGAGGGATCGTACTGTGTGGCTCCAATACCTCCGCAGGTGGACGCGCATCGGCATGGAGACCGTTCCGGAAAATGATTGGGTGGGGAACGATACCACGGACCAGAGGCTAGATTACATCAAGTTCGAGACGCTTGATGACTTCAAGGCGCGTGTCGGGGAGGAGAAGTTCGAGCTCGCGGTTACGTTCTGATGGTAAGTCACTGTGAGCGCCCAGTCGTGCTGATCGAAAGGGTTGGGGCTATAACATCCTCACGTGCACTCACACAGGCCCGTTCAAGGTCAAGAATCCTCCCTTGTTCCTCAGCGCCGAAACACCTTGCATCCTCTGTTTAGACTTCTGACCAAGTACCATCCTCTCAAACCTGCTAGCAGTCACTCCTTGTCCTTCCATGCCGCGCCGTGGCTCCCGTGAGCCACGTTCAGAGCTTGGCGCCCGCCGTGCTCGCAACCTTGACGTAATCCTGTACGTCGTCCCACAGCGCAATAGGCTCATCGAGGGCAGCAAAGTGCCCTCCCTCGAGGTGACGCTTGGCGTGCACAATATTCGCCACGCGCTTCATGAACGGGATAGGTGTAGGCATGATCTCGAGCATGAACTGCGAGTATCCGACCGGCTTGTCAATATGAGCGGGGTAGTCTTCGTTCATATGTCCGTCCTTGCCCCAAGCCTGGAATCAGCACGCCCCAGCCACACTCAGTACTCACAGAGCGGTATTCCCAAATACACGTGGCGGCCGTGTTGGTGTACCAGTACAGGCTGAGGTCGGCGAGGATGAAGTGGAGTTTCTTGGCGCGGTCCTCGATGTTGATGCCCTCGAGTTTCTCGCCGATCCAACAGAGCACGGCGACAGGCGACGAGTCGAGGACTGCGCCGATTGTTGCCGGCTTGGTCGAGTGCTCGACGCGGTAGCCCTCGCCCCACTGGCGCCACTTCATGCCCCGCGCCATGGCCTTGGCGTCGGTCTCGTCCAAGTCGTCAAGCGACGCACCGTTCGGCACACCCATCGGGAAGAAGTTGAGGTGGATGCCTGGGGTTAGCGCGGGGGAGGACTGATGGGAGGACGAGGAGGGAATATAGGGGGGAGGGAGAGATGAAGGAGGGTGAACGGCTGTGGTGCCCGTCCAGCCCAATGGCAGGAGATGAATAGCTTGAACCAACCCAAAGCGGTACTCACCAATGCAGCTATCAAACTTGGTGAGCTGACGAGTCACAAAGCTCCCAATATCCCCGCCTTGGGCATAGTATCCGCCCCTCCCGCCCTCCCGCCCAAACCCAAGACCCGCCATCATCTTGTCCAGGATAGCGGCATTATCATAACTCCCAAAGGCGAGGTCGGTCGCCGGAGGCGAGGAGAATCCGTACCCGACCAGTGCCGGGACGATGACGTGGTTTGGAAGCGTCGTCGGGCTATACTTGGACTTGACGTGGTTGAGCATTGGCACGAACTCGAGTACGGAGCCGGGCCATCCGTGCGAGAATACGATCGGCGTCGCGTCGCGCTTAGCGCTGAAGAGGGCCAAGAAGTGGATCTTGTACTTGTGGCCCTTGTATTCTACCGTCGCGTAGTAGGAGGGGAACGAGGCGATCTCGGCCTCGACCGCGCGCCTGAGTTTAGCTTGAGGAGGATGGGAAGAAGTAACTCACCAGTCGAAGGCGCGCCATTTCTCAACCATGTCCGTGACCCAGTCGTGGCTCGTGCCTAGGTGTCCCGGGCCGTTGGTGTTATCCCATGTCCTCGCACGGGGTGCTGTGTAGGCCAGGCGATGGCGGAGGTCGGCGATGGCTGCGTCGGGGACGTGTGGGTGGAACTCGATCACGGGGATCGTGGGCGCGTGCGGGAGGGTGTAGAATGACATGGCGGCGTTGAAGGGAAGAGAATGAAATGGAGAGAGGGAGGGAGTGGGAGTTGAGGAGATGAGGAACCGTTGGGGTTATGTGGTGAGCAAGCAGCGTGGGTCTTGGTTGTCGGGTATGGCCGTTGCCGTGCCGCCAGTAGTCAAGCCGGTCATGACAGCACGAGAGCTAGATCATACCTCCGAGCTAGCCAGTTCACATCTAGCCCAAGCTAGCACATGGTGACGAACGTGCATGGTCACGACGATGCTACGACCTCTAATATCTACAATGCCTCTCCATCTACACACCTCATTCCCTTCTCAGCAGCTCCCGAGTGGTGTCTAGTCCGAGTCCGAGCCAGAGCCACTGCGCTTCTTCTGCTTGTACTTCTTCTTGCCGCTGCTGCCCTCAGAGTCCGAGCCCGACCCGTGCGACCCATACTTCTTCTTGTCCTTCTTGTCCTTCTTGTCCTTGTGGTCCTTGTGGTCTTTCTTGTCCTTCTTGTCCTTGTGGTCCTTGTGGCCCTTGTGGTCCTTGCCGGGCGAGTGGCTACCGCCGCCCATCACCGAACTAGCGAGACCGCCGAGACCGCCGAGGCCGCCGCTCGAGTAGCCGCCGCTCGAATGGCCACCGCTCGAGTGGCCCGCAGCGTATCTGCCGTATCCGCCAATCGCGCCGACCGCGGCGCCAGCGATACCCGCGAGGCCCATCCCGGCCACACCGGAGCCGTGCGACTTGGTCTGCTGGGGAGGGGGCGCGTGCTGCGCAGGAGGGTTGTACGCTGCTGTCAGCTATAGCCCATATCCCGGAGCTGAGTCGAGGTTGCAGCGGGGCGTGCAAGTCGAGTGGAGGTCGCCTTCCTCGAACTCACGCTGCTGGTGCTGCTGCTGCTGACCGCCGTACTGCTGGCCGCCATGCGGCTGCTGCTGAGACGGCGGCCCGCCGTACTGCTGCTGGTGCTGAGGCGGCTGACCGCCGTACTGCTGCTGGTACTGAGGCGGCTGACCGCCGTACTGCTGCTGGTACTGAGGCGGCTGACCGCCGTACGGCTGCTGCTGCTGCGGCGCCTGGCTGTAATAGCTTGCAGCCAGGCCCTGAGGCTGCCCGCCCTGAGAACCGGGGTGGTTACCGAAGCCGGGGTGCTGGTACGAGCCAGGCGCGCCGGGGGGAGCGTATCCCGAGCCGTAGTTACCGTCCTGGTTGAACGACATTGTGATGGTTTGGAGTGAAGGAGTGGTTGAAGGAGAGATGGAAGGAAGGTGAGATAAAAGTGGGGTGACGTGGTGCGCATAGTCAGAATGCAGATCTCGTCTCGACCTCGCGTGGCAGTTCGGAGATCTGAGTGAGGCTGTGCAATCCCTTTCCTTGATCGGTTAAGCCCCCCCCTCATTCGTAGTCCTTGACATGATCGACACCGACGGATCGTATAATGGCGACCAAAGCAAACCTCGGCAGGGTCTATGACGTATCCCACACTTCCTGTTCCTGGGACGCGCGTCATCTCTGTCCACCTCCAATTGCATCCAAGCTGCCTATTTGGCAGTACGACGCTTGGCACCACGACATCACTACATCGCACTACATCGCACTACATCGCGTTCCTTGCCATCATCGTGTATCCATTCCTTTACTCTACTCTACTCTACTCTATAATGACAAGAACCCAAAGCCCGGTCGTGATCTCATGTACATGCTTCTCGTCCCTGTCGCTTCGTCCAATCAAACCCGACGCGCTTTAACGACCATAGCCCTGGGCCTGGTACGAGCCCGGCTGGTTGTAGTAGTAGTTGGCCGCCTCGCCGTGCGGTGGAGTGGGAGTGCGGCCATCGTTGTGCCCGTAGCCCTGGTTATAGCCCTGCTGGTTCTGGTGGGGGGAGGGCACGCGGTGGTCGCCCGGAGCGCCGTACGACTGGTCGTACTGGCCCTGCTGGTTGTTCTGGCCGTGCTTGTCCTCCTCTCCAAGCTCGCGCTTGCCGCTCATAGCACCGGCAGCACCAGCGAGCGCACCGAGTGCGCCGAGCTTACCGCCGCTTCCGCCGCTGTGCTTGCCACCGCCACCCATGACACCAGCAAGCGCCATCAGACCGCCGACCTTGCCCGCGCTGCCGCTGCCCTGACCCGAGCCGTGCGACGCCATACCAGCCGCCATGGAGAGGAGGCCGCCGCCGCTGCTGTGTCCGCCCGACGGCTTCGAGGGCTTGCCAGAGTACGCGGCGAGCGCGGGACCAGCCATGGCCGCGAGGCCGCC
This sequence comes from Cutaneotrichosporon sp. HIS471, assembly GCA_030864385.1. Classification (NCBI taxonomy): domain Eukaryota; kingdom Fungi; phylum Basidiomycota; class Tremellomycetes; order Trichosporonales; family Trichosporonaceae; genus Cutaneotrichosporon; species Cutaneotrichosporon sp. HIS471. The sequence goes on along the minus strand of AP028240.1, from coordinate 618,792 downwards.
GAGGCCGCCGCCCGACGAGTGACCCTGCTGCTGGTGCTGCTGGTTGTGGGGCTTCGACCCGCCCGCCATGGACGCGAGGGCGCTGAGGCCCGACGCGAGGCCGCCCGACGAGCCCGAGTGGCCCTGGTTCTGGTTCTGGTGCCCACCGTGCTGGTTACCATACTGGCCGTGCTGCTGGCCACCATATTGCCCGCCCTGGTGGCCACCGTACTGCTCATGGCCCTGCTGCGCGCCGTATCCGCTTCCGTAACCTGCGATCAGCTCCACCTCACGCGCAAACGCGCAACCCACCCTGCTGACCGTGCGAGCCTCCGTATCCGCCATGCGAGCCTGGCGTCAGCTCTTCAGTTGAAAGTAAGCTCACCCTGCCCGCCGGGGTTGTAGTACGAGTCGGCTGCGCCGCCGCCATAGCCCTGGTTGTGTCCGCCGTGCCCGCCGTGCTGGTTGTGCCCGCCGTGCTGGCTGTACTGGTTGTGCTGTCCCTGCTGGCCCTGCTGGCCCTGGCTGTGGGGCTTGCCGCCCGACGCGTACTTCATCCCAGCGTCCATGAGCTTGGAGCTGAAGCCGCGGTCGGTACTGCCTTCCTTGGGCTTGTCGCCCTTGTCGAGTGCGACCTTCTGTATGGATGCAGCGAAGTCACCGAAGCCCATTGTTGTAAAGTGGATTGAGTGGAGAGGGGTGTAGTAGAGAAGGGTTAGTGAAGTGATTGTTAAGTGACGATAGAGGCTGTGTGAAGTTGAGAGGGGGTTGTGAGGGGTCTGTGTGTTCTTGGCTGCGCAGTCGAGTACAAGTATCCAACAGGGCTTAGACACTCGGACCTCTTCTGGGGTTAGGGGCCAAACGTCTGGCCAGGGTAAGATATGGTCCGATCATGACTGCTTCTCGTCGATTATTCCCTCTAAGTCATCAACCCCCAACGCCAACAAGACAGCGTCGGCTGCGTAATTGCTCATCTTGCTCCATCACCACGGCTTACTCTGCATATCTGCACTCAGCCTAAGGAATTCGGCAGCGAGGGATTTCGGCAGCGAGGGATCTCGCCTGCCATGGAGAGGCGGTGAATCGACTGTGAGTACGTGAGTGAGAGTTGGTGTTGAGATGCCTTCAAGCTCTGAGGAAGGAAGGTACTCCTCGTGCTCTTGGTGGGCAGTCCGGTGGGATCAGGAAGGCATGATGCGCTGGGCGGAATGAACGCCTTCACGGCGCTGCTGCCTGAGAGCATGAGTGTGCTGACATTGTGGGAGACAGTCACGCCGCGAGTCGGCGAATCGGCAAGCCGTGCTCTGCAAGTCGTGAACCACCGCTTCATAAGCTCGCATTCCAACCACACAGCTTTAAGTGACTCACTGTATTGCCCACTGTCGATTGGAATTGGACGAGAGCAGTGTCGATCATCCTCCTCCCACTCCATCACGTTCTCCATCTCCACACACGACGTCCATACGAGCTTGCGATCCTGCGAGCTTGCGAGCTTGAGATGTCAAGTTGAAAGAATGCTTGACATGCACAACGATCTAACGACTGCGCACATCCGCGTTCCACGTGGCTCGGCTGCGAAAGCCGATCAACCGTGATCAAACTGTACCCAGTGACGGTGACGTCAAGTCGATCGCATCAGGGCACTTCCGCGCGTTGCCCAATTGCCCCCTAAACCGCGTCTCCCCACGATCCCCACCCCAACCAACAACATGATCCTGGGCCATGAGAGACAGAGAACGGGAGACTAAAACTCAACATCACACACTCACCAACTCACTCCCCCACTACTCACAATGGGTCTCATGACAATGTTCCACGCCTCGGGTTCCAAGGAGCTCGTGCCGGTCAATCCCCCGGTTGCGGTTTACGACGAGTTCGTGTCGCAAGTTCCGACTACGCTTTGTCTTAAAGAGAAAGCTTGGAGCATGTCTGGGGTGAGTGGACGCGAGAACAGAGGTGAAGGGCGGGTAGATAGGGCAGAGGACTAGCTGGGCCAATGCCGCCAGTGGGAGAGGGAAGGCGAAGGGGGGAGGCACATGGGAGAAGGAACGCTGCGAGATGGGCAAGAGTCAACACTGACTGCAGGACGACTTTGGCATCACCGACGCCAACACGCGCAAGACAGTGCTCAAGTGCAAGGGCAAGTACATGACCCTTCACGACCGGAAGAGTGAGTCCTCTCCGTACTTTGCTGACCCAGAAATCGAGGCGCCAGACGGAAAGGTGCTGTACAACATGTCGGACAAGATGCTATCGATCCGCAAGACGACAGTCGGTGAGGACCACCGTGGGCGTGAGGTCCTGAAGGTGGTCAAGAAGTGGTCGCGTAAGTTTATGAGGGATGTAGCTGACATAAGCCGGGTCCAAGCTCACGGCTACGGCTGTGGACAAGAATGACCAGGAACACACGCTCGTGCTCAATGGCGACATGTATGGCATTAGCGCCAACATCGAGCTCAAGAACGGTACACCGCTAGCCCATATTAGCCGCAAGCTCGTCACGGTTACCGATATGGTTGCGGACAAGCAGACGTACTACGTAACGATTGCGCCGGGTGTCGACGCCTCGCTCATCGCTGCCGTGTGTATCTGCTTTGACGAGGTCATGAACGAGGAGAAGGAGAAGTAGGAGACATACAGTAGACAGAGAAGGTATACATACACGCATGAGTAAGCTACGCGAGGCCAGCGAGGGTCGGTACAGTGACACCACCCTTGCACTTCTGAACAAGATTGACAGCATCAGTGGCCACGCTCTGCGGTTAGCTACAATCTGAGTACGTGAGCTCACCTTGGGAGTGACGCCGAAATGCTTGAAGAGCACTGAGGGGTGCGGCTGAATGTTGGGAGTGGCGAGCAACCATACACTTCCCTCGAGGGGCCGGTGCGTCAGGTCGTCCTCGCCAACACTCATGGAGCGGTCGTAAGCTGGCAGCGCGGCGGAGTTAGCTTACTCGGGCGGGGTAAGTAACACTCCGTGTTCCACCGAATGGGATGTATCCGACGTAAGCCGCGAGCGCCTGCCATCAGCTGCCCTTGACAGATTAGCTGAACACGTTCACTGACCAGGATGTCGAAGCTTGGTTTTCGATTACGTCGACGCTGAAAACCGGCAGCATGGCGGCGGCCTGTTCGTCTGGAGAGAGCTTGACGATGGTCTTTGTGGAGCGGAAGGAAGGTGGGGCTGACACCGCCCACCCATCGCTTGGTAATAACTCGAACGCATCGACATGATCAGCTATCCGGAGTTGACGCTGCATCAGTGTCTGGCGTCGTTGGTGGGTGCGGTTTGAGAGTATTGCAACATGATGGTGGACGGAGCAATTGAGTCAACCCCCGTGGAGGAAGGAGGAAGACGGACGATAACGACGGGCTGCCAGCTGCGACTGAGTGGCACAATCCCCAAACTCGGACAGAGTTTGTTCCAGCAACGCTGAGGGTAAGATACTGTGTACCTAAGCCCTTTGATGCTCTCGTCAGTTTATCCAGATATCCAGATCTCAAGCACAAGAAGAGTAAGTCGGCTGCGGCAGGCTCATGATGCTTTTACAATACCGAGCATTCCGCTTCAGCTTGCTGAACTTGCCCGTTTGTTACGCTGAACCGATGACCCTGCCTCAAGTACCAAGGATGATCCGAATACTATTGGAACAATGTGATTCGGCTCGTGGCTTAGACCTCGGCGATCGGCGACCTTGTTTACGGATGAACAAGATGCAAATACCATGGATACATCATGGTAGTCTCGGGCCTGCCGACGCCTCCAGATTTGTTGTTCTCCAACTCTCCGAAACCTCCCGCGCTAATGAACATGCAATGGTGATACAGTCTACGCCTTCTGCGCCTCTGCGCGCTCGGCGTCCAGCCGTGCCCACGCCTCCTCCTTCTTCCGGGTACGGACCTTGCTCGCCTCGCGGTTGCGTGTCGTGCGGTCGATGCGCTGAGGTCAGCCGTTGTGACCATGGGGTTACCAGTGTAGTGCAATCGTGAGACTCGGCCATGCTGGTCGATCCATCTCAACTCTTCAGACCAAGCCAGCTTGTCGCTCGCTCTTTAACTCACCTCCTGCCGCAAACACATGTTCAGCGCGAGCTTCTGGGAATTACACGCGCCCAAGAACTTGGGAATCATCCCGCGCGCATGACACTCCTCAATCGCCTGGATAAGTTCTGCGCAGGCTGGCGGTTAGCTCGGACAGGTAGTCAGGGAAGAGGGAGAGGGAGAGAGAAAGGGAGAAGGAAGATACGTACCAACCTGGCGATGTGGTACTCCGAGGGGGGCGTGCATGGCGGAAAACTAGTTGAAATGAACAAAACGGAGAGAGAGATGGAGTAAAGTCAGGTCAAAGGCTCCAAGGCCAAGTCCGGCTTGTCCCCACGAGGACTCAGGCACGGCGTTGGTGGCGAAATTGGACGAATGTCGGCGAAGCCTCCACTCTTCCACTCCAGTCACCATTTCTCACGTATCATCAACAAAAGCTCACACCAAAAGCCCATACTCGAGCACTTACCACTTGGACTCACCATGTCATCCGCATTGGCCCCGACTTTGCTCTCGCGCTCTTTTGCGGCCGCGCGCCAGACGCTCGTGCGCGCGCCTCGGCCAGTTGTGCCCTCGGCATATGTCACTTCTCGGATCGCCTCGCCGACGAGGTGGTACTCATCCCCTCCGAACCCCGACTCACCCGCCCTCGGTGCACCTGAGAAGGAGGTAGAGGGCGGGAGTACCGGCAAGCAACCTATTGGGAAGATCGAGCCACGCCTCTCGCTCACGTTCACTTGCCAGGCCGGACCAGAGAAGGGTAATCCCGTGTGTGGGCACCGGTCGACGCACGAATTCAAGCGCCACTCGTACGATAAGGGGGTTGTTCTCATCCAGTGTCCCGAGTGTAAGGCGCGGCACTTGATTGCGGACCACCTGGGGTGGTTTAATGTGAGTGGAGTTTGGGAAAGGGGAGGGGTGGGGAGGAGGTCGGAAGACGAATACAAACACCGGCTAACACGCAGGAAGTCACTGGCGACGGGAAGCACAAGACTGTCGAGGACCTGGTCAAGGCCAAGGGCGAGAAGGTTACGCGTGGTCGCGTCAACTTGGACGGCGACATTGAGTATGCGCCAGAGTAAAAGCGCCAGAGGCGCGGCGCGTTAGACGCGCGATGTATTACTTATCTTCTCTTGCATGACGACATGGTGACATTGTGACATGACATATTATAAGCAATAGTATACAACATGGCGGCCGTGGAACCAAGGTCACTATCGCGCGGCGTGCGCAACAAACGCAGCGCGAACTGATGTCAGCTGGCTTTCTAGACATGAGCTCACCTCGCCGCACAAACGCGCCAAGGTCCCCGTCAGCGTTGAGCTGCGCCACCAGCTCGCCCGTCGCGATTGGTGGGTCGCACAGCGGTACGACATACTCGTCCTTGACGTCGAGGACGAAGCAGAACTCGCGGTAGGGCTTGGTCGAGTCGATGAGGGTGAACGTGAACAGCAGGCGGCCGTCTGCGGTCAGCTGGTTCACTCATCTTTAGCTTTCTCGAGACTCACCCGCGACGCCGGCAATCTTCAGCCCAAGCGCGCCCTCAAGTACAGCGAGTTGTGTCTCGTCCGCGCCCCCCATGTCGCCCAGTATCTGGACCTGGCGTTCCTTTGTGGCGCGCTCAATCCCGACCTCCCGGCGTACTCCCGACAATTCGCCATCCAGCGTCGACCCCTGTTCGCGAAGCTTGTTGAGCTGCGAATGCAACCTCCCAACACTCGCCGTCAGACCGGTGAGGTGGTGACGCTCAGCCTCGATATCTGCATCAGTTTGACACCAACAAGTAACGCACTCTCGAGCATCTCGCGCTCCCTCGCACGCGCCTCTTCAATACGCGCCTCCGTATCTTCCTTGTCCGTGTGCAGGTTACGCACGGCGGAAGTGTGGTGCGCCGCACTCTGCGAGATGGCCTCCTTCTCGCGTAGGACGTACGCGTCGATCGCCTCGGTGAAGGCGACCATCTTGTCTTGGAACGCCTCAAAGCCGAGTTCGAACGCCGGCGCGCCAGGCGCTCGGTTGAGGCTCTCCTTGAGTGATAACTTGGGGAAGATTATTGTGGCCATCGTGTTGAGTCGGATGGAGGAAGCGCGCGATGCATGTTGTTGCATGATGGGATGGTTGTTTGGCTCCGGCTGACCACGTGGTGGGACAAAATGAGACAAAGGGGGTGTAGATATTCGTACGGTGGAAGGTTGGACACGCGGGATGCAGTGACGTCGCGTGATCGTCGTTGCAGCCGAGCCAGCGGCTCATTGAGAGATTGAGATCAAGACTGGCGGCAACGCGTTGATCATTTCATCATTCATCATTCATCCATCATCATTCATCTGTTTCAACAACTTTGTCTATCATCAATCAGTCACCTCAGTCACTCAACTCATACCTCGGCCCCAACCGAAACAAAACCCAAGTGTCCCACCTTCCCCAGTCCCAGCCCCAAGTCATGAACTTCTCACCATGTAAGCTGCTATATATCTATCAACAGCTAACAGCAGACCAGCCGCCTCCCGACCAGCACGCCGATGAGGACACTGGTTTTGGGCGGAAAGCCAACAAGGGCAAGAAGCCGTGGTTCAACCGGTGGGTGTTGCGAAGGCAGACTAGACCGCAAAGCAGGACTGACGCGTTCCTTTCCTTTCCGCACCGCCCGCTTCTGATGCACCTTCCTCCATCCTCCTTCTGACCTGTCCGCTCGCCTAATGATCAATTGCTCTCACGCCAACCTTTGCACACCAGCGACTCGTCGTACTCGTCATACCAGGCTGGCGGGTCCACGTCTGACCCAACGGTCCAGGCTCAGGCTTACAGCAACGACGTCGAGTCACAGGCGTACGCGTACGGAAACGGGGGGTATGCGGGGGCTGGTGCCGGTGAGGACCGCGTCAACGCGTGGGAGAGCCGGTTCGGGTGGCGGATCGACATGATGGCTGCTGCGGCGTACCTCGGTGGGCCGCTGTCAGGTGAGCTTGAACAGACATGTGTTGCAAGCTGACAGCAGCGTTGCTCCTGCTGATCCTCGAGACTCAGAACGACTATGTCCGCTTCCACGGTGAGTCGCGAGTGATCCGATCAGTGGCCTGGTTATTGGCAGCCGGACTAGCGCCGGGCCCGCTTGCTTGCCTCGCATGCTTCCTTTCCTCTACACCACCCGCTAATCCCAGCCTACCAATCTGCACTTCTCACAACCCCAATCCTCACCTTCATCCTCATCACTAACCTCCTCCTCCCCTTCCCTGCGTTCCTCAAGACGCTCATCGTGCTGGCCGGCGTCGGTGCGGCACTGTATTCTGCCTACCGGGCGTACAAGGACGCGCAGGAGGGGCTGAGCCGTTACTGGCTGCCCTACATTGGCGAATACGCAGAGCGGTGGGTGAACGAGGAGTAGTAGTTGTAGCTTGAGGATGTATGCACGGTCGGCGCTGGCCAATGCGCGGCGTGGTTGTCGAGGGCAACGTCGTGTCTGTGCGGCATGGACAATGCTTGGCGCAATCGAACGTGGAGGGTGTCAAGGGGAATCATGTTTCGCCAGAGTACCTTTAGAAGCAAGTGATTGCTACCGAGCTACGGAAGTGCCTTTAATCTAGAGTCATGTGACACGGACCTCCACCTTCTACCCCTCCCTCCATCACACGAGATCCTGACTTCGGCCATGCTCTTGCACCACCTCCAACGACCTGTTACACCTTGCTCTTTCATCTTGGCTCAGTTCTCATTACAGTACTCGGGTCGATGCCAAGATGATCTCTCATATCCACCCTCTAGGCGTAAGTCCAAACCCCCTCTCCCTCTTCCGCGCTTTCTCTTTCTCTTTCTCAACTTCCACCCACCTCCAAGCCTCCACCAACTGGCTGACCCAAGGCATCCAACTCCCGCCGCTCTCTTATGGGCGGTACCGTCCTCTTCCTCCTCCTCTTCCTCTTCATTGTCCAATATAACCGTCCATCCTGGTCGCCATGGGCCACGCCCTCCCATATGGCAGCCATCCGATCACCACTTGCAGTACCCCCATCGCGCTTCCCGACTGTCAAGGGGGCTGATATTCTCGGTAAACTTCCACGGCCACTCCTCCCAAAAGCGGGAATGCGCGTGCCCAATGTCGTGCATTACGTTTATGGGCTCAAGCCAGTACGCGAGGGCGAGGAGGTGCCCCATCTACCGTACTATGCGTACCTCGCGATGAGGAGTGCGTTGGTCAATATCAAGCCAGACAAGATGTACTTGTGAGTTTGATTTGATCTATTCATGTGCTTCTCCCATCATTCCCCCGCAAACCCACCCACCCCTTGTCAATCACTCAACCCAGCCACTACCAGAACGAACCCACAGGCCTGTGGTGGGATCTCATCAAGCCCCACTTGACGCTCATCAAGATCAAGGCTCCCGACACAATCTATGGCCGCGAAGTAAAGCATTTCGCACACAAGGCCGACTTGGTCCGCCTTTGGGTCCTCGAGCGAATGGGCGGCATCTACCTCGACATTGACATGTTCATGTGGGTCTTTTTTTTTTTCGCTCCCGCTCATCCCAGCATTCGCGACTTTGATGACCTCCTTTACGCCTCGGCAACCATGGGGATGGAGGCGAGTCCCGATTCCCGGCGTACCGAAATGCAGCCTACGGGGTTGTGTAATGGGGTTATTATTGCCGAACCACATGCGCCGTTTATTAAGAATTGGCTCAAGACGTACGTTACGTTTAATGGGGACAATTGGGCTGGACATTCAGTCGATAAACCTTGGGAACTGGCACAGTTGTTCCCAGACCAAATCCAGGTTCTCAACTCAAAGGCCATGTTTTGGCCTCTATGGAGCGGAGACGAGATTGGAATCGTACACACAAAGGATGACTACGATTGGTCAAACCAGTATTCGTGAGTTTGAGGGAGAGATGGAGCTCATTCATTCCCAGATATCATGCTTGGGAGTCGCTCGCGATGCAGTACCTCTCCAACCTCAATCCCCGCGATATCCGAACAAAATCGACGAGCTTCCACCGTCTCGTTCGGCCAGCCGTCGGACCAACAGATGAAGAGGTGTTCAGCAGGCTCGAGTAGCCATGTACAATATGCATCGATCTATCCGGGCTCGCATGAAAGGGACGGTTTCAATCACAGCCGGACGGGATTCTTGGATTCTTGGATTCTTGGAGAGAGTGATGGGCAGTCGAGCGTGACAGCTAGTCGAGATTCTTGGGAGGACCAGTGTACCGATTGGTCTGGGTCTCGAGCGCGACGCGTTCCGCACCTACCTAGGCCTTGTATGAACTCGACGTGGTCGAAGAGGAGGGCATCGGCGCGCTTGTGCAGAGCGCGAGAGACCGCCCGCAGCGCGAGAAGGCTTTCGGGACCTGCCAGATCGACAACCTTCTCGAGGATATGCGAGTATGCCTGCAATCGAGCATCGCGGCCTATGTGTTAGAAGTGTTGTTTAGGGGTATTCTGAATACCTTGTTGCAGCTTGATGAGTGGTTGCCTGTCGAATGGGTGGATGGCAGTGAGGCAACTCTGAGTGGGAGGATGAGAGAGGCGTGAAGAGGCGTGCAGGCGGTGAGAACTTGAGGGCCCGATCGTATCGGTGTGGGCCGAAAACGGCGCGAGGTGACGCTAAGTACGGGGTTGGCGGCGTCAGTGGAGGAAGGCGTGGGCGAGTGGGCGAGTGGGCGACGGGTGAGTGGTGAGGGGGTGGGTTGTGGGAGAGGTTTGTGAGTGAAGTGAGATGAAGTGAAGAATGGAGAAGCGTCAGAAGTTTGAAGCTGTTGATTGTCGTTGCGTGCATTGTGGCATGACGGAAGGTTGTACCATCCATGGGTTTCTCGCGCTCCCTTCCAAGCACGCTCACCGGGCTCACCGCGCGCAAACTGGCTTATCGAATCACTCGCGCTCGCTGTTTCCCCTGGGTGTCAGTGTCGCCTGTCACCCTAATGGACTCTCGTATCTTGCATCACTGCCTCGCACTTGAGCATCAGCACCGCGAACAAACCGTGACCATGTCATGCATTGCTCCGAAACTCTTGACATTATTCGTAATGCTCTACTTCTCCTCGAGCTCATACTGCTCAAGCTGGCCCCGTCTCTCGGGACGGCTGGCGTTGACCCCCGACTCGGCGCGGTGTGGGTGCTCGAGCGTGCGCTGCGGCGCCGGCTCGGCAAATGCCTCGCGCAGCTTCTCTGTTCCTATCCTCTTGACCTCGTTCGCAACTGTGCGCGTGACCTGGAAGATGGGGCCGGCGAGGCCGAGCTGGAGGACAAGGTACGCACTGGCCGCCGCGACGAGGAGCATGGCAAAGTACAGTGGATTGAAGAGAACGGCCATGGCCTCATTCCAGCCCAGGACGACGAGGGCACCATAGATCCACAAGGGGATTTGGGAGACGCTCGATACCATGCTCCGCTTGGCCTCGACGTAGGCCGCGTCCGCCTCGCGCTTGAAACGCGCTTCGAGCTGCGAGAGGCGGGACGGCTTGACAAGTACAAACGCTGTCTCGGGGTCGAACTTCTCGGGGTCCGCGTCGGTCTCTGTTGCGTCTGGCACTGGCAGCTTCGGCAGAAGCTCCTCGTCCTTCGGCTTGACCTTGGCGAAGAGGGGGAGAAGCGTCAGAGTCTCGTCGCGCGCCTTCTTGAACGCGCCCTCGAGGTCGTCCTCAGGCCGCCAGACTCGTGGCACACCGTGCTCGTCGTACCGGAATCTCTGCTCAAAGTTGTCGCGCAACGTAGAGAGCACGACGGGGTCGGCTGTCTGCTCCTCGAGCTTGTGGTGAAGTGCGAGCCACGAACGCGTCGCCAAGCTTCTGAGCGCGACCTCGTTCTCCTCCTCGGTGCAGTCGTAAGCCTTTGCCTTCTTCAGGTACGATTTCTCAGCCGATCTTGTCACCTCGCGGTACGTCGAGAGGACCTTGTCCCACATTGTCGGCGACGGCTTGCTGAGCGCGATCTCGACAGGCTCGTACAGCTGCCTCTTGACGGTGCGCTCGATGCCGTTGACCATCTTCTTGGTCTCGTCGGCACGCGACTTGTCCGCGATCGACTTGAGGTTGTCATCCAGTAGCGCCAGCTCCTGCTCATACTCCCAACCAGAACCCTCGATGGTGCTCTCTGCTTTGTCAGCTTGCCCCAGCAGTGCTGCTCACCCTTCGCGACGGCGAGGAAGGACTTGCGCGCGTCACGCGTACACCGCGAGACGACCTCGGCAAAGTCGTACGAGGGCTCCTTGAGCGCCGCTGTCAAGTCGGTCACAAACTTGGCCGACACGGCCTTGTTCGTGTTCTTGAGCTCGCCCAGGTACAGTGGCGACAGGGTTGCGTGCAGGTTCGTCACAAGATCCTGGCGCTTGCGCTGATACACGCCAGGGTGATAGCGCGAGGCAGCGGTGTCGAAGCTAGCTGCGGCGGTTAGCCTCGCTTCAAGTTCACAGCTCACTCAAGGCAACATGCAGCCACTCAGACATGAGCTTGCCGAGACCAGCGATGACCTTGCCGCTCTCGATTGGTCTGCGCACCGTCTTGGAGCTGACGTTGAAGAGCTCCGTGACGCCAGCCGCGAGCTCGTCGCAGCGGAACTGCGCCAAGAGTTCCTGCTGCGTCGGCAGGTCCAAGTCCTTGTTAGCGAGGACCTGCGCCCAGATGCCCTCCATGTAGTGGTCTAGGCCATCAGCCGGAATGCGCTTGTGGTATGAGGGCCGGAAGACGTAGTCGGGCCGTGTCTTGTCCACGAAACGCTTCCTCAGCTCCACGACGTCTGCCTCAAACTTCTCAGGCTGGTGGATCTTGTGGGGAAGCACGGCGAACGACAGGTCAAAGTATGTGTCGAGCTTGGCGTTGGCCAGGTGCGTCGGCTGAGTGTGAGCATTACCGGGTGGCACGGATGGGGTCGAACCTTGGAGAGGCTCTGCCAAATCTCGGCCATCGATTCCTTGAGCGTGTCGGCCAGACTGGTGAGCGTGGTGTAGCCCGAGTGGTCGCGAATCACAAACAGGATGAGGCTCTTCTCCTTGGGGCGGGCCGCAGCCTCCGCGCTTCCTCCAAAGAGACTCAGATTGACCTCAAACACCGTCTTGAGCAGCCCAAGGTTCGCACCCTGGTACAGGCCGATCTGGTGCTCCCTTTAGTTAGCCACGCCTCTTGACGCTCGCTCACCAGATGTTGACAATTAAGACCTCGCTGCTGGCGAGAGAGAAGAGCGCACTCTTGCGCTCAAAGTCCTGGTCCTCTCCGCGCTCGCGACCGTCCGTACCCTCGACGTCCATGACTAAGGCCGCCGAGTATGCCGAAGGACACATCCAGATACCCTTGGTCGTCTGCTGGCGGCGCTTGCTGTCCATGATGTCAAAGGTGGTGCCAAACAGGCGGTTCAACAGCGTCGACTTGCCGGTCGACTGGGACCCAAACACGGCGACAACATTGTAGTCGAACCCGCTGTTTATCAAGTCCCATTTGGTCAAGTACTTGGTCAGGTTCGGACTGTGATGAGTTACAGCCGACGTGGAGGCACAAGTAAGGAAGGAACGTACGTGAAGTGTTGAGTCTCGTCAATAATCTGCAGCTGGTCAATCTTGGGAGGTTCTCCGTCCTGCGTGACTGGCGCAGTCACACTCGGAACTGGAGCGTGCACGGCCATCGGAGCCCGAACGACAGGGGATGTCGGGGCTGCTGCAGGTGCAGCGGTGGTGGCGGGGGGCTCTTCTGGCAATGGAGTAATGTGGTTTGCCCGAATCGGGTCTGATTCGTGGTTCATGATGTTGTCGAGGTGATTAGAATGCACAGGATGGAATGAGCGAAAGGGAAGAAATGGATGTAGATAGGTAGAGTCAAAGCGAGAGAGAGAGGGAGAGGGGGAAGGAGGAGATGAGAAGGGGTAACGAGACGCGCTGTTCCATCCTATCTTGTCCACCGCGCGTCATATGTACACACCTCCTTCCTCCACCGTACGCTCAGGGTGGGCCAGATAATGTAAGCACGTGGAAGTCTGGCAACCAAGTGGAGAGCATGGAGAGGCCGTGGGTCAGAACAGAGTCAAGTGCTCGCACCACACGCTACAACAGTACAGTTTGGCAAGCTTCAAAGCCGTCAAAATGAGCGCGTCTTGCGCGTATTGCTTGCGGACCTTGGTAGATCATGAGATCGTGGGCTCATTCACAAACTTTGATATTCACACTGATGTAGACAAGAATGCACTCTTCAATTCCTCTCGTCCATCGTCCAACCAGCGCCCAGAAACCTGGGATACTCTCCCTGCAACCACTCCAACCCGCCATGTCGACGCCGCTCGACCATATAACGTCAGCGCCACTGCAACCTTGGCGATCCCCTACTTCCACTCGCGCTCGCTCTCCATGCTACATCTCCGCGCCAATCGAACCCGGCCAACAACGACGACGTCCAAGCTCCCACAACCATGTAGACATCGTCTGTTGCCAGATGATATTCATTCCGACCCTAACTGCTTCGCCCTCGCAGGACCGTTTTTCTAGTGGTGGTGGGACTCGTAGTCGGCGTTGGGCTCAAAGTTGAGAGTGTAGACTGTGTCGTGTTAGTAAAAGCAGCGTGGGACGAAATGTCGAATAGTTGGACTCACCCGAACCGCACTCGGGGCAGCGGTGGTTCTTGAGCTCCTTGGTAACGTGAAGCCAGACCGTCTCGTGCGAGTCGGCGGGCGAGCCAGTGCAGCCGACGTGGCGCTCGGGGTACTGTTGCAAGGTGAGCGCGGTTCAAAGAATGACAAGCGGTCCAGCCACCAAGGGAAAGCGGCGGCTGAACTCGGAGATGACGCACGAAGGAGAGAACCTCAATCGGGTTCTCGAGAGTGCCAATGCGGTCCGAGGGGAGCGGGCCCATGTCGAAGACGTCAACGCCCTCGGCCTTGCCGATGAGCTCGAAGCGCTCGATACCAGTAGCCTGCTGGCGGCTGTATGTCAGTTACAGGTCGTAATTCGCAACCGAATTCGCAACCCTCGAGCGCATTGACCCGGTGGATCCCGACGAGCGCCAACATCGCGCAAGGCACTCGCCGGGAACAGGTCTACGTGCGGAAAGGAGTGAATGGTAGACGCACTCGGTGGGGACCTCTCCAGCCTTGACACCTAAAGATTAGCGAGTGTTGAGGCCTCTAGACATACCGTCACCAATGAGCTGAGGGGGACCAGCGCCGGCGCTGCGGAGGGCCGAGGCCGAGAAGGCGCGAGCGACCTGGACCTTGGGAAGGGCAAGGACGGGGCGGGCGACGGCGCGGAAGGAGCGGAGGAGGGCGACCATGGTGGTGGTTGGAATGAGTGGTGAGATGGAGACCGAAGGTCAAGATCAGAGTGTGGTGGGATTGAGCGTCTTGGAGTGGATGAGCCAAAGGCGAGCTGGGATTGGCGAACTTGGGTTCTGGGTGGCTTAACCAACCCAGCCTGCCTACCTCTCACCCAAACTTGTAGGGTAGCAGAACAGCAGGTAGGCAGACGCAGGCCCACCCCCCACCTAACCAGCTACCAGTCAAGTGCAGGACTGATTTCCAGGCACCAAAGTCAGCCAGAGTTATCCCATTGTCCTCACCGGGTGGACCCGTAATTTCAATACCTCCGCTTACCTCCGACAGTGTGGCACTTGCCACGTGAATACGTGAATGACTTGTGCCTGAATCACTCATTTCCAGCCATTCCATCCACCCCACACTCTGTCGCGTGTCTCACTTCAACCAACTCGGAACATTGTAACATTGGACATCGACACCATCATCCACCTCATCATCCACATCCCACGGCCTCATCATCCGTTTCGTTACACATCACACTCTGTTGATATCAACAGCCACAGACACGAGCATGGCTCTCGAGTCACCCTCGCGGCCTTGACCTTCATAAAGGCTGTGCCTCGACTCATCTACCACCTTCCTCCAACATGTCCAACCCTCGCGTCGATCCTCATCCCGACAAGTGGCTCTCTGCACCAAAGGCTCCCAAGTCTGCGGCGCAGAGGCCTCTTGTTAGCAGCTCGCTTCGAGTGCACGTCGGCATCGCGACGCCTCCCACAACGACGCGCAAGAGTGCGAGCAACTCCGCCACCTTGTCATCCGGCTCAACATCGCGCAAGCGTCCAGTCTCAGAGGTGACGCCGACAGCGCCACTTGCGGATCGTAATATCCGGTCATACTTGACACCACCGACGTCGAATACCCAGCCTGTCAAGAGGCTGCGCACGTCGTCGAAGCTCAAGAACGCCTCCCACCTCCTTCGGAGCCCGACGCGTCGAAGTCCCAGATTACAGCGCAATCGCGAACGTGACAGGGAAGATGGAATCCGGGAACGATCTGTGTCGTTAGAGGCTTGGAGGGCGTCGGTGCCAACACCCGCTTTGTCGCCGGTGAAGAGGTTGCGAGAGGTCGCGTCACCCAGCCCTGCTCCCAGCTTCGAAATCATTGAACCCCCTGCCTCCCTCGGGCCGGCACATGTCCCGTCATCTGCCATTGACATCGACAAGAGGTTATTCAGGAGGGATAGCAGGCTGCAGACCGTCTTGCCGTCGCGGGTGGAGACAAGGAGGGACAGTGAAGCGGCTCGTGCTGAGCGCGAATCGGTCGGTTATGAGACCGAGGCCCAGCGCGTGACTCAGCGCGACGCTATCCGTGAACGCAAGCGCGTGCGCCTCGGTTCCCAAGAGGGCGTCGACGAGAACACGCGCGAACGGGTTGTTGACACGAAGCATTGGAGAGCGCTTGGGGACTTCAAGTCCGTTACGCACCATTCATCCGAGCGCTCGTCGTCGCCCAGGCCCTCATCTCCCAGCGAACGTACTCCCCTCGCAGCCAAGAACGCGAACGCTCTGCGTAGATACTCTTCGGCAGTCGTGGAGCCAGTGTGCGCCAGAGACTCGAAGTGGCCTAAACGGCAGCCCGCACCTCGCACGCCCGTCATTCCATCCGCGTTCCCTACCCGCTCCCAAGTCATCCCCACCGCCTTCCCTGCTCGACTACGCAATGCGCCAGTTGAGTCCTCCCAGCCGTCCTTCTCAACCAAACCCACTCCTGCATCGACGACTCCTCGCGCGCCGCGCATCGCGCACCACCATGTCACTCCTCCGAAGTCGCGCACACCGCAGAGAAGTGACCAGCTGGAAACTCTGTTTGAGTTCCCTCCCGCGCCGCCCCGCCAGCCCGTGTTCAAACCCGCCTCACCCAAGCCGATCGGCGACTGGCGTCCTGTCGAGATGCAGGCGGAGACTCTCATGACCTGGAGCATGGGTGGTGGAGCGATGACGCTTGGCCGAGGGCCCCAGTCACTCTCTCCAATACTGGACAGGGGACAGCCAGACGACCTACCAGCTCCTGTTGACGAAGACGACGAGGTGGTGAGTTACCTGTTTTGCATCGCAGCTCACACTAGATGCCCGAGACCGTCCCATCACAGTTCTTCCCGAATCTCGTTGGCACATCGTCATCACCGGCCAGACCACCACAGGAATCACACCTTCTCTCCTCCCCGCTGGACCCCATCGATGCCTTCAATCCCATTGACGAACCTGGCACTCCAGGTGCCCATGATGGAGGCACACCTGAAGAACATTCTTCGCCGTCACCACGCCGGACGCGTGGAGGAATGCATCCGCCGTCAAGCCCGCCCCGCCTTCCTGCGTCACCTATTGCCAAGTCGCCATCGAAGTCGCCCACGAAGTCGCCCGCGAAGCCGCTCGTGCGGCATTCAAAGCAGGACATGGCAAAGCGCCGGAGGGCCATGGACCACGCACTCTTCTCGTCACTCTCTGAAGCCTCCCAGGCGAAACCGGGGCCGCGCGTCCCATCCTTCCCCCGCCCAACCCAGAACCGGAAGACTCCTCCGCTGTCGCTGTCGAAGCCGCAGAACCGGAAGACGGCCCCAATGCGCAAGCCGCAAGCGATGCAGTCTGCGTCATCGTCCAAGTCCCAGAGCAAGCTTGACGCGTTCGGTTACTCGAGGTCCAGTGCTCGGGGTACGCGCGAGTTCGATACCTCCTTCTCCGACGAGGAGGACCTGGACTTTGGAGACGCGGACAAGCGCGACTCGAGCCCTGCGGCTGGTCCGTCGGACTTGCGCGCAGTGCCCTTTGCTCCGCCACACCCCTCTCTCCGGCCCATGGGGGTCCGCGAGCAAGCAAAGCGCGAGTCGGCGGCCATGGAGCGGCATCAGGCGCAACGCGGGTCGCTGAGCAGCAGCGACTGGTCATCATCCCTCCCAATGTTCCCGTCTGCCGTAACGGACGGTAGCAGCAGCCAGTCGGACGAGAGGATCGAGGCGCAGGTCAGCGAGTCGACGCGCGCGTGGTGGGATGGCCTGGAGAATGATGAGAGCTCTGATATGTAGAATTGTTGTAGACCGGACGGCGTGATAGCCAGAGCCATATGTGACCGTACATGTACACTACGAGGGGAGAGTCATGTGCGCTGCTGCCATCTAGAGACCAGCCCCGTAGGGTTATACGACACGGATGGGGACTGTCTGTGGTCCCCCACCGCCGTCGTGACATGCTCTGGACAGTGATTGCAGAGTAGCAGAGGAGCAGGATCAAGGTGTCAAGAGGGTTGGCAGCAATGGAGGGAACCAAACGGCTGTCTGCCGTTCTCGCTCCCACCAACTTCGACAAACTCATCCCAACTGAAATGAGTTTGTCAGCATTGTGACATTGGGACTGCGATCCGAGATATCCCCGGCTGGACAAGTAGGGGTCAACCACGCCACACGCACTGTGCATGAGTCACGAACCAAGATGAATAAACAAAGTAAGATTCAGATGAGCAAGCAATGAGCGGTGTCATGAACCAAGCATGTCTGTCCCTGCTGTCCAGCGATGCGGCTCTCCGGAAAAGCAAGCCAAAACAATTTCCGGCATCCCCGATCAACTGGACCGATCGGCCCGCCGTCTCCGAAATGACATGACGACATTACACCGCTACCTTCTTGGTTTGCTCACATTGACTTATAAAGGTCTGATAACTCATCTCTTTTGGTAGCCTCGACACAGCATATGAAGCTCGTGCACTCGCTCCGTGCACTCCCCTCACTCAACCCTCTCGGCCCACTGTACCAACTGGGACAACCCAGGCCACCCAGCTCTCTCCGCTCACTCTCGACGACCATGTATCACTCCGCGCGCCGTCCGTTCAAGGGTACGTCTTGTCCTTGCTCGTCTACGAGTTGTCTCTCTGTCCCCCCCTCCCCCCTCTCCCCCTCCCCCCTCTCCCCCTCCCCCCTCTCCCCCTCCCCCCCTCTCCCCCCCCCCCCCCCATTCCACCGCTGATGACAGAAACCGAGGCTGAGCGTCCGCCGTTCGACCATGAACGGTCGTTTGATATGACGCAGACGCCTGATACGGAATTCAAAGTTGGGCAGGGGCTGAACAAACTAGTGAGCAGCTGTGTGCGATCAACATGGACCGCGATTCAACTAGGATTCTCGCAACCACCTGCGGTATTCAACTACTTGAATAACACTGTGGCAACCAGTAGTCTCTACACAACTAATTGACTAGCTGTCACTGACACCAGCCCAACGCACCCCAGTTTGCCCACGACAACGCAGAATGGCGAGACATCATCCCCGAATCTCTCAGTTTAGGGGAACGATACAAGCTCCTAGTGACAGCCATAACTCCTCGCCCTATCGCCTTTGTTTCGTCCATGAGCAAGGAGGGTCACCACAACCTCGCCCCATTCTCGTACTTTAACATGGTATCGCATAACCCGCCCACGATCATGGTGTCGATTCAGAATAACCCGTCGGGGAGGGATGGGAAGAAAGGTAACTTGAGGAATTGAGGTGGGCTGATGGAAGATACCGCGTTCAATATTTTGCAGACCAAGGAGTTTGCCGTTTCGATTATTTCGGAACCGTTCGTAGAGGCAGCAAATTATACGGCTATTGATACGCCGCCGGGGACGGATGAGTGGGCACTCGCGGGGTTGACGAAGCGCCAGTCTGAGTGAGTCGAGGTGGAGACAGAGGGGATGGTGGGATGGCGAGATGGCGAGATGGCGAGATGGCGAGATGGCGAGATGGCGAGATGGCGAGATGGCGAGCCGCGCTCCTTCAACTGGTCCCTCGTGTCGTGTCGTTGTAGAGCGCGGTGTGTCTGTGTATGGCCTGCGGATGAGGCTCACCTGGCCCTCGAGGACCGCGGCGACCCCCCTCCTCACAAACCACCCCCCCCCCCCGGACCCCCCCACAACCCCGCACACCCAACCAACAACCCCCCCCCCCCTCTCGCTGACACCAGCACGATTACACCCCCGTTCGTCGCCGAGTCAGCGTTCTCGATGGAATGCGAGCTGGTCCATTCGCACGAAATCGTCAGCGACGACAAGTCGGTCGTGTACACCATGGTGCTCGGGCGCGTCAAGCGGATCCACGCGGTGAGTCTGCTGTTGAACTCATCAGCTTCCCGGGCTCCGGAACGCCCAGACAACCGTCAGCCGGGACGCCCAGACAGCCGTCGCAGCCGGCGCAGTGACCATGGACGTTGTCGGCCGTGCCAGCGGTGACTGCTGGACTGGACTCGGAGCGTGATCTGCAGAACTGGACATCTGGACATGACTAACACCCAGAAAGAGTTTATCTTTGACCCAAAGGACAAGTATCGCGTTTTGCCAGAGGCCCTGATGCCCGTGGCGCGTCTTGGAGGCTTAACGTGAGTGTGTGATGCGCTCTAGTTCCGCCTCATGTCCGACCCGGGTTACCAAGATGAGCCTTTTCGAATGTGAATGCCATTTCGAACGGCCATCACTCGGGTAGATGTCGCGTAAACCAGACCAACCTGAATCGCTGCGACCTGAACGTTACAGCCGCTGACAGATAGCTTTGCGCGTGTGGTCCAGTACGTTTACCGGAGCCCACCGCAGGCCAGATAAAGACTGACGACAGGGGATACGACCTCGCTCGTCCACGTTGGGAAGAGGTCAAGGATACTGACGACGCCAAGGATGCAATGGGCAGGCTCAGAGACTAGTGCAGAGGTACAACTAGGAACCGATTGAAGTTCCCCGCCAAGGTCGGCTACTATAGCCTATATACATGTCGACATTCTATACCCTCACGACAAGATGATGATATCCGAGATGATCAAAGTACCGAGTTGATTGGTTGTGTGATCGGCCTAGGACATGAAAGTTCAGCGCTGGCTTCCGCGCTTCCTGCGTTGTTTAATATGGGCCTCCAACGTCGGGGAACTTGTGGGGTTGCGGAGGCGGCCCCGCAACCCCGACCATCACCCGGAGTGCGCAACCGGCCAAAAGCTCCACCAGCTGTCATGGTCATTATCGAATGTTTTCTAGCAGATACCAATGTCAAGTAGTCTGTGCACGCCGTCGGAGACACGCCGTCGGAGTGAGAAGAGGGGGACGTGTGTGGAACGTGTGATCAGTGCACAGGGCACCCAATGGGGCGTGCAGCATCTCACAGTCAAGTCAAGCGAGTCAAGCGCACAGGCTCGCGATGGCATCTCATTCGTTTCTGTTATTTAGTGGAGATGCGTGGAACGACGTGGAAGATTGCGGATAGCGTGGTTCTAGGGCGGAGTAAGGCCACCTCGCTCGATGCGAGGATGACGGGCGCGCCGAGGTAGTGTAAATGACAAGATATCGTTCGGTTCGGCCATCTGCGCTACATACCAATAAAGGATTGATGGGCATGAGGGGAGAAGGGGTAAAAGTGCGGGGCCGAGGGTAATTGGAGCGATTTAAATCCGCACGGATATCATAAGAAAGGGGTCAGGAGTTTTGCAAGTGGGGTTAAAGCGGTGTGTGCGGGGGGCGGGGCCGGAGGGGAGAGGGAGAGGGAGAGAAGGGGGTACCGGTTGATCCGGGGTAAGTAAGACCGGTTTGTTTTGAATAGCCGAACTAGAGTAGTTGTAGTATGATTACCATTTGATAATAATCTTTAGAGTAAACTCATCTGAAATCAATCACTCTCTCTTCATTATACTTGTTGAGATTTAGTCCACCCTTACATTCCGAGACTATCTATTCCCTGCAGCCACACAAACAAATCAGACTTGTATCCTTTAGTTTGCTTTGGCTCTTTTACCTTTTGATTGATTGTTACCTTCCTCCTACTCCGTCCTGCCGTCGCGCTACGGTGCGCCCGACTCTCCGTCCGCATTGGGCGCCGCGTCTCAATTCCAATCCCCCATACTTCCGAACTTACCATATATCTTGAGACAAAAGTCACTCTCAAATCATGACCCCCACAACTACACTTCGTTTGCGTCATCTTCTATCTACTAGCTCTCATCCTCTTCGTGTACGGTTCACCTACCCTCTAATCCGAGGTCCCTCATCAACCTACTCCTACCTTCCTCATCGATTAAACTCATCCACTACGAGGACACCTCAGGACCCTTACGGTATCCAAGACCAAGCCCAAGCCCAGTCAAGGCCACTCCTCAACCCATTCCTACCCAACCGCCGTCAAGAACCGCACTTCATGTACTTCCCCGAGCAGCGTCACCTCCAGGACGATGTCCACAAGGAGTCGCTCCAGAACCCCGAGGAGTTCTGGATGCACCAGGCCGACCAGCTGTACTGGCACAAGAGGCCCGAGCGCGCCATCAAGATGGGCAAGCGCCACCTCAAGGGCGGTAAGAGCCACACCACTTGGGAGTGGTTCCCCGGAGGCGAGATCAGCACTTGCTACAACGCCGTTGACCGTCACGTCCTTGCCGGTCGCGGCAACTGGCCTGCCATTCACTACGACTCTCCTGTCACCCGCACCAAGCGCACCATCACCTACGCCAACCTCCTTGAGGACGTTGAGGTGACCGCTGGCTTCCTTCGCGAGCAGGGTGTCAAGAAGGGCGATGTTGTCCTCGTTTACAGTGAGTTTGAACCCTATCCCTTACCACTTGTGTGATGGAGATGAGATTGTCACGCGATTCTCGGGGTTTAGGTGGCTTAGGTCAACTTGATGGCACCTTAAAGATGGTCAGGCACAGCCACCCCAAATGAAATATGTGTTGGGACCCCACACATCTCAATCACTTCTCCCCGCACTTTCTCCGATCAAGAACAACAATGCTGACAACCCAGTGCCCCAGATCCCGGCCGCCATCACCGCCATCCTCGCTGCCAACCGCCTCGGCGCCACTCACTGCGTCGTCTTCGGTGGCTTCTCCGGCCCGGCCCTTGGTCAGCGCATCGACGCCGTCAAGCCCGACGTCATCCTCACCGCCTCGTGTGGTATCGATGGCAACAAGCCCGCCATCCCGTACGGCCCCCTGGTTCACGATGGTATCAAGGAGGCCACGCACAAGCCCAAGCGCGTCATCATCTACCAGCGCTCGCAGGCTCCTTGGGTCATTGACGAGGCCCGTGGCGAGCGCAGCTGGCAGGACCTCTGGTACAGCGCCAAGTCTCGCGGCGTCCGCGCAGAGGCCGTCCCTGTCGCCTCGACCGACCCTGTCTACATCTCGCACACTTCGGGCACCACTGGCGCCCCTAAGGGTGTTGTACGTGACTCGGGTGGCCACGCTGTCGGCCTTCACCTCTCGATTGCGATGGTCTTCGGTGTTCCCGGTCCTGGTGGGTGCGTCTTCGCAGCCTCCGACATTGGATGGGTCCTCGGCCACGCGTTCATCATGATGTCGCCCCTTCTGGCTGGTGCTGCGACTGTCCTTTACGAGGGCAAGCCTGTTGGCACCCCCGACGCGTCCGCCTTCTGGCGCATCGTTGAGGAGTACCAGGTCACCATGCTTTACTGCGCTCCCACAGCCCTCCGCGCCATCAAGCGCGACGACCCTGACGCCCGCTTCATCTCCAAGTACGGCGACCGTGGGGGTCTCCGCTCCCTCAAGGGTCTCTTCCTTGCCGGCGAGCGCTCCGAGCCTTCGATCATTGTCGAGTACCAGGAGTTCCTCAACCAGTACGCCTCCCCAGGTGCTCAGGTCATCGACAACTGGTGGTCGACCGAGGTCGGCTCGCCCATCACCTCGCGCACGCTCATGCCCCACGCCGGCTTTGACCGTACCACCAAGATCGACAACCACCCTACCGCGCTCCTCAAGCCCGGTTCCGCCGGTAAGGCCATGCCTGGTTACAACATCAAGGTTGTCGACGATGATGGCAAGCCCGTTGCCGCCGGTGAGATGGGTAACATTGTCCTCGGCCTTCCCCTCCCTCCCACCGCCTTCCGCACTCTCTGGCAGGACGACGAGCGCTTCTACAAGGGTTACCTTGAGCGCTTCGGTGGCGAACTCATGGACACCGGTGACGCGGGTTACATTGACAAGGACGGCTACGTTCACGTCATGGCGCGCAACGATGACGTCCTCAACGTCTCGGCTCACCGTCTCTCCTCGGCTGCGATTGAGCAGGCCCTGGCCTCGCACCCCTTGGTTGCGGAGGGCTGTGTTGTCGCGATTCCCGACGCGCTCAAGGGCGAGCTTCCGTTCGCCTTTGTGACCCTCGCCGTTCCCGACCACCCGACTAGCGCGATCCCCGACGAGGCTCTCCAGAAGGAGCTGCAGGGTCTCGTCCGTTCGGGAGTGGGTGCGATCGCCTCCCTCGGCGGTGTCATCCAGGGCTCGGGCATGATCCCCAAGACGCGTTCCGGCAAGACTCTCCGTCGTGTCCTTCGCGAGCTCCTGGCCAACGCTGCCGAGGGCGACTTTGACGCTGCCGTCACCGTCCCCTCGACGGTCGAGGACGCCGCCGCCGTCGAGGTCGCGCGCGAGAAGATCCGCGAGTACTTCAAGGTCAGGGGTGGGGCGCACAAGGCCGTCCACACCCGCACCCCGCGCGCGCGTCTGTAAGCGGATTGGACAATGGGAGAGGAGGCCGCATAGTGGGTTAAATCATAGAGGGCGCGGGATGCGCCGGTCCCAGCTGGCTAGCAGCTGGTGGTCGGGCCCGGCGGGTCTTGTAACGGATAAAAAGCTATTACTATAGCCAGCTAGCTTGTTCAGAAGTTGTCACATCATGGATTGATTTGGACGCACCGGCGAGCGAGCGAGCGAGTGGTAGGAGGGGGAGGGCGAGCAGAGCAGAGCAGAGGTAAGCTTGGGAGGTGACTATGGGCGGGAGATGAAAGGAGCAGGGTTGGGGTTGGGGTTGGGTTGGTTTGTGGACATGCGGCTCTCCAGCTCTGTTCAAGTAAAGTACTCCAACGTCTCCTCCGTTGTCAGCATGGCGCATTCCGCATCACGATTATCGACACGATCGCCCAGGATATGTATACTCTACCACGCCTCGGTCAACCAACCACATATGGCAGCCACGACACTTGGAATCGATGTGCTGCTGACTAATTGACCGCACTAGGCCACAAGATAGCCGCGGCCATCTAGATCTACATGACCGAATCATTAGAAGTACACACCCGTGCCAAGACATTGGCACATGTATGCGGCTGTAATCTCCGCCAGAACGACTTGTACTTGTGTGTGGATTAGGTATTGGGTTTAGCCAGCAAGAAAGGCAGATTCGGCGTGTCTGTATGTCTGTATAGTTGATCATATTGCCAGATCCTATTCTGGCGTCATCGTAATGAATTAATTCCGCCCTAATCTACCGCCAGGCCCGAGTCGAGCCAGAATGGAGAGACGAGACAAGTCTGGCCCACATACGGAATGTATCTCCGGTTCCGCATCTTGGCGCCTGACATCGGTCATCTGACACTAGTGTACGGCACGTGAACTAGAACATGCGTCACGGCGCAGTAGAGCTGACACATACATGTGCCTGTACTGGGACTGGAGAAGAGTGGGAACATTGTGCGGATAAGCGGCGGAGAGTCAAGTGTCAAGTCAGTCGAGTCGCGCCACTGCGGCGCTATAAGATGGTATGACCATAGATGACACAGAACGCCCTTTAGATCTCTGAGATAACGCCTAACGTCCACATCACCAAATAACACCACACACTTTCTTCTTAATCCCCATCCCATGTCTCCACGACAATGGTATACATCTTTGGCCTTGCTGTTGTGTTTATCGTTGTGATATTGTTCTGGACCGGTAAGTTTTGACTCCATCAATACCTGACTTTAGCCCGCGCAATCATAAATGCGATAAGAAACTACCACCGACGCCACCAACCCTCCCTCCCTCCCCCAATCACTCAACCGTCTCTATCATCAACGGCCGAATCCGTCTTGGCACGCTTCATGGCCTCTACCATGGACGACATGGATCCAGCACCAGCACAACCACCACCAGCAAGACGGCGGAGTAGCGTTTATTCTGGAGTCGTGCGGGCCCATGATGAGTGTGCGAGTGATCCGGAATTACCTCGATACAGTGAGATTTTTTGGTTAATGGAACTAATGGTAGCATCATCGCCAACAGCGAGTAGACCCGAATTGATTATTATCGAGGACGAGGATATTCCGCCGCCACTTACGCCGCTCGATTCACGGACTACTTCACCAGTATCGAACTCTTTTGGGTTCAACGAAGCTGCACCGGGGTATACGACACGACCGGCTACGCCGCGGCTCATGAATGAATCCCAGGCAGATCCAGTCGAACCGCAGATGGCGTCGGTTGGCCAACCAGTTTCTATCGCGCCTTCATCACCAATCCCGATCCCGCACGTCACGTTCGCAAATCCAGAGGGGATGCCGGCGCGCCCTCCAACAGCTCGGAGGAAGCATAACCAGCGACGCGGCGGACGGGTTGCAGAGGTTGCGTTTATTGCCACCGTCTAGATCGGTGTATAATTCTTGTGATGGACCTAGGTCAGCATCCAGACCAGGGCTTGCTATTGTCGTGTTGGTGGCGTCGGTCGCGACTCTGGCTGCACGTCCACGGACGTCCACGTCAGCTCCGAGTCAGGGGAACAAAGTCAGCTGGCTCGCATCCCAAAGCGACGTCGGTCAGCTCTGGTGCGGAATGTGTAAATACCATCCTCAATGAACGGAATGTCAAAGTCAGTGAAACGACGTCAGCAACACCTGGTCCTGACCAGCGCAAACACCGCTTGACAAGATGCAATTCATCCATACACTCCCGCGCCCAACGACGTTGACTCCCTTTTCTCCCTCCTTAGACCGACAGCTCAGCCGCCTTGATGTCCTTGAGGTGCACGGCGTACGGCTTGAGCGCGGGCTCGACCCACTCAGCAACAAACTTGTCAACCTGCTCGGGGGCGCGGCCGACGAAAGTCGAGGGGTCGAGGAGGGCGTCGAGCTCGCCAAGGATAGGCTTGAAGTAGGGGTCGCGCTTGACGCGCTCAATGAGGTCGTTCTCGCCGCCCTCGTGCTTGACGACGGCACCAGCCTCGTGAGAGAGGACACGGATCTTCTCGTGGCATTCCTGGCGGTCACCGCCGGCCTTGACAATGGCCATGATGATGTTCTCGGTTGCCATGAAGGGGAGCTCCTGCGATATCCTGCGGGCAATGACCTTGGGGTAGACGACGAGGCCCTCGGTGATGTTCTGGAGGGTCGAGAGGAGAATGTCAGCGGTGAGGAAGGCCTCGGGGAGGGTGACACGGCGGTTGGCCGAGTCGTCGAGGGTACGCTCGAACCACTGGACCGACGCGGTCATCCACGAGTTCTGGCACAGAAGGCCCAGGTGACGGGCAAGCGAGCACGCACGCTCGCAGCGCATGGGGTTGCGCTTGTACGCCATGGCCGACGAGCCAATCTGGTCCTTCTCAAACGGCTCCTCCATCTCCTTGAGGTTGGCGAGGAGGCGGATGTCAGTGGCCATCTTGTGGACGGAGGCGCCGAGCGACGAGAGGGGCGCGAGAACATCAAAGTCGATCTTACGCGAGTAGGTCTGGCCAGTCACGGGGTAGGCGTAGGGGAAGCCGCAGAGCTCGGTAACACGCTTGTCGAGGGCCTCGACCTTGTCGTGGTCGCCGTTGAAGAGGGTGAGGAACGAGCCCTGGGTGCCGGTAGTGCCCTTGACACCACGGAATCCGAGGTCGTTGCGGGCACGCTCGAGGTTGCGCAGGTCCCAGAGGAGTTCCTGGAGCCAAAGCGTGGCACGCTTGCCGACAGTGGTCAGCTGAGCGGGCTGGAAGTGGGTGAAGCCGAGCGTGGGAAGGTCGCGGTACTGCTTGGCAAAAGCGGACAGGCGGTGGATGACAATCGCAAGCTTGGGAATGAGGATGTCGAGACCCTCACGCAGGAAGATGAGGTCGGCGTTGTCGGTGACGTAGCACGACGTGGCGCCGAGGCTGTTGTCAGCCGTATCCAAGTGGTCGAGCTCACTGAATGATACCGGCAGCGTCCGGAGCGACGGTGCCAAAGGTGTGAACGTGAGCCATGACGTCGTCTGTGCGTAAGCTTGGGCTTGTGATTTCGGCAGGCACGAGGCCCGCACTCACGGCGGCGCTTCTTCTCCTCCTCGGCAGCGACCTTCATCTGAGCCTCGTCCAGCTCGAGGTTAGCCTTCATCTGCTCGATCGCCTTGTCCGAGATGTTGAGGCCGAGCTCCTGCCAGTCAGCTATCCCGCGTATTCCTGCGCACCTTCTCAGCAATGGCGAGGTTGAGCCAGAGCTTGCGCCACGTGCCAAAGCGCGTCTGAGGTCAGTTACATGTCAGTGTCGGTGGACCAACGCCGTTGGAGAAGAGCTTGGACATCTCCTTGGACGCATAGCGCCTGCGGTGTCAGCGTTGTTGGTTCGGTGGGGCGCGTACGAGGAGAGGGGGGTCTGGTAGGAGTCCATGATGATTGTGAGTGAGTGTGTTGATGACAGACACGGCCAAAGTCGGACTCAAGTCTACCAGTAGCTTTGGTCCAACAAGTCCAAGTGGCCCCGGTCAGGTCCAACATTTTCGGATAAATATGAGAAAAATGGAGCAAAATATGCAATACAAGCTTTGTTGACATTCAAAGATCTCTCTTGCGAACGTATGCACGAGGATAACGAGCACCTAAGGCTGCTGAGGGATGTAGATGAGTATAGTAGAGGTAATGCTTTGACGTTGAGGTGCCCACAGGCTGTTGGTTGTGGTCTGTGGGCTGTGGTGTGAAAGATAATTAATTAATGATGGACAACCTGCGGATACATGTATCCGACAGCTCTCCACCCAGCCACCACTGATCAGCCATCCGTGACCAATAGTCCTGCCACTTCCTCTTGAACGTGCTGGTCAACCACATCAATAGTATCCAAGGACTTGCACCCGTGAATGTGGTTACCACCACCGCCGGCACACCCGCGGCCGACTCGTCCCACCTCATCGGCGCAAAGTTGCTCCAAAGGCCACTGCTTCACTCGCCCGGTATCCTATCGCCTCGTACGGTTATCCCAACTGCATCCACCTTCCCTCTCTCGGCACCTCAGTCCTCGCCATGACCGACTCCTCGTTCGGCGAGCAACCTCCCACGATATGCGGCGGCTTGAGGATAAGGTTCTCTTTGACCATGTCGCGATACTTGTCCGGCCTCCCACGGAGCCGAGAAAGGTCTCTCCTGCGCCACATTACTCTACCCTATGGCTCAACCAAAACCCTACAGAAGGTGGCCCCCATCCCCAACTCGTCTTTCAGTACGAACCTCTCATTCGAATAGTTCTACGACTGCGATTGTTACTACCTGCTCGTGCCCAGATCATAACCAACAAGCCTGCCAGAACTATGGTTGAGGAGGCAATCAAGCTCTGGTCGACTTGGGTTGCCAGATCTTTGGGAATGCGCCGACAAGATTCATTCCTCGCTTTTCCATCGCCTGAGCTCCCAACGGAGGGTCAAGCAGTGATCAGGGTGTCTTTCTACGCCAGGCTCAATGAGGACCGTTCTGGGTACGAATGGGACGAGAGCTCGGATGATGTCTCGGATATGTCCTGGTGCCAGGATTGGACTCGGACAACTGGCAAGGTCCCTCTTTTTGGCGATATCGTCCTTGACATGATTCTCCGAATTCCGTTTGACAATCGAGTTGCAACCCTCAACACAGCAAACCAGGGTTACCTTTGTTGGGGTTTCAGCGGAATGTCGTCCAGCCCTCGGGCTACCCATGACCGCATCGACTGAGGAGTTGTACGACGACAAGATCTCTAGCGCTCTTCACCGAAATGGACATGAGAACAGAAATGTACTATCCCCGTCGTACCAGCTGAAGTCGCTGCCGAGCTCATAGTCATCGAGACCAATCACGACCCCTATTCCGGCCCTCCCCTCATCTATATCGAGAAACTTCATCATCAATCTCTCAGTCATCTAAGTGACGTTCCGTTGTACAAGCAGTATCATGCGATGTATGCGACAACTCAGTCCCCCGACGGAGGTTATGTCATCTCCGCCACCCCATAGCCTGCCCCTTCTAGGATCGGCCCTACTCATTGCCTTGCCTTGGCATCACGGCTGTTGACGAGAGGCTTGCGTTCGACACGATCCCACTCTGCGCCGAGGATCTTCTTGACCTCGCCCTTGAGCACCTTCTGGCTAGGGTTCCATGCTGGTGTCAGCGCGTCCTTTGTTAAACTCACGCAGCTGATCAAGGACCATGACAATGTCGGGCCGAGCGCAGTAACGGAGCTTGGGCCAAGCAGTCTCGGCAATGCTGAGCGGCGTCGCCTCGTTCTTGTTAACACCAGGTGCGAGGCTGACCGCCGCGCCAACCCGCTCGCCCATGATATCACAGGGCACGCTGACGGCGGACGCCTCGGCGATCCGTGGGTCCTCGAGAAGAACGCGCTCGACCTCTGCAGAAGGGATGTTCTCACCGCCACGGATGATAATGTCATTGACGCGATCAGACATGTGCAAGTCTCCAAACTTGTCAATAAACGCGAGGTCGCCCGTGTCGAGCCATCCGTCGGCGTCAATTGCCTCAGCCGTCGCCTCTGCTTATCAGCTCCCCTCAATCTCGGTTACTCACTGGGGTTGTCGACATACTCCTTCATAATGTTCTGTCCGCGGGCGAGGAGCAGACCCACCTCTCCAGCCGGGAGGTCCTTCTTCGTCGTGGGATCGACGACTTTAATCTCCGTCACAGGTAGGGCCTGACCCGCCCCATGGGGCTTGACGAGGTATTCCTGTCCGTTGAAACCAGTGTGAAAAGCGCTCGTCTCGGTCATTCCCCACCCTGTACCGGGCTGCATCTTAGGCCACCGTTGAACCAGCCTCTGTGCGAGATCCGATGGCGGCGTGGCACCACCATACGTCGTGCTCGCAAGCTCAAAGTCGGCGGGCAAGTCTGGCGATGCGAGAATAGCGGCGGGAATGGCTGGCACGCCGCCAATTCGCCCGACCTTATGCTCGACCATGAGCTTTACGGCTGTTGGAACAGACCAATGTCGGAGGAAAACGAGTTTGGAGCCATTATGAAGCGCAACCATTAGCCACGTAAGCATCCCCTGTACGTGGAAGAGGGGGATGGAGAGCATGGCCACGCCCTCTGGTTTCGGGTCGTACGCCTTGAGAGCGTCTTGGACGGGTGCACCTAGGCGGAGGGTGGTCCGCGCGTTCTGGTACGTCGACGAGTGAATGATATGCAGTGCCTGCTGCTGAGTCACGAGTACAGCTTTAGGTAGAGAAGTCGTGCCGGAAGTGAAGAAGACGATGGAATCGCTCTCTGGTCCGAGGGACTCGAGTCCCTCTCCGGCCTTGACGCTAGCCACTATCTCCGGCTTGGGGCTCATGCTCGCGATTTCTGTAACCGCCGCCTGTACTTCCTTTGACAGATGTGCGGTCGGACCCCAACACCACACCGGACCGACGCCCTCGATCTTCTCGGTCCCAATCATCGCGGCGAGTTTATCGTCCACAAGAACAATCTTGGGCTTGGTAAGTTTCAGGCAGTGGGCCTGGCTATCTCCCACCAACCCATTGTTCAGGAGCACGGGCACGGCGCCGAGCAACTGCACTCCGAGACAGGACACGACCCACCCGGCCGAGTTGACGCCGCCGACGGCGACGCGGTCGCCCACCCCGATCCCGCGTTCGCGGAGTAGCGCAGCGATGCCGGCTGCCTGGTCATACGCTTCTCCAAAGGTCACACTCTCGCGCGCTTCGAATGGCTCGGGAGCGGCGATGGGGGTGCTCAGGAACTCGTTGGTCGACCACCGTTCCATGTTCCCCCGGATAAAGGTTGCAAAGTCGTGCGGGGTGTGTTTCCATACTTTCAACTTGCGCCCGTTTACCTCGCGGATCTCTAGTTCGTACGGACTTCCGGGAGCCGTGAGGAGCGCCTCGCCTGCGGTCAACAGGGGGGAGGAAGGGGGGAGGAAGGGGGGAGGATGACGAGGGCTGGGTTAAACAACAAGGACTCACACTCCTCCGGCGTCAAGAGGTTGTTAGGATTCGACGGGTCCTTGGCTGCGGCTTGAGTCGCCAACGTCGTCGCCGAAGTTGTATACGCGTAACGGGGCTGGCTCTGGGGTGCAAGAGGCCGCGCAAGCAGTGATTGACTCGCGGCCACCAGTCCTCGCCTCACCACCGGCCGTGTCGTTCGCAGTGCGCGTACTCCGGTTCTGAGCATGGATGTGGGGAATGGGTATGAGGGATACAGATCCAGAATAACGTCGCGTCGTATAAGTTTGGATGTACTGTTGACGAGTGAGACGCGGGGTCGGTATAGCCGGAGCCGGTAGTCATTTCCCTTTACATCATGCCCACTTGGCCTCGTGCCGACTTTGCTTGCCGGAACGTAGAGCGCAAGTCGCGGAACATGACCGGCTCACTCACTGAGTCTTCATAGCTTCATCATCATTCTTAATAGGGCCTAGCGACAGCTGTCAGAGTCAGCGTTGGCAGCTGTCGTGTGAATGACAAGATCATTCACTGCCCACCATTGACGCCGTTCATCTCATGGACACCAGGTTATCTCCTCCGAGGCTCTCACCCGCTTTCAGTATTATCGCTCCTGGCCGACCCACCATGCTCGAAATTGCAGTGCAATACGACCAATCCGTACATGCATCAACTTGGTATAACAATAATACAATATTCAAACTTTCCTTCGACCATCTAGGGAACATACAGAGCCGCGGGGCCCTTGTAGGGGTCGAGCTGCGTCTCAAGCGCGAACTGCTCAGCACCAACCTCTTCGACATATGCCTCAGGTGTGAGGAAGCGGAGATTGGGGGGACGGGCCTCGAAAGCGAACCCCATATCGTGGGGACGAACAACTTGGGCGGCGACGTCAAGCTCAGCACAGAGCTCGGCCGGAGGGGCAGGGGAGAGATCGAAGGCGAGGCGGAGCTGGTCAATTCCGCCGACGACAGTGAGCTCGATGGGCCGTTGAAAGTACATCTCGCACTCCTTTGGCTGGGCCCTCCAGCATAGTCCCGGTTCCCCAGTATTAACAGTGGCAGACAGCTCGGTGATGTCCGGGATGTAGACGTGGATGTCGGTTGCTGGCTTGCGGACCCAGAGACCTCCAGTTCCGGTGTCTCCGGCACGGTCGGCGTCAAGGAGGTGTACCGTAATCTTGCGGGCGGTATTGAAGCAAGCCCTCCTAGGCGAAACTCTCATAAACAGGTCGTTGAGGGCCTGCATGTCCTGGGGGCTCTGGATGGGCCGAGCGAGGCGGCGAGAGGGACAAAGCAGGAGGCGCGTGTAGTCCTGCGGTTCCACTGTTTCCAACCACCCGGGGGGGTGAAAGTAGCGCACTTTGGCCTTGAGCTTTGAGAGTGCCAAGACCAGGGGGAGCTTGGTGTACTTACGACTGCGGAGGAGGGGCTGCTCAGGCTCACGCCAGAAGTCGATGACGCGCGCGATCTCCATCTGGGTCCGGATGTACTGGCGTAGCAGATTACGTTCGGGGGCACAGCTCCCTGGGTCAGAGTATGCCTTGCGGTGCTCTGAAGGGATATCTTGGAATGGGACACTGTTGATATAGACGTCGAGGCACATCCACTCGAATGCAAGGCCGGTGCCAAAGGGATGGACGAGGACGACACCATCAAACGTGATTTTAATCTCGACGTGATCGAACAGTCTCTCGTCACAGAGGCGGCGGACGCCGCGCGAGGCGCGGCGAAGGACCATGAGAGACTCGGGGTGCGCGTACTGAATGATACCGTCGCGAATGTGAGGATGCATGTCAAGGTGGAGCATGGTGGTGGGCGGAGCTGGTTGGAGGCTGTGATGGCTGGATGGAAAAGCAGAGGGGTTGATGGAGTCGTAGAAGTGTTCACAGAGAGAGAGAGAGAGAGAGGGAGGGAGAGAGAGAGAGAGAGAGAAGATGAGAGTGCATGGACAGATATTCAAGATGTTTTGCTGCTCAAGCACCACGTTCGATGTCAAAAGGCTCAATTGATCCTCTGCATTGCTCTATTCATTCGGCCCAACACAATAAATTTTACAATGGCGCTAGCTATGGGAAGTACACAGCCGATCAGCAGATCGGCAGCAGACGGGGCGTCTACGTACCCACATCTACCTGTTTCTCGAGTGCCATGCGCGCGGCTCCTACCTTGGCGCGATATAACTCTGGAGTCAAGAAATGGGGTCTTGAGAGGCAGACAACTCGAAGTGGCTGGCATAGGAAAAACAATGACAATGGACGAAATTGACAGCAGAACTGTTGGTGCCGGAAGTGTGCTCATTCATCTTCTTCCTCGAACAATAGGAATTATCGGGCAAGTACAACGCAGCAATGCAGGTCGTCCTATAAACTACTACTGTAGTTTCTCGATGTGGCCATGCGCCAACCTCTGGGCTAAAGACCAGTGTTCCCTTCGACAAGGTGGACAACAGTGTAGTGCCTGACAAACAACCACCATCGTGTAAGACAACCTGTGCTCAAACAGCTGGCTGGCTGTCTGATCATTGGTCATTGGTCAGTGTCCTACGTCAGGCGTCACCCATACTCGCCGCAATGCAGGATGACATGAACAGGAATACAACAGTCTAGATTTAAGGCAACTTGACACCGCCGCTTCCAAAGACGCGGCCAATGATGGTCCTGCGGGGTGGCTCGTCGTCCCACGCAGCCAGCGTGGCAGCCACATCTTCGCTAGGTCCAGCAGGGAGGGACATGCGCACTCTAGAGCGCGAGGGTCTATTGTCGCCGGCCTCAGACTGTGCTCGTGCTCTCCGATGCGAAGGGAAAGGAAGAGCCGGACGTGGGGAGATAGAAGGGGAGCGCTGGTGGATGGCTGGCCGGTGGGAAACGCTGTGCGACCGAAGCGCAAAGCCGGGTGACGCGGCGCCAATGCCGAACGCAAAGCCCGTCGGCATGCCGCCGCTTGGCGCGAGGTCAGGGATGAGCGTGCCGTATCGCGGCCGACGGCGGCGTGGCAGCGTTGGAGACACGGGACTGCCGGCACCCGTGTACGGGCCTGTGCCGATGTTGGCTGAAGCCGCCGCCGCAGCATCTATCCGAGTCAACTTGGGCGGGGGAGAGCGCACGCTTGGCGCGCTGACTGGGTGGTCGTGGTCGTGTGTCTGTGCGCTGTCTGCATCTGAGACAGTGACGGCGCCATGTGCCGGCTCGAGGACTTCGTGTGTGTCGTCAAAGGGCTCGTCGACGACCGCTTCCTCGAACCACGTCTGCTCCATGTCCCCCTCCTCCGCCCAGGTGCCGACCTCGACACCGCCGTCTCCTGTGGGCTGGACTGCGGACACGGCCCACACGCCGACTAGGAGGACCGCGACGCCAATAGAGACGAGTACGATCTGGTGTGCGCTCAGGCGGTCCAACTGGTTGTAGAATACCAGTCCGTCTGCGGTCAGCACTATCTTGCATGTCAAGAAGCGAACGAACCAAAGATCGAGGCGAGGTTGTAGAAGCAGAATGCGAGGGGACAGATGAGCGCCGGCGACGCGAACGTCAAGCTGAAGTTGAGGTAGAAGATCTGGAGGACAGCGACGGCAACCAGTCCCGCCACGATGAACCACGACTGGATGCGAGTGAACTCGTTCTGCCCCCGTCCGGTGCTCCAGAACTCGATGGTCGCGATGACGAGCTCGATCGCCGACTTGGCGAGTACGAGACAGAGACCCGACAGTGTACCGCTGGCTGCGGCGAACGCGAGGCCACAGAACATGAGGGTGTGGTCCTCTGGGCGATCGAGCTCAGCAAAGCGCACAGTCTTGTCTACGCCGTTCGCGCTTCCGCCGACATCGAGGCCGAGGCCGCTGATGCTCGAGATGGACCCGCGCGGTGAGCTGTTAACGGGACGGAAGGGGATGGTAGCCTCGATGTGCGGGCTGGCATAGTTGCTCGGCGAGTCGTCGAGACGGATCCCGCGACGCCGCACACGCCAGGCAGTCATGTGCGCGGCGGCCAGCACGAGCAGGACTGCAAGACACACGACTGCGAAGAAGGCGATGAACGGGCCCCGCGCCCACAGGTGCAGCAGTTCGTCGAGGCTGTGGTTCCCGTCCTGCACGACACCAAAAATGGCAATGAGCACGGCACCGGTCGCGATGAACACCGTGCCGAGGAGCATGGCCGACGTGAAGCTCTCGCCGAGGAGGACATGAGCGAGCACGCTGTTCCACAACAACGACACGCCGCCGAGCGGCGCGAGTACTACGATAGGAAGGGCGCCAATCTGAAAGACTGCCGTCAGCTCAAGAGATAGAGGAGACGTACCGGAACCAAAGATGTTACTCGAGATGTAGATGGCAAAGCCGATGATCCACAGGGGCCGACGCACGGCCCGTGTCCGCTGTTCGAGAGGGAGAGCTTCGTCCTGAACATGTGACTTGCGCTGAATCGTGAGGCCTGGTGTTAGCCAGAGGGGAGAGAGCCACGCACCGAGCGACTGGATGAACGAGCAGGCGAGGCCGACCACAATGGCCAGCACGACTGGGACGCCCATGTTGGAAGATATCGATGAGCGCAGAGCGCAGGCTTATGCGCCGGTCATTAACTTGAGGGATGGATAGAGTAAGAATGAGAGCAAGTTGAATGTGAGGTGGAAAGTGAAGCAGATGAAGCGATGCAGCGAGATCCGAGCGCAACGGAAGAAGGTGTGAGGTGGCGATCGAGGCGCGTGGAGCAACGGTGGGATTACCACCCTGACAAACTCTGATATTGTCACCCCTCGAGGTTCAGTCAGCGGGACGCACAGCCAGGTACAGCCATCCAGACGTTGACGAGTAGTGACAGATACATTGCGGAGACGACACCAACAACGTCAAGCAGTAGAAGACGACTGTAGTGTTGCGTACCCTCATTCCATTACTCTTAACATGGCGGGCGCCAGATCGTCAGGCCCCGAACCACGGTTTATCGGTTGTTTCACCAAGGATCCAAAAGCTGCTACGCCAGTGATTCGAACGCCCATTCATTAGCGGGATCAAATCCACGTGTTCTCCCAACTTAGGTCAATCCTCAAGCAACTGGAGTTGTTGGCTGCTCTTTATATCTCTTCATCCACTCCATCTCTTATCATCAACACAACAAAGACGACAAGATGGGCAAGTACTACTGCGAATAAGTATCTACAGTGCGTAAGGAAGAATGCTGACACGTCCCGCTTTTCCGCTTGCGCCCTGCCCTTCGCCTCCTTCCTTCCGCGCAATTGTTGATTCTTGGGTTTGCCTTGCACTTACTGCGACATGTAAGTCGGTTAGCATGCTGGTAGATCGAGCTGACAGCAGTTACTTGTGAGTCGTCCATGCCCTCTGGTAGCCCGTCCTTGCTTCACTAGAGCAGCCCGTTCTGTGATGACGATCGACCATCTCCCCACCTTCCCTCCCATCGTCAACCCGTGGCACCCAGCCAGCATCCACATGCTCACACAAGGACGCACGACTCAATGAACGCCCGCAAGGCGCACAACATAGGTCGCAACCACATTTCCAACGTGCGCGACTACTTCGCCAACCTCGGGCGTGACGGGACGCAGAACCACATCGACCAGATTGTCACCAGCCACGAGGGCGGTGGTCGCGCGCAGATGTTTGCGGCGCCTAGCATGCGTCTCGGTGCTGGGTTCATGAACCCCATGGCAACAGCGCCACAGGGAGGTAAGCAGCTCACCTCTATATACTCCGAGCTGGGGTCCGCACACGTTCCTTGTCGTCCTGGACGTGTTGCCTTCCCTCATTCATTCTCCTTCATCTCCTCTCCGTTATCGCACTGCTGACGATAGGCTCCGCGTACCCACCGTTCCAGGGCGGCGCGCCTCCTCCCTTCCCACCGCGCCCGCCATTTCCTCCCAACCAGAACCAGGGCGGCTTCGGCAGCGGCGCACCTCCTCCATTCCCTCCTTCCGGCGGCGCGGTGCCCCCCTTCCCTCCTCCTGGGCAAGGCCGCGGAGGGCCGCCTCGTCCTCCGCCTAACTTTACGCCACAGCAGGGTCCTCCCCCGCCTGGCAACCCCGGCGTTCATCCAGACCGTATGCGGATGATGAACCACTAGACCTAGATACGAGGTTACATATGTACTACTAGTTCCCAAATCCCCAAAGTCTACTCGTCGTCGCCCTTGAGGTGTGCGGGCAGCTTGCCCATGCGCATCTTCTGCTCTCGCCACTTGCGGTTGACGGTCTCTGGTGTGTCGCCCATGGGGCGCTGGACAACCGGCTGCCACGCCTTGGTGTGGAATGTCTCGCCCGCCCCCGTTACGACGTGGTTCGTCTCCTCCAGTTTCGTGGGTTCGCCAAGGATCTCCTTGACACGACGCAGCGCCCCACCGACCTGCCATGCGCGGATCTCGGCCTCCTGCCTCGTGCTATCGAGCTGGCGCTCGAGCTGGTCGAGACCTTGCTCTGCAAGCGGGCGAGTCTTGTCCCGCGTCTCTCCGTCGAGGTCACCCCATGCTCCGTCATACGGTCCGAAACGCCAATCGAGCGTCCCGGGCCTGTACTCGGACCGGTGCAGGGTAAGTGGCAGCGGATGACCCATGTTGTATCCCGGCTTCCCTGGGAAGCGTTGTACGTCCAGTAGATCCGAGACCAGCGTAGGAGGCTCGAGTCCAGCGCCGATGAGGAAGAGCACGGCGATAATGTGCCTCACCTGGTGCCACAAGAAGGCAGTGCCGATGAGGTTGAACACGACTTGGTCAGGCAATGGCCCAGGCTCGAACCAGGCCTTTATGACACGCCGACGGTGGTTCTCAATCTGCTTACTCCTATCGATCTTGCAGAAGTTGCGGAAATCGTGTTCGCCCAAAAGGAGGGCGGCACCCTCCTCCATTCGTTGCAGGTCGAGGGGTGGACGCTGGTGTATCGCGTGCTGGTGGAACGCGTACTTGTAGTGCCTGTACTGGGTGGAGAATCGCGAGTCAAAGTCGGCAGCGACGGGCGACCAAGCCAGAATACGGATCGAGGGGGGCAGGACACCGTTGAGGAGGCGGGGGTAGGCGATCTCGACGGGCTCAGCCTTGAGCTGGGGTTTGGGCTCCTTGTTCTTCTTCTTGTTGGGCTTTTCGCTCTCTCCCTCGCCATCTTCTTCGGTCTCGATAGCAGCGGGCTTAGGCGGCTTCTCCTCCGTAGCGGCATGCCACCCGTCGCCGAGCTCCTGTCCTCCATCCCCTTCAGTCCGGTTACTCCGTATCCAGAGACTCAAGACTTGTCCTTCACCACTCACGCCCCGGTCTGTCCTTCCACATCGACTAAACCCACACCCTTCCCATCCCTTGCCCGCCTCGATGAGCCGACACTTCTCGAGAGCCTTGAGCAGCTCTCCTTCGACGGTATCGAAAGCGCTAGACGGCTGAATTGCGAGACCCGAATAAGGCCAACCATGATAGGCGACGAGGAGAGCGACATGGCGGGTCGGGTGCTGTCCAAACGCAAAAGGCTTGCTCTGGTCCTTGCGCTTCTTCTTTCCCTCCTTTGGTTCTTTTGGTTCTTTTGGTTTGGTAGGCGCAGCAGGCGGCCCAACCTTCTCGTAAGCGTATAGGCGGGCGACGAGTTGCTCGCGCGAGAAGTCGGCGTAGCGGTCCATGACTTTTCGGAGATGGCCTGCGGTGGCGAGGAGGCGCATGCAGTTGGCCGGAGGGGTTGAGGGGAGGTGATGTGCCGAGGTTGCTTGCCTGGGCTTTGTTGTGTTGCGTTGTTGTGGTGAGTAGAATGAAATTTGGGTGCCAAGACGTCGCGCGTGCAGTTCGTACAGACTTTTTGAGGAATTGAAAGTAGAATTAGGAACGGGCTTAAAGAGTTTGATTAAACCGTGCCTGTTATGTTGTTATGAGTTTATAAAGGTTTCCGCTAAATGGATGACGCAAAGGCTTTTTAAGGGGTTTCCAAAGAAATGCGGCTGTCGCTGTAAATGGTAAAGGAAGATCCAGGAGATCAGGAGACAATCTAAATAATGACGAGAGATGACTACTACCGCGCTGCTTTCCACATCATCGTCTTCCAATCCAATCTATCTCTCTCTCTGTCTCTCTGTCTCTGTCTCTCTCTCTTCGTTCCTCATCAAGGTAACAAAAAACCGACCTATCATCGTTCATCTTTCTTGATACTCGTTGGTTACTTCCTACCACTTCACCTCTTATCACACTCCCACACTCTCACTCTCCCTCCATCCTACATTTTGCCACTTGTCGCCACACAATGGCCTCCGGCAACGGCCTTCAAGGCCGACCCAAGGCTCAGCCAGACCGTCGCCCCCGCGAGCGCACACCATGGCTTCTCCTCCTCCCTGTCGTTCTCCTCTTTCCTTACCTCTTCTCCAAGCTCCATTACACTCTCCCCGTGCCCCAGCCGCCACTGTACGTCCCCACTTGCCCTAACGCGCTGACGTGCAGTGACGCCGAGGGACGCCCGCAGCCGAGCGAGGAAATCGTACTCGCCCATATCCAGGCTCTGGAGGATATCGGATACCGCACTGTCGGGACTGACGAGGCTGTCAACGGAGAGGAGTATGTGATCGCCGAGGTGCGCAAGATTGAGGAGCGGTGCAAGGCCAACGGTGTGCTCAATTGCGACGTCTGGGTTCAGAGGGGTAGCGGGTATCATGAGTGCGCTAGGAAGGGAAGGTTAGATGCTGATTCCAGGTTCTCGATTATGGGCCACGACGTGCTCAAGGTTTATGCTGGTATTCGGAACGTTGTGCTTCAGATTCGTGCCAAGAACCCCATCACGCCCCGTACAGTCAAGAAGGATGCGATCCTCGTCGGATCGCACATTGATTCGACTCTCCCTTCCCCGGGTGCCGCTGAGTGAGCTGATCAAATATTTGGTAGCTGACCACAGCGACGGTATGGGCGTCGGCGTCATGCTCGACGTCGCGCGTATCCTGGTTGACCGCAACGAGCCT
Source organism: Cutaneotrichosporon sp. HIS471 (assembly GCA_030864385.1). Taxonomy (NCBI): domain Eukaryota; kingdom Fungi; phylum Basidiomycota; class Tremellomycetes; order Trichosporonales; family Trichosporonaceae; genus Cutaneotrichosporon; species Cutaneotrichosporon sp. HIS471. The sequence continues at coordinate 578,715 of AP028240.1, read as the reverse complement.
TTTGACAACTCTGTCATCTTCAGTGAGTTGTACATTGGAAGTGACTAACCGCAGTGTGGAACGGTGCCGAAGAGACGCTCCAGGACGGTTCGCACCTGTACTCTACGCAGCACCCTACTGCTGCTGAGTGAGCCTCCAAGTGGTATGTGATCTGGCTGACGTTAGTGTCCGTGCGATGTTCAACCTCGAAGCAGCAGGCACCACCGGCGGCGCCCTCCTGTTCCAGGCGACGAGCCAGGAAATGATCGACGCGTTCTCGCGCACGCCGTACCCGCGCGGCACGGTTATAGCCGCCGACGTCTTCTCTAGCGGCATCATCCTCTCCGACACCGACTTTGGCCAGTTTGAGGAGTACCTCAACGTTTCGGGCCTCGACATGGCTGTCGTCGGCCACAGTTATTTCTACCACACGCGCAAGGACAGCGTACCGTTTATCGAGATCGGTACAAGCCAGCACTTCACCTCCAACGCGATGGCGATCGTCGACTATCTCCTCTCGCCCGGCTCGCCTCTCGGTACCGCGGATGAGTGGTCACCGCCCGACGTCGTGTACATGTCGCTGTACGATCGCATTTTCGTTTCGTGGACGATGGAGAACGCCGACAAGGCGTACCTCGTCATCACGGCGATCATCGCAGCGATCACCCTTCCAAACCTAAGCCGAGAGCGCGTGCCCGCGTTCGCCATTGCCCTCATCGGCGCACCCCTCGGTCTCGTCGGTGGCCTCCTCACCGCCAACGTCGTCGCGTTCATCATGGCCTCCTGCGACAAGGCGATGGGCTGGTGAGCTGCATCGGACCCACCCAGCTGACTCCAGGTTCTCGCATGAAGGCCTTCCGGTTGCGCTGTATGGTCCTGCCGCCCTGCTGGGGTATCTTGCCACGCAGCACGCCCTTGCTGCGCTAATCTCACCCGCACGTCGTATCTTCCTCGAGCCCGCGCACTACTACTCTCAGCTTGTCTGGCTCGCCGTGTGGATGCTCGTCCTCCAGGCGTTCCGCGTCCGCTCGGCGTACCTCTTTGCGGGCATCGCTTGCTCCACCCTCGTCGGCGCCTTCTCCATCGAGGCGCGCCAGCTCCTGTCCGGTGGCCGCAATCGTGCACTTCCGTTTGTCACAGCTTACGTCGTTCCTCTCACTCTTCTTGTTGCTCTCTCCATGGAGGCGTACACTACTGTGAGCATCCTTGTGGGCACTGCTGACCCAGACCCTTGACATCTTCGTCCCTCTCACCGGCCGAATGGGCAAGGACGCACCGGTTGAGCACATCATCGCGATCATCACGTCGGTGTGCACGCTCGTGTTCTTCCCGCTCGTCGCGCCCCTCTTCTCGCGTATCTCGCGCGCCACGCAGCGCAAGGTGCTTGTCGTGCTGCTTGTCGCGACGGTTGCCGTCGGTGCGCTCTTCATGTCGCCCCTCTGGTCGCCGTACGACTTCATGCACCCGAAGCGCCTCGGCGTGCAGTACACGTACAACCACACGTCGGGGTTGGAGACAGCCCACATTGCGTTCATGGACTCTGGCCGCAATGCTGCATACATGAAGGAGGTGTATGACCAGTTCGGCAATGGCGCAGAGCTCGTCCGCACCGAGCAGGGGAACGGCAACTCTGACTGGGACGTGTTATACCCTGTCAGCTCGTTCCTCGAAACGTACTCGTTTGAGCTGCCCAAGACCGAGTTCGACTGGCCCGAGATGACGTTCAAGGCGACGCGCGAGAAGACGGACGAGGGCCACACGCGCATCCACCTCAAGACGGACCACAAGGGACTCGTTTGGCCCGCGCTGGCGTTTGAGGCCGACCTCGTGGACTGGAGCTTCGACTTTGTGCCCCCGCATGGCCACAAGAGGCACCACATCAAGGCCGCGTCGTCGGTCGACGAGCACGGCATGGAACTCGAGCTCACTATGCGCCTCAAGGATGACGAGCCGTTCAGGCTCCACTGGAGCGCGATGGGTGAGCTGCTAGCATTATTTCACGTGAGTAGCTGACCCCAGACCTCAACCAGATGGTACCTGGCACTGCACCGCGCCTCGGGCCTGACATGCCTGCGTCCAAGTGGCTCACTGCGCTGGACGACTGGGGCCGCGAGCACTACAGCGGCGGCGTCGACATCTGCATGAACGGCGTCGTCGTGGGTGTGCTCACTGTCGAGGCATAGTGAGCAGAGTGAGCAGTCTCATCTCTTGATTGGACCATACACTGCCATATAGAACGAAGATACATACATGTCAAAGCTTGGGCGAGTCGGCAGGGATGGAGGGGGCGAACGTCGACGCAGGCCGGCTCAGGCCGCCCACGAGGGAGATGCTGCCGATCCGCGGGCGCGGGGTAAAGCTCGGTGTACCCTGGGCCTGGAGGGGTGAGAGGGCCGCAAAGCCGCCGGCCGGCGTGCCCATGGGCAGCGGCGAGGGCTGGCGGTTGGGCGGTGGAGCATTGGGACGTACACTCGACGCCGCGAGCGCCTCGAGCGCCTTAGTCTCGGCCGCGGTATCGTGTTCGGGCCGGGCGCTAGCCGCAAGGCTCTTGAGGCCTGGGAGAGCAGCGCGCGTCGCAGCCATAGCATTGAACAGATGCCAATCGGGGGTAGCGAGGTCGTCTTTCTTGTTGTCCTTCTTCTCTTCCTTCTTCCCCTCCTTGGTCCCCTCTTCTCCCTCTTCTCCCTCCTCCTTATCCTTCTTCTTACTCTCTCCCGCGATCCAAACTCTAGCCGCCCGCGGATTAGCCGGCGGCCTAGCTGCTTCAAGCAACCCCAACGTCCGTTCCAGTAAACTCGTAGCGTTCCCCACCCGTGTCCGAACAATATCATGCAAGTTCGGGGCCATGTATACCCGATCCTGGAGGATGAAGTATGCGTGTGTTGGGGCACCTCGTGTTCCTTTACCGGTCACTGGACGTCGGTGGATCACAAAGAGTTCGGGCGGACGGGCGTGGCTTACGACGTACTCGAATCCACCGGTTAGACCGAGAAGGTCAATCTTCTCTTGTGCGGATCCGTAGCCGGGCGTAGCGATGTTCTGTGTGCGGAGGACGCCGTTGTTCGATTGCGGGTCCCAGAAGGGCGAGAAGGCGAAGTAGTCTATTGCCAAGTCGGCGTTGGCTAGGGAGCGGGCGGGGTTGGCGGCGATGGCTTCGGGCCATTGCCTGTGGTTAGTGGGGTGGTGCGAGAGGGGGGAGATGGGGGTAGCAGGAAGGATAGTAAGGAGGGGCGGATGAGTGAGATGGGACCAGAGATAGGGAAGGAATGGGAGAGAGGGGAGGTGAGGAGGAGAGGGAGGAAGGAAGGATGAGAGAGGGGAGGGGAGGGGAGGGGAGGAAGGAGTGAGCGAGAGAGGGAGGATCTAACAAGGGAATATGTAGAGCTGGAGGAGAGCATCACAGCTCACCAGTGGATATGCGAGAGGTCTTGCTCCTTTTCTTCTTCCATAGTAACGCGATGATGGGAGTGATGCGAGTTGTTGTTATTGAGACTGTGGAGATGTTCGTGATTCGAGGTTGGTAGACCTCCACCCGGGATTTGCTTCCGCTTGTCTGACTGCAGAGATTGTTGAACATAACGGAGCCGTGTACAAATGTTGATGAGTGAGGCGAGAGAGACGCGCGGCTCTAAGCTACAGATACTGCAGAGCGGGTGGCGGGAAACGCAGATGGAAGCGCTGCGGCATCTCTCCGGCCCGGCTCATTGCAGCTAGCCAGTTCCACCACCGCTTCCCACTCTGGCCAAGTCGACGCTCGCACCTCCATTCACTGACAGCTGACCATGCGTGCTACCGTGCTATTGTCGCCACTGCACTCCTCGGGCCCCTCAGGCCGTGCTCGGCACCAGCCTCGCCCAACCCTGGCCACTTCATTGAGCCCCTGCCACCCTTCCACACCCACACCCAAACTCACCCACACACACACACACCCATCGCTGGCGAGAGAAGAATACATCGGGCTACGGATACCCCTCGCGGCACCGTCTCCCCTGAAGACCCATCTTAGTTCTTGAGCTTCTTCTTGGGGCGGAGCTGCGAGGTGTGGCCGCACTTCTTCTTGCGGCAGTTGGTCGCACGGGGAGGGAGGCGGGCGTAGCACTTGCGGCAGATCTGCTTGTCGCAGTTGTACTTGGACGCAAGCACCTTGAGCGAGGGCTCAATGATACCGCCACGGAGGCGGAGGACGAGGTGGAGGGTCGACTCCTTCTGGATGTCTGGGGTTAGCTCCAAGTCGGCAACACAAACGATCCATGCCAGGCTCGTGCCCAGATTGGCTCTACTCACTGTAGTCCGAAAGGGTGCGGCCGTCCTCGAGCTGCTTGCCGGCGAAGATGAGACGCTGCTGGTCGGGGGGGATGCCCTCCTTGTCCTGGATCTTGGACTTGACGTTGTCGATGGTGTCCGAGGACTCGACCTCAAGGGTGATGGTCTTGCCCGTCAGAGTCTTGACGAAGATCTGCATCTGGGGGTTAGTGGATGCGTTGGAATGGGCAGCGGCACGGGGACAACGAGATGGGGACACGGGTCGAGTGGCGAAAAGGATGATTTGAACAATTTGTCGAGGTTGGACGACGTGTAGTGGGTGCGGAAAGTCGGAGGGAGAGTCCGAGGTCGAAAGTTCGTGCACGCAGAGTCCATCATTCTCCATCAACATTCTCGCGCCGAGGAGAGCGAGGATAGTCCGCGCACCAACGACTAGCGCTTGCCCGTCGTTGCGACTGTCGCTCCCATTCCCTCCTCCCCTCTTTCAAAGTCGAAACTTTCGCGCCAACCGTTCCAAATTCCTCCCGTCTGCGCGCGCGATCCATGTTCGCGTGATAGTTGCGGTCGTATTCCCGTCGAGGTTGATGTCGTGCCCGGTCCCGTTGTCGTTGTCGCGCGCTGCTCCAACACTCACGGTGGTCGGATCGGGTCGTTGACGGTTAAAGAGTCCAACAGTGGCCACCGACTCTTGCTAACCAGAATCCACAAAGCTAAGCGGCGAAACTGACCAAGCGGCGTTATGACAATTTGGTACCATGCCGGTGTGGCACTCGTGGCAATTTGGGGCACGTGGCACTTGAGGCACGAATTTAGCCCCGCGTGTCCGGTTGGTGTTGATCCGGGATCCGGAATGGATTGCATGAAATGGGCATACCGAGTGCCGAGCTCGCCTCTATCTACCTCCTATAGGGGGGTATACCCGTAATAAAAGGTGACATCTCTCTCTGATCTCTGGATCTCTGCTCGCCCATCTTAACCTACCATGTTCATCCGCGCCTCCCGCCTCTCCTCCCGCTCGGTACCTCTTGTCCGCGCCTACTCGGCCGCGGCGCAGCAGCACGCCCTCCTCAAGCCAGCCTCCGAGGTTGTGCAGGGTGACGCGGCCGAGCTCGACGGCATCCAGGTCCTGGTTCTGAACCGACCCGACGCGCGTAACGCCCTCAGCAGGCAGATGGTCGACGAGCTGCGCGACTACATCTCCCGCCTTTCGACTGGTAATGCGCGCGTGGCGATTCTCCACTCTCTCGGACCAGTGTTTTGTGCCGGTGCGGACTTGCGCGAGCGTAAGGGCATGAGCCAGCCGGAGGTCGCGCAGTTCCTCGACGACCTCAATGCCATGGTTTGCGAGCTCGAGGCCCTCCCCATTCCCACTATCGCTGCTGTTCCGGGGCCAGCTCTTGGCGGTGGGACTGAGCTCGCTCTTGGCTGCGACCTGCGGACGGGGCAGAAGGAGACGTCGTTCGCACTGCCCGAGACCAAGCTCGGTATCATCCCCGGCGCTGGAGGGACGCAGCGCATGACCCATCTCCTTGGCAAGAGCAAGGCTATGGAGCTCATCTTTACTGGTCGCCGGGTTGGCGCTGAGGAGGCTGCCCGCCTTGGTTAGTCAGGAGAGGGAGAGTACTGACCCCAGGCCTCATCGACGTCTTGGCCAAGGACGGGCAGACCGCGCTCGACGCCGCTATCGATCTCTCCAAGCTCATGCTCACTTCTGGTAAGCCTCGTAATGGACGTGCTGACCTCAGCGCCCCTCTCCCTCCGTGCTGCCAAACAGGCGATCAAGAGCGCGCCGGGCACACCCATCGAGCAGGGCCTGAAGAACGAGCGTGCGGCCTACAAGCCTCTCCTCGTGAGCGAGGACCGCCTCGAGGGCCTCCGCGCGTTCGCCGAGAAGCGCAAGCCCGTCTTCCAGGGCAAGTAGAGTACAACGGTTGTATGCATGGCTGTGTAATGTGTGTATCTGCCTAATTCCCAAAGTTGAGCCGGACGCTGGGCAACCTGGCCAGAATAGATTAAGACGCAGGTGTAGCCGAGGCGGCAGTCGAGCGGCGGCGCTTGGCCCGCGCTTCCCGCTCCCACACCTCGGCTTCCTCAATTAGCGTGCGACGCCGCTTGAGCGCGCCGGGTCCGCGGATGCCGTCGCCGAAGGCCAGGAACGACTCGTCGGCCGGGGCTGAGGGATCGAAGACGACCTCAACAGACGAGAAGCCCGGGATAGTCATCGGCTTGGCTGTCCCGTTCAGCCCAATCCATGGCTTGAACGAGATGCGGTCCTCAATCGCCGAAGTCGGCTGCGTCCGCAGTGGCACATGCGGCATCTGCGTGTGGGGCTGGAAGTCAGCTGAGACCCGCCGTTCAACTCACCTCGTAGGCAGCATAGACAGTCCCTGGGACCCACTTGTCCATGTTAAGCCGCCCGTACTTAGTCTCGCAGTCCGTCTCAAACACGATCCGGCCTCCGGGAGTCTTGTGCGCATCAGAGAGTTTGTTGAGCTCCCCGAGCGCCTCGGACGTAGGGTTCTCAGGCGGCGCAGGACTGAGCGGCTCGCTTGGCGGCTCAGCCGTGATCTCGTTCGCGAGTGGGTGCTTCGGCTCCTCTTTCTCCTCCTTAATCTCGCCGGACGACCGCTGCTGCGATACATAGAACCACCCGCGCAGCGCGTCGTCGCCCTCCAGAGCATTCAGGCGCTCCTCGCGGTATCCGCGCAGCGTCTCGTCGATGCGCCGAGCGTCCTCGGCGGTGCGCAGGATCCAATCTTCCTCCGTCACACCTAGCTGGCGCAACTTGCCGCGCTTCGCATGGTGGTCGCTCCAGGGGTCCCCGCCGTTACCGCCAAACTGTGTCGTGAATCCTCCGACGTTATACCACGACCCGATCGACGACTTGCTGGCCATCGCGTCGGCCAGGATGCCCGCATTCGCTGACGGGCGCCCTGGCCCACCGGCGGATGGGTACTGGTTCACAGCCAACTCCTCGTCAAGCACTGGCCCGTGGGGTGTCCACCCGTTCGTCTCACAGTCCGCAAGGCCGCGCTCCTCATCATAGTCGTCGTCGACCCATTTGCCGTTCTTGACTAACCGAGCGCCCATGAGCTTGAACACGTTGCGCATGGCAACCATGGTCACCGCGCGGTGCTTGAGGTTGCCTGTGATACGACCCACGTTGATGAGCATCTCACGCTCGTCCGGGTTGCACGACAACTTGACGAGCTGCGGGCAGCGGCGCAGGAACGCCAGTGAGTCGGTATATCCGCACGCACGCGCAGCGTCAATGGTCAACGCGTACACACGGTCGGGGTTACCGCGCGACGCCGACGCGAACGTCACAAGCTTGTACTCGCGTCCTCCGAGCAGGCGCCCGTCGCCGTCCACCTTTGTGTTGCCCTTCTCGTTCTCGGGGAGGATGAGCTCGTCCTCGCCGGCTGTGTACTCGAGGCCCTTGATCGTATACACCTGGCCCTTGATGACGTTCTCCAGCGCGCCGCGGGGGTCCTTCTTGATCGGGGCCGACGTGCGCTGCTTCGGCGCGTCGGGGTCCTCGCCCCGCTCCGCTTTTTCTCTGCGCACTTTATCCCAGCGCGCACGAGCCGCGGCTGCGGCTGCGCCCTTGATACTGAACCCGCCCCGACCGCTGCCTGTTCCCGGCTCGCGTTTGTACGGTTTGTCACCGCCATCCTTGTCCTTTGGCGGGCGCCCACGGCGGCGCGGGGTAGAAACAACCGGCTCGTCTGCAGTTAGCTAACAGACAGGACTGAGCCACTCACCATCCTCGTCCTCGTCGTCATCGTCCTCGTCATCGTCCGACTCCTCAGGCGGCGCCTCCTCGACGGGGACCTCTCTGTACGACACCTGCTTAGTGCTGCGTCTGCGATTGGATTTGGAAACGACCTCGTCGTCCGAGTCCGACTCGGTCTTGATTCGCCGCTTGCCGCCTCTGGGCTTGCGTGAGCTGCCACTACGCGATGGGCCCGGCTCGTCCTCGTCGTCCATCTGCTCGTCCTCGTCGATCTCTGTTCTGGGCGTCTCGGGCTCTTCCTTCACGACGCGACTGCGTGAAGGCCTCGCAGGGGACGCTTTGGGGTTTGACCGCCGCGCGCGTGGCGGCATGGTGGTGGATGGATGCGGATGTGGGTAGAGGGTAGAGGGTAGTAGTGGGTAGTGGGTGTGGAGGGAAGGGTGACAACAACTGGGATCGCGTTCCGCGTTGAATGCTTGTTCATGGGTTCATGGGTTCATGGGTCAGACGTTACACCACGTGAAGTCTACACCACGTGGTTTCTAACAAACTGCTTCCGTCCCCTTACTGCAAACGTGGACACGTCGTCTTCCTTTTCATGTTTTTCTCTTTTTCTCCCAACTCCCTCCACCTTGGACGTCCACCCTCATTGCCGATCATGGCACCAAAGCTAGGTCATGACCTCGCATCAAGTCATGTATTCGCCGACGCGACAGCAACCTTTGCAGCCTTTGCAGCAGGAGCGGATCTGGATCCAAGTCTTCTGGCGTTATCTGGCGCGTCCGCATCCACCCCTATCGACCCCCAGCTCTTCGCTATCGAATCGGTCGTCCACGATGTGCAGCGCGGACGCGTTGAGGACCTAGAGCGCGACCTCGCGGCTGAGGTCGAAGCACACGAGGCCGCAGATGAGGTGCATCCGGATAGTCTCCTCGGCGACGATGAAGGGCATGACGACCACATTGCCATCGACGACGACGGAATCGACCCCGCCCTCCGCGAGATTGTCAACTCGTTGACGAATGCGCAGCAGGTGAGCTTACTCGAGTAGATTCAGCTGACAGCAGTCGCACCATCCTATTGGAGACGAGGAGCGCGAACGGCTGGACCGCGAGCGCCTACAGCACACCCTCCAGACCACACTCGAGGACTTTACGCAGCATGGGCTGATGAACTCGTATAACGCTCTCTTCAACTCCAACTTCCCACAAAGTCCATCGAGCCTCGTGCTGCCCCTTGATGAGCCCGAAGTCCCCGTCAAGCGCGGGCGCGGGCGGCCAAAGGGGTCGAAGAACAAGCCCAAGCCCGGTGCGCCTCCTCCACCACCCCCACCACCGAAGCGCAAGCGCGGGCGACCGCCCAAGATCCGCACATCCGAGGAGCTGGAGGAGATGGAACAGAGACGGCAAGAGAAGGAGCTCGGAATACAGCGCAAGCGTGGGCGGCCGCGCAAGTACCCCGAGATCGGCCTGGTTCGTGAGATGCGGCTCAAGAAGAACCGCGCGATGTTCGCCAAGAAGGTCAAGGAGCTCGAGGAGCAACAGCAAGAGGAGAGTAACGAGTACGAAACCCAGGATCACCACCAGTACGACTCGCCTATCGACGTCGCCCTAGGCGAGCAGGTCGCAGCGGCCGTTGCCCGCCAGCCCGTCCAGGATGGCGAATACTGGTCGTACCAGGACGGCCAGAGCCTGCTCGACGTCGTCGGCTCCAGTCTTGGCGTCGAAGGAAGCTCGGGCGTTGGCGGCATCGGCGTTGATGTCATGTCCGGCGATCAGAGCGACGAGATGCGCGGCGTCTTCACCCTCCCTGATGTTCCCGAGGTCCAGCAATAGAGACCAGCAGCGTTGTATGAGCAGTATAATGTGTATCTTTAGAGACACTACGTCGTTTTATTGTCAATTGTCAGATGCGCTTGCATGTTCTACGGGGTTACTGGGTGCTACGCCTTGACGCAGAGCGCGGGGGAAGGCACATTCGCGTTGAGGATGAGGGCAACGATGAGGCCATACAGACCGAGGACCTCGCTGGTGTCAGCTACGCTGCACTACAAGTAGCGGACGTACGCAAAGATAAGGATGAGGACCATGGACACGAACACGCGCGACTCGTGGATGTATGCGCGGACGCACGCGTCGCCAACAATGCCGATCGCATATCCCGCGGCGAGACCCGTGACGCCGCACGCTACTGTTAGTGTTGCTTCTCACCCAAGCTCCAATACATACCCAAACCCGCTCCGAGGTGAATGAAACCGTCGTACAGTCCATAGGGCTCGGTGGGGGAGACTGGTGTCAGAAGCGCGCGCCATGTCCACTAACTCGAGCCAGAGATCAGGACGGCGACGACGAGGCCGTAGACAGCGATAACTGTGGTTAGACTGCTGCATTTTGCATGCTAGACGGCAGTACGTACTACCAGACATCTGCTGTCAGCTAACAACCAAGAATGATATAGGGGACTCACAACAACGGGGATGAGCGACTGGGCAAGGTCAGCACATCTCACGCGGCGTGCGCACCTTCATGACCAGCTCAGGCCTGGCGTTAGCTTACTAACAACGGTGATCCTACTTGGCCTGTCCCACACCCGCGATTCCGATGCCGGCCTTGGCGGTGCCATACGCCGCCCCAATGGTAGTGAAGATCATCTGTTGTCAGCTGAAGCCAGAGGTCGTGGTGGCGGACGCACCGCACTAGCGACACCGGCGAAGCTGCTGTTAGGACACCCCGACGGGAACGACTCACCCGAAGAATGAGGCCCATGGTGGGCAGGTGTCGTACATGTTGATGGTGATGGCAACGGAGACACGACCGGTGACGACCTAGAGGTGACCAAACGTCACGGCCGGCAGGGACAGCCACCTTGGGGGTGGGGGGAGTGATCTATTTGATTCCGTTATTAGAATCCACGTGGATAAATACGTGTGGTCTGTAGATAGAATGAGAGCGCCCTGACGCACGCGTCGTGGCCCAACGTTCAGCAACACTCTGAAAGATTCCATAACCCACAACCAACTCATCTGTCTACCCCCCCTTCCCTCCCTCCTCCGACCTCGACTCCTCTCGCGGTCAGAAAAGAAGCACCCATGCAGGGCCGGCTTCCTTCCATGGTACGCGATCCTGGATCCGCTTGGCGGCGCTGACAGCAGCAACCCACCGTGGTCCTCCTTCGGGGTACGTGTCGCTTAGGTGGCAACGCGCCGGCTTCTATGCGATGTGAGCTAACGTACAGAGGGCACCGACACATCTCAGGGCACGCCGCAGCTGCTGAGCAACATCTCTGCGTGTCTCGCCGTCGCTCAGACTATCGCGACTACCCTCGGCCCGCGCGGAATGGACAAGCTCATCGTTGACGAGCGTGGCAACGCGACCATCTCCAGTGCGTCTGCTGCGTAGAACGAAGGGATCCAGCTGACAGACAGACGACGGCGCAACACTGCTCAAGCTCCTTGACATTGTGCACCCCGCCGCGCGCACGCTTGTTGACATTGCGCGTGCCCAGGACGCCGAGGTCGGCGATGGCACTACTTCGGTCGTCCTCCTGTAAGCTGGTCGTAGCCGAAAATAGCTGACACCAGCGCCGCTGAGATCCTCAAGGAAGTGCGCCCGTTCGTGGAGGATGGTGTCGGAGTTCACGTCATCATCAAGGGGCTGAGGGAGGCGCGCAACCTCGCGATCAAGAAGATCCACGAGATTGCCGTCCACATCGACAAGTCGGACCCAGTGTGAGTACTGGCGCCTATCACTGGCAAACATGACATCACTGACGGCTAGGCGTTTCCGCGACCTCCTCCTCAAGACCGCCGCCACCTCCATGTCCTCCAAGCTCATCCACTCCCAAATGCCCTTCTTCTCCAAGATGGTCGTCGACGCCGTCTCATCGCTCGACCCCAACGACCTCGACGAGTCGCTCATCGGCATCAAGAAGGTGCCCGGCGGCGGTATGCAGGACTCGCAGCTCATCAAGGGCGTCGCGTTCAAGAAGACGTTCTCGTACGCTGGCTTCGAGCAGCAGCCGAAGTCGTTCACCAACCCCAAGATCCTGTCTCTCAACGTTGAGCTCGAGCTCAAGGCTGAGAAGGACAACGCCGAGGTCCGCGTCAACGAGGTGTCCGAGTACCAGGCGATCGTCGACGCCGAGTGGCAGATCATCTACCGCAAGCTCGAGGCCATCGTGGCGACTGGCGCCAAGGTCGTGCTGTCCAAGCTCCCTATCGGCGACCTCGCGACCCAGTACTTTGCCGACCGCGACATCTTCTGTGCCGGTCGTGTTGCTGGAGATGACCTGAAGCGTGTGGTGCAGGCGGTCGGTGGGTCAATCCAGTCCACTACATCCGACATCGAGCCCCAGCATCTCGGCCAGTGCGAGAAGTTTGAGGAGCGCCAGATCGGTGGCGAGCGCTTCAACATCTTCGAGGGGTGCCCGCAGGCCAAGACCTGCACGCTCATCCTGCGTGGCGGTGCGGAGCAGTTCATCGCCGAGGTCGAGCGCTCGCTGCACGACTCGATCATGATCGTCAAGCGCACGATGCAGAACAACTCGGTCGTGGCTGGTGGTGGCGCCTGCGAGATGGAGATCTCCAAGTACCTGCGCAACTACAGCCGCACGATCGTCGGCAAGCAGCAGCTCATCATCGGCGCGGTCGCCAAGGCGCTCGAGGTCATCCCCCGCCAGATCTGCGACAACGCAGGTCTCGACGCGACTGACGTGCTCAACAAGCTGCGCATGCGGCACGCGCACGATGACACGTGGGCTGGCGTCGACGTCGATGACGACGATGGCGTCGCCGACAACATGAAGCGCTTTGTGTGGGAGCCTGCCCTGGTGAAGACCAACGCCCTGTCGAGCGCCGTCGAGGCCGCGTGCCTCATCCTCTCGGTCGACGAGACGGTGCGCAACCCCCAGAGCGAGGCGCAGCAGGCCGGACCCCCCGCACCTAGGGGTGCCGCGCAGCGTGCGCTCCGTGGAGGCGGCCGCGGTATGCCCCGGCGGTAGATTGTAGGATAGGTATCTGCATGGTAGTAGAGCATGGCGTGGTGGTGTGGGATTGCGTTTGTGGTTAATAGCAAGAAAGCCTGGTCAAACCAGCATATTAACATATTTCGTCGACTCGATGCTCAAGTTGTTGAATGGCTCACAAGGTGCTTTGTGCAGACACCAAAAACATTTGTCCATGTCGAATAGTCCTTACACCCGCCTCTCGCCGCATAAAACCACAAAGCCGATTTCCTGCCGACAGACTCAACAACAAGAACCCATCAACCCGCAACATCAAAACCCGTACCTTACTATGAGCATCAACATGAACAGATCATCATCTCAACATGGCCTAGATCTCCTACATCCACCGCCTCTCCACGAGCATCATCGACCTCAACCGCATCATGCTTGGGCCTCAAGCTGGACTTGATGCGGGGGCATTGCCACATATCCTCGACGCCATCGTCTCCTGCGCTTCACCAGGGACTCTCCTCGACCGTCGCAGCGTCTGTCGCTACCTGCGCCATGAAGTGGACGACCGGCTCTTCGACATGCCGAGGTCGTAACCAGTGGCCGTGGGAGATCGCAGCTGGACTGTCCCTTACGACGGTCGCTGGGGCACAGGAGATGCGCCACGCCCTCCAACTTGACACAGGCACGAGAGACGGTGAGTTATTCAAGCACATTCATGGCGCCTCAGATCACCGGACCTCAGGAAGGAAGGGCGCACACTCGAATGCTTTAAGGCAGGCGTTTCTGTCCCAGTTAGAGTTGCGGCTTCCCGCTTGGTCTCGCCCGAGCAGTATCTTGCGGAAATGGGTGAAGGCCAGGTCGCTCTCGAGACATTTCCGGACCCGTACGCGGGCATACGGTTCGTGTATCTTCCGTAGTACCGGCATGTACCAATTCGATTGTGAATAGAAAACGGACGGAACTCTACTGGTTGCCTGTTTGAGCCAGCTACCGACAATTATCTGGAAATTCAATCTATTGAGCCGCCACGTACGCCACTTGGGATGTCTTGCGACCCCGTCCGCCCATAAAAGCAGCGACTGGCGAGCCCCAAACCTCTTAATCTCACTCTAACTTGAGGACTCGACGTGATGGCTCTCCACCACACAAGCTTTGAATCGCCTTGTAGGGAATTCAAAGGCCAATGTGCGGTTATGCCTTGAGGACGGAGGGATGGGCGCCAGTTCCTCCACAATTGGATTCGGCAGCGCTTCCACACTGGGCTTGTTTTGCTCGGCGGACTGGTTCTCCGACGTCAACAACAGGCGCACCCTACTCCGCCATCAGTCTTTCTGACGGGCATGACCGGCTGTGCTGTGGCGCATTCGATCTGACAATCCCAACATTGTCCTCCATCTGCGGCATTTGATCGTTCTGTGCACCGGCGTGCTCAATATGATCAGCCCCGCATGTTGGCACTCGTACCCCCACCTCGCCACGAAGTATCCCAGGAGTGGCACCAGCGTGTTGCCCTTACATAAGATGATCCTGATATAGCTTCGTTGCTGTCAAACGAATCAGTGTGATGACAGTCTTTCAGTTGAGTCGATTAGTTGGTGGTAATGTGCCAGTGTACATGCTCTACAATCCCTCAAGGAAGCGCTCATACTCCTCCTCCGTCTCGTCCTTCTTACCCTCGTCGCCCAGCACGCGCCCAAGTTTATCCATGAGGCGTGACCTAGGTGCAGCACGCACGCGCACCTCGTCCCCGTCAGCATCGACCACACCCGCCCCAGGCGTAGCGTTGACGGTGACGCCGCCGGGCCCTGCGCGCTTCCTAGCTGCGCAGGGTACGAATACCGTCGTCTCCTTCCGGAAGTCGCGAAGTTGGGGGTCGGCGCTGATCGTCGCGGCCGCGGGCCCCGGAGGGGCCCTGGCGGCTGGTGCAGATACGACTGCTGGAACCGTGCCAGGCTTAGCGGGGAGAGAGGAGGGACGTGGGGGGAGGGAGGAGGGGCGGACGGCGATGGGAGGTGGGCGGACAGGTGGAGCGCCTGGCTGCTGTGCACCGGGCATGAGGTGGCCCCAGCCTGCGGCTGGAGGGCGCATCGGCCGCATCGGCCGCATTGGGGGACGGAACGGGGGTCGGAAGGGGGGATGGACGGCGGGTCTAGGTGGCGGCGGGCCGGCTGGGAGGGGGATGTCGTCGCTGTCATCGCTGTCATCGCTGTCCACGTCACTCTCGTCCGGCCTTGGACCCTCTGGCATGACGATGTCGCTGTCGGAATCGTCATCATCGTCGTCGTCGCTACTCTCTACCTCGGATGGCGCTGGAGTCAGTACCTCTAGATAGCCAGACTTACGTCTCTCGGCATACGGCATGCCTGGTGGCGGTACGCCGAAGGGGTTGTACGTCGCATCGTAGTAGATGCTGCGCTTGGGATCACGTAGTGTCCCATCCGAGTTGTACAGGTGTGCGGTTGGGTCTGGTCTCGACGTGCTCTGTTCCCGCGGCCGCTCGCGCGTATGGTACACCTTGTCGCGGGCCTCAGGGTGTTCGGCGAGATACTTTTCCTTCAGCTTGTTGACGTACTTGAACTCGCTTTCGAGGGTCGCGAGGCGTTGCTTGCCCTCGTCGTCGAGGTTGCGGGATTTGAGGTGCGCAATGTCGCCCTCGAGGTCTGGCGTCAGTTCATGGTACGAAGGTATCAGCTGTCGTAATGGGATGGAGCAGGACGTGGAGACAGAGGGGGCAGAGTAGAGGGAGTAGAGGGAGGAGATACCCACCGCGCGTGTCGCGCCAGACGGCCTGCTTCTCGCGGTTCTCCTTGCGCTGCGCCTTGTTCTTCTTCAGCTGCTTGACCTTCTCCGCCTTGCCTGGATGTCAGCGCGGTCAGACGGCATTCACACGGAAGGCCTGCATGGAGTCGCCGGAGCTCTTCTTGCCCATGGTTATTGTTGTGGTCGTAGTTGTTGTTGTTGTTGGAGTGGATGCAAGCTGTCTCTGTGCGTGTCAACAATACAATGACGGACTTTGAACTTTGTGCGGTTTTATTTCTGCCCCCCAGTTAGTATTAGTTGGTATTGGGTGGCAAACTGGTTCACACGAGATCTCTCTTTAAATCCCAGAGGTCATCGACCGTGCACTCGCGTGAACAGCTGGCGCATAGCGAGTGCACAGACCGCGAAGACCAAGAAACTCCGTCAAAACTAAAGAAATTCGCATCACTCATCGTCCTCGAGTCCGAAGTATGCATTTCGACAATGCAATCTATGTATAGTCGCCAGGTAGTCTTCCAAGTGACAGACATTGCCGCCCTGTGCAGCGGGTTTAGGACGCGCTTGCGTTCATCTCTCACGCTATGCTGCAGTCGCTATCTGTTTGGCCTGGGCGCGAAGTCGACTACTTCTTGCCGTAGCCGCGCTTCTTGCCCAGGTCGAAGGGGATGTACTTGTACTTGATCATGTGCCTGCTGTCAGTGCAGTTCCACGGCTGCGTTATCAGCACCACTCACTGGATCTGGCGGCGCATGGTCAGGGCGAAGAGGACGCAGAAGTAGATGAGCAGGATCGGCCAGTAGACCGGGACGTCGGTCGCGCGAGTGATCGTGCTCAGGAGCGAGAGGGCGACGGCCTTGGTCGCCGAGTACCAGAACTTGAACTCTGCCTGTCAGCTAGATTTCGAGCAGAGAGCAATACACACCTGGGAGACGGCGGATGAAGGGACGGAACTCCTCGTCGTCGTTGCTGGTCGAGAAGCCCGAGAGGAGACCGCGGATACCGTCCCCGCTCTTGGGCCGCTCCGAGCCGGGGAGGCCGGGCGCGCCCTCCTCAACATCATCAGCTGCGAGATCTGCCGCCAGCGACGGGTCAAAGCGTGGCTGGAGGAAGGCGAGGAACAGGTTGAGGATGTAGATGCAAAGCGCGTCTGTTGTCAGCAATGTCGGTTGCGTGGGAACTCACACATGATAATGTACCAGCCCTGACGGACGACCACGCTCAGACTGAACAGGATAAACAACGTGACCGTGCCAAGCCACCGCTCCATCGTGTGCGGCGTTGAGCGGTCCAGGAGGGCCTGCCAGCGGCGCGCGTAGACGTTCGTGTTCTCCTTGATCGCGTCAAAGACGTTTTTCTCCTCGGGCAGTCCGCCTCTGATGCCAGCACCGGAGCCGGGGACATAGGATGGTGCGGTCGCCATGCTGTGTGGCTGCATGCCCGCCAGGCCCGAGCGCATGGGGAAGCCGGCCCCAGGTCCGGCTGCGGGAGGCGGGGGCGATGCTGGGGAGACACCTTCCGGTGCGCTGGGTGCCGGGTAGGGGTTGACGTTGGGGTAGGCCGAAGCGGCGGTAGGCGGTGGTGGCTGCTGCATTGTCAGTATGTAACCTCGATATCGATGTAACCCACGTTCATGGTTATTGTGAGTTCAGTGTTGACCGAGGATGGGGAGTGGGCGTTGAATGTAGAAAGGTGTGAAATGGCAAAGTCGGTCAAGAGTTGGGGGGTAGGGAAGGTGACACGTTATCCGACGCGTCTACGCTCATATTGATATCAACAAATCCACGTGGTAATCTTAAAATGACAGGTGTAAAATCTCGGTTCAACTGGATCAACAACAAGCAAGACCTCGCACTCCACCCACAACTAGTCCATACTTCTTAGCATCTTGCACTCTCATACATCACACTCTACTGCATTAAACTCCATATCTTCCACGTCCTACACCTCCCACCACATCTACCTCACTACATCCAACTCCATCACCTGCCGCATCCTACTGCTCTCCAACTCCCCTCGCCCAACGTCGTCATGGCACCACCAAGGCCGTCAGGCCCTCATCTGGCCCAGCGGCTACGCACTCTCGCCCTTACCCAGCCAACAGGCTCGGCCCTACTCTACGCGTACCAGTATCGCGCATTCTTCCCTCCAACAGAACTTGAGCACGACAGCGTGCATGTCCTCGCCCTCGTCCAGCTCGCTAGCGGGAACACATACCCCGCCCTTGACCTGGTGCGCGAATTCGCCGACGCCGACGCCGACCCATCACACGACATTCCAGACTACGAAAATGGCATTCCTGCCCGCCGACCAGGCTGCTACGGGTGCGCCGTCATTGTCGCCAAGTGCTGCGCCAAGCTTGGGCGTTTCACCGAGGGCCAGGCAGTCTTGGACCGCGCGATCCGCCGTAGCGTGCCTCTAAGTGAGTTGCCGATCATTGCCCGGGCCACACTGATTGCAGCGCTGCCGAATCACAACGCGGTGGAGACGGCGGCCACGGCTTCGCTCCTCGCGGCCCAGCTATCGCATAAGAGCAAAGCCACCACACAGGCCATCGAGTACTACACTCGTGGGCTGACGGACGACCCTTGGCTGTGGGAAGCGTTCGCTGGTCTGTGTGATATTGGTGAGTGCCCATGGTATGTGGCGCATTACTGATGACAGGTGCTGCGCCTCCTGCTGATGCTGTGTTCTCTGACCCACCAAGCATGCTGCGGACGTCGTCGTCGCAGCGCCCATCGCGCCAGCCAACAGCATCGCCTGGACCCATGCCCCGCAGCTCGGCGTCCGAGGTGCCCAACTTCCTGAGCCGCCGCCAACTGAGCACCATGCCTGCTGCACCATCAAGTGCGAGCTTATTCACGCCCGACCCAGGAGCAGGTGCCGTGTCTTCGCGCGTGCACATGATGGGAAGTATGGCAGGGTGGGAGTAAGTGATGCTGTGGGAATAGACGCTGACCAACAGCTCACCGGGATCGGCTGCTGGCGACACCACGTTCCCGTCGATTGGAGAGTCCACGAACGGACGTGCTCGCGTGCCCAACCTCATACAGCAGTTCATTCCAGGCTTGCGCTCGACGCCCGCAATGGAGCAGGGTCTTGCGAAGGCACCACCAGCCATTAAGCGGCCGAGGGGCGGACACGGCCTCAAGCTGACCGACACGCCTGTTGGCGGGCTCGCGATCGAATCACGTCTCAACCGCGACTTGCGCTCGATGGAGATCAATGGGGACAAGGTGACTGACCCACCAGTGCGCCGCAGCTCGCGCCTGAACGCGAGCAGCAGGACGACGACGTCGCGAGTCACGACGCGTGAGAAGCGCACGACCCGATCACAGTCGGTCGCGTCGTCGGGATCAGGACAGACTGATGCGAACAACCAGGCGACGCTCGAGGCGCAGACTGCTGCGGCTGTGGACGACTGGCTGCGCGACATTGTGCGCCGCTGTGGACGCGCGTACCGTGCCGTCAGCCTCTACCTGTGCCGGGAGGCGCTGGCAGAGATTGACGCGCTGCCGCGCGAGCTCCAGGCGTCGCCGTGGGTGCTGCGGCTGATGGCCAAGAGCTTTTATCGCATGGCCGAGTACAAGAAGGGCGCGCGGGTGTTCAAGCATCTCGTCGAGCTCGAGCCCTTCAACCTCGAGCTGATGGACATCTACTCGACGCTCCTGTGGCATATGAACGACTCGACCGAGCTTTCGGACTTGTCGCAGCGCCTCATGAGCGTGGACCCGGAGAGCGCGCAGGCATGGATCGCGGCTGGCAACACGCTCAGCGTGCTCAAACAACATGAGGAAGCGGCACGCCTCTTCCGCCGCGCGACACAGGTCGACCCGGGCCGTGCGAATGCGTGGACACTCTGCGGTCACGAAGCATGGATGACCGAGGAGACGGACCGCGCGATTGCGTTCTACCGCACGGCGATCCGAACCGACGACCGCGAACAGGCGGCGTGGTATGGCCTCGGACACGTCTACTTCCGCATGGGAAAGTGGCGGCATGCGGAGCACCACTTCCGGCGAGCGGCCGAGATCAACCCTGCCAGCGGACCGCTCCTGTGCGCGCTCGGCGAGGCGATCGAGCGTGGCGGCAACCTCGTCGGCGCGCTTGCGGAATTTGACCGCGCCGTTGCGCTTGGGCACGACGTCGACCGCCCAATCACGCGCTACAAGCGCGCGCGGGTGCTAGTCGGTCTGGGCCGTGTGCAGGTGAGTCCAGATCCAGGACTGTCTTGTGGGACAATGCTAACATACAGGAAGCCATTGTTGAGCTTGAGCCGGTCGCGCGCACATCGAGCGACGAGCCAGACGTCCACTTCCTCCTGGGCAAGTGCTACCTCAAGATGCGGCGCAACGCCGATGCCGTGACTGCGCTCACGACGGCGCGCGAGATCGACCCCAAGCTCGAGGGGGCTGTACGCAGTGTGCTCCTAGCGGGCGGTGTGGACGTGGAGGATGAGTAGTGCATGCATGGTACATTACGTGGGGTGGGCTGGATGCTGATGGAGAGACATTGGTTGGTTGGTTCTGCCATGAACGAGAACGCGGCACAACCAGGCAATTCAAGTCGTCAGGCGAAACCGCAGCCGTTTCATCTTTGAGAGGAGGTTCCTGATCGTAATTGATAGTTTGCGTCTAAGAATAATCCATCGGGAAGCGCTGCCGACCAGGGCCCGCATGAGATCTGTCCCAATGACCAACACAGCTGAGCGGCCTCCGCTCCACTCCAATTCAGGCTCCACGCTCCGGACTCGAGGTGGAGCGGCGTGCATTCCGGAATGCCGGGTGGGGGATGGTATCGCCGATGACCCCGTGTGTCAAGTGGAGCGGGCTAGGCGTCGTTCCAACGTAATCTTACCTGTTCGGTGGGGTTAGCGAGAGTACGCCATGGTGTCTGGAAGAGGACGGGTGGAGACGAGGCAGGAGGACAGGAGGAGGAGACTGGGTAGGATGCCGAAACCTACCGGCAATGCTCCGTTAGAGTGCGCCATGCGGCGACTAACCTGGCTGACCTCAGCTTTCTTGATCATTGGTGTACATATTCTGACATGGTAGATTGTAGTGACTCGGCGTGCATCTCACTTGTACGAGTGAGAAAGTGATGCTCCCGTGGATTCTGCCCACCCAAGTTGGGATGTGACTGCAACGCTCGTATCATCTCCCGACTCGCCAGACCAATGGTCTAGGTGACAGCGATGAGATCATTGATAGCGACGCGTCTCCCCATGTTCTCATGATCAGTGCGACGCGTCTCCCCACGTTGTCATGATCAGTGCGACGCGTCTCCCCATATTGTCATGATGAGTGGTAAGACTAAGATACTGAATCCGTGAGCGGAGAATGTAGGTCAGCTGCAAGTGAAGCGTTATCAGCTGCTCTGCCGATGGCACGAGCGGGGCGGATCACCAGTGTAGCCGAGAGCCAGCCAAGCCAGCCACCCCCGCCCAGAATACTCAATGTGCCTGAGCCACCGCCACATTGACGCCACGGATATGTGGCGTCTGGGACTTGGGGGATGGCGTCTGGGGTAATGTAACTCAGGTGACTGGCTCTGGCTGACTGCTTGGACTGCAGACTCGAGAGATGAGAGTCGGAGCCGGACAACTCAAGGAGGCAGGAGACAAGGAGGCAGGAGGCAAAGTCGATAAGGGAGCCCAGTTCAGACAAGCTGTGTTGGAGTGCGACATTCAAACCGTGAACCGTAAACGACAAACCAAAGCCGTGACCCGGTACCAGGCTCAAAGGGTGCCTACAATACAGTAGATGTATACAGTATGAATATTCGCACGACACGAACACGACACGGTCACGGCCACGGTCATGATAAACCTTGCGCCCAAATTTACGCCCATGGCGCGGTTTGGGATTGGAGAGTGGCAAGCGGGGAATGGGGATCGCACGGTACCTGCGCCGCCGCCGCGTAGGGTTGATGGCAATTGAGTTATGAACCCGAGCTTATTCGCGTGTGGATGTGCACGGTGTTCTTATTCTTACATGGCTCGAGTCACATCAAACCCACTGACCATTGATCAAGAGCATGCGTGGATGTCTCACATCGACGACGACGCTCGGCAAGATATCGGCACGGCCGGCGCCAGGCTACCGTATCTTCATCGTACCTGTGCATGTAGCTGCGTGGCTCGTTGCCAGCGTCCTAACTTCTGATACACCTACAAGTCTACTTGCGTGGCCTCGCGGCTCGGCCGTGCCTATCACCTGCTGTACCACCAGATGCACGGGCCACGAGTCGGATTTTCACAGAGGAGAGAGCAGGGTGCGGGCGCCGGAAGTTCCGCCCGGCAATCTCCGTTCTTGGCACGGCTTGGTGCCAACGCAAAGTAACGTACAGTTCGACTAGCTGAGAGTGTGAGTGTGAGGCACTGCTCGGCTCGTTTAGTGACGAGTGGAGGATGTGGATGGCAAGATGAAGGTGTAGTGCGAATAGTGGAGGTGGAGGATCTTATGGCGCCACTGCCACTGCCACTGCATCTGTCACTACATCTGCATTCCATGTACCTGTTTCTCCAGCCCCAGCCCAGTCTAGACCCACTCCTCAGGTGACATGATATCCGTGGTGCTCGGACGACATACTTTTGTACTGAAACCAGCTTTGTTACCTCTTGGTGTTGTGGGAACGATGTAGCTGATCGTGCGGAATTGCGGAAGTGGGCTTCAAATTGCCACGTGACCCGGAAGTTCCGACCTGTTTACCCCTTGTAGAGTGGCAAACGTGGTCGTTTGGTCAAGAATACTGTAGTCCAAGCGATTCGACTCAGTCCACTCTGGGCACACTTAACGTTTGCCAAGACCGAAGCGGAGAGTGGTCGGATTAGCCATGATGTACGGGTTATGCAAGCCTCGGCCTGACAGGTTCAAGCCGCGAGTCGGAGCCGCAGCCGCAGCCGCAGGTCGTAGTCGCCGAAGGGCTTGTACAGCTTACTCCAGTTGAATCGGTTTACCTCGGGGCCGAGGCCGGTTCGGTCGAGTTGAAAGAAAAAGAAGAGGGAGAGGAGGAGGAGGAGAGCTCGGTACCGTCGGCTTGGGATATTTTGACTTTGCGGCATTGACACCAAAGGCCGCGCAGTTTCCAGGGTCAATCTTTACAATCTTAATCCCTGAAATCCAAAGCCCTGCGGTCATAAGGACTTACTCACCCCTGGCTCTCTTGGTGTTCCTGAGTCAATTTGCCCCTGAGAAAGGATAACTAGGATCGTCGATTGTCTATTTATCAACCACAACCAACTCACTCTCTTGGCCACTCTCTTCCCAACAACAACAACAACTATCACCACTACCACTTTGTTATTAAAGCACTCATGTCCACAGGACTAGCTCATACACCAACACCATCATCTACAATGAACCGTCCCACTCATCGTGCAATGAGCGTCTCGGCAGCCCACGCTCTCCACTTTCAAATCCCAAAGATGGCCACACCAACCCCACCGTCACTGCTCAAGCGCCAGCAGTCGCAGTCGCAACCAAGCACCACTCCACGTCTTATCAGCCCTCGTTCTTCCTCCCCATCTTCACGGAGCCCACCAGCGCCTATTGCCCGGTCACCACCAAGGCCCGCAGGCCGAGACACGCAGAGGCCGGCATCACCCCTCTTGTCAGAGTCACTACGCATCCCCGTTAATGAGTATGAGGCAACATTTGGCGCTGCGCGGACAGTCACCGCGGCCTCCAACTAGCAAGCTGCCACACTCGCACACACTTGGCTTTGCGCCACACATCATCTTTTTTGGGGCTCTGCGACGCGACATACTCGACATTCACCTGTACACTATCCATTATCGCATCGATCATCTTGGGCAGAATCTGGGGCAGCATATAACGTAGCATATCATATAGTCATGTATCATTGGTACGACCGTACTTTGAGCCGAACCGAGTTTACTCGGATGAACGAGACGGGGCGAGAAGGCGAGGAGGCGAGAAGGCGAGAGGGCGAGAGGGTGAGAGGGTGAGAGGGCGAGACGTTCAAGTCGGAACCCGAGATCAGACCAGAGGGGGGTAGGGTGACGGTCGCGGCGCACTGAACGCCAGTTGAGGCGACTGTAACTGTCAGCGGCGGCCATGGCGTATTGGCATGTTGGGCGTACTTGGCGTCTAACCACCATGCCAAAGGTGACTGATGACCGTTGTACCCGTGGCCGGTAAGTGTTAAACATACCTCCACCCTAATCCCGATTCCATGTAAATACCTTGCAAATCAAACCACGCACGTTTACTTTTTTTTGCTTAGTCTATCTAACTTTACGCCCGCGCGCCCGCGCATCTATTCTGGAATGTACTTGTCAGCTTTTCCCTATTGCTGACTAGTGTAATCGTATTCACTGCCAAGAAATCACCATAGTCCAACGACTTGTAATCGCCACCCAAAACTCTCACTCGCCACTCTCGCTCGCCTCGGCTACAGTAGGCACCGTGAGACTTGGCGAGCAAGGAATACAAGGCATCCAAGTATGCCAAGTAAGGCTGGTAGGAACCGGGCCTGTACCTCAGATGAACATGCTGGATGAACGTGTTCGTACCAAACTTGTTGATACAATGGGGAAACCGTCGCTTGTTGGCACACGAACGTTTCTGTCACAGTCAAACTGTGAGAATGCACCGCCTCGTGGCCATATGGTCATCAAAGCTTTGTCACGGAAACTGTGTATCTTGGATATCTTACTCGTCTCAGGTTTTTGTGGTTATGAAATCAAGTGAAACCTATGTAATGTAGCTATGCAGCTGCGTGATGCTAGCTGAGATAAAGGTCTAGTGTTGATTGATGAGCGAAGTCGATCGACTGCGCGCTGACGATTGCTTTCTCGCAGTCCTTAATTGCATCTAGCTTGTTAGCACCCATCACCAAACTACTAGTCCATCCACAAGTCCTCAAATCCTTGATGCCTTCTCAACCAAAGCCATGTGTAGTAACAGCTACGGATATGGTCCGATCTCGCTTAACTTTACGGCCCGACCGCCGATCCGCCGAAAGTATGGTTGTGAATGTAACCATGTGTGTCAAGTCCCATATTGGATCTTGGGAAACAATGGTACGACGATCAGACTTAGGGGGGTAAGATTCTGAAATGGTCCCGCTGGAATAATGTTCCTGGCTGATTCAGAGATCCGGATATTCCCTTTTACCAAATTGTGCCTGGGCGTTTGTTTGAAAATTGCTTGAATGTTGGCGTTTCATTAGGCGTTGATTAGGGTTTGACTTTAATACCCAATTGTGAACTCATGACTAGGAGGAAATCGCTCACGTGATTGGAACGCGCTGCATAGTCGTATCTGTTGGCCCCATACTCGAGGTTGAGGCGATGGACTGCGGACTGCGGGATGCGGGCTGCGGGATGCGGTGACTTTATGCGGCGCTGTTTTGGTTCACTAGCCCTTTTCTTTGTAATTGTATATACATCTAAGTAGTACACGAGGCAATGATCGCCCGATTAACCAAGGAGACTAACTCGGTCCGTGCTGTGTTAACTGTGCTTAAAGGGATTGGAGTCTTGGCTGGAGTGTGGCTGATATCACCCTAAATCTAACTCCAACATGCATGCCTTTAAAAACCTGTCCACCATTTTCTGATGCCTGAGCTGCACGCGGTCACAATAAGGCCATCACTTGACTCTCACGACCGGCGTCGGATTCACACGGAGAACAATACGATCAATGCACGTGGTACCAACGCTTTGTTGTTTTATTTTTCTCTTGTGATGCTATTGTCTCCCGGACCGGCAATGCTGAGCCATGTTGATGGCGCCTTTGGCGTCGCCAAGGTCTGCGCCGGGTCAACGCCGAGTCAACGCCGAGTTAAAGTCAGGTGATGAGTTTGTATCAGAGTACCAGAGTGATATTGTAAAGGGCAAAGGTGCCAAGACAAGTACATTTCTCTCCCTCGGCATCGCACTCGGCTTGCTTGATTCACCTCCTTCCCTA
Source organism: Cutaneotrichosporon sp. HIS471 (assembly GCA_030864385.1). Lineage (NCBI taxonomy): Eukaryota > Fungi > Basidiomycota > Tremellomycetes > Trichosporonales > Trichosporonaceae > Cutaneotrichosporon > Cutaneotrichosporon sp. HIS471. Next base: position 553,089 of record AP028240.1, on the reverse strand, counting down.
TTTCCTTACCCCTTCCTCAAACCAAGTTTATTGCAACGTTGCTACTAACCCCTGGTCTTACCATGCCACGCACGGGATCGACAGGGCTTCGGCGTTAGGATTCAGCGTCAGGAGTTGGACGCCATGGTGTATGGCGTCCAAAAAGAACGCCGGATTCGGCACAACTGCTCAATACTAACCAAGGCAGCAACTTGGCGAGTCAATTGACACGCGCCGATGCATCACTAGTTTACCCGTTCACTTCATTGATCGGTGGCGGCCGGACGATGGCGGCCACTCGCAAGTCTCACCGAGTGCATGCATCGCATGACTTGCGCTTCCGAGTCTGTAGGTAAGTTCACACGTATACAGTATCACGGGATCACCAGGGCCGTCGTTATGGGAACGTAGCGACAAAAGAGATCTGGAGATGAGGGACTAACGAATAGACAACAACAACAAGGTGGGGGAGCCGAAAGGTGGGGGAGACGGCCAGGCTTGAATGGCCAGGCTTTCGGCGACCCGGAACACCTCGCATGCTCAACCCCTCACTCTCCCACCCCACCCACTCCCCGCCCTCGCCTATTTCTGACGCTGTTGTCATGACCGACCAACCAGCAACCCGGCCCTTGCCGTCAAAAACCGCACATGTTTGGTCGCGACCCTCATCACCGACACCTTCTTCAATGACGACCCTCAGAGGCATGAGCTTGTGCATTTCAGATCGTCCATCGTCTTTGAGATCGTTCCATCATCGTAACGCTGTAGTGGGATGCTAGCCCGTCTGTCATGGATGATGGAGACACTCCGAGGTCTAGATATATCTTTGGGAGATGAGTTGATGTTGGGCTCGGGGACGTGCGACTTATGGCTCTGGGAGCGCGAAAACATCCGAGGTCGGATCCTGATGCGCAAGACAAGCTCACGGGGTGTTGAGAATGAAATGTATAAATTCATAGCTCCGTTATGAACTAACGGAGCCCGAAGTGCCACAGGGAGGCGTTTTAGATAGATACAATAATGCCGACACCGCCGTCACTGCTCTACACATCTACTAGCCCTGTTCGGACTTCCTCTATGCAACACCATTCTTACCTACAAGTACTGAATCGTTCCACACGACACGGAGAGGCTACGGTCAACGTTACGTCATCGCCACGCGATCCACACGTGCCGCCTCAACGTCTAATCCCGACATGAACAATGAAGATCATCTTACAATGAGCTAGACCCTTAAGACAATAGGATTACGAGAAATCCACGTGGTTTTAATGGGATTGTGATTGGTTGAATAAGGGAGGAATTCTAGTTTGAAAAAGAGATTACTCGGTCAATGTAGAATGACGTCGATGTTACCAGAATCAAGCCGGTAATGCCGGAATCCTCCTCAATTCTATGACCGAATTAATACAACTACTAATAGACTTTGATAAGGAACATTACAAAGTATCAGGATGAAAGGGCTTTGTGACGCAACTCTAGAGTCATCGATAGGTTTACCAAGTATCCCTCGGCCAATAGAGGTTGTTCTCACGTTGCCTCACTTGACTCCTCGCTCACTGACCTCACCTAGCTAACATAATCCCCACTCTTATAAGATCATCATCACTCTGCCCACCTCAAGGCTACTCTTTCCCATCACTCACAAACGCTCCACCTACTCTCTAACACTCACCTTTTCCCCCCCATCTCTCCCCCCCCCCCTCCACCTCACATCATGGAGAACTTTACAGACAAGTCGTCCGAGGCCATCAAGAACTCGATGGAGAAGGCAGAGGAGATGGGCAACTCTCAAGGTAAGCAAAGCTCTGAACGATGTAGCTCACCCCAGTCCATCCCCTCCACCTCATTTCAGCGCTCTGGGACGAGTCGACGCCCGAAGTCATGAACTCGACCGCACCAACACTACTCCGTAGCAGTATCGAGAAGCTTGGCGGAAACTCGAGGGAGTTCCAACGCCAGCTCCTCAGCCGTCTCGCAAAGCTTCCCGTCGTCGAACCTGCACCCGACCCGCCCATCCCTCTCACAAACTCTTACCACGCCGTGCTCAAGGAGGCCCAAAAGCTCCAAAAGGATAATGGGGACAAGTTTGTGGCTGTTGACCACCTCGTCACAGCCCTGGCACACGTTGACCATTCGGAGATGAAAGACCTTCTCAAGGCCGCTGGCATTACAACAAAGGACCTCGAGAAGGAGATCAAGACCAAGCGTGGGACACGCAAGGCCGACTCCCGTACTGCCGAGGGTCAGTTCGAGGCGCTCCAGAAGTACTGTGTCGACTACACCGAGCTGGCGGCCGAGGGCAAGCTCGACCCCGTCATTGGGCGCGATAACGAGATCCGCCGCGTCATCCGTATCCTCGCCCGTCGCACCAAGGGTAACCCAGTGCTCATCGGTGAGCCTGGTGTCGGTAAGACAGCCATCGTCGAGGGTTTGGCCCAGCGTATCGTCGACCGCGACGTTCCTGGTTCCCTCCTCTGCCGCCTCCTCTCGCTCGACATGGGCGCCTTGATGGCCGGCGCAAAGTACAAGGGCGAGTACGAGGAGCGTGTCAAGGCCGTGCTCTCGGAGATTGAGCAGGCAGGCGACAACGGCGACCCCATCATCCTTTTTATAGATGAGATCCATCTCATAATGGTAAGCGCGCTTTTCGGAGTCTAGAGAGCCCGAGAACGTCGAGAGAAACGAGTTGGAAGATGTTGTCGAGTTGGAAGGTGTTGTGGAAAAAAAGTAAAAGTGGAGGTGCCACATTGCCACTTTCACCCAACTCAATCGCCACCTTCATCCCCCCCCACACATCTCCCACATCCCTTCTCCGTCGCGGCGATCATCCCCTTGTGCACATGCTAACATCCACAGGCTGGCAAGGACTCGAGCGGTGGCATGGACGCTGCAAACCTCCTCAAGCCGATGCTCGCCCGCGGCAAGCTCAAGGTCATTGGCGCGACGACGCTCAACGAGTACCGCGAGTACATTGAGAAGGACTCTGCGTTTGAGCGCCGCTTCGCCCAGGTCATTGTTGAGGAGCCCACCGTCGCGGACACGGTCGCCATTATGCGCGGCATCCGCGAAAAGTACGAGACCCACCACGGCGTGCGCATCATGGACTCTTCGCTCGTCCTCGCCGCCCAACTCGCCAAGCAGTACCTCACTGCCCGCCGCCTGCCCGACTCGGCTATCGACTTGCTCGACGAGGCGTCAAGTGCTGTCAAGGTCGCCCGCGAGACGCGTCCCGAGGCCATTGACATCCTCGAGCGTCGCAAGCTCGGCGTCGAGGTTGAGATCCATGCGCTCGAGCGTGAAAAGGACAAGGCGTCGAAGGAACGCCTCGCCGAGGCCAAGAAGGCGATTGCCGAGATTAACGACGAGCTCAAGCCCCTCAAGAATGAGTACGAGAACGAGAAGAAGATTGGCGACGAGATCCACGAGTTGCGGAAAAGGATTGACGAGCTCCGTTCAAAGGCTGATGACGCTGAGCGCCGGTACGACCTCGCTACCGCCGCCGACATCCGCTACACGGCCATTCCCCAGCGTGAAGCCAAGCTCAAGGAGCTCCAGGCCAAGGAGGACGAGTGTGGCTCGCTGCAAGAGGTCACGCCCGAGATGATCGCCGAGATCGTCGCAAAATGGACCGGCGTGCCTGTGGCGCGTCTCGTCGAGACCGAGAAGAAGAAGCTGCTCCACCTTGAGAAGCTCCTGTCCAAGAAGGTTATCGGCCAGCCCGAGGCCGTCACGGCCGTCGCCAACGCGATCCGCCTCAACCGCTCCGGCCTCAGCAACCAGAACCGCCCTATCGCGAGCTTCCTCCTCGTCGGCCCCTCCGGTACGGGTAAGACGTTGCTCGCCAAGACACTCGCAAAGGTCATGTTCAACTCGGAGGACGCGATGGTGCGCATCGACGCATCCGAGTACTCGGAGAAGCACAGCATCTCGCGCCTGATCGGCGCTGGCCCAGGTTACATTGGCCACGAGGCGGGCGGTCAGCTCACCGAGGCCGTCCGTCGCAAGCCGTACTCGCTCATCCTGATCGATGAGATCGAAAAGGCCGCGCGCGAATTCCACCAGCTCTTCCTCCAGGTTCTCGACGACGGCCGCCTCACAGACGGCAAGGGACGTGTCGTCGACTTCCGCAACACCATCATCATGATGACGTCCAACGTCGGTAGCGCGTATCTCAACGAGAACCCGTCCGAGGGCGCTGTGCCCAAGGAGACCCGTGAAAAGGTCATGGGTGCGATCCAGGCGACCTTCCCTCCCGAGTTCATCAACCGTATCGACGAGATCATCATGTACCGCTCCCTCTCGCGGGCGGACATGAAGCGCGTCGTCAATGTCCGCCTGCGCGAGGTGCAGGAGCGCCTCGACATTAACAACAAGAAGATTCGCGTGAAATGCGACGAGAGCGCACTCGACTGGCTCGCAACCGCCGGCTATTCGCCAATGTATGGCGCGCGCCCACTCGGCCGCCTCATCCAGCAAGAGATCCTCAACCCCCTCTCCAAGCTCATCCTGCAAGGCCGGATTCGCGACGACGAGGATGCCAACGTCACGACCGACCACGTCAAGAACCGCCTCGTCGTCGTGCCAAACCACGACAACGTCGAGCACCCCGACGATGACGAATACAGCGACGACGACGACGCGATGGACATTGAGATCGAGGAGATGGATTAGGACAACTCCGGGAGGCGGGGTACAAAAATGCACACTCAGGAGACTCAGGAGCCGCCCCGGGCGCCAAGGGCTCCCAAACACAAGACTGACGACAAGGCGGCGCACAAATCTCCCTCCAAGAAGCGCAGCAAGAAGAGGTGAAGAAGTAACTAGCAAAGGGACGATTTGTATCATGCATAGATAATTGTGGCCAAGTCTGGTTGCGAGCACTGGGAACTGATGATGGCATAGGGGGTGAGGTGAGGTTATGAGGTACATGTACTGTAGCGAGGTGGCGTCCACTAGACCCAGAACAAGTCACGCCGCCAACCTACCGTCGACACATGCTTTGTTGCAGAGATGGAAAAGGTGGTGGGGCGAGGGGTGGAGGGAGTCGACTTGCCAACAACAGTGAGCTAGTAAAGATTGGGGCGAGAGAAAAGGCCTGGTAGTGGGCAGTTAGGTAACTGTTGATGTGATTTGCTTGCTCCTAACCAAACTAACCATCTCGCATTATTACAGTATTGATTGCCTCTGCTTACGGGCTCTGGATTCTCTGGCTTTTCTGGCTCGCGTCGAGTCGGGTTAGCAAGGTTTTACTGCAGAATTCAATCGCAATCTCTTAATCGCCACAAATGTCTCACGAGGCTATTACAAACATGCGCGAGTGGGGTTTCATAGAAATGGAAGAGCCTGAAGTGAGCCGGGGACCGCCGATGCGTTGTCAATGAATGTCAGACAAAACTTGCGCCGTGGATGAGACAAGAAATAATCTGACAAGGACGAGGCTTGGCGACAGCAATTGGTTTTCTCTATCGAGTCGAATCCGTCAATGGGCAAAGCCGACATGGGTTTCAATGAATTGTCAACTCGTGAGACATAGTCACAAAACAAGAAATTATACAAATATTGTTGGTGCTTGAGAGTGGTTAAATACTCTCCCTCACTCCTCATCACTCACCTCATCTTCATCTCTCACTCTCAACCTCCTGTTAAAGTCGTTTGGATTTCGCAACTCGCAGCTTGACAACCCTTTACATAACATGTCCGACATGATGAGTACCCTTGACTCGACGATTCCATCCCCGGAATACCTCGCGCAATGGGCCACCCACCCCTCGACCACATCGTCAGCAACCACCCCACCCGCCCCACCTGTCGAGATGGACGAATCCGCCCCACCCAGACCAACCGTCATCATCGACGCATCCGCCTTCCCGCACATCCTGGAGGCCATCTGCTCCCACTCCTCTGGTCGTGATCTACTCGCCTTCCGCCAGACGTGTAAGGCAATGAAGCGCCAGGCCGACAAGCAGCTCTTCCGGCACGTCGAGCTGGTCAGCTACCGGCGGGGCGACAAGTGTTTCGTTGAGGTGCAGCCATTCCGCTCGAATATAGCGTTTGAGTGTGCTGACCGGACATCTCAGCAGATGGGGCGGCACGACAAGATGGAAGCTCACAAGAACGAGCGCCGCGGGTGGGCGAAGGACCGCATCAGGGAATCAGAACTCATCGACGTGCCCCACGGCATGGTAGGCAACAGCCCATTTGTCTACCAGTTCCTCCCCACTATCCCAGTTACGCGGCGGGATTCTGGCTGCCTGCTCTCGATTAGTATGGAACAGCGGAGGTTTGACATCTCGAGGCGCAACTCGAGGATCAACCACCAAGTCATCCTCTTGGCGCTCCCTCCCCACCTCTTCGGCGATCCCATCACGCTATACAACAAGGTATTCCGTGATTTGCGGGGCCAGACTACCGTCCATTTCCTGGCGACGTCGGTGGAGCCTCCCGCTATCACTCGCCAGGGTGATTCCATCCTTAAGCAGCTCCTCGCTGTGCCGTTCGCCAAAGGTAACGAGTCCCGCCTGACCGTCGTGGGCGCAGCGCGGGCGATGCGTGTCACTCTTGGAGTACCGGAGGACGCGTCCGAATCTGTCTTCGACGAGGCTCTGCTAGCCCTCCTGCCATACAAGAAAACAAGGCACAGTCCCGAACAGATGCGCGATCGCTTCCGCAAAGATGTGTGCTTTGTGTCACCAGAGCAGTATGAGCGTCAAGTCGGGGCAAAGCAAGTCGCCCTCGAGACAAGGGCTGATCCATTCAATGGCCCGGCGGCGGTGTACATTGAGTAGTATAGGCGGTGACTTGGTAGGCACAGTAAGGCGCGAGATTCTTTGTATGCAGATTTGAGCTGGTCAACACTGCGTCGCTCAGCCGGTCAGAGATTCAGATCAAGAGCTGGCGATGACGCATCGGGGTCATTCGATACCCGCTTCAAGACGTCAATCGCACATTAGGCCACCTCGAACCCTGCCTCCGCCTCGGATCCCAATCGTTCACGGACGACGGCAACGACCGCGTCCCGCACACCGTCCAGACGCGTCTGCTCTACCTCCCCAGTCGGGCGAAGCAGCACGTCCATCCCCGCAGGCGTGAACATTGTCTTGTGGAAATCTCATCAGCACATCCTGGGGTAGACGTACAGATGAACATCCACTCGACTCCATCCCGTATCCCCCATCCACGGACCCACCATTCGCTGGTGGCAATGACGAGCCACCCATCCCCACGCCACGTCCATCCCGTCGGTGGGTCGGTCAGGCGCTCAGTACCGCGTACGTGCGATATCCCCGAGAAGAACGACGGGTTCAGGGGGGAATACGCCACGTCCGAGTCCAGTGTGGCTGTATCTGCGCCCGTATCCTTTCGACTGGTATAGGTTATCGTCACGTCCCGCCGGGTCCTCGTTAGTTTGGAAGGAAGAAGAGCGTACTTTCCACATAGGCAGGGTGGACCATGCCACCCGCCATGTTCCCACCATCCACGATCTGTCGAAGGCGGCGAGGGGTGGGGAGCCAATGTCGTGGATTTCTATTGGGAGGGACATGGTGAGGTTGGGAGATGGTGGGGAACGTGTAACGCGATGATGTGGGTCAGATCACGTGACTGACGTCAGAGGCGAGTGGAGGTGAGTGTTCTTATGTCGAGAGGAGGTGCATATGGTTACCTGCTGCTGTCCCAGAGTTTGAGATACTTGCGCTCAGTCCCTCGTCGTTAGGATCTATCTATCAGCTCTCAGGCGCTTGCATGTCTGAAGCGATCAAAAGAGACTTACAGGTGTTGCCTGCCCCACTCTGACCGGGTGGCAATTGGTGGAGGGAGATAGGGTGGATGAATTGATGACCCAGCCGATTCCGGTTGGCGCGACACTCGTCTCTCCGCTTAGTCCTTGATAACGGCCAGTAGGACACTGAGCGGAGGGCTAATATCTCTAGAGGTTAGTCTAGTTATCAAGTTCGGAGAGAAGGCCATGAGCGTCCCCTCCGTCTCCACCCCACAGGATCCCAGTCGTGCCACGGCCCCTCCGAAGCGGCCTCAAGTTGTAGAGCATACAAGTCTAGTTCATAGTTATTGCTGGTTGGGTTTTCTAGATACCAACAAGACCATATACTTGTCATATGGCTACACTAGTCTTCCTCCGCCTCGCTGGCCTTCTTCCTTCTCTTGGTCGGCGCCGGTGCTTCCTCCTCAGAGTCCTCAGCCATACTCTTCGACGCGCGCTTAGCACGCCTCGTAGGGGCCTTGCGCGTCGTTACGGTCCACTCAGCGGTGCTGTCGCCCGTCGCCTCGTTCTCCCCTTTCTGGGCCTTCTCTTTGCCATTGCTTTTCTTTACACGCTTCGCTGGCGCCTTGCGGGTCTTCGGCTTGGTGCCGTGCTCCCCCACCTCCGCCTCCTGCTTCTTTCCCTTACTCCTCCCCTTCTTTACCTCCTTTACCTCCTTTTGACCGTCCTTCGTGCCTCTCGGATCGGACTCATCGACGCCCGCCAACATCTCCCCCCATCCATGTAGATCCTGTCCCGCGGCTCTGGCCTCAGCCTCGCGGAATTCCTTGATAACACTCAGTAGTCGTTTGCTGATATTCGCAGTCGTACGGCGACGAGGTACCAAGCTTCCCGCGGCGGCTGAATGGTCAAAGAACGGCAACAGTGTCCCTTGTCGAGGGACCGCACCGCGCCCGCGTGCAGCGATGCGCTGTACGATCGGCGTGAGCTCGTCGTCGACCTTGGAGATGCTCCAGCTCAGTTCCTCGTGCAGGAACGTCCTCAGCGCCGCCAGGCGCGGGAATCCCCAGTGGAACGGCTCGTCGCTCTCATCCGTTTGCGGATGGTTGTAGGCGTCACGGACCAGTGGGTTCGGCCAGTCTCCCCCAAGATCGAGAGTTCCGGCAAACCGTTTCTTGAAGGAGCGCATCCACTTCGTCTCGGTCGTCACGTCGTCCTTGCCCACCTGTACGGTGGCCCACCACTCCTTGAACCGCTGTAGGCTGCTGTTGCCTGGGAAGTTGGCGAGTAGCTCCAGCGCCATCACGGGTCCCACGCCTAGGATGCCTATCGTGTAGTCCGAGCCGAGGAGGTACGCAAGCTCGATCAGGCGGTGGCGCGGGAGGCTGAGCTCGCGCTCAATGTCCGTCGCAGCATAACACTCAGCATACTTTGCGTCGTTGAAGATGTTCTTGAAACACGTCGACCCACCGAAGAGGAAGACGTCCGAGTCGTCCGTGATGATCCCCTCGACGAGGCCCAGCTCGGCGAGTTTGGCACACTGCGCCTCAGCCTCCATCGGCGCAGTGATGTATGGGATACCAAAGTGGCGCAGAAGCGTTTGGATCTGCACGACCATGCTCTGCGTGATCTCGTCTGAGTCGCGCATCGCCGCCTTGGTCTGCTGATTGAGGATGCGGATCTCGTCGTCGATCTCGGTGCGCACCTCCGCCAGGTCGCGGTTCTGGATCTGCGCAAGGAAGCGCGCGTACTCATCCTCCTCGGCAACCATGTCCTCCGCATCCATCTCGCCTTCGCTCGCGTAGTCGGACACGTGCCCAGATGTGAGGCCGGATGCCTCGTCGGGCCGCGTCTCATCGAGAGTCGACGCCAGCGCGGAGAGAGATTTACCCATCCCGTCCTTGCGCAGGACGGGACTTGGCGAGCGCGACCATTCGATCGCATCGTCCTCCTCGTCTGAGTCCTCGTGGACCTCGTGCCGGAGTCGACTCGGCCGGGGAAGCGAGTTTCGCTGTGTCTCCTCAAAGTCACTTGGGGTGGCAATGCTAGAGGAGTGGGGGGTGGTTGCACGCGACGGCTCTGTGGAGACTTCCTCGAGCTCGTCTTCGTCGAAGTCAGAGACCGGTGGCGCTGGCGCTGCGGGTGGTGGAGGTGATGGTGCTGCTCGCGGTGGCGGGGATGGTGTTGGGGCGCCTCGAGCAGGCGGCGATGGTGACGGCGCTCCGCGAAGCTGCGGCTGCGGAGACAATGCACGTGGTGGAGATGGAGACGGCGCAGCTCTCATGGGCGACGGCGATCGGCGGACGGTGTGCGCTTCGACCGCAGCCGGAAGAGGCCGGCCTGCACTTCCCGTTGAATTCGTGCTTTTCGCCTCAGGTGCTGCTGGCTCAGGATCTCGTACGGCAAGCGGGACCAGAGAAGGCCTAGGAACTGATGGAGCCGCACTTGCACTCTTGGGCGCGAACGAGCTCCCCGCGACGCGACGCGGATCTGGCGGCTTCGTAGGCTCCAGATCGTCATCGCTGTCGTCGACAACCATCGGTGCAGGGACATTCTTTAATGGAGGAGCCTCCTCGTCGCTGCTGATCTCGATCGGCTCGTACACCGAGTTCGCGCGCGACACATGTGTAGACGGGATGAGTTCCACTTCCTCGAACTCGTCGTCGTCGCTGCTCGGCGGCAGTGGAGGAGGGCTCGATGGTGCTTTCCGCGACAGCGCAAGTGCGCGCGCGAGGTTGGCATCTGGTTCGTCCTCTTCGCTCCCAAGCTCTTCCTGCTGCAGGGCGAGTGCCAGCGCCTCGTCGTGCGCCGTCGGCATGATGTCCTCGTCGATGTCGAAGAGTGGCACGGCATTCTTCTTCCGCCTTGTCGGCGCCGGATCATCATCCTGTTTCTTTGGCACATACCGCTGCGCGATGGCCTCGAGGACCTCTCGCCGGCGGTGCTCGCGAAGATCCTTGTCCACCTCGGCCGGCTTGATCTCCTCCACACTCGAGTCCGAGTCACTGTCTTCCTCCCTGACTGTGCGACGCTCGACCGCATTGCGTATACGCCGGTCGTTCTCCGTCTCGGGCTCGAGCTCGATCGGCTTGTCCTTCGTCCCATCTCGGATCCCCAGCGCCCACCCTCCCCCGTCGTCCTGGCTCCTCTTCACCAGCACGTACTCGCGATTACGCTCGCTTGCCACACGCACGGGTATGGTGAGGTGCGCCTTGCCCACGCTGTCCGTGACCGTAAGGAGCTGTTGTGTGAGGGCGTTGCGCTGCGACAGATGCTTGATCTGCGCCTTGCTAAAGTCCAGCGCGGTCGGCGCGTCCTTTAACATGGCAGTCAAGCGCGCATGGCTCTGCTGTCGACTGCGTACACGCAGATCGCCAATAATCTCGTATTGCACCTCCGTTGGGAGGGCACGGAACTCGGGGCTCTCCACATCAATGTCCGTGGGCCCGACTTCCTCAATGAAGTGCTTCAGCTCTTCCTCGGTGGCCAGGCGCGCGTCCGGCCGCTCCTCGGTCGAGTACGTCGGCATGTCGGCTTCTGGGAGTTCGTATCGATCTCTCTTGTACTTCTTCTTGGGTGGCTCGCTTGTACTCGCTGCAGAGTTTTGGGTGGTGACGGGCCGCGCTGCTGGGCGACCCTCGAGTTCGTCGAGGTAGACGGCATTCTCGGGGATCGCCTCGCTCTCCTCGAGTATGCCGGCTGCTCGCGCACCTATCCGTGCTGCTCGCCGTTCATCCGCTCTGTAGTCAGCTGGCATAGCTTCGCCAGCGGCTCACTCCTGTGCCAACATCACGGCCGCACGTCGCATCTGCGCATGAAGCAGCTTCTCGGCCATCTTGGTATGGCTCTGCGCCGCACCGAGCTTGCGACGCTTACGCTCCGTCTGACTTTAGCTTGCTGATCACTATTAAGCTGCGGTGGCACGTACGATAGTAGAGCGCTTAAGGGCCGGCGCGCCGCCGTCGAACACGAACACAGGCTTGATACCATGAAACAACAGCCTGTTTATTCGCCGTAGGAAGCCTGCTGTCAACTCGGTCAACATGGTTCTCACCCAGTACATGAGCGTTGACGAGCATCCGCCCGTCCTGGTCACGCATCGTCGATTGGAACAGGGTCAGCTCTGGAGAAGGTCGAGCTTACTTGGTACAGCCAGATGCTCGAGTCGATGGCGAGGCGCTTGCCCTCCAGACTCTCGATCTGTACGGGCCGCGCGACGGGGTTGAGCAGCGACCATAGGCCTTTGACGCCCATGGTGCTGGATAAATGATGGAAAGAGAAGCTGGAGAAGACAAGGACGTCGGTCGTGAAGGTACGCGTGAGTGGAGGTCCAGTCAACCGGTCAACTAGGAGATACGCAATCAGGTGTGTGCGTCATTGGCACGTGCGGTGGTATTAGTACGGTGGGTTGCCTCTCACAGTGCGGTACAATCTGATAATTGAATGATACTGTGGAAACGTTGGTTATGCCACAATAAGATGGCCTCTGTAGGGTGAGCTTATTGCACGTGAATCGCTGTACGAGTCATGGTCCCATGTGCTTGCCCATTTAGATTTTGAACCATGCTGTAATAGCAGACGTGTGCGAATTGTCCCTACCACCCGACTTTTCTCACCATAGAAATCCTTCCTATGTACTGCATGGCTTGTCGCTGAATCACGCTCGAACCCCTTCAATCAGAAGCCTACCTCACAGCACCTTCCAGCCTGTACACACACACCTCCACTCCAGATTTCGGACAGCGCAGCAACTCGTTCATGATCAGAGCAGCGCGCACCATGTCCAAGTCGTTCGTCTTCGTCACTGGCAACGCCAACAAACTCAAGGAAGTCAAGGCAATCCTCGCGACCGGAGACAGCGGTATCGAGGTCACCAACCAGGCTGTTGATGGTGAGTCGTCCTTCGCTCCCCCAGATATTGTCCATGTGGGGTCGTGCATCAAGGAAGGTCGTCATTCACCTCACCTCCCAAGCTCCGCTCGACCGCCCACTCCTCGCTGCATTGTCTGGGATGTATGCCGCTGATCTCAGTCCCCGAACTCCAGGGCACGACGCAGGAGATCGCCAAGGCCAAGGCGGCAACTGCGGCCAAGATTATCGGTGCGCCGTGCGTCACTGAGGATACGGCGCTGTGCTTTGAGGCTATGGGCGGGCTGCCTGGACCCTACATCAAGGACTTCTTGGGTACTCTTGGACATGATGGTGAGTGGTAGGGCGGAGGAAAGGTGGAGGAGGAAGCACGAGCCGGAACGCGCAATTGGGGTGTTGGGAGAGAACCGGCGAACGAGTGAGAGGGTCCGGACAAGGAGGTCTGGTCTTCTGAGCTGTTGTGCTGCTAGTGGGGCTCGACCACGTCCCAGTCGTCTGTGGACTCTCTTGGAAGACTGTTCGTATTGGGCTTGTCCTCGGCACCTGCACCTCATCCTCATCTGGGAACCCGTTCACACCAGGCCTCAACAAGATGCTCGCTGGCTTCGGAAACACAAACGCCTACGCTCTCTGCACCTTTGCCTACTGCAAGCCCGGGTCCGAACCCATCCTCTTCGAGGGCCGCACTGATGGGCGTATCGTGCCTGCTCGTGGGCCAACCAACTTTGGCTGGGACCCGATCTTTGAACCTGTCGAGGGCGAGGGCCGGACGTACGCCGAGATGGATGGGGTAGCCAAGAACGCCATCTCGCATCGCTACCGCGCACTCGAGAAGCTCAGGGCATACCTCGCGGCCAAGTAGAGTACAACCATGCAATTATGTAGCAAGAAAAGAAAATATCTATTATCCGTCTCTAAGTGTCTCCAACTCCAACTCAGCGTGCACTTTAGCGGGCGTGCACGCCTACTCAATGACGTATGCGTCGTCCTGGGCGCACTCCATGCACTCCTGCTTCTCGACGATGCCGCGCTGTACGAGGTTGGCGTAGAACGCCTTCCTGGCCGTGGGATAGAGGAAGGCACGCGCAATAAACACAAGCTGTCGTCAGCCGCGCCCACTCTATTCTCACCTTCTCCTGGTCCTCAAACAGTTCGGCGATGCGGTGTCTGGCGACCGCGCTTCCCTCGCTGACCCAACGCTCCCACAGCGCGAGCTTCTCCCGATCCAGTGCTTGCGACGCCAGATTCCGCGCGATGTTGGCGACTGGATGGTCGGAATTGAGCACCTCGTCGAGCGTCCCTGGCTCCTTGACCTCCTCGTCGACCTCCCTCGGCTCGACCTCGGGCGGAAGAAGTGCGCGCAGGCGCACCCACTCGCGCCGCCGCACCCAACCCCACCAGTTGAACCGGCCTGGATGCGGAGCCCACTGTCTCGTATGGAACCACAGGTTGTACCGCCACCCCTGATGGTCCGTGTCGAGCCGCATATCCGCCATCCATGGTGTCAACCACATCCATTGTGGCGAGGGCGGCTGGTACGTGCCGAGGGTGTATCCTGTCTTGATGCTCTTCCGCTTGGCATGCACTTTTCGGTTCTTCGGCCACTCGTCGTTGCACCCATCGTCCTCGTAATCGAGCTCTTGCAGCGGCGGTGTGTCAGTTGCCTTGGGCCGCTCAAGGATAAAGTCGCCCTCGACGGTCAGAGGGAGAGTGAACGTTGTCGGGTCCCACGGTTGGAGCGAGTTCGAGCTGTACCACGACTTGCCGAACATAGTAATCCCGCGCTGGTTCTCGTACATCACTGTCATCAGTGGAGAAGAGGAGAGACGCACCCTCCCACGCATAGTGGGCCACTTTGACTTTGGGTAGGGGCGGTAATTCGGCCTCGGTGTGCAACACACGCTGGTCGACTTTCATCTCGACGTGCCGATACGCCATCCGACACGCCTCTGCTTCACTCGCAATCTTCACTGCCTCCGCATCGGGGTCGAACGAGTCGAACGAGTCACTCGAGGGCGAGCGGACGAGGGAGGGACGGTATCGCCCCCTCTTGGAGAACGAGGCGAGGATTGCGGCGGCCTGGGTGTCATCGGGGGATGATACGGTGTGCGCCGTCGGGAGAGGAGATAGTGTTCGCTGAGGTGAACCTGGAGGCGACGTCAAGGGAGGTGGGAGGGAAGGTGGGCGGGGCGAGGAGTCTGATGCCCGGTCTTGGCTCGGTGCAGCTTTGGGCTGTGTTGAGGGCGACTTCCGACCTCGCGCCGGCTCAGGTTCGGTGGGCACGGCGGGTGGGGAAGCGGGGTTGATGGACTGGGCCCCCCTTTCGCCGGTCGAGCTGTTGGAGAGAGGCGTTTTGTCGGGGGCCGCCATGTTGAGATAGAGAGACAACAGTTAGGTCTCGATGGTTGTTGAAATGGGAGGGCGAGGGTTGCGATCAGACCAACATGACGTCAAACCCTTTAACGAACCAGGGCAACATGCACCGGATCGTGCATGCATTACATCTTCTTTCATCACCCATCCTCCATCTTCCATCATCCTCCTTTGCTCATTACATCGCCATCCAACGCCCTGCGCCCAAACTTTTGTCGGAAGGATCGAGGCAAGTACAACGCCAAAGCCATGGCGGCCACGTCAGCCCGCCCCCTCGCGGTTCCGACCAAGCCGAGTCAACCTCAACTCCTGCACCCTTCGTCGGCCGGTTCCCCGCATTTGCCACCGCCCACTCCGTCATACCACTCGGCCTCTTCTCTCGGCAGCCACGACACAATGGATACGCTCGAGCTCACGCCTGGTGTTGGGCTGGGGCCATTTGCGTTGGGTGATAGCCTGTGGCATGTCCTCGACCTCCTACGCTCGCGCAAGGCGGAGGCGCCCAAAATCGACGTGTCGTGGGACCCAGATGTGAGCTCGCCTCAAGTCGCTTCAAAGAGTCAGGAGGAACTGACGCCAGAACGCGCCCACAACCTCTGTTACCGTACATGCAGGTCCACTGGCCCTCCTCTTCCCGTCTCCCGCGCAGCGGCTCGCACACATTGTCGTGGCCGACCTCGCAGACGTCACGCTCACGTATGAGGGGACTGTGCTGTCCTCACCCACGCGCGCGTTCACCCGCGCCGGTGTCGCGTACGCCCTCGGACCCACGTTTAGCGATGGCACCCAGCGACTCGCCTATCCCGGGTTGGTGCTCGAGGCTGCTGGTGGCGACCGCGACGACCGCGTCACGAGCGTCAGTATCATGGCACGCGATGGCGAGGAGCCTGTCGGCGAGGACGGGTTGCGTAGGTGTTCCATCAAGGTGCGTTGCTGTAATCGCGTCATCTCTCATCTCATCGCCACCTTCCTTCCCGCACCTCCCATTCCCGCCACCGGCGACCCCTGGCCCACTACCACCCAGCCTCCATCGCTGATACCAGCCGGGACACGGCGCGGCGCTCACTTTTGCGCACGATGTGAGTATCGTGCTCGGGGAGACGACCGCACAGGACGTACTCCTCGACCTCGGGCCACCGCTGCGCAAGTACTGGCGCGAGGACGACCGGTTAGACCGTGTGTGGGGCCCTCCCCGCCGTGTGCCTCCAGGGCATGACGCGACATCACCCAGCGCCTGCTTCTGGAACTACCTGCAATACGGACTCGATCTGCTCGTCGTCGACGGGATTGTCACAAAGCTCGTCGCGTACTCGAACATCGTGAGCTGACTCCGGTGTATCGTGAGCTGACAGCAGCCCGGCACGCCCATGTTCCAGCAGTACGCGCGCTGCCCGTGGGAGGTGGAGACGGGTGACAACCCGCTTGACTTGACTGCGCCGCTGTCTTCTTTCCGGATCGAACTCGGATCCGCGCCCCTCGCGGCTAACGGAGAAACTCCTGCGCCAAAGGGAAAGAAGAAGAAGGGCGGTGAGAGGGCAGACACAGACCCACCAGCGCCCGACTCGGACGCCATGGTCCTCGACCGCTCGGTTGAGGGCGGGCTGGAGGGCGTCGTGGGTCTCAGCCGCTCACAGCTCGTAGGGTTCGATGGCCTCGTGTTGGAGGTTGATGAGGGGAGTGGCGGGATTGCGTCTGTGCAGATCTTCCGGGCAGGTGTGTAGCTGTGAGTGAGTGTGAGTGAGTGCGGTGACACCGTAGTGCAGATAGATGATCCACCGTCATTGGGTGTCACGAGTATTACTGTTGTATCAAATGCAATACATGTACGAGGATGTGCATAAAATTCAGCAGCAGCATCCGTTTACTCCCGCTCACCATAGGAGACCACACGTGGACCGGGACGGAAGCAAAATGCGCGCCGCTCACCCCGTGGCCGGAAGCCGGTTGTTGACACGAACAAGTCACATTCAACTTGACACATCTCCATCTAAACATCCCTCTTCAACAACAAGACGCCTGATTCCCTCTTGAGACATACTCATACCATTCCTCCAACATCTCCGATACCCCTTCTGCTTTTGAAAACGCGCCGCGCACTCTCCGCGCAGAGCAACCATGCCTAGAGGCCGCGGGCGCCCACGAAAGGAGGCGACCCCGCCGCCAGAAGACGAGGGCGCGTCCTCACCTTCCTCGTCTTCTCTCTCGTCTCCCGTCAAGTCTCCCACTGAGACGGACGTCCCAACCCCCGTGACAGCCATGGAAATCGATCCCGAGGCCTCCTTAGACGTCGACATGGGCTTGCAGATGGACGACTCTCTTGACCTGGCTGACATTGACCTGTCCGCATTGGAGGGTCAACTCGCCGAAGGCGGACTCGACCAACTTGACCCATCAGAGCTCGATCCTTCACAGCTCGACCCATCGGAACTCGACCCGTCCCAGCTTGGCGACGCGCTGACCGAACATATGGGCAGCGACCTCCCCGAAGTCGACCTCACCGCTCTCGGCGATCTCGACAATGTCGACCTCACGCAGATGCTCGGGGACCTCGACGAGCAGGAGAAGGAGACGGCGGAGGGCGAGGCGGGCAGAGTGGAGGGAGTGGCAGAGGGCGATGCTGAAGATGCAGAGGACGAGGAGGCGGCGGAAGACGAGGTCGACGACGAGGAAGAAGATGAAGAAGACGATGACGACGACGAAGAAGAAGAAGAAGACGAGGAGGAGGAGGAAGAAGACGACGAAGAGGAAGAGGATGAGGATGACGACGAGGAGGAAGACGACGATGACGCCGACGAGACCAAGGCGGCCGTCACGGCTACCACGGTGCTTCCTTCCGGCACGACCTTCCGTTACCCTCCCGCGCCCAAGGACACTACCAAGATCCCCGAGCGCGAGCGCAAGTTCAAGATGGCGCGCTTCCTTCCCTGCACTGCCGACGGGTGCGATTGCTCCGGCCTCGAGCCACCATCAGGCAGCAACGTAGTACTCGACACCGGCGAGGACGTCGAGATGGGCGACACCGACGACGAGCCGGCGGCCGCGTGGCGCACCGAGGAAGGGTGGTGGAGACAGTGCGGCGCGTGTTCGCACGGGTGGGAGGAGTCGGGGCATGTGTTCTCGGAGGACGTGAACCACCCCGAGAGAAGACGGAGGGAGAAGGTCGCGGGCCGTATCGAAGAGATGTTAGAGGTGGGCCGTGTGACTGACTATGCTGACGGCCAGGAGGAGAATTGTTTGACCACGTTCCCCACACCACATATCGAGGCGACCGAGTCGTTGAGAAGACAGCTCTCCGAGTTTGCCAAGCCGCAGCCTGCTGGCAAGCACCCAGCGGGCAAGAATCCCGTCTCGCGGCTGGGTGGCTTCGACTCGATGGAGAACGGCACCCCGTTCAGCGAGGACGGTGAGGACGGGCGACCTAGAAAGCGCATGCGCACATCTGCGTCCGGGTCGCGGTCGCCTGAGAAGCCTGGACGAGAAGGGCCTGCCAACGGCGAGGCGAATGGGAAGGGCGTGGGCAAGCAGCCGAGCCGCGCTGGTAAGAAGAAGAGCGGCAAGGGGACGGCCGCTCGGACGATCGGCTCCATCTCTGGCCCCGCTGGCGGAGGCGGGCTTGAGGGCTCGGACGATGACGATGACACGCCGCTCGCAGCGCGCCGGCCAGAATTAGACGACCGAGAACGTCGGCGCCGCGCCGAGGCCAAGGAGAAGGAACGGCAGCGTGAGGACCAGGCGATCGCGCGCGCAGCGGGTGACGAGGGCGACGAGGAGCAAGCGCACGTCGACGTCAACATGTGGCGCAATTGGGAGTTACCCATCCTGCCGTTGCGACCTGCTGCGCTGGAGCAGACGAACAACGAAATCCGGATGATGGTCGCATCCTCGCGCGCGCCAGACGAGGTACAATGGATCTTACTTGTCGGCGCCAAGAACCTGTTCATGAAGCAGCTGCCCAAGATGCCGAGAGAGTACATTGCACGCTTAGTGCTCGATCCGAATCATATCACCCTCGCAATCGTTAAGTACGGCTACCGCGTGGTAGGCGGCATCTGCTACCGGCCGTTTGAGCGGCAAGGGTTTGCCGAGATTGTCTTCTGCGCAGTCGACAGCAGCGAGCAGGTCAAGGGCTATGGCTCGCACGTCATGAACGCGCTCAAGGACCACGTACGCAAGAATCACCCGACGATCGACACGTTCCTCACATACGCAGACAACTACGCTGTCGGGTACTTCAAGAAGCAGGGATTCAAGAAGGAGATCACGTACCCACGCAAGCAGTGGGTCGGCTACATCAAGGACTATGAAGGCGGAACTATCATGCAGTGCACGATGCTACCCAAGGTCGTGTATGCGGAGGTCAACCAGATGCTGGCGGACCAGAAGGCGGCCGTGGCAGCCAAGATCCGCCAGATCTCACAGAGCCATGTCATTCGCCCGGGCTTGAAGGTCTTCAAGGACGCCAAGCCTGGGAGCCTGACGCTCCCGAAGGAGGACATCCCCGGACTAGCCGAGAGTGGTTGGAACCCGGATCTGGACGAGATGTGAGTAGACAACTCCTCCCCCCTGACATTAGCATGAGACAGCCCAAGCGCAACCCGTACTTTGCGGTGATGCAGCAGGTCCTCAACGACCTGCAGAACGACCCGAGTTCGTGGCCGTTCGTCAAGCCCGTCGACAGCAGCGTCGTCGTCGACTATTACAACGTCATCACCAACCCCATGGGTGCGCCGTTTGTTGGAGCTTGCTGACGCCAGACCTGAGCAAGATGGAGCATAAGCTCGAGAACAACCACTACAACAGCATGGACGACTTTGTCGCTGACGCGCGCCTGATCTTCGCCAATTGTCGGCAATACAACGGCGAGAAGAACCAGTATGCCAACCTCGCCAACAAGCTCGAGAAGCAGCTGGACAGGATCGTCAAGAAGCGTATGACGCAGTAGTGTGAAGAGAATAGTGGTTGAGCGGGCTTGGGTGAGCACGGAGCTTGCGGACACAATCCAGCCCGAAGTGGGCAACACGCCATGCCGACGCCTCACTCTCGCATATTGAGAGCACGCGGTTGAGTTAGCGACACTTTTTGTCGCCGAGCATTGAGCATTGAGCAGTGAGCAGTGACAGTGGACTAGACCCAGGGGAGTTTGTACTAGTAGCGCCAGCATATAGTTGTAGCGATGCAGTGGTGCACCCACACGAATCAGCAATGGCTTTGCCCGCCTTTGCCCGCCATTACGAGGAGGGATCTTGAAGTGACGTCATTGTGGCACGTATGAGGATTATGCTGAGGCTGACTTTGTGAGCTTGTGGCTTGCAGATTGGACATGATCCGGTTGCCTATGGCCTATGGTGGTGGCTGCGGCCGCGAAGGCGACAACCATCGTTGGCCCATTGGAGGATGCTATCATAGCCTATCAAGTTACCAAGGTTTGTCACTTTGGCGCACACGATCTGTACAATTACACAGGCGCAGGATGCTAAATCAACCTCGAGTCGATCTGAATGAGGGATAAGGGGATATGGGGAGTAAGGGGTGAGGGCGGTGATGATCTCTTGCCCGTGATGGGATGGCAAGTACGGCCTAAGGCCCAGGTCATGAATGAATAATCACGTGAAGTGAGCCCAGACTCATATGAGTCTGACTGGAGAGATGAGAGATCATAGCCAACGGTGATCAGCTTACCAGTGCAACGAGTACACGGGTCTTGCTTTTACATCCAGTTAACTAAACAAGAGAAGACTACTATTAGAGCACACATCTAGAGCATGCAGACCAACTCAACTGGAGCTCCATTAAGCCATTAGGCCCCGATCCCAACGGACCCCTGAATCATTTGTGATTCAGGTCACCTGGAGAGCTGGAGACCTGCTAGACCTGGAGACCTGGAGCCTTAAAGGTTGTAGATGTACAATTACACAAGCTTCGATTGTTTAGGTGGAGCAAACTCTAAGGATCAAAAGGATGTATGACGTCTGTGGTTTTTGTGTGATTTAAACTGTGGAGCATTGCTTGATATTAGAAAAGTATACAAATGCATTTGATCCACCCTTAGTCACTCAATCAACCAGTATAGACGAGTAGACGAGTGTGGCAATTCTCTAGATGTCCCTTTGTAGTTGACCAAAACTACGTTACGCCACTCGCCACCCGAACAGTAGGCCACATGATCATATGACTCGGCATTTTACTGCATAATCACCTACGTAACCTGCCTTGTTCTTAACAAGTTGGTCTGCCCCTCTACACCCATCTCTATCTCATCCCATCCACTCGCCTATCGCCCGCCCCATCTCCGCACATCCCAACACTATCAGGCATTGCGAGGACGTGAGTGAGACATCTACACCCACTCGC
This sequence comes from Cutaneotrichosporon sp. HIS471, assembly GCA_030864385.1. Classification (NCBI taxonomy): domain Eukaryota; kingdom Fungi; phylum Basidiomycota; class Tremellomycetes; order Trichosporonales; family Trichosporonaceae; genus Cutaneotrichosporon; species Cutaneotrichosporon sp. HIS471. The sequence continues at coordinate 531,797 of AP028240.1, read as the reverse complement.
ACCCAACACAAACCACCACTAGACCTTAAAGACCTACCTCCACCGGCTCCACCCCCTACCAAATAGATCCCGCTCCTTACCTAGGATTATAGGATTCCCCAGCCCAGTCCTGCCTTAACTGCCTTCCCTCTTTCCTTAGTTGGGTGGTTGATCGGTTCAAGCCCATCGCATCCATTATCCACAGTTTGACAATCAATCATTCTCGTTCTAAAGAGCTGAGAACATCCACAAACTACTTTACAACCTACATCAACGTCTCCATCTCATTTCCACCTTTACATTTCTGTCCAGGCAATAAGGCCTCAATCGCAATAGCAGTAGCAGTTCCCCACCAATCAATCGACGCGTACCCTCAACAACCAACACTTACCCCGGCTCACCACTCAACCCCGCCCACCCTTCCCTCCCTATCCCATCGCCTGGCGCATGAACCCCAACTCTCCTTACACAATGGATCAACGAGGAGCCCGACCACCCATGCAGCTGCCTGGCCAACCAGCCCGCCCACCCGCCCCCCAGTTCGTCCAAGGCGACTATGCACACCGCCTAGCCCCATCATACAGCAACTGGCAGGGCCAGGCAGGCTACAACCCGCAAATGTTCATACCCGGCGCAGGATACGACGTACAAGCCGCAGTAGCTGCCGCGCAGCATATGACGCCTGCGCGCCCACCGCAACCGGCGCGCTCGGAACGCTTTGACCCCACAACGATGCCGCCCCCCGGCGGCCAGTATCCCATGGGCGCATTCCCATGGCCGAGGCAAGACGTATCCCCTACCAGCGCGCGCGAACCTAACGGATCGAGGCCAAACACATCCGACGGGCAACTCCTTTCTCCGATTCAGGTCAAGAGCGAACGCGACGAGGTGGCTCCACCTGTTCCCGCCGAAGAGCCCGAACCAAAGGTCGACCACCGTAAGCGTAAGCGTAACCGCACCATCCGGTCTTGCGTGCCATGTCACAACCACAAGCGAAAGTGCGACCGCAGACGGCCGTGCGGACGCTGTACGGCGCTCGGACTGACTGGGTCGTGTGTGTACGAGGTCGACGAGGCGCGTGATCCGTAAGTCTGCAAGGAACAGTGGCGGTGGCGTTGGAGGCGCTGGGGACTGGGCTCGAGTCGGTTGCCAAAACCCTGGCGTCATCAGTAGTGACTAGCTAACATCAGAAACGACCCCGAGGTCATTGAGACGGACCGCTTACGCCGCCGCATCGCCGAGCTCGAACAGGTCGTGCGCGAACTTCGTCAACGGCATCCGCCCCGTAACCAGGCACAGCAGCAGGCTACAGTCAATACGACCAACATGGGCAGCATCGCCGGACCAGCCACCGCCGACGACAAGCGAAGGGTCATTGTCGACCGGTTTGCAAAATTCAAACTTGGTGAGGTCGGCGCCGGCACAACGTGGAGCGCCAACACTCCGACAGGATCGGACGCGTCGCCGGAAAGCACTGTCAGCCTCAACCGCCCACATTACGCCGAGCCTTACAACGCCGCCTCGCTACCGGGCGAGGACCTTGTCAGCGACAAGCAGGGCAGCAAGACGTTCCTCGGTGCGCCGGCTGGTAAACCCCTATTCCGACGTCTGCGCGAGATCGTCGTCGGCAAGGGCAAGGACCATGCCGAGATCCCCGAGGACCTCGCATTCACGGGCTGGTTCTCGACTCGAAAGACGTTCCCATTCACGACCATCTGGAGCCACGACAACTTTATCGACGAGATCCTTGGTTTGCTTCCGTCCCCCGAGGACGCCGAGCTGCTGCTCGAAGCGTTCGTCGACGAGATCGCCGTCCTCTTTGAGGCGTGGGTCCTTCCCGACTTGTGCGCGAGCTTCAGCCACTTCTTCACCCTCAGCAGTACCGAAAAGCGCTCCCACCCGCTCCAGGAGCTGTCGCTGTTCATCATGATCTGCTCACTCGGGTGCATGATCCGCTCGAGCGCGAGCGAAATCTTTGGCGACGGCAAGCCATCTCCTCCTCACACGGGACGGGCCGCGGGCGACAAGGACCTCACGACGTCGCGCCTGCAGAGTGAACTGTACCTCTCGGCCGCGTACCAGGCGCTGCGCCTGTGCTCGTTCCTCTCCAGCCCGACGATACACACTGTCCAATCCCAGATCCTCATCAACGTGTATCTGCTGCACAGTGAGCGTGCCGCCGACGCGTGGGCTCTCACCGGCTCACTCGTGCGCCAAGTCATCGCGCTTGGCCTGCACGTCGACCCGGCGCATCTTGACCCTCGCATCTCACAGAAAGAGGCCGAGATCCGTCGCCGAGTGTTCTGGACCGTGGCCGGCCTCGACTGTCTCCTGGGTGTGTCGTTCGGCCGCCCGACCATCATCAACTACTACACGTGCGCGGTTCCGCAGGACATCGAGGACGAGGTTTTATCCGAGGAGCCTGGCAGTGCCGTGGCCCTCACGCCGCCGACGAACGCGCTCAACCCAAACACGACTGAGCAGACGTTCCACGCCGCATACTTCCAGATCTCGTTGCCCAGTCTCGAGCTCCTCAACCGCGTTTTCCACGTATCGCCGCTCGTCGCGCGCGACACGTTCATGGGTTGGTTCCAGCCTACGGTCGCCGACCACCCGGTGCCTCCGCCCACCGTCGTCGGCAACACATACGAAGACGCGATCCGCCTCGGCCGCGACATCTTCGATTGGTACTCTCATGTGCCGGATGGCATGCGCTTCGACCCCGAAGATCCCGGCCTCCTCAACCTCCGGCAGCGCACGCGCATGCGGATTAACCAGACTCTGGCGCTGGCTGTCAAGACATTTATCCTAGTGTAGGTGTCTTCTAATATTTGTGCTCACTCCAGCCTCATCCTCCACCGGCCATACCTGCGCGCCGACCCGAGCGCGTACCCAGAATCGTCACAGCTCTGCGGTCGCTCGGCACACATCATCCTCTCAGCCTATTCAGCGATGGCCCGCACCAAATCCTCAATCGTCTGGTCATGGTGGACCATGTCCTACCGCGCCTTCCATGCCGGCACTGTCTGTGCCTTCCTAGCCATCCGCGAACCAGGAACTGACCTTGCTGAACGCTGCCTATCCGACCTCCGCTCGGCCATAACAATCTTCGACGACCGCAGCTCAAACTGGAACGTCTCGCACCCCGTCCAAGGTGACTTGTCGGCCGGTCTACACCGCCTGGAAACGCTCGCGACCGCCGCGACGCAACAACACTCGCCGCGACCCGAACACAGTCACCATCAAGACGCACCCATCTTCCCAAACTTTGCGGGTGATCCCAGTGTGCTGTCCTTCCCCCATGAGCTCACGCAAGCATCCGACCACGAGCTACTCCTGGGCGTGGACGAACGAGATGGAGTCAACGTACATCGCCGCCCATCCGCACCGTTCTTGCAGCCGTGGACGCTCACTCAGCCGGGGCCGGACGCGGGGATGACGAGCCCCTTTACGACGGAGCCGCTGGCTCTTCCGCAGGTGAGTCTGATCCTGGCTGTCCTTCCGCCCAAGGTGCCAGGGACAGGGCAAGGCCAGGATGAACACATGAACGAGTACTGATGCCAGATCTGGGCGTCCATGTTCAACATCAAGATGGACCCGGATGTCGACGACGTACACGGCATGCCGCATCTAATGTCACATCCGCAGGCCAATACTGCGCAGTAGGCGCTCTCGAGCCCATGGCTCGACAGCATTGTTACGAATGTCATGAAATGGATTGTACTATATGCATTGTCTTGTTCATCGGCGAAGTGCATGTGTGACTCTCCCACTTACAGAGAATATATTTCCTCCAGGGCCGACACGAAGTGCGGTTGCTCTGCCGCACTGCCCTCACCAACGTGGGCCCATCACGCCATCTCTCCTCTCTCTCTCCCACGGACAAACGGCTCGAATAACTTCATCAAGAGGCGACAGCTGCTCTAAACGGATATTAAAGATATACAAACAGAATGGAGAACGAATCGATACAACTACAAGTACCCAATCGTCGAAGAGACCCCGCAGTGAGGAGGAGACGAACAAGTCCTCATCGCAGATCAGCTCGTCCCACCATTCATCGCCGTCGCTCTGAGCCTTGTGCTGCAACGGGCTGGTGGCTTCAGTTCCAATGGTAGAGATGGGGGAACTAAGGCCGCAGGGTGGAGTGTTGGCAACACGGTCTGGGCGGGGCGTCTGGCCAGACGCGTTGCGTGAAGGGCCCCTAAGCGGGATTGTATCTCTCTCCGTTTCCTCGTCTTCGTAGATCTTGATGAGGCCATCTGAACGTGTTGTAAGGTGAGCGTTCGTGAATCTCGGAGAGATCGTCTTCATCGCTCTCGATGACTTGGTTTCCGCTGTTCCAGATGAACGGGGCTTCGTCGGTCCCGATGGGCTCAATGTCCTTCTCGATGAGATCGAATTGCTGTTAGGCGTATCTCGGGTCAGCTGTCTGCAAAAGGGAGCTCGGCTGAGGTGCGTATAGAAGGGAGAGGGGAGGAGGGAAGAAGGAGGGAAGAGGGAGGGAAGAAGGAGGGAAGAAGCCACTCACCCTTTCAGCGCAGGAGAGCACGTAGTTGAAGTCGTTCACCATGATGACGAGAATCCAGAAGTGTTGGGAGAGGAGTAGGGAGAATGGAATTTAAGAGGATGAGGATGGAGAAGAGAGCAATGATGAGATGATGGGTTCGCGGAAGGTACAGCACAAGGTACAGCACAGTCACGTCAAGTGCCATCTTCCTTCCGCCGTTTTCGATCAAAACTGATCCGTTTCTACGACAGCCCCGTAGCTCCGATGCCATAGGCTGTATCGTGCGCTTCTAGGCCTCAAGACACCTCAACGCGCAGCATGTGGTACATTGACGGCAATATGCTCATCCTACTACAAGGGCCCATCCATTATTGCCACTGGCTGGTGAACTCTGCATGGTGGGTGGGTTAGCTTTCTTAGCTAGTTGTGACCTGTTGCTTACGGGCCCAGGATTGCCTAAGCACCTTGGTCTAGTCTTAGTCGTTGGGAGTGGCGTGCTTCACTTCCACGTTCTGGTTCTCGTCATGATGAACACCATTCATGGTTGAATCACGTGGAGATCACTCGTGCTCATCTGTTGTACTCTGGTTTCCAACCAAAACTACTCCATTCCCCACAACCTACCAACTTACCAACCAGTGCTTATCTGCTTCCGCCTCCCATCGTTCCCCTGATGCGTCATGTCTCGAACACCTCACCATCACACTTCATCTCAACCATGGCCGCCACGCAGACAGCAACTGCGCTCGATGCGCACAGGTCCTACCTCCAAGAAGTGCGGGAACGCCAGCGTGCCCGACGCGTGCAGGTGGCACTTGCGACGGCGTCTCTCTCCGCGCCGAGTCGGACGCACTCGCGCGCGCCATCCGCCACCTCCCCTCCCGATGCTGGTCAATCCAAACCCGCCCGCTCACTAGCCAATGTGGCAAACTACGTCCCCCGCGAAGAGGCCGTACGTAACGACTATGCCGCGTGGTATGCGTGTTCGGGTCAGTGGCCCAGCAATTACGTTCTCGGCGCTGGCGACGGGGAGATCTGTGACGAGTACGCCCGGCGAAGGATTAGCTGACCCCAGATTCCCCGCACTCCGTCGTTTGATGGACCTCAAGGCTGCGCATGTCGCTGCTTCCGCGCACCCCCCTCTCATCGCCCCAGTTCCTAGTCCCACCGCATCCGCCCTCCTACCCATCCTCTCTCCGCATAGGTTCGACGTTATTCTGCTGCACGACCCGCGGTTGTGGGGCGGCACGTGGGGGGATATCGCCGCCTTACCTATTCGTCATCTGAGCGCTGACCCGGCGTTTGTGTTCCTTTGGGTTGGGGCTGGGGATGCAGACGGTCTCGAGCGCGGCCGTGAATGTCTTGCCAAGTGGGGGTTCCGGCGGGCGGAGGATATCGTTTGGGTCAAGACCAACAAGGCCAAGGGGGAGAGTAATCCCGGAGGCGCAAGTACTGGCCTTTTCGCGAGCCAGAAGGAACACTGCCTCATGGGTATCCGCGGGACGGTACGGCGGTCTACGGATGTGCACTTTGTCCACTGCAACGTCGACACGGACGTGATCGTCTGGGAGGGTGAGCTTGCAATGCGAGACTAGCTGACAGCAGGCGCGTCAGACGGCCCACGTACACCGCCATACCTGTACACGCTAATCGAGAACTTCTGTCTCGGCGCTCGGCGCCTCGAGCTGTTCGGCGACACGGCGCTCGCCCGCCCAGGCTGGGTCACTGTTCCGCTCGTGCCCGACTCCTCGTCCGTCGGCCTGCTCACCCATACTGCGCTAGAGATACCTCCGGATGCGGAGCGCTTCGACCCAAACATCTACCCGATCCACCTCCCCCGCAAGAAGGAGGAGGGGAAGCCCGTAGTCCCGTTCCACGCCGAGATCGAGATGCTGCGTCCCAAGAGTCCCCAACGGCGCGGTCGCAAGACACCCGGACCTGGTCCTGGACCCGCGACCCCCAATCCTGGGCCGGGAAACCACACGCCGCGTTTCGGTCCTGGAGTCATGCGTATGGGTGCGCTCACGCCGGCACAGAACATGGCGCCAATGATGCCCTTCCAGCCCATGGGTATGGGGATGCATCCCATGCAGATGCCCATGATGCAGATGCAGCAGGGCATGCCTATGCTCGAGCAGATGGCTATGCTGCAGATGCAGATGGGCCAGATGGGGCAGGGGATGGGTATGATGCAAGGCATGGGGCCTGGCATGGTCGACCCCATGCAGCAGCAGATGATGATGATGGGCGGGGGAATGGGCATGGGGATGGGCAGTATGGGCGGCATGGGAGGCATGGTACCGGGCATGCCGGTCATGCACGGCATGCACGGCATGCCAATGGGAGGTATGGGGGGTATGGGCGTGCCGGGTATGGGGCCAGGAGGGCCGGGCATGATGGGAGGCGGTATGGGCGGGGTGAGTCCGATGGGAGGCATAAGCCCGCAGCCTGCACCGTCACCTCACGTCGGGGCATCGCCGCACGTCCCGTCACCCCACCTCGTACCGTCACCTCACGTCGGACAGGAGGCACTGCCCGCCTCGCCGGACCCCAACGCGATTGTCCACTCGCCTAGCCCCGTCGCTGTACCAGTAGACGAGTGGGGTAACCCCATCGATTACGGACAGCAGCACTACGGGTACGGCTTCCAAGGGCATGGTGGGTACGGGTACGGTTACTACGAATATGGCCAGTAGCTGTACGTGTCGCATAGGTTGTATGTATCTCAGATTTAGCTACCAATGATGCCAATGACTCCCGGGAAGCCATCCTCGTCATCGTCATCGTCCCATCCCTCGTCAAAGTCGTCGTCGTCGAGGAACCCGCCACCAAAGTGGTCGAAGGCCATGCCGTCGTCGTCGAAGTCGTCGAAGCCGTCAAAGTCGAAAAAGTCGGAGCCAGTGTCCATCCTAGGGCACATGGGGCTGAATGGGAGTTGGGGTGCAACACACGACTCGACGTACATCGGGTTGCCGAGGAAATCGGGGTCGATGTCGGGCTTGGCGACCTCTGCAGGGTCGGCGGTCGCCGCCCACTCCTCAAATGTGCAGATGGTGAAGCCGGTCATCACCTCATCGAGGGTTGGCATGGGGGTTGGGTCGTGATCAGCATAAATGGCGAGGTGCTCGCGTGCGCTTTCCACCACGGCGGAGCGGATAACGTCGCACACGCTCTGGCGACTGGTGGTCGGCGCAAACCCGAGTGCGTGGAGGGGGATACGTTCAAGGCCAGCGATGGTGACCTTGCGCCCGAGCGAGAGGACGGCGCCCACGGCGGCATCAAGGTCCTTAATCGCACCCGCAAGCTTCTCCTCCTCAACCTTGCGCCCGGGTCCATCCTTGATGATTTCGAACACGAAGGCGAGCGACTTCATCTTGACATTGAGAGCGTCGCGGGGGCGGTAGTTCATGCGGAAGCGCATCCACGAGAAGTGATCCTCCTCTGTCTCCCCTATCGCGGGAATGTCAACGAGCGAGCGGAAGATAACGCGCTCGGCGAGACTGCCTGGCATGTGGGTGGAGAGGTTGGAGCGGTGGGTCTGCGGCAGGCGGATATAGGATACGAGCGACTTGGCGGCACGGATGTCGAAGCTCGGCCAGATGTAGCGTACCACAGCGTCGGGGAAATCGAACGCCGTGTACTCGTGTCCCCCAAAGTTGTCCACGACGCGAATATCGTTCCACACACCCCAATCGAGACGGACTTTGTGCCGGCGCTCCGTCTCCTTCTCCCAGTTGATGGATGGCCCCATCTCGCCGTAGTCTGGGTCCCAGTTCTCGGCCAGCACGGGATCGCCGAACATGGGTCCCTCCAGCTCCTTCCGAGGCAGCGACCTGTAAGGCGGAAACGGCTCGGTGAGATCGCAGTAGTCCCAATCGTCTTGTGTTCCCATAGCCACGTGCCTCCAAAGGAGCTTGTCGACGCGCGTCCGCGTCGCTCTGGATACGAAGCGCAGAGCGAGGTGTACCTCGAACGGCGCGAGGTCGATGATGCGCTCAAATACATGCGGGAAGGCCGTGCTGTCAAGTACTTGGCGATTGGGGAGCATCTTGCGCTTGGGAGCTCTTCTCTTGTTGAGGCGGGCCTTGGTTTTGGCGTGGACGACGTGGGTAGCGGCGGCGTCGGTGGAAGTGCGCATTCGGGAAGAGCGCGTGTTGAAGACAGGTGTCATCGAGTGGATGGGTTGTTTGTGAGGGTGTGGAGTTGCGTTTATGTGAAATGAGAGAGTGAGTAGATGAGAAAGTTGGAGAGAGGACTCAATAACATGGGCGTGTCGGGTGAGTCAACTCCTTGCTTCGCACCTCTTCTTGATCTCGATACTTTGACCGAGTTTCTGGAATTCTGAAAGAAGACGCTTCATGCATATGGCTCTTAGCACCGCTGCTCGCTTACGCCGAAGATGCAGTGCTGGGTATGGTGCGGGATGGTGCCCACTGGGTGCTGGCAGTGTGTGGCCCCGCCCCAGGAGGGCTTGTGCCTCGGCGCCAGAGTGGAGGTCAAAGTGGAGGTGGTGCCTGGTTCGTGCACCAGTTCGAATCCTTGTCGGAGGTTGCGTTTGGATGACCCTCCTTGTGGCGAAACCGTCGGTCACGACGTCAGTATGTCTATCGACATTGGGTTGTACTTGCGCCTCTCAGCTGCCCGGTAATGTTACTCTAGTTGATACCAGATGCGTCTCGCGGCCGCCATGATAGATCACCTCAAGAGAGTGAGGCGGGCCTCGTTCCACACGGTGCTCGACACAGACCGACCAGCTCAAAGGACAAAGTCAGGGAGTTCCTCGTGGTCTTCGCGGAGGAGTTCGACCTCTCACCCGACTTAGGGCAGTTGGAAAAGGGCTACGCGCGCACCAAGGATGGTTATCGCAACCGCAAGCGCAAGGCCTGCGAGGCGGCCGACGAGTTCTTCGCCAGCCAGCGGCCCATCAAGAACACCTAGTCGACGACCTCGGCATGGCCTCGGTCGTCCCCCGAGAGTACGAAGTATATTCCGCAAGTGTATCATGTCCCATCTGAATAGTATATCCCCTACTCATCCTCCTCCTTCTCTTCGACCTTACGCTTCCTCCGCGATCCGTCGGCCTCCGGCTCCTTGTCCTTACGCCTCCCGCCCGCAGCAGCCGCAACCTCCATCTCAACCACGCCCGGGGCGCCGTACACCCAACACAGTTTCTTCAGCATCTGTTGGATGCGTTGATTGACGCGGCTACCGCCGGTCCAAGTAACCTCCTCAAGACCCGGGGGACGTAGATGGCCCGCCATGATGCCAGGACTGACGCCGTGATCCCGTGCAGGATGATGGCCTGGTGTCAGTGGGAATGAAGGAGCGTGGGAGGAAGAGAAAGGGAGAGGAGACTCACGTCGTGCTCGGGGTTGAACTGCGTCTTGTTGGCCTTGGGCGGCATCGCAAGGATTGGGAAATTGGGTCAAGTGTGGTTTGGTCATTTGTAGAGTGAGTGAGAGGTTGCGGGTTATGGCGAGTGAACGACAGCGGAGTGAGAGGCGAGTGAGTAGTGGTTCAAACAGCTCAGGTGACGCGAGAAGCGAGAGCGCCAATGTATGTCTAGTTCGGCGGACGGCGGCTTGTTGCCCATCTGCCAGTGGTAGGCGGTGTGCGAAGCATGTCATTGTCAGATCCCTCCATCCTCATGCACACAGGCAGACCACCTATCACCACTCCTCATCCTACCTCACACAGTATCCAAAGCAAACTGGCGGCGGTCACTTGAATGGTTCGGAATGGACCGTGCAGTTGAGCTGGATGAAGTAAGCGGCACGTGACCCAAGGGAGGTCTCCAAGCTGATCTTGATCAGTTGGTTCGTATCATCATTCCACCTTGCACATCGACACTGAGTGGCATAAGACTGCCTCTCCCGTCCGCCATTCCCGCCACGATGCTCGACGCAACGGCCTTCCCTCACATCCTCGACGGCATCATCGACCTCTGTGACACCACCGCCCTAATCTCCCTCCGAACCGCCACCCGCGACCTCCACGACCGCTGCAACACGCGCCTCTTCGGGCACATCCTCCTTCAGTGGGACAAGGAGGGCACTGAGTTGTCGATCACCTCCCCCGAACCGCCATATACGCGCTTGCCGATCCGTCTGGCCCCTCCCTCGCTTGGCGACAGGTTACGGCGGCTGAAACTAGCCCTCGGGGCGGATCCCGACCCAACGGCGGGTGGGGCATACGACCTCGCAGCGCACCTCCCCTCCCTTGCTCCGCTATCTGCAACCCATACAATCGACGTGCAGGACCATTCGTTCCCCATACCAGGCTGGCCACACTTCACTCCCGCGGCCCTGCCCCCTCTCCCATCGCTGGAACGCACCCGCGCAGCCTTTCCCCTCCTTGCCCCGACTACTGTGCTGTATCTGAACATCCGCGCGCCGCCGGGCGAACGAACACTCCGCGGCCTCGCTTTGCGGAACCAAGTCCTCGCCCGCTCTGATGTCGATCTGGTCATACACGTCTTCTTCGACGCGAGCTGGGGCCAGCGCGAGATGGATCTCCTGAGTATCAGCCACGCGAAGAGCGTCACGCTCGTCCTCCATCCCGCTGGAGGAGGAAGTGCTGAGCCGACGCAAGACGCGGGGAGGCTGCTCTGTCCCACCTCGATAACAAGGGATATTTCTTACACGCTCGTCGGACTTGAGACTGTATCTCCCTCTTTGCTGGGGTTGCCTCACATGTCTCACGAGCAGGTACGGGAGGCTGTGGGCGCGCTGCGTGGAGGGGACCGTGTCACGTTCATGGCACTCGCGGAGTGGAGTAGGTCAGTGGACGCGCTGAAGAGTGAGGTGCCTGCTCATATGGTGCGCGAAGTGGCAAGGACGTCGGTCTGGTCGCCGGTTATCATTGAGAAGGTCGGCAACGTCGTAGGCAACTGGATCTTCTAGCCGCCTGTGTCCCGTCTGTGTCGACGAGGGTCAGGCGCGTGCTCACCACCATGTCCCCCGCTCCTCTCCGCAATGGTCTCCCGTCCCCCCTGCCTACCGCCATGCTTGGTGGGAGCGCCTATCTCGTCGCGGTGAGCTTCGCCACGTCCAGAGCCCTGCACCTAAGGAGCCCTCCAGTCCGATGCCAACTAGCACGCTCCACAACTCAGACCCAACCCAGACCCAACCCAGACCCAACCCAGACCCAGCCCAGATAGAATCTAGCCATGTTCTGCATCTTGTCTACTCCTCAACGTCGTCCTGCTCCTTGCGGGCAGGGTATCCTCCCAGCGCCTTCTCGAGTCCGCCGTAGGGGTACTCGCGACGCACAGCCTTCAGAGGAGGAGAGGTCTCGTAAATGAACCAGCCGAGGACACCAACGAGGCCGAGTGCACCTGTCAGCGCCAGAAGGGCGGTGCCGCCGCCGATCTTGAAGACGTCAGGCCCCCACATGCCGAGGTAGTCCTCCTCCTCCATGACCTGTCGTTAGTGACGTTCGAGATGGTCGGAGTGGTGCGAGAGGCAACGCGGAAAGGAATGGGAAGGAGTTGGGTTGGTCGAGAGCGGAGGTTCGAGAGGAGCGAGAGATCGCGCCGCGCCGTGCCGCCTTCGGCATCGCAATGACCTGCGATTCCACAGTGCGCGTCCGCGGGACGCAGCGGCTTCACACATGGAGCATGGAGCCAGCAGAACGCGCGCACCGTCCACCTCCGCTCATCGCTTCAACTCCGTCTCCATGTCCTCCCCTCCGCCCATAACACCTCGCGCACGACGAAGACGCACCGGCTCATCGAAGTTCTTGCGCTCCTGGATGTCCCACCATCCGAGTGGTTCCCGGAGCTGCAGCGACACTTCGGGAAGCTGAGGGTAACCGTGAACTGGAGTTAGCGAATTCACCATGCTGCAGCGTGCAACGTCCTCCTGAACGTTCCCAGATGTTCCCGACCACATAGCAGGGGCCGCAGGATGGGAACGGCGGGGGATTGCGCGGCGCGACACCTCGGGGCGGACTAACGCTGGGGGTCGACCTCGACTCCAGGCGGGGGCGGAGGAATGGGGGTAGAGGGCGAGTGGTGGAGATGCGTCGGCACAGGCGGGGCGATGTAGTAAGAGTTGCCGCGCGCGAGGAGCGCGGCAGGGCGGAAAGTGCGGGTCGCGCGGAGGAGCATGGTCGCTTTCGCTGTGGCCGTCGGTAGTGACGAGCACCGTATGTCTGGTATTGCCCTCGTTCGGATAGGGCAAGACGTCGGAGCGTGAGCTGCGGTGGGCGGAAAGCCGGCGTTTCGGCGAGTGGCAGTCACGTGGGATTATGTAAGTTTGTGTACTCACGGATTTCAGACCTCCACCGAGCCCCAGGTTATTGTTCTTCAATCCGACTTCTCTTCCATCACTCCCGTTACCATGGCGCTCCGTCTCCCCGGTGCACGCAGCTTTAAGCCTGTTCGAGGGAAGCCGCGCCCCCGTCTCAGCCAGCCTGCGCCGGGCGGACCGGTACAACCACCCGCGCCCCCGGGCGCACAATCCCAACCCCTTTCCTCTACGTCCAAGCCTTCACAACCCACAATCTCCCAGTCTCAACCGCCACGTCCGCGACCCGTTCCTAAGGGGAAAGAACCGCTCTTCACCAGCGCCGAAGATGACGAACCTCTTCCCAAATCGATATCCGATGACCTTCCTCCCACCGTAGCTGCAGCAGACTTCCCGCCTTCCGTCGCGCCTGTCGCAGACTTCCCACCATCCGTCGCGTCCGTTGACCTCCCACCATCAGTCTCTAGCCTTCCTCCTACAGTCACAGTTGTCCCTGAGGGCCCACCATTCGTCGGTGCAGCCCCCCCCTCCGGCGTAGTTCCTTCCCTCGATGTCGATGTCGATGCCCAACCAGCCTCCTCTATCTCTGAACCGTCCCTTGCCACCCCATCCTCGTCGCGCGCAGTGACTCCCTCCCGCTCAAGCACGCCGCTCAAGAGAGGGGGAAAGTCGGCACTCCTAGCCGCGGCGGCGTCCAGCTCCTCGCCTATTATCAAGCACGGCAAGAGTCGCGGGCGCGCTCCAGTCCGTCCTGCCCCGCGACTGGGTGCAGCACCATCACCTGCCCCAGAGCTGGACGACGACGACCGGTCCATCCGGTCCGCGACGCCAGGAACAAGGAGGGTGTACCCTCCCAAGCGCTCGAAGCCCACAGTGGCGGACGCTGATGCGCCTTCCCCCGCCGTCATTGATGATCCGTCTGTTGTTGCACTGGATGTGCCCGCAAGCACTGCCGAGGCTGGGCCTCCAGCTGTGCTCCCGGTTGACAATGGACCACCTGCTGTCGGATCTGTTGACGACGCGCCGCCTATTGTCGGTTCCGTTGCTGACAGCCCGCCTCCCGTTGGTACTGTTGATGTCGCACCTACTGTCCTTGCCGTTGTCGAGGACCAACCTACTGCCGTTCCTGCTATCAACGGTGACCCTCCTGCTGTTGGCGCTGTCCATGACGCACATCCATTCGCCGGCATTGTTGACGAAGGACCTCCTGCTGTTGGTGCCATCCTGGACGACGTGCCACCTGTCGTCGGATCCACATCCCCATCTGTGTCCGACCTCCCACCCGCGGTGGGGTCGACCAGTACCTCCACTCCCAGCGCAGCGCAGCTCGCAGCCGAAGCTGTCGCGTCCATCACTCCCCTCTCAGGACCTGCCCAAACCCTTGGCGCTCTGGCGGGCTCTCGCCGCAGAAAGCGCCGTGCTCCTTCAAACTCTGAGACCCACGACTCATCTGCTGGAGACGAGGCCGATATCGACGCTGAGGATTCTGAAGATGTGCTGCCTGTATCGGCTCCGAAGAAGAAGCGCGGGCGCCGGAAGAAGGCGACTGCTGAAGGAGCCGAAGAAAGCGAAGCCGACAACTCGGCGTCCACACCCAACAAGAAACGCAAGGTTAAGGCGCCAGCGTCGGGCCGACCCCAACCCCGTGCCCCGCCCCGCATTCAGAACCCTGAGCTCGACGGCGTCGAGGCCGACGATATGGTCGGCGAAGAGGAGGTTAACATGGAGGAGATGAGTCTCAGCCAGGTCGCTTCGTTATCGCGTGGGCGGGTCTCGGCACGTGCGCTCAAGCTTCATCAGTTCCAGCGCTCTGAGGCCGAGCGCAAGGCAAAGGAGCGCGCCGAGAAGGCCGAGGAGAGGTGGAGGAAGCGCCGTGTCATTCGCCGCAAAGCGCGCGAGATCAGGAACGAGAAGCGCTCTGAGCGGCGTGCGGCCGGTAACCCAGACGAGGTGTCCGACGATTCGGTCAACTCCGCAAGCGACAACGACGACGAGCCTGAACGTCTCACACCTCCCAGCTCGCCGAGCTACTTCGGACGTGTCCTACGCAACGCTCCGGTCGTCTTCGATGCGGAGCAACGTGCACGCATGCAGAAAGAGACCGATGAGAAGGCCGCGAGCGGCTCGCGCGCTGCGCGGCGCCGTCAAGATGACGATGAGGACATTGAGGGCCTGGGCCTCTTCGACAACAACTACGACGATGACGACGACGACCCAATGGACGACCTCGAGGACCTTGGCGAGGACTTCCAGCTTGAGGTCGAGGCCGACGAGCAGCCTGCCGGGGGTGAAGAAGGCGACGGCGAATTTGCGGGTCTCACCGAGAGCCAGTTCACCGGCGGCCACTTCAACGAGGCTGGCGAGTGGGTCGAGGAAGGAGGCGACGCCGGAGCGGTCCTCCAGCGCCGTAACGAGGAGGAGCGTCGACGTATCTTGGCGGGCACAGGCGACCGCGTCGTGGAGATTGTCGACAACGAGACGCAGTTTATCAACTCTGCGACCTGGGGCAAGAAGGTCTCAAACGATCGCTGGACGGCAGAGGAGACCGAGCTGTTCTTCAGCGTGAGCAAGGACGTGAAAAATGCCAGCTGACAACAGGCACTGCGTGAGACGGGCGAGAATTACACGCTCATGAAGGCGTACTTCCCGGGGCGCAACGTGAGACAGCTGCGGCGCAAGGCGCAGCGCGAGAACAAGTCGAACCCGGAGCGCATGTACGATGCGGTGATGAACCGCAAGCCCATGGGTGAGCTTTGAGTCCGAAGATGAGCTGACGGCAGACTACAAGTACCTGGCCAAGTCGTCTGGGTTTAACAGCACTGAGCCGTACGACCACGAGCACAAGTTCTTGGCGGACTTGAAGGAGGAGCAGCTACGACAGGCGGAGGAGGGCCGGCAGGCTGCGTTTGCCGCGAAGAATGCGCCGCAAGTGGCAGAGTTTGGCGACGCGGGCATGGAGATGGACGTCGATGTGGATGAGGATGCGTACGATGGGCTGGAAGACTGGGGAGAGGAGGACGAGAATGCCGAGTTTGTGTAGGATAGAGTAGGAGTCTGTAGGGTTAATAATATTGTATTAGAGCCTTGTAGCATGGATACATTAGGCAATGGACAATTGGACAAGTTAAGTAGTAAACGTGCCTTATTGGATGTGCGCGTATGATTTCCAGTAAATGGAGTAAACATTCCCCTTTTCACCCTTTTACAGTTAAACCCTGAAGCCATAGACCAGACGCTGTCGGATCCCATTGCTCGTTGCACTTTAAACATCTTGATCTCTTTCATCCTTTCATCCACCCTCTCATCCACTTTTACATTCAGCTTCCTCGCATCCCTTCCATCCACTCACCACTCACCCCCCACCACCCACCTCGGGCTACATCTTGTTGCCAGCCTTGCGCGCCACCTCGGTACCTCGGGCTAACGCCCGTGCCCCTTCTCCCTTCCCCCTCCCCCTCCCCCTTCTCCGCTTTTCAACATGGCAATCACCACGCTCACCCTCGACGCACGCCGACCCCTAGCCGACGTCAACCTCCGCGTCGCAAAGGCCAGGCGCGTCGTGGTCGTCTCGGGCGCGGGCATTTCTTGCTCCAGCGGGATTCCAGTGAGTCTTGATGTGTATGGTTGGGTGCGATGGGCCCCAGTATTGTTCTCGGTGATGGTAGTGATGGGAGTGGGAAGGGGGGACAATGTGTACGAGGTGTGATGTCCATCGTTGGGTGGGCCGGCGGGAACGGGGAAGGTGGGCCGTAGACCTCACCCAACAACACCGTTCCACCAACTCCGCCCACCCCCGTTCTCACCTCACCTCCTCCCTCTCTTCCCCAACGACTCCCCTCCTCCTGCGCCCCACCTTCCCTCCCATAGTGACATGTCAGCCCGCGCTTTCCTCACTTTCCTCGCCTTCCTCGCGGCCTGCCAGTGCTCCCACTGACGCGCAGGACTTCCGTTCCGGAAACGGCCTCTATTCGCTGGTCAAGACGCGCTACCCCGAGTCCTTCGTCACTGGCAAGGACCTCTTCTCATCGGGCCTCTTCTCCACCCCCGAAACCACTTCCATTTTCTACACATTCATCGCCGAGCTCTCGCTCGCGTGCCAGGCGGCTGAGCCCACACGTACACACCACTTCATCCGTCGTCTCGAGGCCAAGGGCAAGCTTCTCCGGTCATACACGCAAAACGTGGACGGCTTTGAGCGCCGTTTAGGGCTTGAGAGCGGTGGGCGCGGGACCGGACTGAAGAAGAACGGCACACGCAACGTCGAGCTGCATGGAGATCTGGGACGGGTGCGCTGCGTCCTGTGCTTTGCCGACTTCGAGGCGTGCGACGAGTATGTGTGCATGTTCCGTGAGGGCGAGGCGCCGAATTGCCCCTCCTGCGAGGTGAGACGTGAGTGTGTGATCCTTCCCCACCTTCCTCCCACGCCTTGCTTATCTCAAACTTCTCTCTGTGTTGACACCAGATGCCGATCGCGTCAACCGCGGGGCGCGCGCCACGTCAGTGGGAACACTTCGCCCGTCGATTGTGCTATACGACGAGGCGCATCCGCTTGGTGACCAGATCGGCGAACTCCAGGCGCACGACATGAAGCGCCGTCCTGATATGCTTCTCATCATGGGCACGTCGCTCAAGGTTCACGGCCTCAAGCATCTCATCAAGGACTTCGCCAAGGTCGTGCACGAGCGCAAGGGTATCGTTGTGTTTGTCAATGCCACCACACCGAACAAGGAGTGGGAGAGCGTCATTGACTACCATGTTCAAGGCCCGACGGATGAGTGGGTCGACCTCGTCCAAGAAGATTGGAAGAAGGCGCGACCACAGGACTGGGAGCTCCAGACAACCCTGGACCCTTCCATTGTGCACAAGTCCGTCGTCAAGGGCAAATCGAAGGCCAAGGCCAAGTCCAAGGCCAAGCCGAAGCCGCTCCGTGAGTGCAACCCATATCTCATCTTACACTCAGCCTCCTCGGATGACGCGTGCCACCTTCCTACCCCGCCGAACTCGCAGCAGTCGCCAATCTCGTCTCCTCGTGGGTCGACGCGGAATACTCCACAGCGCGACAGCAGCACCCTCCCGCCAACCTCTTCTCCCCTCACTCCCGTCCCCACTCCGCCCGTCTCACCTTCTCCTTTCAAGACACTCAAGGTGCCTGCCACGCCCTACTCGCCCGCGTCGCCGAGCAAGCGCAGCGCCAGCAGAACAGGCGTCCCAGAGCAGGCCAAGCGGTCGCGGACAAGACCGGCGTCCCCGTCGCCGAGCCCTGGCGGTAGAGGCAACACATTAGTGCCGATCACGAACACGCTCGCGACCGACGATGAAGACGACGATGAAGATGACGATGCCCTTATCATTCCCGCGAAGCCTCGCCTCACTCGCACGCCTTCGTTACCTCCGATGCCCAGCCGCAAGGCCAAGGCAGCTGCAAGCCAGGCGTGGCTTGGGTTGGCCCCGCAGGTGATGAAGAAGCAGCCGAAGGAGAACTCAAGCGGCCAGTCTCCGCAGAAGCGCGTCGCGGCCGACAAGCGGTGCAGTACAAGACCCACCCGCGTGCCGTCTTTACGGGCTCCATGAGAATGCGCCGTGAGAGATGGGTGCATAGGGACTAGAGAGAAGCCAGAGTCGCCCGACGTGTAGCAGTAGGTGTAGGCTGAAGGGAAGCTGTAGACTGTAGTAGGCTCCGTAGCTTGGTGCTGTTCTAATGAGTTTGATGGCGGCGGCACCTGCATGTATTCTAGTATCTGTCGAGTTGGATTCAGAATGCAGGATGCAGGATGGGAGCTTTGCTAAGCGCGGTTGATGCTGTGGCGCTGCGGACTACGGAAGTCATGGGAGAGTGGGGCAGTTGGAGGAGTGGAGGTCAGTGGAGGTCAATGGAAGCCTGGCGGGGGAGGAGGAGGGAAGGGGGGGAAAGGGGTCGCGTTGGCTCTCCGTGTCATCCCATCCACCTACCTGCCAGGCTCAGTCCCGAACTCACCTAGTACTAGTAGTTGTACTTGAACTTGTACTTGGCACTCGACATTCAACAATCTCACTCATCTACTCCAAATCTCTCTCACAGAGGTCATCACCTCCTCTCCTCTGAGCCTTGCTGCCCGAGCAACCTATCCAACCTAGCGCGCACACCCCACGCACCGCGCGCCCAACACGAGACCTAGCCCTCCGATCGCGCCAGCTCGGCTTAGTGAGCCGCGACCAGACAGCTCATCTAGCGCCGAGCTCGTGGAGCAGCGAGCAGCGAGCGATCCGATCGCGCGTGAGACCAGATCGACGCATCGGCAGGGCAACAGACCTCTCCGTCGAGGCCAGGGCGTCCACCTCCGTTGCCGACGCACCCGACCTCAAACACTCCGTCACCTTCCTCCGTCTCACCTCCCATTCCATCACTCCACCATTCCAACACGTCGCCACCGCGCAACGCATACTAACTACCTCACAACCAACGTGTTGCGACGCACACTCCGCACCCTGCACACGCTGCCACGAGCTCTGCGGCCGCCAGGCGGCAGCGCATCATGACCGCCGCCACGGTCATCTCGGCGGGTGAGTACCTGTTCCGCCGTACACGTGACGGCTGTCTCAGCGACGTCTCAGATCTAAGAGCGCACACAACACTGCCATATAAGATCAAGCCAGATTTCTCTTCTTCTCTCTCTCCCCCTTCTCGCCTCTGCTTCACCATGTCCTGGCAGGACGAATATAGCGGACCATACTTCCTTCCCCATCTGACTTATCCCGTTCACTCGTGGCAGGTCTACTTTGACTACCTCCACTTCCATCCTTTCTATGCTCCTTACCCTCCTTACAGCGGCTACACCCCCCCGCCGTTCTTGGCTACGCTCCCCGAGGAGGAGGAGGAGGTTATCCAGCCGCCGTCCCCGCCCTCGCACCGGATTTCGAGTGACACCGGGACTACCAGCTCACACACAGTGCCGGGATCCAGCGCATCGCCACCTCCAAACCACCACCTCACACCCCGCCTCATGCCTGTGTCTGTTCACCCGCCACTGGACGCACGCGACCACGAGGGCCAGCCCTGCGCGCTGATCGGCGGTGACAATGTCAACCTCGACTGTGACGTTGGCGCATGCCGAGAACTCTACGATGACGGTAACCGGTCCCCAAGCCCTGCGCTCACGGTCTCGAATGGGTGAGTGTCGAGGAAGATGCCGTCGCGTGCGTCTCCACCTCCATCCTGTCGCTTCGCGCGTGGCTCATCTGCCATTTCATTCTAAGCATACCTTCCCTCCGCATCCGCACCTGCTTCCCTCCAATCGCTCTGTCGATGCTCATTGCTTACACCCAGCCGCACCACTCCTCCAAGTGTGACCGACTCGCTCACCCCTTCAAGTAGCGCGCTTGCGTCCCCTGGCCCCACGACTATCTCCACATCTAGCCCGCCGCCATCATCCGGTGCACCGCCACCAATCAACCCGCCCAACGCTGAGGTCGGACTGTGCTCGCTCAAGGACGAGGAGGAGCTGAAGAAGGCGTTGACAAGCAAGGAACGCATCAGTGTCCTCATCATCGGCAAGGAGATTGAAGCTTTCATTGGCCGTGTTCAACGCGGTGAACACACGTCGCGTGTCCAGTCCGCAGAGCCATCGACATCGACCTCGCCTCTTGACCAGCTTGGCCCGAGTAAGCAACTCGACTTTGCGACTACCACCCGGTATCTGCGGATGGTTGTTTATAAGCTGGCGTCGTGGTACGGCCTTCGCGCAGTGGCAGGAATGGAGAAGCAGTCGATGATCGTGGGTGTTGACGGCAACCTGGATCCCAAGTCGTGAGTGTGCATCTTCCGGCCCATCTTCCGGCCCAATTCTGACGTTTAGGACGAGTCTGCGGATCGCGTCGCTGGTCCCCGAGTCCACTGAACAGCCTATGATGCAGTTCCGCATCATGCAGCGCGACACGCTCAGCGTCACTGACGAGGAGGGGACGTCGCGGGCGACGTCTGTCTCCGCAGACGACGGCACAGAGTCATCCGGAGCACGGCGAACGTTTGAGGAGCGCGAACTCGCGTACGCTGCGGCCAAGAAGAGGATCTACGGCCCTGACAACGCCGACGACGATAGTATTTCGGCCTCAGCCAGCCAGCCTAGGTCGCGGCAAGCGTCGCGGCACGGAGATGAGGACGACGACCTCGACGGCCCAAGGCGGACATTGCCTTTCGAACGCGAGATTGTGTACGGATCATTGTCTCATGCAGCTCCCGAGACGTTAGCCGCACCGCATATGGGACAAGGGCCACAAGGGGGTCCTCCCAGCTTCAACCACTACGACGACGGCTATCCAGGAATGCAGCAGCCATTCTTGGGCTATCCGAACGCTCGAATGATGCCGGCAGACCCGAATCGCCTCATATATCCCAACCAGCAATTCCCCGGCCAGATGCCTATGGGTGGATACGGCTCGTCCTGGCCGCCACCACCCATGTCAGGGCAGATGGTGGGTCCCAGCCAGATGCAGCAGGTGATGGGTATGATGCCAATGGGAAGCCAAGGCTGGTACCCACCAGACATGGGCGGGCCGTCGCCGCAGGGGCCCAACATGATGTCCATGATGCCCATCCCTCAAGGCATGCCAATGCCTTACCAGCCGTCCATGTACGGGGGACAGCAACAATTCCAACAAGGCCGCACGTACAACCCTACGCTGGCACACCCAACGCCAATGCGCCCCGGTCTCGACCCGCTTAGCTCGACCGCGTCGTCCATCTCGTCGCGCTCGTACCAGGACGTCCACTCGCGGCCCCACTCGCGTGGCTCGACCACAAGCACGCGCAGTGCAGCGAGCAGCGTGCGTCTTGGCGGTATGTACCCGTCCGGCCAGCAGCCATACGGCTACCGCCAGAAGGCAGTCAAGCCGAGCCAGGGCAGCTTTTCCTCGTCCATCGGCAGGCCGACGTTTGACATGAAGCGCAGCGGGAGGCAGAGTCCAGTGAGTGCAGCTGCCGCGGCGAGATCGAGCTGACCTCAGGCATCGACCACTTCGTCGCGCTCCTCACGCCGCGCATCCTCGATACATATCCAACAGCCCCAGCCTGGACAGCATCCGTTGCCGCCCAGGCCAGACTGGGCCGCAAACAACGTGCCCTACCACCCGTCCCCGATGCCTCCAGCTGGCGGAAGCGAGCCAAGTACGAGTGACTTCCCGCCTCTGCACCGCGGCCCGCTCGGCGCTGGGTTCCGGGCGGAACCCATGCAGGTCGAGAAGGTCAAGATGCGTCCGCCTGCAGCAACAGCCTGGCACGCGGGAAGCAGGGATGACCACCATGTCCAGCAGAATTATGGTCCTCCAGACGCAGTTGAAGTGTTCGTTGACAGTCATGAACACGGTGAGCCTGCCCCGCACTACGGGCCGGACATGACGACACCGCAACAGCAGTCACCGGTGGCGCCGGAGCCCGCGCTCTCGATCCTGCAAAACCCCGACAATCTGGCAACACCAGTCGCGCCGGTGTTAATTGCGGACGCCGACCCAGACTTCCCCCGTCGTATGCCGCCGACATCCCGCACCCCGTCGCTGTACGACCCTTCGGCGCCCGTACCCGTAGGCCGCCAGCGACATTCGCCTGCACCTGGGCCGCGCTATCCACCAACCGCCCTGCACTCGCCTGTGTCGCCGAGCGCTCCGCACCTCAGCGCGACGAGGACGACGCCCGTCATTGCCAAGGATGGCACGCCGACGGAGGCAGAAGTCGAGGCACGCTTCGCTGCGCTGAGCATCAAGTCGCGCCAGCCACCGAGCTACGCCAAGATTGTTCGCCGCGACTAGGACACGGACTTGCGTGAGTATCAAGTCTCTACGGTTGTAGAGCATTTATTTTTCTTTTCCAGGTGAATGCATCACGCGTCCACTGAGATATGCTACGGCGTTGCTAACCACCACGGCTAACAAGTTTTCCACTACTTGAATGCTTTCTTATACTGTGTGAGCTCATCTCTGACAGCGGACTTACGATCGACTTCCAGTGGGACTGGATGCCGTTGGCACGGCGACCTGCGAGGAGAGGGTCGTCTTTACATTCGCGCCAGAGGTTCTGGGAGCAGATCTTGTCGATAATTTCAGCGAAGCGAGTCTCCTCCTCGGGGGTCCAGGGCTTGGGTTTGCGCTGGTGTCAGTGGAAGGGAGGGTGGTCAGGTGAGGAGCTCACGTCACGCTTAGGCGATTCGCTCCCGTCGCCGCCCTCGTTCTTGACCTCTCTCTTGACTGTGCCTATACGCTCGGTCTTGACCTTGGGCATGGTGTGCAGGTGAGCGGTGAGTGGGTTTGGGTGGTGACGTTGGGGTTGGGTGAGGTTGAGTGGGATTGGATGGGTGTAGCGTGCGTTGATGGAGTGTGTTTGGTGAACGTGAACTCTTCACTCACAGAGAGTCAAGCCAGTTGCAGAGTCAAAGAAGCGACATTGATCGGGGGCGACGTGAGAACGCAAGTCATTGCATCTCACTTTATACATGCGCCCTACAGCCCTACGACTCCTTGACGTACTCCTTGACGAGCTTGCGATACTAGTCTAAGCTTTGGTCCCACTCTCCCTCCTCTCCTCCCCCTTCCCCCCCCCCTTCCCCCCCCCCTTCCCACCTCCTCCCCCCTCCCCTTCCCCCTCCCACCCAACTCACCATCATCTTCCAGTGACTCATAACCCCGCCATTCTGCCGCGCCGCCAGCTCTGTATCCTTGACGCTGACCCAGATCTGCTTACTAACGATCTCGTTGACGGCATTGAGGAACATAGCTTCCTCCTCGGCGCTCCAGGACTGCGTCAGCCAGCTCTGGTAAGGCTCACAAGCCTCACGGTGGGCTTCTTAGCGGGCTTGTCGTCGGTCTCGGCCTTGCGTTTCGGCATAGTGTGAAGGAGGATGGAGGAGTGGTGAATGAATCACATGAGGTGGGCAGAAATGCCTATTGAGTGAGTGACGGGCCGCATGTGAGGACAGACGGGCGGGGCGAAGCTGCGGGGCGCTCACACTTCGTCTCCCCAACCTCCCCCAAGTTCACCCACTTACTCTCACTCCTCACTCTTCATCTTTGGTACCTCAACCTTACCACCTTGCTCTCTCGTCAAGATGCCACCGCGCGAAGCCTGGTCTGCTGCGCACGACGTGAGCTCCCCCCTCTCACCCCCGTCTCCACCCCTCATTCTAACCCCGGTCCCCGGCTCCCACCCCGCCACCCCCGTTCCCTTGCTCTCCCCAACCCACCCCACTCCACCCCTCCTCACCTCACCTCATTCCGCCCCCTCATCCCCCTCGCTCATGTCAGGAAGCCCTTCTGCGCGCCATGGCCGTCCTCCTCCTCGCGAACCGACGGGCTCTGTACGCCACACCCGGCCTCGAGGGTGTCGCCGACCACGGAGGCGAGCGTATCAATAAGAAGATCCAGGCGTTTGCGCGGCGTATGGCCGCCGATCAGGCCAGTATCGTGACGGAGGAGCTCGGCAAGCTGGGCCGGAAGCGGAAGGAGGAGGACCGGGTCAAGGAGAAAGTGGATGAGGATGAGGTCAAGAAGGAGCCTGGGGTGGAGAAGAAGGTACGTAAGAAGCGTAAGCTCTAGCCATGACAAAGTCAGCGGCAATTCAAGTTGGCTGAGCACTTCATCCATAATCCCTACTGAACCTTACTACCTACTGAACCCTACCGCCTACGGCCTACAACATGCAATTCGCTTTTTTCAATCACAGCTTGGCGACAGCCTGGCGGCGGCGCACGATCACGTCCGAATCGGGGTCGACGTCAAACGTGAGCGTGTTGACGGGGTTGGCGGCGGCGCGCTTGAACACGTCCTCGTACACGTTGCCGTCGTAGCGGCCAAGAGACGAGTTGAGGACCATGTCTGAGAACGCCCACCCGTCCATGAGGTTGACGGCGTTGGGGCGGACGTGCTGCAGGAGCGCAAGGATGGCCTTCTGGCGCGAGAGACCGTCGGCGCGGTTCGAGGGAAGGGCGTGGGCGTCGGTGAACTCGGAGGCGTACTGGTCGGTCACGACGGCGACGTAGAGGTGGAAGAGGTCGTTGATTGCCTGGGCGGTGGGGCCGGGAAGAGAGGCCGCGACGCCAGGGAGGGCGGCGGCAAACGCGCGAACAATCACGAACTGGGCGTATGCGGCGCAGAGGCGCCAGAAGGGGACGAGGAGCTGGTTCCAGGTCCAACCATCCTCGCGGAGGGCGAGGATCTGGAGAGTCTGGAAAGCGACGCGGTGGCCAAAGGAAGCGACAACATCCTCGTCCTTGGACCAGTCAAACGAACGGCGGGGGTTGGCCTTGTAAGCTGCGAAGAGAGGGTCGTTGGCCTTTGCCTTCTTGACGAGAGCGCGAGCGACCTGCTTGGAGAGCATGTAGTTGTCGCCCTCGTAGGTGACCGAAGGAAGCATCTCAGCGTACAGGTGTCCAATGCCAGAGTAGTGCGAGTATCCGTGTCCACCGCAAGACCGACGAGCAGCCTCGATACCCTCGACCGAGATGAACGTGCCGTGGATCTTGAGGGCGCAAGAACCGATGTGCAGGTCAGCGAGGAGGGTCTCGGCACGCTTTTGGTCGCCGCCCGAGAGTGCCTGATCGTAGCTGCGGTAGAGAGCGCCGAGCTCCTGCGTGCTGAAGAAGAGGGCGTATGCCGTGGCAATGAGGGGCAGGAGGCGGAACTGGACCATGGTGTAGTCGAGGACGGGGACTTCGGCGGGCGACTTGGAGTCGTCGTCGGCAAATTGCTTGCGAACCGCAGTGTAGCGCACGGCGATCGAGGCCGCGCGAGCGAGAGTCGTTGCGGCGTCGGCGGCAATGCCGACGCGGAGGAACGTCATGCCGCCATAGACAAAGGCCGGAGAGCCGCGGCGCTGGTACACGCCCGTGTCGGGGTCGACAATCTGGAAACGGTTGAGCATGTTGATGTGAGGGATCTTGACCTTGTTGAAGAGGGCGAAGCCGTTGTCCATCGACCTTGTTTGTCAGCTATGCAGGTTGGCCTGCAACTTTGCGTACTCACTGGAAACCAAACTTGGGTCCAATGTCGCCGACGAACACGCCCTCGAGGGGCTCGTGGGTCTTCATGTCGCGGACAGGAACGACGAACGTGTGCGGGCCGTGGTTCTTTCCGTTGATGATGAGCTGGGCCATCACGAGCGCGTGGTTGGCGGTACAGCCAAGCGTGCCGATCCACCACTTGGACGCGGTGAGGCTAGGCGAGTGAATGATAAAAGTCTTATCGCTCGGGTTCCAAGTAGCGGTGGTCTCGAGTCCGCGAACGTTGGAACCGTGGCTAAGTTCGGTCTGGGCATAGCAGCCGATAATCTTGTCAGCCTTGGCGGGGACGAGGAAACGCTCGTGCTGCTCAGTCGAGCCCTGGTCGGTCAAGCACTTGATGAATGCCTTATCGTGGAGGCCATAGACGTGTGCCTCTCCCGCCGCCGTACTCGCATATGCGTATTGTTCCGGCGTCCATCCGTGCTTCTTACGAAGGCGCTTGAGGGCCTTTCCGCGTTCGAGAGAACGCTCAATCTTCTCAACCCGTCCGAGGGAAGGAAGGGCCTCGAGCTTGGCTGCGAATCCCTGGCCCGAGTTGGCGATCGCGTCCTCGACGGCACGGCGCTTGGCCAGCGTGTCGTCGGGATACAGAAGAGTCTCGAGGGCCTTGGGGTCGACCTTGGAGTTGCTGCGCTCGGCAGCGAGCTGGGCGGGACCAGTCGTCTTGGCGGGCAGCAATTGCTGTACCCAGGCTGGGGCGACGGCGGGGTTGGACATGGTGTAGTTTGACGTTGGAGGTGGGCTGAATGCTGGCATTAGCCAAGGCTTAAGAACGGGGATCCGGGGGATGTGGGGAGTATCATAACCGAACAATGGATTTCGGTCTGGCCAAGTTACCGGATATGACCGAAGGTAAACTATTCACCACCCAACGGATCAAACTGACCGATCGGTACTGTAAACCCAGATACCGAACACCGCCATCCAACGGCCCCGCGGTCCGTTACTTTGGTGTACACCGATGACAAAGTTTATGCATCCGGTGCACCCCACTGGTTACCGGAATGCAGAAGACCGCGTGCTTTGGAATCTAGTGGCCGACCACGCATGGAAGTACGGTGAGGTGTCTGAGCGAGGCTGACCCTCCAACCACGTGTCGAGTCGATTGTCTGCATCGGTCTGAGGATCCAGTGTCCTCGGAACACACCCAACTGCGATGTACCACAAGCTTTGGAGTTGTCCGGCTTTGTGCCGACGTGCTCGAGACTGCCACGATCAGGGTACGAATCAAGTGAGGGAGCGGGCGCCCACGAGCTCTGTCGAGGTTACTGCAAGCCTCATGCCCACTGGCTGTCCACCTACTGTTCCCCTCTCGCTGGTCCTCGTTCCTAACCCGGCATTCGCGCAAGATGAGGGAACCTGTGCACATGACAGTCGGTGGTTGCAGCGCCCTTTGGCATGGTCGGGGCTGATGGCATCTTGTCAGCTGGATTGAGAGGATCTGGTGAGCGCCTAACGGCTCGGTAGAGCGCACAGATCGCTAGTTTGGGATAGTGATGTGTCTGGATGTTTCACGCAGCAAGGGTGCGAGGGGGCTCGGCCGTTGACGAGGATTTGTGGGCCATAGTTATTGGCATCTCATGACCAAACTCGCTGTCTTGCCTTGTGGTTGCAACCCGAGTTATGGAGGACCGCCACTTCTGTCCTGGTCCCACGGTGGAATCAAGCAGCCCCTCAAATCGACGTCCTCGAAGAACGATACACCCATAACCGTTGGCAAAGGCTGCGGCGAATGGGTCCAATTTGCAACACATGGGTATAGGTCAAACTTGGGGGGAGAAGTTGGAGTTGTTTCCAGCCTTCATGAAATCGTCGATGACCTTAACAGCTTGCACGATTACATACCTGATGACCACATTGATGACCGCCTTGTCAACTTGCACGATGACATGCCGGACAGTCAATGTCGGCCACGTCCGTGCGATCGAGGCCATTCAGTCCGCACGGCTTGAGGGACACAATCATGTAGGGCGGCGCCAGGTGGCGCATGACAGGGGCTTCAGCAAAGCCTCCGGGATGTATCCTGGGTGAAGGTGTCGAATCTGTCCTGTTTCATGCAACCAGCTTGGAATGTGCGAGGCGGTGTGGAACATAGGACGGGGCATATAGCAAGTCAGAATAGCACCGCAAGGAGCGTGCACGTGTAGTCGTCATACTGGACGTACAGAGGTTATGGGTTGGGATGGCCGGGCTGAGCGGGGAGGTGGTCAACGTGGGGAATGGAGGTGGGAGAGTTATTGTTTGCGAGAGGATTGGCTAGTTGCAATGGTTGTCAGCGCTGTGGAGCGGCCGGCACTGAGACCCGTGACCACCTACACTCCGAGGAGCCCGCTCGTCGGGCTGGGAAGCTGAATACTGTAGCAAAATTTCAACTACAGTACCCCTGCCAGTCTCGGCCGCGGGCACAGCCGCTTGGAGGGTGCGCAGAGATGGCGATGGTGGCCACGTCGAACAGAGGAACAATTCCCACACCTCAAGCTCGAGGCTTGACCCATCAATCACAAAGAGAAAAGTAGCGCGGCCGCTTTGATCAGCTGAGGGTGCGCAGCTAACACTCGGTGCTTGTGGCGGATCTGCAGTCGACCAGTGCCACAATCGGCTGATATGAGCTATTGGACCAAAAAGCTTAAAGGAGGGACCTGACACTATCGGA
Source organism: Cutaneotrichosporon sp. HIS471 (assembly GCA_030864385.1). Classification (NCBI taxonomy): domain Eukaryota; kingdom Fungi; phylum Basidiomycota; class Tremellomycetes; order Trichosporonales; family Trichosporonaceae; genus Cutaneotrichosporon; species Cutaneotrichosporon sp. HIS471. The sequence continues at coordinate 503,387 of AP028240.1, read as the reverse complement.
GTGGTTGGCGGCTTTCGGCCCCGATGTAACGCATCTTGCGCTGGTATCTCATCATACCAGGATAACGTGGAAACAGTGTTCGAAACGGCCATTTAGGCTCATAGTGTGTGCACTGCTGAGACTGAGTTCAAACGCTTCACATAGGCTCCCGGCGCCCACCAACCAGATACGTGGAGAGTTGCCGTTGAGCGAGCGCCACACCATGTCACTTGCATCGGAGTGTGAACCTAACTCAGTTGAAGAGGAACAGTGGCGAGGAACAGTTGGAAAATGCTAATGCTGCGCGGAAATCTCTCCACAGAGTGCGTGGAGGTAGTGCGTAGTCGATTGGAGCGGCATTGGTAAGTTACTGGGCATTCCTAGTGCGTGGACAGCGGGAAGGTGGGTGTGATCGCGCGGAATGTCTGTGCCATCTGTGTGTGAAACGACCAGTTTCCAAAAGATACGGTGTGCGTTTGTTCGAATCTGGTCAGCCGAGTTGCCACGGACAGCATGGCCTCTAGCTTCAGGGACATTGCTTGAGGCTGCCGTCACCTGATAAGATGGGGTGAGCCGTGCTTGCCGAGGCTAATGCAGGGCCACCAGTGTGCACTGTTAAATATCCAGATATGAGCGCCCAGTTCATACGGTAGTAATCCGGCAATTGAGAGCGATGCATACCATATATCGGTGCACTATGAATGGTTGTCCGTCCATTACAGGGCTTGACCGATTCATCGTCCCTCCGCAATCACTTTGGCTTGGTAATTTATGACGCCGCTGAGCTGCCCAACAGGAAGAGCAAGGGTGCAACCCTGCAGTTTGCAGGATCGCAGGTGAATTGCGGAGAACTGGTCACCAGCTGCAGCTTGCATCACACTGAGCCTTCAAAATACAGACAGCCCCACTTGGACGCCGAGCTGCGACTGCAACAAGGTGACATAAGCATGGGTCATGCTCCACCCCAGAGACGCTGACCTAGGTACCTAGGTCCATGTCACGCCTCGAAGCCCTATCATTGAGATCCAACCGAAGGTTTGGCTCAGGTTTCCCTGGCGGTTCTATTACTTGTGTGAACAACAACAGTCCCAAGCCCTGGGATCAATCATGAGTGACAACCCCGCAGACCAACACGGGGATTATCTGAAATTGGGTGCAGAATGTGACAGCAAGGTGCGGAGCAAGGGTGGCACAGCCTCAGTTTGGGTGGCAAAATCCAGCTGGAAGGGAGCTGAAACGTGGCTTACTCTGGCCATCGGACATTGACTGTGCACTGTTGCCAGGACATGTGGCGATTAAGTATTCGAGCACAGAGGCAGTTGCGTCCCAGGATGACAAACGCTGATTGGTAGGGATCGCTTCTAGGGTGGACACTTGTTGCTCGCCCAGGAACACGGGTTTGTGCTTTGTGTTGAGGAAGTGACTGGCTAACGGTACAATACAGACCCAAACTGACAATGGCGGAGTGCGTATCCATCTCTCCCGCCCGATGTAGAGTTTATTGCCAAGAAGTCCTAGGTAGACCTTGGTAGACCGGTGTTGCTTGTTGTTGAATAAGAATTTTTGGGGGTTATGCCGTGATGAAATGCCGCGATATGTACCTTTGGACCTGGCTTCCCGAAACCCAGATGTGCAAACTTACTAAAGTCTAGGGAGGAGTGTGACTCTTTAAACTATCAGGCATGTCATGCCGATGGGTTACAATTTTACTTTTTACCCTATAGTCTGCGGGAAGAATTTAACTGAATGAAAGGTTAATGCACGGTCATAATATCCTGAGAAACACTGACGGAGATTTTTAATCGGCTCTGACATAACCCTGAGAAATGCCACATGTCTTACTGTCATTCAATCAAAAAACCCTTGGTATCACCCAGTGCTATGTAGATCCGCGGGGCAATTACCTGAGGCGGCGTCGTGCCGTGGTGCCGTGGCGTCTCGAGGCCCCATCCAAAAGCCACAGTTTATCCCGCACAAGTAGGCAGGCACTGAATAATTCGGGGCCAGAGTGGTGCGTGATCGTCTTTACAACCCTGCTCTCCTCCACCTTGCCCCGGAGTATCTGCGTGGGAAGTCAGTTTAAAGCGATTTTGCGGTGGTTTGCGATGGAGAAGAGAAGAGAAGAGAAGAGAAGAGCGTAGGCAAGATGTCTGGGCGTTTGAATCCTCATCATTCTCCATACACCTACATCCCCGACGCAATGCCTTCCAACTCGAGCGACGAGTTCAAGGACAACGACAGTCGTGAGGACTATCAGACTCAGCCGACTGTCGGAGAAGAGGAGTCCCGCTTGCAGGCTGGACTCCTCCCCGACGATGAGCGCCTCCGTATGCTCGGATACGACGTATCGCTCGGCCGGCCTCTCGGCTTCTGGTCGAGTGCAGGCTTGAACGTGTGCCACACCTCAGCCATCTTCGAGTTCATCGCGTACCAGGCCATGTACGCTGTAGACAAGACATCAGATACGACCATTACGGCAGCCGGAACCCAAGTTGACCCTCCCAGATTATCGGATACCCGTTCCTCGTGTTCTTCCACCTTTGCCTCATCGGACCATTTTCTGAACTTGTCTCCGCTTTCCCCGTTGCTGGAGGTATGGCAACATGGACGTGGCAGCTTGCTCGCAACGGTATCGGCGGAGAGCGCCAGTGGGCCTGGGTTGTTGCTGGTTTCACCCTCGCAATGCACTTGGGCAAGGTATGTCCCACAGCGGATAGCCCACTAACTATTCGCAGACCATCAGCTACATGTACGCCGTGACTACCAGCCTCAAGTCAATCTACACGTCCATGGCTTTCCCGGATTCCAACCAAATAACTGGCGAAGCTAAGCACCCCAAGGCATGGTGGGAGCCAGTCTTCTACCTCTCACTTATTTCCTTCGTGGCTATCTTGACTATGACTCGTATCGCGCGGACCAGCACCTTTTGGATCGCAGCCGGCATTTTCAACGTCATCGTCATCATCCTAACATATGGTATGCTCATCACATGCGCTGTCAAGATTCCGTGAGCACTCTCACATGGTTCCCAATCCTAACGCACAGGACCAGCTCCCAAGCGAAACTCATGGACATCCTGGGCGGGAACCCGCCCCAGAACTGGGGCTTTCCGAACCGAAAGAACTGGATATATCCTCTGTCGCGCATGATCTTCATGGGCCTTCCCCTTAGAGTCACTGCAATTGATGCTCCTATTCAGTGAGTCTGAGAATCGTAATTGTTCTTACACCAGCATGGCTGAGGAGACCCAGAACCCATCACGCACGGTTCCGCGTGTCTTGTGGACAACCTGTATCTATCATTACATCAACGTCTACATCTTGGTCATCCTGTACATCGTGTTCCTTATTCCGGTCACGAACGGGCTGTACGCTACGTTTCCAGTTGTAGGTGTTACTTTTGGGATTGGGAACACGACGACTGACAGGACAGGTTCCGTTGGGAGGGATCATGAATGTCGGCAAACCTGGTATTTTGGCATGTGCCATCCTCGCGACTTTGTGTACCACGACGCAGGTCTTGGCATCGACCCTCATCACGTCACGTTTCATCTTCGCTCTGGCACGTGACAAGGGCATTCCTTTCTCCAAGTTCCTCGTTAGAACCGACAAGCACAAGGAGCCGTGGGTGGCCATGGCCGCCCTTCTGCTGGCCATGTTCCTGGCCACTACTGGATGGCTGCTCAACCACAAGAACTGGTTTTCTCTCCTACAATCGTTCCAATTCTACCTCATCAACATCCCTTACGTGAGTTCGACTTGTCGCGTGCGTAGACTGACGGCCAGGGTCTGCCCTTGGTCCTCTACTTGTTATCTCGCCTCGACCTTCGTTACGTTGGCCGTTCCGACTTCTCGTTGGGCAGGCTCAGCAAGCCTTGCACTTACATCACCGTTGCCTGGCTATCTCTCTCCTTGATCCAGGGTTGCATGCCAATGACAGCCTTCAATGGGAGCCCCATGGGCACGCCGTCCAAGGGTGGCAGTGAGTTCAAGTGACCGGTTACCGGTTTGGCTGACAAGCAGATACGGACACCCAGGTCATCAGCTTCCTGCCAATGGTGATCGCTGGCCTGCTTCTTATTTTCCTCGCGTCATGGTTCCTATATGGTAAGTTGTTGCCGACGTCCAGTTGGCTGATTCCCAGGTCGCCGCCACTTTGTCGGGCCAATCCGCGCCCTCACTATTTGGACGACAGGTCAAGACATCGATCCCAGAAGAGTCAGCACTTCTAACCCACGAGACCGGGCCATTAAGCAGTACATCGACAGGAAGACTGGACGTAGATCATCCAACGGGGGCTCGAATCCAGCAACACCCGTGCGGCCAACCTTTAGCGGACCGCGGACCGCTACGCTGCCATCAAGCCCGGCCAAGTCGCCGACCCTCCAGCGCCTCCTTGGTCGTGGCACGAACAGTCCTTCGAATGCAAGCCCCGGCATCTCCACAGACTGGAACACGTCCACATCGCCGTATGGCGGCCCCGTAGTCTCTGTCTTGCCTGAGAGCGGAATCCTGCCTCACGAGAGGACGGCCAACTTTGACATGACTCGCGGAGGAGTCTCCGTTATCCCGGAGAGTGGCGTTTTCCCAGAGAGCGTGATCGATGATCGCTCAATGACGAGTGCAGCGCAGGCCGAGTCCCAATTCCTCCCAGAGCCCCAGGCAGCAGTGTCGCGTACCCGCCGCGGCATCTCCTTCCGGCCATCGACGATCAAGATCGGCAACCAGTCGCACCCCCTCACGCAGCTCACGCCACCCCCGCGCTCACCGCCCACTCAGACCCCACTCTCGCCCCCACCGCGTGGCCGGAACAGCCTTCAATACGCGTCCGCTCTGCCGACACAAACTGAGGCCGCAATGGAGGAGTCGCAGCTCGAGCCTGAACCGCACTCTGGGCTATCGTTTGGCGCAATGCCGGCGCTCGAAGAGTCACAGATCCACCCAGGCGGCTCGCGCGACAGCTTCGGCGTCGTGGACGCGCTCGAGTCCCGCTCAGGAGGCAACACCGTGAGCATCCCCTCCGAGGAGGAGAGCTTTATCGAGCCGGCGGCACTTGCCGAGTCGCAGCTTCATCCGAGGCAGTGATAGAAGACTCGTAGCCGCTATAGTTGTGCTGTGCTGTCTATAATTGCCTCTCAAGACATTATGGTCCTTGTGATCGACACGGGAGGCCCGCGTAGAATACCACTGTTCTCACGTGATGGCACAATGTATCTCAATGTCTAATCTGCTATGACGTATTTCCGGCTGCATCACTTCCGGCGGTCTTAAGAGTTCAGGTCCTCTAGCCGCACCCAGCTTGAGATCTACGACTGCGTGATGACACCTCATCCTCTCCGTCTGGAGGGTTAGAAGAGCCTGTATCGTAGAGATCACCCAGCTGCATCAGCTCCACTGTAAGGTGGCTCGTGCCCGTAGGCGGTGCAGGAGATGGTGGGAAAGAAAGCAGGCGCCAAAAGTGCACATCCGAGTTACGCATCCCTAGCCCTTAGATGGTCATTGCGCAAGCTTCACTACTTCTCGATCAGCAGATGGGCAGGTCACCGGAAGCCAACAAGTAGAGAGACGCTTAGGTGTGGCTGAATCACCATGACAGAGTCAGATGGCTTCCAAGCACATCCAAGGGAACCGAGGATGTTCCGAACCTCCACCATCATCGCCACCATCCCAGATCTCTCAGTTCGAGCTCTCATTCACACCATCCACCACATGTCAGCGCTTGTCCTTCGAGCCCTCTCTGCGTTGCTGGCGACCGGCGCTTGGCCGCGTCGGCGACGCACCTCAGCCCCGCCCCTCTCTGACAACAACAACGACCCGCTGCTGGACAGCAGCGCGTTTCCGCACCTCCTGGACCTGACCATTGCCGCCAGTGAGCCATACGAACTCATGGCCCTCCGACAAACGAGCAAGAGCGCACGCTCTCGCGCCGATGCCGTACTCTTCGCACACGTTGCCATCATCGCCCTCGATTACCCTTTGGTCGAGTATTGGGCACCGGACATGCGTACCCGCCTGCCACTACAGGCACGAATGGACACGGAATGTATCGACCACTCTGCCAAGCTCACTCACACACGAGTACTGGACATCTATCCCGCTGGCGCGCGCGGTTCGGGCCCAGCAGCTACGCCGGCGTTCCTCCGTGCCCAATGGTCACTCCTGGGCGGCCCGTGGCCTGCCTCCACGCTCCTCAAGAACCCTGACATCGTGCGGCGAGCCGACGCGTCGATGCCACACCCACCCACCACGATTCTGGTCGACTACATCGACCTGGCGGCCCCGAATCCCCCAGACCAGGGGTTCATCCACGCCAGCGGCGAGTGTACCGACTATGTTCTTCACCTGTCATTTGCGCAGCGCAGCGACGTCCATCCGCGAGGCCTGATGCTGCGAGGCGCAAAACGCTCCCACGGGGTCCGGAACATCACCCTCATCCTCTCCCCCCAAGGTGAAGGGGATGGCGACTACGATCATCTCGAGGGACGCGCCGACCGGTTCGACGTCCTCCTACCCTTCTTACACAGCCTGGTGCCGTGGCTCGCTGGCGGGGCGAGACTCACTATTGTCGGCGCTGAACAATGTCAACCCCTCTACATCGGTATCGCGGCTGGTACGCCGATCGAGTCACGCCGCCAGCGACGTCACCGTCGAATGCGCGGATACCTCGCTGGAATCAGGGAGATGGAGGAGGACGGTATTGCCATCCCTCCCGCATTGCAGAGCGCGCTCCGCTCTCGGGTGTATGAGATCTCGGTTGCTGATGCGGTATTTGGTCGTTCAGCGGACGAGAACTGGCATTGGGACCGCAGCGAGGTCGACCGCGCACACGAGGTCGCTGAGACCATGCTTGTTGTGACGTTTGATGAGTGGCGGGCAGAGCAAGACAGCGTTGTGGCCGAGTGGCGACCCGCATTATCTGTCTAAGAGGCTCGATGACCGGTACCATCGCCGACACGGTCGGCAGAAAGGGCGACGAGAGTAGGAGTGAGATGGACACTGTTATGGACACGAGGTTTCGGGGTTCATGGTAGGTATGGATACTATGTCATGTTGTTTGCTTGTCATTGGCGAGTCGGACTCTATCGAGGACCTCTGATTGTGGCTGAGGGAACGTAACCCAGCAGAGTGGTTGAGCCGCTCGACAATATTCAGGATATCGACGAAAGCATGGCTGCGGGTACGATCCTCGGGCGCGTTGCCGTGGACTGTGAGTTTGACTGGTGATCCGGTGACCGGGCTGATGACAAGTACGGGAATAGCTGGAGGTTGCACGCAGACGTGGCACATGTAGTGGTTCATCCTATACAAGTTTCTATACATTACTGCACCTTGGCAAAGAGGACGAAACTACGCATACCGCCTCTAGGCAACTGTCTCGCGGTGGGTGGTGGTGGGAGTGGCCAGATGGAGGGGATCATCTACATGATTACACAACGAGGGCAGGGGCGATCGCTGTGGACCTAGGTGTCGTCGTGAGTGAGTTCTTCCTCGTCGTTGGCCGGGCCCTCATAGGCATGGGCATCCCACAACCCATACTTCTCCTCGGGCTCCACCCAGAGGTCACTTATGAATCTCACCATGTGCTCCGGGACCTCGACTTCGCGGGCGTTGGTATCAGCGGCCCACTCGTCCATCGTGAGGAAAGAGACTGGGTAGCTTGGCGGGCAAATCCGTTCCAGTTCCGCCTGGACTTGGGCTGTTGTGGCTTCTGGAAGACCCATGAGCTCGGGACCGCACGCTTCCAGACCAACGACAGTGATGCCCGAGATAATAGGGCTGCCACCCGACAGGGCCTTGGGAAAGAAGATATCGAGAGTCTTGCCACCCTCGGCCACGTTCGCAGCTCCATCGATCGGGTGAAGCACGAGGGTGAGAGTCATCGGATCGTGGGAGTCCTTGGCATTATTGGTGATGTGGATCAGGTCTCCCGGACCGTAGGGCCAGCTGTCGTTGAAGGTGATGTGGACGACCCATCTCTTGGGGCCAGGAAAGTAGAGCTGGAGCTGGTCAGTGTGGTATCGGGTGTCGAGGTAGCGCTCCTCAACCTCGGGAGCTGGAAGGAGAGGGAAGGCCGACGACGTGCGCACGAGGGTGCCGCTCGAGAGCACGGGCAGCATGACCGGGTTGAGACCAGGGGCCATGACGTCGACGATGCGCGCGTACTTGACGACCGAGTTGGTGTTGGAGACCGGCTCGTGAGTCGTGTCCCAAGTATCGTAAGCCTCGGGATGGGGCGTTGTCGGAATGGGGGTCATGGGGAGGCGCGCGCTGCGACCATCAGTCGTGGACGCGTAGCACCTGTTGGAGAAGCCTGAGACCCAGAGGACAACGTGCTGGAACAGGCGCTTGTCGGTGCGGTCGCGGAGGCGACGGCACGTCGTACGCAGGCGGAGTGAGGTTGGGAGGTCGGCGAAGTCGGCGATGCGCTCCACGATATGGGGGAAGGCGACGATGTCGACGAGAGGGTTACCCTTGTACTCGATGATAAGAGGATGCTCTGGTAGAGTTTCTACGGCCTGCTGAGCGCCGATGTCGTTACTCATCGCGAGAGGAGGAGAGGATGAGGGATTGAGAGAAGTAGAGATGAGAGGAAGGAGGGAGGAGGAGGATGCATGCTTTAAATGAGAGTGAGCTATCAGAGTCGAGTGTACACGTCGTAGTGTCGATCTTTGAGAGGCATGTAGAGCAAGAGGATGGGGAGCCTAGGCTGATGGACGATGAGACGAAATGCGCCTAACATTCATAGATCTCACCTCTTTGAAGTGACACACTGTACATTGTTAACACCTGAATCAACCGAGATATTGGTTGGTAGGCAGTTGGAGCGCCAAACTCACGATGAAGAGCCTCCCAAAAAGAGAACACTGGACGAGTTAGGAATCGAACCAAAGACCTTTCCAAATCCACTTTGATGTCGTGACGACGCCATGCGAATGGAACGCTCTACCAACTGAGCTACACGCCCTATTTGTTCCGATGACGGGACGTTTTTTGCTTTCAACTTTATAGTGACATGACGGAGATCATTTTTACTCCGGCTATCTCGGCCCGATCTGGTTGATCGTCATTCGGATCCGAAGCAACTCATACAAAGCCCCACCATCACTCCGACTTGTCTTGGCATTTACTCGATATCCTCGGTGCCGTTCACGAGCGGGTACCACTTATCATCTACAACGCACATCGACTCTGTCAACTTTACGACCTTATGACCTTAGGACCTTTTCACGTTAGCCTCCATCTCTCCCTACAAGCTCAAGCCCTCCATATTACGAGATCCACACCCTCCCCTTACCCACACCATCATGATCACCATTGAGCAGGTCGTTGCCGCTGCGCCGCCTAAAATCCGTGAAACGCTTGACGACGGCACCGTCGCCTACCTTGGCACCGTGGTTGCTGGCAAACACACTCCTGAGGAGGTGCGCCAGGCGCTCGAGCCTTTCCTTGGCATGGAACCACGCGAGCTCGACACCATGTTTGAGCGCCTCACCCTCGAATCAGCACCGCCTGCCAACGGTGCGAGCAATTTACAGAGATTGTTGCCGCCCTCAGCATCGTCCGCCGAGTCGTCCCGCCCTTCGACGCCGAGCAAGAAGAAGCGGAAGGAGAAGGCGCCGGGTAAGCCGGTTGTCAATGCGTACTCGCAGCAGAGCCGGTTTCACGCAGCCACGATCACGACACTCAGCAAGGAAGTCGACCTGCGTAATGTCAACGTCACGATTGACGATGCCGACTTGCTGGTCGATGCGCGGCTGTGGCTCAAGGCTGGTGTGCACTATGGTATGGTGGGGCGTAATGGCACAGGCAAGAGTACACTGCTGAGCGTCATCGGGGACAAGAGCCTCGTAGGATTTCCGGAGAATATCCGGACGCTCTACGTCGCGCAGCTCGACGTGTTCGACACGGATATCAGTGTTGTCGACGCTGTTCTTCTGGCCGACACGGAGCGGCAGAAGAGGGTAGATGATATTCGCGCACTCGAAGGTGCGGGTGAGGACGAGGAGGTACTCATGGTGGCGGTGGACGCGTACGTTGCGCGGATTGCGCATGAGCGTGTCGACGATGCGCAGAAGAAGGCAACCCTACGATCCGGAAAGCGCGGCAAGATCGCGCGCGGTGCCGCGCTCAAGGCCGAGCAGACTATGCTCGCGACCGTCCACGACGAGGTGTACGGTTCGCCTGCGGGCGCCGTCTCCGAAGTCGCCGCCAAGGTCATTGCCTCATTGTACGCCGAGCTGGACAAGATGGACGCACACAGCGCCGAATCGCGGGCGCGAGCGATCCTCTCCGGCCTTGATGTCGACGAGGATATGCAGGATGGTCCTGTATCTGATCTCTCTGGTGGATGGCGCATGCGTGTGGCCATCGCCAAGGCCATGTTCATCGAGCCCGACCTCCTCCTCCTAGACGAATGCACGAACCACTTGGACCTCGCTGCCATCGCCTGGCTGCAAGAGTACCTGACCACGCTGGAGGACATTACGATCGTGTGCGTGTCGCATGATCGCGACTTTTTGAACGGCGTGTCGCAGGAAATCATCCGGCTCAAGGACAAGCAGCTCACCTACCATCCCGGCAACTACGACGCGTACGAGCAGGCTGAGGACGAACTGCGCAAGAAGCGAGAGCGGCAGCACGCGGCACTGGAGCGCCGGCGCGAGCACGTGCAGAAGAGTATTGATCGGTTCAAGAAGCACGCCAACAAGAGCGGCGACGACAAGGTGCTGGGCCAGATGGCGAGCCGGCAGAAGAAGCTCGAACGCATGGCAGGTACCGACAAGACCGAGGATGGCAAGCGCTTCAAAGTCTCATATTGGGCGGGGTATCACGACACTATGCGGCCCGAGATCGAGCTCATCAAGGCTGAGAAGGACGTCGACCTGAGTATCCCGAACCCCGAGAAAATCCGGGGGACTGGGCCCCTTGTCGCCTTGCATTCTGTCTCGTTCTCATACCCAGGCAAGAAGCGGCGTGTGCTCAAGAGCATCTCGCTGACCATCATGCCCGGCGACCACATCGCGCTCGTGGGCCTGAACGGCTGCGGCAAGTCGACGCTCGTACAGCTGCTCTGTGGCGTACTCACGCCGACGCACGGGCGCGCCGAGATCTCACCCCGCCTCCGCATCGGCCACTACACGCAGCACTTTGTCGACGAGCTCAGCAGCGTTGCTGAGTCGGGACTGGCTTTGCTGCAAGCTCGCGCGTACATGGCGTTCAATGCCGGCACGGGCGCCGAACCGCCCAAGGAGGGCGACTTGCGCCGCTGGCTTGGGTCCTTCGAGATCTCGGGTCAGCTCGCTTTGCGGCCGGCCAATACGCTCAGTGGTGGGCAGCGCGCGCGCCTCGCCATGGCGCTCATGCTCTACGACCGGCCGCACATGCTCCTCCTCGATGAGATCACAAACCATCTCGACATGTACGCGGTGCAGGGGCTCATCGCTGCGCTGAATGAGTATGAGGGCACGGTCGTCATCGTCACCCATGACCGCCACTTTGTGCGTGAGTGCGCTGACGACGTATACGCACTGGAAGACGGACGCCTGCGTCTCCTCGACGACGGCATCGACGAATACGTAGAGCAGTTTGCAGACCTATAAATGTAGCATAATCATGTACTGTCTTGACTCTCTACTCGGTGCCGAGGAGGAATGGGAGCGCCTTGTCGATCAGAGCGTCCGGCGCTTCTTCGGGGATGTAGTGTCCACACGACAAGGTGCCGCCACTCACGTCGGCCGCGACGCGGCGCCATTCCGCCAGCGGGTCGAAGCACATCTCAACGATACCAGCGGCTCCCCAGATAGCAAGTAATGGTGCCTGGACTTTTCTCCCCGCGTCGCGGTCGGCGCGGTCATGATCGAGGTCGATTGACGCGGCTGCGCGGTAGTCCTCGCAAACGCCGGTTGCCCACCCCTCAAGCTTGGCGCAGCGGAGGTACTCTTCGAACGCTGCATCGTCGAATGGATTGGTGCCGGCAAACTTGACCATGCAGGCGCGGAGGAACGTCTCTGGGTTACTGGTGATGAAAGTCTCGGGCATTGGACTGGGCTGGATGAGGAAATACCAGTGCCAGTACTTGCGTGCGAACAACTCGGTGGTGCCCTCGTACATCGCTAGCGTGGGGGCAATGTCCAGCACCACTAGGCGGTCCAATACGGATGGGTGGTCCATGGCGAGGCGGTGGGCCACGCGCGCTCCACGATCATGAGCGAGGATGCTGAAGCGGTCGAATCCCAGATAAAGCATGAGTTGCACATTGTCCGCAGCCATGACACGCTTGCTGTGGTTGGAGTGGTCCGGCGTCGCGGGAGGCTTCGAACTATCTCCGTAGCCCCTCAAGTCGGGGAGGACTAGTGTGAAGTGCTCGCTGAGGGCGGGGACGACCTTGTGCCAGATCGCATGCGTTTGAGGGTGGCCGTGGAGCAGAAGGAGGGGTGGCTTGCCTCCCTCAGAGACGCGATAGACGATGTCGACGCCATTGACGTGGGCCGTGCGCTTGTCAATACCCTCGAGGCCTGGAAGCATGATGAGTAACTGTAGAATGAGTATGGCACTAGGTTTGCTTCTTGGTCAACGTTAATAGCGGTGGGCACCGGCTACTTAAGCATACCCGTTATCTGCCGGTCAATGCCGACCCTGATCTGACAACAATATCAAGTCGATGCATCGTACTGCACTATTTTTATTCAAGCTTTACTGGCATCTACTTCTCCGGGACGAGCTCGAAGACGGCCTTCTCGCCGCTGAGCGGCTTGAGCTTTACGCCGTCGATGACAGCGTCGCCACGCTGAGCGACCATAATCCCACCGAGGAGCGCAAAGCCCTCGGCCGTGACGCGCTCCAGTCCGCCGCTGAGGAGACGAATTGGGTTAGGCGCCAGCGGGTACTTGGAGATATACTCGTCAAAGGCGACGGCGAAGGCACGCGCAGTGGGGTCGGCGGGGATCAAGCCGCCGTTGTACCCGATGTCGCGGCCGAGTCCCTCCCACACAGCACCGTAGATTGGTGCGGGGCTGAGGTCGGCTGGGAAGCCGCCGCCCTCGGCACTGCGGAAGATGGCCATGCGCCCGTTTTTGGCGAGGGTAGAACTGACGCCCTCGGCCGTCTCGCCCTCCGAGATACAGTCCATGGCGTAGGTCACACCCTGTGGGGAGAGGGCACGAACGGCCGCTGGCCACGCTGCGTCGCGATAGTCGACAACGTGGCTGGCACCGTAGGGGGCGGCGGTGAGGAAGTCGGCGTGCTTCGGGCTCGCAACCGCAATGATCTTCGCCTGGGGGAGGGCGCGGCGAGCTAGCTGCAGCGCGTACATCCCCAGGCTGGTGGAGCCGGCATATACTAGCACGACGGGGTTCTCGGTGGGGACGGGGCTTGGCGAGGCGGGCTTGATGCTCGGCGTGGGGAAGTTGGAAGGGAGAGGGATACCCATGCGGTAGAACAGACCCTGAGCGGCTGTGAGGCCGCACATGCTCACTGCCGCGGCGTCGCGGAGGTTCATGGAGGCCGGGACGGACCAGAGGAGGTCAGAGTCCGAGACGACGTAGTCGGCGAATGCGCCGGGACTCTCGTTGGTCGAGCATGCGCCTTGCTGAAAGCCTGCTACGCGGTCTCCGATCTTACGGTCGCGCACGCCGTCGCCAACTGCTGCAACGACGCCAGCAAAGTCTGTCCCGATCACGCGGTCGGTCTCGGCCACAGGTGCCAGCACATAGATGCTGTCGACGGGGTTGAGGGCGATTGCGTGTACTCGCACAACGACCTCGCCTGGCCCTGGGTTGGGAGTCGGGACGGACTTGAGGGCCACGGACTTGGTGGAGGGCGTGAGAACGAGGGCGTTCATGGTTGATGGGAGCGACATTGCGACGTGAGAAATTTGTGTGGGGCTGTGGAGCGGTGGAGCTATGGAGCTTTGGAGCGGCTTGTATTTTGAATTGTTGAGGAGCGACTTGAGAGCTGGTGAGTTGATCTGACACGATGGAAGGGGTTTTTATACGTCCCAACGATCTTGTCAGTGTGAGTGCGCAGCGGACGATGAGCAATCGATGATCAAGCTGTTACTTGCGTCAGATATTGCTGGGAGATATTGCTTGGTGAGATAAACTTAGCTGATGAGGTCACATCTTGGTTTGTTGCTAGTGCGGAAGGCGGAACTGGTCTAGTGAATGACTGATGATGATGACATGCCGAGATCGGCAGGCTTCGGCCCTCACCAGCCTCGGCCTCGTGCTTTACCGACACGTGCCTGTATGGCGGTAAGCAGCTTGCAGTTGGCTTGCAACCGATCAACAGATGCATGCAATGAAGAAAAACTTGAAGCCAAGAGACGATCGACGATGCATTGATGTGCGATGACCAAGCTTAGGACACAGCGAGGTCGGCGTAGTGAGCCTCGGCGACGTTTGGGTGAGCACGCAACCGGCTCTTGAGGCAGTTTTCGCCGTACAGGCTGTGGATGGGATTCCTGGGGTCTTGCGATACGCCTGGTGCAACAAGCCCCGAAAGCATGCGGACAAGGGGGAGGTGCGCGTCGAGTGCGGGGTTAAAGAAGAACGGGATGCTGACTCGATCTCCGTCTCTTGGAGCGAGAACGCGGTGAGTCGTCGCCTTGAGATACCCCTGCCTTAGCTTGTATATCAACCTGACTCACCTGCGTGGCATACTCGAGCATCTCGCCGATGTTAACGACGAGCGCACCTGGGACTGGAGGTGCGTCAATCCAAGTGCCTCCGTTCTCGACCTGGAGGCCGGCCTTGCCCTCCTCGATCCAGAGAAGGGTGAGCACGCCTGCATCCTTGTGGCTCCCGACACCCTGGTCAGTCCCCTCACTCTGGGGATAGCGGATGATCTTGAGGAGTGTGAACGGCTCGCCGAACGATTCATCAAAGAAGTCCGCCTTCTCCCCAAGAGCCTCGGCCCAAGCGCTTAGGAGTTTGTGTGCCACGGAAGTAAGGAACGCGGTCCACTCCTCCACGACCGATCGGAGGGCGGGGAGCGCCACGGGCCACTGGTTCGGGCCCACCAGACGGGCGAACGGTGGCTTGCCTTCCCTCTCTTCTGCGGTGAGTGCTCGGCCTTCCGGACAGATATCGATCTGCTCGCGCCAGTCGATCGCGCCAAGAGTACGCTCGCCCCCTAAGCGCGTGTATCCCCGGAAGTGAGGGGAGTGCGTGTTCTCGATCTGCAGCTTGTCTTCATCCGGAAGGTTGAAGAAGGCGCGCGAGGTCGACAGCATGCGCTCCTCGAGCGCGGGCGGAATGCCGGTGCCGGTCAGGTAGAAGAAGCCGACCTCGTGAGTTGCTCGGCGGAGGGCGTCGCGGAAGGACGCTGCAGCTTCGGGCCCTGCATCGAGTTGCGAGAGGTCGAGGACTGGGAGCGACTCGGGCATGGGGACAATGGGGTCAGGCTCGGGGCAATTGGGAGTGACAGAGCGGCTCGACAATAGACGACACGGCAGGGAAGGTTGCACAAAGGATCGAGTCGTGTCGGGGGTGGGCAGGCGTAATCTTTGGTATGGTACCGGGTGATGGCGTCATCGCCGGAGACGCCCGAAAAAGCCTGTTCCCCTTGTCCGTTATGGGCAAGCGACCCATGGCCATGTCGAGTGATGTGCTCCAGCAATCAGCAGTGGAACTGGGTGTGTGGCCTGAGAACAAGGAAGAAATAAGAAGGAAAACGGAGGAGAAGCAAAAAGTGTGACTGTCGCAACCCCAGAGGAGCTGGCCAGCCGACTTTGTGTATGACGCTTGTGTGGATTGAACACACGACCGAACGAATTGGGCTGCAAGAGCTTCACTCGCTCGCTCTCCCACTGAGCTAAAGCGTCTTCAGAGTTTTATCATATTCGGGTCGTATAAGTGGGCCCTTATACCACGTGGTCTCAGTTACCAACCTGATCCACTCACCTACGTACCTGCTTTCATACACGTAACACCTTGACGCCAGAGTAGGCGCCCGCTACCAACAGCAGCACAACCGACCTGCTGTTCCAACACAGTCTCTTCCCTTGTTGATGCTATCTCACGGTTCAGGACGCGTGCCCGAGTCGACGGGGGTCTGAGACAACGTGATAGCGGTGGTACCTCAGCTTCCAGAAGCGGGCCTGAACCTATTCATAGTGCTCGATAGCGCATCGCCAGGTCCAAGTTTTCCTTATCTCCGGGAGCCTTGATTACTGAATGCACAATCTAGACGTTGATAGACATTGATGACACGGAACCATCAATCCCTTACGCCACACACATCGGGAGCTATGTCCGTGCATCGCATTGACCTTGCATCCAATGCTTACCATTGCCACATGACCACTTTGCCCATACTGGCATGGCGGCAAGCGTGTTCGTGTCGGTGGCCCCAGCGAGCCCCGCATGTCGAAAGCCACACGCGGTCCCAGGGATGTGGATCAGGCTGATGCATGAATCCCAGACCCCTGCAATGTCTCGCATGGTCCAAGAGACTCGTGCGGGCCTTCTCTGTTTATGCTATCGGTTATCCGAGATTAGCACAGGCCAAGCCAGGCGAGATCTGGTACCAGATCAACAGTAAGCGCTCAACTGGATCAAGGGTTGTCGAATTCCCCACCGTGCTCCGCACCTCATGGTGCTCGCGGATCATGGAGCACCATGCACAAGGTGTGGATACGTACGCTGTTACCCGCGTACAAGATTCCTACTTGATCTTCATAAACTGCGGAGCACCATGCGTATGTAGCGGCTCGGAGCTTGATGTACGTGGAGATCGCCATGTGCCCCGCATTGAGGTTTGGGAGTTTCCGAGCCGGCTTATGGATTGGCTAAAGTGGGGGGTGGTTGTTGGTCTGCTGACGGCAGCGGTAACTTGGGTGGGGACAATCAACTACTGGTCAAGCATGCCTTGACGACGTGGGTCATGCATGAGTGCTGTAGAGGAGGTGGAGGGAGCCCTGCTCGTGCGGGTAGGGTCCATGCTTGGCACCGGCCGTATCGATCAACATAACGGAATATGGGCTTGGGGGATGTGACGTGATGATGAGACGTTCAGCTCGTTCAGAGAGCCGCCGACTTTGGCGAAAATAGGTTCAGAGCCCAGGTACAGTATATGGAGATCGGCGGCATTTGGTCCAAGTAGCAAATGATTGTCGTTCAAAAGTTGTCCCGCATAAGCCCGCATACCTCAAAGTGGATGTACTGTATCTCTTACAATCCGAAGCGGGCCTGGATTATAGTTTTCACAAGTGAGCTCTCCTCTGCTCCGATGTGGCCCCACTTGATCACTTTGGCCACTTTGCCACTTGATCAGTTATTCCAACTTTCCTGAGTATCACGCGGGCACATGAAAATCTCAACAAGTGAGATATCTTTTCCAAGCTTTTCACCCAAACAGCACAACAGCCGCTCATTTACCCCTCAGGCACTCAGGGTAAAGGACCGCATGGTGTACATGTGACCCTGGTCTGTGCCTTGAAAATACCTAAAAACCGTGTGGCTATTGGGCAAACCAAAGGGTAACATCAACATTACTATCACCTTTGTTGCAACCGAGCTATCGTGTTCATGTGGTGTCACCTTGCACCAACGCCGTAAGACCATGGTGCGCGGCCGGACCTGGGGTCGACTTACGTTGACGTCAATTGCCGAGAGGTCAAACAATCATTACGCCTTCCCCGGGATCTCCTGCCCAAGGGCCACCCATGGTCTCGAGAGGCTTGTGGCTCAAGAAAATGTGTCCATATGGTCGCATGACCGTGCCTCGGTTGACCGCGCGGGGGGTCCTGACAATGGCAAAGACACGGAGCAGGCCCCACATGCCTGGATAGATTCCATTCGGTGATGGTGGGTTTGTGGAGAGGGGAGGGGGGGGGGTGAGTGGCACCCCCTGTTCAGTTAAAAGTAGTGGCGCGGACGACGTCTTTTTCCCCCCAACCACCTCAAGGTCTCTTCACTGTGAGTTTATACACACTCTCTAAAGGCTGATAGTAGATCATGGCCGGCCTCAACCACGGCGACATCGTACACCCGGCGCTCGCACTGGCGCAGGAGGATGAAATCCGCATGCAGCAGCGTTCGGCTTCCATCGCCTCCGAGAAGAAGCAGGGCGCCTCTCTTGCCAACGTCATGTCTCCCAACGGCACTCTGGACCCCTCGGACCCTCACTACGGGGATGAATTCCCAACAGAGGACGAAATCGCCCACCTCCACCGTATCCCAGACAAGATTCCGTGGGCAACATACCTCGTTGCTTACATCGAGCTGGCAGAGCGCTTCTCGTAAGTTTACATAGTGTTCACGGCTAATCACAAGTTACTATGGATGCACCGTAGTGTTCACCAACTTCATTCAGCACCCTCTGCCGCCCGGATCGAACACGGGAGCTGGCAAGGAGGAATTCCAGTCGGGTGCTCTCAACATGGGCCAGCGTGCCTCCACTGGTCTTACCACTTTCAACACCTTCTGGGTTTACGTTACGCCACTCTTTGGCGCCTACCTCGCCGACAAGTACTGGGGTCGCTACAAGACGGTGTGTGTCGCTGTCGCTGTCGCCCTGATCGGTCACATCATCCTCATCATTTCGGCGATCCCTAATGTGATTGTCAACCAGGGCGGTGCGCTTGCCTGCTTCATCATTGCTATTATCATCATGGGCGCTGGAACCGGTGCTTTCAAGAGTAACATTTCGCCTCTCGTCGCCGAGCAGTACCGCAAGACCAGGATGTTCGTCCGTACCAACAAGCACGGCGAGCGTGTGATTGTCGACCCTACGCTCACGACATCGCGCACTTACATGGTGAGCCTTTATTGCTCCAACATCCCCTGACATTAGTACTTCTACTTCTTCATCAACGTCGGTGCTCTTATCGGCCAGATCGGTATGGTCTACGCCGAGAAGTATGTCGGCTTCTGGCTCTCGTTCCTCCTCCCGACCATTATCTTCTTGACTACCCCTCTCGTCCTCTGGATCGGCTACAACCACTACGTCAAGGCCCCGCCCGAGGGCTCAGTTCTCGCTGGCGCTATGCACATCTTCAAGTTTGCGGCCAAGGGCCAGTGGTCGCTCAACCCCGTCACGCTGTTTAAGCGCCTCGGCTCGAACGAGTTCTGGGACCGCGCCAAGCCCAGCCAGGTTGCTGCTCGCGGTGAGACCCCGCCCAGCTGGATGACGTTCGACGACAAGTGGGTCGACGAAGTCCGCCGTGGTTTCAAGGCCTGCGCCGTCTTCCTCTGGTACCCCATCTTCTGGCTCACCTACAACCAGATCAACAACAACCTTACCTCTCAGGCCGCCACTATGGAGCTGCACGGTCTCCCCAACGACGTTCTCTCCAACCTCAACCCCTTCTCGCTCCTCATCCTTATCCCCCTCTGCGACCTTCTTATCTACCCTGCCCTCCGCAACCGCGGCCTCAAGTTCACCCCCATCAAGAAGATCACTTGTGGCTTCTTCGCAGGTTCGGCGGCCATGATCTGGGCCTGCGTCCTCCAGCACTACATCTACAAGACCAACCCTTGTGGTTACAGCGCTGGTACCTGTGTCGACGCCGAGGGCCACCCCCGTGTCTCGCCCATCAACGTCTGGGCCCAGACCGGCTCGTACGTCCTCATCGCGCTCGCTGAGGTGTTCGCCTCCATCACCGGTCTCGAGTACGCCTTCACCAAGGCGCCGAAGAACATGCGCTCGCTCGTCATGTCCGTCTTCCTCTTCATGTCTGCGTTCTCGTCTGCCCTGGGCCAGGCCTTTGTTTCGCTCTCCAGCGACCCGCTCCTCGTCTGGAACTACGGCTCGATGGCTTGCCTTGCGTTCGCGGCCGGCTGCGGTTTCTGGTTCACTCACCGCCACCTCGACGCCCAGGAGGACGAGCTCAACGCGCTCGACGCCGGTGCGGTTGACAAGAACAACCGTCGTATGTCAAACTACGAGTAAGCGGGTAGTGCAGTGGATGTTGGCAGTGGATGGGTAGCAGCAGTTAGTAGTAATAGTAAGGATGCGCAGTACGATGCTATTGTCATGAACCGGCCGAGTTACAGCTCTGAGGGACTGCGAGGACAAGGCGCATGCTCTGCCTAACAGCCACATTGTATGAGAACGAGTCACGTGGGGCGACCACGTGTGGAAACGGGTTGTACAAACGGTTAAAGGGTGGAGTCGGAGTCAGATTCAGGGGGTCGTACAGGTTGGAATAAGGAGTGGGGAAGGTCTAATGACGTGCTGCCTTTATGATGTCAGTTATGGACCAAAGTTGATTCCGAGGATCCCCCACTTAAAGACGTAGTGACGCGTCTCAACGATAAACCACTTCGCCAATCGCCGAGGACAGCAACAACGGCGCGCAGGCAGGTTGAAACCAGGCGGCGCCCAACTGCGGACTTGGGGTTTGCTTACTCTGGTTTGCAGCCGATGCTACCGCAAACCTCTCCCAGTTCGCCACTCATGGTACAAATACTATGGCCCAGCTCCCATGGACACCCCTCGTCCACGAGCCCCTTCCCCGCCATGACTGCATCACTTGGGGTTGGGTCACCAGGACCAAGGCGTTATGGATCACACTCTGGTCGGTGAATGGGTTGACTAACCCCACGGTTGGCAGAACGCCAACCCAAATGCTGGTCGCGCGTCACCTATCATACATTGCCGGGAGGGCCGGGACAAACTCGAACTCTATGACGATCCTACATTGGGCTACCGGAGCTTGGCCTCCTCAGGGAGACGGTATGTCCTGTACTTGAGGACCACGATTGGCGAACCTTCCTCCCCCACCAGCGAGTGACGTACGCCATCTTCCTCCATGTCCTGGAGAGTGGCGATGACGTCCCAGCTCACGAACCCGCAGGTCTCAAGATCGCGCCGGCGACATTTGAGCGTGATGGCCACCACGTCCCCGGGATCGACGTCGGCGAGGGGAGAGGTCCGGCCGACGAGGGCGAGCTCATGTTCCCGGTCGCATTGGGTTGTGGTTTCGGGGCGCGGGGAGCGAAGGTTGGCGGGCGTGTCAAACAACCGCGTTGGAGTGTCGCTGAACACGTCGTCCTTGACTGTGTGCAAGGTCCTGGACTTGAGGTCCTTTGATGGCGGGCGCGGCGGACACGGTGTGTCTGGCGTACTGGGCATCTGTGCCGACGGTGGCGGTGAGAACGAGGGGACGGAGTAGAATCGCTGACGCTTGGGCGTTTTGAGTGCGTCAAACGCGATGGGTGTTGCGGTGGGGTCGATGGCTGAGCGTAGGAGCATTGCGACTTGAGATATCGAGAGATTGAAATGCTCAGAATGACTTTGCTCATGCTACATCTTTATGTCTTGCCACCGGACTGTCTGTAGACTATAGCTGATCGCTTCATGAACATGGTAGCGACAAGAACAAGTCGCGACTCGAGGTTGAGACTGACACGCTACATTACATGCCGTAAGTCGCCACCAACTGGCTCGATATATAGGTCACGTAAATGAGCGACAAAAGCCGCCACTTTTACCCACTTGAAACATATTACGGCAGGATTCTAAGGATTTACGGCAGCCTACGACGCCTGTCTGTCCATTGTACTTTATGCAAGTTCTGTGGGATGGGATCGGGGGCTGGAATAATGCCATTCTGGAGGTGTTTTCGAGGTTGGTTGACGGTTTGGGACGAGAACGGGCTTGTGTGTTGGATGTACGCGGGTACCTGAATGTGGTGAGGCACCGTCCTGTGGGTTGGGATAGATGTCAGTCTCATCTGCATGTGAGGCCCAGAAGGAGGGAGAATGTAGGGAAGGGAGAGTGAGAGGGAATGAAGGGAGTGGCAGGTGGCAGGAAAATCAGGCGCGTTGGCTGACATGGGCACCACGGACCTCAACATCAACATCTACATCGTCTCCAGTTCCTGTTCGCTCTAGCTTACAAACAGGTTATAACGACGCGGAAGCGTACCAACGGCGTGGCACTCCCTAGTTTCCCCCTGCCAGCCACTATAACTAGGGAGAGAGGTGGCGTATCTCCCAGGAACGCTAGCGCAAGGCATTAGGCACTGCTGACAAACACTCCAACGGCTGTTGTTATATGTGGTGCGGGGATGGCTTTGCAAAATATGGTTGAGGAAGGTGCAACGGGGGGCGAGGGCGCGACGGGATCACCCGAGGTGCATGTTCACAGGCCTATCGAGAGAGACAATCTCGGCGTCAATCGCTATCACGGTCAATTCTACAACTCCCGTCTGTTTCTGCCACTCCATCCACTCAACTCTACCAGTGCCAGTCTTCTGATAGAAGTGGGAAATATGACTTGTGGTTCATCTTCTTGTGAGGGTCTGGACAATGACACTCGCACCAAGCCTCGCATCCGAACTACGTGCTTCGCAAGATCTCAAGTCGCTTCCGGCCGGTGGCGGAACTCGGAGGCGAACGCTTGTATGCATCTAAAGCTTCTCGCGATCTACGTTCCCCCAATTCCTCACGATTACACAAATCGCCGTCTTGACTTTTGTCACTCGCCCTCTCTGTCCACGAGATGGCCGGGGATACCAAAAAGCACGACGATCGCGACGAGAGCCTCAGTGCTACGTGCCCAACCCTGACAGGCGAAACCTAGCTGGACTTTCATAACCGATTAAGGAGATTGAGTTAATTGGTTCCTCGCACTTGATTAGCGCGAAGCATTGTGGTATGGGATCTCTTCCTTCCAGATCCGAAGATTGACTAGGAACTTTATTTCACTTACTAAAATATATACAGTACAGTTCAAGAAATGTTATGGGCCGAAGATGGGAGACATAAATAGTACGACTTTGCCAGGTTTCTCCTCACCAACCTCTCTTCATCTCACTTTAACCCCTCACGCCTCACACTCCACGCGCTATTCATCGGTTCACAATAACCCAACACCACACCATGAAAGTGAGCCGGCAAGCAGGTCCCATCTATCCCCATCCTCATCTCCATATGCTTACCCAGTTCACCATCATCGCTCTCTTCACTCTCGCCACAGCGGTGATCGGCCAGACCACCTGTAACAACAAGGTTGACGACATGAACACTATTGAGGCGCGTCAGGTCCCGAACCAGCTCGAGCTGGTGAGTCCGTCATTGCCCACCCCTTCCTTCCCCTCATGCTCTAGTTCCTCCACTCCCCCTCATTTATCCACAAACCACTAATGCCAGCGCACCTGCCAGCCTACCAAGTGCGTTTGCAATGCCAACCTCACCCCTGGCTTCTATTGCGGTTCGGACTCCTCCGGCTGCAAGAAGGGGGTTCTTTACCAGTGCGCAGGTGGCCCCAATGGGCCCTCGTGCGAGTACGGCCCCCGCGCGTCTTGCAAGCAGTGCAACCGCCTCCAGTGCTAGGCAGCTACCAGCGCCGATAGTGAAAGACGGAGTAAGAGATTGGAGGTTATCAGAGACATGAGAGGCAAGTAGTTCCAAACAGTATTTCCATACACGATGAAGAAGGAGTATTTCTCCACACAATGAGGAGACGTTCTGTTCCATCTCGGGGCTCAACAAGGCCAATTCGATACCTTCCCAGTCATGAGAGTGGGATGAGTCTGAGTCTGAGGACCAGGGGCTGGAGACGGAGATGCCGTGCGCTATAAATGATCAATGCTTCCAAGCTGACAGATAGGATGCTTCTGTGTCAGTCGACCAGATGTTTGATGCGGTCGTCAACAACACTCCATTATTCTTGTGACCCTTCCTATCGATCTCCACTCGGCCCAGACGACTCGCAACGTCACCGCCGCAGCCATCGTCACAATCACTGTTCTGGTCACCAAAAACCTCGTCACGATCGCCGTGACAGCTGACACTCCCATGAACGCCATCGAGATGCGCCACCGCGAGTGCTGCCCCAATTTCCGCAAGGAGATCAACGTCCCGGGGCCGTCGTCCGCCGACATTGCCCATGCGCCAATCCATGCAGCGGTCACCGCTCGCGCCAATCCCAATCCTGTCCTGGCCCCGACGCCGCCCACCTCCGGCACTGGCAGCATCGAGTACTCGCCCGCGATATCAGCGGGCTGCAACGAGATTACTTCACAGGAGAAGACGGCTGGGGAGCTAGGCGCTGTAAGCTTCCTCAGAGTACATGTACCAACTGACTGGGAGATCGCACTTGTAAGTGTAGAAAGGGGTTTAAGGCCACCCACTGCCAAATGGACACCTACAGTACACTGAAAGCGCTGGCGGATACACAACTCCTTGGTCGATCTGAGCAATCACGCCGTGTAGAAGTAACTCCAGCTGCAAAAAGGGCTACGTCTACCGAATACCAATGTCCCGATGATTGGTAACGAGGTACAATGGCAGCGGTTCCATAAACGATGAACGAGGTTAGGTTGGAATTGTAAGAATTTGAGGAAAGTGCCAGAATTGCATCTGAATATAGAAGGAGCTAGGGCGACAAGATCTGACTGTTCTTTCTCATTCCCTCCTTCTCTCATCGCACAGCGTGCGTTCTCGAATATCCTGTCCATTCGCAATTCACGAGCCTTGCCTCACTCGCTTGCTTTCTTTTCGTCCCTGATCAACTGGCTTCATCGTCACCGGTTACCTCTTTGAAGATGGACGCGACATCGAACGCCGCCCCGATGGCCAACGCAAGTTGGCTCGACTGCGAGATGGCTATAACCTCGCTGATCTCGCGAATCGGGCCCACTAAAAACCTCTCACCAGATCATGGGTGGGCCCGAGCCCTTCATTTCCTGCATGTTGGTGAGTCGACCTCGTCCAGTTTAGAGCTCCTGGTGCGCAACTCTGTAGATATATGTTCGGCCTGGCGGCCGTCTTTGGCGGCAGCGCTTCCACCGTTGCCGGGAGATAGAGAGTCGGCTGCGGACTGCGGGAGCAGTATCTATGCCGATCTAAACGATGAACGGAATGTGCCACCAGTTGGTTTCTCCCAAATCATCTGTCACGTTCACAACTTGATCGTGTAATTGACTACTGCCTCTCAGTCAGCAGTCAGCCCATTTTGCTCGTCAGTCACGATAGCAACCGAATCAAGCTTCTGCCAAGCTGCCAAGAGGAATATAACGGAGCCCGAACGTTGGAGTTTGGTTCATCCGGTGGAACTGGTAGACGCTGCGCATGCTGAAGCTATGTAGTGCCTCGTAATAGTCGATCCTCGGATTACCATATGTACCATGTGCTCCTGCCCACATGCCCATGTGGCTCCTTCAGATGAGCGTGGCAAGTCAACTAACGGCGAGGAAGGTCCTAGCGGTGTCGACTGCCTCTGTATAAAAGCCAAACCGGACAGACCCAGTTTCCTCACTCTCTCTTATCTTCCACAACTCACACTCACACTTCACTCTTTCACCAGTTCCTCACTACTGTCCTCAATCGCTTAACCGCAACCACACAATGAAGGTAAGATCCGTCATCTGCTTCGCATTCGTCACCTCACGCCAGTTCACCGTCGTTACTCTCCTCGCCCTGGCCACAGCGGCCACTGCGGCCTCTGACATGACCGGGTACGCGAAGCGCGCGCGCCTCCACAATGCCCGTGAGAATGGTCAAGGCGGTGGCCTTGGGCTCCTTGGCGACCCACACGCCGAACGCGGGAAGGGCGAGTCCCACAACCACGCCGAGCAGCGCGACGGTACCCTTGACGTCGTCGGTAAGAGCCAGCACAATAGCGCCCGTCAGCTTGACGACGTCCTCGATGATGTTGAGATCCTTCCCCGCGTGAGTGACCGTTCCTTCCTATCCTCGGACGATTTGTTTGTGCCCAGTTCACCTTCCTCCCCCCTCTCTCCCCACGTCGTCTCCTTCAGCTGCTCTCCCTCGCCTTCCTTCCTAGCACTAGCTTTGCTGACCTCCAGGATCTCGATGTCCTCGGCAGTCTGATCGATGATCTCGCCGGCCTTCGTCGTGTAAGTCCACCTCCATCCTCCTCGTCTTCATTAGACCCCTCTCCAAGTCCACACCAAGTCCACGTTCCTCTCACCTCCCCAGCCCTTCACCTTCCCCTTTGCCCTCTCATGCTAACCCCAGCGCGCCTGCAACACCACCGCCTGCAGCTGCAAGTACGTCCCGGCCGGCCTGTTCTGCGGTGGCGGTCTCCTCGGCTGCAAGAAGGGCTACGTCTACCAGTGCTCGGGCGGCCCCAAGTCGTGCGAGTTCGGGCGTCGCGACTCGTGCCAGCAGTGCAACGAGCTCCAGTGCTAGGCAGCGGCCAGCACCTCAGGAACAGAACAGGGGAGAGGATGCGATAGTTCCATAAACGATGAACGAGAATGAGGAGCTTGGTTGCCGTGGATGGTGGAGTGGGAACATTACTGGCTATGGTTGGAAGGGTCAAGCACCATCATGGTGACTATGGTGCGTGACGCGTGATGGCAAGAGTGCCACATGCCACGTGCCACCCAGTTTGAGTGGTAAGGGAAACTTCAAGGTTTGGCATTTGTGCATCCGGTTTAGTTCAGCGCGGTGGGCCGCGGGCCGTCGACACCTCGTCAGGACCAGTTGTTT
Organism: Cutaneotrichosporon sp. HIS471; assembly: GCA_030864385.1. Taxonomy (NCBI): domain Eukaryota; kingdom Fungi; phylum Basidiomycota; class Tremellomycetes; order Trichosporonales; family Trichosporonaceae; genus Cutaneotrichosporon; species Cutaneotrichosporon sp. HIS471. Next base: position 477,001 of record AP028240.1, on the reverse strand, counting down.
TTGGTACCTAAAACAACCCCGAAAACCTCTGTTTTTGGCCATGTTTTCGCCATCCAAAAACTTTAGGGTCCATATGTTTTTGGATGGCGAAAACATGGCCAAAAACGTAACACTTTTGGGCGTGAGAACATGGCCAAAAACATCAAGTCACATGACGTACGCGTGGTCGCGGCCGCCGACGGGCTTGTCGGATCTCCGATAATAGAGTATGGGTATGGTTTACGTTGGGATCAACCTTCCCGGGATCCCGGCGGCGACAAATTTTTAATTTGTTGATACAGAGGATCAGAGGATTTACAGTGCGGAGATGATCACATGATTGTCGGTAGCGACCTCCCTATGGCCATGGACCACGTGCTGCGCAAATTGTGCACCTCCAGAGTTTCAGCGCTCCAGAGCTCCACATCCCGATAAAGGACCTTGATGACAGCTGCATAACCGTCGCAACTTGTAAAGTTTGGCTTTCTCATCCTCACTCCTTTTTTCAATCTCTTACTCAACTTGACAACTCGTCTACTCGGATCCTCACCCAAAACACCCAACTCCAAGGGAATATATTAGAGGAGATGTCTCGGTTCCTCTCACCCATCTCCCCCCACTGGCAACAGTTCACCATGGTAACGCTCCTCACTCCCGCCACAGCTCTGACTGTTCCCACGTGCTCCGAGAAGTGGGCCCGAGCCCCGTGAGATGGAGGAGAACCGCACCCCCGTCATTTACCCTGTGAGCGCCCCAAGCGCGGCTGTTTCTACACCCCTAACTGCTCTGCCCTGGCATACTTTAGAGGCGATGGGAGTATAGGAGTAACGGCTGTAAGTGCGGGATCGGATATCACAGTGCTAGTAACAAGGCCGCTAAGAGATGAGGACGGCTGGGAGTAGTTCCATATTCGATAAAGAATGAGAACCAACTTGATATAGAGGCTGGAAGTGGATTAGACTGACCGAGTGGAGATTACCATTGTTCAAACCTCTAGAGATGCAAGTCCTATTGCTATCTGCTCTTGAAATAGGTACAACCTCCTTTGTCCTTGTTACAGTACAACATTATGAAGCTTCTTGTTGTTTATCAAATCTAGTCTCCCTTACTCGGGCCGGATTCCTCAGATTCACATCTTCTCAGTGCGAGAGCTTATATCTGTTGCTTCGTACAAGTTTGGATTTGGTAGGGTTAATCCGGGAGCAGATAGGCGACTCGGTGACTACTCGGTACATACTCGGTACAAACTCGATTACACGATCTTCTCATGCTTCTCATGCTCTGATCCCGGACCGCCGAGGGATCATTGTCCGACATCCGGCATCCTGGAGCCGAGCCATTGCCTTGTTCCATGGTGTACTCGTCCCGGGTTCTGCAGAGTCCGAGGACCGTCGAGATAGCATAAAAGGCTCGACCTCGGGGTGTTCATGCCCATCCACTTCTCTCTCAACTCTCCCTTCACACATCCCAGCTCTCAACTCTCAACTTTACTTTCAACTACCACAACAACATGAAGGTGAGCCTCCGTTCTGCCCCCCTCGACACTCTCACAGTCACCCTGCTCTCTCCTCCGCACCCACTACTCTCTCCTCCGTAGAGACTCGCCCACCCTTGCTAAACCCAGCTCACAATCGTCACTTTCATCGGTCTCGCGGCTTCCGCCATCGCCGTGCCTCACGCTCCCGCCGAGAAGTTCAGCAACGTCGCCGAGGCCCGCGACAATGACGAGAATGCCGAGAAGCGCGAAACTATCGAACTCGAGGGTGTGAGTCTCCTTCTGGTCCTTTCCATTCTGCCTGTCCCATCCTCACCCTTCAACCCTTCAACCCCCCCATCGGATCCCTTTACCTCCGTCCGCCACCAACCTCCTACCACCCTTTAACCCCACTGTTCTCTGCTCGCCCCCTCCCCAAACTCGTAGGTGAGCTAATCCCAGCGCGCCTGCGTCGCCAGCAGCTGCCGTTGCTCGGGTAAGGGTTACTTCTGCGGCGACGGCTCGGACATGTGCTGGTTCAATGTCCGCTACTATTGTAACGGCAACGGTGTGGCCTGTGAGATCCAGCCCTGGCAGCGTTGCTGGGGGGCCTAAGACAGCGATGAGATCCAGTCCTCGCCAACGGCGGCGATGGGAGAAGGAAGGAAGATCCAGTAGTCCATACACGATGAATTGAGTTAGAGGAGAAACCACCCAGCGGCGTGGAGTGTTTATTGGGTTTGCCCCTGTTTCCAAATACCGCAATCTTTGAAAGTTATTATGAATCATGGAGATATCCAGTTTAAAGCTAGCAGGTAATTCAGATGGATGTAAAATGGTCTTGTGCAATTGTCAACCTCTCAGTGAATCTTTCACTACTTTTCAACAGTATCGTCAAGGTTGCGCGGTCTCAGGGCTGATATACTGCACACAACAGTTGGACCATATTCAGGGAAAGTGGCACTTCATCATCAATCTTATTTCCTGCATGTACTGGATTTGGGAGTATTCTATACATGTACGGGCGGAGAAGCACTCTCTTTATAGCCTAACCGCTTAGCTAAGTGCATAATTCATTGAATGAAGATGGTCTCATAATAAGCCGGGGAGAAATGACTCTCGAGAGGAGGAGCTTAAACGAACACTTTTGATAGGTACTGTAGGTACATGTATGTGGTGGCCCCACAGGTGCACATGGGAAAAGTCCTGTTAGAGGTTTGAAGGCCCACGCTCGACAGGGTCAACTTGAACTTTCAATGTCCTCAATCCATGATCCTGGTGCGAGAGCTGGTAGATCATGTAGACGATGGGTTTGAAGCCTGGCCATATGGTCATCAGCTATGTTCCATGTGGCGGGAAAAGTCATGTTGCAAAACTGTGATTTGATCCGAGGTGTGGGTATGCCAAGAAGGTGATCGAGGCGCCTAAGTGCGCGAGGAGATCTACATGCCCTGGTGTTGGGTGTTTCTACGGAAAAGGAACGAGGAGTTCAGGGCATAGTTGGCGAGACGATTAATTGAATGGAGGGGAAACCGGCTGTGAACAACTCGAGAGTCGCACCAGTTTGCTGGGCTTCCAGATCCTCCTATAGAAATATAGTATAGCTGGTATAGTGGTAGGTATAGCAAAGAGCCTACGGTACTACGGTATGTATGGTATGTATGGTATGGAACAGGTGATAGGGTACGAGTAGGGGGCAAAGTGGCGCTGATCACTTCATCCTCAGTGCGAGAGCTTGTAGATTGTCGGTTCACACCATGGTCTCGTCAGATGGTCATGCTGCCCCGAGTCCGGACTTTTCACTCAACTTGTCCAGAGAAGAGCAGGAACCTTGGACTATTTTCAGTTCAAGTTGAGGTTTGATAGAGTGCCAGGAATCGGTTGGACAGCATAAACAGCGCGACCTTTCCATGCTCGTTCCTCATCCTCATCCTCTTCTCTCTCAACATCTCAACTTTCTCTTCACACTGCACCTCGGCTTCAACCAATTCCCAAAATCGCAACACAACACCACATCATGAAGGTGAGGCCTCTGACTTCCTCTCCTCGTCACTCTCCACTCTTTCCTCATTCACCTTATCTCCTCTCCTCTACAAACCCACTCTCTCTCCTTCCTTCGCTCCCACTCCCTAACTCCAGTTCACCATCGTCACTCTTATCGCTCTCGCCGTTACTGCCCTCGCAGACCCAAGTGTGGGTCGGAGAAGCGTGAGGACGTCCGCGTCACTCGCGAGATCAACGACAAGATCGAGAAGCGCGAGATCGTTCAGATCGAGGAGGTGAGTTGCTTTGCCTTGCCTTTCCTGGCGTCTCTTCATGATCTTTCGACCGTGACACTCCCCCCTTCCACTTCCTTCAACCGTACCGAGCTCATCCAAGCGCGACTGTCTCCCCTCCGACTGCCGCTGCGAGGGTCCTGCCGCCTACTTCTGTAGCCGTGGTCGCACCTATGGGTGCGTGTTCGGCCAGGTCTACTGGTGCAACGGAAACACGTGGGCGTGTCTGAAGAGCCCTGTTGAGCATTGCCTCCCTTCCGGACGCAAGCCCTGATTGGGGTACAACGGACGAGGAGGGTTAAGAGAGGCATGCCGACCAGTAACTCCATACGCGATGCGCGATGAACAAAAAGAGTGAGGAGCCGAAACCCGATGTGGCGAGTTTGCACTTTGGCAGTATCCTAGGTCACTAGCGTTCATACCTCTACTATAGAGCACGACCCCTGGTACAATACGAGTACGATACGGGCGTACTGTTGGATGACCCGTAGGATCCGGGAATTTTTCGATAAAACCTGTAGTCTCGTATTCACGTTTCTGCATACTCTTCATACCTCATTACAACACGAACAGGCAACGGCAGTTCACAGAGGCTCGATGCGGTCACGTGACATTGAAAGACTGAGGTACTCGGTTCACTCCAGTATACTGTAGCTAGGTTTTGTGGATCGGTGATTGCTGAGTTTGTCGCTCTGCGTCGCTCTCAAACTGAAGCAATGGAGTCTGGAGTCTTCACCCTCGGTGCTCGGTGTGAGAATCCTCGCACCTCTTGTGCGAGAGCTTATAGATCATGAACCGCTAGGTACGTATGAGATTGTGAGTCCAGACTTAGCCATGTACCATGTGCTACAGTACTTGGTGCCAAAGGTGATGATCTACAAAGTGGAGCTTAAAAAGGTGACGCGTGACGCGTCCCATTGAATGTAAACTGGAGACAAGTGATGCATACAAGGCAGGACTTGTACTGGTATTCTTTGCATTCTCATTCTCTCCAGCCCCATCACTTCAGTACTACTTAACAGTCACTACCTATAACAATACATCTCTCACACTTACCCCTCACTTTTACACCCCACGGAAAACGTAATGTAGATCAGGGTGCAGAACCAGATCATCACCCGGTGAGGCCGGCCATCACCATGAACCGTGTTCCACGCGCTGTGTGGTGCGAATCGTGCAAATGGCGAGAATCAGGACGGTAGCTCTGTATGGCAGCAAGATGGGCGGATTGAGGTCGGGTCCGATACGAGCGAGGAAGGCCTTTAGTTATGATGACTGCTTCTCTCGTAACTTAAAATGCAACTCTGCCATTTCGGCCTTTGTCATTTACTCTTCATATTTCAACTAGGCCCTTCCCTCTCGACCCTCTCACTCCTCACACCACACACTACACATTCACTTCAACTCAATATCATCACAGGATGAAGGTGAGCCATTCCATACCCACCCAATCGAATCAACTACGCCTTTCTCGCTCACATCAGTTCACCATCATCACCATCATCGCCCTCGTGGCCGGCGCCACTGCCACCCCTACAACCGACGGCATCACCCTCGAGAACCGCGAGAACGACAACGTCTTCTACATCCGCGAGCCCGGTAACAACCTTGACAACACCGAGAAGCGCCAGGTTACCGAGCCCGGATCGGGTCCCACGGTAAACGGGGTGAGTCTCGCGTGTACCTCCCCCCTGCAAGACTAATGCAAGCCCCCCTGCGCCCCCAGCAATTGCATTTGCTACCATGGCCAGCTCGGCCCGTTCTGGGGTTATAAGCCTCCTCCCAGGTGGGTGGCCATCCTCGGCTGCCGCGACGACATCGTCTACGAGTGTCTGCCCAACCACAAGACCTGCGCGTATGGTCCTCGCGCGCTGTGCGGCAATTGCAACACGGTCATGAACTGTGAGAAGTTCTAAACCGCCCAGCCATATCACGCGTCCAACGGAGAGAGGGAGCAGAGGAGAGAATGAAATAGTTTCTGTACACGATGATGGAATTTGGAGTATCAGGTGGCGTATTGTGTCGATGTCTGTCAGCTTTCAGGAGCGTTTGGAGATCTGGAGAGAAGCTTCCTATGCTTCCTAGGAGCTAGGAGCCTGGAGCCTCCAGCTATTGATCCATTTTGAGAGATGAGCTTGCAAGCTTCCTAACGGGTGTCACCCTCGGATGCCCCGTTGTACTGTACTTATCTATACTGTATCATAACGTACTTTTGTCGCCGCTCCAAATCCTTGCCAGCTCCCAACTCTGGCCCAAGTAGATGCGTATCCCAGGTCAATCCGCAGATCCCCTGTGCGAGGTGTGAAAGCCTAGAGCTAGTAGATCAGGAGATCAGGATGTACCTAGGCGATTGAGGAGCGGAGCCCGAAATTCTGATCAAACAGGTCATGACCGTTGCGAATTGAGAATCTACAAAACCGACAGCTAAGGTCCAATTAAAAGTTAAACAACGTGAGGGGACTGACCGCTGCATTATGCATTAAAAAGGAGTAACTTTGCAACGTTCTACTTTCTCTTTGTCCCTCAACTTTACTCGCCGCTCACACATCACCCCATACCCCAGTACCCCAGCTAGACCAACCTCTCAAATCAACTTCTCACCCTCTACGAATATCATGAAGGTTAGCTCTCCTCTGAGCACTTACTTACCGAGCTCCACCGTCAACCCGTCTGCTCACGCCAGTTCACCGTCATCACTCTCTTCACTCTCGCTACCGCCTTCGTCGTTCCCAAGAGCGCTCTCGAGAACGGCCAGCACAACTCCCCCGCAATGGACCACAACCCCAACATTGCTTCCGAGAAGCGTGAGGAGTTCAACGTCATCCAGCCCGTGAGTCATACTCCCTCACTTATCTCCCCTCTCACCAAGACATATTAACACCAGCGCGCTTGTATCCCCAGCGGCTGCAAGTGTGCCGTCCCGTCCCCTCGCTTTTTCTGCGGACTGGGAGACGGCAATTGCACGCTGGCCACCGTCTACGAGTGTGGTCCGGGTGCGGAGTTTGCCTGCGAGTATGGCCCCGTCCGGGATTGCTGGAACTGTGATACAATTCGGCCCGCGGGTTGTTTCTGGTTTTAGGGACGTCCGCACTTCCAGCGTATTCTGAATTCCGAGGCAAGAGTGGAGTAGTTCCGTAAGCAATGAAAGAAGATTGGATTGTGCCTACTGTACCAGGGCCCTCGGAGCTGGTAGCGATACAGATATGGCGGGGTTAGAGGACAAGGCTCTTTCTGTTTCTTCCCAGTCAAGTTTGATCTTTGTCAAAACATCTTGTCGCCGCTCCTAGTCACCCCCTCTCCAGGGCCATCGGATCCATCGGTTCACGACCCCAACGTCCTCGAGCCTGTGAGTCCAACCCACCTTCTCTCTCCCCTCCCACCCAGTCTTGGTCTGACTCATTCGCCCCCCCTGTCGTCCCTCGACATTCCACTGCATGGCCCGCAAGGAAATCTTCTGTGATCATGGCTTCTACGGGTTTAAGGAGGGCTACAAGTACTCTTGCGTAAATCAGACAAACACTGCGTGCGAGGTGGGGTGCCACAAGTTGTGCCCGGTGTGAGGGAGATATCCGTGTTAGATTGCCACTGGGGAGGGCATTTAGCCCAGACAAGGCCTTAAGGATAGTACTCTTCCGCACATTCCTCGCTGGGACCCGATGACGGTCATCAACTTAACCCAGGAACGAATGACCATCATCCCAGCATCCCTCCACCTTCTTCTTCTCCCTCTTGGCTGGCGTTCTCCAGTATCACCTAGTACCTACCACTTGGCCACTTGGCCATTGCACCGTCGGCAAAGATCAACACCTGGGTAAATCTAGAGTAGACGGCCACTGACGCTAGCGAGAGGAAGGACATTTATCGGGCGGACGATGCAAGCCGTCAACACCGCTCCTCTTCTACCTTCCTTCCTGCGACCGGGTTACTCACCCGTCGAAACGACTAGTCAGGTAGATCTCCAACCTTTCGAGGCCCAACCCAGTCAGGTACTCACCGTCCATGATGTGTGTGCACACAAACCTGCAGGTGCCCTAACGCGCACGTGCCTAACCTGCCAAGGGTTTATCTTTGGTGAATTCACGACAGGAGATCTTGACGCCGTAGAGCCCGGCCGCAGGGCTCGGGTCCATCTGCATGGGATAGCGAGGCCCTGCATGCCCTCTCCTCAAGGCATCCAAACCCGTCGAGCGTGAACAAAACGGGTTGTCGAAGGTAGAAGATGATGTTGGGCCAGATCCACACGTGATCAGCCGAGTTTCGGTCGAGAAGCCGACCGATGAAGTGGTATCGCGCCAGATAAGCCAGCCCAAAGCTCGACGATCTCGAACCATCTGACCGACACGGACCAACGCTGTCGGTAGCTGCCCCATCCCACACCTCCATGGCAACGCAACTTGTCATATGGCGGAGTGATCCGTCTCACCAACTCCTTTACTCCTGCGCCCTAACGTCGGGCCCAGCGACGAATGTACATCTGCCGTGGGGAAGCAGACAACGTGCTAATGGTCCTCCATCTTGCGCCCGATTCCCTTGAAACACTCACAGACTATTTGTTAACGACAAGCGCTTGTCGCAGTACGACTCCCGACGCCCTTATCCGTGTCACCGCTCCCATTCCCTCAACGGTCCTTTATCACAACGCCCTCCGCGCTTCTAAGCTTCCCCTTGGGATGCTGTGTGGGCATGATCAGCATAGAGAGGGTCCGTTACAGAGGTGACCCCCGTGATACAGTAGGATACGTAGTGTGTGCGTATATGTGGGTTCATAAAGAGTTTCTCACGGCCCCGCTTCTCACGCAGAGCTTCCCTCTCCTCCCCTCATTGTCTTCATCTAGAACCTCGTTCATCCACTCTCTGCAAGAAAGATCACTCGAGCCGTTACTTTAACCCCCAACTCTATTTCAACTGGATTACTCGCAACCCCACCATGACTGTTCTACAACTCGCCCCTCGATACGACAATCTGCTCCCGTTCCCTACCGAAGAGCAGGCCAAGGGGCTCATTGGCGTGCGTACAGTACAGTGTGGGCGCTGGGCGCTGATTACAGAACTACGGCATCTCGTGCGCGCTCGCCGGCGTCTTCATGGACACTTTCCTCTTGTGAGCACAGACTGGTACCAAAGCTCTGATGCCAGTGGGGTCTTTACCCTCCAGTTGATCACCTACATCGCCTCCAAGGCGAACGACAAGATCTGGGTCCGCTGCTTTGTTGTAGCGGTCACGGTGATGGCCTGCCTCCTCACAGGTAAGTTGATGGACGTAAAGAGCTTACTCAAGGATACAACTGGTTCTATGTTTCGTCAGTGTTTGGGCCCTGCTCTTTCTGACTCCCAGTCACCTCTTTGTCTACAATTTTGGCGTGAGGCTTGCGTGTTGGAGTCGCTAACGGCAGGTACACACGACATTCTTTGAGACTCGTCACCTGTCCGTCCAGGAGTGGATAAGCTGACCGCAGTGGCTGGTTGCCCCTTATCGACGGTTGGCCGTGCATCTCTACCCACTGACTCCAGCCGTTACGATGAGCTTCACCCAGCTCTTCTTCGCCCACCGCGCATACCGTCTCTGCAACAAGCAAATCTGGATCCCGATCTGTGTCCTCATTTGCATCCTCATGGCGTGGGTACATCGGGGATACTGAGCCGCATCGCGCGACCCACCTTGCGGTTAGAGGTCCAGACGGCTGATGACAGGGTGTCCGCGTGCATCGCTACCCGCATTGTGTTCGGCCGCCTCAATTCCGAGCTCGACTCGGCACACGTCCTTGGATGTAAGTCAAGGCAGCGAGCTATGTAGCTCACGTAGCAACGGTTACCTGGATGGCATCGACAATGGTTGGAGACACGATCATCACCGGCTGCATCCTGTTCGGCCTCTCGCGAGCACAGACGAAGGTCATCCAGACTAAGAGGGTGAGTCAGTTTAAGCAATCCTGACAGGAGATCATCGCGCGTCTTATCCGCATGACGCTCGAAGCACAGGTTCCGGCAACCCTGGTTGCACTCACCCTCATGATCGAAGTCAGTGAGTAACCAATCTCCTCTCGCACCTGTTGTACGGATGCGTGAGGATTTGGGCCGTAGATCCTACTGTACATTCCTAGTAAAGGGGCGCCAGCATTGCTTACACAGTCGTTGACCCCGCCAACATGCTCGGCGTGACCGTCATCCTGTTCCAGTCCAAGATCTACGTGGTCGGCTTCTTCTACTCTCTCAACGCACGTCAGCGCCTTGCCCAGACGCAACGGAGCGTGACTATTGAAGACATGGATAGCTATGGCCTCAACGTGTTCAGCGAGCGGCGCGCGGCCACCATCGTCGTCCAGCAGGAGACGGAGATGCACGTCATGGTGAGCAGAACGCGGGTGGACTAATGGTAGCGCACCGCCCCACCCCATGTGAGTATCAACCGGCAGGCCCAGCCCTTTGACCTCGGCGGGACCAAGGGAAGCGTTAGCCTTGTCGAGGACTCGTCCGAGTACAAGGACTCGTCGACGGACTCGAAAGGTTCACCGGAGAACACCGAGCACACCGAGATCGTCTAAGTGGCATAAACTATGCGTTTGTTCTTTCAATAGTTGCCACTTGTTCCTGTCTGTCTTGTTCGTGGATAGCTACACCTTCCCATCTTCTAATACCCGCCTCCCTGCCCTCCTCTCGCATGTTCTTCGGATGTACACTGTCCTCTGTGCTGTAAACGAATATGATCCCCGCCTTGTGAGAACACACAGTCTGGCTTGGTTGTAATGAAGACTTTGGTGGTCCGCATGTGGTTGACCTGTGCATCAATGAGGAGGTTGCCGGCGATCGTTTGCTTTGGCCGTGCGCTTGGGCCGGTCGCTTGGATCGTGCTCTCGATCCTCTCTTTCTCATCGGTTGGATATTAAGGTCAGTTTTCAAACTGTAACCAAAACTCTACCGCGTTGGATTAACAATACCGCTTCTCTGGTAGTTTGGACGCGCACAAGCCGCCAGTTGACTCGTTACAGTATGACTTACACTTTCACATCCTTTTATTCCTCACACCGACCTTATATATCGCCCTTGCTGCTGCTCTTCAAATCTTTCCATCCCCTCCATGCTGCAAGAGTCATATCAATCGCTCTCTCTTATACCAGATATGTTCATCAGAGTATACTGGTCCCTCTGTATCTGTACCATTGCGCTACAAGGGAACAACCAGGGGTTGTTTCTCCTCTTCTCCTCTCGCCCTCTCGCTTCCTCGAACGCCCTGCGCCCATTAAACTGGTGCCAACCGCCAACTACCAACGCCCAACTACCAACAGCCGGCACGCTGATACGCCCATCCAAAGGCCGTCGAATTGCGTATATTAGAGGGCGCGGCCACTAACTCGAGTCTCATCTTACGTCGTAGTCTGCGTCCTCCTACATCAGTAATGTCCTCCATTGACCTAAACCACTTTCCCAACGAGGAGGTGTCCCGCGCCGCTATCGGAGTAGGTTTTTCTAGTGTTGGCTGACTCAGAAATATGGCATCGCGTGTACCCTCGCTGGTCTTTTGCTCGACACGTTCTTTTTGTGCGTTCTTCCTCAATCAAGGGGGCTGCCCCACGCTCTCCTCCTTTCCCTCAACACCCCCACCCTCAACCCCCCCTCTCGTCTTCTCGCCCCCCCTCCCCCCTCCCTCCCACCCACCCCCCCCTTCGTGGTTGATGATAGCGGGATGTTTTCCATCCAGCTCGTCACGTACCTCAACAACAAGGCCAAGGACCCGGTCTTGGTCAAAGTCCTCGTCGGCGCTGTTGTCGCCATGGCTTCCCTCTCGACAGGTACGTTAATCCCATTCGCGCTGACGGCAGGACACAACTGGTGGATTGTGTCAAAGTGCGTTCTGTGAGATTCCGCTAAATACAGGTTCTTCGTGAACAACTTTGGGACGTACTCGGTCGTATGTTTCAGTGAGGTTAGGCTAAACCCAGTTCTTGACCACGGGTCCACTTACCTGGCTACCCATCCTGGACTGTATGTCTCCCCAAAACCCAAGACCCAAGACTGACCCAGGTATCAACATGAGTCTATGCCAGGCCTTCTTTGCGTATCGCGCATACAGGCTGTGGGACCGTAACTTGTGGATCCCGATTTCTGTCGGGTTGTGCATTCTCGCGGGGTACGTGTTGGTGCCGCATCGCTGAAACAGTGTCGCATGTACGATCACCATGACGGTCATTTACACGACCCTCTCGTCAGTCCTAGATACGCACGTCATCCTCCCTCGTGAGGTTGCTTTTAATCAGGCTAACCCAGCCTCGCTACTTTGGGAAGCGACCACCATGGTCGCGAACATGATCATCACCGTGTCGATCTTGTACGGTCTCACGAAGAAGCGTTCAGGCATCAAGAGTACGCATAGCTTAATCACGCGTTTCCTCCGCATATCTCTCGAATCGCAGGTTGCCGCCACTACAATCGCCCTCATCCTTCTCATCGATACCAGTACGTTGTCATTAGGTTAGGCTGACCAATGTCGTCGACCCACCCAACTTCCTCACTGTATGTGTACTTCTCTTCCACTCCAAGATCTACGTCGTCGGATTATTCTACGTTCTCAACTCTCGGCATCAAGTCATGGTCGCTGAAGAAATCACCATGAACGATACCCATCCACTCGCGTTCAGCCGGACTCAAGCTGCCACAATCGTCATCGAGCAGAACACGGAGATGCACGTCCTAGTGAGTCCAAAAAGGGAGACAACTGACATTTAGCGCGTTCAGCCACCGCCTGCACCGGGACTTAATCGCAACCCAAGCAAAAGCGAGGAGGGGGACACCAAGAGCCAGAGTTCGGGCACGGCCTATTCGGCCTCGCCGCACCCGGACCGTAAGAAGGTCGCCTACTAAGTGTTGCTTCTTGCCAGTTGCCAGTATAGTACATTTCATTTACCCATTTATTATCCTCGCCTTCCCCCTCCCCTCCAGTTAGATGTACATGATGTGTGTGCAGATCTGTCGGGGTTAAGCCTGGGAGGTACACTGCTCCAGTTTGACATTGGTACTTGGATCATGTCCGACCGAGGTTTAAAAAATCAGCTGGGCCAAGAGCCACACCTCCCTGCCCATTGTAGCCAATGGTATATTGTGGGAACGTTCTGCCTGGCCCCCCTGGATACCGCCAAGATACATGGCCACGGACAACCACACGTCTTGCAAGTCCGTGAGTTCCTCCTCCCAAGTCGTCAAGAACGCGTTTGGGATACGGTGACCAGTGCGCGGACGGACCATCCTAAGGGTGAGCAGGAGACCGAACACGCTCGGACGGTCAAACACCGATCTGACAATGTAACGGCACGTCTGTGTCTGTGATTAACGCTTGGTGTTCCTTGCTTCAGCTAAAAATGGCTTTGGGTCGCTGCGAATAGTTTGCAATGACATTTTAGAACTGCCTTCCGTGGACTGGCACACCTCTGACCGTTGACAGCTGCCATACTGCCATGTTCAGAAGTGTCGGAACCGCCACCACACGCTAGCCGCTTAGTGGCGTTTCCGGCGTTTCACGTATGACGCCGCCGCTGTTTGGTTCGTATATGTTTCGTCATCCATCTCTCTCGATGTATCATCATCTCTCCTCGCCTCACGGGGGTCCTCATCACAGGAAGATCCGCACAGTACACTTTGGAGAGGATCCATAACAGCTACTGTATACTCTCCTCCTGTCCGCGGTAAAGCTTTCGCTTGTCGTCGTGCTGATCAGTGTTGCCCGACCATCGACCGCTTTGGTGTCAATCAACTCGCCCAGCTGGACCAATCTTCGTCATGATCACTGCGATGCAAAGTCACGTTTTTCGTCAATGCATGCTTGTAAGAACCACTTCAGGCTGCTACAACCTGCTCCCCGTGGCATCCCATACACCCGCCCGAATGGTCGCCAGGTATCGTCCCAGCGCCTCTCCGACACCCACAGGATCCTCCTGCACGGCGACGTGCCCAGCCCGCGTCCGCTCATTCCGCGCCCGCGGCGGCCGGCTCGTGATCTCAGCCGCAATCTCCGCTCCACCAATCCACGACGCGTCCTCGGCCGTGACGAAGCCAACCGGCATCTTCAGAGTGGGCAAGAGGTCCCACCCACGTTGGGGTGAGTGACAGTCGGAGAATACGACCGCCTCACACCATGGCGGCGTGGCCAACGTCACCTCGCCAGTTGGAGTCGGTACAAGGCCATGAGATAGCCATAGGCTAAAGGTCGCGTCGGGGAACTTGGAGAACATGGGGTTGGAGCGGTTCGTCTGGGCAGCCTCGACGGATGGCCAAGTGTCGCGCCGTTTCAGGGTGAGGCCCTGGATGAAGTAATGACGCGCCGGAGAGTTGTTCGCCCCAGTCGGGTTGGTCTATGATCAGCCTGACAAGGTATATCAACGCACCATTGGTTCGATGAGGAAGAGGCCGTCGAACAGTTCTGGAGAGGCCGCGGCGGCCTGTACCGAGGCGTTACCGCCGAACGAGTGGCCGACCGCGAAGACCTTGCGCGGCGCGCGCTCTTTCCACTCCAGTGCCCAGCCCGGGTTCTCATCAAGTGCCGGCATGCAGTATCGAAGGAAGTTTTGGAGGTCGCGCGCCAGGTCACCCCAGCTGTGGAGGCTCGGCAGCTTACCGGCGTTCAGGTCGACCGAGGCGCCGTGCAGCGTGTCTTCGAGGAGGAAGACGTCATTCACCGCCGCCACTCCGCCGGGGAGTGGAGCGCGAGTTCCGAACTGCGCGTTCGGAGACGACGCGAAAAGTGACGTAAGGAGGGGATGGTAATCCTGCCGTCAGTCTAGTTGATGACTGACATTACCTCCTTCAACATGCCGTTGGCATGGAGCATGACGAGCGTTGCGCCGCCTTCGACGGGGTTCTCGCGCTTCCACCGCTCGACGCTCAACCAAAGCCCATCGCCGTGGTTGGTCTCCCATCCAGAACCCTCGTTCTTGGCCGCTGCGCGCGCAGTCTCCGCACAGGTGATTTTGTCCTTGTCGATTCTGGCCGCCCGCGCCTTCTTCGACTCGCCCTCAGGGATGGGGGAGAAAGGGTACGACTCGCGCGAGAACGTGCCCTCGTACATCCGCGGATAAGCGGCCGGGCACGCGTGCACGCTCCGGACGTACCCCGCCGGCGGAGACAGTGGGGGCCGCGACGGTTGAGATGGAGGAGCCAAAGTAGGCGGACGCGAGAGCGGCGCGAGTGTGAGAGGAGGTACGACCGGTGATGGGCCGAGCGAGGGCCCCAGGTGAGGGGGGAGCGGAGACAGGGGTTCCATCGTTGTAGTTTGCATGAATGATTGGAGAACAAGAGACGGCGAGCGGTGTTGATATCAACTGTGGGGGCGAATGGGCCCCGCTAAATCCGGCTACTTCGTTCCCGGCGGAACTCGCGGGTGCCGATGACAATACCGACATGAGCGCCAAGGTTAAGTCCCACTCTACCAGGAACCCACCAAGTCACTCAAAGTAGAACAGATGGGCAGCGGGGTTCGGCGAGTTGGTCATCATGCATGTAACCATGATGACAGGTCAGAGTATGGGGTCGGAGTGGAGTGGACATTGACCGAGGCTTGTGCAGCTGAACAACGGCCGTCTTTCAGGCTGCAAGGGCGAGGGCAATTGATGGAGTTGTTAATCGACAAGGTGGACAATAGAAGGTGGAGACTGTTTAGTACACTTTAACTGACTAGAGTGTTGAAGAGTTATGTAACTCAGATGACGCTTGGACGGAGCGGATTGACTCTTATTCGACATTGCGTTGGGGGATGAGGGGATTCTCACAACGCCTGAGATCTGAGATCTCATATTCGCCTCCAATTCCAAGCAGTTCAAACTCACGCCAAGACAAACCTTTGTAGATCGTTGATCGAGGTCTGGTCCATGAAACGATGAGTAACATACATAGTTGACCTGAGGTGACTATTTTCCACTTGGCTACTCTCCCTTCATCATCATCATCATGGTGGCAGCTCTAGCGCTCCTCGCTACCGTCGTCGCGGGGAAGGTCTGTCCCCCAGGCACCGGGACCGCTGATATCCCCCTCTGGAAGGAGAGTACGGTTAACTCTATCATCGGCACACCCGGCGCCGCCCTCTTCCTCGTCGTCGACACCAAGGCCGAGTTCACTTGGCTCACCGACCAGTACGTGCCCGCCAAGAGCTCGACCTTCCAGCCGCTCGACGGCACCTTCGAGGGGTACTACTGGGGCTTGACGATCACGGGCACGCGCGGACGCGACGTGATCCGTTTTGGCAACAATGAGTATACTACCGATCTGGGGCTCACGACCCTCTCGCCGCCCGAAGTGGGTAACGTCAACGGCGTTCTTGCTCTCGGCGGCAGCGCGACGTCATTCTTCGGGCAGGCTTCCCCCAAGTGGCCCAAGAAGATCATGGGCATGCACCTCCCGATCAACAACAAGAAGGCGGGCGTGCTCAACCTCGGATACACCAATCCTGCCGAATACACTGGTGAGCTTAGCTGGATCCCCGTCATCAGTGGAGACGGGTGGCGCGCTTCATTCGGCGGCATCAGTGTCACTGGAAACCGGACGGCTAGTCATCCCGGCCGGAACTTTGCAGTGTGGGACTCGAGCGAGGATACGAGTGCGGCGCCCCGCGACGTCGTCACTGCCATTTATGGGAAAGATCCTCGCATCAACAAGATCACGGCCGTCTGGTCGATGCCATGCGACGTCATCGAGGGCGCGACGGTGCGCATCCGCCTCGGTGGCCGGCAGTTCAGCATCAGCCGCGCCGCTCTGCTGCGCCGCGATCACACGGCCCCTGGACAGTGTATCGGAAACTTTGCCGTTGCAGAGGACGACAATGTCCACCTTGGCCGTTCGTTCATGCGTACGTGGTACACTGCGTTTTCGGCCGAGGGTGTGCGGCGCGTCGGGCTCGCACGCCCAGTCTTCCCCCTTGGCTTTACGATTAACTCTATGAGCATCAACGACGGCTAGTTGTCCGAACTCTGCTGTAGGACACTTGAGGACACTGTAGAACTCTTCGAATGCACAGACCTGAGTGTGGCCTAGATTGGACTGCAGGGTGGAATTGAGAACAAGCAAACTTTGGACGCCACCGCACAGACCTGGTATGTTCGCACGAGATCATGGCGCGCGGTCCCCACGCACAAGTTTGCGGGACTCCTTGCCGGCGGTGTTTCATGGAGAGATACCCATGGGGCGCCTGTTCTTCAACGTTCTGTAGCTCCGGGGCTCACATCGGGGCGTAGAAGGTGGTGAGCGTTGTGCGGGGTTGGAATGAGCGCCATAAACGCGTCCGTTGGTGGTCATTGACATGGCGCATTCCGCGCGACCAAGAGGCCCCAGCTCGCGGTTAAGGAGCCGACGAGCACCCGAGTCGATCGTGCTGTCGTGTTCTCCAGGCTTGGCAAGATCAGAGGGACGGGGGAAGAACGGCTCGCCTACCTACCCGGGCATGTTTGTAAAGCCGGTTTATTCAGTCCAAGATCCTATCTCTCACTCTCCCCACCCCACAATCATTTCTACTCTCCGCTACTCCTGTTTCACTCCCAAACACTCTCTCAAAGACTCTCCCACTCTCCCAAAGACTTTCCCGACATCATGGGGTGGCCCTCCTCGGCGCGCAGCACAACAGGCTCCTCGCCAGCCTCTCCGCACCCTCCTCCGCCCTATAACGAGAAAAACGCCACCGAAGGGAAGGGCCCCGCTTCCACACCAAAGTCCCCCACTGGCCCCCCACACCTCCCGATCCGCGCCAGCACTGACACGCTTCATCGCACGGCTACGCTGCCATCACCGCCGCCGCCGGGGTCGTTCGCTGCAATCCTCCTAGACAATGGGCAGCAGATCACGTCTCTGCGCCTACCGAAGCGTCTGGTAGGTCCGCTCAGCGCGGCCATTACGTCCGCTTGGCCAGACGGCCTGCTTCGTTGCGCAGCATCGCCCGTGCAGGGAGGGTGGGAGTGGGAGCTAAATGGCTGGCCATTCGTGCAGCACGTCGAGAGCCGGCGAATCATGTTCGCAATCCTCCAGGTCCTTTACGCCGCCGGGTGGGCTGTGCAGTGCTCCAACAACATCAACAAGCACCACATGGCTAAGGGGACCATCTTCTTGAAGGCTGGTGAACCGTGCGGAAGGACGTTCTTCGGCATCAGCTTCTTCAAGGAGGACCGGATACGCCTGATTGACGCACCGACCGCCGAACTGCGCGCGACCTTTATCGCTATTGCCAAGGTCAGTGATGAGGGTGGAGAGTCCAAGGTACCCCACTGACACTAGACATGGCACAAGGGCGTCCAGGAGGCCAAAGAGAAGTGGGCCGGCTGCGTCCAAGTCAAGTTCCGCGGCACGCCGTTCTACACCAACGACCACATGGAGCAGGACATGATCCGCGTGCTCCTGCTCGACATCATGACCGCGTTCGACGCGCTTGGCTTCGAACTCGTAACCTGCATTGAGATGGCCGACTTTGTGCGGCACGAGGGTACGCAGCGTGAGTCCATCCCGTAGTGCCAACTAACACCAGCCGAGACGTGGTTCTTTGCCAACAAGACTCGACAGCGCGAGGGCTCGGTGCGCAGCAGCGTATGCCATGGATCGTAGGCGGGTCGTACCCGGTCGTATGCGGGTCGGAAGCGGATTCAAGGGTGTGTAAAATCGTTGTGCTTGTTTCTTTCATTCCGGGTTGATGCAGTCTCATTTCAATAATCTGCCGAGGTGCATTCCACAACTTGAGTTTTTGGGTCCGCATCCTTGCGACCCTCTACCCTCAATCGTCAGCCACACCTCAGTCCAAGTCAAAACAGTGCTTGGCCGCCAGGAAACAATTACAGTAGTTGCGAGATCACTCTCATCATTACTAACTCCTCCTACCCCTCACTGCAGTTCTTCTGGTCCGAACGCCATGTCTTTTCCAACTCCGCGTGTCTCTGTAAAAACAGGCCACTTCCCGGCTTGTCTTCTGGCTTGTCAACACGTCTAATCGCATCCTCCGCAACCTTCCTTCACCCAGGACGGCACCCTTCCCTCCCACATCACCACGGGCCTTATCCACCCCAAGGACCACTTGTCGTCTTCCCGCCTCATTGCCCAGCAAGGGCAAGTTCGGCCCGCGATTTGCGAAAACATCAACTGCCCTCGCACACAAACGGCCGACGAGTACGACTGCGACTTGGAGAAGAATCCCACAGATGAGGTGTTCCGCTTACGCAACGAACGGCCCTACTTCATTGACATCCTCTCCGAGGTTCTGGAAGCTCTGGGTGGTCAACCTTCCTTCACCGAGGGAGATCCTCTGTTGGAGGGCAATAGCAACGTTGAAGACTACCTCTTCCGCAACTTGTTCGAGGTTCTCAATGAGGGTGGCCCAATATCCGGCAATGATATCTTCAGTGAACGTGCACTTTCTGCACCTCAGCGTCAACCCTGCACGACCTTGAAAAGGAAGAAGCGGAAGGATGCTTCGAAGAAGAAAATCCCGCCTCCGCTGCCGGAGACTACTGGTGACAAGGTACTCAACATGAACCTGTAGGACCTGTCCTTGCCATGTGTCTGGCAGCCACTACATGAGCCGCGCCAGGGTGTAGCACACGCAGGGCCCATGTTGGTCCACTTGTGAGTCCCTCATTTGCCCATCACATCCCTTGTCTTTGACGTTCCTCCTAAATTGATGAGCTCAGTCCGGCCCTCGATCCCGCCCCGGAGCGGGAGCGGTACATTTGCACACTCACAGGCTTCGACCCGCGGCCGGAGCATGGGCTAGGTGCATATGCTCACCTATTCACAGGCAACCACATCAGCACTGTGGGGCACATCACCCCTTCAAATCGGCAGACATCGTCGCCAGCTGCACGCAAAGGCCGATCTCGGAGTACATCGAAGTGGCCAAACACCTCAAGCAAGAGTAAGCGCGCCGGGCCACTCTTGTTTGTGCCACTGGAGGAACTAGACGAGTGTCATACCATTACTTCAGTGCGGTTAATTAGAATCCATCAAGGAGCTGTGTTGGGTTCGGCTGACGTCTCTTACACATTCCTTCAATTTCCGCCCAGGCCGGCCACCAGTTCTCTTTATTCCTGATTACCACCCTCTGCAAACTTCAAACTTGACGTAATCGCTTGCTACAAACGCGGCCTATGTTTACTACTATTCCTTAATTGACTGCTTATCCACCTCACAACTAGTACGGGTACTTGGTGGTCGCACCAGTGCCGCTGATGTTGCGGTTCTGGCGCTTGAGGATGAACTTCATGGCCCACGCCGACAGAAGCGTGAGGAGGGAGAAGGCGGCCATCCAGCCCATCGCTGAGGTCAGCATCGTCTATCAATGTGTCCTCACCGAGCGAGTACCGCGGCCTGTCGCCGTTGCGGAAGAGGTACGGCGTGTAAACAAAGGACAGGTTACCAAGAGAGGTGAGGATGGCGATGACGACGGCCTTCTTCTCTTGCGTCTGCGAGAGGACGGTCGAGGCCCAGCCGAGGATGAGTGAGTTGACGCCGTATGTGCCGAGCGTGAAGACGCACATGGCGAAGTAGCGGACGCCAGTGTTGAGGGTGGCGGGGGCGAGGGCGAAGCCGATAATGGCGACGATCTTGGACACGGTGATGTGCCAGGTACGCTCGTTCATGCGGCCAGACGAGTAGGAGAGGAAGAAAGTCACAACACCAGCAATAAGGTAGGGCGGGCAGGTGAGGACAAGCGTGATGGTCTGGTTGAAGCCAAGAGTCTGCTGTCAGCTGTTTCCAACGGCGTAGCTCACCTTGACGACCGACGGGAAGAAGTTCTTGAACCCGTTGGCAGCAAGGTGGTTGTTGAACATGAAGGCGAAGACCCAGGTGCGGTAGTCCTTGACGGCCTGCTTGAGGCCGTCCATGGTAGAACCGGGCTGAACCTCGTCAATCTTGTCGCGGAGGAGACGGTCGTGGGCGAGCTGGCGCTCGTCGGGAGTGAGCCAGCGAGTAGTAAGGGGGCTCGAGGGCAGGAAGGGGTACGTGCAGATTGCGACAAGGCCAGTGATGGAGCCTTGCTGAGGGTTAGTCAGGTGTGGGGCGGGGGTTGAGACGCACGATGATGAAGAGCCACTGCCAGGCAGCGTACCCGCGGTGACCATCAAGCTTGAAGATGCCGATGCTGATGAGACCGGCGAGAGCGGTGGCGAGAATGTTACCGGTATAGAGGATAGCCACGCGCAGCGCTACCTCGGTACGGGTGTAGAAGTTGGAGATGAGGAACAAGGCACCAGGGTAGTACGGGGCCTCACAGACTCCGAGGAAAAAGCGGACGAGGTACAGGTGGGTGGCGTTCTTGCAGAAAGAGGTGCAGATAGAGAGGACAGCCCAGGTGACCATGATGCAGCAGAGGTAAAGAGGAGGGTTGACACGGGTGAGGATCATGTTGGAGGGAATACCGAAGACGACGTAACCGGCGAACAGGATCGAAACGGCGGTCTGGTACTGAACATCACTGAGGCCGAGGTCCTTCTCGATCGACGAGAGCTTTGCGAGGGCAATAGCATTACGGTCCAAGTAATTTAGCCAGTACATGGCCCAGAGCGATGGCTGGGGTTAGCGACAGCATGGGAGAGTGGGAAGATGACGGCGGTGCCTTGAGGAGAACTCACCATGATGAACATATCAAGCTTGCGGACCAGCTTGATTTCACGCGGGTCGGTCTTCTGGGTAAAGCCCGAGTAATCGCCCGAGGCCTCGACCACCTCACCAACAGGTGGCTTCACTTCCAGGCTAGAGACTTCGACCTCGCGCTTGTCGTCCTTGTCGTATGGGAGCTCGTTTACTGTGGGGTTGGCCATGTTTTCTCCTATCCTCTCTTGTTGAGGAAAGATGAAATGTCAAGTTGCCTATTTATGTGTCTGCGAGTCAGTGATGCGCAAGCGGTGTCGATCATTGGATCCCCATGGTCTCCGTCAATCTGGGCCCCAGATTCGTCAAGCACTGCTCTCCATATTTGTCACGGCGTCTTCTGAGACCCGACGCGTAGCCTCGGTACATGTTGTTCCGCGAAGCCAAGAGGGCGGTAGACGCCACGACCAGTGGTTAGAGGGACGACCCTTCCAAGATCCACACGCAAGACATGTCGCTCAGACGTACATCCAGGGTGCTTTCAACCCAAGACATTCCGCTGCGGGTGGTCTGTTGACAGCGATATACGACTGTGGGCTCGCGCCTTCCTATGATTACCGATATCTGACATCCCCAGGTGGTCTCATTGGGATCGTTTGGATCTCGAATCGTCGAGAGCGGAGCCTACGGTGCTTGGGCGGCATAGATGGCAGACCTAATGCGGGCCTCACTGATTCGATCGTTTAGCGTGGTCCGCTCGCGCTTGGCTTGTTGTTTGGCTTGTTGCCTGCAACAACTGCCCTCATCCCTCACCCAACGCTCATTGCGACCAACAGTGGCCCGTGCGATGTGCAGTGGATTGATTTCGAACACCATTTTCGAATGTCTTGAGACCCGCAGGCCCGAAGACTTGCTATACGACGGAAAGTGAAACATGCTTGAATCTACATGCCCCCGTGGGCGGCAGTGCGGCCTTGGCAGGTTCGGTACCGCACCATGTGAATAAGTTGTTAGACATTGGAGGGTACTATTGGTATCGACCAATAGCCAGCTGACGGAATACATGGGGACATGTGAGACATAGATGTTCGCCTCCGACGCGCCCCCACAGTTCACCACAAACCGGCGCGGGTGAGCTGATGGGGCCAATGTCGTCCCAAGATTCTGGACGTGTTTCCAACCCGCGAACAGAAAGAAGCACGGCTCGCAGAAGATGCACTGCCCGAAGAGTGCGTCTAAGTATCCCCGTTCTGCATGGAGAGGTTAGATGGGGGGCATCACAAGCATCAACCATCGGGACCGTTGCCGCATGCCGCCGCGATCGCCATGGCGTTCACGCACATACCGCTGTCCGTGAAGTGTCCTATCTCGGACCAAGCCTTCGGGTCTTCGGAACTAGTACTCGTGCTCTGGGGTCCCCACATCACGTCTTGACATGTTGTTCTGACCGCTGTTCAGGGCCCACAACAACATTGTCTCAGCTGCCTCTGTGGGGCCGTGCGGCAATCTGTAAATGTAGCACGGGCGTATCGCAAGCGACAACACACACGACAGTGGCATTATGGGGTTGGAAAGCGCTGCCAAGATGACGCACGGCCCCACACTTTGGGCGCCAAGGTGCCGCACCTTGCAGTGGCGTCGCGAAGCGAGTGGAGAGCATTGTTCTTGGAGGCACCAGATGCGAGAAGGAGGGGGGTTGGAAGTGACCGCACCACATGGGTCGCAGGGGAGATTTCCGCATCGGAGGAGGCCCGTCCCGCACCGTGATAACGGAAAATTTGTACATCACCACGAGAACGCCTCCTCGAAGTAATCAAGCTGATGCCCATTCACGCGGCCGTATGCCGCGGCTACTGCGGCCCGCATGTCGTCCATCATCCCATCGGGGCCGCAGGCTAGTACAGCCAACCTCTGCTTGGAGAGGTGGCGTTGGAGTACCTCGGCGACGCAAGGGCGACCCCAGCGCACACACACGCGGCCCGCGTGCTCACCCTTCTCGACCACAGTGTAGCCGTCAAGGACAAACTTGGCTCCGGGCGAAGACAGTGTTGGTTTGTACAAGTAGGCGTTATAGCTGCACCGGTATTCGGAAAACGCTGCTGGAGACGGGATCTCGGGTGATGGAGGGCGTGGTGGCGTTGCAGGCGCCCCGAGAGGCCAGCCGTTCATGCATCCACTCGGCATGGCGCCGCCTGTGACCCAGACGTCGACGTGGGCCTCTCCGATAGCTGATTGACGAAGCTCGTTGACCAGCACGTCCTCGGCCTGGGCCGCATCTTGTACCATCCACACGACCGAGAGTCGCTGTCGCCCCAAGTAGGGAAGGAGCGCTGTGATCCCACTCCCGCCCGCGACGAGAAGGACGCGGTCGAAACCATTCAGATTGTGCGAGACTCCATAGGGTCCTTCGAGGAGGACGGGCAGCTTCAGCGCACCCAGCTCTTGCGGGATTGCGTTGGCGAGTGTCCGCTCCACGCTCGCCCTCAACAAGGACGTAGAGCCTCCGCGAGGCTTGCACAGAAAGTGTAGCTCTGTACCTCCCGCGGCGGTCCTACGCCACGACGCGAGCGTAAATGGGTGATTGGCGAGCGGCGACACCGAGGGGAGGTGGAGGAAGAAGTAAGTGCCGGGGACCGGGGCGAGAGCGCGCTGCGTACGGACTGCGAGGCGGACAAAACCCTGGGTGTTTGGGAGGAGGGCGAGAGCATTCGGTTTGAGGGTGGGCGTGAGGAACAGGACGCGGGTGACACGTGCGGCACGGTCGAACGCCTTCTGTCAGTGAGGAACAGGTAGAAACATACCCAGATGCCGATGCAGGACCATAGGTATGCGTGGTACCCGGTACCGAAGTTGCGGACGTGCAAGAAGAGGAGGACCAGGAGGACGATGGAGAAGACGATGTGGATCGTCAGGAAGACCTCGTACGCCCGCTCACGCAGCGGCCGAACGGCCAGAGGGAGCATGAGCGCCATCACGATGGTCGCGACAACGCCAGTGCGCCAGGGATCCCCGGCCAAGCGCTCGACGAGCTTATCCTTCTCGAGCCAGGTATAAGCAACCGAGTGCACAATCGCTTGGAGTGTGGCGACACGTGCTACCCATCGGTGCCAGAGGGTACATGACGCTAGGGTTAGCGTTTCCCTAGATCACTGACCATAAGACCAGCCGGTGAGCCAGAGGAGCACGTCGTTCCGCCCAGCGAGGAGAAACAACAGGGGCAGGTTGTAGAATGACATGACGCCGGTGCGGTCGGCGACATATCGTACGAGCTGCCGATCCGGGCGGCCGGGGAAGCTGGGTCAGCGTATCGCGAGGTGGCTCACAAAAGATTATCCTGGGACGTGCGGTAGCCAATGCAGCTCCAAATGAGGTTGAGGGAGAGGTAGAGCGCAATCTGTGTCAGACTGCACACGGGCTTGACATACAAAGATGGCTTGTAGCCTGGTGGGCACCGAGAAGAGCCGTCCACGCAGGTGCCGATGCCCAAACGCTGCGGGAGTCGAGACATGTCGTTTGTAGGCGGTGTATATGGACCCACTTGGTCGGAGAGCCACAAAGCGGCCGACGAGCGCGTAGAGAACAATTGCTCCGAGGAGGACGTAGATGGCCCACCCGAATGCGTGGTGCTGTCGTCAGCACGTCCCTCGCTCTACTCACAAGGTAGACCTGCCGGTCCCACACCGCCTCCGTCCTGACACCCGCCTCCCAACTTCCTCTGGAGACGAGGACGGTTTGGGTGAACACCTCACCCGTATGCGCGAACACATTGATCGTCTCCGTCGACGGGGAGCGGAAAGTGTCCATCTCCGGCAGGATGGAGTCTCTGTACTCCGCGAAGTAGGCGCCGAGCTCGTACCACCCCTCCCTCCCCGGAACGTAGGCGTCGTAACAAGCCACGACCGAGGACATCGCTAGCCTCGACTGGAGTGGATCTGGGTGGTCGGCGAAGGTCAGCAGAGAGACGGCGTCGAGACAGGCAGCGCCGTGCCCAGCCGCGCGGGACGGCGTGTGGACTATGCCCTGCGCAGCGGCGATCTGTGCTTGGATGAGGACGCCCATGGGTGTGTATCGACTTACTCGAGGCTGCTAGGACATCTTCTTGAGCCGTTCAGTCGTTCAGTCCACAGAGTTGAGGATGGCGAGGATGGTGCCATCGGACATCATAGTATCAACTGGATCCCCCATCACGTAGTCAGGGTCAGATCATCTGGACGTTTCAGCCGTAAGAAGCATCAGTTTGAGCTCGTACGAGGCTGGTTTGGTGATACGCTGCGGTTTGTACCACGTACAGTTTGTGATCGTAGATCTGAGCAGTGATGAGGGCTGTCGATGGAATCGTTCGATTAAGTGACGGAACGCCTGGTGCCTGAGCGGAATCCCAACCATTCCAGCCATTAGTCTTGATGGTGTCGTCATGCGCTCAGCGCCCAATCCAAGCATGGCCACCGAACACGTCAGACGCCGGACAGCCATCTCGAATACAAGACGTGGAAGTGAAAACACGAAACAGGACCAACCGAGTGCGACACTTAACAGTGAACTGGACCAGACAGCCGCATTTCTGCAGATGGTCGGAGGTATGGGAATGAGAGAAGGTGGAGCGGGTGGCAGCGTCAGATATTGGGAAGGGAAATACCTCCATGGCTCTGAGCCCACAGAGTCTGGCGAGGACAACCACTTTGAAGATGTGGAGATGGGTCCCGACGGCGTACGGCGAAGGTAAGAGAATGGCAAGGCGACTGGGTAGCTCGGTGATGGGTTCGAACTGGTTTGAACAGCCGGTGCGGAAGCAATTTCAGCCAACGCATGCCGTACAGCCCAGATGCCCAGAGTACCAGACAGAGTAGCCATGCTGTATGCTGGCTGTTAAAGCTAAATAAGCAGTCCTAACCTCAACACAGGTAGATGTCAGTCGATGACTAGCATAGCCGTTGCAAGCATGCGCAGGCAAAGCATGGATGTTAAACTGCCAGTTGTACGTAGGCGGCACCACCCGGAACATACCCGACGTTGTCGGGAATGGCCGGTCCCATCCCGATCCCCGACCCTTCGATGTTGGATCCTCTCCATCCACTCGTCCACAAGCCAACCAACGCAGCTTGTCATGTCCTCCGTCCTCGGCGCCGAGCCGGATAACGCCGGGCCCCCAGCGAAGCGCCCAAAGCGAACCTATCGCGCCTGCTACCCCTGCCGCTCCGTGAGTTATCTCCACCGCCACCACCCTGCACCTTCCCTGCCCTCCGGTGGCCATCCATCTTGCCACTCAACGCCTGCTCTGGAATGGTCCTCGGCCCAGCCCGCTGACCCCAGCGCAAACTGAAATGCAACTTCGGTGACCCAGATAAGCCATGGGACGGTCCGTGTGTCCGTTGCACCCGTGAGCGGCGCGAGTGCGTGCGCGCCATGTCGACTGTCGTGCGCTACGCCCTCCCTGACGTGCCGGTGACCCACGTCCCAGCGCCCACTGCGGCACAACCCACTGTACCAACCTTCGCTAAGCCTGCCCCACCTCCGCAGAGGACCTTAGCACGCTCCCCTCCACGCGAGCACGCGTACGCCCGCTATGAGGAGGAGAGGGACGACCGACAGTCCCCGCCACTCGAAGACGAGGGCGACGAGGGGCGTGGCGGAGGTAGCGCCCTCCTGATGTCCAATCTCCAGAACCCGAATGACGCACTGCGTTTGCTCGCTAGCGCCAGCTCACTCCGGTACCAGACTGGGCCGGCAGGTGAGAGAGTGAACGAGACGAGTCCACGCGGCGGACTCAGTCCGTGGCACTGGTGGGCGCCGGTCGAGGCGGGCGGGCTGAGCGAGGAGGAGGCTGCAGCGTTGTTGGGATTGTGAGTATCCTCTTGGCGGAGCTGATTCAGCTTCGAAATGCACATGGCGCCGCTCTTCCCCCTCATCCACCCGCGCGTCCTTGAACCCGCGTACCTCCCCACCCTTGTGGCTGACGAGGCCCTCCTACTTGGCGCAATCGTCGGTATCGCGTCCCGCTATGCAAACGTCCTCGAACCGGACCGCGCTGCCGAGATCCACGCCGTCGTGTCGCCATGGGTGCGGGCCGAGATCACGTCCCTCATGGACGGCGATCTTGAGTTGCGTTCGGCCAGTACAGTCGAGGCCCTACTTCTGCTTAGCGAGTGGCCGCTTCTCCCTGCTACGCGGAAGCGGAGGTCGCGCGAGGAACCCGACTCGGAGGAGGCGCGCTTACTGCGCCCGAGCTTGCGATACGATGCTTACTGCTGGAGTAACATCGGTATGTTGGTTCCTGACACGCCGGAGGATCGCACCTTTTCAGTTTGTGCACAGCTGACACCAGGTCTTGCTATCCGCATCGCGCAGGAACTCGGCATGGAAGACAGCGTGTTCCAGGCTGCCGAGGCTGCAAGGGAGGACTGGCCGGACACATGGAAGTATGAGCGTCCGCTCAAGACATGGATCTGTGAGCTTTGAGCTGTGTCAAGACCAAGCTAACGCCAGACTGCTACAATGCGGAGTCGCACATCGCAGCCCGTCTTGGCCGGAGTGCCGTCATGCTGCCGAGTAAGGCCATTGTGACACCATGTCGCTGACATCAGACATGACCTCCAAATGGTGGGAGAGCCTGTCAGTTGTCAACAGCGCCATTCGCAAGGACAAGACTACGGACGCGTGGGCGGGCGACTTGTTCACGTTGACGAGCAACGGGCAGTTGCTTGGATCGATTCAGCAGCATCTCTGTGAGCTTACTCCCCCATTGGACCAGCTGACACCAGACTGGAGCAAGGAGATCACGTACACGCTCCTCCGTTCCGGCGCGTGGGAGTCGTTCATGCGCTCCCTGCGCCTCGACATGCGTCACAACCGCAACTGCTGCGACCAGAGATTGCGAGAGGGTACGCTGAGCTCGGCAATTCTGCAGCTTGAGTTTGACTACCTTGTGCTGTACGCGAACTCACTGGCACTACGTTCCCTCCAGAGGCGGCTGCGACGTGCGCGTGAGCGCGACGACCCCTCGTGGGAGACGCCGTCGCTGCTGAATGCGGTCGAGGGTCCGTGGATCATCGAGGCGCTGTCAGCGGCGCGCGCAATTCTTGAAACGACCACGAACATGCTCGAGGCGCGAGGCCACCTGCGTTTCTGCCCCTCGCGCATCTTCCAGTACATCCTCTTCGCCACAACGTTCCTGTACAAGGCCCTCGCCATTGGTGCAGTGGAACACGGCGAGTCTAGCATTGTCGCGATGTTGGAGCGAACGGTCGCGGCGCTGGGTGCAGCCGCCATTGACGACGAGCACTTTCCCTCTGGTTTCGCCGTCCTACTTGCCCGCCTGGGGAAGCACTGGCACGCTGGGCAGATCTCGAACCGCACACTCGTGTTCTGGCCCAAGCAGCTCGAGATCCAGCCTGGCATACCCTTCCCCCTGCCGCCTGTCGAGGCGCCCGTCGAGGTGCCCATTGTCGCAACGCCACCGGCCCCACCGCTTGCCGCAGCTGCAGCCGAGGGTGGCTTGGGGTGGCAGCTCGATCTCACGTCACACATGCCTGCGGCCGACCTTGAGCAGGACATGATCTTCCAGTCTATCTGGGATCATGCCGGCCCAAGCGCAGGCCTTTCCACCTCGAGCCTGTACGCGACGCTGCTGGGCGAGGCACTGAATATGCCCGAGACGCTGTAACTGCGAGCTGTGTACTCTTGTGTCCCTTTTGATCGATGTAGTCTTGGCAAGATCTATCGGCGCTTTGGCGCAGTTACTGCGCGATGTTTGCATCTTATCGCCCTATCATCACCATAGAAAATCACGGTGCCGCAGATTGTCTTGGCGAATCAATCCACCGCCCAGAATATCAACAAGTGCCTGGTTAGGTGCCAGTGACGCGCAGCGCAGCAAGCGAAGCTAAGGTTCTGATGTTAGGCCGAAGAATATCCATCTATCATTCCGGGTCCGGACCAATTGACCCCAAAGAACCCCGCTGCGGCCTCTTCCCTCCATGCAGTGCTAGCTGCGCTGCAGTCCCCCTCCCCCCTGGGATCCAGCGTCTCGCTGCGCTACTGCGCGACGAGCTGGCCTGGAATACGAGCCGATTGTTCCGGAGCGCAGCCGATCCAGGCCTAGGAGACCAACAACCTTTGGCCTATTAGGTCATAAAGTAATGTTGCAGGTCACATTACGCAGCCGATCGATCCCGCTCACATCAGCAGTCCTCTCAACCGCCCATAGCCGTTGCCGTCATACACGCTAGGGGGACAAAGACAGCAGCCAAACTGCTGCGCTGCCCCTTTCTTCTGCCTGTCCAAGGAGGGCGAGGTGAGCAAGATGTGATCTGAAAAATCTAGTTGCCGATCTGCTGCTCCAAGGCTCCAAGGGAGCGGAATGGAATCGGCCCGACTAAACCGACTGCGACATTGCGAAAGTGCAAACTGACGTCGCTGCGCTTGGCATCGCCCAACTTGTCTGGGCAATGCTATAAGTACGTAGAGCGAGGATGCCAACATCTTTAGAACATCATGTTTATCCTCACTGCTCTCCTGCTCGCCTCATCAACCCTCGCCCACCCAGGCCACGACCACGCGCATGAGGCGGCCGAGCGCGCCGCCTCGCTCGCATCAATGGGCCGCCGCTCTCTGTCCCACTGCGCACCCCAACTCGCTGCGCGTGGGATGGAGTCACGAAACGCCGCGCGACGCGCGGCACTGCACCGTTCCCTCAAGCGCGATGCCGCGACAGTGTTGGGGACAAGTCACAAGTCGAACCAGACGGGTATTACGACTGATTCCTCGGCGAGTACGCTGTTCGGGGGAAGTAATGCGTGTATCCTTGGTCCGGATACGACGCAGGGACCGTATTGTGAGTCTCCTTCGGACGGTGGGGATGGTTCTCGCAACGTCTCATCGCTCTGACACCAGACGTCACGGGAGAGTACTTCCGCAGCAACATCACGGACGGACAGGCCGGCGTCCCATTAACGGTCGACATACAGATAATCGACACGAACACATGTAAACCACTCCCAAACGTCGCCCTGGACTTCTGGCACTGTAACTCAACCGGCGTGTACTCG
This sequence comes from Cutaneotrichosporon sp. HIS471, assembly GCA_030864385.1. Lineage (NCBI taxonomy): Eukaryota > Fungi > Basidiomycota > Tremellomycetes > Trichosporonales > Trichosporonaceae > Cutaneotrichosporon > Cutaneotrichosporon sp. HIS471. The sequence goes on along the minus strand of AP028240.1, from coordinate 446,687 downwards.
GGCGTCGTTTCTCAAGGAAACGGAAATAATGCCGATAAGGCGAATATCAACGCGACTTTCCATCGCGGCATCCAAGCTACCGACGCCGAGGGAGTGGTAACCTTTCACACGACCGTGCCGGGCCACTATACCGGCCGCGCAACGCATATCCACCTCCTCGCACATACTGAGGGATCGTGGACCCTCCTGCCCAACAACACTATTACCGGGGGCAACACCACCTCTCATGTCGGCCAACTCTTCCTCGACCAAGACCTGATCTCTCAAGTCGAAGCTGCGTCACCATACAGCACCAACACGCAGAGCGTGACCCAGAATAGTGCTGATATGATTCTGTCCCAGGAGGCGACGAACATTGACCCGTTCCTCGAGTATGTCCTGCTCGGAAACACTATCGAGGAGGGCGTGTTCGCCTGGATCGCCATGGGGATTAACGCGAGCGCGAGCAGTACCGTCCAGGCCGCGGCGAACTTTGGCGAGAGCGGCGGTGTCGCCAACGCCAACAGCATGGGCGGGCCGGGCGGTGGTGGACCTGGAGGCCCACCGCCTAATGGTACAATGGGAGGCAACGCCACGGCTAGTGGTGTCTCGGCAAATGGCACGTCGAGCGCGTCGCCGATCTGGTCGAGTACGTCGTGCTGTCGATAGAAGCTGATTCCAGTGTCCGTCCCACTTGCGATTATGGCTGCTGCTCTCCGTCTGGCGCGCGTGTAATTTCTCACGACATATCTGAAATACCCAGACGTGATGAATAGATACTCAAGTAGACATCCGGTCGGGTCGGTTCTCAAGTCCGTTACTCACAATTGACTACCGCAAGCCTGTCGAGGTGAACAGCCTTGAGCCGATACATATCGGTATCTGCAATCTCCGGCAAGCCGTGCAGGCTTGAAGCAACGACTGAAGCCCACCGCTACCGGCGGTGAGACCGGGGGACGTTCGTGCGTCTGCGGATCTTGAATGCGGCTAGCCTCAAAGACCAAGCAACCAGTGAGTGGTAATGGTCTCTGAGGATATTCTTTAGCCACACGAAGCAGGGAATAGATTGGGACACTCAGACTTCACCCGATGACGGACTCGGAGAGGGCAGACGGTGTTGTGGAAATCCAATCAAATCTGAAATCCAATCAAACCTGACACCCTCCGACGCCGACGGCAATGGGGTGACGGAATGAGGCAGCGACAAAGTCTCTTGACACACCTAGATGGTTGACGAGATATATAAGGCCGAGGCAATACATCACTCTCCCCACAAAGCAAGATGCGCTTCCTCCTCCTCTTCACTCTCCCCCTCCTGGCCCTGGTGGCCGCCGAGTACCACGCCCCCAACCACGTCGTCAACGCTGTTCCCGCGACGACCATCACGGCAGCACCCGAAGTCCGCACTGTACACGATCCCCGCATCGACCGTATCCGCCAAGCCCCCGAGAACAAATTGAAGAAACGCCAGTGGTGGAGGTACCCGATCACGATCAACCATTACATGGACTATATGCCGGCGATCCTCGACAAGCCAACCAATATGTCCGTTAACGAATGGCGCTCGTCCTTCTCTTACAACCGATACTTTGCGCCGAATGCCACGGGTTGCTTGACGAATGCCACCATCACGAGTTTATTCATATTCCCAACACCATGGACGTGGGGTCTCCCCCCAAACTGTCCTCGCACGTCCACGTCCACGTCCACGCCCACATCCACGCCCACGTCCACTTCGACCGACACCCTCTGCCGCCGTACGGAGACGCCCGAGCCAACTACCACCTCCATCAATCGCGCTGTGCTGCGTAATCCCCGGAATCAATTCAACCCCAAGCGCCAGGTCCAAGTCGAGCTGGCGGAGCGCCAGTTTGACGACGTGTCCAAGAACGCCGACCCCGAGGATTACCGTGCCGGTTGGAAAGGCATAATCGACTTCACGGCGCCCATCACTCCTGAGGAAGAACCCGGGCCCGTACCGGTGGAGAAGTGCATTTTTCGTCCGTGGGCGCTCGACAACATGATCCGCAAGCTGGGTCACACCCCCAAGCCGCCCACGTGCCCCGAGTACATGCATCTCTCCGAACCCCTGTAGCTGGCCTGCGAGGGTTTGACATGGTTATAATCTAGCGATGTATCTCTGTGTTATCAAGCCGGGGCTTTTGAGTTGAAGTGGAAAACATCTACCCAGACCTAAAAAAGAAGAGTTGGGTCGGGGGAAGATGAATGAAAAAAAAGGATTTACACCGTAAGGGAGTCGAACCCCTGCCGCGTCGATGGCAACGACGCATGATACCGTTTCACCAACGGTGTAGTTGTTAAATCATTATCAGGGGTATGTTAATATTGCTCGATGATAGTTGAACTTTGAAATGATTAGGCTTTGCTGAATCGATTTCGATTACTAAAACAATGCCTCTATAGACAGACCCGGAACCTCCGTCAACCGTTCGAGCGGACAAAGCAATCACGGAATCTGCGTCTGGAACCGCTCGGCAAGGAGGTTCTTAAAAGCCGGTGAACGGCCATGTAAGCAGCATGTACGAGTCAGCACATGCACAGAATGCAGGTCTAAAGGAGTGGGAGTGGGAAAGGTGTATGGAGCCGAGAGCTGCCGAGCGAGATTAATGCTGACATAGATGGGTGCTGAGCGATTGTATGGCATCGGCATCGGCTTCTGACGGCAATCACCTTCGTCTGCGTCATAAAGCCTGAGCTCACACGTTTCTCCATCTTGATCTCCATCAACCCATCTACTATCCCCCCATCTATCATCTACCATGAGTCTCCTAAAGCGTATCGGCATCACGCATCCAATCATCCAGGCCCCGATGGCCGGGACCGCGACGCCGGCCATGGCTGTGGCCGTCTCGAACGCCGGCGGACTCGGCAGTGTCGGCCTTGGTTCCGGTGACGCCGAAGCTGGACGTAAAGTGATTCGCGCTATCCGCGAGGGAACCGATAAACCGTTCAACGTCAACCTCTTCGTACACGAACCCTTTATTTCCGATCCAGCCCGCGACTCGGCATGGTGTAAATACCTCGCCCCAGAATTTGACAAATACGGTGTTCCGGCTCCAAGCGCTCTCAAGACGTTATACGGTACATTGAAGACTGACAAGGCCATGCTTGCCATGTTACTTGAGGAGAAACCGCCGGTCGTGAGCTTCCATTTCGGTTTGCCGCCACCAGAGGCTATCAAGGCTCTCAAGAACTATGGCGCCGTTTTGCTCGCCTCAGCCACTAGTCTCGAGGAGGCCAAGGCTTGTGAGGCTGCGGGCGTCGACGCCGTCGTCGCCCAGGGGTACGAGGCCGGTGGACATAGGGGTATTTTTGACCCTAATGGACCGGATGACCAGCTTTCCACTGCTTCGCTAGTTTCGCTCCTCACCAAGTCGATTGGCGTTCCAGTCATCGCTGCAGGAGGAATCATGGATGGCGCAGGCATCAATGCGTACCTCGGGCTTGGGGCGGCGGCGGCGCAGCTCGGCACCGCGTTCATCGATACGACGGAGAGCGCAGCACCGCAAGCACATCGCAAGGCACTCAAGGAGGGCGGACAGCATACGCGCCTCGTCGCTGCCATCTCCGGCCGGCCTGCGCGCTCCGTTGAGTCGAACTGGACGCGTCTGCTCGACCAGATCGCAAAGGACGGCGTGCAGATCGCAGGATACCCGAACGCCTACGACTTGGCCAAACAGCTCCATGGAGCGGCGAGCGCCAAGGGTGACCAGGCGTGGGGCCCGTTTTGGGCGGGCCAGGGAGCGCCTCTCGCTCGCCAGATGGGTGCGGCTGAACTCGTCGAGACGCTCCTCAAGGAGATGAAGGAGGCGTGAGTGTGGGTTTTGTATGGGAGATAATGAAGAGGGTACAAGACCGGCCCAGTGCACGAGATCGACGCTGAGACCAGGTCTCGAGCCAAGTTGTAGTGCGAGAGTAGACAATATACCCGCCAAGCTCTGCTCAAGCCCAGAATAGCCTCAGTTTCAGTGCAAAGTTCCAACCGAGCAGCACAGTTCGTATCACGCTTGTACATCATCTAGACTGGGACTAGGAAAAGCGCTGGGCGCTACTTTCGGTTACTTAGAGAGAATGGCTGTGGGTGAGACTACGCGTCGACCCACAGGCGGCACCAACCATCACGGGCCGCGGCAACTGCGGCGCGGGTGCTGCTGCCGAGGACGCGAGTGTCCTTGATGTGGTCGGCGAAGATTGCCTCACGGATGCGGAGGAGGCCGGCGCGCTCGGCCTCGAGCGCGGCCAGCTCCTCGTCAAGTGCGACCTGGTAAGCGAGGACACGAATGCGCATGGCGCTTGCTTCGGCCTCTGCGTCGGCGAGGGCAGCCTGGAAGGCACGGAGCTCGGCCTCACATGCGCCGAGGGACGCCGTGTCGTCCTCGTACGCCTCGAAGAGGGCCGAGATGGGCGCAGGCCGGCGGGTTGAGGCGAGGATGTCGAGCACGCTGTCGCCAGCCGAGCCGATACCACTTGAGCCGCCAAGGTTCTGAACGTCAGTCGGAGACGAGGGCTCGAGGTTGACCACAAGAGGCGGCGCAAGGAGCTCGATCTCCACCTCGCCGTCAGCGAGCTCCTCCTTGGACGACGACGCGTCGGCGGGGGCCAGCAGCGGCGTAGGAGCGGTGGAGAAGATCTTGGGCAAGGGGGTGCCAGAAGGCGACCCGAGGCGTGTCGAAGGCGTCACGGCCTCGACGTGGAGCGAGTCGCGCCCAGGCGCTACGGGCGCAGTGAGGGCGCTCGCGGTGGCGGACGAGACTTTGTGGACGGCGGCGTCGGAGAGGACGGCGACGACGGTTGCCGCGCCAGGCGTGAGGGCAGGCGCGGACCCGGCCGCCAGCGACGTGTGCCGGACGGCCGGGGCCGGAGCGGAGAACTGGGGGAGCGGGTCGCGGGGCGAGCCGGGACGGACCTCGCGGACGGTGTGGGAGGGGAGGTGCATGCGGGTGGCGGCGTGGGAGGGCCAAGGGGAGCGTTCGGCTGGGGCGCGCGGAGGTGGAGTCGAGAGAGGAGTTGGGAGGGAGGAAGAGGAAGGAAGAAGAACGTTGTTCGGGGAAACTGGACGCTCCACGGCCGACACTGGCGTATCGGGCGCAAACTCGAACTTGGCGAGCGCGCGGGCCGGCGCCAGGGGCGCGGGCTTGGGCTTGTCGGCCTTTGCGGGGACCTTGATGTCAGCCTTGCGCGCAGGGGTGGGTGCGGGAACTGGAGGGACGGGAACGGGGGCTCGGACAGGAACTGGAATGGAAGCTTGGGGAACAGGGGGAGGGGATGTCTTCTCAACGGGCTTGGGCGCGCTCACGGGCGCCTTCTCGATCTTCTCAACGGGCTTCTCAGGAACACGCTCAGTCCTCTCAGTGGGTGCGAGGGGAGGGAGAACAGGGGTAGGAGTGAGCTTGGGAGTAGGCGCAGGTTTGGATGCGGGCAGAGCTTTGGCAGCCTCATCCTCGCGCTTGGGGAGAGGGGTGGAGCGCTTATCGGGAAGGGCCTTGGACGCATCGTCATCTCCCTTGATGACGCTGAGCCAACGCGCTGCGGGCGACTGCGCGCGGGGAGTGGCAGGCGTAGAGGCAGGGGCAGAGATCCGGCCACGGGGGGCAGTCTTGCGCTCAGCCTCCTCCTCCGCATGCAGGAGGTCGATCCAGCGCGCCGCTGGGGTGACCTGGGGCGCCGCCACCGTGGGCGTCGCTACCGAGAGCACCTTCGCCTCCGCCTTGGCCACCGCGATCGGCGCCTCTGCCTTGAGCGGTTCCGGAGCCTTCGCCTCCGCCTTGACCGCCGGCTTCTCGATCGCCTTTGTCTCCACCGCCTTGAGGGCTGGTGCGGACGCAGGCGCCGCCTTGGGGGCGACCGGCTTGGGGCTAGCTGGTCCAGTCTTGTACGCTTCCGCCTTGGTCACTGGCTCGTGCTTCACCGCCACTGGTGCGGACACAGGAGCCTTCGCCTCCACCTTAGCCACAGCCTTGGCAGGCGCCGGTGCAGGCTTCGTCTCCACCTTGGCCGGAGTCACGGGTTTCACCTCAACCTTGACCTCCTTGGATGGGGCAGCGGCCGGAGCCACCTTGGCCTGCGGCTTAGCCTCAGCCGTGGCTGGAACGGGTGCCTGAGCAACCCGCGGCGCAGCCTTGGGCTCAACCTTGACCTCGGCCTTCGGAGCAGGCGCAGATGCAACCTTGAATTCGATCTTAGACTCGGCCTTGGTAGCAGCAGCCGGGACGGCCTTAGGCTCAACCTTGACCTCCGTCTTAGCCACAGGAGCAGCCTTAGCCTCAGCCTTGGCCTCGACCTTGGCCTCGACCTTGGCCGGCACAGCCTTCACCTCGACCTTGACCTCAGGCTTGGGAGCCTCCTTGGTCACAGTCTTCGGCTCAGGCTTCATCTCAGCCTTGGCAACCGCCGGAGCGGGTGCAGGCTTGGCAACAGGAGGAGCGGGTGCAGGCGCAGGGGTGGCGGGCTTGACGACAGGGGCGGCGGGCTTGATGACAGGAGCGGCGGGCTTGACGGCAGGAGCGGCAGGAGCGGGTGCAGTCTTGACCTCGACCTTCTCAACCTCGGGTTGAGGCTTCGCGGCGGCCTTCTCGGCGACAGAAGGCGTGGGCGTGGCGGGGATGGGGCCGGGAGCTGGGGTAGGCTTGGCGGCAGCGGGAACAGGCGCAGGCTTCTCGGCGACCTTGGGAGCGGCGACGGGGGCGGGCTTCTCCGCAGCCTTCTCAACCTTGGCAGGAGCAGGAACGGCCGGCTTGACCTCGACCTTAGGAGCAGGAACGGCTGGCTTGACCTCGACCTTAGGAGCAGGGGCTGGCGAGGCAGGGACAGCAGGCTTGGGTGCGGGGGAGGTAGCCTTGAGAGGAGCGACAGCAGGCTTGGGAGGAGCGGCGGCGGGAGCGGGAGCAGGAGCCTTAGGAGCAGGAGCAGGAGCGGGAGTGGCGACAGGCTTAGGAGGAGCCGCAGCAATGGGAGCCGCAGCGGCCTTGGGAGCAGCCGCAGGCTTGGGAGCAGCCGCAGGCTTGGGAGCAGCCGCAGGCTTGGGAGCAGCCGCAGGCTTGGGAGCTTCGGGAGCCTTCTCAACAGGCTTCTCAAGTTTGGGAGCGGGAGGAGCAGCCTTGGGGCTGGGGCTCGGGGGAGCGGGAGCAGGCGAGGCCTTGGGAGGAGCGGCCTTGGGAGCAGGAGGGGCGATGACCGCAGGAGCGAGCTTGGGAGTCGGAGCGGCCTTGGGAGAAGGAGGGGCGATGACTGCAGGAGCGATCTTGGGAGTCGGAGCGGCCTTGGGAGCAGGAGGGGCGATGACTGGAGGAGCGATCTTGGGAGTCGGAGCGGCCTTGGGAGGAGGAGCGGGAGCGGCTTTGGGAGTAGGAGGAGGAGGAGGAGTGGCAGCCTTGGGAGCAGCGGCAGGAGCAGGAGCAGGCGCAGGAGCAGGCGCCGTGGGAGTAGCCTTGGGAGCGGGCTTGACCTCGACGGGCTTCTCGATCTTGGGTCCCGATTTGGGAGCGGCGGGGGCAGGAGCGGTCTTGGGCGCAGGAGCAGGCGCGGTAGGGCCGGGAGCAGCCTTGGGAGTAGGAGCAGGAGCAGGAGAGGGGGTGGCCTTGACCTCGACCTTCGGAGCGGGAGCAGGGACGACCTTGGCCTCGACCTTGGCGGCAGGAGCAGCCTTCACCTCGACCTTAGCCGGAGCGGGAGCAGCCTTAACCTCGACCTTAGCCGGAGCGGGAGCAGCCTTAACCTCAACCTTGGGAGCAGGAGCAGGGGTGGGCTTGGTCTCGACCTTGGGAGCAGGAGCGGGGGCGGCCTTGGCCTCGACCTTGGCAGCAGGAGCGGGGGCAGCCTTGGCATCAACCTTGGGAGCAGGAGCTGCGGCGACCTTAGCCTCAGCTTTGGGAGCAAGAGCGGCGGCGACCTTAGCCTCAACCTTGGGAGCAGGTGCAGGCTTGACCTCGACCTTGGGAGCAGGCTCGACCTTAGCAGGCGCAGGGACGGCCTTGGGCTCAGGCTTGGCCTCGGCCTTGGGCGCGACGGCGACAGGCTTCTGGACAGGCTTAGTGGTCTCGGCCTTCTTCTCCGCAGGCTTGGTCTCAGCGGGCTTGGCAGGGCCCTTGGAAGTGGCGGGAACCTCGACCTTGGGGGGAGCAGGCGCGGCCTTGACCTCGACCTTGGGGGCGATAGGAGTGACGGTGGGCTTAACCTCAGCCTTGGGAGCGGGCGTAGGTGCAAGTGCAGGCTTGACCTCGATCTTGGGGTCGGCAGAAGCGACGGTGGACTTGGCCTCGACCTTGGCCGGAGCAGCGACGGGGTTCTTAACCTCAACCTTGGGAGCAGGAACTGGCGCGGCGGGGTTCTTAACCTCGACCTTGGGAGCAGGAACTGGCGCGGCGGGGGTCTTAACCTCGACCTTGGGCGAAGGAACAGGCGCAGGCTTGACCTCGACCTTGGGCGAAGGAACAGGCTCCGGCTTGACCTCCACCTTGGGCACATGCCTGACCACGAAGATGGGAGTAGGCATGGCGAAGTCGGTGATCGGGGCCTTCCAGAAGTTGAAGTCGTTGAACTGGGCCTTGGGCTTGGCCTCGGCAGCCTTGGGTTCAGGCTTCGGCGCAGGGGCAGGCTCGACCTTGGGAACAGCGGGCTTGGCCTCAACATTGACGGGAGCAGGGACAGGCTTGACCTCAACCTTGGCGGGAGCAGGCTTCGCCTCAACCTTGGCGGCGGCCGGAGCCTCGACTTCAGCCTTGGGCGCGGGAGCGGGCGCGGCGACCTTGGGCTCAGGCTTGGTCTCAACCTTGACCTCCGCCTTGACAGCCGGCGCAGGCTTGGCCTCGGCCTTGACCGGGACCTCAACCTTGGCCTCAGGCTTGACCTCCTTGGCCGGAGCCACGGGGGTCTTGACCTCGGCCTTGACCTCAGCCTTGGGAGCGGGAGCCTTGACCTCAACCTTGGCCTGGACCTTGGCGGGGCCGGGAGCGGGGCCGGAAGCAGGCGCCACCTTGGCCTCCACCTTGGGAGGCGCGGGAGCTGGAGCCTTAACCTCGACCTTGGCAGGTGCAGGAGTGGGAGCCTTAACCTCGGCCTTGGGAGGTGCAGAAGTGGGAGCCTTAACCTCGGCCTTGGCTGGAGGAGCAGGCGCCTTGACCTCAACCTTGGCCGGCGTGGGAGCCGGCGCCTTAACCTCGACCTTGGGCGCGACAGCCGCGGGAGTCGTAGCCTTGACTTCAACCTTGGGAGGCGCGGGAACCGGCGCGACCTTGACCTCGACCTTGGGAGCGGCGGGGGTCGACTTGATCTCGACCTTGGGAACGACTGGCTTGACCTCCTTGACCTCGACCTTGGGCTCTTCCTTATCCATTTTGACGGGGGCGGCGGGCTTGACCTCGACCTTGACTTCGACTTTGGGCTCAACCTTGGGCTCGACCTTGACCGCCCTGGCCTTGGAGACGGACATGAACGCACTTATGGCGTTGTAGAACGCTGGCGTCGCAGCGACGGGTGGCGCAACCTCGACGGGCTTCAAGTCCTTGGACTCGGCGGCGACTGGGGCGGGCGCGGACTTGGCCTCAACCTTGGGAGCGGGGGTTGCCTCGACCTTGGCCTCGACCTTGGGAGCGGGCTGCTCCTTGGCAGGAGCTGGCTTGGCTTCGACCTTGGGCGCGGGCTTGGTCTCAACCTTGGGCTCGACCTTGGGGACAGCGGCAGGTTGGGCCTCCACCTTGACCTCAGCCTTAACCTCGGCCTTGACCGTAGCCGCCTCGATCTTGGTCGGAGCAGTCTCAACCTTGGGCTCCTTAAGCTCCTTGGTCTCCTTAGCCTTGGGCGACGATGGCGATTCAACGGCCGCCTCGAGTGCGGCCAGCGTAGCCGGGGCAGCAAGAGGCGCAGTCTTAGCAGGCAGGATGGTGGGCACGGGCTTGCCCCACGAAAAGTTGACCTCGCTCGGTTGCTTGGGCTTTGCGGCGCCAAAGCGGAAAAACACTCCAGTCGGCATCATCGATGGCATCTTGGGCTTGTCGTCCTTCTTCTCCACAACAGCGTCCGTAACTGGGCCCTCGAGAAGCTTGGGTTCGAGCGGCGCACGGGCCGGGATCTCCTGCACTTGCTCGAGTGCGGCGCCGGCGGCAAACTTGACGCTCTTGGGTGTCTTGGGTTCCTCCTTGGCCGGTTGGGCTTGCTTGGGCTCCTCCTTCTTCATTACCTTGATCTCTTCGACCTCCTTGACGCCGTTCACAACCGCCTTGACCTCCTTGACGCCGTTCACAACCGCCTTGACCTCCTTGACGCCGTTCACAACCGCCTTGACCTCCTTGACTTCCTTGAAGCCGTTCACAGCCGTCTTGACCTCCTTGACAGCCTTCTCCTTCTCTTCATCCTTGTTCTCCGTCTCAACCGCGAGCCCCACGCCCGAAAACACGACACTCACCTTGGTCTGTGCGGGCTTTACCTCGGTGGCAGCCTTGACCGGGACGGGGGCAGGGGCGGAGGTGGGAGCGGGTGAAGGTGCCCTGGCTAGAGTAGCGGCAGCCTTGACGTCCTGGAACTTGCTCATTGGGGCGGCGGGAGTGACTGGTGCAGCGGGGTCAGCCTTGGCCTTGGCCTTAACGGCCTCAGGCTTGTCAGCGCAGCATGCGCTGCACCCGTCGTTGGGGAACTTTGGGTAGGGAGTGGGGAGATTGATGGCGGGAGCCTTCTTGGCCGTCAAGGCCGGGGCTGGGGCAGGGATACGCGTATCCCCGCAGCACGCTTCACAGCCGCTCATGTGTCTGAAGGAAAGTCGAAAGAAAGTCGGATAGTCGAGTGGAGCAAGAGCAAGTGTGGCGTGGGATACTGGCGCAAAGTTCTTAAAGAGGGAGCTCGTCGGCCCGGGCGCAGTGGGGAGCCAGAGCATATGTTAGTGTAATGCAGCGATGAACGAGGCCCGGGAGACGAGACGAGCCTGTGCTTGATGCATCGACGAGCATCATGTATAGGGATTGGAGCCTGCCCAGCGGAGCGATGGGAGTAATGTCCTTTGTCCGTCAGGTTGATGGTTGAGGCTGGGCGTTTAAGAGGTCAGGAAGGTCAGGAAGGTCAGGAAGGTCAGGTATGAGGCGCCGACACGGACCGTGCGGTCCGAGCGCGGCCTGAGGCGAGCGGGGTCGGTGTAAGAGCCGGGGTTGGGGGGTTTCGGATCGCAAGGTCCGCCACTGGCACCTAGTCCTGGGTACGGGCATGGTTGTAGGTGTGGGGCTGCCTTGATTGTCATACCAGAGAAGGGGGAGGAGGAGAAGGGGGGGATAGGTGGATGAGGGATGATGAGAGATGCTTGGCTTGGCGCCTTTGGGGTGTGGGTAGCCAGCATAGATCACGTGTTAGTCGGTGGAGGTTGGCCACCTGCCATCTACGCGATCATCCATCATCTCCCCTGCTCCCCTGCTCCCTTGCTCCCGATCTCATGCTCACAGCACATGGAAACGCCCATTCACAGACGTGGATCGCGGCGGACATGGCGGCGTAAGACGGGCGGAGCGCTTTGCTCCTTGATCTAAATGAAGCTTCCCACGCGCGGACCGCGAGACCGGGCCGTCTCAAGGCCTTCGCGCTTGGCTTCTTCCAAAAAAAGTTTGAGATACAGCTCGCGCCTCGAGGTGACACAATACGGTTACATGAGAATCTGTAAACGAAACTTTTCTACTGTGCCAGCCGGTGCTGACTCTCGGGGTACTACTACTACTACAAGCTCATGCTGGCGTGATAGTCGGCGGCGAGTTTCTTGAGCCCCTCATTCTCGATGGTGTGCTCGGGGGTACGCGCGTCCCATCCCTTGCCCACCGCGAGGTCGAGGCACGCGTCCGCGAGGTCGGTGCTCTTGATCACCGCGGACGGCCAGACGACACTCGCGACCGCGCCACCCAGGCGCGAGATCAGGGGTACGTTGGATGTGTGCTGCGGTGAGCATTCTTCTAATCGCACTGCTTACATCTGGGGCTGGTAGGATGCCGCCGGGCCGGACCATGACTGTTTTGAAGATGTCCGTCTCCATCGCGCGCAGCTCGCGCTCGACGGCACCCTTCTCGATCGCGAAGAGGGGCGTGAACATCCCGGGCTTGTCCTGGGTCGTGCCCATGCCGCTCATGAAGACGAAGCGGAAGGGCTTGTCCTTGGTGCCGAGCGTCTTGAACGCGTTCGCGCCTGCCATGGCGTAGTCGTACGTGATTCTGGTGTCAGCGGAGAGGGGGGGGGGGGGGGGGGGAGGAGGATGGGGGTGGATTGGGAGGGGGGAGGGGGGTGAGGGGGAGGGGGGGAGAGAGGCGCAGAGGAATGGGGAGGGGAAGGAAGGTAAGGAAGGCGGAGACTCACTTATGGAACTCATCCTTGTTAACCTGGGTCTGGCTAATCCCGAGCGCCCACACCACTGCATCGCTCCCGCGTAACCGCTCAACGAGCGTGGACGGGATCTCATCAAAGCCTCGCGGATACTCGTCCGAGGGGATGATGATGGTGGTGAGCTTCTCGCTCTTGACAGCTGGCGCGCGCCGCGCAAGCACAGTCACGTGGGAGATGAGAGGCGACGCCAGGGCGTTGGTGAGGACTGCCGAGCCCGCTGGGCATTAGTGCGTGAAGGAAGCAGGCAAACTGGTTGGACCGCTTCTCATTCTCGTTGAATATCAACGAGCAACGATTCAACGAGTTCAGCTGACCCGAATCGCTAGCAGCCAAATGCAGGCACGTAGGGATGGTCGAGCCAGACGCCAAAGTCACAACTCACCAGTACCTGTTGCGCCGGTGAGGATGATGCTGGTCATGATGGTGAAGTGTGTATTGTGAGGAGTGAGTGGAGTGGGTAATAATGAGTTAGGTGCATGTTTGCTTAAGTAGTAGTCTTGGACAAGTTGTTGTGAGGATAGAAAAGTGAATTTCCAGCAATACGTCACGTCGATCTAACAGTTCGATCGCCGTCGGCCTCAGTCCGATCCAATTAGCTTAGGCCTGGCTCCACCCAATAAATTCCATCGCCGCCGGTCACATTGTTGGGATTCATTGGACTAGGTCTCGGGCACGGCGACGACAACGAAAACGCAAAGATGCAATGGCCGTGGCCGTGGGTCATGAATCATATGTACAATCTAGAAATAGAGAAGTCGTGTCTTCGTGATACTACAAACCCCCCCTCCACCCTCTTCTCCTTACTCTCCAAAGCATTCAACCTCTCCCACACAGCGGCGATTCAACTAGCTCAAGGTCGCTGAGATCCAACTTGACCTGTGGCCTACTACGCCACCCGACTCGCAACCGTCTCGCTCCGACTCGCCCGACTCGCATAAACACACAGCTTGATGGGCAGGAAACAAGCCAACCCCGCCCACCCCACCACTGCGCTCCACCACCCTCCACCGCGCACCTCCTCCTCCTCTGGCTCGTAGGGATAATGGGGTTCGTCGGGGAGTCCCGCGGGCTCCTCGAGTGGTGTTGGGGGGATGATGCGGACGCGGGGTGTTGACGGCGTAGACGAGTGATGATCAGAGGCGCGAATAGTCACGTCTGACTCGTTTGGGGAGTAGATGGGAGAGGAAGGGGACCGCGCAACCATCCGCCGCGTCGCCGGCTGGGGTTAGAAAATGGTGGGTGGCGTATGGAATGGGAAATGGGAATGGGAAATGGGAAACACACCATCTGGTCCCGTATCAACCTTTGGTCAGCGTGATGTTGGAGTAGACTTACGGGGTGTACTCATTTGCCGAGAAGCGCTGTATACTGCGCATGGCCATTATGGCATGGTTGGTTGTCAATGGATTGAATGAGAGAGAAGAGTTGGGAGCTGAAACTTAGAGAGCTGTGCCGGGGTAGGAAGGGGGGGGAATGGGGAAGGGGGAAGGTGGGTGTGGGTGCCCGAACCGCGCGGGTCCAGGGGCGGGTGATTGGGTCCGCAACCCCCAACCTCATCCCGGCCATAACCTACAATACAAAACTATCACGACATACGACGCTCCCCCACTCCCTCATCGCCTGCGCGGAGTACAACTCATGCATTCGTGTTGTTCCGGGTCGAGAGTCGAGATAGAGAGGCTGCGTAGAGTGTAGCTTTGTATTCAACTTGGACTAGCAAGCTGCCAAGCTCTCAAAGTGGGGCCCAGGTGGTTTAATGATTGACATGGCCAGAACTATAGACAATGTCAATCATTAATGTCAATGACAGGTGATGTTTCATTACAGAGCTCTACCTAGCTTTGAAATCATGACGCCAAGAATCTCTCCATACTTTGACTTGAGCGGCAAACTCAAAGCTTCAGTTCCTTGTCATGGATCCAGCGCTGCCTCCCAGATCCCACAGATCTCGATTGTCGATCCCCCCCACCTGCAGAGCTGGACATGTGCCTTCCAACTCACAATATTCATCAAACAAGAATGGTACATCGTTGCTCGATCCGAGCAGGCAGTTGTCATTCAGATGTCATTCAGATGTCATTCAGGTAACAACAGTGCACAGGTCTACAGAGTAGCCCCAATTCAATGAATCTAATGTAGCAGTCGTGGGACTGCATGCCCAACAAGTATAACGGACAATGTCTTGATACAGCGAGGCTGCGGGGTCTCCTTACGAACAGGCCCTGTTTGCGGTATGTGGGCCTCTGAAAGTGTTCGGAGTAGGCCGACACCGGACTTCGGCAACTCCCAACCTAATAGCCCATATAACATACAGGTTAAGTTATAACCCCACTCTCTCACTCTCTCACTCTCTCACTCTCTCACTCTCTCACTCTCTCACTCTCTCACTCTCTCACTCTCTCACTCTCTCACTCTCTCACTCTCCCACTCTCCCACTCTCTCTCAACAACCCAGAATGCCGCCGCAGACGATCCACTCAACCCTCCCTCCCTTTCCGGTCGACATACCTACCGCGCCGCTAGTCAGCGTTTCCCTCGCGGGTCTGGAGGCGCGCAACCCAGCCACCCAGCAGGCACTGTGGGACGCATGCCAAGACCTCGGGTTCTTCTACCTCGACATGTTTGGGAGCGAGGTTGGCGAGCGTATCGTTTCTCAGGCAGAGGCGATCAATGCCGTCCAGAACAAGTTTTGGGCGTTGGGGAATGAAGAACTCGACAAATATGGAAGGGATAAGGTGCATGAGTTCTTTGCGTATCGGTATGGCGAGCCGGGCGAGGTTGATGGTAATGGGGTCAAGTTGCGTAACCAGAACTACAACGTGAGTCATCCTCTCCCCTCCTTGTCTCCCCCAACCCGCAACCCCAGCCCAACACTAACGCCAGATCCGCAAGGACGACGTCCTGGGCCAGACGGACCGTCTTCCCGCTCCCCCGGTCGTCCGCTCCAACGACCCCCTCTTCGCCTCGTACATTCGCGACTGCCGGGTCGTCATCGACCTCCTCCTCGAGCAGCTCAACACGCGCCTCGAACTCCCCCCGGGAACATTGGCCGAGATGCACCGCCTCTCCCAGCCGAGCGGCGACCATATCCGATTCACCAACAACCCCTCGCAGCCTTTCGTGGAGCGGGTAGCCAAGCGTGGCGAGCACACCGATTTTGGCAGCTTGACAATCCTGTTCAACTGGCTGGGCGGTCTCCAAATTCGGCACCCCAAGACCGACGAGTGGGTTTACGTTAGGCCCATCCCCGGATCTCCAGTTGTCAATCTCGGCGACGCGATGGTTACGTTTACGGCTGGTATTTTACGGTCCAATATCCATCGGGTTGTGCCGGCTCCCGGAGAGCAGTCACACAGCGATCGGAGCAGCCTCGTCTTCTTTACAAGGCCAGAGGACGACGTTATCATGAAACGCCTCAAGGGAGGTATTATCGATGCTCAGCCGGAGACTGAGGCTGGAGAGGAGATGACGGCGCAGGAGTGGTGGATGAGCCGCGGGACGGGCAAGATGCCGGGCATCTTTACCAAGAAGGGCTTTGAGCCTTTTGTGGGTGGTGGTGATCTGTATGCTGGCACTGTACGGAAGGAGGCGGAGGCGCAAGCAATCAAGGCTTAGTGAGTGAGTCAAGTTATTGGAAGGAGAGATAGGACAAGTTGTAGCCAAAAGGATTAAAGGGATGTATAACTGAGAAGCAATAAGGAAAGCCGGAAAGTGGTAGGCCAATCGGTCAAAGCCGAACCTCTCCATCTTATGACGACATTTTCTTCTTTGTCCACATGGACACAATCACGTCGACATCTCAACATATTCCATTATCCCACTTCTGCATCCTCACCTCATTCACTCATACCCTCACTCACCATGCCAGATTATCCCGTCCCCGTCCCGCAGAATGCGCCCCCACCCCCCGCCCCTCTCCACCTCGTCCCGCGTGATGCCTCCGAATCCGAGATCCGCGCCGCCTCCACCACCCTCTCCGAGTCATTCAAAAAGGACCAAATCGCCCAACTCGTCTCTGGCGGCGTCCCAGGTCTCCACGAAGCCCGGATCTACCGTACGATCAAAACCGGCGTCTTGGATGGGGAGGTGTACACCATCTCAGATAACGATGACGTACTAGGTGTAATGGTGGTCAAGCCGCCCGGGTTTGAGCACCGGTCGAGGTAATATTTATGCTAGATGTATCTGACGCCAGCCCAAACTCGGATGGTCCGCAGGGTCGTGAAGCGGAGGAGTTGGCTAAACTCCAGCCCGATGCGGACGAGCATTATGCCGTGCTTAAGAAGGTTCTCTCCGCTCTGGAGATTGAGGCGTTCGGGCCGAACGAGGTCACGGATATTTTCTATATTTCGCATATTGGGGTGAAACCGTCGGCGCAGGGCCGGGGTGTGGGGACTGGGTTGTGTAATTACATGGTTGCAAGAGGGAAGGCGATGGGTATCCCCGTGTCCTTGCTTACCATGACTGAGGGCCATGTGAGTGTCCGGGGGGGGGGGGAAGGGACGGAAGGAGGGAGAGGGAGAGGAGGGACGTATGTGGAGAGAGGAGAGGGGGGAAGGAGGGGAGAGGGATGGGATGGGAAGACAAGACTGACGCCAGGTCAAGTACTACAAAAAGTTTGGGTTTAAGACTCGCGCATATACCGAGGTTGAAGTGGGTGGGGAGTTGACCAGGTGGTGGGCCATGTCGACGGATGCGTAGCATGCCACATATCACGCCTCTGTTTAGATATGCATAGATTGTTGATCGCGCGGGTGTTGGCGTGGGCGCGTGCGAGGGCCCGAACAGTCACGACACCAATCGTGACCATGTCGTGACCGCTCCGTCCGCACTTGGTGGCATATAAGAGGACGGGAATTTCCTCCACTCTTGTCTACCTACTGTCTCCAGATCTCATCATTGCACTCATTTGCGCGCACCAACTATCGCCCAAGCTTCTCACATGGCTGCGAGCTGCGACCTGCTCGAGCTCGGCGATCACCACCTTGCCACATTGCGGCCCCACTACCATTAACGTCACACCAGCGAACATACAGCATGGCCCGTCTTGCTCTATGCAACGAAACGAGTTCAAACGCCACCCAAACATGCCAAACACTGAATATGTAGCAGCCACGCTACACTTTGAATGACAGGGGTTATCGGAAAGAACTAATGCACTTGGCAGTCGGAACTCGGAATGTGATAGCCGAAGTGGGTTGATCACATGACGTCGTTGATTTGACCGGTTTAACCAGGAACGCGCCGGTTAAGCTTTCGGAACTCGATAATGGCTGGGGAAGGTCGTGTCATTGTCATGGTGGGCATAAAGGATAAAAGGTCATGATGCCATGAACACGTCAACCACGTCCACGTCGTTCTAACCACTATCACAATGACTCGCTCTGGATCTTGCCGCTGCGGTGAGTCTTCCTTTACGAGCACGCCCTCTATCTTCTCGCTGCTCTAACCTCGCACCTAGCACCTCGCACCTCGCGCTAACCCCAGGTGCCGTCACCCTCGACTTCCTCGACGACGCCAACAACGCCGGCATCGTGTGCTACTGCAAGTCGTGCCGTAGCCTCCACACGTCCGAGTCGCTCAACCTCAAGACCGAGGTCGACCAGGTCAAGGTCACCAAGGGCACTCCCAAGGTGTACAAGGACACGCACACGGATTCGGGTGAGCTGCCAACTAGATAAGATCTGACCCCAGGTAAGACGATCAACCGTAACTTTTGCGGCGACTGCGGGTCGGCCCTCTTCTCGGACCCGGACGCGATGCCTGGCACACGCTTCCTCAAGGTCGGAACCCTCGCCGACCCTTCGGCCATCAAGCTCGCCGGTGAGATCTACGTCGACGACGCGCTCGAGCACCAGGCACGGTGAGTCAGAAGAGAGATATTTGCTATGATCGAACAAGGCTAATGAACAGTGACAAGAAGTATGGCCAGAAGCAATTTGAGGGCATGATGGCCAAGGAGGTCTAGTTCTAGGTCTAGGTAGATGTCAGAAGATGCCAGAGGGTTTGACAATTGACGTTTTAGCTGGTGTCAGCGTGTGTGGTGCGAATGTCCATCTGAGCGGTCAAGCCGAATGTGTAGCCGACCAATGTGCGGCTTGTCGAAGAGACGGTAACATAGGTTGACACCCTCGAATCGTACGCAGACTACACCCTTGCGATGGAGGTGCACATGCAAAGCGATCAAGGCCTTCCAGCCATGGTGTGTGCTGGAGTGGGGTGACGACAGCCACGGTGTACGGTACAAGGTCTTCCAATAGGCTTGATGAGTGCCAGATAAGCATCGTGGAGAAGTTTGTAGTTGAGCCGACGTCATTACATGCATGAGTTGCAAGCTTGTAAGGCGAAGAAGGTTGCAGCATGTCGTGCCCCCAAATCAAACGGTGGTCATCAATGGTTGACGGCCCGGCGGCTGTGACAGCTCAGGACGTATCGGGTTGGCGCCAGATATCTCTGACATGTCTCTCTCCCACTACCTCTCTGACTCACCTCTCGTGACATACTCCTCAGTCCTCGTCAATTGATCTCTTCCCTTACAGTGGTCCGTCTCCATCTGGAGACGGACCAATCTTGACACGTCTCAGCCTTTCATCCGACAAGCTGACACGTCTCTGACACACCTCCCGTCTTGACAGGTCTCTCTTGACATGTCTCCCTCTACATCTCTGACGCGCCTCTGGCCTCTGACCCGTCTCCCCTCCCCTCCCCTTCCCTCCCCTCCGCCTCTCCCCCTCTCCTTCCACCCTCCACATTCCGCCATGATTCCCCTCACGAGCACTTGGCGAGCTGAGATTAGATGAGGGACTGAAGTTGAGGTACGTACAGAACACGGCCGAGACTGCCGGACCGGTGAGTCCCTGCCTCCGTGCCGTGCCGGCCGGCATCACATTTCACAGGCATCGGTGTTCTCCGTCAGACCTGGGTAAACTGAATCGATAATTGATCGTAGTGACTAATGCATCGGCGGGAATACCTCTTAGTCGACTACTTGTACCACTCGGCCCGCTCCTCACTGCTCCTTATCTACCCCGGAGGATCTCGCCCTTACTTTCACCAGCTCACCTCGTCGCCTCTGCCACTCCCCCATCACAGGCGGCATGGCCGATATCGAAAAGTTCGCCGGGTCGGCTGACGAGCTGCCCTCTGATGCGCCAACACTAGACCCCTCCCCGACCAGCTCGAAGCACATTGAAGATGATGCCCCATCAGACGTCGTCATCGTGGATTGGGAGCGCGACGACCCCGAAGTGAGTCACTGCGCTGCAGCACTGACGGCAGCATCCGTTCAACTGGCCCCGTGCGCGCAAGTACCGAATGGTAGTCATCGCGTGTTCGATCACAGCCCTCACGGCCTTGAATAGCACAGGTATGGCGATCATGACGACTTGGGGTACGGAGTGGTTCAACACGAGTCGTGTGCACTTTATCGCGGGTTTAACACTGTACAATGTTGCGAGCAGCATTGCGCCGCTTCTGCTAGCGCCACTCTCTGAACATTTCGGCCGGAATGGCATCTACCAGATTTCGTCCATCATGTGAGCTCGTCTCAGATGTGGCTGATGGCAGAAACCTGCTCCTCTTCCTCCCACAGGTGTTTACCAAGAACCTCTCAGGCTTCCTCGCAACTCGGTGGATGGTATGTTTTCCTCTTTCTTGGCTGATATCAGCAAGGCATGGTGGCCTCAGTAGGCATCTCGATGGTTGGAGGAACCATCGCGGACGTGTTTGAGGCCCGAGACCGCGGACAGGTCATGAACCTCTTCGCATTGATCATCTTCATTGGACAGAGTCTTGGCGGGATCACGATGGGCTGGATCGGCGAGCGCCTTGGCTACCAGTGGTGCTGGGGCAATCAGGCAATCTGGGCGGCGGCGTCGTGCGTCGTCAACGCCCTCTTCCTGCGTGAGACACGCGCAAACACGCTTCTCACTCGGCGCGCGCGGAGGTTGACAAAGGAGACGGGGATCAAGCATGTCGCCCGCTCCGACATTGAGCGAAAACAACACTCCCTCCTACGCCAGTTACGGATCACGGCCGTGCGCCCCCTCAGTAATGCCCTATTTGAGAAAAGCTAATTGCAGAACTCCTCGTAACAGAGCCCATCGTCAGCTCGTTATCACTCTGGATCGGGCTTGCTTGGGGAAGTCTCTTCCTCGGCGGTCCGTCGACCATGCTCATCTTTGCGCAGTACGGCTTCTCGCCCGGTGAGAAAGGAAGCATGGGCGCCTGTATCGCCATCGGCGGCATCATAGGCTACCTCACCGCCTTCCACCAGGAGCGACTATACCGCCGCTCGGCCGCCAAGAGCTCAACCGGGCGCGCGCCACCCGAGGCGAGACTGTATTGGGCCGCCGTGGGGGGGTTACTCTTCCCAGCAGGTATGATGGCGTTTGCGTGGACCGGCCGCCCACATATCCCATGGCCCGTGCCGGCCGCCATGCTCTGCATCTCGTACTGGGGCATCTACTGCATGTACCTCGGCGTGTTCAACTACATTGCCGACGCGTACGAGACGTACTCGTCCAGTGCACAGGCGGCACAGGGCTTTGTGCGCAACATGAACAGCGGCATTTTTCCCCTCTTCACACTCCAGATGTACGAGCGCCTAGGGTATCCCCAGGCTTCGAGCCTCGTCGCTGCGCTGGGGTTTGCTTTCGCCGCCGCGCCATTCCTGCTTATTCGGTATGGGCCACGGTTGCGCGCACGGTCTCCTGTTACGAGCCAGCTCGTGGGTAACTTGTAGACTAGAGTGTTAGTGTTAGCATCTTGGTATAGGCATGTATGGGTAAGTTGATGTTGATGGATGACGAGTTAGTAGCCGCTCATTTGTTGGATCCAAACAACAGGGGAAATCAGATCTCACTTTATCCCAGTTGTTCACAACATTCTCAACTTGTCGCCATTCAACTATTTCTTGACTCCTAACTCGCTTCTCATCCTCATCTTGATCCATAGCCCATCTCATTCAACATTGTTACAATGGTACAGACAGGGAGGTGTAACTGCGGTGCGTCTGGCGCAGCTCCGGCCTCTCCCGACTTGTACCTCCTCACAGTTGCTGACAACAGACGCGATCGAATATGAGCTCAACGACGACGTCAACCAAGCGCTCATTTGCTACTGCAAGACGTGTCAACGCTCCTCGTCATCTCAGTTAGTCTCTTCATGCTCCTCATGCTCCTCATATCCTTTCCGCACCTCTGCCCTCCACCTTCCCTCCATCCTTCACCTTCTCTCGTCTACCCGCAACCTTATCCCAAAATCTTATCACTAACCCAAGCTCCCTCAACTTCCGCACCGACATCGACCTCATTCGCGTTACCCGCGGAGAGCCCAAGGCGTGGGACAGCACCGTCTCGGGTTCTGGTGAGCAGCGCCCGCGCCATCCGGTGGCGTCCCCGTGGGGTTGGCAACCCCCGGTAATCACCGCAGTGAGCTGATAGCAGGCAAGCCTGTCCGGCGCGTGTTCTGCCGCGAGTGCGGAACGAATCTGTGGAGCGAGCCGTCGTGCTTTGAGGGCAAGGCTTTTGTCAAGGTGCGTCTGTCCAACCGCCCGCCGATCTGCGCGCTTGGTGCTGAGTGCTGGGTGACTCTGACGCACGGCCGCGCGCATCCGCACAGTGCTACATTCAGGCTACCTGGATTGCAGCTGCGATTCCAATGCCGTAACTGAATGATCAGCTACCTTGGTCGTACGCAGCTGACAGCAGGTCGGCACCCTCGACAATCCGGGGAACGGGAGCGTGCAGCTCG
Organism: Cutaneotrichosporon sp. HIS471; assembly: GCA_030864385.1. Taxonomy (NCBI): domain Eukaryota; kingdom Fungi; phylum Basidiomycota; class Tremellomycetes; order Trichosporonales; family Trichosporonaceae; genus Cutaneotrichosporon; species Cutaneotrichosporon sp. HIS471. The sequence continues at coordinate 424,593 of AP028240.1, read as the reverse complement.
TCGCCGAGGTGTTTTGCGATGGCGCATTCCGGCCATTCGAGCCTTCGTGCGTCCGCTGGTGGAAGCAAACAAGCTGATAGCAGTCCAAACCTCGGTCAGGTCCAGTTCTCCCAAGGGCCGGGGAGCGCACCGTTCCGGCAGCCAGAGCGGCGCGCCACTGCCCTCCAGTAGCGCCCGGCGTGTGCGCTATCGCCAGCACGGCTCCTATCATGTGAGCACATCTTGATACATGTCGAAACTTTAAACGCCACGTGCGTTGCCCACCTTTTATAATGATTTATGGAGCCATGCATTCGGTAACTTTGGGGTGGCAGCCAACAAGCGAGTTGTCATTTGGTGCCAGCTGCGGCATCCAAAAGCCGGTGGCCGTGATTATGGTTTAAGCGGTCGCTCACATCCGATATCCCGACCCAGTCATCGACGGCCCAACATGTCTCAATCCCGAATCTTTCAACTGTTGCTCACTCACTCTCCAACTTCACTCCACCCTCCCTCTCTTAGAACACATAGACAATGGTCCGCACAGGACGCTGCTACTGCGGTACGTCCTTACCCCTCTCTAGCTAACGACAGGAGCGGTTTGCTACGAGCTGGACGACGACAGCGCGCGCGACTTCTCCGTATGCTACTGCGAGGCTTGCAAGTATGCTTCCTCGTCTCGGTGAGTCTGGCACTTGGTGCTGAGGGTCCGTGTACGAAGCCCGGGTAAACCACACTTCCTACATTACTCACAACAGCACGATGAACCTCCGTACCGACACGGACAAGATCAAAATCACAAAGGGCACCCCCAAGGGCTTCCTTGACACCAAGACGCTCTCTGGTGAGTGCCGTGATTAATAGGGAGTACTAACCGCAGGCAAGCCGATGGACCGCAAGTTCTGCGGCGACTGCGGCAACTCTCTGTGGTCTGAGCCCAGCTCTCTACCTGGCAAAGCGTTCGTCAAAGTACGTCTCATGATCCATGCCATCTGATATCAGGTCGGTACGCTCGACGATAAGTCGGGACTCAACCTCCTCGTCGAGGTGTTTTGCTCGAACGCGCTGCAGCCGTTCGAGCCCATGCGTAAGGGAAAGCACCCGCAGTTGACGCGTGAGTTTCTTACAAGCTTGGCTGATGGCAGTTGGCGCTGGGTCGCCCGCGTTCGAGGCCTAAGTAACGATGTATGCACGCTCGCATTGGGGATAAGAGGGTACCGTACCGTCGGGGTTGGCGAGAGGTTGATTCCCCCACCGATACGCTGGCGAGTATACGCTCACGTTCTCTCGACCGATCTGGGGACAGGCGGTGCTAATGTTTCGCTTCAAGGTACTCATAACCTCTAACCTCTGCTTTGTCCGTGCGGTAGGCTCGGTGTCGGAGTGGGGGGAGCCCGGTGAAAGTTAACAGTTACGCTGTACTGAATTGTTAGTGATCAGACCTACACGGCGGACACGGCGGAGATAACTCTTAGTCACGCTATCGCAAGTGTCGTGCGTATTTGGCCCAGAAACACTGTGCATGCGCGGTGGATTATGCACACAATCTACGAATCTCTAAAGCTGCTAAACTCCCACTCGCAGGGTCTGCCAGACTCGGGACGTCTATGCAGGTCGGCATACAAGGTGGCCATTCTCGTTGGCAATACACGCGGCTACATCAGCGCGTCCATCCAACAAACTCACATAGATCCAACGTCCGATCAATCCCCACACACCTGCAACTAAGCATGGTGCCAACCAGGACGCAGTTTCTGCACACGTCCGCAAACGGGATAATATTCGGTGCCTTGTTGTTGCATTGTAAAGCCCTAGGTCCCGAGAATAGGCATGGGGAAAGGTCCAATGCCGTACCAGCCATCGCCCCCGTCTGGGTCTTGCAGTTGCCCAGCAGGCTCGGCTTAGTTTGGGCCGAGATGCTCATGCCCGTACACGTCTTCTGGTAATTGGCTGTTAGGGCGGGGATGGTGGTTGCGGACGGGTTGGATTGACGTTTGCGAAGACGGGGTTTACGTAGTTGTTCAATACATGTTGCGTTGTTTCGAGCACCTTATGTCAATGGGAAATAACTTGGAACTTACAGCGGATGGGGATGGAGACGGGGCGAGGGAGAGCTAGGCCAGATTGTAATGCTTCCCGATTGGTGCGTGCCAATGCTGGTCGAGTAGGCTTACGAGGCCGCCCAGTCGTGAGCGTGACCAAAGCCAAAACGAGGAGACAGAAGAAGAAACACCGCATCAGAAGAGGATGTTTTGGCAATGTAGATGTCCATCGTCCATTTATTAGATTATGTTCAGTAGAGCACGTGTGAGCTTTCTCCATTAGTTTTCACGTGATGACTGATCACCCGTCGGCGCTGTTACCGACATGTCAGGCTTCAAGTCCCAGATGACAAAGGCGTGAGTGAGACATCATTACACTGACGACTAACCTCTAACAGTACTAGTATAGTATATTTCCAGGCTATTCCCTAACTAGTTGGTATTCAATTGAATCCCGGGACTTCGATCGGTCATAAAATACAGCCGGCGGCAAGTTGGCATAATGTTCCACATGTAGTCTATCGATCCGATGATCGTCCGGTCATTTCGCCGCATGTCATGGTCGATACGAGGGCCAGCGAGGTGGGTACATTTAGGTCTCGCGAGCTCTTTGGACTCCTCTCTGGTATGAATAGAGTTGCGCAAAAGTGTGTCGATCTATTGGGTTCCGAGACGGATAATGAGAGATACATAGATCTCGGCCATGTGTACAATACAGGATCGTTGACCCGACGACCTGGAGTTCGGAAATTCTTCGTCCAGTTTCGGACTGACATGTAGGTTGGGGGAAGAGATGTGCAGATGTTGAGGGAGAGATGTCAAGCAAGGGAGGGAAATGCTGGAAACCTTTGTGTTCCCGCACTTGCAGGAATACCATCATACTTACTTGTCGATTCTACCCGTTGAGATACAGTTTTCTCCACAAGTTGTAGGAAATTGTGAGGTTGAAGCTTGACGCGTTGATACAGCCGATCATCCGCCACATTCTGCCACATTGCATTTCAGGATATCAGGATACGGCGACGGCCTCGTGATGGTAATGGAAAGTCCTTTCCCGAGTTCTTGATGGGGGGTTCTGTATGTCCTACCTCATGTTAACCAGTACGATGGGGAAACCTATACTTCGGCTGAAGCGAGGCCCAGATGTGAGACAACGGGACGGAGCAAGATCCGAAGAATGGTTACCAACTAAAATTGGATTGCGAGACATGTCCACTCTGTACTCTGGAGTCACTGACAAGACAAAATATCGTTAAATCGCTTACCTCACCCCCTCCCCCGATATAAAGGTGATAAGCGGCAACGGCCGCCAAAGTCAAGAAAGGTACAGTTATACATTCCGATCCGTTGCACATGTGTTCTGTTTGATCATTCCAGGATTGTGCTCTCAGGGTACGGCGCACGCGCCGGACTTTGGTAGAGTACTGGAGATATCTTGATTCCTACAGGTTTAACTGGTTCCAAGTTGCGGGAACTGGTGGCCGCTTTGTTCTGGATCTTTCAGAGAGACAGTGTCAGAAGTCAGAAGACGAGGTGAGTAAGGCCGGGATGAGATGCGCCGAGATTGAACCGCTGGCCCAGAATAACCCATTTTGCATTCCCATCCTTTCTCGTATCCTATTTTGCTACTTCTTGTACAACACTACTTGTTGTACGCCAACGCGTCCTTCCACTCTGGCTGCTCAAGTCGGCTCTGGTACCCGAGCATGCAGAAGTCAAAGTGGACCTTGGGCAGGGCGGCAAAGTAATCGTCGTATTTGCGGTTCATGGCGTCCTTGAGTGTGTTGACCTTACCGGATGGGAAAAGGGTGGTGTAAGGCTCAACACAGCTCTGGCCCTTACAAGTCTTTAGGACGAGGGTGAGAGCGTCGAGGCGGTGAAGAACGCGCTGAGTTTGGACATCTAGGACGTCTCCAGCATCAAAGGCCGGGAACTTGCCAAGCTCATTGAGAGGCGCAAGGATGTTGCGAACTTGGTAAGGGTCCGAGACGAGGTTATACAGCTCGCGCTCGCCAGTGCACCACACATGGTAGCTGTAAGTGACTGGTTTGCCGTCGACTTCGTCATGTACGCGCAAGGTGCGATAAGCTATCGTTAGGATTTTGGAGAAAAGATAGAAAATTCTCACAGTTGTTCTCGCGGTAACTGGCGTCGACAAACTTGCCCTCTTCGATACCACGGACCCAGAACTCGGTCAGGCTGTGACGGTGCTTGCTGTATTGCTTGTCGGCTTGCTTACCCTCACCGAGGTGGAGGTTGATCTTGGTTCCGTCATTCTCGTAGTCGGGCTTGGCACCGGCAATGTCCAGGAACGTGCGGGAGAGGTCGACGATTCCGTAACTGCTGACCTTGTCCGTGATGCCCTTGGGCATACCTGGCCCACGGATCGCGAGTGGTACTTTGATGTCCTCTTCGAATGCAAGCGTTTTGCCAGGCTGGCGACGGTGGGTGCCAAGAGCGAAACCGTTGTCCGCAGTGTAGATGACGTACGTGTTGTCGAGGGCGCCGGCAGCTTCGAGCTTGTCAAAGATCTGCCCAACCATCTCGTCGACGCTCTGCAAGCTGCGCAAGCGACCGCGGTAGAATTCGTCGAGGTACTCGACATTGGACTCGTTGAGCTTGGGCAAAGTCTTGACCCAGCTCACACCCATCGGCGTATCGGGGTTGAAGCTCTCGGTACGCGCCAACTTGGCGTCCTTGAACATATGGTCGTGGCGCTCTGGCCACGCCGGAGTGTCCATATACAATCTTCCTGAACCGCTCAATCTAAGGGTACTGTTCATGTAGCTGTGAGGTCCGATCGGCGCAAATCCAACGAAGAAAGGTCGGTCCGAGGCGAGCGCCGTATCAAGATGAGCGAGACCCTTCTGAGCCACAATATCGTTGGAATACGTGTTCTCGTGAATCTCAACCGGACCATTGTTCACGCTAAATCCGGGCCTCCAGTAATCGTACGTATACGGGTCGACCAGCATGTCCGAAGCGTTGAACCCAGAAACGGGAAGGTCGACGCAGTTCTTGTCGGTCTGGTCGTTCATGTACTTGCCCACATAATAGGTGTTGTAGCCTGCGGCCTGTAAGAAGTCGGGCATAGTGTGCTTGACATAACCGGCGTTATTGAACTTGACCCATCCGCCATGGGGAAGCTCAACGTTGGTAATGTTGTGGTTGTGTGCTGCCTGGGTACGCAGAAGAGACACGCGTGACGGGCAACAGAGCGACACGGGAGTGAAGAAGTTTTCGTAGTTGACGCCATCGTCAACGAGCCGGTCGAAAAGGCGCGGCATAATCTCGCGCGTGTGCGTGCCCGCGTCCTGGTCATCGGCGACTGAATTAGCACAGAACGGCAGAGAGGCGTACGGATGAGCACAATGTTGGGCTTGCGTCCGGGGTGTTGGCCATGGCCCTTGCCGTTGTCTTTGCCATTGCCGTTGTCTTTGCCATTGCCGTTGCCATTGCCGTTGCCATTGCCGTTGTCGTTGCCATTGCCGCCAGCGGCGACGAGGCTGAGTAGACAGAGAAGGACAGTGCGAATGAGCATGCTGCTTGGGTTACTTAGGCTGCCCACTCCCCTTTCTAACCTTTTATATCTTGAGGTTCTCGGCATCACTCGTCCTGGAACCTCAATGCCGGCAATAATCCCCCACCTACCGTCGACGTCTCGGGGACCCCGAACCCCCACACCCCCACACCGTTGACCTCTGTCGTGCGGGCAACCTTAAATCGTATCGCCCGCGATATCTTGCCAAGTGTCGTATATCCGAATCCCGATCTACTTTCCTTTCAGTAAATGCCCACCTGCCATCTATGGCCGATACGAGTGGGGACCCCAGTGCAGCCTGCCAGATTTCATTGCGCCATTCCTTGACTTGACCGCTCGGCTGAACAGCCAGAACAAAATGAAATAGAACTCAGCTCCCATATGTGTCTTCCGCACCCACCCCGTAACCATGCTACAGCCGGGTCGCCGGCTCCGACGGATTACAAGCCCACCAGTGTAAGAGCATTTATCCGTCTCCGGATTTGTGTGCCTACGTCACTGGTTTGCCCGCTATGCATATTCTCAAGGCTTGGGAACCGGCGTGAGGAAGAGACTACGGTAGTCCGAGTCCGAAGAGCACGACTTTCGGGTCTTCCGACAATTAAGGTATCTGAGTCGTTATCGTTAGCGCCCGGAGTCAAAGTAGGCGAGGATAGCGCGCAACTCTCCTGTGTCGACCTTAAGACATTGCTGGGTCCCTATGACACCTGGTGAGCATGATACCGGCCGAAGCAGGGCGTCTGTCCTGGCCTCCACAAGAGTTATTTGTGGCATCTTCGGTCTTCTCCAGCCTGCCAATCTTTGATTTTCGGGTCCGCCGCACCAATTTTTTTTTCACGCTACATCCGACAGCCGACTGGCCAACATGTCCGAGATCTGGTATCTCGAATGTACAGAGGATGCGTCGGTCACGATCGCATTCCGCAGGGGTTGCGAGGCCACTCCCCCTACGGGCATATTGAGCAGACAGGTGGGCAAGATGTCGGCGAGCCCGTCCCATTTTGAACACGGGGTTCGGCGTGGACGTCGGCATGTCGTGGGCTACGTAGTCGGGCGAGACAGTCAAAGAGTGGATCTTGCAATGGGTGCCCTTTTCAATCGATGCTGCGGCCAGAGTACCGAGTTGGAGCTGGGGCTGGACGCTACCAATCCCAGATACGATACGTCGGGAGGCCGCGACGCCATGCGCTTGAGGTAAGTCGTAGCTCTCTGCGTGGAGTGGCAAGCGTGTGTTGGGTGGGTGTGGGTGTGGGGTGCGCATTAGTCGTGGCGGTTTGGTGTTTGTGGCAGTGCATTCCGCCTATGGGTACATCTTTCACCTCCACCAAATCTCAAGAACCCGCCCGGGTTCTCTGCTTGGGCCTGCCCGTACTGGCATTGGGCGCACTGCTTTGGCTTGGGCTTGGGCTTGGGCTTGGGCTTGGGCTTGGGCTTGGGCTTGGGCTTGGGCTTGCGCATAAGGGGGTGCACTGCTTGGGCTTCGGCTTGTGCATACTGACATGGGGTGCGATGCTTGGGCTTGCGCCTGGGCGTCGGTGGCCAGGTCAGTCGTAGTGGAACACGGTGCATCAAACCACGGGAGGTTCAGAACGTCGGCTTGGCCCATGTGGGTCCTGGCTTGGTAATATGGCAATCCGCGCATTGAACCAGGAGGAACCAGGGACGCCCCAGACCACATCCGCATTCGTGTCGCAAGGGTGCAGGGGTGGCGCGGTTGCGCGTCCGTGGGTGAGAGGAGGGTGTAGGGAGGTGGCCTTTGCGCGCCGTGAGTGGTATCGACAAGAGTGGGCGGTACGGCCTCTATACCGAGGTGCCGGTGCTGCGCCGGTGGACATATATCTGAACCGCTGTGTCCATCAGCGAGGAGGTCGGATTGTTCGAGTCTACGTATAGGCAGGGTTTGAGTACGTTGCGTTGTGGGCATGTAACGCCAACGACTGTGGGGGACTACCAGCCACGTCTGGTGGCGCAGAGCACTGCTCGAGGGGCGCCCTCGGTTGCGGGTCCCGCCGATGGTCGCCAGCAGAGAAGCCAGGGCTCCACGGTACAAGTATCAGCAGGATATGTGTATATCAATTAGAGTGCACCGGCCCCCTCGACCCAGCCCCAAGAGCAGTACGGGTCCATCTATGCTACACTTGCCTCTGGGCTACCTGTTGCACTTGCCCGGACCTACCCGTTGCACTTGCCTCGGAGCTACCTGTTGTATACGCCGCCCACCTGCGCGCCGTTCTCCTCACCTCCCACACTCTTCTCCCACAGCCGCTCGGTCGGTCGATCGACGAGCGCGCGCAGCGCCTTGATCTCGTCAAATGAGCTCTTGCAGCATCCGCCAATAACCACGCCCTTCCACACCCCCATAGCCTCGGCCTCATGCGCGACCTCGAGCAGGCGGTCGGCCCACACATCCGGGCCCATTTCCCGATGTGTCCATTCGCGTTTAACCACATCGTACGTCGCCCCGCCGTCGGGATAGAGGATGAGCCAGAGGGGATGCCGTTGAACATGGTGGGTAACGGCGCCAGAAAGTGCGCCGATAAGCGCAGGAAGCAGAGTCGGGTGAGTGCAGTTGACACCGATACCGTCTGGCTTGGCGGCGAGACAGCGCGTGTCTATTGGTAAGGCGGCGAGAGGCGCAAGTTCGCCCATGAGCGCCTCGGCCACTTGGTGCATTTCCACAAACTTGCCGTTGGCCCCACGCTGCCCGATATGGCCATTCGGATAAGCAGAGGAGATCCAAAATGGTTTCGAGTTGGATTTACCTTTACCCTGCATCTCCATCTCGCAGTTGAGGGCGCCGACGGCGCGGCGGATCGCCCGGATCTCACGGAGGACAGGGATCGTCTCGAATGCCAGACACGTGATGCGCGACCACGTCGCCTCGTCCGACGCGTAGACCCGCAGCCTGTCGAGATGGAAGGTCGTGAGGGCCGCTTCGTACGAGCACTCATTTTTGCGTGGGGCGTAGTTTGTGGCCGAGGAGGAGGCATCGAAGCCTGACGGTCCGTACGGCGGAGGATACAGGCCGTCATACTCTTGGCCGGGGGAGAGGGTTGCGCCATATGGTCCGAGGGCGAGGGCGACTTTGGGTTTCTGGATAGGTTGGGGGCTGGGTACGGTTGGTGGGTGTTGTGGTACGGTTGGTGGGTGTTGTGGTACGGTTGGTGGATGTTGTGGCAAGGCATGAATGGAAGAAAAGGAGGAGCAGGAGGACATGGTCGAGACGGACGAGGCAGGGGTGAAGGGAGTTTTGTGTGGGCATGGAATATCGGCGGCGAGCGACACGGCTCGGCGCATGAGAGCGCGCGCATCGTCCTCGCTATGGCCTTGTTCCACCAGCGCTGGCAGCGTCATCTGGTATCTGGTGTCAAATTTCTGGGAAGAGAAGAGGGAAGGGAAGAGCTCACGTCGCCGTTTCGATGATGTCTGCGCCCACCTGTGCAAACTGCGCGTGCACATTTGCGAGGGCGGCGGGATCGCGCGCGACGAGCTCGCTGCCCCACATGGAACCCGAGACGTCATGTCCGATCGCCTCGAGGGTTGTCCCCATGCCGCCGTCGAGGATTAAGACAGGCATCATTGGAGTGGTGGAATGGATGATGAGAGATAGCGGTGAATTGCCGATTCGGTAACATTGGCATTAACATTTCCCGAGTCGGCCAACGTCATCCTCACTTGTCAAACAATACATACATCCTGTACACTGGTCGATTTAGTACTACTATGGGGTATAAGTTCGACCTACTCGGTGGGCTGTGGCTCGGGCTCGGGTTAAGCTGCTTGTCCTAGTGACGCCGAGATGCCAGTCCACCGCCCGAGTTCGTCAAACATGACAGTCGCCGCGCTCGTGCCGTCGCTGAGCTCCATTCCACGACCTTGTGCAACGGGACTCGCCCTCCACTTCATCATGCTTGCGAGACCCTCGACAGCGCGCCGCCCATTGTGGATTGACCCCGATGCGAGGATGCGAGGGGCTTTTGTGATGGCCGTGACGAGGGTGAGAGGCGGCAGCGGTGCGTCGAGGATGAACAAGACGCGCGACGAGCCATTCGGCGCCGAATAGTATGGCCCTCGCTGGAGGATACCAACGGCCGCCGCACCAATTTGATGCGCTAGCGACGAGATGTCTTCGTCTGTAGGCGCAAAGTTGTCTGGGAACGGCAGTTCCTCAGCCATGAGTTCGGGGATCTGGTATTGTTCTCCAACACTGAGCAAGCCGGCCGCTACCTCGTCTCCGCGCGGGTGTGCCCATCCCCAAAGAATTGAGCGTGGACCCGGCGCAATCGAACACAAGAGATGCGCCCTACACTCGAGGCTGCGTCCGTCCGCACTCCTAAACGTGAGTGTACCTGCTGCCATGTCGACCTCGAAATTATGTTCGCCTAGCTCGTCGCCAGCCTCGACGAGCGCGTCCTGTTGGAGGAAAGCGGCGAATTCGCCAGCCTCGATCCAAGGGGCGAGGACCGGGAACACGAATGGCGAGTCTGGAGCATTGTTATGTCGCTGTGTGACGAGGGCGCGCAAATCTGCTTGCTGTATCTCGCGCTCGGCTTCGGCGACACTTGTCCGTTCGCTGGAAACCGAGTTGGCGCCCGTTGACGCTCGTGGGGGTGCTAGGCGCGGTTTGCTGCCATTCGCAGAGGGGTTGTAGTCCTCCATCACGGGGGCGCGCGGGATCGTGCTCGGCTTGTATAGTGCCTTTGCGACCGACTGCATCTGCTTTGGTTCCTTGCTGCGAAAGAAGCACATTGTTGGGTTGGGTGGTAGAATGCTCAACGGAGATGGAGGTGGAGGGCGTCGGGAGAGTGAAAAACTCCGATGTGTGGATCTGGCTGAGGTGATGTGAAATGATGCCGTTGAGCCGAGTGATGGAGTGATGGATGACGGAGTGATGGAGTGATAACAAGTGGGATGAGTTGCGTGTTGGCAAGCTGTGATAGAGATATCAAGACTCGTCTTATGTGCCCAGACTTTGGAGCATGTGGGGAAATCTTAGCGGGGCAAGCATCTCGTCAGAGGGGTGGGCTAGTCTTATGGGCCAAGACGACGCCATCTCTCCTACCCCCGCATCCCCCCTCTCTACGTTCTTAGGGTCCTTATCCGGCTCGGTTTGTCTGCCTTGTACTTTATTCACTGTTCTGACAGTGCAAGCCCCCGAAAGCATTTCAGGACCAAAGATTCGGAGAGAGCCGAAGCGACGCATATCAACCTCTCCCCTCACCTCGGTGCCGGCACAATCGGCAACCACCGACACAGTACGTCAGAGTACGACGCCGAGAGTGGGCCCCCAACATGAACGTGTCTCAAGTCTTCTTGTTAAGGTCATGCTTGACTAAAACATGTAAACACCCCTTCTGTGACAGGTGCGTGTGCGAGTGCGAGACCAGGAAGCGAACAGGCACTTTGCACTTTGCACCGCCGCACAGCCGCCAAGAGGTAACCGTGCCATCGCCAACGCCGCCCATTGGCGGTGGAATGGACAATGAGAGAGAGGTTTCTTGGCCAGCAACATGGTAGTGTAATGGTTAATGACATCAGCCAGGATTGGCACGCGACACATGGCGGCCATGGAGGCTTTGATGGAAACGTTGCGTTCCGATGGAGGGCGACGGAAGCGAGGCATGCGAGCTATTCCCTCACAACAGCACTGAAATAGAACAACAGCTTACGAGGTGTAGCTGTTACTCAAGATGGCGTATACCGGATGTATACACAGGCACAGATGCAAAGGCTGAACCAAGAGAGGTATTCAAAGAAGAAGAGACCGGCCAAGGTTGACCTCGGCAATCTACTCTGGTTGCCGCCCGAGTCAGTGTGTTATGGCGATGGAAGTCACACAACGCCGAAAGAGAGTCAGACCCGCTCAAGTGACACTAGGCTCTGCTGGGTGGGGATTGCGACTGGAACTGAGGGTATAGGGGAGACAGGAGTGGGAACAGCGACGCCACACCCTTCATCGCCATCGCTCTAATGCCATGACATGCCTCCGTCTCTGTTTCCCAGCTCTAGTCCCTTTGCCTCCGCTCAGCTGAGTTCCCACATTTCACCCAACACCGCCGAGCATCCAAAATGACGCTGGCTCAGGAGGCTGACAAAAGAAATACACCGTAAGGGAGTCGAACCCCTGCCGCGTCGATGGCAACGACGCATGATACCGTTTCACCAACGGTGTAATGCTTTAGTTATATTTTTGATGAAAAGCCCTGGAATATAAAGACGCGATTGCTAATTATTATTAGCCACTGGTTGTTCATAACCGGCCCAGCGATGGCGACTCTTGGTGTCGCATCAAGGGTGTCAGATGCCCGGAGTTGCTCTCTCCTGACCCCCTGTCTAGCTGAGGACGATGTACAGCCCATCCTGGAAGCGAGTGGACTCTTGAGCCATTGTGGCGCTGCGTCGACTCCAGCCTAGCCCGCCTCCTCTCCTATCTCCTCCCTCCGCCAAACCCACTATCGCTGCATTTCGTATGCTACATGATATTCTTGGACTACAGGCGCGCCGCACCATCGCCCTTCCATCCGCGCTCCGAGGCAATAATCTCCGCAGCCCCCTCCCCAATAGCCAGCACCGTCAGCATGGGATTAATGCTAACCATATCGGGGAACACGCCAGCATCGGCAATCCTCAGCCCCTTGACTCCCCTCACGCGGAGCTTGGAATCAACGACTGCCTTGTCGTCCTGGAAAATGTTGCCCATCTTGGTCGTGCCAGCGGGATGGTAGACGGTATGGGCGGCGCGGCGGGCATATTCGCTGATATCGTCGTCGGTCTGGATCTTGGGTCCCGGCGCAATTTCCTGTTTGAGCCATTCTTTGAATGGGCTCTGTTGAGCTACTTTACGGGCAGCCTTGATGCCTTCTACGAAGGTGGCGGCGTCGTAGCCCTGCGGATCGGTGAAGTAGCGGAAGTCGAGGGAGGGCTTGATTTCAGGGTTGGAGGAGGTGAGGAAGAGGCGGCCCTTGGAGCGGGGACGCGGGATGTTGGGCGTCATGCAGAAGGCGTAGCGGTCGGCAATCTTGGAGTAGCCCAGGCGCTCCGTGTTGAGTGTCTGGGATTAGCGAGGTTGGAGGGCATAAGATGAACTCCCACGCTTCACCTAGCTCTGGAAAAGGAAAACTACTCACAAAGGGGATTTGGTAGCAGTGCATCATGACGTCGGTCGCGGTGTCGCCTGGGCCGGTGGGCTCGCGGCGAATGAAGACGCCAGCGTCGCTGTCCATTGTTGTCTGGTTCTCGGGGACAGGCTTGTTGAGCTCCCACATGATAATGGTCTCGGGGTGGTCGACGAGGTTCTCGCCGACTCCCGGAATGTCCTTGACTACCTTGATACCGACGTCGGCGAGTTGCTGCGCCGGTCCAAGACCCGACAGAAGCATGAGACGGGGCGTGTCGACTGCGCCGGCAGACAGGATGATCTCTCCCCCGGCTCTAGGCGAGATAGTGACGTTGCGCCCGTCCTTGAAAGTGACGTTGATACCGGTGGCCGTATCGTTCTGAACATTGACCTTACTGACCCACGCGTCAGTGACGACGGTGAGGTTGGGCCGGTTCTCCTCGCCTCGCAGGAAGGGGTGGATGTACGCCACACTCGCTGACGAGCGGTACCCATTATCGGGGTTGTATGCGATGGAGAAAAATCCGACTCCCTTCTTGATCTCGCCGTCACGCCGAATCGTCTTGTTAAAGTCGTTGATGACCGGAATTTCCAGAGCGCTCGCACAAGCGTCCACCCAGTCGAGGCAGAGCTGGTTCTGGTGACGGGCATGTACGCGCTGAATAGTGTTCTTGAGTTTATCGATGAGACGCATCACCGTGTCAAAGTCCCATCCGTCGGCGCCTTGGGACACCCACAAATCCATGTCCCGCCGGAACGGCCTGAACGAGATAAGTGTATTGTGCGACGAGCAGCCGCCGAGTACCTTGGCACGAGAGTGACGGATGTAACTGTTGCCCATGGGCTGTTCGGTTGTGCCATAGTCGTAGTCGAGGTCTCCTCCCAACAGAGTCAACCACTGACGCAAGTCGAGTACTTGGTCATTGGTAAAGTCACTTGGACCGCCTTCGATGATGAGGACGCGGTGGTGGGGCAGAAACTCGGTAAGCCGAGAACCGAGGACACACCCGGCTGTCCCGCCGCCGACAATGATGTAGTCGTAATGCCCCGACAGCTCGGTGTCGGGGATACTGCTCTTGCACTCCATTGGCATGGTGAGGGAGAGATGGGTGGGAGGGGAAGGGGGAAGGGGGGGAAGGAGAGGGGGGGGGTGGTTGGGTACATAGAAAAGAAAGAGGGGCGCGGGCCTCGTGCTTAAGTGTAGAGTGTGCCGAGGAGCGGCATTGCCTCCGTTTGCTTGCTCCGGCTCCTCCGTCGCGGTGTGAGTTCAAGGCATAATAGCAGAGGATTGTTAGTAAAAGATAATCGTCATAACGGATCAAGATGTGACGAAAGTCTTTAGTTGTATGGCTGATGGCTTACGATGATGAAATGCGCCCTGAAACCTGTAGTGAAAAAGGCTTGGCTCAAATGGGTCCGACACGGTCCTCTCGGTCATGGGGGCACTTGAAAGTCTGGTTCCTGCGCTCTGCGTCCTGGGTCCTCTGGCCCATGTCAAGTATAATAGATTATCGTAGCTCGTGTGCCCTGCTGCTGTTGAAACGGGGGTTGCAGTGGTTTGAGGAATGAGGGTGGTTGGCAAGGACGTCACAGGTCAATGTGGGCATCAGGTGACTGTTTTTGTAGCCGCCGGTTTGTTACAGTATCATTAATCAAACAAAGTTGGATACCAATGTACGGTTAAATTATTACCAAAGCTGCGGCGTTGCGGTTTATACTACTGTTTGTTTCCATTTCCTCTGGTCTTGTGCTGTTTTAATAAAGCCAAACTTGTAATGTTTCTGATTTTCTGGGCGTCGTCATAATACTCAAAGTTCCTGAATTCGGTTGATTACAATCTTCAGGGATCGATACGAGAATTCATCAGTAATTCAACCATTTTCAACCCACTTAACCCCCTTTTTAAATAACAAAATCAAAATGAAGGGATTCAAGGTCAAAGAAGGGGGTACGTACCTTCCCCTCCCCTAAACAAGATACACCCCAGAATCATCATGACATGACGACACACTCACCATTTCCATCTTGACATCACACTGATCATGACATTTGAACAAGACATCCACACCTTCTACGACGGCAAGCCCCAGCCCCCTTGGGGTGCCCAGAGCTGGAAGTCGTTCGAGTCAATCAACCCCGCTACCGGCGACCCCCTCGCAAAGATCTACACCACCTCGGAAGGCCAGCTCGAACTCGCCATCAAGAGCGCCTCCAAAGCGTTTCCCGCATGGTCAGCCACTGCGCCAGTTGAGCGTGCACGTATTCTTCTCAAAGCCGCCGCAATCCTCAGGGACCGCAACGACGCCCTCGCCAAGACCGAGACGCTCGACACGGGCAAGGCATGGTCCGAAACGTCCACAGTTGATATCGTGACTGGAGCAGATGTGGTTGAGTATTATGGGCATTTTGTTGCGTCGGGAGGTTTGGACGGCAAGACGACGATTCTGCGTCCCGGACCATCGGGAGCTTCTATCCATACCTCTTATGACGCTATTGGCGTTTGTGCTGGTATTGGGGCGTGGAATTATCCTATCCAAATTGCGTTGTGGAAGAGTGCAGCATGTCTCGCAGCCGGTAATTGTATGGTATACAAGCCATCGGAAGTGACCCCGCTACATGCCAACACGCTCGCTGCGATTTACGTCGAGGCCGGCTTGCCAAAGGGCGTGTTTAATGTCGTTTATGGGGCGGGCGACGTGGGCGCCAAACTCGTCACACATCCCGGAATTGGCAAGGTATCGTTTACGGGGCAGGTGTCGACGGGCGCAAAGGTCGCCAGCGCGGCGGTTAGCGACATGAAGGCCGTCACGATGGAGCTGGGCGGCAAGAGCCCTCTCATCATCCTTCCGGACGCCGACGTGGACGAGGCGGCCGACATAGCTATGATGGCCAACTTCTACAGCTCTGGCCAGGTGTGTACGAACGGCACGCGTGTTTTCGTCCCCGAAACTCTTTTGGAACGCGTCGAGACCGCCATCGCCGAACGCTGCCGCGACGGTATCCGAATGGGAATGCCAATGGACGAGACGACCAACTTTGGACCAGTGGTCAACAAAGCCCAACAGCACAAGGTCAAGGCATACATCGCCACGGGCAAGGACAAGGACAAGGCGCGTGTAGTATACGACGGCGCCTCCGCCGCCCAGGCCCAAACCCCCAACAGTTCGGGGTATTGGGTCCAGCCCGTCGTCTTCTCCGACTGTAAGGACGACATGACGATTGTGCGTGAGGAAATCTTTGGGCCGGTCATGTCCATCCTCCCCTACTCGACTGTATCGGACGAATGGCTTGAAGACCTGATTGCGCGCGCCAACGACACGCCCATGGGCCTCGCGGCAGGTGTGTGTGCCAAAGACATTGGGCGGGCGCAATACGTCATTCGGAGCTTGCACGCCGGCATCACGTGGATCAACACGTGGGGCGAGAGTCCTGCTGAGATGCCTGTTGGAGGATGGAAGATGTCTGGTCTCGGCGTGGAGAATGGGCATGAGGGAATCATGGCGTACACACGCACAAAGAGCACGCTGGTGCAGCTCGGCACTGGTGCGTGTGCTGGCGTCTTCTCCAAGTTGTAGTGCGTTTGTATGGTAGGGTATAGAGTGACGCCCTCGTCCCGAAACCGACTTGCGACGCCTCACCGGGAGCGGGATATGCATTGTTTCGAGTTGGCGACACCAATGGACCAGGTGCGGGGGGTTCGGAGGTCCGAAGGTCCAGAGTCGTCATTGTAGTTGAGCCGTGAGTGCTAGGGCTTGCTGGGGGACAGGAACCAGTCCCTAGATGTGCGTGCAACTACGCTCTCCCCGTCATGCCAATTCGCTAATGATGATGTGAACATGCGCCAAGTGCAAGATGCATTATCTATAGAAGGACCAAAAATCAAGGAGTAAGCTAGAAATCTACAGGGTTACTGTCCGGATCATGTCCGGGCTTATTACAACTAAATCGCAAGGCTCCATGAACTGGTGGACACGAAGCGGCGTTGTCCACGGAAACGGGAGAAGAAGTTCTTTCCAGCATGAAAATCGTGACTCTTCTCACGCACACTCCCCTCGGACCGAATGTAACCGATAATAGGGAACCGGCGAATCGACGCACCTCCCCCGCTCCCGAGCAGGACGGTAGATTCGAGCAACCTTCCTGGCGGAGAGTAGGGGGCTGGACTCATTCCGCGCAGTCGTGTTGCAATAATACGCGCTAGGGCATCTCCTTCGGCGATGGCGGCTTCGGCCGTCTTCCACGATGGAGAATTACATACGTCTCCAATGGCGTAGTAGTGTCCAACAAGGGGCGAGTTGGGAGTACGAGTGCGAACGCGGAAATAAGAATCGACAGAGACATACCCGTTAGTGGTGAGGGAACCTTGATCGGCCCAACGGACTAGGTCAGAATTGGGCCGGTTTCCAGTAGAATTGAAGACGTAATCGGCTTCAATCTTTCCACCAGATACTAGTGGAATGGTACGCATGCCTCCAAGAGGACCAGGCATACCTCCCCATTGTCCCGAACCCTTTGCGGCCTCAAAGTCGACACCGTCCTTGAGCTGTAACTTGATACCGCGGGCACGGAGCTGGGACTCGAGGTCTTTGCGTAACTTGTTTGGCGTACGTGGCGGCACATACGTGTGTGCAGTGTTACCACCACTGTCTGAGGGGTGAAGAAGCCCCACGTCCCAATGAACAATAGTCACGCGTTTGTTCGGATACGCATCGTTGATTTCCTGTCATCAGCGACATAATTGAAAGTAAGGCTTACACCAGCGACTTCGATGCCGACACTTCCTCCACCGACAATGAGGACGCTGTGTGCTGACGCAATGTCATCTTGCACTCTCCGGAGGGCGGTGCGCCAGTCGTCAAGTGAGCATCCGGGCATTGGCCTGATTGGCGCGGGACTCTGTGCCCCCGTGGCAAGGATACACATCTGAAAGTCAACATCTTTCTGGTGGTTGAAAAGTTACCTCAAAGTCGATCTCGTCAACACCTTCAAATGGCTGTTCAAGCCATACGCTCGTGCGTCGAAGCTTGACCACTCGATTGGGGGCTACCACGCGATGGCGACTACCTGCCGGGAAGATTGTGTCCTGACGCACAGGCGCGGTAAAGTTGGTCATGTCCCATCCGGGTCGAACGAGGGAACGCACAACGCATGGATTGTGATGCACGAAAGCGTTGCGCTCAATCAATAGGATACGGTATCCGCTCGGCAAGTGTTGCGCGAGTCCGTTGACTACCGAGTGACCCGCGACCGACGCTAGGGTTAATCAATGCGTGATCGTGATAAGAAAGTAGGCTGGACTCACCTCCAATGACGATAATGTTCTTCCAGCGAGGTCCGGACGAGCTGCTTGAGCTAGGGTCCGTCATGTTGGTGGTGAGCGACGACGACGACATGCTGTTGATGATTGAGATTGAGATTGAGATTGAAGAGTTACAACCCAAGACTTTAGGTGATTTGTTGGAGACGGGGAGGGAGCGCAAAAATGTCACCCCACAGTCCGTGCGATTTCCGGTAACACAACTCTCTTTTGTTCTAACCCCTGTCTTTTCTTTGTCCCTGTCTTTAAAAGCTCCAGGCTTCCAGTTCCCGTTGATCCTTAGTAATCTAATCCGAATCTCTTGGCAAATTGGCGCATACCTTCAAGTTAACCTACAAAACGATAGGTGTTGGAGGTATCTCTTTAGTAGATAACTCTTTCAAAAGTAGATGTAGGTAGATTTAAGACTGATGTTATTTTACATCAAGCACCAATCTGTCGATCTTTTCAATAGGAAAGGGATGAATGGGTAAACTATGACCCTGAATATTAGGAAAAGCAATCCAAATCCAGAACCTCGAGGCGTACGGCATGCTTCTTTTGACAGGACCGTTACTGACTTGCATCTCCAGCGTGGGAATGAGCGGGCAAGCGGACCAGCGGGGTAACGGGTAATGGGGCGCCTACGGGTCTCCGGGATGAGGTGAATAAGTGGATCGAGCGTAAGGGTTTTGGGCCGCGAGTAGTGCCGTGGCGGCACAGTATGGTGACAAGCTTTGTTATCGGGTGACATCCTTTCGATCCGCTTGGTCTTCTTCGGCTTCTCTCACATGATGGTCTTCTCAGTCTTCACCCCGTCAAGCTGTTTCCATGACTTTTCTGGCAGCTTGAACTCGTCCTACCGATCCGGATTCCTCGGAGGCTTGGCATGGCGCCATGCTCGATATCCAATTCGAAACCCCTCATAACTGCAGAACTCATCTGTACAAGCCATGGTCTTTCCAAATGCCATGAACGCAAGTCACCGGTAGAACTGTTCTTATGCGAGTTACCAAATTGAGCTTTTCCACAGTACCTACCGGGCTTAACGCCACTAGGACTTGACTACCATCCATCGGTTTACAACCTATCTACCACCTAGAGCGCGGCCTTGGGTACTTCCTTTGTCTTGAGTGCCGCCTCGGCAACACGCGCCAGTGCAAGTGCCCGTTCCTCGGTGTGGCGCGGCGTAAGAATCTGCAAGCCAACAGGCATGCCGTCGACCTGGTCCGCATTGTAATTCTTATACACGGCGCCTTCATCATCGCACCTCGGCTCGATGATTTCAGTAACCACGTCGTTCTTAGTCGCAAACGTGACGGGGAGAGTGACGCCGACGAAATCGGCCAGGTTCCATAATCCAGTGTATCCAAAGTGGCGGAAACGGTTTTTGGGGGCAGCGGGGAATGCGATGCATGGGCTGATGAGGCCGTCAATTGGACGGCCAGTGCCCGTGATTTCCTTGGTGGCGGTCCAGGATTCAAGGAGTTTGCGAAGGTAGGCGTTACGTTCGACTTGGATTTGCCATAGTTGGCCAATGGTTGGTGGGGCGGCCTTGGATGAAGTGTAACGTTCTTCAAATATGGCCAAGTCCTTACCCCACGGTTCGGGGAAGGGTCCACCACGGATCTGCTCATACATCTTACCACCACCGTCACCGGTTAAGCAGCGGAGGAGGGTTTGTTGACCCTCGACGGGGTTGTAGGGCGTCCAGCCCACGACCTTGTGTCCTGCTGCCTCAAGAGCCGCCTTGAGTTCCAGAAGAGCGCGCTTGACAGGCGGCGTGGGACGCACAGCTCCATCGTCCATCATGATGCCTAAAATCAACCAAACGTTGGAAATGGTACTTACCGAAACAGAGTTGGCGGGGTAGCGTAAAGTCGTCGCGCCATTCGACGGGGTAACACATCGGGTCGGTCTCCCATGGTTTGGCAGCGACTATAACCTTAGACCATAGCTCGAGCGACGACAAGTCGGCTGACATCGGGCCTTGTACGCCCTTGACAGTTTCCTGGCCCGGCAGACCCGACTTGCACCCGAGGCTGGGAAAGCGACCCGCCGCACCCTTGAGCCCATAAATGCCAGTGATGGCGGCAGGCATACGGATTGAACCGCCAATATCCGATCCTACACCAAGTGGCGATCCACGCATGGCCAACAACGTGCTCTCACCACCGCTGCTGCCGCCCGACCCATAATCGGTGTTGTATGGATTACCAGTGTGGCCCCAGACGTTGTTATACGTGTCTCCCATTAACATGCCGGTCGGCACGTTGGTCTTGCAGAAGAATACGGCGCCGGCATCACGGAGCGCCGAAACTAACAATGCGTCCTCGGATACAGGTTTATTGCAATGGCTAATAAACCCGACCGTGGCGTCAAACCCTTCAACTCCAATATGGTCCTTGAGCGAGATGGGGAGGCCGTGCATCAACCCCTTGGGTTTGCCGGTGCGCTTGTAATCTTCGTCGATGGAGCGAGCCCGTGCTATGCCCTCGTCGAACATGATCTCCGTCAGGCAATTGGTGACCTGGTGTGCGATGGCTGCACGCTTACAGAAAGCAGTCGTCACTTCCTCGGAAGTATACTTGCGGCCAACCATGGCGTCGACGAGGTCGACGGCCGGCGTCTCGGTGATCTCGAGCTCGCGGGCAGTGAGGATCCCACAACTGCGCGGCACGTCCATGACATTGAGCCTCTCTGCGGGGGCGGAGATGCGCCATGCGGCCGGGATCTTGGCCTCGCGAGTAGCGATCTTGGCTTTGCTAATGTCTTCCCAGTTGGTCATTGTGTGCTGTGTGAACGGGTCGTGGCTTGCGCCTGATGCGGGTATATGGCTTTATATGCTCATGTTACATTCAGGTGGCTGTATCGCCGCTCCGTGTAACCGGTGGGCTGGGCGTCGGCTACGAGCGCTGAGGACTCAAGGACAGGCGCGGTCCAAAGAGTTGGTGGGCAAGTGATATCATCGAGCTTAGCCGGCACCGGACATGGCCGTGGCGGATGTCCTAACTCACCTACATCCTTTTCTGCTGATCTGCTAAACTATGCCGAGATGCCGAGTTGGTCATGATCATAGCAGTCCCATTGTTATACACTCATGACAGAACCACCCTAAGAGTACCGCCGAGCCGACATGCTCACATGCCATCTCGATCCCGAAATGCGCGTTGCGTCGCGTCGGGGAATTGAGGGGCGAGGGCGCAAGCTCTCCGAAAGACGTCACAACCTCATCACCACGTACCAATGAGCTGAGCCATGTCATCGGCCGTCATTGCTCACTGCTGACGTCTCTGGCGTCTGTAGCAATACTCTGATGAGACTGTACGGCCACATCAGATCTGATACATAACCCAGCCCATCCACTGTCGCTCATTCCAACTGACACCATGCGTATCCTCCCCCTCCTCTTCCTCCTCGCCACGGCTCTGGCGGCTCCCACACCCCAAGATCGCAGCGAGTCGATCTTAGTCGGCTCCACGGGCTTGGTCACCGACTCGACCAACGGGACGAACAAGAGCAACGATACCCTCCCGACCGCGAAGCTGGCAGGCGTCATCGTCACGGGGTTCAACGTGGGCGGCTGTGAGGCCTTCCTAGGAATCCCCTATACTGAGCCGCGCAAGTTTCCTTAATGAATTAATTAACCACAGCAACTGGTAATCTACGTTTCCGTCGCCCTGTGCCTAAGAACTACACGGGCAACTTTGTTGCCATCCTGCCCCCGCCCGGATGTCTACAGGCCAACCACGGGGAGTTCAGGTACGGCGTCGGGGGCTTCAGTGAGGACTGTCTATTTCTCAACGTTCTTGCGCCATTAGGATCGGCCGGATCAAACATAAACTTGCCCGTAATGGTATGGATGTGAGTGGAGTTAAAATTATTTCTCTGATATTAGCCATGGAGGGGGATTCATCGAGGGCGATGGAATGACGTTCGTCTCGCCATACCTTGTCCGTCGCGGTGTCGAGACAGGTAACCCAATTATTCTCGTGACGATTAATTATCGATTGGGGATGATGGGGTTTGGGATGGGGCGAGATATGGCGAAAAATAAAGCGGATAACCTCGGCCTACACGATCAACTCATGGCGTTGGAATGGGTCAAGCAAAATATAGCTGGGTTCGGTGGCGATCCCAATAAAGTCACTGTATTTGGACAAAGCGCAGGGTCGATCAGTATCGCTCAGCATTACCTCAACGAAAGCATGGACCTGTTCCGAGGGGCAATCATGATGAGTGGCCAAGCCAGCTCGACTCCCATGGCACCAACAGAGGATATTTGGGAGGAACCATATAATGTCACGGCGATAGCGGCGGGATGTATGCCGCCCAACATCACTGCAAAAGGTAATCTCACGACGTTCGAGTGTCTGCGCGCCGTGTCCCCTGATACGATCATGCATGCCACAGAGGTGATGCGGCGCGATCCCAAGTTCGGCCATTTCGTGTTTACGCCAAGTATCGACGGCGACCTGGTGCCGGACCGCCCATGGGTTCTTCTCAAGGATGGCCATTTCGCCAAGATACCCTATATCGCGGGTGACACGCGAGACGAGGGAACGTGGCTTATCCCAACCTCCGTCAATTCGAGCCAACAAATCATGTCTCTCTTCCACCTCTTTTTTCCCATGGACCAGGACCCGGCGATCATCCAACGCATCTTTGACAAATACCCCAACATCCCCGAAAAGGGAAGCCCTTTCGGCACGGGCAACGAGACGTTTGGCCTGAACCCTGCGTAAGTCACTTTTTTTTGGTTTTACTCACAAAAGGTTCAAGCAGGGTTCGGCAATCGCCGGCGATATGGTATTCCACTCACGTAGGCGTAAGTTCCTACGCCGCTCAAATGACTACGGCAACAACCAGACGTGGACGTACGAGTTCGTTGGCCCAACCCCCAACATCGACGGGTTCCTTGGCATCCCGCACTCGTCCGACGTACCCTATGTCTTTGGAGTTGCACTGCAGGAAAACAACTACACCGCAGAAGCCGAGGTGCTGGGCCAGCAGATCATGGACTACTGGTGCGTTCTGCCTGTTTTTTTTTTTGGTTTTGATCTGACGCCAGGATCAACTTTGCCACGTACCTCGACCCCAATGGAGACCCCAACTTGCCGTCCGATCCTCCATCACCGTATTGGCCACCCCATGGGGCGACAAAGGACTCGATGCGCCTTGACCCAGCCAACCTCACCGTTGTGCCCGACACATTCCGCGAGGGCCAAATGGTGATATTTGACGAGCCAGATGTGGCGGCGGCACTACTGTACAAGCGCCACCATGTCTGAACTGCTGCGAGTAAATGTATCTTCGTACTGTGTTTTTTAAAGCTGGAATGTCAAATGTGCACCTTGTTTACAACCCTACGAAACTAAACCTTCCTAGTCCCAGAGAGGCATGTTCTGAGCGGCCCGGATCGCACGGCCTTTCCAGAGCAGGAAGCTGCAGACAATCACGCCTAGTCCAGCAGTCAGAGCGCCCTGGGTGATATAGCAAGCGAGCCAACCATGCTTGATACCCCAATTCCACACGAAGAAAGGGCACACAAAGCCCCACAACATGCGGAAGAAGTTGAAGACAGCCATACTGTCCATTCCCTGGGGAAGGTTGCACTCGAGGACGTACTTTTTGTCAGCTTTTTCTCTAGGATCTCTGGGAAACTTACAGTTTGGATGAGGCCAGTGATGACGGAGATGGTGAAGAAGTAGAGGCCGCCGCCGACCAGTAGGCCGATCCAGTGCAGTTCCTTCTGGAGGCTGAAGCCGATAATGAGCATGGCAACAAACATGAAGGGCATGACGGGGAGAGCGGCCCAGAGGCGCTGTTCCGGCTGACGGGTGCCCTGGCGACGCGCGACATATGCCACCGTCTTATCGCCGAGCAAGCCGCCAAACCAGAATCCCAACAGGCCACCAATACCGTATGCGAGGAACGCGCAGCCGAGCGGGACAATGGCGAAGTTGTAAGGCGGGGCAATGAGGGTTTGGGGCGTGACGACCGTGATTCCGACAATCCAACTGAATGCAAAACCATAGTAAAACGATGGAACCGTAATCACAAAGTACTTGAGCTGGGTCTTAGTATTTTTTTATTTTTTTATTTTTACGTACCATAGAAATGGGGCCGAGGCAAATACGCATAAATTCCTTTGGCTGTTTCCATGGATAGAGTGCGACGCCGACATGTCCGCCCGACGACGTGGAGGTTTCACGGTATTCAATGTCCTTGTTCTCCGAGACTGAAGTTGGGGGCGTGCTGTCCTCAACCCACTGTGTTTCGGGGACGAAGAAGAAGAAGAGAATCAACTGTAATCCGCCAAGGCCGAGGACGAACCAGAACAAGTTCCGCCATGAGGAACGTACGATCAGGCCGCAGAAGAATGGGGCGACGGCTGGAGCGGTGATGATTGCCACGACGTACATGCTCATCTTCTGTCCGATGACCGCAGGGGGAAAGATATCGGCAATAGTGCTTGGCGGTACGGTCTGGGAGAAGGCGATGCTAAGACCAGCGAAGACGCGCGAAATCGCAAACGTCACATAGTCCTTGCTGAGAGCCTGCCAGATGGCACAGGGGAGGAAGAGGAGCGATCCAAGGAGGTATACCGGGCGGCGACCTAGGGTCTGGGGTTAACTCGTGTTGGGTGTTGGGTGTTGGGAGGGAGGGGGGGAGGGGGGGGGGGGGGGGGGGGGGGGGGGGTGGACCGTGTTGGGAAGGGGTGGGGGGGGGGGGGGGGAGACTGTGTTGGGAGTAGGAGTGTTGGGAGGACTTACCCGCGAGAGGGGGTTCCAGAACAGTGGGCCTACTGCAATACCTAGTAGCGTGTAACCGACAGAGTTGGCAATGTCGCCAATACTCGCATGCAAGTCTGCCGCCATTGGGGGAAACGCTACCAGGATAATGGCCGCGACGAACTGTCCGAGAAATCCTGAAAACGATAGCGTGACTAGAGCCGCAAACTTGCGCCATGGCGACAAGGCGTTGGTCGGATGGTTTTCTGGGAGGTCGGGGTTACGCTCGCTTTCGCGCTTCGCCTCCCGGTGTGAGAGCTCAGTTTGCGACATGGTTGGGGGCGGGGGCTCTTGTGGCTCTTATGGGTGGGGCTGTGGCTGTGGCTCTTATGGGTTGAGGTGGGGTTCTTATGGGTGGAGGTGGGGCTCTTGTGGGTGGAGCTGTGGCTGTGGCTCTTTGCTCAACATCCAACTTGGCATCTTATATCAATCTCAGTGGCGCGTTTCTTTCGTTGAGCAAATTAGTTTCAGTTTGTCCCCCGCATTCCACATTAGTCGCCGTTCCGTCAGTAGGCAGCCCCGTAACCCCGTGTCCTCCCCAGGCGTCCCTTCCCTCTCAGTAGGCATCCCCGCAGCTCGTTGCCTCTCAGTAGGCATCCCCGCACAACCCTTGCCCTCTTCTCGCGATGTCGGGGCTCCCGGTGTATCGACCTCGTTGCCGTCGTCACCCCTGTAATGTTTGAGACAGTCCTGGGAGTGCTGACTACATTACCGATGTGAGTTGGGAATTTACCATATCGGGTCACGTATTCTCAGCGCCACCAGCTGACCCGGGACCAAATATGTCATTCAACACGGCTATCGGGGTTATCGATCGGAGATCGGGGATCGGGGATCCCGACCTAATCAATCAATCAATCCCTGTGGCCGAATAAATCGAACATCCTACTTCCGCACAGAATGTTAGTCACACTCTTCAGCCACATTGGGGCAACTAGTCGCTTTGAGAATAGAGTAGTCATGTGAGCGTGGCAGTGTGGCAACTACCCATGCATGTTCTATGATACTATGACAACAAATGTGATATACAGTTGTGACAACAACTTCGTCTATGTGCCACACGTACAATGTGCGGGCTCTCGTGGTTCGCCGCGCCACCGCCACCCAGTCCCGTTCTTGCCATCCTCCCCCCAAATGCCATCCCGTCCTACTCACCATGGTCTGCTCGTGCTGCTCCCAACACCTCCTCAACAGTCACCCACACTGCGTCCAGATCCTCAGGCAGAAACTGGTCCATTATCGCCACAGTCTGCTCGTCCAAAAGCGGACGGAACGGCGCCACAAGAGGCTCGAATACCCCCCCGTCCTCCTTATCCTCAACGTTGCCACCTTCGCTCTCGCTGGGGAACAGCGAGTCGTGCTTCGCTGGAGAGGCGCAACCTTCCAAGTCGCCGGCCGCATGGTCTGTGCGTCCTGCTCCCAACACCTCCTCAACAGTCACCCACATCGCTTCGAGATCCTCGGGCCCAAACTCGGCCAGAATCGTCTCAGCGTCGGGTGCGGCGGGCAGGTCTCGGTGGCTGGATCCGACCCGGTTGGGCTCACTTGTCGCCTCGCTGTTGCTGAATCCGCTCGACTCCCCGCCCTCGGCCAAAAGATTGACGAACGAGTGGTGATCGGCTGAGGCTACGGCGCCCGGGGCCTCGATGCCAGATGACACGGCAGTAGGGGAGGACACAGAGTTGAGAGGGACCATGTCTGGGGGCATGGGATAGAGGCTGGTGAGGCCGAGAGGCGATGGTGTGCCAGTGGCAACTCGTTTGGAGATGGCCGGCTCCTCAAGCTGCGCCTCGTCCGCCTTGCGCTTGGTAGGCTGGGCGGCCTGTGCGACATGCAGCACCTGGTTACTCGGCTGCGAGAACTGCTGAGAGGGCTGCACGTGTGGAGGGGCCTGCAGCCGAGCTGGCTGGTAGTTGTACGGAGAGTTCA
Source organism: Cutaneotrichosporon sp. HIS471 (assembly GCA_030864385.1). Classification (NCBI taxonomy): domain Eukaryota; kingdom Fungi; phylum Basidiomycota; class Tremellomycetes; order Trichosporonales; family Trichosporonaceae; genus Cutaneotrichosporon; species Cutaneotrichosporon sp. HIS471. The sequence continues at coordinate 397,895 of AP028240.1, read as the reverse complement.
CGGCCGACTTGAATGGCAACAGGTTGGGAAGTTGCAATACTTGGCCCATTCCGCTGCCAGGCGGGTGGCACCGTCCCGGGGTGGTGGCGTGATCCGAAGCCTGAGTGTCGATGGTCAAGCCAGGGACAGCACCGTTGGGCGTGGTGCTGGAGGACGCTTGGAACTGGAAGCTCCCTGCTACCAAGGAGACGGCGCTCGGGTCGCGGGTCATGAGCGAGCCGGGGCTGCCCGCGAGACGGGGACCCTGTTGCAATGGGATGTGCCCCGCTGTCGACACCAAGGGTGAGCCTCCCGTGACCGTGTCGTTCGCCGCCTTCCTCGGCCCACACGTGGGCGCCACAACGATCCTGACCTCTTCGAAGAGGCTGGGACCACGACCCGGCTCCGACCCCGAAATCCGCATCGGCTGCGAGTCGCGAACATGGCCGGGCGCCGAGCCTGCCATTTGCATCGCCTTCGAGCTGGAACCCTGTACTGGAACGGGAGCAGGACAGGTAGGAGCAGGCTGAGGGCCAGCGATAGCTTGACCCACGTTCGCGGCCCGCTTGTCGAACAACTGCTTCGCCAGCGTCACCGTGGCCAGCTCCTTGCAGCGGCTGTCGTCGGCCGGGTCATAATGTGGCGGAAGCCTCGCCAGTCTCCACTCGTTGGCCTTCTTCCGTGACCAGTCCGCCAAGCGGAGCTTGAGCTGTTCCGTCAGTCCTCGCGTTGAACTTTACTCACGTTCGCCTTGCTGCCGCCCTTGATCAGGTATCGGTTGCCAAGAATCTCTTTGAGCTCCAACACGACCAGCCCCTCAAGGTACGCCTCGTCCGTCCATTCTGGAGCCCACCAGATCTCTCCCAGAAGATCGTACACGGTGGGAACGGGTGGAGCTTTGACGCCGTACGAAAGGATTTTGGTACGAGTATTGTACCAATTCTGCCCCTGAGCCTCGAAGTCCTTCAGGCGGAGGTTGAATTCCATGGCAAGCCTCTGGGAGTATTCGGCCTTGGCGTTCCGCTCCTCTTCGCTCTTGCACACCTTGAGCTTCATCCGTGTTTGGAAAGCCCTGTCCAAAATGTGGACGATTCGCTTGTTGACCGTCCGGATGCGCCCCTCACTCTCAGCCAACGCCTGGCGCACACCCTCCAGTCCGGCCGGCCGCGCCTGTGCGTACTGCACGACCTGCGGCGGCGCTTGTGACAGACCAAGCGGGCGACTGCTAGGCATTGGTGCCCGTTGGGTCGTGGTGACAGATGGGGGGATAGCGTGTGCCGGGTGGAGGGGGAGGTTGGCGATGGGAGTGCCAGAAGCAGCTGGTGCGTGCGTTGGCGCAGCGGCAAACCCCAGCCGGGAAGTCGGCGCGGCGAAATGAGGAGGTGACAGCCCGGCCAGAAGGCGAGATTGCTGTACCGTGTGCGTCGGCGTCACCATTACTGGGACCTGAAGATGGACCTGGTCATGGTCATATCCGTAAGTTATAGGCGCCTGCTGGGACGGTGGCGCATTGAGCTCTCCCGCCGCCTCAAGGGTCTGCAAGTACTGGGTGGGCTGCCCGAGATCGGCCTGCGTTGATCTTGGGCGAGTCGAAACCAAGGCAGACGGGTTTGCGTCGGTCACCCCAAACGGCAGGAACGTGTTTGGAGGAAGAGGATGAGCCCTCTGGGTGTGTGTGTACACTCGACCTGTGCCTTGGCTGGGCCCAGCATTGGGGATTGGGGCGAGCGCGCTCGAGCTCGGAAGTGGAGGGAAGGCGAACTGGGGCTCCTAAATGTTAGCGTTGTGCTGGATGGGAGCGGATGGTTGACTCACGCGTGGGTAAGACTGCTGGTTTGTGTATGGAGGCTGGTTTGTGTTTGGGCCCAGGTAACCCCCGTTCTGTAAGTTCCTAGTTGATCCTGGTTCCATGTTGACTGAAGGGAAGGTTTGGGAAGCCAAGACGAGGCGTATGGGGAGTACCAAGTGCGGGCAGAGGGGATGTCGCGGAGATGAGGACCCTACACTATAGGAAGGTACACCAAACACCCAAGAGACGTGGAAAGAAGTGGGAAGTGAGGAAGAGAATGTTTGGATGGGGAAAGAGTATTGATGAAGAACAGTTTTGAGCCGAGCTCAATTGAGTACCAAGTGTTGGGATGAGGGGATGTTGCGGAGATGAGGACCCTACACTATAGGAAGGTACACCAAACACACAAGAGACGTGGAAAGAAGTGGGAAGTGAGGAAGAGAAAGTTTGGATGGGGAAAGAGTATTGATGAAGAACAGTTTCAAACCGAGTTCAATTGAGTACCAGTTGCCCCCGTCAGCCACAGGCCATTCATCACCGTCCCGGGCGGCCTTTGTTCTCCATCATCGGCTTGGATGAGGTTAGCATCACGTGCAGCATAGCCATATATGCGCCCAGCATCGGCTGCCTGCTTTCACGACCTCGGGAGCAACGTCAGCAGAATTACGAGTTGGAGTCAACGGTGAGCGTAAAGACGTTATCCCGTGATCCAAACATTCGATTCCCTGGCTCTTACCCCCTCCTTCCATCCTTTGGCTTCTTCGCCCTCACCTTGCGCAATTTATTCTGGCTGGCTGTTCCGACCGTGTCTGCTGGGCCGCATACGAGCAGCCCAAGCCACGCTTGGCGTGGGCGCTGGGATATGGCTCCACGTCTCACCCTGGGTGGTGGCAAACACGGCCGCCGGTCCCCCAGCCACCATCCCCACTCCCATCTCACATCCTCCATCAATGTTTCATCCCCCAACCTGCCATCCACAGAACTCTTTCGCGTAGTGATGGTCATTCAACCCTTCTGTGGCACTTCGCCCGGCAGGACCGGCCCTGAAGAGGGAGATGGGGTTCGATCCTCACCACTGCCCATCAAATGTGAGTTCTGTAGCTATGCCAAGCGTAGGTCAGCCTAGATATGAGTCCTTGGATCTGATAACGACATTAGCTCTGCTCGTTCCGCTCTCCGTCGCGATGAGATACACAGTGTGGCTCGTAAGCTTAAGCAGGCCGTTGAGCCGCGGTCTTATGATCGGTCCTATCATCTGTCTTGCACGGATGCGGTCGCCAAGCGCTATAACAGCACGTCCACGATGCACGCAGTGTATCCTTGGCAGGATTGCGTACCTTGAGTGAGGTCTCGAGGATATGCGCCACCGAAATCTAATCTTAGTGAGAGTAATGGTTGCCTCGCTCGTCTTGTTAGTTCTTGTATACACTACACTACAATGGACTCAGTATGAGAATAGACGACTTACTGTCCCTGAATAGATCGTGTCTTAGATTACTCACCTATATACCTAGTCGCGAGGTACAAACTAGCTCGCACGTGCGCACAAAAGGATTGAATTCGAGTAGTCGTTCATCGCTTCTTTTGTCCAGGATGTCCTGTCATTTTTTAGTTGACTTCAAGATCGAGCCCTCAGGTTTGCACTGCGGCGGGTTGGGTAAGCTAAGACATTCATTCAAGTGTCAGACAGCGCGATTAACGCTTCACACGAGCGCTCCACATTGTTCTCCAAACCGTAGTCCATCTCGTCATCTCGACCTTTGCAGGCCACGCAGTCGGTTTGGCGTAGATGAATGTAGAGTAGACAAGGCATGAGCGATGAAGAGATGTCCAAGGTCAACCTTGTTCATTAAATGAGTGACAAGTCAGCGGGAGTAAATTAACTGGTTGATTGTTTTGGCGTTTTCCCCGCGGGGTAACAGAGTAACTTGAGTGACCAACAATGATCGCCACTCACAAACTATCTTTGGCTTCTCATCACTCGAATCATCCTCAACATCATCACCTCGCCTTCTCGGCAACAGGTATCAAACAATGACTTACCAGTATCCTGGAAACGGGCGCGCACCGCCTTCTCCGAACCCGATGAACCCACCTGCGCGCCCTCAACTCGCTTCATCACACTTTCAGCGACCACCTCCCTCCATGCCCTCCATCGCATCCAATCCTCAGCACGTGGCTTTTCCTATCGCGCAACCCACCCCTCTCTCCCCAACTACTCTTTCACCTACCTGGTTTGGTGGGCCTCCACCACTCCCTCCACGACCCGCAAGCACCGGACCTAGTGGGCAAAGCTCTTTCGCCCCGCCAGAGAACTCAACTTGGCCATCGTTCAATGTCTCCGCGCAACAGGTTACTCCTTCGCCTCGACCATTGGTTCAGATAATAGGACCTACGCCGCCACCTCCGCAACCCCAAGTATCGTATCCTCCTCCGCTGCCACCAAGATCGCCGAAGGTTGGACAGAGGTCGTACCCACCTTACTCTCAAGCAGCTCCTCAACACACATCTCACTCACCATCCGCGTCTCAAACCCCGTCTCCGACTCTGCAGCATAATACAACGTTGAATAACGCAATAGTCGAGTCTCCCGGTCTTCAGCAAGGCGCGTTCTCGCCCATCCACACGATAACGCTTCCCATCCAACATTCCTCCGCGTTCTCATCTTGTTCCTTACCAACACGTCCTCGACCAATCCCTCTCCTCCCAGAACACACAGAGCCTCACACATCTCCTCCACAGATTACCAGGCCGCTTGCTTCACCACCAGGTTGTGGATCGATATCATCTCACCCATTACCCACGCCACAGTCACCTCCACACCATCCGCCTCCAACCTCACCTACGCGCACGACACATACCTCTCCACGCCAGACGAGGAGCTCATGGCCAAACGAGAATGCGAAATACTTTCCGGTGACCCCAATCTCGCCTGTCAACGGCACGTTCGCTGTGTCGTCCTCGGGCTTTGGCGCGGGCCCTTCGCGGTCGGGACCGAGTCAATTTGCGGCGAATCCAGGACCCAGCTCCTCTACAAGTCCGCCAGCAGCACGATCCGCCACCCAGCCAATAGCCGTGGCAGGACCTTGTTCGGCAGCGGCCTCCTCAACCACACCGACGTCCCCGAAATCCCCATCACATGCGGCCTCCTCATCATCTCGTGGGCGAGTAGTTCCACTTGTGGAAGACTACAAGCATGCTTTCCTACCTGAGGAGACATCTCCGAAGCCCCGACCTCTACCACGTATCCCTACGCCTCAGGATGCACAGAACTCTACCGATCAACGGCGATCATCGACAACATCTCCGCGGCCGGCAGGTGTGGAACCCCGGGTTCGGGAGAGGCAGGGGCGATTGTCCCAACCCAGTCTCGACGCCCCCCCTTCATCCGCTGGCCGGGGATCAAGTCCGATGCGGACTGACCCTCTCGAGGGCCTCATAAATGATGTTGACGACTTGGATCTCGAGCCGCCTCCCGCATACATGGCTGCGCTGCCGCAACCAACAGTCTCCGCTGGCGCGGTCTCTCCGGCTCCCGATGCGGGCTCCCCACCGGCCGCTTCACCGCCCCTTCTTCCAGCACAAACGTCTCCAACCCTCGCGTCGCCGGCGCTTTCGGTGTCCCCGACGTCTCCCACGGCGACGTTGATGTCCACACTCATTCCAGGCACGGGGACGTTTGCTGGAATATCGACGCTGTTCAATCCCCACCCGGAACCTCCTCGACCATTCGAGCTCGTTATCGATCGCCCTGTTCCCGTCCCCTCTGTGAGGTTAGACGACCCGGCCGACATTGTCTACCGCTGTCCTGGGCTTGACAACGTTCGCCCGTATCCGCTGTCATGGTATCACCTGCGCGGGGGGAGTGACGACTTCCTGATGTGCTCAAAGTGCCACCAGGACTTTGTGGCCGACACACCGTACGCGAGCGACTTTGTCGAGCTCAAGGAGCATCGCGATGGGATGTGCTCGTACGCGATCCCTAACGCGACGTACAGGTTGTTGCCCGAGGCGAAGCGAACGCGGGATGGGACGGCGCTCAAGGCGTGGGCTAAAGACCGCGAGGAGAAGCGCCAATGCGTTCCTGGCGATACGTTCACACCCGCGGATAACGTCCAGTGGTTCGCCCCGAAGAACAATGCGATCAACAACTTTGTCATCTGCGGCGAGTGCATGGACGACATCGTGTCCGTCACGCCGTTCATGGACAAGTTTGAGGCGCATGAAATGTCAGGGAATGCGAGCTGGCATTGCGACGGCGCGCACGAGTCATTGCGGAGCAACCTGCTGCGTGCAGGCAGCATCGGACCCGCGGCGTGGGACGGCTTCTGCACCAACATGAACCGCCTACAGATGCAGCCGTTCTGTGACGGTAAGGAGGTGGAGAGCACCTCGCGCAAGTGGTACACGACCTCGAGGCCGATACACGGCTTCGTGTGCTGCGAGCGTTGCTACCTCGAGATCGTGAAGGCGTCGCCGTTCGCTTCCGACTTTGTGCCGTATGACCAGTCGCCAGCGCGTGATGTGTTATGGGGCTGCGACTTCTCGAGTCCACGCATGCGCTACGCATTCGAAGTGGCCATCGACCACGGGAGCTTTGACATCTGGTGGACGGCGATGGATGCGGTTGTGCGCAAGATGTTAGACCACGACGCACGGCCTGACTTTGTCATGGACATGTGGGGCCTGGCGAACGTGCACACCTTCGCGTCCTGGGGCGAGGGCTGTAACAGCGACTTTAGTCTGTGCGGCGAATGTTACCCGGCCTTTGTGACGCCCCTACGTCTCGAAAAGTTCTTCCGCCCTCGCGCCCGCGGCACAGGACACAGGTGTTCGTTCTGTGACAGTCCATCTGCGGCCGTGCGCTTCCCCATCTACCTCATGAAGCTGGCACAAGCACTCGACTGGGGCGTCTGGACACCATTCTACGAGGTGGCTTTCTGGTTGGGTTATGCGCCGCCATGTCCTCGCCGCGACTTGGTTGATCCCCCCGGCCGCCGATGGTGGGGTTGGCGACCAAACCTCCAAATCTGCGAAGAGTGTTATTGGAGTTTTGCACGGGACACGTGGGCCGAACCCCACTTTGACTACAAGGGCGTGATTACGGGCGACCAAAAGAACATCTGCACGCTCTACTCGCCCCTCATGCGCGACAAGTATCGCGACGCCTGTGAACGGCAGAACGTTTCAGAGTTACTCGCATTCGCCGAGGAACGGGGCCACGCGTACGTCAGATTTTACTTGCCCATGCAAGAGCTCCTGAAACAGATTGGGGGCGGAACATATGGGCTTGGCGCGGGGCCGTTTGGCACGGTGGGGTCGCCAATCGGTGGGATGGGACCCATGAGCCCCAGTCTCATGAGCCCAGTGAGTCCTAGCGTCTCGAACGGATACACGTACGGAACATGGGGTTCGGGGACCGGCATGCCTAGTGTTGCGGCCAAGGTCATATACTATGAACAGGAGTGGGAGAGGTTTGAGTAGGTCTTATTGTACTGTCTAGTGTACGTGTTGCTATGCATGTCATGTATTACTGATCGGAGGTGAAGGACAGAAGAAGAAAGTGGCGCACCATTTAGGATCATTCCGCCCCCCCAGTCGATATCCAACTTCCTGCAACACCCCTTATCAAGTCAACATGCAACACTTCATTACACGTACCCACCCTCCTCTCAATATCGCCAGTGAGCTCCCCTAGTCCAGCTAACATAGTGGTATCCAACAACAAGGAGAACTACGCTTCCGACCTCGACCTCCTCCTTCCGAGATACCAAAGCCCTAGTGCGAAATACGTAATGTGCATGCTTGTCATTGGCGTCGTGTCCGGCCTCAGCAGCACGTTCTGCTATGCCGTACTTCTATACCGAGGCGAATAGTATGTCCTCACTGAACTTGCTCACAACAGCCGCACGTTTGCCGTCTTCTTCGGCCTCCTTGTGGCATCATTCTTCTGTCCCCTACATAGGGGTAACGGGCATATCCAGAACTAGGCTTGTTATCCCAGTCTGAGGAGACGAGAGGCAACGATACATTTTGAGATGGAGTGATGTGGGCTGAGTACAACATGAAATGTAGCCCATTGGCACGCTCTACAGAGGATCTTGGTAGAGCTTCTGGATCTCAATGAACATGATTCCACAGTTTCTTGTCAGAGAGGTCGTAGTTAATATAGCTGGTGTCCCGGTGACAAGAGTTAAGAAATTCTTTCCAGTGAGCAGACATGTCGATCCCCTCAAGATCCGAGACCAGCTCACATATTATATTTGTACAACGATTATCATATCGCCTTACCAATAGTTGCACCTGAATACACGCTCATATTATCTGGCTCCCACTCCTCTGGCGCCGGCGACGGCTGTCTTAACCGCTCCCTAGGCGGAACAGGTGACAGTACCCTCTCTCTCCCAGCGTGTCCAGGCGCCAATGTAGACCGTTGTGGGACGCCCATGAATTCGCGCACCCGTAGTTCGTATGAGGATCTCCGGGGCTCTTCGGGTAGTTGAGGAGGGGGAGGGGGGCCATGTTGGCGCGCAAGTTGGGGTAGTTTGGTCTGGGGTGGGGGGCCAAGTTGGGGCTGGAGAGGGCCAAGTTGGGGTTGAGGGGGTTCACCAATTTTGGAGATGGCGAGGTTGACGACGCTTGCGCTTTCCGTGAGCGAGGGGCGAGTGTACATGTCGGCATTTATGGGGGCACGGGCAACATGGGTATATCTAGGTTTGGAGGTTGGGGAAGTGGCTTTTGTCCGATCTCTGCGGGATGAAGCGCGGAGTGCTGGGGAGAATGGGACGGAGGAAGCTAGGGACGGCGAATTCAATGGAGAATTCAAGGTTGGTGTGCTGAGGGTTGGTTTGCGTGTCAATCCGCCAGCATACGCGTTATATTCAACAAAAGGGGTGGGTATACGGTCGTGGGATTCGTGTGAACTCGCACTGCGGACGGAGAAGTAGTGTTCGTCGAAACGGGTTAGGTCCGAGGACGAGATGCCTCGTTTCGAGACTCCACGGCGAGGGCGGTATCGAGCACTGAAGAAGCGGACGCGACGGCATTCGCAGAGTGCCATGATGATTAGGACTGAGAGGATGACGAGACCACCGATTGTGCCGCCGACAATAGCGCCAATGTTTGTGCGGCGATGTTGGGCAAGTGAGGACTGTTGTTTTGGGGGCGGGGGTGGAGGAATGGAGAGGAGGGAGGAAGGGGTTGACCAAGTGGAACGGCGCCATGAAAAGGCGTGGGTGGAGACGGGCCAGTAGTGGAGTGCGGAGAGGCGGGCGCCGCGGCCCGTTATGTTGACGGTGTATTGGATTTGCGGGTCGAGAGGAGTTGTAAAGAGCGCAGTGTCGTTGTTGAGTGAGGCGAGGGCTGTGTCGACGGTAAAGTCGCCACGGCCAAGAATTGGAGGAGTCAAGTCGATTTGGACAGTTCCTGCTGGTCCACGGGTTCCCGAGAGAGCGAACAAGCTGGTATTGGAGGGAATGTTCAACACCAGCGTTCCCATCGCACCTTGGGCTGCCTCGACTGCACTCCAGCCGTCGTATACCAAGTTGTCTCCATGCTCGGATAAGGGAGCGCGCTGCTCTAGCGCCTTGAACTCGTCTTCGGATCTATTGTCAGCCTTCCCTTTTGTCTACATGACATACACATCTGCAACAATGTTCAATTCAGACGTCGCGCCATAAACACTCAACTCGCCGCGATATCCGGAGAGGCTGTAGTTGGCTATATGCCAACCCTCCCCAACTGTGGCCGCGACTACCTCCTCTCCACCCGGGTTCATGTTGGTGGTGGGCACGCCGTCGACGGTAAGATCTGCACTGGGGCCAGCTATGACGAGGGCGTTGGCGGACCCGCGAAGCGCCCAGCGCTCGCCTGCAAAGGTATGTGATATGCCTGCGCCAGTTGCATTGACGAGGTTCCAGGCGCCGTCAAAGTTCCATGAAAGAGGGGGATAGAAGGTGAGAGAGGGGGAGAGAGGGGGAGAGGGCGTCCGAGGGGAGAGTTAGGCGCAGTGTCCTCCTGGGTGGAGGAGGTGGCGGCGACGCCATGGTGGATGGAGAGTAGTTGAATGAGATGTAGGATTCAAAGTGAGTATGAGATGGGATACGTCGTAAGTCTGCTTGTAGCCGAGAAGCCCGGAGTCTTGGACTGAGCCTGGACAGTTGATTCAGGTCAATGTGATGCCAGTCAACGGTCACTTGAACAGAGACCTTTTTGGACGGGCCAGGAACAAGAGGCACCCGGTAGAAGACTAGTATTTTGTTACTGTATCAAAGTCTTTCTGTTTATTAATCCTAAAGTCGTTTCAGTTTACTAGACGACTGCCTCAACCTTATTCCCCTTCCCGCAGTGTTATCCCTGTTTCTATCAAGTTTGGGCCAACAAAAGGTCGTTTGAAAGGGGGGTGGGGGGTGGGTGATACAGTAGTGAATCACAACATTCAACTTGCCTGAATCACACATTCAGTTCAGCTTGCCTGAAATCAGAACTACCCCTTTTGACCTCGAGATGGCGCTGGAACACTTTTATTGACGGCATAGTGGGACAGACTTGGCCGAGGTGTACGGCACTAACAGGTAAAGCTACCGACAAATCGTCCAAACTCTGATGGCCAAACTCTGAAGTGCAAACTCTAGCCATAGAATCCGCCGAACATGTCTTGTTCTTGGCAACCACCAGGGTCAAACAGAGGATTGCGGGAAAAGCCCACCAAACATCAATCAAACTAGGTGAATGAATGTCTAACTTCCATGCCATCCAACGCGTCTAGTGTCTTGTTTCGATAAACAATTCAATCGTGATTAGTCTTACCAGTTTTACCCGTCCCTGTCTCCCTGTCTCCCTGTCTCACTAATTCATCAGTTCCCTTGGTCAACATGAAACGTCCCAGTCGAGCTTAAATCATCCCTCCGCCAGCCAAAACCAAAAGATACTCTCACCACTGTGAGTCGAACACAGGACCTGCGGATGTATTCTCCTAAAGAAACTCTTAAGTGGGGTAACCAATTACAGTCCGACGCTCTACCAACTGAGCTATGGTGAGTGATTACGTAAACGTTGCCCAAACCTCTCCTCTATTGTCTGCGCTCATGCTCATGCATGCGTTATCCATTATTCCATCCAGTATCTTGTGCTGGTGCGAGTGTCGTCCATGTCTAGCACCGCCTTCGGCCCTCTCAAACGCTCATATTGGGCCATGGAACAAAAGACATTCTCCCACCCAGCCACCTCGTTGAACCGACTCGAAAAGTCCTCCGGAACAGGAACAGCATGTGGCGCGACCTCAAGCATCTCCGGAACACCGACCACGGTCCATTTCCAAGGATGCGCTGCAACAGCTTCCGCGAGGCCGTGGAGTATTCCGAGCTCGTGTTGGGGAAATTGGAGCGGCCGCGCAGGACGTCCTGGCAATCCGTGGAGAATCACCACCACCTCTCGTTCGTCATTAAGGGATTGGGGTTGCCCATCCTCATCAACCACTGCCCAAGCGTCCCAACTCGCGGCGTGGAGTTCCGGTTCGTCGGGCCTCACTGATATATTGAGGACGTATCTTTTGGCCCAGGTTGGAATACGCGTTCCAGATATGGTGGGGGGGAAGAACCAGCCCGTTTTGTCGCAGTTGAAACTGGGGGTTATTTGTTCAAAGACGATTAATTCTTGAGCGAGGGGAGCTAGGCCGTCGATGGATAATCGCATGAAAGGGTCGGGGAGGCGGAGGGTGGTGGCGGAGAGGTAGAGGGCGGGAAGGAGGAGGTCTTTGCGCGCCATGCGGCGTTGGGAGGGGGGTGTACGGAGGGTGAGTGTTTTGATGGCCGAGAGACACGAGGCGTGTGTGTCTCCCGGGAGGAGGGGGAGGGCGCCAGAAGTAGAGGTAAGGCTCCACGATGCCATGGCGGTGAGGTGTAGGTCGGCGTTGGCGCAGAGGATGTTGTCGGCAAGTGAGCGGAGGTGCAGCGATGTGGCCCGGAAAGTGAGGAGGACTTGGCGGGACGCGTTGGCCAGAATCGCGTCGAGGATATGTGGGAAGGCGGTATGGTCTAGTGTTGTCATGGTGAGTATGGGCAGTGAGTGAGAGTGAGAGTGAGAGTGAGAGTGAGAGTGAGAGTGAGAGTGAGAGTGAGAGAGAGAGAGAGAGAGAGTTTGAAGCCAACGTCAAGATGTGATGCTGGGCGCGTCAAGGTCAAGTCATAATGATTGAGGAACGGGCGGGATGGCTCCACTGGTGTGCAATCCGCCCACTCTAGCAAAGTGACATGTGACAGTTGTTACATACCGCAATCTCGCGCCACTCCGAATTCGCCACCCGCCGAGCCCCAGGCACCTCGGGATCGTTCCACCTTGGAACAGCATATTAATTGTACACATCGCCACCAACTACATTCACTATATTACAACGTCTTCTATGTGCCAGCATTGTCCTAGTTTGTGTCTGGGCTGCGCTCACGCAGTTCGCGCTTCATGTCGCCAAAAGTGCTCACGCTGAGGCGGTTCTCCCACTCGGGCTTGTACGGCGGCAGTGTCTCCTGTCTCTGCACACTGGCCCCAGCTGTGTTGACAGGTAGACGGCCAGCGGCAGGCTGATCTGCGCCGGGAGGGATGGAGATTGCGACGCCTGGTTGCGAATGCCCAGTGCTGTTGGTCGTGAGACCTGTTTGGGCCGCGCTGATCGCGTCCCACTTGAATGGGTCTGAGTCGCTTGTGCCGACAGCCGAGAGATGAGGCGACTCCATCCTCAGGTCGGCAATGTTCGCCGTCACCACAAGGGGGGAGTTGCTCAGGCGACGCTCGCTCTTCGGTGGCCGTGGTGGCGACAGGGGCACAGGTCTAGCCGCAGCTGCGCTTACTCCCGCCGCCGCCCCCGAACCAGCCCCAGGCGCACTCATGCCTGGACTCCCGTCCCCAAGCTCCGATAACCCGAAGTAGCCAGACTTGGGCGTGTCCGGCGTCTCGGGGTCGGGGTTCGTCATCCCAAGCTGGCGTTTGGGCTGAGCCGCGCCCCACGCGTATGCTGACGAGGGCGTGCCAGTGTGCTCGGCCCTGTTGATGGGACTGGGCTGGGGAAGACCCGTGTGGGGGAGATAGCCGGTCTGATACAGCCGCGCTTCGTTCCAGATGTCGTCGTCGCTGCTTCGTGCGCCCGCAACGGCCACAGCCGCCCCAGCTACAGCAGCCCCACCTGCGACGCCACCTGCAACACCACCTGCGACGGCGGCGCCCGATCCAGAGCTTATCAGCTGTCGCGTGCTCGACTCGGGCGTCGGGTCTATCGTCGACAGCTGCGAGTACGTAGAGTACTGTGAGTTGGGGTTTGAACGAACGTGGCCTTCTGACGTCGGCTGAGTCGAGCACGGGCCAGATGGGTCGTAGCGCTGGAATGAGTCGTAGTAGGGCTCGTAAGCAGGGTCTGGGCTGAGGGTCGCGGCTCCTGTTGCGACCGGTGACAATGGCGTCCAGCTCGGACGCGGGGGCATCTGAGGGACGCCATCGTAGCGCTGCTTTCGACGGCGATGGCGGCAGAAGAGGAGGAGGCCGACGATCGCGCCCAATGCAACTGCGGCCCCCAGAACGCCCCCGACGATCGCGCCAATGTTCGCGTGTGTCTTCCCGCCGGCATGGGCTATTTCGCTCTGGAATTCACCCGTCGCAGTCATAGACACAATCACGGTCGTGCCATTGCGAGTGTATGTCGTCAAGCCGGGGCTCGTGGACGTCGGCTTGAATGAATTTGTGTCATCTGTAACGATGACAACCGTCGTTGAAGTCGAGGTCGTGGGTGGAGGCTCCTGTGTCGTGGTTGTTGACGGTGGTGGGGTCACAATGGTCGTCGATGTGGATGTGGGGTCCGAGGTCGTTGGCGTGCTTGTGGGTGGGGAGGAAGTTGGAGGTGTGGAAGTCGGCGGCGTTGAAGTCGGAGGCGTCGATGTGGGGGGAGTTGATGTGGGTGGCGACGACGTGGGCGGTTCACTCGTGGGTGGATTAGAGGTGGGAGGGCTGCTCGTTGGGGTTGACGATGAGGGGGGAGGGGTTGTTGACGTGGGGGAGTTGGACGACGGTGGCTGGTCAGACGTGGGGGGCGGGTTTGAGCTCGAGCCCGGGGTCGGTGCCTGCGGATTCGACACTGGCGGGTCTTGTCGTCGGTACAAGCGGCCGCGCGGTGAACGGTCACGGCTGAGGTATTTTGCGTCTCTGCGAGTGGACATGGTACTGATCAATGGCGGCGAGTGTGTGATGGATCGCGCAAAGTTCAAAGTTTAGAAACGGGCGTGGAGGGCCATTGCGTGGAGGGTAAACGAATGTGCAGTTGTGGGTATGTTTGCGGTCGTGAGGTCGTCCTTGTTCGTTTAAAGCTTGACAGAGATTTGAGATGAATCAGAGATGTGGTAGAGAGCAAAAGGATCAGGTAAAGGTAGCGATGACAATGTCGAGGATGGTGAACAAGTTGAGATGCACAGCCTCCCACTCCCACCTTCCCTTTCAACCCGATTTACTCGTCCGAGACAAGCCGATTAACTCATCACTCAAAACCCTATTAGGTTTCATTCTAAAGCATCTATTTTAGGATTTGATCACCCACCTATTACACAATACTCATCACCCATCACCAAACACCACAAACACCAAACAGTGCATAATAACTACTCAAGATTGACCGGGCCGCTAGCCGTTCTCTCACGTGGCGTTGCAAAAGACCCCCACGCCAGTCCGCAGCGAGGAACGGGGTTGTCTCGGCGACGGCTCGACAGCAGAGGGCTGGGGGACGAGACGAGTGGCGCACTAGTCCCAGGGGACGTGTCAGCTACAGAACCGCTATGCCGTAACTTTCCCTCTCTCCATTCCTCTGGCCGTATCCAATGAAAGCTACAAGGGCTGTACTTTAAAGCTCGTTGCTCTCAAAGCTGAACGGTAAAACTCAATCCGCTAGAATACTGTTAGAACAGCATTCGGCCCCACCACCATAGCTGTCTTCCCGCGCCTACTCACAGACCCTTGGGCCTCTACAGCTGAAGATCTCATGCCGCATGCTTATTCCGCACAGCCGGGATACAGCATGCCATGGTCATGCCGAAGGCGTCCTCTCGGCCCCCTCTCGGTTCCGCGGATAGAAACGATGCATCCCAAACTGGTCCTCCTACGACTTGGCTGGTCTTGCCGCATCCTCACCAGGCGCCCATTCGTCGCGGTACATTGGCGGTAACGTAGTGGGGAGGACGACACCAGCGTCCTCCTCGTGTGTGACCATCTCGGCCGACACTTGCTGTGCTGGTTGAGCAGAGGGGACCGGGGATCCTGCTGAGACGACAGGCGACGAGATGCCCATGGAAGTCGAAGGAGCTCGCACCGGATGCGCTGGGCTAGAGGGATACGCGTGGCTTGGAACAGGAGCTGGTGCAGCGTAGGCGTCTGCGGGGTAGTACCCGCCCTGCGGGTATCCGCCCTTCATCTCCTGCTGCGTTGGCATTGGCGCCATCTGAGGAGCGAAGCCGTTCTGATACCCAGGTTGGCCATGCCCCGAGTATTCCGTCGGCTCGGGCTGCATTGGCACGGGGTATCCTCCCTGGCTTGGATATCCATGCGGGTACTGTTGGAAGTGGTGGCCGTCGTAGTCGTACCGCTCACTTTCGGGGATACACGCGCCGGGACCAGCGTACGCCGCGTATCCCTGGCTCAGGCTTGGCTGGCGCGCCGGAGTACGGTGGACGTAGCTGGGGCCACGCTGGGGTGGGGGTGGTTGGGCTGCCCCAGTCCCCTGGTCGTAGTACCCGTCCGGGCCAGCGTAGACGTACTCGACGGAGTCGTATGCCTCGTACCCCGGCTGGCGGGGGCAGTTGGCGGGACCCGTCATGCTGTCGTTGCTGGCTGTGCGGCGGAGATTAGACGGCGCGGGCGAGTGGTGCCCGTGGACGGGGTAGTATGGGTCGAGGGCGATGGGGAAGTGGGGGTCCATGAAGAGATGGGAGTCGCGGGGTCTGTGGCGTGTGCGCTTCTTCAAGCGGACGATGAAGAGGCCAACGAGCACGCCGATGATTAGGGCGCCACCGACTGCTAATCCGATTATGGCGCCGATGGGGACTGTGGAGGTCGGGGTTGAGGGGGCGGGGGAGGAGGCAGATTGCGAGGGAGTGGTGCTTGTCGATGACGCGTTGGTGGATGGTTCCGAGGTGGGCTTGTCCTGTTTGCTAGAGGTCTTGCTAGTCTCGGACGTCGTGGTCCCCGTCTCCTCGTCAGAGGTCGTGGTTGATGATGAAGTTGTTAAGATGGACAAGTTGGGGGAGATGGGTGAGCTGGGCGGCGAGCTCGACGGCTTGAGGGAGGATGTGGTGGATGGGGGACGGGATGACGAACTTGGCGGAAGGGGGACGGCCGTCGGGGTCACCCTCGGCGTCGTTATGAAACCCGGCCCTATCCCGTCTACTATCTGCGGCCCTATCTGCGGCTCCTTCGGCGACCCTAACGGCCCTTGATGCGGCTCCATCGGCGACTGGTCTATCGACGGCACCTTCTCATTCGACACTACCAACTGCCGAGCAACGACCTGTGGAACGGCAGTACATGGCGTCGAGTGAGGACCGGCTCCTTGTCCCCGAGCGCAAGCTTGGACAGCGGAGCGGTCATCGATGGCACGGTGCTCAGCCTTCTCCGCCTTCTGAGGGAACTGGAAGCTTCGGCGCGAGGAGCGTTGTAAGGACCGTGCTCGTGACCATCCCCATCTGTTATCAGCGGTGTTGGGGTGTGGTGGTGGGGGATGGGGCCTGGGGGTCGAGGGGGGTTGGGGGAAAAGGGGGGGCGGGAGGAGGAGGATGAGGGGCGAGGGGGTTTGGGGAGGAGGAGGAGGAAGAGGAGGAGGAGGGAGCTTCCTCGACTCTGAAAGTACGTTGAGACGTGCCGACGACCGACGCGTCCTTGCCCCAGTCCAATGCAGTTATCCCTTTCCTCGGTTCCCATCCCCCATCCTTCGCCCAGTGTCAACCCCTTCCTAGACTGCGGCTGCGCCAGACTTTGACTCACCCCCTTTGCAACTGCAGATCGCGTGATCCAGGCTGTGCAGTAACGGTAGCGGCCAGCGCTACCGCAGCGAGGGCGAGCATCAACATTGAGCTGGAAGCGGGAGCGGGAGCGGGGACGGGGATGAGGGTGAACGAGTGTGTAATGAAGAGGAAGGCAAAGGCGAAGGCGAAGTCGCAAGACCAAGACCAAGGCGATACATGCATTGTCTATGTCCTCGTATCTTTGCTGTGCGTGGCTCCGGCAGACGCACGGACCGCGCGGCTGAGGCGTCGGGGGTAGCCAAGCGCCGCGCACGGACGTTTGTACGTAGCAAATACAAGTGTAACTCCCAGACAAGAGATAGATCCGGAGCATGCCTAGCATGAGCATGAGCAAGACCTAGACTGATGTATGTTCTGTTTGTCTCTTGAGGTTTGGTTTGGGTATTCTGAAACGCGTTGTCGAAGTCCTTGAATCATTCTAACCAATCGTAATAAAGGAATTGAGCCTTGAGGAATGAAAGATGAAGAAGAGAAACGGTCATCCAAGACCATGAAATGTACTTTATTCATCCAGACGCTCAGACCCATTACCCCAAGAACCGCTCAAGCCTACTCTGCCAGAACCGCCTCCACAGCCAGACGGGACATGGGGATACCATAGATATCTACATTGTATTGACATGACATGATCAAAAAAGGTGACCTGAATCGCAGCTGTTATTCAGGTAGAGGTAAGTCACGTGCACGTAAATCAGTCGCGTTACCACTTATCCTCCAATCCACTATTCGTAACAAACACTTTGTTCAAGCTCGGACATATATATCGACAAGGCTTGAGAGTGAGACTGCGGAGCTGCGGGACTGCGGGGTGCGACCGACTGAAATGTTACTTTGAGTCTTGTATTGAATGGCCGACGGTAATTGTGTCGCCTTCGCTCTAAAACCAGATCCATCGCGATCGCCCATAACCGATAACCAACCGAGTCGACACAAGTTAAACAGTTTAGTTCCCACACCTCACACTTTTGACATATAGCATCTTACATCTCGCATCTCGCATCTATCAAGTTGACACTCTCACTTCACTCTTCATCCCATCGTACCATGTCCATCCCTCATTTCGTCTCTGCCACTCCCCCAAAAGAGAGGTGGTACCAGCGCGTCGAGGAACGGGTGCACGCCCCCACCGTCCGCGTCCGGGTGTTCAAGTATACGACGGCAGTACCTCGCGGCGTGGCAAACCACATGGTCACGCGGAGGGTGTTTATCACCTCCTTCGTCTGGGAGGGGGGGACGTTATCGAGGTCGAAACTTATCGAAGCGTTCACGGCGCTTCTGGATTCCCGCACACTCCTTCAATCTACAATTGACAAATTACAAAACATCCTCACCGGACGGTGTAGGTATGTATCGGCGCACCTCGGTTCTGTTCTTGTACAAGTAGACGAGTCTATTCGTAAGTCCCATTCTCGGTTCATCTGACGCTAGGGATATTCAAAAACGATCTCGCCTCTCTATCTAAAATTGAATGCTCGGGCTCGAGTTCGTTCCCGTCGAGTTGGCGGAAATATAACGGTCCCGATCCGGTTCTCGAGCGAGCCATGACGTATGGGGAGGAGATGAGTGATGGCGTTTTTCGAGCAGCTGTCCAGTTGTTGGAGAGGCCGGTACATGAACGGATTGTTGGGGCGCTTGATACGGCGAGGACGTTGGCGGACTGCCTCGCCCCAGGACAGTGGCGGAACGAGTCGACACCATCTTTGACTTGGTCGTGTCTGTCGCCTCTGTCGCTGTCTCCGTCTCAGTCGTCGCCGGCGTCGTGGGAGATTGAGGGACGAGATGAGGATCCAGCAGAGACGTTCCGGCGTACATGGTCGTCTCGCAGTACGTGGCCAAGACGGAGGGCGTGGGTGTTTGAAGACGAGGACGTCGGTGGGGCGATTGCTGTCTATTCCGGCAGCGGGGAGAGAGGGAGCATCGATAGTGCCTCTGGCAAGTCCATCCAGGCAAGGGGGACCTTGAGATGACTTTGAGAGGGTGTAGCCAGCCATCAATAGAGCACCTGCCCGTCATGCGGATTGTATAGCACCCCATAGAAGTGTATGTTACCTGTACGGAACTACACCACTTCCTCTTCTCGGTCCCTCATGTCCATCCTCGCTCCCATCTCACATCCCATAACTCTGTGGACCGCGGGCATTAGCGTCAGCCCATCTGATGAGCAGTTTCATCGGCCACAGTCATTGATCATCCATCCCTCGTACCCAGTCTAATTGATAATAAGTTCCTCCTTGATACGCACACCCTCATTCATACCAGCCGCCAGAGCGCGCCCTCCGTCGATGACAAGCGTCGCGCCGTCCATGTACGACCCGGCCCTCGAGCCGAGGAGCATGACAGGTCCGACGATCTCGTGTGGCATTCCCGGACGGCCCACGACACTGCGCGCAGCAGCCATCTGCGCACCCTTGCCAATGTCGTACTTGTGTCCACCCTCGGCGGCGGACACACCCGTCATCTCGGACGGGAAGATGCCGGGGCAGATGGTGTTGACGCGGATCTTGCCAGGCGACAGTCGGCCGGCCAGGAGGTTGGCCGTGTGCATTGTTCCAGCCTTGGAGGCGCCGTAGGATACACTTCCGACGGCGCGCTGCAGGATGTGCCCGGCGATCGAGGCGATGACCACAACCGACTTGAGGTCCGACTTCATCAGGAGGGGGATGAAGGCGACGGTCGTGAAGTAGACGCCGTTGATGTTGACTGGTGTGAGCTGTGAGCTGCGAGCTTGATGACGAGGATCGTAAACCTCGCGTAAGTGCAACTCACTCTGGTTGGTGTAGTTGAAGTCGTCGTCGTCGCAGCCCTCCCAGAGCATCTTGGCGACGGCATCGACTGTATGTCAGCTTGTTCTAACGACATAGCTGGCAAGGCCCACTCACTGTTGTCGACATCGGAAGTGGGGTTGCGGTAGCTCTTCATAACACCGGCGCAGTTGACGAGCACGTCCACGACATCGGTGAGCTTGGCAATGTCATCGTACAGCTTCTTGCATCCGGCCTTGGTCGATACGTCACCCGGCACACTACATCAGCTTTGTAGAGGAAGGACTCACGCAACAATGTCGCCGCCCTTGCCAGCCTGGGGCTTGATGAGCTGGACAGCGGCGTCGAGGACCTCAGTACGGCGCCCCGAGATGAACACCTTGGCGCCGTTCGTGACGTACGCGTTGGCGATGGCTGGGGTCAGCTGGGACTGAGGGGACTGAGGTGGGCATACCCTTTCCAAGGCCGGTACCACCGCCGGTGATGACGACGGTCTGGGATTAGCGCAGTTGGTGGGCTCACCCAGGATGGGAGTATGGGCAGACTCACTCGACCAGTAACGGAGAAGAGGTCGTCGACGGCGAACGATGCGGGAGGCGTGAACTGTGCGGCCATTGTGATTGCGTGAGAAGAGTACAGTTACAAGAACGAGAACGAGACTGATATGGGCTTAGGAAAGGTGGGAAGTTCGGTCAGTGTTATGAACTGGGGGTTCGGTTCATGGCGGTATTGGGCGGCTCTCGGGCCGACCGGCAATTCCTTTGCGGCTAAACCCGACATCGGAATGTGGAGGTCGAACAATTTCAGGTTTCGGCCGAGAATCACTTCATCCACTTTTTAAGGCGAGGACCAAACCTCACGTGGCAATTTGGTTCCGCAACGCGACGCGTCTGGCTTTGACCAACATTACACCAACAGGTACTCCGAGTACACAACATCACCATGAGCCTCACGGACCTCTTCAGCGCCGACTCGCCTCCGCCCGACTCTCTCCCGCCCACCCCTCCGCGACCAAGAGGCGAAGCGCTCTTCCTCGACGGCGCGTCTACGCCCAGCCATACCCCGCTCAAGCGGCGATATGGCGATTTCAACGATGATGGACCGCTCTCGCCAAGTCTGGAGATGGAGGACTTTGACCTCGAGCGCGGCCTAACCCGAGCGCGAAACGATGGGATGGCGAAAATACGCCTCCCCGATCCAAATGTGGAGGGGATTGCTCCGCGCGCCATCGCCGAGCTCTTTGATGATCCGCTGGCCATGCAGGATCCTCTCGCTTTGGGTGGATCGACAGAGGAAGCGCCAAAACCATCGCGAGTTCGGGCCAAGGTCGACGCTGATCGTCTTCTCGGGTCACGTGGATTGCCAGCGCTTATGAGCGCGACACGGAGATTCAAAGTTAAGGGCAAAGGTCATGAGGTGAGGCTTGGTATTGCAGTGCTGATCAAGACATCCGACCTCAGCCGACTCATGGACACGTACCAGATCTGGGCACATGGCATGTTTCCGCGTGGCGAGTTTGCATTCACCGTCGAGCGGACGGAGAAGGTGTGTCGCAGCGTACGGATGGTCGTGAGTTGTAATGAGGCCGAGCTGATCAGAACGCCATTAAGGGGTTGCGCGACGAGTTCCACCCGCCCCCACGCTCGCCTACTCCGGATCCAGAGGATGGCGAGGAGAACATTGGGGGAGGTGGGGGACAGGAGTCGATTGGCGCGTTCATTGAGCGCGAGGAGGAGAGTTTGGGCGACGAGTCGTTCCGGTACGCACCAGGAGTGGAGACGCTTGCTGCAGATCGACGGCCGCTCTTCGCACCAGGGCCGGACGTGGACGAGAACGAGAACGAGGACGAGCTCGCGGCTATGGCTGAGATGGAGCGAGAGACGGGGGAGAGCTTGGCAGTCGAGACGCGGCGGGAGACGAGGGTGGACTTTGGCGATGAGCCGTCTGCGTTTGACGAGGAGGAAGAGTGGTAGGCGTCAATGTCTGTGTATATGTATCCCTCACGTTCTAGGCTATGCTTCCAGACTCCAATCACTCCACACTGACTATTATGCTATGCATGCCTACTGGTCGAAACTGATATTGGTGTCACTGCTGCTCGCCTGCCCTCTCTTCCGTGACGTCGCGCGACTTCTCGACAGTGCTGGGCACCGTGCCCAACTCAGTGTCCGTCTCCGCCTCCTTGTCTGCAATCCGTTTGCGCCACCACGTCATGAGCGGGACCGAGTTGACGACTGCCCCAGCCAAGATCGAGCACAGGCCGACCCACACGGCCGCCCACTTGAACGTGTTGTTGCCTTTCTCGATGAGGGCGGACGTGATGACTGGCCCGATGAGGGATGGCACCGCGAGCGCGGAGACGAGCATGCCGAAACGCATACCGGCCTCGTGGACAGGCGAGATGGTAGCGGTCGCGGCGGGGAGGAGGGCAAACCACGAGCCGGAGATCATACCGTACGTGATCAATCCGACAACGGCCGGGGCGGTACCGACGATCGGGAGCCAGAGTGCAAAGAGGATGATGGCGGAAACAGGTCCAACCGCTCCAAAAACTTTCCACACCCCAACAACGTCGGCCATCCATCCCAGAATACAGCGGCCGACCAAGCTACCCGCAAGCGCTATCGCAACGGCATATTCGGAGATGTACTTTGGCACGTTGTTGCTGTCCATGTAATAAATGGCAGTAAAGTACGGCGCGAGGACGTTCATCCCGAACAGTGCCGCACCAATGACGTGCACGACGTACCTGATATCTTTCCATGGCGCCTTCATTGCGCTCCACTTTGGCGGGGCTCGGGGAGGCAACCTCGTCTTCATCCACCATATCCCTGGGGCCATGAGACAGAAGTTGAGACCGCCGACAAAGAGCATCGTGTTCCGGTATCCGATGTGGCGGAACAACTGCTCGAGAATGATGGGGTAGAGCACGCCACCCAACCCCGACCCAGCAACGATACACCCGATAGCGAGGCCGCGCCTCTTATCGAACCAGTGGCTTGCGACGGCGGCCGACGGCGCGTAAATAAGACTGGCGGCGAAACCGAACAGAATAAAGCTCAGGAGAAACTGGTAGTACTCATGCGCAAAGGCCAATCCGATGACGCTCACAAAACCCAGCACGGTCGCGGAACTGACCAGCAACTTGGCCCCGTGGATATCAAAGTATCGACCCGTGAAGATGGCGAAACTAAACTCGATGAGGGTCTGGATAGAGCCAAACCACGCAATGTCCGATTTCGAGTGGTCGCTCAGCTGGTTGGCCAGGTAGTGTGCTTGCAATTGACCGTTTGCCGTCACTTGACGTTAGCTTGGTTGTGCGGTGACTCACTGAGACCAAACATGGCGAATTGTTGTCCAAAAGCAGCAACGACGCACAGCCAAGCGTCCCGTCCTCCGTCTGGTGGAGGGCCGATCAGCTCGGCAATGCGCGCCGCTTCGTCAATGGCTTCACCGTCGTTGCCATCTTCCACTGCGTCATCGGGGCGTGAGTGGAACGGCGCGACGGCGGATTCAAGTACTCCGTCGCCGAGAGGTACTTGGGCGGCGTATCCTGCTCCTTTGATGGATCGGATAGTCTCAGGTCGAGGGGAGACTATTCGTTCGAGTTGGTTGGTTTGGGAGACCGTGCGGGAAAGGGAGTGCAGCGAGTGGATGGAAGGTGAGCGTAAGGAGTGGCGAGACGCCTCGCCAGTGGCGTCGGGTGGCTCGACGGAAGATGAGGAGGGCATGGGTTTCAATGTAATCACGGTTGTTGCAGATGTACCGACAAGAACGGGGGTTGATTGATCTATGTCTTGGTTCCCTCGATCTTGGTGAATGGCATGGTTTATGATAGAGTAAATGATCTCGCTTGTTGAAAAGTAAATGTCGGTAATCTGTTTGACTCCAAATTGAAATCTAAGCGCTCAACGTTAATCCCCGCCGTTCCACCCGTTCTTCGCTACCCCACCTGCTGAGTCACCGCACTCTTACTCACCGAGAATCACGGCTTTGGCCGTAATTTGCCGCATCGACGACGACGTGGCTCGTTCAACTCACTAGCCCACTCTTGACTCAAGGATTCAACGACTCGAGGACTCAAGTTGTGACTCAGGTCACTGACGTGGTTGTGATATGCGACAACCAAGTAGTTGGCGCCCAAGTCGAGATTGATGTCACCTGGCCTGCTTGGGCATCCTGACATCCTCATCTGACTCATCTGACTCGAAGAGGCAGCGTCAGTCAAGCCTAGTGATAAGACTTTGTTAAAGGTCAAATGTTAGGTTATATACTCAACACGGAATACAATACGTCATATATTGTATTGTAGGTACTGTCTGATGAGAAAAGGTGGCGCCGATAG
Organism: Cutaneotrichosporon sp. HIS471; assembly: GCA_030864385.1. Taxonomy (NCBI): domain Eukaryota; kingdom Fungi; phylum Basidiomycota; class Tremellomycetes; order Trichosporonales; family Trichosporonaceae; genus Cutaneotrichosporon; species Cutaneotrichosporon sp. HIS471. Next base: position 373,976 of record AP028240.1, on the reverse strand, counting down.
CCGACGCACTTGGCCAACGTCTGTGCTCAAGCTCGATCGCTACAGGCGAGCTGCCTGTCCCTCATCTGACTTTGTCAAAGGTCAAGGTCAAATGCTGGCCACGTCGAGACTCCCCGTCTTCCGACTTTCTCAAAATGTCAAATGCAGCGACCGCTGGTGGCTATCCAACCAACTCACCAACTCGCAGACGACGTTGACGAGATCGAGGTCAATGCTCAGATCTCGTGCCACAAAAGGGCATCGGCTGCTTGTTCGGCGTTTGATTGTCCTGTTCCCACATCTGCAGGATCAAGGTTTGACCAGCTCCAAACGCCTCACGACGTTTGCGACAGTACATGAGTCACCTCTTCACTGCGCTCTCGACGTGCGGTGTGGGGTGATCGTAAGATGGCGCCCAATACGTACTGGTAATTCTGGGTCATGTCGTGTACAAACGCAAGTCTTGCCGTACTTGGACCACGCCAAAGCTCGCCGAGGCCGGCAACGCCGGCGACATGCCCACGCATGGTCCTCCTGGCCCCTCAACTCGATCTCGCGAGGGGCCAAGCAGCCCACGCATGACCATGGACGTATCAGTATCTGGCTTCTGGCTATACTCACAGAAGGCTGACTACCTCATGCGGCTGAGGACAATGCTCGAGGGTCAAGTGGATTGAGGCTGAGGATGAGATAAGCAGGCTGGGCAATGGGGATGTGGGTTGGATCTAGCCAGACATGAAAGCGCTTGATCGCAGACCATGCCAGACTGTTGGGGATCGAGTGTGGGTTTGGCTTGACAAGTGCATTTCGGAGGTCACGTTGAAGCAGAGCTGTTTCACGGCCTCGATACAGGTTAGCTCGCTCGTACTGTACTGTTCTGTACAAGATGGTTTGGTGCCTGCAACTTAATCTCCTTGCAGTAGTCGGAATCTCACCCCGGTTATCACTGCACTATTACCGTAGAAGAATGGCGGGAACCTCTTTGATTGTAATGGTTAAACACGGCCTACGTTCACCTCTCTGTTTCACTAACAATCTAGCGGTATGTGCACACGTCGGGCACTTGTGCATTGTTCATGTAGTAAGTACTATAATCGGGTAATGTAGGGTGACTAGTAACTCGGGTGGGGTGGGAGACTCGGGTGGAAGTTGCCGGTGACTAAAGGTTCCAACGTGGGGCGCCAGTCTTTAGGAGGTTAAAGATGCATTCATCATTCACTCTTCCTCCTCCTCTTCCTCTTGGTCTTGGATCCCCTTCTTCCTTCCATTCGCCATCGTATATTGATCTCAACCCCACCTCAACAGTCTTACTCCACTCCCTCACTATCGTTCTCCTCGTAGGCTCTTCTCCGCGGCCAACCTCGTTCTCCTCCCCCTCCCACCAAACCTCCACCTTCCCCACCATGAAGTACGCCTTCACAAAGGAGGAGGAGCGCACCCTCATGGCCGTGTTTGACACGACTATCCCCGCCATGTCGGTCGAGGAGCTGCTCAAGGTCGCCCCCGGTCTCACGGACGAGGTCGACATTGACTCTGTGGCTGCCTTCGCTGCCGAGGTCCCGAGCCAGGTCCCCGGCCTGAGGGAGGAGCTGCACACCATCCTCCCAACGTACCTGACCCCCGAGAAGATGGCCGAGCTCAAGATGGTCCTTGGTCTTATGAGGTAGGTTTAGAGACCAAGTTGATAGGAAAGCTGACGCCAGGGGTTACTTTGGATCCCTCGCTCTTACCGGCTCGCTCACGCCGTTCGAGTCGCAGCCCATCGCTGTGCGCGAGAAGCAGCTGCTCGCGTGGAAGATCAGTGTCATCCCAACCTTCCGCAAGATCTACGACTCGCTCGTCAAGCTCGGCGTCGCGCTCTATGTCCGTAACTCGGTTCTCGTGCGCAAGGTCATGCGTTATGACCCGCCGCCTGTGCCCCAGGCCAAGGAATACTACGACTACAAGTTCCTCTCTGTCTCGGAAGCCGCTGCGAAAAAGTGGGACGCGATCATCGTTGGTAGTGGGAGCGGCGGCGGTGTGGCCGCAAAGGCCATGGCTGAAGCCGGCATGCGTATTTTGATTATCGAGAAGGGACCCAACATCGACCACTCGAAGAGCTACGACGAGCCATACGCCCTCCAGCACATGTACGAGCGTGGTATACTCATGGCCACCGAGGACGACTCGGTCGCCCTCATCGCAGGTGCGGTGCTCGGCGGAGGTAGCACGGTCAACTGGGCTGCGAGTCTGCAGACCCCCGCGGCAGTCCGTGAGGGCTGGACCAAGGAGTTTGGCCTGCCGTACTTTACCAGCCCGCAGTTCCAGGCCGACCTGGACTACGTGTGCGACGTGATGGGCGTGTCTGAGCCCACGGAGCACAACATTCAGAACAAGATACTGCGCGAGGGCGCGAGGCGGCTCGGGTACACGCGCGCCGACGTGCCGCAGAACAACGGCGGCGAGTCGCACGGATGCGGTCACAACTGCGCGAACGGTTGTGTGTCTGGCGGCAAGAAGGGCGGCGTGCACAAGTGGCTGGCTGATGCCGCACGCGCCGGCGCGAGTTTCCTCCGCGCCGACGTCCGCCGGATCGACTTTGTCAACCGCGTCGCGTCGGGCGTTACTATCCGCGAGGGAGAGAGCGAGGCGAGCATCACAGCCCCCCGCATCGTCGTCGCCGGTGGGAGCCTCAACTCGCCCGCTCTGCTGCTTCGTTCGCGTGTCCGCAACCCCCGCATCGGGGCGAGCATTCACCTCCACCCGACCAACTACATCTACGGCCTGTTCAAGGAGGACATGCACCCGACGGACGGGGTGATTCTGACCACTGTCGTGAGCGAGTTCGCCAACCTCACCCCTGGAGGCTATGGACCGCGCATTGAGACAGGCCTCATGCAGCCCGTCCTCAGCATGTGTCTCCTCCCCTGGGGCGGGGGAGAACTGCACAAGGCTCGCCTTGCCCGCCACTCGCACATGGTCGGCCTGATCATCATTACGCGCGACAAGGACTGCGGCCGTGTCAAACTCGACAAGTACGGCGACGCGGCCGTGGACTACTCGGTCTCCACAACCGACTCTAACAACATCCAGACGGGCACGGTTGGTGCTGCTGAGATCCTCAAGGCCATGGGTGCCGAAGAGATTATCGTCGCGGCCAGGGGTGTGTCCTCGTGGAAGACTGGGGACGACTGGGACGCGTGGACGACGCAGGTGCGCACGACGCGTCCGGCCGCATACGGAAGCGCGCACCAGATGGCTGCGAACCGCATGTCGAGCCGCCCGGCCGACGGGGCTTGCGACCCCAACGGCGCCCTGTATGGCGTGTCGGGAGTTTGGGTTGCCGACGCGAGTGTGCTCCCCACCTCGTCGGGCGTTAACCCCATGATCACGACTATGGCTGTGGCGCAGAAGGTTGCGCGCGGCGTGGTCGAGGGATGGCAGGCGGGCAACGTTACTTCGGCTTCGAACACGGCCAAGCTCTAGTGGAGGGTGTTTTTTTGAAGTTGTTCAAGGGGATACCCGGATTGTATTCAGAATGTGAGACAGAGATAGGCAGCGCAGCAGAAATGTGAATAACCACGGCACTGGCTGCATAGCTAATATTGAACGAACTCTGAACGTGTTGTTTTCTTCTGACGCTTTCCGCTTTGATCGCTTCTTGTGAACAGATTCTGAACGCGATTACGTTGGGTTTGGGCATTTGGTTTATTTGTTTCGTCCTACTTGTGCATTCTGGTCGACGGCATGTTTTGATCTACTGTCAGTCGAGTCAATGTCCGACCCACCATGTGAGTCGGGGTGGGATTGGGAACTATCGAATGAGGTGGAAGCGGAGTAAAGCCTCCGGTGGATCGAGAGGTGACGACGGTTCTCTCTCTCTCTCCATCCCTCCATGATCTCCATGGTCTCCATGATCTCCATACCCCACCCTCCCACCCTCATGTTTTGGCACCCCCTCTCCAGACTCACCGTCCTTGACCATAAGACACTCATTCAGAGGCGCCAGATGCGTACTCTGAATCAGGCCCGGGCGAGCTTCACACGAATTCCGACGTTCACGAGTATGCACTACGTGTGTGGGGTCGATACCGCGTTTCGGCGAGTCATCAACCATGAGACCCTCATTGAGAGGGGCGAGATGCGTGCTCTGGATCAAGCCGGGGTGAGCCTCACATGAATTGCGACGGGGTCCGAGGGTCGTGCGGACGTGCGAGGGGTCGATGCCTTCGGGAGGAGAGTCCATGCTGGTGTCAGGGGGGGGAGAGAGAAGAAGAAGGAGATGAAGGAGAGCAGGTGAAGAAGGAGAGACGGAGAAGAAGGAGAGACGGAGAAGAAGGAGAGAAGGAGAAGAAGGAGAGAAGGAGAAGAAGGAGAGAAGGAGAAGAGGAAAAGGGAAGAAGGAGAAGAAAAGGGGAGAAGGAGAAGAGGAAAAGGGGAGAAGGAGAGAAGGAGAAGAAGGAGAAGAGGAGAGAAAAGGGACGTACGGGGTCATTGTGGTGAGGTTGATGAGAAGAAGAGTGTCAAAGTTTGGTCTTTGTGTTGAGATGAGAAAGAAGAGATGGTCTTGTGGGCTTGTGGTAAGATGGGATGAGGGATACCATTTATAATTGAGAAGAATCGGCAGAGGTCAGGTGAATAGTGCACATGACTAGACTATGAGGGCCGAGTAAGTACTACAGTACTGATGTGAGGCGGAGACGAGGGCGCTGACATGGACGACGTGGGTGCCCCTCTACTCCCCCACAGACGAGAGGCAGACGGACAAGCGGAGGCTCATTCAATGTCAGAACGATAACGGTACCGAGCGCCTCTGCGTCATGAGACGTCAGTGGGAAGAGGCTCTGCTAAATGAGGAATGAGGAATGAGTGCCTCCGTGTGCTGTACGTCGTCCTTACTTGTCGCCAGTGTCGTCTAGTCTAAGTTAGTTTGCTCCACCCATCGGCCTAGTTATTAATTGCTGCCCCAATAGCCTAGGCCCCGGTTGCCGTCGCCAAGCTGCGCCAAGATAAACATGGCTCCATCCATACAATCTTCTACAACTGCACATGCTGTCTAGAAATGCACACTTACACAACTACTTGAACGGCCCGTCGATGCTCGAGTCACTCACAAACGTGATCGCGCTCTCGCTCAGTCCCGTTCCGCTCGCGCGTCTCGTGATATGTCCTGGCTTCTCAAACCCTCTGAACGAGTCGGCGTCGGCTGCGGGCACGTCATAACTCACGCTCTGCTTGCGCCCGAGCGTCGGGCTGAGCGACAGCGTGTTGAAGCTGCTCACGAACAGCGGGTTGCCCGGCGTACGCTGCTGCTGGTCCTCGCGCTCCTCGTACGACCCCGGCGTGCGGGGCGCAAACGTCGGTGCCGATGTCGTGATCGAGAGCCCGACAAAGCTGCGTCCGCGCTTCGGACCGACCGATGGAGATACCGGCGATCCAACCGACCCCAAGGATGAGGTGGAGGATGCCGACGACGCCATGGCAAAGTCGTGGGACAGCGGGCGACTCCTCGCTTCCGGAGAGCGGAAAGGGTCAGCAACCTCGCCCTTGCTGGCGCGCTGAGCGGGTGTGGGTCCAGAGGGAGTAGGTCTCTCCTCCCCGATCGTTGCCATGGATGAGAAGCCGCCAGCAGCGCCAAACTCGTAGTCGTCAAATGCCTCGCTGAGCTCACGCTCTTCGCGCATTTCAGCGTCGGGGTCGATGGGCTCGAGGCCCTCGATCCACACGCGCGCCTGGTGGGGTTCATACTCGCCCTCCTCGCTCAGTCCCAGGCCGCCCCACGACGCGGGCGTCTCGTCCTCCTCGCCCGCCATCATGAGCTCGGTATCGCAGCCTAGGCATGTGCCGAGATTCTCCCACAGCGAGACGCTGTGCTGGCGTGCTGCATCGCGCGCCAGCTCAACCCAAGGGTAGTCTTCGCATTCGGCACGGTCGACGGTCGTGAGGTGCGCGTAGAACTCTGACCAGTTCCACTCGTGCACGTCGATGTCCTTCCAGTTCTGGCGCAGAGGGCCTTTGGGGAACGTCTGTTGCAGAAGGGCGAGGAGCTGGGTGTTGCGGGGGTTTTCAAAGAGCTCCTTGACCTCGGCTGGTCGGTTGTGGAAGGGAAGGTGTACCCCAGCGTCCATCTCGACGTACTTGACTGGCTCCAGGGCGATCGGGTCGGGTTCGGCATGCACGGCGCCCGCGGCGATGGCATTCCTGAACGAGCCCGTAGACTTACGTCTACGGTTGCGCCCGGGTGTAACCGAGCCCGAGTCGGACGCCGCAACAGGGGTCATGATTCCACGAGCGAGCTCCATGACTTGTTCGGGCGAGAGTTGAGGTGCGTGCTGTAGTTGCGTCAAGCCAGTGCCGACACCCACGAGCCCTCCAGTCGGGGTGATCTGTGCGGCCGTGAGATCGGGATTCGAAGCCTCGCGCTTGAGCGTCGTCATGGGGCTGATGGGGCTGCTCCCGCCAAACGATGCACCCGCAAACGAACGCTTGCGCGCTGGCTGTGGTGGGGAGGATGCAGAGACCGCCACAGATGCGAGCGACGAGCAAGATTGAGAGGACCTGACGTTAGCTTGGTCGAGCAATTAGCGTACTTGCGCAACGGCTGGTCAGGACTCGAAGGCGCCTTGACGAGTAGAAGGCGGGTGGTGGTGTCGCTCACGTCCGACGAGTTGGTTCCCCGCCGGCTGGCAAAGGCAAAGTCGCGCCCGCTCAAAGACCTGGAGAGGCTGTTGACGCTGCCCGAGCGACTGAGGCTACTCGGGGTTATGCTTTGTGGTGAGATAGAGACAGCCCACGACTTGGTCTTAATGTCGTCGCTCTCGGGGGAGAGTGTGGAGAATGTCTGGAGAGGGGAGAGCGCGTTTATGCGTGGGCGCGATGCCGAGGCGCGCGGTGGCGAGTGAGTCTTGATGGGTCGCGACATGGTGAACGCGGTTGAGATGTCAAGAAGCAAGAGTCTGAGGTGTGTTGCTGATAAGAGCGATAATGAGAGTGCTCTGTTTTGATGGGCAAGATGCAAAGTGCAAGGGTGACAAGAGTCAAGGTGGAGATGGAGAGATATATATATAAGAAGAGAAGGAGTAAAAGGAAGGTTGGATGTTGAATGTTGGATGTGTGATGCGTGGGAAGATGATGATCGCGTAGACGTGACTTTGTTAGTCTCTCTGTTGATCTGTTGAGTGTATGGTTGTATTACGATTGACGCCGGCGTGTTAACGTCCAGCTTGGCGCGTCTTTTTGAGTACGACCTGTACCGGCTGTACCATCTACCAGGATATATCGTGATGTACGAGTGGACTGGTCCAGACTCCATGAGTAGGTATATCTAGTCATGTGGTGGAGGAAGGAGGCCTGCTGATATAGGCGTCATGTGACGGACCTGGTTCAAGTTGCTAGGCCTAGCTTCCAAAGTAAGTTGGACTGGGAGGTCCAGTGTCGTGTCGCGGTGACGTTTACAATCCAAACTCCACAGACTCCACTGACATATTCCGCAATAGCGTTCCCACGGGCGTCTCATCACGTGCCATCAAACCTCCCATCATAACACCACGTGGTTGGAACACACGACTACATCGAACACACGGAACATGGAACACGGGACAAGGAACATGGAAGCAGTAATCTAATAATCTAGCAATCTACAATCTACAATCTAGACAATCGAGACCATCATTCTAGACCAAGCAGTCCCAGAAAACTATTGAATGGTATATAATTGCAGTTACCATGATTTGGGCAGTGCCGACTTCTGGGGTTAGGGTTGGGGGTTGAGGGTGCAATGACATCACAAACTCACAAGCGAGGGCAGACTGAGACAGTCCGCGGCAGGGTGAGTTGGTGACATCATAGTGGCAACATCATTCAGGTTACCTGAATCGTAGCCGCTATGTTTGGTTCCGCCGGGATATAGCAGCGTATGGTAATATTAAGACTTACACGGCCCAGATTATCAAAGAGTTTCCGCGGTATTGCTGTGACTTGGAGTGCGGAGCGTGGAGTGTACGCAGGGTTGGTATGGTCAGGGGTGAGCAGAGACATCAAGACTTGGATGAGTGGATATCACAGCTGTGGGCCTGTGGAGCTGTGGAGTAGGGGATGATTACCCTTCGGGTGCACAGACAGACGAGATTACTGTAGGAGTTAAAAGACGGAAAGATAAGAAATACCACCATTGGACACCCAGCTATCTCCATCCCAAACCCCGCGACCTTGTCCTTAACCGACCTAGCCGACGTCCGCTAATGTTGGGTTGAGACATGATCCGCCAAGTTGAACCAAAGACGAATAGAAGATGGACAGATGCAAGGCAAGTCGGGCCCCGGGACACGGACCCAACCTTGAGTCTGAATCAGAGCACCTCTCCTTGTCGTCATCTCAGTAATAGTATGTAGAAGTGACCCAACTTGCGGATCCGGTCTCCTTTCTCCTGACGTCCTGACTTTACGCCTGTAGGATCCAAGATCCAGGGACTGTCCGGTTTTCCGACGTCTGTGGTTGTAGGGTTTGGTCTGTGCGTAGTGTGCCGTCCACTTGTATACCCTATGTTAAACCCTGGGCCCTGACCTGATTCAAACGCCGGAGCGTCGCACTTTGCGTGGCAGAGCAGCGGCATCAGTAATAGTAGTTGACCGGCTGCTCAGTTTGGCTCAGTTTTGAAGATCTGGTATTTCGAACAACATTCCACCACCTCTAAGTTGCAAGTTGCAAGCATGTCTAAGAGACTAAGACAGAGGGTATTCGCTTGCCAATTCAGATAGATGCATGATATCAGGAGAGAATCAGCAGAATAAATTCAAGGAATTATTGGCGTGGTTGAATGTATTGTGATGGCGTGGGTAACTTTACCATCCAATCTTCTGGGAATAGACGAGTTAAGGAATGCTTTGACAAAACTTATGGGTCCGCGGCCATGGCCGACTAAGAAATATGTAATTGCCTCCGCACTGAAACCCGCGGGAGCTTTCTCTTTGGTCTGAAAGCGGTGCTGATTCAAAGTATCCTGCATATCCTGGGTTAAAGGGTAAAGGGAAAAATAGAATCAAGGGATTAGCCAAGATACCTCGAGTATATCGAGTATATCGAGTAGTCACCGAGGCCAAGACCCTTAGAGTAGTAGAGTAGTAGAGAACTTTGGTGAGAGAGGTCGCAAGTCATTCAGGGTAATATGGTTTCAGGGCATATAATTCTGGAACCCCGTAAATCGCACAGCAAGGGCGAAGGGGGATAAATAGCTAAATAGGCCAATGGACCCAGACAGTAGGAGGCTCAAAAGTCAGGGAAACAGAGGCTTGTAGTTGCTCCTTGATATTTGTATTCCCCCGGGTCCCCGGGGGCCTAGGGCTCACTTAACCCCTGCCGAGCAAGGGGTAACACAATTCCTCAAATCCTCAAAGCTCCATTCTTCTAGCTTCCAGATGCCAACTTGCCACCTTTCGGCTCCTGCAACTCTCAATCCCCCGCTGGAAACCCACCTCGCGTCATTAGCGTCATAGATCATTCACGTGTATTGTGGCGCGTCGCCCACCATTGCTTTTAACCAAAGGCAAATGGCCGGGACATTTTCCTTTGCGTATCGTTGCGTTGCGTTGCGTTGCGTTGGGGATTTGTGGATGTCATCAAGCATGGACCTGGGACCTGTGGCTTGAGATACGAGCAGAACCCAAGATGATAGTTGGGAAAAAGGGAAATGATCCAAGGACCTGTTGCGTACACGTACACATACACATGTACACAACCCTAAGGCCCAAGGAACTATGGGCGGCCGTGTACGATGGTAGCACGGCAGTGCGCATCGTCGTGCCGTTCAACTTAGGGGCCGGCGGGCCGGGGACCGAGATCTCGGGCTTGGGCGGGTCCTCCATTCACAGTAGGGTCCGAGTCGAATTGGAGGAAGGTCGGACGCAACACTGGTGCCGTAAAATTCACCGGGACGGCAGCACGGCGGTCAATGCATTTCGCCTTTGGGTTTGAATGCCTTGGTTGGTTTTTGATCGGCTTACTCCGCCTATAATCTTCCTCAAGTCATAGAGCTCTAAACTTTGGCTGGCTGGCGCGACCAAGCTTGTATCAGCAACTGGACCTATGGACCTGGGACCTGGGTTTGTTATACACAGGCATTGTAACCAACACCAAAACACATACGGTAGATTGAATTCGGCAGGCACACTGGTCGTCCTGTTACGCTGTTGCATGCCAAGTATGTCTCACCCATTTACCCTCTCTACCCTCTGTCCTCTGCTCTGAGCTCGTAAGGGTTTGGTTTACCCGCTTGTCATGCACATGTGATGCATTATTCATTCAGACTAACTGCCTTGGCTTGTACCCATGTTCAAGTAGTTTGTCACTTTTGACTGTTCTCGTACACTAACGGCTGATAATCATAGGCACTTTGACATTCTCCTATGCAATGCACTCTGAACCCAAGCTACCAAACTGACCAACTGTACTCAGACAAACTCTTTTAGTGTCACAAAAGTACCAAAGCAACATGTAACAAATATCTGAACCGTACTCTTTTATCAACAACCTTCCCCCCCCTCTCCCCCTCCCCCCCCCCCCACCCCAATCCCCAATCCTCCCAACTTGATTGCTACAGACTGCTGTGCCTTCCTACCTACATCGTCATGTCATTCTAACTTGACATTGACTCTTATAATACATACCTCAAATCACTACTCTCATCCGATTGCCACCTGGCCGCCACCACCCACCTTCCCCCTCTCCCTCCCCCTCCCCCCCACTCTACTCCCTACTCTTCCCTCTCATTCCATTACTCGAGTGTCTTGAGCAATTGCGCCCCCGGTAAATCCCCTGATCAAACGGGAACGCTTGGAATATCACGCCTCCTATCGATCCTATCCTCTAAACGACCTCACTTGTTTCCCCCCGCCCTACGCCTCTATCCTGGTCTTGGTCAAGCTCAGTTTGCGAGCCTCAACTTGACCAACTTGGGTCAGCACCGTATCACTTGAGGTTCAAGTAAAGAAAAATAGCTGTTCGGCCGAGTTGGCTCCTGAACAGGTGGACGCCTCCTTTGCACACCTTTGGCCTTTGCAAGCCACCCATCAACCTTTTACCCTTTTGCTTCCTGCTTCTCAGCCTTTTGACATCCTCACGGGCGGCAACCACCACCACCACCACCACCACGCTACCTTACCTTTGCGCTATCTCTCCCCACGTTGGTCCGGGCCCCTCGACTACGTCGGCCCCGACCTTCCCCCGCGACTCGCAACAAGTGTCCGCTGGGTCTTGGTGTTGTGGTGGTATCGGTCGGGCCTAGTCGAGTTGGTCAACCGCCATTGAAACGGCTACTGGTTTGAGCCAACGATTTGACCCAAAGGGCTCAAAGGAGACTCAAAGGACGGACCCCTGCCGCCTCAGCCGCCCGAGAGACCTGGCGTTCCTCCCCTCCCTTGCTCCCTCCCCTCTCTCCCTCCCTCCCTCCCCCTTCTGCCCCGACCATTCAATTCGCCTTGCCAAACGCTCAGCTAGCGCCCAGCATCAAGCACGCCCATTTACTTACCATCTGGTTCATCCCATTTCTAGTCGCCGCTTTACCATCGCATCCATCATCAACCATTCCACTGCATCCATCTTCATCTTCATTGCTACTTTGCCATTGTCATCTGTGTCACCCACCTAGTGCCAGAGACACATCCAAATCATTTGGATTTTCGCCGCCCACCCAATTACCAGGACGCTTAAACCCCGGCTCGACCTTGTCTTAGTATCTGAGACATTGAGCTAGTCCAAGCACAATTGCCTCTCTCTCTAATCCCACACGTCGCCGACACCCACGTCGCTAGTTTACCAGTTCGGTTGTTCGCTGCACTCTCGGCTCCACACGCGGACGTCGAGCAAACCTCCCACATACACACACACACTCTCACTCTCTCTATCTCTCTCCCTACTTCTTTCCAAGGAACCTTTAAGGCCGTCGCGCGTCAAAGCGGCACCGTGCATCGCGCATCTTTGAGCCGATCCTATCGCGTCGGATTCACCGCCCATCGTGCTCATCTTTCCTTCGCCTCCACCCTTCGGCTCTCTCCTTCGTTGCCGGCAATCCTCATTGTCGATTCTCTCCACCTGTGATACTCCTCATTCACATACCTTTGATAACGCCAAAGGGTGAGTTGAAAGCCTCTCTCGCATCTTTTGTTGCTAACAAATCAGAGCCCAGACAGTGCCCTCATCCCATCTTTCCATGTCCGGAATGACATACGGCCATCCCGGCGCCAATGGCGGCGAGTACGTTTTCGTCGCACCCAACGGCCAGCAGATGGCCTACGCGCAGCCAGGACAAGGCGTTGGCATTTCAGGTGCTATGCCACCCCAGCTTGTACAGCAGCAGCCAGCCGGTACATACATGACAACCGGCGGACCGTCCATGCGCAAGACTGTGGAAGGTATCCCCCAGATCCACGTCCAGCAGCAACAGGCTCAGCAGCAACAGCAACAACAACAACAACATCCGGGCCAACAGATGCCGTCGATGGTTGGAGGTGGTGTGCCAATGGCTACAGCGCACTCGGTTCCACTGTTGCAGCACCATTTCGCAGTCCAGACCGGCCCACCTGCGCAGGCTTATCCCGGGGGTGTGCCCCTTGAGTACTATCAGACTGCGCACCACCAACCACAGCCTGCTGGCTTCCCTCTTTTGACGGCCACCCACGTGCCCGACTTCCGGTTCGGCGGCCCCCAATATGTCGTTGAATCTAACTGGCATGGCGAGGGCGAGTGGGACGGCGAATACGAAGAGAATGGTGGGGCTGTCCTTTACGGCAACCTCGAGGTGAGTGGTCGAGGGCCCAGTGGCGTAAAACAAAGTTCAGGAGGCGCATCTGCTAACTCTATTGCAGGTTAAGCACCGGCGGCGGACTACTCCGGAGCAGCTCAGAGTCTTGGAGCACTACTTTGGCATCAACCCTCGGCCAGACAACCAGCTGCGCGAATTCTTGGCTGGCGAGTTGGGCATCACGAAACGCAATGTTCAGGTGTGGTTCCAAAATCGGTTAGTCGCGCAACTCTGTCACAATGTACAGGGCTAAAAGCTAACTTTGTTTAGTCGCGCAAAGATCAAGAACCAGGAGAAGGCTAGAGAGGCGGCCGCGCAAGAGGCTAAAAACAAGGAGGCTGCTGCGGCGGCCGCCGCGAATGCCAACTCGAGCGACAGCACGGCTGGCACCAAGACCGAGCCAGCTACTCCTGAAGAAGTGAACAGCAGCACCAGTAGCCTTCCCTCGCATCAACTACCTGTGACTCCTAGTGGGCGAAGCCACGTTTCTGTCCCATCAGTAAGCGCGCAGTCGACGCCCACCCGCCCAACATCATCCTCTGGTGCGCAACGCCATCTCAACCCCACTCTTAGTGTGGACAAGGTGGCCATGGGCCGCCGTGTCTCTCTAGCTGGTGGCGACGTCGCCTCTATTGAGACATGGGCTAGGCAACGAAGGCAGCAGCTTGCGACGACGCTCAGCACGACGTCGTCGGCGTCGCCTGCCAATTCCCCCATGGGAATGGCTGCGGCAGCGCGCCGGAGCAGCCAGCCGTATCCGACCCAGATCATTACACACCATGAGGATGTGGTGACACCGTCGCGGTCTGCATTACCGAGTCCAAAGATCTCTCCCAATGGGCGGATGCCGCAGCATCTCTTACTCACGGCGATGCGCAACAACACGATGCGTCGTGCCTCAATGCCTGGGGGGGCGCAGTTGATCTCTGTTACGACTTTTACGCCTCCTCGCACGATCAACACCCACCCTGTCGGCAGTAACTCGACTCGTGAGCTGAGTCCAATAAAGGACCAGGACCACGATTCGGACATTGACCCAGCTCTGCGCACGTCCGGCGCGGGTGTTGGGGTGTTTGTTACACCACCGGGCATCGACCAATCGCTGCTGAACATGCAGCACGACTCGCAGCTGCAGTACCAGCTTAACCCCAGCGACATGCCGTTCTCGCCCAACTCGCCCTTGCCAAACCCCGGCTTCACGTTTGGCGGTACGCCGTCTGGGCCGATCGACAACGACAATAGCGCACACACATCCATGTCGACGACGCCCGTGCTCTCGAACTCTACCGTGGACCCGAACCACGCACTCTTCATGGCTCTGCAGCGGGGTCGCCTGGCTTCTTTGGCATCTGTCCACTCGGTGGCGAGCAATGCGACCGACGCGACCTCTACGTGCGACGGCAGCGATGGCGACTGGGGACCGCTTAACCCGCCCGGGTTCGACCCAGACCTCCGTCGCGCGTCTGCACCTGCGGACCTGCTCCACAACATTGGCCTCCTGGGTATCTCGTCTGCTGGCTCGCAGGCCATGAGTCAGGTCTCGTCAGCGAACAGCACGCAGAGCATGACCATGCGCCCATCGCCCCTAGCCTCGTACATGCCGGGCTATGACCAGCAGCACATGCAGATGACTTCGTCAACACCTACGCTGGGCGGTGGCCCGTACATCCCGACGCACGAAACCTCGCCGTCGACCGTGACCGGCTCGAACGCGCCCAGTGAGGGCCCGTCGCCATCCGCTCTCCACTCGCACACCACAATGTTCGGCGGGGCTACGCTCATGCCCCCTCCCCCACTCCCTCAACGACAGACATACACGACGCTGCCGCAGTTTGAGTTGGAGGCGGTTCCTGACCTGCCCGAGCCCTCGGCATACACGCTCCCATCCGAGGGCAATGGCACCCTTTGCGACTTTGACCTGGGCTTTGACTTGAGCTCTGACGACAAGGACCAGTTTTCATTCCTGGCCGACCTCTCTGGTGGGGACGACCCCATCAACGTTATGATATAATCCCATATCGTAATGTCGCGTTAGACGCGCCATCACAATCGATCATCCCGGACCATCATCATTGTTGGGATTAGTGAATGCATACACGCCATGCAGTTGTACCAAGCTGTGACCAGGTTGGGGTGGTGATTTCCTGAGCTAGTTGTGTGACTGGCGCATCAAACCCCCCCAGCGCCACCAACCTTGGTGTAAGGTCCCCGAGTCAAAACTGTAGAATCCGTGTACTGTCGTGTATTCACCGCCACCGGCTTCTGTTAATCATGACGCCGGGGGCTTTCCAGTTTCCATAATCCAGTTCCAGAATCCGTCCATTTTCCAAGCACGGCTTTGGGCGGCTCTCACCGTTAGGAGTTGGCCGCTTACCGCTCGCCGTTGGGGGTTGACCGGTTCCTCGTCCCTCAAAACGCCCTCGAAACGACACTGGACATGATTCCCGGAACCTCCGCCTTGAGTAATCATCCAATCTCCCGATCTTCCTTCCGGCCTTCCGACTTTCCGGCATCAGCTTGTCATCGACGTCAGCGACACTTTTCTCAGATCTGGGAATCGTCCTTCCCTTATACCCTGCCCTGCCCTGAGGGACGAAAGATCTGCACACGCCGGTGGGTCCTCGTACCGAGTGAACAATACTGCGTGTTGGAACTTGTGGGACTTGTGGGACAATGCTGGGACTTGTGGAAACAAGCTGGGACAATGGGGAACAAGCTGGGACAATGATGGGACTTGATGGAACTTGATGGGCAGAGGGTGGGACATGATGGGCAGAGGGTGGGACATGGGAGGAGGACTCGAAGATAGCCAGACGAGAGAGAGTGAGGCTCTCCTCGCTTTGGCCCAGCTTTCCGCGCCTTACTCATGTCTCGTTACCTCGCGTCCCTTCATCTCCTGACGTCTCGGCGCAATCGCGTACATGTAGTCGTTTACCCCCGCGCTCTTCCTCTATACCCTACCCTCTACCCACTACCCACTACCCACTACCCTCTATCCTCTACCCTCTACCCCCACCCACACCCACAACCACACCAATGCTGATGCTACTGACAATGCATACCCTCTCACGCGACTCACGCGGCTCACACCGCTCACGTCGCTCACGCCGCTACAATTAAACACGGTGGTACACGTCCTTGGGGCTGAGGCCGTCCTGGCCACGCTTCTTGTTGGCGTTGCCCCAGGCCTTGATGCGGATGCTCTCAATCTCGATAAAGCCCGAGGTGGCGGTGGGCTCAAAGCCACCAAGCTCGTCCATCGACGAGAACTTGGCGTCGTAAAGGCCCTCGTCGGCGTCACGGCCCTGAACGATAACGTTGCCCTTGTAGACAGCGAGGCGGACGAGACCGTTAACAGTCTTCTGCGAGGCAGGGATGGCGGCGCGAACAAAGTCGCTCTCGGGCGAAAAGTAGAAGCCGTTGTAGAGAATCTTGGACAGCTCAATGGTAATGAACTGGTCACGGAGGGCGCGGACGTTGCGGTCAAGCGTCATGCCCTCGAGGTCCATGTGGGCGACACGGAGGATGGTGGCGCCAGGCGACTCGTAGCAGCCACGCGACTTGACGCCAATGAAGCGGTTCTCGACAATGTCGACACGGCCAACACCGTTACGGCGAGCGCAGGCGTTGAGCGAGAGGAAGATCTCAACGGGGTCAGTGACAACAGTGCCGTCCTTGGGGTAGGTGACCTTGGTGGGGAGACCCTTGGTGAACTCGATCTGGACGAGCTCGGGAACGTCGGGCGCCTTCTGGGGCGACGTGGTGAGCTTCCACATGTCGTCGGGAGGAGTGGTGTTGGGGTCCTCGAGAATACCAGCCTCGTAAGAGATGTGGAAGAGGTTCTCGTCAGTCGACCAGGGCTTGGCCTGCGTCTGGGTGACGGGGATACCCTTCTCCGCAGCGTAGTCGATGAGCGCCGAGCGACCAGCGAAGCGGTTGTAGAACACGGGGTCGCGCCAAGGAGCAACGACCTTGATCGAAGGGTCGAGGCCGTAGAAGGCAAGCTCGAAGCGGACCTGGTCGTTGCCCTTGCCGGTGCAGCCGTGCGAGACAAAGTCGCAGCCCTCACGCTTAGCGACCTCCATCATGCCGCGGGCAATGACGGGGCGAGCAAGCGACGTGCCGAGGAGGTAAACGCCCTCGTAGATGGCGTTGGCCTGGACGGCGGCTGGGCATTAGCATTGTTCTGTCAAACTCGGAACAAGTTGGTATGGGGCGCGCACAAGGCGCGCACAAGCCGCGCGTTGTGACTCGAATGAGTCACCCGTTGCACACCCTCCCCTCGTCGCCCCCCTCTTATCGGCTCTTATCGGGTCGCACACTCGCACACTCCCACGTTCGACTCAGATACTCACGGTAGATGAGCTCCTCAATGAACTCCTTCTTGAGGTCCTCAAGGAAGAAGGCGACGGCACCGCAGTCCATGGCCTTCTTGCGCGCAGCCTCAAAGTCCTCCTCCTGGCCAACGTCGGCCATGAAGGCAACAACCTCGTAGCCCTCGTCAATGAGCCATGCGAGGATGCACGAGGTGTCTAAAGTCAGCGGGCGTTAGTGGCCTAAGGGATGTCGGCCGCGCAAGCGTAGCGCGTAGTGCTCAGCGAAGCGACTCGCCACGAGCCACGAGCCACGAGCGACAAGCTTCCATCTTGTACCCACCGAGACCACCAGAGTAGGCGAGGAGAACCTTTCCCTTCTTGTCAGCGGGCATGATGATTTGTTTTGGATGAGTGGATGGAGAGAGAAGAATGTCCCTTGTTAGCGCGGTATTATCTTTTGCTTGATGGTTGGTTGGCTGCTCATTTTTCTGCAGCCACTATCGACTCAATCCCCCGCCGGCGCGGATCAACACAATACAGTTAATCCTAATTGGGGGTGTTAATAGGGGATTAGCGGAATCAATGTTGATTTGGCCGGGGAAAGTCGGTAGTTACCGGGCCGATGTTCGGATGCCGTCTTGTTGAGGCGATAACGGCGGAATGTAACAGTGTGGCAGTGAGAGACAAGTGAGGGGGGCACTCAAACCAGGCTCTCAAGATGAGAGACTACATGCCTCTGATTCTGCGGATCTACGGATAAGAGCGGCGTGAGAGTGGTGAGGTCGTGAGGTGAGGGATGCACGGCGTCAAATCAGCTCAAACAACATCGCCTTGTCAACACACTTGGTGACTTTCAGCCATCTTGATACCTACAGCTACATGACATGATATTCCCAGCTTGAGCTCACGGTCTGGCCCGCTCCTGAAATAGCTTGAATTAATTGAATTTCAGCTTGTTGTTATCCTGTATCCTGCAGTCGTTGCTCCCAACAACGATGTCTCACTTTGCTGCACTTTGGTACTTTGAGCAATCGTGCCTGCTTCCACGTGGATGTGGAGGCGAAAGTGAAAGTGGAGGGTGGAGGTCTGCGAATTTGCCACCAGAGGCCAAAGTCAACAACACCCATCCACCATGCCCGCAGAACGCACGACCCGTACCAAACCTAGGACGAAGACGTACGCACTCCCTCCGATCGCTGGGGCTGGCGACGACGCGGACGTTCACGCGGCACGTACAGTGGTGGTTGGAGCGGTTGAAGACAAGGAAGGAGAAGGGGAAGAGGAAGAGGATGCGGTTGTGGACAAGGTGAAGGTGGTCAAGAAGAAGGGCAAAAAGACGGCGGGAATTGTTTACATCTCCCGCTTGCCGCCTGGGATGACACCGCATAAGGTGCGGCATCTTATGGCCAAGTGGGGTGAGGTGGGGCGGGTTTATGCGCAGCGTCGCGATGGTGAGTGTCTCTCCATCTAGGAAATACTAATACCAGCCGTGACGGGGTATAATCCAGACCACCATAAGAAGAAGGAGCGGCATAAGAGTGCAGACTTCACGGAGGCTTGGGTCGAGTTTCTGGATAAGAGCGTGGGGAAGACTGTGGCGCAGATGTTGAATGCGCAAGTCATTGGAGGGAAGAAGGGTGATCGGTGAGTCTGGAGAGGAAGTGATGGCAGGGCTGACATAAGATGGCGCGACGATATCTGGACAATGCGATACCTCTCCGGTTTCAAGTGGGAGATGCTGGGCGAACAGGTCGCCTACGAGCGGCAGGTACACCAGTCGCGCGTACGGGCCGAGATGCAGCGCTCGCGCACCGAGCAGAACGCGTACCTCCAGAACGTCGAGCTTGCGCGCGTGCTCAAGAAGCGCGCGGATCGGGCCGAAGAGAAGGAGGAGGGGACAAAGGAGAAAGAGAAGGACAGGGGCAAGGACAAGGACAAGGCGAAGCGCGCGTACCGCCAACGCGAAGTTGTGGACAAGGCGCACGGGCTCGCGGCCAAGGGGATGGACGATGTGCTGGGGAGCTTGTTCTAGATTCTTATGTATTACCTCTG
Organism: Cutaneotrichosporon sp. HIS471; assembly: GCA_030864385.1. Lineage (NCBI taxonomy): Eukaryota > Fungi > Basidiomycota > Tremellomycetes > Trichosporonales > Trichosporonaceae > Cutaneotrichosporon > Cutaneotrichosporon sp. HIS471. The sequence goes on along the minus strand of AP028240.1, from coordinate 354,857 downwards.
GTTCAATTATCCGTCATCGCACCATACGGATCACTCTCAATGGGAGAGAGTCTTTCGAGCGCTCGCTCACCGAACCGTGGAGGCCCAATGTGTGTGATCGTGTGAGGCGGGCGCTGAGCTGAAGCCAAGGTAGCATTCACTCAAGTCACTGACAAGGGCATCTTCACGCTGGAGCTGGGGAACGCGCGTGGACTCCAGGGTTATCTCCCAAACGTGATGGCGTACGTCAACGCATGTCGGTGCTTGGAACATGTTTACGCCGACTCCCTCCAGCTTATCGACGACAATGACAGCATCGGAGCGGAGGAAGGTAGGGGTCAGTAGACGTCGGCGACGCAAGTTAGGTTAGATATCATGAACGAGAGTACATCGAGAAGCGTGTGCGCTGTAAGAGGAAAGCTACCCCTGTTTGAACCCGCCGCCTTGTGTTGCAAGTTTCTTTCGTTCGTAGAACGCGTCGACTCGTGATGCGCCCAACTGTCTGTCAGCTGCAAACTCCCAAACGAAGCTGACTCACGTTCACGATACGCGGACACCCGTCGCGGTCTTTCTCGAGTCGCGTGCACTCTACGCAGTAGTATGCGTCCGAAACAGCTGGTGTCAGCTTACTCACGGACGGGGGTTAGCTGGAGGTTCTGCACACGCTCGGTTGTGCGTTGACTTCCGCTGAGTCATCGCTCACCATGAGATCCACAGACGACACACCGCGTCCCGCCCTGCCCGAACGCGCACTGGTCGCAGATGTGCACGAGTGTCATTGGACGTACGAACGAGTCACACACGGGGCTGGCGTCAGCACTTTGTACAGGCTCGGGCTGGAGGGGGAAGGTGAGGAAGGTTGGATAATGGGGAGCAGGAGTGTCCAGCGACACGAGCCGCGCGTCACTTGCTGCACTGTATCTTGGCAATGTCCCTCACGATGGAGGTGACGCCTAAAGGATAACTCACCACTTGCCATCGCACTTCTCGCAGACGCGCCCGATAGCGACGCCAGGTTGCCGGCGGCACATGAGGAGATCTGCCATCAGCTTGATCGCGACAGTGGTCAGCTGCGCCGGGACGTACCAGTGTGGTGCTTGGACTAGTGTCAGCCACGTCTGAAGGAGTGAGCTCACCATTGTTAAGTTGAGGAAGGTCTGGAAGGTGTGGAGGGTGGATGAGACAAGAGTACAAGAGAGCAACAAGATATGTTGACGCAGGAGGTTATGACTTTCGCTGAGTCAGCGGAGTGTATCCGATCTCCGAGGGGTCTCATTAAATAACGCCTCGAAACACCAACCTCCGTCCTCACCATAGCTCAGTTGGTAGAGCGTCGGACTGTAATTGGTTACTGCCTTTCAATTGAGAGGTTCTACATCCGCAGGTCCTGTGTTCGACTCACAGTGGTGAGATTCCTTTTTGATTTTTGTCGGTCGGGCTTGGTAGTTGACTGGCGTTCCAGGGGAGGCATTAGAAGCCCCGAGCTGCGAGTCGGCTGAGCGATCGCGGAACGGGTCTGATGTGCACATCCTTCTGGCCTATCAACGATGTGTGCCGCCATAACGGGAGCCTCCAGCCCACACTTCGGTTCACGTTCTCCCCGTTATCTCTGAGTCGTACCTGTCACCGTTACACAAACAATCGTATTAGAGGCCTACGCAAGTACGCCAGTGGAGTCCAGATGCACCGTTTAGGTCTAACCACCGCCCAAGAGAGACGGTGTCGGTGCTCTTGCAGCACTAACTGAGGATTCTAGACCAATGTTTCATTCCGGCACCTTTGTAGATACTATATCTCCACTGCCTGACCTGTTAGTAGGCTCTGTGGATATGCAGACAGGACAAGCTCGGATGAGAAGTTTGCGGGAACGGAGCGCGATCGATTGCTTATCGAGCGCTGTCAACTTGGTGCCATCCAAATCCGCAATCCGCACCGCGCTTAGCCGCGGTTAGTTTCGACTAGTCACCCCATAACCCACGGTTATTACGCCCACCCACATCTGAATCAGCCACGATCAGCCATCCACACCATCGCCGCGACTCTGCTCGTTCTCAAAACGCCAACACCATGGACGATACATCACAGAATCCTGTCTCGCCGGATGACGGTTCCCCACCTTCAGAGGGACGCGCGCGCCCAAAGTTCCGCCGCTCCAAGGACGGCTGTCTGACCTGCCGCCGTCGGAGGAAACGCTGCGACCTCGACCCAGGACCGACGTGCATGACATGCCTGCGTCTCAAACTCGTGAGTTGTCTTTGGGTGTAGCTGATTTAGACATGCGAGTGGCCAGATGCGCCGGTGAGGGCAACATCCAACGCTCGTAGTGTACGGGGTACACCGCAGCCTCGGCCACCAGACTCGCATCCCCAGTTCGACCCGCTCGGCCTCCTCGCGTCCGCGTTGGGGATGCACGAGGCACCTACGAACCCCACTCCAGTACCTCCACCTCTCCCACGAGATGATATGGCTCAGCCGAGTGTGGGAAGTGGGGGCGTTGACCTGATTCAGAGCTTTCCCTTCCTCGGGGGCTTTGAGATCGATGCTGTACGTTGTCTACAAGGTCTCGCTAACACTAGGCGACATTACATCTCTGGGCGGCGGACTGTCTCCAACCACAGCCGCAGCCGGGAAGTGGCAGCTTGCCGGCGGGCTCCCTCGATATGAGCTGGTACACTGCTCTAGATGAGTTTGCTCCTTCCGATACGGAGCCGTCCGCGCCCTCCGCGAGCTCGGACTCGGTATTAAGCCCCACGTCTGCAAGTACCCGCGGAGGGCGCCGGCACGCCGATCTCCTCCGGCACTTCCAGACCACGCTGAGCAGTCTCGTGACGTGTTCCGGCGACTCGAATGGATTCTCGGCCTTTACAGATCTCGCGGATAGGAGTACGTCGCTGTACCTCTCGATCCTGGCTTGGGCCGGGCGACATATGGCCAACATGGGTGCTGCGCGGTATGAGGCCATCAGCGAGCGGCTGGGCGCCGAGGCGGGCGTTATGGTCCTCGCCGAGCTTGAGAAGGTCGCGCAGCCGGGATCGGCTGGGAGGATGGACGATGAGGACGCCATGACTGTGCTCGCGACTGCCCTCATGGTCATGCAGTTTAGGGTGGGTCTCGGTCAGGACGCGCTGACTCCAGATCTGCCGCGGAGACGTGTGGGGCTTCGACGTGCTCGTAGAGCGCGGGGGATTGCTGGCGTCGTCACTCTTCGAGCGCGTGGATAGTGCGCACAATGTGCGCGCCGCCCAGTTGTGAGTATGGCAGCCCAATGGCGACGTAATCCAAGGGACCGAGAGAGGAAGAGAAACCGAGGCTGGAGCGGGAACCCGCGCTGGCGAACGAGACGGCGCCTGTTGCCCAGTTTTTGGGCACCTTTGCCGGAGGCGCTCCACCACCCATTCCGTCGGCCGCAGTGATGTTGTTGTTGGTTGTTGTCGACGGATGAGGGATCGGCTGGAGAAGGAGTGTGAGTGGACAAGAGACTGACCCCAGCCTCGACAACTTGATCTACCACGACGTTCTGAGCTCGTTCGCGTACACGCGCGGCCCGATGGTACCATACGAGCTCATCCTAAAACACACACAGGGTCAGCTTTCGGCATTGCACACACTCACGGGCGTCAACCTTCCAGTCTTCTGCATGATGTACCGCGTAATCAAGTTGATCCAGCAAAGACGGCAGACGAGGGAACAGAGCGACGCCCTGCTCGAAGTCCTAGGCTCGGCCGAGCAACTGGAGGACGAACTCGAAGCCGAGCGTCAACGCGTCGAGACGCTTGTGCGATGTACGTTGGCTCTCTTTCTTGGCTGACATAAGCCAAGCCCCATCTAGGCGTGCACAGATACTACCACGAGGCGTTCCGTACAGCGACGTTGATACAGATCCGCGGCTTTGTGCTCTGCGAATCGCCGTGTTCCCTCAAACTTCGCCTATTGGTACGACAGGGCCTCACGCTCCTCGAGACCATGATCGAGCGCAATCTGGCCGGCGTGTGTTCGATGCACTGGGTGCTGTTCATCATCGGTGTCATGGCTCTCCTTGGTGGACCGGGGGACAATGACCGCGACCGTATCGACAGACTGTACGACGAGTACGCGTAAGTTCTGATTTGGGAAGGGCTGACGACAGTAAACGGATCGGTGGATTCCTCAACGTTCCACGATCGCGGACGCTCATGCACGAAGTGTGGGCACGTAATCAAGAGGGAAGGGCGTTCGTCGATTGGCTCGATATCGTGCTCGAGTACGACTGGGAGTTGTACTTTGTGTAGTAGGTTAAGTATGCCTGTTGTAGTTGAGCCACCAACTCTGCCATTGTCCAACACACCCGGCCCCTCTCTCACATCGTGTCATGTGACCTGAAGAACCCGAAGATCCCGAAGATCCAACGCTAACGAGACGACGAAGGACTAACGCGAATGAGGAGATCTAGTGTGGCGACGCGAACAACACCTTGTTTAATCCCTATAGTCGCTGGCTGCATGACGACTTTTCTTAACTCGATACTTGACGGCCATCAAGGTGACATGGCAATGTTCGAGGTAGATGATATCCTCGGTTCCAACTATGTCACCGTCGCATTTGGCAATGTCCCGCGTCCTGGGCAGACGAGTATCCGCCACGCCACCCGCCGACCTCGTCGCGGGTGCATTTCCTAGTATCGCCGTCATACAATAAGAGACAGAAATAGCTCTGGCCGGGAACAGGAGGAGCTCCCGGTTAACAATACGACGTTCAGTACAGAGGCGGTGGCTAAATCCGCTCTCCCGAAAAATCGTCCCATACAGGATGGACATGGGCGATTTGGGTGGCGTAGGGCAACGCAAACGAGGAAGTCAACGTCGAGTCAACGTCGAGCCTCGGCTCGTTTTCGGATTCTCTCAGAGTTGAGAGATTAGGAGGATCAAATGCCAGAAGTGGTGGATGCTGGATTTGAAAGTTTGAGGAAAAGACACAATACATCTGAATCTAACGCACACGCACAGATAGGCAAGTGACGCACCCCTCGAGTGCCTCGAACTCGGAGATGCCGACGGTAGTCACCTTGTATCCCATGCGCTGGAGGAGGTTGGTGGTCTCGGGCGCGTCGTTGGACATGAGGACGTGCTCGTCCGAGAGGACGACGACGGCTACGCCATGCTCCTCCGGGATGGGCATGAAGCGGGGGAAGATGCTAGGGTTGTCGACAATGGGCATCCACCCAATGACGGTGCCGTCTGGGAGAGCTGTGACCGCCGACTCTGGGTGTCAGCGTGATTTCTGGATCCTGCTTTTCCCTCTCCACTCTGTCAACTCCAATCCTCCATCCCGATAGCTCTTCAGTCATCCTCGAGAACGCCATATCGCTCTCGTCCTCTTGATCTCTCGAGGTCCCACACTCACTCAGGTGAAGCGCTTTGGTAACCGGCACAGCATGCAGCGTGTACCCCTCAGCATGCACGATGCGCCGCAACTGCCGAATCCCCTCTCCGTTAGTCCGCCCCCCCAAGCCGACATAAACATCCTTGCCGACCTTGAGCACGTCTCCACCATCCAGCGTCCCCTCGCCCTCGATCTTGAGGACCTTGACATGCGGCAGCGCCTTCCGGATAGCCTTCTCGACCTCAACCGGTTCCGGCGCGCGGGTAGGCGTCCCTGGAGCAGCAATGACGGCCGTGTTACCGAACATGACAACCGTGTCCTCAATGAACACGCAGTCTGGGCAGTCGTCTGCTACGGGCACTTCCACAATCGTCCACCCCTCGGAACGGTAGATGTCGATGTAGGCTGCCCACTGCTTGAGTGCGTCTTCGTGGGAGACGGAAGAGGGCTCGGCAATGTGCGTGATTTGGCCCTCGGCCATTCGCGAGGATGGAGCACGGACTAGGAGCGTCTTGTTGGACATTTTGGGATGAAGAAGAAGAAGAAGAAGATGGATGGGTGGATGGATGGATGGACTCTTAAAGGATGGACTGAGACGGCGCTTGGAGATGGCCTAAGCGCCCGGACATGGTCAGTCGGAGATGTTCGCCCTAGAACCGGGGTGGGACTCAACTACATTCCACAAGTTGAATGACGCTCGTTCGATCGTGACAGCGTTGAATTGGTGGGCTGACGGATGTAAGAGTACGGAAACGGCTACCGGAACATCTATTCACTACTTCATCCACGTCCTAAGCTATTAATACTCGTCAGAGTCGGTGGCCGGTTCCGGGGCATCACAAGTTGTGTTCGCTGTGTGGATAGGAGCTCCAGAGAAGGGGATGGGGCGAATGTCCACAGCGACACTAACGAACTTGGCGATTTCGAGAACAGACTCGGGCGGCATGTTCTCCTCCAAGGTTACGAGGACGCCGAACGCAATATGGAGGACCTCAAAGTATGGATCGCCCAAGTGCGCGCCGCACGCGATCGCGAGCGCTATGGCGCCTTGCTTCGTGGCGGTCTCGAAGCTGGTGTCAGACAACCCCTTCGTGGAATTACAGGTTGGTTCCGAAGAACAGGTCATGTGCCAGTGCAGCGATGCAAATCGCTAGATGGCGGGACGCGACTCGCACAGGGCGGAACCACGCCCACAGCGACCCGCCGTAGCTGTGACCAACTTGCGGAGTGCCAGGCGGACGGGGAAGGTTGGCGTCAAACCTGCTCGCCAGCGGACGGAGGGCGGCTTCGAACCGTACGAAAGGGGTGATGAGGGCTGCGATACGTATGCGTTCCAGCAGAGATGGCGGAAGATAGGCGTCGAGGCCGAGGTATGCGAGTGGATGGCGCCGCAGGCCTAGGAGGATGCAGAGGAGTAGGCTGTATGTGAACTTCTTGACCGCGACCATGTTGGTTGCCTTGAGGTAGTGGTACGCGTGCTTGAGCAGGTTGGCCGCGCTGAGGAAGCCCATGGTGCAGAGTAGGAGGAAGGCCGGGTGGAGGAGTGATGCCAGTGAGTACTCGATGGAAGGGACGGCGAGTCGTACGGTCGTGAACGCCGACAGGAGGGGGTTGGTGAATTCGATCATTCTTGGAGTGTTCAGCAGAGGATCCAAGGAGGAACATGTACATTATGAGGAAGAATGAGTTGGGACCATAAACTAGTTGCGGTTCAGCAGAGCGAGGAAGGTTAGCGAGAGCGAGGAAGGTCTTGTGTCGATCACAACTATGACATAGAATCATACAACCCCACATCAACTTAGACCCGTGGCGCGAGCGTAAACACTTCGCCATCGCCATTCGTCTTGCCGACCTTGACCCGCGCCTTCGCCTGGTCGAGATCCATAATGATGCTAAACAGCGTCTCCGAGTCGCCAGCACTGCTCTTGTCCCGACAAATCGAGCCGGGGAAGTTGTCCTCATCACAGAGCCAAGCAGCAACCGCACCCGAAGTGACGGGTCCCTCGTCGGCGCGCACGAGCTGCTCAATCCGAGCGAGGCGGTTAGGCGAGTCGTGGAGGAACGCTGCGCCGAGCGCGACATCAGGGTGTTCCTCGACGTAGTGGTTCGAGTGCAACACGGCCGTTCCAGCCGGAACAGGGGTACGGTGAACCTCGGCAGAGTCCTTGCAACTCACTTCGAGGCCAATTCCCTCATACTTGTCCGCGACGAAGATGTGTGCGGCACTGGCCACGCCCTCCGCCTTGAGCCTGTCTACGATGGCGCGTGCTTTGCGATCCTCCTTCATCTCCATAGCCCAGTCGAGGGCGGCGCGCAATGCCAAATGGACTGGGAGGCGGTCGTATGCCACTCCAAGAGCAGAGATGGCGTTGAGGCAAACTCCGACGCCAGCGGCACAGAGGCCAATCTTGCCGATGATGCCTGCCTCAGTGATAAAGCTGATCCCGCCATTTAGGTTGAGGGTGATGAGGTTCTCGCGCTGCGCGACCTTCCAGTCCCAGTTCTGGGCAAGAATCGCTGTCCCAGGCGCATGTACCGAGAGAGAGGTGCATCCGTCGCTGTACATCCCGAATGCGACCTCGGTTCGGATGTTGAGTGCGAGGATTGTAGCCAAGGAGAGGTCGGTCGCGTCCGCAAGGCCTAAAGTCAGCATCTCTTGCGTGGAGGGACTCACCTTGCATCTCCTCAACGTATTGGGGGTACTTTGCGTCGAGGAATGGCTTCCACTTGTCCGCCTCGGCCTCGACCCGGTTCCAGTCGAGCTTGGCCATCTTCATGAAGAAGCCCTCGTAGAACGCCTTGGTGCCGTATACTTTCTCGCGGGCTGCCTCGCCATGCTGCCTCCCGAGCTTGGGTCAGCGCTGGGCTGTGATTTCTCACCTCGTATGGCGTTCCCGTGGCGTTAACTGTGAGCATGGTTTCTGAGATGGGAGAGAGTGAGGACACTGTGATTCAATTACATGGAGCAGCTTCATAACCGCGAGCTGGTTAGCGTATGCCCGGCATGTGGGCAGCGTTAGGCTTATAGGCTGAGTGTCGGACAAGGCCGAGAACACTCGGCATCCAGTTGAGAGTTGAGCCTGAACCCGGAGAGTGACGGCGATTCCAAGATCGGAGTATCGTACATACCGAGCACCGAGCGCCGACGCCGTAACGTCGCCTTCAAGATGTACAGGTCCGAATGTTCGGAGTGTGGCGGAGTGTGGCGGCAAGGAGTGTTGTTGCGGCGGGCACTGTGTACGTGGGTGGTTCCTCGACGCTGCGGTGGTCTGTGCTGAATGCTAAACTGCGTTGACTGACACGGACGCTGCGAGTCGTGTCATCCTTGAGTTGTCAGCTGGCAGCGAGTCAGTCGCACGCCCTTGAGTCGCTGCATCCAGTCGCTGGAGATGGGCGGTTGACACGCGCTTGGGTCTGCAAAGCCAAGGTCCTGCCCGACCTACGGATAAACTGGCCAGCTAAACCTCTCACGCCCCCTCTACCTGTGTGCATGAGTGTCTTATCGTCATGTTGAAGTGCGAGGGCGATGCATGCATCATGCATCATGCATCATGTTCGCTGCAACACATACATGGCGTGGGAAGCATCACTCTACGGCTTGGCCCCCGGCGGAATAACGGGACCAAAACAAGTGATTAGGCCGGAATTGTTTTGATTCAAGAAGCCATTAGGAATTCCGATGATTGACTCGAGTCATAAACTTAGTAGAGGGTGGAGGTAAGACACCAACCGGTCAGGTGAACCGGCGGTGTCACCATCCAACCACTCCTTCTCACTACCACACTCCTCTCCATTACTCTTACATCCTACCCAAAAGCCTGCGCGCAATCCAAAATGAGGAACAAGCTCCCTGCTCTCATCCCCCTTCCGGGGGTCTATGTCCCACTTCTTTCATGGACAAAGCCCGACTCGGACAAGCTCGACCTTGACGCATACTGCAGACAGATTGACCGGTGCGCCGTCCCGTTTCTAAGCTAACCCCAGCGTGGTAGCCGAAGGTGTGCAGGGGATTCTCGTACATGCTGGACGGGGCGATCCTACCGCCCTCCCTGTGCCCGAGTATCAGGAAGCCATCAAAGCGGCCAAAGCTACCATCTGCGCGTCGGCCAAGCCCGGTCCTATCTCACGCACGTCATACCCGACCCTCATTGTCGGAGTTAGCGCTCCGATCTTATTCCGTACCATCGAGCGATGCGTGTATGCCCACAACCTGGGAGCCGACTATGTGCTCGTGCATGCGCCCGTTGAGGCGACGACCGACCATGCCATCGAGTCATTCTTCACCAGAGTGAGTCCAAAGGTTTCCTGTGTCATCCTCGCACGTTTCTGATGCCAGGTGGCCAACTGGTCCAAGGTCCCTGTCATCCTGTACGAAACGGCCGGTACGCCCGCCATCTCCAACTCGCTGGTGGACAGGCTGGCCAAGCACGCCAACATTGTCGGCCTGGTATCTTGGCGTCCCTGCACGGGTGGAAGGCAGATCACGGGCTTTGCGACGTTCCAGTGCACTTCGTCCCTCAGCATGTCTCTGGGAGGTAGCACTGGCATCATTGCGCCCCTCGCCAACCTCATTCCAGCCGCCGTCGTGCGTGCTTGGACAGGCTGGGCGAGCGGTAATGTCCGCGCTGCCAGACGCTTCGCGAGCGACATGGAAGAGGCAGGCGTACTCGAGGCCGCCGAAGACGTGCCTGGCATTGCGGTGCGCGCCTGTGGACGCCGCTGCCACGAGTGTCCCTTTTGGCCGTGCGAGGAGGCTGGAAGCTGGTGGGGCGTCCAGAATAATCATTATGACTTGTGAGTTCATCAGAGGATTAGGATTAGCTGATGGCAGTACGCCGACACAGTCGTGCGTTAATTTGGCCGAGTTGGCCGCATTCCCTGTCACGCCCGTCGTGCCGACCAACGAGCTCATTGCGGAGTAGTGAGCTGCCACCAAAACAGCTGCTACATTCAGGTTACTGGATAGCAGGCGCGCCGAAGTTTGCGTGCAAGAGAAGAGGCCCCGTCAATGCCAGGCAACACTGTAGCCAATACTTTGTGTATAACCGTAGCGCGAGGACCGAGAAGGTCCGTGACATAGCAGATAGTAAGATGAACGTTGTATTATATGGAGGCGAGCTCATGCTCGCCGAGGTAAACGACGCTGGGCACGGCGACGAGGAGGATAAAACACACCAGAAGGGCTCCGGATCGGTGGTGCGCTCAACCTGCCGGCAAACCTCTTGCCCAGTCCTGGCGAGCTCATCTGATGCATGCAGTAAAATGTACAACATCTCGTCCAGCACTACACCCCGCCCTCGGCGACCACCTTAGGCAACCTAACGGGGAGGAGCAGGACGAATCCAACAAGCCCAACGGCGCCGTTAGCAGCAAACACAACAGTCGGCACTCCCGCATCACTAAGCAGTGAGAAAAGATACCCGAACAAACCGATTGTGGTAACCTGGGCGAGTTTCTCCACCAGCGCAATAGCGCTGAGTGCGTCTGCCCTCTCCTCAGGATCAACAAACTCGAGTGTAACGCCCTTGCTTGCCGGCCCAGTCCCACTCGCAAATGGCAGTACCCCGGCGGCAGTGTACATGTGCCAAGGGGCTGAGGCGAATGTCACTACACTCGTGAGGATACCGTCGAGGAGGATCGAGTAGCGGAGGAAGAGGAGGTCGAATAGCGCCCCGTGGTTTACATCCACGGGGGCGGGGGCGATGTCAATGATGGGCTCGCCTGTCGCGTCGGGGATCTCTGCGCCGTCGGCGTCGAAGGGGTGTTCGGGGGCTGACGATAGGGCGCGGATGTACGGAGGAGCGGTGGTCGAGTTCCGTCGCGAGGAGGAGGAGCGCCGGCGGGGGATGTTCGGGATTGGTGGGGATGGGAGAGATGGGGAAACGGTGGGCCGGCGTTGCTGGCGGTCGGGACTGGCTGAGTTGCCCGACATGGTTTTGGGCGACAGGCTTGGAGAAGCTTGAGGCTCGAGTGGCACTTTAGGGCGTGGCGGGGTAGGAGGTGGAGTGAGCCACCGCCGGCCAGTGTTGATGATGGGCGGGAAACATTGGGTGAGGAAGAAGCCGCGGACAAGGAGGTTGAGGCTGAGCATGTATCCGCTCGTGTCGGGTGTAAATCCGAAGACATTGGTCGCGACGAGCTGGAGCATCATGGGGACGTATCCCGTTGCAAGGACGGAGAAGAATGTTCCGAGCCCCAGCATGGCGAGGTTCCAATCGCGTCCTCCATCCACCTTCTTGCGGGGTATAAACACTTTGAGTGGGGCGAGGAAGCTTTTTCTTTGTTCTTCCTTGTGTTCAGGCATGAAGTGCGGTAAGAAGAACATTCCAAACACGGTCGAGAATACCAGTAGCCCAAATGCGCCCTGGAATGGCGCGAGGTATCCCCATAACCTCTCGCTGACACCGCCAGCCGTGTATCCGATTCCCGAGCCGAACATGAACACGCCGCCTAGGATTCCAAAGTTGGCCGTCCTTGCTTCGTCGGCCGAGATCATGGCGACAAAAGCGTTGGCACAGAGTTGGAATCCGCCGGCACTGCCTAAGATATTGAAGATCTGGGTTGTTGTTATGATCGCCATGCCCGTCCTGCCGCCGACTGTCTGGGCGTAGATCTGGGTCAGGTTGCGGAGGGCGGCCCAGAAAGTTTGTTGGAACATGGCGGCCTTGACTCCGAATCGGGTGATGAACCATGCCGAAGTAAAGAGGTTGATGACGGCTATTGTTAGCTGACGTGATCTCCGTCATACTGCGACCGCTCCCGGCGTCTAACAGTAGATCGCTCCACTTCGCCACCCAGACACCTCATCCTCATCCCCCTCCTCATCATCATCATCCTCCTAAACACTCACTACATCCAGTTGTGATCGCGCTCATGAGCGCAACACTACGCGCCGTCGCAGCCTCGATGGCGTGTATTGCACACCGATCTCCCAATCCGCTCCACTCGACTGTCTTGTAGTACTCATCGCACGTCATGGTGCGGAACGAGTAGATGAGCGCCGTTTGGGTAAAGCTAAACGTGATCCCGACCACGAAGGAGGTAAAGTACACGCGGTACAGTGGTGGGAAGTACGAGCGCCGCTGCGCTGCGAGTAGCGGCGTGCGCTCGTGGGGCGGAGTCATCTGGTGTCAGTGCGGCAAGGGAGGGCGAAATGCCCATTCCTTTTCACCACCACCCACTCAAGGACAGATGACTCACTGCGTTACCGTTCGGGAAGACGACTTGCAAGCTTGCAAGGAAGCTGAGCTGGAAAAGGAGTGGGCGACGTTGATATATATTTAGAAGGTTGCGATTCCTATAGCTTCGGTCTCGTCCGGGATGCGGTCATGTCCGTTCTCTAGTCCGTACATCCGCTGCGGCGACATGACTTCAAGTCACGTGGCTTGTCAGCCACGTGATGTTCCCTTCACAGACTAGATGCTGAGGGAAACGGAAGGTCGGATCGTCAATGTTGAATCATCAGCCATCTCAACATGTCAACACATCAATCTAAGTCGGGATTCTGGTACCGGGAAGATTCTGAAGATCTCAAAGGCCGAAGGCTGGGGCCATACCTAGAGACCTAGAGGTGAGCTCCCAGTTGTTCGGCGCGTACCTACCCTCCACGCCATCAAGATGGCAAATCGGAGCGCCGACGAGTTAGAGGGCACAGCAAATGTCTGTGAGCGGGAGGAGTCTGGGGAGCTGTCATGTTCAGATACTTTGGAAGGAAGATACGACATTGACAACATAACAAGATGTTGGTCTGGCCATGTTACAGATGGATGACCTTCCTCAGCCACCACCCAGTTACTAGGATGGTGCAGCCACGGGCATTGTTCCCTGAAATGGACGGGTTCCTCTGTTCCTAACGACGTGATCGAAACCATCCGAGAAGCTGAGCAGTACAATCCAGCTAACCTTGTAGCAACAGTCCTCGTCCAAGATCCAAGACCTCTAACGATGTCTGAGCGACGTCGCCGCAATTCTCGCTGATAATCGCCATGGCGACAGATCCGATAATCTCCATGACCCAGAGAGATGGCTTCCACCTGTCATGGAGGTGAGTGACGGCATGAAGACTGAGATATCCTTAAAACAAAGAAATCCACCTAGCTTACGGGCATTGGAATAACCACACCGGGTGTCAAGTGACGTGAAATGTTATGTCAACGTGCGACCAGCCAACCCTTCCATGCACCCTGAGAGAAATGCGCATTCCGAGAAATCCGGAACTGATACCTTTTAGTGATTCAAAGATGTTTAGGTAGATTACGACACGGGAACACGGGAACGCTTGAAACAAGACGCGAATCCCCTTTGACTTGTCATATCACTGGAACTTGGGAACCCGTCCAATGGACAAGTGTGACTGCAAAACCCAGAAAGAAACTAGTTGAAATGGTCGGGTTGGCGACTTTGTCGTCTTCTCTACTTGATTCTCAACACTTTACAGTCCAAGTCCGTCTTACACAACTCAAAAGAACTTACTCTCTTCAACTCCGACACTTGCGTCCGGCACTCGGGGATCACCGTCAACCAACGACACCTCCCTCCCCTCCTGCCGATATGTTGGCGCTGTTGGTCTCTATCGCGGCACTGGCGTTATCGGTGCTCGCCGAGCCGATCTACTACCTTGACGCAAGATCAGGCTCGGCCTACTTTACATTCAAGGACGGTTTGGAGCCATGGCGCGTCTACAGGCAGGACTGGGTGGAACCGGACAAGTACCCGGAGGTCCCTCTTGAGGACGATGTCTGGTTCAGTCAGGAACAAGGCTTCTTGTACAAGACATCCTCACCTGGAGCGAGCGTCACCTTCAACGCGACAGGAAGCGTCTCACTGCTCCGGGGATATCTCAACTCGACAATGGATCCCGCACGCCTGCAGTCGACAAACGTCATTTCGGTCACAGTCAATGGGGAACCCGTACCCGTCAACTCGTTGACTGGGACCGGGGTCATGTTCGTGACTATCTCCATAAATAACGACTCATGGTTCGACCTCAGAGCCAGTGGCGGCCTTCCGCACTCGTCCACGATTACCCTTGGCCCCGAATGGGAGGGTGAAATCTGTGTCAAGCACGCGACCAGCCACGTCTTTCCTCCAGCCTTAAAGTGAGAGAATTGCAGGTCATAACTGACACCAGTATGTCAATGGTCCACTTCCCCGAGCCAAATTCGAGCCAGTCTCACGTCCATCTGTTTCACCCCATGGACCGTACCACTTGGTTCTGGGAGGGCGAGTGGGAGAGGGTCAAGCGATTCCTTGTGATGGGAAGTGAGTAGAGTGCCGTATCTCGGGTTGTGCTTACGCAGCGAGCGTCGGTAGGATTGAATTCCCTTACGCCCACGGCAAGAAAGGGTCCAAGGTCACCGGTCGACTTCCCGAGAACGCTACGATGTTCTTAATATCGTCCTTGTTCAACAGGGACACTGGAATGATGGTCACGGTTGACCCGCCACCAGTCAAGTCGCCCAGTCCCAATCCATTCATAGCCACCACCAATCGGACATTTGGGCCATCTTCTCAGAACGGTTTCTTCACAGAGTTGGACCCCGCCGAACGGTACACAGTGACGATTGAGGCCATCAACGACGGCGGCTGCTACCTCGATTATGCGATTGCATACCCATACGACATGCTCCGGTAGGTTTGATTGAAGTTTCCGTGCTGATGCCAGTGTCACCGACCCTACGTATTGGCCTGGGTATTACACGGACTCCGGTTCGGGGAACGGAACGGTTGCTCCGGGAACAAGTACGGGCTCGTCAGACACAAGCAGTGGAACTGGGGGAGAGAAAGCCTCGCAAGACGACACGAGCAAACCCCTAGAGAAGAAGACGACCAACACTGGCGTCATCGCTGGCGCCATCGTGAGTTGCATCGCCGAGAACTGCTAACAGCAGGTCGCTGCTCTAGCCGGTTTTGCGATTATCGCTGGTCTTGTGACGTGGCGCCTTGTCGGGCGCAGGCGCAAGCAGAACGGCCAGAGCAAGAGACTGAGCATGGCCAAAGACCTGGGCCTGGGCGACAAGCACGAGCTGATCCCCTACGGTGGCAAGGACTATGGCGGTAGCTATCCCAGTTTGGGCCCTTGTGAGTTACCTCCTCGCTCTCGCTTACGCAGTGGCGCAGGAGACCACGCCCACTCCGTACCTGGCACCGCTTCCGCTAAGCGTGGGCGAGAGTGGCCAGCCCGCAGGCCATTCGACCAAGGGCGCTCGGAGCCCCTTCGGAGACGACTCGAGTGCCGACCCTGCCTCGCACGGCCCTCTCTCCATGACGACGGACACGGCGAGCAGCGACCGACTCGGCAACCACCTCCTCCCGGACGACGGAACGCTTCTCGCGGCCGTGCGCGAGGCACTCTCACAGGAGGTGGCACAGCGTGGGGCCGAAGCGTCATCAGGTGGTAGATTGACGTTTGACAAGGAGGCAATTGTCATGGCTGTGCGCCACGCGCTAGCCGAATCGGCCTTGACCAGCAACCAGTCTCCAGTGTCTGATTCCAGCTCCCCCTTCTTGGGTCCCAACGAGTCGACGATCATCGCGGACCTGAAGGGTACCAGTTCTTCTTCCACCCCGTCAGGCGGGTCGCCCACTACGCGTCAGGACGACGTCGTGGCTGGAACTACGTCTCGGAACCCCCCTGCCTCGATGGCGCAGGCCGCTCATACCGAGGAGAAGGCACTGCTCATGGCCATCAAGGACGTTGTGGCGCAGGCGAGAGGGGGTGGGCGTGCACCTCGTGCTGCTCCCACACCTCTGCGCGTGCGCCATGACGAGGATGGAGGGACATTGGCTGTTGCGCCTTCGTCAGTGGCTGAGGAGGTGCTGCCGCCAATGTATAACCCGCAGTGGGAGAACCGGCGTCGCGGGCGTCAGGATGCGGATGGGGCTCAATAATCGTTTCGTGATCGAATGGGAATGGTAGGAGAATCCAATGCATCTCGGATGTACAACTTGGCCTACTCGCCTACTTGTGTGCTAGTTCTCAGCCACGGTGCGTTAGGGGATTGGCGTTGGTCTTGTCGGGGAGGGCCTGGTCTGCGCCAACAAAGTGATTGTAGATCATGCGCTTCAGGTGGTCAAAGTAGGTGAACGGTTCGACGGGCTTGGCTCCGGGCGGAACGAAGCTCTGGAGCGGGGTGACGAGGAAGTCCTTGGGCGGCTCGAAGAAGAAGGGCATTGAGACGCGGTATTTTGTTCCCCGGTGGATAACACGGTGATAAGTGCTCTTATAAGTGTGGCTAGTGAGGGTATCGACAATATCGCCGATATTAACCACGAATGCGCCGGGCACCACATCGGCGGCAATCCAGCTCCCATCCTTATCCTCTACCTGGAGTGCGCCCGGCGTATCGTCTGCCAGCAAAAACGTCAGGCATCCATAATCGGTATGCGCGCCACACGAGATACCTTTCTCCGGATCAAAGTCTTCCGGGAGTGGAGGGTATCCGATGACCCTCAAGACCCAATAATTGTCCTTCTGCAATTCTTGGAAAACCTCGGGATATCCCAGCGCGTCCGACATGGCGCGCATGAATGCGTGTCCCACCCGCGTCATTTTGGCGGTATATTCCAACATGGCCGCCTTGAAGCCCGGAACGTCCTCGTCGCTTGGCCAGAGTTGGCGACCGTTCAATTGGTCCGACGTGGGACTGGTGGGTTCGGGGTAGATGTCAAGTGCTTCTTGTTGGTCACGTTTGGCGTAGGTTACGTTTTCGCCTAGTTTCTGGTATCCGCGCACGCCATCTTGACTGTTGAAGATGTGGATGGCGTTCTTCTTGTCTTGGGGCTGGTCGAAGAAGTCGTGTCCACGTTGTAGGAGGGAGCCGAGGTAGCTCGAATCGAGGCCGTGTCCTATGACGTAGAAGAAGCCTTGGATGAGTGAGTCATATGGATGGATGGGAAGACTCACCAAATTCGCGGCACGCACGATCAAGTGCGTCGCGCGCCTTATTCCGGTCCTCGTGACTCGCCGAGTCGTCGAGGTATGCCGCAATGTCGACGATGGGGAGGCGCTCATTGCTCATCTTCCCGACGGCCGAGCGGTCCGGCTTGCTTTCGACAGTCATGATTGCTTGGTTGGTTGGATTGTTTGGATGATAGCGCTTGAATAGCTTGTATCCATCCAAGTTCAAACCATATATGACGCAACGACGGCGCTTAATCTGCCCCGCGCTTATTGCCCAACACCAATTCCCACCAACCCCGCGTTTAGGGCGCTTAACTGTCATGAGATCAAGGCTCCACTGGCACCTTGTGCCCACTTTCCCACTTCCCCACTTGAGCAGCCGCGGTGAACACATGGGCAACGTGCACGCAACCGCGGTAACTCGGACAGTATCTGGGAACCCGGCACAATGGACCTCACCGAGGCCCCCAACCTCCGGGCGTCGCCGATTGCGATGCTCCCGGAGCGGTAACTGGAGTCAAGAGACGATAGCGCAATCGCAGAGTCTGGGGTCTACAGAGTCTGCAGAGTCAAGACTTAAAAAGACATACACAGTAATCCTCATCTCATCATCCAACCATGGCTGAGAAGGATCCAAGTTTCCATGTCGGGCTCGAGGCCGACAAGTACTCTGCCCACGAGACGGTGGAGGAGGTCGGTCCTACGACCGCGCACGGCGTCCCACATAGCCACCGGTACGTTTCCATTTAAGAGATAGCTAACGTTCAGTGGCCTGCGTATGCGTCATGTCCAGCTTATTGCGATTAGTGGATCGATCGGATCGGCACTCTTCATCGCCATTGGTATACCGTTCACCAGTGGTGGTCCGCTCGGCTTACTTATCGGCATGTCACTCTGGTGTACGGTCGTGTGGGCCAGTGCCAACTGCCTAATTGAAATCACGACGTTGTTGCCTATTGACGGCGGGTTTATTGGGTACGCAACGCGGTTCGTGGATGAGAGCTTTGGAATGGCGTTGGGCTGGAACGTGAGTTATCATTTGGAGTGGGCTGATATCAGTACACGATTACTCAGTTTGCCCTCATTTGCTATGACATTACAGTGAGTTTTCAGGAGCAATAAAGCTGAATTCAAGGCAATCAACCTCATTATCGAGTATTGGAAACACCTCCATCCCGCCATTATGATTACGGTGACGCTCGCCGTGATTCTCATGTTGAATATCTGGAATGTCCGGTTCTTCGGGGAGGCCGAGTTCTGGATCTCGCTCTCCAAGATCTTCCTCATCATCGGCTTGACCCTCTACACGTTCATTACGATGTGTGGTGGTAACCCCTTGCGCGATCGGTACGGCTTTCGATTCTGGAAGAACCCAGGCGTGTTTGCCGGTAACACCGAGGCAAAACATATTGTCCAGGGTATTTGGGACAGTATCTGCTGGAGTACATTTGCCGTCGTGGGCCCAGACTACCTTTCCATGGTTAGTGGTGAGGTCAAGAGTCCTCGCCGAATCATGCCCATCGCATTCAAGACAACAGTGTATCGTATCTTTGGGTTCTATCTCATGGGAGCGCTTTGTGTTTCCATCGTGTGTGCTTCGAATGACCCGGCGCTGTTGGGGGCCATTGAGAATAAAGCAGCTGGAGCCGCAAAGAGTCCTTACGTCATCTGTGAGTTTTGGCCAAGACATCTTCGAAATGCGGAATGCGTTTATGCTGGCTGCAATTCAATCGTAGCTGAAATATCAATTTAATTGAACATGACAGCTGACTCCAGCGATGAACCGCCTCGGTATCCCGGCCCTCCCGTCAATTGTCAATGGTGTCATCCTCGTCTCGTGTATCTCGACAGGCAACGCCTTTGCATTTACGGGCAGTCGCGCTCTCTACGGCCTCGCACTCAACCACCAGGCTCCAAAAGTATTCACGCGCGTCAACCGCAACGGTGTACCATACGTCGCCGTCCTCGTGACCCTCGTCTTTGGATGTCTATCATACCTCTCCGTCTCGGCTGGCGCGGCAAAGGTCCTTTCATGGTGGATCTCGCTGGTCGGCTCGGCCCAGCTCGTGACGTGGACCGCGATCGGAATCACGTGGTTCCGCTTCACGGCTGGTCTCAAGAAACAGGGTCTGTGGCCACAGATACTGCCTCAACGGGGGTATTTGTTGCCACTGAGCGCGTACTGGCTCGTTATCTGGTCGCCCCTCGTGTTTATCTTCCAAGGATACTATGTCTTCTTGGGCAAGTTTGACGGTGTCTCGTTTGTGTTCGCGTACGGATCAATCTTTATCTTTGGCGCCATTTACATCGTCTCCAAGATCTACGATTACTCTATCAACAAGCGGTTCAGGTGGGCCAAGCCGCTCGACCAACTCGACTTTGTCACGGACATCAAGGAGATCGAACTCCTCACGGAAGAGTCCGAGGTTGCCAGGATGACACATAAGACGGGCAAGGGGCAGACGGTTTCCGACATTTTCTTCTAACCTCTTGGGGTTTCAGTTGTAGCTGGTAGTAAGCAGCGAATACAGTTGCCATGGCATGGCATCTACAATATGAGGTGCTTGGGCTCGAGGGCTCATGCGTTAAGGGTATTAAGACCCGTAGAGTTACCGCACATTCTGCATCTCTTCATACCCGTCAACAGCTATCCCATGTGTCGTGGATCGATAGCTTTCACCGATATTCGGTTTGCTCGAGACCGACAGATGGTGGATCTAGTTCCAATGTAGTCGGCTTGACTTGGTGACAAGATGATACATACGTTTAAAGAATATTAACCACAAACTTGGATATATACAATGTACTACAGTTCATGTGACAGTAACGTGTTGTAGTTACTAAGTAACGGTGACACGTGTCAATAGCATATCATCGTTAATTGAAGAACAGGGATTCTCCGGAAGAATGCCATACAACGCTTCCGGGGACACGATCATTACTAGAGTCCTAGGACTGAGAGTGGCGAGTTCTGGACAGGACAGACGGCCGCACGTGCACATAGTGACTTTGTACTCGTCGCCGGCGGGAAAGATTCGCGGCCTCTCCAGGTTCTCCAGGTTGGGCAAGTCGATGGATGCGTAGAGTCAGGGAGGAGATCGAGACAGGCCGCCAGCTCCGCAAAGGTATGGAGTGAGTCGAGCTGGCCGCGAGGTATAGGATGGACGTGCTGCTGTACGGTTGTGAGAACGCGATCTCCATAGGGAGGTCGCGGTCAATCCCCTTGTAAGGAGGATTCCACTTGTTGTTGTTGGACCCCGAGGGGGCGGGGGTGGCAATGGTTGAGCCGATGGGGCCGGGGATTGAAATGGTTGAGCGGATGGGAGCTGGAGCTGGACCAGCTGGACTGATGCCAGGGTAACTCTCATGACGCGACGCGTCCAACACCGCATTCGAGACTACTGTGACACTATTCAGACAGTCTGCAAGCCTTCAAGCCAGACTCTAAAACAAGTGCGTCACGAAGTGAAACAGTCATTCATTCCTCACAACCCAATTGATGCCAATTCGGCCGAAGCCATAGGCCCGAGGCACGAAACCCTCCCACACCACTCCTTTCCATAATGCCCATACATCCACAAACTCTAAGGCCTAGGACGTCTGACCAAGTCGACTCACAGGTTGTTTCACCCCGGTGGTCCGGCGGCCGGCTGCCGGACGGTGGCTGTTAACTAGTCTCCAAACTTCAAGATTCGAGGCGGCAAGTTGGGAGTTGGGAAAGAATAAAAACAATTCTGGCAACTATCTACCTTTCTTCATCTCCCATCTCACAACTCTTCATCCATCTCTACACCACAAGCGTATTCAATTACAAAGACATACAAACATAATGGTACGCTCTTCTCTCCAATCCCGCTCACATCAGGCTATCATCTTTAACCTCGACGCACCTGTCTTCGTTTCCCGGCAGCAGGCGAAGACCAACAGTGCAAAGTCCAACAACCAGTCAAAGACTCAACCCATCTTCAACCCCGAAGCACCCGTCTTCGTTCCCCAGAAGCAAGAGCAGACCAACAATGCCAAGCCTCACAACCACTCCAACACTGAGCCCAACTCGCACTCCATCCCTGATCACTCTCCACACATCCCAACCAACCCTCCATCTCGGCCTAAGGCATGCCGCTGTGGCGCATCATCCACCACCACACCTATGGTATACGGTATTGGCGTAGGGGTTACCGCCGCACGCATAGTAAACGGTATCGTGGTCCGGTATAAGCTCGGACTGGTCTACTACTCGTTGCCGGTGGAGTCAACAACGGACTTTTGTGATTAAGGACCATCGGTATTGGGTAGCGACCATTCGTCCGTCGGCAACAAGCCATCATAGGTGACTATTCCTCACCAACGAGGACTCGTTACAGTCACGTGTAATATAGTACTTGTTATATAGGTGATCGTTTCCCAACTTGGAAATTCCTAATGCGATCAGATTTTTCTCTAATATTTCTTGATTAGGATTGTGAGGATACAAAGCATTAGAATTCGGTCTGATGCAATGGTTAGACATTCAAATTCTCCAGGTGGTGTCTCACTTGGTCACACAGTCACCTGACAATGCTTGGCTTACCCAGTCCCCTTGGCATTGGGCGGTTCGCTATCGTTCGGCTCCGCCCGACACGGATATGTTGTACGAGTCGAGTACCAGCACCGCGGCGCTAGTATGAAGTGGATCAAGGCGGGAGAGTACTTTGCCAAGGAGGGGCGTGGGTTCATTACCGAGGCCGAGTATCTGCTCGTGAACCAAATTTCCCCACATTGTAGCTACAGAAGTCAAGTTGTGGGTTATGTTATCAGGCCATTATCACCATTGAACTGCCCCTGTCAGTCGTCCGTCATTGAGCATAGACCGCGTTCCACACAACGGTTGCCATCCCAAGTCCATTAGTCATTAGTCGTCAGTACGCATCACTATATGTCAAGAAAAACTACAATTACATGCACAGGTACAACTCACCTCTCATTCTAGCAGGCTCCCAACCACAGTCCAGAAACAGTCCTCGTTGATACTCAGCGTGTACGGCGCCACGAAACGGCGCACGTCGTCCCCACCCGCTCCCTCGGCACGGAGGCGGTGCAAGACTCCAGCAATGCGGCGAGCAGAATGTGGCGCAACGCCAAAGTCGTGGTAGTGGTAGTCAGTGCCCGGTCCCTGCGTCCCCTGCGTCCCCTCCTCGTTCCCGCTGTCGCTGCCCCAGCTCCCTGTCTTAGGGCTCTCACCAACTATCTCCTCGTCACTTCCCACAGCCTCCTCGTCCCCGTCTCCAGCGACCGCACGGATCCACCACACTCGCAGCGCAAGGAAGACCGCACGGAGGCCCGCCTCGTCTGCGGCAGCCGAGCCCGTGCGGCGGTCCACCACCCGGCCCTTGGGGTCGATCACGGCCGACCAGCCCACTTCCCGAGCAGCCCACGCTGCATACACCTCGGCCGTTGCACGAAGTGCCGCCGCACCAGTCGTGCGCATACCCGAGCGCGGGTCCGGCCGGGGAGTGGCGGGTACGACCCGCGGGGAACGGGTGTACGTGGCCGCACGCGTGTGGGTGCGGTATGCGATCAGGCGAAGGCTGCGCAGTGATTCCGGTGAGGCGTGTGGGGCCGTGGGAGAGAAGTACGACCCACTGCCCGAGCGCGGGATGTTGCCTGCTATCGGGACCAGGCGAGGGGCCAGCTCGGCACGCGCGAGAGCGGCAGCGGCTATGGCGAAGAGGAGATCAGACTTGCGTTTCGCGCGCTCGTATGGGGCCAGGTTGGCCCCGGAGAGCAGGGACAGCGCGAGCTTGTATCCTTTGGCAGCGATAGCGAGCTCGTTCCATTGCGCCTGAGAGGGTGGGAGTGGTGTATCCTGCCCGTTCGGCGAGTTGACCAAGCTCGGACTGCGGAGGAGTCGGGGTCGCATGGCCTGCCGCGCCGGATTGAGTGGGGACAGCGCGAGTGGCGGGTTCGGCGGACTCAGTGACTGCATCAGGGGACGCGGAGATCGCTGTGCGAGTTTGAGAGGTGGTGGCGGTGGGGCGCGCTTGCGTGGCGATATGACCGATGCCGGGTCGGGTATGGCTGGAGCCAGGTCTTCCTCCTCGGGTTCCTCGGGGATGGGCGGGGAGCTGGTGGAGGAGGACCATGACCCCGAGCTCGAGACTAACCCTGGTGTGGGATCTGGTGGGGAGAAGGTCGCGTACTGCGGTGTTGGCAGTGTGGCTGACGCGGGGGAGATGGTGAAGGTTGCGCTGCGAGCGCTCAGGATCCCAGGTGTCGATGGTTGCGGCTCTCTGAGCACGCTGATGGCGGAAGCATGCATGACACGTGCGTCCGCGAGGAGCTTGGCAGCCTCCGCAGCCTGTTCCGCTGCAGCGGCACCACGGCTCCCGCGCAGCCGCTGGGCGAGGTCGCGGGTCTGAGAAGCGAGAGTGGCGAGGTCTGCGATCAGGTCGTCCCAGCTGACGTCGTCCCAGCGGGTATAGTACGCTAGGCGGTCGGCTGCGATACGTGCGCCCACAATCTGAATATGAGTCAGCAGTGCAGGTGCACGCGCCAAGGTGGCCATGTTGCCGGCGTGGGCAAGCGCGTGGTCCGCCAGCTCGGCGTGGGGCTCGGCAGCCTCGGGATCGCTCAGAGTACTGACTGCCGCTGCGGCCTCGGCGAGGGCGAGAAAGGTAGCGGCGAGCGCTGGTGCTTCGACTTCAAAATTCGCCTTGGAGAGTGTGGAAGCGCGGTCCATCCGTTCCGCGGCGACGTCCTCGAACGCGTCCAGAGCTTCTGCGGCGGCCTCCCCAGCCTCCGAGTTCAGGTCATCTCCGGGCATGCGGACGAGTGCAGAGAGGCGTGCACAGATCGCCGCGCGCACCTCGAGTGCTGGTCCGTTGCCGGTTGCGAGCGCGCGCGCAGTGCGGAGGTGGACCCCCGCCTCGGCGGGGCGACAGTGCGTTGAAAGGTGGTAGAGGACGGTGGCAAGGCGGAGTGCAGCTCCTCCTCCCGGCTGCAGGGCGAGAGCAGTTTCAAAATGCGCGGCTGCGGCGCGGAGGTGGCGATCCGAACTAGGCCCCACATGGCCGAGTGCCTGTGAGCGCGCTTCGTGCGCAATGCCAGCTGGTGTCAACTTATTCAGATTGAAACGGCACTCACCCTCCATGCAGGCGGGGTAGTCTCTACGGCCGGTGCGTATGCGTGGGCTGGGTGGCGTGGATTCCTTCTTCGTTATTCGGGGCGGGGGAAGCGGGGAGAGCGGGGGGAGTGGGGTTGGTGGGGCTACCTTAGGCGAGTGCATTTGGGGTACGGGGCCGGATATGGATGTTCGAGGCGATGTGGTGTTGGAGTTGATGTTTGGTTTTGAGTCGTCACGACTTTGTGTTGGTGTGAGTGAGTAGTCGCTTGCAAAGAGCGACGAGGATCGAGACATGCCCATTGTAGCTTCTGCCATTCCGATGAGCCGTGGTCGTCGGGGATTGGGCTGTGTTGAGGGGAATGGGGATCTTTTATAGGAGCAGTACTCGTGTGTAACTGCTTCCACTGACAATGGGGACCGAGGTGGGCCGACCTCTCACAGCGTGAGGGAGCGAGGGGGAGTGAGGAGAGTGAGGCTGGGAATTTGGTGGCGGTGGCTGGGATCCGGATTCGACTTGGACTTGTGGGTGGGTCATGACATTTGTAGTGGGACGTGCACGCGACGCGACGCGACGTGACGTTGCAGTGGAACTGGAGTGCCGGAGTGGGAGTTGTGTGGTAGATGTGATGCAAGAGAACAAGATGTGATCGAGATTGAGATTGAGAGGATGGAAAGACAAAGTTAAGAGACGACGGACGACGTTTGTTGAAAGTAAGCCATCTCCATCCCGCCTTTGCGCTTTTTGACCATCCGATAAGTAACTTAAGGCCCACTTTCAACCTTGTCTTCCTAAATGATTCAAAAAGACGACGCCACCCACCGAGTTACGGAGGTCCCGGCCCCCTCACTCGGTAGATCCTTATACCAATATTCCAATCAACGTGTTCATACTGAGACTAGACAACGTCACCCAGCTACTCACTCTCACCCCAGATCCTTCCAGTAGGCGAGTTGGCGGAATGCGGAGGTCACATTCCGCGTTGGCGGGGCTGGCATACGTAACAGCCCATTCTCAAGAAACGTTCATAGCGTCTCAATTCATCTTTTCAAGCTGTCGTAGTGTGCTCGCGACCGCAACATTCGTTGACGCTGCATAGATAGACCGGGCATGGCCGGGTGGCAATTACCAGATTAACAGGCACCAGGAATGTTTGTTTTTTTGCGCCTATATCTTAGCTTTAATTTATGTTATTGCCACCTGCCCGCCTATTTCCATTATTGTCACGTGGAATGTAGGCGCGCGTCCCCGCATTGAACTCCAAGTCGCCGTCTGTTGACGCGCTCGCGCTTCTCATTAACCAACATACACATATCATGGCCGCCGCTGTCCAGTCATCGACAAACCTCTTTAGACGGCTGGCATGGAGCGCTACTGTGCCGCTGAACATTCGTCTGGCCACCGCTGGTGGGCCCGTTGATCAGTACTTTGTGAGTAGGTGGGGGAGAGGGGGGAGGGGGGTTGGGTGTGGGTGGGTGTGGGTGGGGGGTGGGGTGGGTGGGTGGGGAGGGGAGGAGGGGAGGGAGGGAGGGATGGTGGGGTTGTCAGATCGAGTGGGCTGTTGTCCATTCACCTTCCGTATACTAGATGATCTGGATCCACATCTCGTGTTGTGCACTATACTGACCGCAGATCCAAGCTCCGCGATACACGTACCTCGCTCTTCTTCTTCCAACCATCCGTGAACACCTAGTCGAGCTTGCCCTCGACGACGAAGCACTTTCTCGCACAAACGAGTCTGACTGGTGGTTTGAGCTAGACGTATCCGACTCGCCCTTCCCTAGCGACGCGGTACGTTGGCACTGGCCACTCGACTTGGTGGACCTGTGCGCGACCATGTTACGTCCCGTCTCCTCTCAATCCCAATCCGAATCGGAATCCGAATCTGAATATCCTATCCGCCTCATTCTGCATTTGTCGGGAGCACCGGGAGACAAGCTGGCTGTTCCGCCAACTGTCGAGGCTGTGAAGACGCATTTCGTGAGCCAGGTCAAGGAGGCCGATTTCGTGCGGTGGGGGAATACGAAGCGGGTGACGGGGTTGAGGAGGGCAGATCTCGAGGCAGGGTGGGATGGCGTCGTGGCGGGCGATTACGATTTACATCATCGTATGGCAGGGCGGATTGTGCCACTTCCGATTCCAGCTAGTCGGCCAACTAGTCCTCAACCCGACAAGATCGATAGTGCATATTCTGCGCGTATCCTCCCCATCAAAGTCTACCTGCCAGACGGAGCGGTCGCGATACAGGCGCCGGTGGCGCCGCTTACGGACGGACGGCCTACAACTCTCCTCCAGATGCTCCGCACTACGCTGCCGCTCCTCTTCGAGAATGGATATGGGGCAGCACAGCCTATTGCCCAGGGTATCCTCCTGCCGCCGGACGCGGACGTCGCATGGCTCGCGGCATGCATGGCGGGCGCGGACGGGTGGCTGCGTATTGGCATCCGTCTCGTCGCCGAGTAGTGTAGTATAATGTAATACCATGTCTAGTTATACCTCAAGAGTTGGGGCCTAAGCACCCTCGGTGAAGAGTCCCGCGGGCAGGTCGAACCAGTTGTGCAGGTCGCCGAGGAGGGGTTGTACGGCCCACGCGGGGAGGTGGCTGAGGCTCACGTCTGGCGGGGAGACGTAAGGTGTCGCTTCGCCGTTCGCGCCGACGGCCGAGTAAGCTGTGCGCCGGAGGTCGAGAAGCACATGGATTGCGTCGGGAAGGGAGGGGTTGGCCTCGGCATCGTATGCGCTCCCGGTCGTCCACTTTCGTTTGGCGCGTTCGAGGAGTTTGGTGTATTGGTCTGGGGTTAGTCCCGAGCTGAACGACAGGGAGGGAAATGGGAAGACATTGGGAGGGGGAGAGGGAGGGAAATGGGAAGACATTGGGAGGGGGAGAGGGAGGGAAATGGGAAGACAGTGGGAGGGGATGACGGAGGAGGGCCACTCACTCGCCAAACTCCAATACGGCGCCTGTTCCTTGAGTGCCGCGAGAATCTCCTCAAACTCGGCACACGGGGCATCACGATGCGCCAGAAAGTCATTGACGAAGAGGACGCGCGCCGCGACCCAAGTGCTCCAAACAAACAGTGGCGAGCTAGAGTGTATGAACCCCATCTCGCGCGCTGCTCCACATAGCTGAGCAAGTGCCCTCGCGGATGTAATGCACGTGTCGCCATACGGTTGTGGTGGGGTTCCGGTGCTGAGGGCAGGATAGGCGTAATACGCGTTGAGTTTGAGCAGGGTTGCATGGTAGATTGCTTGCTGGGGTTAGGGATGGAGAGTGGGGGCTCACAATGATAAGACTCATGCTGTCGGCAGGGAGGTTGAGGTCGGCGAACCATCTCCGTGCGGCGGTGGTTAGTGTCATTGTCATATCTTTCCTATGCTCGACTTCTCGCCCGTCGTTGGGCTCGACTGTACGTGTTTGTAAAGTATGTGCGCGGCCGAGGAGGTCGAGCGCTTCGACGAGATATGCCATTGGACTGAGTTGTGATGGATCGGGTAAGGCGTCACGGTGTAGCACAGGTTTGAAGAGGGGCGTGGTTTGCCATTCCTGATGTGAGCCATTTAGAATCAACCTCTACGACTCACAGTTCCCAACCACAGCTCGTCACGACATGGTAAGCGCCGTTTAATCTCAAAGTCAGGGAGAGCAAAGTCCCATCCTGTCGATACACATGCGTATCGATCGAGACAGAAGATGAGCCAGAACAGTCGCCTCCGCGCCTCGTCTTCCCCCCAATCTGCTGGTGGGGGGATGATACTCGTCCTGCTCAAACTGTGTGGCGGCGTCTTTCCGGAACGTTCGTCTTCGGTGATTAATCCAAGGTGAACCGCACTTCGAGTGAGGAGGGCGAGGATTCCCCATGACGATGGTCCTTGTTCGCTTCCGATCAAATCTAGAGCTAGGAGAGCTAATGCTTGCACGGAAGAGATGGAGGTACTCTCAATGGCGTGGGAGAGGACATGGGATTTTGCTGTTTGGCGATACTGCTGCTTTGTTGAGGCTATGCGGGGGTCATTGGAGAGACGGAGTGTGACGACGACAATGGCGTAGACGATAATGTTCCATGGTGGTGCGAAGGATTGGGGAGGGATAATCGGGGCCCATGGTGCAATATGAGAAAAGTAGAGCGCAATCAAGTCGCGCACGATATCGTCTGGTGGGAGGAGGTGGGGATCAAGAAAGGATGCGGCGCTGGCAGGAGACTTGAAGCCCAAGTCGAGGGGCATTTCGGGGGAGATTAGGTCCATCGGCGTGGCTGAGAACGGCATTCCAGAGGGGCCGGAAGATCCAGAGGGCCCCGACGCAGAGGGCCATTGTGAGGGGGAGGGGATGTGAGGTTGGGAGTGGGGGTGGGAGTGAGGTTGGGAGTGAGGGGGAGGCTGGGACATTGCGGCAAACCGCGCTTCGTGTTCGGCCAGTTGGGCTTCCTGTGCCAACACACGCTCTTCAAGTACCTCGAGGCGTTTCGTCATGTCTGTTCCTGTGCCGGGTCGAAGGCCAGGCTTGAGCTTGACGGGATACACGCAGTCTGCGGGGTTTTTGGCGCAGTTGTCGCAGGATGGTTTGGTCGAGTCGCATTCTGGTGTCAGGGGGGGGTGGGTGGGTGGGAGGAGGAGGGGGTGGGAGGAGGAGGGGGTGGGAGGAGGAGGGGGTGGGAGGAGGAGGGGAGCTCGACGTACTGATCTTCCGCGCCCTACACGGCGTACAAGTAATTGCCAGTGGTCGATCTTCACTTCGTCGCCTCTTAGCTTGTGGAGCTTGTGCTTGTGCTTGTTCTTGCGATGCTTGCGCTTGCGCTTGCGCTTGCGCTTGCGTTGGCGCTGGCGAATATCTCGGACCAGCAAGGTGTGCCATTTGCGCATGTGTTGGTGTGGGCGGTGGATCGCCCCAGCGTCCCATGTTGATTGTGAGATGGGAGGTTGGAAGTTGAGAGATGTTGGTCGGACTCGGACTAGTGTTGTGCCGAGAAATAAGGCGATTGGTCCCGTAACCAAAGAGTGGGGCAGATGGCCGAATCAGTAAATTAGAGTGTAAGCGCGGGATGGGCGGAATACCGAGTCAGTCATCCGGAGCGCTGCGGAGCGCTCACACCGCTCAACCTGACGGAGATGGGATCAAATGTCGCCGACTCGATGGCTTTCGATCAAGCTCGATCGCTCGGTCGGACCCTGCGGCTGACAGTGTTGCGCGCTCGCCGGCCCTTCTTCGCTCTTCACCCCTCGCTGCCTCTTCGCTCGCTCTTCGCTCGCCCGCTCTTCGCCTCCGAGTGCTTTGCAAAATGTGCATGCTATGCCGATGCTTTGTTGCCGTACACAGTAGTAGCTACTACACTAATCCTACACTCATACAATCGTAAAGTCATAATGCGACGCGCCGAGCAGGTCACAATGCCATCGCCTCAGCCGGGATGGGAAGGAACTGCCCAATGATGACCGAGGGGAGATCGAACACGTCGCGGCGGATGGTGAAGCACGCAGCGCACGGGACCGTCTTGGCGTCGTTCTCGAGGGTGGTTGCCTGGAAGAAGTTTTGGGTCGTGTTCTCAAATGCGTGCTCGGCAAAGTTCTCCCAGTATTCAATCGTACCAGCCTTGTTGAATAGCTGGTAGATGCAGGTGCGGTTGCGCACAATCTCCTCCTCCTTCTTGCCAACCAATTGGCAGAACTCGGGGGAAACGCACACAATCTCCCCAGTACGGCGCCACACCGCGGTGGGTGTCGCCGAATACGAGATGAGCTTTTCGAGTTCGATGAGGGTGCGCTGGAAGGAGCGCTCGAGGAAGATCTCGTCATCCTCGCTCATGGGCATCTGGAGGGCGATGAGGGAGGGGCGGAAGGCGGCCAGCGCGCGGACGACACGCAGAATGTCGTTCTTCTCAAAGTTCTGCGTGAGGTACTGCATGAGGATGTGGTAGCCCTCAGTGTAGTCGTAAGGCTTAAGGACCGTGCGGTACACGTCCTCAGGCGTCAATTTGCGCGGCTTGGTCTCAATCTCGATGTGGGGAATCGCGCCCATCTCGTCGTTGCCAGACCACGTGCTGGGGAACATGGTGGTTGGAGATAGGTCGGCTCCAAGGGTCTGGTGCAGCGCCGAGTCATTGTGGCCGAGGAAGTCGGTGACACTTGGGGGGTGCGACGCGTTGGACGGGTCAGGCAAACCGAGGTTGGACCAGACGGTGGGCGTCGACGCGTCGGTCGTGTTTCCCAAGTCGCCTAATGGGAATGACGGCGACAGCGAGCCAAACATGGAGTCGAACATCTCGTATTCGAGGTTGGCGGCGGCCGATGCAGTAAAGTCTAGGGTCAGCGGTGGCTCGTTGGCCGACGATCACGCGACCCAAGCTGGCGGCGCGCCACAGGGTCATTCGCGTCTGTGCTCGTGACTCACTGAATGGGTTGGTATCCTGGGCCGACCAGTCGAGCGTCTGCGGCGCAGTCTGGACTTCGGGTAGGGGTGCCGTGAGCCAAATGTTGTCAGGGACCCGGACGGGGTCCATGTTGGGTGGTGGAACAACAACGCCAGGGAGCATTGAAACGGGGACATGGCCAAAGCTGTTACCGTGGTTGGGGGGCGAGTGGGAGGGGAACGAGGGGGGCGCGGCCGGCGGTGCGGTTGGCTGCGCGGCGGGGACGGAGAGGGGAACGGGGACGGGGCCGGGGTTGGGGCCGGAGCCGGTGACGGGGCCAACTGGGCGGGCTTTGGTCAGCTTTGTATACATAAATGCCGCTTGGAATGCCATGGGCGGGAGGCGCCGACGGGCAAACTACTCACCGCGTTCGTCGCCCTCCATGAGGTATTTTGCCTTCTTGCGCACACCCTCGACGCACTGGTCTCCGATACCCTTCTTCATGCAGCGGTTACATGGGCGGTCTGGGATCAGCGAATATCCGGGCCGGAGGGAAGCCCGGGACCGGGTGGTCAGTCGACTCACTCTCGTCACAGGTGAGGTGGCTCTTCTGGCAAGCGAGGCAGGCCTTTGCGACCTTTTTGCGGGTAACCTTGCCATCTGCATTGCGCTTGGAGTCGCCCTTGCGTGGAGGTGACTTGCGGACTGGGCCGACTTTGGATGGCTGGTTGGCGGTGGAGGAAGGGGAAGAGGACGATTCAGATTCAGACTTGGAGAGCTTGCGGGCTGCGGCAGCAGTCGTGCCAGAGGGTCCGCTCCAAGAGCCCTGTCGTGCGGCGATTGCGTCGGTCATGCCTTGCGGCGGGTGTGGGGTTTATTGTAGAGTAGTGTCGTGGTGGATGACGGTGACTGGGTTGTCCAAGATGAGTGGAGGATGGGAAAGAATCGACTAGTGATGGTAGTGGTGGTGGTGGTGGAGGAGTGGGAAGGTTCAAGCGGGCTGCTTAAACCTCGGGTCTACTCGGCAAAATGACGCAAATCGAGACCAAAAGTAACCAAACAGGAGACTACGTGATGGATTCGAAGTGTAGTTTTTTGTTGATGGAAATAGAGTGGGGGTAATGGGGTAAAGTGCGGGGTATGTGGCTTGGTGGATCGGTGACAGATCGGCCTTTTGAGTGATCTCGTCGTCGTCGTCGTTGATGATGAAATCGAACGGCGATGATGATAGTAGTGGTAGTGTTGAACTCGACTGATTGAAAGTTGAGAGGGTGTGACGAGGCTCTAGATAAGAGTCTCGGGTTCTTGGTGCGCTTTGGGAAAGAAGCTACTGTTGATAGGGCCAACAAGAGTCAAAGCGTTGATGGCGGTGACGAGCAGGGCCCGTGAGTCTTTGTTGACAAGTGATGTGGCGTTGGGGGCTTGTGTATAAGGGTTGAGTGAGATGGGACCGTGTTAGCAAGTAACAACAGTAGGATGACGAGCTTGTGGAGAGGAGGAGGGGGGGGGGGGTTATTGGGTTTCAAGAAAAGAACGTGTTGGGCTCTTTATGCATTCTGAGTTGAGATGAAAAGACGAACCATAGATGAAAAAGAGAGTAAAAAGAGCGCTGAAGTTAGGTCCTGGGCACTTGACTGGAGTATCAAGTTGAAGCTTGGGGTTGGCATGCTTGTCCCATTTCTCCTGTTGCTCTTGTTCCCTCTTCTAAACCTCGGCGCCGCCGATAAAAGGTCAGGGAAGGGGGAATAGGGAAGGTTGACGTTTTTCCCCTTTTTGTGTGCCTGAATACCCAGGTTGCTTAGGTATTATCCCTTTCACATCAAGGTTGAGCAAATTACCCACAAATAACTTGTTTAATCTCTAGCGTAACAGATCATTCAATGATACCTCGGAATAGATCGCATCATCAATCTTGCTATGTAAAAGTAACAAAGCAACAACAGAACAATAGTATAACATTCCCAGATACCAGATTATAGTCTTTTTTTATAACCGAGCCCTCGTCGTCGCTTGGCGAAACAATCACCGCTTACAGGAAGCGAATGCATCACATCACATAAGCCATCCCGCATAACCCGCATCTCAAGTCAAAGTTTACGCCACACTGTATCCCTACCCTCTATATTCCATGCACTCTGTTAGGATTTTCTCAATCTCATGATTAGCCTATTGGTTGGTAGCTTGGCATTGTCGTCGGCGCAGCCGTGACCCAGAAGGGTGAGCGGGTTGGTAGAGGGTTAATTAGACAAGGCCGACTTGGAGAGTAGTAAAACCCTGAATACTAAGTAGAGTGATGAAAAACCAAACGCGGGGTCGCCGTCATCTCAAAGATGATACCAAACACGGGCTCAGATTGGTGATCTAGCCCATCGGCTATCCGGCAAGCATTGTAATCTCGGTCTTGGATCGTAGTTGACACGTGGCATCACATGACTTTGAAGTTTTGATTTGATCGGCAAAGACCTAATAGTGAGTGACCGGTTCAAGGTACAAAGTGATTCGGCAACGGCCGCCGTCTGATACTAAAGTCACGTTTATATTAAGGGTTCAACTTTCAAGTTACCTCTGCTCTTTTGCCTACATGCTTGTGACAAGAGTAACAAAGTTTCAGGGTAGTCTTATTAGCTTGACATACCAACAAGGTAAAAAGAATCCGTTTTTCTGGGGCCTCTTTTGGGGTTGGGAAAAGGGAATCGGTATGTAATCAAAGTATAATAACATATTGATAGATATTATACCGTGCCTTGAATTGTATTACTCTCTTTAGCATTGAGGCTCCTCACTTTCCATCCGGGAGACTCAATTACCGAAGTACCTGGGTGCCTGGGTCAGATGTCAACCCTGATCGCGTGGCAAATTGTATCAGATCCAACATGTTTACAATCTTGTGGGGCAAGAAATTATCTCTCAAACACTCCCGGCATAACCGGTTATACCATGTAAACATAAGTGATCGAGCCCTACTTGAATAGATATCAACCTAGCCCGTTCCTTTCCGACAATATACTGACATCTCGGTGTCATGACAACTGATTGCGGCATCCTGGCAATATGGATTTGAATGCCGTAGAATACAGAAACTAAAACGCCACAATTGAGGGCCGCATCACCTCACCCGCTCCCAATGGTCCCTTGTAAATGTGTTCCCGTCACTGCCTTAACCATTCTTACTGTCGACCAACGTGGACTCGTTGAGCGCGTGACCGAGGTGCTCCCGTACCGCCGGCTGCCGAGCGGACTGCCGCCGCCAACTCGCGTGGATATCACCCCCAAATTCTCCAACAGGCACCAATATGATACACCATCTGCGTTCCAGTTCCTAGGAAAGTGCACTGGAGCGTGACGTGCGATGCAGCGATCAGTGATCTAGTGGCGCCCACGTGTAAGATTGATTAGGATGGCACGAGGCGTCAAAAATCGGGATCTAGCTCTCTGTCAAGGGCGGAATACCAAATCCTAATCCGCCTCGGCCTCAAACTACTCCGAGGTACTCCCCCGGCGAAAATCCGGACTGTTCCTAGGTATTCGGACTACCTCCACTTTTGAGGGGCTATGATATGGCGAGCGGGATGACTCGACGGCACGTGCCAAGCGAAGCGATTGTTGCCTGTTGCCAGGTAGACGGATTTGACCGTTGCCTAGTATACGAGGGCAGTCACCAAGCGAGGTGCAAAGTTTGGTCCGCAGTCCATAGTTTGTGACATTTGTATTCATCCGGTCTGTAAAGGAACCCACTTTACTCGAGTTTGTGAAGGTTACAGCTTCCACCCACTTACTTCATTATCTTCATCAGGTGACACTTGTGATTAATTTATGGAAACGTTGGGGCAACGATCAACCTGACGACGTGGAATATACCCAATGGTTGGCTGACACTAGCCAAATGGTCAGACGGCTTGGTGGAAGCCACATCATCTTTTTTCCTTACCCCGCTTTTTGTCTTGTTCTCCACGCCTTGTTCTCGGGGTATGAACGCCACCCCCACAAGCAGATCTGACGACAAAGATAATGGGACCTAAGGGACTGAGGGACGGCGGGGGGAGAGAGGACAATCCTCTCCTCGTCCCTAGTCACCTATCAGCTGTGCCGGCGGGCTGAGGTATCCTGGACGGGTGGGGTATGGCGAAAGAGGACCAAGCGTCGAAGCGTAGGTGTCGGAAGACTATTGTTGGCTTTGGTGCTCCTTTGCAGCTATCCGATCGGTAGTGAACCATCATTCTCATTCCAAGCCTTCCATTCCCCCGACGGAGATTCGAACACGAGGGCGGCACTTGGCGCTCGGCCTCAGCTTGTGCGCGCACTAGCACTAGCACTGGGCACCCGCAGCGGAGAGACGTATGTCGAGCATAGTCGTCCGAGACGGGACCATCGGAAGGGGGGAGTAGATACGGCTGGACCCGATGCGCTGTAGGGCGACGCGGCAGGTGGTGCAAGTGGAGGTGGAGGTGGAGGTTCGGATAACGAGTTATGCCCAACCTACTTGGGTCAAGGTCAAGCTCGAGAGGCAGTCTCTCTCTGTCTCTCTCTCTCTCTCTCTCTTTCCCAACCACTTGCCATTCTTTCTCACTACACGAAAAGATCGCCACTCATACCTTTCCATGGACCTAGAGGACTGACGAAGAGGCAGTAGTGATTGCCCACTTACTTCCACGTGGCAGACTCATTCCGTCATGTCTCGTCATGAACGCACAGGCACGGCGCCGTAATGTTTAGATAGAGAACATGAGATCCTGCGCAGGCACACGGTAAACAAGTCAGGCGCGAGTGCAGGTGTAGCGAACAGGCTTACAAGCCGATTTGAGCGGGTTTGAATGAGAAATGGGGCGAGTGATGGAGGATGTGAATTACTAGAGCAATGATCCACCCTCCACCTTCTACCTTCCACCATTAACTGATCGCCCAAACTCACATCTAACCAAGTTTCTACATACAACCATTCTCCACCCCATTGACAGCGACGCGCCATTACAATGTCACGGCAACCGACGACGCCGTTCCCCACCTCGCTCAAGCGAGAGCTACATCGGACGCCCTCGCTACGCTCCCTCCTCTCCACAGCCCGCACGCACCTCCTCCTAACCCCTTTTGATCCCACCATCGTTGTACGCGTCCTAAACCACCTCTCGCCAGCCGACAAAGCCTCTCTTCTTCGCCTAAACACTGCATTCTATTGGCTCGTCCTCCCACTCCTCTCAACCCAAATTGTACTATCCGACACGTCATGGCCACGCCTCCGTCCCGTCGTCCACCCACCACGAGAGTTCTGGGAATGGCTCGAAACACATCCCCCATCCTCATGGGTACGCCAGGTCAATGTATACCCTCACGTCTCGACGCGATGTATGGTCCATCACTACGAGCACGAGGTGGATACGGAGCATGCGCCGCGCACACAGAACTGTCCCGAGCGGTTACCATTCCTCTCCCGCGTCCAGACATTGCGGATCCATGGCGCCCTCCATACCGATTCGGAGAGGTGGAACGGTTTAACGGCCCAGTGCGCCGCATTGCAGAATGTACGAGCGCGTAAACTCGTTCTCGTCGGCGCACCCTCGTCGACGCCCCTAACGAGTTTGCCTTATTCTGTATTGGCCGCGGTGGATGAGTACGTCCTCGTCCTCTCTGAGGGGGTTGAGGCGCGTGCGATCGCCAACGACCTGACGAATACGACAGTGAAGAGGGCGACGCTCATCTTTGCCGCTGAGCCTTGGATGCCATTACGCGTCAATGAACATAACTGGGCCGCGTTCTTTGCCGAGTTGGGGCGCCAACTTGTCCACTTTCCCATCCTCGTGCGTATCGTGAATGCCGGTGCTATCAAAGTCGGGAGAGAATGGGACGTATCTCGCAGCGAGACATACTTTGAATCACATCTCCGCGACGCGGTACGAGCCGAGCAAGCCGAATACAGGCCGTGGAGACGACCACGATGCGAGATCGAGTTTGTCAGTATGGCGACATACCTCCTCGACGCGCCCGATGACGAACTAAGTCCAGAACGACTGGCCAAGTGGCGCATTGGCCTCTTATCAAAGGGCAGTGTGAAGCGCCCACCCATGAGCTTGAGCCGGTCGCCAAAGACGCGACGCCCAGCGCCCCTCAAGCCCGCAAGCAGGATAATGTCGCTTCGGACCCAGTCGGGGCCGGGGTCGCCTATCGCGTCAATGGCACATTAAAAAATGTGCTGTTGCGAGACGGGCCAGTGATAAGATGGCCGAGAGTGCCGAGAAGAGACTGGCAAGCCGGACCGTGTCGGAGAAACCCAGGTGGGACGAGAACGCCCGCCTGTACTAGAGGTATTGTAGATTAGCATGTCGTTGGATGTAGCAGTCAGTCGCGGTTCGTTCTCACGCCATTGATTCAACTTGAACACAAACTGTCGGCAGCTGAGGCTATTCTGATTACCGATGCAGATGGCGTCACTGGCAGTGTGGTTGCGTTGAGCAAAGAGGTGAATGTAGGTTGAGGCCATGGAACACTCTGAGGTGAGGTAGAGATCAATGCCAGTAAACGTCGTACGAGATTCAATACAGTGTACCATGCCCAAATCCCCTATTCTATCTCCTATTGAAGGCTGATTGCCGCACCACCGTCGACGAGCAGACTCGCCCCGGTACAATACTTGGCCATATCGCTAGCGAAGAACACGACTGGCTGCGCGACATCGTCCGGCTCTCCCAGCCTCCCCATTGGAATCCGACCAACCATCTTCTCCCTCTTCTCTTGATCCTTCAAATCGTCTTTATTAATATTCGTCTCAATCGTGCCATTATATCAGCCCATTTCTTTCTAGAAAACATACCTGGCAAAACGGAATTACACCTAATCCCCAATGATCCTAGTGCGATTGCACAACTCTCCATCAAACTCTTAATCCCAGCTTTTGTCGGTGTATAATGACACTGTTCGGCGCCACCCATCAGAGCAGAGATACTGCTAATTGCAACAATACTTCCTCCGCGTGGTTCCTGTGTTGCCATGGCATTCGCTATTGCTTGAACAGCATAGAATGCGCCGGTGAGGTTAACGTCTTGAACGCGTTGCCAGAGGGTGTGTGGGAGATCTAGGAAGGCGTGGAAAGGACAAATACCGGCGTTGGAGATTAATACGTCGATTCGACCGAATGCCTTTCCGGCATTTACTAAGGCGGAGGAAGTTGAGGGATGGGAAATGTCACCCTGCACGAGAGATGATTGCGCACCAGCAGATTCGACTAGTGTCTGCACGGACTGGACGTCGGGTAGAGTCGACGCGTCCAGGTGGTGTAAGACTAGGGCGCGGGCGCCGTGGTTCGCACATGCTGCGGTTAGGAGCGTTGGGAGGGAGCGTACCGATAGCGATGGCGGCGCCGATACCCGTGCTGCTGCCTGTCACCACGACGACTTTGTCCTCCAGAAGACGTGTGATCATGGCTGTGGGGGGGGGGATGTTAGGTGGAGAGTTGTATGTGTTGTGGTTCCGGCTCATTTTGTGGGCCAGTCGGTGGGCTTGTGCCGGGATATCATTCTCCCGATCTCTCATCCAAGTATCAACGCCGTTCGGTTTGATTCCGGACAGAGGGCCGGCTTACTTCGCCGATCGGTATTCGGGTTAAACCTCTGCCGAGATGTCGGAACTTCATGATACCGAACCACACCACAACGACGAGGCACTGCCGAGAGTCAGCCGAGTCCGTCAGACTACTTTAAGATGGGACAGGTCACGGACATGGCTTCATCACCCACATCGCAACCATGTCCAAGGAGTGGCCTACTATCGTAAGTCGAATCTGTCCCTCGCTGACCCCAGACCAAGCTCGAGACGTTCATCCCTAGCGCGACCGGGTCCGGCGGTGACTACCACCGTCAGGCCAACGAGCACTGGAGTGAGTCCCTCCTGTCGGATTTTAAACCTCCCCCACCCCCCCCTTCTCCCCCCACCCCCACCCACCCCCCTCCCCCGACCAGCGCTAACCCCAGTCGTCCAGGGAAACATATCGTGCCCGATGCACAAATACGACGAGTACCGCTCCTCGCGGACGTCGTGGGGTATCGGCGTCCTGGGATCCATCTTCGTCAAGCTCACCGCATCAGACGGGACTGTCGGGTACGCGACTGGCTTTGGCGGTCCGCCAGCGTGTTGGCTTATTGAGGAGCATTACAAGCGTTTTATTCTGGGACAGGACCCGCGCGACACCAACAAGATGTGGGACATGATGTTCCGTGCGAGCATGTTCTACGGTCGCAAGGGTGAGTACTTGTATCATTGATGAGTTGACATTAAGGTCTCCCTTTGGCTGCTATCTCGGTTGTCGATCTCGCCATTTGGGACTTGATCGGTAAGATCCGTGGAGAACCGATCTACAAGATGATCGGCGGGCGCACGAAGAAGGATATTCCACTCTACCTCACTGGACCCAAACCGGCCATTGCTAAGAAACTCGGGTTTTGGGGAGCCAAAGTTCCTCTTCCACATGGGCCGCCGGATGGAATCGAGGGGATCCGGAAGAACGTGGCGTATCTCAAAGCAGCCAAGGAGAGCGTTGGCGAAGATTACCCCGTCATGGTCGACTGTTACATGTCCCTAGACGTGCCATACACCATCGAACTCATCAAGGCTTGTGAGGCCTCTGGCGTCTTCATGAACTGGTGGGAAGAATGTCTCCATCCCGACGACTTTGACGGACATGCCGACCTCCATAAAGCACTCCCTCACATTAAATTCACGACGGGCGAACACGAATACTCCAAGTATGGGTTCCGGAAATTGATCGAGGGTCGTAACCTCGCCATCATCCAGCCCGACGTCATGTGGCTTGGCGGCCTCACCGAACTGATCAAGGTCGCCAACATGGCTGCCGCCTACGACATTCCCGTCATCCCACACGGCTCAGGACCATACTCGTTCCAGGCAATTATGAGTTTTCCCAACTCGGACTTTTGCGAGTATATTGCAAACAGCCCTGATGGAGAGAGCATCCACGCCTCGTTTGGCGACTTGTTCACCAATGAGCTCTTGCCTATCAATGGCCGAATTGACCTCTCGGATGCGCCGGGGTGGGGCCTCGAACTTAACCCCAACGCCAAACTTATTCCTTATAGCACGTTCTTTGCCCCGGCGGCTGGA
Organism: Cutaneotrichosporon sp. HIS471; assembly: GCA_030864385.1. NCBI lineage: Eukaryota > Fungi > Basidiomycota > Tremellomycetes > Trichosporonales > Trichosporonaceae > Cutaneotrichosporon > Cutaneotrichosporon sp. HIS471. The sequence goes on along the minus strand of AP028240.1, from coordinate 315,069 downwards.
ATCGGGTCTGCTGGCGAGGACAGAACAAAGGAGGAACAGGACAAGTTCAAGGGAAAGGTCGCGAATGGGAACTAGATCAGTGTATGCATGGACTTGGAATCGTTCTGCGGTGCTTTACTCCTGAATCGTCATGAAATGACAAGGTCAGGTCCGACGTAGACGCGTAGACACGCCGACACGTTTTGAGGGTGTACCACGACATCCACCTCCCTTTTCATACGGAAAAAGTCAAGCATTCAAGCGCCTCCTGATTTGGACTCGCCGAGGTGGGCAGGTGGGAGGGTGAACAAGATGGCCCTCCTGCAGAACCCTCCTGGCGAATGGACGTATGGGGTTGATGCAAGGTTAGCAAACGGAGTTGAGCGGGGGTCTGGTTCTGTCTTATACTAATATGGCGAGGTCCAGATGGCTTGTGGTCCATTTGGGGAGATCAAACTCCTGGAGGGACGTGCGGCAAGCACATTCTTGGACTTGGATTCGTGGTCGATGAGACCGACGAGAACAACGTCGAGGAACCATTCATCCGGATACATGCATCGCTACCGTGGCCTCCAAACGTCCCATCTCCCTCTCCTCCACACGCCTACCACCCGCGCTTCGATAGGGAGGCGGAGCCCGTCGTCCTGCTCAAGTTGTTGATACGTCTGGCCGCGGATGAGGTCGCTGATTTGCGGAACGCGGGGATCGTTGTACACAAAAACATTCGCAACGCGAGCCACCATACCTGTATCCGGAAAACGGGAACCGGGCTGAGTGAGACCCAGCAGGACGCGTAGGACGAAACGCACAGACGTCGACTCCCATACCGGCACAGCAAGCGACTGATCTACTGCTGGGCCAGATCCTCGCAGGAAGCAGATCCTTTGACCTGTGGAGGGGGACTTCTTCACGACAAGTGTTGATGTCCAGCGACCAGGTGGGGTTGGAGGTCGGCCACCGTCTCCGAAACGGCTGGACATAATGTTTGGGTTGTCCGAGTCCGAGTCTGAGTCTGAGTCTTGGGTTCCCGAATCCAGGTTTTCGGTTCCCGAATCGTCCAAGTCGCTAGAGATGGCGGAATTGTCCGAATCACTTTCCGAATCGTCCGCAGGAAAAGTGGCCGCTGGGACTATAAGCGCAGAAAGAATAAAACTCACTTGGCGCAGGAAGGTTGTACCACGGCCAGATTGTACTGCGTGGGCGCGGGTTAAACTCTAGGCCATCAGTGGGGAAACGTTGGTACTCACCCTGCCCATCCACACTGTCGTCGTCTTCGTCACTTGAGCTGTTGTCGGTCTCATCCTTCTTTCCAAGTTCTGCCACTTCCACCTCCAGCGCCTGTATCTGCTCCTGCGCCCCTTCGACTGCCGTGACCACCTCACGCATAAGGCGATCCACCGACTTCATTTTCACGAGTCCAGTACTGAGGGACTGCCCCAGACGGTCATTGTCAGCCTTCAGATCGCTGCGGAGGTCCCTAACCGCCTCCTCGCTACGGTGACAAAGGTCGTCGAGATGCCGGAGGGTTGGATCCAAGTACTCAGAGATACCCTCTGTGATTTTATTCACTAGCCTGTCGAAAACCTTGCTCGCCAGTCGTTCGGCGAGCGAGTCGGCCAGCTCGTTGACGAACTCCTTATCTTTGAGCGCGTCGGTAATGCGGCCGCGCCAGATCTCCGCTGACGAAGCGGTGGGATTCCGTGCACTTCCAGCGCTGGTGTCCTCACCCGCTGAAGAGGTATGGTCCTGCGGTTCGCGGGTAGTCACCGGATCCATGTCGAGTCTTCGCTTACCACCTTCAACCTTCACATTGGGAGAGGCGGATGCCACTCGGCGACGTTTGGGCTGGAGACTTGAGATGGTATCGCGTTTAACTACCTGTTCCTCGTTTGTCGGACTGGCAGCGCGCTTCTGGTGAGTATCCATGATGGAATGGGTAATGAGCAATGTTTAAGCGTGCCATTGTCTCTGTTTATCAGTGAGGGTGATACTTCGCATACGCGTACGCACGGGGCGTCTGGTCGAGTATCGTGATTCGCAGAGCAGGGAGAGAAGGGCGAAGTGGAGACGAGACGCGTTCACGCACGGACCAGCGCTTTGCATCCTGGAAGAGGGATGGGAGGAAGAGGCTTAATGACATAGAGCTGGTCAGCCTGACTTGGCTGCCGGGTCAGTTCGGTGATGGTAAGCATGCGAGGACCGGGGCTCACTTATCCAACGATACTCGTTTAACCCTCAGTTTCTAGGTCCTTTGTACTGGGTCCATTGGGATGATGAGAGTTGGCAGGTTGTGGCGGCGGAAGTGGAGGTGGAGGTTGTTTGTCCACCGCCACAAGCGTCCAAATCAACAACAAACCTCTCCTCGGCGCGGCCCACTAACTATCTACAGGATAAGTGTCAGGAGATGCATTGGTATACTGTAACGCATTCTGATCCTCCTGCAAGGTACTGATACCTCTCGTACCAATCCTTGCCATGACTCGCCTGCAACACTGTTGCGTCCGAACACACCACACACCGGATCCACACCCAACACCACGCACAACTTCTCTAACCGTCGCCTTCGGAATACCAGCACCATAGGCCTTCCCAGATTCCCATGACGCCCTTCGGCTCGCCTAAGCAAGATCACCTTCTCAAGGACACTCCACTCATCTCCATCTACATCTGTTCATCCTACGGCTACTGCTAGACGTGGATTCCATACACAGCCCAATTGGGCCGGGAAGATTCACCAGACCACGATATCAGAGCGCTGTCGGGTTGTCAAGTACTCAGATAACAGGTAGGTATAAACCTTTGCCCCAAACCTTCCTTCTGCAGCCAGCCTCTTTCAACCCCGAACAACCCTCTTCTACTTCCAACCCTCCTCCAATCCCTCGAAAATCAGGCCCCCGATCGCACTGTATCCCCACCAAGGCTCTCCATCTCAGCAGCCCGACATGCGCAGTGAAGTGAGACCTCGCTGGAGGCCTGGCGCTCCTCACTCCTCGTGTCATCCGCTTCCCGCCAACGCCCCCCACCCCCCGTCTGGGAACTAGGAAGGTCTGCACGAACTTGGGGGGAGACAGATGGGCGGAGTTGGAGGATGGCGTTGGGAGTTTGAAGGTGGAGGTGGAGGTGGTGGTGGAGTGGTGTAGGTCCGTTTCTGACCACGATGATTGGCGTCTCGCTCAAGCACCACACCGCCATCCACACATCTGTACACACACGACAGTGCGGGGCTAAAAATTGCGCAATGCTATATTTCATGCGAAGACCGGGTAGTGCTCCAAATCGTCAGCTAACGGACACTCCAAATCTCACCGTAATCATTTCTTAAACCGCAATGACGTCGGTGTGACATCATCAAAAAACATGCAAAGGCATCTCATATGGTGCAGTGGTGAGCATATCAGTCTTTCATGACACGTGGAAGACACTGAAGACCCGGGTTCGAACCCCGGTATGAGAACAAGGCGGAGGCGCCGCCGAACCTTTTGGATTCGCTTGAATTCAAATGAGGCGCGCATTGGCAGTGTGGCATACCCGTCTTTGGGGTTTTCCCCACTCCCGTGACCGCCTTGACGGCTTAGATTCTGATGCCGTCAACTGTGCAGCGCTTTGAGGAGGCTTTGTTTACAACTGCAGCATTTGTGCTTGTCGGTCGTTGCTGTTTAGAGGTCATGTGGTCCTCCGGCCAAACTCAGTTATGGCTCCACCTCAAATGCTTCTTTTGCTCCCTGTGGCTCAGTACATCAGAAATGGCTTGGCAGTACGACATCAAATCCTCCATTCCGCTCACATCGTCTCGATGACACCCTCGGTGCCTTGTCGTTGCCTTGCCGTTAAGGTTATTGTGTTTCGCCAATTAAGGATGAAATGAGACTGGAACCAGTTCCTCTGCCTGGGAACTGGACAATGATCCTGACACAAGTGCCAAGGTGAGCGTTTCTAAGCAACGGGCTATCACTAGTCATCACTGCCTCCTCAATCATGTACGTGACCCTGCCTTGCTTCGGAAGGGAGCCTCTCTTATGGTTATATAAGTCCACTCCTTTCTCGCAACGTACTGTATCACGCTCCTTTTCCTATCATTTATCACGTGCTGTATCCGACACCATGGTCAAAGCCCGCGTCTTCCAGAAAAAACACAAGGGAACCAGGGTCCAGAAGTTCCTCCTCTACTTCTTTCTCCTGCCCTTCGCGCTCATGGCGCTTGGCTGGTTCATCCCTCCTCTCTACACCTACAGTATGTCAGGCCCGAAACTACCTACTCACAAACAGGTAAGAGAAATAACATGTGGAAGGGTGCTAAGCCTGGACAGGTCGCTGTTAGTACCCGTGACGATACCGACGCCCGCTATTATGAATACCGGACGATATATGACTACCCGTACCGGAAGCGAGCAGAGACGGAGGTCGCACTAGAGGATGGCGCGCCCGTCACGATTGCCCAAGTCCAAGTTCCCATGTCGGGTACGGCTGCAATTCAGCGGCCGAAGCCTCCGGCGTCCACTCACGCCCCCACGCCAACTGTAATCAACCCTGCCGATGCCGGCCCGACGGAAATGCCGGAGCCATCGCCGAACGACAATAGTGAAGCCCTCCGCCAGCTGTACAAGCGGCGGCGCGGCGGTGGAGGCGGCGGCGGCAGTGGTAGTGTGCCGGCCATGCCTCCCGTTCAAATCGTCTCGGTCGTCGGTGTCGTCTGGACGTCACTGCTCCTTCTGTATCTGCTAATGCTGTAAGTCTCCTTGACACCAGTATCCCATGTCTAACCCCAGACTATTCCTTCCTCCACACCACCAGTACCGTGGCATCATGGACAATATTGTTACCCTCACGTTCTTCTGGATGTTCGGCTTGGGTGTTATGATCGCAGCGAGTCTTATCGTCAATGGTAGGGGCTTCCGATACATGGGAGCCTGCCTCCTGGCTTTCGGGTGGCTACTTGTCGTTGCCCTGACTTTTACGTTGCTCTGGCACATCGTCTATGCGTTCAAGTTCCACAGGGGCTTTTGGTCGTACAGCATCGAATCTCTGGAGAAGGAGAGAGAGAATATGTCTCCTGGGGACACTCCGCCAGAGGCACCAGCCAAGGACGAACCAAGCCCCGCCAGCCCATCGCTCGCGTACGCGCTACCCACTTCTGCGTTCTCCCAACAGGCATACTTCCAGCCCGACATGTCCTCTCCACTGGGATACCCCCAGTTCGCGCTCGTGCCGCTGCCGCCGGGATATCCTCCGCAGTACCCCGCGTCTCCTGCGTCCGGCTTCAACGTCCCCGGTTCACTCCCTCCCGACTCTCACTACCCCGTTCAGCCCATGCAGCAGGGGTACGGGTACCAGTCACCGCAGATGTCTGGCCAGGTCGGCCAGCAGGCCTACCCCCAGCCGCAGCATATTTGGGTCACGACGCAGGGCTCGGCCCACCGTCCAACGGAGGTTTAAGGACACGTGTAGCTGTATCATTGAAAGATGGAACATATAACATGTAAATAATAATTCAAGCATGTTGCGGAATCGATGGGAGCAGCGAGGGAACGAGTGGGTGTCAGCCTCGTCCGAATCTCATCCCTAGGAAAACTAGACAGAACCCAGTGCTGTACGTAACCTCCAGCCTTTTGAGTTGGATCCGAGTGGGCCCAGCACAGCATTTCAACCCTGCAACCTTCAAAGCGTCATGCGTACTTTACAATAGTCAGCTGATGGTGGCACACTGTTGAAACCAGCTGTCATGCCAATGGACCGACTATATTGTAGATATGGTTCCTAGCGTGTTAGCAGACTCTCCTGGGACCTGGGGAACCAACTCTCCTTAGGTCAAAAGTTGACTGATTATAAAGAGTTTTGTGACCGATGTGCCTAGTTAGGCACACTCTCTTGGCGAGATCGATGTTTGTACCTGGTCACGGTCGCACTGATGGGAGACAAGAGCGGCCGCCTTAAGGATTTCTTGTACAAAGATCAAGGAGGATGGTCGGTGCTGGGACACCTCCCTCGTCAGTCCACTCACATATTATTATTTTAAACCTGCCCTCCAGAATCCATGGCAGTGGCACAACTCATCAGGGAGTCCTGTGGCGTCCTGGTTTGCCAACCTCCAAGCCTGAAATGAGGGCCTAGTTGGCGTCAGGTAGACGGGAATGTGGAGGCTCCAATACTTTCCGAAACACGTTCATAATCATGCTTCAATGTCCGCCCACAATCCGAGCCACAAGGGCTCGACTCAGGCATATCTACGTGACGATCATGGTTGCCCTTGAGCTGTCCATTGCGCATATCCGCGCTGTACCTGTCCCGGCTCTGTTGGGGTTTGCGTCGTGGTCCGCCCCTCTTGAGGTGGACTGTTCGGACCCGGCTGTGGCGCAAGGTACGCTTTCTGGCCCATCTGGTCCAGCGGCTGCGGGGGATATATCTCGCGCACGTTGTAAAACGGCTTCCGACCACGCCTGGAGGTCCTCGCCCGTCATATGGAGACAGTAGAGCAGTTCGTGCGCAAGCTCAACTCGCCCCAATATGTGGACTCGAGGTGTCCAAGCTGCGGATGGGCCCGTTCTTCGGGATGACGCCTCTCAATAAGCCAGCGCTTGCCCGTATCGGGGCCGATCTTGATGAGGGGCAGAGGCAGAGGATTAGGTCGACAAAATCATGTGGACATTCAGCTACACCGTGTTCGCGCGGCGGCCAGATAGTGAGCGTGGGCGCACTGGGTTGTCGGCGGACAAAAAGGACGAGTATGAGTACGAGTCGGATTCGGATTCGGATTGGAGTGGCTAGCATGTATCTGGAATGCAGCAAGCATCCATTGACCTTGGGCAACTTGGCGAGATGTCGGCAGCGAGGGTGTGACGGGCGCTCAAAAGGACAGGCTAACCACCCTACCCACTAACCCTCGCTCATTCCGAGCGGCCGCGTCACCAGGTCACTACGATGCAGTGCCGAATCACGCCGTCGCGTCTGCATAAGAAGGGATTCGCGTTGAAGAGGGTGCTGACGAACCCAGCCATCGCGATGAATCCGACGAGGTACATGGCTGCGAGGCGGCCGTTGGCGCGCGTGAAGAGTGCCGGGCGGATGAGTGATGGGCGGTTCAACGGCCAGACAGCATGGTACAGCAGCAAACACCCAAAAAGTTCAATCTCGGAATTGAACCAAGGACCTACAGATTGTTGAGTTGCAATCTGCCGCGCTAACCGCTGCGCCAATTGAACTGAGAATTCATAGGCGAGGCCTGACATAAGTCCGGGGCCCCACTGGTCCTGCGACTGTATCGTAGATGCTGTGAGCGTCTACGACAGCGCCAGCAACGTGCGTGTCTGGTTTCCCCCACGCCGGACCGATTCCAAGACCACTTCTACGCCTACCTGAAACACTCGTACCACGGCACCCGCCTCGGCGACGTTGCGATCATCGTCGACAACCTCGACATCAAGGTGGGCACGGTGGTGAGAAAGCTCGCGAAGATGTACGGTCTCATCATCCCCGTACCTTCCACTTACCCAACACCGTCAATGGGCCACTCACCTTTCTCAGGAGCTGTCGTAATGGAACTGGAGGTGGGCTTGGTAGGCTTCAAAGCGGCCGCCTTGGTAGCACTCTCAGCCGCGGCGAGTTTACCATGAGACGACGCGGCCTTGTTGCGCATGGTGAAAGGCGTAAAACTCAAGTCGCGTCGGAATCATCGGGAATTAATCTGAATCTTCGGAACCATGTATCCGGGACAAACATGCCGGAACAAACGCGGATCAGGGACAGCGACGCGTCGCGATCAGTACGCGTTTTCCTGAAAGAAGCCGATTCTCCTGTACTCCCGTCTTGATACTTGATCAACTCGGACAGGAATTCTCCAGTCTCCACTCACTCCATTGTAATATAATGCCTAGGAAGCAGGTCGCCTCTACGCCCTCCCAGGCCGTTGCGGCCCAGGACGCCGCTAAGCGGGCATCGAAGAAGTCGCGCCCCACCAATGACAGTAGGTTATTCATTGATGGTGCTGACGTAGTCCCGGTCTTTGAGGAGGTGCAGGAGATGTTGCGTATGTCTGGGTCGTTTGGCGCGTTCGTGTCTGAATGCGACGACGATCCAGACGTCGAACTCGACGCCGAGACGGTGGGCGAGGCTGTCCTCGAGTTGATCGAACACTACGGGCGCGAGATTGCCCCTGGTCCCGGTACAATGCGGTTCGAGCAGCAACAGCACACTGGACGTTGGCGACTCTCGGACGACTGTAAGCTGGAGGAGCTGCTCGAAGACCACCTCGACATTTCGGACAACGAAATGGTACAGATGAACGACCCGCACATGCAGGTGCATGTGCGAGTGACAATGCGCAAGCCAGCGACAGTGCGGAAGCGTAAGGGTGGCAAGAAGTTTAGTGAGTACCATCCAGAAGTGACTGACGGGAGGCGGCAATGACGAGCTGTGGTTCGACGGATATTATGCCGGACTCAAGAAGATGGGACCAGCCTGTGTGTCCATGGACGCGGAGACGCGTGCGGGCGACGTCGTAAGGCGCCTGTACGCCCATTATGGCGCGACCTTGCCCAGTCCGCCCCGCTTCACTTTCAAAGAGTACGAGCATGGGCCCGAGGATCCAAACCCCCTCATCATGCCTCTGTGGGAGCAACAACAGCGGATAACGGAAGGCCTCGATTTGCCCCTCAGCGAGCGTATGTTCCGCGCCCTCACGGTGATTGTTGGCCCCGAGCCGCTACAAACGCGGAACGACCCCAACGTCGAGGATTAGCCGTTTGAGCGGCGAGGAGGCGATATACCAGCTATAGTATCTTGATATCTGACGTGGAACCTATATTTGAGTTCTTCCGGTGTACAGTCGCGTACGTCTTGCCCCAAATCTCCTTTCTGAAACGGAACCGCGTTTGAGAACGGCTTTAAGTGTTTCAGGGGCTTCAGTTGAATCGACCTCCACCGACGCGCCTGACATTAGACGTTACACAGTTCAGGCACGGCGCCAATCAATCACACACAACACGTCTCAGCTGTTCTCTCACGGTCACAATTATCCACCATGCCCAAGACAACTGCATCAAAGTTTCCCTCTGTGCAGGATACGGCGAAGAAGGCGGAAATACGTACCGGTGCGACTCCGGCCTCGAACCTGCTGAGCACGCCCACCAGCTCCTCGATTCCTTCTTCCGGCCCACTTTGAGTCCCCCACAAGCCCTGGCTCAAGCGGAAGACCCAGTCATGTACTGTGTAGACAGAACACAGCTGACAGAAGGCCTAATCCATGAAGAGGTGGAGGAAGACTTCTGGTTCTGCGACAGGTCCATGTGCCTGGGGATCGGAAAGAAAGAGGACGATATGACAATCAATGTTCTCTGCCTCGCCTCCGATTCCATGCTCTCTTTCCTTGATTCGGATGGGAAGAAGATAGGGAAGGCGAAGGAAAGCCAGCGCTACCTCTGCAGGACACAGTGGATTTGGAACCAGGTGTTCTCGACTGGACGCTGCGACATCATTGAGAGGTATGAGGGGAACGATCGAAAGTGCGAGACGTCTGACTCGGAGTCAGACGCATCTGTCCTCCCAAGGAACACGACCTACGTGTGACCTTCTGCCGCCGCCGAGGAGTCGCACTGCAAACCAAGGCCTCTCGAGAAGGGGGAGTCGTAACCCGGTGAGCCCGACTAGCAGACGAGGGCATGTGGTTCGACCGACACTACATGGGCTTGAAAGAACGCGGCAATGCGTGCGGGAAGTTGTGCCCGTATTCCACGCCTTACGACTTATGGGCTTGAATGGTTCCAAAATCGCAGAGGGTGACGATGCTCTCAAATTTACGACGACGATTTGGAAGAGTCCTCCCAACACTCACGACAATCTCCGAGGTAATGAACAACATGCCAAGCACAATATCGCCTGGCTCTGTGATCAACGCGACTGCTTCTTTGTGAGGGCTCAGTGACATGGCGCGTATCTACAAAGTGACGATATGGATACTGTTGGCTTGATGGCACGGCCGGCCACACAAAAATGTCACGCCATGTTCGCGCACTCCTCTCTGACGGAGAATTGAACTCCGGTCTCCCGCGGTCAAGTTAGATGACAAGCGAGCATACTAGCCACTATACGATCAGAGACGCTATTGACTTTTGTTGCTTTGAGGCTGAATACGTCCCAGATTCCAAGTGGCTGTAACTCCACTTTCTCACGGCTAGAGTCACGTGACATGCCTCACGACACGATCTGAGGCGTACTTCTGCATCTATATCCTGCACACTTGCAAGGCCACCCCCAGCTTCTGCTGGACTACGCAGTTGTCAACTGCGCACAAATCCACGGTGGTTCCTCCAAGTCCAAACATGGTGGCGGAGGTGGGACGTCTCTTAGCCGCCCCGCTCTCTCGTCCAGGAATTCCTTCACCCAACAACAACACTTTCGCCAGACTCCTTAACTCAGTTGGTAGAGTGTGAGATTCCAACTGGAATACCCAGAATCCTCACGGTCGTGTGTTCAAGTCGCACAGGGGTCGTTAGCATTGTCTGAGCAGCGCTGAAGCGCTCCTCCAGTCACCCTTTTTCGAGCGGAGGCCCGCGCGGCCCCACAACGAGCGCAACACGTCAGTGGGTAGGTCGGCCCGAGTTACGTACAGACGCTGGATCTTCTTTGACGGAAACACCAAGTATGGCCTCAAGGTCAAGGTAAAGCGGCTGGGGCACCCCCTTCGCCCTGTGCCACCCACGAAGAGCAACCCTGGTTCAGGCAATTTCAGATCGGAAACGACAGTAGGTGAGTGCGCCACCTGGAGAGCGGCATCGATTCTGGCAGTAGGGCCCAAGAGTATGGTGAGGGGCTGTGGTTTGAGGTGGGAGAGAGGTGTGAGTTCTCTGGCCTCAATCGCATTGGCGCAAAGCGCAACATCACATCGCTGGGTGATACACTCGACAGCGATGTCCCCCCCTCGGAGACATGTACGGGTTCAAGATCCTGTCCGTCAAATGTGACAATGCATGGTCAGTGGACGGGTCTACAGTGTACAACGGCACCAACGCTCCAGGAGGTATTGGACTACTACAGGAAACGGTGGCCTAAGCCATGCGTGGAGGGTGCATAGTATGAACAGGCAAGTGACGAGAGCTCCAGAAATGCCCATGTAACGTATGTATGGCTGACATGCAGCATCATTCCTTCCCCCGCTTAATGCTGACCTTGACCATCTTACCTGCGTCCATGATCTGGCGCATCGTGGGATCAGGCAGTGCCATCCCCGCGCGCGTCTCGCACTGGATCGCGCTCTTCCCCGACCCGACCTTGTACCCCATGATGAACGCAAAGATGCGGAGCACGCCCTCGGCCGTGTCGGTCCATGGCACTATCAGCTCGCGGTTCGTGTGCGACCATGTCGCGCGGCACTTGTCGCGCGCATCCGAGAGGTACAGTTCTCCTGTGATGGCATCGAGGCCTGGCGTGAGTGGACCATGCGGGGGAACAAGTACCTTTGGTTGCATTCTTGGGCTTCTCGACCTTTCCCGGCGCCTTGGTAGCCTTCGGCGCTGGGGCCTTAGTCGCGGTGGCCTTGGCTGGAGACTTGGCCTTCGACGCCGGGGCCTTCGGTTCGGGTTCTTTTCCCTTTCCCGGAGGCTTGTACTTGTTCGATTTCATGACGACGCGCACTCGCCCGCCCGTGTTGATAACGTCGTACACGGACGGCTCATCGTATGCGTCTCCGTCGGCGTTCTCGAACCAGAACGGATTCCCCCGTCCTGTGAGGGTGATGTTGGTCATGCGGGCGAAGATGCGCTAGAGTCAGTTCCCCACGCGTCGGGTTGTGGCGGAATGTACTAAGAAGAGAGGAGGAAGGCGACTCACCATAACACCAGCACCGTGTCGTCACCGCGTACATTCAGCGTCTCGGGCACCCAAGACCACATAGCCTCGTACTGCCCCGCGCTCGGGAATACGGTGAGGTATCCTTCCACCGTTGTTCCATCCATGTTTGTGACCTTGGTGGCGGAGAGTGTGGCCCATGGCGGGCACTTGGGAGTGGGCTTGCGGGTATCTGTTGTCAAAATTGGAAAATGGGGACGTACATTCCGTTTTGAAGTCCTGGTAGGGGTGAAAGCGGTCCATGTTATTGTTGTGAGTAGTTGTTTGAGAGACAAGAGTCATTACAACGAGCCAAAGAGAGAAGGCTGACTGTGGTTGACTGGATCCTACAATCGGCGGGGATTCCTCGGATACATTGGTTCTTCGGATGCATGCCTCCGAGATGTTCCTGACGCTCTTCTGGTCATGGGGAATACATTTTGAGGTAATCAAGAAACACGCAGTAATGACAATCATACAATGAATACAATTTGAATAAGCAAACTCCAGAATGCTACTCTAACAAGGGGCCAGCTTCCAAATTTACTAGGGCAAAAGGTCGGATACGACTTCCGAAACGTCAGGACGAATCACATTGCGCGTCGTTGAGCGCTGGATGACTGACAGTGCACGCACAAGGGTGTAGTCATGGTGACTGTTTTCACGTAACCGTGCTGTGCCAGGTGAGTCGGAGTCGGGTGTGTGTTCACCCCGAGGTATGACATCCAAGGTCGGAATGTTCGCAAGATTCCAGGCGGCCGGGCAGCCACCTGGACCGAGCCTTCCGAGCTGGATTCCGGCTACGCCATCACTCTTCTGTCCATGCCCACTCTCGACTCGATCGTGCGGGCCCTCTAGGGCTTGTTCAGCATACAAAGCGTCTGGGGCCAGGATGCGGTGACCCACGCGGCGAGGTGCTGGAGGGTAAATGGTACCTCTACCCGGCAATAGATGAGTGGCTGGACCGCCCTCCGTCGCGGTCACTGTAACTTTCCGCGTTGTATATATGTAATGTCATCAGTTGCAAAGGAGATTTGGCTTAAGAAGAGACAAATGATGAAGAAGGACCGTGCCGCAGGTGGGCCGAGCTTATATCAGTCCAGTGTAGTAAACCACCGTCACCCTGATTCGGGCCCTACACCCTCCGATCCGTGAACTAGCTTCACTTCTCATCCACACCAACCACCATACCCAAAACAAAGCAAACAGCACCCAAATGCACCAACAACCGAGCTCCAAGACCCGGCGGGAAACCAGTGCCCAGCATAGGTACCCCAATCGGTATACTTCTGTCCTCTGCCGAGGAGAAGTCCAAAGAGACAAAGAAGAAGCACGCCCTTTACGTGGCCTTGGACGACTTGATGGGTGATGAGGATGGTGGGTGTCCGTCGTGATCAAAACGGCGTCGAAGAAGGGCAAGATCACCAAAGCGCCCGCCGCAGCGAAAGCAGCCAAGGAGCCCAAGAAGGAGCCCAAGGCCGGTCTGGGTTTCTGAGTTGTGAGTAGAATTAGCCGAGAATTCACCGACCCCACGACCCCGCCTCCACCCTGGGCTCGCTACCACACCCCCCTTCGGCGCCATCTAATACCCCGCCGCAAAACTTCACCATCGCTCCGTGACTTGCAAAACGAAGGCAGAAGCCAGCCTCGTGTGGGGCTCGAACCCACGACCGAATGATCAACCGGAATCCAAAGATCCGCATTAAGAGTCATTTAATCTACCGACTGATATAACGAGGCATGTTGTTGACGATTTTCTGTTTTCGGGGCCGTATAAAAGTCGGCGGAAGTGGAGTAGAAGTTGCGGAAATACGCGAAACTACGAGTGCCGGGCACGTCGTGGGGCACCTGCACGACTCAGTGACCAGCACGACCAGTGCGAGTGACGGCGACGAGCTTGCTGAAGGGGTGTATATGGCTGCTGAGGGCAGTCCAGGTTCAAAATTGTGAAACCAACCGTTTCACTTCATCTTGACATTCAGGACTTTGCATACCGCTCACCAATATACGCATTCCGCATTTGCACTTGCCTCATTCTCTCTTCCATGCCTTCCATCACCTTTCCAACTGATCCCAAGCAAGACCCCGCAAGTCACAGGTGGAATTCTGCCCGTCCCTCTCTCCCCTCCCCCGCCCCCAAATCCTTGACAGCCGCGTTGTGACATGAGAGTGGCCCCTGGCGGACCGTGCGCGACTGTACGGACGAGATCTAGGATAAGATAACCCTTCTGTCCTTGTCGGCTTTTCTCGAGCAAGAACAGATCCGATGTCGGCTCTCTCTACCACCAGCTAATTCCCAACGCAGCATAGGCAAACTTTCTTTCCTCTCATCTTCCAACCCTGCACTCGACTTCGACCCCCCGTCTGCCAAGGATGGTCCTCCCACCGTCGGATCCACCGACCCTAGCAACGCTCCCCAACGACATACTCCACATCGTCTTCAACACCCTTCCACTGTCTTCCCTAGCCGTTCTGCCCCGTACAAGCTCGGCAGTCCGAGCGTGCACACTGCCTTTCCTCTACAAGACCGTGACTATCGGCTCAAGGCCGCCGCCGTCGACGAACACGGAGTGGCAAAAGTCCAGTGAAAGCAGGTGCGCGCTTCTCAACCTCTTCAACCGGGACCCACATGTCGCGACTTACGTCAAGGAACTCTACGTACTCCCGCGCGCCCTTTGTTCGCACACCGAACCCGTGCTACCCAAACTTCCCAATCTACGCACACTCGTCGTGACACCCGTCGGTGCATATGGCTGTGAGCCGATCACTTCCTGCATCACGTTTGTCAACCGCCGTCTCCATCTCTCCAAGGATCAAGCAGCTGGGCCAGAGTGGCAGACCGACTCATGGGTGTCGTGCTGCCACCTCCTCAAGAACCATCAACCCCCCACCTTGGTGGTCAAAGTCGACGGGTTGCGAGTGGATGACATCCTCAACGTTTGGAGCGACTTCTTCCCCTTCTCCCAGAGTGAGGTGAAGCGCCTGGTGGTCATCACTGACACGTCGGCTCTATCTGTGAATCCCCGTGAGTTGAATGTTAGGTCGGAGCTGACGATAGTCCCTAATGCCAGGCCGCCACTTTGGTCTGGTTCCATGAATGTGGTCCAGATTTACCGAGCCAGCTGCTACCCACTCATGTGCCCGTATCCCTTTCCAAGACGATACCCATATGATGGAACACACTTCGCATCCCCTGGCCCTTCCATGATTGCGCCGTTCAGTCCCATCGATCTCACCATTGTTGACGCCGAGGCGGTGTATCGCAACGCAAAGCTCTATCCCGCAAGCACGAGGGACAGTGTCAACACCCAGCTAGACGCGATTCGTAAACTCTCTTCGGACGCTACCTGTGCCAATCCCGCCTCCACCACTCGCATTGTCGGCCTCAGCGAGTACTGGAAGGGAGGCGGATTCGAGGCGGAGTGGGACCCTGTCCTAACGAAGCGTGCTAAGATGCTGGCACAGGTTGGTCAGAGATGATTGCGGAGGCAGTGAAAGGGGAAGCACATCCGCCATTCTGGCATGGACAGCCCCTGATCCCCGCCTCCAACTTCACTTCCCTTGTGTACTGCGCCCCCCGCGTCCGCATCCACGTCGTTTGTCACATCAAAAACACTTCTCTCCTTTCCTCAACTTTCAAGCTCCTCCTCACTCTTCATCTCAACTTCCCAGCCCCTCCTCACTCCTCTCCTCACCCTCCCAGTTCCTCCGATAACACAGTCATGTCGCCGAGCTCGGCGCTCACTCTCTCCTGCGAGGATACTCGTGGCGATACCGATCCCGCCAGTTCAAACCCGGCAGGCGAGGGATCTGGTCCATCTCTCTTTGTGGTCCCAGATGATGTCCTACGCCTCATTCTGGACCTCCTCAAACCAAACGACCTTGCTGCTGTCGCACGTGCCAGTCGCCTGTACCACACTCTCACTCTCCCCTACCTGTACAGGACCGTCGTCATCGGGCACTACGCACACGTTCCGTCCATCATCCACTTCCTCAGTAGGAATCCCCACATCACGAGACACGTCACAACCCTCCGTGTGACCCACTGCGAACACCACAGTCACTTCTCGCTACCTCCTCTCTGCAACCTGCGCGCACTCTTGAGCTGGACCTGAAGCAACCCTGCTCGGGCCCGCGGATTCACTGCCGCTACACGTCCCCCTCCACCGACTACACGTTGTCCGAAGCAGGCATCAAGATGAGATTCCTCGAGTATAAGAAGCACAATCGTCCCCAGCAGAGCTTCAAGTCCTCTATCCTCCTGCGTCAACAGCGCCCTGAGAGCGTGGTCGTCCGAATGAACGGAACGGGAGTGGAGGACGTCTTGCCAGGCTGGGATTTGCTATTCCCCTTCCCGATGGAGACTGTCCGGCGCCTGGTGATCGTCACCGATCCTACAAAGCCCGCGCCTAACTATGGTGAGTTTTTAGTTGACCAGTGACCAGTCATAGGCGATACTAACTCTCAGTCAAGACAGACACATTCGTTGTCCCTCCCAGCACCATGGAAGTGGTACAAATCTACAAGTCTTCCGAGTACCCAAGGTGGTCTGAGCGGTACGTCGGCGGCGGGCGCTGGGCTTCTACCTATATGTACGATTTCCTGGCAGGCTCCGTGAGGCAAATCAATCTCACACTCGTCGACCCGCCCGAGATCTTCAACAATGTCTACACCAACCCGCACGACCCGAACCTTCAGTTGCTGGTCCAGCTTCAACGTATACTGGCCTTGGATGACAACAACGTCTCTATGCTCAGCCTCCTCGATTAATGGCGCAAGAGCGACTTTGGACCCGAGTGGGACGATCAACTCCTGGCCTGTGTACGGAGGCTTGAGAAGGATGAGGCTGACCGGAACGTTGTGGTTGAGGCCATGCCGCATATGGGTCTGACAGAGTCGGAATGGTCCGAGTGGGTGTAGAGTAAACAGTAGGAGGATGAGTGGGGATTCAAAGGAAGAGGAAATATACAAGACCCGAGGGCAAATGGGAGAAAGCAGTCGGAGGGTCCGAAAGCGTCTCGATGTGAGTCACGACGTATCACCATGGAAGTTTCCGTAGTTTCGATGTGAATGATCCCTTAACCAGCTCTTTGTGGGTCAGTGAGTGAGCGTCGATGCTGACATGTACATGTAGGTCGGCACAGAAAATATCTATTCCACAAGTTTTACAACTTCAACTCGTCTGGTAGTTACACCATAACTGTTCCAACCGGACCCCTCTCTTGAGATCCAACGATTGAGTTGGGAAATTGCCACGTTGCCACAGTACTATATACAAAACACCGTGTCCCTTCCACTCTCCTTCTTCCTCAGAACTTCCCAAATTGCCTGACCTGCGTAATTTTCTCGGTCTCCGCCACCCGTCCTTGACGCCCCGTCGATGATCTGCCACGCTCGAGTTCGTCCAGGCGAGGTTGGCCTGGGCGTGGGGTGAGAGGGTAATACAACGACTGAGCAACTGATATATGAATGAGGGAAAACTTTCCTCGGACAATTAGAGAATTCGACAAAAATATACATAATGAACAAATTACGTCTCCGTGTAGCGAGGTCACCTCATGCTTCCGGACGTTGAGTCAACGTTTATGCCTTGCTTCTCGAGGCCCGGTCGATGATGATGATGCGGCGGAAGAGCGTGGCAGCCCGGCGGCCAGGGGAACGTCTCGTAGTCGATGTGGCCGAATATGTCGATCCACGCACCGGATGCGTCTGTTGACCCTGTCAATATGCGTGACCCAGTCTGGCCAAGGGTGTACTTCGCGCTGTGCTTCGGAAGCGTAGAATGCGATGTGGCTTAATACCATGCGTCAGCCTCCCCCACTCAGACTGGGATCCAAGGGCTTCATCCGATCCCTTGAAACGTCCATTTGTGCGGTACAGTGACAAACAGCGCCTCTTGGCAAATATACTGGTATCTTCGTGTCAGGTTTTAATGGACTCTGGGACTCACTAAGTCCATCTTCCTCCGGCGCTCAGGATCAAAAACCTCTTGAGAGAACGGGCAGGGAGGCCCGTGGTGGTGGGTTCCATTTTGTCTCAGAACAAGTCCTTGTGCAAGAGATGCGTTAGGCCTTGTAGCAAGTGGAATGCGAATGCGCAACGCGAAACTCTGTCCTTGATTAAGACGCCGGTCACGACGACGTTGTGTTAAGGCCTCATGGATACCGAATCGCTAGCACAGCGTCCGGAGGTTGGGGAGTGGTGGTACAGAGCAACATGAGTACACCCGGACCCATTCTCAGCAAGGTGTCCGGCCTCAAATTGACACATCTCTGTGGGGTAGAGAGGTCGAGAGTTTCAGTGTGTTGTGTCATACACTGATGCCAGAAGACGGGGCGATCCCCAGATTACTTGTTTTCGATGAACTGGTTGAGTCAGCTCATCAGCACCTCCTCGCTGAATCGGAGAAGGGCCTCTCCAAGTATCTGGGGCATCGCAGCCGACCAGAAAGCCGAGTTTACACTCGCAACGACTGGAAGATGTCTAACGGGAATGTGCCTCATTATGACTTCCAGGATTTCTTGCGGGAACGGGCTCAGACTCTGGGGCTCTGGCAGGGATATACTTGAGGCGGTATCTGTCTCGGGGATGGAAGGTTGCATAGGGAGTAGAGTTGGCGATGGAGGGAGGGGCTTGCCTTCCCATAGAAGGACTGCTTTGAACTCGTTGCGGTGGCGACAGAGCTTGGCGGCGGGAGTTTCGGGGTCGGGGGACGACTCGTCGCGCTGGCGCTTGAGGGACATCTTGAGATATTGGGATGTTGGCTGAGTTGAGCGTGGTGCGAGAGTGAGCTCGAGGATAGAAGTAATCCTGCGAGGGGTTAGAGGATTGGGTTAAGAGGGATAGAGACTGAAGATTTCCATGTTGATACTGAGTGTCTTAGTTGTAAGTGCTCTATTGATCCAGTCTTCATCAACGCCACAATCACGTGCGCCAGATCGACTTGATTGATTTAGGACTAGATCATGTTACCTACTACCGCGGTACTTTAGAACTTGATGTCTTATCTTATGAATAGATTGTGAAGCTGAATTACAAAAGTACCGCACGCGGATGCATGCATTCGGAAAAGACAACTTGACCACACCACCTCGAACCCGACGAGATGCACAACTGACCAGGGACAATACAAACTTGAACGCAGCCAGGAGGGTGTTGTGTGACAGCATGACAGAGTCCAACTTACCGGCCAGCATTTGGTATTGCCGGTCCGAGGGTGATCTTGGCTCTAGCCACGGTTTTAGCCACGGAGGTATTGACCTCGTCCAAGTGAATCCCTGGCGCCGTGATGGTATACTGCACTAGGCCGAAAGAGGTTGAGGTGGGCTCGCTAACCCTTGTGTACGAGGTTGCGTGAGGGAATGCAGGTCGTACCGATACGGCGTCGTGCGCCTTAAAGAACGCCTTGTGCATCGAGGGGCATCGGCATATCCTATATGTGGGGAAAGGGTGGAGGGTGGGTATTGGTTCCGGAGGACTGGCCCGTCGGGTTGCACGCCAACGCTATGTGCTGCGCGACATCTAGGTCGTATGCGCCGTCATCCAGCGGCGCAGGAACACGGGCCGCGCACCATCGTACAAGTCGTCCATGAGACCGTGTCTGAGGCCGATGAGACAATAGTTTTCGTCTTCGCCAAGCACCACTTTGCGGATGGGCGATGTGGATGTGGCGACCTGAATGTGAGGTCGTGATATTCAGCGTGTGGAGTAGTGAATAGGTCAACACAGGTCATTCAGCAGTTAGGAAGAACCGAACCCATCGTCAAGTGGATGTATTTCCCATCTGGACCGAGTCCCTCCTCCGTGTATCTGCCTACGACGGACGCATGACCTGGTGAGTGCCCAACGGCCGATACGGACCGGTGCACGGCCGTGGAAGCAGAGCACAGCCGCAGACCGCACTCACGGCTCATACCCTATCCTCGACGCGGTTGTCGCCTGCGCCATCTAGATGTGGAGGATGCTGGTAGGTTTGGTCCAGCACTATGCACTATCAGTTGCCTGCGCCCGTACAGCGCTCATTCTTTGACATCAGGCCCTGTAGAGGGCGCACAAGACTGAGGTTGGGGTATAGTCACACGGTTAGTTACCGACTGCCGACAAGCGCGGTTCCGTCCGTGTCCCAACTACTTGCACGGCTTTCACCGTTACCTCGATGCTCGAGTGATTGAGTGAGTGATGGCTTCAAGATTCAGCTTTGCTCGCTGAAGTACTCGGGGCATGGAATTAGTTTACCACCTTGTATGGCAGTCGAGTGATTAGTCAACTGTGATTGGATGAAGAGTGTTGTTAAGCCATGTGACTATTGATGTAAATAGAAAAGTACGACTACGACTACTGGTAAACTGTACCTATCTTAATGTACCTCGGTTAGAATCAACTCGTCAGCGGCTGGTATAAGAGTAGTGCAAGAGTTAGAGGGCAGTGTCAGTATGACGCTCTCTATTCTTGATCAGAATCCGCCAGTCATCCCGGTCACAACACCAAGAAATACTACACCCAGACGCTACACTTCTCATCATCATCTTGTCTTACTTAAACCTCCATCTCGTACATAGCTTCCATAACCCTCTCTATACAGTCGAGAGGCTCACTCTCACAACCCAACCCAACCCAACACATCACCGCATCAGGTCGGTTCGCCACCCATATCGGCGACCGCCGCCTCCCCCAACTTGCATTTGCACAGCATGCCCCACCCCATCCCCATCATCATTGGCACGACCATAGCCGTCGCCGCCACAGGCTATGCCCTCAAGAAGGTACCCCTCCTCCTAGCCGAGCTGACAGCAGTTCGTATATGACCCGCACCTCGCTCCCGTGATTGAAGCGTTCATTGAGCAGCAGCGCGAAGTACGCCGCCGTCGTCGTCTCGTTCCTGTTTCCGTGGACCAAGGCCGTAACGAGGGTAGAGTGGAGGGTCGCACGACTGCCGTAGCAGGTGTCCGGCAGCGTGCCGGCGAACTGTACGAGCTCGACGAAAGTATGGCAAATGTCGGCGCGCCAGTGTCATACACTCCGCGCCGGCGTAAGCCTGTTCCACACTTAGAGTCACCCAGGGTTGGTCCCGCAGCCGAGGCGGTGTCACTCATCACGATCGATAACGATATGGAGAAGGACCTGCCACCCCTGCCCCTCCCCGTCCCGCACATGGAGAATCCGTTCGCAGACTCTGCGTCCTCAGCCCGCTCGCTCTCGCCCACCGTCTCGCCCATGCCGAGCTCGGCGCCATCCGCTGCCTCGCCGACGCTAAGCCGAACCACCCTCATCGAGGCGCCGTCCAGCCCCAGCATGTCTGGGCTGGAAGACATCGATGTCATCAGCGTCTCGGGCGCCAGCTACATCGACGCAGAGAGCTACACGCCCCGCTCGCTCTCGCCGTACCCAGGCTCACGCGCATCCCCAGCTCCTGAGAGCGCACTCACGTTCCCCTCTCCTCCGCCGGTTACGTCGATGCTCGGCTCGAACCTCACGTTCCCCGCGCCTGACACAACCACGTCCGCCCCGTTATCCAACCGCACGTCGCCCCGCGCCTCCGCTCCCACATCTGGCCGCGCATCGCCCCGCGACGACGTCCTCTCCGTCTCCTCTTGGACCGAGGACGATTGGCGCTCCGAGACCGAGGCAGAGTTGGAGTGGGACGCCGTATCCGACGCACCTAGCCGCTAGAGTTGTAGTACATACCCCCGTTACAGTTGTACACTGTTGATTGCCACCTATGCCACCGTCCCCTCATACTCGAGCAGGTACAGGTAGTAGTCGAAGCCCTCGGGTGGGCCGACCTCGCGCGTGCTCAACTTCCAACCCTCACGGTTTTCAAAGTAGCGCTGGGGTCAGCGCGGCGTTCCGCTCAACTCGGCCCAAGTTTTCGATGACGACGACGAGGCTCTGTCCCTGGCCCCGCCCTCCCTCCTCGACTCACCCTCCGGAACGGTCCCGCGAACCACGTCCAGTAGATGAACTTGGATCCGGGACGCTTGCGCAACACCCTAAGTCCTTCGTCGACCTCCTTGGTTGCCAGGATCACGTCTCTCTCCGGCGGGTTCTGGGGTCAGCTGGCCCAACTGAGACTCACCCATGGGTCGCCCTTGGTCGTGAGCATTGCGCTGGGGTTAGCCTCCTGGGATGGTGGGTGAGGAAGGTGGTGGGCGAGGATCTGGGTGAAGAAGATGCAAAACTCACTCCATCGTCGCTTTGTCAATGACCACATCAAACTCCTCTCCAAACTTGAGGTCGGTAACATCCATCTCGAGCCAGGTCATGAGCGGTCGAAGCTCCGCATGCCGCTCCTTCATCTGCTGGATCACGACGGCCGAGTAATCAATATTCACAATCTGGGTATACCCAGCGTCGTACAGCACCTCGGACAGCAGCGAATTCCCGCATCCAAGCATGAGAATGCGCATGTCCGTTTTCTGGTCGGTGAGATTGCGAACTAAGTCAAGCAGGTAATTGGGCTTGAGGATCCAGTCAAAGTGGTACCCCTCCGGCTCGGCCGCGTACCGCTTCTCCCTATTATCAGCTCCTTCCCTTGCACGACTCACCAGTACTCCCTCGTACCGTACCCTTCGTTGGAATCTGGCAAGTTGTCGGTGCTCATGGATGGTAAAGTGTTAAATATCAAAACCAAAGGCCAAACCAACTTTTTCCGGAGCCCCAAATCCCAGTCCGGCCAGTCTCCTTCCGAGCTTCCCAACTTGGAACTTGAGTCTTGATCAACTTGAACATTCCGTCATCCTCACTTCCTCATCTACAAAATGGACGCAAACGCTCAAGGCGGTCCGCCGACTGCCGAGGTCGCCGAGGTCGACATCGAGTTCCCGGCGCCGCCTACACCGCCTGGCCCGGCACACGTCGTCGAGCCGAGCGCGCCAGCACAGGCCGAACAGGAGCTCCCGCCCTCCGCTGCTGCGCTGTTTGCGTCTGCCCGCGGCGACCGGTTGAAGCAAGCTGCGGAGCGGCGTATTCCCGAGCATCGCGAGGCGCCGGCTGCGCCGGCTGCTCCTGAAGCGCCAGCGGCCGCTGCTGAGACCGCGCCTGAGCTTGCCGCTCCTTCCGATCCTACCGCCGACATTCCCTCACCTGCCTCCCAAGCTCCCTCCGATACCCCCGAGGAGAAGCTGAAGAAGACGAACAAGAAGGCCAAGAAGACCAAGACGCACAAGCCCGAGACCGAGGACAAGCCCGTCCCCGAGGCCGTCCCGGTCGAGCAGCCCTCTCCCCCTCCTCCCCCTCCCAAACCGACCCTCTCTCCCGAGCACGCGGCCCGCGTTGAAGCCCAACTGAAGCGCGACCTGGCGGCAACGCCGGCGCAGCTAAACCCTCCCCTCGCCGCGTCGATCTTCCGGAGCGCGAGTGAGCCGGGTTCTGACCGCCCGGTAGCTGAGCAGGACCACGAGAAAGTCTCGGCATGGCAAGAGGATGAGTTCCAGCGCCGCCTGAGGGGCGAGTACGAGTCGGCTCCGCCGTCTGTCGGCGAGGTCGTGTGGGGGAACATGGAACGTCCGATGCGCGTGACCTCCATCCGCCTATCCCCTCCTCCCCCGACAACCAGGCGCGACTTCCTCGACGCCATGCTCAGGCCGTTCTTACAGCCCACCTGGCCGACGTGGCTGTACGGTGTCCCACCGAAGGGGGAGACGCTGCACGAAGTTCTCCTTAGCACCAAGTATATGCTCGCGCATATTGACCAGCTTGGAGTGTTCGATGCCGCGCGCACGGGCGTACGTCTCGAGCCTTCACCCTCCGGCAATCCCGACGAGATCGAGCTCGTCCTCTCTCTCCGGGAACGGGGCCGGCTCTTCTTCAAGGCCGGTACCGAGTTTGGCGGTAACGAGGGCGGCGGGAACGTCACTGCGCGTATACGTAACGCGCTCGGCGGTGGTGAGGCACTCGAAGTCAACGCCAGTCTCGGGACCAAGACCCGTTCAGCGTACCAGGCCTCCCTTGGGATTCCGGTTCTCGCATCGCCATACCTCAATTTCCAGGTTTCGGCGTTCAGCCTTGACCGGGACAACACGGCGTTCGCGAGCCACCGCGAACTGGCCCAGGGCGGGAGACTCAAGCTCGCCGCACTGACGCCATGGGGTAACCATGATTTGGTGTACGAATATGTCTCGCGTGAGATCGGGCATCTTCAGCCCAAGGCTAGCGTTTCGTGAGTTCCCCCAAGCTAGGAAACTGACCCAAGAATCCGAGAGCAAGCTGTTCCCTCGACTAAGGCGTCGATCTTGCACTCGTGGACGAGCGATACCCGCGACGACCCGTGGTGTGCCACAGCCGGCTACCTGCTCAAGGCCACTCATGTGAGATCCACTCATTTGAGAAGAAGAGGCGCTAATGGTAGGAATATGCCGGCTTACCTGGCAGTTCGGAGTTTGCCCACTTCCTCAAGAGCACGACACAGAGCCAGACCTCGCGTCCTATCTTCCCTGGTTCCAATGTCGTGAGTCCCACAAAAGCAAGCGCTGACCCAGTTCGTCTCGGTGTCGTCGTTCACTTCGCTCCTCTACCCCCTCTGGAAGGGAGAGGGTAAGAGTTACCTCCCTGACCGGACGTTCTTGGGCGGTCCGAACTCGGTGCGCGGATTCAAGGTCGGCGGACTAGGGATGAGCGATAAGACGGACTCGCTGGGCGGAGACCTGGCGTACGCGCTGGGCGTGAGCATGATTGCGCCTATTCCGAACAAGGAACACTGGCCGCTCAAGTTGCACACGTTCATGAACCTGGGCAAGGTGCTGCGGTATGACCAGAGTGAGTGCGCGAGCGCGAGAGAGTTGCTTGCTTGAGCTAACCTCAGCGCGCAACTTTGCCGAGAACATGGCCAAGCTCTACACTTGCCCGTCGCTGTCTGTCGGCGTGGGCCTGTTCTACCGGTATGTCTTGTTCTGGCTGCAGCTGATCCAGATTCGACCCGCTCCGCATCGAGCTCAACTTCTCGATGCCGCTCGTGGCGCGCAAGGGCGAACGCCTAGCACGGGGCTTGAGTGTCGGCATGGGCATCGAGTTTTTGTAGACACCTCACAAACACCTCACTGGTACACCTCATGCACATCTTTCAATAGCTCTTCTGATCTTCTGGCTAACTAACTACCATTATAGTAAGCAGGACAAGATGCCTGTCGCTGGAGAGAACGAGTTGCCACCCAATTGCTCCCGCCTGATGCTGATGGGCCCCACACGCGTCACCCAACTCCCACTCTTCCTTCTTCCTTTCACACATTCTCCTCAACACTTTACACTCAACTTGATAATGGAAGACGACCGCGCCCGTCGCCTCGCAGCCATCCAGGCCCGTCTGGCTCCCCCTTCTGATGACGCTCCTCCAGTTGACTCGGGATCATCTGGCACCAACACGCCTCTCTTCCCCGCACCACGCCACCTGCCTAAGGCTTGGACTCGGCCGAGTGAGCGCGAGGAACGGGAGAAGAAACGCGAGTTGGCACGGGTGTTACAGCGCACGATCGTGCGCGATAGCGGATATCGGCAGGCTGCGACTTGTGTTGAGGTGAGTGGCGCGCCGAGCGGCGGGAGATTGAGGGAGGGAGAGGGGGAGTGTTGGTTGTGCGCACTCGTTAACCCAAGACCCTCGTCAAGATAGCGAGCAACATCCAGTCGTCGCCTGATCCCAAGTTCCGTTCCCTCAAAAGCGACAACGCCGCGCTCAAACACAAGGTCCTCGCCATCCCTGGCGGGCGCGAGTACCTCGTCCTGGTGCGTCCTTGCCTCCCTTCAAGCTTGACAAATACAACGGAGTGCTGATGGCAGATGGGGTTCCGCGTATACACGGAAAACTTTGTCCAGAGCTTTGTGCTCGATCAGTCGGACCGGCGGATGTATGAGCTTGGGATCGCGACGGACGTGTTGCGTGAGGCTGTGAGTTGATTCTCCGCCTTCTCATCTCGTCCTTTCCCACCAACCAACCCGACCCCCGCCCCAAAGCTAGACCTGATCCCAGCTTCCCGACCTCCAATCCCGCGTAGCAGGCACCAACCTCTCCAAAACCAGCCACAAAGCCGAAGAAGCCGCGCGCATCGCCGCAGCCAAGCGCCAAATCGAAGATGACCGCAACATGGTCCGTGACCGGGTCGAACGTGAGCGCGTTGTGCGAGACGTGCGTGCGGAGGCCGAAGCAAAGGCCGAACACGAGCGCAAGGTTCAGGAGGAACGGGAGGAGGCCGAGGAGCGGGCCAAGGCCGCCAGACGCGAGGCTCGGGGTGCTGGTGGGCGGGCGACGCATCCCCACACTGCGCCTAATATGACAGTCGCACCGGCGGCCACGGTCGCTGCTGCCGATGGGGAAGATGAAGAGTTCCAGCACGAGTACCCACACTCGGATGGGGAGGACTCGGACGAGGGATACTGGAACCAGCGTCGGTGGGGGCACGGGAACAAGTTGGGGCACTAGTGCAAGCTGGCAAGTAGAGTTGTATAGGTTGATGAAGATTTGAGGAGCGCCAGAGGTAGTGATGATGGGTTAGAGTATCATGACGGAGAGGCACTGTCAGGAGTTACATGTAGTTGCCCAGGACCATGACATTACTTGTACTATACGTGGTATCATACGGGTTACTCAAACCAACTGTCGACCTCGTCGCGCCTCACCCTATCGGTCCCCCGCTCCATCTCCTCGTTGATAAACTCGTCTAGAGCTAGACATTGCACAATGACCTTTTCCTGGACATCCAGTCCCCCACCCATCCCGTGTCCTTCCTCACCTCCTCCATCTTCCCCATACTCCCACCCTTCCATCTTCCGCACAGCCCTACGAATCCACCGCTTCACAACAGGACCAACCTTATTACCATGTTGGACCACAGCAACAGGATCCAGCGCCTCTACATTAACGATACTAAGCCTTCGTAAAGCCGGACATCGGCGCCGAAGTTCCTCAAAAACGGCCGGTGAGAAAAGTCGTCCAACCCATGTTGTTGAGAGATATGCCAGCTCCTTTTTCTTCTCCTCCTTCTCCTTCTTTTTCTCCTCCTTCTTCTCCTCTCCCACCCCTCCTCCCCCTCCCCCTCCCAGCGACTCCTCCGAAGAAGAGGAAGAAGAATAACTACCCGAGAGAGTATTCCATGGCCTGGGACTTGGTCGCCAACATTTTGCCGCAAAGACCCATACGACCGTCTGGGCATTTGGGATACGTCTCAAGAAGCCGTTAGGTCCATCGGGCGATATTTCGAATTTGAAATTACTGCCGACGATAGCTGAGTCCGGGGAGAATGCGATGATGGCGCGGGGGATGGTGAGGGAGTGGAATGAGTAGGTGACGCGGTGGTATAGGAGGGGGGCATGGCGGATTATTAGGGTCGAGAAACCTAGGTGGGTGAGAGGGCAAATGTCTCGGATGTTGGGGTGGGATGAGGATGGGAGGGAGAGGATCGATGTCGAACAAGAAGAAGATGATGAAGAAGGGAGGGAGGGGAGGGAAGCGCACTCCGAGGGGTCGTGTTGGGAGACGTGGATAGAGTGGATGTAGTTTAGTGGGTTGAGACCTCTTACTCCAGGACGGAAGGAGGGGAGGGAAGCGCCGAGCCATAGGTGTTTGTAGAGAATCGGATAGGCCGTCGTCAAGAGACGCGTGTTTACACCGAGAACGGTGGCCAAGTCCGCGCGAGGGAGGTATGAGAAGACGACCTCGAGGACCTCGGGTGGAAGCGTGTCAAGGCGTGTAGCCTCGTCGTCCAGAGAGCTTGGGTCGTCATTCGACGTCTCCATCGTGTGTAGTGCGGCCAGTGAACAGTTGAGATATGGAGGATGTTGACAAGCACAGATCCAAAGAGAGTGGCGCCTGACAATGACAAGGTCCCCGTGATGCAAGATGCAAGTGGAGGCGCAAAGTGGAGGTTAGAGTGACGTACTTCGTTGCTAGACATTCCATACTGCTCATCCATACTGCTATAGTTGAAAACCCCTCCTACCTAGATAGCACAATATCATCAATCGCTCGATGCTTTGGTGGGAGGGAAAAGGGGTGTTGGACTGGGACGGGAACGGGGGGAGAGGGCGCGGGAGAGGGAGAGGAGTCCGGGGAAAGGAGAAGGGCATAGTGGCGGCTCACAGAGTTCGTTCTTCGGCCTACATACCGCCCTGAGCGGCCTTGGCCTTCTCCGACTCCAAGCGGTGGTAGAGCATCTGCACAGCAATGTTAATGTTGCTGGGCTGACCCGTAATGGTAACCAGACGCTCGTCCGGGTTGGCGACCTGGCCCGGGCCGGGCGCTGTTCCGGGCTCGGTGACACGAATCTGGCACTGCGACTGAGCGCGGATCTCGTTAATCTTGACACCGGCCTTTCCAATAACTGCTGGTTAGCGCTGACAGTGCTAGACTGCTCACTGGCGCCGACGAGCGAGTTGGGGATGAAGATCTGCTGTGTCTGCGAGCCGGCGTCAGGAGGAGGAGGAGGCGCTCCGCCGGCGCCAGCCCCAGCGCCGCCACTGCCGCTGCTGGCACTGCCGCGGTGAGGAGGGGCGCTGTAGCCGCTCGTAGGCGGCTGGAAGCCGCCAGGCTGTTGGCGGTAGGCACCGCCAGGAGGGCCGGGGTTGCGCTCCTGGTACTCGAGAAGGATCGTGCCGATGTAGTACACAGCGATGTGGATCGCGTCCGCGACGCCCGACACAGAGAGGACGCGCTCGGTCGAGCCAGGGAGCATGACCTCGGACGCGTTCAGGCGCGCACCCGAAGCGTCCTGGATCTCCTTGATCTTGGAGCCGCCGCGGCCGATGCTGAATGTCAGCCTGGAATACTCAGCACACATACACGCTGCCCATGCGCGAGTTGGGGATGATGAACTTGATGGTGACGGCGCGCGAGCCGGGGACCGACGCGACGTCAAAAGGCTCGTCGTTAATGCGGCGGACGATGAGGCCGAACGCCTGGACAAGTCAGCGCACCTTCCTTCCTTCTTTCGTAGAGTCTTCTACCCACCTTGGAGACGGCGTCTAGAGCGCCAAAGACGTTTAATATCCGCTCCGGGTTGCCAGGGATCGACTCGGAGATGGTCACACGGGCACCAGACTTCTCCTGCTCGGTCAGTCACTGATTGCTCTACAAACCTTACCCTAATCTCATTGACGTGAGCACCAGCGCGACCGATGATGACGGACGCGTCCTGGGTGACAATCAGAGCGCGCATTGAAATCTGCTGGGCCGTGGGGTTCGAGTCTCCCGAAGGCTTGGCTGGGGTCGCGGGAATGGAGGTGGGAGGCGCAGAGATAGTCGCGCCAGTCGAAGGTCCGGCATCGCCGGTGCTGCCACTGGATGTGAGTCAAGATCGAGCAAGGTTACAACGCAAGGTTAGCCCAACGTACGTCTCGACATTGTCGTCCATCTTTTTCTTGTCAACGGTGGGCTTGGCAGCGTCCTTCTTGGGAGACGAGGGAGATGAGTCCTCACGTGCGCGCTTGACCGTGTTGTTCTCGAGGGAAGGTGAAGCGGGACGCTTGTTGGCTGCTGGAGTGTCCGACATTGCGCGTTTCAGATAACACGGTTAGGACTCTGTCAGTGGGATGGTAATGACGCCAGAGAGCGGATCCAGGACAAAATACGGAGTATAGGTGCGGGTGGGTCGGGGCTCGGGACGGGAACGGGGACGCGAGGGTGGGGGCACAATGTGGAGTGGAGTCGAATGCGTGATGCGTGAGGGCGACGATCGCGAGAGCCGAGAAGGCGGAGGAGGGGCGCGTGCCGTGCAGATGGTGAGAGGTAGGTGGTGGGTGGTGGGGGGGTCGAGGATAGAGCAGATGCAAATGGGCGAACGGAGGGAAGGTCAGGTGGAGGGAATGTGGAAGTAGAGACGCGAGAAACGCAACTCACAAGCGACCGAGGAAGGTGCGTGTTGGGGGAGCTTGTGAATGGAGTTGAAGGTGGACGAGAGGGGGGAGGATGGGGGAATGGGAGGGATGGGGACGGGGGGAAGGGGGAGGGGAAGGGGTGGGGGTGGGAGGAGGGTAGAAGAGTGGATGTGGACGTTGATAAATGCCAGATGGATGGCGAGGATGATGGAATTGATGATGAGCGGTTCGAGTGGTGGGCGTTATTGTGGCTTTGGTTGGCCTATAGTTGGACCCCAAGCTCCAAGCTCTACTCCCACCGTGCGTCTCCCCTGCTTTCTCACCGTACGCTGCCTTACCTTGGTGACGCACTATGGTGGAGGTCATTGATCTGCTCGGGGATACGGTGTTTAATCCACGTGGTCATCAGTGGCATGTTGCAAAAGTGATAGCATGGTGGAGTGGAGGGATATGACGCGCACTGTTTGCACCTTTGATCGGACATGAGCCATCCCATCTCCGCTTGACCGGTATCCTCCACCCAGCCCTTCATCAACGCGTCCAACAACAACAATCTCCTCTATTAACCCAGCCATCATGCATGCATTCATCAATCAATCAAATACGGAATCCTTACACACATCTCTACTCATTTGGAGCTTGATGGGCTAGCGAGAAAGCTAGGTGGCGTAGTTGATAGTCATGAAGTGAAGGCAACTTGCCTGTGGGCCCTGTCTAGTAACCCCCACCCCACCTGGTGTGGGTGATACCAGTAGCCCGAAGCGCCATTGCCCCAACCTCCCCCTCCCCCCCTCCTTCCCCCCCCTCCCCCCCTCATCCCCTTCGTCTCACTCGTCCGCGCGTTGTTGTCTCTTTTCAACCCCATCCTCTCTGCTATCCATCATCTACACATTCAGTCTCATCCACATCTTAGACCCCTCTCGAGCACTCGCAATCCCCGTCGCGGGTCCCTACATTGCGACTTCATCGCGTCCCTGCACTCACCACCACCTGCATAACCGATCCCAACTCGACCACTCACACCTCCGTCCTCTCGCCGCCGCCGGCCAACATCCAACCCGCGCTTGTCCGCCTTTGCCCTTGTGTGCGCCATCACCATCACGATCTTGTGACAACCAGGCGCCACTCTCGTTCGTGTGGCAGAGCCAGCTCAGTTGCCGAGTGGTCGGGCAAAACAAATCCTAACCCCTTAGCCTAACTTTGACCACGCCAACATCGCAAGCTCTCCACGCCCACCATGCCGCTTCTCAAGCGCAAGCCGGTGCACATGCACCCCCTCCCATCCCTATCCGCCATTGTGCAGCCCATAAACGCGGCCCATGCAGAATCACCCAACGCATCCGCACCGGGATCGGAGAATCACGAACAGCACCTCAAGGACTCCAACGACGACGAGACGCAGCTCGACAAGCTCATGTCAGTCCTTCAAGACCCAACACTTTCCGCACCCGCCCCAAAGAAGCCGCGCGCGAGCCTGCAGGCCAACGGCGCACCTAACGGTGCCGGCCAACCTCCACCGGTGCATGGCGGGCCGGTCCCAGGATACCGCGTCAAGAATGTCGACTGCTTCTACCTCCCAGAGACAGGCGAGATCTTCTTGGATTACGAGTAGGTGCTCGTCAAAGGATCCAGCTGACTGGACCAGGACGTATGCACAGCGGCGCGCGTTCTACGACCAGCAGGTATTCCAGTGTGAAGGTGGGTGGAGGTTTGCAAACCACTCCGAACTAACCATTCAGTAACCGGCAAGTCGGCGCTGTCGTACTTTGACGCGCTGTACAACGAGCAGCGCGAGGTCAAGCAGCTCCATGCGCGCTTCCCGCGACCGTTGAAGAAGGCCGTGTTACAGTCGGTCCACTTCCAGGTCGAGGGCAAGCTCGACACGCTGGCCGACAAGGTCCACGACCGCTTCCTGAACCGCTTCTTTGACGATGAGAGTAGGTTGGCGCTTCAAATCAATGCTGACCCACCCAGAGGTCTTTGTCGATGTCCAGGGGGACAAATACCTCGCGCGGGTCGTCAAGACATTCCCACCAAAGGACTTGAAACCCCCACCTGGCGGCTCCCCGTTCCACCCGTACGCCATGGACCTCAACATGGAGCCAGAGGACGTGACTGAGGTCGACGACCCTATGAAATACTTCTACCAGGTCCGCCTGATTGAGGAGGGTGGCGAGGGCGAGCACGCCGACAGCCCACAAGAGAAGGAGGGTGACGAAAAGTGGGGCGGCAGTGTGATGGAGGTGCAGGCGGACAAGATTTCGTGAGTGTGCTTGCAGTGTTTCCACTGACAGCAGGCGTGATCGCATCAACTACTCGCGCGCCATGCTCAAGCGCTTCATTCGCGACTGCGTGAGCCGCGACGCTGCCATCTACTCGCCGTGGATTGTGAAGAAACCCATCGCATTGAAGTACGGGCTTCCCACCGAGATGACGGACGAGCTTCGCGCGGCGATTATCGCACACCGTGAAGCCCAGATGGACCGGCGGAAGCGCGACCGCGAGGAACGACTAGGCATCACACACGACGACGAGGAGACCGAGTCGGAGCAGCCGCCCAAGAAGAAGCGCTCCAGCAAGGGCCTCAGCAAGGAGGACCGCGAGCGCATCAAGCAGGAGGAGAAGGAGGCCGAGGCGAAGGAGCAGGAGGAGGTCAAGAAGAAGGTCTCGCGCGGCATCAAGTATCCCATTGAGGGTGAGCTTTTAGATCTTTGAGGATAGCTGACACCAGACTTCCTCTTGGAGTACCAGGAGAAGGACAAGCAGGCAGGCCGGATCGAGGTCAAACCCGTGCCAAACCGTGACCTGCCGTTTGGCGAGCACTTTGAGAAGTTCCTCATGGTGTGGAGTTTCATGAACGTCATGGGCAAGCCGCTCGGGCTCTCGTCATTCACAATAGACGATTTTGAACAGTCGCTCTACCATA
Organism: Cutaneotrichosporon sp. HIS471; assembly: GCA_030864385.1. Taxonomy (NCBI): domain Eukaryota; kingdom Fungi; phylum Basidiomycota; class Tremellomycetes; order Trichosporonales; family Trichosporonaceae; genus Cutaneotrichosporon; species Cutaneotrichosporon sp. HIS471. The sequence goes on along the minus strand of AP028240.1, from coordinate 282,554 downwards.
ATGACCAGTGGACGACCGCCCCACCACTACTCGTCGAGATCCACTCGGTCCTCGTCAAAGCACTCGCCAACGACCTCAAAGCTGGCAACGAGCCAGTACTCCCCTTGCAGTACACGGGTATCGTGCCGGAGAACGACATCGACTACTGGGAGGGCACCAAGGGCGCGACGGCTGAGACTCTGCGGCCAGTAATCGGGCCCATGGCCGAGTCGTGGGCCAAGAAGGACCTGTCGTTCCGGGACGGCCGCAAGGGGTGGGAACAGGTGCTCATCGGTTGCTTGTGGGAACGCGCGACGCTCGAGTCGTTCCCAAGCTATCTGGACCTCGTCCTGTTCCTCACGTTCGAGAACAAGCCCGCGCCTACGCGGCCAACATGGTCCACTGGCCCGACTCAGAACTCGGCCTCCGGCCTGATACCCGCCAAGGTGGAGAAGCGATACAACCAAATGCACTTTACGCAGAAACTCGACATCATCGACTTCCTCATTGAGCTTGTGGCGCAGACGGGGGTCGTGCGCGACTTTATGGAGGACGCGACGGCGGAGCTCACTGAGGTCCGCAAGAAGCAGCAGGAGGCGCGCCGCGACTATAAGCGGGTGTAAGTTGGCGTGTGCTAGCAGTAACTGACAGCAGGCAGGCGGAGCGGGAAGCGCTCGAGCCCAAGGACGAGAAGAAGGACGACGAGGACGGCGAGGCCAAGGATGAGCCGTCCGAGAGTCGGCTTGCCTCGCCGAATGGGCTCGTAAACGGCACCGCGACGAACACGGAGCACGACGAGCTCGACTCGGCAGCTGGCGACGATAGCCCGTCGCGCATCTCCTCCCCGATGCCAGAGCGGGGAAACACAGCCGCGTCGCGGCGGCGGGCTATGCGGGAGCGTGCAGCTGAACGCGAGGCCGATGAGGCGATGAAAGCCGCGGCCGCCGCCAAGGAACGACAAGAAGTCAAGGCTGCGCGCGCAGAGGCGCGACAACTCGCTACGGACCGCAAGCGGCTCGAGGACGAGGAAGTCGCTCTCAAGATTAAACTGCACGAGATTGAGCGCGACTTCCGGCGGCATCTGTACACGCTACGCGCGCGTCCACTCGGCGTGGACCGGTATCATAACCGCGTCTGGTGGCTCGACGGGCTTGGCAGCGCGCCCCTCTTAAATGACGGCAAGGTCGTATGGGGCACAGGCCGGCTGTACATTCAAGGCGCGGAGGACTTGGACATTGAGCTGAGTCGCCGTGCGCTGCCACACGCAACTCAGGGGCTTGGTGTTGAGAAATCTGCGGCCGAGATCGCGGGCAAGCGCGCAAAAGAGGAGGGCGATGCCAAGCTCGCTCCAGGCGAGTGGGCTGTCTACGATACGCCGGAACAGTTGCAGGAGTTGTACAACTGGCTCAATCCGCGAGGAAGGCGTGAGCTCGACTTGCATCGTACCCTCAAGATGTGGTGGACCGAACTTGAGGGCGGGTTCCACCGCCGCCGTATCCAGATGGGCCTTGAGGCTGCCACGGAGGAGCCGACGCAACGACGCACGCGCCGCATCGCGGGGGAGGAGGAGAGGGAGGGGTACATGGGTTGGAGGGTGAGTGAGCGCGCGAGCTCTTGGCGAGCGGCGAGCCGGAGTCGGCAAGCCTCCCAAGGGCGGGCGTAATACTTATTGAATGCCGCTGACAGCAGAACAAACGCGCCACGGTCAAGTAACCATCCATCCAACTGCGCGTTAGTATCAAGCTGTCTTGTTCATATGCATTGTCATGAATGTCAGTTGTGACATTTGAGAGGAGCCACAATATGATACATGCGTCTACTGGTTCATCTGCTCGGCGTTGTGCTCGGCAAAGCGGGCGCCGACGCGCTCAGAGTGCTTGAGGAACTTGTCGGCGCAGTTGTTGACACAGGTGGTCTGGGGTTAGCCGAGCGGGGTGAGCAAAGCGGGGCGAGGCCATGCTGTGCGTGTGTGTATACAGTAAACAGGCAACAAGACGGGTCGTGCAAGTGTATATATAGGCAACAGGCGAGAGAGGTACCAGCCGGGCCAACGCCAAACACAACCACCGATCCCATAGGAGAGCCATCGTACTTGATCTCTCTCGTCTCTTCTGTGAGACGAGGCCAGAATGACCTGCGCTGCGAAGCGCGAGACCGCAGCGACCACTATCCCGCGCATGGCTCAAAGCTTGACTCCGAGTCGACAGTCTCTGTCCATCCGCATGGGCTTCGCTGTACCGCGTCCCCGGCAGTGAGAACTTGCTGACCCCTCTGTTCCTCTTCCTCTTCCTTCCCGCCAGCCTCGCCTGTTCCACACCTCACTTGGCCCCGTTCCACACCCCACATCCTCTTGCCGCCTCGTCACTTGCTCCATCTTCGGCCTTGGGCTTCCGTCATTCACCTCACCCCACTTGACCCCCGCCTCGCCGCCTCCTCCTCATCCCCGCTTCGCCTTGCCTCTCCTCGTTCTCTCACCTCTCCTCTCCTCGTTCTCTCGCCTTGCCTCTCCCCATTCTCTCGCCTCGCCTCGACTCACCTCATTGCTCGTCAACGCCTTGGAAGTAAAGTCCTGAGCGCAGGCGTTGAAGCACCGCTCCACAACACCCGAGTAGAGGCGCATAAAGTCCTGCATCTGGGGATTAGCGCTTCTGAGCGTACAGTGTGAGGGGAGAGGAGGAGGGGATGAATGAGAAGAAGGCGTGAAGAATGAAGGGACGAGATCCCATCAGAGACGGTACGCACCTGCTTGCGCTCGATGAGCTTGGACATGTGCGCCTGCTCGGCGGCGTTGAACTGGGAGAAATCCATGGTTGATGGTGGCGAAGTGGGTGGTGCGTAGTTGGTGATTGGGATTGATAGAGATCTAGAGCAGAGGAAAATTCAGGTGTGATAGCTATTACAATGTCCTATATCCCAATCTCAAAGATCCCACTTTACTTTGAATGAGGTTATATAAAATTATATAAGAGAGACTAGAATACCTAGCTATCTTGTACGATACATGCTACATGCATCGTAATTGAATGAAGAGAAGGAGGCGACTCACTATATCACTAGAGTGTAAAGTGGTCACCCCAGCCTCAACGATCCCTCCACCCGTGCCTAGCCGTCAATGAACTCCCATTCAAGTGGTACACAAACCACAAACTACAACTGTCTCACAGTCTTGCATTCTCCCACCCACCCACCCACGATGGTACCAACAGTCACAGCCGCGGCACGGCGGGCCCAACGAGTGATCGAAAGTGACAGTTCCGGTGGATCCGGCGTCGACGAACTGGACGACGACCTAGACATGGACGTGGATTCTGGTATATCCTCCATTTTGACGCGCTAACAACCAGCCGCGTCTGAATCCGAAGTCGAAACGCCCAAGATCAAATTACGTATGCCTGCTCGGGCGGCCAAGAAGCCCCAGCCACAGCGGAGTACGCGGACGGCAGCGATCAAGGCTTCGGCAAGGGCGGTGGCGCAGGCACAGGCTAGCAAGGAGGAGAGCGAGGAGGATGAGTTGGATGATGAAGGGGAGGAAGATGTTGAGGAGGAGGTTGTGGAGGAGGAGGAGTTTGAGGTTATGGATAGTAGAGGGCCGAGTCCTAGTAAGATGACGGCTAGGCAGAGGGCGAGGTTGACGGAGGGGGATAGTCATTTGATGGTGTTGCCGGGTGAGTGACGAGGGAGGATGGAGGGGGAGAGAAGAGGAATATGGTGGAGGGTAGGACGTCTGCCTTGTGGAGAGTTAGGAGCTCTCATATGTCTGCCTTTGGCGCTGGGTTTGAGGTCGCTAGAACAAGCTGACACAAAGACGGTTTCTCCAAGCCAAAGCCCGAGCTCACCGAGGCCGAGCGTCTACAGAAGCGCGAGGAGATGGCGCGCCGTCGTAAGCGGCAGAACGAGCAGCGGCTCCAGGACGAGCAAGTGAGTGTTGGGTCCTGGGCATGATTGCCAGCTCCGTCGTGATCTGTTGAGCTGGTCTACGTATGATGGCATCGCTCGCATTTCCCGTCTTTCACTCGCATCTCCCGTCCTTGGCTCGCATCTCGTCTTTCGCTCGCTCGCTCACACCAGGACCAAACTATCAACCGCCTTCTGCGCGCACAAACCGGTCGTTCTCGCGCCAAGCTAGATGACACGGACACACCCCGCAGCGGCCAAGTATCACCTGTCAAACGGCCGGTTCCAGACGGTGTGCGGTGGGTCTCGTCTCTGGCTGGTGAGGATGTGGTGTTACGCGTCGGCGTCAAGGCTGGACGGGACGAGTGGATCGCTGTTGGCGATGGCCCGCGCATCGAGTCTGACAAGGGCAATATGGTGTGCGCGGCAAAGGGATGTAAACAGCCGCGCAAGTATAGGTCGGTTGGGAAACGGAGCGTGGGTGGGTGCTGTGTAGCCCATCTGAGGGAGGTTGATGTTCGCGTTGCAAAGGGCGACCTGTAGTGTATGTACTATGTCATTAGTGTGAGCCAGGTGCGAACTGATCTGATGCTGGTAAGGGCGAGTAAAACCTGCGTACTTTGAGCGAGAGACATTGGTGAGCTCTGTCGAAGTCGACGGTACGACCAAGATGAGGAGGACCTTGATTAAAATTGTCGACACTGCAGCCCTCCGCCAGAGACACCACGTCGCGCCCAACGCCTTGACCGCTGACCTCCATCGTCGCTCACTGCTGACCCCATTGGCGTCCTCTTTGCTCGTCGTCCGACCCCCGTTTCGCTTCCCCTCGAATGCTCAGTGAAGGAACTTCATCACGCTACGAGTCCCGAACCCTAACGCCAACCTAAGCAGTCTGCTGGGCCTGCTTGGCGGCAATGGCGGCCGCGACGGCAGGGTTGACGCGCTTGCCGTCCTTGAAGATGGCGCGGGGAGGCGGGGCGCGGTTCTTGCGGCCGTTGATGGCGCCGACCTTGTCTGAACGCACACGCACAACCTTGGCGTGGATGGCGCACGAGACGCAGTACACGAGGCGGATGTAGAGCTTGGGCAGCGCGTACTCGGCGTACACGGAAGCCTCCGAGAGGTCACGGACCGCGGCGGCCTCGACCATGTTCTTGACCGAGTTGCGCTTGATGGCCTTGTCCTGGGGGTTAGTCCAAGTTATGGGAAGGTTTGCGCGAGTGCGAGTGCAGGCGGGTTCCACTCTCCATCTCCACTGTTCCACCTCGCATGGAGTCGCCAAACCTGCACACCACCTGCACTCTGCACTCGGATCGGCTCACCTTGGCAACCGCGCGCGCGCAGTTCGAGCAGCGGAGGAAGCGGACGTGTCCACGTCCCTTCTTGTTACGGCCGTTTCCCCTACGCTTCTTGGTCATTTCTGCTGTTAGAGTGTGTCCAAAGATTAAGGTCCAGAGAGAGAGTCGTCGCAGCGAGCGGTAGAGTGAGAATGAAAAGATGCCGAGGGGAATGTGGGTGATGTAGTCGTCGTCGTTGTGTCGATGCCGCTCGCTGTGCTCTACTCCGAGTGGATACCCACTGTAATAGTGTTTTGAAGGTTGGAAGAAGAGGTTGGCCACCTGATCGAGGTCGACTAACAACCCCCCCCCCAACCTTCCCCCCCCTCCTCCAACTGGAATTCAGGATCCGTCACATACAAGTCGGTGCTAAGACACGTGGTCTTCGGAGTTTGTAAATCGCAACGGAATCAAATGGATTCGGGCAAGGGCTGGGTGGAGGTTGACTTGGTCACGTGGACTCCTTGTGTGGTCCCCCTTCGTCTCATCCATGTACGTCAGCATGTAGTCAAATACCAGCTATACCAGCAGACTAATGCATTATCAACGATCTACTACTGTACTACTGTACTACTGTACTACTGTACTACTGTACTACTGTACTACTGTAGTACTGGTGCAGCACCTCTGAGGCGATGTTAGGCGGCACTTCACCGATCCACTCTCGCTGGTGGAGATACTGACCTAACGTAACGAGCCTTAGACCAGCCACATGCTCATCCACCATCCGCTCAACCGGATCCGGCTCCATCTCCACCGCCAATATCTTGACTTGTCGTTCCACCTCGGTCCAGAACGCGTCCTCCCCGTCCTGCGCCTCCTGAACGTATTCTTCCTCAGATACCTCGGACACGTCCTTGTCGGTTAATGTCTCCTGCCTCTTGGATCGGGGGTATGCTTCGACGCCTACCAGCGTCAATTCCGAGTTAGAGTTGTCGTTGGAATTGGAGGCGACCTGGATTGCCAGGCTATCTAGGCGTTGCCAGGCCGCATCTAAACTGGGTCCGGGAAGGAGGATCTGTGTCGCGCGCCCGTTCCAACCTGTTTGAGATGGGGCTCGGTATGGATGGTCGGTAATCAGAGTCGAGACGACAATCTCGGCTTTCTCGTATATCGCAGCTGGCATATGATGCCTAAGGAAGGGGTACACGTCGTGTACGAGGTGGTTGCGTACTCTTATTACAATAACATCGGGACGGACACGAGAGAGGGTGCGACATGGGTCGTCGGGCCATACGCTGTCTTTGTGGAGGGAGGCGCCGCGGTCAAAGGATAGAATGACGCGCTTTAGGTTGGACAGCGTGGGTGCTCCGGCCGCGTGGCATTCGTCACAGCTGTGGCCACCGTCCACGTATAGTATGCGGGTATGGATTGCGGAGGGGGATTTGAGGGCCCGACGAAGGCGGGGACCGCGGTGTTTGTCGTCAATCAACATTGTGTGGTAGAGGTGCGGGGTTAGGATCCTGTTGAAGAGGGTATTGATGCGCGTTAGAATGCCAAGAGTTGGGTAGGGGAGGTGTCGAGCTAGGACGTGGAGTACATCCTCTGGGTAAGACCAGAGTGTCTCTGTTGACATTGTTCTGAGGGATGAGTGGAGAGTGATGATGAAAGATCACCTCAGCAGAGGTCATGTGATGGAGTGAGCGGAGCAGAGTCACTCCGAGGAATGTGCTTGTGGCTATCTCCACAATTTGCATAACTATGGCAACACACGCGCGCTCCAGACGTCACATGCCATCAGGTTTCGCGTGCGCACAATCAGGATTTGTGGTCACTGGCGCGCTGCGAGGGGACACACCCGCCCGTCGATGAAGCACACCAGCTATGGAGTGTCGGAATCATCGGGGAGAGTCACGTCGAGCACGTCGAGGTTGGGGAGGTGTACCAGATCGCCTGGGCAGTCGCAGCACTGGGGTGCGCGGATGCGGAGGATGCGAACTGCAGAGGAGAGGGTAGAGTTGGCCATGAGGGCGAGGGTTGGGTGTGCCAGCCAGGAGGACCAGGTATTCGGATGGGTTCAAGCCGCGGCATGGCGGGTTGCAAATGGCAAGTGGGTGATGATGAATGGCAGCCTGATGATTTCTGGTATTTACTCGAGTCTGATACCAAAAAACGACACTGAGCTCGATCTCATTCCGAGCCATAATGCAAGTCCGTGCCACAATACGACAGCCTTATTCAGCCTGGCTTTCTTAGTGTGGCGGTGTGGCGCATCTGCCTCACTATGGTCGGAGGACGCATAAATTCAGGTACATTATTGAGAGCTGCTTCAGCGGATGCTGCTACTGTACGTTCGATTGATCTAATTACAGGTGCACATCAACGGCAGCCTTGTAAACCTGTTTCTAACAAAGCACCGACAACTTGGGGAGTGGGAGATGCGCGGATCCTCCTGGGCTCTATCTCTCGTTCGACACTCCCCGATTCTCCCCAGCGCCCGTGATTTGTAGAGCAGATTGTCCAGCAGTAGAGGCATCCCACGCCTCCCGCGACTCGACGTACGCAAAGTCGGGCCCAGTAGTGCTCCACCTCGATCATGGACATTGGGATGCGGGAACGCTTGAACTTCTATTCGAGCAAAGTAGGTTCATCAGAAGTGTCCTCCGTCAACTAACCCCCAAATACGCTACAAGCAACTGTAGCCAAGTACCAAAACACCCACTCCTCGTCCAGGAGCGGCTATGTCGGAATCCGATGATCGTGGACACGAGGAGCCCCTCTGTTGTAGTACTCGGCAACTGAAGGAGTGGGGCAGCCGAGAACGAGTCTATTTCCTTCCGATTACAAATAGGGCTAATGCCGTCCTGAGAAGATGATGACATGGCAACTAGAGCTTACAACTGCCAACTACTAACCAACCCTCTTCGCTACGCGCCATACTCCTCAATGACGCACTCCTCAATGACGCTCATGGGCCGCACGTACTCCCCGAGCGCGACATACGGAATGTCGTACCCGAACGCAGGCAGTGCACCGAGGTCGAGACCCCTCTGGGTCCCCGTCCACTGCGGCGCAGCGGCCATACCAAGGACGACCACCCGCTGACCGTACTTGTATTCTGGCGTACCGAGGGCCAGACCATTCTGCGCATCCAGGACCGAGATGAGATCCGGTACGCCTGCGACAACCTCCTCCTCTCCGGTCGGTAGGACGTGTCGGCAAAGCAAGTTTTCATTCTTGAATGGGATCTTCATCGTGCCGTGGAACGCTTGACTCGAACCTGAGTCATCCTCATCTGCAGCGAGAGCAGTGATCGTGATCTCGCCATATGTGTGACCCTTGAAAATGTGTCTACCGAGAGCGGTGATTTTGCCGGCAAACAGAACGCGGGCGGCCCCGCTTCCACCAACGGCATCCACGAGGATACGTCCGATGTCGCCGATGTTGGATTGCTTCGTGGCTAAGGCGACGGCTCGACCAAGGCGCCAACTCTGCGATACCGTGTTTCGTACAAGGCTGTCCTGGCAGAACACGCGGGATAGAGGTCGACAAGCGACGTTGGCGTGTGTTCCCATCTCGATACAGCCTGCGCGAAGAACCCGATCCACGTCCTTGTAATGCTTGGCGGTCGTCATGAACATGTTGGAGCCGTCACCAGATACCATGGCGTTCGGGAGTGTCATTTCGGCACGCTCGCCAGAATCCATGACTTGCACAGTCGTCTGCCAGCCAGTAGGGTAGGCGCGGCCCATAAAGTCCCCATCCACGATAGGCAGGTCGAGGTATCGGCTAGACCCGGCGAGCATGTTGAACATGCCGTTGCTTCCTCCGATCTCGAGAGCTGCGAGGGCGGCACAGTTGGTCGTACCCATAAAGTTGAGGAGGGCGGTGATCGCCGCGGCTGGATCGCCCCCGTCAAGGCGCTCGAGGACTACCTCGGGCGACCCAATGCCGCCGCCCCAGCAAACGGACTTGTCGGCGCCCAGCGAGTCAATGTCCACTACGCGCACCCTCGCACCGCTGCGCACGAGCTCACGCACGGCAAGCATTGTCGTAGCGGGATTGCCACCACCACCCGTGCCGAGGATGTAGCAACCCGTTGCGATCCACTCGAGGTCCAGCTCCGAGAGTGTCCACTCGCCTCGCTGCACGTGAGGGCGGTACGCGAGGATATCGGGAGCGGTGAGGACAGGGTCTGCGACGGGGAGCGCATGCCTGCCGTTGGCGGCCGTGGCGGGGATGACAGGGGTCGTGGCGTCCCATGAACGCTGCGGCATCTCTTCTTCGTCGGATGAGTCATCGGCCCGAAGCGCAGTCCCTGTCCACTCGCCAGCTGCCTTGACGTAGAATCGGCACCGCCCCGTGGTATATGCGATGGGGATGGATTCGCTCTCGACGACGACCGTACTGGCAGGGTCGGCACCGTTCTCAATTGCGCGCTGCACGGCACGCGCCTCGACGAGGCGCTGTACTTCAGCGATGGACTTGGTGCTCGTATCCTCAAACGTATCGATGACAGCTGAGATCTGAGCACAAGCAGCCCCGACGGCGTTGGCAGCCTCATAGTGTGGGAAGCGGTAGACGTGGCTGACGCCGTGCAGTTCGTCAGGGACGAGAATGGCCCCTCCACCGACCAGGTAGAGGGGGACGTCGGCAGAGCTCGTCTTCATAGTGTCGACAACGAGCTCGATCATGGTCTTCATGCGGGTCTGGGCGGCTGCAATATCCTCCGGAAGGAGGTGGGTGACGAGGCTCGGCTCACCCACGCCGTCGCCCCTGCCTGCGGCGACGATAATGTCGGTTGCTGTGAGCGTGTTACCTCCGAAACACAGCGCCTCTTCGGTGATGCGGTATCCGACAGAATCTGGGCCGACGCTAGTCTTGTCCCCGTTCTTGCGGATACGTGACCCGCCACCGAGACCAATCGACTCGACGTGCGGCATGGGAAAGTTGAGCCGCACCCCACAGAGCTGGTGGAACGCGCCTGCCTGTCGCGGAAACCCGGTGGGAAGGAGCACGCCGACCTCGGTAGTGGTACCGCCAACATCGACGACGAGGGCTGTCTCGCGAGCGCGACCCCCCTTGAGGCCAGCGAGGAAGTTGGCACCGCGCATCGAGTTGGTAGGGCCGGAAGAGAACGTGCGGATGGGCAGACGCACGGCCTGCGCGGACGTCATGAGTGTACCGTCATTAGACGTCAGGAAGAGGGGGCATGTGAGGCCAAGGGCGCCAGCTGATTCCTGGAAGCCCTTGACGGTGCGGGCTGCAAAGGTGCGGAGAGCTGCGTTGAGGATCGAAGCATTCTCGCGCTCGAGTAGCCCGATGTTTCCCACGTCCTTGGAGATTGTGACGTAAGCGCCTGGTAGCTCGGCGGAGACAATATTGCGCACTAGCTCCTCTTGACGGTACACGGTATCGATGGGCGAGTAACATCCGGAGATAGCGACCGAGCGAACGCCGAGGCGCGCCATCTCGGCACATGCCGCGCGGATCTCCAGCGGATCCACCTACTGTCAGCGACGGTGTGACCGGGTGGGGAGAACGTACCGAGGCGATCTCAGAGCCGTCGACCTGTAGCCCGCCCGCGGCGAAGAAGACGGGTCCCTCGAGAACAGCGCGGAGTTCGTATGGGAACGAGGCGAAGGGTGGGCAGAGGCGTGAGAAAGGCCCACAGAGTCGGATCACGCCGACGCGGTCGAGCTTGGCGGCATCTCGTTCAATCAGGGCGTTCACAAAGCTCGTCGTCCCGATAGCGACTGCCTGGATCTGTCGCCGGTCCACCGACGCTAGGGCAAGCGCGGCCGCGACTGCCTGCTGAATACCACGCGTGACGTCGGGTGTTGTTGGCGCCTTGCACGCCGCGAGGACGGGGTTCACGCATCCCGGCGTCAAGTCGAGGATGACGGCGTCACTGGTGTCAGTCCTGGAAAGCGCGCTGCTCACGTGTTCGTGCCGCCTACGTCGACGCCGATACGGAGCGGCGCGTCAGTGTCGGTGTCGGGTGAAGGAGCTGTGGGGATGGTCATTGGATCAGCGTGGAATAGAGCTTGGGGTGAGTAGTGGTGCTTGGTCGTAGCAGCGATTTAAACATTGCCGCTCGGGACCACTACATGCTCGTGGTCATCATCTGGTACAGCGTGTGTGGGCGAGTCTGCAACAGAGTGGGGGACGTGATGAGTGATGGAAGGAAGAGCGCCCACACGACCACACGCCCACACGCCCACACGCCCACATTTCTTCATGACCTGGCGGTTCTATTGGCTCATAACTAAGCCCTACTTTTGAACCCACATTCCACGGCTACACCTCGGCATCTCGCAATCGAGGTGACAGCAGTGGGGAGTGGGCGTCCGGGTCCACATGTTGAATACGATCTGAAAGCACTGATCTGGGCTAGTCACCGCCCACTCACTCTCGTCTCTCAACCACCACCTGTCCACCCCACACGCCCACAGAATGGATTCGAGCTCGCTCGCCTCGGCGTCCGACTCGGGCCGCGACGAGCTAGAATCCATCTACCGCTGCGCCCACTGCCCGAAGGAATACACTCGGCGCGACTATCTGCAGAGGCATGAACTGAACCGTGCGTCCGTTGTGGCGGGGCTGATGTAAGATACGCGCCCACAGTCGAGGTGTCCCTGGTGCGGAAAGCGGTTCGCACGGCAAGACGTGCTCCGGAGGCATATTGCGGGGTCGTGCAAGTTGCGGCAGACTGACGAGTTGCGGGTGCGGTCACACAGCCATGTCAAGGACTCGCGGAAGAGGACTCGTCGGACCTCGCGTGAGGATACATTGCTAGTTGGCCCAAGTAGACACCAATCTTCGGATTCGGAAGGGAGGGACGACGGGCAGATGGAGATGGGCCCGCCCACTTCGCCACATGACCGGTTGGGAAGGCGTCTCAATGGTCTCGATGTCGATGGCCAAAGCTCATCCACATTCAACATGTCCCTGCCGCCAATCATGGTCACTCCTGATAGCATGGACGCTGTGGATCTGCCCCGCGTGGCGCCGCATGAGCAAGCCCCAGCCTCGGGAGGGAGTTGGAATAACCATCGTCCATCCGACACCTACGTAGAATCTGGAAGGGCGTTGAGTTCCTTTGACTCGGTTCTCGCCGTTCAGCGACCATCCGTTGACTACTTCACCCACAGCGACAGCGGCCACAGCGTCGATGCTGGTCCAGGCATCCTGGTCCCTACCCCACCCATGCCCGAGGTGCAGACGGGCTTCGGCGACCCCACCAACGCTAATAGCATGGACCACCTGTTCAACTGGCTGTTCAGCATGACCAACATCGAGAATGTCTCGACCAGAGGTCCGGTGGTTGGCATGACTGGCCTGGAAGCCAGTCAGGTCGAAACACAGTGGCTGTCTCGGGACGACCGGACGGCGGATCAGCTCGTCCCCCGTCACTCTCGGAGCCCAGTGCTTGAATCACTCGAGTCAACCTCCCAGGAAGATACCCGGCCCTCACCTACCCGCGCACCGCACAGTGGCGGCCCGCCATTCCCTGCATTCCCGGAGACGTGGGACGAGGCTGGCTGGCGTTTACCTCCCCCCAAAGACCTCATCGACGAGCAAGCCCGTTCAGATATGCGCGACCTGTTCGACGGCCCAGAACGCGAATACTTCTCTACCCCAGCGTTCAGCATTGCGCAGATGAAGCTCTACCTGGAGCTATATTTCCTGTGAGTCGGGCCCTCTTCACCACTTACGACAGAAACTTCGCTCCGTTGTATCCCATCGTCCACCGCCCGTCGCTCGGATACCGGCGTCTACCGCCCGACCTCCTCCTCACGATGCTTTGCATCGGCACGGCATTCGCCGACGACCGCTCCGGCTTCCGAATCGCAATGAAGATACACAAGCGGCTGCGGAATCGTGTCTTCGACGTTCGTAACCCCATTATATCGCTAACAGCAGATGGCCGAGGCCGAGCCCCGCGCCCCGCCACATACGATTATGACGATCCTGCTCATCAACTACTTCTCGCGCTCGTACTGTAGCGTCAAGGAACACGCGGTCGCACAGATCTTCCACTCGTCCTCAATAGTGATGGCGCGCCTGGCGGGTTCGTTCCTCCCGACATTCGCTCCGCACCCGAGCCCCGTCGCCTCAAATCCCCTAGATCACTGGCTGGCATGGGTGGCCCAAGAGGAGCGGAAGCGCGTCGGGTGGCTCGCTTTCATGATGGACACGGAGAACGCTGCCCTCTTCCGACATTACCTGATCGTGCACTTCTTCTCTGTCCAGATCGACTGGCCGTGCCAGGAAGACGTGTGGGACGCGCTCGACCCGTTCGCGTGGTCTGCTGCGCAGAGGGTTACCGAGCAGCCCGCCTCCTTTCGTGCGACACTGCACGAGATCGCGGCGCGCGGAACTGTACCCCCCAACCTATCCGAGACGCATCTCTGGATCACGCTGCATGGTCTAGTCAGCGTCTGCTGGACCCTACTGTGGCGAGACCTAGGCGACTTGAACATGGTGCGCGAGACAAAGATTTTGCGCTGGAAGAGCCTCCTGTGCCGCGCGTTCGAATCTTTGCGCCAGCACGTCAGCCTTCCGACACGGTGCGGCGAGGAAATCGACAGACCCATCTTCTGGTCGGGTGTGCCGCTTGCGCACCTCGGTGAGTTGTGTCGAGAACCAGCTGACGAAAGGCTGTATCCTACTTCTCACGGATACAGAGGCTGTGCGAATCTACGCTGGCGCAGGGAGTGAGTGTTGGTACAGCGGCTCTGACTTTACAGATATCGCTGGACGACCAGTTCTCAGCGGCGAATGGGTCAACGCCAACACCTACGTTTCTCAGTGGGCACGCAGCGAGGACGGGACGTACAGCTGTGCTACGGCGATTGAGCGTGAGTCTTTCCCGCGGATTTACTCACAACAGTCCTAACACAGCTGTTCAAGTGGTCCCACGAGGTACGATTCCAAACCGCCCCGAGCCTTGTCCCGTGGTGTATTGTGAGCTTTAACTTGGAAGAGCTGACAGCAGTACATTGCCTCGCTTGTAATCTGGGCGTACTCGACATCACTTGATGGACCAGTAGCCTTTGACGCACCGTACATCATCCGCGCGTCGCCAGGAGCGGACGGCCTAGATGAGGGCATCAAAATCGAGCCCTCGCTCGCACGCCGCGACGCGCTCGCGTACCTCTCGCGCATGGGGGTTGACGCTGCTGACCTGCCCCACACAGGAGGCAAGAACCGCTGTGACGGAATTCTGGCGTACTCGGCGTATCTGCTCGGCACACTGGGGAGGGGGATCATGGACGAGTCGAGGGGAGTATTGCTAGGTGTGCTTGCTGGAGGGTCCAGTTCGTTGTAACTGTATTTCCGTTGTATTGGTTCTGTAAGTTTATCCTGATGGCTAGATGAGTAACTTGATCAATGATACTGACATTGGCGGAACCGAACCGCTCACACGTGATCAAGTTTGAGTCAATCCAGTCTTGTCATCTTCCATTGTCACCTTCCCCATCCCTCAAGAAGCGCAAAAAGCGCAAAAAGCTGACGGTAACAAAACGGCGCGGTGGATCAGATTCGATCCACCGAATGTAAGTATCTATTGCTACTAAGCTTTCGCGAAATGAAAGTGAACATGACGTTCAGTTGAGTTACGCTACGCCGTTATCATTTGTCACTTATAACAGGTTATATCCCCGCCCCACCACTCATACATCCAGTTTCTTCCATGCTGTTTGCATGGTTTCCTGTAACAACTACACTATGCGTCAACCGAAACCTAATCGGAATCGTCCAGGTCCGCATAGTACTTATACCCAATGACCTCGGACCAGTCACAGTACCTGTGCCGCAAGCCCTTTGTACTATCGTAGATGGCTTGAATGTCTTCCAGGGCGAGCTGGACGACATTGAGGTTCTGCTCGATGCGTTCAGGCGTAACAGACTTGGGAAGAACAGAGTGTCCCTCCTTTCCGTTAGATCTCTTCCTCTCCAAACTTACCGAGAGCTGGAGACTGATGAGGACGTTGGCGGGGGCGATACCATACTTGTTCGCCAAGCGCTTGACGGTCTCATTCTCCTGGATGGGCGGAAGAGTATTCTGCTCCCCGTAAGAGGGGTTCGTGTTCCCTAGCGGCGAGTAGGCCGTAACATGCATCCCGATCTACTGTCAGAATTTTCCTTTCGAGGGATTACCTTCTTGTGGAAGGCCATGAAGGCGTTTTGAGGGAGGTATGGGTGTCTCTCGAGCTGGTGAAGTGCCGGCTTTATGGTTGCTGAAGCTAGGAGACGTTCCAGCTCGCTCTTGGAGAAGTCTTCGTTAGCTCATTCTTGGATGGACGTACTAGAGACTCCGATATTCCGCGCGAGGCCGGCGCGTACACACTCCTCCATGGCCTTCCAGGTGTCGACGTAATCGACGTCAATGACCTTGATGTCGTCCCCAGGCTCCATGGCGCAGGGGTAGTGCATGAGCCACAAGTCGACGTACTCCGTCCCGAGGGCAGCGAGGGATTTCTCGAGTGCGGGACGCACGTCCTCGGGCCGATGATCGGCTACCGTCAGTGCAATAGGGTTGAGACTCACTGTTCCACAGCTTGGTCGTGATCCAGATCTCAGAACGAGGGACGGCCGATTTCGCCACGCCCTCGCCTAGCGCTTCCTCGTTACCGTAGATCGTGGCCCCATCGATGTTTCGGTACCCCGAGACGAGGGCGTGGGTGACGGCGCGTGAGAGCTGCTCCGGCGGGGACTGCCAGCATCCTAGACCCATGGAGGGCATCTGGTCCCCCGACGGCAGGGTGATGTTTGACGGCGGAGCGGTTTGGGTCGTGACCATGTTGTATGAGGGGTTAGAGTGGCAGAAATGGATCTTTGCAGGTCGTTATATCAGCCCAATACATGGCCGCAGCTACGGCCAGCGTAAGTATGTGGGCGAGCGGCCACCATGCATCTCGCTGTGGAACATGGTTGAGGTGTTTGGCGAATGCAGCGAATGATCAAGGTGGCCAAGCTGCGACATGTGGGCGCGGGTGTGGGCGGCATGGTTGATGGCGCTCCATACGAATGGTCGCTGATTGACGATAAGCGGTCAGTTTTATTATAAGCGTGTGGGCGCGTGAGCGCCTGAGCGCGTGACCTTTGCAGAGTAGGGGTTGTGGGCATCTTGAGCATCATACTTGGGATAATGGCTCGTTTGAGTTTTCAGCTACTGTACCGCCGGTGAAATGGCAAGAACGAATGGGACGCTTAGCCCAGAATACGAGTGGTTGGCTGTGCAGAATTTGAGAGTGAGAGGCCAACGCTTATCGTTCGCAGTTCGTTTGGGTTGTGTTGAAATCTAGAAGTATCAAATACATGCCCACTCTACAACGGCAAAGTCCCGGAAGATGACTGCTGACCGACTAGACTGCCTGCAGTGCTGCTGCCTGACGCAACGTGAGAAACCACCAGTCCTGCAGCCTTGCATAGGTTTCCACTTTATACTGTGACTGCTATTCCACAGACACTCAGTCCAGCCTGTCGGACCACTTGTTGTCGTCGTCGCTGAGGCAGAGTTCGTTCCTGACCCAGATGCAACTACTGAGAATGGGGAACCACACATAGCTTGAACAGTATACTTTACAACCATGATAACATAGCCTGGCAACTAAGCCGATCCCTTGATGCCCGAACCGACATACGTCGCGTTCAGGCGCATGTTGACATACTCGCCAGCCGTGATGGGCTCGTACTTCTTAGGGCGCTCAGGCCCAAACGTGCCCGGCAGAGCGTCAATCGTCATGTGGGCGTTAGCCGAGCAGAACTGGTGTCAGAGTGTACTCATAGAGACGTACGTATGGGATGCTGAAGCGCTCGCGGGTCATCTCGCCGTCCTCTGGTCGGCGAGAGGGCGCACGAACACGGTGAAGCGTCGAGTGTAGCTCGTCGTTGCTCCACCGCATAAGGAAGTCGCCGATGTTGAACACGACGGCACCCTTGATCGGTGGGGCTGGGATGAATGTTCCCGGCTGCGAGGGGGACTCGACTTCGAGTCCACCAACGTCGTCCTGGAATAGGAAGGTGCATGTGGAGAAGTCCTCGTTGTTAGCTGGCACATTATTCAGCTTACGGTGTGGGCGCCGATACGGCCCTTTTCGCCCGACTCGAAGACGCTCCAGGGTGCTGACGGGTCTTGGTTAGCCAGAATAACAGCCCACTCACAGTGAAGGAGACGAAGTTGGTTGTCGGCGTCGGTGTGGTATTTGTCGAAGAAGTCCGTTGGGACATGCGGCATTCCGAGGGCGAGCGCGTGCAGTGCCTTCTCCTGCAGCGCACGCCCGATGCTCATGAAGTGCTCAGCACCAGCCCGGAAACCAGGGAGGTAGTAGTCCTCGATCCAAACGTTTTGGCAGCGTTGCGAGTCGCCGGATCCTTCCGTCAGCTCTGATGGGACGCCACGCACCCATGTCAAAGCTCTCCTTAAAGTCGGCTCCTTTGCCACGCAACTCGTGCAGTTTATCCTCGTCAAACACCATCTGCGATACTTGCTCGACTCCGACACCCGAGTATCCACTGCATGTCAGCTCTAGGAAAACAGAGGGACGCACCGGTGCTGGTCACCGCGCGGGGGGTGGGGTGCTGTCATCTTGACGTCGTACGGCAGCTTGAAGAACTTGTTCGACCACGAGAAGATGGCATCAACCTCCTCCTGTGGCACACCCGTGTTCACGAGGTACGCGAAGCCGACGTCGCGGCATGCGGCATAGAACTGCTCGCCGATCGCCTTGGCGCGCTGCGGTCAGGTGAGCTCAGAGGGAGGCTTACCTGGCTCGTACCGTCGCCGAAGCCTTCGAAGTCGATGATGGGAATCTCGGAATTCTGGATAGTCATGATGTTGTTACGAGTAGGTGTCGCTATCTCCAGTCAGTGCTGTTCTAATATCCATCTTGGCAGCAAGTCTGGTTAACAGCCATCACTTCCTGGAGGCCCACATCCACAACCACCTCGACTTCTACCCACTCCCACATCCACCGCCCACATCGCCCACCTCCACCGCCCACACTCTCACGCCACGACTCCAAACCAGACCCTGCCCACACGACTACCCCACAATGTTATCTTCGACACACTATCCAGCAATAGCCGCAGCGTACGAGCGTGCATTCCATGAACCAGGGTTGTCATTGGCGACAGTTGCGACGCCATCCAGTTCATCGAACGCTTCAATATAATAGGGGCCTCACTGGGCCCCGCCTTGTTCTGCCCACCATCACACCATGGCATCAACAACTGCTCACGAGCTCCACCCCGGTGGTCAAGCAACATCTCGCTGGAAGGCTTTTGCTAAACGCCTCGAATGTCCCGTCGACGAGGATGGAGGATACGTTAATGATAGATGGACGAACCGTGATTTGATTCCGATTCCTCCAGACAGGAGAACATATAAGATTTGGTCATTTGTTGTGAGTTTCAGTTCAAGTTGATTGTTCCCTGATGACGTCCCCGTACAAACTTACCCCAGATTTACTGGTTCGTCTCGGGTGCATGCATTAGCGCGTACTCGGCAGGCTCGAGCTTGCTTGCATATGGCCTCACGGCGCAGCAGGCAATGGCATGCGTCGTGATAGGCGCCATTATCACTGGCATGCTCTCGGTCGTTTCGGGGACTCCTGGTGAGGTCCACCACATCGGTTTCACCGTCGTTTCACGGGTTACCTGGGGCCTTCGTGGCGGATTATTCGTACGTATTTTCGGATGCTGTTTCTGACCGGCCAGCCTGTAGCCTTGCGTACATTCACGTCTATCTGGTGGTTCGGCATCCAGTCGTATTGGGGCGGTATGGCCGTTGCGCTCATCCTCGGTGGCCTCTCGCCATCCTTCAAGCACATGTATAACCCGATCCCAGCGAGCTCGCACATCACCATTCAGAACCTCATCGGCGTCATCATATGGTATATCCTATACATTCCCCTTGTCCTCGTGCCCCCCGAGAGGCTGCAGCGGCCTTTCGTCATCTCCTCGATCGCGTTCGGAGCCACCCTCATCGGGCTTCTCGCATGGGCGGTTCCCACGGCTGGAGGCGGTGGACCGCTCTTCCACACTCAGAACACGGCACCTAGCACATCGTACTCGATGATGCTGGGCATCACGTCTATCCTCTCTGCGTGGGGAGCTGGCACCATCGGTCAGAGTGACTGGGTCCGCTACTCGCAGCGCCGCTACTACCCGATGCTGTCGCAACTGGTAGCCGCCCCTCTCATGATCACGTTATGTGCCCTCGTCGGCGTTGTCGTCACCAGTGCCAGCTACCAAATCCTCGGTACGCTATACTGGTCGCCGATCGAACTTCTCGGTGCTATACAGGAACACTACAACTCGTCCCCAGGCGTACGTGCGGCAGTCATCTTCGCAGGCATCGGGTGCACATGTGCCCAGCTATCCATCAACGTCCTCCTGAACTCGGTCTCGACAGGCATGGACATGGCTGGCCTCTGGCCAAAGGTGAGCTGAAAGTGTTAAACAAGCTAACATCAGTACATCAACATCAGGCGCGGCGCATATATCCTCGCAGCGTTTGGCCTGGCATCCAACCCATGGCAGATTCTCGCCTCCGCCACTACGTTCCTCAGCGTCATCTCCTTCTTGGGTGTGTTCACCGCCCCCATGACCGGCCTGCTGCTGGCCGATTACCTCGTCGTGCGCCGACACCGCGTCCAGATCCCCGACCTCTACAACGGCACCCCGTCCAGTATCTATTGGTTCTGGCATGGCATCCACTGGCGGGCGGTGGTCGCGTTCCTTGTGAGCGTGTGGGTGTTCTGGCCCGGCTTCATCATGACGATGAAGGACCCCAAGGCGAATAATGGTTGGGTCAAGCTGTTCAACATCTCGTTCCTTGTTGGGCTGGGTTTGGGCTTTGTTATCTACCTCGCCATCTGCGCGGTCTCGCCCCCACCGCACTACAAGGAGGGCGACCCGTACCTGGACGACGACCTGTACTGCAAAAACGTCAGCGCCGTAGCCCCTACGGACGGTGTCGAGGACGGCAAGCACGATGAGAACGTCACCGTTGTGCCGGTTGTGTAGGAGCTGCGGGGAGGTAGGGGAGAAACTGGGTGGAATAAGTTGTAGAACCATGTAGGACCGTAGGGATTAGTGGAATGTAGAACTGAACGCATGGAAAGTGTCTCAACGAAGACAATTTCGGGCGGGGTGCTCGGTTTGGTGCATACTTCGTACCCGCACGTTCGTATCCACGGATGAGCCGTCTGTCAGTTCTTTACCATTTCAATACATCCTCAACTATCTACCACAACTGGGCGATTCAATGTGCAACTGCGATGTTCTTTGTTGCTGTGATCTATCCCCTCTCCGTTCACGTGCCCCACTTGTCCGTCTGAGGGGCCACCAGTGCTGCGCGTCCCGAAGCTGTAGTTGCCCAGTCCCCCCGTTGCATTTGGAACATGAGGTCGTCCGTCACAGAGCTCACCTGCTCAACTTGTTTGAGGCTGAGTCCCACAGTCTTCAGGTGAGGGATGCCCTCATGGCTCAAATGTGTCCATTCCGAGAGTAGTCCACGGGCGTAGGTGCTCACGAACCACATTAACCACTCCTTATCGGTCTCGTCGTACCCAAAGTCTTCGAAGCCGACGAGCCGAATGCGTGGACGGCCCTTTAGGGCGGATGCTACCGCAGCAGTGCTAACAAGGGAAAGTGCGCTTAGCCAACGCCCAGACCACATCCACCCTCCACCCAACGCTTCGAACGCAAAGAGGTTGTATGGGTAAGGGTCCGACGCATTTGGCAACTCGAACGTGACGGAAAATATCGGGTGGAGGGGAATGTTTCGAAAGAAATAGGGGAAGACGATTGTGAGATCTCCGCTCGGCTTGACTGCGTCAAGGTACCACATCTGTTGGAATACAGTTGAAACGGTGCGGTAGCCATGGGGCCCTTCGTAAGGATAACGATGGCGCTGCTGAGCCAGCATGATCGTGAGTTTGTCGAGCGACGCGTCCGGGAACTTGGGATACGCTGGCATTCCTTGAGCCGGTTTCTTGTCGTCTGTCCAGAAATCACGGAGAATCAGGTTGCGCACTCCCTGTAGCCTGTAGAAACCGCACGCCTGGTTGCACCGGTTCTGTTCGACCGCCCAGTGCACGTCGTACGGGAGGTTGAGGGTCTGGTGGTGCGGGAGAGGCGGGAATGTGGGGGTGATGAGGTGAGATCCCAACTTGACATTTGTGTCGGTAGCGCCAGTAACCCGTTGGCAGGCAAGGTAACTGTGCTCGGCTACGCACAGCGTGTGGCAATGGCGTGTCATCCACTTGCACCGGAAGACCGGGCGGGCGCCGTCGTTCTTGTCGAGAATGGGGTGGTTGGGACCATCGAGAGACAGCGTCGTGGTGAGGGTCACTACCTTGAATAGATGGGGCTTGGAAGCGAGGTACCAATTCTTGTTGACTCGGGTACAGCTTGCGACGTCCTTACGGGGGAGGAAAGAGAGGATGTTGTCGATCACCTCAAGAGCGATGGAGATGGGCAAAAAGGCCTCTTGGGCCCATTCCACAGTGGACAAAGTGGTGTCTGGGAGGGGAAGAGACTTGTCATCTGGGAGGGGAGGAGTTGTCGATCGGGTGCTGCGGTGGATAGGGCGGGGAGGAGAGTCAAAGAGTTGGAACAACATGGTTGATGTCGAGATGAGAGGACAAAGACGTGTTGGGAAGGCCTCATATACATCTCTGAAGGAAGGTTGCAGAGCGTCGTTGACCACTCACTCTCGCCAATGACATGGATACCCAGACTCGAATGTTCATTGTTTATCCACCTTCTCGATATTCTGGTGACACTAATCCGCTACTAACCTCTGCAGCGAAGTGACTCATTTGGCTCGTCTACCGCCACAATCATTGCTTCATTGTCACCAAACCCATCCTGCTGCTTTGTCCCATTTGAACCCACATATTGCTGGCCGTCATGTAGATATACAATGGACAGGACTACTCGAGGATTATTGCAGGCGAGGGTATCAGCCTTCACTTTGCGTGCTCGGAGCCACGAGTACCGTATTCCCCTCTCCCCCTGCTGCAACGCCTCCGACGAGTGGGCAAAGAGAGGGACTCCTCCAAAACTGGCTCCTAAATCATGGTGTAGTTGAACATCCTACAGAGCTCCTTTCTTCCCACCTGATTTCTGGAAACGGCGGGAGGCCGATAGGCGGAGGCTTGGACAGGTGGGCCTAACAGCAATCGCTGAGATTGAGGCTGCGCAACGTGGGCTGCTGGAAGCAATACATTCCCATGTGGTTTTTGAAACGCTAGGCATGGAACTAGGCAATGACACAAGGACGTTGGGGGGGGGAACATGAAGCTTTGATGGCAGAAACCATTGTTCGGATGGAGACGTGGCGGGGCTTGTGTATCAGTGCCCTAAAAGACCAAAATGTCCGAATTGACGGAAATGAGTGACACACAGCAACGGATGACATGTAGGCATCACTCCAGAACATGGGTTGTTCTTGTTTATTGCTATCTACAAGACTCCACTCCTTGAGCCCGATGAGTGCGGCGATAGTGTATCTTTTTGTCTCCCGCCGATTGTAAGTGGCACAGCTGAGGTGATGTGATGATAAGCATCCTGAAATGACAATGAAGCTTCCACTTCCCAAGCAGAGCAGCAGCGACGACCACCTAAACGTACTATCGCAGTGCGCTATAAAGGACGACCATCTATCCCCAAGTCTTTCAGAACTACTGCACATCAACCTCCATTGAGCTCGTCTCTCGCACCAACACTCCTCCTCCGCTACCCGCCACTCTCCCCTTCTCACACTCCTTCCGCTACGCGCTCGCAGCTCACCTCTTCCTTCCCGACACTTCCATTGCTGCCCACATTATCCTACCCAACTCTTCCTCCCCTCTCCACCTCCTTCCCACTTCTCAACTTCTCAGGATGAGCTACCAGGTCAGTGACTATGCCGACAGCATACCGGACGAAAGCGACAACCCTCTTGAGTGGGCCACCGAGCCTCACTTTCCCAAGCCGGTCCCCGTTGAGGTTGTGGACAACATCCTCTCGTTCCTTCCCAGGACCTCCCTCTTGCACTGTTCAGGTGTCAACAAAGCGTGGTATCTCCTCGCCAAA
The DNA here is from genome assembly GCA_030864385.1 of Cutaneotrichosporon sp. HIS471. NCBI lineage: Eukaryota > Fungi > Basidiomycota > Tremellomycetes > Trichosporonales > Trichosporonaceae > Cutaneotrichosporon > Cutaneotrichosporon sp. HIS471. Next base: position 259,308 of record AP028240.1, on the reverse strand, counting down.
CCCCGCCTGTTTTCCCACGTCAAGCTCGACTCCAACCTCTACCTCGTCGGGGCCCGTCACCCGACCATAGACCTCAACTTGGGCTCGCGGCCGCTCTTCCGCCGGGTGTGGATGACCAAGTACTGCACTTACCTCACCGTTGGGAAGCACACACGCTCGTCCCACCTGTGTGGCCATTTCGTCCCTCAGTCCTCCCCACTCCCAGAAGGCCACATCGCCCCAAAGCCGCTTGAGCTGGGCGAGGGCTGCGCCATGAGCACCTTGCCTGGCCTCCCTCACCTAGAGACAGTCATCATACCGAACGATCCCCACTTTGGTTCCAAAGCTCCACAAGTTGGCGAGAACCCGTGCGGCTTCCACATTCTGCAAGGTTTCCGCCACCTCGTCCTCAGTGACGTATCAACGTCACTTCTGTCAACCGTTCCCACCTCATTTTCCCCTGGAGCCGCTCAGGAGCTCACCCTCCTCGTGACGCCCCGGTGGAGCCACGGAACTGACCCCAATTCCGGCAAGACGTGGCGCCGCTTACTCCGCCAGGTGTCGCGCGAAGGCACCGTGACCTACGTCCACTTGAGCAATGAGTTAACCCAGATCCAGCCCTACTCCACCCTCGTCTCACTCCTGTCCTGGAATTTATGGGGGGCGCTCACCAAGGCAGCTGGCAATGCGGTCCGTTTTATGATGCTGTGGTCTTAGCGTTCATCAGTTTTGTGCTTTCGCATTCGCCACCTGTGCGTTTCGTGGGGTTCGAGGACCTCGCGATGGGCAGGAGCGATGCTTGGGTGCATTGGCAAGTAAACATGGGTACGCGCGTGATGATCAAGATGTTGGCAAAGCGCAAGAGCGACCGGATTCCCAGCCACATTCTCAGATTCGTGGGAAAGAGCAAGGTGGACGCCTGTTCCGTCATGCCCCGTAGCGAGTGGGTCGCTTCGACTAGTGGTCTGGCCGCTTTGGCTGCAACTGAGAACAAGGCGTTGGAGTGAGCAAAGACTAGCCCAAAAATAGGCAATGTACATTCAGGAATCATGCAGATAACTTTGACGGACCTGTAGTGAATAAGAGAATAAAGAGTGCGAGACATTTCAGTAGGTCTGGGAAAATTGAGTCGAATCGAAGACACACTCAGCCTTCCTCATCACTTTGAATGAATTGAATCTATTCTCACGATTCAATTATTCAAATCTTGGTGTGACATTGTTTCATTGTGTCATCTTTCCTTTTGCAGTCTCTCACTCTCACTCTTTTTCTCTTTTTCTCATCCCCTCTAGCCCTCTGACCCTCTGACCCATCCACCACGACCTTGGGTTATTTAATCCCCTTTGCCTCCCTCTTCCTCCTTCTTCATCCCTCTCTTCATCTCCCTACCTCAACCTTGTCACTGCCTACTCCAAGAACAATGTCCTGCACGGAAACGACCACTGCTGCCGCCTCGCCCACCCGGCGCGTAATTCCTCCTCCACCTCTCCGCGCCGATGTGCTCAAGAAGGTCCTTCTCAAGCTCTCCAACGATGTCAATACCGATACCAAGCCCAGTTTCAACCTTCCCCAGAAGGTTCTCAACCTCGTCCTGGACTTTGTCCCGTCTTCTGACCTGGCCCCGCTCCTCACGGTCAACTCGACCTACTATCGCGCGACCAAGCCCCAGTTCTTCCGCGAGCTCAACCTGACCAAGGATGGCAAAGTGCGTGGGTGGGGCTACGACCTAGTCGACACGTGGACCAAGGACCGCAGTCGCCCTATCTTCAAGGTTGAGTGGCTCTCTCGCGTCACTACCGTACTCAGCATCGAAGCTCACAGCTCGGGTTCCTGCGATTGGCTCTCGCAGCTCGACCTTCCCCTTCTTCACACCGTCCGCCTTCCGAACGATGTACACCGTAGCATTGCCAACAAAACCTGCCTCACTCCGTGCGGCATCCACGCTCTCAAGGCTGATCATGTTGTGCACACCGACCTATCGTGGCACCCTACCCTCGGCACCACCACCAACTTCGCCAACGGAACTGTCCAGACCTACACGGCGTTCCTCGCCGACAACGGCATCCGCCGCGAGCGTCGCTGGACTGACCCCATGGCTACCGCGTTCACCTCGACAGTGAAGATCACCTACGTCTTCCCCGTGGTGCCTTTCCCCCGTCGCGAGCCCCAGGCTCCGGTGGCGCCTCGCAAGTCATCCAACCTGGACAACAACGGTTACTGTGGCGACCACGACAGTCCCCGTGGCACCGAAAAGCCCATCGTCGAATGCCAGCCCCTCGCTGTTACTCCCAAGGGCATGTCGTACAGCATGGAAACCTACCGCGAGCTCACGGACGACTGCGACCACAACGGCAACTGCATCCACATCCACTTCCTCAACTGCATTTGGTCCATGAACGACGCGTACTGGTGCCACATTCTCACCTCGAAGGCCACGTTTGTCTTTGTCGGACTGGATGAGCTCGTCAGTTCAATCCTCGTCGACCGCCAGCACACCAAGCGTGCCGCCTCGCACCTGGCCTTCCTGGCCAAGGTCCAGGCTGCCGAGTTCCTCGAACTCGTGAATAGCCTGCACCAAGTTTGCCCCGACGTCGACCCCAAGGAGGTGGCGCAGTTCGATGCTGCGTTCAAGAAGTACCTCTCGAGCGATGTACGCGCACCCTTCCTCCTCATGCGCCACGAGCACTGGCAGCTCAGCTCGGGCGCCAAGATTGCCATGCTGCGTAAGGACCGTGAGAAGTGGCAGCATGCCCTCGCGCGTCAGTTCTAAAACGCTCGGATGCCTTGTTGTTGGCCGAGTAACCTTTCCGTATGCGCCCGTATCCGTACAAGTATCCTATCATGGAAAAGCTATGTTTAGCGAAAGTGAATGGCCATGAGGGATGTGAATCGCCTCTTCGGACGTCAGATGCGCATGGAGATGCAATGTAAACATAAGTTCCCACCCTATCTCCCACTTTCAAGCGCATGCTAATCGAGCTGACGTCAACACACTCAGTCATGAGGCTCACAGTTGTGATGTCCCAGTCCGTGATGAGGTTCTCATCCAGCCCATCAAGCTGCGGTCAGCACTGCTCACAGTCCTCCATCGACGTACCTGCTCCATGTCCGCGGCTGACAGCTCAAAGTCGAACAGGTCCGCGTTCTCGATGATGCGGTTACGTGAAGCCGACTTGGGAATGACAATGTATCCGTGCTGCAGGCCCCAGCGAAGATGGACCTGCGCCGGCGTCTTGGAGTACTTGTCCGCAACCGTCTCGATGACGGGATGCTGGAATCGCATAGCCCTCGCAAGTGGCGCCCATGCCTGACGTCAGTGGCTGTCTCCATCCTGTATCTCCATCTAACCCTCTTCTTTTTCATTGAGACTTACCTCGAGGATGATACCGTGTTTCTGGCAATTCTCAACATACGCCTTATGCCGCATGAATGGATGCAAGTCAATCTGATTAACGACCGGAAGTTCATCTCCACGCTCGACAATCTCCTCGATATGCTTAGCTGTAATTTCAGCTTCTCCTCATCTTTAAAACGCACGCGAGAAATTCGAAACCCCAATACTCTTCACCAGTCCTTCCTTCTTAGCCTCCATCATCGCCCTCCAAAGATCCTTGCGAAGACCAACGCCCCCCGAAGGAGCATGTAGGAGGTACAAGTCAAAATAATCCAACCCCGCGCGAGACAGAGACGCGCGCAAATCTTGCAGAGTCTCATTGTATCCTCGATTATGCATGAGTTTTGAAGTGACGAAAATGTCTTGTCGGGATACGTTAGAGCCCGAAGGGGAGGTGAGGAAATCACGCACACCGTCGCCGACTGAACCTTCGTTCTCGTACCATTCGGCCGTGTCGATGTGACGATATCCCGCTTCGAGAGCCCATGCTACGGCGGAACGAGTTTGGCCATCAGACATCTCGTAGACGCCTAAGCCAAAGGCTGGGGTTAGTCGGAGGCAGAGTAAGGAAAGTAAGAGAGTCGAGATACTCACTGGGGATCTCGCGGCCATCAAGCATCTTGTACGTCGAGGCCAACGACGTTGGTATCTTGGATCCTGGCATCTTGTTGATACTGTGGAAAAGTGGGCAGTTGAGAGTGGCAAGATAGTCAAAGTCAATGTCGATGTTGAGGTTTGCATTGATAATGAAATTGGGCAGCGGTATTGGCCTGACGTGACAATCAGGTGACGCAATTCCGGAGTTTACCGTTTTCCCTGGCCAACCGTTTGGTTTGGGTGGCATTTCATCGCATCATCACATCATTCGAGTCTGCCTCTGACGATAGATGGCGAGAATCTCCCGCGCCCCAGCACCAGTATCAGTGGCATGACGGCCGCGGCGGACTGACGAGCCAACAAAAGCCAAGTGGGCGTCCACAACGAGGCGCACAGTCTTGGGGGCATCACTCCCTCTCATCTCACCTCGCTCGCACCTCGCTTACACACCAGGCCTGGTGGCCTCTCTTCGCACTCACTGTACTATGATGTGCAGCCGGATAGTGTGGCTTGATAGAGCTATCCGCAGTCCGTCGCGGCGCTTGTGACTGACACACAGCTGATGCGTTCTAGGCTCACCTACCAATCGCCTTGAAGCTCGTCGCAGGCAGAATCCGAACTCACAGGAGTTCATTAACTATCAACACAAACCCATTCATCTACAGCTCTGAACTAAAGAAATAAGAAAACAAAGTCGTCTACTCGTCGACGAGACACCACTCGCGCTCCGGCTCGGGCAGCCAGAATGCCCCAATAGTACCCTCGCCCCGCACCTCCTTAGGCCATGTCGCTCCCAGACTCCGGATCCCACCACTGCCCGCGACGCGTGACACGGACCGCGGCCAGCCCTTGATGTCCCAGAACTCGACGAGCCGCACCGAGGGAAGATTGGTGGTGAGCTCGAGGCGGTGGCAGGTCCACCACTGCGCTGAGATGAGGTGGAACGCGTCTACCGGCCCAGCTCGGGCGCGCCATGCGTCTGCTTCAGAGTTCAGAGTCGCAGCCACGGCCCGGGCGTCGAAGAGGACGCGCGTAAGCCATGCGAGGTGCCGATAAACGGGGTATGGGCGGTCTTTGCAGGCTACATCAAAGCCCACAAGGCGGATACGTGGGCCGTCCATGAACCGCACGACCGTGCGGGCCAGCTTGAGCATCAAGTGGTGGGGGCAGTCGTCGGCCGTGCAGATCTCGGTGTAGACTTGGGCACGGGCGGCGGGTGGAATGTGGTGCGGGATGGAAGTGAGGGCGTATGGGTCCAGGAAGATGGGACATTGCTGGGGAAGGAGGTGCTTGTTGATGTTCTGTGGGGCTATGAGGGTGAGACGCGCTCCTGGTGCCATGATGGGAAGGTGGAGTTCGAAGGGCCGGTGGTCGTAGTTCCACATCTCGTGGGGCGCGATGTTTGCTGTGTAGGACTGCACACCCCTAATGGTGGTTGTGGAGGGCGGCTGCGCGACCCAGCACACGTCGTGCTCGATGAGATGCGAGGGCTTGAGGTCGTGTACGCCACAAGGGGTGGGTTCATGGGCGGCGACGAGGGTGCCGTGTACGTCAAAGGGGAGGTGGAGGGTGCGGAGGTGGGGGAGGTTAGGGAGGAGCGGGACGAGGGGTCGGTGGGGTAGGGGTGGGAGCGGTTGGTGGGGTAGGGGTGGGAGCGGTTGGTGGGGTAGGGGTGGGATCGGTTGGTGGTCGAGGGGTGGGATCGGTTGGTGGTCGAGGGGTGGGACGGGTGGGAGGGGCTGTTTCGAGTAAGAAGCAACGGCGTTGGCGCAGAACGATTCGTGATGGGCTGCCACCTCGAGGATACGACATGTCCGGGTCATCCACGTGCGGCGGAAGAGAGGGCGGCGGCGTGAGTTGGGTGTAACGGGGATATCGAGGTCGAGGAGGGGGTGTTCGGCGCCTATAACGTGGAAATATTGATCGAGTGAGACTGTGCGGTACAGGTATGGTTTGGCTGCGAGGTAGAATGACGAGTTGGTGCGGATGCAAGCTGTGAGGTCATTGTCACGTACAAAGGACATGATGTAGCCCAGCACCTCGCTGGGGACATTGTGTGGGCGTGTCGAGATATCGTATTGGTCGAAGGGGAGGGGAAGTTCCATGATGAGGTGGGGTTGGGTTTGGGGTAGAGGCATTGTAAGTTGTGGCAGGAGAGTGGACAGCGTAGAACGGTTTATATGTCAGTCGAAAGGCCCAGAGCCTCTTGATTGCCTTCACATGTCAGTGATCATTGGTGACTGCCTTCGCCATCCACTCATACAATATTACACCCCAGATCTAACATCATGAGGAGCGAGCGTCGCCGCCGCCGTCAGTCGCCCTTTCGGTTTTATCCACAGACATCAAACTGGCTTATGTTTCGCCTTCCCCTTCCCAAGAGTAAGCATGTGGATTCGTCCAACATGGATCGGGCATCAAGGCTCAGGGCAACACCGCGAGAAACGATCATTACAGTGCAAGTGTATATGATCGCGAGTGCGTCGGTTAACATGATGGTTCTCGGGAAGGGGAGGGATGCGAACCGTGGCTCGGGATGCTGACATTGCTATGGAAATAATAGGATGTGTCGCGTATTTGGGATGATGATACTTGGAGATGTAGCGCGACGTGTGAACCGAACCGGATGTCAACCGAGCATGCAGACGAACACTGTCTCGAAGAGTAACGTGAGCGTGCACGAAGTCTATGATGATGGCAGGGAGGGTTGACCTGGGAGTATCCACGACTGATCAGTGTATCAGTTCTGGAGGAGGCGCTCCAATGTCATGTCGAGCACAAGCCCGCCCACGACACAACCCCTTGTGTCCACACAATGTCGCTTGATGACAAGCTATGCCCCAGCCCCCGGCCAGACGTCAACTCCAGCACCAAGGACAACATGCATAACCAGACTTGTAACTTCCAGCACTCCACAGCCTACAACTTGGGGTTCTGGCCAGGACCGGCACGCTTGATCAAGTCGTTCGACAGAACCTGGCGGAGCCAGCAGTTCTGAAGTACCTCGTGGAGCGAGAAGAACTCGACCTTCCCCATGTCTGCAATCACCTCTCTGGTCGTCGCCTCGCGTTCCTCCTCCGCGACGCCTAACTCCTCGACGATACTTTCGATGTAAGCGGAGCGGTAGTTCTTAAGGAGTGGGTACATTAGGTCGGCCGCCGAGACATCCATGTACGACGGGCCGGCGACGTTTATGTACACCTGATTGTCGATGTGGACGCTGGTTGCGCGCTTGTCCATGAACCCGCCTACGACCGCGACGGTTCTTCGGCTCGCATAGGCCATCGTACACACAACTAGCAAGTCCTCAAACATCCGAGTCGGGTCCTCATCTGTGGGTCGCGGGAGGAGCACGACGAAGGACTGGGCAGACTGGTTTTCAGGGTCGAACCACGGCGAGAAACATGGAATTGTAAATGGCTCGTCCAAGTCGTCAATGTCGCGAGGGATGGGGGACGCGTTCGAGCTGAATCGCAGCACGAGCGTACGGAGTCGTAGACGCATGGGCGGGGGTAGGGGATCGAGCTCGTACTGGAATTGGACATCCGTGAGGATGAGCACCTGCGCAAGGCGGAAGAAGGCGCAGTCGCCGCCGTCGAAGGGGTGGGAGTGGGGGCGGAACGCGCAGCGGACTGTACGGAGCCCGGACAGGTCCAACCGAGCCACGGCTGCTTGACACTGGGTCTCGTTGTGGGGCCCGATCGTCAAAGTGTGCGTGTGCCTCAGCCACGCGGAGCGGAAGAGTGGCCGTCCCGAGGGCGTGTTGATGTCGATGTTGTGGTTCTTTGAAGCCAGTTGGGCGATTGTGCGGGACTTCAACGAATGTACGCGGTATGTGTACGGCTTTACCACGGCGTACCATTCCGAATTGACGCGAAGGAGAGGCAACACTTCCTTCTCCGGGATATGGGCGACGATGCAGTCGAGCACCTCCGACGGGATGTCGTAGGGTAAGAGCTGGGGAGGTGCAGTCATTGGAGGCAGTGGTTGCGCAAGTAGGGCTGGTCGGCGTGCGTAGTGTGAGGGCTTGGGCTGATCGGCGTGCGTAGCGTGAGGGCTTTGTAGACGGAAGTGAAGAGGTGAAAAGGAGACGTTGAACCAATTCTTATATGAAGGATAGAGGGTGAGGTATGGTGAGCACAGCCCTCACACTCACCAGCACCGCCCGACGCCACCACCACGCTCGGACCACTGGACGCCTCTTCGCGCTTACCATACCCTGTTCTCCCGTCCCAGACTAGCCTCTTCACGAGAACCGATGCCGAGTCCGTCCGTGAGCCACAGGAGCCGATGTGGATTCCGCCCAGTGGACATTTGGTGGTGGCTCCGTGCTGGATCTCAGGGACGCAGCTTTCTTTGATGACCTTGTTGAGACGTCCACCCGCGATACCATCTTCCCAAGGAGAGGGAAACGCTCACCGACGTTGAGGGACTGCGGGTACAACTTGGTAGCGAGAGAGCTCACGGCTGTGAGTGTGAGGAGTGAAGAGTGAAGAAGAGTTAGTAGCAAGTTGATAAGTCATGCGCCGTTATCTGAGCAAGGTTGACGCACTCACACATGCCGCCCTTTCGCTCCAGAGTCAGTTCGCCGTCAAACTGTAACACTTCCATGCACATGCTCTACGATCTACTGGTCCTCTGCGTCGTACCCCTCATTCTTCCGGATATACACCAGCCCCTCCAGGACACTCGAGTATGGGAAGAACTCATTGGTGCCCATCTCTGCGCGCTCGGTCGTGCCGACGCGCACAGGCGTCTGGTGCGTCTGGAAGCCCGAGATGCCCGAGCGCGTGCCGGCAAGGCCGACCGTGTTGATGGCTTGTCCGACGCGCACGGTCACGGGCTTCTCTTGGTCGTTCTCGTCGACCATGATGAGGAACTGGGGGAACATGGCGAGCGCGATCCAGAAGAGCTGCCAGTGCTGCTTTCCCAGCACGAACTTGCGTGCGTCGGTGAACGACACGATCAGCGCCATGAGGCCGGCGACGGCGTTGCGGTTCAGGATCTGGCCGTCGTTGAAGAAGGGATTGACGCCGATCGTGCCCTTGCCCATGTGGACAAAGCCCTGCGCGATGCGCACCATGAACAGGCAGTCGGGCTCCTTGCCGTAGTATGTTGCGAGGCCGCGGAGCATCTGCGCCAGGCGCGCGTTGTTCGTTCCCGCGCCGACGAGGCCCATCGCAAAGATCGCGTTCACCGCCACGTCGAGGTCCGAGTCGTGCGAGTATTTGGACAGGGTGTCAAGAATGGTGAGCTGAGGGTTCGAGGCCGAGATGAGACCTAGCGCGAGTGGCACGGCCTTGCGGATCACCGGGTCGCCGTACGTCATGAGATGCTGGAACTGGCGCAACGCCATCTCCGCGCCAACGTCCTCGCCCATGGCGATGAGCGCAATACCGATAACCGCCATGGCCTGATGCCTCATATCCTTTTTGACTGGTGGCGTGTCGGGCTCCGAAGTGTCAGCCTCTGCAGCAGCGATGGCAGCAGCGGCAGGAGTTGGCAATGTCGGTGCTGGCCCCGAGTTCTCCATGTCGACGTCCGCTCCCTCAGTCTCCTCGACCTCCTCCTCGGCCTCGATCTTGGGCTTCTCCGTCGGCGACTCCGCGCACGTGTGCAGCATGGACTGGATCTTGAGCACGTTGCCAGTGGCCGCATACGCGCACACCTCTACGAGGACCTCAGCGGAGCGCGCGATCGGGTGCTCGATGACCTTGAGGGTTTCGAGGGTCGCGTCGGCGGCGTCCTGGCGGCCGAGGAAGATGAGGCCGAGTGCGAGGCCAAGGAAAATGGCCCATTCCGAGTCGAGCTGCGAGTCCTCGCGCTCCATCATCGTCTGGAGGATAGTCGACGCAATGTCGCCGTTCCCCGAGCCGACGAAGGCGAACGCCATGTTGAGCGCGGCGTTGGCAGCAATGTCGATTGGCGTCGACTCCTCCGCAATGTACGGCAAGAACTTCTCGGCAAGCCCAGGCCGCTCCGAGCCTGCGTACGCAATGCCGATGCCGTTCATGGTCGCAATCTTGATGAGCGAGCTCGGGTTGTCGACGTGGTCCTCCAGCAACGCCCACGCCATATCGGGGTTGCTGCGCGTGTTGGCGTACAGGACACCAATAGCGAGGTACGCGCCCGCCTTGATGTCCTCCTCGGGCGAGTACGTGTACTTGTCGATGTAGTCGATGCCGCCGTCGTGGTCCCACAGCAAGCTCATGCCGATACTTGCTGCTCCTGAGAGCATGCCGCGGTCCTTTTGCTTGTATATGAACGATTGTCCCTCGGGCGCCTTGACGACGAGCTTCTCGTTGCCAAAGCCGGCGTTGACAAAGGCGTTGACAAACACGGCGGCGAGGTTCTCGCGCGCAGAGGAGTAGTGCGCCGTCTCGAGGTGTGTCTTGTAGATGTCCTCGGTCGTCTTGGGCTCCTCGACACCGACTGCCTTGCCGAAGCTGCGGAAGTGCGCAGAGAGGTCCTGGTTGTGCAAGCAAATGCCGAGTTCGGAGCCGCTGATGTCCTCAGGCACAGGTCCCCACTCGTCGCCTTCGGGATGCTCGTCCATATAGTCGGCGTACGTGACCCAGTGGATGGGAACGCACGCGCGCGCCATAAGGTATGCGAGCTGCTTCTTCATAGTGAGGTTGACGGGCGCCTCGAAGTATTTGCGGATCAGGCGGCGGTCGTGGAGGCGGATCGCGAGAGCCATGGCCTCCGGCAGACGGTCGTGCTTGGAGTAGATGGCAGCGGCGGTGCGGAGGAAGATCTCGTCGTCTGGGGGAACAAGGAGTGGGACAGCCTGGACCATGTACTGGCACACGCGAGGGTACGTCTTGTCGTCGACCTTGTCCTCGAGGGCGGGGGTACACTCGAGCTCGAGGCAGAGGTCGACAGCGTCGACCTCGGCGTTGTGCTTGAGGAAGAAGTCGACGAGTTCGAGGCCGAGCCCGCGCAGCTGCTCGGCGGTGTAGTCGCGCTTGTGCTTGTCATCCGCCTCGTCGCCGTTGCTCTCGCCGTTCGCCTCGGCTCCCCCCTCAGTGAGGTTGATATACTCCTCGCCCAGCTCGGCCGCCAGGTGGCGGACGTACTCGTGGCCCCATGTCCCAGGACCCTCCTCGGACCCAGAGATGAGGCGGTAGTAGAGCGTGTCGCGCCGCCCCGTGTCTGAGTATGTCATGGCAAGGACAGAGAGGATGGACGCGAGCAGTGCACGCTGCTCCTTGAGCTCGACGGGCCAGCTATCGCGAACCTTGCCCATGTCCTCGTAGTGTGGTCGCAGGAACTTGAGCGGCTTGGGCACGCTAGTCATAGACGACGTTGAAGTGCGGATGAGGGTGCGCAGCGACTCGAGCGCGGGAAGGTAGAGGGTAGTATCCGGTTCCTACGCGTCAGCAGTTGCAACGTGAGTGCAACTGGTGCTGCGAGTCTACCCGCCGAGGAACAGGGCTGATGACTCGATGACTCACCTTGAGACGCTCAACAAGCATTTCGAGCTCTGCCTTGAGCTGCAGGTCCTCCTCAGACTGCCGTCAGCGTCACCATGCAGGTGCACTCACAATATCGGGCACGTCCTTGTCCCCGGGCTCCTTGCCCTTGCTGTGCTTGGGTGTGAGGTCCTCCTTCTTCTCCGGGTCCTTGGAGGGGACCATGATCGTCACCGAGTTGGGGTCGTTCTGCTCGGCCATGGTGTATGACGCGGTTGAGTGTAAGCCGTTAGGCAGAGGAGTTGGTCAAGAGGCGCGTGGGTTGTGTCGCCTCTGGCCTGATGGATTGATAAGAGGTTGTTGTTGACGAGTTGAATCAAAGTTGGGTAGCTGGATATCGAGTGAGTGGATTACCATTGACGACCATTCTGGCATCGATGACGGACGCGCGTCGCAAGAAACACGTGGAAGTCACGTGGACGGGTATTCGCCGTTTGTGGCACATGCTCTGTGGCAACCCAAATATGATTGGTTCTCACATCAGCCCCAATCTCGTGGCGTATGTAAACATGGAGACCCCACACCACCCACACTCTTTCTTCGTCACTCTCCGGAGCGCGTTTGCGCCTGCCCATCGACGCTTTAGGAAGTTGAGCTAGGCCGCGTGTGGCCACTCAGCACGATACAGCCGAGCCGAGCCTTCCGCGCCCTCTCAGCGGGTAAAGCATCGAGACGCAGCCTACTTTGGCTGGATGCTGGACACTCATGCGGTTAGTGGCCCATGTCCGGTGAACGCGCACCGGAAGAGCTCCCAGCGGCGACCGGCCGAGCTGAAATTCAATCGGTTGAATTGAGCAGCTACTGGTGCTGGGAGTTGGGACGCGGGCGTCGGCCTCGGCGACATAGGTGTCGGCGGCCCCCTCCTTTTCGTCAACGCCGCGCGCTAGCTGGGGGCGTAGAAACCGAGCATGCGCTGGCTGGGCGCAATAGAAGATCGAGCAACCACCTATCGGGGCGAGGCCCATAGACTGCGGATAGGCTGTGGGGGCGTCGCGTCCGCGTGCATCCTGAAGCTGCTCCATTCAACTAGTTCAATTGCTCAAGCTGCGCAGGGTGCCAGTGGACGCGACGCACGTATTGCGTATACTATAGTCTACTACGCTGTACATGCATTCCTATCTGGATATCAGGCTTTCGCTCTTCAAGTGTCTTTGCGTGCCCTGCCCGCCTCATACGGCACTCGATACGTTGTCTTGACGCCGCGACTCGCGCTTCTCGCCCTCGCCCTCGCACCTCTCGCCCTCGCCCTCGCACCTATTCTCGCCCTCACCTGCCTCGCCCTGCTCACTCCGCTCGCAGCGGCGTGACTAAAGGTCGTGCTTGTACTGTACGAAATCCGTCTTATTCCCAACTTTGGTGTAAAGCAATTGAGCGCGGTGATTAAAGTGCTGCGTGTGCCAATAAACGCTCTTGATCCCCTTCGCCTTGGAATCGGCATACACAAACTCCATGAGTTTACGCCCGGTCCCGACGTTCCGCTGCGCCTCGTCACTCCAAAGATCGTGGAGGTATACGGTATCCTCGATCGAACCCGTGTAGATGTGGGGCAGCCAGGTGACAAAGCCGATGACGTTTGCACCGTCTTCCTTGTCGGAATCGACGGCCACGGCGCAATATACAGGCGAAGAGGGGTCCAGGAAACGGCGCCACTGTTCCTCGGTCACGTTGGCGGGGACGGTGCGCTTGTAGAACTGGTTGTAGAGCTCCCACCTGTCGAGGAATTGCTGCTTGTCGGCAGATTGAGCGAAACGGACGGTGACGGTCATGGCGGTGGTCGGGCTGGTTGGGTGTGATGGTGGACTCAAGACGGTGCGATTAAGAGTTAGTCAACTTGTCTCATATAGTGGATTGCCCACCATTCCATTACCGTCCAACTTGGGCACTTGGTTAAACTGAGATAACCGAATGTTGATCCACGAGTTTATCCAGGGACACAGTATCATCATCATTCCTCGCTTGACCCGCCAACTACCACAAGTTCGCCTGAAGCGAGTCTGAGCATGTACATATGTAGCAATCGACTCCCGCCTGACTCCTCCGCGACTCAGCATGACGATGCACAGACATCTTAACATTATCTAGGCGAGTGGAGCGGTTCCCAGCTCGCTTGGCATGCCTCGCACGTCAAAGACCCTTCTCGCCTGCCTGGCCCTCCCTGATCGCGCGTGCCTCAAGCTCGCGCCACCAAGGAAAAGCGCGCTTGTACGCCGCCGCAGCCGGCCCAGGGAGAGCAGCATCGTACTTTCCATTCTCGCCCGGCGCACCTGGAGCACCAGCAGCCTCCACAGGTAGGGTAGATCGTTTCCGCGCGTGTGCAGCAGCGACAAAGTCGTCGAATGGCACATTTGCCCGCGTCTTGTCTGATGCCCGTGCCCATCCCCATGCGGCCTTATACGCCACACCGACAGAGCACGCATTCGTCTGCGTCTCGCCCCACGCCTTCTTCTCACGATCATACTCGACCGCCTTGGAGACGGGGCAGCCCAGCGCGTCCGCCATGACGTTTAAGAGGGACTTGTTGCGGGCTGCCCCGCCGGCAGCGTATACGCGTGCGAGTCTGGCCGAGTCATCGTCGGAGAGGATGGCGGCGGAACGGGACGCGTAGTTGAGCATCTGACATTGGAGGATTGTCAGAGCTTCCATCCCCACGTCGGAGAAGGCATCGACGCGTTTCGCCGTCGCCGCATCAACCCCTTCGTATTTGTACACTCCGTGGGCGCCGGAAGGCTATTGTCAGCTTTGGGCGGAGAGGTTGGAAATTGGACAGCTCACGATAATGGCAGGGAGAAGCCACCAGAACGCTATGCGATCGAGCACTGCGTCGGACTCCTTCGGGCGGAGACGCTCAACCGCGGCGTTGAAGTCATCCCACGACGATCCGCCAAAGTACTTGTGGCGCACGTGTTCGCGCGCAAGCGATCCATCTGCTGTCAGATCCTGTACACCCATCGCTCACTCTTATACACGAGCATGTTGAAGTATCGGAGCGGCTCGGACGTGTCTCTAGCGCCATCCTGGATTGACGGCGGCGCGATCATGGCGGGGTGGAAGAAGGCGTGGAAGTCGGGGTGGGGGTTATACGCCGCCGTCGAGACGAGGACAACATCACTCGTACCCAGCGAAACCATGCCCTCCTTCTCGCGGAGGGAGAAGGCGAGGAACGTGGCTGGGTTGTCTCCTGTGCCGGGGACGACGACACATTCAGGGTCGAAGCCGTAGCGCTCGACGAACCAGCGTCCAATGGTGCCGACGACACGTCCGCCGTCGGTCTCAACCCGACCAAGCTTACGGGCCAGCTCGGCGCCCTCGCCAGGCGCGATGACGTCCAGCACAGCCTGGCTCCAGCCACGCCCAGGACTTGCCATGTCCCACAGGTTCATGCCACATGCGTCACTCTCGTCGATGCCCTTGACCTCGCCATCTGCACAGAGGAGAGTGGTGACGTAGCTCGACACGAGCGAGATCCGGTCCGTCACCCCGTACGCTTGGGGAAAATGGGAGCGGAATCGCATGATCTGCGACGCCGTGAACCTTGTGTGGGCCTTGGATCCCGTAATCCTGGCGAGCTCGTGAGCGCCCCCAACGCCGGCCTCGAGCGCCTTGCACTCCTCTACGGTGGACGAGTCCTGCCAATTGGGAATGATGTCGCGCGAGAATGCGCCCTTCATCTGAGGCGCCATTGGCTGTCCAGCATCAAGCGAGGAGAGGAGAGCACTCGCTTCCTTTGACCAGTAGACCGAGGCGTGTTGCTACGTCAGCTCTGTCGATGGGTCCTCACCTGTCCAGCGGCCGAGACGGCCTTGATGTTCTGGATCGGCCACTTTGCATCTTTCATGCGGTCGAGGAGGATATCGAGTGCCTCGATAGGCTGCATGACTGGCGAGAAAACCTCTCCGCTCCCTTCAGACCCATGGAGCACGCCGTCGCGGGTATTGAAGTGAGCGAGGTCGGGGTCGAACCGCACCTCGACCTCGGAGAGGACGCCGAGGTCCTCGTCGAGAAGCGAGGCTTTTAGAGCCTGCGTTGAGCTGTCGAGGCCTAGGAAGAGGTTGCCCATGTTAGTGAGTGAGTGGTGAGAGGAGAGGAGAAGAGATGGTGAGGCATATAAGTATGAAGAAGGGTTTGATGTGAACTTGGTTGTCTGCCCATTATTCGACGTCATTATGGGTGTGTGCCGGAAACCCCCCGGAAATGCGCCGACGGTTGATAGCCTGTTGAAATACGTAAACAACCGTATTGTTTGGTTCGCCATATCACCATTCAGCTTGAAATGATGCCTGACACTCAACTCTGGGCACTCTCAACATCTCCAGTCGTGTGGAACGCGTCAAGACGTTCAGAAACGTAGAAACAGACATGCTCGGTGAGCGACGCCCAGGGGGAACGTGCAAAGCCCTCAATCCGAGACCTGACGGTGATCGGGCTACATTCCTCCGTTGCCAAGCCACGTTTGGTGAAGATGCCCGACTTGCACGACAACTGTCACACACTCATTGATGGCGTCCTCTGGCCGCCCGTGAACATAAAACCTCTTCCTTGCAGTGCCGTGTTCATTGACACCGAGTTAGTCACCATACAGCCTTGAGCCATTTGAGTGGTTGGAAATGTACCTGATAGGTGAGAGTTGATAGGTGGTTGACTGGACTAGAAACGATTAGGGCTTCATCACATCATTACCCCTTATCCTCTTCCCGAACAACCTTTAAACACTGTCATCTCATTCCTCAACAACCTTCTCTTGAAATCACACTCATCTCTACTCATCTATCATCTGAACACTTCTACCTTGAGCCTCTTTGACGATACCTCTTCGCTCATAGACATCCAAACGGCATGACACGTACCAACCCGAAACGGCGGTGCGTTCGGCCATCTGTCGCCACCAGAGTCCCCTCACCTTCGCCCTCGCCCTCGCCCTCACCCTCACCTGCACCCACGCCCCAACCTCCAGAAGATAACGAGACTGCCGCCGTGGTCAAGTACCTCGAGGCGCGGGGATTCACATCAGCGCTGGCGGCGCTCACTGTGGACCTGGCCAACGAGAAGCGAAGCGAGGCGGCATCCTCCTCAACCGCCTCTTTGGTTTGGGGGAACGACGACATCGTCGCTGAGATCGTCTCCTTCCTCGGATTGTCTGACTTACGAACGTGCCTCATCATCTCCAAGACATTGTAAGTTGCCTCACCAACCGAGTTGACTTAGTTACCGTGCCGCCGCGCCGCGCCTGTACAAGTGCCTACGCGTACAGCTTCTGAACTGCTACTGCCGGCCCCCCCCTAACCGGGATATGGACCTCGTGACGCGCTACACGACAGCCGTCGAGCTCTTCCCCCACCAACATGTGCAGCACTTTGTCAAGCCGCTGGACGTGCCGCGCATCCGCACTCTTGTGCTCAATTATGATCCCGATGCGAAAGCTGAGATGACGATGGGCAAAGGTTCATCACTGCACAAGTGCAAGTTCTGCCCTAATGAGGCGCCGAAGGCGCCGCGTGTGGTGGTGCGGCCCATCGCGGGCCTCTTTCGGGGAAGGAAGCCCGCCACTGTGATTCTAGTGCCTACCTCGGGCGCCCGATACACCGACCCCGAACACACTTCGACCTTTGCGCCGGAGACAGTTGTGCACATCGCCCGGATGACGAGTCAGACAAAGTACTCGCGCTCGTATTGGATGTCCCCCCGCACTCCGCAACCCAATCCCTCACGCACCATCACCTTCGTCCTGCTCCCGATCATGTGGGACCACGGGCCGGTGGGCAACCGCCGCCCGCCGTGGGGCGAGGCGAAGAGTATCGGCAATCTGGGCACCTCGCTCATTGACGCGCTGAGCGAATACGCACTCCAGTTCGGCGACCACCGTATCACCATCGTGGGTCTGGAGGACGCAAACCCTTTCGCGAAGGCTGAGCACTGGGACGCGCGCGTTGAACGGCGCGGACTGTTCGAGAACGCGTTTGGGGAAAAGCTCGAAACGCTGATGGCGAGCAATTACCGCTTTGGCAGATGGAGCGGTGAGGAGCGCGAGTGGCGCCGCGAGAGCATCACGCTCACGACTTTCGCAGACTACCTACGGTCAGGGGCTTGGGGGGAGGAGATGGACTGGCAGCTTGTTGGGCGGTGGCTCAACTCGTATGAACTGCGCGAGTGCAACCAGCTCGGCACGCTCGCGCCGAAGCCCAAGATCCCCAAGGGCCGTGGTAGAAAGCGCAAACTCGTGAGCCACGACTCGGACGCCGCGAGCGACAACAGCGAGGACGAGGACCACAGGGGTTGAAGCCGTCACGATACCAGCACATATACACTCTATCCGCGGTCTGGAGACGCGGCGTGTCTGTAATCGTACCTCTCATTGTACATTGGGTCAATGTCGCATCAGCTCTTTGCGACTGGAGTGGGGTGAGGGGTATGCCGTCCCTGTGAGCTGTCTGGTACTGAAACATGGTGTCGCATACACGGAACACGGAACTGATACAGTCTCTACCACCCCGAAAAGTCGCCAAAACCCCCCGGCTTGCGCTTCTTCTTCTCGACCCCAAACTCGACCGGCGCAATCTTGGGCGTCTTGGCCTTTGCCTTGGCGATATACTTCCCAACCCCATCATCCTCAGCTTTGCGTTTCCGAGCCTCCCTCTCCTCCCGACTCTCGCCCTTGGCGCCAAGATCCGTCCCGAGCCAAGTCGTGCGGTCCTTCTCGCGCTTCTCCCTTGCAGCAGCCCGCTTAGCCTGCGCTTCGGCGCTCTGGTCCGACCGGGCGACCTTGGCAGCCAATCGAGTCTGGTACTCCTCAAAAGGGTCCTGGAGCACCTGCACGCCAGTGATCTTGATCGTCTTCGTGGGTGTATCTCCTCCCGGCCGGACGGGAATACGTTCAACGGTATTCAACACATCCTCACCGCCGACGAGTTTGCCAAATACCGTATGTTTGTTATTGAGGTGCGGCGTCTCGCGGAACGTAATGAAGAACTGTGAGCCGTTGGTGTTCGGCCCACTGTTCGCCATGGAGAGAAGACCGCGCGCATCGTGCTTGAACGCTCCTTTGGCGGCAAATTCGTCCCGGAACGGCTCGGCCCAGAACGACTTCCCACCCCGTCCCGTGCCCGTCGGGTCTCCTCCTTGAATCTGAAGTCAGACATACTACAGAAAAGACATACCATAAATCCAGGGATGAGGCGGTGGAATACGACGCCGTCGTAGTAACCCTTCTTGGCGAGCTGGATGAAGTTGTATACCGCCTTCGGGGCGCGGTCACCGTACAGCTCGACGTTGAGGCCGCCAAAGTTGGTCATGATCGTCGCGTATGCGCGCGACTTTAGCCTGTCCTTGTCCTTTATTGGCTTTGACAGCTCGTCGAACATGACTGATGTCAGTTTTCACTGGGCTACGTAACTCACGCTCTTCCTCGTCATACATTGCGCGCTCGTTCTTGACTTCTGGCCCGAAAGTTGTGCTCGTCAGCGACGCGGCCGCTCGCCCAGTCGTGAAGTTGGTTGCGTTATCTGGCGTCAACTTGACAATGCAAGAAAGCTCACAAGCCAGAGTCTCTTTCCTGGGCTTGACCACGACGCCCTCCTTCTCCTCCGGTGCCGGTGACGGCGACGGGTTCTCAGACCGTGTCTGCAGTCAGCTACAATCATCATAAATGGCTCACCTTCTCCGCAAGCATCTTGAGCACCTTACTCGCTCCGCCCGCCGCATTAACGTTGATCCCTTTCAATGGATCCGCCATATCCTCCTCTGCCGTCAGCTACCACCAAGCCACAAGCTCACGCGACACCTTCTTCTGGTTCTTGACATAGTCAAAATCACGCGCATCGCGGGTCTTGGCATTCGCCGGATCCTGAATTGTGATGATATCCTCGCGCGTAAACGGCTCGTCGCTAACCAAATCCCGCCAAGTCTTGGGCTTGATAGCGAGGAGCTGGAGCGAAGCCATATCGAACACATTCCCTGTATTCTTGAGAAAGACGATATGCACGTGGTTGGAGAAGACCTTGAACGTGATCGGGTCGTGATAGTTCCCTTCGACGTTCTTGGAAAAGTTGAGCTTGAGCAGCTGGGATGTATCGAGCGGCTTGCCCGTCACGGGATCTGGGTTAACGCAACCTAGGCGTGACGTACTGGTCTTGAACTTGCGCACGTAAGGGACGATGTTGACGAGGTCGAAGACGTCGGCCCTCCGTTCTTCGCCGGGCTTGGTATCTTGTATGACTGCGACGGGGTTCTTGAACGGCTGGAGGGAGAGGGCACAGCAGTCACTGTCGTTAGATTGATTGGAGGAGAGACGTACAAGGGAAGCCGCATCATCTCCTGTCGGCCCTTCTCGGCCGCCTTGCCGCCACTCGAGGCCGTGTGGCCGCCAGCAGCGTGCTCGGAGTACGTGACGTAGATCTTGTCCGAGTTGTTACCCATGGTGGAGGTAGTTTGGTGAGGGGTGGTGGAGGCGAAACAACAGTTAGATTCAATGTAGAAACCCCGCCACCCAGATACCAAAGTTTCCCACGGTAACCTTCCCACGTGGATAGATGACGCGCGCCCTCCCTAGCCTACCTCCACCCGACGCGTTCAAGGGAATTAAGTACCGGAATCCATCGCTACTGACCACCACCACACTCTTTGTCACTCTCACACTTGCCACTCACGATGGTAGACCTCAGTACAGAAGTACTGGTCAACTACGCCATCTTGTATGGCTACTTTGCCATTATCTTGGCCTGTTTCGCCGCCGTCATCGCTTCCATTCTCGGTCAAAGTCCTACCAAGAAGGCGGTCCTCAGTGGTCGTCCGTTCCTCTTCATTCGGTGTGCCGTCGGAGGGCTCATCTCAACATGGTACTGTGAGTGGGTTGATGGGGTTGAATTAGGCTGCTCATGAATTCCCTTGAGCAGTTCTTCCAGGTTGAGCAAGGTGCTGACATACAGTCATGATCCAGTTCATGAAGGTGAGTGTGGGAAGTCGAGAGTTGGAAGTTACATGAGCTGGAGGGCGGTGCGGAGATAATCACCTTCCTCGCCATATTGCAGAGCTTTTACATCTCTCTGAGCAGATTCGAGGAAGGATGACGTACCCTCCCATGCTTGCGCTGACCACAGTGGTCGTACACATCGTACATCTCCGTCCGCCCTGGTGCGACGGCAGGGGACTGGCTCGTCAACACCTCTCTCTTTGCCCAAGCGTGGCGAGCCGTTTGTGTCGGCGCCCCCAACTGGTGGTGGAGCAGCTGGATCTGCACCGCCGCCATTCTCTTCACAGCCATCATTTGGTCTGAAAGTGAGCTAGACAGTGCTAATGACCCAGCTGACAGCAGCATTCCGTCGCGGAATCAAGTACCCCGCCGTGTACATGATCCTCGGGCAGCTGGTCGCCATCTCAGTGGCGCTCGCGCTCTTCCTCACCGCCGTGTACCTCCATGAACCGATCCCGAACCGAAAGCCGAAAGCTCCCCTCATGCTCTGCTTCCTGCTCATCTCAGCACAGGTTGCCATGTTTATTCTCCCCGAGCTTGCGGACCAGCCAGCGTTCGTGTATGTCCTCGCATTTATCCACGGTGCGGTAGTGATTCCGCTCTTCTTCATCCCCAAGAACGGGCGGAACGAGTCGGGCTCGCTCCCGTTTGGCGGCCTCTTTGCACTGCTTGCTGTCCTCGCGGCAATCATCCACACCTTCACCACTATTCGTGTCCTCGACATGCTCCCATCCGCCAAGTGGCTCCCGACCTACCTGTACCGGATCTTCCTCAGCCACCCGGCCCAGGCCTCGGTCTCCTCTGATGTCGTGTGGGTTGTAATTACCTTCATCACGTGGTGGTTCGTCAAGGGCTCCATAACGAGCATCATCGCCAAATTCTCCCTTCTCGCCGCTGCCGTGGCTGTTGCTGCGGCGCGGCACTTTGGTGTGAACTGGTACTTTGTCGGCAGCTGCGTGCCCATCCTTGCGCTTCTTGTCGTTGCTGGCGCGGCTTTTGTCCTGTCCAACGTACGGTCACGCAACGATGAGAAGCGCGCGGCGGCCCTGGAGAAGCTGGGCATCAAAGAGCAGGGTGTGATCCCTGGCACATCAAAGGAGCCACCTACCATGGCCAAGAAGCGTCTGGTCGTAGGTTTCTGGCACCCGTACTGGTACGCTGCGCCGACCACGAGATTTGCTGACCACAGTAATGCCGGAGGTGGTGGTGAACGGGTGTTGTGGACCGCGATCGCATGGCTCCAGCGCGTTCACCCCAAAGTCGTCGTCGTCGTTTACAGCGGCGATTACCCGACTGCGTCGAAAGATGAGATCATTGCCAAGGTCAACGTGAGTTGACATTCCCGACCTCTCTAACCTGCAGGATCGCTTCTCAATCAAACTGTCCCCGGCAACCCTCGCTTTCATCCCGCTCCGATCGCGGCATCTCATCTCCGACACCTACTGGCGCCGCTTCACGCTTCTTGGCCAGTCTTTCGGAAGTGTGCTGCTGGCGTGGGAAGGGTTGTGTGGTCGTGACGGTCTGTGGGGTGACATCTTCATTGGTAAGCCTGAAGCTTGTCCTTGTTTGACGAAAGACTCGATGGGCTACGCCTTTACGTTACCCTTTGTGCGCCTTGTTGCGGGTGGAGACATCGCCATAGGCTCGTACACGCACTATCCCACGGTCAGTAGCGACATGGTTAAGCGTGTGCGTGAGCGTGTAGCCGGAGTTGAGAACGGCGGTGCCTCAAGCAGCGCCTTCCGAACATGGGCCAAGCTTGTGTGAGTTAGGTTGGCGCTTCTTTCCGAATGTGATTCGACGGAACCTAACACACGCCAGGTACTACAGGATGTTCACGTCGCTGTACTCGGTAGCGCTGTTGTTCTCGCAGCACACCATGACGAACTCGTCGTGGACTCAGGCGCATATCAAGTCGCTGCTGAACGACGGCCGCCGTTCGCTGCTGGCTCAGCTGTTGCTGATGGACGATGCGTCGCGGAATGCCGGTGACACGGCGAGGGTGTGCGAGGTAGTGTTCCCGCCGTGTGACACGACGGAACTATCCAAGCTGGGGAACCTTGATTCGCGCAAGCGCCAACTCGTATCGTTGGCTCAATTTAGGTGCGTTACGACGAGGTTGGGTTGGAGCTTGCGCTAATCGTTAGGCCTGAAAAGGACCAGGCCAAGCAGCTGCACGCATTGAGCATGTTGTTCGAGAAGCACCCCGAGTACAAGGCCGGACCTGGTCGAGTCCATCTCACGGTGATGGGTGGATGTCGCGACGCCGCTGACGAGGCCCGAGTAAATGGCCTCCAGAAACTAGCGTCCAAACTGAATATTGAGGTGAGCCGAGACTTGGTTGCGGGGCAACCCTAATTTGAAGGAACAGGTGACGTTTTTGGTCAACGCGCCATACCCCGACATTGTTGCCCACCTGGGCACTGCGTCGGTGGGCCTGAACACGATGCAGGACGAGCATTTTGGCATCAACGTTGTGGAATTTATGGTTGGTACAAGGTCACGCGGAAAAGCCGGCTTGATTAAGTGTGACGCTGACGCCGAGGCCGCTGGCCTTATTCCTATTGTTCACGCGTCTGCGGGACCTTTGCTGGATATTGTGGTGTCCCATGACGGCAACAAGACAGGTACGTTTGCAGTCGCACGCGCCGTGGAGCAAGTTTAATATTGTAATGTCACGCTCCGGGACTGGGCCCAGGCACGCACACGTAGCCAAGATTCAAAGGTTAATGGGGCCGCTGACCTAAGGTTTCCACGCAACGGACGCCGAGTCGTTTGCGGATGCAATCCACGAGGCGCTTTCGCTGTCTCGGCACCAGGAGCTGGCTATGCGACGGACGGCTCGCTCGCTTGCACGTGACAAGTTTTCGGAAGCTGCGTTTGAGCGAGGCTTTGCTCGAGGGTGGAGCCGCCTTGCGCGTGCGACTGGCGGCGCGGAGTTGGTTGAGGATGTTGGTGGAGCGGGAGTCAAGCTCAAGGTGCCGGGTCGACTGTAATGATGGGCCATTATGTAGATGATGTAGATGATGTTAGATGGATGATGGATTTAGCAGATGAGGTGTTTAATTGTTTCAGGGGGGGATCCCGTTGGAGCAGCGGGACTGGGTTAGAGGTAAGTGGCTTGGGGGGTTTTGGATTCTAGCCGCGTCCCGCTCTACCTTTACTCCCTTTTAATGATTATGATAACTAACTCTTGTGAGTTGTAGTTTTGGTTCTGGTATACAAGTATGCAAGTTGATTAATTGTTAATGATGTGAATGAAAGGGAAAGAGAGTTGTTTCAAACAACCTAACTTGTTATTCGGTTGTTTCAAAATCTTGTTCCTTTGACTCCTAAATCATCCTTGATGCTGTGCTTGCTACTATCATCCTCATCATCATCATTCATCCATTCATTCATTCATGCATCTCCATAATCTCATATCATCCCTCTTGGGATCTTATGTTCTCGTAAAACCTCATTTATTCCTTACCTCTCGTAATACTCGAGGCACGAATGACGACAATGCGCGTCGATTTTTGTCATATTGATCGATCCAAATATCTATACATTTGTGGCGTGACGATCAAACTCAGGAAACAGGAAATTACTAAAGTCTACATTCCAAGTTTAAACTAGGTTGAAAAAGGCACAATGACCAAACTAAGCAACCAGGGAACAAGTGCTCAAGAACCCCCACTCTCTTCCTGTTTCTCTTTCTCTTTATAATAACTCATAAGTCTACATGACTTGAAAGTTATCGCCTGGTGCGTATCTTGGGTCAAACTTCACTTTATCACAATAGTGAGTCTTTTCTCTTTTGGATCCTCATCCCTGGTCGGTCACTGTCGATCCTCTTACCCTTTCAATTCGTACCCTCCTACCCTGCCCAGACAAAGGTCCGAGCTCCCGTTGGAGGCGAAGAAGCGAAGTGAGAAGAGGAGAGAGGACGACATTCTAAGTCAAAACTAATCATTAGCAAACCTCAACCTCTACCTCTTGCTTCTATACTCCTCACTCGCCCCACTCTCAACTTCTCAACTTCCCACAACTTCCCAGCGCCGCTCACAACTTGCCCACCAACCCCCAACCCCGACGCTGCAAAGTCAAAAAGTCGACAAGTCTCTATCCATCCTCATACTATCAAAATGGACGGCGCAGAATCACTCCTCACTGTACCCCGTCACGTTGGGCTCGACCATGTCCTCGAGTCGGTAAGCTTGTGAAAGAAAAAGAGTTGACACTTAGATCCCTTTCCCACTTGTGATCGTGATCTTCTTTGCATGTCTCACCTTTCTTTTCCGCTGGCCGTGAGTTACCCCAATCCAAGAGTTGTCATCTTCCCACAAAAGAAAGAGAGGGGAAAGAGGAGACGCGCCGTCGTCAAGGTGTTCTTCACGAATTGGAGGAGCCAAAGTGCCATGGTGCCATGGTGCCATGGTGCCGAGGCACCAACCCAACCCACCCAACCCAGTTCAATTCACCCTCCAACTTCCCACTACCCACCCCCCTTCCCCCCCTCCCCCCACCCACCCACTCACACCAGATTGGCCCGCCCACTCCGCAAGACGCACTTGGTGCACCTCCCCTCACCCCGTGGCGACTTTGTGTACCTCGACACACCTTCTAGGCGCCTAATCATCTCCTCTATCCCCCTCCTCCCTCCACCAGTACCAAAGGAGAAAAAGACGCGGCCAAACCAACTCAAACGCGTTCTCTCAACGTACCGCCCACTCCGCGTCGTACCCGAAGACGCGGTCGAAGCCATGTGGGGGCCATCGAGTCCCGTCTAACTAGTAGATCCTAGATTATCTCGGTTGTCGGTTTACAGAGCCGCCGGCGGCACATCAAGCCAGCATACGCATTCAGAAGCACACACAACATACAACCTCGGACCATGCCTTTTTGGCACTGTAGGACAATAGGACAATAGGACGCTATGTATATATACTGCGGGGAGGTAGTGGCGTCGGGATAGATACATATAGCTCAATCCCAATCCCAGTTATCTGGTAGCATCGACTCATCTTAGCTTGATTCTCTACGCAAGCACGCGCGCCTCAGCCTCATCAACCCTCGCTTCCAAAGACATCAACAGTGCCTCCTCCGTCAATCCCTCCTTCTGTCCTCCCATCCCCTCCATTCCCTCCTCCAACCCCTCCATATCCCGACGTTCATTCCGATCATACTCGAACGCATATTCGTCGGCATCATGATGTTCCGCCTCGTGCGCCACAGCCTCATGATCGGGCGCAAGCACGTCGTCACGCCGTACCGCAGCTAAATCGGCCACTAGTGCGCGCAAGCTTTCCACCTCTTGAGAAGAAGAGAGCGCAATGGCGAGTAGAGCCGCCGCGCGACCGCGGAGTTGGCCTATAGTCCGGGCGGGCGGAACAGAGGTCTCAAAACCCTCATCAAAGCCGGATTGGAGAGTAGAGAGCTTGCCTTCGCCTATACCTTCGCGATACCCCGCCTTGTGTCAGAGGAAAGAGAAGAGGGAAAGAGGGAAAGACGCAACTCACATCGGTGTAGCGTTGCTGTAAGCGGGCATACTCTGTATCGACAAGAGGGTCAGATATCCCTCCTTGGGAGTGGGAAACGTCGTGAAAATCGTCCGGGTTCATTCTAGTTGGGGATGACGAAGGTTGGGAGGTGTTGAAGTGGAGGTTTTGGTGTTGATTGTAGGTGACAATTGTCCATGGTCCATCCACTCATCTTTCCCACTACTACTCTCTTATCTCTTCAATTGACATGCCCCCTCTCCTCTCCCTCTCCTCTCCCTCTCCTCTCCCTCTCCTCTCCTCTTCTCTTCTCTCCAGTACTATGCATAGGTAGTCACCTCCACTTTTGGTTAGGTGGCAAATCACGTGACATGAAAAGTTGTCCCCTTGTCATCATCAACACGAATTTGAATTTGAATCATCACCATACACCATGCCCAAAGCAACTTCACAAACGTTTACTCGACAACACGGATTGGCAGCTGCCAGTCGACGTCCCGATAAAGAGAAAAAGGGAGAGAACAATGCTGTTACTGGAGGAGCAAGGAACCATCTGTTCAATACCGATCGGTTTGGACAGCATATTCTGACGAATCCGCTGGTTGCGCAGGGGTGAGTTTGGGAGGCGAAGCGACCGACGATACGTCGAGACCCCGCTGACACCAGTATCGTCGACAAGGCCGAACTCAAGCCTACAGACGTCGTGCTTGAAGTTGGTCCCGGAACGGGAAACCTGACTGTCCGCATCCTCCCGGCGTGCCGCAAGGTCATTGCGAGTGAGATGGACCCTCGCATGGCCGCCGAAGTGCAGAAGCGTCTTCTTGGGACGTGAGTGCAGGTGCAGGCTGAGTGGGAATGCCCGCGCGGCCGAGTGGGGAATGGCTACGGTGGAGAGGGCGACATGTGGGTGGTGGGGGGAAAAGGACAGAGTGCGGTGGAGACAACGAGGTCAACCTCCCCACCACCCGACTCGCCGCTTCGCAGCTCGCAGCTCGCAGCTCGCGCTGACCACAGCCCTCAACAAAAGAAACTCGAACTAATCCTTGGCGATTTCATCAAAGCCGACCTTCCTTACTTTGACGTCTGCATCAGTAACACTCCATACCAAGTACGTATTTCTCTCTCTCTTCTTCCCTTCTCTTGCCTTGCCTCTCACACCAGATCTCTTCCCCTCTCGTATTCAAACTCCTAAGTCAACGCCCAGTCATCCGATGCGCCGTCCTCATGTTCCAACGTGAATTTGCACTACGTCTCTGCGCAGCCCCAGGGAGTAAAATGTGGTGTCGTCTCGCGGCAAATGTACAAATGTACGCAAGAGTCGAACATGTGATGAAGGTAGGTAAGGGAAACTTTAGGCCGCCACCTCAAGTCGAGTCGAGCGTTGTGAGGATTAAACCGATGGATCCACCGCCAGAGGTGCGGTTCGAGGAGTTTGATGGACTGAATCGGATCGTGTTTTCGAGGATGCATAAGACGACAAGGGCATGTTTTAAGGCGAGAGGAGTAAAGGAAATGGTAGAGAAGAATTATCGAACTTGGTGCGCAATCAGCGAGAAAGTGAGTTAAAGATACAACATAGCGCGCTAATGCCAGATTGTCGAAGATGACTTTGATCCTTGGACACTCATCGACGACGTGCTCTCAACCACGCTCGTCCCAGCAAAGACGCTCGACGAGGACGAAATCCGCCCAGCATACGGCGACATGCGCGCTGCTCAGCTCTCGGGAAACGACCTGCTCGAACTCCTCGCAGCTTTCAACACCCGCGGCGTCCACTTTGCCTAATCTTGTATCGACATGTACACTTTGCATTTCACATGACGTGCAAGAGACTATGGGTGTTATGCGCAGATTGAACAGAAAAGGTACAGGTGCAGTGATGAATGTTGGTAAGGTACCCTAGGGTCAGACGTGTTCGTGATGCGACAGCAGGCAGCGAGCCCAGTTCATGGCTGGCCACTTGGCCACTTGCACGCCGCCCACACATCCTCGCCCTCATGCTGCCCGCTCGACCCACCTCTACTTGTCGCCCGCCTCGCTCTCGTTCTCCGCAACGCTCGTCGCCGGCGTCATGCTAAACTTGCCCTCGTCACTGGCAAGCACGCTCGCGCTCGAGCTCACTGCCGCACTCCCACCCTGGCGGAGGAGCGCGTTCTCAACGTCAAACTTGGGAACAGGCGAGGTAGGCACATCCTCGATGCCGAGCGTGCTCCCGTCGCCGTCATCCGTAAAGTTGACATTAGGCGGGATACCGTGCGAGACCTCGGTCTCGCCGCTCTTCTTCGGGCTCGTACTCAACGCTCCCAGTGCGTTGACCGGCTTGGCGTCCGGTAACACCCAGCGGCGCCACTCGCTGTTGCCAAGGCGCACCCGCTCTCCGTCGAGTTCGAGCAGGTCGCTAAGCCCCATGACCTCCGTCACAATCGCGACATCGGCCGTGAGCGTCTTGATGCGGTTGAAGCTCGCAATCATCGCAATCTCGATCCAGCCCTCGGCGTCCATCTGCTGCCGCAGGAAAAAGTCCATGACCAGGTTCTGGATCGAAAAGTAGTACTCAACCTGGTGTCAGCTGCAGTCAGAGACCATGAGCTCACCTGTCCGAGTACCCAGTAGCGCAGCGGGTCGATGTTTGGCACCGACGTGACCGGGACCGGCGGTGGCGGCATGTTGCGCTGGAACAACGCATACTGGGCCTGCGTCGCGTCAAAGCCCGACACGGCTGCAACATTCGCCACGTTCACCATGCTCGCCGGGATCGGGTAGAACCCGTAACCCATGCCGTACCCAGCCGCGTACAGGTTCGCGTTCGTGCCAACCGGCGATAACTCGAACATCCGGTTCATGGGCGTGTTCGACGCAGAGCGGTGGAACCCACCGCGGCCGCGACCACCGTACCCTCCCCGGCCATCGCGGTCCCGGCCGCGTCGGGGCGCAGTGCCGAAGTGGTGGGACAGCGGCGCCGCACCAGATTCGGGCGACAGCGGCGTGGATCCAGAGTGGGGCGACGGCCGCTTAACCGGCGTCCCGGGGTTGCTCCCATGCCGGGAAAGGGGTGCGCTGGCCGAACCATTGGCGCCCGCAGGCACATCGCGGTTCGCGGCATCTCCAACCTCGCTGCACGCACTCCCCGGCGCCAGTCGACCGTTGGACACAGTCAGTGGTGGCAGTGTCGAGCTGCCGTGCGAGCCTGACCGATGCGTGCGGGGTGGTTTCTGCGCCGCCATCTTATCCTGCTGTGCCCTCTGCTTGTTGACGCCCTTCTTGACAGGTTCGTCACCGCCCTCTCGAAGCCTCTGCTTGTGCTTGGTTTGCCGCCTGCTTGTCTCGGCCGCCACCTTATCCGCCGCCTCTTGCAGTTCAGACGCCGACATTTTCGTCCATTTTTGCTTCTTGCCACCCTGAGCCGACAGTCCGTCGTCAATCGTCGAGTCGCTCGACTGCTTGGCGTGCTTGCCCTTCTTGTCCTCAGACTTGGCCTCTGCTGAAAGCGAGACCTCAGGCCACGCAGTCGCGTCACCGCCGTGTGTGTCTGCGCCCTTCTTCTTCAGCTTCTTGCCCGATGGCTTGGCATCCTTGCTCTCGGCTGGTTGCGAGGAAGCCGCTGCAGCCGTCGACGCCTCAGCGACGAGGGCAGTGGCGGCCGATGCGGCACGCGTAGCAGCCTTGGTAGTGATGGCCTGGGCCGGTGTTGGCTCCTTCGAGGTAGACGCTGATGAGGCAGGCTGTTGCTTCTTTCTCAAGCTCCACGCGTTGACCGACGGAGGTGGCGCAGCCTTGGCTGGCATGGCTGGTGCCGGGGCCGGGGCCGGGGCCGGTGCAGGTGCCGGCGTGGGCGTGTGCGCGGGCTCTTTACGACGCCAGTTATCCTCCTCGTCCGCCTTGGTAGGCGCCTTGTCAGCAGAGGGCTTATGGGAATGTCCACTTTTTTCGCCGCTCCCGTTGGCTTCCGGCTCGGCTGGCTTGTCAGCTTGCACGGATGTGGTGTCTGCAGCCACGCTCGAGG
Organism: Cutaneotrichosporon sp. HIS471; assembly: GCA_030864385.1. Taxonomy (NCBI): domain Eukaryota; kingdom Fungi; phylum Basidiomycota; class Tremellomycetes; order Trichosporonales; family Trichosporonaceae; genus Cutaneotrichosporon; species Cutaneotrichosporon sp. HIS471. The sequence continues at coordinate 229,418 of AP028240.1, read as the reverse complement.
GCGCGGGTGGACTGGCAGGGCCCGTCGCGGCCCATGCAGACTTGGTTGGTGTGCCCGCGGCTGATGCGCGGGGCGTCGCGGCCTTGGACGACGAGGCTACAGAGGCAGAGGCGCTCTTTTTGCCGCTGACATCCTTTTCTTTGTCAGCGGCCGTTATGGACGTCGTCTTGTCGTCACCGCGCTCGCGCCAGTTGCGCGAGTTAGACCGCCCCTTGTCCTCCTGCCGTTCCGTACGCTCCGGGTTGCGCTCGGAGCGCTCAGAGCGCTTCTTGTGCCGGACCGTCGACACGGTCTCCCACGAGCCGGCGTCGTCGTCCTCGTGGTGCTCGGTGGAGCGACTGGTTGCTGGCGACGGCAACGGGGTCGACGAACCCGAGTTGGACCGGCTGTTGCCGTTACTTTGCTCGGGCTTGATGCGATCCGCATACGAGCCAAGAGCGTGGAACACGCTCGTCGACTTGGATTGTGACATGGCCCCTGGTGTCAAAGGAGGAAAGAGAGCTGTTGGGAGGGGATCCATGATGGAGGTGATGAGCGGCGGAAAAGTTGTCATCGATCCAGGGGAGGGCGAAAGCGCGTCAGCACAGAGTCTTGTTTCTTTGAGCAGTCTCTTTATAATGCGAGCGGTGGTGGCAGTTGGGGGGTTGGGACCTTGCTGAGGAAGTTGCAGGCTTGGTGGCGCCGCGGCGCCAACGTCACAGCAAAGGGAGGGTAGTGGTGGAGGAGGAGGAGGGGGGGGGAGGGATGAGGAGGGACAATATGGGTGGGACAATGCTGGCAGCGCACGCGGCACACCAATGCTTGACTGTGTAGAGGGGGTTTTGTCTGTGTGTGGACGCGCGAAGCTGCCCGCCGTGGCTTGGGATGGGGGACAAGAGAAAAGTGAAGAAGAAGCAGCGAGGCCGCGCTTGCGACGTGCGACGTACTTGGTGGCTTGAACCTGAAAGCGGCGTGCCGAGGAGGGGGCGAAGGTCTGCTGGGTACGGTGGCACTAGGTACGCGGAAGTGGCACAAGAGCTGTGTCGATGCCGGCTGTGTTAAACTTCTGCTCCAAAGGTCCAGAGGTTGTAGATGGACGCTGGGAGAGTTGCAACTATTGCGTGGACGAGGTGAAAGTTGCCACCGTGCGGTGTGGAGGTCACTAATCTGCCCCGCCCGCACTGAGAGCGGGAGAGGTTGAGGTAATAGGGGTTACGCCGGGGCGCTGGCGCGTCGACACGAGGTGGTCGAAAGCGGGGATGGTTGCACTGCGGTGGCGGTGGTGAGTCGCGCTGCGGATCCGGTCGTCTGAGCAATCGGTTACTGGTGACTGGTCGTCTGGCCAAAGTAGCTGGATAGCGGGAGACGGAGACAAGTTAGCCGAGGGGCGTAGGTGATTGTGTACGAGGAAGGGGGGATAGGAGCGAGTGCGATTGAGAATGGGGACGAGGTGATGATGAGGAGGAAGAGGATGAAGAGGATGAAGAGGATGAAGAGGATGAAGAGAGGTGCTTATCCAAGACCAAGATGACTGTGATATCCATTACCTACAACTGGCACACTACCTACCTGATTGTACCCGTATAGCTTAGCGGTTTCGGCCATTTAAAGGAGGGGCTCAAATAAGCATTTTATCTGTATTAGAATATTCACGTTAATTAATACGGAACCTAATCTGTTTATATGACGATGGCAACCAGAATTTTGGTTGATCCAACTTGGTATTTGGTGGCAAGCATATTACACCTCGGCTTCACTCTACATCTTCATCATCAACACGCACAACACTCACAATGGTCCGCAAGCTCAAGCATCACGAGCAGAAGCTCCTAAAGAAGGTCGACTTTCTCGACGTGCGTAACTCCCTCCCACGGCTAGCTGACAAAAGTGGAAGCAGGATGCGTCCCACCGCGAGATCAAGGTCATGCACAAGTACCATATCCAGGACCGCGATGACTACCACAAGTACAACAAACTGTGCGGTTCCTTGCGGTCTTTGATCCACAAGATCTCCCTGTTACCCGCCAATGATCCCTTCCGCGCACAAAAGGAAGGCGAGATGCTCAATAAGCTTTACGATATTGGCGTTCTCGACGTCGGCTCAAAGCCCTCTGATATCGAGAACAAGGTTACAGTTAGCAGCGTCGCACGTCGTCGTCTAGCCGTCGTCATTACCCGTCTCAAGCTCGCAGAGAGCGTTAGCGATGCCGTTCGTACCATCGAACAGGGGCATATCCGCGTTGGACCCACGCCTATTACAGACCCAGCAATGCTCATCACTCGTCGCCTAGAGGATCACATCACATGGGTCAACACTAGCGCACGCAAGCGCACCATCATGAAGTACAATGATGAGCTCGACGACTTTGACCTTCTCTAGGCAATCGTGTCGATCCCGTCGACCTCATCTAGACGACCGCGTTTGGGCATTCGAGCGGATTGTATCACTACACTGTATTCTATGCATCATTACCAGCCTACCAACGTCTTCTGTTGCTATTAACATGGACAGAACTGCGTCGCTTAGGGATCTGGTACAATACCACTGTGCTACGGCATATTACAGGGCGACTCTAATAGTCCTCCTCCTCCTCGTCCTCCTCCTCCTCAGACTCCACCTTCATGGCCTCCATATTGGGGGCCTTATCCTCGTTGCGGAGCTTGAAATCCTCAATTTCCTCTTCCGAACTTAATTCCGCCTCAGGCTCGGTGTCGGATTCGTACTTGCGCTTCCTTCTATTGCGTTTGGTGGTCGCCTTCTTCGGGGCCGTCTTACCCCTCTTGGCGCCGGGAAGCGCAGGCGTGATCATGCGACCGTTCTCGCGCGCGTCGAGAGCGTTGAGCCAGCGCCCGACGAGCTCCTGACCAAGTTCCTCGCCCCAGTCGCCGTGCTCGAGGTAGTCGCGCAAGGTCTGGAACGTGACCTTGTTACGAACGCGGTCCTTGTCCTCGGCGGACCAGGCGGTACTGATCGGCCAACAGCCAAATTGCCTCTCGAGCTCGTTCCTGAACTGCGTTCTGGCGACCGCCTGGCGGACCTCGTGCAAATACCACTCCGACTCGGGAGCGAAGGGATCGCGGACCTCGAGACCGACGATGCGAATGCTATGGTCGTGAAGCTTAATAACATGGCTAGCGAGCGATTCGCTGAGACTGCGGAGAAGCATGGGTCGACGTTGTTCCAGAATGATGGGACCGCAGTCCCAGAACGCTGGGAGAATCACGAACGTAAGTTTCTTGGTAGGAGTGATGGGTTTGGGCTTGGCGCCATATCGCCCTGTCGAGAACGCCGACTTGCCCATGTTGAGAGAGATGTGAACAATCTTGTCGGTGCACTTGGTGCCCAGAGGGATCATGACCCGTTTCGACTTCCTGTCGCCCTTCTTGATAAAGTCGGCAACGGTGCACCCTGGACGCAGAATGAGACGCTTGGGTGGCGCTGGGGCCTTGGGACACTGCGGACATTTGTATGTGCCCCACGCTGCTGTACGGCCATGGAGATCCTGGTCTGTGCTCTTGTTGTTCCAGTCGTAATTGACAATGTGGGTTGTGATGCGGCCGGTGTCTAGGCGGGGGAGATGCGTGCGGTGCGAGTGGGGGAAGAACTCGATTGCAGTTGTGTATTTGCTAACGAGCTCGATGTTACGGTCGTACAGCCCAATGCAATCGCAGCCGGCGCGCTGTTTGAGGACGCGGTAGAGGTGGGGTGTGGCGGCGTTGTACTCGAGTCAGGAATGCAACTATGAGCGGAGCTGACTCACGAATGCACTGTTGATGGTGAGGGCCTTGCTGATATCACCAGGTCCGAGATACGAGCAGATCTCGTGGAGGCAGTCCTCGTTGACCCAGAGGTTGGAAGGTTTCGCAGGGATGACTGGACCGGCACCGTCTGCGTCGTCCTTCTTGACCCCGTTTTTGGGCGTCTTGGTAGGGCTCTTGGTCGCCGCCTTCCTCGAGGCTGCCTTCTTGGTGGGCTGAATTGGTGGTGAAGGGCCGGTATGGTTAGAGGAAGATGTCTCGGCGGCCTTGTTGCGGAGGCGGGCACTGGAGCGGGTCGACGCCCTGGTGGGCCGTTCTCCCTCCGCAGCCGTCTTGGGGCGCTTGGCCGGCGGCATGGATGTTTTGCTGGGAAAGGGGGGGGGGGAAGGGGGGAGGGAGGGAGGGAGGGAGGGAGGGAATGTGGGTGTGTGGGGTAGGGGGAAGGTGGTGTTGTTGGTTGTGGGAGTAGGAGGGAAAGAGGTGAGAGGGGTGGGAGAGAGGAGGATGCGGGTGAGAGAGAGAGGAGGGTAAGGAAGGGTGTGTCGTCGGGTAGGAAAGTGAAGAGGATGAGTGTAAGGAAGCTAGTGAAGGATGGTGAACAGAGAGAATGAAAGAGAGAGAGATAGGGAGAGAGAGAGAGAGTAGAAGGGAGTAGGAGAAAGGAAGGAGTCAGAGAATGTGAGTTGAGTAAATGTGTTTTGAATGACAAGTGTGTGTGACGAATGTGGAGTTGATGGTTTTGAGTCGTTAGGGGCCATAGGGGGGGGGGGGGGGGGGGAGGGTGTTGGGGGCGTTGATCGCGTTATGTTGTTTAGATGCACAGATGAGTGATATTCCCAATTGTGTGTGTTTCTGTAAATCTTAGATGACATGTAAAGATGTAGTCAATCTTCCAACAGTGTTGTTACAACTAGTACAGTGATCATTCACTATCATAATAATATCTTGGTTAATTGGTCATTAAAGTCAGTCACCTATCCACATGGTAAGCGTTCTCACACCAACCCACGCCACCTGCCGTCCGCCACTCAATCACCTCAATCACTCTGCACTCAACTAGCCCATTATCATCATCACGGCCACTGATCGTAAAAGCGCACAACGAACAACACTTGCATTGGGTTGGGTTTACATGACTACCATTTCGCTGCCGTCAACACCAACACACTTCTAAACCGACCTTGACTTCTGATCACTTCAACTAAGGGCTCTTGCCCGAACTGCCTTCGGATGCCTGGCTTGCGCGGCGGCGGTGCTCCCAAGCCATTCCAGCGGGTCCGACACTGGGACGCTGCTGGGCCTGCATGGCGGCGGTGGCGGCCTGTGCCGTCTGGCTCGGGTGGCGGGCAGGGGGCATCGGAATCGCACTGGTGCTGCTCTTACGCCGTGGGATCCACTGCTTCGACTCGTGCGGGTTCATGGTTGTGTGGTGTTGTGATGTAGTGATGTTGTAGAGAGCAAGTAAGTGAGTGGGTGGTTGGGCAGGTGGGTGGGCGAGAGGGATGGCGCGTACTATATAAGAGCCGACCCCTCTCAGCCTAACAGGCTGTGGGAACCTCGGCCTTGTCCAGCCTGTCCAACCGAGAACCAGAGTAAGCGATCGCCTTGTGTGGCTTTGTAAGGGAAGCTGGGAAGGGAGGAGGAGGCGGGCGGATGCGTGGACGTCATGATCAGGTGATGCTGGAATCAGGTGATGGCCCAAGGTGTCGTCAGACCAGGGCCTGGGTCAAGTGGCTGTTAGAGTTGGCGCGGCTCGAATAGATGAGATTGAGAATGTGGGGTCGGCTGTGGGTGCCCGATTCAGCAAAGCCCACCTCTCACGTACTCGTAAGTACGTAGAGGTCTCGACTCGTGTCTCGTCAGCGTGCCAATTATCAGCGCGTCAGCGTCTCAATGTCTATGTCTCCGCACCAACCCGCTCCAAGTAGGTTGCAAGCTGATATGGTGACAAATCGATCACTTGATCGCTTAATCAATTAATCCAACGGAGTTGTGATCCCTTAATCATCCAATAACATCGGGTAAAATAATACGGAACCAAATCAAGTGGGGCTCCAAGTTTCCCACGTGTCTTGTGCTGAGACTGTTGTCGCGTTCCACCTTGACTCCACCAACCTCTCAGCTCTCAGCTTTACACCACTCCACTTTAACAACGAATCGTCAACAAAGACGGCGGTGACCAACATGCACTGCTTACGGCACCTCGCCCTCCTCTCCGTCCTCGTCCCCTTCCCGGTACGTCTTTTCCATCTCAGGTCGCTGAGTGCTGACATGTTCCCCGCCCCTGGACCTTGACCTTGACCATGACCATGACCATGCCGATCGTTACGCAATACACACAGTCGACGTCGCCGTATCTGCTCCTCCTCGTAGCGATGGTGGCGTATATGGCAGTTAGGCCATGCGGATACTGCCTAGCCACGGTGAGTAGGCTCGTCGCTTGCGGCACTTCACATACCTATACCTTTCTTCCCTCCCACCACACTCGCCCTTCGCCCTTCCTTCCTTCCTTCCTTCCTTTTCCTCTGAACATCACCAAAATACGCCACTATCCACTAACCTCAGCTCGCCGTCGTCTTCTTCTCCACCTCGCCCTCGTCTCCCTTCCTCGCCGCCCTCGGCCCCGACCCAGAACCCACCCTAGCCCCACCAAACCCCGACCTACATCTCTCGTCCCCAATCCCGGACCGCGGAGCCTTTTATCTCAACGGGGGAAGAATCTTTGACCCAGTCCTCGAAGGATATGCGGCCATGCAAAAGGTCTGGGTATCTGAAGTTGCCAAGGAACGCCCATCCACGCTGCCGGCCAAGCCGCTGCCCAAGTGGTATCATGACCTGCGTATTGGCGGTGTTGGCCTCGTGCTCGACTTTGGGTGGCGTCGCACGGATGAGGGACTGGCGTGGGAGCTGGCTGAGCAGAAGCACGCGGCTGAGGTTGCGCGGTATCGCCGTGCAGGGCGGGCTGAGCGGCAGGGCGAGAAGAAGGAGCCAAAGGAGGCGAAGGCGAAGGAGGTGAATGCCAAGGTGGAATCAGGGAGTGGAAGTGGAAGTGGAAGTGGAAGTGGGAGTAGATGGATTCGCTCGCCGTTTGTTGGTGCTTGGTAGTTGTTTCGTCGTTTGATCATGCATGTACATGTAGTTGTGATAGTTTGTGCATTTTGGAGATGTTTGTATCTTTAATGACCAGGGAAGGAGCGGAATCTCCAACCTAGTCTGTTGATGGAAGCTTAGAAGTGGAAGCATGGTCGGCCAGATGTACCGCTGCTGCCCCGCTGTCCGATCTTGTCGTATCTTTGCCGGCCACAACCGCCCCGCTCAAATGGCAAAGCGGCCCGGAAAATCCGCCGCACACTAGTCCCGCCCCAACACCACCACCCAAGCCACCTCTCGCCATACATCAAGGCGCATGCACATTCAGACTCACACGCCACATACAGGAATCTTTACTTCACACCTGGGCTTCTTTGATTTTTTTTTAAAAAAAAATTGCTGTTGGGAAGAAAAGGTCATGCATCGCTTGTTGAGCTTCTGGGCTTGGTGATATCAAGAGGATCAGAGGATCAGAGTTGGAGAGTTGGATGGATGAGCGGGTGCAGATCTTTTTACATGCCTTGCCCACCTTGAACCACTTTGGTCAATTTAGTCAACTTGGGGCTCCAATATCCGAGGATAAGCCGGACAATTTTGACAATACAAACAGTCAATTTCGGCCAGAACGGCGAACTCGGCGACACTTGCGAGGGCTAGATCCTAGAAACCTTTTGTACCTGGGTCCCCACCACTTAGTAACCCAATAGCCTATAGCCTATAGCCTTATAGCCTGTGCGAGCGAAGATCTGCAGTCCTGAATTCATGAATGCACGGTGCTCGCGTGCTCTGCTACTCCCCTTCCCCTTTGGAGACTAGGCTTGGCCGGCTTGGAGGCGTAATCGTAAGTGTAAGCTCGGGCGTGAGTTTGAGGCGCGAGCGTTGCTTTTGCGTGCCCAACTCACTCTCGTGACAATGTCCAGGATTCTAGGAACGGCCAATTTGCGGCAATGGCATTGAGTAAGGGTAAGTGGACGTTAGGGCAAACCACATGATCTCCTCCGTTCAGGCCGCCCACTTTCCAAATGGCTAACACACTGACATAAGACATCTTTTCACTCAACAGCTCTTTCATAACTCCGTTCATCTATCTGTCGTCCAATTGATCAAGTACTAGTGGTCAAGTGAGTCTTTGGTGCGTGTTCGCCTGAAATAAGAGGTAGGATGTATGAGGTAGGGTACGGCTGGTATGTAGGACCGAAGAGCCAGGAGTGACGAAAGATTTGGGCCTAGACCCTGAAAAATGATTCAGTTACCATGCCTCATCCATGGTGTAGGGTCAGGGTAGACTATAGGATGGGCGCATTCATGTACCCGCTCAACTGTCATTCTGCTGGCCTTTACTGCCCCACCTCCCCCAGCCGTTCACTCCCCCCCACCCCAACCCCGACTCATCCTCATCCTCATCATCCTCTTCCTCCTCCTCCTGCTCCTCCTCCTCCTCCCCAAGAAACATATCTTCATCTTATACTTATACATATTTTCCCTCCACATCTCCCTACTCATCCTCCACTTCCTCCACTTCCTCTAGACACCCTCACCTCTTAACGAAGCCGTTCAATAATCTTAACGTTGACCAGCAGCCTCATCTCTCCTCTCTAGACACTCTTACCCATCCTTCCCCGCTCCAACCACCCCTCACCCCCTTCCCCTCGCAATGGCCGTCCAGCGTAACGTCCACCAGCCGCTCCTCTTTGAGTGCGCTTGGGAGGTCGCAAACAAGGTCGGCGGTATTTACACCGTCATCAAGACCAAGGTTCCAGTCACCGTCAAGGAATATGGAGACCGGTGAGTGATAATCCTGACCATCCTGACTGTCACCGGTGCGATGGCGTGTGCGGCCCCATCCAAAGTGGTTGGTGCGAGGCGCACGCACAGGCCTGCACATGACTCTCACCCAGCGAACAAGCACTGACATCAAGTTACTGCCTCATCGGGCCCCTTAGCTACAAGACTGCCCCCATCGAGGTCGAGTCGATGGAGCCGTAAGTTGCCGACTCTGTGGAGCCGAGTGGAGCGATGGAGCCATGCTAATCTGCAGCGAGCCGGGATCGCCGATGGAAGGCACGCTCAACGCGATGCGCGACCAGGGCGTCAAGTACCTCTACGGCCGTTGGCTGATTGAGGGTGCGCCGACAGTCCTTCTCTTCGACACGGCCAGTTGCTACAACCGGTAAGCTAACAAGCTCACAACGAGCAGGAGCTGACCGATAGCATGGATGAGTGGAAGGGCGACCTCTGGAACGTGGCTGGCATTCCGACGCCCCCCACCGACCATGAGACCAACGAGACGCTCGTGTTCGGCTACATGGTCGCATGGTTCCTTGGCGAGGTGAGCTGCGCCGCCAAATTCAGCTGAAACCAGTTCTCTGGCCGCTGCCTTGACACTGCCATTATTGCGCACTTCCACGAGTGGCAGGCTGGTCTTGCCATTCCCCTCTGCCGCAAGCGCAAGATTGACGTCACCACCATCTTCACCACCCACGCCACGCTCCTCGGCCGCTACCTCTGCGCCGGCAGTGTTGACTTTTACAACAACCTGCAGTACTTTGACGTCGACCACGAGGCGGGCAAGCGCGGCATCTACCACCGGTGAGCTTGAACGTGTCCGAGTAGCAGCTGACGGCAGCTACTGCATTGAGCGCTCAGCGGCGCACTGCGCCGACGTGTTCACGACCGTCTCGCACATCACGGCGTACGAGAGCGAGCATTTGCTGAAGCGCAAGCCTGGTGAGTAACTCGGCCGTAACCTCCATGAAGCTAACATTAGACGGTGTCCTCCCCAACGGCCTCAACGTCGTCAAGTTCGCCGCGATGCACGAGTTCCAAAACCTCCACGTCAAGGCCAAGGAGAAGATCAACGACTTTATCCGCGGCCACTTCTACGGACACTACGACTTTGACCTCGACAACACGATCTACATGTTCACCGCTGGCCGGTACGAGTTCCGCAACAAGGGTGTCGACATGTTCATCGAGTCGCTCGCTCGCCTCAACCACCGTCTCAAGGCGATGAACTCGAAGATGACCGTCGTCGCATTCATCATCATGCCCGCGGCGACCAACTCGTACACGATCGAGGCGCTCAAGGGTCAGGCCGTCACAGGCCAGCTCAAGGACGTTGTCAAGCAGATCACGGACAGAATCGGCAACCGTCTCTTTGAGCACGCGGCGCGGTACGACGGCACGCACGGTACCGAGGTCCCCAAGGCCGAGGAACTCATGTCGGCCGAGGACCTCGTGTTGCTCAAGCGCCGCGTGTTTGCGCTCAAGCGCAACTCGCTCCCACCTGTTGTCACCCACAACATGCAGGACGACGACAACGACCCCATCCTCAACCAGATTCGCCGCGTGCAGCTGTTCAACCGCACTTCGGACCGCGTCAAGGTCATCTTCCACCCCGAGTTCCTCAACTCGAACAACCCCATCCTCGGCCTCGACTACGAGGAGTTTGTGCGCGGCTGCCACCTCGGTGTCTTCCCGTCGTACTACGAGCCGTTCGGCTACACGCCCGCCGAGTGCACTGTCATGGGCATCCCCAGCGTCACGACCAACCTGTCTGGATTCGGCTGTTTCATGGAGGACCTCTTGGAGTCGCCCGAGGACTACGGCTGTTACATTGTCGACCGCCGCGGGCAGGGTATCGACGACTCTGTCGAGCAGCTTACGCAGACGCTCACCGAGTTCACGACCAAGTCGCGTCGTCAGCGCATCAACCAGCGTAACCGCACCGAGCGTCTCTCGGAGCTGCTCGACTGGAAGTCGCTTGGTCTCGAGTACGCCAAGGCGCGCCAGCTCGCTCTCCGCCGCGCATACCCCGACTCGTTCAATGACGACGAGCCCGAGTTTACTGGTGTCCAGAGGGTCGGTGTACCTCTCTCTGCTCCCAGCTCGCCGCGCTACCGCTCTGGCATGATGACTCCTGGCGATTATGCGACCCTCACCGAGGAGATGGAGCACCTGAACACGAGCGACTACAAGGGTGTCAAGCACCCGTGGCACTGGAACAAGGATGACAGCGAGGACGAGGACGGCTACAACTTCCCTATCGCGGGACTGAAGCCTCGCGGGCGCTCGGACTCGTTGGCATCGGCCATCTCGGGCACGATGACGCCGGGCGGCAAGCACTTCCTGGATGACCAGGACCTGGAGCACGCCGACAAGAAGTTGGAATCGCACTCGTCTACGAACGGAAACTAAGAGTGGGCGTGGGTATGATTGAGGTGTGGTGTGGTGATATGAGAGGACAGATGTTGAGTGAAATTGGTTCGGCTAAGTGATGACGATATGATCCGTAGCGTAATAGCCACAGACTTAGCTTATGCAATGTGGGTACGTGTGTGTGTGTGTGTGTGTGTGTGTGTGTGTGTGTGTGTGTGTGTGTGTGTGTGTGTGTGTGTGTGTGTGTGTGTTGAGCCAAGTTTGGCTGCTAATCTTCAATCTGAATTATGGACGGCACAGTCATGAGCCGACAGGACAAGGGATGGATGTCCCAGCAAGCCGGCAGAATGAAGGTCAACTCAAAGGTTCAACAATGACTTAGCCGCTAGTAGGAGGTTGAATCAGACATTGCCGCGTGCTGCCGCATCCTGTCCAGTGCCGAGTGCGCCGAACAGTTATTAGTCAGTGACATGGTTTGCAAAGTTGTCACATCTCATCCATCAGCTCAGTAATCCATCTATTTGGAGCGGGTACCTTTTGCTGGTCAGCAATTCAGCAAGGGCTCTAGGCCACCAACGCCAATTAAGCGGCGATTAAACCTTTTGACTTTTCTATTTCAATGACGCCATTCCGCTTTTCCCTTTATGCCACGATGCCAAAACCTCCACCTCGGCCTCGTGGCCCTGTATCTCTGGAGGGTCAAGGGGAAGGTATCCTCTTACCCGTCGCCGCGCCTCGCTCGGCGATCGGCTTCGGCCAGATAATCATCCTTGTTAAAGAGTATATATATAAGATTCATCAGATCTACTCATCATCATCATCACCCCTCAACAACCATCAAAACCCGAGTCTTCAGGTCATCAGGTTGGAGCGGCTGCCATAAATAGACTTTGTATCGACTTAACATTACAGCTTGTTTGCAAGCTCTCAAGCTCTCAACAAGCTTTCCCACACACCTTCTCACACTCCTTTCCAACCATCTCCCATCTCCCATCTCCCATCTACCAATAGTCCCCCAAGCCACCGCACACAACCCCCTTCCTCCTTGGGCCCACAACCCCAACGCCACAATGTCCTACTTCCCACACACTACCGGCACTTCCAGTACCGGCGACACGCGCGACACATATGACGATGAGGCGCGCGACAAATTCGCCGAAGACGACACGGACGTCATCTTCGGCGTCCCCCCAAGTCGAGCAAATTCTCCTGGCTCACCCCTGTCGGCCCGCTCTCTCCCTCTTTCTCCAACCTACTCGCGTCCAGGCGTAACACGCACAATCACCCAGGGGACGGTGGCATCCCGCATCTCCCGGGTCGTCATGAACCCCGAACGAGAATGTGCCGAGGGCCGACACGAGGAGAAGATGGCGCCTCCGGCTTACATCAAGAAGTATGCGTACCACTGTGCGTGATATCAGAAATACTGAATAGTGCTGACGTCAGTCTTCTCGCCAGAGATTAAGCCGTTCCGAACCATCGTGCTCAAGGTGCTCGTGGGGATGATTGTGATGACTACGTTTATCATGTGGGCTGCCGCGCCATTTTACTGGGGATCGCGTGAGTGATGGCCGACGGAATTCGCTGATCTCAGTGTGGAAGGCCAACCATTACACGGACAAGCTCGCGATTAGAGTAGTCGACCGCGACGGCGGCGAGATCGGCTCGGCTGTTAGCGCGTTCCTACTCTCCCAGCGAAAGAAGTTTGGACTGGGCTATTTTGTCACCTCGCCCTCGGAATTCCCAACCGACGCGGAACTGTCTCACAACATCGTACAGGAAGGCGCATGGGCCGCAGTGGTCATCAATGCGGGCGCAACGGCAAACCTAGCTAGCGCACGGACAGGAGGTAACATGTCATACGACGGCCGCGACGCGATCCAGTTCATATTCGCACAGGCGCGCAACGAACTAGCGAGCGGAAGTTACATGGTCCCAATGGTTACGGCTCACCTCAACGCAATCACCGACATCGTTGGAGTACAGAGTGTTGCCTCGTTCCTCCAATCCGCTGATGAGGCTGTACTGCGCGCCGCCCCTCCTTCAACCCTCTCCTCCCCAGTCGGATGGCACGTCATTAATCTCCGACCGTACAACCAACCGGTCGCGCAGGCCATCACCCTCGTGGGACTGATTTACATGCTCATCTTCTCGTTCATCTGTACAATGGCGAATAATGGGGCGCGCGAAATCATCTCTCCTTACCTCTCGAACAAGGCGTATATCACATACCGCATCGTCGCACCTCTGACACTCTATCTCCCACTCTCGCTCTTCTTCGCCATGGTATCCCTACCATTCAAAGTATCGTTCGACGCCCACTTTACTTACGCCGGCGGCTTCTTCCTCTTCTGGATGGTCATGTACCTCGGCATGGCCAGTGTTGGTCTAGCCACAGAGTTCCTGATCACGATCATTGGACCTAAATTCGTCTCCTTCACCCTCATCCCACTCATTATTGCGAACGGTATGTTTCCCCCATTCCAACAAAGCTGATACAAGTATCCGTCGCTGCTTTGCCGCACGAACTCCAGCCCTGGATTTATCGGTATGGTGTAGCCATGCCATTCTACAACTGTAACCGGGCCATCCGGACTATCATCTTCAACACCAAGAACGACCTGGGCCAGAACTTTGGTATCCTCCTCGCCTGGATCGCGTTCAGCATCCTCACCAACTCTATCACGACGTACCTCTACAGGTGTAAGGCGGTGAACGAGCATATGTGCGAGGATGGTCAGCAGGAGAAGGATATCGCGTTGCCTGATGGGCGGGTCGTGTAACCCGACATCATATCCGAATAGAGCCCTTACTAGACTACAGTACATGTATACATAATGGTGTCGGTCGTTAGTCGCATCATGCGGTGTTCTTCTGGAGAGGGTGAGCTGACGTGGGACGTGCACCTGCCCCATTGTTTAGTATGGTGAGTACAGGACTGCGCATCGTGTTTGGGGAACAGACCGACCAGGACCATTTCTCCCGTATCGCAGCGGAAACGTACTTCGTGGAGCAACGCTTCTTCATGGCCAAGGGCGTGGCGACGGGTTCATGGCAGACGCCCTAACGGTACTTGAAGAACTGCGTCGATTCCTGAGGCAAGTCGAGTAGACGCGACCCAAGGTAACAGTGTGAGCTGCCATCTGTCATAGCGCCAATATCACGCCCCTCACTCAGAACAGGCCATTAGAAAGTTAGACTTGGATCCTAGCATACATCCACGTACAACACGTCCCAGCTCGCTAATACTCGCCCGCCTGCGCACCGCCGCCACCAACATGCCACAGCTTGAAGAGGAGCCAGATGGCCACGACGGCACCGACGATCCATGCGATGGTGCGATACTGCCGCAGAGTCGAGTTTGAGGCTATGCTGCGGCCATGGTGGCGCGAGGTGGAGAGGAGGGAGCTGGCGAACTGCGAGAAGGTGTTGTTCTGGGGTCAGTGGGGTAGGTGGGTGGGTGGAGAGGGGAGTCGAGGCGAGGGGCGCGGAGGGCAGAGGGAGGTGGTGGTGGTGAACGAGGAAGGCGGAGAGGGCGGAGGAGAGCGAGACGCAAGGTGAGAGGATGAGGACGAGGGGAGGAGGCGAGGGCGCCAGCTGAGCGAACGGAGCTGAGCTGGCGAGGGACAGGCCGCGCAGCACCAGAGGGAGCGGATCGGGAAGATGAGGAAGAGTCATGAACAACGATCACACTCCACGACACTCACCGTCTGGTCGAGCTGGTTGTTCTGCCGACCCGAGTCGTCAAGGATATCAATCGTGACCTGACATCAGTAGGTGCGCGACGCCAGGACTCACCGAACGCAAGTTCTTGATCTTGTTGTGCAGCGAGCTGAGCTCTTCCTCGTTCTGCTGCTCGAGCGTCCGGTCTGTTGTGCTGGTGTGAGCTGGGCCGAGGTGGAGTAAACCTTGACATTGCGGTGCCAGCGCGTCGGCGCGGATGAGAATGCGGCAGTCGAGCCGGAAGATCGTATGCAGAGCCGAGAGCGGGAGGAGGCGATAGGACAAGGGGAGATAGGATACGAGCAGACGAACGGAGGAAAAGACGAAGAGACGAAGAGACGAAGAGATGGAGTGTAGAGTGGATGATGGATGATGTGTATTCAGTTGTGTAAGTGAAACAAGGCCCCGGTGGAGGCTCCGGTGGCTCTTGGTGGCAAATTGAGCCCCAATATATCCGCTTCATCAACAATAACAGCAAAATCCATGCATCTACTAATACTATGAATGATCCTTGTTCAGGAGGAGGAAGATGGCCACGCCACCTAGCAGCGCGAACTTGAGTTGTGGGAAGTCGTTCTGCCGTCAGCGTGCTACCCCTCAAGACTTACCATTGCGATCGTAACGTAGCCAACATATGGAAGGAAGCTGGAGTTAGCTTGTGCTGGATTCTCGCGCTTGTCTCATATGCTTCGCGCTGCATATAGGTCGCCGTCTCCTCGGTCTCCGGCCCTGGGGATCCACTGGCAGCCCATGACGCCCGTCACGTCCCATACACCCCCCTCCCCCCTCCCTCCTCCCCCGACTCACGCTTGCACCTTGCCAACCACGAGGTCGCCGTCGAGCCATTCCGGACCGCGGTAGAGCGCAACGTCGTCGGCGCCGTTGTTGTCGCCCTTTGTGAGCAGCATCTGTGATCCGTTCGGTCTGGTGTCAGCACAAGGTGCGATCAAGGAGTTAGACGTACGAGATATGCGACTCGATGACGCGGTGCACAATCGGTGTGCCGTTCGGGTCGCCAGGTCTGTGGTCAGCTCGCGTCGACTCGGACAGCTGCTCCATTCAATTATTTGAATTGCTCGCCGCTTCCCATGCCGAGGCTGGCTCGGCTTGAAACCAGCTCCCCCACCCCACCCCACTTCAGCTCGCCCTGCCCCGACTCGACCAGCCCCACTTCGCCCACTCACACCTTGTACACGGTAATGTCGCCAATATCGTATGGCGTGTTAGCAGGGTTGGTCAAGAAGAGGATGTCGCCGCGGTAGAACGCCGGTTCCATGGACCCGCTGATGTCAGCTCAGGTGCCGTATGAGGGACGCACGAAAGCACCACGACAATGGGTGACTCCGAGTTGGTCACGAGACACAGCGCCTTCCACATCATAAGGCCGGACGCGACGACATTGAGAAAGTTGAGCAGTTGGAAGAGCACCTGGGTTCAGCGAGCTCGCGTGCAGGCAAGGTCGTCGTGAATCGCAACTCACGCCGTGAACTCCGAGTTTCCGAATACGCGCAATCTCTTCTCCGAACATGGCGGGTAGAAGGGGTGTGGGATGATGGTGAGCACAAGGTTGAGAGGTTGATATCAGTCAGTCACTATTGACTATTGACTACTTGTATCTATCATTCTGTATCGGCGTGGCTTGCCTTTCCTGGCACGTAGATTCCACGTGTTCATATCCGGTCCTCCCGCTTTTGCCCCATCTCTCGATCGAGTCGCGTTTCGAGTTCCAGCCCAACACAGCACAATATTGTTTCTCACATCTCCCACTTCTCCCACCTCCCCACCCACAGACAATGTCTCTCACCCCAAACGACGCACCTCGTTCGGGTCAGCGTACCCCCGGCACCATCGCCACCGAGCTGTCCAAACTCGAGTTCCCGCCCCCGACCAAGCTGCAGCTCCAGGGCCAAGGTGGTGACCCAACCTCGCCCCGTGACGGGAACGACCTCAGCGCGCAGCTGTCCAAGATGACTCTGCCCGATCCCGAGGCACTCCGCAAGGCCAATAGCCACCGCCGCTCCGAAAGCGCGAGTCAGGACCTCTCGGAACAGCTGTCACGCATGAACCTCCCCCAACCCGAGCACATCTACGGACCTGATGACACGCAGGCGGCCGGGCGCAAGCAGGGTGTTTCGGCGGACGACTGGGCAAAGGTCAAACTCGACGACGAGGTCCCCGAGGCCGTCAAGAGCCCCACTGAGATGCACTTCCGCCGCAACTCGCGCGCCGCCAGCATCTCTACTCGCCCTCCCCCAGCTGCTGCCGCACCCAAGGCGCCAACGAGCCCTGCCAAGGCCACCGCCCACGGCGCTGCGAAGGAGCAGAAGATCACGCCCTTTGATGTGCAGGGTGGTGTCGACGAAGAGGGCAAGGATATCGGAATGTACATTGTGACTGAGAAATGGCTGACATTAGTGACTACGACAAGCTCGCGAAGCGGTTCGGTGCGCAGAAGATCGAGCCTGCGTTGCTGGAACGCTTCGAGAAGCTCACGGGCCACAAGCCGCATCCGCTCCTCCGCCGCGGGACGTTCTACACCCACCGCGACTTCCAACTCATCCTTGGCCTGTACGAGCAGAAGAAGCCGTTCTACCTTTACACCGGACGTGGGCCGTCGTCCGACTCTATGCACATGGGCCACCTCATCCCCTTCCTCTTCACAGCGTGAGCTCATGAAATGCGACCACCGAGCTAACCCCAGGTGGCTCCAGAAGGTGTTCAACTGCCCCTGTGTGATCCAGGTGACCGACGACGAGAAGTATTTGCTCGATCGTGACGCCAAGAAGCAGCAGGCGCTCATCAAGAAGAACCCGCAGGACAAGCGCTCCCCTTTCTACATCCTCGAGAAGTACCACCAGATGGGACAGGACAACATTGCCGACATTATCGCGTGTGGCTTCATCCCGGAAAAGACGTTCATCTTCTCCAACCTCGACTACGTCGGCAAGGAGTTCTACCGCAACGTCGTGCTCATGGCCAAGACCATGACCGTCAACCAGAGCAAGGGTGTGTTTGGCTTTACGGATAATGACAACGTCGGCATGCTCCACTTTGCTGCGATCCAGTCGACGCCCTCCTTCTGCAACTCGTTCCCTCAGATCTTTGGCTCACGGACCGACATCCCGTGCCTCATCCCCTGCGCCATCGACCAGGACCCCTACTTCCTCGTGTGCCGCGACGCTGCCGACCGCTTGAAGTACAAGAAGCCTGCGCTCCTGCACGCAAAGTTCCTCCCCGCCCTCCAGGGTGCTGGCACCAAGATGTCGGCGTCCAACCCCAACTCGAACATCACCCTCACCGACCCTCCCAGCACCATCAAGAACAAGATCCGCAAGCACGCGTTCTCTGGTGGTGGTGCGACTCAGGAGCTCCACCGCGAGCGCGGAGGCAACCCCGACGTTGACGTTGCCTACCTCTACCTGTCGTACTTTGAGGACGACGACGCGAAGATGGCCGACCTGGCTGCGGTGAGTAGTTGCGGGTGACGTTGTGCCGAGACGCTCTTGAAGTTGTCAAGGGAGTGCGCACGGCCGGAATCCACTTTCCTGGATGGCTGGCACGGCCCCGTGCACCTCTACCTCTCCTTGCTTAACCATACTTACCCCAGCGCTACCGTGCTGGCACACTCTCGACGGTTGAGATGAAGGATGCGTGTATCGAAAAGCTGCAGTCTGTCGTTGCCGAGTTCCAGGAGCGCCGCAGCAAGGTCACGCCCGAGACGGTCAAGTACTTCCAGGACAACACGCGCGCGATCGACCCCACCCCGAGCCGCACTGCATAGACGTTAGACATGGTTGTAGGATGCAGGGGCTATCTTATTATTTGATGTGGGGTCGCAGACAGCTTGCGCACGTGATAAGAGGGGGACGTGGTATTAATAAAGCTGAGACATTCGTTGGGTCGATCGCGTGAGGTATGTTATCTGGGCTCAATGACGTCCCACTCCACAAGCCTTAGTTCCTCTAGCGCGATAACCTTTGGGTTATTTTGAGACACAGCTGCAGCGACATTGGCATCTTCCCTCTACATCTACATCTACTTCATCGCCATGTCCGCCCTTCTCCCCGCTTCCCCGACAGTCCCTCTGCCCACTCCATCTCAGCCTGTACTGGACGGCCGTCGCCTCCCCCTCCCTCCCGAGATTCTTGTCCTTGCGCTCGAGTCCCTCCCCACAGCGGACCTCGCGTCCTGCCTCCGCGTAAACTCTGGCTTTGCCCACCTCTCCCTCCCCCTCCTCTACCAGCACGTGCGACTAGGTGACCGCGCGTGGCCAGGATACGACGACGCCTCCATCTCTGGCCCACTCACCCTCTCGCGCCCAACATACTTATCCTTCGCTCCGCTCGTACACCGCACTCACACAGTTGACATCTACTCCCACCCAACCACGCGATGCACCCTACACACCCTTCCCCCCTTTCCTAATCTGGCAGTCATCCGCCTCTTCTTAGGAAAGGTATGGAGCGGCAGGCGCATCTTCCACACCGACACGCCTACCGCCTCCTCCCCCTCCCCTTCTTCACCATGCACCGCCCTCTGCCTGATGCACGCCCCGAAACTCGTCGTGCGCGGCCTCACCCTCGCCCACTCGGGGATACCCCACCTCCCGAGGTCATTGGAGGTCAGCGTAAACCACTTGGTGGCCGTCTTCGAGCCCGAGGCGCCATTCATTCTCCCGCGCAATGGGCTCGTTGCGGCTCGAGCAGCCGCCGCCCATTTCCGAGCCACCCTGCCCGAAAATACCTCGCACTTGACCCTCGTGTTCAGAGGGCGGAACTGGCGGAACTGTAACGCGACATTGTCATGGGCACTGGTACATGCCTACGCGTCGGCACTTTGGGCACAAGTCATAGGGTGGGTGTGTAAGGGCGGGAGACTGACCATCGTCAATGTCGGTGCCCTCGCTGCGGCTAAAGAAGGAGAGACTCCGTGCGCCGCAGATTGTGCGGCACTGCAGGCGGCTATACGGCGGTACTTTGCGGTGGATATCGCCGAGCGGATGGGAGACGATGCGGGCGCTGTGCTGGAACACCTCACGTTCTGGAGCATGGATCAGTTCCTCACTTTAGAGGAGGCTGGTGACGTGTTTGATGCGGACGAGTAGTGGATTTGGATCGTGGATTGTGGAGGATGGGTTCAGGATGCCACGATGGGCCGTTCCGCACCGCCACCGCCACGTCGCACAGCACACAATCAACCATCCCGATACATCATGTATACATAAACAACTCTCGGTCCCCCAGTTCCGTCTCACAAACCAACCAGTTCACTATGGGCGCCGCCGCCAGTTCGATCGCTCCAGCCGCCGTCGTCGCCGCCGCTGCCAAGTCGGAACAGGTGGCGCAGGGACCACTCTCGCCGTTCCCGCTCGAAATCATCGACGCGATGCTCGACTACCTTGAATGGCATGAAATACTCGCCCTCCTGCGCGTCAACAGCCTCTTCTACACCGCCATCGCGTGGCGCATGGTCAACCGCGTGCGCATCATGGAGCGCGACGGGGTCCTCGAGGTGGAAGCGCAACACACCGAGAGCCGCCTCTTCCTCCCCGCACGCCTCGTCTCACGCTGGCTACCGTCTTTCGTGGAACAGCTCGACCTATACCCACACGACGTCAAGGTTATCAAGTACTGTGACTGGGTGCATCTTTCCGAGTACGAGCGGCACAAGTCGGCCGCCCTGCAAGCGCTCGTGGGTCCATTGGGACGGCCTGAGCTTCCGAACTTCCGCACCCTGCGCCTCTTCTTCAACGGCGTTCTCCACACCGATATGCCAAAGTACGAACCGCACGTGCTATCGTGTTTCGTCCTCCCGACTCGCCGACCAGAAACTATCACGCTCAGAGGCGTGCCGGCTAAAGCACTCAAGCACTTACACACCCTCTTCCCGATGAACTACTGCAACCTGCTCGTGCGGCAGGTCCATGTAATCGGTCCGGAACTTGTTGGGGAGGACGGAACTGTCAACGGCACAATCTACCTCAACTGGTGGGCTGGCGGACGGGCACTGGACACATTGGAGAGTGCCGAGGTAGTCTTCTGGACGCCTGCGGGTGGTGAATGGCTCCCGATCCCTCGCTCTCGAGAGGCAGAGTGGGCCCATCTTCTACAACGCTGGTTTGACCGCATGCTGCGTACCCTCCAAATGAGCTTTATTGAGCTATCTGGCCCCGCACCGCCAATAGATCTGGTACTGGGGACGCCGCAGCCGCGCAAACAACCTGCGCCGCGACTTACGATTGTCAACGCCGGCTCTATTAGCTCGGCATGCTATGCGCGTCCGGGTGACGTGACGCTGCCGGATAAGTGGGCGAGTTATCGCGCTCGAGAGGATGCTGTTGCTGGTGCATTTGATGCGCTTTGGGCGACGACGTTGCCGCCGACGTTGGCGGGAAAGCGCGCACAACTTGCTCAACGAGTGCGTTTCGTTTCTCTCAATGAGTGGGTGCAAGAGGGGAAGTGGCGGGGCGTGTTTGACCCGGCTGAGGTTGGGCTCGAGGGATAAAGGGAGTGATAGGTCTATAATGCACCATGAGCTTTTGTTGTGCGGAGCAAGGTGTCGTTATGGAAGAGATGGGGTGAGGACAAGATGGAGACAGAGAAGACTGCCCAGCTCAACGGCGCGAGCGTGCCAGCACGGCTAGAACGACTGCCATTCAATTATTACTGTATATGCATTGAATCGAGCAGTCGCATCTCATTCTCACCAAAGACTGGCTGACCCCTTGTTATCATCTCTCCATTTAATGGCCACTTATCTCAACAGGCCACTCCACCGTGAGAATGGTGCGCCGTCGTCGTCACCAATTTCACTCAATCATGACATCGAGTTGCATCCAGTTAAACCAATTACTTGGTTGACCTCGGCCGCAGTGTGGACTACGTTGTCCCAGAGTCGACTGACGTAATCTCCTGACTCGTACTCGTAATGACGAACGGACCAAACCGCCACATTCGAGGTGGCAGTACCCCAAAGGTCCTGGGATGGACTGATTCCAATTCAAGTTGGAAGTCTCTTTTCATGTCGGGACCAGAAGAAGTGTCAGTGCTCGACCTCTGCACGCGACCTAGGTTAACATAGGTTGACATACGTTTGGTAGTCACCATTATCTCACTATTCATTCACAAAGATGCCCATCATGACACGGACAGATGAGGAGAGAGGTCCAGTGGACCTGAAAGAGCTGGGGTGCGCCGTTCTCCGAGACATGATCGGGCTGACAGAATAACAACATGAAGCGAAAAGGATCCGATGTAGGCCGCAGAAGGACAATGTCAACCTAACACCCAATGGGCGAATCAAAGCACTTCATGTCCTACAACTCCAACTCAGCACAACGCCCTACTTTCACACCTCTACTTGAGCTTGTACTTGCCCCCGCTCTCGGTAATCTCGACGCTGCGCTGCTCGTCAAGCGAGATACGGCCGGCATTGAGGATGGCAGTGGTGAGTACAGTCGCCTTGATGGTCGGCAAGCCCTTGCCATCAAAGTCGGCTGCCTTCTTCTCGCCAGCATTGACCGCACGCGCAGCGTCGATAAACTTCTCAAGCGAGAGATATCCGTACCCGCGCTGGCCGTCGAAGAAGCCATTCTCATCAGGCGAGTACTTGACGTAGAAGGGGTTGTAGTGGACCTTGCCAATGTCGTCCTCGACAATGCTGTATCCGCGGTGCGCCTGGTCGACAGTCACCTCACCCTTGCTCGCCATGTAGTGGAAGCGCTGCTCCGAGTGCACGCCGGCCTTGAGCGGCGCAGCCCACGAGGCAGTGTACACGGCCGTACCGCGCTTGGTCTCGTCCGAGATGTTGACCCAGTCAACGAGGAGGGTGATCGTGTCCTCCGTGCGGGGGTCGCAGCCCATGGAAGTTGCAATGCCCTTGGTCGCGCTCGCCGTCACCTTGGTCGGGCGGTAGCGGCCCTCGACCATCCAGCAGTGAATCTGGTGTCAGCTGGAAGTATAACAGGGATAGCTTACGTCAATGTGGTGCGAGTTGAGGTAGTACGAGATGTCAGAGTCGATACCAGCCCAGCTCTTGAACGTTTCCAACTGGAACTTGGGCTGGGACATGTACGAGTTGTAGAAGTTGAAGTCGCCGAGTTTTTGGGCGCGAGCGCGGGCGTCGTTGTATGCGGGGCTGATGTTAGTTATCTCGCCAGCTATGGGGTTGGGTTGACTCACTCGAAGCGCTTGTGGTGCTCGACAAAGCAGACGAGGCCCTTCTCCTCGGCGAGCTCGATGAGCGCCTGGTGGTCCTCGAGCTTCTGGGTCGCGGGCTTGGTGACCATGACGTGGTGGCCCAGGTTGAGTGCCTCGCTGGCGATGGGGAAGTGGGTCGAGTCGGGCGTAAAGATGATCACCGCCGAGCCCTTGGGCAGGGCGCGCAGCGCGTCCTTGTACGCCTCTCCGTTACGCACGTTGCCTTCTGGGAAGCCGCGGAAAGTGAGGTCGAGGCCCTTGTACACGTCGCCAATGTTCTTCTGGAAGTGCTCGCGGATCTCGGGGAACTTGCCACCGTTCGTGCCAGCCATAATGACCCTGAGGTCAGCAACCTCTGGGAGGGGACTCACTCTCCGACCTTGCCGCGGCGACGGAGGTCGAACATTGTGATGCCGACGACACCGATCTAGCGTTAGCCACATAACAGACTCAGCTTGCCTTCTTGTCCGACTTGGACTGGCCGGAAGGCGTGATACCAGTGGTGTACTCGCCCTAGAGTCAGCCGACTAAGAGGAGGTGCTCACAGTGCCCATGAGGCCGACGTTAATGGGCGCTTCCTTGGAGGTCATGATGGTGTGACGGATTGGGTAGAGGGGAGAAGGGAAGAGTGGTTGTCAGAGAGAAGATGGGGAGCTGATGAAGTTACGTGAGCTTTGTGTGAGAATAAGAGGTCGTTATAGACTTGATAAGGGAAGTTGACAGACTTCCGGGCCGGTGTACTAAACCCTCCGGCGTTCGGCCCGGCGGCCCGTGATGTTAGGGCACTTTCACCCTTGCACACCCCGTCCACTTCTTCTCCATTTCTCACGTGAAATCCACGAGACTAACACGTGTCAACACGTGACCTCCACCGGGACCTTATTTTCGGATTGTGTAGGCCTCTGTATTTTTGCAGGTGGCAACCGTCTTCAAAGTCGGCGAAGGCATCTCAACAACCCATAAAACCTCTAAAAACGCCATGCTTCCTCGCACGGCACTCCGCAGCTCAAGGGGGGTAGCATCCCTCTTTGCGGCTCGTCCCGCCTTTGCGGCGCGGGCTACCGCTCGTCCCGCCACGGTATCGGCCGTTATGGTCCCCCGGCCATCGCGTGAGAACCGCACGCGAACATTGCTGATCCCAGTGACTCTTGCTCTGCGCGCGTACTCCGCGGCAGCCAAGCTCAAGGAGGAGGAGGACTTCTTCTCCATGGTTGAGGACACGCCCGCCCAGCCGGCGGCAGCTCGAAGGTCGGATTCTTTGATTCCCGACGATGTTGCGTCCAAGGACGGGTTCTTCGCCGACGAGCTCACGCACTCTGAGAAGCCGAAGAAGGCACAGAAGGCGGAGAAGTCGCAGAAGTCTCCTGACGCACCCGACGACGACAAGGCCGCTACCGCGCTAGTCCCTTTCCACTCGCTCAAGGGGCGAATGAACGCCGACCTGCTCAAGGCGCTCACGTTCAAGCCGTTCAACCTCATCGCCATGAGCGAGGTGCAGAAGCGCGTGCTGTCACGCATGCCTGAGCTCGCTGGAGGCATGACGCAAAAGTCGGTGCGCGAGAACGAGACTCCCGAGCAGTTGGCGGCGCGCGAGGAGCGTGAGAGCCGCGGCCGCGAGGACCTCCTCGTCAAGGCCAAGACGGGGACGGGCAAGACTATCGCGTTCCTCGTTCCCGGCATGGAGGCGCGGGTGCACCAGATCGACAACATTGTTGTTAAGCCCAATAACGACGGCAGCATTCCCTCCCTGGCCGAGCAGGGCCAGCTTCGTCGCGAGGCGACCCGCTCGCACGTCGGCACGCTCGTCATCTCGCCGACGCGTGAGCTTGCGACCCAGATCGCCAACGAGGCACTCAAGCTCCTCACCTGGCAGAAGGAGAACCAGGTGCAGCTGCTTGTTGGTGGTGAGAGCCGCTCCGGACAGCTCCGTAACTGGTCGTCGATCCGTTACGGCCGCAAGGACGTTGTCGTGGCCACTCCCGGCCGTCTGGTCGACATGCTCTCCGAGCCCGAGGTCGCCAAGGCCATCGCAAATACCGACACTCTCGTCCTCGACGAGGCCGACACGCTCCTCGACATGGGCTTCTCCGAGGACCTGAAGCGCATTCTTAAGCACCTGCCCAAGAAGCGCCAGACCTTCCTCTTCTCGGCGACTGTGTCGCAGCGCATCAGGGGTGTTGCGCGCGAGTTCCTCGACAAGAACCACTCCTTCATCGACTGTGTTCCCCCCAACGAGTCCAACGTCCACAAGCACATTCCCCAGTTCCTCACCGTCCTCCCCTCGCCCAAGGAGCAGCTCAGCCACATTGTCCGCCTGATCGCCCACGACCAGCTCACGAACGAGGGCGCCTCCAAGATCATCATCTTCCTCCCCACCACCAAGCAAACTATGCTCACGGCCACACTCCTGCGTGAGATGTCGTCATCGCTCCCCCACCGCCTGGCCGTCCACGAGATCCACTCGCGCCTGAGCCAGAACCAGCGCACGCGTGCGTCGGAGCGCTTCCGCTCGGACAAGTCGGACTCGATCCTTGTCACCTCGGACGTGTCGGCCCGCGGTGTCGACTACCCCGGCGTCACGCGTGTCATCCAGATCGGTGTCCCCTCGTCCGCCGAGCAGTACGTGCACCGTGTCGGCCGTACCGGCCGTGGCGGTGTGACTGGTGGTCGTGGCGACATTGTGCTCCAGCCCTTCGAGGCCGGCTTCGCAGACGCCCTCAGGAGTTTCCCCATCACCAACGTCGCCGTGGACCCGTTCAAGGCCGAGGTCGAGGGGCTCGCCAAGGGCTCGCCGGCCGAGGCGCGCCTCAACGGCATCGACGCCAAGGTCGAGCAGCTCCTGCCTCTCCTTGACCCCGCCGCCATCGAGGACGTCTTCATGTCGCTCCTCGGCTACTACCTCGGCAAGTCGGACGTCATGTCCCAGTCTCCAGAGGAGATCTACCAGGGTATCAAGGTATGGACGATGGAGGCCGGTGGTCTCCCGCAGCCCCCACACGTCAGCCCTAACATGCTCACGCGTCTCGGCCTCTCGCCGAAGCGCAACTCTCGCTTCGGCGGTGGCCGGGGTGGCGGCGGTGGCGGCGCGCCCCGCAAGACGTTTGGTGTGAACCGCTCCGGGGATGGCGACGACAGGCCGTCTCGCCGTTTCGGTGGCGACGACCGCCCACCTCGTCGCAGCTTTGACCGCAACGACCGTGGCGGCTCGGGCGACCGCCCGCCCCGTAACTTTGGCGACCGGAATGACCGGAGCGAGCGCCGTGGCTTCGGAGGGGACCGCGGGCGTGGTGGCTTTAACCCCGACCGCGGCTTTAACCGCCACCGAGGTGACCGTGGTGACAGTGAGGGCCGGACTGACCGCCCCCACCGCTCCTTCAACCGCGACCGCGACTTTTAGACGTCTTGCATCATCATCGCATTACTAGTACCCCTCAATCCTTGGCTTTTACCCCACTCAGAACGATAGACTGTTGTTCCAGTAGAAATGCACTACACTGTTCAGCATGACAAGGGCGGGGAGCAGGGTCAGGAAGAGATGGAAGCTGCGATTCAGGTCACCGTAATGTTGCAGCTGTGGCCTGGGTTCCAGGAGCAGGCATGTCCAAACGTCACAATTGCTGATCTGCAACGGGGAACTGGATACCGCTGCACGTCCGTTTCAGTCATCTACAGCGTACAACAGCACCTGACGGGAGCACGGCAGTCTGTGCTGCCACGAGTGCCAAGTTGGCCAGCTGCAGCTGCGATTCAACTCGGTGAATGTTACAGCTGCCAGCTGTCTGCTACAATTGCTCAGTAGACTGGACAATAATTAGGCAACGACTGTATCCCTCGCACCACGCTGAACAGACTCGTCTACGGCCGGTCTCTACCTGTACCCTGCTGCCATGGCTGCTTTGGCCGCCTTGTTCTCCAAGTCGAGCGCCAGCGCGGTGTTCCCACCCTCACGGTCAGGGACGCAGCTAGCAGCGGATTCAGGCCACCTGAATGTCGCAGATGTTGACGTTCTAGTATTCTAGGATAGCACTTTTTCAGCCTCAGGAGGGAATCTGAACGCAGGGATTACACCAGAAGGGGGTTGTTGGCAAGTTGTTAGCAGAGCAGGATCCACGGTGAGGCACAACAAAAGTGGTGGAAAATTCGGCAAACATGTGGCCAAGAGGCAGCAAAGAGGTAAAGATTTCATCGCAAAACCGAACATACAAAGAAACGGTTAGTAGCATCAGACGCGTCAGTCGACACGACACTCTCAGTCACTGGCACGACCCTCGTCTCTCCTCAAGACAGCAACGAGCACAACGCCTCGGCGCGGCTCATGCTCTCCCACCCCACCACTCCGGCCACCTACTAACACCAGCTGCCCCATCCCCCTTGGCCTTCTCCGCCCTTGCTTCCTCCTCCCTTCATTGGGCCCTCCGACAAGCACAGCCCCTCCCCAACACACCTGGACTTGCTGACCAAACTTGGAAAAGGGAAAACTTGCCCCGGGATATTCGAGAACGGCACTCCGGCCTGGCGATAGCCATACCACAAGGGTGGGCCAATAGTACATCTCCCGGGAATATGCAAAGACGAGCGAGAAGCAAAACGAGTTTACTTCTTGGCGGCAGAAGCACCGATCTTCTTGACGCCGCGGAACTCTGGGCGTTAGGGTGTTCGCGACAGACAAATAAGAGCCTCGTGGCCCAATTCGACTCACTCTTGGCACGGTTCTTGCGCTCCTTGCGCAGCTTGCGCGAGGGCTTCTGGACCTTCTCGGCCATGCCCTTGCGAATGAGGCGGTACTTGGGCTCAAACTTGAGCTGGGCCGCCTCGTCGTCGTAGACAAGACCGAAGCCAGTCGAGGCACCACCACCGAACTTGGCGCGGAGGCCAAAGACGACAACACGCTCCTTCTCCGACTTGTAGAGCTGGGCAAGGCGCTCGGCAACCTCGTCACGCGAGAGGTTGGCGCGCGTGGGGTGGGTGATCGTCACCACGAACTGCTTGCGCTGCAGCAGGCGGTTCGTGATGAACTTGGAGGTACGGAGAGTGACGGGGCCGTTGGGGTCCTGGGGTTAGCTTGCCACAGTGTTTCAAGCTTGACGACAGCGACACGAGAGCGCAAGTCCAAGTACACATGACCATCTCTCATCTCCCCATCTCCATTCCTCCTCCCATATCTCCATCCCACACTCTCGAGATCGCGCTGGCGTGCGCGCGCTGGTCCTGGTCGTCGTGTCGCCGTCGCGGCCTTGGGCCGTACTCACCATGTTGGGCGTCACCTTTTTACTTGAAGTGTAAGAGACCAACTTGGTGTGCTAACCATGCCACCTCGAATTCGCCTCCCGGCAAATTCCGGAAATTGGCTTGTGGCAACTTTCGACCACTCGGGGTTAGGACAAAACTCCGGGGTGGCGCATGGTCAGGCACGACCTCCACTTCCGACGTCCACTTGGATTCTGATGAGCGGGGTTGTTGACAATGATGTACCCATCACAACTACAGTATGCGGAGCGACGGCTCAGACTCGGACTCGGACTCGCTCGACTCTCTGTTTGAGGAGTCTAGTCAAGAAACAGAGATTCATGCAGCCTCGCGCAACCCACCCCCCATTCCGGGTCTCTACGTCTTCCCTTCCCTCCTCCCCCCCACCGTTGCCAGTAAGCCCGATCCAAACTCGAGCTGACCAGGCTCCGCCCTGCGCGCCATCTCGGACGCGGATCACTTTGGCCAGCGCGACCAGGTCATGCTCTTCTCCCGTCCTCCGTCAGAAGGACCTTCCTCCCTCCCACCCCACCTGATCTCTCTGGACACCACCTTATCCTCCCTCCTCCACCCCCTCCTCCCCTCCCAAGTACACACACTGGCCTTCAACCAAAACCTAGCCCGACAAGCCATCCTCAACCTCTACGCCCCTGGAACGGGTATAAGTCCGCATATAGACCTGCTGAATCGGTATGCGGACGGCATTGTGGGCGCGAGTCTGGCAGGTGGGTGCGTGATGACTTTCACTCGGGATGAGGAGAGGTTCGACGTCTATCTCCCGCCTCGAAGTGTCTACGTCATGTCTGGTGAGGCGCGGTGGGGGTGGGCGCATGGGATTGCGTATCGGTCCGAAGATGTCGTGCTGAATGATGATGGGGAGGAGAGGACTATTCCGCGCGCGTTGAGGTTGAGTGTTACGATGAGGTGGATGAAGCCTGGGGCTGGGCTTCTGTGTTAGTCTTAATCTCGAGTTTGGGTTAGGCTTGTTGTATGCATATGTGGCCATGATGTGTGGAATGGCCAAGAGGCAGGAGGCAGGATGCAAGGGGCGAGGGGCAGAAGGCGTCGGAAGCGCCACTCGGTGGCGCGGTGGTCGCACACCTTGTCCACTCACTTGACATTCACACTCGACAACCATTACTTGTCTGGATATCCATCCACGCTTAAGACTTGTCACTTCGCTTCCTCCTTTTTTGCTTCACGCAGCGTCTCCCCCTCGTCCGTCTTCATCCTTGGCTCCTTAGCTCTCACGGGTACTTCATTCGACATGGCACTTGCCCTACCTCGAATGGGAACTGAGGTTGATGTCATCTGTCATCCAACCAGCCGCAATAGTACGTCCACAGAATGGTACGTCCACAGGTCATCTCACAAATGTCGACATTGATCACTGAAGCGCCAGAGTTTCCAGGCCAACCGATGCCTGACCTGGTCGCTAATCAAAAAGGTCAGTCAGCCCAAAGCCTCCCTCCCCTAAGTCGCGAAAGCTATCTTCTACCAGCAGATCAGTAGATCGCCAGGGCCCGTTCCCCGTCCTTCGCATGAGTTAGGCAGGTCAAGCCTGGCTCAGGGGCAAAACAATGTGCGTTTTAGCTCGGGCTGGGGATCGAACCCAGGTTTCCACAGGTGACGATGGTTGGTGTCCATCAAAATGAGGCGTACTGCCTCTGTACGACCCGAACGAGATCACGTTAGCGTGATTTTAAAGCCGTATTTGTATTGATACGACACCCGTCTCAGTTCTGCTGAGAAATGAACACATGATCATCAATTAGCCAAGGTCAGCCTGCCCTTGGTCCAATATCCAAGGAAATGTGGCATACAGGTTATTTAACATAGCCCTCCTTCGGGCCATAGTCGAGCTTGTCAATTACCATATGGTCGAGCGCCTTGGTATTGAGCTGGTATCAGTATCAATTGGGGTCTGAGAAACGTACCAGATGTGGACCGAGCTGGTCGAGCCTGGTCACACCGAGGAGCTTCATCGTGACCTCGATTTCGTCCCGCATAATATCGATAGCGTGGACCACCCCTTCCTGACCATATGTGAGGGCGTAAAGGAACGGCCGGCCCATACCCACACCTCGTGCGCCGAGACAAAGGGCTTTGACAACATCTGTACCCCTCCTCACACCACCATCGATATACACTTCGCACCGGTCGAACACGTCCGGTCTCAATCTTCTCAATTCGAGTAAAGTGAATAGCGCAGGGGGGGAAGTATCAAGCGCCCGACCGCCGTGATTGGAGAGATAGATGGCATCTACTCCCATATCGGCACAGCGTACCGCGTCTTCGACACATTGGATCCCCTTTACCCCGATGGGAAGGAAGGTATGTTGGCGAATCCATGCCAGATCTTCCCACTTGAGCCGGGGATCGATATACGCCCCCGTGGTGCGTCCAACCCCGCCGCCTTTCTTATCCCTCCCCGCAACACCTCCAGCCAACCCCGAGGACGCCTCAACCGTGGCACGGTTACGTTCGTCCGCCTCGCGCTTACCGGGGGACGCGCAGTCGACCGTCACTACGACGCCCTTGAGGCCGAGAGAGGTGACTTTGTGCAAGAGGGCCTCGGAATTGGATCGCTGCTTGTCGACATAGAGTTGCATGATTTGGGGCGCTCCTGCAGCGTTGACTGTGGCTTCGAGGGATGCCGAGGCGTTTGTCGAGATCTGGTCAGCTCAACTTTGGAGAGACGTACCATTTGGACAATATCGCATTCTCCAGCCGCCGCCGCTAGTCCTGGTTCTCCCTCGATCCCGGCAAGCTTACTCATTCCCGTGGGCGCAATAAAGATCGGCAAACTAGTCTCGCACCCCATAATCGATGTGCGCGTATCCACTTGGCCTACATCCACCAAAACCCGGGGCCGGAAGAGGATCCAGTTCCACATTCTCCTGTTCAAGTCAAGAGAGTGTTCGTCGGTGGCTCCGGACGAGATGTAGCTCCATGCCTTGGAAGACATGTTGCGTTTCGCCGCTTCGTGCAAGTCTGGGAGGCCTATGATTTCGTCTAGCGGGATTTGGTCTTTGTCAGATCTGGTTTCTGGAATGACGGGTCGCGGAGGTAGGGTGGCCTTGTCGATGGAGCCTACAAGAGCGGAGGGGTCTAGGCGGTCCTCTATGATTCCTGGAGAGTGAATGGGTGTGAAGATCACTGTTGCGTCGCGGCCGGCGACTTTATGGATTGGGGTGGAGCCGCCGGGGTGGATGTGGGCGAACTGGTGTTAGGGGAGGGGGGAAGACCGTGACGCGCCTTGGGGAGGTGAGGGGCTGTCTAGGAAGGAGAGGGGATGGGCAGAGCTCAGTGACTACATGACGAACACACCTTGGTCAAATCATACACCTTGTCTCCAATAACGACCCAACAGTCGTCCTGAGAGTTATGCTTCTGCACTTCGGCGTAGGTGATGGGCCTCTCCTTGGGAGCGTCGAGCTGAGTCTCCTGTGTGAGGGTGGCGTAGAGTATGGCACCGAGGGTGAGGCCGCCGAGAATGGCATGGTGGGGTTTGAACGACCAACTCGAGCTGGAACTGGAGCCAGAGGAGGAGGCGGTGGAGTTGAAGCGCAAGCTCAAGCGTACAGTCGATACCGCCGGACGCTGGACGCGCGACGCCAGACGAAGACGGGCTCTAGCTAGCATGGTTGATTGTCGAGTACAACGTTGCTGTTGCTGTCGACACATGTTGAGGTCATTGATGGTCTTGAGTCTAGGGCGCGTCGGAGGAGCATTGTGCCGAGCAGTGGGCTGGCCGCGAGATGCCGGCCTGGGCCGGGCCGTAGCCGGATTAATGCAGTCCGATCCGCTATAGAGATTAGAGATTTGGCCGGCGCAAGAGTGTAGCATGTGTATGCATGCCATCTATTTCTGTCGCTGAGGCTGATGGAACTCACCTATCGAGCTGCCAACAAGGGTTGGCCCGATGTCGCTCATATTATACTTCCAGTCGCGCTGGGAGATGTGGCGAGGTCAGGTTCGGGTATCTCCGTGATCCGAAATCACTCCAAGACTGACACTTGTGTTATGCATGACCCAACTCTCGATCGCAATTGCGATCGATAATCATCCATGTTCTATCGCTTATTCTATCCTCGCTTACATATCTATAGTTGGCGTGACGTGTTCGCGTGACGAGATATCTCCTTCTCCGGGGAGAGGTGCCTCAAGCGCCTCCGTGACTGCCGCGATGACCTTACGCGCCCACTTCTGGACGACTTCGCGGCCCTCACCCTGGAAAGCCCATCTCGGATTGCGAGCGTTACGCGCAATGATGACTGCGTGTGCGTTGAACGCTCCCGGAAACCAGGCAACGATGCGCTCAAGTTGTGGTAGGTCGTTGAAGGCGCGAACTATTTCTTGTTGGAGCGGGGTGATGAGTGGTTGGGAGGGGTTCGCGAGTGCGCTGGCGAGTGGCGGCGTCGACGCACCCTCTGCGTCAGAGTGGTGGGGAGTTGTGGGCCGCGATTGGGGCGTCTCCGCTGGTGTGATATCTTCCGCTAACAGCTTGCGCCGCTCCTCCGAGTGTAGCCGGATGCGCTGGGCACTGGTGTCAGCTATGGTCCACCGACTTGCTCATGATTGGAAGGAGTGGAATGCAAAGGTCACGGCGCTGGTGTGAGTTGAGGGCTGAACGTGGGTGGACTCACACAATGGTGAGTACTGTTGGCAGGAGGAATGGGATGAAGGGGAAGAGGACGTAGCGCAGCGGCCCACGCCAATTAGTATAGAACACTGGCGGGAGCCACGGCCTATCGAGCGCCTTTTCGAGTGGGGGCGTTATCGGCGCTGAGGGTGCGATCTCGAGCTCGACTTGGTCTTCCTCGGAGTCGGGCGAATAATACCGCGTAACCGTCTTGCCCTCGAGCTCGACGCAGAGACAGTCACGGACATGGTCGATGAAGGGATCGTGCGTACATATCGCGGCCGTCGCATAAGGGACAGTCAAGTCGTTGACGGCGTTTGCGATGATGACAATACGAGGGAAGGCGTTGAGTGCGCCGAGGTATTTGTCGTCTGCAAAAGTCAGCGTAATTGGAGCCAGTACACACTGGGATCGGCTAACTGTGCGAGGAGGGGTCGGCCAATGTCGTGGTCGAGGCAGAAGAGCTGTTGCCCCGTACGGCTGAACAGGCGCTGCCCGATTGCATGTACCCATGTACTGCGCCACGAGCCGTAGCGGAGGACGCCGAGGTGGGGTGTTGCGATGGTGCAGAACGAAGCTGGGCGGTGGAGAGTAAAGAAAGAGGGGGTGCGGGCGTGCAGCTCGCCCACCAATGCGCGAGCGATCAATCCGCCGAGCGAGTAACCCGTCTGGCGTTAGTCACAGCAAAATGAGAACTTACGATGCTGAAGACGGTGACTCGCCGTCCTTGCTGCTCGAGGCGCTTAATCCCATCGTCAACCTGTCTTCCGTCAGCCCCGCCATACCTAATGAGGATGAGCCCACCTCCTTGGCAACACGATGAGCATTCACGTCGATACCGTCCCATGTTAGCGCGCCGCCGTAACTGTGGGCATTGAGGATGTGGAGCTCGAGCCCGCAGTCAGAGGCAGCGTGGGCGCGCGATATCTCTTCCTCGAGACACCAGAGGTTGGTCGAGGAACCGTACAATCCGTGTAGGAGGAGGACGAGGTGGACGTCTGTGGGTGGTTGTGATTCTCGATCTGCTGATTCATACATGGTGGAAGGTGGGGAAAGGTGGGAAGGTGATACAATTATGTTGTTACAGGTAGCACGTTGTACGTTGTAACGGGGTGGCAAGACGGGTGACGAATTTTGGGCCCTGTACTGTGGAATGACGGGATGGCTAAAGCGGGTAAAACGGTTGAGCGGCTTGTTATCGCAACATCTCTCCACCCATCTCACAACTTACATCTCACATCTCCTACCCCCACTTTTTCCTCTTGCAAGTCAAAACAGTTGATTCTGTTATTTCAGTAACTCGGGCCCCGCTTATCCAGAAGATTGATTTTTGAAGTAGAAGCGAAAGAGATTTACGTTGGTCCTCCGATCCTCCAGGTCTCAACTCATTGATGAGCTGCGCATCACGGCATGGTTGACTCCTCCCCGAATTTTGGGATCCGCGCTGTTGTAGAGGTTGAGAATCTGTGGAGTCAAGGGACCCTTTTGAGTCATGGATCTTGGGGGCCAAGCGTGTGTGTCCCCCATCTCATGCCCATATGCCCATCGGATTAGCATGCATCGTTTGACCAGTATAGAAGTACAACTCGAGTTAATTGGCTACATTGACTGCGCAATCTCACTCTACGCCCAACGGGTACTTTAAAGACTTGCGCAGCCCTACAATTTTATGGAGCTTAGTGATGGTTCCTTGCCGTGCCTGTCCATCTCTTCAGGCTGCAGGCTGCAGGCTGACGAGAGTAAAAACGAGTGGTTAACCGGGCCCCGACCGATTTTTGGAACACGGGTATAGCTCAAAGTTCCCGAAGAGTTTTGTTTCCCACTGGCCCACTTAGCTGGTAGTCATGGTAGTCATAGTATTGGAGTTGTTGGCTGTTGAATGTTGGAGTGATGGAACAGTAGCCATTCCAAGGAATGTGGACTAGTCCACCACAAGGTATCATCCCTTGGGTGGTTCTATGGGTTGAGCCGAGTAAGGGTAGCCGTAGAACCGTGGAGCCCATTAAAAGACGAGTAGAAAGAGTGAGGCTGATGCGCATCTCTGTTCCTGGTTAATGTTCCCTGTATTCTCTCGTATTCGTTTTATTAGTAGTATAGTAGTATTATTTTCAAGTGGCCGAAGTGAGTTCCCACCTTTATGGATCCTTTTTAAGGGTCACTATGTTGGTTGTCATTACTAGACTGACACCGAACCCTGGGTCCTTGATCCCCCTCCCCCTTGGCTTTCCCTTTGGTTGCAAGTGTTGCATGTTGCAGTCATGCAGTCACCCCTTTGCGCCTTTGCATCACTGATCGCTGAACGTTGAACAAATCTCTCTGCTCATTTGCTTCTCTATCTCTCTATCTCATCTTCTTCTCTTTCGTCTGGTGTCATACACGCACGCCGTCAACTCCCATTTCCCATTCCATCATCCCCTTCCTCGGCATCACCCACATCATTCACACACGACTCTTCCCTCAACTTACGCCCAACCTTCCCTCCCGCACACCTGACGTCTTGCGCCAACCCCATTTCCCAGCAAGATCACCTCCCCGCGCACTGAGCCTAGAGCCTTTGACCGATACCCACGCCCATCGTGGCACATCTATAACGCACACCACAACGACTAGCTCCGCATTGCTCGTCTCATTGGTATAAGCACAACTCGCATCTCATCATCTCATACAAAACCCACCCCTTGCTCCTGACGTTGTCGCATCACCGTCGCCACAATGTGGGACAAACGTGATGACAAGTGAGTCTAATCTTCCTTTTGTTGGTGCTGGCAATCACCATCACTCCCGCCGACCTTATCACCCAGCCGCCAAGCCCCACAATGGAAGCGCATCACCTGAAGAACATATGCTAACTCTCGCTAGTACCGACTACTCCCAAAACACGCTCGACGCGGCGGCAACAGCCTCAACGGCAACTTTTGTCACTGCGTTTGCAACCAACGCGGCTGTCGCTGGCGCTCAGCTCCTTGCATGGATAATTATTCGTGGGTGGATCAAGGCAGTGTGAGTGTCGTGGACTCGCGCCTTGCTTTTCGAACATTTAAGCTTGAATGGCGGTGGCTTGAGTCCCATTCTGTCTCACACATCTGACTCTAGTTATGAGCCTCGGACATACATCCCCGCCCGTGGCAAGCAAGCCAAGCCACTAGGCAAGCACATCCTCAAGCCAATCTGGACGATCATCAATGGTGGGTCAAGAAGGACAATGAACCAAGCTGACTGCAGCCGACCC
This sequence comes from Cutaneotrichosporon sp. HIS471, assembly GCA_030864385.1. Classification (NCBI taxonomy): domain Eukaryota; kingdom Fungi; phylum Basidiomycota; class Tremellomycetes; order Trichosporonales; family Trichosporonaceae; genus Cutaneotrichosporon; species Cutaneotrichosporon sp. HIS471. The sequence continues at coordinate 193,390 of AP028240.1, read as the reverse complement.
CAAAGACATCTTGAGAAAGAATGGTGTCGACACCTACCTCTTCCTCCGCTTCGTGGCGATGCTTTGTAAGGCCCTCGTACCCATCTGGTTCGTGTCCTGGGCCATCCTCATGCCCACCAATGCGGCGCGCATGAAGACAGGCATGGACGGCCTAGACCAGTTCACCTTTGGAAACGTCGCCAAGAACCAGCAGAATCGATACTGGGCTCACATTATCCTTATTTACCTGTTCAACGGTGTGTACCTACTTCTGTGCGCATTTGACTAATTGCATAGGGTGGTGGTTCTACCTTATCTGGCGGGAGATGGCACACTGGCTCGAGATCCGTCAGCAGTACCTCGTCTCGCCAATGCACTCAAAGCTAGCCCAGGCCAGTTCAATCTTGGTCACCGGCATTCCCGAGCACCTCATGGAGGAGCGGGCGCTGGCAAAGCTGTTTTCACACCTCCCAGGCGGTGTGAAGCGCATTTGGCTGGTCCGCAACCTTAAGGATATGCCTGGCGTATACGACCGTCGCGAGGCTGCGTGCAAGGTCCTCGAGACGGCACAGGTCCAGCTCATCAAGAAGGCCCAATTGCGCAAGAACAAGCTCAACCGGGAAGTCAAGAAGGCGACCCACAAGGGCCGTCCTATCCCGGAGCATTGCACTGCTGCCGCCAACCCTCCCAATGAGGATGGAACGCCCCTCTCCCTCGCCGACGAGCTTGTGCCCCGCAAGGACCGTTCCATGCATCGCATCAAGCCGAAATGGGCGCCCTTTGGACTTGGGTTCTTTGGCATTGGGAAGAAGGTCGACGCCATCGAGTGGGCACAAAAGGAGATTGTCGAGTGTACTGCAATTCTCAAAGAGGAGCGCGAGAAGCTCGCAACAGACATTGACACACCTGGATTCAGCAATGAGAACTACCCCGCTAGAGCGTCCGCATTCATCCACTTCAACCAGCAGATCGCGGCGCACATGGCAAAGCAGTGCCTGACCTACCAGCAGCCGTTCCGCATGAACTATCGCTTCATCGAGCAGTCGCCTGAGAATGTAATATGGAGCAACATGAGGCTCAACGCGTACGAAATCAACGTCCGCAGAGCCATTTCGTACGCGATTACGGGCGGCCTCATCTTCGCATGGGCCCCGCTTACCGCTCTAATCGGTGGTCTCGCCAACGTCGTCACCCTCGTTGAAAAGTGGAAGTGGCTCTCGTGGCTCATTGGTGACAGCTTTGGCAAGCAACTTCTCCAGGGTATCTTCACCGGTATCATTCCTCCAGTCCTTCTTGCGCTTCTCACCATGATCTTCCCGGCTATTCTGCGTATTCTGTCGACCTTCCAGGGGACGGTGAGCAAGACAGAGGTCGAGCTTGACGTCATGGGCCGCTACTTCGTCTTCCTCGTCATCGTGAGTGAACCTCGGCTTGCCCTGCTAACAGCTTAGCACGCTTTCTTGATCACGACGCTGGCGTCTGGTCTCGTTTCAGCCATCAAGCCAATCATGGACAACCCGGCTTCGATTGCATCGATTCTCGCCGCTAATCTCCCGACGGCCTCTACGTTCTTTATCACTCGTATCCTCCTACAGTTCACTGGCCTCATCGGCAACCTCCTTCAGCCGGTTACTGTTATTCTCTATTACGTTCGTGTCATTCTCGGCGGCGGTACTCCCCGCAAGATCTTCAACTCCCGCTACCAGCTCGAGGAGCCCGAGTTTGGCACAGAGTACCCAAACGTCACTGTCTATGCCAACATCAGTAAGCGCTCCGAACAACTCACCCTGACCGCAGTGATCACGTACATGATCATCTCCCCTATCATCAACGGCTTCGGCGCCTGCTTCTGCATCCTTGCGTACTTTGTGTACAAGTACCTCTACCTATGGGTCATGGACCTCCCACCTTCGGCCGACACGGGTGGTCAGTTCTTCCCCAAAGCTGTCACCCAGATCTTTGTCGGCTTCTACATCCAGGAGGTCTGTCTCTGTACCCTCTTCTTCCTTGCCCGCAACGAGAAGAACAGGGTCTCTGCGCTCCCTCAGGCCATTCTGATGATCGTCCTGATTGTTATCACTGTAAGTTTGTCTACAGGGGTCTGCTAACACTTCCAGGCATCTTTCCAATGGCTCATCAAGACTATGTACAATCCTCTCAACGTCTGCCTTCCTCTATCTATGGCGGACCTGTCGTATGGCATGCCCGACGCGAATATGGAACTCAAGCTCGCCGAGTCCCGCGGCGAGATTATCCCCCAAGCTGACCAGGAGAAGCAGCTTGAGTCCGAGGACGTCCGCTGGGACGACAACGCGCTGAAGTGGACAGAGGGAGCAAGTTTGGGTGACGACTTGGAGTGCACCACATCGACGACTTCTGCAGGCGAGTCGACATCACCCTGCAACGTGACGCCCGAGAAGAAACCGTCGTATAGCGAGGACGATCCACACCCGCAGGCGTTCCCTCAGCATCAGATTGAGTCGTTCGAGCTGGCGGAGATGGGTGACGCCAAGCGGACAAGGAGCCGGTCACGCCGCAGCTCACGCATCTCTCTGCGGCGCTTGAGTAGAGTCTACGACGACGAGGAGCCCGAAGAGGATTCCGAGGCCCAGTACTTTGCGCTTCCCGGTGGACCTGGCGTCATCATCCACAGTGAGGATGACGCTGACGACCCGAGCGCCTTCTTCCACCCGGCCACCAAGGACCCTCAGACCCCGATCTGGCTCCCTGTCGATGAACTTGGCCTCGGTCGCAACCAGAATAATGCCAACCTCGCTTTGGGCGTGAGGTCGAGCACGAAGAACGCAACAATGGGTTCCAAGGTGAGCTGGTGAGCTGGGCATTGCTGACAAACAGGGTCAGGTCAAGATCATGGGCGTGCCGCCCGAGTAGTTGTACATCTATATATCTTGGTATTGGGAGTGGGTGTACATCATTGCTTATAGTTTGCATATGCATCTCATGGGTCTGAGGGAGCACGAGCAAAGTGGGATGTCTCTAATCTCTGGGATGGTGTTCATTGCATCAGATTAGTGGTCTGTTGACGGAGATCCGACCAACTCCGATGACGTGTTGTGGATCGTGTCCTGCGATTCATGTTCGATGTTGGATTCATCTACTACTCCACACACTCTCTCACTCCTTCATCGTCGTCCATCATGTCCGGTAAGCTACGAGACGAGGATGAGCTGACTTCAGGCTTCCAAAATGCCGGCGTGACGAAAGGCATAATGGTCGTCCTAGGCATCACGACATTAACAATCTCGCTCCTCGGCGCAAAGCCCTACGCGCACCTCCAACTAGTACCCCATATCACCAAGTACCGGCAGGTATGTTTCACCTAACTCCTAGCTAACAGGAGTACTTCCGCGTCCCGCTACACCCCTTCGCATTCGCCAACTCGACCGAGCTGCTGGTTGGCGAGCTTTTACTCTACAACATTGGGAGGGGGATCGAGCGTTCCTTCGGCGCCAGGAAGTTTGCTTCCTTCGTCGTGGTCGCTACGGCTATGAGTGCCGTGCTTTGTTGTGCTGCACTGGTGATGCTTCACCGGTTTGGGGTTAATGTCGTTCCTGCGGGCCCTTATGGGCTCATCTTTGCGCTGTACGTTTCTATCTTTCTCTTGCCTTCTCCGAGCCAACTAGGTCATGCGTAACGTCAGCTTACCCCAGACTGTGGCAATACACCCGCACCGTCACGTCACTGTATACCTTCAAAGTCTGCGGCATCCCCTTCTCCTCCAAGACATTCGTATACATCTTAGCGGCGCAACTAGCATCCTCGTGGATGCCCGGCTCGATTCTCGCTGCCATCGCAGGTCTTCTTACAGGATACCTGTATAGGACAGATACGCCCTTCCTTCTCCCCTCTCTCTCCCGTCCGCGTCGTCTCTGGCGACCACTCAAAGCCTACCGTATCCCTGACTCGGTCTTCCGCCTCCTCGAACGCCTCTTCGCGCCCCTCGTTGGATCCAGCACCGCCCCGAGACGCAGCGCAAGAGTCCTACCAGGACAAGTACGGGATGGGCGCGAGGAGTTCGAAGGCGGTATCCGGGGATTGCTGGCCGCTCGGGCAGGGCTTAATACCCCGGCCCGCGCCGTTCAGACCGGCACTCCCCAGACGCCTGGCGGGCGCGGCGCACGTGCAGCCGTCGGGGAGTGGGTTACCGGCCGGGGCGGGGCGCGTGCCCCTACCGAGGCGGAGATCACTGCGTACGTCTATGTCAAGATGGGACGCGTTGACACCAGTATCTCAAGCATGTTCCCAAACTTGAGCCGCGATGCTATCGTGCAGGCCCTCCAGCGACAGTGAGTTTCTGTTGGAAGAAGCTGACACCAGTGACTACAATACTGCGCAGGCGGTAGAAGCACTGCTCGACCAGGGAGGGTAGAGGGTAGTATGTACTAGTACTAGGTATCGTGATGCTGGGTATGTATAGAGGCTGGGGCTGTGTATGCTGGGCGGCGGCGGAGCAAGGGGGCCAGCTGCGCGAGGGATGCACATCGAGATCGGGATGACGGGTGGTGATGGAAGAGCCGGATCTCTACGCCTTCTCCTCGCCCTGGCTCGCCTGCGCCTCAAGCTCGCCAAGATGCGCGAGGAGCGAGTCAAGCCGATCCTCAATGGTATCCGCGACGGAACCCGCCGCATCGAGCTGCTTCATAATGTCCTCGACGTCGAGGCTGTCGAGGGCATCGTCCGAGGCGCGAAGAGCATCGATAATGGGCAAGAGGATGGCGCGTTCCTCGACCGAGAGGGACGAGAGGTCGATGTCGCCGATGGTGTCTAGGTGGGTGGGCGGGTTGGGGTTGGCAGAGTTGGTGGACGAGGGGTTAGCGCTCCCGTTCGTAGTCGAGTTCGTCCCGTTGGCGTGGACGGATCCGCGTGCGTTGGGCGGCTCGCTGCTCGCCATAGCTTGCGACACGAGGTCGAGGTCGGAGAGAGTCATTTTGTTGTGGATGAGAGGGCAGTTGATAGAGTTAGGGAAAGTGATGACACACAATCTCGGTGGCAGGGTCGTGGGATCCAGGATATACCACGGTTATACGAGGGTACGAGGATCAGGTTACGTGTGAGGGTGAGTGTGCCTACCTCCACTTTGGATGGCTGTTTGTGTCCACTCATCACTCAATCACAACCCCACATCCCAACATCCCAACTACATCTTAACCACATCACTCGTATACTCATACCAGCATAACCCCAGCGAACCCCTAGTCACTATCCTCCCACTCCTCCTCCAAACTCAGCTGCTCGCCCACCTGAACCCCCTCCCCTTTCTCCAACCCCCTTTTCCTCCAACCCGACCCACCCACCCACTCCTTCCTCAACTCCTCCCGCCCAACCCCCACCTCCCACCACCACAATGGCCTACTCAGTATGCCTCTACGCGTTAGACCTCTCTCCTTCCATGTCCACCCTCACCAAGGACGGGACCCAACTCTCCCTGGCACAGGAATACATTGCCCGCCTAGCCGAGCCCAAGATCCAAAGCGGGCGGAAGAGCGAGCATGTTGGTCTCGTGTCGTTCGGGGGGCGGACACATAACCAGGCCCATTCAGCTTGGGTTGTGGAACATGGAGACGACGATCCGCCTTATACCGCAATTTCGAGCGATGTGGCCATCCAGAGCGCCAAACCTAAGATGCTCGAAGTGCTCATGAACCTCGAGGTTGGGGAGGAGGAGGGGAATCGTGAGCCTCTCTCTCTCTCTCTCTCTTTAATTCCCACCCACCAACCCTCTAACCCCAGCCGTCGGTGCCCTCATGGTCGCGCTGGACATGATAGAGCAGCATAAACATACGAAGCGGTGGAGTATTGAGATTAAACTCCTTACGGATGGCGAGAGCGGCTTCGTGCAGGAAGAATACGAGGATGCAATGGCGCGGCTTGATGCGCTTGGAGTCAAGCTCACCGTCATGTAAGTTGCTTCTCTGAGGCGTTCTGACAACAGCGGAATCGGCTTCGACGACCCCGCCGACCCGATCGACAAGACCAAGTCCAAGCCCAAACGACTCAGCGAGAAGTTCTGGCGCGCCTTCATCAATGGCCTGAACGAGCAGATGTCCAAGACGACAGAGAGCGACCTCTTCCTTCCCCGCCTGCTCGTGTTCGACTCCGAACTGGAAGAGGCGCGCCGCCCGCATCCGGCCACAACCGAGGGCACGGTCAGCGGGATCCACCTCTACATCGGCGCGGCGGGGGTGGATTCCGACGCGGCCATCTCGATCCCAATGCAGTACTCCAAGGCGACGATGAAGGCGCGACCGCCGAGCTTGAGCAAGACGTGGAAGACGGCGGTCGACGTACAGGCCCCGGCAAGGGGCACGGAGGCGTCCCAGCTCCTCTCGCAGATTGAGAGCCAGGGCGCTCCCGTTGGGGCTATCTCAGGCAAGATCAACCGCCACATGCTGTACTTTATCCGCAGAGCCGAGGCCGCCGCGTCTCAAGCAACACAGTCGCAGCCACAGTCGCAGCGGATAGAAGACGACCCGGACTTCATACTCCCCACTCAAACCCAGACCCTAACCCAAACTGTAGAGGAGCCAGTCGAGAAGGAGGATCTCGTCAAGGCGTGGCGCTTCGGTTCGTCACTCATCCCCGTCGAGGCGGACACGTTCGAGCCACTTCCCACTCAGAAGGGCATCGAGGTGCTCGGCTTCATCCCCCAGGCGCATGTACGCAAATACATGCTGATTGGGGAGGTGCGATACCTGTGGCCTGACCTTGCGTCCGGACGCGCACAGATCCAGTTCTCGGCGTTCGTGTCGGCGCTCTTCACGACGGGGTTGGTGGCGGTTACCCGCTTCGTGACGCGCGATAACGCCGAGCCTGCACTCGGGGTTGCGATTCCGCAAATCGACTATCTTGGCGACGACAAGAGGTTGGACCTGATGTACTGGATCCGGGTGGGTTCGGGTTTAGGAGGCGCTGACCCTAGTTACCCTTCGCGGACGACGAGCACAAGTTCTGGTTCCCCAGTTTGGACAAGTACGTCTCGACAACAGGCAAGGAGATCACGGAACATCCCTTCATCCCGACAAAAGAGCAGTGTGCTCTCATGGACGAGCTCGTGGCGGGCATGGACCTGGGCACTGTGCCGCCTCCGGGAGAACAGTCTGCCGACTCGGCGCGTTCCGATTCTGAAGAGGAAGAAGACTTTGGCACGTGGTTCTCCTCTGCGCGCGCGGTCAACCCGACCATCCACAGGGTAAAGGAAGCGATCCTACACGCGTCGCTGACCGACGGGCCGCTCGGCCCGCCACATCCCGAAATCACGCAGTACTTCCACACGCCAACCCAAATTGCGGAACGGGTGGAGAAGGTGTCTGGACGCCTCAAGGACGCACTGGACATCAAGAAGGTGCCACTGCGCCAGCGACGCCAGGCTGGCAAGGAGGTGCTGAGGGAAGACGAGGGGTTCTTGGACATTGACGATTTGTTTGGCGCCGGACCCAGTAGTTCTGGGCCGAGCAATGTGGTTCAGGACAGCCCGAGCAGTGTAGTAAAGGGCGCGCGGACTAGTCCGGCCCAGCCCAATGGGGCCGAGGACAGGGTCAAGGTCGAGGGCGGGGATGAGGATGGGGATACGAAGCCCAAGCTTGAGCCCAAGGAGCCAAAGATCGAGCCTAAATCCGAGCACACTTCCCCTGTCAAGACCCGGCCCAAGCCTGGCCGGCTCATCAGCAACGAGAACCCGCTGGAGGATTACCTCCGCCTCGTACAGGCCGAAGGGGATATGTTCCGCAAGGCAATTACAGACCTCGCCGCTGTTGTGCGTGAGAACATTGCGGCTAGCTTTAGCAGGCAGGCGTTCCCGCTCGCGCTGGAGTGTCTTGAGGCTATGCGGGCGACAGCGTTGACCTTTGAGGAGGTCGAGACGTATAATGCGTGAGTAGCCGGGGGTAGTTCTGAAGAGAAGGGCAGGCAGAGGAGAAGAGAATGCTGACGCCAGCGCGGTCGACGAGCTGGAGAAGACTGTAAAGGCGGCCGGGTTCAAGCACCCGGATTTCTGGAAACGTAAGTTTCCTATTCTCCCGGCCGGCTAACGACAGACTTTGAGAAGGCAGGAAGCAGGGTCGCGCGTATCACGGAGGACGAGGCCGAGGCCGCGCTTGAGGAGGAGGAGTACGATTAGTTGTACGGTATATGCACCTGTTGTGTCTAGATGTGCATTGTCTCTAAAGCTCGTCCTTGGGCCGCTCGGTGTCGGCCTGTCCAGCCTCAGCAGGCTGAGCCTCATGGGCAGGGCCGGGCTGGTCTCCGACCGCTCCAGCGCCTGCACCACCCGGTCCGCTGGCCAGGTCGTCGACGTTGGCCGCCAACCCGCCGTCGCCGAGCGTGGCCGCAAACTCGGCAATCTCGCGGTCGTAGCTGTCCCACTCGGGGATCTGGCGCGCACGACTGAGCTTAGGCTCCTTAGTCAGCGGGTTCTGGCACAGGTCGATCGTTTTTGCGGTCGCGAGACTCTCGTCCGAACACCAGGTCTGGCACCACAGCCAGTCCCTGTCAAGGGTAAAGATGGGCAGCTGGCGCTGCATCGAGTTAGGCAGGTCCTGGTCGAGGTTGGCGAGCGAGTTTGGATCAGCCGAGAGGGCCTGGTACGTCCCGCGAAGGCGGTCGCCAGCAGCCTTGGCACGGAAGGCACGCAGGTCGACAACATACAGCGCGGAAATGTGGTACGGCCGTCCCTGCAGTTCCTTTGCCCAGTACCCCGTCTTCCAGAACCGGAAACCCTCCATCTCGGTCCGGTCGTCGCCCATCGGCGGGTACGCGTATACGTGTCCCTGCAAGTCGAGATCCACCAGGGCACGCATGTCGGTGCGCACGATCTGGTCGGCATCGACGAAGATGACCTTGTCGAGGTCCATGGGGAAGAGGACGTCGAGGAAGAGAATCTTGTATGCCCAGATGATGCGCTGTTTTTCTGTTTGGGCGCGCAGCCAGTGCGGCCACTTGTAGGTTACCAGCTCGTATTGGAAGCCGTACTTTTCTGCAAAGGCGGGGAGGAAGCGCAGGAAGGTGGGCGAGAGGAAGTTTTCAATAAACCAGAACTTTACAGTGCTGTCTGTGTGTTTGAGGACGGAGAGGATCATGATGGAGGCGAAGCGCTCGTAGAGGAGTCCCGAGGCGACCGTGAAGATGTTGATGTCGGCATGGCGGGAGGCCGGCTTGGGAGGCGCGGGTGCGAGGCCGACGAGGGACTTGAGCCTGTTGTTAGCGGGTGGGTGGGTGGAGGGGTGGAGAGGAGTGGGTGGAGAGGTGGGTGGACAAGTGGAGACGGTGGGAGAAGGAGGGGGGAAGTCTGGCGAAGGAGGTGTGGAGAATGGCGACTCACTTGGACAAGATACCGCCGGCGAGCGACTCGGCCACCTCCTCACCCACAAGCACGTCGGCGTCCTCCATTCCCGCCCGCCGCACGAAGCGGGGGTACAGCGTCATGCCGTCGAAGCTGTCCACGCGGATCTTCGTGCCGCTAACATTGCCTGGTGGCGAGTCCCAACCGTCTGCCCCGGCGCTCTCAATCTCGAACACTTCGCGTCCGCGGCCGGGCCGGATCGCGAAATCGTACACGCCCGGCCGCGCCTTGAACTGGAAGTAGCCGAGGTTGGCCATGACCTGTGTGTCGCTGACGGTCTCGTTGGCCGTTGAGAGCTGGAGTTGCAGGCCGCGCGGCGGGGCCGAGGCGGCCTCGCGCGCATGCCCGTCAACAACTAGGAGCTTGAGGTCAAATGCCACTGTTGTTGGAGAGGAGAGGGTCGAGAGCAGGATGTTGTCCAGGTCGAGCGGGGAGTCTTTGGGGCTCACGATCCACGACGGGCTCACTTCCATCCCCAAAGTGTAGATTGGGGTTGAAGGGAGACCGTGGAATGTCGGCGCGGGGAGAACCTCGTTGCCGTCCACGTCGAAGGTTAGGCAGGTGCGGAGGGCGGAGCGGTAGAACCGCTTCACCTTGAAGTCGTCCATCTGGATGTCTGGGTCGAGCCAGACTGTGGCTGACACGCTGTCGAGCGACGAAATCCACTGTATGAGTGCCGACCATCTCTGCGCCTCCTCGGACACGGGGTCCAGCACCGCCGCGACGCGCACAAGCGCGCCGTCCTTGTTCCCGACCGAGAACGAGCTGTCGTCAGTTGTCATTCCTCCCTAAAGCCCACATCTCGCCCTCGTCGATGCTCTCGTAGCTGCGCGACCGCGAGGACTGCTGCTGGATCCATATGCCCTCAGAGCCGTGCGGGGTGTATGCGGCAGCAATGACCGACGACGCGACCGCGACCATGTCCGCGAAGTGGTCCCTGCGGTGAGCTGTGGTCAGAGTCTATTAACTCACCTGGACATGTCGGCGTCTGCGAAGTACGTCTTGAGGAGACTCGCGACAGGCTGTACACGCTTGCGCAGCTCATACGCCTCGAGCGCGACAAAGTCCTCCGCCGTGAACTGCTGGACTGAAAGCACGCGGCCGTTGACCAGCAAACCCAACTCCTTGAGACCGAGCACGTCAGCGACCTGCGGCCCGATGGTTTCCCAGAACCGGGCGGCGAGAGCCGTGTCCGGGCCGCTCCAGCCCTCCTCCACGAAGGAGTTGAGCGGCGCGTTAGTGTCGGCATTTGCGCGGACCTCTCCCACATTCACAAGGTTAGTGCGGATACGCGCGACCTCCTCCATCATGTCAAGCAAGTCCCCGGCCTTGACAGAGCTGTCCTCCTTGGCGGTCAGCTGGAAGAGGACGGTGCTGAGGCGCGGCCCGGGGAGGTTCTTGGACGCCTCGTTGGGGACGTGTACGAAGGAGACCCGGGTGGCGCTACCCTCACGGTCGACGTTGCGCAGCGCGCCCTCGAGCAAGGCGTGGCCGTCTTTGCTGTCCAGGTCGCCCACGATCCAGATGGAGAGAGGGGTAGCCCTGGTGGCATCCTTGGGATAAATGAACTGCTTGGCCAGCACCGCCGCCTCGTCCTCGAACACGTCGAGCACGCTCACTGCGCGCAGCTCGTTGTCCGGCGACGGGAAGATGACCTTGTTCCGCCGCTTTCCTGTCGTTGGGAGGTCGTAGAAAAACGTGCTGATCGACTCCTGGGTTGGGCCCTCGTCGTTCCGGATCGACTCCTGGAGGTACACGAGCTGCGAGCTGATAACCTGCTGCAGCTGCATCGTCCATTGCTGCGGTCAGCTGACTACAAACATCATAGCTCACATTCTGCATCGCCGAATGGATGCCGTTGACGAAGAGGTGTCCGGTCGCTGAGTTGGCGGACATAGCTCCCAGGCGCTCGAGGTACGCCTTGGTGGTGTTGAGGCGCTCGCCAAGCTCGGGCGACGCGAGGACCTCGTCAAAGCTCAGTACCTCTTCACCCTCCTGCTTGGCCTGGTTGTACATGCCGTCGTAAAGCTGGCGGACGACGCCGAGATCGACGGTCTTGGTCTTGGTGTCCTGGTTGGACATGACAATGGCGGTGATCAGCTGCAGCGCGGACATCGAGCCCTGCGTGTCCGCGACGTAGTAGAACACGCGCGCCATCTGTGCGGAGGGGCCGTCAAGTGTATCAAACATCGGTACGACGCCCATGTGGATAGGCAGGTTGCGCTGGACGAGCTGGGAGATTGAACTAGCGAGCATCTCGGCGCCACGCATGCTCGCCAAGTCGAGCACGGAGATGGCGTTCCACGCGTTCAGCCGCACATAGTGCAGCTGGCCGGGGTAGATGGGGCGGAGGAACTGGGGTTAACTCTTCCACAGCAGTAGACATACGGATTGCACAGTGTTTGGCCAGCGCGAGTACGCGATGTCCTTCTCGAGGTCGTTGAGGAAGACGACCACGCCGCCGCCTTCAGGGCGGTCGCTGGCGTCCACGAGGCCCTCGAGCGGGTCAACCTCGGTGGCCGCCTCGCCGACGATCGGGTCCGATATTAGCTCGTATGCCTGCTTCGGGGACAGCCCGATTGCCATGAGCGACTTGATCCAGTGGCGCTCACGTCGCACAATCGAGAGGAGGCTGAACGCGTTCATGTCGCGGTCTTGCACCGCCCGCCCGTTAATGTATAGCGCCGGACCGAGGGGGTGCTTGAACCCGAGGCGGAAGACGCGGGATCGGATGGCCTGCGGCACCTCGACCTTGCGCGCGAGCGCGGCGGCATACTTGGGAATGTCCTGGGCGAGGGCGACGAACGCAGCCATAGGGTCTGACGCGGCCTTGATCAGAGCCGTCGCCGCGACGCCGATATCTGGCGTCAGCCAGTGGTGGGGAGTGAGAGGGAGAGGAGGAGGGGAAGACGGGTTTGTTGGGATATGGGGGAAGGCCAAGCTCACTCTTAACCTCGGGCTTCGTCAACGGCGGCTCACTCCAGGGATCCTGCCCGAGCACACTTTCGAAGCGATCCTTCTCCACATACATCCCTTCATTCCCCGTCCCGACAGTCTGGCGATCATCCACCACGAGGTAGTCGGTCTTCTTAAGCGCCATTTCGACGCCGTAGCCAGACAACTTTGTCCTCTCCCCTCCCTCTTGGGAGGTGTACCGGACGGCATAGGAGAAGGTCGGATGGGCCGTATAAAACTCGTCCACGACCTCCAACAATGGCAGCGCTGCCGGCGTGGGAGAATAGTAGAGGACTGCTGAGAGTGGTCCAGGTCCGCGAGTGCGGTCGAAGGGACCTGGTTCGATGTGTTCGGGAGTATAGTTGGCTGCTTCGATTCCACGAGAGAGCGCACGAGAGAGGGGTTCCGCATCGCAATACACTGAGCCGTGGAATTTGACCCACGCGTCGCAGGGAACGTCTTCTTCATTGGCGGTGAAAGCGGCGGCGATACGGGGGGCGGCTGTATGGAGAGATAGGGCGAGCTGGAACGTGTCCCTCTCCCCAGTTAGGAGGGCATGCGTGTCCAGTAACGAGGTGGCGCAGTCTAGCGTCTCCTGCGGGGTTAGAGTCAAGGGAGCGAGGTGGAAGGAGAGGAGGTGGAGGATGTCGAAGTAGGATGATGGAGCCTCGTCGTATGCCACTTCGCTACGGTTAGCTTTGTTGGGAGAGGACCAACAGGATCTCAAGGAGGAGAGGAGGCGCGGGCCAGGCCGTCTCGACTGACACGCTTAACGGTGGAGCAGCGAGGACCGTGGCCGCGGCAAGGAGTACCGCTAGCCATCTCATGTTGTGCTGAGCAGATGAGCCTTGGTTAGATGTCGAAACAAGGGAGGTATCGGTTCCAAGTGACGTGCTGACGTTTCGACACGTGGAGGTGTGGAGCCCCAACATTTCAACAGCACAATCTCCAGAGTTTTGATCACAACGTCTATAGCACAGCAGTATTCATCACCCGTTCGTATGACTACTAAGAAATCAATGCCACGCTTGAAATCAATAGCGTGGGGTATACACAATAAAGAGAGACGAGTCAGAGTTTAAGCGTGGGGCTCGTGATGTCGTTCGGCTCGTGATGTGCGTCCTAGTTGTACACGTTCGACCGCCGGACAGTGGATAAGATCGAGCTTGCGCGCGAGCGGATGGACGCGCCAGGCGTGGTCGGGCGGATGGGGGTTGCAGGCGTGACGCGGCCAGACTCGTGATGGTGCCCGCCCACGGTGTGTCGCCCATCGCAGCATGCCCGGACGTTGTCCAAGCCCTCGAAGGAGTCGTCCGGGTCCTCCTCCTCCTCTTCCTCCTCGTAGCCGGTCGTGGTCGTGATTGGCGCACCCTTGTACGCTCCCTTGTATCGGTGCCCGCCGTAGTGCGGCGACGGCACGGCATGGCGCCGCATGTACGAGTCGGCGGCATTGGAGGCGCGAGCACGCATGCTCGATGCACGGCCGCCCGCGCTCATGGCGCTGGCTGGACGCGGTGGCTGCGCACGTGGGGTCGATAACATCTCCCGGTCCACACTGCGCACGCTCAACCGGCTCATGTTCTTGGCCGGTGAGCGTAACGCACCATGCTCGTCGGGTATAACGCTGAGCCGGCGCGGCCGCTCGGTCGTGACGCGCGCAGCGAGTGTGCCGCTGGGCGCTCCCGTGCCCTGCTGCAGCAGAAAGTTGAGTGCAGAGAGCCACAGATCGTGCCTCTCCTTCGTAGGCGCCGTCAGCTGGATCTCGCGGCCAAGCGTCGAGATTACGATGCTCTTGACGTATAGGCCTGGCGGGGCCGCGTTGAAGTCGTCAATCTCGCGGATAGCCGAGATGTACACGCTCTTGGCCTTGGACTCAGTAGTGGAACCACCTCCAGGGTCCTGCGACGACCAGTAGAGCGTCTTCGTGTACGGATGAACCCAGAAGAAGCGCTTGTGGCGATTCTCGGACATGCCGCGGCCAATGGTCCGACGCGTGTACTTGTGAAGATACTCGCCGATCATGGTCTGCGTGATTGCGTGGATTGTAGCCGGGTCGGTTGAGGGCTGCCGAGTTGCGCCGCCGCGACGTTGAGCGACAAGGCTGTCGACAGATGACGTGAAGGACGGGGCGCCCTCACGCAGCTCGCGGAGGTCGGTGACGCTGGAGCTTGCCGATGTGTAACCGCTCATCGTGCTCTGGCGGGGGTGTTCACTAATGACCTGAGTTGCCTTTCGCTTGACGCTCTCTCTAGACTTGGCCCAAGCGTCGATCTCTGCAGGCCTCGAGCCACCCTGCGATCGGAGGCTCGCTTTCGAAACCTCCCTAATAAGTTTCTGGGGCGGGTGGATGGTCGCCGTGCCGTTCGCGACACGGATAGCCGGGCCAGCAGAGGAGGGCGCGGACCGGCGAGTGCGGCTGTACGTCGAACCAGTTGGGGAGACGGCCCGCGCGATGTCGTCGGCAGGAGACAAGGCGCGGGTGATCGGGACCGGCGGCGGGCCCATGGACATCTTCTTGACCAGAGTGCCTGGAGGAGGGGGTAAAGTGGGAGGAGGGGGCAGGTGCATCTTAGGAGGACGCGAGCGGTCGGCAGACGGGGTAACGGGAGTTGGTGGTTCAGGCACGTCGTCGTCACCCTCGGCAGACAGATCGCGAGAGCGGGGCACTCCAGCGGCAGGGTTGCCCTCGATGAGACGGGGAGACCGCGAGCGTTCCCGAGGTGGAGGCGGCGACTTGAGGAAGTCGTAGTTGGCGCCAGGAGATACCCGGAACAAGCCCAGGTCGGGAGCGCGAGGGGAACCTGGTGAGACGGTGGGAGTGGGAACGTTGAGTTGCCTGGTGGTCGGAGTGAGGGCACGGTCGCGTGTGGGAGTCTGCGTGCGGCCACGAGCAGGCGTCGCAGGGGTCTCGGTGACTGTCACAGGTGCGTCCCTGTAGACAATTTTCTCGACGATCTTCTCGACAGGCACCTCACGGACAACCTCCTTCTCGACGATGCGCTCGACGGGCACCTCCTTGATGACTTCGACCTGGACCTCCTTGATGATTTCGACTGGAACCTCCTTGGTGACCTCCTTGATCACCTCGACCTCCTTGAGGACCTCCTTGATGACCTCGACAGGGACCTCCTTGATGACCTCTACCGGCACCTCGACCGTCTTGATGACCTCCTTCTCCACAATCTTCTCCACCTCCACAGGTCGGTCAACAATCTTCTCGACAATGACCTCGACAAGTTTATCGACGAAGACCTCCTTGATGACCTCCTTCTCCACCACCTTCTCCACAATCTTCTCGACCTCGATGGGAACCTCGATAGTCTTCTCAATGATGCGCTCGACGATGACCTCCTTGGGTACCTCGACCGTCTTCTCGACGATCTTCTCCACCTCGACGATCCGCTCAACGGGGACCTCGACAGGAACCTCGACCTTGGTCACGACGATCTTCTCGACGATCTTCTCCACCTCGACGATGCGGTCGATGGGCACCTCCTTGACGACTTCCCTTTCGACAATTCTTTCGACGTCGACGTTGACTGGAACTCGGATGATCTTCTCGACCTCCTTTTCAACAGTGACGATCTTGGGGACCTCGACTTGGCGCTCGACGACCTTCTCGACGACCTTCTCGACCTCGATGATCTTGGGCACCTCGACGATCTTCTCGACCTCGACAGGTTTCTCGACAATCTTCTCGACGATGACCTCGACGGGTCGGTCGACGATCTTTTCGACAATGCGGTCAACTGGGACTTCTTTGATGACCTCCTTCTCGACGATCTTTTCGACCACGACAATCTTGTCAACAGGCCTGTCGACAAAGACCTCCTTGATGACAATCTTCTCGACTTCGAAGGGCTTCTCGACAATCTTCTCGACCTCGATCTCCTTGATGACCTCGACCGGGACCTGTTTAATGACCTCGACAGGTACCTCCTTGATGATCTCCTTTTCGACGATCTTCTCGACGATGACCTCGACTGGGCGGTCGACAATCTTCTCGACAGTGACCTCCTTGATGACCTCCTTCTCAACGATGCGGTCCACAGGCACCTCCTTCTCGACGATCTTCTCAACGATGCGGTCGACCGGTACCTCTTTTTCGACAATCTTCTCGACAATGACCTCGACCGGGCGGTCGACGACCTTCTCGACAATCTTCTCGACAAGAACCTCCTTGATGACCTCCTTCTCCACGACCTTCTCGACAGTGACCTCGACGATCTTCTCAATGGGAACCTCCTTGATAACCTCCCGGATAACCTCGCGGTCGACGGGGACTTCGACAACGCGCTCGCGCACCTTGTCGCTCGACTTCATGCGAGATATCCGGCGGGCCTCGTAGAATCCAGAGCCGGCTGCCACCGCGCCGAGACCCAGCCCCAGCGTGGCACCAACGCCGCCACCCAGGCCGCCAAGGCGGCGCATCGAGGAGGCGCGATCTTCGTCACTGTCGTCGTCAGAGGCGCTCGACTCCTCGCCCGCGGTGGCCGTAGCGTACGCTTCGGTGTCCGTGGGCAGCTCGGACTGCGTCTGCACAGGCGTGAGAGTGCCGACGGTCTCGCGGGCGTCCTCGAAGTCGGTATCCGCGTCAGTCGTGTCCGTGCGGAAGCCATCTGCGGTGGGAGGGCGTGGAGGAAGAGGAACGGTGCGTGAGTTCGGAGTGACCTCGTCTGAGAGGTCTCGAGTTGAGGGAGGTTCCATGGAAGGAATGGAGGGGCGAATAGTCTCTGAGGGGCGTATAGTCGCAGTACCACGGCGCGACCACTCGTCGTCCTCTGTCATGACGCTGGCATCGGCATAAGACGACGATGGTTGGGACAGCTCAAGCGCCAGGGGAGTGCCAGTGGCTCTGAGGTCTTGTGACCGGCGCGAGAAGTCGAGAGAGAGGCGAGTTGCGTCGAAGCTGGCATCTGAGAGGTTGCGCGAGTGCGATGGGGAGTCGTTGTCAAAGTCGTCGCCAAGAGAGTCGGCAAGATTACTGCGACGAGCAAGAGGAGAAGCGTGCTCCGGCGAGGCGGCGCGGTCGGCACGGAGGAGGTCGGGCGTACCTAGTGAAGACTGGAAGCTGACATCAGCCGCGGACCCGCTTGCACTGAGGCCAGAGTTGGACCGGGGGAAGCCGAGCTTTCTGGTAACGGTAGAGCCGACGCCGCGCCCGCCGCGGCCACGGCGTCCACGACTAGGGGTCTTGCTGCCGCGCGCTCTAAGCGTGGACTCGTCGCCGCCGCCAAAGGAGCCGAACTCATCGACGTCTTCGACAGGCTGCCGAGCGTCAAGCTGCTCCCTGAGCTGAGAAATCTCCTGCTGGGCCTTCTCATACTCGATTCGCAGTTCCTCGGCGTACATCTCGCCCATGGGCGAGCGTGACATGGACCGGTTGGGAGTGTTGTCCGGCGAGTCAAAGTCGGACGCGTACAGCTGCGAGGGGGACAGAGCGTTGTCGTTGGCGTCAAAGCCCGGGCGCTTCCTGAACTGCATGTCATCGCCAAACACGTCGTTTGATGAG
The DNA here is from genome assembly GCA_030864385.1 of Cutaneotrichosporon sp. HIS471. Taxonomy (NCBI): domain Eukaryota; kingdom Fungi; phylum Basidiomycota; class Tremellomycetes; order Trichosporonales; family Trichosporonaceae; genus Cutaneotrichosporon; species Cutaneotrichosporon sp. HIS471. The sequence continues at coordinate 175,586 of AP028240.1, read as the reverse complement.
TCCTCGTTGGTGAAAGTGTGGACGAGAGGGCTGCCCTCACGCACGCCGCGCTTGTCGAGACTCTCTTTGTCCTTGCGCATCTTTGTGAGGTCGTTGAGGAGGTCGCTCTTATCCCGGGTGAGGCCAGCGTGGGTCTTGCGAGCGTGGGCCATCTCAGTCTCGTGCTTGACCTTGAGCTCCTCGACCATGTCGCGGTGGCGCTCAGCTTCCAGTTTGTGGGTTTCGGCAGCCTCTCGAACGGCAGCAAGCGTCTTGGTGAGACGGTTTTGCTCTGTTGTTGCCTTGGTCAGGCTGCCCGTGACATCGCTGTGCTGGCCGCGGAGCTCCTGAAGGTTGACCTCGAGACTCCAGTTGACGTCCTTGAGTTGTTCTGCGCGTCAGTTCAATGTTCCCCCGTCGCAAGATATGACGCACCTGCGTTGGCCTCGGCGGTGCGCACAGAAGTGACGAGGGTGTCGCGCTCGCCCTCCCATGCATCCTTGGACTCGGCGATGGTGCGATCACGCTCGTTGACGAGGGCCTGTAACCTGCGCACCTCGAGCAACAGGTTCTGGCCGATCTCGGTAGCGAACTCCATATCCATTGCGCGGTGCTGGTTGACGTTCCGTTGCCGCCGCGTGAGGGTGCTCGGTGGTGGCCCACCATCGTTGGCCTTGACGGGTGTGACTGGGACGGGCACGGGAGTCACGGCCACGTCCAGGAACTGTCGGGTCAGTTGGGTGCGAGCCCGAACCAATGTCTCACCTCTGAGCCATGGAGATCCCTCATGCTGTCCTGGTTGTCAGATTCCCAGCCCTTCATGGCATCCTCGAGTTCGCGGAGCTTGGCATGCGTCTCCTCGCTGATCTCGCCGTCATGTTGCTCCTCGCCCAGGGTTTTGATTCGGTCCTCGAGTTCGCTCTGCTGAGAGAGCAAGCGCTGGCCGAACGAGCCCACGTTTGCGAGTTGGCGCGACTTGTCATCGAGGATGGCTTGGAGTCGTGCGCGAAGGGAGGTGGGGTTCAGATCTGGTGTGAGGAGCTCTGGGGAAGGTGTTTGCTCCAAAGAGCTGGTTATCACAGCATCTGGCCGGTGCTGTGGCCTTCTCGCCGCCGCAGGCGACGTGAATGGGTCGTCCATCAAAGGCTATGCCCTAGACGACAAGGGCAGTTGCAGTTGCTGAACTAGGCGCGTGTTGAATGTTGGGGTGGAACACCCTCAGCAGCGGAACGCGTGGTGTTGATGAAGTGGGATGGGTGATGATCGAAGGAGGACTGGCGGAAGCGTGGGCAAGGGCTGTTTTGGAGTAAGCTTCGGAAATTGGGGCAAGAGTAACAGTGAGGGAACGACGATGGGATGATGGGATCTAGAGAAGGCAAGATGAGAAGTTGGCGATGGGAGTTTGTGTTTGTAAAGGATGATGGAGCGGGTCAACAGAGGAAGGAGTAGCGAAGGGCTAGTTATCGTCGTTTGACCCAGCACGCCGACTGAAGGCTCGCTTCCCTCTAACCCTCTACTGTACGGGACATCAGGAAGGGTTGGTTGGTGTGTGTGCCCGACCAAGGCGACTGGCGACGACGCATGGACCTCTGATAATCCACCAACGCCTAAACCCAATCTCTCCGACTCTCCCAGACAGCATTCATCAACGTGTTCGGAACAGTCTAGTGGACGGAGAGAGAGACACGATGCAGCACTGGTTCCGCTCTCTCGGAGGGTGTGGGTGCCAGTGAGGGAGAAGCATTGGCGTCTTTGACGCATGGATCCATGGCAAGGGAGGCCAAAGATACGTCCTGTGGATCCGTGTGGGTAGCGAGAGGGGACAAGGGATTGGAAGCAGGGTGAAGGAGGGGTTGTTTCGAAAGTTCAACTTGACCATACATGGGGTCATGGGATTCCTACTGACCTTTGAAAATGGCCGTGTGCCGCGGTTGTTGTTTGGGGTAGCTGCCGCTAAAGGGGAAGGTGGAAGAAAAGGAACGTTGTAGGTATTTGTGGTTGGTGTGGGGGGCAAGTTAAAGAGAGTGGGTGGTTGTTGTGATGGTGTTGGTTATTGTTGTGATGATGTTGGTGAGTTTAATGGTGATGTTGAACGTTGAACAGTTACTAGTTTGATATCGTTGAATAAAGAGATGAGATGTATGAGAAGTGGAAGTTGTAATGAGAATGTTGTTGACATGAACATGAAATGAGATGGAGAAGGCTGGCTAGCTTAGTTGGTCTAGCTGGATCAAAGTGCTAGGGTTGGTTTCTTGGTTTCTTGGGCTTGGGATTCATTGCTATGGGATATGAGCACGGGATAACCACGGGCCTTGGGTCCAAGGGCCGCCGCTGGGCCATGGGCTCATGGGCTAGCTAACCTTGTGGCACAACAACCAAAGGCTCTGGCAGGTATAAGGGTTTGTGACCCCTGTTCAGCATGACAGAGACGTGCGGGAGAAGATTGATTAACAACACCCATTGGGATTTTACCTTGTCTACTAAAGGCAATCCCATCTCACTTGAAAAGCACGTCGTGGGGCAGATTCCTATTTCCTGTCACACACGTACAACCAGGCACTAAAGGCACAAAGCCACACAGACTTTGCGACGCGGGTTACCATTTATGCCATTTAACAACGCGACATGAAACCACGCGATGTTTAAGATATATTACGTAAATACACGCGAGCGGGAAAGTTGATCGGGTTGAAAAATGGTGGCCTACAGGCACCTTTGTCCTAGTTATGAGGAATGGAGGTTGAATGACAAAGGGAAACACCTCTGGATGTGACGTGTGACGCGTATGGGTAAAGTGGAGGGGAGTGAGGTAAAGAGAGGGAGGGATCTACGTGTTCGGCATCCCACAGTGACCCTCGGATCTCGCTTCGCCTAGTTACCTTGATACATATAGATGGTCAAGTCATCTATTACCGTAATCTAATGTAGTAGTTATAGCTAATAAACCCACTCGGCGTCCGCCACACCCGGAATCCATTCCACCGCATATTCCCATTCTCACAGCCAGCAGTCAGCAATCAGCCTCATCCGCCCTCACTTCCCAAACTCTTCCTCTTCCTTCTCCTCGTCCTCCTCCTCTTCCTCTTTCCCACCTCTCTCCGTCTCTAACCCAGTAGAGCTCGGCTTGCGCCTCCTCAGGCCTGGACCCAACAGCAGACCCAAGAGACTGCAACACTCTCCACTCGACTAACTTACCTCGAATACCCACACTCCCAACATGGCGCGCTCGGCCCTCTTCTACGTCGTCCTGGCCGTTGTCGCCCTTTCCTTCGCCCCCCAGGTCCTCGCCTTCGGTGCCGGTAAGTGTCTGATTGTATCAATCACGTCCTCACTTGCCTCGCCTCGATGTTCTTGGTGACAGCTGGCTGACCACGTCCAGGTAACATTCCTGCCTACTCTTACCTCGAGGATAAGGCCTTCCGTCATGGTGACATTGAGGATGTCATGTCCAACATGTACAAGGTTATCGGCACTGGCTTCCTCTCGCGCGGCACAAAGTTCAGTGGCCTTGACCTGAAGCGCGTCTACTTTGTAAGTCTCCTGCTGGAGGAAGGTGACGTCGTCATGACGTTGCTCGACACCGGAGTTGTCCCTCAAGAGCACAAGTCACTAACACTCACAGGGCAACTGGTTGCGCGACTACTCTCAGGTGCGTATCCATGCGCCGCAGTCGTGTGCCAAGCACGACGTCTAACTCTCTCACAGGCTGTCGACGTTGCGTCGCTCTCAAAGGTCCCCCTTCAAACCATCCTCAATGTTGTCATGGTTCTTGGCTTCCTCGGTGAGCCAGATCGGCCGATGATCGACGTCGACACGCGTGACTGACTGACAGCGCACGGCTACGTGACTGAGGAGTTTGAGGTCACCAAGGAGCGTCTCGGCTGCTACCTCCCTACAGAGCACATCGACAACCCGAAGGGCTATGCCGAGGGCGAGGACGCGCGCAAGTACGACCCTCGCCTTCGCGGGCCTATTGACCCTCGCGAACTGCAGATTGATCCGCAAAGCGGCATGAAGAACTACATTGCGAACGGTGTGCATCACACTCCTACAATGACTAACCTACAGAGAACGGCAACTGGGACACTTCTAAGGCCCTCGCCCGCCGCACTCTGCTCAAGTGCATTGAGACCGGTCGCCGGGCCCAACAGACTGGCAACAAGAACGACGAGTACGAGGCCTTCCGTCTCCTCGGCACTGCCCTCCACATCCTCGAGGACTTCACCGCCCACTCCAACTTCTGTGAGCTTGCCCTCATCTCGATGGGCAACCACCAGGTCTTCCCTCACGTCGGCCAGAACTGCCGCGTCCGCACGCCCCAGGGACGTGACGTTTTCCCTCTAATCACCGGCACCTTCGGCGGTGCCGACTTTATCCACTCGCTCATGGGTGAGGCTGGTGACCACCTCTCGTCGTCGGCTGTCTCCGACCTCAGCAAGTCGTTCTCAGACTCGCGCAGCATTCAGGACGGTCAGGGAGCGTCTGCCCAGGCCCTCCGCCAGATGTTCATGCAGATTCCCGGCCAGGACACCGAGCACCTCAGCCGCGAGATGGACAACCTCCAGAACCTCCGTGCTACCACTTCCGACCCCAGCACCATGAGCCCCCAGGAGCTCTACAAGGTCCTCTGGCAGGCTCTCGCGTTCCGCGACAAGGTCATGAAGAGCATTGAGAACACAATGGAGAAGATCCCAGGTCTCAACGCCCTTACTGAGAAGATCGGCAACTCTGTCTCAGTCTTTGTCATGACCACCATCGAGCCTTACGTCAAGCCTCTCCTCGGCTCCGCCACCGAGACGCTCGCCAACTCGTCGCAGGCCATCCTGGAGGCCCACGCGAACGACCAGTTCGAGGTGTGGAACAACCCCAACGCCTCGGACCCGACCCACTCTTTCCTCTCCAAGGACCACTTCGCTGTCCTCCTGAACGAGCCTGCTGGCCAGATCGCGCAGCTTATCGTCAAGTTCTCAGCTGAGCGCGTAGCCCAAGCTTGGAGCGACTCGAGCATAGACCCTCGCCGGCCCGTTGAGGACATCCTCCAGTGCCTCTTCCACCCAGACTTCTCGAACGGCTCCGAGATCCAGCGCATCATGCTCGACCACATGCACAAGTGGTGGCAAGAGCAGGGCAAGGACCAGCAGCCCAGCCTCGAGCGTCTCACCGCGCAGGCCGTCCGTGAAGGCCGCAACAAGCGCATTGGCGACAACTCGGTCTCGACTGGTCACGTCCACAACCAGCTCCTCCCCGAGGGCGGCCTTCAGCAGGTGATTGCACAGCACAACATCCAGGTCGTGAGTGTGTTCGTGATATGTGGCGCTGACTGCGCAGCCCGGCTTCAACCAGGGTGGAAACCAAGGTGGCCAGCGTAACAACAACCAGGGTCGGTTCCAGAACGCCCCTTCGCTCGACTCCCTCGGCGGCGGCGGTCGCGCGAGTGGCCAGAGCGGCTTTGGCGGCGGTGGCGGCTACGGAGGAAACCAGACCGGCTTTGGTGGTGGTCAGCAGCAGTATGGTGGTGGTGGTGGTCACCAGCAGCAGGGCGGCGGCTATGGCCGTCAGTCGCCTCCCCAGCACCAGTCGGGCTTCCAGCCCCAGGGATCTGGTGGTGGCTTCCAGCAGCAGGGAGGCTACGGCGGCTACGGCGGCCAGCAGCAGGGTGGAGGCTTCGGTCGCCACTCGCCTCAGCCACCCAGTGGCTTCCAGGGCCAGAGCCAGGGCCAGTATGGGTTCTTCAACCCGCCCTCTGGCCCACCTCCGCCCCACCAGGGCCACCAGCACGGCGGCGGCGACCACGGCAACCGGGGCGGCTACGGCGGCGGCGATGGCTACCCGGGTAGCCGGTGGTAAAGGTGTTGTTTTCTAGATGTCGATTAGTTTTGGGGGACGACAAGTACGACAAAGAAAGCTTCAATGCGACGCGTGGAAATGTGCTCTGTCTCTGAGTGGGTTTGTGTGTGTGTATTCAAGTGCTACTGTATCTCATAACCCCTCGATAGGCAAGACACTCGCTTAAGTCAACTATCTACAATTATACTTGACATACCCCCATACTTACACAGTAGACACGGGAACCTGAAGCAGAGACTGTGGATCGTTTCGAACACTTTCATTGTAAGCTTCTTCGAGACCCTTGTAAATGTCCGTGGCATTGGCTCCACTGAGGAGGTCGCTGCGGTCAGTGTGGTCAACGGAGTCCTCACTGTGAACCGCCCCATATTACGACCCAGTCTCGCCACGCCGCATTCACTTCTGTTAGTCGAGCCTTGCCCAGACTCACGGCTGTTTTGCAACCTGGCGGCGAAGCTCCCAACCAGTTCTTTGGCAGAGCTGCTGACCATTAGGCTGACCCGGATGTTGTACTGGTCAAACACTTTCTTGATAACCTTTGGGTAATGCTGGTGTTTCTTCATATCCTCTGGGAAATGCCCGTGGTCGAAATCATCGGGCGAGAATCCCCAAGTGTACTCGTCGCCGAACAGGAGAACCTGCAGATCGCCTAGGCGCGGAGAGTTGAGCACTGGTTTGATTGGACGAGGGAAAGCGGGCTTGAGCATAGAGTCGATGTCCAACCCGCTCCGTTCGTCGGTGGCATTCTCTGACAAGGTCTCTGGAAGAATGCTGTCCTGGCTGGCAAGCAGAGCACTGATGGGAACTCGGACCCAGGCTTGCTAGGTGAGGGAGAAGTTGGATTGATAGGGGGCGCTTCCTCGAACTCATAGGGGCCGGCGTGGATATGTGTAACTGGAGCTGGGACACGAGGTGTACCAGGGGCGAGGGCAAGGTCACAGCCGAGAGGAAGAACTGGGGTTTCGGCCTGGTCGCCATCGTGTGGGGTAATGGGAGTACCCTCTGATGGTGTGAAGGATGGGGTGCGGGAGAGGCGCTGTGGACTGGGAGATAGCATGATGGCCTGGGAGGCAGTCGTGACAGGAGGACCAGGTGGGTAGTCAAGAAGATGACAAGACAGTGAGTGGCAAAGTGACGATGATGGATAGCAGATATATTTAGTAGGTGGGCCATGGGTCACGATTCCCACCAAAAGTGAATGGTCAACACAGAATGAATTGGGGCGCGAGAATGATCTGAGATTCAATGGCGGAAGGGCGAACTCAGTGCAAATCAGTGATATTCGCACGGATAATTGAAACCCCGTTGACCCACAAAAGCATTCACGTACAAGTTATGCCTCCCTCTGCAAGATCTCAACCAACGCGTCTCCCACAAGCTCACCCATGCGCGCATAGCCCGCCGGGGTGAGATGGACGAGATCGTCCCACCACAGCGTCCTCTGTTCAGCACTCAACGAGTGGAACGGGAGTGCACTGGCAAAGTCGAATGCGTGGTACCGAGGAGCGGAGTGGGACATGATAGCGGCATTTACCGCCTTGCGATTGGTGTCGTCCCAGATCTCCCCGACTTCTGGAACAGTGAGTGCGAGGACTTGTGTCGTTAGAGAGGCGGACTGGGCGAGCGACCACGTCTCGTTCAGCCCAGCGAGGACTTTGTCGGGACTGGCATCGTATGCTAGGTCGCTGCATTAGTGCATCCAGATTGGACATACTTTGTGCCGCCGAGGATGAGGATCCAGTCCCATGGCTGTGTTGCGGCTTTGGTCAGCGCTAACGTTTAACGGCGTACCCTTCATCATTCGCAGTGGGAAACCTTGCACCACTTGGTTGCCAGGAATTCCGTCCGCCTCGACGAGTACGGGCCGGTCGGGGAAGGCCGCGCATACCCGAGCCTCGAGCGTGGTCGCGTAGGGCGCGTCGCGGCCGATGTTCCAGCCCGAGGTCAGGGAATCGCCAAAGCAGAGGATGCGGAGAGGGTTCATGCTAGCAGCTGAGAGCGTGCGCAGCATGCGGGTTTGAGATTGCTGCAGAAGCTGAGGAGAGATGTCTAAGAGACGGACGAACGTGGAATGCGTTATGCTAATTGTAAGGCACAGACTGCAGCTCGTCGTCGCGCGACTTGCAGATTGCAATCTGCTTCCGCGTCAGTGGTCCCAGCTCATTCCCCCCAGTGGAGCTGCTAGTTGCATGATCAGACGTCAACATTGGAGCATTCGGCTGATGTGATTCCTTGATGCATGCTATGCTACACCTCTGCAGTCTCGGGCGTGGGCGCTGGCACTGGAACTGGCTCTGGCGCACCACCCTTCTTGCTTCGCTTCTTCCACCACCACAGCGCTCCATGATACACAACCAAGATGAGGACGAAGACACCGACGATCGCCGCACCCACATACCCGCTCGCGTCATTCGCCCTAGCCCATGCGCGCCACCAGCTCCCTTCCAGACCACCACCGTCCTCAGCCTCCGCTGCCTTAACGCAACGCCTGCAGTTCTCGCCGATCAGTCCCATCACTTCGATCAGGGAGATGGCCAGAGCCACGACGATGGAGAGAATCGTGAGGCTGATAGAGAGGCTCCCCATCGTCGCTGTCTTGGCAGCGAGCACGCGCCGCCGTCGCTGCTCTGCGACATCCACCTCTAAGACCGCGACTGATGATTCCTCTGTCGGCTGCGGCTCAGGTTTGGAGGCGCTCTGATCAATGGAGTTACTGGGTTCCAAAGGCGGCTTGGAGAGGCTCTGCTCTACCTCCTGGGACACTGTAGACTCCCCTTCTGGTTCCGGTATGGGCACGAACATCTCCTTGTCCCGCTCGAAGAGGGAGAACTTGCCCTCGGTTCGCAGCTCGGGCTGCGCGTACGCGTACAGCATGAGGATGCTGTCGAGCGTGTCCACCAGCGCCATACCGACTGTGAAGAGGAACTGTCATCAGCTGACCAGTCGCAGCACGGCTCACGGGAAGAATGACAATCCTGCCATGCGCGATCGCCTGGCCGTTCGGCCCACGGGTGGCAATAGCGCTGAGCGCGAGGAGTGCGATGGAGGACGCTGTGTCAAAGCCGAATCCTGTTGTTAGATTGGTTGTAGCCTTCTTCAGCTCACCGAATAGGACGCCGACCGGGTAGAGCTTCCACGGCCTGTCGACAGCCTTGAGGATAGGCCCGATGATGCGCACGAGACACCCGCCGCCTTGTATACTGATGCCATCATCTGGAGGCAGGCCCAGGCGCTGCCGTTCCTTGGCGCGCTTGCGTGCACGGATAGCGCCGACGAGGAAGTACGAGTTGATGACGGCGACGAGGAAGAGGAAGGACGCGGAGACAGAGGTGCCCACGATCCCACCGACGTCGCCGACCTTGCCGAGACGGTCGTAGATATCAACACTGAGTTCAGTAAACCAGGACGAGGATGCGCTGGCACTCACCTGATAGCCAGTGCGATGTTGACTGCAATCACGATAGTGGAGTGGCCAAGAGAGAAGAAGAGGCCGCAAGTCATGGGCAGCTTGCCGAGGCTGACCATTTGGCGTGTCGCGTTATCAATTGCGCAGATATGGTCTGCATCCAGGCCATGTCGCAAGCCGAGCGTCCACGCGAGCATGGCGATGCCGAGGAGACCGTCTCCGCCGCTGTAGGCGATACCGGCTGCAGCCCAGACTGCGGCGTTGGCGAGCACGAGGCTTGCCATAAGGAAGATGGCGCGCCCGACCAGTGTTGGTCGCAGTTTGAGGCACCGCATGCTGCGATATGATATCAGCATGATAAGGGTGATTCTGTGGTGGAATGGGAAGGCGAGGGCCGAGGGGTGGGGGTTTGAGAATTATATATGTAGAAAGATAACATTTCGTTAACGCCGGTGGGCGGGGTGGGCTCAATAGTTCGTCGTCCAAGTGGCAATATGAGAAACACACGGCTCTTGTTGAAGTAGAAATGGGCAATTACACAAGTGGCTGAGTTGGACAAGTTGCCTCCACCCACACACACACACACACTCTCTCTCTCTCTCTCTCTCTTTCCTTTAGCTCTCTTTTGAGTCATGTGAGCAAAATGTAGAATGTTGTTGAATTATTCTTCAGGTCCAAAACATGAGGTAAGATAGTCACCTTGTGACATCAGCCGCTTCGGACATTCCTTCCTATCATCCCCTTCAACCACGTGACTAAAGGAAGGCTTGGATACGTTACATTTCCAGGTGGAGGCCACCCAGCAACAACATCTCAGCGCTATCCTTCCCTCCTCATCATCCTTCATCAACTAACCCGACTAATGCCGCCCCTCCAGTTCTGGAAACCTGGGACGGTCGCACCCGGGAGTAGCCTTGATCGCGAGACTGAGGCTGAAGGTGCGCTCGCAATCTCCTCGGCGCGCGCGGGCAACCTGAGCCTCGAAGGCGCGCGCCAGCGTCTCCCGATCTACAAGCACCGCAGCAAGTTGTTGTGGTGCATCGAGCGGTATGCGGTGACGATTGTGGTCGGACAGACGGGCAGTGGCAAGTCGACGCGTGAGTTGCAAGACCCCGTACGTAACTGACGGTAGAAATACCCCAATACCTCCACGAGGCTGGGTGGACCGCAGGCGGGCGGGTGGTTGGGTGCACGCAGCCTCGACGCGTAGCAGCGACTTCAGTGGCAACACGCGTAGCAGAGGAAGTGGGGACCGTGCTGGGCGACGAGGTGGGGTACTCGATCCGCTTTGAGGACCTGTCCAATCCAGAGCGCACGCGCATCAAGTACCTCACGGACGGGATGCTGTTCCGCGAGTGTATGGTTGACCCATTGCTGAGCAAGTACAGCGTCATTATGGTCAGTTATCGGCCTATCATGTGCTAACTGGGGCAGATCGACGAGGCGCACGAGCGCGGAGCGTACACCGACCTCCTTATGGGGCTACTCAAGAAGATCATGAAGAAGCGCCCGGAACTACGCGTGATCGTGTCCTCTGCGACGATCGATGCGTGAGTTGAAGGTTCTCCCATGAAACTGACAGCAGAGAGGACTTTCTCGAATATTTCAACACGAACGCGGACGGGTCAGACAAGTCGAAGGACGACGCGATCAGTAGGTTCATACTGTTCGGTGTTCGGGGTTAACCTATCCCAGTCGTCAGCATTGAGGGGCGCATGTTCCCCGTCGAGGTCGCATACTTGAAAGAGCCTATTGTCGACTACGTCCAGGCAGCCGTCGACACCGTTTTCAACATCCACCTGAAGGTGAGCTTGGGGGCTTAAGTGACCAGCTGAACGCAGGAACCAGCAGGTGACGTGCTCGTCTTCCTCACAGGGCGAGAAGAAATCGATAATGCGGTCCAACAGGTCGCGGACAGGCTACAGAGGTAGGCGCATACCCGATCACGCTGACGACAGCCTTCCTCGCGCCGCGCCCAGGATCCTTGCACTGCCGCTTTACGCCACTCTTCCCCCAGAAGAACAGGACATTATCTTCGATCCGCCACCACGAGACACACGCAAGGTCATCTTCGCGACCAACATCGCCGAGGCCAGTGTGACGATTGACGGGATCAAGTATGTTGTCGACACAGGCTTTGTCAAGGTGAGTGAAGGTCCACCAGTCCGCTCACCCATTTAGCTGAAGACGTTCAACCCGCGGACGGCAATGGACGTGCTGACGGTCACACCGTGTTCCTTGGCGTCAGCTAACCAGCGTGCGGGTCGTGCGGGTCGAACGTCAGCTGGCAAGTGCTACCGCCTGTATCCCTCCGGCGTCCTGCCATCCAACAACCCACTATCCCCTATGCCAATAACCACACCACCAGAACTCGTCCGCTCTGACGTGAGCATGTACCTACTCCAACTGAAAGCGTTGGGCATCGACAACCTCGCCAAGTTCGACTTCATGAGTCCGCCGCCTAGCGACATGATGGTGCGCTCCCTTGAGTTCCTTTACTCGCTCAAGGCGCTCGACGAGGAGGGAAGGTTGACGCGGCCACTGGGCGAGCGCATGGCCGAGCTCCCATTGGATCCGATGATGGCTGCTATCGTGAGCTTGGTTGTCTGGTCGAAAAGCTGACAGCAGCTCCTCAACTCGTTCGCGTTCAAGTGTAGTCAGGAGATCTTGACCATCGCGGCCATGACACAGGTACAGAGTGTCTTCGTCATCCCTCAGGGCGGGATGCGCGAGACCATGGCCGAAATGGAGCGCCGCAAGTTCACCGCCGAGGAGGGCGACCACCTGACGCTCCTCAACGGTGAGCTGTCTTTCTGGAATGGTCAAGCTGACGTCAGCGTACAATGCGTTCGTGCGCTACGGGCAGAAGGACAAGTCGTGGTGCGGCAATCACCGCATCAACTTCAAGTCGCTGTCGCGCGCCGTGGCGATCCGGAAACAGCTCAAGAAGTTCTTCGATCGCTTCCACATCCCCCTCGTGAGCTGTGGCAGCGACCATGTCACGCTGCGCAAGTGTCTGGTGTCGGGGTACTTCAAGGTGAGCTTACGCCCTTGGGCGAGCTGACAGCAGAACGCTGCCCGCATGTTGCCCGACGGCACGTTCCGGAGCGCGCGCGAAGGAGCTGTAAGTGGATGTTCTTCTACACCTACTCATGCAGATCCTCCACGTCCACCCGTCCTCGGTCATGTTTACGCGCCAGCCCTCGACGGGCTGGGTCATCTTCCACGAGGTCATCGAGACGACCAAGAGCTTTATGCGCGACCTTACCGTCGTCGAGGAGGACTGGCTCGTCGAGCTTGCGTAAGTTGCTGTCCGCCATCTAGCTGACGCCAGACCCCATTACTACCAGTTCAAGGGCGGCGGCATCAAGCAGCATTAGTGTATCCATAGCATTGAAATCATAACGACCATATCTGGCCTACTGCCATTCGCCAGTCTTGAGCAGTTGGGCAAACTCTCCCCCGCTCGCGATGAGGCCAGCATACGTCCCGTCCTCGGCGACCTGTCCGTCACCGAGGCAGATGATGCGATCACACCGGCGCATCACGTCGACCGAGTGGGTGATGAAGATGGTCGTGTGGTTCTGCGTCAGCACATCCTCATTCAGGGAAGACATACCTTCTTGAGGGCGAGGATGGTGTCGAGGATACCAGCCTGGTTCTCGACATCCAGAGCGCTGGTGGCCTCGTCCAGGATGAGGATCTTGGCGTGGCGAAGCATTGCACGCGCAATCTGCAGTCGCTGCGCCTGTCCGCCACTAATCAAGGCCGCGTTCTCTCCAAGCTTAGTCTCGTATCCCTGTGGCAGACCAGCGACAAAGTCGTGGATCCGCGCCACCTTTGCTGCAGCCATGACTTCCTCAATAGGCGCCGACCCGCCATAGCGGATATTATCAGCCACGCTAGCGTCGAAGAGATGTGGCGTCTGTGAAACGACGGCGATCCCTTCGCGCACGGTCTTAATGTCGGCCGTGGAGAGGTCGTAGTTGCCCAACTTGATAGATCCGGCGGTGGGGAAGTAGAGGCGCTGCAACAGGGCCGCAATCGTGCTCTTTCCCGCTCCACTTGGACCGACGATAGCGACAGCCTCGCCGGAAGTGAGAGTGAAGGAGAGGTCTGTGAACACGGTGTCAGGGCGGGTGGGGTATCGGAACTCGACATTCTGGAAAGAAACGTCGCCGGAGATTGGGAAGTTGGCGGTGCCGATTGACTCGGAGGTGGTGGACGAGAGGGTCCGGAAGCGTTCAAAGTCTGCGGCGGCGACTTTGGCTTTGGTAAGGAGTGGCACTATGTCAGTTCTGTCATGCAAGGACTCACTGAACCCCAAGAGGGAGACGGCGAACGTTACGCTGAAGAGGACGAGGGCGTAGACTTTGAGCATGGCGGCTAGGTCCATTGTTCCGTTGCGGAGGAAGATTGCTCCGACGTAGTTTAGGAGGGCTTTGATCAGCGGAGCAAGAGGGTAGCTTACCTTGCGCAAAGAGGGGCATGGCGCAGTTGAAGCCTGAGCCGAGGGCGGTTGACCAGATTGCGCGTTGGGCGTGCGTCTGGGCTTCGTCGGATTCGGACATGAAGCGTTGGGTGAAGCTCTGTTCTAGGGCCATTGCGCGGATGCCGCGGACGTTGGCGACGGCCTGGAGTTAGGAAACAAGTAGGAGATGAGCATACCTCGAAGAAGAGGCGCGAGACGGCCTCGCGTCGCGCCTTATTATACACCTCGGCGCGGCTGAGCATGGTACTGCTCACGCCGCCGATCACGCCGAACAAGGGAAACAGACCCAGTCCAACGAGTGTGAGCTGCCATCCAATGACCATGGCCCAAGTAAACCCAAGAGCGACCATGCATACCGCCACGATGATGCGTGGAAGAACGGTAGCGACGAGGTGGCGCATGTCGTCGACGTCCTTGATCAAGCCCTGCACGATGCGGGGAGGGTTGTTTTCGTCCCGGTCGAACCATCCCTTGTCCTGCGCCAATACCACGGCGTAGCTTTGCGACCGCAGGCGCGCTGTCCATATAGCCCCGAGGCTGGCTAAGGAGGCATGCTGTCCGAATACGGCTAGGCCTTGGCCCACAATGATGCCGATTAGGATGGCCGACTTCTTCGCGACCTCCCCGTTCGTCCCCGTACCTAGGAGGGCCATGAGTTGGGCGAGGAAGAAGGACCAGATGGGAGTAGCGACGCCACGCGCGATACTGGCGATTGTGCCGAAGAGGAGGAGGCCTTTGTGCGGAAGAGTGGGGAGGAATCGCCACATGAGACGGAAGACGCCGTAGACTTTTAGCTCGTCGGTGTCCTGCCAGGCTAGTGAGGGGCGGTGCTCGGGGCCGGAAATCTCCTTGTCTTGGACTTGCTCCAAGGTCTCCTTGTCTACCGAGGGGCGGAGGCCGATGCTACGGCGGTCGACGGAGCGGCGGTCTATCGAGGGGCGCAGCTTGGTGTGAATCGAGGTGTGGCTACCCGCCTTCGTCACCTGTGACAGGCTGTGGATACTCGCCCTCCAGCGCTCGGGCGCCTTGTTCACGCTACCGGTTCTGGGACGGCCGAGTGACATACTCCGCGGCCGGAGGCCGACCACAGAATGTCTCTTCGGAATGGGGAGCAAGCTCATCCTCAGCGTTGTTGTGTGGATGCGAGCGAGTTCGTCGAGGTCCTCCTCCTCCTCCTCGTTTTCATCAATCTCGGCGGCGCGCCAGCTAAAATCCAGCTTGGGGAGTAGAGGGGCGACGCTCTGCTCAGCCGCCATGGCGGCGAACACGCCGTGTGTCAGGTCTCTGCGGAAGCCCTGCTGCACGACGCTCCCGTCCTGCATGACGTACAGGAAGTCATTGTCTTTGATCTGGGAGAGGTCGTGCGTGATCACGATGGTGGTACTGTCCTTCCGCCAGGCGCGCACGGCCTCGAACACCTCAACGCGTGAGGTTGCGTCTAGAGCCGCCGTCGCTTCATCGAGGATCAACACGGCAGGGTCTCGGATCCGGGCACGCGCGATCGCCAGGCGTTGTTTCTGTCCACCGCTGAGAGCGTTGCCGCCGTTACCCAGCATCGTGTCGTAGCCCTGCGGCAGGGTCTCAATGAATTCATGGATGAGCGCCATGCGGCATGCGTCGACCACCTCATCGCGTGTCACGTCCTCGAGCTTGCGAGTCCGGCCGTACGTGCTAGCATCGGCGCCCAGCACACCCATGGCGACGTTGTCGTGAACGCTCATGTCGAAGATCAGGCAGCCCTGGGACACGGCGGCGATATGTCCGTTTGTAAACTTCGGGTCGTAGGAGCTTAACGGATGTTCGTCAAGGTTGATCTCGCCTGCCCCCTGGGAAGGGGAGTACAGGCGGAGGAGGAGGTGGGCGATGGTGCTCTTCCCACTCCCGCTGCCGCCGACGATGAACGTCAACTCACCACAGGGGAGGAAGAGGTCTACGCCGCGCAACACGACCTGCCGCGGCCGGGAGGGGTATGCGAAGAAGAGAGACTTGAACTCGAACTCGCCCTTGAGGCGGGATACTTTGCGGGCGGCGGGCCGCTCCTCGTCCACCTCCTGGATGACGGTGAGGAGGGAGGCGAGGGACGCCTTGCCCTTGTTGACGATCATGAGTTGGGGCGGTACGGTTTGCAGCGCCGCTGCTCCTAGAAGGCACGAGAAGAAGACGGTCATGACGTCGGCCACCGTCGCCTTGCCTTTGTTCACGAGGATGGCACCATACCAAAATCCGACGATGAACATGAGCATGACGAGAAAGTCGTTGAGACCCATGCATTGAGCCCACAAGAGCGCCTGGCGTACGAGTTGCCCCTTGGCTTTCACAACGAGGGTATCAAACCGGGCGACTTCGGCGGACTGGGCGTTGTGCGCTTTGACGGTTGCGATGGCTGCGGCCGTGCGTTCGGCGGTGGTGGCGGCCTCGGCGAACGCACGTCGCTCCGTCGTTTGGCTCTTGTTCGCGGCGCGCTCGGTGATGGCGTTCAGCGCTGCCAGGAAGGGAAGGGAAGACAGGGTGACGATGGCGAGAGTGGGAAGCTTGATGAGTCCCAGGATGAAGCATGCGATGAAGCTAGCTATGTTCTGCACGAGAAGGCCGGTCGAGAGGCTCGAGGCGATTCGAACGTCGTCCGTCTCGCGCGCAAACTTGCCCATCAACCCGCCAGAGCCCACTGCATCCCCACCAGTCGCCTCCGCGGTCCCCATCCCAGTGTCGTACCATGCCATGGACTTGGATCTCACGCCGTTATACACCCGCCTCCGGAGATACGCCGTTGACGTCTCGCCGAAGTGTGTCCAGCCCACAAACACACCATACTCGCTCAACGCGAACACTCCCCCGGCGCCGACGAGCTTCAGGCTCGCCATGCCGACGACGCGGAGGAGCGTCACTTTCTGCTCGTGCGTTGCGGCCTGGTAAGGCGGGAAGGCGGCGAGTGCACCAAAAGCACTCCCGATCGCGGTCGAGATGAAAGGTTGGACCGCCGCGGCGACGAGACTGGCCATGATGGCGGGGAGGAGGTACCCGAGACGTGGGCCGATGGGGATGAGGCTATAAAACTGGCGGAAGGAGGGCTGGATGGGCGGCGGAGGCGGTGGGCGCGACATTGGCCGCATTAATACCTCAGGGATGCTGGCGGCCTTAAAGCTTAGGGCGGGAGTTATGGGCCGGCTTGCGGCGGACAGGCGAGTTGACGTCCGTTGGGACTCTGTAGCTGCCATGTGGGCCGCCGCGATCGCACGGTACTGCTCCTCAATGCCCTCCAAAGGACCCTTGACACTCGACGGCGGCGAGCGCGTCGAGTGAACGTATCCGGGCTGGGTGCGCGCTCGGCCCATCTTGCGCCGCATGTCGTCGGGCGGCTCAAGCGAGGCCGTGCTCAGTTCGCGCGTCTTTGTCAAAGGCTCAGGCGTGTCTGCCGTATGGGCGTCCTTATCCGGTTTCTTGTTGGTGTCCGAGCCCTCGATAGGGACGCCGGACTGAGGACTCCGTCGCTTCTGGGTCAGGTCTATGCTGTTACGCGCGCGCGCCTCGCGGATAGACAGTGTCTTGGGTGACCTGGCGCCAGCGGACTCTTTGTCCTTGGGTTGGGGCCCGTCGCGTGGACCTTTATCGTGCGAGAGCGGGTTCTCAGGCGGGGCCAAGTTCTCAGTCTGGAGCGACGAGGGCCCATCAGGCTCCCTCTTGATCGCATCTTGCTGGAGTGGCTTACGCTCTGCTGAGTCCCAGCTCGGCGGGGGCTGGCGGATCGGTGATCTAGTGGGCTTGAGAGGGGGAGAAAATGGTGCGGGTGTGGGCTGTGCCTGGGTAGGCTCAAGCGCCATCTCGTCACTGTATTGTAAACGCGGGCGGAGGGCAGAGAGGAATGAGCGGAGGCGAGACGAGGTCAGTATGAGCGGACTGCGAGAGTTGACGCTTGAAGGAGATGGAGAGGGGAATGGATGGGATGGAGAGGAGACGGAGTGGGGGACGGGTGCCATTGTTCGAGTGGGTAGTTATCGGCAGCCGAGGCCATAGCGTGTTGAGGTAGCGTTGGTCCTTTTATGTCGGAGGTGGTAAGGACGGGGGTGGACGTCAGGGGGTACGGAATGGCGTTCAGTAATGTATGTCAGTCAAAAGTCGACTCGTTAAGAGCGTAGTTGGACGTTGCCATCAGTTTCAGTACATTGTTGTCGGTATCGCATCTGGATCGGCGCGACTATCCTTTTGCTCACCAACCTTTTGTGTGCTTGATCTGTCCATTATCAGTTGCACTTAATGATTGTGGAAGAGCGATTAACTGAGGAATCTGATACGGGTGCTGAGAATTGCGAGAGGATCGGGCCAAGGTATAGCATGGGGCCGTCTGTGCACGCGGTATGTTGGGCAAAGGCGGGTAAAAGGTGTTCGAGAGGGGAAAGTCGGCGGCGGCGCGCCACGATACGATACTTCTTTTGGCCCTCCTTGCTCCCTGGCGGTCAGCCATCCCCGTCGCTCGATACACGTCCGTCGGGCGCGGGCATCGAGTGCGATGGCGTCTCGGCGCCCGGCGATGGGTGCAACGCAAGTCACAGCGGGGCTGCCACAGCGCGAGGAAGGGGTAAAGTGGGTTGATATTACTTGGAACAATCCAATCAATACAAACCGTTACCATCATTTGAGATCCAGTCAGACTTTCCCACGGTGGCTTTCTGGTCGACCTGCACGGCCCTTACACGTGACTCATCGCCGGACCGGTCTACCCAGCGCCACCGCGTGTGCCGCCCGGTCCGGCACCCGGCCCGAACGGCCCGCTAACTCCGGTCCTACATCACGCCTACTTCCGCTCCAAGCCCACCACTTATCCATCCGGAGACAACCAGGCCCATCTTTCCAACACGCTTTATAATAGCGCACGCACTCATACTCACAACCACAAAGAACACCATGACGCAGCAGAATTCTGGCAAGATCTCCAAGTTTGAGGTGCACGGTGAGTTTAATCTTGAAGTCTAGAACCTGACAGCAGATGTGCGGTTCCCGACCAACGTCACTGGCGACGGGACGGACGCCATGAACAAGGAGTGCGATTACTCCAGCGCCATGGTCGTGTTCGAGACGGACACGGGGCTTAAGGGCTACGGAATGACTTTTACTATTGGGCGCGGAAACGATATTGTTTGCTACGCTATCAACGAGGTGGCTAATCGGATTGTTGGGATGGATGCCGAGGAGATCTTTGCCGACATGGGCAAGTTCTTCGACTTTCGTGAGTATCTGCTCGGCTTGTATCGACTCTCTCCTTTGACAGCAAGCTCGCTCGCTCGTTTGAGCTCACACCAGTCGTCGCGGACCCCCAGCACCGCTGGCTCGGGCCCGAGAAGGGCGTTATCCACCTCGCTACTGCCGCTGTGTCCAACGCTCTGTGGGACATGTACGCCAAGGCTCGCGGAAAGCCGCTTTGGAAGCTCATTGTTGACTTTACGCCTGAAGAGTTTGTCAAGTCGACTTGTTTCCGGTACATTACCGACGCGATTACCAAGGACGAGGCACTTGCTCTGCTTAAGAAGCAGGAGGCTGGCAAGGCCGCGCGCGAGAAGGAGGTCATTGAGCGCGGATATCCGGCATACACCACATCTGTTGGGTGGTTGGGCTACGACGATGCCAAGGTCGAGCGCCTGACCAAGGAGGCGCTTGCGCAGGGCTTCAACCACTTCAAGCTCAAGGTTGGCGCCGATGTCGAGGACGACCTCCGGCGCGGAAAGCTCATCCGGAGCATTATCGATAACCCGGCCAACATGCCTGCTGGGCGGACTGTGGAACCCAAGACTATCGAGGGCAAGAATGCCGGTCCGACGGGATGCGTGCTCATGGTGGACGCCAACCAGGTCTGGGACGTGCCTCAGGCTATCGAGTACGTGAAGCAGCTTGAGCCCATCAAGCCTTGGTTCATTGAGGAGCCTACTGCTCCAGATGATGCTGTGGGCCACGCCGCTATCCGCACAGCCCTCAAGCCATACGGAATTGGTGTGGCGACTGGCGAGCACGCACACAACCGCATGACTTTCAAGCAGCTTCTGCAGCTCGACGCCATCGACGTTTGCCAGATCGACTCGTGTCGCGTCGGCGGTGTGCAGGAGATTCTTGCGATTCTGCTCATGAGCGCCAAGTTTGGCGTGCCCGTTTGCCCTCACGCCGGTGGTGTCGGACTGTGCGAGTACGTCATCCACCTCTCGCTTATCGACTACATCTGCGTTAGCGGGACCATGGACCGCAACGTCCTCGAATTTGTCGACCACCTCCACGAGCACTTCCTCTTCCCCGTGTCCATCAACAAGGACGGCCGATACAACGTCCCCCTCGACCCTAAGGGCGGGTACAGCATCGAGATGTTCGACCAGAGCATGACGGACTATGCGTTCCCCGAGGGCGCGTACTGGGTCGCCGCAGCCAAGGGCGAGCCGTTTGCCGGCGCTCCTCAGGCGCACTAGATTACACTGTATTATGAATATTGGTTTGCGGTTTGCGTGGCTGCTGACTAGTGTGCCAGTGTGGCGACGAAGTGACGGTGACTGACAGGAAGGAGGTGCCTAAGCAGAGGCGAGGAGAAGTTTGAAGCTATACGCATCTGGGATCATCGTCTTCCCGCGAACGCGCCCCACTGTCCTCTGGGCTGTGACTCTCTTGGGTCGTCACAGTCGCAGGGCCTGTCGCTAACCCCAAGTTCCATCTCTGCCTCGCTACGCATGGAGGCGCACGAGGACTTGCCCACATCGCTCATCCCCGCCGTTACGTTTCATGATTCCTGCTATCATCGTCAGCACCGCTGGAGTACGAGTGGAATCGCTTAGGCCAGGTGCAACAAGGAGGAACGTCAACGACCTGAACATGTGCATGAGCTCCTACTCTAGTGACATCTCCGAGCGCGTGAAGGTGAGCGGCAGAGTTATCGATAGGGTATTGGTGGACAATCTCGCCGGCTTGCTCGAGGGCGCTACGCAAGTAGTAGTCCCGATCACCTGTAACGCATAAATGCATAAGGCGTGAGATAACAAACGGGTATAGGGGATTAGGTGGTACGAGCTCAACAGTGGAGTTAGATGAGTGAGATTAGGGGGTGTTGTCCATCTGCCCCGAGAAGATGAGCTCAACGGCCGCCTCGACATTGCCACCCGTCCGGCGAAGGGCACGGATGTTCTTTTCCGAATCCCACAGGCCCATCGCGCTCAGCTGGCCGAGCTGCGTCGCGTAGATCTCCTCGGGAGGCCGCGTGTCGGCGGGCGGCGGCGGCGCGCCGAACGGGTTGCCGCCGAACATCGCGGGGTCCATCGCGAAGGGATTGAAGCCACCGCCTGCACCGCCGGCACCACCACCAGCACCGAACAGAGCTGCGAAAGGGTTCGCAGCGCCAGCGCCCGCACCCGCGCCAGCGCCGGGGCCCGCACCTGCACCAGCCCCACCAGCCGGAGGAGAGCCGTCGCGGTTGGCACCACCCTGAGGAGCGAAGAGGTTGGGGAACGGGTCGGTGGGAGCGTTCTGTGTGTCGGGACCAGCGCCACCTGCACCACCAGCGCCACCACCTCCGAACATGCCGGGGAAGCCACCCATGCCACCCATGCCACCCGCGCCGGGACCACCACCGCTGCCCTGCATCGCCGCTTGCATCTGCATCATCTGGCGTCAGCTCGCACGCCACAGGAAGCTCACCGCGCGCAGCGTCTCAGGGTTGCTGATCATCTGCCGGAACATGGGGCTCTGCATCATCTGGCGGACCTGCGGGCCCATCGCGGCGAGCTGAGGGTTGGATGCGATCATCTGATGTGAGCTGAGATAGGGCAACCGACAACTCACCTGGTCAACGACCTCTGGGCGCGAGAGCAGGTCGCTCATTTGGCGCAGGAAGTCGGGGTTGTCCATGAGGCCGGTCATCTGCTGTCAGCTACGGCGAGTCAGCGAACTCACGGCATTGGGGTCGTTGAGGTTGCCGAGGCCCATGCCCTGGAACGGGTTGAAGCCCGCGAGGCCCTGCTGTCAGCGACGCATCCACGCCCACATACGTGGTGGTAGTTCTCGACGCCATCAACGACGTTGCCAGCGGCCAATCCAGTGCCCATGTTGGTGGGGAGGCGGGCGGTCTGGGCCGTGCTGCTCTCGGTGGCGGGCTTGGCCGCGCCCTTGACCATGTGGATCGTGTGGCCGCTCTGGATCTTATACGACGCGATCGTGTCTGGGTCCTTGAGGACCTTGCCTGATATCAGTTGGGAAGGAAGGTGCGCGCACCAGAGTAGATGAGGCGCTGGCGGTCCTTCTCAACATCGCTCTTGGCAGCAATGGCCTCCTTGAGGTCGGCGACTGTCTTGGAGGGGGCGATGGTGATGCTCAGCTTGAGCTCCGAGGGGCCCTTGACGGTGCTGCGGTCAGTCTGGTGCTACGTGGGCCGAGGGCGGGCGCCGCGCCAGCGCGCGACAGAGCTAGGAACTGGCAGCTGGGAGGTACGCACATGGTGACGTCTGGTGCAGACGAGGACGCGTCAGCCATTGTTGTAGTGGATGGTTAACGGGATGAGGATGGAAAGTGAATAGAAGAGAGGAAGAGTGAAAGAGAGAGAGAATGAGTGATGCAAGGGAAGGTAATCGAATGATGGGTGATTGCTAATGGCTAATCCATCGGCTCAGTGCGGCGGCGGTGGTGGTGGGTTGATTGTGGAGGTAAGCTCAAGGGTAACCATGGATGGGCCAATATAGGGGTAATCTACCTGCTGCCTGCCCAAGCTGCCCATTCTGCCCATGCCCAATGCCCGGACCTCAATCAGTCCCTTGACCTGACCTGCCACGTTCGCCAATCTACTCCACATACGCGTCGTCTACCTCTCTGCATTGTTTCCTCACCTCTTCTTCCACAGTCCCACAAGCACACTGTTTGGCAACATCTGCATCAAAAGGTCTGTCAATTAGTGGCACAGTAGACAAGCCAACTGCTGAAGCGGAAAGCCGCGTTGGGGCAAGATGCTCCTCCGGAACCGAACATCCGGTACTCACTTTCTTCCTTCCTTCGGGGCAGGCCAACCGGCCAACCGGACCAGTTTTGGTGTGCTCGTCCGGGTCGCATCTGAAGAGCTGCTGAGCTGCTGATTCTTAGGCTTATCAGCTATGTGATGTGGCGGGGATCAGATAACGTCCTTGCACGGATCCAAAAGTCCCAAGATCTGATGTGATACACGCAAAAGGAAGCTCCAAACTTCAGATGTCGTCTCTGTGTCCGCTGGCGTTCAATATCCCTGTCCGCTGTCCGCTATCCACGATCCGAGGGGCAGTCCTCGTCCGTCAAATCGAGCGAAACATGTACCGCCGAGATGGCATATCACGCTGCAGATCCACAGATCCTGCAGCTCTATCCAAAACCCAATGTCTAGTCAAACTTGCTCCGGTCGTAGTTGGCGCCGCCAGCACGACGCATCTGCTGAACAATGTCGTCGTACTCCAAGTCTGCGGGACACGACGCCGAGATCTCCAGGGCGTAAGAGCGGATCACGTCCTTGACTGAACCGGTGTGGACGGACACCTGGGGTCAGACCAGCTTCACGAGTCGACATCTAGCGCATGATGGGGAGTGAGTGCAAGGTTTCAGGCGATTCTGGCAGCCGCGTGGATAGTGGACCACACCAGCACGGTGCTTCTCCGTCTTGAAGCACTGTGCTGAACAGGCGACGTCGCCTCGCCTACCGGCACTCCTCTGGTGTCCTCCAACGCGCCCCCAATCCCCGGCCGCCCCACTGCCATCGCTCGATCCGATCGGGCAACCCTCCGCGGCTCATCTGCCGCACTCACCTTGGCCCTGCGCATAACCCGGACGTTCTCGCCGATCCAGATAACGAGCGCAAACTTCTCGCGGAACGAGTGGTCGTCATTCGAATACTTGACGCGCACAAAGCCAAATGACGCGTTTGCCGGGTCGAGCTTTGACGAAAACTCGGCAATGTCACCCGTGCCCGTCTCGGAGAGTACGAGCTTGTCAGACCTGTCCGACTAAAAGTCAGCGTGGTCGTGTGGAAGCTGGAAGGACAGGCTGCGATTACACGGGAAGATCGCACTTGCTCGTGCTCTCCACAAACTCGCACCTACTTCGTAGTTGAGCAGGAGCCAGGTGGTGTCGTCCTTGTCAGAGCGGACGGCCTCATAGGCTACAATGTCAGTGATGGCTCGGGCGCCAGGAACTGCGTGGAGGCCATGAAGTGTGATGGTGGAGGCGAATAAAGACACGTACCATCCTGGATCTTTGGGTCCTTTACGTCTGCCATGATTAGAATAGATGGAGGAGGATGGGACTAGAGAGTTGTTGTGGGGGGTGAAGGCGGGAAGGGAGGTGAGCGGGGAGGCTGATTAATGGGAGATTAGATGAAGAGGAAGTAGTACAGTAGGTTATCACTGGATCACCTATTACAAAGTCCATGAAGGCTATGAGCTATGAGGCCAGTCAAAAGGGATCAAAGGGGTTAAAGTCAAAGGGGTCGATCGAGTGTGGGGCCTGAATCCCCCAATGGTCAGGGCGCCCACTCACTTGAGATGAATTGAGCCTTGGACAGACAACTTTGGTTCCGTGTTTGCCCACATGGTCATGACATTCACTCACTCTCGTTGATTCACAACACGCACTCTCACCATCATAATATTATTTACTCTACTCTACTCTGTCGCATTCATAAACCCTCATCATCACCATCTTAACCTTGAAGGCGAAACCTGTCTCACTCCTTAGCACTTGCATCTACCCCAATCACATTCGATTACAGAACCAGCGAAACCCGCCCCCCCTTGGTGCCGAGCGGCGACAATCACACCCCAGCCTTGACAATTTCACCATGCCGCCCAAACCCATCACCCTCTTCTCCCTCGTCCAGTCCACGTCTTATCCTCCTCTACCCAGCATAGACGAGTTAGAGCAACTGTCGAATACTCTAAAGGCCCAGAGGACGGCAGCCAAGGCGCGGCTCGCCAACATGGCGCCGCCAGAGGAGGACCGAAGCCTCAAGAAACAGAAGCGCAAAGACCGGGAACAAACAGATGAGCGCGAGAGAGCGGCCTTGGCTGCAAATCAGCGCGCTAGTGCGGCACTGGAAATCGTCGAGCGGCGACGCGTCGACACGAGCGTCGACATCAAGGTCAAGCACGAGCGTGGTGAGTACTCCGACACGCTTTGCGAATGTCCTTTGACCCTCGGAATGTGGACTCGAGGGAAGGAAGGAAGGATTCGTCACGCGTACAAGGAAGATAGCTGACGATGCAGTATCCCCAGCTCCATCGAACGCTTCGTCAGCCTCGTTCCGTCCAAACTCGCAACAAACATACGGGATGCCCAAGAAGAAGAAGCAGAAGCGCGTTGTCGACTCTGACGACGAACCATTGTGTGAGTCACCTCTTTTGCCACCCTCTTCCTCGCTCTAAGCTGACCTCCTTAGCCCAGACACCGCAGCCCCAGGCCGCGCCCGGATTCAAGATCAAGCTCGCGCACAACAAGGGGCGTCCAACGGAGAGCCCTGCACCTTCTCTCCCTGCGGCGACAGGCGGTAGCAACAACTTTGACTGGACGCCGCCACCAACACTGCAACGGCCCCTCGTCCCCAGACGTCCTGGAGTGAAGAAGCCTCTCAAGCCTGGCCCGAAGCGCCAGAACGAGGTCAAGGAAGACTTCAGTGACCGGAAGGCACCTAGCCAGATCGCGTGCCAGACCTTCTGGCAGACCATTGAACCATACACGCGCGATCTCCGCCATGACGACTTGGCGCTCTTAGCGTTCAAGGCGGAACAGCCCGATCTGTTCCAGATACCACCGCGTGGCCGGCACTTCACCGAAGTCTGGGACGAGGAGGACGGTAGCGCACCGTACACGACACCCCGCGTCTCAGTACCGCCGTTATTCCGTCAGCGTCCGCAACGTAAGGCTGCGCAAGGTATCAACTCCGTCGGCGACGTCGAAGAGCTGGGCGCGTTCTCTGAGCGGTTAACTTCAGGTGTCGTCGGTGGCCAGGACCTCGGCGAGACGTACCAGAAGGCCGTGGCTTGCATCCCAGAGCCCGAGGGCGACCCCGGACCGCTTCCCCGCACCGACGGCATCGACATGGAGGACAAGGTCAAGAAGGAGATGCGGCATATGATGCTGTTAGGCGAGCATGAAGAGGTGCGTGGTACCATGCTAGGCTGGTCGCTAATGACACAGTTTGATTCTGCCAGCCGTGAGGATGACGAGATCACGTCGTCATTGCGCACATGCCAGAGCGAGCTGCAGGTACAGATGGGGGTCAACGAACAGCGCAAGGGTCGCCTCGTCAAGCAGGCCGAGAACCGCTTGGCGTACAACGAGTACCAGGCGTACCTGGAGTCGATGGACAAGTTCATCGAGAGCGAGTGGGCGAAGCGCACGAAGAAGCACGGGTCGAGCGGTAAGAAGAAGCTCGTCAACGGCCAGGTTGTGGGCGACGGCCGTCCTCCCGTTAATGCCGAGCTCCTGCGGGTGGTGCGCCTCCGCGATCAATGGGACCAGGCTGTGGGCTCGGTTATGAAGGCTCGGCCTGAAGGTGAGGTGCTGGGCATCCCGCAGCACAGCATCTATGATGGTATCGGGGAGGGGGACAAGGGTGACAATGCGTACGCGATGGATGTAGACGACGCCGACGCCGACGACGACGGCACGGCTGTGTAGCTTCATATCAGGTGTGTATGTGTAGCACTGTATGTATCGGCGAGCAGCAGGCCCTGGCGGCGGGCCGAAGCTGTGGGCTGCCTTGTACTTTCCTATTGTTATCTGAGTCGATGGGGATGATGACGTTGGGGATAGGTGAGGAGAGGTGTGATTGGTTGGGGGGTTGATAATTGGTGGCTTTGCCGGCGGCATTGGTCGATAGCTACAGCAACCAAGGGAGAGCAAGGAAGCAGGGGTTAGAGAGAAACGAGTGGGGCATGGGGCATTTGTGCCTCTTACTTGGCGCAACTTGCTTGGCCATTTAGCTAAGGATGCAGGATGCAGGCGATATGCAGTATGCAGAATGAAGCGTACAAGCGCAAGCAATGCAAACGAATATATTCGAGGTTCGTGCCTCAAATTCAACATGGGCAGATTGTGGATGACGACGAACCCATCATCAACTGGCAATATATCATTGTCCAATCTGTCTACTGTGAGATATATTCTCACGTCAACACTTGATCAAACTCCTTCCCATCCATCTACCTCTTCACACACTCTCCCACCACAGATAGTCCTCCGTCATGGACATGCCCCCCTCACCCGGCTCGGGCACGCCCGTCGGCACTATCACCCCTGCCAATGGCACGCAGACTCCATCCCAGTCTCCCTCGGAGCCTACCCTAACCCCACCCCGGGTCTCCCGAGCGACGCTGTCACCCGGTGGTCCCAGGATCAAGTGGGATGTACAGAGCAAGCAGAAGCAGAAGAAGGTTGCTGTGCTTACATCTGGCGGCGACAGCGCCGGTATGAATGCTGCAGGTGAGTAAACCCCGGGCTTGGTGCAAACAGTGAATACACTGGAAACATCCCATCTCCTTTCTTTCCAGACACACATCATCTCGCTGGATCCATGATCCAGGCATCCGTCTCCACATTCTGTCCAGCTGCCTCAGCGCCCCTGCACACACACGCTAACCAAAGTCCGCGCTGTGGTACGACAGGCCATTGCCCGGTGAGTGACAACGCACGTTTGTCACGGGGCGTGCTTGGTGCCCTGTGCGCCGCATACCGACAGTTCTTAGAGGTTTAAACTGACATCAGCGGCTGCCAGGCGTACATTATCCGTGAGGGATGGGAGGGCCTGGTGCGCGGCAACTCTGGCGCCGTGCCGACGCCGGCTCCATCTCGTCTGGGCTCGGAGGCGCCCTCGCCTTCGATCGGCGCCATGCAGACCTTCAGCTTCACCCAGTCGTTCACGCCAGACGACCTCAACCTTGGCGCTGCCGCTGCACGCGTGACTGGTGACGTGTCCGAAGGGTCTGGCGACGACGACAATACCGATGACGACGACGTTCCTGTCCGGTTTAGTGACCCGATGAGGGTCGCGCCCCTCACGGCCGCTCCGCTCTCGTTCGGCTACGGCGGCCTGCTGCGCGACGGTGCGGGCGAGGCTGATATTGATGAGGACGGCGCGTTCCACATGCCCGAGGAGAATGTCGGTGGCGGCAAGACCCTGCGCGGGCGTTACATTGTGCGCGTCGGTTGGGACGATGTGCGCGGCTGGCTCGGCGAAGGCGGCACTCTCATCGGCTCGTCCCGCTGCCCCAGCTTCCGCACGCGCGAGGGTCGCCTCAAGGCCGCTCACAACCTTGTTCGCTATGGCATCGACTGCCTGGCCGTCTGTGGAGGTGACGGCTCGCTCACGGGCGCCGACATGCTGCGTGCCGAGTGGCCCAGCCTTATCAAGGAGCTGAACGTGAACGGCGACATCACGGCCGAGGAGCTCGAGGCCCACCGCCACCTTAACATTGTTGGTCTTGTTGGCTCGATCGACAACGACATGGCCATGACCGACCTCACTATTGGCGCAGTTACGGCGCTTCACCGCATCTGCGAGGCTATCGACTCGATTGGCTCGACTGCTTCGTCGCACTCCCGAGCTTTCGTCATTGAGGTCATGGGCCGTCACTGCGGTTGGCTCGCGCTAATGGCCGGAGTGGCCACCGGTGCGGATTTCATCTTCATCCCAGAGCACCCGCCCCCCGTGCAGGACTGGGAGGATGAGATGTGTGGCGTGCTCAAGAAGCACCGCCGCATTGGTAAGCGCAAGACCATTGTCATCGTCGCCGAGGGTGCGCTCGATACCGACCTCAAGCCAATCAAGCCCGATTACGTCAAAGAGGTTCTCAGCGGGCGCCTCGGCCTTGACACGAGGGTCACGACCCTCGGACACACGCAGCGCGGTGGTGTCCCTGCTGCCTATGACCGCATTCTCGTGAGCTCAGTGGTTGACTTGAAACTGACCCCAGCCCACGCTCCAGGGTGTCAAGGCTGTCGACACGCTCCTCGAGGCAACTCCCAACACGCCGTCGTACATGATCGGTATCTCGGAGAACAAGATCACCAAGATTCCGCTGCTCGAGGCTGTCGCGCAGACCAAGAAGGTCGCTGACGCGATCGAGGCGATGGACTTTGACCTCGCTATGTCATACCGTGACTCGGAGTTTACCGACATGATCACTGCGTTCAATATCTCCTCATCGCTTCCTGCGAGCGAGAGGCTGCCGGACGACAAGCGTCTGCGCATTGCCATTATCCAGTAAGACGCCTGGGTTGGGGTTGGCTGACAGCAGTGTCGGCGCGCCTGCTGGAGGCATGAACGCGGCGACGCGCCAGGCTGTGCGTTTCTGCCACGAGAGAGGTCACGTCCCACTTGCGATCTACAACGGATGGGAGGGCTTACTCGATGACAATGTGAGCGAGCTCTCGTGGCTGCGTGTCGACAACTGGACGACACGTGGTGGCTCAGAGCTCGGCACGAATCGTACTCTACCGGACATCGACATGGGACAGGTGGCCAGCGCGTTGCAGCGCCACCAGATTGATGCCATGCTCGTCATTGGCGGTTTCGAGGGTTACAACTCTGTGCGTCTGCTCGAGAAGGCGCGTCACAACTACCCGGCGTTGTGCATCCCAATGGTGCACCTTCCCGCTACGATCTCGAACAACGTCCCTATGACCGACTTCTCGCTCGGCTCTGACACGTCGCTGAACGCTCTCGTCGTCGCCGCAGACGCTATCAAGCAGAGTGCGGCTGCGTCGCGCAACCGTGTCTTCGTCGTCGACGTGCAGGGCGGCATGAGTGGTTACATTGCCGTACTGGGTGCCCTCGCAGTTGGTGCTCTGTTAGTCTACACGCCAGAGCAGGGGATCAACCTCTCGTGCCTTGTCGAGGATGTCGAGTTCCTGAAGGAGCGCTACGCCCTCGACGAGAAGGGCAAGAGTGAGGGGCGACTCGTCATCCGCTCCGAGAAGTCGTCCAGCGTGTACACGACCGAGGTCATCACCAACATCCTGAAGGAGGAGGGTGCGGAGCTGTTCGATGCGCGCTCGGCCTCGCTCGGCCACACGCTGCAGGGCGGCGTGCCCTCGCCTCTTGACCGGACGCGCGCTGCCCGTCTCGCAATGCTCTCCATGCAGTTCCTGGAGAAGCATGCGCAGCCGAGCTCGCAGGCGTTCCACCGCCGCCGCGCGGGCGAGGACATGATTGCGCACGAGACTGCGGCCATGATCGCAATCCGCGGCAGCAAGATTGTCTTTGCGAGCATGAGCGATGTCCAGAATCACACGGACATGAAGCGCCGCCGCGGCACCGACGTCTGGTGGGCCGGTGTAAAGGGACTCACCGAGGTTATGGGCGGTCGCACCGGCGTGCTCGTCGACATGGACCGGCAGGTGCGCAACAAGGCACGCTTCCGCAGGGAGAGCATCCGGTCGCAGGCGTTCTGAGTTGCTGCCATTCCATTTATGGAATGTAGCGACTGCGATTCAGACAAGCTGAATTGCTGCTCTCCTGGCCTCGTAGCCTCCTGATAACAAAGTATCTCTTGAAGTATTCCCTTTCTCAAGTCTTGCAAGTAGTCAAGTGATGGATAGATTGACTGTGCGGTGGTTTGATGATAAATCTCGGCTTCATGTCCGATTCGGTCGGATGGCGACGCGACAATACGCTATATCGTTATCAACAAGGGCGTGGTTTAGCTATCACTTTATGTATCCAGTGTTGGAAGAAGGTAACTCATGTCAGTCGGCCTTAGAGTGGGAATCCAAAGGATGACACCTTATCCCAACCGGATCAGCGGACCGGACTCCGGACCGGGCATCCGGTCAAAGGTCTCTGGGTTTATATTCTCCACACCTCATCTTGCACATCCATTTCCCATTCAACAACAACATGACAATCGCTACCCCATCATTCGCAGGCAAGACGACGCAAAAGGCGGCTGTGTGCCATGGCGCATTGGATCTTCGTGTGGTGAGTTGTCGAGTGGCCATAATCTCCCTCTGCCAGCCATGGATTGGGAGGGAGAGAAGGATAGAGCCGCTGACATCTAGGAAGACCGTCCCGTTCGCGAGCCGAAGGAGGGAGAAGTGCAGGTCGCTATGGGTGTTTCTGGGCTGTGTGGCTCTGATCGTGAGTACGACGAGTGGGGAGGGGGTTGGGAGGCAGCTCCCATGAGTTCAGTGGGCTGCCAGGCATCCATCCATGCCTGCTCACCTCACGTCACCTCACCCCACCCCCCAAACCCCAATCGCACGCCCTCTCGCTTCGCTCGGCAGCCCTAATCCTAGTCCACTACTACCTCCACGGCGCCAACGGGACCTTCAAGATCCGCGACCCCCTCGTTCTGGGCCACGAATCGTGCGGTATCGTGACCGCCGTTGGGCCCAACACCAACCTGTCGGTCGGCGACCGTGTCGCCCTCGAAGTCGGCATCAGCTGCCGCACCTGCTCGTACTGCAAGGACGGACGGTACAACCTGTGTCCAAACATGCGTTTCTGCAGCTCGGCCAAGACGCACCCCCACCTACACGGCACGCTGTGCGAAGTCATGGTCCACCCCGCACACCTGTGCCACCTCCTCCCGAAGGGGGTTAGCATGACCGAGGCAGCCCTTGCTGAGCCCCTCTCCGTGGTGCTGCACGCATACAAGAAGGCTGGGCTTCGTCCGGGAGCCAAGGTGCTCGTTATTGGGGCTGGTGCGGTCGGATTGCTCGCGGCAAGCTTGGTCAAGGCTTGTGGAGCAAGCACTGTTGTGAGCGTCGATATCGAGGAGACCAAGCTCGGGTTTGCAAAGGAGATGGGATGGGCCGACGCTACTTTCACTCTTCCCAAGGGACCACGCGTTTCGGGAGCAGAGAGCCTTGAGGCCGCCAAGGCTAACTGGGACCTCCTGAAGGCTTCGCCAGCTATTGTGGAGAACGGGTTGGAGAACGGATTTGACGCCGTGTTCGAGTGCACGGGTGTCGAGCCTTGCATGCAGCTCGCTTGCTATGCCGCCGCGACGGGCGGAAAGGTCCTCTTCGTCGGCATGGGCACGCCCAACATGCTGCTCCCCGCCGCCGCGACCCTTCTCCGCGAGGTCGACCTCCACGGCGTGTTCCGTTACGCCAACTGCTACCCCGAGGCACTTGCGCTGCTTGGTGCCGGACGGCTGGGCGATGTTGCCAAGATGGTCACGCACCGCTACCCCCTCGAGCGGGCAGGCGAGGCGTTCGAGGCCGTCAAGGCTGGACGGGACGCTGAGGGCAAGGCTGTGATTAAGGTTGTGGTGGGGACTGAGCTTGACTAGTGGGCAGATTAGACTATGCATTCGTACATCTACTGGGAGGTTCGGGCTACAGTGCTACGGTCCCAGGTTCTTCACCTCTGTCTCGCTGACCTTGCAGCCTGGGTAGCGGATCGTCCATTCCTCTGCGGAGCGGAGGAATATCTCCTTCCCAGGTGCAGGGAGGGTGCGGGACGGAAAGAGGCCGGCATGGACATAGTACATGTTAGTTTCCTGCCCGCCGATATCGTACAGAGATCTGGGTCAGCGGATATACAGCCGGACAATTGATATCTGCCAGGACCGGTAAAGCGGGCCAAGGAGGGGTATAAGTGGGAGGACGAGATGGTAATGGAGGACGACGGGTCAGGCAAAGCACTGACCGAGCGAGACACTCACGACCCGCAGTTCCCACAGAAGTAGCGCTTGACGGTCACCCCGGCGTCGCTCTTGTTCGCGTATCCACTCGGGTAGCCCGTGATGGTCACCTTGTCGCGGGGGACGGGGAGGAGGAACGCGGCACTGGGGTCAGCTAGATGTGACAACACAGTTGGACGTACATGGCCCCCGTGAACTGGCGGCAGTCGGTACAATCTATGTGAGCGGTACGGGGAGGGAGAGATGAAGGCGGAAGGAAGGGAAGTGATCACTCACGACATACATGTACGGCGTCAGGCTTTGCATCTATACAGACTTTGATGCCGCGACAAAGGCAGGAGCCTTCCATTGTTGATGTTGTGATAATTGCAAGTTGTGGCATGTGGGAAGGAACGACGTCATTTCGATGATGGCCGGGGAATGAGGCCAAAGTGGCACATCTAGCTTGTGGCACTGATGAATGATTACTGGGCCACGGAGACAAGTACTGATCGTGCTGAGTGCCAAGTAGTATGTTGGCGCGAGGCTACAAGGAACGAAGGTTGCCACTGGCAATACATAAACCCATCGTGACTCCGTTTCCTTTGTCAACTTGTCCATCCACCTGTGCTCCATCTTCCTCACCACGCCTCTTCCTCTCTTTACCCCTGTACCTGCCGACATCTACTCTCCTCTCTATATTCCCCACCTGATCTCCACGACGCAGCACCCAACCCAACCTCACCGCGTGACCTGCAGTCCCGGGCCCAACGGCCTCGAGTACCATCCTTCCACCCCCATGATGTCGCAAGAACCCTC
This sequence comes from Cutaneotrichosporon sp. HIS471, assembly GCA_030864385.1. Taxonomy (NCBI): domain Eukaryota; kingdom Fungi; phylum Basidiomycota; class Tremellomycetes; order Trichosporonales; family Trichosporonaceae; genus Cutaneotrichosporon; species Cutaneotrichosporon sp. HIS471. The sequence goes on along the minus strand of AP028240.1, from coordinate 142,444 downwards.
AAAAGACGATGTATCGGTCCCCAGCAAGCGGAAGCTCATACAGCCGTCTAACTCTAAAGGCCTCATCAGTCGCCAAGAACATGACCTCGATCTCGTGGACCAAGACGGTCATTCTTCCTTCGTCCCGATTTCTCCAGCCCCGTCTATCCCATTGAGCCTCCTAAACCCTCGCGCCCGACCATTCGTCTTTGGCAGAAACTGGGAAGGAGGCGCGCTCCCTTCCCTTACGCAAGCTGCAGAGAGCCAGCTCTCGACTGCCCTCAATACCCCAGCTGAATCTTTGAGGTCGACACTTCCATCTCCTCTTCTTGACTGGTCCTGGTACCAGCCGTTTCACTCTGCCATCCACTCCACACCTTGTGCCCAAAACATAATCAAACCTTCCTACAGCGACCTAACGGCAAGACTGTCTACCGTGTTTCCTCATCCCATCCATTGTATTCACATCACTGTTAAACTCGAGGAAACGATCGTGCTTTCAGGCTTTACGCCCCTCACCAAGGCTGTATCCTCTCCCAAACCGCTTCAACTCCGAAAGATGGATTGCCTCAGGATTACGGCCAATGGAGTTTCTTTGACGGTGCTGGACTGGCTCTCGCAAGAAGGGGAAGCGATCCTACAAAATGTGCAGGCCATAACTTGGATCGGCCGTCGCTCTGTTAACATTCGTACATTCCGCCACTTGGGGAACTTTCCCCTTACTTTTGAATCAATCTGGGGTGGTGTTGGGATCGAGAAGGGAGTCGACGACTACAAAATCTCCATTCAACGGGGTTCGTTTCCAAGTCTCCAACCCTCAAGTCTCCTATACCAGTCACAGCCGGAGCCGTGTCTTAAACCTCCCCACCTGCTTATTTCCTCTTCTCCATGCCTTCCTGTGTCGTCGTAAACTAGGCCCCACAGCCACCATTTCCAGACCAACACCTTCCTCGGAAAGGAACCCAGCCCGTTCTTTCCAACACTCGCATCCCCTGTGAGGAACAGACCCATGACCGCTTAGGTAGAACCACAGACGATTATATATGGAAGCCTACTCGCCTCCATGAATACGGATCTGTTTAGCGACATGGTAACTCCCTCTTACGCTCCACCATAACTTTGATGCGTATCGACAGGAGGTAACAGGGGAGATTTCCGACTCGGAGCTGTACAATGGTCAAGGGTAAATCCCTTGTATACTGTACTAGGCACCATCGAGATACCTCCTCCTTCCCATCCAAGTGAAATACTCTATGATTGCATGTCTAGATGATACAAGGGCGCTTACAGGATGCCGCCCACCCTCCCACTGATTCGGAACTTGGATCCCATCGCACACATCGCACCGACAAGGCACACGATACCTGTGAATATCCCGACGGCACGATATCCGGCATCAGTGACAAACCCGTCCGTGGTGTACTTGTTGACAAACGCGCCATTGATCGGAGGCCCAGTGAGGGAGAACACTGCGACAACGGCCCACAGAATTCCGACGCGCAAGCCGATCTCGTGTGCGGGACCAGTGGTGGCAATACACGCAGGGATGATTGCGATGTACATCCCCACGAAGAGGCCGTACGTCGCGGCGCAGGCAACGACCTGAGCGACGGTATGCAAGGGAATCCAGAATGCAAAGCAGACGACGGTCATCCCGCTCGCGGCGGTGATGAGGACGTTGAACGCGCCCCAGTGGTCGCCGACCGAGGCGATCATGCGGCCGACGGTGGAGGCAGCGTTGATGAAGCTCACGCAGTAGAACGCGAGGGAGGAGGATGCGCCGAGTTGTGACGCGCGGCCAGAGACGTAGAAGAAGGGCGAGTAGAGGCTGGTGTTAGTGGCTCTCGGGCGGAGTTGTGAGGAGGGTAAGTCGAGTTGAATGATCCCGGTGACTCACCCCCAGAACACGGCCGAAACACTAGCGGTGAGTAGGATAAACGGCACCTCGTGGAAGGGTTGGAAGACCTTGCTCCAAGTGGTTGGCGTCTTGCGAGGTAACCTAGTGCGGACGAGTACGCATCCGATGGAGAAGAGGGCGAGTGAAATGAACCCGGCAGTGCGGAGAGCCCACGGGAAGCCTGGTGTTAGTGGGTTCCTCCAACTATGCCACTTGGGCTTATCCGGCTCCACATGGACTTCAGGACACTGCTCTTATGATGTGACGCTCAGACCAGGCGGTGCGAAGCGTTGGGTGACTCACCAATCTTGTTGATCAGTTCGTTGAACGCGATCGGCCAGACTGTTCCGCCCGCACCGGAACTCGCACCGACAATCGCCATGGCTAATGCGCGGCGTCGTCGGAACCAGTGGCCTGGAACTGCGATAGTGGGGTGGAAGATGAGGGCCGAGCCGATACCGAAGAGAACGCCTTGACAGAGCATGAGCTGGTAGAATTTTGTGCTGACTGTGGTCAGCCGAGCGAACTAGAGGGACTGGAAGGGCGGAGTCACTCACGAGATACAAACATCAGACTGAGCACGATGATGATCGATCCGGGGACGATGAGGACGTGTGCGCCGTGCGCGTCGAACCACCTGCCGACGACGAGGCCGCCGAAGAACAGTAAGAACTGCTGGACACCCCCGATCCACGCGATCGTGTCGGGTGATGTAGTTGACAAGATCGTCTTCTCGTAGTAATCCTGAAAGACACCAAAAGTATTGACTGGGGTCAGCGCGTCAAGGCCGAGCGAGCGAGCGAGTATTTTGCGTGGACCGTGGCAAGCAGAATGCAGGCCGATGGGGTTACTCACTCAAGCCGAATTGGACAAACTGCATAAGAAAGCAGCCGGCGATACACAACCATGCCTGCATCCCGCCATCTGGTGGGTCGAGGGTGTGAGCTGGGGCACTATCTTCTGTGGGGCTGTCTTCTGTGGGGCTATCTTCTGTGGGATTGAGCGATGGCGAGTCGGGTACTTTGGACTTTTCGTCGGCGTCCAAGGCCGGGAGGCCACCGTTGGTAACCATTCTAATGGTTTGAAAGCTAAAACAGGTGAGTGGGGAACTCGAAAGAGATGTCTCTATATGAGGTTCTGCATTGCTTGGGCTCTACCATGTAGTTAAGGAGGCGGTCCGCGGGTTTGACCGTTCCGTGGCGCCGAGTAGAGTGGAGCGTTTGTTGTTCCCGAGACTAGATTTCCGGTTAATAGATTTGGAACCCGAGTCTGACTAACTGGATAACTGATTATTCCTCCGGCTATCTAAGCGGCGTTCAGGACGGTCTACTGACACATTCATTCAAACGCGATCAAACGGCATCTGACAAACGGGCCGTGCTATTCAGATCCATGAAGATAACGGGGACTGGTCGGTGTTCAAGGAGCGAGCTCATGATAAGAGGCATAAACTTCATCTGTTAATGCGCGACTGCATTTCTACACTATTGCACTACCCCTACATCTTGTCCAGCGCAGTGACGCCCTCGATCGGCTTGTCCCACTTCTCAGCACTGCTCCGGTAGATGTAAATGCTGGGCTTGGGGAGCGTTCCGGGCGGGAAGAGGCCTGGTGTTAATCTTGAGTCTTGAGTCTCTTCTACTCCCTATCCTCGCCTCGCCACACCCTCCTTCACAACCCACCAACACAAAATGGACTCACCTGAATTCACAACCACCATCTTACCACCGTGGAATGTCGTCTTGCCATAAATCGAGCTCCCGCAAGTCGAGCAAAAGTGGCGCTGGAAAATGTTTCCCGCATCCGTCCCCTTCTCGTACATCTTGATATTCTCCTCTCCGGCAAAGGTAACATTGTCCGGCGTGACCTGGAGGTACTCTCCGCCGCGGCCACTCCCCGTAGCCTGTCGACAATCGGTACACGCGCACACCTCGAGTCCCTCGGCGTTGACCGGCGCAGTGTCCTTGATCGTAACGGTGATGGCGCGGCAGAGGCAGGTTCCTGTTAGCGACATTCTGAATGGAGTGGATGTAAGTGAGTGACTCGGGACTCGGGATTGTTGTTCTTATGTAGAGGAGAGGTTGACGCGTGCTGCGTCATGTCTTCCGAGAGTGACATTCCGTTTAACGGATTCTCCGGGTTCTTGGCAGTGTTATGCGGGGCACACAAAGCAATCCAACCCGAGCTCAACCCGATCGTATACATTCACCCGACATCCCACGAGCCCACGAGCCCACGAGCCCACGCTCCTCGTATGGTGCATCTGGTGGCTGTGTCTTGTGCGCCTCCTCTCCCATGCTCCCATCCTGGACCATTCCTCCAGTACAAATCCAGGATCTCGGGTCTCGAAGAGAGCAACTCGCAACCCGACTGGTTACTTTATCGGGTCAAAGTACTAACATCAACACGCGTAACTCACGTGGATTGACGTCAGACTACCACGCACCCACAGAAATTCCGTCTGGTGGCCATCTGCTTTGGCCACAAAGCTGATCGTTTACCATGCTTAGGCGCTCTCTGACGAGAAGCACTACCTCTACAAGTACTTCTGCACCCTCTCTTGAGAACTCCTTAGACATTCCTAACATTTCAAGTATGAAGAGGCATCGATGGCGGCCGTTGGAGGAGTGGCGATCACAAATACATTGGAGGAGGAACCAGTAGGTTCCACCTCCACCTCGACCACTCGGGTTTTGATTCCATCATACCTAGTCCATCACGTTCACCTCTTCCTCATCCTCATAAGTCGTTCAACCTCAGCCCACTTCTCACTCACAAACACATTCACACAATGACACCACGACCACTTCCCGGCAAGAGACGCAGTGACTCGGGCGAGGGCAGCCGCGCCCAGAAGAAAGGCAAGGAGCCCAGCTACACCACCTTTGACGAGTGCATGGACGGCGGCGTTGAGGCAGAGGAGCGCGGCGAGCGTTACCGCGACGGCGAGAAGGCACAGCGTTCATACGAGCAGGCTGCCGAACTCTACGCACAGGCGCTGGCAAAGGACGAATCTTCATTCGACGCGGCTTACAACCTCGGTCGAGTAATGTACCGCCTCGCGAGCGAGTTCTACCTTCCCCCTTCGAGTTTGGACGTTTGGAGCGGCTCCATGATGCTCTTCAAGCGTGCGCTTCAGGCGACTGAGGATCCCAGTAACAAGAACGACGCGGCTTTCAACCTCGCCGAAACGTTCCACTCCCTCGCGGACGTGGTTGAGGAGTACCAAGGGGAGAGGGCACGGCAGCAGGCCATGGAACTGCGCGAGAGTGCCGCAAAGCTCATTTCGCCGGTTGTCGACGCCAACTTTATGTTCGCCATGGCCCGCGAGGATGTCAAGGATGCCGACGCGGCCAGCGAGACGGCTGGCGAGGGGATGGATGTCGATGACAAGTCGACCACCAAGGACGACGACATGGCTGTCGACGCCGCACCTGTCGCGCCGGGAGAGGAAGGGTTCAAGCCGGCCGGTTCGACGCCGACGGGCGACTCGCTCGCCGACGCAGTCCTCCTCATGGCCGACATTGGGATTACGCTGTGGAACTATTTCTCCCCGCCGCAGATGCCGCCCGACAGTCAGCAGGAGGCGATTGGGGGCATCCTCGAGACGGCGCGCCGGTTTGTCCCGCCTACTCGCCAGGCTGAGATCGACCTCATGGAGGCCAAGATGCTCCTCCAGCTCGACAGCAACATGTGGGACATTGTCAAGTTGCAGGTGACTCCCGGTAGCGGGCTCGACTCGACTCTTGACAGGGCAGCCGGGGCGATCGAGCGGATCCTCACCTCACTTGACGCCTCGCCTTCCGACGACAGTAGTACGCGCGCCGACATCCTCACGACGCTGGCCGACACGGAGATGAACGCGGCCGCGCGGCTGATGACGCTCCTCCCGCGCACGCAGGACAAGGCTCCCTTCAGCGCGCGCGCGTGGTCTCAGCTCTCGTCCGCCGCACGCCACCTCACCCAGGCCGCTGGGCTGCCCGTGACGGCATCGACGCCGAGGGAGTTCAAGCTCAACGTCTACCTGGGTCTTATGCGGAGTACGCTCCTGCGCGCCCGCCTCGCACCCATCAACGCGATCGCAAATTCCAACGCCCAGAAGCTGCTTGACAACGTCGCTGCGTATGCGGCCAAGGCGTCTGAAGCGGCGGGATGGAAGCTTTGCAAGCTACCGCGCTCAAACGACCCCCAGCCAAACCCATTCTTCTCCGAGCCGCTCGTCCCTCCCTTCCCAATGGGATGGGACATGGAGCTGCTCACGCGTGACATCCAGCTCCTCATGCTTCGGGTTGTCTTCTTTGTGGGCACGGGCATGTTTGACGCAGCCAACGTCGACAAGGACAACTACGAGTCTGCCGGCAAGGCTATCGTGGAGGGCATCCAGAGTGTCAAGAACGGGCCGCGTCGGCTTATGCCTCGCGACCTCGCGCGCTTCCTGTCCGACATTGAGGAGGAGGAGGGACAGCTTAGTGATGACGAGGCCGCGTTCTGGGCCAAGATTAAGGCGCGTATCGAGGCAGGCGTGCCGCCTGAGGAGCACCGCGAGCACGAGCAGCAGGAGTTTGCGCCGGCTGTCGCGGAGGCTATCAAGAACTCGGCGGGCGAAGGCGAGGTGACGACAACAGCTGCTCCGGGCCCGAGCTCGTAGGGAATTTAGCAGGCGTAATGTGAGACGAATAATACTGTAGATATCATGCAGCAGTTTGACACTGGCAGAGAGAGAGTACATGCAATTCAACCCAAACCCAATATCCATCTAGTCTTCAGTTGGAGGCAGACTAACCGGCGGCCTATCACTCCACCCCATCTGTTCCGCAAAGCGAGTGAGGAACCACCCCGTAAGACCCCACACCTCGAGCGACATGGCCTCCTCTGGCGGCGGGTGGATGAGGTCACCACACCGGATCTTCCAGTAGGGCCTGCGCCCGTCCAGGCGGAAGTAGTGGGCTGCTTGACGCGACGGATCGGCAACAGCTGAGAGAGGGAGGGGGATGAGGCCGCTCACCTCTCCGGGGTCGGGGTGGAGGGTGGAGAGGTTGATGGAGGGGAGGGGGTTGCGGGCGGTTGCGTCGCCTGAGATTGCGGATTCGGTTGCGGCGTCGATTGCGTCCGAGGGATGGACGAAGCCCTGCGGTTAGTGAGGGCGCGGCGTGAAAGCTGCGAGTTGAAGGGAGAGCACGCGTAGCAGTCGAGCGTGGCGGGGCCCGGGAGGTGTGGCGGGTGGTTGAGAGGTGGATAGGGAGATGGAGATGGAGATGGGATAGGGAGACAGAGAAGAAGAGGGGGACCAAGATGCCATCCAACGTCATGTTGGGGACAAGGCGACTCGACGCAACTCACAATGATGGGCCACACACGCGCCTTGTTTCCGAGAGAGTACTCGGGCGTAAGGGCGCCCAGGACTTCAATGTTGGCCATGGGGAGCGAGAGCTCTTCTTCCGTCTCGCGTAGGGCAGTCTGCACAACGTTGGCGTCACCTTCCTCGACCTTGCCGCCTGGAAAGCTTGAATCAGCGACATTCCGAGTATGAGAGAGGAGGAATATGTTGGATGTGAGGTGGGAGTATATTCTGGACAGTGGTCACAATGGTGATCCGATCTTCTGCTCCCTCCCAGCTCCCAACTCTCAACTTGCTACCGGTCAATCCACCATCCATCATCGCAATCTTTCCATCGCCGCCTCCCCCCAAACCCTCCCACATTCCCAAACCCCCCATCCACCTGCCGCCCTCGCAAGCTCGGTCGGCTCTCGGACCAGCACTCACCTAGCCTCACTCGCATGCACCCTCAATGCTGCCGCCCGCAACTCGACAATAATATGCGCCACACCCCCAATATTAGCCAGCGGAATAAGCACCCCCGAATCCCTAGGTGGCCGCTTGTCAAACTTGCAAGTATGCGGAGGCATCTCGTTCAGCGGCATCGTCGGCGCGTCATTAAGCCTGGAGCGAATGGCGTTCAGTTCGGCGCGACTGAATGCCAGCGGCGGGGGGGTTAAGGCTGCATTGGCTTTAGGTCGGAGGGTATCGGGAGAGTGGTGTTCCGGCATCGCGTCCTGGCCCCATCGCGAGGGGGCGATGCCGGAGATGAGGCGGGTTAGAGGCGGACGAAGTGTGGGGAGGGTACGGATCATTGTTGATGGCGGGAGGAAGAAGAGATGGATGAAGAGATAATGTTAGGACAAGAAGTAAGCAAGTCGGAAAGCTCTAGCCGATCCGCCGATTACCGGAAGGTGGGCATTGACATTTGTGGAGGCCGGTGGAGGTCCCTAAAGCCAGACCACTTCCACGTCCGAGGTTGTCGGACTTGGCTCTGCGGAGCGGCCGCGGCCAGCTAGTCTGTTGGCCTACGGTATATGCATCGGGTATGCATCGGATACGTGATACAACAAGTTGTCGAGTTGTCGGATAATCGTGCGCGACTCGGGGTAGACCAAGTTACGCACGCGCGGTGGAGGCGAGTCTTCGGTGACTGAGCGACGTGTCCTCGACTCGAGGCTGTGGCTATTGCGCAAGCCATCCGCCATCGATGAGCTGTTCGCTTCCCGTGATAGTGCCTGCCGCGTCGCTGCAGAGGAAAACAGCCAAAGCGCCAATCGAGCTCGGCGGCGTGAATCGCTTCATAGGCTGTTTCTCGCCGACAATGAGCTCGGCTGCTTCGGCCTCACTAATGCCCGCAGCGGCAGCCCGCGCAGCGACCTGCTTCAATACGAGAGGCGTCTCGACCCATCCTGGACAAATAGCGTTGGCTGTAATCCCAGCATTGGCGTTCTCTAGCGCGACGGCCTTTGTAAGGCCGATGAGCCCATGTTTCGCAGCGACATAAGCGCATTTTCCTTCGGATGCGACGCGGCCATGAACACTGGCGACGTTGATGACCCGCCCCCATCCCTCTTTCTCCATATGTGGGAGGGCGGCTTTGGTGCTGTGAAATGCGGCGCTTAGGTTGATGGCTAGGATCGAGTCCCATTTATCCTCTGGAAAGACCTCGGTGCGCGCGACGTGCTGAATGCCGGCGTTGTTGACTAATACGTCGATACGTCCAAAGGTGTCTGTTGTTGCTTTGACAAGGGAGCGGATCTCTGCTGGCTTGGACATGTCGGCGCCATTATACTCTACTCGAATGCCAGAGGATGAGAGGTCGGATACGAGGGCTTGAATTTGGGGTGCAGTGCCGAAACCGTTGAGCATGATATCGTAGCCTGCGCCAGCGAGGGCTTTGGCTATACCTAGCCCGATACCGCTGGTGGATCCGGTTACCAGCGCTGCGCGTCGGATCATTGTGGATGAGGGTTTTTGTTTAAAGGTGTTGAGATGTTATGAATGGATGTGAATGACATCGTGTCACCTCGCCGATCGCCGAACATGGTAGCCGATTCAACCGGCGGGTTTGACCCAAAAAGCGGTTTGAGCCGCGAAGGGGTCAGTCATGTTGGTCATCACTGGTCGATCACTTGATTCAGTATCCATTATCCGTTAAGCCGTTAAGAAGAGAAAAGAGGGGGCTGACGTACTGTTCCGTTTGGACTAGATACATTGGGAACTTGCTCTTACTCTATTCACCTACAAACGAGGTGCGGTTTAAATATCAGCGGCATCTCTAGCCTTAACAATAGGTATTCAGTTAACCTTAATGTAAGCTATACACTTTAGAGGACGTGCAGGCGAATTGTAGATTTGTAGAATTGTAGAATTGCAGATTTAAACGACATTGACTGCGACATAACATGGGTAGCTCAGGGCTACGGGAATGGTGACAAACTTCAGCTAGGTCCCAGTCAGTCGTCATCATCAACCGGTTCTCAATTCTCAAACCAGTTCCCAACGCGTCAAGGTTGAACAAACTTGTCAGCCACTCATACCAGACTTTGGAATGGATTGGGGACTGTTAAACGGTACAGTAGACTGGGTTGTGGGTGTCCAGGTGGCAGGTGGGCAAGGCAAAGTCTGGAAGCACAGGAGCAGAGTGAGACTTGAGACACTTCAACGTCATTCAAGGAATGCTGAATGCTGGCAAATGTTCCCCTCAAACATCTTTGGCAGAGTCCGCAGAGTCCCCGGAGTCCCCGGAGTCCCCGGAGTCCCCCAAGTAAAAGATTATCAGAAGGAGAGGGACGAATGTGCAGGAGCAGGAAAGGGAGAAGATGGAGGATGGGACTCAAAAGGTACATGCAGTTCTTCAACTCGAGTTTGGTTCAAATACAGAGTTTGGGAGTGGGGGGTTGAGTGGGGGGCTACCGGGCTACCGGGCTAACGGGCGGCGGGGCAGTAGTAGCGAGCTCTGTAAGACCGCAGAAGCCAATACACATTCTTGATCTCGATCACTCGTAAACCTTGGATCTTTGCTTCTAAGTCGGTCACCGCCGTTATCCAACCATTCTCACTTTGAAAATCATTCTCATCAAATCATCCACCTATTACTACTCACTCTTTCTATTCCATCCCAACTTTTACGCCATCACTCATCACACTTGAATCATCACTCCACACTCCGTACACTTATTCACTTCCCCTCAACGACGCCGCTAAACACTTTGTGCTCACGTCCATCAACACTCTCAAATCCCCAGCTCCACACCTCCCCTCAATCCCATCATCGACTTACCAACCTTCCCTCCACCACCCCTCCATCTAATCTACCCCTTCCTCTCCTACAAACACACATTGTAGGACACCGCCTCCACACGCTTCTCGCCTCACACCTTACGCCTGCTTTGCCCAACGCGCTTCCGTCCCGCGGCCGATCAAATTACACTGTTCCCGCGTAGCCTCGCGCAGGCTCCAAGGTACATCCATGGCCTCATAGTCTCAACACCACATTCGTCGTACACATACCATGGGTGCCGATGGCGACGCCGCAACAAGCCAAGCCGGCTCATCCAGACACTCCCCGTACCCACTCTGCGGCGCTGCTTTTGTGCAGCACCTACACGCCGACCCACGCTCCAACCATGTTCACTTGCCAACATGCGCATCGTTAAAGGGCAAAGCTCTACGCGTCCCGTTCCACCGCGTCTCGTCGCATAATGACAACGAAGCCGTGGCGCCACCAGAGTCCCTGGCCATCAAGGTGACATCCTCGCCAGCTTCACCGCCTAGCCCCACCTTACCGCCTCCACTCCACGGCCAACACTTAGACTTTGAACCTTCATCCCGCTCTGCCTCCCTTCCCCCCAATCACCGACCCCACCCACCCCACCCACCCAGATTTAGACACACCAGCTCGAGAACCCGGCCCTCAACAGCTCCGAGCGCCGCGGCATCACCACCTCCGCGTCATATCACCGCGTCGCCAGCGCCTCTCGAGAACGGACATGACCACAGGCTTTCCAGCAACCCTGAGGCCGCGAATTTGGGCGTGCCGAAGCAGTCGAGCTTGGACCACCACCGGCTAAACATTCCAGCTCCGAGGGCCATTCAGCGATCTGCATTCCAGCAAACCAACAGCAGCAGCGAGGTTACAGACGCCAATTCTTTAGTAGAAAGCGCCATCAGGGATGAGGCCTCACAAGAAGCGATCTGTGCGGTGCCTGCTCAAGTGGAAAGTCCCGACTTTGACATGTCTAGCGTTTTCTCTGGCACAAAGACTAAAGTCAACCCGGCCGCCACTGCCGTGGGAACGCTGGAGCTTAAGGAGCCGACTTTGAGCTCCATCTCTTCTCCAGACTTCTCATCTCCCACAACTGCACCTGCGCCTTTGTCGGCAGCATTGCCCTCGATGCGCATTGCCCAGGCAACGCACAGCGGTAGCATGAGCAGCCCCGACCCAACCATCTTGACCCCCCCGTCTCCCAGTGTCACCCGCCATTTATCTCTTGATCGCCCGTCTGGCAAACCAGGCAAGCTCTTGCTCCCGGATCACAGCTTGTCCGCGGCAACGATGCGTCTCGCATCATCCAACCTCACCGCCAACGTTTTGGCACCACTTCACGTCCCCAGCCCCGACAGCGAGCTCATGGATCCCTTGGCCGCCATGTTCAACAGCACGCCTAATCTTCTCAAGGCCAGTTCCGATCCCGGATTCTCAACTGACCCCGTCGCTGCGACGTTCACGCGCAGTGCCTCAAGCTACTGCCCGACAACCGTACACGACAGTCCCGGGCTCACAACCATCGCCGCGAGCCCCCCAACCACACCGGGCGATCTCAGCGGCCTGCCGCCCTCGTCGTCGCATACAGGAGGACTGGCACACGCAAGGATTCCCTCGGCAACTGCACCACTATCCAAGAGCGAGCCAATAGCAGAGCCCAATGACGATTACTTTGGCGGCGCGGTTGTGACCGACACGGACGGCAATGCGCCGATTTCTACGCCACCTCCTCTTACCGATTATGCCCTTCCGCGCAGTGTTGCCCAGGCAGAGGTCTTCTACCGCGAGCATAATTTCTATGCCGCGCCGCCATCTTCGCGCGAGGCCAAGCGCCTGAAGACGCTATACAACTTCAACATAATGCACACGAACACAGATGTCAACTTTGATCGCATCGTGCACATGATCAAGCTCGTGTTCAAGGTCAAGATTGGTTTCCTCACAATGGTCGACGGCGAGCAGGCGTGGTTCAAAGCCAAGGCCGGATTTGAGGCTCATCATGCATCCCGCGCCACAAGCTTCTGTGGGCACACGATCCTCGCCGAGGACGACGAACCTCTGGTCGTGTTGGACGCATTAAAGGATTGGCGCTTCTGCAACAACCCGAATGTCCTCGGCCCACCCAACGTGAGGTTCTACGCGGGCGCGCCGTTGCGATCATCCAATGGGTACAATGTCGGCAGTTTGTGTCTTGTTGATGACACACCCCGGCCCGAGTTCCCACCGAGGTCGAGGCACATCTTGAAGGAATTTGCGGCAATCGTGATGCGTGAGATGGAGCTCTGGCGCGATCGAGTGAGTCACGCGAGTTGGGTCTCATGAGCCCCTGAGCTATCGTGATCAACGTATATTACATGAGGCTGACGTTTAGTTGCAACTCCGAACACGCGACAAGATCCAGACGTCGATGGAGAAGTTTACGCGCGAGTGTCTCGAGATCGACGAGGAGATTACGTCAGGCGACTTTGACTCGGCCAGCCGGATGAACCAGGTGTACAGAAGAGCGGCCAAGCTCATCACGACGACGCTCGAGCTCGACGGGTGTACGATCCTGGACATTAGCCAGTTTGAGCGCGTCGAAATGTCGACGTCCAATGGCGAAAGGCAAACCATCTACCACGCCAACCCGTATGCCGAAGGCGACGCCCACATGGTAGAGCCGGCAGGAGTCTTTGGGCCTGTGTCTGCGTTCCCTGTGCTGTCGACCGCTCCTGGCGACTCAGTTGAGACGAGGCAGCTGACAGGCGTCGAACACGAGAAGATGTCGGCCTTCCTGGCGGACCACAGAGACGGGCGCATCTTCGAGGGCGTAGCCCCGTCATGGATCAAGTACGTCTTCCCGCCAACGCTCAAGTACGGCATGGTGGTGCCCGTGATCGGCATAGATAAACAGCCGTTCGCCTTAATCTGCGCCTACACGCACGACAAAGGCAAGCAGTTCCTCGAGGGCTACGAGCTGCAGTTCCTCAGAGGCATAGGTGTCATCATCCTCTCAGCAGTCCTCCGCCGGCGCATGCTCCTCGCTGATCGGTCGAAGAGTGTCCTCATCTCGTCTGTGAGCCACGAGCTGCGAACACCGCTGCACGGCATCCTTGCCGCGTCAGAGTTGCTCAGCGACTCGAACCTTGACCAGAACCAGGAAGCGCTGCTGTCGACAGTCCGCACATGTGGCCTCCAGCTCATCGACACTGTCAACCACGTCTTGGACTTCACAAAGCTCAGCGGCGGGTCCAAGCACATGCCCAGCAAGCCTCAGATTGAGCTGTCCAAGACGAACCTGACCGACCTCATCCTTCAGACAGTAGAGAGCTGCTGGCTAGGCGCGCGCGGCAAGTCGATGCAACAGAGCGAGAGTTCGCCTGGGAGTTTCTACGCCCCAATCGTTCAAGGTCTCCTCCCTCAGGAGGAGCGCGTGCAGGTACAACAGGCACTTGCTCACGTCGAGACTGTGCTCGACCTCGGGCCACGTCAGGGCGGATGGAACGTAATTTGCGAGACAGGCGGCCTGCGCCGGTCGCTGATGAACATCTACTCGAACGCCATCAAATATACCAAAGAAGGGTACATCCAAGTGGTGCTACGCGAGTTGCCCACCAGTCCCGGCTCAGGACGCGTCACAGTGCAACTGGCTGTTATCGACACGGGGAAGGGTATTGGGAAGGCGTTCCTCAAGGACCAAATATTCCAGCCGTTCTCGCAGGAGGACCCACTGCATCCCGGAACTGGTTTAGGTCTGGCCATCGTCAACAGCATCATGCGCTCGGACGCTATCAAAGGCAACGTCGAGGTATGGTCGATCGAGGGCGAGGGCACCGAGGTCCGCCTCACTTTCGATGTCGAGGTAGTCAACGACCCAACGCACTACCCAACGGACCGTAACATTGGTAGAGGGCTCTGCGTGGGCTTCATCAACTACAGCCCCAACCACCGCGGCTTACAGCTCAGCAAGGAGGTGATGAAGCAGTACGCCGAGTACCTGGGCTACTCGATTGCCTCCGACTACCGCAACGCCGACGTGCTCATCATGAACGAACTGAGCGGCATTGACCAGGATAGCCTCGATGTTGTGCGGCAGAAGCCCACACTGCTTATGGTCACGTTCAAGATCTGGAGCCGGGACAAGCTCAACGAGCTCGGCTTGCTCAAAGATCAGTACGTGCGTGTTATGTGCAAGCCGATGGTGCGCTACTCGGTACTATACGAGCTCGACCGCGCTGCGCGCTACATCCGCAGTGGAAGCCAGGGCGATGGCAGTGATCTGGGCGAGCTTCCCAGCCAGATGAGGGAGATGGCGCTTGACAGCCCGAACATGTTCGCTCGACCACCGTACGAGGGGAGCACTGTCAGCTCGTTTGAGCCGCAGATCAAGCCGACGAGTCCGTCAGTGTCTTCATCCATCCGACTATGGCCTGGCTTGACCCGCCGTCGCTCCGACGAGGACCGCGAGACCAAGCCAGTCCGGCCCCACCTTGCGCCAAGAGGCCTATCGTACCAACCCGGCACACCCAACATGCCCCCATCCAAGGACGAGGCGCTGCCATCTGAGGCCGCTTCGCCCAGCTCCACTATCTCGCTCGCAGACGGCGGTGCGCTGCTCAAGGCAGTAACCGTACCAGACGAGCTGACGGCGTTGCGCAAATCCCGCCCACCACGCGTCATGGTCGTCGAGGACAACGTCATAAACCGCCGCGTGCTCACGGCCTTCCTGCGGAAACGCGGGTGCGAGTACCAGGAAGTGGTCGACGGATCACAGGGCGTCAAATTGTTTGAAGGGACGCCGCCGAACTCGTGGGAGTGAGTAGTACGGCTGGCGCAGTTGCTAGTTGATTGTGGCTGACCTCAGCATCATCCTCATGGACATCAACATGCCGATCATGAATGGGTTGGACGCGACGCGTGCGATCCGCGCCGCGGAACTTCAGAGGCGACATCCGGACGGCGTGCCGAAGGTGGCCCTTGGTACCGCGCCTGAGGTCGGGGCGCCAGTCTCACGCGCACCGCAGCCCAACCACAGCAAAATCTTTGCACTCACCGGCCTCGCCACGGCCGACGACAAACGCCAGGCGTTTGGAAGTGGCGTAGATGGATAGTGAGTGGAGGGGCCGACTGCAACTGGACAAATGTCGTCGACGAAGCTGACGCCAGTCTCGTCAAACCTGTATCTCTTGCGAGTCTAGACATGGTCTTTAAAAGTGAGTTGTGTGGACGTCAGCACTCGCTAACGCGCAGAGATTGGATTTTAGCTCGTGTGTAACTGTATGTATTATCCTAGCACATACACGTCCAATGCCACATTGCGATGTCTGTAGCCCTCCAGCTGGCCCCTCATGCTCCCTCCTGCTGCACAGCGCCCAGTCCTCTACTTGACTTCCTCACCGCCGCCGGCCCCAACGCCTCCCTTGAGCTCGATTCCCTTCATACCCCCACCGGAACGCCTTGCCTCCGCGGCCGCATCGTCGAGCTCGGCGTCCGTCTCCTCCGGCGCATCGGGGTCGGGCGCAAACTCGGCCATGGTGCGGAGCACGAGGTCAGCAGAGGAGAGGAAGGCGTTGGTGGCGAGGCGAATGATGCGGATCGTCGCAGCGCGGATCGTGCTGTGGGGGCAAATGGTTAAGGTAAGTCAAGGAAGGTAGGAGATGGTGGGAGGAGTGGGGCAGGTGAGGGGCGGTCGACGAAGTAGGGCGGAGTGACGTCAAAGAGCTCCGGGAACAGGTGAGGTGGGTTGGGATGTAGAGGGTCAGGCCGTGAGAGCGAACAGCGTGAGGGAGAGTGGCGAAGCGGCGCGAGAGGAGAGCAATGATGAGGAGGGCCAAAGGAGCAGCAAGGCAGGACGAACGAAACGAACGAACCAGTGTCGATCAGACCGGGGAAGGGTCAGCACCGCGCACACTAGTACTAGCAAGCTAGCAGGCTAGCAACTCACACGACGAGCACACTCCCCTCGACAGCCGTCTCCCGCTCCACAAGCTCCATATTCACCTCGCGGTCGACGTCGAGTGCGCGCTTGGCGATCGCCGCATGCTCTCCGTTGAGGAAGGGTATCCTGAGCGTACTGTTGTAAGCTCTCCCTCCATTCTCTCTCCATGAGAGACTCACACGACGTGGCTCAGTCCCTCTACTGGTGTACTTGGCCCGTTCATGATGATTGATGAGTGAAAGGAAGGAGGGAAGGTGGAGGCTGGAATCCAAATATTGCCGCCGCCTCCTAACCGCCACATATCCGCCATCACTCCATCTCAATTGCTCATCACTCTTCATTCATTGATTCGGATCACTAGATATTAGAGACCATGATCAAGGTATGTCCGTCGCCGTGTGTGGGTACAAATGCTGACGCGATCTCGACACCCCCGCCGCCGACTCTACCCGCGCCTGCCGACCCGATTCCTGACCCGTCACCCCTCACTCACGCCACCCACTCCTCTGTCACCACACCTTGCTCGCGCGACCGACTTGCCGCCGCTTGATTCTACTACCATTAACGTGACACACGCTCCCCCACTCTCGGACGCCCGCCGGTTGCACCACGCCACACGACCCCGGTGTCGGCTGACTCACCCTACCCAACCCCTACCTGACCTACCACCGACCCCACAACCCCTCCCCGCTTCCCTCCCCACCCACCCTCCCCACCCCAACCCCAATTCCGGCCACAGATCTGGTCGCTCAAGAAGGAGCAGGAGGCGGCTAACAAGACCAAACCCAAAGTCTCGGCGGCCGAGCTGCGTGTCAAGAAGGGTGAGTTGGTCCGAGCGATCGTGGTGGGACTTGGGCGGCGGTGTGTCGCTGAGGGCGACGATTGCGACCGGCTGCTAGCCGTGTTTCGCTTGCACTCGCCCTTGTGGACCAGGCCCCTTGCGTCGCAGTCCCGCCATTGTCACCCGCTGTACTTCACGCTATGCATCTGGCGCTCTCCTCTTGTGCACCCACTGGCCTCTGGTCCTGTCGCTCCTGTCGCCCTCCCACCAGCTTGTCGTCCCCACAGCTGGCACACCCCGATCACAGCTGACCCCAGACATGAACGAGCTCGACCTCCCAGCGGGCGTCAAGATGGAGCTTGGGCCAGGCGGTAACATGCTCGACTTTACGCTCTCCATCGCACCAGACGAGGGTGAGTCAGCCTCCCAGCCGGGTTGAATTTGGGTCGCCCCTAACGCCAGGCTACTACAAGGGGGGTCTGTTCAACTTTACGTTCAAGATCAACCCCAACTACCCCCACGAGCCACCCAAGGTGCGGTGTACACAGAAGATCTACCACCCCAACCTCGACCTGGAAGGCAACGTGTGCCTGAACATTCTGCGCGAAGAGTGGAAGCCCGTGCTGTCGCTCAACTCTGTCATTATCGGCCTCCAGTTTCTCTTCCTCGAGCCCAACCCCGACGACCCGCTCAACAAGGAGGCGGCTGAGGACCTGCGCCGTAACCGAGACGCGTTCGCCAACAACGTCAAGATGGCGATGCGCGGCGGCAACGTGCGCGGAGAGACGTTTGACAAGGTCCAGATCAAGTAGATATAGTATTGCATGTGGGGCGCGCGGCGCGGGCATAAGGCAGTTCACGAGCAATCCAACAAGATGCCGTCTAGGTTCTACTTCTTTTTCCTCCCTGCCAGCCACTTTTTGAACTTGGCCAGGCTGTACACTACACTCTTGCTGAACCCGGCCGTCACGAGACCCTTGACGCTCTGCGCAAGCGCCGGCCGCTTGATGATGTGGCGGACCTCGTTGTTGACAACCTCGACAAAGCCGTCCTGTGCAGCCACGCGTCGCCAGAACTCGGCGTCGTCGTACAGCGCCCGGCTGCCCTTTGCTGCCTTGGCAGCGGCGCGGCGCTCGCGGATCTCGCGCCGCTCAGCAGCCACCTGGCGCGAAAGGAGGGCGGCAGCGACAGTCGGCCGGAAGTGGGCGGCTAGGCGTTGCCGCAAGCGCAGAGGAAGAGCAGCCAGGAGCGCGCCAGCGTGTTCTGGTGAACTTGGTTGGGCGAGGGCGCGTTCCCCCGCCCCGCGCCATTCCAACCCCTCCGCCTCTCCTGCCTTTTCGGCCTCTTCTGGCTCTTCTGGTCGCTGCTGGTCGGCCCACCTCAACCCTACACCAGCGACATGCGGCGCATACAGCCCTCTAAAAGCGCCGAGCACGCCCGGCCCACGCACGATATTCCGCACCTTGTCAGGATTCTCAGCGCCGGGGACACTCATCCTTGGGTCGCCCGAGTAACTGATCCCCGCGACTTTCTCCCACAACTCGAGCTCGGTGAACTGTTCGGGCAGGTTAAGGAGGGCGAGTGAGAGCGCGGCACGGTTATTCGCCGCCAATGGGTCTGCCAGAGATGGGCTGACCTGTAATGCGAGGACGGGCTTGTGTAGTCGCCCGGCGACATAAAGGGTCTCCCACTGTTCGAGGTCGCGGGTTAGGGTGGCCGTGGAGAGGATGCCGTATTTTACCTCCTTCTGTTAGTGGACAACCCCCACCCGAAAGACTCACGAGGTCGCCAAACTTGACCATGGTCACATACCACAACCCGGCACCGAGCTTATCCGTCATCCAGGCTAGTGCTGAAGGACCGATGAGGCGCGCGTAGAGGGGGTAGTGGGAGGGGTGTTGGCGAAGGTTTGTGGCGTGGAATGCGCGGGCCGAGGGCGTCGCGATGATAAAGTCTGTGAGAGGTGGTGGCTGGGGTCAGCGCGAGTGCGAGAGCCAGCATGTGGAGCAAGCATGCCGAGAGAGCATTATGTCTGCCATAGCAGCTGGTATTCAACTAGGTGAATGCGCCGCAGTAGCCAAAGTAACATTCAACTGGTTGAATGCAGCATTGCTGCAAGTCGACGCGCCCACTCACCCCAGTCTTGTTGGCTTGCTTGACCACCCCGCTACCATACGCGACGGCCATGTCGATCGGCGCGTCGAATGCGTCAACGACAGGTCGGAACTGGGCGTAAATCCGCGCCTGTTCATCCGCAAGCGCGGCCTTCTCCGCTTCCCTTGCAGCATCGGTGCGCACACGGGTGGTCGAGAATGGCCGTAGGCGAATATACCCATTACACCGGGACGCACCGAAGAGGAGAGGGACGAGCTGGGTCAGCTCTACCATGGGGAGACTCACTGGCCGGGACATGGTCACGCGAGCAGTTCCAAGTCTAGATGAGCGTCCAAAGGGGCGCCGGAGGAGGAAGAATCCGAGCACAGATAAGCCGAGACCGAGACTGAGACCGAATACACGCCGTCGTCGTTCGTCGCTCCGCGCGCCCAATACCGTCAAAGAGAGGAGGTTGTGAGGCTGATACTGATGGTGAAGGGTGGTCTTTGACTTCGGCAGATGGGTTGGGAACGTGCCTGAGTCACGTGGCGGAGTTATTATGCTTGTCCGCAATGTTGTTGCTTGATCAACATTATTTGCCAACTCACTCCTTCTCCATCCTTCCTCCTTCCTCCTTCCTCAACAACCACTTCAATTTCAACAATGTCCCGCTCCCCCTCCCGATCTCGATCACGCTCACGGTCCCGCTCGGTATCGATGTCGTCCACCCGTTCCACGACACCCGAAGACTCTGCGTGTCCCTTCCTCATCCGGATCTTCGTGACGCGCACACACACCCCGCTCCGCGACTTTGACGACAACCACCTACCTATGCAGGACGAATTTCACGTGTACGGATGGTATGTCTTTTCTCTCTTCTCCAACTGTCATACGCTAGTTGATCTGACAACAGGAAATCATCCACCCCAACGTCCCTCGTGCACCAGCTCTACGCCGTTCTGCCCGCGCCATACCGTTCCCCTGTGGCCCGGTACTCGTTCAAGCACGTATATGTCGACGCGTCCGAGGCAGGACTGTACAAGGCGCGCGAGATGGCTTCGTTCACTGGGCGCGAGTTTACATCAAGTGTGGAAGGGGGAAGAGGAGTGGAGGAACAGACGCTGGACGAGTACGGGTTCATCAAGGGGGACTTGATTAGTGTTGCTGTGAACATGCCAGAGCCGCGGAAGGTGGAAGCGCGCGAACAACGAGACCGCCGCCCACCGCCTCCAAGAGGGAGTTGGCGTGACCGCGACGCACCGATACGCAACGACCGCGAGCGCGATCGGCGCGACGGACCACCTACCAACGACCGCTGGAGTCGTCGTAGCCGGAGCAGGAGTCCGGTGAGGAGGGGATCTGGATGGGGACGGGATTAGTCGTAGTCGAAGAGTAGTTTGTAATGCGATGCGACGCGAATCACGCGTGAGTCAGTTAGAGTCAGTGAGTTACCGCATTCCGTGTACGATGAGCGGCGGCCGCTTTGCTCTTGATTATGTTTAACATATGTGGGTTCAGTTTATTATTCAAGTTTGTTGTAGGCAAATTGTAAGAAATGTTCTTTTTGTGTTTGTAGATTCAAGGACCAAATCGACCAAAGATGACATCGATGACAGGGGCCGATAACAAATGCACAAACCTGGTGGCTGACCCACGAGATGAACATCAACGTGGCACATTTCATTTCATCTTTGTTCACAATTTACAACTGTGCATTGTCCGCTTGTCGTACGGTCTCGAACTGCTCATCCCCATGAAAGCAGCCGAGTAACCATGTAAAAGGACTGTTAACTGCGATGGAAGATGGGGTGATATCAGTCAGTACTGGATTCATTGTGCTTAATTGATCCCTCCGCGTAATATTTCAGGGGTGCACCCCCGCCTGCCTAAGAGGAGCCCTTTGCTCACAACCGCCACGGCACTCCCCCTTCCTCTTGCCCTCCCCGTCGTCTTCAACATCCTTCCTCTTCATCCTCTTTAGAATCATCATCTTCGTCATCTTCACTGTCATCAATCACTTCCTCACCCTCCTCACAGTCTCTTACAACTTTAGTTCACCCTCCTCTATCCCCACCCCAACTCACGCCGCTTCATCTCCCCCGGCCTAGTCCGGATCCCTCGCATCGCGTCCTTCAACCTCAGGCCTGAACGCGCCTTCGGCCTCCAATCCCTCACTCCTTTGTCACATTCCCCCTTCCACAACTCTCATCTCGCAACTCCTTACCCACGCGCACACCATGTCTTGGAAAATCGGGAAGAGTGA
Source organism: Cutaneotrichosporon sp. HIS471 (assembly GCA_030864385.1). Taxonomy (NCBI): domain Eukaryota; kingdom Fungi; phylum Basidiomycota; class Tremellomycetes; order Trichosporonales; family Trichosporonaceae; genus Cutaneotrichosporon; species Cutaneotrichosporon sp. HIS471. Next base: position 120,925 of record AP028240.1, on the reverse strand, counting down.
GTATGCGCCTGCGCGCGCCCCGATGACTCATCACCACCTGCTGACACCACAGAGTTCAAGGACTCTGGGCTCCTCTCGTCCAAGAGCCACACGCCTTCGCCGGCTCCTGACTCGCGCTCCACAACACCCACGCCGGGTAACCCCCAGCCAGAGTTGGCACAGAAGCCCGTTGCGCGCAGCGGTATCCTGCGCATCCGCGTCACGGCCGGCAAGGGGTTGAGCCTGCCCCACGGTGGTGAGTAGAGCGGGGCGGCGGGGCGGCATAACATGTGCTGGTCACATCCTCGCTTCGTACGCCCGCGTCCACTCGCCCCGCGAGCTGTTTGAGCAGTTGCTCATACCAGTTCCTGTCCCCCAATGCGTGCAGAACGCGCTTCATCAGCACCCGACGTCCGCCCTCTCACAATCCCTCTCGTCCTCCCCCCGCGTCACCAACCAGCGGCAGTCCGCCAACCCTCGCGACTCGCTGCAGCGCAAGCAGTTGTGGTGGTTGCCATATGTCGTCCTCGAGTTCGACAAGAACGAAGTTCTTGTCGACGCGCTGGGAGGTGACCTCGCCAACCCGGTGTGGATGTACTCGGCACAGTTCGACGTGTCGCGTTCCTCCGAGATCGGCATCAGCGCGTACCTCCGCTCGGCGCCGCCCAAGCACGGCGATGTCGCTGACATGAGCTCGGGTGACCTTAACCTCGGCTCTATCCGCTTCGCACCCGACCTCGTGACTAACCGTCTCAACGACGAGTGGATCCCACTCACGAGCGGCTCGGGTGCCATCCACGTCCAGGTGTCGTTCAAGCCGACTGTAGGGCAGCCGCTCGCAATCGACTCGTTTGAGCTGCTCAAGGTCATTGGCAAGGGTTCGTTCGGCAAGGTCATGCAGGTGCGCAAACGCGACACTCTGCGTATCTATGCCCTCAAGACAATCCGCAAGGCGCACATTGTCAGCCGCTCCGAGGTGACGCACACGCTCGCTGAGCGAACCGTCTTGGCACAGGTCAACTCTCCGTTCATTGTGCCCCTCAAGTTCTCCTTCCAGTCCAAGGAGAAGCTCTACCTCGTGCTCGCGTTCGTCAACGGCGGTGAGCTCTTCCACCACCTCCAGCGTGAAGGCAAGTTCAACGAGACACGATCACGCTTCTATGCCGCAGAGCTGCTGCTCGCACTTGAGCACCTCCACGGCTTTAACGTCGTGTACCGCGACTTAAAGCCTGAGAACATCCTGCTCGACTACACAGGCCATATTGCGCTGTGTGACTTCGGTCTCTGCAAGCTTAACATGAGCACGGGTGAGACGACCAACACGTTCTGCGGCACGCCCGAGTACCTCGCCCCAGAGTTACTTTCTGGCCACGGCTACACCAAGTGTGTCGACTGGTGGACGCTGGGTGTGCTCCTGTATGAGATGGTGAGTCGCGGCGCTCGCTCAGGCGTCTGTCCTTGTGTATCCCTGCTCTTCTGACTCTAGCTCACCGGTCTCCCACCGTTCTACGACGAGAACACAAACGAGATGTACCGCAAGATCTTGAGCGACCCGTTACGCTTCCCCGAGGAGGTTGGGCCTGAAGCGCGCTCCCTCCTTATTCGCCTGCTCGACCGCGACCCATCCCGGCGACTGGGCGTCAACGGCGCGCAGGAGATCAAGGACCACCCCTTCTTCTCTCGCCACATCGACTTCAAGAAGCTGATGCAGAAGAAGATCCCGCCGCCGTTCAAGCCCGCCGTTGCCAGCGCCATCGACACGTCCAACTTTGACGAGGAGTTTACGTCCGAGGTGCCACAGGACTCTGTCGTCGCCGACTCGCACCTCTCGCAGACGGTGCAGCAGCAGTTTGAGGGATTCTCGTGGAGCGTGTCGCCGCTCGGCGAGTCGGTGGGGCGGTACTAGGCAAACCCGTCCACGTGAGAGAGTAGACCCGTTTGACGAAACCAAGCAGCAGCTCATGGATACCACTTGCGCATGTATACCCGATGCACGTCAATTAGCCAACGAATGGATGGAGCTGCTGATCATGCATCTATCTATCCTCTACGAGCTGGCACGTTTCTTGGCGTGGTACATGTAGTTGACAATCTCCTCGAAGGGCTTGTACCACGTCCCCTCGGCGCCTGGAGTGAGCCGCCACCGCCCGCCGAGGGGATCATAGATTATTCCCCTAGTCTCGCCGACCTCGTCCGTGCGAATATCGCCCGCCCCATTGAGCCTTTCCCAAGTCTGGAAACCCCCCATATCAGAGTACACGAAGCGGCGCAACTCTTCTGGCCGAACAAACTTGGAATAAGTATGCGTACCCGGCGTGACGAAACGAAGCACGTCCTCGGCCAGTGTAAGGGTAAGCAACTGTGCGAGTGGCGTGCGCGAGATGGTGCTGAGAACCATATGTCCACCTGGCCGAACCATGTCCCCGAGACACTGAAGGAATCCGCCTGGCGCATCAACGTGCTCGAGTACTTCCATGGAACAGACGACGTCAAAGGTCTCGCCCGCATCGCGGAGTGCTTCGGCGCTCGTGTGGCGATATTCCAACCGCCCTGGAGCGGTGGAGTTGGCGTGTTCGACGTAGGGAAGCAGAGGGTCGGCGGCAGCATGTGTACGCGCAATAGCAATATTGTGGGCGCTCGCATCAATGGCTAGGACGTCACCGCCTAGGCGAGCTAGTGACTGGTGTCAGCGACAGTGAGTGCCTCCAAGTATCATCCAGGCCGAGTTGGCCTGAAGCCAAAAGCCAGAAGAGGAAGAGGTTGCTCCAACTCGTTACCCGGCCACTCGTCAGCACTCACCTCGGCTAACAACCCGCCACCACATCCCACATCGAGTACACGCAGGCCCTGCAACCACCGTCCCTGTCCCCTTGCCTCTGCCCGGGTCCGGTCTCCATGACGTCCTTCAAAGGTCCACTGTTGTTCTGTCGCTGGGTCGAGAGCGACTTTTTGGCGGACGTACTCGACACGCTCGGGGTTCATGCGGTGAAGGAGGGCGAATTCGCCGGATTCATCCCACCAGTGCTGAGAAAGGCGGGAGAAGTGGGCGATCTCGTCCGAGTTGACGGTGTTGAATGACGACGAGGAGGGTGGGGTGGAGGAGTGGGAGCGGGTGAAGGGGATGGTGAGGGCTGGGACGAAGGAGGGGGAGGAACCGATGGTAAGGTTGCGGAGAGATGATGAGGCGCGGGGAAGGGCACGCAAGACGCGCGCGGCGCGTTGCGACATGATGGTGTGAGGTGTGAGTGGAGGTTAGGCTGGAAAATGTCGGAGGTCGAGGTGGATGTGGATGGTTGATTTGGTATCGGGACACCAGTGACGGAAGTATTCTCGTACAGAGGATAGTCTCCATCCGACAACGACCTCTAAAGCAGCTTCAAAGCCTCTGCAATTACAAAGGAAACTCTCTCGCGTGTTTCTACTCACTACCTACAAGTACCCGTTATCACTTGTATTCCTGTACAAGCATTCTATCCTCCACAACAAAGCACTTTACCCCCTGCTGTGGTCTGTGGGGGCACGCCGCCTTACATGGGCTCTACCATGTCAACGATGAGGCGGTTGGCAGAGCCGAGGAACTTGTCGACCGACTTGAGGCACTTGTACGCGTCACCATCCTCCTGAACTCCCATGGTGTTCATGACGTGATGGATATTGGAATCGATGCTCGCGAGCAGGTCGGCCATTGCGATCTGGCCACATGTGAGGAGGATCATATAGTCGCCGAGCTGCGTCAGCGCCGCGTAGGGGAAGACCCACCTTCTCAGTACCGTTGGCCGTGGAGATGATGCTCGACGGCCTAGTGATGCTCATGATACTTTCCTCGAGCTGCATCCGGTGGCCAAGGTCGCTCGCGCCATTGCGTTCCTCAGAATTGGTTTCGATCTCATCGTCATTGGCAGAGGTCTCCTCCGGAAAGGCCGCGAACCACCCCTTCGCTTGCATCCGATTGACCCCGAACGCCTTCACCTGGAGCTCCTCGGGCCAGCCCTGGAACTTGGCCCAGTCATGGAGGCTTTCGTGCTTGTCGGACCACTCCTTCGTCCACCGCTCATAGTTCATGAGGTCCTGCCTGTGCCGTTCCTTGATCATTTCGCTCTCGTTTGCGAGCTCGCTCATACGGAGGTTGTAGAGCTCCCAGCTGGCGTCGTGCCGGATTGAGTCGGGGTCCGCCCTAGCCTTGCCCTTTTCCTTGTATGTCTACGTAAGCAAGGACGGCGGGGTGGGGACGTGGTCATCAAGGAAGGTGGGAGGACGATAGTCGAGAGAAGCGACCGGCTGCCACGGCAATCAAGAAGAGAACACGAGGGTATGAGCCGACAGTTGTACCATGCCCAACAGATGTATATTGGGCTCGGCATTGTAGGGAAGATCAGAAGACTCACAGGGCCAACCCGCTCGGGCTCATCCGCGGTAGGTTGGATATCGGCAGGCTGGACATTGCCCTATTGTCAGCTACATTGAGATTCATCAGGCTGGGTGGAAGACGCACCTGAGCGCCTTCCTTGGGTACCTCGCCAGACGCTGAGGCAGCAGCGACGGAGTTCTGCTATCAACTTCCGAGGTGGCCAACTTCCTAGCTCACATCTTGCTCGTTGACAATGTAGGACATGCTCTTGTCAGTAGTTCACAGAAGAAGGTGGAGAGGACGATTTGAGTGGGGAGGTTTGTCAGGAAGGTTGAATGGAGAAGAGAATGAGAGAATGAGAGACAGAGAGATGCGAGTTTATAAGTACAAGATGGGGGGAAGGAAGACAGAGGAAGGTGGGTCATGAGCGACTCACTAGGGGATTAGTCGTTCGAGGCTACTGTAACTGTAATGCCCAGTTCTCCTTGTAAATATGTTCCACTCAACATGTATCATTCATCTATACGGATACAGACACGCTTCGCCATCCTACGGCTATCACGCCCACGTACCGTATGCTACAGCACAATCATCCGGGCCACAGGGCGCTCTCTACTCCTCGTCGCGGATGCCCAGAGCCTCCTTGGCGGTGGACAGGAAAACGGTCACCACCTCGGGGGCCTCGTAGGGCGGCTCAGCACCAGGGTTCGCCACACGGTGGGCCATGGTATTGGCGTGCATGAGGAGCTGGACGGACGCGATCTGGCCGAGGACCATAAGGCGCTCCACAGGGTCGTCGATCTGCATCAGTGAAGCATTCGGGAAGACGTACCTCGTGGGACTTGAACGAAGCGTCCGAGGTTGCCGAGTCCAGGTCCATCACGCCACTGTTGCCGGTTTCCTCGGCGCTGGACTTCTTGAAGCCCTTGCCCTTGGGGAACCGGTCCAAGAGCTCGGCGGTGATCTGCTCGAGGGCCTTGAAGGGGCGCCAGTGGTTCGGGTTGATGCCGTGGCTGTTACCCGGAATGGCCTGAATCTCCGTGGCGTCACTGGCGTTTGTGGGAGTGGGGCTGGCCTCGTCGTCGGTCTGCGTCAGCGAGCATGGCAGGTGGGGTGAGAAAGGCGATGAGGCCACGGGGGTGAAAGTGAGGAAGGTGATGACGACAGTGAGTCGGAACAGGGAAAAGGAAGGCGATTCTAGTCTGCTAAAGGTACGATACTGCTCGGGCTGGGGAAGGGAGGGGAGGTTGGGAGGGAAGTTGGTTGCTCACCGAACCAGCGTTCTGAGCATCCTGCGGGGCAGGCTGGACGTTGGGCTGTCGTCAGATGGCAACTAGGAGGACAGCTGAAGGAAAGACCAACCTCCTTGGGCGCGTCAGCACAAGCGGTGGTGATGGGAACAGAGTTCTGCTGTCAGCTTCAACAGTTGGTAAGCTCACCTGCTCGGCCATGGTGGCGTCTGTCATGTTGTTGGTAGTTGTGAGTAGTGATGAGGGTGAGGGAGGGAAGAGGTGAAGAGAGAAAGAGTTGAGAAAGAGTTGAAGTGACACAGTTAAAGGAAGTGAGATGTCAGTATAAATACGGAGACGGAAGTCGAAGGAAGGTGTCGCCAAGTTGAGTCACCCAGAGATGGACACCACCTTCCCCACAGCACCAATCCCCTTCGCTGGATCAATCGTCGCCGCCACCTGTGCACACAAGAGCTGCATCTATCGTCTACTCGTCCTTGTTTGCGTGCGGCGTGCCAGGTCTCGTTTCCAGATTGGTAAGCACTTCGTCCATGAGACCACCGTCCATGTCGAGAGCCTCTCCGTCCTCGAGCGCATGCGTGTTGAGGTCGTACTTGACCCACTCGACGTCGTGGTCCGGTCCGTCCTCGTCGCCCTCGGGGCGGCGGAACTCGTCCGGCGTCGGAGGGGAGAGCTTGAGTTCGGGAATGGGCATCTCGGGGACCTTCTTCTCCCGTGGCTTGAGGCCCGAACGGAGCCAGCGCCGCGTGCCGAACCGCATCACAGTGAGGAAGAGTGCAATCTGCACGTGCGTGTACCAGTACATCCTGTGCCAGGCCATGATGCTGGGCTTGAGCTCGAGGAGGAGGAAGGGCGCGACGAGGTAGTTAAGGTTGATCTGGACGAGGAACCAGCCGACAATGTCGTACATCCTCTTGGCGAGGGGCTGCGAGTGCCACTTTGGCAACTTGAGGGCGGCGGCGGGGTCGGTGGGGGCCAGGAAGTAAGGGCGGACAAGGCGGCGGAACTGCTTGCCGACGTACTGCACCATGCCGGCGGTGACAAAGGCAAGATAGTAACCCGGCGCGATGCCGTGCCAGAACGCCGAGGTGACGAACGTCGCCATGCTCTGTGCCGCGCCTGGCTTCTTGCCCGGCTTCACCAGGCGCTTGTATACGCAGTCGCGGAGCCAGACCTGTTGTTAGCTAGCGCGATATCAGTTACCTAGCTACTCACGTTGGTGCGGCAGTTCCAGGAGTCAAAGAGCTGCTTGAAGCTCTCAGCGCCCTCAATGCCCGCAATGTCGATGTTGCGCACCCTGTTCCAACGTGTGCGCCCGGTGTGGGGGCCATAGCCGTTGAAACCGATGCCCGTGAGGATGCACGCGCCCTCAGACAGACTCCACACGGCGTAGTACTTGGTCCGCACGCAGAACGCGCAGAACTGCACGAACCCGAAACGCGTGAGGAGGCTCCAGGTCGGCCAGTCTGGGCCGATGATGCGCTGGTAGCTCCCGCGGTCGCCCATGACCGCATAGTACGTGAGGAACACGACACCGAGGGTGAAGTGCAAGCCCGCGACGCGGCGGCGGCCCTTGGGCGTGCGGCGCTTGGTCTTGTCTGTGGCAGCGGGGGTACCGGGGGGTGGAGTGACGTCGAAGATGGTCTTGTTGAGCAGCTTTTCGTATGACGCGTACTCGAACGACGGCCCGACGAGCACGGACGGGAAGAAGAAGCAGTAGCCCAGGAACGCGAGTGGGTTGGGAAGCTTGGCGAGGCGCGTCGCCTTCTGGCTCTCGTCGAGGGTCTCGATCTTGCGGCGACCGTCGTGTACGTTCCACGCAAAAGTGGAGAGCTTCATCACGAGGACCATCTGCGAGCCAGAGATCTCAATGCGCTCGACGGAGATGTGGCCGGATGCGCGGCGAACGTGGCTGGGGTCAGCGGGCCGAGCGACTGGAAGCGCATCGCGAGCAGAGAATGCGAACGAGATCTGAACTCACGTGATAGTCATGCAGGTCATGACGAAGCTGGTGTCAGCTTGCTAGTCTTACCGTAGCTCACAAAAACGCAATCCACGGCATGTTGGGCCCGCGCACACTCGCGACGATGAGGTACGTGACAACGCTCATGAACAGCAGCTCGAGCAGCCCGTGTCCAAGCCCAAGGAGAGGCCATAGGAAGATGGTGCTCGTGATGATCGAGAACCAGTGAGCGACATTGGGGCGGTTGGCGGGGATGCGGACGTAGATGGAAGCGAGGGGGAAGGAGATGATGAGCGCGGCGATGAGCTGGGGTGTGAGCGATGCAGGTAGCGATAGAGAGAAGCTGAGGGTGGGTTGAGGAGCCTAGGGGCCACCGCGGCGAGGGGGGCGCGTTTGAAGAGGGCGGATCACATACGAGTCGCGGACGCTGCAATCGACCCCAGTACCTGCCGCGCCAAAGGTAGCGCCCCAGCGGTGCGCGCCTCAAAGTCCTTGTGTAGGCGCGCAGCACTTACCTTGCACTGGTCTGCACCTGCGCCTGACAACTCTGATATGCGGTCAAAGAGTGGATCCCAGAACATGGTGGGTGATGGAAAGAGTGTAGTGTAGTACAGTGAGGGTTCGACGTCACAACACTGATGAACTTTTCGGCGCGCTATGACGGCTTTCGCACCCCACACAGGCCCATTGGGGGCCGTAGGTCGTTGGGTCGGCGTGAGCTACCTAGGATACCCCATGCATCTCGGACACTGATAGAAGGTCAGAAGTAGTCTCGCGGTGTACGAGTTGGCATACACGGTCAGAATGTCAGAAGGTGTCCACAGTAATCAATCCTCATATGTACGGTGGAGGCAAGGCACGACAGCAAAAGTTGGCCACCTACCTTGACTCTGCACCATTCACCATGAGCACACCCAAGCCAAAGCCCAAGCTCTCGCCGCTGTCCAAGCCCAGTGGGTGTTGGTTCTTCTGTGCTAATAATAGAGCGGCGCCTTCTCGCCCTCGGGATTGAGGGGAGCGCGAACAAGCTCGGCGCGGGGGTTGTCGCACACGAACCCTCCGAGCGCGCTACGACTGTGACAGTCCTCTCGAATGTGCGGCACACATACATCACCCCGCCGGGAGAGGGGTTCTTGCCCTCTGACACGGCGCGACACCACCGCGAGTGGGCTGTGCGGGTTATCAGGGAGGCGGTGAGGAAGGCGGAGGTGCGGATGAGTGATATCGACGTGATTGCGTTTACGAAGGGTGAGTCAGCGCAATTGCAGAGTGGCTGGAGGTCAGGCGGAACTGGGCCCAACCCAACCTCATCTAACCAGCTCGCTTGCGCGCCCCTCGCTTCGCTTAGTGCTGACTCCAGGCCCCGGCATGGGCACACCGCTGCAGGTCGGCGCGCTCGTCTCGCGCACCCTCAGCCTGCTGTACAACATTCCACTCGTTGGCGTCAACCACTGCGTCGGCCACATCGAGATGGGACGGCACATTACCAACAGCTCGAACCCGATTGTGCTGTACGTTTCGGGTGGCAACACACAGGTCATCGCCTACTCGCAGCAGCGGTACCGCATCTTCGGCGAGACGCTGGACATTGCGATCGGCAACTGTCTTGACCGGTTCGCCCGCGTCATCCAGCTGCGAAACGACCCGAGTCCGGGATACAATATCGAGCAGGAGGCGAAGAAGGGGAAGCGCCTCGTACCCCTCCCGTACGGTACTAAGGGGATGGACGTGACGCTTGCGGGCATCCTCAGTGCCGTCGAGGGATACACGCAGGACCCACGCTATCGGTCGTGGAACGACAAAATTGAGGAGGGGGAGGACGTGATCACGCCACACGACCTGTGTTTCTCTCTGCAGGAGACGACGTTTGCCATGTTGGTGGAGATTACGGAACGCGCAATGGCGCATGTTGGAGCGCGCGATGTCCTGATTGTCGGAGGAGTGGGGTGTAACATGCGCCTGCAGGAGATGATGGGGATCATGTGCTCTGAGCGGAACGGGCGGGTGTTTGCGACGGACGAGAGCTTCTGCATCGACAACGGTATCATGATTGCACAGGCGGGAATGCTTGCGTTCCGGATGGGACAGGTGACACCGATTGAGAAGACAAGTGTGACGCAGAGGTGAGTACAGCCTTGGCCGAAAGCACGGGCCGCGGACAAGCTGAGGACATCTGGATAGAGCTGACAGCAGGTTCCGGACGGACGCAGTGCACGTCACCTGGCGTGCGTGATGTTGTATAGGGCATAGGAGATGGATGAATGGATTGTGCAACTAGATGGCAGACAAGACACAAGTCACAAGTTTCATCATAACCGAACGTTGAACGCTACAGACTTTGTCAAGGCTAACGCTACCACTACGCGATAGTATAGACATACCGCTTCCCACTAAGCTTGCCCTCGCGCATATCCGCGAGTCCTTGGGCAATGTCATCAATCCCGCCCCTCTTCTCAATCGGCGGCGCCTTGAACCCAAGGCTAAGATACTCGGGAATGTGCGCGACGAGCTCGCGGTGGAACTTGAGGTCGTCCGCCATCGCCGGCAGGGGCATCTTGGGTCCCGCCCGCGGACCAAACTCGAACGCCCGTCCCCAAAGAGTGTAAAGCAGGGTAGGCTGCACGTCCACATCTGGCCGAACGGAAACGGCGGCCGCGTCGGGAGGGAGGATGACGTTCATCTGTCCCTTGCCAGGCGCAAAGCAGGCGATGGTAAATGCATTACTCTCGGGGAGGGAGATGCAGTCCAATGCCTTGTGCACTCCGCCGCCCGTAATTTGTTTGATTTCGTTGATGGCGTTCTCGCCGGCCTTGTATTCGACAACGGCGTCGGCGCCGTATCTCTTCACGAGGTCAAAGTTACCAGCGCTGCAGGCGGTGATTACTTTGTGGCCCATCATCTTGGCGAGTTGGATCGTGAACAGGCCGACGCCGGAGGAGCCGCCATACACGAGGAACTGGGATTAGCTACCAGGCCTCCCTCCATAACTAGCTTGGCCCGCATGATCCTACCGACCTCGCCCAAGGCCTCGACTCACCCAGCTGTGGTCCTTTCCAGGCGGCCAGTGCCCCTTCTGACTATGCTTGAGCGCGTGGAAGGCGGTATAGAACGGAATGCCAAAAGTACAGGCCTGGTCGGACGGCATATCGTCCGGAATGGGAAAGGTAAGATCCGCCGGAACTTTGAGGTACTGCGCAAACGCGCCGCGGTCCTTGAACAGTCCACCGTGGACCCATCCCGCGACCCGAGACCCGATCTTGATGTGGTCCCGCTTGTGCGAGACGGATCCGGGAACCTCGACGACGGTACCTGCATAGTCGCAGCCGATGATACTGCCGGTGGTGCTGAGGGCCGCAACGTGCTTCCAGTCGGTTGGGTTCAAAGGTTAGTGACTACTTCCTGAATGGGAGGCACGGAGGCGTAGAAGCAGAAGCAGAAGCAAGGAGAGGCAAACTTACAAGAGTCACATGGTCGACCTTTACCAGAATCTCGTTGTCTTCCAGCGGAGGGATGGGGATGTCCTTGACCACCACGCCATCCTGTATGTCAGCTGTGATGAAGGAGGGTATACCTCAGCGTCGTTCTCCACAACGGCCTTCATGGTCTTTGGGGCGGACATTTTGTGTTGGTAGTGGGCGGTGTTGGGACTGGGGAACAAGACTGTGACGAGGTTTTTATGTAGAGAAAGGATCTTGACTCGCTAGAAGTCAAGTGGGCGGAAATGGGGGATACCTTTCGGTTGACCTAATTGATGACTGATGGCCGGCGGTTGATGATATCATCGTTCCGACAACTAGGGTGATCGGTAGTTGGCCAACTGCCGGCCGGAAGTCAGCGTAACCGACTACGTACTCAACTTGCAGAAGGTGCAATGCTTTTTTTCGCTACGGGATGAACATTGTATGCTCGGTAGATCGGTAGACTGGTTGTCTATACCGATGTTTGCTTTGGGGAATTGGGGACAAGCAGAACAGTTGAGCAACAACATGACAGAAACCTTGGATATGTATTTGCGCAGTAGGATGACGTGAGGGTTCTAGGCGGCTTGATCGATAAGCGAACCATTGTATTGTAATGTCATTTCCAACCCCTCTGTTCCCCCTCAAGCCCCCAGCCCCCAGCTAGCTCGATGATTGGGGTAGCTCGTCGTTCAACGGAGAATGGCCGTCGGTCGTGCGTGCTCTTCTGTCTGTTTTTTCATTGAGGCACGCAATCCTACCGTTTCGCTTCCAACGAAAAACACCGCCAGGTTAGGCTTCAACACTGTCTCCATGTCCGATCCGATACATTCTATCATTGTCCATACGGACCGTGACAAGACCACGCAGCGCAGCCTATTCACGGGTGGGTGTCGTCATGTGCGTCTGTATACTGTAACTAGGTATGTATAAAAGGACTGACGCAGACCGCTAGCGAGTGGCTCACTGAGCCCAACCGGGCTGCAAGCTGCCCTGCGCGCGAGTGTACCCTTGGTTCTGCGGACTGTCGTACGAGTGGCCTTGGTTCGAGGCGTACCCGTGACCCTGCGAGTCTTCGTCCATGTCCGTGTAGTGCGTCTGGTCTGACCGCCCCGAGACGCCGGCGCGGCTGTCATCAAAGGGCGAGGTGTAGTTCTGAGTCCGCGAAGGCGAGCGGTAGTTGAGCGTACTGTGGCCTTGCGCAGAGCCAGACAGAGAGTTTCTGCGCGAGCCAGCACGCGAGCCAGCTCTAGAGCCGGGACGCGAGTCGAGGTGTAAGGACGAACGGGTGACAGCCTCGTTCGCGACCTCGGGACCGTACTGCGCCGCGATCTGGGTGGCGTAATCGTTCATGATGACCGCCATCGAGTCCATGTCGAGGCGGTAGCGCTTGGGCGTAAGACCCTTGCCGAAGCGGTACGTAACGTGGTTGGAGCAAAGAAGGCCGGCGAGGATGATGAGGATGTGTCCAGGAACAAGGGAGAACGAGACGGTGTACCAGGTTCTCAGGATCACACGCTCGAGCTTGAGGTAACGGTTCTTGCAGCCGTCCTCGACTGAGCGGGGGTAGCAGAGGGGAGAGACGGTCGCCTCAACAGCGGGCGAGAAGTAGCCGCAGCACTTGAGGGCGTCTTGGACGCGGAGGCGGCCGATCGTGCCGAGGCCGCGCGACCACTGCTGGTTGATCTTGCCCTCAAGGTTGAAAGTCTTGCGTTTGTACGTGATGTAGCCTGGGGCGACCATGAAGCCTAAGCACACCCACAGTAGAACTACGTATACGGCGAGGAAAGGGCGGTTGTTGAGGAAGATGCCAGAAAAGCCGAGGAGTGAGGTGAAGACGATGAGCGCGCCAGCGATGGTCGATACTGCTGTCAGCTGTATTCTGATGAGAAGGATGCTCACGTATCAGCTCGACGCGGTTACCAACGCGCAGAATGTCAGAGCGGAAGAAGACGTTGATCCAGACAAGAATGGAGCAGATGAGGCCAGCCATACCGTATACGAAGAGCTGCGAGTTAGCAATGCTCAACCGGAGGTTGGTCAACCCACCACACAGTTGGCGCCAAAGAGAATCCACTTGAAGCGGTTCCAACGCAGCTTTGGCTTGTGCTTGGCCTTGAGACCGCCTTTGCCGACCTGGAAGACGAGGCCCTCGTCATCGTCGACGAGACCAGGCTCACCCATGCGGGCGGCGCCAGCAGCGAACGCGTCACGGCCGCCTCCTTGCTTCGCGCGACGATGCGCGTAATCGCCGGGGGCGTGGAGCTTTGAAAACTTGGTTGGAACGTAGTTGATAGACAGAGATAGCGATGCGGGGCGGCTGTCCTTGTTTCTAGCACGAAGTGCGGCGAGGTCGGTGTAAGACATGTCACGACTCGAGCCGCCATCGCTGTACTGACCGCCCGTCACCTCCGAGAAAGGAAGGTTGGGCGGCACTAGCAGAGCATCTTGGTACTGGACCTCCTGCATGGGACGAGAGAGATCGTAGGAACCGGAAAAGTGGTCGTTGGAAGATCCTGGAGAGGGCGAGCGTTGACCGTAGTTGGCGTCCTGGTCGCCTCCGCTGTCGCGTTCACGGTTCTGGTGTCTGGGGCGGGCTCTAGAGGCTAAGTCTGCAAGCTTGTTGCGAGCTGACATCTGTACGATTTAGATAATGAGACGGGCGTGGTGGTGGCTGGAAGCTGCGGAAGGGGTCCGGGCCCGATGTCTTGTTCCGTGAGTGAGAGTGGAAGTTGTCTTTGAGTGACGGCCAGGGGGTCTGTGGGGACTATTTGATTTGGCAACTGGGGTGGTGGGTAGATTTCAAGAGAGGAGGATAGGAGGAGGAGAGAGGAGAGAGGAGGAGGAGGAGGAGGAGGAGGAAGATGAAGAGGAATGGAGGAAGAAGAGGATGTGAATGAGAGAATGAGAATGAGAATAAGAAAGAAGAGATCTAATGGATTAACGAGTAATCAAAGTGAGAGATGTGTTTGAGAGGACAAGGTGTGTGGTGGTGTTCAATACAAATAAGTAAAGGGGGAAGGTCTAAAGTCTACAATATACAATCTATTGTATTATTACAAAATAGAAGTGAAAGAGTGGCAAGGGGCGAGGGAACTGGAGTGGGTCAGAGAGTCAAAGGGAAAAAGGGAATGAAGGGGTCATAAAGAGTGAGTGGCAAGCTTGGGAAGGAAGGTCGCTTGGGTCAATTATCAGGGAAACCAAGTTTCTTGTAAAGGGAATTAGGGAAATCCTTCCCCCGCAAGGCGCCTGCCCAGATCTGTGCCTGATCAAAAATACTCTACTCCCAGGGATCCCAGGGTGATGATCTGTGAGGTGATAGGAAGGTGTGGGCCGTTTCCCTGATGCGTGCATCCAAAACACACACAAAGGACACCAACACAACTCTGTAGCCCCTTGAAAAATCCGATCTGCACTGCAAAAAAAGGATCTCAATTCGCGTGGGATCCACGTGGATGGCAGGTTTGTTCGGCTCGGACTCGTATTCGGCGCATGATCGGCAGGAGGGAATGTACAATGGTACAATGGGATGAACGATAGGGATCTGAGTGACGGGCTTGGCAATCCTAAATATCTCAACAGTCATCAATAGTGATCAACGGGTTGATTACTGTGGCAATAGGAGGAAAAGAGCGGGGTGCCACACTCCGGCTGCTTTAAATGAAGAGGACTGACGTCATTCTGTTGCCCCCTTGTAATGAGATTCCGTTCAACCGGTACCATGGCTCGGCCTAGGCTTGCCTCTTGGGAGCTTGGGAGCTTGGGGAGGAGCCTTGTCAGACATTACATTAACTGACGTGGGCAAATTACCAGCTTACGGAAGCTGGAAGTGGTGGTCTGATGATATATAACTACCTCCTTCTTTGCCGTTACTCACCACCTTTGTCTCCATTGTCGTTACTAAAACTGACAATATGGCCCTTCCGATTGCAGTAATCTACGGCGCAGGGCCCGGAACAGGCGCAGCGATTGCGTGAGTCACTATGTGTACATCACTGCAGATCATAAGTTGTAGATCTGTCTTGGTCATCCTTGGCCGTCACGACAACTCCCTTTTAATCAACTGCTGCTACATCACCAAGGGTGTTTCATGTTCTTTTGTTATCGCTGATCGCTGACTGCAGTCGAGCCCTAGCCCCAACTCACTCCCTCCTCCTCATGTCACGCTCCCTTCCTCAAACTCTTGGCCGTTTATCGTTAGATGATATCCCACAGGACAGGATCTACGCACACAAGTATGACGGCGCGGCGTCGTTTGTCGAGGGTATCAAAGCTGCTCAAGCCCGCTGGCCGGGAGCTCCTGTAAAGGTTGGAGTGTGTAACGCCGGAGTACCGTTTAAGCCTGGACCGTTTTTTAGCAAATCAACAGAGGATTTCAAGGATTGTCTTGATAGCGCGTGAGTGTCCGAGCAAAGGTTGAGTCGATCGAGCCGAGAGTGGGCGAGGCAATTCAAGGAGGATGGCATGTGATATTGTGGGAGCGAGAACCAATCCAACACACCAACCAAAGATGGCTCTCGTCATCATATACACGACACACCAAAACACACGCTAACCCCAGCGTTCAAGCCTGGGACTTTTCCCAGGCCGTCATCCCCGCCCTCATAGCCAGTAACGGCGGCACATTAATCATCACTGGAGCGACCATGTCTCGACGTGCCGGAGCAAACTTTGCCGCAATGGCCGGAGCGAGTTTCGCCCGGCGCGCTCTCGCTCAGTCACTCGCAAAGGAATTCGGCTCACAGGGCGTTCATGTAGCCCACGTCGTCGTTGACGGACTGATCAATACGGCCCATGTTGAGGAATCGATGGGCAAGGCTGAGCCGGGAGCCCGCCTCGAGCCGGCCGACATCGCTGACGTGTACCTCGATATCATCAAGCAGAAGCCGACCGCATGGACCCAGGAACTTGATATTCGGTCAAGTCTCAGAGTGATAGAGCTGACTGCAGGCCGGCAAAGGAGAAGTGGTAAAGTGATCGAACTCATGAATGACATGATGTGTGGATATGATAGGAGGTAGGAGACGGAATATGACAGGAGACGATTACCCGAAAGTGAGAAGAGCCTTGGTTCGGAGCTCCATCGGCGAGCTGGCAAACATGTTTGGACCCAGGGCGGCTACGAGCTCCTTGGTCATGCGCCGGCCGATGGGAGTGAGGTTGTTTCTGAACTCGGCGTAGGGTAGGACGGCCGGTTTGCCACTGTGGTTGAAGAAGACGAAGAGGCTGTCAAGTTCGTCAAAGTCGAATTGGTTGGGGTCCCCGAACCCAGGCGGCGGAGGTGAAGGATAGTCGTTTGGCTCCGAGCTCTCTTTCGACTCCGAGCCAGAGTCGGAGTCGTCGGAGCCGTCGGAGTCGTCAGGTTTGTCGTTACCGTTCACGACGAGCTTGTTGGCGCGTTTGGGACGCGGCTCGTGTGGCTCGGCCATGTGCACGTCTTCCTTCCGCTGCGCTTCCCACTCCTCTCGCACGGAGGCGTCGTCCATCGCTTCAACCTCCTTGAACGAAGTGTACCCGCTGTGCACTTGGAGGAACTGGTCGAGTTTGGATGTGAGGTGGTGGAATTCCTGCGTTCCTGGGTCGAGGAGGAATGATGGCGAATACTCGCCCTTGTACCGCATCTTCTGGCACGTCGCAATCCAGTAGCCTGGTGTCAGCTTCCTGCAGATCTGTTAGCAGACGCACCCATGTACAGCCACTCCATGCCCTCTGCGCCGGCCGCGGCCATATCGAGCGCTATCCCGATCTCGTACAGCGCCGAGAGCTTTCCGAGACTCGCCCACGCCCAGTCGGGGTCCCAGATAAAGTATACGCTCGACACGCACGCAGGGAGGATGTCGATGACGGAGATGCCCACGAGTTGCCCGTCGACACGGTAAAGGAGGTGGTACGAGCCGTACTCGTGTGGTAGGCCGGTCGTGTCTGCTCCGTCCGCGTAGTGGACCGGCGTGTTCTGGCTTTAGCTGAAATCCAACATGCGTAAGCTCACGCCGAGTGGACTGTCGCAGAGGAATCTCTCAAAGCCTCGAAGGCTGACCTTGCCCGGTTGGTCCTTGTGGATTGCAATCTGGTACCGCTCGTACAGGTTGTACGTCTCGTCCGTTGCGATGGCCGGCACTAGCTCGATCTGGTGTCAGCTGGGGCGTCGGAGCTTTCAGCTCACGGAGAAACGGTGTGCCATACCGGAGACGTCGCGGCAGCGTCGCAGTTCCGGCCCGAGCTCGAACGGCTTGGTCTTGCCCTTACCGTTCTTCGGCTCTTCCCCACTGATATAGCGGTTCCAGCGGTTCAGGCTTGAGCGTTGCTGTCGCGACACCTTGAATTCGTCCACCCTCAACCGGATCGTATACTGCGGGCAGCAGGTGCGCGCCATATCGGGACTGACGTCAGGTCCAGTAAGCATTAGGGAAGGTGCGTACTGGTACGTGTACTCGCCACTTCGTCTCCACCCGCGTTCAATGAGGTCCTGGTAGAACTGGTGTCAGCTCCTCAGGCAACCTCAGCTAACCTGCGGGCTCATCTGCTCTGTGATGACTGGCGTCAGCGGCGTGGACTGCCTCCACTTACACCCAAAGCTGCGTGAGCTGTTCCCGCTGCGGGCGCCTTGTGGGGAGCAGTACCCGCATGAATGAGCATCGTAGCCTATCGGCTGAAGGAGGGTAAGAGACATGGTGAGTGGAAGACAGGAGAAGTGGCAAATGCACTGAAGAGCTGCTCGGGAAGGTGGGATATGGGAGTGGAGGTTGGTGTGGAGGGTGGAAGGTGGAGGTCTTGGGATCGGGTGAGATGGGCCCGCACCATTGACACGGTACTCGACTGTGGGAGAATAACAACACAACATGTTACGGTGCGACTCGGACCCTCAGTAGAATGGTAGCGCACACGATGATGCATGATACAACACTATTCACACGACGGTTCTGTTTGTCTGCCATCTACACCTCTGGTTCCTCATCGTTCGGTTTGGCGACCTGGGACATGCTCCACATCACGGTAGCGAAAACGAAGAGTGCGAGGTTGGTGTTGTACGAGTACACGGGAGACATGGTGCGTGCGTGTGGGAAGGGGGGGGGGGGGGGGAGGAAGGTGGCTTTGGACCGAGTTGCGAGAGGCTGGGGCAGCGAGGGAAGGAGGGTGCGGATTATCGAGACTGCGGTCAGTCACTTGCTCACTTATCTCACCAGCTGAATTCACGGTTAACGAGCTGTCTGAGAAGGATGAACGATTAGAGAAAGTCAAGGTCAAAGAGCGGATATGGACAAGTTGCCTGGCGTCAGCGCCGACCGGATGTTGTACTCACGCGTCTGGGCTATCCCTCAAGTTGTAAGAAAAGAGTGAGTGTGAGTGAATGGGTCTTTTGGGCTCCACTTTACTCTTGAAGACTATCCGCTCACTCGGTCCACCCGACAGCCCGACAGATGCCAAATCCAATCCAGACTGCCGATCCGGTTGTCACGTCTAGGCCCGGCGATCGCGCCGGCACGATCGGCAGGTTTCATCTCTCGCGTCCAATCTCTTCAGTCATCAGCCAACTGAGCTGATTTAAAGGGATAAGAAATACGGAGGCTTTTCTCGTAGGCATCCTAAAGCCACTTATATGAAACCTCTGCCACAAGCCAGGCACATTTGTTCCACCCAGGAACTCAACTCGAAATTCCGTTACGCCGAGCCGCTCTGTGCACGCGACGCGATCGACTTTGAGAAATTGGCACCTTGATAGTTATATACCTCTGTTTTGTGTCTACTCATCTCGTCTCTATCAATCCATTGACTATCGCACGCACAGATGAACGCCTCGACTCCTTCAAGCTCAAGCTACTGACCCCTTCCAAATCTCCCAAACACGCGCCCAACATTTTGCCACGGGCTCCAGTATCGATCTGGTGGTCCGACTTAATGGTCGCGGAAAACAACATCACAGCATTAGAGCCTGTCTCCCTAGACTTTTGTGGGGGGAGAGGTGTCAAGCGAGTGAGATATTCCTTAATGAATGTTTTTGCCAATTCCTTGTGGTGTGGTGGGGTGGTTTGTCGCGTCGATGAGGCGGAGGAATGGAGCACTGAATGGACAACATGGCTAGGAACGGATTGAGAGTAGGGTGCCTTGACAGCGCCGTTCAGATTGTGACTTTGGAGTATGCTGCCCACGTGCGTGCCCTTTGTCATTTGGCTGAGTGATTTCTTAGCAACAGTGTTTCTCTCTCACCGTATCATGTATTAGCACATGCAAGCGGGGTTGAGGAACGAGAAGATGCTTACTCTTCTGCAATGATGAAAATCGTCCCATTATTAGCACGCACGGCTCACCGCAGTCTGAATGCCTTTATCGAGGCTACGCTGCTGCCACCAACTAGTCGTGAAGCTTTGAATGGCGGAGAACCCCTCACATTACCGGTGGGTTTGCGGGTTAGGAGTTTGTGGTTTTAGGTGCACTCACTATCGGATGCGGTTACGGTGCGGGCTGGATAGTACCACACCAAGTACTCCAAGTACTCCCTATTCTCAGTACCGTGAACATTACCGATTCAGTGTCACCCTGTGCCTCGTACAATATGCCTCAATAGTTGCGATCGTTAAGTGGCAGGGAGTCTGTGGCACACCCCAGTTTCAACTAGCTCGATGTCTCTTACAACCTCTCCTGCTTTGGAGACGGGGATAAACTTGTTTGGGTATTGAGGAGTTTGGGGTTTATTTCGCTGGTCGGCCTTGAATACGTCTGGAACAAACCAGTCTCGTCGGTTGGTCGCCAAGACCTAAGTCTAAGTCTGTTCCACTCAATCCCGCAAAGTGAACTTGGACCGCCGGTTAACACCAGTTCTGATATCGATATGACAAACAGGGGATCCAAATCCGAATCCGCTGGTAGTGCCATTTGACCGGCAAGTCATCCGATCATCCAGGCTCAAACAAACTACAGTGAAACACTCCTCGGCTGGCTGGCTTGCTAGCCGCCATGAGTGGTATACGTCGTGGGTGGGCATGAACATGATCACTGTTCAGACGCCACATTGTCATCAACTTTCCCGGGGATCAGGTAGGCGGAAAATCCTGTGCTGACGGCGGAAAAATTCTGTACTTGAGAGTTTAGTGGAATTCAGAACGCCACCCCAACATGAGGTTCATGAGGCGATCAGGGTGACAGTGGCAGTATGTAACGCATTTTGGGACCCGAGAGGTGGGCTCAGAGCGCCACACAGAGCTAGCGTTATAGTTTTAATGTTATTATGTGTGACTCGGATCCATGTGTCCATATTTGTTTCGGGCATGTCCCCCGGCAAACGGCGAACGGCAAATGGCAAACGTACAGCCTCACAAGCTCGCAAGGAGCAAGGAGCAACACAGTTGAGACATCCATTATGCCGCTTGTAGCACGAGTATTAAGTCACCCGTAACTGGGGTTGTGTCACGTGATCTACCGAGGTTGTGGAAGAGTTGGGAGGAGCTAGTGTTCGGATGGACAGACCCTTGGGTTAAGTGAGACGGCATGCGACGCCGCCATCAGGTTGATTATGTCGGGATCTGTATACCCAACGAAAGCTGATCGGGAATGCGTATCGTCTAGGCCGGTGGAGGTGGGAAGTATTCGAGGACCACCAAGCAATAGATGAACAAAAATGAGAGAGGGCCAGAGTGACGTAGGTCACTCATAACCCAGGTCCAAGATAGCCGTAGCATGTACATTCACATTGATGGTTCCGAAACATTACCGGATACTTGGCTCACATAAGCTCCTCGAACATTACTGTTCGGGGATCGGGACTATTCATTTCTCGGCATAAAATTCTAGGGTGGCAGTCGCCGCCGGAATGAGGGAATGCGGGGCCTCCATCCGGTGATCGGCAAGTGGCATATCCTCATCCGGCACGGTCAGCTCTAACCGTCTCAACACTTTTCTCTTCCTACCAAAGGTGGTAGATGGCCTAGCATTCCTTATGCTAATTGCCCCAAACTCATTCTTCCGCGCCCAATGTGGTGCCTCGAGGCCTCGGGCAAGGCCAGACACTAGGCGCAGCCACACCAAGACGTAAGCTACCCCGAGCGCCTTGGAAAGGGGCACAAAGGTCTTGGTCTTGGTCTTGACCACGAACGACCATGGCTTCACCGACATGATCAATTGACTGACGAGGGGTACGGGGAGTCTACGGACACTACGGCCGATGTTGAGCCTCATCCAGTAAGCTTCGGGTATAGCTCGAGCGCACGTCTCTGAGCCAAGAGTAGCTCTGAGCCAAGAGTAGAGCAGTGAAGAGCAGAAGAGCAGAACATTTCATGACCTCGCGGGGTCACGGTCAATGGATTGGTCGTGGATATCTGGGGTGCCCATGTGTGTCCGCGCCACAATCAAGAATAGAATCAGCTGACGGTAGTCGCCGGGGAACCTGAGCGCAACCGGCAGACCTCAATAGACAAGACAACGGAGCTCCCCCAGACTCCTGTGGGCTCCGTGGGGTTTCGCGCGCACAAAGGAGGCGCACGGAAGTTACCGGGGCCGAGGAGAATAGTTCTACACATCCAGTAAAGAGGGAGAGGGAGTGACGCAGGCGGCGCCCACCGCCACGTGATGAGTGTGGCAGCCATCTCTTCTCACTTTAGCTCTTGCTCCCTAACTCCATCAACCTAACACCTTTCCTAACCTGGACAGAGTACTGACCGGCGATGAATGCCCGCTTACACTGTTGTCTCACCTCTGTTAGTGCCTGCGAACTTGTCTAGGTTGTCTGGGGTGTCTGGGGTGTATGGGGTCCTCAATGTCATCAACTGTGTAAAATGACATATAAACCCCTTGCTCTGCAGCTTTGAGTTGCCAGACCTCGACCGACGCCACATTTACTCAATAATCATGAAGATCTGGGCTCTCGCCGTGCTCTTCTCCGTCGCAGCCGTTTCGGCCCAGTAAGTCACCTTGTCTAACTGTTCTAACAGATAGGGAAGACCCTCTCTCTGTCTTCACGCCATGCGGCAAGAAATGTTTCGAGGACGCTGCGAAGACGGCCGGGTGCAAGGATGCCAACGACACCCCCTGCCTCTGTACCGACAAATACATCCAGCTCGTGACGGCTTGCATTCCTGCTTGCGGTGCTGCCGATATCACCCCCGCCCTCGCTCTCAAGGAGAAGCGCTGCAGTGCCAAGCCTTCTGAGTCGCCTTCGCCTTCGCCTTCGCCTTCGCCTTCGCCTTCGCCTTCGCCTTCGCCTTCGCCTTCGCCTTCGCCTTCGCCTTCGCCTTCGCCTTCGCCTTCGCCTTCGCCTTCGCCTTCGCCTTCGCCTTCGCCTTCGCCTTCGCCTTCGCCTTCGCCTTCGCCTTCGCCTTCGCCTTCGCCTTCGCCTTCGCCTTCGCCTTCGCCTTCGCCTTCGCCTTCGCCTTCGCCTTCGCCTTCGCCTTCGCCTTCGCCTTCGCCTTCGCCTTCGCCTTCGCCTTCGCCTTCGCCTTCGCCTTCGCCTTCGCCTTCGCCTTCGCCTTCGCCTTCGCCTTCGCCTTCGCCTTCGCCTTCGCCTTCGCCTTCGCCTTCGCCTTCGCCTTCGCCTTCGCCTTCGCCTTCGCCTTCGCCTTCGCCTTCGCCTTCGCCTTCGCCTTCGCCTTCGCCTTCGCCGTCGGCCTCTCCTTCGGCCTCTCCTTCGGCCTCTCCTTCGGGGTCCCCTTCGGCTTCTTCCCCCGGCCCTGCGCCGACTGGTAAGGACAATCACGGCCTGTCCGACTGCTCCGCCAACTGTCTCCGGAAGGCTATTGCTTCCGAGGGCTGCAAGGGTGAGGACGACATTGCTTGCATGTGCAAGGAGTCCTTCACTACCGCTGCTACACCTTGCGTCGCCGGCTGCCCCGACATTGCTGCCGTCCTGGACCAGAAGGCCAAGCGCTGCAGCGGTGGTGCCCCTACTCCCGGCGGCGGCACTACTCCCGGCGGTGGCACTACTCCCGGCGGCGGCACTACTCCCGGCGGCGGCACTACCCCCGGCGGTGGCACGACTCCCGGCACGAAGCCTGGTGGTGGTACAACCCCCAGCAGCGGCTCTGGATCGGGCTCGGGAGGCGGTATGCCCGACCTGTCCAAGCTCTCGCCTTGCGCGCTCACGTGCATCATGGGGGCTGTCGCTTCGGAGAAATGCAAGGGCCCTATGGACACGGCGTGCATCTGCACGGAAAAGTTCACCAACGCCGCCGCGAAATGCCTCCAGTCCAAGTGCAAGACCAAGGACGTTGTCGCCGCCCTCAACCTCCAGCGTGGCATCTGCCCCAAGCTTGGCCTTCCCAACCTCAACCCACTTAACACTTGCGCCCAGACCTGTGTCCTCGACTCGATGAAGGCATCTGGATGCGCGGGCCCGCTCGACAAGGCCTGCGTCTGCGGTACTAGCTATACCGTCCAGGCCGGTGTCTGTCTCCTTGCTCGTGGATGCGGCCTTGAACAGACTCCCAAGGCCCTCCTGGTCGAGAAGAAGATGTGCTTCGCCACAGGTCCGACCCCGTGCTCGAGCCAGGGCCTGTTCAAGCTCTTTGACTTGACTTGCTGGATCAACAACCGTCGCGACATGAGCTCGGTCCACGAGCGTCGCGGTACTCCGGCCGCCCGCGCGGCCCGCCACAACATGGTCGTTTAGACCAGAGGCAAGAACGTTCCTTACAACTCCCAGAACATTGAGAAGAATATGATATAGTTTTAAGAAATATTCTAGTACAGTCCTTTTTCTATAGTACTTCGACGGTGAATATGCACAGACCTCGGAGACACAAGATGGCGGGTGAGTTTTGATACCAGTGTGGTGTATAGGCAGTGGGAAGTGGGCTTGGTGGCGCTTTGATGGCACTGCCACAACGCCACACTGTAGAGCAGAGTCAACCCCTACATCCCGCCACCGTATATCCGGCACCCCCATGCTTCGGCTGGGCCCCAAGTTCTCGTGATCAAAATGCATCATCAAAATCGTGTACCAAGGACTACTAGCTCCCAGAGTCTACCTAATATTTTTCCTACTTCTTCTGCGGCACAACGGGCACGCCAACCACAACATACCCCTCGTCGTTCTTGTACGCCGGTTTAGACTGGTCGGACGCCATAGGCTCGAAGCGCACGTGCTCGCCGTTCTTCATGCGAGCCTTGTAGTACCCCTTGGCGGTGGCCTTGAGAACCGAGCGGCGGCCGACACCACGCACGTCGACGTACACGAGTACGGCGTTACGTACGCTCGCACCAGTGTACGCGACGGCCGTGCCTGCTTCCTGGCCGTAGCGCGCACCAACTGCCGTGGAGGCCGCGTGCGTACCCGAAGTGACGAGCTCGTTGGCGGCAGCCTCGAAGGACGAGAGGATGACGTCCGCAGCGAGGATGGTCCGGTTGAGCAGAGGACGCTTCTTGCGCTTGCCCGACGGCGTGACGTGGCCCGAGCCGGGGGTAGAGCCTGCTGGCGAGAGGGGAGCACCGTACGCCGCTTTCTCGTCCGCGTAGTAGCCTGGGCTGAGGGCAGGGGCGCCGCTGTGAGGGACACCTGGGGCGGCGCCGTAAGTCGTGGCTGAGTACGTCGCGCCCTGCTTCTCGTCGTAGCGGGGAGATGGAGATGGCTGGCGTGGCGGAAGAGGAGGGCCCGCGCCGAGGCCTGACGTCGAGCCGGGCTTCTCGTCGAATCTAGGAGGGAGCGGCGGCGCACCATGGTCCGCACCAGGCGCAGATGCACCAGGAGTGCCACTGATGTAGCCGCGCTGCTGAGCCTGGGTCTTGGCCCAGCCATAAGCCGAGGAGGCAGCAGGCACTGCTGCGTTCTTGATCTGCTGGAAGGTCGACTTCTGCTGCACATAGCCAGTGGGACCTGCTGCGCCAGGCTGCGGTGCGGCGTAAACCGGTCCGCCCTTCTGCTTCTTGGTGACGAGGCGCTCGACCGCGTTGTTGATCATGTGGACCGTGTTGCCGGTGACACGCGCACCGGCGCTCGTTGCACTGTGCACGGTCTTGAGCGAGCCGGTGACTGCACCCATGCGCACGGGCTCGGGGAGAGGGACCGCCTTGGCGCGGTAGCGCTCGGCCGAGCGCAGCATTGCACCGCTGGCGGCACCCGAAGCGCCAAGGACACCGCGCGAGATCAGGTCGGCACCCTTGAGCATCCATCCGTTGAGCTCCTCCGGCGCGATACGGGTCACCCTCACTTCACGAGTGTTCGCAATGATCGGGCCAAAGTCGATCATGACTGGTCTCGTGGGCTCCTGGTTCGCAACGTCCGCAGCCTCAGTTTCGCTCATCTTGGGTGCGTGGTCCATCTCACCGATAACGGCACCGGTCGTCTGGTCGACGAGCACGAGCTTGCCCCGCAGGTCCTCGGCACCACCGCCATGCAGCTGGGCCGGCATGCCCGCAGCACCAGCTGCTGCTCCCGCCGCCACGCCCATGGCAGGGCTTTGCTTCTCATCGTGGTAGGCGCCCGAGCCGGAACCCTCGGTCGAGGCGTACGACGGTGGTTGACCAGCTGGCACACCGAAGCCAGACTTGGAGTCACCGAAGCTTACGGGCTGGCCAATTGAGGGGGACTGGACACCGTCGAGACCTGAGCCCTGGGGGAGGACGCCGTACTGCCGGAAGAGAGACTCGAGAGTGCCGAGGTCCTCGAGCTCGTTGAGGGAGCGTGGGGCCTCGAGTGTGAGGTCGAGCTCGGCACCAGGAATCTCGGGGTTGCGGATAATGTAGGTCGGTCCGCCGTCACCGCCTGGCGGGGAGCGCGGCTGAAGGGGATTACCGGGAACGAGGGTGTGCTCAAAGTTGTCACCGATGCGGAGGATGAGCCACATGTCGTGGGTCGGCAACGGGTCGTTTGGCGACACGGCAAAGGGGTTGGCTGTCTGGTGACCGATCTCTGAGGGTATGGGAACCGTGACGCATTCAACGCTGATGTCAGCTGGGTTATTAACGGTGCGGTGTACTCACGAAAGCTCGCCGCGGGCCAACTCCATCTTCTCTCCATCAAACACCTGCCCGACGGTAGCATCGGGAATGGTGAGGAGAAGGTAGCCCTCTGCGTCCGTGTTCATGCTTTGTATGTGATGAGGGTACGGTGGGTGGAAGTGCGAGTAATGATGCCGGAGGGGGCTGTCGTGCTGGAGGATGGACTGGTGAGCTTGTGGGTGATGTGCGTGTAAAGTTGGGTGGCGTGGAGGTAAAGGAGGGGGAGTTGGAGTTGGAGTGAGAGTGTGAGTGAGAGATGGATTATTGAATGGGTTGTTCTGATTAGGTATATATCCATTTTGTTCCCAGTGACGTCGGAAACCCATGACGATGAGATGCGGTTGGTAGCTTGGTAGAAAGGGCGGAAGGAGAGAGAGGTTAGAGAGGGCGGAACTTGGAATGTCTTGTCTCGGTGGAACTTTGTTTTGGCAACGCATTAGACCAGAGGCAAAGTCAAATACAATATTCAATCCTCTGACGTCATCTCATTAATACCTTTCAAACGCGATCGACGCTACCACTCCAATCGGAACGCCACCGAAAAGTAGTTTGACGCGTTTTATCCCCGATTACTGCGCGCGTTTACTTACCGCTCATTAACCAGCCTGATAAGTGGGGGGGAAGATGTCGAATTGCCACCCAAGTTCAAAATGGCGCAAGGCGGTGCTGCAACGGGGATTGGGGATTGGTGGGTCCGAGCGTTCGAGGTTCGGCGACGCTCCGAACGACGCGCCAGCGAGTGGGCGGCGATCAGCGCCTCGGAGGTAACGGTAATAACTGTGAGCAGGATTGGTAGATCTGGGAGACGTCAGATCGTCTGACAAAGTCAACTTGATTCGCGGCACAGCCCAATGCTGGGGTTGTCGGTGAGAGAGGTCGCCAAATTAGATCTGCCAGAGCTATTCTTGGGGGAGGGGTTTGCGGTACCCAGATGATGGTAATGGTGACTGCGACGGGTGGCAAACAATGCCAAGGATGATTGTAACGTTGTGACGTTGTGACGTTGTAAAAGCAGATTCTGGACCACTAGGCCCTCGCAGATTGCGGAGAATCGGCAGATTGCGAATCTTTTGCACGTTCTGATTCTTCGGTCGCGCTTGTTTGCAAAGCACACCACTTCAACAGCTTGACAGCTGCCTCTTACCTCTCACCTCTGAACAACCTCAATGTCGAACCCCTTGTAACTACTGATCACTGCATGCTGCATGCGCACATCCCCTTAATTCTACAACACTCCACTACTAATTCCAACCTTAGACAAACGATGTGGCATGCGAGTCCTTTCGCTCGACATTCTCGACGCGGTGCTTGCTGTGGTGCTTGTCCTCCTCGGCAATGTAATCGGACATGTGTGCCTCTCCCGCTCCGTCCTGGATAGCGACCTTTGCTAACTCAAAGTGAGCTGCGTCCGCCTCTGGTCCAAAGATGATGCAAATCGTGACGAAAGCGAGGATGACTCCAACGAAAATGCCCTGGATCGTGGCATAGTCGGGCGTGTTTGTACCGGGAAGCTTACGGTGTTCGCCAGCCACTGCCTCAATTGTACCACTAGCCCCAGACGCCATGTTACCGAGCTGGTAGAAGAGCCCAAGGAAAAGGGCGCGGAAGGCGGGTGGCGACACTTCGGAAAGGTAGACCGGGACGACGCCCCACGCGCTCTGCACACCCCACTGCATGAAGAAGCCACCGGCTGCCAAACCTCCAAAAGAGTGAGGTAGGATCCAGAGGGGGATGAATGCCGCTGTCCAGATGATAGAAATGAGGATTGAGGCGCGGCGACCGATGAATTGGGAAAAGTTGCCTCCGAGGGTACCGCCAACAATCGCGCCACAGTTGGAAATGATGCTGATCTTGTTTGCGTCGACAGGGCTGATCTTCTTGGTCACCTTGAGATAGGTCGTGTACATATCCTGACTGGCGTGGGCAAGGAAGCAGAAACCTGCCATGACGAAGACGCACCAAGCGCAGCGTAGCCAGTTGGTACGGAGCATGGCGCGAAGTTCGTGCCAAAAGTGCTTGGCCTGGTCTTTGTTGGAGAGCTGTTGGGCGCGCGCTTCTTCGCGGGCGAGTTTGAACTGGGCGCTCTCGGGAATCGAGAAGCGCACAATGGCCGCGAGGAGGGAGAAACCACCACCAAAGAAGAAGAGGGTGCGCCAGTGGTACTTTGACGTTTGGCCGGTCGTCATGCCAATGACGGCAGCGAGGAGGTTGCCGATCGCGTAGCCTTGTTGGAGGATGCCGCTGACCAGACCACGCGCCTCGAATGGAATGTTCTCGAGAGCTGTCGCGACCGCCAGAGCGTAGGTCCCGCCCATAGCGACACCATAGGCTGCGCGCAGGCCGAGGAACTGCTGATACGTCTTGACAAAGCCAGTTGCGAGCTCAAACACACAGACAAGCAACATGTTGATCGTCAACGTGTATCGCCGCCCGTACTGGTCCGCGAGGATGCCGAAGAAGACGGCGCCGGATACGCGGACTAGTGTGGTGACAGTGAGGGCCCAGGCAATGTCGGCGTGTGTCTTGTCAAACTCCTTTGCGAGGTCAGTGAGCGTGATTGGAACGGAAAAGTAGTCGTAACCGTCGCAGAACCAGGCGAGCCAACCAGCGCTGATGTCAGCAATGTAACAGGGAGACGTACAAGAAACAAGCGTAGGCCAGTGGGGTCATGCGACTAAGTACCTTGAAGGGGTTGGTTGGGGTATCTTGAGTCCTGTTGCGCCCTGGGACTGGGATAATGCTCGCAGCAACGGAGCGGTCGCCACGGTTCGAGTGCCATGTCTCGATCTGGGTCTTGAGGTTGCCCATGAACGAGCCCGTATCTTCGCGGCCCATTGCACGGTCGTGAGCCCGCTCCTGCTCGGCGTTATGGATGTGCTGGATCTCTTGCTTGTCCATGGCGGATCTTAGGGGTCCCACAGAGCCCCGCATTGCCTTCTTGTACTCGAGATGCCTCTGAACATTTGGAAGGACTCGGAATCCGGCATTCATTGCGGAGGCCCGCCGAAAATGGACCAGATCAAACAGGCAGCTGTCAGTCCAGGCGGATGTACAGATGAGTGAAGCTAGGTGAGGATCCCGATTTGAATGGAGATGATCTGGGGCAGAATCGGACATGTCTGAGAACGGTAAACGGTAAATGTCTTGGATAACCATAAGAAAGGGGTTTGAGTGTGGAGGACCAAGAGATGAGGCTAGCGCTTAAGCAAGGGAGCAGAGGAATGTAGCTGTCAATTGATTCTGCCGCGTCATTAACAGGGAGGTGTGGTATGCATGTTGGCACATGTTAGTGGGCATGTCGAGGCCCTGGCGGAAAGCGCTTCGTGAGTTCCAGATATAGAATCGGCAGATTCGGCAAGTTGCCACAACCCTGGATTGGTTTCAAACTGGTGCTATTGTGAGCCTAGCAGGTGTATAGATGTATAGATGAGCCCAAGTGATGAGTGACGGAGACGTCCGAGATCGGGGTTCGGTTTTGCTACACTAGTGACCTTTACGGCCGTTTGATGCCCAGTGTTCAAGCTGGGGTGGGCTAGTGAGCCACGTAGCTGCTGCACGGACTCTCCGGAGGAAGAAGGCCCGCTTCATTGGCAGTTGCCACGGCTTTCGTCATCTCGGCGGTAAAGGTAGGCCAACGACGACTACCATCGCAACTGATGCGAGTGGGAGACGCTCGATCCCATCTGCTCCCAATCCCACTGCCTATCCTCGCCACAGCCGAGGTTGGTTCCTGAAGAGTGAGCAACAAACCCAGTCTCTCAAGGATGGCAAAACATACGTCCGTGTATCGCATTGATATAGTTTCTAAGATAGGTATCAACTGGAATACAACAGGCTACTTCCTCTTCCATCCGCGGCGTACCAGCGTCCCAACTCTATAGAGCTTGGTCTCCTCCCCATCCACGGGACTTATAGGAGTGGACGGTTCAAACCAGCTCTCCTCGACAGGTGGTCCAGCCGGTGGCCGAGGCGTGAGGTCGGGGATCTCGCGTCCGTCCTTGTCGTACCGGATATTGTAATTGTGCCATGGTGGCGGCTGGGTGTCGCGCGGCTGGGGAGGCCTCATCCCATGTTCTGGTACCGTCAGTCCAGGGGCAATACGGGACCCAAAGCCCCAGGACAATGTGGCGTTTGCCGCAGCCCGGAGTGTAGCCGTGGCGCTGTTGACTGCCAAGAGAGCCGAGGTGGTCGACGAGGCTGTTGACGCGTTGCGTACGTGTCTGTTGAGTCGCGCTGTGAGGGATCTGTCCTCGCGGATTGGCATCGTGTCCACGCGTGAGAGCGAGGTGGCCGACATGGACATTGATAAGGACGTGGTGTCTAGTCGTGCAAGGGAGTGACGCGAGTGCACGGACGGCAAGACCGAGGCCATCGAGCCGAAACTTTCCGTAGACGTTGCGGTACGCAGGCTGCGGCGACTGGGGACATAGCCTTCTCGCGTAGAGGCAGCGTAGCTTTCTCGCGCAGACGCAGCGTAGCTTTCTCGTGCAGACGCAGCGTAGCTCTCACGCGCAGAGGTCGTGTAGCTCTCACGGCTCGTGTACGTGTCGCCACTCAGGGACCCGCTGCTCTCAGTACGCGTTATTCCGCTCGCCTCCGTCGTCGCGGTGCAGGTGCTGTTGCGCGATTCGGTGGCGGCAATAGGCGGCTCGATCAGCCGGTACTTTGCGAGTATGTGCGACTTTAATCTCGGCTGATCGTCGTCCCCGTTCGTCCATGGTCTGGCGGTCAAAGGTGTAGCGGGTTGCATGGCTGTCGACGGCGCGGGGACCTCGACGACGGGTAACACCCGCGTCGGTGAGATGCGCTCGACGGAGATTGGGGGCGGGCGCGCCTTGAGCGTGCTCTTCCGCTGCATAGCTGTTGGCGCGCGAGAGGACCCTGAGGACGGCGACGAGCTGCTGGCCGAGGGCTGCGAGTACACGCTCGCTGGTGAGTACTGCGAGCGCGACGTCGAGCCCGAGTGTGCACTGAGCCTCGAGGGGGAGGTACCCTCAGGCCGGATGCGGGATTGTGGCGTTACACGAACAGCCGCGAAGGGATGACCCGAGCCGCCGGGGGATGGTGTGCGGTCGTCGAGGTGGGTCCGGTGTGAACTAGGACTCGCACCGTGTACGCTCAGCCGCGTGGAGACTGGGGTGAAGCTCTGCCCCGGGCCAGGAGTGATCGTTGCCTCCTCCTCGTGGGGTGTGGAGCTGACAGGAGCAGGGGGTTCTAGCTCGTCGTCGATGTCAATGTCGTCCTCCATCATATCGAGGGTGTACTGGCTCATTCTCCTCATCGTCGCGCCGACGCCCGCGCCACTCCACCCTGTCGGCTGGGTGCGGCGTATGGTGTGCAGGGTGTTCATGGTGGCCTTGGGGCTGCTAAACTTGGCGAAGCGCTTGACCGGCGCCGGCTCGGCCACTCCGATCCCCAGCAGAGCCGCAGCCTTGCTTGTCGCCCCAGGGAAGGGGCGAGGCGCGAGTTGGAGCTGGAGTTCGTTCGCATCGGAGCCCCGCCGGTCGTGCCGCCGATCATGGTGGCCCAACAGGCTCACGGCCTTGGCATTCGTTGTGGGTGGTGGGATGTCGAATTCGCTCGGTGCCCAAGTATCGCTCGCCGCACCGCGTCTGTGGCTGTACACGCTGCGTCTCCGTTCCTCGTCACGAGGCTTTTTGAGGGTGGTGACAAAGGCCTTTGTTCCCTCTGCAAACGCCTCCCTTAAGGTACCGAGGGGCGCGTTCTCGAGGTCGCTCGGGCGCCGGCTGTGCGTGCTCCCCTTAGTTGATGCGGGGTAGGTCTTCTCGTAGTGAGGAAATGGTCGTTCGAGGGATTGGAGGTGGAGGAGGTGAGCCGGTGGGGCATGTTCGAGCGGTGCGAGGGTCGCAATGCCTAGGCTTTCGGGTCTTGGCGGTCGCGGTGGACGTGGGGGACGAGTCGGGGGCCCTGAAGACGCAATTGATGGCTGAGGAGATGGGGTCCCACGGGTCATGTGTGAGTATAATGCCGCCGGCGGGTCGAGTGTATCTCGGGACCGGGCGGACTGCGAGTCCCACTCGTGCTTCAAGGCTACAGGTGGTTGGTCATGGTCAGCCGGACCACGGTGATCATGCCCGTACTCGTGCACGGCCGGGGACCGATAGGGTGACCGCACAGCCGGCGGAGGTCCGGCTGGAGAGGCATGTCCTGAGGGTCCCGTGCGGGGTGACGGCCGAGGGGATGGTATCGACTTGGGTGTCTCTGGGACAGGTGGGAGTGCGCCTTGAGTAAAGGACGGGGGTAGTTCGGACTCGCAGTTGCCACACGTGCATTCGAGGCCCGGTGGCAACTGGAACGGGGTGTTGGGGAAGGGATCGTCTTGTGGAATGTAAGAGGTTGTTGACGCGTTGACTGTGGCCTGGTTGAAGACTGCCCTCATCCCCGTTTCATTCGCAATTTCGTCCGGTAGGTCACCCTCACGTAGGTCCCCATTCACGATGGACGCGATGAGGGGATGCAGCGGCTCGACGGAGCCATACTCGGGCGTAGGGGAGCGGGGACAGTCGGGAAGCGTGATGCGGTGCAACAAGCGCAGAGGGGCAACTGGGGATCAGCTCTACTGTATACTACAGCTGCACTCACGTCCAACTGGTGGGGATGTTGACATCTTCTTGCGGATATTGAGGGGTGCGGTGGATCGTAGAGGAGTGTCTGAGCTTGAGACGGAGGCGGTCCTCTTGAGAGACGGACTTTGTTGAAAGTAATGGGGGAGGGTTATGGAAAGGGCTCTACCTTGGTCATCGATTCGATTCTCGTCGCTCTCCTCAATGTCCGAGAGGCCTTCTGGAACATCTGCGAGGGAGATGGGAGGTGGAAGAGGGATGAGGCGGGATGGCATGAGCTTGATGGGAAGGGGAGTGTGGAGTGGAAGTGTGGGGTCGTTGGGGGAAGGGGGAGTGGTGACAGTATCAAACTCGAAGGAGAGGCCATCAAGGATATCAAAGGATAGTTCTGGGACTGGTGGGAGGACGGGTGGACCGGCAAAGAGGCGGAGGGGGGGTGGCATAGTGGTGAGTGGTAAGGTAAGGTGATGAGGATGATGAGGAGGAGGATGAGGAGGAAGGTGAGGATGATGGAAGCGAAGTGGGATGAAGAAGAAGCAGTGAGTGGAGGGGCGGAGGAGCGATGGAATCGGTGTGCGAGACAATGGAATGTGTGCGGCAGTCAGTAGATCGGTGATGGTGAGTGTCATTCCATTGTGAGTGTGAGGCTTAACTTGTGTGCTGAGTATTGGGTGACGACTGTGGAGGGAAGGAGTGGGGTAGGGTAAGGGGGGGGAGAGGGGGGGAAGGAGGGGGAAGGAGGTATGAGGGGAAGGAGGCCAAGGAGGCTTAGGGCGACGTGGAGTGATTTGGGTTCTGACGAGGGTACGAGGGTATGAGGGGTGGCGCTTGTAATGTGTTTAGAACGTGTTGGTCACCAACGCCGGGATACCGGGAGTAACTGTAATGAAGGGGGAGTAAGAAAGGGGGACAGTGGTACAGTGATACAGTGGTGACAAAGGTAGTGATAGTGAGCAACAATAAGGGTTAAACGCCACTCGTGTGTGCTTTGGTTCCTGACGGCGTAGAGTAAATCAGGGTAAAATGGTTTTATATCATGATTGCCGTTCATGACGGATCTAACGCCACAATTGGTGTCATAACACTTAACATACACATTGTACTCTTTAACACAATAGACAAATTATAGTAAAAGGTCAAAAATCCTTCGTCCGTGTTTCGAACTGCCTCCACCCCTTTGATCTGCTTCCGTTCATCCTCCACGTTGTTCTCACGCGGATTTGATTCCGTTGTGCTGGGACGCGACCTGTGACGTGCCAGGGGGTCATGTTGGCGCCTCACTCAATCTCACCTCAACCCTACAACCCCCCCTCTCTCCATCTCCCTCCCTCTCCCCCCCCCCCCTCACAACACCTCACGCTTCATGTCCCTCTTCGGCGCGCGCTTCTCCTCCGCAGTCACTGCGCTGCGAGGAGAGCTTAGTGCCGCACCACAAACCGCCAACGATACCATCACAAAGCTCGTAGAGAAGATCCAGACTTCGCCACAGGTCGATGACCGCCGGACTGCCGTTCTCGGTCTCAAGGGCCTCAGCCGTGACTGGAAGGCCGAAGTCGGCCAGGCCGCGTTCCCCTCACTACTCGCTGTGCTGCAGCGCGACGCGCCATACGATGTCGACATTGCCAAGGCCGTGCTCGAGGCGCTGATGAGTTTATGTGAAGTGCCGGACAAGGTTAGCATGAGCAAGACGCGCAAGACACAAACTAACAGCAAGCCTGCCAAGGACGAAGTAGGGCTCAAGCACATTGACATTTTCCTCGAGGTGAGTGAGTCTGGGCAGTGGCAGTTGTGCGCCGGTGTGGAGGTGATAGGTGGCCGAGACCGCTTGCGATAAGCGACGTGCTTGGAGGATATTGCGGCTGGACGGCTTTGAAGCTGGGTGCGAGCGCGCGGTGCGATAGCTGTACCGATTGGAGGCCAGGAATCAGCTCACACTAGACACCCGAACCGTTCCATGCCGTGATAGGGCTGCTCTCGGCCTCCCCGGCGTTCTTCCCGCGTTTCTATGCCCTACAGTTCCTCTCGCAGATCCTCACGGCCCGAGCGTCCCTCGCCCAGAGCTACATCTTGTCGGCGCCGCCACCAGGCGTCGACGGCGTGCTTACCGTGCTCGACCCCAAGGCCCCGCCACCAGGCTCACAGGGCGCGGTCATGGGCGGAGGTGCTGGTGAGATGCTGCGGAACGAGGCTCTCCTCCTCCTTCCCGCAATGCTCGCCAGCAACGCCGATCTGCAGAAGATCATTGCCTTCTCTGGAGGCTTTGAAAAGATTCTGGACATTATCACCGCCGAGAATGGCATCGAGGGCGGAATCGTTGTCCAGGACGCTCTGACAGTCATTGGTACGCTTCTGCGCTTCAACGTCTCCAACCAGGTGAGTTGCGTATCACAGGCTTGATCTGACGGCAGAACCTTTTCCGCGAGTTCTCGTTCATTCCCTCCATCCCCCCAATCCTCCACTTCCCTTACTCGCTCGCGGCCGATGAGCAGGCGCCCGATACCTTTGCACTGCAGGATTGGCCGGAGCAGAAGCTGTACAATGCCGGCTTAGTGCTTGGCTTGATACGCATGCTGATCGGCGGCCCTGGAGGTCCCAACCAGTCCGCCATGGCGAGCAGCGGCGTCACAAGGTGTCTTCTCGAGCTGTCTCTCGCGTCGAACGCGCCGAACGGGCTCAAGTGCCAGGCAATCAACACCCTCACGCCGATCATGCTTTCCTCGCTCCCCAACCAGGCGCTGCTGTCGACGCTCATGCTCGCGCCGCTTGTTCCCGTACACGCTGACATGGATCACCCGAACGGCGGCTTCGTCCGTCTTCCGCCTCGGCCGGCAGTCGTCGCGCTTGTCTCGGCGGTCATCGAGGGAGACCCGAGTGCGGGCGGTCGTGGCCTGCGCGGCCGCGCTGCGGGTGTCAACATGTTTGAGGTGAGCTGTACAGAGCGGCGACAGCTGACATTCAGGGCTACGTCAACAACAACGACGACGCAAGGATAGGCATCATCTCGTCAATGGTGTCCCCACCGGAGGACAACCCGAACTCGAACTTCCCAGATACGCCGCAGTCGGCCGGGTCGCTTATCATGTCGGGGCTCCTCGACCTCCACCCTACCGACGCGCCGTTCGACCCGTACCGGTCGCTATTCTCGTGCCTGCTCATGTCGCACCTCATCCGCAGCTCTGAGCACACCAAGAAGCTCGCGCGCGAGATCTCATTCCCCGGCGGCGGTGATGACGATGACGACAACGTCTCGCTCCTCCAGCTCGTCGTCGGCAACCTCATGATGGCTGCTCGCGCCCAGGGCGAAGCTGCCACCAAGGCCACCATGGAAGGCGCCGGCGACGGGTCGTCCGAGGAGGAGGACTGGGCGCGCGTCATGGTCGGTTATCTGGTCCTGCTCTCGACCTGGCTCTGGGACTCGCCCAAGTCGGTGACCGAGTTCCTCTCTGACAGCTCAAACCTGCAGGTGGTGAGTTTAGTTGATCCGGTTGTTACTGACTGTGTCAGCTCATCACTCCCATCACCCAGCCGACTGGCATCGACCCCCTCATCCAGGGGCTGTGTGCCTTCCTCCTCGGCATCTGCTACGAGTTCAACCGCGAGCCAGGAGAGGTCACCCGTGCGACGCTGCACCCGATCCTCCACTCAAGAATTGGGCCGGACCAGTTCGTCTCGCGGATGGCACGCCTGCGCGAGGACCCGCGATTCCGCGCGGTGCAGCCGGACGCGTTCGACACCGAGGGCGAGGATGCTACCGCGGCGCACCAGTCGCAGGACTCGACTGAGCAGGATGAGGGTCTTGAGTTGTGGTTCGATTGGGCGTTTGTCGACTTCTGGAAGAACCATTATTGTGAGCAACAAGAAGTGTGCGTACGTAAGCTGACAGCAGACACCATCCAGCGCTCCATCGCTGTTGACCCTGACGCCGTCGGGAGCCGCACGTCTGCGGATGACAGCGAGACTGCTGGCATCATCATGTCGCTCCGCCAGAAGCTCAAAGCGCAGACGGACGAGGTTGTCAAGCTCCAGTCGCAGCTGTCCCACAAGGCTTCTGAGTACAGCAAAGAGGTGAGCTGGGTGTTCCCGAGACAAGCTGACCGTACAGAAGGACCAGTTCGCGTCCGAGATCGACGCCCTCTCCCAGCAGGTGGCCAAGCTCTCTGCCGACTCCGAGGCCGGTGCTTCGTCCACGACCGAGCTTGACACGCTCCGTTCCGATCTTGCTGCAGCTCGGACACAGGTGACGTCGCAGATGGCTGAGTTAGCTGCCCACGCCGAGACGAAGACCCAGCTCGAGGGCGTGACGTCGGAGCTCGACGTGTTGCGGAAGGAGCTGGAGGAGGCCAAGTCTGACGCTGCCAAAGTCGCCGACAGGGCGGACAAGGCCGAGGCCGCAACAAACGTTGAGAAGGAGCGCGCGAATGAAGCGGAGAAGGCAGTCGAAAAGGCCAAGGAGGTGCCCAGTGCGCCGCCCATGGGCATTGGTAAGAAGACCGAGGCCCAGCTCAAGAAGCTACGCGAGCAGGTCAAGGAGCTCGAGTCTGATCTCGAAGCCACTAAGGCTAAGGGCACCGAGATGGAGAAGGAGCACGAGGACCTGCTCGTGCTGCTTGACGAGCTGAGCAGCAAGAGCAAGCGCGACAAGGCGGTGATGCGGGACGAGGGCCTCTTTGTGAGCGAAGACGAAGATGACGACGACGACGACGACGATGATGATGACGATGAAGAGTAGACTTAGAAGGATGTTATTCATCTCAACGGTGTGCAGTGGGCAGAGCGAGCGGAGCTGTGGAACGCATGGGCTGTCCTTTTTCCTGGTAGGTAGGGTGGACAACCTCCACTTTGGCCAAGTTGGGACTTTTGAAGTGGAGGTGGAAATTCCAGATTCCATTCGCATCCATCATCACTCTCACCATGTTCCGCCCCACAATTCACGCCCTCCGCGTCGTCCCCCGCCTCTCCACTCGGGGACTGAGCATATCCGCAGTTCGCGCCGCCGAGGACCGGCCCGGACCAGCACTTAGCCAGACTAACCGTACGCAACAATAGGGAGGTAACTAACACACCAGGCGCCGAGCACACCCTCCGCCGGTTCTGGAAACACGCGCATGTCAAGGAGGAGCCTGAGGGTGAGTCCCAGTGTGACTTCCTCCAGTCGTTGACACCAGGCTTCCACGTCACCCTTGACAAGCGCGCGCTCAAGTCGCCCGCCGGCACCAAGCTCGTCTTCCCCAAGGACAAGCGGTTGCTCGCCACCCTCATCGCAAACGAGTGGGAGAACCAGGACAAGGTATTGAAGCAGCATGCGCTGCCGCTTGTGAGTGATGACTTGTTCTCTTCCCTCTCTGACCTTGCCCTCTTCTCTTCTTCCTCCTCCCTCCTCCCTCTTCATCTCGTCTCCCTGTCTACTGCGGTAACATTCAGGTTCAGATGACCTGAATCACCGATGTCCAACATTGTGCGCAAGCTGACTCCAGACATCCCTCGCATCCCGCGCGGTCGACGGCTTTGGTGCGCCGGGGTCGCCAACGCGCGAGGGCGTCATTGACGCCTTGATGGAGTACCTCGACACGGATACGATCGCGTGAGTGGTTTCCGCCAGCTACAAGAAGAGCAACGCCACTGCACTGCAATCCAATTAATTGAATTGAGCAGGTGGTCGGATGGCGTCTGAAAGCTGCTCCGCTCCATCCGCAGTCACCGAGTCCGCTTGTGGACGTAAACCCTTCACAGCTGACACCAGCTTCCCTGGTGACGCGCCCGCCGCCCTCGTCCGCCTCCAGAAGGACCACTGGGACCCGCTCATCCAGTGGCTCAAGGAAAAGTACGGCGTGACGCTCGGCCAGACGACCGGCTTCGGTCTTCCTGAGCACTCGGAGGGTGCGGCCGGGGAACTCCGCAAGGTCCTGGAGGGCATGGACTCCTGGCAGCTGGCTGCGTTCGAGCGCACAGTCTACGCGACCAAGAGCTTTGTCGTCGCGCTCGCGTTCGTCGAGGGGCGTATCACTGCGCATGAGGCTGCCCTGGCTGCACAGGTTGAGGTGGCTGCGCAGATTGAGCAGTGGGGCGAGGTAGAGGACACGCACGACGTCGATTACCAGGACATCCGGCGGAGCCTCGGGACAGTCGCGGCGCTGCTCGCAAAGGTGTAGGACAAATGTCTGGGTGTCTAGATATCTATGCATGGTATGGTACAGGGGTGATGGTTGGGAAACCCAAATGGAAGAGATGGAGAAAACCCTCAGTCGAGCCGCTTCGCCTCGCCTGATGTCAGCTGGATCATAGTTTGTAAGCTCACCAGACGCGAGGACGCGGTATGCCTTTCCGCGCCACACAACACGGCTGCCAAACATGGCATACAACCAGATCGGGAGGGCGAGACATTCCCGCGCCGCCCATGCAAGCATGAAGCGCCATGTAGGCTGAGGTGGGCCAACATGACGCACATTGGTCGCCAGTGCGCTTCGTACGGCCAGATCTGTCGCGAGCCATGCGCCCATACTCAGAACCCAGAAGAGAAGCTTTGGTACGCCGAATAGGGAATACACGGCCCAAGCGCCGTACAGGCTCGCAACAATCGACTCGGTGAGTGGCTCCATCGTCGTTGCCGGCAACGTCATCATCTTGCGTACGCGGATCCAGCGCGCTCGGCGCATAAAGTAGTCGCGAACAGTGAGGGCGCCGAGGAAGTCTGTTGCAACGTCGCCTGTCATGGCGTGTTTAAGGCCCAGCTCGTGCCAGAGCGAGAGGGCGATCATGTTGTCCTCGGCCATGAAGGGGCCGAAGCCTGCAAGGCCCTTGATATTTTGCGAGGCGAGGGATGGTGCGGGTGAGGAGAGGGCATTAATGTTTGTGCGAGAGTACATGCACGACTTGCCGACGACGCATGACTCTATTGCGACGTTGTTCTTTCATCAGCTGGCACCCTCAAAAGCTCCCCGACAGTGCCTGGGAGCACACTCACAATGCTCAGGTACATCTTGGCATGTGTCGAGTTGAGGTACGCCTGCTCAATAAGGCTACCCCACGTTGGCTGGTAAACGACGGCGGTGGGCACTTGGTGCACTAGGCCAACCATGCCACGCGACGGCGGGGCTCTTTCATTGTCGGCGATTAAGGAAGCGCTCTCCTCGTCATCCTGGCGACTGAGGAAAGCGTCGACCATGTGTCCCAGTGCATCGGGGAGGATGGCGACCGTCGCGTCGAGGACCCACATGATGTCGTGCGACGCCTGGGCGAATGGTTCCGTCAGGTTGTTGACTTTGGGGTTTACGCCGACCTTGGCAGAGTCTGGTGTGAGCTCGTCCGACATGTACATAGCTCCAAGATCCAACGACTAGACCGCGTTGGACCACTCTCAGCTCCCACAGTACTTCCCATGCCCTCGCCGACTCACTGATCACAACCCGAGCCGGCACATGCGGGTGGCGCGCCATGACCTTTTGCACGACCGGCAGCGCCTCGTCCTTTGGGTCCTGGAGTGCAAAGATGACCTCGTAGTTTGGATAGTTGAGGCGCATAACACTCTCGAGGGTCGAGTACATGTTGGTGTCGAGACCACAGAGGGGGCGGATCACGCTCACCCCGGGGACCGAGGTGGCAGGGAGTGCGGAAAGACGTGACGCCGTGTGCTTCTTGCCATACCGGGAGCGAGCGACTCGGAGACCGTTCAGGCCAACAGCCCATACCAAGGCGTAGAGCACCAGCGCACCGATCGCGGCGTACGTTGGGGCAGGCATCCGTTTATCGTGTATGATGGATTGTGGAAGAGTGAGTGTTGAGGACCGCGTCACTCTGGCGCGTCCGGACAAGGTGGACCTTTGAACTTTCTTGAATTGGCTACAGCATTGGATTCAGTGCCACGTGACAATATCTTGGAGATTGGAATGACTCCCTGACGATTCCGCAAGAACGTGCTCTCCACTAACAAACACTCTTTTCAATCATTTTACACAATGGCCGAACCCGATCCACAATTCGTGGCCGATACGCTGCGCGCCCGCGCCGAGATGGCACTCGCCAAGGCTCAGCGACACGCGGCTGTTCAGCGTCTCCTTTCCCACCCGGCCATCGCGCCAGCCCGCGAGATCCTCGCCGACCCCAAGGTGTGCGCGGCGCTCGTGGGCGCGTTCATCGCGCTTCTGTTCCTCATCTGTGCGCTCCAACTGAAAAAGGTGTACTAACGCAGTCTATCCCGCGGGTAAGAAGAGCCGCCGTGCTGGCGTACCCAAGGCCCTCCTCGTCGGTCCGACGGATGCAGGCAAGACGGCCATCTTTGCCAAGGTGCGCGTTCCCCAGACATCGCTGAACCCAGTTCGCACAGGACGAGGTGCCGGCTACACACACGTCTACCGTTCCGTCGACGGCTAGTGTTGCTTTGCGCGCAAGCGGGCGTTCCAAGACGGTCCGGCTGGTTGATATGGCTGGGCATGCCCGCTTGCGCGACGAGGTGTCGGCGGCAGTTGCTGATACCGATGCGGTCGTGTTTGTTGTGGACGTGATGGGCGTTGTGCGCAATGCTGCGTCCGTGACTGAGTGAGTCGAGTTGAGCTGAGTCGTTGTTGGATCTCTCCAGCTTGGCATGTGACTCCCCGCTCTCCCTTCCCATGTCCCGCGCGCGCGCGCGCGCTACGTTCGCCGTGTACTTTCGCTGACAGCAGACAACTGCCGCCCCTCCTCACTGCGATGGCGGGCACCGCCTCCCGGCGCGGCTTCAACACCTCCCCTCTCCGTCTCCTCATCCTCGCACACAAGGCTGACGCGCTCTCGCGCGAGGACACTGCCCTTTCGCCGCCCGATCTCGCACCTCAGACCCGCCAGACGGCCGAGGAGCGCGTGCGCTCAGTCCTCACCCGCGAGATGGACCGGCTCAAGTCGGCGCGCTCCGCCTCGGGCGGACGCATCGAGGGAATGGGCCGCGTCGCCACCCAGCGTGGATGGTGGGCGCGGCTCTTTGGCGCACCCGAGCCAGTCGCCGAGAACACTGAGGACGAAGAGGCACTCGTGTGGGGCGGGCCAGGCGCTTGGAACTGGGACGACGTTGAGGGCGTGGATGTCGAGTGGGGCGTTACGGCCGTTGGTGGAGCCAAGCCGCTTACGGAGGAGTGTGAGGAGGGAGACGGTCTGCAGGACCTCACGGACTTCTTCTGGGACCTGTAGATGATGCATCTGTACTGGCGATGGAATCGAGGCTGGCGGAAAGATGGAGGACTCGGAGTTGCCAATGCGTGTTACGTAACCCCACGGCATGTGGGTGTGAGATCTCACCAATGTCAATACCGAATGTAGTTGTTGATGCCCATCTTCTCCACCTTCCTTTTATCAAACTTGATCCCATCATGCTCGGTACGTCTCTCGCTCTTTAAACTTAACCGCAGTCGTCGGCCTCACAGGCGGAATAGGCACAGGCAAGAGCACCGTCTCTGGCCTCCTCAGTTCACGGCACCATCTCTCAATCGTCGATGCCGACGTCCTCGCGCGCGATGCCGTCGCCCCTGGCTCGGCAGGCTTCCGCAAAGTCGTGGCCCACTTTGGCGCGGACCGTATCCTCAATGCGGACGGGAGCCTGAACCGCTCCGCACTCGGCGACATCATCTTCCGCGATCCCAACGAACGCCAGTACCTCAACGGCATTATCCACCCCGCCGTGCGGCGCATGATGTTCATGGCTGTACTCAAGGCGTGGCTCCGCGGCGAGTGGTGTATCATCCTCGACGTGCCTCTTCTCATCGAGGCGAATTTGTGGAAGTGGGTCGGTGAGGTCATGGTGGTGTTTGTGTGAGTGTCCGACCTCGGCCTTCCTTCATTCCTCCCCTTCTCATTTCTCTCATGTTCGATCCCACTGATGGCAGTTCGGAAAAGCTCCAGCTTCGCCGCATCCTTGACCGCCCCCCTCCCCCGGGAAATGCCCCCCTCACCGAATCGCAGGCGCAAGATCGGATGCGCGCGCAGATGCCGGTCGCGGACAAGCTCGTTTATGCCACCACTGTCATCGATAACAGCGGCTCGCTGTCGGACCTCGAGGTGCAAGTCGATCGCGCCGTGGACAAGTGGCGCGCGCAGCAGGGTGGGAGCTCGGGATGGTGGTGGAAACTGTGCTGGCTCGTGCCGCCCGTCGGTATCATGGCTGGGTGGATATGCCTCCTCCGCACGTATATCCGGGCTAAGGGCGTGCGGAAGCGTACGCGCGGGGAGGTGGAGAGGCGAGGGGTGGAGATGCAGGACCTCAAGCGGGCTTAGGTGTGTAGTGTGTAGGGGCCAGTGTGCAGGTAGACAGAGGGCGGATAGAGAGATGTACTCTATACTGGGGCATCCACTTTGCTCGCGATCGGTACAAACCTGATGACAGAGGGGCCGCCTCAGGTCGCATACTCCAGTGACGCGTGCTGAATGATACATACATGGTATACTGATGCTGGATATCGCGGGTGTGCCTGTCCTTTCCCATCGTCTCGTCTACCCCCTCCCTATCGGCGACGCTCTGGCTCGGCCGCACGAAAGTTGCGGTAATAACTCTTGCACTTCTCCTCGATCGTCTCCTGGTACGTCTCGGGGAGCGTGCTGACAAGCTTGGCGGGATTGCCGCCCCACACGGTCAGCGAGGGGATGACGGTACCATCGGCCACGACCGAGTCGGGGAGGATACGGGCGCAGTCCTTGATGACGGCGAATTTGCCCTATGTGTTAGACCAATGCCGCGTCCCTTGATCCTCTCTCCCCGTCTTCCATCTCTATCCTCACTTTGAGCCGCAGCAGTCTCAGAAAAGAGACCTGCCAGCTCAACGAAGATGTCGTCTGAGCTGACTCACGATAATACTCCGCGCCCCAATCTCGATACAGCTTCCAATACTCGCCGCCTCGACAATACAGTCCGCCCCGATGTGTACGTAATCCATGATGCGCACGGGGTAGAACGTGAACGCGCCCTTGTAGATCTTGCCTGGTGGGCGGAGGATGGCACCATCCCCGAGAAGGCAGTACCGTCCCATGCTGATGACGACGTAGCTGCCCGTCTGGTTACGGCGAAGGTCGCCGCGCACAATTGCCCGTGTCTGGATGATGCTCTTGCCCGCAAGGACGATATTCTGCGCACCCAAGATTGTCGCCTTGCGCGAGACCTTGTCTGCCGTCAGTTCAAGTCTTGGCGATAGCTCACTTCCAGTGTCCGTTTCTGGTGTCAGCTCGGCTAGGGGACTTGTAGCGGACTCACCAACATACGTCCCCTTCTCAAAGGTTATGATGGGGTCGAAGGCGCCCATCCCGCCTAGATTAGAAGTGTGTTTGATGGAGATGAGTAGGTGGGTAGATGAGAAAGGAGGAAGGTTGGACTGGACGTGACTGATGGAGAGTGACTTGCCGGGGCCCCTGCGTTCGGCTCGAAATGATTCCGCGGTGTCCACGATGTCGGCATCTCTCCATCCTCCTGGCCTCCTCATCCAACAACAACAACCCCAACTTCCAAGCATGACGAGCGCCGACGCGCCCGCCAGCGCCATGGTGCGTCTCAGCAAGGACTTTTCAGATTGTGCGTTCTTCTTGCTGGAGAGCAGCCGGTTGCGCTCCAGCCCCTTCTGAGCAGCACCTCCTCTTCTGCTAGCTGACCTCAGCTACCGCCCTCTCGCGTCACCAACAAATACATGCGCGCCTCGAGCTCGAGATCCTCGACGTGAGGGAAGAAGTCGCACGCCTGAAAGGCGAGCTGCGACGCGACCAGGATCCTGCGCGGATGGGCGTCATCCAGAAACAGATTGCGCATCTCATGCAGCAGATCAACGCTATCCGGGAGAAGGCGGCCGAGGCAGAGGCTATCGTCAAGAGCATTACGCAGGACGTGCAGCGTCTCGATGTCGCCAAGCGCAACCTCACGCGCACGATGCAGACACTCGAGCGGTGGAGCATGTTGAGTGCGTCTTCACTTCCCTCTCAACTGTCTCTTGCCAACGTAGCTGACTCTAGAACACGCCCACAGGCAGCTCAAGGAGCTGATACCGACGAAGCGGTATCGCGATATGGCGAGCTCGCTGTCGGCGGTCATGCATCTCTTTGAGGGGCTCAAGCCACTAACCACCGTCACCGAAGTTGCTGAGGTCTTCCGCGCAGCCGAGGCAGACAGGCGTACCGTCCAGGAGATGGTGAACACCGAGATGGAGGCATTCTTCCGCAACGACCCTAACCACCCGCCGGACCTGCGCGTAGTCTCGGAGGCCGCGCTGGTCGTGGACGTCCTGGGTGGCGATTACCGTAAGCACATCATCGAACGATACATCACCCTCCAGCTGGCGGAGTACCGCCGCATTTTCCGGAGTACCGACGAAGCGGGGCAGCTGGATAATGTGGCACGCCGGTACGCATGGTTCCGCCGCGTGCTCAAGCACCATGACGAGGAGCATGCAGCACTCTTCCCTGCAAGTTGGGAGGTTACGCGGC
Organism: Cutaneotrichosporon sp. HIS471; assembly: GCA_030864385.1. NCBI lineage: Eukaryota > Fungi > Basidiomycota > Tremellomycetes > Trichosporonales > Trichosporonaceae > Cutaneotrichosporon > Cutaneotrichosporon sp. HIS471. Next base: position 75,998 of record AP028240.1, on the reverse strand, counting down.
TGCTCGTGGCGAGCTTTGCGGAGCAGACACGGGTTGATCTTGCAAATGTCCTCGGACGGGGTGTGCCAGATGTCAACGTTCTTCTGGACGCATTGCAAGCGACGCTCGACTTTGAGGCCGCCCTCGCGCGTCGGTTCAACATGCCGGTGAGCTCAATCATCGAATTCGAGCTGACACCAGTTCGAGGATGTGACAGCCGGCGGGCTCAACTCGTCCTCCAGCACCAAATGGACCATCTCGACCATCTTCGATTCGCATTTCGGAACATACGTCGACGCGCAGGACAAGGCGTTATCAGAAATGATGTCGCAGTACCGCGGGGCGCGCTCGCGCAGCAGCCTCGAGGGCACACTGCAGGAGACGGAAAATGCGGGACCGACGATCCTCCCTTCATCGACAGAGCTGTTCTATTTCTACGGGCAGACGCTTGAGCAGTGCAGCAAGTACACGAATGGGGATCCCGTCGTCAAGCTCGCTCGTATCTTTGCCAAGTGGCTCAAGATCTACAACGACGACGTGCTCCTCGCAGCGCTCAAGAAGGAGCCGACGATCCGGCGCTCACTCGAAGGCCGCTCGAGTTTGGCAGAGGTCAAGACGGCGTGCATGGTACTCAACACGGCTGAGTACTGCGCCAACACGTCCATGCAGCTCGAGGACCGCCTCAAGGACAAGGTCAAGGAGGAGTTGCGCGACTCGATCGGATTCGCAGACGAGCGCGATGCGTTCACCGCCACCAAGGCGCAGTGTATTGCGACGATGCTGCGCGAGCTCGAGACCGCGTGCGACCCAGCGTTCGCGGCGATCCTCAAGACGCCTTGGCGCGACCTCGAGAACGTGTCGGGCCGCTCGGCGTACATCGTTGACCTGGTGGGGAGCATCAAGGAGGTCGCGGAGTGTGTGCGTACGCGCATCGAGAGCAAGAAGTACATTCGTAACTTTGCCGACAAGGCGGTCGGGCTGGTCATTGCGCGGTTTACACAGGCGGTTATCAAGAGCCGGCCACTCAAGAAGATCGGCGCGGAGCAGGTGAGTGAAGTGTGATGCCGATACTGGGCGCCGTTGGACGCGGTCGGCTGCCGTCCCTGCCAAAGCTGACACCAGATCCTCCTCGACGTGCAGGCCGTCAAGGCGTGCCTCCTCGATCTCCCCGAACCACATCCTGAAAACTCGAGCAACGGGTACACGAAATACGTGACCAAGAACACGGGCCAGCTCGAGACGATGCTCAAGGTCATCCTCGCGCCGGATGATCCGCCCGAGGGGTTCGTCCAGAACTACTGCCTCCTCATCGGCGACAGGTCGTTCACAAATTTCCAGAAGGTGAGCTGCCCTATGCTTAATATTGCTCACACCAGATCTTAGACCTCAAGGGCACGGCCCGCTCGGACCAGCAAAAGCTCGTCGACATTTTCCTCTCAGTGACAGGCACCAAGGACGACTTGACAGACACGTCGTTCCTCACAGGCCTCGACATGGACCCCGGGAACGAAAGGTCACAGCACGCGCCCCAGTCGCCGGCGATGCAGACCCTCGGTCCCGGCAGCGTACTCCCTTCCCTTCTGTCGCGGAGCAGTGCCGACTACCCGCCGGACGGGAGTCGCGCAGACACGCCAAAGGCGTTTGGCGACTTCCGGCGCTTCGTGTCGACGTTCGGCAAGCGCGACGGGTATATGTAATCTATGGCCATGCATCGGATGGTCGGGTATCTGTATCTCGTACAAAAGTTACACGCTAGTAGGGCTTCTCGCCGCTGAGGAGCTGGGCCTGCGGCGTTGGCGACGGTGGCTTTTGTGTCTCGCCTGGTGGCTGCGTGCGGCCAGTGCTGAAGCCATACAGGTAGTTCCTGTTGTCAGCTGCCATCTAGTCTTCAGCTCACTTGTAATACGAATCGTCAAGCACGTTGTTGAAGTAGTTGCCCAGTATCCTGAAGAACACGTTGGCGGTGAGGAGCGAGTCAGAGCCAGCCTGGTGCTGTGGTCCTATCCGCTGGACGCCGATGCTCTCGGCGATCTCCTGAAGTCCGCCACGGAGCATCCTGACAGACCGCACGATGTGCTTGATGTCGTAGATGCAGGGGAACCACACAAACAGGAGGTCGAAGAAGTCCTGCTCGGTCGCTGGCAAGGGCTCGCACGTGAGGATGCGGAGGAGGTAGCCAAAGTCGTACCCGCTGCTGTCAGCTGGATATCCCTGCCACAGCTCACGAGTGAAAGGACACCCATTTGATGGTGGGGAAGAGTACGAGCCCAGACGTCACGAGCAGCTCGCCAAAGTACTCGACGTCGATGCCGTCCTCCTCGTTGCGCTTAAAGTCGATGCCAGAGTTCTTGAGCAGCTCGATACTCTCGGGCGCGTACATGTCGTCCCTGGGGTCAGATAAACAAGGTGACGGCGCACGTGAGGTTGAACTGGAAGTTGAACTGCCATGTGTAGCCCTCCGGTGAGTGGCCGCTCTCGTCGCTGAGCGTCACGCCGAGCTGGATGATCTTGAGCATGTCGACGTTGCATCGCATCGTCTGGTAGTGGTAGTCCGAGCCGGTCTTGAAGCTCCCGATTGGACGCGCGACGATGCCTGGGAACTCGGTGTCCTGGGGTTAGTAATAGCAATGCGAGCGGGGCAGCGGGGCGAAGACCGACGGCGCGACCAGGCGAGCGCGCGACCAGGCGAGATAAGAGGATGCCCATAATGCGGGGCGACGCGTTCAATTCCTCAAAGTGGTTGATCCGTCAGGTCGCCACGCTACTCGAGTCACGGCACCATCACTGGCCATTCAAAGGATTCAAAGGCCGTCGTTTACATAGGGAAGGTCGCGTACGCACCATGGAAATGTAGGGGTACTGGTCGACGGCATGACGGAGGTGCTGGAGCTCGGTCTCGAGGTTGTCTGCCCAGACTTCGCGAATGCCGTACTCTGGAGGCCGCTGTGCGGAAACCATGGCGTGAGGGTTTGAGGAGCTTAGGCCTCTAACAGTAAACGGGAGTCGAGAGGAAGGGAATATTGAAGATGGATGCGAGGATGAAGAGTAGTAATGGTGATGGATTCCACTCGTTGGTGACAATGGACAATGGACTGAGCAGCTTGGGGGCTGTATGAGGGGGGGATTGGGATTTGCTTCCGTGTGTCTGTCCATGTTGGAGCCACGCCCACCCCCCCAGCCCCCCCAGCGCCGCCAGTCTAAGCTCACCCCAGATTCACCATGCAATGACGATGTCGTTCTCTGTTCCTCCCCCCTTCCGCTTTCTTTCCTTCAACCACACTACCCATCTTATCGTTCCGTCCATCGTCGCTTGTTTTGTCCCCTCGACGCCTAGAGTGAAACCCCCTTCGCCAGCAGCCCATTCCGCTGACTATTCTCTAACCACTTCCTCCCGCCGCTTGTCCCTCCACCATGGTACGCAACGCTCGGACATCTGCGCCCATCGCTCACACAATAGGCCATCGGCAAGAAGGGCAAAAAGGTCGGCGGCCTCCTGGCCAGCAGCGGCATCCAGAAGCCCCAAAAGGTCGCAAAGGTTAGCACCATGTGGTCGGGCCACGCTCACTTCAGGCCGACTGGTCCGAGGGCTTCAAGAAGAAGAAGACGGCCGGTGTGCAGGACATGACCCTCCTCAGCACCATCACCAACGAGGCCATTAACGAGAACCTCAAAGCGCGCTTCTTGAACCAGGAGATCTATGTGAGCTGGTAGAAGGCTATACCAGCTGACAGCAGACATACATTGCTCATGTGCTCATCTCGGTCAACCCCTTCCGCGGTGAGCATCGCCTCTTCCGCAGCGTATTACGTCGCTGCGAATTTTGGGGGGACGAGTATCGAACAGTGCTGACGACGCAGACCTCGGCATCTACTCGGAAGAGACGCTACAGTCGTACCGCGGCAAGAACCGTCTCGAGATGCCGCCGCATGTGTTCGCCGTCGCCGAGTCGGCTTACTACCGCATGACAACCGAGAAGGAGAACCAGTGTGTCATCATCTCGGGCGAGTCGGGCGCTGGCAAGACTGAGGCTGCCAAGCGCATCATGCAGTACATCGCTGCAGTGAGTGGGACCAGCGATGGCTCGAGCGGCGGCATCGAGGGCATCAAGGAGATGGTGCTCGCCACCAACCCCTTGCTCGAGTCGTTTGGGTGTGCCAAGACATTGCGTAACGACAACTCCAGTCGCCACGGAAAATATCTTGAGATCATGTTCGACAGCTTGGGTCAGCCAGTGGGCGCGCAAATCACAAATTACCTCTTGGAAAAGGTGAGCTGTAGGAGATACGAAAGCTGATAACAGAACCGTGTCGTGGGCCAGATCAAGAATGAGCGTGACTTCCACATCTTCTACCAGCTCACCAAGGCGGCGCCGCAGGACATGAGGAGTGAGTGTTAATGGTTGCGTTCCGTGCTAACAGTCCAGATGACTTCGGCCTGCAGGGGCCCGAAGCGTATGCGTACACGGCCAACAGCAAGTGCCTCAATGTGGCAAGTATCGACGACAGCAAGGATTTCACCGAGACGTTGCACGCAATGGACATTATCGGCCTGTCCAAGGAGGAGCGTACCTCCATCTTCCGCGTGCTGGCGACGGTCCTATGGCTCGGCAACTGCGAGTTCGTCGAGGGTGACGATGGGAACGCTCGCATCGCCGACCCGGGCGTCACCGACTTTGTCGCGTATCTCATGAACGTCGACGGCGCGGCGGTTCAGAAGGTGCTCCTCTCGCGCATCATGGAGACGCAGCGTGGGGGCCGCCGAGGTGAGCATGGGGTTCAAACGTCAGCTGACAGCAGGGTCCGTGTACGAGGTGCCCCAGAATGTGGCGCAAGCGAACTCTGGACGTGACGCGCTCGCGAAGGCGCTGTACAACAACCTCTTCGAGTGGATCGTGAGCCGCGTCAACGTCTCGATGAAGCCCAAGGTCGCGCATTCTTACGTTATTGGTGTTCTCGACATCTAGTGGGTGACACGAATGTGAGCATGGCTGACGTACAGCGGGTTCGAGATCTTCCAGGACAACAGCTTTGAGCAGCTGTGCATCAACTACGTCAACGAGAAGCTTCAGCAAATCTTTATCGAGTTGACCCTCAAGGCCGAGCAGGAGGAGTATGTTCGCGAGCAGATCAAGTGGACTCCCATCAAGTGTGAGTGTTGTCACAGTCGGTAAGCCTTACCCAGTCTTCGACAATGCGGTCGTGTGCGAGTTGATCGAGGGCAAGCGACCTGCCGGAATCTTTGCGACGCTCAATGATGCGACAGCGACGGCGCACGCCGACCCTGCTGCGGCGGACAACTCGTTCATCCAGCGGTCCAACATGCTGACGTCCAACCCCAACTTCGAGTCGCGCGGCAACAAGTTCCTCATCAAGCACTACGCCGGCGACGTGCTGTACAATGTGGCGGGCATGACGGACAAGAACAAGGACCAACTGGGCAAGGACATCCTCGAGCTCATCGAGCGCAGCGGAGATACGTTCCTCCACACGCTCTTCCCTGACAAGGTTGACCACGACTCAAAACGCCGCCCACCAACTGCTGGTGACAAGATCAAGGTAGGAATCGACCGGGTCATCACACTGACCCACAGCAATCCGCTAACGAGCTTGTCACCAACCTGATGCAGTGCCAGCCCCACTACATCCGCACGATCAAGCCGAACCAGAACCGCTCGCCGACCGAGTACGACGACAAGGCCATCCTGCATCAGATCAAGTACCTTGGTCTCCAGGAGAACATTCGTGTCCGTCGTGCTGGTTTCGCATACCGTGCAGACTTCCAGAAGATGGTCGAGCGCTTCTACCTCCTCTCGCCTTCGACATCGTACGCCGGTGACTACATCTGGCAGGGCGACGCCAAGTCTGGTTGCGAGCGCATTCTGACGGACGCGCGCATCGCCAAGGACGAGTGGCAGATGGGTGTGACCAAGGCGTTCATCAAGAACCCCGAGACGTTGTTCTACCTTGAGGGCGAGCGCGACCGTTACTGGCACACCATGGCGCGGCGTATCCAGCGGGCCTGGCGCGCGTACGTGCGACGCAAGCACGAGGCTGCGACCAAGATTCAGCGCTTCTGGCGCAGCCAGAAGGAGAACCTCGTGTACGCGCAGAAGCGCGATTATGGCCACCAGGTGCTGGCTGGACGCAAGGAGCGTCGCCGCTTTTCGCTGATCGGCATGCGCAAGTTCATGGGCGACTATCTGGACGTGGGAGGGCGTTCGCCACAGGGAGAGCTCCTGCGCAACGCCGCTGGCATCTCGGGCGCCGAGACGGTGGCATTCAGCTCGCGTGGCGAGATTCTCGTCTCCAAGCTTGGCCGTTCGTCCAAGCTCAGCCCGCGTTTCCTCATCATCACGGACAAGGCGTTCTACATTGTCGTCACGATGTCAAGGGACGGACAGGTCTCGACGACCCTCGAGCGTAAGATCCCCCTCATCACGATCAAGGGCATCTCGATGAGCAACCTGCGCGACGACTTCATCGTGCTCAACCTTCCACCGGGCGGCGAGGAGGGCGACCCCGTGCTCGCGTGCCCACTGAAGACTGAGATGACCTGCGTCATTCTCACGGAAGTCGGCGGGGGCGTGCCTGTCAACATCGGGCCTGTTATCGAGTACTCAAAGAAGAAGGGCAAGCAGGCGCAGATCAAGGCTGTCAAAGGGCAGGGTGAGCCTGTATACAAGTCGCACACCATCACGGTAGGCCCCGGCGAGGCGCCTAACAGCGTGTCCAATCCTATGCCGGCTCGCAAACCCAAGGCGAAGAAGGCCGCGAAGGCTGCGCCTGCGGCCATGGCTGGGCGCTCGCAGAACCGGCCGCAGGCGCGTGCTCTTCCCGGCGCGTCCAAGCCGTCTGCACCGTCTGCGATCGCGGGCATGACGGCGGCTCCTTCTGCTGTCAAGCCTACACCAGTCGCACCGCCTGCGCCCAAAACGCCGACCGGTTTCGGCGCGGTCAAGGCGCCCGCAGCGTTTGGTGCGCCCAAAGCGCCTGGGGCATTTGGTGCTCCGAAGGCGCCTTCCGCTCCCATCGGGGGCGGCCGTGCCCCACCTCCGCCGCCGCCTCCTCCTCCCCCTCCCGCTGCGCCGGCCACGCCGCCCAAGGACACGTACCGCGCACTGTACAACTTTGCGGGCCAGGAGGGCGAGATGAACCTGACCAAGGGCGACGAGGTAGAGGTCAAGGAGAAGGACAACAACGGGTGGTGGATGGTCGTTAAGGATGGACAGGAGGGCTGGGCGCCGAGCAACTACCTCAAGCTCATCGAGCAGCCGGCAGCACCGCCGCGTCCTCCACCCGCACCGAAGAGACACGTCCCTCCTCCCGCTCCTTCCGCTCCTGCCGCCAACCTGGCAGCGCCTTCAGCGAAGCAGGCCGCGCGCGGTTCGGTGGCTGCCGACGCTCTGGCTGCCATGTTGAGTGGTCGCGCAGGGGTGTCCAACGGCGGCTCGCCCACAAACCGGTCCGGCGCCGGCTCGCCGTCGAGCACGCCAGGAGGCTCTCGTCCGTCCAGTGGCATGGGCCGCGGCCCGCCTCCGGCTACGAAGCCCAAGCCCATCGTACCGCCTAAGCCGGGAGCGAAGCCGGGAGTGAAGCCGGCTGGTCTCGGCGGAGGACGGCCGCCCGTGCCAGGCGCATTCAAGCCGAGCGCGCCGAGCGGAGGCGCGTCGCTAGGCAAGGTCAATCAGCCGAAGGCCGCAGGCGGACAGCTTGACCTTGCTGCGGCGTTCATGAAGCGCGCAGCGCAGGCGCGGGGTGAGTAAACTTTAGACTGTACTGTAGAATGCCACGAATGCCACGACGGGGGTCACATTAGCGCATTGAGTTGCAGACTGAGTTACCCGGAGAGCTCCACGAGATGGTTACGATTCGGTTTGTGTTCTGCACAACTCTAATGAGCCGGTATAAGCGGTGAAAAGTCAGTGAATAAGGCTTATCTCGGAAACTCGAAGGTGGGTATCTATGCATGCGGAACTGTGCTTGGTCATATGGTGTGTCGGGAGTAGCGAGTCGTAAGGTGATCTGGTGTCAGCTAATGGTCGCAGACGTTCCGGCAAATACGCTGTTGCCCAGCTCTCCATCCTAAGCGGCGCCTCTTGTCATACTCACCACTCGTTAAGCGGCCGCGTCCACTGGTAGTTCCACCCCTTACCCCTACTCTCGACAGGAACCCACGCCTCGCGCGGGACAATGCCCTCGGGGCGGGACTCGAGCCAGCGGCTCTCGGTCGTCTTCTTCTTTCCCTGCGCCATCCCCTGCTTGGCAGCGGCGTACGCCGCGTTGGCATGCGCAACACGAATCATCGCGCGATCGTACACAGCGCGCGGCAAGACTCCCTCTCCAATGACGCCAAGTCCCTCCTCAGCAGGACCGCGGGTAAGCGCGTCGAGCTCGGTGCAAGCGTCAACCATCGCATCGTATTTTGCGCTAATGGCGGTGGACCGGGACGCACGCGCGTCACGGCGGTGCAGGTTCCACGCGCGCTCAATCGTCTCGTGTGCCTCTGCCGAAGGGGCTGCGGCGCGGATACGGCGCTCGTAGTCGACATGCCTGGCGCCGATGGGGGAGGCCGAGGTCGGGGCAACACCGTCCTTGGGGTAGAGAGAGGCGCGGATCACTTCCATCTTCCCCTCGGTTGGGGTAGAGTGGGCATTGAAGGCCGCGTTACGCTTGAGCAACGGGGTGAGGGAGGGGAGGCGGGCACGCGACGTTGAGGCCAGCATCGACATCGTTGGGTGTGGGTATGGTTAGGTTGCAAGTGGAGGCTGCATAGATCAGGCCGAAATCTCAGCTCGGCGCTCGGCGAGCCCCGGAGCGGCGATTTGCGGGTGTGGCACCTTTGCCCAAGTGCCACGTGGAAATTGGAGGACGACGTCATCGGATGATGTTGTTGACGTTTGTATGACCTCTCCATCAACCCATCAAGAGAGAGAACGAGAAAGGTGACGCAGGATATGACGAGCCGCGTCCTGCCCGCCACCTTACAGGTCTTGCGGTATATGGTACATAAACGTCCCAATGTTATTCTATCTTTACTTTGCTAACACTTTACACACTCATAATGTCATTTGCAGGCCTCAATACTGGTAACAATCTCAGCCTGTACGCCGTACCCGCGGCGTTTGGCATTGCGTGAGTAGAGCGGTGATGCAGTGCGGTGAACCCTGTTGTCGGGGCGAGCCGTGATGCTGCTCATGGCACATATCCTCAATCCACTCACGCCGCTCACACCAGCATCGCACCACACCTCTATGCGTTAGGGCTCGTGACTCTCAAGCATCCGGCTGGGGCCAAGGGGTTCGACTTTAGCGTGAGTTTCTCGGCGTCAGGCAAGAGCTGTCGAGTGAAAGACTTGGGCGCATGACTGTGCATGCTTTATGCGCCCTTGGTGACCGGATGGCCTCGGTTCCAGTGGAATAATGTTGAAACCGAGCTCCGAGCTGCCATCTTCCTTACCCGCCCTGCCTGCTGTCAAGCTTGACATTACAGGACAAGCGCGCTCCGCTTCCTCTCCCTGCTTGGCAGCCCACGTGTGGCTCGGCTCGAGGCTGGCTCACACAAGTTTCCCGGCAACACGCGCAAATTGATCTCCGAGTCACGTCTCTCTCCCACCGACCAGGAGCGGTACCTCCGCGCCGAGGCAGCCAACGACAACGGTTTCGTCGGGCTCGGCTTCTTCGCTGCTGCTGTGGCTGTCGGTAACGCTGCGGGCCTCTCTAACTCGTCGCTGAACCGCGCGGCGGGCGTCTACCTCGCCTCGCGCGTGGCTTACAACTTGCTCTACATCCTTGGGACGAACAGTGAGTCTCAGAGGAGGGTGGATTAGCAGAGGAGAGAGCGCGGTCAGAAAAGACTAACACCAGATGCCGCAGGCCTCGCGCGCACCGTCGCATGGATGGTCGGCAGTCTTAGCTGCGTCGGCCTCTTCTGTGAGGCAGGAGACAAGCTCTCAAAGTAACACGGCAGTAACAAAGTATGATGATACATCTCGGAAGTACAGTGGCGTGTTGCGTGTCGGCCTGTGCCTTGTCGGGTAATGTTGGTCTCTAGTGAGGTTGCTCTACCCTATCGGTTCGTCTACATTGCCGGCTTGCTGTCACCGTTCGCCTCGCTCTCTCCTAGTTCAGCACCTGTTCGAGTGTCCGTTTCCGTGTCCTGCTTCCCGTCCAACTCCATTGCCCTCTCCACCTCGACCTCTGAGCCCGCCGGCTCGATGGCCATCTCCTCGCCTTCTCCTCGTCCGCTCACCATCTCCTCGCCTTCTCCTCGTCCGCTCGCCATCTCCTCGCCTTCTCCTCGTCCGCTCGCCATTCCATCGCCTTCTCCAGACCCATCTCTTATCTCGACGGCGACGCTGGCCACAACCGCCTCGCCTCCTCTTTCCCCAGCACCATCTGCCACAACGTCAGTATCACCAGACCCACCCTCGCCGTCCCCGTTCTCCACACCAAGCGGTTTGTGCAGGCGCTCAGGCAGCGGAAGGTCGGGGAATGCGTCAGACAGGCTCGTCTCGAGTTGCCGCCGGAAGGACTGGGGTTAGTGAGCGCGCAAGAGAGGTGACAACCGAGCGCAGATGACGAGAACGGAGAAATATCTGTGTAGCTGAGACCCACCTCGAGACCCAGTAACCGTCCCAGTGCATACTGGTTTTCGCCAGTCGCGCGACTTAACGAAGTCTTAGTGTACTGGTGCGGGTTCTTTGCCTTGTCGATGTTTCTGCCATCAGCCGAGTGCACAGGGTGTGGCGGTGGGACATTAGGGGGAGCGGAGACGCACTCAATGATCTGTTTCGGCACCGAGTCGTTGACCTGCGGCGCGAGACGCGTGAGCTCAATGAGCGCCCTGTTGACCTTCTCCCTACTGTCAGCTATTCTGGCTGTTCAAGGTGCCTGCGACGACGCACATTCGCTCAGCCACCTGGCCTTCCATCCCAGCAACAACCTCGCCAGCGCACACCTCCATCTCGTACAGGTCTTGAGCGAGGCGTTGGAGTTCCTTCTCGAGGGTTGCACGGATGTGTGGGTCTTCGGGTGGTGCGCCGGGAAAGGGCGTGGGTGCGGGGGAGGGTAAATGTTGGCCGTGGGACATGGCGCGTGTGGGCGATTGGTAGTCGAACTGGAGACAATGGGGCCCGGCGAACCTATAGGAGAAAGACTACCGACGAATGGTGCTGGACAGGGGATGAGAGTGGTGATGTGGATGGAGAGGTGGAGAAATAAAAGGTGGAGGCGGAGACGAGAAGATGAGGATTGTTCAGTGGCAAGGGCGAAGTCACCGAACCGGCGCCGGCAACCTACGAATCCACGAAATCAGACTGCACACTTATTCATCATCAACCATCGCAACCATGGCTGACCCAATAAAACCTGTCAGGCCGCCATCGATAGCCGCCCTCTCGCTCGAAGACAGCAAGGTGGCCCACGAGCTCGAGGCCTTCCGGCGCCAGTGGCGGGCCGAGGTTGAGGCCAAGAAGGAGGTGGAGGTCGACGCAGGCGGCGTCAAGTGGAAGGGAACTGCTGAGGAGGGCAAGGTCGACAAGGGCAAAGGCAAGGGCAAGGCTGGGGAGGAGGACAAGAAGACGAAGGGAGACGAGGATTGGCCAGAACCCGGCTCGGCTATCAAGGCTGTGCGCTCGAGGTCGCCTGTCAAGGCTCGTCCGCGGTCGCCCACCAAGCCGACGTCACCCAAGACGCTGCGCTCTCCTACGAAGGCGCAGTTCTTGCGCTCGCCTACCAAGGCGCCAGCACAGCTACCCCGCTCGCCGACAAAGCCTACCCGCGCCGAGGCGGAACGCACAGAGACTACCGACTTGGACTCGGCCTCGGCCTCGGGCTCGGACTCGACTATGCCCTTCCCCCAGCGGCGGCGCACGGGCGACGCCGTGGGCCTCTACACCCGCGCCGTGGAGGCCGAACAAGGGGGACGCTTATCCGATGCACTGCACTTGTATCGCCGTGCGTTCCGGGCCGACGAGAACGTTGACCGACTCTACGCGCTGAATGTGCGCAAGGCTGCCGCGGCCGCCCCTCAGATCCAGGAGGAGAAGGGGGAGGCGGCGCCGACGCCGACGCCAGTCGACATTGTGGATCCGTCTGCACCTGATGAGTCCGAGTACACGTTTACGCGCGAGGTGCAGGTCCGCCCCGACTATGAGCGGGAGGGTAGTCGCGTGAGCCCGCTCACAACGCTGCTCGAGGCGCGGGTGGGCGATCCCGAGAGCTTTCCAGACTCGGAGGTGGGGGATCCTGCCTTGTCATTCCGTGCTGCAGACGACGCACTGCCGCTTCCCATCGCTACGCTGCCGAGCGAACTCCTCAACCGCATCCTCCTATTGCTTGATGTTGCGGCGCTGGAGCGTTTCGGGGCTAGCTGCTGGCGAGCACGCCTCCTCACGGCCCACAGTGCTGCGTGGAAGAGATTCGCAGGGGAGATCTACCATCCTCCAATGGTGGAGAGTGTTGCGCTGGGGCGTGGTTTGGCGCGTCGGCATAGGGACGAGTGGCGCACCACTCTCGTCGAGGAGGAGCGCCTGCGGATGGACGGAGCCTACATTTCGGTGTGTCACTATATTCGACCGGGCGCGGGTGAGCAGTGGGTCACCATTACGCACATGAGTGAGTCTCAACTTTGGCAGAGCAGCCACAACCCTCGCTATCGTCCACTAGCTCACAGCTCACACCAGTCACGTACCACCGCTTCCTCCGCTTTTACAACGACGGGCACGTCATGTCGTTCCTCACGACTGACCACCCTTCGGACGTTGTGCCGCTGCTCAAGTCCTCGTTGCGAGCCAAGGGCTTACACTTTGGCCGTTGGCGCCTTGTGCGCGATGAGGACGAGCGCGGGCGCAAACGTGCTCGCGTGATCATTACCGACCTCGTCGAGCCGGGCCCCGGCGCAAAGTACGAGTTTGAGATGGAGCTCAAGCTGCGCGAGACCGGGCGCGGTCGATGGAACAAGCTCGACATCGTGTCTTACTCGTCCATCAACCTCGCGACGGGTGAGGCCCTGGGTTTAAGCCTCAAGCACCAGAAGCCATTCTACTTTTCAAAGTGCGTCCAGCCAGAGAGAGTTAGAGCTGACAGACAGAGTACGGTCATACTATCCCCGGTTCTAAGAGACACTTCAGTGTACCATGCATAGGTCGCACGCATGTTCCACGGCTTGTGCCGCTGTCTTGCTCTATCTCCTTGCTAGAGGAACTCGCCGAACCATTCCTGGAACTGCTCGTCGACCGAGAGAACGGGCGGGGGAGCCGGCGGCTTGGCGATTTGGAGCGCCTCAGGAAGCGCTATTGTCAGGCATCGTCAACCAGAGCTTACGCACCTTCATCCTCTGCAATACTCTTCTGACCCGGGTCGATATCGCCACGAGCATCGTCGGGAATTGACGAGTGATTGCAGGCAGGCTTGGCCGAACCAAGCGTCTTGCTGGTGGACGAGGAGCTCTTGCTGCTCGTTGGGCCGGCAGGGATAGCAGCCCTCTTGGACTTGGAGGTGCGCTCTGCACATGCATTCGTCTTCCCAGCCGAACGCGACGACTTGTGAGGCGGAGGTCTGTCACCCATGTCGATGAACCCATCGTCGTCGTCGTCCATGTCGTCATCATCCGGCTCCTCGTCGTCGTCGATGGCCTCATCGTCGATGAACGACTTGACAGCTAACGCCAGCTTGCGCTTCTTCGGCTTGGCCACCACTTCGCGAGGCCGCTTCTTCTTTCTGCTGCTCTTCATTTCCCTTGGCCCTGTCAGATCGATGAGCTCGTCGCCGTCGCTGTCGTCGTCGCGGAGGAACAGAGGGGACTTCGAGCGCCGGGTAGTACCCGAGGGTGCAATTGTCATGGGTGATCCAGGTTCACCGCCGTTCTGCAATTAGCCGGCCTTGCCACCGAGCTACTCACGCTGCGAGCGATGATCTCCTCACGCTTAGGGAACTTGTCTGCCGGGATCCGTGGCTTGTACATGAACGTGCGGGACAGACCACTCCTCTCCTCCACTGAAGACGATGAGCTCTCTGCCACTGTTAGAAACGTACCTCCAGCGATGCACATGATTCTCTCGTCTGGGTAGTAGAGCGTCGCCTCGAGGCCAAACTCGCGAACTCGATCGCTGAGTCGGTTCGTGCTGGATTCAGTGTTGAGCAACCGATCAGCTAACCCGATGGCTCGCTTGTCAATGAAGCGATTGTCTTTGGTAGTCACAGTGAGGATAATGAGGTTGTAAGCCTTCGTGCGGGTCTGGTTGCCGCGGGTTGCCCCTCCCTTGGTCGGTCTGTGCACGAGCTGGCCACTATTGTTGATCTGCAGACGCAATTGCACTGTGGGGTAGCCGTTCTCGTCTTGGGCCCTGCCTTCCTCGCTGCAAGTCAGCGACAGCGCGAACGAAGCTCACGTGAACTCGATAGTGAACCGTGGTAGAGCCGTCGCACGTTCCAGCACCTCTGTGCCGAAGGGAGGATGGCGGTTCAGCCACATCTCGATCCGACTGGGCTGCAACTTGAGCAAGTCGTCGAACGCTGGGGTCAGCGGTGATGGAAAAATAGTACCCACTGTGAATGCCGTTGGATTCCAGCACATGGAAGATGGCGCGCGCAAGACGGGGAGCAACATTGAAGATCAGGATTTGTGTCTGTAGCGGGGACGTGTTCTCCGTCTTGGTCGAGAACTCGTCTAGGTTGACGTTGCCGAACGCGACCTGAGCCAGGAGGAACACCTTATCGGCGTACGTCTTTGCCGGGGTGTCAAGGTGATACTTGATGTCCTTGTGCACTCGCAGCTTGTTGAGCAGCTGAGGTCAGGAGATGGCGGAGAGTTCACTCACCGCCCGTTCTCCCTGCCGGATTCGCAGGCTCGAAAACTCGGTTGATCCCGCAAGAAGTTCTAGCAGGCTGCGGAGGCTCGAGTCGGCGTCCATGCTGACAATGTGACACATCTGGAGTTAGTCTCGATCTGGGTCTGTTTCGCGTACCGTCCGGTATGAGATAAAGTTCTGGCTCATCACCGTGCCCAGGTTCGTTGGGAGCAGCTCTTTGGGCTCGGAGCCATCCTCAGTCTTCTCCTTGATCACCTCGGGATCGTCAGTGATGAAGTCGTGCTTCTTGAGATCGGACACGGAAGTCTGTCCGTTAGCCAGGCACTTGACACCAAACATACTTCCACGAATCGATCGAGCGTCGCGTCCCAGCTCTTGGTGTGATCCTTGGTCATCGTCTCCTGGTAGTGCTTTGGGCTCTGGCGAATGCGGATGCTGAGGAATGTTCTGTCGCATGAGAAACAAGCACAAGTGGACCTGGCTCGGAAGGCGGTCAACTCACCCGCGCAGCCACTCCTGAGCGTTCTGGAGGGAGCCGATCGTTCCGAGGCCGATCTCGCTGTTGATATCTTGGCGGTTAATCTAGGTCTTTGAAGGAGACACGTACGCTCAGTGAGATGATGATGGAGATAGCTCTCCAGGATCGTCTTAGAGTGCATCATCGACTGGTACTTGTGGAGCTTCGTGTTGTTGCACATGATCTGGGTTAGAACCTGCGAGGTAGGCCTGACTCACAACCACCGTGCCGCTGTTATCGAACTGGGGTCGACCTGCGCGGCCCATCATCTGCTGGATATCGATATCACTGTACTCTCGGAAACCTTGGCCCGCCCAGCATGACGTTCCTTTGATGACCACGAGATGAGCCGGAAGGTTGACTCCAACGGCCAGCGTCTGGCAGTTAACTTCTATAAAACTATGCGCTACTCACCGACGTCGCGATAAGTAGATGGAGCTGCGAGTTGCGGAAAGCCTGCTCAATGTTCCGACGATCGAGTAGATCCAAGCCCGCGTGATGGACAGCGATGCCGAGTTCAGTCCATTTCTGGATCTTGGCATCCTTGAGAATAACGCCTTGGCTATTCAGTCAATGTCTGCAACATGTGTACCAGAGCAACGTACTTGCCGCTCACGTCCCACGGCAAACGCGTACGGTTAGTAGCTGCGTTCTGGTACTCTTGGAAGAGGTGCTCGGCGGTGGCTTGGCATGCTGGACATGAGCATCAGCCACGAGACAGCCCTGACCTTTGCGAGTGGGGCAGAAGACGAGAGTAGGGAGGCCGTCGGTATGTTGGTTGAGCACACGCCATAGCTCCTTGTCAAGTCGACCGCCCAGCGCAAACTCGTTGGGTGCATCGACACCAACCGCATGCAGCGTGAGAGGCACAGGTCGATATTCGTCACCAAACTGAATGTCAGGCGGCATGACAAAGACCAACCTTGAACACGCGGGCCCTGGGCATCTGCTCGATGTCGTCGTATCCGACAGGCGGCATGGGCTCGTCGTCGTCATCTCCGTTACGCACTTGAGATTTGCTCTGCTCCTTGCTTCCGATCCAGCGAGCCACGTCGTCAATGTTCGGGACCTAACGTGAGTTCTATCTCGTTACGCAGTCACAAGCCCCTCACCGTTGCGGAAACTGCCACAAACCGAAGCCCATCCCCGCGTTTCTTCATACGTGAGACGACGACCTCGAGAGTAGCACCACGTTCCTCGTTAAGAGTGTGAATCTGGTGTCAGACCGAGGTTGTTGAAGCTGGACTTGCCTCGTCGATCATCATGAGACAAAGCCGACTTTGGATCGAGTGGGCACGGCGCGTGACCGAGTCCCACTTCTCAGGCTGTATTCTCAGAACAGTGGCGTCCACGCGGACGTACTGTTGTGATGATCAAGTCTGCGCTCTCGGTGTACGTCTGGATATTGTAGATCTCTGTGTCGCCTGTCAATTCGATGCCTAGGGTATGAGCGCAACCTCGGTGTGGGATACGCACACTTGACATTGAGCGCCTTGAAGCGCTCCCGCCAGTCGTAGTGCCGCTCGGAACAGAGGGCCTGGTGGTTAGCTTGTCTTGCACCAAGGGCTGCCGGGCGAGAATCTCGCAACTACGGCTTGCTTGGCCAAGATGTCACAACCACAGGCTGTCAAAGCCTCGCCACCACGGGCTGCTCGCCCGAAATCTCGCAACCACGCGCTGCTTTGTTTACTCACCTTCGTCGGAGCCATGTAAATTGCCAGAGGAGTGTACGCCGAGCTCTTGAACTGCAACATGCGGAGGAAAGCCAACTCGAACACAGTCGTCTTGCCCGATCCGGTGGGCGCTGGAGTCAGATGCGCCACGGTCATGTCTCACCAGACACCACCATGTTCTGGTCGGTCTTGTACGCCGTCTGGAAGATGGTACTCTGCATTTCGTTGAACTCCCGGAACGAGAATAACTGGCGCTCCTCATGTGTTTCTGGAATCAGCGATGGTCGTCGTGTCGTCGTCGCCACGCACCGAGAGCATACACCGACACCCGTGGAAAGCTTCCCTTCTTGATGAACTTTCTAGGCCCCGTGGTAGCGGGCGGTTCAACCGGCGACGTGAGTTGAGCATCGGGCGGCGGGATATGGCCTGCGGGTGGCGGGAGCTTGGGGAATCTCACTGTCGAGGTTGACGGTGGGCGTGCCGGCGGGCGGCGCGTCAGGCCGCCCCCAGCGTGTCCCTCAGACTCGTCTTCGCGGAGGAAGTACGGCGATCTGCGGCCCTGTAAAGGTGCTGGAGGCTGGGTGGGTTCGGACGGCTCGACCACGGAGGCGCTAACAGACTGTAGCTCCGGTACGTTGGTCGCCTTGAGAAGGTTTGTGTGGGCCTCTAAGAGCTCAGGCGGTAGAGAGGGGCCTGGGTGGGCGGAGGAAGGTGCTGGTTCCGAGGAAGCTCTGGAGCTGGTTGAGGATTCCCAGTGTCCTGAGGGTTGTGAGACGGTATAGACGACCGCTGGGCGGGTGGAGAAAGATACTTGCTCGTGGGGCCAGAATCTGGTTGCCCGGCCGCTGGGCTCGTCAGCGCATTTAGAGATGTGACGCACCCTTAGCCTCGTTCATCTCAGCAATGGCTGCGTCGATCCATCCATCATCGTCCAAGTAGTCGTCATCCGCGGGAGTCTTCTTCGGTTCGCCGTTGACGAGGATCGCGTATCCTGCAATCGGGGACGACTTGTCATCCTTACTCGTGGCATTGGACGGGGGAGAGGGATACGACTCCGGAGCGTTCGAGGTGCCCAAATGCAGCTGCAGCGCGCCTGTTGGTGAGGCGCCGTTAGCTGGAGGAAGGGCTGTGTCACCCCATATACGCGGGGAGGGAAGGTGAGGAGTGTTGAGCGTCGGCGGTGACTGGACAGGCCAGAAACCACCGGCTGGAGGAGCTTGGTCGAAGGGCGCCAAGGGGGCCTGGGGCAGTTGAGGCTGAAGAGCGTAGGCCGAAGGAAGGTAGGCACCCCACGGATTCGGGTTGTTGTAGGGGTTGGGGATTGAAGACGGGCACGGCGGTGGGCCCCAGTTCTGGAGCCCGAAGCCCTGGTACGGTGTTGGGAACCGCGAGGCCGAGGGGTTCATAATCGAGCTGGCGGTGTAGGGAACGACGTCCACGAGGTTGAGGCAAGGGTCAGGGTTAGTAACGGGGTAACCGTCGCGAGCGGCGTCGAGTCGGCTGAGGAGCTCGTCGACGTCAGCGATTCCAATGCTCTCCGACATGGCGTTATGCGGGGGGTGTTGTGTTGTGCCAAGCGTCAATAGAGGGAGGGAAGTAGGGTTGAGAAGAGGTGAGTGATGAAGAATGTGAATTGAGAGTTAGAGTGTAAATGAGAAACAAAGTGGTCGAAGAAGGTGTCTGGAAGTCGCCCAAGTGAGGATGAGTCAACCGCCGAGGAAGGTGGTTTCGGTCATTCTAAACTTTTACTGCATGCTTCTACTTGGTGATCTCGAAGACGATCTGGGGCGTTAGTGATGATATCGATGCGTTCGCGCCTCGTGCTACTCAGCGCGCCACCCACCTTGCCAGAGTTCTTGTTGGCCGCCATCTCCTTCTGTCCTTCGATGACCTCGGTCCATGGGTACGTCTTGTACACTTCGACCTTGTACTTGCCCGAGACGATGAGAGGGAGTGCGTGTTCCTTGAACTGCTGGAGCAAGTTGGCCTGGTACTCGACCGTGCGGGAGCGGAGGGTGGATCCGCGGAGCTGGAGGCGCTTGCCAAGGAACATGGCGATGTTGGCCTTGTCGACGACAGCACCACTCATGAACGCAAGCAACACCATGCGGCCGTCGCGGCGCATAACAGAAAGGTTGCGCTGGAAGTAGTCCTTGCCGATAAAGTCTACAATGACGTCTACGCCTGTGTCATGTTTCTTGATCTCCTCCTCAAAGTCCTGGGTGCGGTAGTTGATCACAATGAGGCGGGGGTCGTTGTCGACGAGGTTCTTGAGGAACGCGACCTTTTCATCGGAACCGCAGGTGGTGAATACCTTGCCTGCCTTACCAGTCTGGAGGGCGAGCTGGATTGCAGCGACGCCGACACCAGACGCGCCGGCATGGATAAGCGCGTTCTCTCCTTCCTTGAGTCCGGTTTCGAGGAAGAGGGCCTGGTACGCCGTCATCCAGTTCTCTGGGAGGGCCGCGGCCTGTACCCAGTTCAATTCCTTGGGCTTGGGAAGGAGCATTGACTCAGGACTGGCAATGTACTCGGCGTATGCTCCCTGGCGTAAGTGCAGATTGGCAGAGACACACTCACGCCGAACGCAAGGCCAAACACCTCGTCGCCGACCTTGAACTGGGAGCCACCCTCGCCAAGCTCGGTGATCGTGCCGGCAAACTCTACGCCGAGCACCGTCTTGCTAGCCTGTGGAGGGAGGTTGTACTTGCCCTCGCGCTGGAGGAGGTCCATGCGGTTGAGGCCGAAGGTCTGGGGTTAGCCTGGGTGGTGGTTGTGAGCCAAGCTGCTAAGCAGGCTGCTACATTGCACTAGTTTGCAGGAAACCCACCTCGATCTGCCGTTAGCACTCTCTTACACAGCAGCCCACCTTGACAAGCGCCTCGCCCTTCTTGGGGCTCGGCGTCGGCTCTTCACCGAGGTAAAGATTCTCGACGGGCCCCTTGCCGTCCTTGATGAGGACGCAGCGCATGTTGTTGAGAGCGTGAGGAGTGGTGTGTAGCGGGCGAAGGAGGGGAGCGGTGATGGCAGCGAGGCGTACAGCTGGTCGAATTGTAGGGGTGGTTCGCGACAGAAGGAGGAGAGGAGTGATGACGCGGCGGGACATGGACATGGTCTGGTCGCAAGTGTGAGAAGAAGACTGTTGGGTGGTGGGTAGTGGGTTCTCGGTTCCAAGGCTACCTCCACTCCGGCGTTCGGATGTCGGACTGCCGAAGACCCGGGTAAACCACGCTTGCAGGCTGCTTGTCTAATCAATTGGATTTTGATTACTAACGGTTACTAACTAGCTCTGGGCCGGGGTTGGGATGAGATGAGCGCGACGAATACAATGCAAAGACAGCAACGACCGCGACGAGCACGGTGAGAACCGTAATTCCAACGGTGTGCGCTTTGACCTCCCTCCGTCTTCACCTCAATCAGGATCGCCGAAACGGCGGAGACAAAGGCAGAGGAGTGGTCCATACTCAACGTTTGCCCGCTTATCTCTGTACTCCACGGGGAACTCGGGGACCGGCCTGCACCTTAGTTCGGGAGCTGGGCGAAGCCTACCAGCGAAGCTTGGTCACATTCTTCTGAAGAGCTTGTATACTTGGCCAACTGAAGCGTCCAGCGTGCTCTGAGTGCCACTGTCACTAAACGACTGCTGGGGACCACCCATACGGTTTCCCGACTGCCACGCTCTAGGTATGTCGAGTCTCTAGCATCTAGCCATCTAGCCATCTAGCCATCTAGCCATCTAGCCATCTAGTGATTAAAAGTGACGCACAACCTCACCGAGCTCGCCAGCCAGCTTTTCATCCACACGAGCTGGCTCGCCGCCATCAGGCTTACCGTCGAACGGGAACGGCTGATCGCCAAGCTGTGCCATCGTGAGAGTGTGGATTGTCTGGAGATACTCCAATCCCTTGCCAGGCATCATGGCGCCAAAGTCGCTGAAGCCTTGGTGGCCCAGTCCGACGATGGAACACAGGCTTGCGTTGATGGAGCGGGCGCCCTTGAGCTCGTCGGGGAAGAAGTGGTTGTTCGCCCACTCGCCGCTGAGGATTGACAGAGTAGGTGGAGGAGGAACAGTGGAGGGAGAGGAGGGGAGAGCGCGCGTGAATGGTTCCATCCAAGGGTCGAGGAGGACGGCTCTCTTCACGGGCAGTGGGGAGGGGTGAGAGGTTTGGAGGAGGCGGAGGATGGTCGCGCCGCCGAACGAGTGGCCTGTGAGTTGCAGATCCTCGACGTCTACTTTGTCACGGAGGTCAGAGGCTGTGGATACGTCGTCTCCCTCGCCGGAGAGGAAGCGCTTGAATCCGTCGTAGGCGGCGTAGACTTCGCGGACGCGAAAGTCGAGCTGGTGCGCGCGCCAGAGCATCATCTCGGGCGCCTTGACTGGGTCGGAACCGTCATTGTCCCACAGGCTGGTGTCAGCCGTCTTCTACTGGTAGACTCACTCAGTTTCTCCCAACCTCGTGAACACCTTCTCCTTGCCTTGGCGCACAACACAAGGGTTGGACCCATCGGAATGTTCCACTGCAACGACGACGTATCCCTCGCTAGCAAGCGAGGAGCAGAAGTGGGAGTACGTGTTGCGCGTACCGACGAGGCCGTGTGAGAAGATGACGAGTGGGAATTTGCCCTTTGCGACTGGACTGGCGGGATGCACAGGCATGCGGATGCGTCCGAGGATCTTCTCACCGATCCACGTACCCCACGACCCGAGGTTCCTGCGCCCATAGGCCAAATATCCTGCTAATGCGCCCGCGATAGGGTCAGGTGTCCATGCGATGCCTTGGGCGTGGCCTGCAGCATAGGGGGTGGGGTAATAGATGGCTAGGACGTTCTCGGTGAGGTTGAGCGCTGGAGTGCCGTCATTGAGTTTGGGCGTATCGGCGTATTGGGCGGCAGTAGGGATGGGGACACGTACGACAACATATCCCGTTGCGTACGAGCCGGGTCGTGGCTCGGGAAGTGTGGAGCTTAGAAATGGAATGTACATGGGTTGTGGAGTGGGTGATGGTGTGATGGAAAGGGAGGGAAGTAGGCTTTGAAGAGGGATTGGAGGTGGAGATGATGGATGCCGGGTCCTTGCTTCCGGAGGGATTCACCGTCGTGTTCACTTGATGCCACCGTTGCGGACGCCTACTCAACGCGGTGACACACGGACGTTGTTCACCGTTTCCAGATAGTCCGGCAGCCTGCGTGGGTTGATAACAAGATATACACCCTGTGGGGCCTCAAGGTCTCCTGGACACCGCCTGCCGGTTCACGTCGCCCCCGACCCCAAACTCTCCATCATCCCACTTGTGACCTTGAGTGGCCCCGCGATCCCCATAGTCTCTCCATGTCAGGTCTCCGTGGTGTGGCGCGCTCTGTCTCGGCCGTGTCACCCTGCTTTGATGCTAGTGAGCTAGTAATGCACCGTTGCTATCTGTCTTGGTTTGTCTTTGCCATCTCACTCTTGGTTCCTTGTCAACCAACTTGTCAAGGAGGTCCAACCCTCGCAACACGATTCAGATCATCGACAACGCCACGCCCCGTCGCCCGCTCACCTAATCTGCGGATCTACACGCCGATGCGCCGATCATGCCGAGCAGTTCCTTTGGCTAGGCGCTAAGCGGATAATTATCGACGTCTAGGCGATCAGGCGAGCGCTCACCACAAAATTGACCTTTGTTGAGGCCTTGACAACTCCGGCGCCGCCCAATCTAGCCATCTAGCCCTAGAGCCCTATAACCAGATCAGTCATTGGCGCGCTGGAGCCTTGGAGACCTTGGACCCTTGGAATCAACGGCGACACATCACATCACATCGACATGGGCGATCAGGGCAATGTCACCCCTCGAACGCCACCCCAACGGCGCGATTCATCGACATCTTGAATCAGACCCCTCCTCTCTCTCGCGCCCTTGAGCCCTCGACCTAGAACTAATGATCTAATGAGAAAACTAAAACAGGCCGATCTTACTAGACGCGGGGTTTACTGGGGTACGGGGAGGGCACGGCCATCGTTGAGCGCGTCGGGTGGCCGATGACACTGTACCGGGAGGATAAGCCTGATGATATATGCCTGAAACCGGAGCATGGTTATCTAGGTACCCTGATGTGGTCTGAGCTGCGGAGAGCGGTTACCGCCGCTTTGATATGAATCTATGAATATATGAATATAGTCATCGGTCTTGTCGGTCCAAAAGCTCTTCTTGTTCCTTTTGGAATAAACATGTCAACCACAGGCACAAGTCCGGCAATTCCGGCAACTCGTGTTGAAATTGCCGGAGCTCGGGCCGCGCGGATCGCGAGAACCTAGTTGTCTGTAAAGCTGCAACAGGGCTTATCCGTGCATTTTTTTTATCTTTTCTCGATCATCTCTTGGTCCAGGCTGCATGCTCTGGGCTCTTGTACGACACACAGGGAGTGGTATGTGCGGAACCAACTAAGTACACTGGACATGGGAGAACGGGTTTTTTTAACAGAGTGTGCCGAACACGTTAGATTGCTGACAATGTGGCATGTGGGACTTCGGGGGAGTAATATACCGAGCGTGCTTTGATCCATGGAACATGATGTGGTTTGAGGCGGAAGGGATAGGGTAAGAGGGCAAAGACCAGACCTAGCAGCAAACCACTCTTACCACTACATGTGGAATGGACTATTTGGGAGCTGGGAGGATGCAAGCTATGCAAGGATGGTTGGTTAAGATGAGTAGAATGAGTTTGGCCAAGACGGGAAAATGGACCAGCCAGGTAAAAGTGATCCAGGTATGGCCAGGTAACGCTTTGTGCGCGTGAGAATTGACCCAAGCCCCAAAGAGGGCATCATCAAAGATCAAAGACCCGACAGCCGAGCAGCCGCAGCCGACAGACCGACAGACCGACAATTTGACAATTCAATAATTGGACAACTGACAATAGCCCGATGACACTTATTCATGGCATGAACATGAAGAATGTATAAAAGTGTGTGGTGTACATGGTGTGAGAACAGATCTTGTATGAGATATGTATGTGGACGAAGCAGATAAAAGTGGCCCCTCTATTTGTGAATGTTGGTGTGACGCAACAAGAGAATGCCAAGGTAATGATGAGCAAGGTGGCGTCGGTACCCAACAAGATAGTAAATGGAGCTTTTGAGCCTGACGCCCAAGAATATTAGGGTATTACTAAATGTCAAACGTGGCTTAAAGTGGCGTAATAATTCCCTCTAATCCATTTTGACTAGAGAGCTAGAACTTTGGCAACTCTTGGCCCGGATCTAACAAATTCAGGATAATAAATGTCGCCGGGGGGGGGGCGCGGGGGCGCGGGGGTGTGCCTGCTTGGGTCTCTCAGGGTAAATCTAACCGTGACCTGCGGGGGGGGGGATGAGCGAATGGGGGGGATAAGGGGGATGAGAGAGGGAAAGGGTCGCGCGCGGTGTCACTATACCTTGCTTTACTTTCTACTATCCACAACTTGATTCTCATTGGCATTGGGCGGCTACATATTACAACTACAACCTACAAACTCTACTCAACTTCATCTATTCTCTCTCTCTCTCTCACATTCTATCCTCACACTCCCTCCATTTACCTTGCTTTGCTTTACAACATCCACAAAGCGGCAACCTTCCGCTCCCACCATCATCAACAACACTCGGGCCCCCTTCTTAACTACACATCATCATGGCTCCCCGCAAGGGTAACGAGGCAGCCTCTTGGGAGGTTGACGCCGACAAGCCAAAGCCCCAGGGCGAAACTCATGTTCGCCGCTCTTACGCCTCCAAGGACCTTGTTCTACGTGAGTATTTCTGATTCGGCTCTGGTTGGCTTCTGTTTGGTCAGAGCGGGAGTGAGTACGGGTTGAGAAGGAGTAGGGAAGGAGGAAGGGAGGTTGTGGGGAGGAGCTGGATGGGTTGAGGGCAAGCGACCGGGGCTGGGTTCCAGGTTTGCTGGTTGTTGACGCCTATCTCTTACTGGTTTGTGTTTAAATCTGTCAGTCTTGTCTTGGCAGGATTGAACCAGATCTGGTGAGGGAGAGGGGCCCAGGTCGTCACCTTGCTCTTGGCTCACCAATTGGGATTGGCATGCTGTGCCCGTATGGGTCGTATGGGTGCGAAGTGTGTCGAACCTTTGCCATCTCTCTGTGCGTCAGGGAGCTAGTACTGGTATCCCAATGGGGGGCCAAGGTGTAGGCCGTTGGCGTGATTTCTCAGCACACGCAGCCACGTCACTGTCCATTTTGTATCGCCTCCAGTTCCACCAACAATTTGTGCTATCTCTACAGTGCATTGTGGGGGTGAGAAGGAGCTCCTCCAGGCCTCCAGCCTCCAGCCACTCGAGGGAAGAGCCTTCCCCGCCCAGGGATTTGTCCTCTTCCCAAAAGTCCGTGCACAATGGCTATCAAACTCCAGCCGGCCAGGTGTCAGCATGACATCCTCCAAGGTGGCGAATTCCCCAAACTCTCTCAAGTTGCCACAGAGACAGTAGCGAGTAATCTCCATGGTCGATGACGAGAACGGGCCGGTGGCGTGGCTCGCGTCTCTCGCGCCACGTCGCACTTCCTTCTGACACCTTTATGGATAGTCGCTGATCCAAGGCCCCGAAGCTGGTATCGACACCATCCACGATGTCATGCTCTACGCTGCCCGCACCCACGGCTCCAAGATCGCCCTTGGTGCCCGTGAGATTGAGCGCACCATTACCGAGACCAAGCGGATCACCAAGATTGTCAACGGCAAGGAGACCAAGGTTGACAAGAACTGGACCTACTTTAAGCTCACTCCTCTGGAGTGGATCTCGTACGAGGAGGCGCTTCAGGATGTCCGCGACATTGGTTCTGGTCTCCGCGAGCTCGGTCTCGGCGGCGAGGACGAGACGTTCTTCAACATCTACGCCTCCACTCAGTAGGTAACCCCTAGACGGCCACGCTGACGCCCAGCCGCAACTGGATGATCATGGCCCAGGCATGTGCCTTCAACGCCGTTCCCATCTGCACGGCCTACGACTCGCTCGGCCCCGAGGGTCTCGCGCACTCGCTCAACGAGACCGAGGTCCGCGCCATGTTCACCAACGCCGACCTCCTCGGCACTCTTGCCAAGATCATCGGCAAATGCCCCACTGTCCGCCTCGTCGTCTACGACGGCAAGCAGCCGGACGAGGCCACTATTCAGAAGTTCAAGTCGGCTCGCGGTGACATCACCCTCATTCACATGGACGAGGTTCGCGCCAAGGGCAAGGCCGCGCCCAAGGAGGCCATTCCCGCCAAGCGCGAGGACGTGTACTGCTGCATGTACACCTCGGGTTCGAGTGAGTAGTGATCGGCCTTCAAGCGCTGACATATAGCTGGTACCCCTAAGGGTGTGTTGCTGACGCACGGCAACATCACCTCTGCCAGTGAGTAGATTTACCTTTTCGCGCTCTAACGTTCAGTCGGCTCCGTCTGGAAGCTCCTCTACGAGTACCTCAGCCCCGACGACACCTACCTTGCCTTCCTTCCCCTCGCGCACATTCTCGAGTTCGTCGTCGAGATGTCTTTCTTCTTTGCCGGTCTTCCCATCGCCTACGGTAGAGTCAAGACGCTCACCGACGCCTCGGTTCGCGAGTCCAAGTCGGACATCATGGAGGCTAGACCCTCTATCATGGTCGGCGTCCCCCAGGTCTGGGAGATCATCCGCAAGGGTATCCTCGGCAAGGTTGACGCTGGTGGCGCTGTCAAGAAGGCTGTCTTCAACTTTGCTCTCAAGGCGAAGAACGCCGGCAAGGAGTACAAGATTCCCGGTCTCGCTGGCCTGACGGACGCCGTCGTCTTCAACACGGTCCGTGCCGGCACTGGTGGCCGCCTCAAGATCCTCTTCAGCGGCGGTGGCCCCGTCTCGGCGTCGACCCAGAAGTTCCTCTCGACCGCGCTCGTCATGATGATCCAGGGTGAGTAATGTAGTCCCAGTTACCATGAACATGTTTACTAACATCCAGGCTACGGTCTTACCGAGGGAACTGCCATGGCGGCCATTCTCAACCCCGACTGGATGAGCTACAACTCTGTAGGTGGTCCCGTGCCCGGTGCCGAGATCAAGCTCGTCGACGTCGCCGAGGCCGGCTACTTCAGCACCAACAACCCACCTCAGGGTGAGATTCTTCTCCGTGGCCCTGCCATCTTCAAGGGCTACTACAAGCGCCCCGACCTTGACAAGGAGGCGTTCACCGAGGACGGCTGGTTCAAGACTGGTGACGTTGGCCAGTGGAACAAGGACGGCACTCTGTCGATCATTGACCGTATCAAGAACCTTGTCAAGCTCCAGGGCGGCGAGTACATTGCGCTCGAGCACCTTGAGTCTGTGTACAAGTCGGCTAGCTTTGCCCTCAATGGCTGTGTCGTGGCCAACGCCAACCACACGCACCCCGCCATGGTCGTCATGGCTCACCCCGTCAGTCTGCCCGCGTTTGCCAAGCAGCACGGTCTGGGTGACCACGGTGACCTCGAGGCGTATTGCGAGGACCCCGCAGTCGTGAGCGCGTGCCTCAAGGAAATGAACGACATTGGCAAGAAGCAGGGTCTCAAGGGTATGGAGCTGCTCGAGGCTGTTGTCCTCACGGCGGATGAGTGGACTCCCGAGTCTGGGTTCCTCACTGCCGCTCAGAGTAAGTGCTGTACACACGTTCAACTCTAGCGATCAGATTGCTAACCACCTTCCCAGAGCTGCAGCGCAAGACGATCGAGACCTACTACAAGGAGAAGATCAACGCCGTCTACAAGCTGACCTGAGGGGTGTTTGTGACTGTGTGTTAGGTGATGTCCATCATGAGTATGTAGTGAGGAGCGTCGTATTTCAGTCCATACAGTCCGTCCTGGAAGCTGAGCATGTAACGTAATATTGCAGTGGCTAGATTGTCACAAGAGCCTTCGCTGCCGGAATAGGAATTGCCGGGATATGGATTCCGAGGATATGAGGAGATATTTGGATGTTTTGCGGGGCTAATGGGGATTGTAATGGGGTTAATGGGGTTAATGGGGGAGTCATTGAGAGTCGAGCACGTAATTTGACTCGGAATCTTGTCATGTATCAGTTCCCCTCATTTTAGATGACGAAAACACTAACTGATAATAAAGATACCGTCAAGACGTCGATGATTCACATATTTGCTCTCACTACTCTCTTAACACTCCAACATCTCCTTACTCAAATCACACTTGACTAACAAACAATCAAAATGGCCACTACCAAGCAGCCCATCTGGCTCCGTTGCGAGAAGAAGCCCCACGAGCATCGCTCCGCCCTCACCCCCACCACCGCCAAGTCCCTCCTCGACGCTGGCTTTGACGTTTACGTCGAGCGTGACCCTCAGCGCATCTTTGACGACGCCGAGTTCGAGGCGTGCGTCTAAACTCGAGTCAGAGCTGACAGTAGCATTGGTGCCAAGATTGTCGAGCACAACTCGTGGCCCAACGCACCCCACGACATCCCCATCATTGGCCTCAAGGAGCTGCCCGAGTCCGAGTGAGTTTGGTCGTGATCGTGGCCCGTGTGTTGCCATATCTAGCAGTGTCACAATCCGGCACCCTCCTTGACACAAGTTTTCCCATCTCGTTTGTCAATCGAACGGGTGTGGGTCACGGCGCTCCGCGACTTTTTGCTACGGCGCTTTCCGCATTCCCATCGCACCAGCTGACCCCAGTGAGCCCCTCCCGCACACCCACATCCAGTTCGCCCACTGCTTCAAGCAGCAGGGTGGCTGGAACGACGTTCTCCGTCGCTTCGCCAAGGGCAAGGGCACCCTCTACGACCTCGAGTTCCTCGAGGACCCCGTGAGCAAGCGCCGTGTCGCCGCGTTCGGCTTCCACGCTGGCTTTGCTGGTGCGGCGGCCGGTGCGCTCGCGTACGCCGCTCAGAAGGAGGACGGCGGCAGGGGCGTGCTCAAGGGCCTCAAGCCCTACCCTAACGAGGCCGCCATGGTCGCCGAGGTTAGCGGCGCGCTCCAGAAGGCCGGTGGTGCCGAGAACGTGCGCGTGCTCGTCATTGGCGCGCTTGGCCGCTGCGGCTCCGGCGCCGTCGACCTCTTCCGTAAGGCCGGCGTCAGGGAGGAGAACATCCTCAAGTGGGACATGGCCGAGACTGCCAAGGGTGGGCCCTTCCAGGAGATCCTTGACGTCGACATCTTTGTCAACTGCATCTACCTCTCGCAGCCCATCCCCAAGTTTGTGACCCGCGAGTCGATGAACGCTGCCGGCCCCGAGAGACGCCTTGCTGTCGTTGTCGACGTGTCGTGTGACACCACCAACCCCCACAACCCTATCCCGATCTACGACATCAACACCACCTTCCCGGAGCCCACGGTCGAAGTTGGTGGCCTGGACAAGCGCTGCACCGTCATCTCGATCGACCACCTCCCCACCCTCCTCCCCCGTGAGGCGAGTGAGCAGTTCTCGACCGACCTCCTCCCCCACCTCCTCACCCTGCCCAACCGCGCCAACGAGCTCGTGTGGGTCAACGCCGAGAAGCTCTTCCGCCAGAAGCTCGCCGAGGCTGGCGACGAGGACAAGAAGCTCGGCATCAACTAGGTATCACATTGCAAGCATATGGCAAAGTTGGGTAGGCTGTGTCGGGGTTAAAATGCTCGAGTAGTGAAATCGTAGCTATGTCATGCATTCTAGACTGCATCAGAAATCATAACTCAACAGCGAGGGCATGCCTGTGGATGTCACCAGATCACCCGGGTGAGGCTGCGTCCAAGGCACAGGCCATTAGAAGCGGTAAGTGTTTTGTCCTGACGTCGAGTCGGTCGTGCCGATTCACCTTGCAATGATGACCTCGCAATGATCAGGTGCGACGCAGACCAAGATCCTTAACGTTTCCAGCGACGCCAGCACGGCGTCAGTCAGTGACCCAGCGGCCAGAGCTCAGTCGATCGGGCGACAACTCGTTGTTGTCTTGTGCCACCCGAACCCCACCCGAACCGAACAAGCATCGCGAGAGCGGTCCAGGCACGTCCGAAACACCTTGACATCTGTGGCGTTCGCTCGTGATGTGCATGTAGCGATTTGTCCAGAGGTAGAATCCAGACAAGTGGTGCGGATCCACTTTTTTGGTACAGACTACAGTCTCATCTCCGCATAAACATCGGATAAATGCTCATTGTCATGCGATCTTTGTTTTATTTTCACTCCACAATCCACATGTTGAGTTACTTTACACTACACGAAGCGAGCCACTAATCACTTGTTCATCATGACCTCGACCGCGGGCCCGAGTCGCCCGGCCCCTGTCTCAACATCTTTGCCTGCCTCTCCTACTTGTACTTTTCCACAAACAGCCACTTCGGCTACCACCACGGGCACGACCACTGGCACGATCAACCCCCTCGCCCTGCGGGTTGAGGAGCGACCTGGGCGTGGGAGGGGCGTGTTCGCGTCCGGTCCCATTAGGGCTGGGGTTGTGCTCGAGGAAGCGCCGGTGCTGGTGCTTTCCAAGGCACAGTGGGAGGATGGGCGG
This sequence comes from Cutaneotrichosporon sp. HIS471, assembly GCA_030864385.1. Classification (NCBI taxonomy): domain Eukaryota; kingdom Fungi; phylum Basidiomycota; class Tremellomycetes; order Trichosporonales; family Trichosporonaceae; genus Cutaneotrichosporon; species Cutaneotrichosporon sp. HIS471. Next base: position 45,572 of record AP028240.1, on the reverse strand, counting down.
ATGGATGATACGGTTTTGGGAGAGTATGGGTTCTGTTGGGCTAATGGGGGGATGGCGCTGGGGTTGGGGATTGGTGAGTCTTAGAGAGGGGAGGAAGGCAGGAGTTAGGAAGGGATCAAGGTAGGGAGGGAGGCTCGCTGAGCAGCTTTGGGCACGCGAAGATCTTGGAATCGCGCTATGGAGATCTAGGTGATGTCGGAAGCTCTCTCTCGCCTGCTTGCTAGCATGCTAGTTTGCAAGCCGAGTCCAAGTCGCTGATGCCCGGATGGAAGGAGAAGCTCTGTCACGGAGGGAGCGGAAAGGTCCAACCTCGTACAACGTGCTGACGCCAACGCAACCCACGGCTCGATCTGGCACTCTGGTTTTGCTTTTCTGCGCACACTCATCCTTCTGAACGACGACAAACGCCGCACGTCCTGGACCACACCTTGATCTCGAACAAATCCCGCGTTTGTTGCTGCTGCCCACGTCGCACCACACATACACAAACACGCCCATGTACACTGCGACATCCCGATCGCTTGACTGTTGTTGACTCGAACCGACATTCCTCTCTGCACATTCCATTCAATCTTCCCACCGCTCGGCCCCACGGCTCCCGAACTTTTGAACTTTGCGGTTTTCACAACAGCCTCGCTCTTTAACCACTCGTCGAGCCCCAACGTCAACTTTATCCGCAACTTTGCTACTGGTACCATTAGCTTTACGACAAGTCGCGTCGTGGAACTGGACGAGGAGCTGTGCATCTGCTACAGCGCTGACGAGTCCAAGTTGTGGTTTCTTCCGAACGGGGAGCGCCCGCGTCCTCAAACGCCCAGTGACGACGGTGACGGGTCGGAACGCCTCGCAGCACTGCAACTCGCTGACGACGACGCCGAACGACAGGCGCGTGAGGAGAAGGAACGCGCGCGCGAAACGCGTCGCCAGGCGGGCGGGAATACACACTCTGCCAAAGAGGCACGGCGTGCAAAGTGGCGCACTAAGCAGGATAAGATGAAGAACGGGGACAAGGGCAAGATTATCGCGCCACAGCCGGTGCCCGCGGCGAGTGGGAACGGGCTGTTGACCGAGCCTGCCTCCCAGCGCTCACAAGATTCGGTCCGTAGCATCACATCGGGCTCCACCACCGTCTTGGCACTGGCAAAGCGGCCGGTAGACCTCCCGGCCCCGCTTCACTCGGACAGCAGCAAGTCGCGAAGTGACATGCCCGCCGAAGTGCCAAAACCGCTCCAATGGGATGAAGCCGGACCAAGTGAGCTTCCCGATGCGCAGTGGGGCGCGTTGCGTCGCGCGCGGGGACCTATTGAGATCGAGGAGGAAGCCGAGGACGACAACAGTGCTCTGAGTGAGTCTGCACAGCCGGAGTTTCGCTAACTCTAGTTCAAGTGTGGGCGCTCGACGCAACGCCTGGCACATACATGAAGGAAGTGTTAGACTTTACCAAGAGGGGCGTCCCGCTAGACGAGCGTATGCGCCACCTCAAGCGCGTCCGGCGTATCACAGACGACGCCGGCGAAGAGCGCGTCCTCGTGGCACTCGCCATGGCCGACGCGGCGAATGAGGATAAATTGCGCTCCCTCTTATCCACCTACGACGAGCGCCTCGGAGCGCTTCCCCTCGTTGTGGTTGACACCCCGCGCTCTGCCGCCAAGACCACGGAGCAGTTAACCGTCCGTAACACGTACTGGCCAGTCCTCTACACTCCCGGCGTTCAGCGCTATAGCGACGCTCGCGGTTTCTCCGGACCCAAGCTCACGTGGGTACGTGCTGGGATTGAACGCGTGCTTGCCGACGCCCTCGCTGCCAAGGCACGCGGCGAGCTTCCCGTTGCAGTGTACGTTGCGTCACCCCCCGAGTCACTCTACCCTCAGGGCGACGGCTTCATACCGCCAACGGACGGACTCGCCGGTGCCGCGGCCGACACACGCACTTCCTGCAACCACCCCCTCCGACACGCGGTGCTCAACGCCATCGCGTCGGTCGCGCGGTTACGAACTGTCCCGCCCTTCTCCGAGATCACCCCGTCGCGGAATGGTGCAGACTACCTCCTCACGAGCATGAGCTTATTCGTCACGCACGAACCATGTGTCATGTGCGCCATGGCGCTGCTGCACTCGCGCGTGCGCGAGGTGTTCTTTGTGTTTCCCCGGCCGCGGGCGGGCGGGTTCGAGGGAAGCTTTGGCGTACATAGCAGGCGCGACCTCAACCACAGGTTTGACGCGTGGCGCTGGACGGGACCGGTCGACGCCGAGGCGTACGCCGTACCGGACAATGTCGAGATTTAGATTGTGATGCATAGAGTGTCATGCATAGAGTGTCATGCATAGAGTGTCATGATTAGCGCGTTGGTGGGTAACCGTTGCGCAAATGCACGGTTGCCATGCTCTGTCTTAGGGCCATTGGGCTTCCAACCCCGTCCTCTTTCTTGATGACCAGTCAACCCTCATCCTCCCCCACCCTATGCATATGTATACTACAGGTCGTAACGGTCGTGACGTAACTAGTCCACATGAAACAAGAACATGACAAGACACCTTTCCGCACCTCTCCCTCACATGACAAATAACCGTCATCTCTCCTACTCATGGTCGTGGCTCGAGCCGATGCTCCAGAGAGTGCTGATGCTCTCACGCGCACGGTTGTGACCAGGGCTCGTAACGAGCGGCTTGTCCGCAATCGTCTCGACTGCCCCGCCACCGTCACCGACAGAGGGCGAGGTCGCGCTGCTCGTGCCGCTCATGCAGAAGCTCTGCGCGCTGTGGCGCGACAGCGTCGACCCGTTGCTGGAGCGGTTACGGCGCAACGAGGGCTTGGGCGGGGCCGTGAACGGGGTTGTGTTCTTGCCCTCGGCGAGGAGCCGGGCCTGCTCGCGCTCGCGGGCGTCGAAGGCGCGCAGGGACGCCTCAGGGTCGGCGTCCAGCTCGGCGCGCATGCTCGAGTCGCTTGGCGTCGCGCTGAGGCGCGAGAGAGAGATGGTGCTGCCACGCTGCGCCTCGACCGGTGCGGCTGGGACACTGGCACGAGAGAGGCGGCGGGAGAACCATCCCGCAGCGCCAGACGCGGCCGTGGCCGACGGCGTGGTTGGCTTCTCCTCAAACGAGGCAGTCTCGGACGGAGGCGACGCGATCCCCATAAGCTTGAGGTTGGCCTCCATGCGCGACCGCTCGCGGCGGTCATCCTCATCCTCCTGCTGTGGTGCGAGCTTGCGGGCACCGGGAATGCCTGGGGCCGCGGAGGCAAGGCTCGGGCCAACGGCGACAGCCGGAGACGACTGCGCCTTGGGCGGGCTCTGGCCAGCAGGGGCGGCGCGCGATGCCAGCTGAAGAGGCTTGAGCTGCGGCTTGGGCTCGGGTTTCTCCTGCGCCCCAAAGCCGAGCGAGCGGAAGTCGATCGAGAAGCCTCTACGCGCACGCTTGTCCTTGTAGGCGTCCTTTGCGGGTGGAGGGGCCTTGGAAGCGATGGGAGCGGGGGCATGTGTGGCATGAGGCGTAGCGGACGTGGCCGACGACGTGACGTACATGCTCTGAGGGCGGGCACGGGGTGCGGGTGGCTGCGATGGAGGAGGAGGAGGCTCCATGGAAGGGGGCTGTGGAAGCGACTCGGGGAGAGGGGGAGGGCCGTTCTTCTCCATGTCCTTGGCGAGCTCTAAGACACTGGGGCGGATCTTGCCGTTGGCAAGGGTGCGGGCGCCGCGGCGCGTGCGATAGTCGACCGAGAGGACGTGCTCGAACCCCTCGGACGCGATGATGCGGTCCAGGATCTTGGAGCAGTAGAGCGAAAGCGCCTTGTTGGCCTCCTTGAGCGTCTTGATCTGGGCACGTAGGTCCTCGAGCTCGGCGAGCGCGCCGAACTCGGTGGCGAGAGAGTGGCCGTTGGTCCGCGCCGGCGAGGTGAGGTCCATGTTGTACGAGCCGCCCGAGGTAACTCTGAGGAGCGCACGGTCCGACTCCTCAAAGATGGGCTGCTGAGCTTCGAGCTCGGAGTGGAGCTCGTCCATCTCGAGCTGCTCCTCGAGTGTCTCGAGCGCGTTCGGCTCCTTGCGCTGGATCGACGACGGTGTGATGACACCATCGGCTGGAGGTGGGGAGTGCGAGCTGCCCGGGATGAGGCCGCCTCTCATGTGTCCCGCGAGGGTCCGCTCCTCGATGAGCAGCTGCCAGCTCTCGTTCTCCTCGATGAGGCGAGAGTTCTCCGACTTGATCTCGTGCATCTCATCGGCGAGCGTCGTGAGCTGCGCGACAAGGGTCTGGTGGCTGGCCGAGAGGGTTATGAGCTCCTCGTGCAGCGCCGCCGTCGCTGCGCTCATGTCGCCATCCTCGGCGCTGGGGCGCGCGATCCGCTCCGTCGTCAAAGACTTTATCCGGTGCACTAGGTGGTTCTGCTCCGCCTGGTGGACCATTCGCTCAGCCTCAAAGGCCTTCTCCTACGCACATTAGCCTCGAGAGGTACGTGGAGGCGACAACCCATTCGGGTTCCTTGTGCCTTGCTTGTGCACACAAACTCACCTGGTCGGCATAGCGGCGCTGCTGCTGTCTGAGTTGGCGTTCAACGTCCTCGAGGCTGTGTCGCAAGTGATCAATGATGTCGTTGGCACCCTCGAGCTGCTCCTCCATGTCGCCCTGGGCGGCGAACGATGCGTCAAACTTGTCCTGTAACGCGATGTTGGCAGATTCCAACTCTGCGACCCGTGCTTGGTGATCGCGCTGGGCCGTGGTCATGTCATCTACCTGTGCAATGAGCTGATCGAGTGTCAGCACCGGTACCATGCGGGAAGAGTGTTGCCTGTGCGTGGCAACTGAGCTTTGTGCATGGATGGCTGGGTGGCATGTGCACCTTCCTTTTAGACCCCAGCACAACTGACGAATACCGCCATCGCACATGGCCGTAATCCTCTCAACATGCCTGCGAGCTAGTTGCTACACTGGTATTGGTGAGTTTGGCTATTGCCGCAGCCTTTGTTGGTGGTTTGTGCGGCCGCTCCCGCCCTTGCACCCGCGATCCGGGCTCTCATTGCCGTTACCGCACACGCACCTTTTCGTTATGGGACCACTCCTTGCGAATAGCGTCCTGAAGAGCATCCCTGCTTGCACGCATAAGTCCATCTTCCGTGCGCTCGGCCAACGTCCCAGTGAACTGTTCAGGCGTACTGCGGCCTGAGCGGCTCAAGTCCTTGTCGAGGAGGGCAGAAGAGCGGAGTGCTGGCGAGGAGCGTGGGCTAGGAGTTCCAGATGGTTGCCAACTGGCCCGTTTTGGACGAACAGTCCCTGGTCCCTTTGGGCGTGGTTGGAGTATGGGCGTAGAGTCGGTTGGAGAGACGGCCATACCAGTTAGCCGGGGAGGTGAACCGACAGTGGTGGCGTCGATGGAACTTGAGACATTTCGGCGTGTGGGACGAGTAGGTGTAGGCCTGTCGTGTTTGGGTGCTGGCTTCATCACTTTGTTAAGAATGAGACTAGTAGAGAGATGATGTCAAGTTGATAGAGGTGAGATGAATGAATGAATGATATGGTCATGGTGATCAACGACCGTGTGTTGGTTTGAGGTATCTGAAATTAGGTCACGAGCCACCCCTTCACAAAGTGGAGGTTTCAGGGTTAGCACACTAAATTCTAGACCACGTTTCAAGCAAAACCACATAACAAACCCCTAATTCCCCTAAGACCCCTGACAAGACCCCATGCGTTACATATCCTTGGGTTGGTTCAGATTCAACACGTGATGTCCATGCAAACTTCACGTGGATGATGCCACTTGAGCTGTATCGCCGAAAATCCGTCAGCACCCTAGCCTTGATGTCACTTCAAGTCATTATTGTTCATCATTTAGGAGCTACCAAGCTCAACAACATTCACCACGAGACACTCATCATGTCCTCCGAACAGCTCAATCAGAAAGTCCAGGTGAGAGAGATTGCGTTGAGATCGCTACGAGTTTGTACTGATAACTCAGGAAGCGGTCCAGGAGGAGCTCGAGAATCGCGAATACGCCGATGCTGGAGGTATGGCACAATCTACCTGTTGGGGTAGGGTTGCTGACTGTTCATAGATGCGGTGATGGCGGAATACGTTATGGTCTTGCTCAGTGAGTCGAGCTGGCACTGGTCGGTTATGTGAGCTCGCGCTAACTCTACAGATGGCAATGAGCCGGGTGCGTTCAGGCGTCAAGCGTCCCGCGACAGGTTCATTACTAACACCGCAGACCCGGTCGAGCACATGAAGAAGGAGTTGGGAGAACGTGAGTGCACTATGTTGAGTATTGCTGACGGACAGTCGTCGGTCCCGACTTCACCCCAGACTTTGTCGACTGGGTCTTTCAGCGCCGCTACGAGATCCAGAGCGAGTTGGATGCGGCAGCCGCACCACCGACCCCACAACAAGAGGCGAAGCCCCCAGCCGAGCCCGCACCATCCGGGCCGAGCAGGATGTTCGCGTCCGCAGTCGAGGGCACCAAGCGCAAGGCCGAGCCGGAACTGCAGGAGCCATCAACCCGCCGACGCCTCCCGGATGGTCCGCTCGGCGCGCCAACTGGCCCTCGGTCGATGCGGGACCGTGAGCTTCTCCCGGATCGCCCAGATCGCCGTGATGACCGCAATGGTGGCGCCGGCCGCTCGCTGATGGACCGCCTCGGGCCACATGGCCAGCGTGGCCCCATGCCCATGCGCGGCGGCATGGATGGCCGAGGACCTATGAACGGCGGCCCGATGGGCCCTCGCGGACCAGGATTCCAGCGCGGATTCAACCAGGGCATGATGCCGCCTGGTGCGCCGGAGGCAATGATGATGCAGATGATGGCCATGCAGGCCAACATGCAACAAATGGCACAGCAGATGGCGCAGATGAACGACGTGAGTTGCCGCAAGCGGCTTGACTAACTAGCGTAGCAGAAGAACACGCATCGCCCAACCCGCCCAGCCCGTGGCGCGCCGACCAAGCCACCCTTCGCCGCCAAGACGAGCGCGCCTGCCAAGGCAGCGGCCGGCGCAATCCCCGATAGACCCCTCTCGAGCGCATTGTGCAAGTTTGGCGTCGGGTGCACCAATGCGCGCTGCACATACTCGCACCCGTCGCCCGTCGCGGACGAGAAGAGCGGCATGGTGCTGAGCGAGGAGGCGTGTGAGGCCGGCAAGGACTGCAAGGACCCCGAGTGCATCAAGAGCCACGTCTCTCCGGCAGCTGTCTCCGGCGCCTCCACGGGACCGAGCCGCGTCCTGTGCAAGTTCCAGCACTGCACCAACCCGTCGTGCCAGTACCGCCACGAGGACGCCGAGGGCAACTTTATCCCCCCACCGGCGCTGAGCAAGAAGGACGCCAATGTCAACACCGGCACGGAGGATGAAGGCAGAGATGACGAGATTGAGGTCGTCGTCAAGACGGGTCTGGACGCGCCCCTGGACAACTCGCCGCAGGAGCGCCCATGTCGCTACGCCGAGCGGTGCACGCGTGCCGACTGCAAGTTTACGCACCCTGCATCGCGGCCGGCACCACGCGGCGCCAAGCCCACACGTGGCCGTCCCCGCCGAGAGGGCATCACTGGAGGGATGGCTGGTATGACTCCGAGCAGAAAGTTTGCCGCGCCGGCCGCCGAGAGCAAGCTGAACCCGACCGCGGGCGAGTTCAAGCCCACCGCCGAGAAGGAGGTCGACGTGTCCATGTAGAAGTAGGTCAGAGACATCAGCATAGTGTAGGAGGAGCATGCCACTGTATTACCATGGACCGATTTGTCCAACAACGCCTTCTTGGCCAGTAGCGTACAATACCTTGGAGCATCCGCTCCTTGTGGACATAAGACACACTGCATAACATAAAATACACTACAAATCACATACTGTGCTGCGACGGGCTGCGCCACGGTTCCCAGCGGTTCACAATCGCCCACCCCTCTCCGGGCTCAAAGTCTCCGGGATCCTCGTCGTCCAGCAGAGGCGACCGGGGCGAGAACGAGATGCGCTTACGGCCTGGGGACCGCGAGCCAGGTGTGCGGTCAAAGCTCTCAACACTAAGATTGGACGACGACCAGCTACCAGGTGTTGGGGACATGCGTCCGCCGAACGGCGCCTGTGTCGGCGGCGTAAGTGGCCCGCGCAAAGATGACGTGCGCTTGGGCGGCGAGATGCCTGTCGTGCGGACACCGCGCTCGGATGCGCTGCGGGGGAACGGCACTCTGTGATAGTGTCCTGGTCCGACGTGGGCGTGGTGATGCTCGACGTGCACCTCAACGTACGGGTGTTCCTCGTCCGGCACGGGTGGGAAAGCGTGCATCATCCCAGACGCGCTGGGGGTGAGAGTTGGTGTACCCGATGGGGATGCACCGCGTGCCGGTGTCGGGGCGTCCGGAATGTCGTTACCAGGAGCGCGGGGGAAGATTGGGTGTGCGGGAGTCGGGACTCGAGAAGTGTCCGCTGAGGAGGAAGAGTTGGAGACGGACGTGGCTTGCCCGTTCTCGAAGGTCGCACCGACCGGCGACGCCGCCTGCACATTGACAGCGGGCTGGGAAAGAACGCCGTGCGGTGACGGCTCGATGTGCACCTGCACCGGGCGGCGGTCGGGGTCGTTTGTAGGTACGGAGGGGAGGGAGTTCATGAGACCACCCTCTGGGCGGCGCGAATCCACGAGAGCAGGCGACGACGGAGAGGCGTTCTCACGAAAGGAATGCGTGGCGGCAGAGAGGGAGACCCCGTCCGCCGCCGAAGCTGCCATGGTTAAGCCACCGTCTGGTGGCGCAGCGGCTTTGGCCGCTTCTTGACTCCCGGCACCCGCGCCATGAAGTTGAGCGCTGACCGGACCCACGACGCTTGGCGAGGCGGTAATGTCCTCGGCAGTGGCACCTCCATCTCCCTTAGCTTGTGAGTCGCGAAAATAGCGGTCGTGGAGGTCTTCGTAACGAAATTCCAGCTCGGAAGAGGCCCGGGCAGGAGGCATGGACGACCTGTTCGAGGCCAGGTCGTCGCGCTCGCTCATTGTGCCGCCAAGAACGCTCACGATGTCACTGTCGTCGTCCAACGCGGGAGCGTGCTGCGACGTGTCGTCGTGATCTGGTACAGGCGTCGACTCACGGTCGAGGGGGAGATCGTCAATGGTCAGGCCGGCGAGCGTTGATCCGAGCGGAGTGATGTCGCGGTCGCGGGGACCGCTGGCGGCAAGAAAAGGGGACGATTCCTCGGACTCGACACGAGGGACTATGGCTGTGACCTCGGACGAGTTGTCGGGCTTGGGTGGGTCCAGCTCGGACTCCTCGATCTCAACATCGTCGGTGAGCTCCTCAACGTCGACTACAGGCTGCTCGGGAACAGGCACTGCTGGAACCGGCACGGCCGCGGGCTCCTCCTTGGCATCGTCATTCTTCTCAGGCACAGGCGCGCGGGTCGCATCCTTCGGCTTGGGCGCGTCCGCTGCGGGCTTGAGCTTGACGTCACCCTGCTCAGCAGCCGCCTTCGCAGATCCACCAGTCACGTCAGGGTCGACAGCGGACTCCTCAGGCTCATCCTTTGAGAGGACACCAGTCGCGGCCACGGCTGTGATCGTGGCGGATGCAGCAACACCGGCTGCTGCAGAGGCAGCGGAGACGGGCTTCTTCTCGTTGGCCTTGGGGGTCTCCTCGACATGGGTCTTGAGCGGCTCCTCTGGCGTCGGGGTCGTCCTCTCGTCGCCCGTGCGCACTGCGTCGACCGCTGTCGGGGATGCACTGTCGGGGACTGTGACCGTCGCGGCCACAGCGATCGGGGCAACCAAGGCAGGTGCTGCTGGCGCTGGCTCCGCCTCCGCCTCCGCTTCCGGCTCCTTCGGCGTAGTTGGTTCAGCCACCTCCTTCTCACTAACGGCGATCGGCGCAATCTCAGGCTCAGGTGTCGCCTCGTCGTCCTCGATCTTCACAGCGGCCACCTTCTCTTCGATCTCTTCGGGCCCACGCGTCGAACCCCGCGTTGAGCCGGCCACGGAGCCCGCGATCGAGACGTCGTCATCCAGCGTCTTGTGTGCTTGGCGCGGTGTCCCAGTTGGGGTACTGACGTTGCTCACGTCCCTGAGGTTGGCGCTCTCCTCGCCCTCGGACTTGGGGTCGTACTGCGACACGAGGGAGGATGAGATGCTGGGCGAAGGCGCCATCGCCTGCGACTGTGGACCTGCTGCGAGCGCAAGGTTGCCCGGCACGAGATCGTACCCCGGCCGAGGGAGCTCGGGATTGATAGCTTGAGGGGTGGTGGGCATGGAGAACTCGGAGGGCGCATCCTCGCCCGCCTCGGCACGCGTCGAGAGCGGGGTCATGGACCTGGAGTCGTCCTGCGGCGGCAGCGAAGAAACAAGAAGCTGTGGCGGGAGCTGGCCGCCGGATGATGTGGCTGGGGAAGACGTCGCCGAGGTTGGCGCCGAGCCTGAGTGGGCCGAGTCGGGTGCGGAGAGGACGGATGAGGATGCCGCTGAGACAGAACCGGCAGTCGAGCCCGGTTCGGAACCGACCTTGACTGAGCCGCCCTTCGCGGAGCCGGTTGGGCTCGTTGAGCGCTCCGAGACGGTCTTTGATTTCTCCTCCTCCTTGGGCCCTTTGATGGCGCCCGGGCGCCCAAGCCCCAGAGCAGTGGTGGACGCAGCAGCTGGGGTCGAGGCCGTAGGGGTTGTAGCGCTGCCTGGTGGGGTGCCGACGCTCCCGCCCGTACTGCGGGGAGCGATGGCGGCCGCGACGTTGGCATTGCCGACGCTCGGTACGCGGTTTCCGATGAGGTCACGGCGCTCCGAGACGCGGCGTGGGCCAGTGCTCGTCAGCCCGGCCGTCTTGGGGTCGAGACTGGGAAGTCTATTCCCCACCAAGCCACCGCGAGCGTACGACCCTTGGCCGAGCGGACGGGGGACGGGAGCAGGCACGCTCGACCCTCCGCCGAGGTTCTCGAATTTGGCGATGCGGTCCTTGAGCGAGCCTGAGACGTACCGCTGCGGAGGGGCGACGGACGGCGACGTCGGGCGGCTCGACGGGCGCGACGAGTCGGACCTGCGTGTGAGCGGGGTCGCCGTACCTGAGATGGGCCAGGAAGATGAGACACGCCCCTCAGATCAGATCTCAACGATGTACGTACATGGTGTGTCCAACGTGTCGGGGTGTGTTTATGGGGAGATGGGAAGCTGAGAAGAATCAAGTTCAAGTTGAGTCCGCTATAGAGAGTCAGCACGTTGTAAGTGGGGAGTGAGGAGGTATGAGGATTGGGTAATGAATGGAATGGTACGAGGTACACTAATGAGCGGGGAGAGATGTAACGCACAGATCGAGCTAGGTGGACGCCACGAGCCCCAAGGTATGAGTGGTCAATGCGGCGTCGACGTGGGATGGGTATACGAGTTTATAGACTAGACGCACGAGCACCTTTTAACCAAATAACTTGGATGTAAATGGTTGATGCTGATTGTGTTGTGAAGATAGAAGAAGAGAGAGAGAGTGAGAGAGAAAGCTAGAGAGAGATGGGTTAATGAGACGTTGTTGTAAGTTAAGACTATAATGATTTAAGGAATGGAATGGGTTAAGAGATGGGCTAGATGGGGGAAACCGTGAGGGGGTGTAGGGAAGGGTCAACTTCCAGGACTTCCAGGGCCCCCCCACTGATCCCACTGACGCGCTCCCCGGAACATGTCACACGGGAACAAAACGCACGTGACGGAACATGTTTGATACTCCCATCTATCACCTTGTTGTTGTTGGGTTTCAATGCTTGTTTATCCCTGATGGTCATCACATATACGCTCGTCATCACCGCACAGCAACACTGCAACCGTCATGCCCCTCCCACGCACCCCGCAAGAACAAGGACGAGCTCCCAAAAGGCCACACACCTTTGGCCCACTCCAGGCTTTTCCCGATGGCACACCACACCCCCCCGATCTCGCAACACCTAGAATACCGTCTGCCTCCGGCTTGCAGCGCTCCCAGCCCGATCCGACGCCAACACGTGTGTCAACCAAGGCGACCATGCTTGTTCCTGCCCCAAGCTTACAGCTCCTCGAGGAGGGGAACACGATGGAGGAGATGGAGATCGATGAGGGGTTAGCGGGAGGCGAGGAAGGCAAGGAAGGTGAGCAAGGTGGAATGGACGTCGACGAGCCGGTGCCGATGCAGCCACAACTTGAGCAGCCATCACAGCCACCGTCCCAAACCCCTCCGGAAAGGCCCCTACCATCTGAGGCCGCGCACTCCTCTCGACCCTCCTCTTACCCCTCCTCACAGGCCCCATCATCCCAACCTCCGCCGTTTTCGGTCCCAGCCCAGTCCCAGATCGATACAACAACCCCCCGCCGCCGCTCAAGGCGGATAACCACCAACCCACAATTCGACTCGCCACCCGAGACCATCCGCCCGCCCGTGAACGCCTTTTCGACGCCCAGGCCCGCTGAAGCTGAGAACGAGCCGACGCCGAGCCGGCTGACCCGCGCAACAACACCAGCTGGCACGACACGCGAACAGCTCCTGGCGACTCCCGCTGTCCCCATCGACGACGGTGACGAAACTCGCTATGGGCGGTACTACGAGGCGCTTGTGCGCCCACTACGCATCCAGACTCTAGGCCAGGGTATCGGGCGCCTCAAGTTTGACGACATGGCCCAGTGTTACCCGCTCATCGCGGCCGAGACGCCCGACGGCCTGCGCGCCGCGTGGGAGAGCACGCTCGATCAAGTGCGAGGGGAGGCGATGGACGGCGCCTATTCCCTGTTCGATGAATATAGAATGGCGCGCAAGCTGCAGCGCTTTGCGGACACGGTCGACGACGCATTGCAATGGAAGACGGAACATCCAGGCGTCACACCACCAGGCGCGTGGCGGTGAGTTCTTGCTAGCGAGAGGTGACCTAACGTCAGGCCTGACCTCACGCCGCAGGTGCTCAGCACGGCTGCCAACCTCGGCGTGTACGACGAGTCGTGGCGCATGTTGAGTGAGGAATACCTATTGGTGAGCCGTCGAGTCCGTACTTCGCATCTGACAGCAGCTTACTACGGAATGCGGTGAGCGTCTTAAACGCGTCGAGGAGAAGCGTGCTCAGCTCGCAACATTGGACAGTGGGGTGTCCGATGCCGTTCTTGAGCTCAGCAAGGTGAGTTGAGGTTTGGCGTCCATTCATCTCACACCAGACAAATGCCCTCTTCGAAGACTTCCCCACCTCAGCCATGCTCGAGTGGGCCGAAGACGTGGGTGCCGAGTAACTGTATATTCTCACTGTATCCTGTTGCTACACTACACTACACAATGCCGTGGCTGCACCGACGGCCGAGATGTGGCCACAGCTCGCCAAGCTCACGGATCGCCTCGGGCGAGAGAGGCACAGCGTCCGTCAGCCCCCGTCCTTGAGCGGTGAGGTTTTGGTCAGGGATACGGATGGGGACAGGGGAGGCACGAGGCGGCGGCGGAAGGCTAAGCGGCTCGAGGGGGATGTTGACGAAGCCGGGTGAGGTCGGGCGGTTGCGAGGCGCGTATGGCGGCGGTGGGTTGACCCACTGCGCGTCGACGCTCGTCTTCTTTGGCGGAGGCGTACGAGGGGACTTCCGCACGTCTGGCACGTCTGATGCCCGGGGCATGCGTGAGCGGGCAGCGCGAGGACCGAGGCGGAACTCCCGCAGACGGGGACGCGGTTCGTTGTACCCAAACAGTCGAGCAAGGCGCTTGCGCACGCTCTGGTCGTCCATCTGGCGCGCAAATTCCGTGGTAGCATCCCGGGTGCGCCGACGTTCGCGACGGACGAACCACGCAGCACCGAGAAGGAGAAGTGCGAGACCGCTGCCGACCCCAGCGAGCCACAAGAGATTCCCAGACTTGGACTTCGGCTTGGGCTGGGAGGTATTAGGGTTGGAGGTTGTCGTCTGGACGAAGGCAGAGAGGCAGACGCCGAGACCCGAGGCGAAGGGTCCCTCGCACGCTGCGGGGGAGCACACGCCTGCAGAGAGGAAAAAGTCGTCGACGCAAGCTGTGCACCCGCTGGAGAGGCAGGAGGTGCAATTGCCACCACAGGGTCGGCAGCTGCCTTGCTCGAGGACGGTGCCGGGTGAGCAGAAGGGGATGCAGCGGCCATTAGAGAGAACGGGTCGGCCTGGTGGACAGGTAAGGCACTGGTCTACGCCAGGTGCTGAACATGTCTGGCAGTCGGGGTGGCATGCCAGGCAGACGGTGCCCACAAGGTGCGTGTTTTCCGGGCACGAGTCGACACACGTCCCGTTGAACACGGGACCAGCGGCACAGGACGTGCAGTGCTCAGCGTTGCCGATGCACGTCTTGCACGCGGCGTCGCAGGCCCGGCAGGTGCCGCTCGTGCCGTTGTTCGAGGACCAAAAACTTCCGGCGGTGCACTCCTTGACGCATGCGTTGTCCTGGAGGATGTATCCGTCCTGGCACACTGTGCACGCGATGTCGCCCCACGGCTTGGCTAAGTTCCACTCGGGCAAGTGACATTTCTTGCACCCCACTGGGCAGGCTGGCGTCAGCTCCTCCTCAATCATCGCTTACAGTCGCAGATCCCCTTCTCCTTGGAGCGCACGAACGTTCCGTCCAGCTTGGTGAGGCTCGAGTCGCATACGCCTGACTGCGCTTCCATGTACTCGCATTTTCCCTTGAGCATGGCGCGGGGGAAGACACAAGTCGTGCAGTCGTTGAACGTTGGGCCGGTGCATGAGTCGCAGATCCCGGAACACGCGTTGCAGGTAAACGCCTCGAGATCGTAGTACTCGCGCGCCGCGCAGGGGGAGAGGGGCTGGCAGCGCGAGGGCACCGCCTGGTTCAAGTTCATGTTGGCTGCGCAAGCCGTGCACATTGGCTCTACTTGGCTGCCGGACAGGACGCACTCGGTGCATCCGGCCGGACAGACTGCGCAGCCCCCATTAGAAGTGAGGTAGAAGCCCTTGACGCAAGTGTTACATTGCTTCGGCTGGGTAGGATCGGTCTTCCAACCAGCAGAACAAGTGCACTTGTCATCAGTGCCGCATGATCCATGAACACAGTTGCACGCTGGTGTCAGCGGTGCATTCGAGGTTGCCAAAAGCTGACTCACCTTCTGGTCCACTTGGCCCGAGGCAGTAGCCCGAGCCTTCGAGGCCGTCGTCGCAGCGTGAGCAAGTCTCAAGGCATACTGGTGTCAGCTGAAACCCATGTTAGCGGACATACCCTGGCAAGAGGGCCCATAGTTGTTTGGAGCGCACTCGTCACATGCTGTGCCGGCCCAGCCTGGGGCGCAGGTGCAGGTGGAATTGTCGTTAGTCGGTGATGGTGTACAATTACCATGAGAACAAGGTGGAGAACAGAGGGCTGTGGTCAGCTATGATTGGCGAATCCGCCTTTGTCCGCCCGATGATCAGCTTTCATTGTTCACTCACCAGAACCGAATGTTTCAATGTCATACTCGCCCGCAGCCAACTCCCCACGATCAGGCACAGCACCCCAGATAGCATGGCCTCCGATCAGCGCATACCACTTGGGAGGTAGGTAGAGGCTCTCCCACGACCCCGATCCGGGTTCCCCAACGTAGAAGGGCCTGGGGAAGATGAGAGGCTTGGGTGGCGGGAGAACCGTGGTGCTGTCCGAAGTCTGCGAAATGGTCTGGTTAACGTGGGAGGTGGCTCTTAGAGAGAAATTGTGGACCCCAGGCGTTATGTAGGTCGTCCCGTTAGATGCGAGGACTGGTGTTAACGTCGCCTATGAGCTTGCCTTACGCTGAGAGGTGGAATTGCCGGCCAGACAGCCGGCAGGAGCACAAACTTCGGCTGAAGCGGCGACTGTCGTTAGTTCAGAGGCGTAGCGGAGCTCACCGAGGGCTATGAGTGCGAGTAGGAGATGCATGGCTGGTTGTTTGGTGGTGGTTTTGGTGGGGGAGTTGGTCAGCAGCAGGCATCATCAGGCTTATATTGAATCGGAGGAAGAGGAGGAGGAAGACCTGTGGAGGATCAAGATGGACGGTGAGTGGAGCACTGCTTCATTGTTAATGTGTCATTGTGGCAGTGTTTCAGTCAGTAAAGACCCAAAAGTCAAGGTAGGGCACAAAAGACGCCTTCGTCGCTGATCAAGCTAACGCCTCCGAGCGCCAAGGGCACTCAGTCATTGCAAGTTCCGACTTTGCGGGTGTTAATAGAGGAGGCTCTAGATGATTACTGTAGAGAAATGGGGTCTTGAAGTCTGTAATTCTGGTTTATGATGATTACGACAAGTCATGGTCGATTGTTCGAATACAGATAGAGTAGAGTAGAGTGATGAGTTTGATTGTACTGTATAACCTGACACACACTTTACAATTGTACTTGTACTTAACTACATGTCAATTACAAAGACACGTGACTTGTGTTTATCTTGTCTTCATTGTCTTTGATGCTAATGTAATCGTTTCTAGTCGAGTCGACTCATACGACTGACACAACTAACACGACTGCAACATCCATCCTTCACTTGCCACCATGTCGGATCCAGTCCTCCTTGGTTGGTCTGATTCTGACTCGTATCCACTTTCCTCGTCACTCCCAATTAGTCGTTCATCCACTCCGTCCTCTCGCGCTTCCAATTCACCCGTCACGCCTTCCCCGCCTCGAGTTTATCCCCATGAGTTCAAGCCTCTCACTCCACAGCCCAAGCCCAACTTCACCAGAACTGGTTCTAAGCTGCATCGCCGGCGATCCAACTCTCTTCCCACTCTTGAGAATCTTGCAATGAGCGCCAACCAGATGGGTGAGGATTTACCTCCCCCGCGCTCTCCGTCACCGCCCGAGTCGAAAACCTCCACGCTCACGTCCAACCACATCCCCAACTTGGGCCTGCCGCCACACAAGTATGATCTCGCCATCCAGTCCTACCTGTACTTGATCGGCAAGGAGGGGTCGGAGGCAGACGCCAAGAGCTGGGAGACTAGTATTGAACTGGGGATCGAACGCTTGCGCACCGAGTTGTAGGTCTCGTATGCCTGTTTGTTCTAACCCTACAGGAACTTCCCTTACATCATCCATTCGGGCCGTTCCGAACCATTTGACCACAAGGTTAGGTCTTTGGATGGCTGGCAGGCTTCTGACCTTGCGAACCGCATTCGCAATCACCATTTCCGCATCTCGGCACCGCTCTCACCACCTCCCAACTTTACAGGCTCAAGTACGGCCTCGGACTTTGTGATCGACATCGACCTACCGCCTCACCTTCAACCAGCTGACGTCCAGGCCTATCTCTACCTGGTCGGCGCGGAGAATCCGACAAAGGACGGAACGGACTTCAGTGCAGGGATGACAGCCGGCGTAGAACGCCTCCGCGATGCACGAGCCCGTGCCTACGGGTATGTTTGCACCGATACTGCCTTTGGAGGAGCTGACTCCAGACTTTTCTTTGCGGGATCCCCCAGTAAGAAGGCATTGAAGGCATGTCCCAACTTCCCTTCGCTCTGGGGTTTGACGCATGCTGAGGTGCTTGCGGGGTCCGAGGCTACGAAGATCTACTATCCTCGAGATCGACTGTACATGGGCCCTGTCACCGCCACGCTTGCCTTCGATTCCAACCTTATGGTTCTGGTGAGTGGCGTGCATGTGGCACGGTAACTGACACCCAGGGCAACGCACGCGTGCCGCTTCCAGAGGGACTCATTGGTGCCAACAACGCCCAATGGCTCGATGTCATTGCGTTTCTGTACTCGACGGTGCATCCAGCTTGGGTCAAGACCAACTTCGCAAATGATAAAATTTGGCCTAAGGATTGCGCGGTTCGGCGATTCCGCGATGATATTGTTTGGAACTCCCGGACTGGCTTTGGCTGCCGCCCAGCATCCAGTCCGGGTCACCTAGACTGGGAAGATGCCATCGACCAGGGTGACTTTGAGGATGTTATGTAGTTGTCTTCCCATTGTGAAGCTGGGGTTTTAGTTTGCAAGAATGTGCAGTATGCTGCCTTCTATGTTGGTCAATCAAGTCTCGCTTGAAGAACAACATGAGCAGATCATCAGATGAGGTTCCAGTATCCCTTGTAGCCATGTGCCAGATGTGGTGGCCAGTCGCCCACTCAGGCAAGTCAGTGGATCTAAGGAGGCCTGCTAGGCTTGTGAGGTTGAGAGGCCAGGTTGTGGAATACCTACAGTAACTGCCATCGACTTTATCAGTGGATCAGCATATCAGCATTGGATTAATGATCAGTGATCAGCGATCAATCGCCACGTGACCACGTATCAGTGGCTAACAGTTTCCACACGGCGATTCTGTTTAAATATTGCTGTCTCCACGTAATCATTGCTAAAAACAACATTGTTCTCCTCACCACAAAACCGACATGCTCACCTTTTCGCCACCCGCCTTCCCCATTAACCCTAGTGATACTGTCGTCATTCTCCATGGCAGCATCTTCGTCCAGTTCCAAAATGCCGTTGTCCTTCCAGCAGGGGTGCAGGCCGCCGTTCTTGCCTCATCATTCCTGACAAGCAACCGGAAACAAGTGTACAAGGACGTCGGGAAGGCCTTCTGGCCAGCGGGCTCTTACTATCCAACCCAGATGTTGGAGTCGTGGACAAAAGTACGGTCCCTGCCACTCTGCAATCTGATCACTGACTGTTCAGCACCACGATGTTGAACGCAGCCTCTGGGAAGCCGGATGATGCAGAGAGGCTCAGCATTGTTCACTCGACATTCAGCCGGGGTTATGCACTGCACCGTTTGTCTTATCCGCTCAATCATATTATCGTCGCATATTCAAAGAAGTTGCACGGCGAAGCTCTTTCGAATGTGCAATTGGTGGTCCAGAACGATGGTAACAGTGGATTGATGAGCATCCTGTCCAGTTCACAATTGCGACAATTTCCCGTCAATCCGCTCCAGCCGTCGTCGACCATGTATTCTCTCTCCCCTCCTGAAGAGCCTTTGCATCGACACCAACGTCCTTCTCTATGACCGCAATAATGTTGTGGAAGGACTTGCTGAGGTGTTGCCAGCAGTGCACAAGGAGTTTCGAGGGACTGGGAAACAGACCGAGGACCGCTTCAACAAGTGGTACTGGGCTGAGGCAAGTAACCGCGGCCAGCGCCTGCAGTTAGACCTGGTCCCCTCCTGTTCGAAGGAGGTCGTAACCGCAAGGCATTACGACTCCTCCTCCTCTGTCCTGTGCCATCACATGGCGGGTAAAGAGCGCCTCGACGCGGACGAGTACGTTCTCGCCGACTTGCTACACCTTATCTACTGTCCGCCTCCGAGGGAGGGGCCCTCCGCCTCCTCCCCTTCTCTGCACGCTCAGTCGGAGTTGCGACGAGCGACCAGGAGCTCTCCGTGGGCCGTTGGACTGGCACCCACGAGTGTCGCCGTTATCTTCTTCAACAGCAAGCAGGACCGTGGTTTACCCTTCCGTGGAGACCAGGCTACCGCGACAAAAGTAGTTTAGTAGTTTGTGACGCGTTTCATCAATCGCGCTGTTGCCTATGAACACATATTGAGCGGAATCAATCAACCACTTGCCACGTGGACCATAACCTATCATCCCCCCATCGCTCCCCATTCTGTCAACACTAACTACTAACACTACTACTCTACTACTCCCTCTGCTGTCAACCATCCACTTCCCTCTTCCGCCTCCGTCAACGCGGGTCGACATGTCAATCCCGGCCATCGGCCTGGGCCGCCCGCCGCAACCTAACTCTCCTCCCCCTATCAATGGGCGCGACTATCTTGCCAAACTCCACAAATACCTGTCGTTGAACATTGCCCGACTAGCTCCGCCGCTCAAGTCCAAGAATCCGGACGCGACATGGTTGCAACAATCCTACACTCTCCTCACTCTAGGCCTCGACCCGAACAGCGCGCCGCTCAGTAGAGCGCTCAAAGTGCCGCTGACGCTCGGCTTCGGCGCGCCGGCCCCTCCCCAAACTAGACACGCCAAGCCCGTCCTCCTCCGACTACCACCAGACAAGCTCCTCTATCTCCTCCTACGGTGGCAGAGCCTGCCACAGTCTCTACCGCATGTTGGGAGAACCGACGTGCCCGTACCCGATGCCGTACCCGGCACCGTCAAGGGCGCACGGGTCGGGCGGTATGGCGAAGGTGACGTCGAGAGCGTGAGGAGTTGGGTAGGGAGCATACGAACAGTCAGCAGCCGTGTGCCGAGTGGCTGGTGGGGCCCACCAGAGATTGATGAGGGTGAGTCGTCCCAAAACAGGTGCTGACACGCAGACAAACTCCTCCTAGAGCTGTACACGGTCTTCAACGCGTTGCCGGGGCTCCTCATTCACCCCCCGTTCAACACCGATGCGCCGGTTGCGGAGCTCATGGACGCTGGCGGTTACACTCTGTTCGGTGGAGTTGACGTGCGTGTGCCACTTGATGTGATGCGCAACCTCCAGGTGTGAGTGGGATTTGAGTGACGGGAGTGGCGAGGGCGACGAGAGCTACGGGAGCCACGGGGGCGATGGAGCGGTGGGAGCGTTGGGGGCTCTGGAAGCGAGGAGAGCGGCCTGCGAGGTGGGAGCGACGTGTTCGATGAGTGCGGTGTGTGCGAGGAGAGCGTGGAGAGCGAGGAGAGCGGCGATGGCGGTGAGAACCCTCATGACATGCTCTCATGATGTCGAGAGCTGTGACGCTGCCGAAAGCGATGACGGCGTCGAGAGCAATGGCCCCGCCGAGAACACTGACACTGCCGCGAACCGAGAGGGCGCGGAGAGATCAGCCAAGCTGACACCAGCCTCGAGCTTGACGGCTTCGACCCACGAGGGTTACTCGTGCCCCCAAACGCGCTCCTGCACAGCCTGACGGTGCACGACGTCGAGGATGCCGACGACTGGATCGTCGAACTGCTTGTCGATGGACCACAACAACAGGACGACAATGGCCTCTCCGTCCCCCTCCTGGACACGCCCGCCGAGTCACCATTGAGCGAGCCGAACAGCCTGTTGGAGCGATCACCAGAGCCACAGACGCCGCGCTTCCCGAACCTGCGCCATCTGAGCATCCATCACGCTGGGCTTCTCGCGCTTCCCTCCCTCCCTCTCACCTCTGTCACACATCTCGACCTCTCCGGCAACTTGCTCAATGAGATCCCTGACCTGTCGGGATTACACAACCTCGTGTCGCTCAGCCTTGCTTACAACGTCATCACGAGCGTGCGCAAGGCGCCCCAGTCAATCGGCAACGTAGCCACCCTCAATCTCGCACACAACCGCATCGACTGCCTTGTCGGTCTCGAACGCGTCCTGGGCCTGAAGCGCGTGGACGTGCGCGCGAACGAACTTCCCGAGGCCAGCGAGGTGGGGCGCTTGGCTGTGCTACCGCAGATCGAGGGCGTGTGGGCTACAGGCAACTCGTTCGCGACTCCCGAAAGCGATTGGAGGGTAGAGGCGTCAGCATTCTTCGCGGGGGAAGGGCGCGACATCGTGCTGGACGGCGCACCGTTGACATGGGCCGAGGGGAGACGTGTGGACGCAGCATTGGCGGCGCGTGGAAAGCGGAGGCCACGACCTCGTCCGACAGCAAGCGCGCCGGCTACAGCGCCGGTCAGCGCGGCCAACACGGCTCCCAGCTCGCCTAGACCCACACTTGAAGTCAGCACTAACGTCGCTAGTGTCGCAGGTCGATTAGCACCACCTTCCCCTGTGCGCGCTGGGGCTCGATCACCTGTCGGATCTCCAGCTATGCAAACGCAACCGACTCCTGGCAGATCATCACCATTGCCAACGTCCAGGTCACCGACCAAATCGCTGTCGCCAGAGGACCCATTCACACGGACACCGGTGCGTAAGGCGAAGAAGAAGCGCGCGAAGCGAAGGGTGGTGAACTTGGACGACGGAGGAAAGTAATAGACAGGGTTAGACGGACGTATGTACAACAAATGACTAGCTACATGGATTCTACCAAAGGGAAGAAACTACTGTGATCGGACAGGTCAACACGAGCGGGAGACCAGTCCAACTCCAGACACGAGCTCGGGCTGCCGTCCCACATCCAACTTTCACCAAGCCGCCCCAGTGGGTCATCGGTAAACCAAGTGGTACCTTCGCAGGTATCGTTGTTGATGACGCCCTGAGAACACGTGTACAGCGCAGTATGATAGCTCGCATTGTGTGCTTCTGAGGATAATACTGTGTAGTCTCCGTAGTGTACCAATGAGAAGCATGATAAATGAGAATGAAGGTGACTCATCTTGAACCGGCATAATGGACATTGTCAACACTGACTCGGACTCAATATTCCATCATCCCATTCCTTGTTGTTACTCTCTTCTCCCGATACCCCCATTGTACCCAGAGGACTCCCAATAGAGATACCCTCCCTTGGCTGTGTGATTTCACAGCTCCCACACCCAATTCCACTGGCTCGCTCATAGGACATCGTCAGGCAGAGGTAAGCTGTGCTGATGACTGATTATGGCTGATTATGGCGGCGCAATGGCTCGCATCCATCAGAAGAAGTCCTCGGACGTTTAATCAACACGAATGACCTGGCTCACTTGTTCTTTATTCACTCTGGTCGAACCCATGCTGCCAAGTTACTTTAAAACTCACAGTACGCATTATGGGTTTTACAGCCCACTGCCACCTTCTCGACACCTTACCCAACGACGAGTTCCGACTTGTTAGCACGTGTCTGCCGTCATGGAGTCTGGTAAGTGATTGGGATGGTAGCCAAACTCACTCTGCGGCCTCTACCACCCCTCTGTCACCAGAGTTCCGCAGCTCGACGCTCTACGAAGAGTACAAGCACGCAACCAACGAAATCGAACGCTGGCTAACTGGCACATGGCTGGGACTCATGGCGGAGGGCTTGGTGCCAGGTGGTAATGGCATACAACGCAATGCAAATTGGGACCTGTATATTGACGAGTTCGTTCGCCTCGCGCGGCTCATTGTACCCCATAGGACTGTCCCACCCGATATCATCAATCAGTTCAACAAGGCGACCTGCTTGCGCTCGATCCAGTCGGCACTCTATGCACGTGAGCTTGAAGAGAGGCCTTACGATGACGCCCTCCGCGTATCCAACGACACCCACGTCTACTTCACTGGCAAGCTTCGTGATGCACGCGAGGCGCTATGCCCTGGTGGCTACATGGTCCAGCCAGAATACGTTGGGCCTTCAAGTGTGGAGCCGGGTCCAAGTATGGCGGGCCGGCAGATGGTTGACCAAGGTCCCCTTCACGACACCTCGGGTTTCACCATCAATTCCAATGAGGAGGGAGTCGGCTCAAGTAGCCAAAGTGGGGCGGTCGACTATAGTCTCGACGACATCAGCAAGGTGGATGCCTGAGGAACCCAGTAACCCCGAGGGTGCGCCTAAGCTGTGAAGCATCAGTTTGTGTGGAGGAGGGGGAAGGATGTGTATTGTAGAACTGTGACAGTCGACCAAGAAGAAGATGAGGAGGCTTGAGCGGATCTAGTTTGGCTAACTTTGCCCAGCGCTACATACGCCAAGTACGCCACTTGCGCCACTTCGGTTCATGGGCCCCAGGACTCGGAGCGAGAGCAATTGAGTAGGCTCGCTCTCGCTCATTCTCATGGGGTTGGAATGACACCCACTGTGCATAACAGGACCATGTCAGAGAGACAATATGCATAGCATGATGCAATCCCGTTTAAGGGTGGAGCAGGCAAGTTAAACCTCGAACCCGGCTCATTGACTTGATTCTTAAACACGACGCAGGTACAGTAGCAGGAGAAGCGCCTGTGGTCAGTTTATGATGTTAGCAAGGACTTCTTCAGTGGTGCCGACGATTCATTAGTGAGCGCGAGCTTCACTTGGCAGGCTCGTAAAGGCTATAGCAAGTCCGTGCCATCCCTGCCAAGATATGACTGACAATATTCCACGGAATGCTACAGTATGCTGGGGTTGTTCAGTCCGGTCCGAGTGCCTCTCCGGTTCATCCCTACTTGTTATGCTTTCGGAACCTGCCCTTATTCGTCACCAACCATGGCTCAAGGACAAGTAGGATCATAGCTCCAAACGTTTACTCTTTGCATTCCAGTTTAGCTATCGATCCTTCCACCAACGACCTCTCTATCCAGACTTACCCCGACATCTTCAAACCCAAAATCTCGAGGCATTGCCATGGGCTCCATAATGCTTGTCGTAACCGCCTGGCTCCTCCTCTGTAAGCGTCACCCCGCTTCCTACTGACTCAGTCCTTGACCTGGTCGACTGCGCCATTCTTCCGCGTCAGAACGACACCTGCCCTACTGGTGAAACTTGGTGCGAATACCTGAGCTGGGACCACATGTGGGACGCGGGATGCGTCAATCTTCAAACTCACTACCTCAACTGTGGGAGCTGTGCCAACTCGTGCGAGACCCCTTCCCAGTCCGACACCATCTGCGTTAACGGAGAGTGCATCTGCTATAATTCTGGCCGACCTGACTGCGGTCTCCCGAATGTCATCTGCCCGGACCCCATGACCGATCGGAATCACTGCGGAGGTTGCAACTTGAAGGTGAGTGCTACGTGGTGATAATTGACACGTACAGTGCGGCGAACAGGAAATCTGCAAGGATGGCGAATGCATAGCTTGCACGCCAACGCATGCTTACGGTCCCGTGCTCATGTCTGGCATTCCCGTTTGCCCGCAATGATCCAACCTCACGCACTACATGGATATAGTCGTCGTCATGGGCCTCTAATGGATATTACCCGTCAACGTATGTATAATTGTTTCTGATGCGCCGCCGACGCGGTGCGAGATCGGTTGTATAAAAGCATCTACTGACTTGTTCCCGAGCATAGCTACCCGTGTTGGAAGCATGTGGATTGTAGTCGTTGCACGCGGTACCCGCCCCCGGTCACAACAGCCGCTGTGCCAGTCATCCGTGTTCAAGTCGGTGCAGGTCGAGGTGAGGGAGCACCAGATCGGACGCTCTAACGGGTATGGAACACTTGCTCCGGACGCACTCGGTGTGGGTCGGGAAGTGGTCGGGGCAGGACGGGTTCGCAGCAGAGGTGCGTGATAGACTCTTTAGTGTCCTTGATGGCGTGGGAAGAGTGTGACAAGAGCGAGCGAGTGAAGTGGTTGTGTTGTGAATGAAGGCCTCAGGATGTCAACGTTGCTATGTATATCACGTTAACGGATTAGCTGCTTTACCCATTTGTCTGCTTCCGTCTAATGTCTATTTCAATCCATTAGAGTCATTAATGAGATCTAATACAAAATGTGGCAATGTGATGTCATGTTTCTTGTTGCAGTGCGGATAAGCATAAGATTCGCAATCAATGTCCATGTTCCAAACTATAACTGCTCCACCATCGATCTGGAAAGGTCATTGTCTATTGGCGTATACTGATTCGCGCCATCGACAACGCCGCAGTTCCTTTACCCGTCTTCCAGGCATACACCTTGGGTGCACGTACCAGTGGCATTAACACCGCACTATCGTTAGACAACATCCCCGATCACCGATCTCGACACTCACGAAACTGCCACATTCGCCGCAGTTTTTTGGGTCCTTTTGGGTGGATGTACAACCACCCGTCTCTGTGGTGCCACACCACATCTGGCCTTCCGGACAAGGCATGTCCACACATACACCATTGAGGCAATATTGTCCCCCTTCGCACTGGGTTAGCTACAATGTACTTGGTACAACGGCTTACAGCATTGTAGCATGCACCGCAATAGCGAGTACAGCTTCCGGCAATAATTCTTGACAATTTCAGCGACTGTGGCGGCACGGTGTTCGAATCGCTTGCACGCGGCGTCATGTAGTGCATTCAATTCTTATGCATTCATTCTATAAATCCACAGGAACGTTGGCTGGGGTGTCAGCAATATGTCTGTGGAACCTCATACACTCACATTACCATCTGGTGGCACCACCATGAGCCTTCTCAACAGCCCTTCTTCTCTGGTACATGCTGAGGACAAGCTTCTTGAAGTATGCCTTTGGAATTTCAAGCCACACATGCTGTGCTGCTTCCCAAAGCGCGTCCAGGGTGCGTGGGGGAGGGGAGACCATGGCTAGACGGCGCTTGAGCTCAGCCCATGCATGCTCAATGCTATTGACATCTGGAGAGCTTGGAGGGTGGAAAACCATGTTAAATCCTTGTTTATTCCACTATGCACAACAAATCTTGGCCTTGTGGACAACTGCATTGTCCTCAATGATACCAGGAGTCGCTCCCCAGCCCCTCCAACGTGAGCGCATGAGAGCCCATGGTCCAGGAAGCACTTTCTTGAGGATCTGGTCACGATATATGTTGGTAGTTACACCCTTCTTCTTGCCCTTTGAGTGGGAGGTGTCAAAACGAACCAGAGGAGTGCAACCACCATCCCAGATCCCTGCCCAGACCATGAAGCCTTGGCTCTTCTTCACTGCAGGTGCAAGGCAGTCATTGTCAAGCCTCTCATGAGGGCGACAGGTCACCCAGATGCGACCCTCATGGCCCATCTTCAAGGAGGCCTCATCTGTGAAGAGTCTAGCACTCCAGTTGGTGTTTCTGTTGAGCAGAGCCCACTTGCGCTGCGCTCGGTGCTTGGCAGCATTGAGGAGAGGCTTGCGCTTCGCTATGTAGCGCTTATAGTTAACCATGGCGAGTTGCTTGTGAAATGTGCAAGGAGACATGGCAGGGAGGAAGGTGCCACACTTGTTCTTGAGCTCCTTGAGAGGGCTTCTTCTGTTGGCACGCACAACTCGCTCAATCTTGGTCTTGAATGCCATTGAAACCTTCTTGGGGCGTCCTTTGGAGTTGCCTGTCTTCATTGGCGAGCCCTTGGCATACCTGCGCTTGAATTTGTAGATGGTAGGGACGGGGCAGTGGTGCTTCTTGGAAACAGAGAGTGGGGACATGTACTGCGCATCTGCACCGATTGAAATGTGCTCTGGAGTTGTGTAGCGCTTCCCAGGCATAGTAGATGATGTTGAGAGTGTCTGTGCAAGAGAAAAAGTGCATAGCTGCTCTGGTTGGCCAGAAACGGCGGTCCGCGCGCAGGGGTTCGAACGCGCAATAATCACGATTATCAAGAATTATTGCCGGAAGCTGTATCATTTGCGACGTTACGACATTTGCCATTGCACATGGTGAAGCCTGGGTCACAAGGGTTGATACAAACGCCGTTGTCGCAATGACCCTCTGGATCACACTGATGTCAGATGGAGCGACGTTGCCCAAGTTAGTGTCGCTGTTGGAGTACGTACAAAGTTGCCGCAGGAGCCACAGCGATAAGGGCTACTGCTGAGATTGTAACAATTTATGCCATCGCCTGGACAAAGGGTGAGTGGAGGTGGGCAGACACAGTGGCCATTCTGGCACGCACCCCCGACGTCTGTGTCGCACTGCAATTTAGATGGTTTGGAAGGATACAGACGCAGTATCCACAGTTGGTGTTGTCATTCATGAGGTCAACACAAGGGTATGTAGGGTTTCCAGGTTCGATGCTAGGGCAAGCTTCCCAACCCGGCTGACAGTTCTGACACTGGCCAGCGACGCAGGTTGCACCGTCGGGGCACTGATGTCAATGAGAGTCCGCTGTCTGGTAGCTGGCAGTGACACTTTGGAGCGACTCTACTGACATCGTTTCCACAGGCACCGCAGTTGTTGGGGTTATTTGCAAGGTCGGTGCAAGTTAAGAAAGGGGAGTTTTTTGCGCCTGGGCAAAGCATCCAACCATCGGAACAGACGCATTTGCCGTTGACACACAACGATTCAACATTTCGCGGACACTGTTGTCAACCAATTACTTTCCGCTTAATTGAGAGTTGACTGACTTGTCGGCCACAGTCGCCACAGTTGTCCACGTCGCTCAAGATATCCTGACAAGCCTGGTTTCCGCACTGTTTCATGCCTGGGCCGCAGTTGTAGCATTGGCCATTTCGGCACTCTTGATTCTCTGCGCACTCTCTATGAGCTTCCATTACCTCGGGATGACTTACGCGATTTTCGCAAGTCCCGCAATGTTCGGCGTGAGTGTTGAGATCCGGGCATCCAACACCAATGCATACCTCGACGCCAGTCGAGATACACATACACTTGCCCGCTTGACAGTGGGTGACGTGATCGTCGCACTTGTTTGTACAAGAGCCACAATGGGTATCATTGGTTTGGAGGTCGGCACAGAAAGGGGTTCCTCCTCCAATACATTCCGTTTGGCCAACTGGGCAATGGCTAGGAGGTAGGGACTTTGCGCTACCTCTGACTGTCGCTGTCAGTGGCGTTTGTCGGTAGCTTACAGAATGTAAGGGCACCCAAGAGGATGATGGGACGGAGCATGTTGGGAGCGTGAGGAGACTGAAGTGGTTTACTGTAGTCGCTGCTTGGCCGTACAGCGTTGGATTCATGGAACTAACTCCCGCTTATGTGTTGTTGGTTGAGACTCTGCCCGATCGCGATTTTATCCTGACACTCAGCGTAAGGTGTCGCGGGGAAGTATTGCCGACATCAGGCTGAGCAGCTCACGGATGCGACTTCGCAAGTCTGAGTTCGGGGCGGGTGTTGTAATGTCAGGTGGCCCGACGCAGGGCTCGGAAGCATACCAGCAACAACAAAGCGCGTGAGACACCGGACCTGTTCGACCTGGGAAAATATCGTCAAACCGTGCCGAGGTTCGAGACGTATGTACCCCCCCCCCCCCCCATGTTTCACCAGACGCAAGGGAGCAGACGCCCGACAAGGATGCCAAGAGATTCCGCGGGGCTCAGAGTTTCGCGCTCCACAACGCGCAAGATTGAGGAGGTAAGCTTGTGGAGTAACCTTAATCGTTGATTTAGCTCCCTTTGGTCCAACTCCAACTTACAGACCAAGCTTCACGGTAGTACGGCGATCCCGCGAGCGCAGTGATGATCTAACCATTTCACATGTCGTCATGCATTTCCGGCGGCTAGGCTAAACAAGAGTCCTAGGTTCAAAGTCCATTATACTCGGGTCAGAGCATCGTCCGTTGCTGGCCGTGTTGGCTCTCCAATGGGATGGGATGCCTCCTTACTCGCAGCTGCCATTGACACAAGTTTGACCTGCACCGCACTGAGGTTAGCATAAGTAGCCGCTGTCGATTTTAATTTACTCACGGTGGTGCCGCAACCTCCGCAATTGACGGGGTCGGTCCGCCAGTTGATGCACTTGCCTGTCTCGTCGTCACCACACCAGGCCTCGCCTGAGGGGCACACGTGGGTCTCGCAGACACCGTTGTTGCAGTACTCGCCCTCGTTCTCACACTGTCATTAGAAGGTACACAAAGCCTGGAGTGACTCACAACTTGGTAGCAACCCCCACAGTGGCTTTCGTCGCTGGACACGTCGCGGCACGCTCCGTTGCAGAAGACGTCGCCAGGGTTGCTGCATGAAGTGCACACGCCTTGAGTGCAGTTGCCATCGCCGCACTGTCATTAGGCAAACTGGGGAAGCCCACGCACAGAAACATCACAAGACCCGCAGAATGTGGGGTTGGTCATGGGGTCAATGCAGCTGGCAATGCCGGTGCCGCAAGCAAGAAGCCCAGCTGGACAGGTGCAGTCGCCGTTGATGCACTGGCTGCCCTCCTCGCACTGACGTTAGTTGAAGTAGAAGGTTATACTCACCTTGCGGCCGCACGCTCCACAGTTGTCATGGTTCGAAAGAATGTCAATGCACGGATATGTTGGCGGCTGGGTGTCGGTACTGCAGGCCTGTTGACCGGTGGGGCACGATCCACACGATCCGGCCACACAAGCTTGTCCCTTCGGGCACTGATGTCAGTTCCACCCGAGACGGTGGCTATTGGCCTTTCCACTCCAATGCGGTGCCTACCTTGTTCTCACAGGTCCCACAATGGGTGGGGTCGTTGGCGAGATCGATACAGTACGACTGCCACCGGCATTGCGACTTGCCGGCAGGGCAAACGCATTTGCCATCTGTGCAGGAGGGGCTGTCTTGTGGACACTGGAGTCAGCTTAAAAACACGACTACTTACCGAGTTGTCGCAGGCTCCGCAGTTCTGCATGTTGGAGAGGACACCGATGCAGCCACGGACACCGTCGTAGTCATGGCAGCCCATGGTCCCCGCAGCGCAGGTGCGGCACATGGCGTTGCGGCATTCCGTGTTCTCCCCACACTAGAGTTAGAAGCCTTTCTCATCTCTTCTCCCACCCAGTTGTTACATGTTCCACAGGAGTAAATGTTGTTGTTGAAGTCGGGGCAACCAATGTGCCCAGCACATGCGGGTTTACCGGTGGAAGCGCAGAGGCACTCTCCACCACGACAGATCCGGGTTTGACCGGGGCGCTCATCTTCGCACCAGTTCTGACATGCGCCGCAGTTCTTGGGGTCGGTCCGGAGGTCGGCGCAGACCGTGCCGTTATCCGGCCATACTGTGCACAGAGCCTTGTATTTGCCTTTGCAAGGCTTGGGTTTGGGCTTGGACGAGTTGCTCGCAACGTCCTGGGCGAGACTGGAAGAGGCGACTAGGGAGGCGTGAGTGAGGATGACGTTGGAGGTTTGTAAGTATGTACTGACCTAGGGCTAGAGTGCTGATGACTAGAAACCAGCGAGACAGCATTTGAGATGAATGAGAGTTGAGAGAGAAGTGGGAGAAGTAAAGTCTCTAGAATGGGATGGAGATTGGTTTTGAGAGTCAAAGTTGGCGCAATGTTCTGTTACCAAAAGGAAGGATCTTGCAAGTTGAGTGAATCTGAAGATCTCATCTTATCCAAGTTAGATTGACAATCAACTGAATCCAACGGAATCCAACATTGGAATCTGGGAATGAGATGAGTCGGGTATACATACCATCTACGACCAAGTACAATACTGAGCTCTAGAGTTGACAATGAGGCATCTCAACCCACCAGAATTAAAGCTTTGGACTGTTAAACTTTGTGGTTAGAAGAGTATTGAGTATTAGCCGTTTGAGTTTGATAATCCCCTAGTGTTTGAGATTCAAAGTCTGCAGTCTGATCACATTCCAACTTCCTTCTTCCAATGGAACTCTATTATTTTATAATATTCCAACTTGTTATACTAACGCTTCTTCATGCTGGAAGAGCATGTTGACGACGCCAAGCACTCTTTGGCATTAACACACCCGATGCCAGGATCACACTCATGTCGTCAGAGGGGTGAAATCGTGTTCGCAGCAGAAGGGAATGATGACGTCTAGTCGCAGGCAAGCCCTGAGCTGGCTTGGCGCATTCCATGCTGATTCCAGTTGAAGATCATTTCAGCTTGTCGGGAGTTGCATATGGCCAGCCGAGGATGCAGAATCAAAGCGCGGCTGTAGGCAAGGGCTGTAGGCAAGGTGGGTTCTTCACTAGGCGAGGCGTTAACCTTCAAGAGGGAGCATGATCACATGACCTCACGGACATGGTTTAGTGTCGAAAAGTGGGTTCCGTCGGCCTTGGGTACCTGTCGACCTCGTCTCGTGATGTGAAATACGCTTGATGCCAAAGTAATCATTACTCTCGTCAGTGGACGGCTCCTTTCGTTGATGGTCGGGTACCCACGTCGAGCAAGATTCTGGCTCTGTCATGACCAGTTCTCTTCGCGACAACTCTCTGCCAGGACTGGTTTATGATGAGTAACGGAAGCAAAAGCAAGCACGCAACCAAAGGTGGGCGAGGAGTGGGACAGGAAGAGTATCCGAGAATGGCCCGTAGTTGAACCGAACTGTACCTGCCCGGCTTAACATTCTTCCGATGCCGCATAGAATATAGAATAAAGTGGCAAAACGCCAGCTGCCAAGGCCAAGTCCCCCTGTAAGCGGGATAATATTCCAGCGGGTTACGTACGATGGTAGACTCTAGTGCAGGGAGATGATCCATAAGAGTGGGTTGAGCCGGGGGATGAATCGGCAAATCGGCAACTTAATAGGCCTGCCCACATTCAAGTATCTCGGCACGTCATTGTGACGGAAATCACACTCTCAGACAAGCTCATAACGTGGGGACGACATGTTGGATCCATCATCTCCCAAGCACAATGTCCATCAGCATCAGCAAGGTCTCATTTGAACACTACGAGCCCGGAGCTGCGATCAGTACCGACGCTCCACGAATCTCGTGGCGATTCGACGGAGACGCGAAAGACTGGGTGCAGTCCGGTTACGAGGTAGCCATTACGCGTAATGGCAAGACGAACACTTTCAAAGTCGTGTCAAGCGACAGCGTACTTGTTCCATGGCCCGACACTCGTCTCGCCAGCCGAGAGCGCGCCACCATCTCGGTCACCGCTCACGGCAAGGACGGGTCGTCTGCCAAGGCGACTGCCGAGGTCGAGGCTGCGTTGTTCAAGCAGGTTGACTGGTCCGCGCAAGCTGTCTCGCGGCCAGTATTCCCAGATGGCGCAGCAAAGCGCCCTTTCCTTCTCCGCCGCCGTTTCGACCTCAAGTCGGTCCCCAAAACTGCGCGCCTCTACATCACCGCGATGGGCCTCTACCAAGCGACTCTCAATGGAAAGCGGATTGGCGACCACGTCCTCGCACCGGGTTGGCAGGCGTACAAATACCGCCTAGCGTACCAGGTGTTTGATGTCGCGCCGCTTCTCAATGAGGGAGAGAACGAGCTCTCAGCTTCGGTTGGCGAGGGCTGGTGGTCGGGCCGACTTGGCTTCCACGGAGGTATCCGGGATATCTGGGGCGCCCGGCCCGCTCTCATTGCCCAGCTCGAAGGAGATGGTCATGTCCTCGCCCAGACGGAAGAGGGGTGGGAGTGGGCGGAGGGACACATCCTCGGTTCGGAGCTTTACGACGGTGAAGCGATTGACACCAACCTCTCGGTCGGAGAGTGGAAGCCTGCCGAGGTCCTCCCGCGTCCTCAGAACCTCGTCGCGCCGCAGGCACCTCCCGTGCGTCGCACTGGGTTCGTTCCGGCAAGAGAGATTATCACGACTCCGAGCGGTAAGACAGTCATCGACTTTGGCCAGAACCTCGTGGGATGGGTACGATGGAACAAGCAAGTGAACGGGAGGGGGACAGTCACCATCCGACACGCCGAGGTTCTGGAGCACGGCGAGCTCGGCACCCGACCACTGCGGGTAGTAAAAGCTACGGATACTGTCGTGCTTGGCGGCAAGACTGAGGGATATGAGCCGACGTTCACGTTCCACGGTTTCCGGTGGGTTTATCATGCTTGTCCCTTGCTGATGCCAGCTACGCCGAGGTCTCGGGGTTCCCGCGCCAAGTCGAGAAGAGCGACTTTACGGCAGTCGTTGTTCACTCTGACTTTGAACGGACTGCGCACTTTGAGAGTTCGCACAAAGAGCTAAACCAGCTATACTCGAATGTCGTGTGGGGATTACGCGGCAACTTTGTATCTGTGCCAACCGACTGCCCACAACGTGATGAGCGACTGGGATGGACAGCGGACTTGATGGCGTTTGCGCCGACTGCGTCGATGATCTACGACGTGACTGGTCTCGTGGGCGAGTGGCTTGGCGACGTCGCCTCGGAGCAGCTCGATTACGGCAAGGGCCGGCCGCCATTCATCGTTCCAAACATCCCTCTCCCCGGACAAACGCATAACCAACCTCCGCCTCCGGTTGCAGTGTGGAGTGATGTGGCCACTATTACACCTCTCGACCTATACACCACCACTGGTGACGTCGGGCTTCTTCGCAAACAGTGGGCCAGCATGAAGGCGTGGCTTGATGAGGGCATCCCACGCACAGAGTCAGGGTTGTGGAAACGCGTATTCCAATTCGGAGATTGGCTCGATCCTCGTGCGCCTCCAGAGGATGCTGCGAATGGTATGACGGACCCAACCCTTGTGGCCGACGCGTATCTAATCCACTCGGTGCGAATTGCTGCCAAAGTCGCTGGTATCCTTGGACACGATGAGGATAAGAAGCGATACAAATCCGAAGCTGTGCGACTCCTCGATGCGTTCCACGCCGAGTACGTGAGCCCTAATGGAAGAATCGCTTCGGATTCGCAGTGCGCGTACGTCATTGCGCTTCAGTTCCAACTTGCCAAGAATGAGGAAGAGGCCGAATTCTGGGCGGCAACCCTCGAACGACTGGTTCGACAAGGTATCTTCAAGGTCGGTACTGGGTTTGCTAGCACGGCTTTTGTGCTTCTCGCCCTGGCTGGGCACGAGCGCCTCCAAGTGGCTTATCGTATGCTCCAAGAGGGCGAGTGTCCCAGCTGGCTGTATCAGGTCAAGTTAGTACCCTACCGTGATCCAACTGACGCCAGGATGGGAGCTACGACCATGTGGGAGCGTTGGGACAGTATGTTGCCGAATGGCGACATTAACCCGGGCGAGATGACCAGCTTTAACCACTATGCGTTCGGTAGCGTGGGCGCGTTCCTGCACGAGGTCATTGGTGGAATCCGCGCGTTGGAGCCTGGATGGAAGCGAATCGCTATCAAGCCCCGCCCAGGAGGTACGCTTACAGACGCGGCAACATCGTTCACAACGCCATACGGCCCAGTCACCTGCCGCTGGGCACTGAATGCGGACCGCACAATCATCAAGGCGACGGTGACAGTGCCGCCCAACACTACTGCCGAGGTCACCATCGGCGACCAGGCGCAGGAGCTCGGCAGCGGTACCCACATGCTCGAAGGCGCATGGAAGGACGAGGGCGAGTGGCCTCCAGCGCCAATCACGTATTTCCACTTCCCCGGGGATGAGAAGAAGTCGACGTTTGTGGCGTGAACAGGTTGAGCGTTAATAATGTAGAGTTAGAAGGCCAATGAGGATCCGACATGCCACCCGTTCTAGATTGGACTGCAGACTCTTTCATCATCAAACTCACGTACGGCTGCCACAGACGACTCCAATGCAATACCATCCTGGACCATTTTAGTGCTGGGAAGCGTCTAGAGCTTGGCCGAGACCAGCTCGCCGTGGTTGTCGTACTGGTTGTAACGCTCCCAGTCGATCGCGATGGGCGCGTACAGCAAGTCCTCGGGGATGCCAAAGCCCGCGACGAGGGGGATGGCATCTGGCGCCAGGTCCGCAACAGCCTTGGAGAGGCGGTCCTCGACAGTGGCGGCAATGTCGGCGGGGACTAGCTTGTGGGTGACAAGGTAGCCGAGCTCGCGCTCGACGACCGCGAGGCCATGCACCGTCGCGATGCGGGCGAGCACCTTGCGCGTCGTGGGGTCTGCCTTTTCCATCTGCACAATGACCTCGTCCATGCACAGGCGCTCGCCGTAGGCTGTCGAGGCACGCTGAATAGCAACGCTCTCCTCGCCCATCCACACCTCGAAGAGCGGGCGGCGCTCCTTGCCGAGCTTCTGGACGAGACTCGCACCGAGCTCTGACAGGGAGCGGTGCGAGAAAGCGCGGATAAGCTCCGCCAGCACGTGGGGTTCGGCAATGTCACCCGACGCAGCCGCACCGGTGGGAAGCTTGACCTTGCCTGACTCAACACCCGCAAGGAGCTCCTTTGCGACCTTCTGCATGAGCACCGAGTTGTCACCCTCGGCCGTGATACCAGCGTGCGCAAAGGTGATGGTGCTAGCCAGGCGCGACGCCGCGAGGTAACCCTGCCCACCACAGCGCTCCCGGCAGATTGAGCCAGTGCGTTCGGCGTGCCACGTCACGAGGGGTTTGATGACGCAGACCTTGCGGACCACATCTTCGGGGTCACTCTTGGGGTCCGCCCAGAATGCCTTGACATAGTTCATACCCATGGACAGCGCGTACGTGCGGGCCAGAATGGGAATGAGAGCGCGCTGCTGCAGCTGGTAGCTGAGGATTGGTGCGTCCGAGAGACCCTTGGGTCCAACGGTGAGGCGCGTCGCTGCATAGCGGATGGCAATGGTGAGGGACGACTTGGCCGAGCTGAGCGTCATCGCCGCAATGCACAAGCGACCCGACAGCAGCTGGTCCGCAACTTTGATGAAGCGCCCACGGCGACTCGCAATTTGGGAGCTGAACTTGCCCGCCTCGTCGACCTCGGAGTAGCGGTTGAGGAGGTTAACTCGAGGAATCCGAATATTGTGGAAGGCCAGGAGGGCGTTGTCGACGCCGTCGAGGCCCTGTTTGCGGCCCATGTCGCGGATGGTAACATTTGGCAGCACCTTGAGGTTCTTGTCGCGGATCGGAACCAGGAGCGCATGGACGCCCTCTTGCTTGCCGTCAACGCTGAGCTGTGCAAATACGATGCAGTAGCGTGCGTGGATGGCGCCGTTGCTAATCCAGTACTTCTGGCTCTTGGGCGTTGGTGAGTTGACGACAAACTCCTGCGTCTTGGAGTCATACACCGCCGTCGTCTCCATCTCGATTGCGTTGTTGCCGTATCCGAGCTCCGTGAGGCCGAAGCAGCCAGTGGAGTCGAGGCGGTCGATCTCGGGCAAGAGGTGGCGGTGGCGGTCAGTACCGAGCTTGAGCAGGGTGCCGCCGAACAGGTTGAAGTGGACGGTCATCTTGGTGCAACCGCCACCGTCCACCAGACCGAGCATCTCGTGGGCGGCAAACACGTTGAGAGGGTTACGCTCAAAGTCGAGCACCGAGATGTAGCCCTTGCGAGCCACAGCCTGGAGACGCGTGAATGCGCGATCACGCTCCTCGGTCAACGGAATGTCGAAGCGGGGCACAAAGAGGTCGTGGTTGTCAGCCATGTACTTCTTGAACGCGGCGCGGTTCTCGCGGTTGTCCGGGTCGAGGATCTTGTTGAGCGCCCCGGGGGAGAAGGAGGCAGGAGGGTCATTGCCGTGGACGGTTGAGAAGGCAGAAGCTGAGCGGTGGGGTGGCATGATGAGGTGTAGAGAGTAAGAGTGAGAGAGGAGAAAGAGAGAGTTCTCTAAAGTGCAGTGCGGAAAGAGCGGTCATTACTGGGCGCCTGCGCGGCAACAATCAACGACCCGGGTTCAACACGTGACGTCATAACGTGAGCGGTATGCCTCAGGTTGCCTCCAGAAACGCGACATGCATGGGACACGTCGCCTAGCCTTCCTGTGCATGCCAACGTCTGGGCAGTCCGATACCGTATGTATCTCAAGTCCGAAGACGACAGAAAGGGTTTAGACAGCTGCAGTATGAGAATGCGCCACTGCGCGGGGTAGACAATTGCGGACGACTTGGAGGCTGGCCGATTGTCACAAAGGTCGGCTCAACGCAAGATAATAACAGAGGAGTTGGTGCGGTATGCATGGCAAATGCATGGCAATTATAAGATCCATCTAGACCTGCTCCTTGCGGTCCTCGTCAATCTCCGTCTCCTTGCCCTTGTCGTCGTCGGACGTCGCAGCCGACATTGGCTCGCTCGGCGGGGATGATGCAGCTCCTGGCTTACCACCTTTTCCGTGGCCGCCAACAATACCCAAGCCACGGAGGATGATAAGAGCGATAATGCAGACGGTAAAATTCAGGGCGGCGCTGAGCCAGAATGACGCGGAAAGGCCCTTGTGTAATGCGTCGATGTAATCCATCCCCTTGTCAAGCGCCTTCTGGCGTTCCGAGGTAGCAATGACTGACGTGAGGGCGAGACCAAGTGCTCCACCGAGCTGAACAAGGGTTTGGAATAGCGCTGAGGTTAGCGGTCGTGTGTGTTACGAGGCAGTAATTACCTCCAGCAACACTCTGCTCCTGCGGAAGAGCAAATCGCGACACGAAAGCAGCGCCTGTTGCCATTAGGCTAAAGTTAGCGGCGTCTTGCCCTTTGTTCGTTGTCTAACCCCTCTGACGCAACTCACAAATCAACGCCCAGTATCATCAACCACATGCCGTTGAACTGTTTCGCGTCAGCTGTGCACCAAGCGACCAGAAGTGGACTCACCGGGAATGTCCAGTAGAGCTGGTCCCTCTTCGAAACGGCCAGGAAAACAGCTGATACACCGGTGCACAGGAACCCAGTGCAGATGATGATTCGGCCTGGGACAATGTGGATGAGTTTGGAGAGCGACAGTGTGGCAATCAGGCCAGACACAGTGCAGGGGAGGAACCGGAGAGCTGCAGTCATGGGGCTAACGCCCTGTACCTGCTGGTAGAAGAGAGTGGTGTTGAAGAGGATGCTGACGAATCCAGCCATCGCGATGAATCCGACGAGGTACATGGCCGCGAGGCGGCCCTTTGCGCGCGTGAAGAGGGCCAGGCGGATGAGTGGCGGGCGGTTCGTGTGGTTCTGTACGTGGTACTCCCAGAAGAAGAACGCAGCGAGGAGGACCACCGACACTGCGAAAAGAGCGGGAATGTCTGGGATCAGACTTGCTAATTAGAGTCACTCACAAGGCGTCTTCCAGCCCTTGGCTGTACTGGATCCATACGAGATGCTGAACTGGAACAGCACCAGACCTGCGGTGACGAGGATCGCGCCCGGGATGTCGATACGCTTGTCGGCGTCCGGATTCAGCCTGTCCTTGGGCACGAAAACAAACGCCAGTACTGTGGCGAGGAAGCCAAGACCAGCGAAGAACCACAGCACGGCGCGCCAACCAGGCTCAGTGTAGGCCGTGAACACACCTCCGAGGATCATACCGGTACCTGCACCTAGAGATGCACCTGCGCTAAAGATTGCAAATGCAGTGGCGCGGTTCTTGCCGTGAATGTTGGCTGCAATCAGGCCAAAGGCCGAGGGAGCACTGAAGTCAGCCACGTCAATGGGGATTGTGATTCACCTCATGGATGCTCCAATACCTGTGAGGGCGCGCGTGACGATGACAGCGATTCGGTGATTGAGGAATGAGCCGATCAGGTTGAATACGGAATACCACCCGATACCGATGATGAAGCAAAGTTTTCGGCCGTAGACATCAGCAATGCGACCAGAGAGAGGCACGAGACATCCTGACGCAAGGCCATATGCAGACGAAATCCACTGCAAATCGTTCTGGGCAACGTCCAAGTCCTTTTGCATACTGGGCAGGGCAATGTTCAAGCCCTGTTGTCCACCGGCGCCGAGGACGATGACGAACATTGTGATCGCAACGAGGAGAACGCGACGAGAGAGTGGTAGCTCGACAGGAGGCGGTCTTCCTGGACCACAAGGTTCCATGGGCCCTCCTTGTCTTGGAGCGGCGCGCGGAAGAGCAGCAGGGGTTTCTGGTACCTCACTGTGCGTGACCTTGTCTTTGCTGTCGTTGGTCATGTTGGGCGTACGGAGCGACGCTTCTTCCGAGCTGTCGCGGCGAAAATTAGCTTGTGCAGCCAGTGTTGGCGCTGGAACTGTCATTGGAGTTTGGGTGATGGTAAACAGGTCAGAGTGCGCTATCAGATAAAATGATAACCTCAACTGAATACCTAGAGGGTTTGCTTTAGAGCCGGGGCTTGGCGAGCGCCTGATTTCAGGTACTTGACAAGGGCTAATGACTAGAATCCGCTGGTAGTGATTTCGGCCGGAGACACTGGATAGGTGGATTGGGCGCACTGCTTGCGTTGAGAGAGTTAGTATCTCTAGGTCCCCCACGGGTTACGGAGAGAAACGTCTCGGTCTCTTAAAAGACGCTTGGATTCTGAATAGTAGATGGATGATTCGAGTTTCTGAATTGGGACAACTTTGACTATTTCGGCCGATGGATTCAAAACCGGAGTAACGTTTAATCTCCACGCCAGCCTCGGTGACGCAAAGTGATATGCCGAAGGTTGTCTTGTTCTCATGACGACAACACAACTTGGTCCTACTGTTAGTGCTTGTTGCGACCTCCCCCACAACCATTCACGTGTTCTCTCCAGCCGTGACCAAAGTATATCATGACGTCGTCCGGCCACGCATCTCCACATCTTGCAACTCACAGCTCACAACTCACAACTCACAACACACAACACAACATGCTTTTCCGTGTTGGTCCTCGCATCTCTCGCCCTATGGCGTCCCGATACGTGCGTCCCATTCACGCCATTGCTAACCAAAGTCTGCGGTGCGCTTCAACTCGAGTGAAGCTCCCAAGCCTGCCCCGCAGCAGAGCAAGAGTGAGTGGGTGATGTGCTCAGAGGCCGTTCAGCCTTGTCCTTGGCCTGGAGAAGCAACTGGCAGAATGCACTGGAACCTTGATCAGGTTACCAAGTGTCCAACTAACCCCAGACCTCGTTCCCTTCGGCCTCGCACTCGGCGCTGGCATTGTGGGATGGTACTACTACATGTACGGCGGAGCTGTCGAGAAGAAGGGTGCAGATGAGTTTATCAAGAACGAAGACAAGATTGTCGAGCGCGAGCACCAGGCTAGCAGGGTGGGTGTCAGCTCCTTCCCCCTCCCCCTCGTGCAGCATGCTAATGTATAGGACCAGGTGACCAGCATGGAGTAGTTAGACTGCGCCGATGAACGGGAACTCGTCAAGCGTGTCACCGAAGAGTGTCGCCCTGCTGTTAGCTGCTGTCGGGCGGCGCAACTCACCAGTACTGTCCATCGCCTGTGCTAAGCTCGGGCGCAGTGATGGTCGCTAAGAACTCGTCCTGTGGTCAGCCGCGGACTGGTGGTTGTGCTCACAAGGCCAGTCATGACAGCTTCCGACAACTCTGGCTGCGCAAGGCTAGGGCTCGCTGCCCGCGATGGAACCATCGACCGTGTGCTGAGGGATCGAAGGACGCGCTGGATAAGTCGCGCAACGAAGGCTGGTGCGCCTTCAGTGCCCATGTTCGGCACAGAAAGACACGCAGTGTTGAGACGCTTCATGAGGTCGACTGCGAGCGACTGTTGTGCGGATGCGAAGCGACGAAAGAACTACTGTCAGCCTACACACAGGCCGCCACTCACGTTGTGGAAGAAAACAACCAGCCGTGCGAGATGCACGCTTGTCGTATCCTGGCAGTAAAGAAAATTGCCGTGCGTGGCGATCGACTCGACCCAGCCGACGACCGTACTGCCGACAGCGAGACCCTGTGCAAGGTGAAGAGCCGTGTCGATGTCGTCGTCGATGAGCATCATCCGTACTGTCAAGCCTTGTGAGAACTGGCTGATCCTCAGAGAGGTCTCCTCATGCTCGGCCAGTCGGGCTGGTGTGAGCGCCTTCAAACGCCGCACTCACATAACCGGCCCGTGAACCACTTGTCCTGGTGTCGGTCGACTTCGGAGAGAAGCTGGGTGAGGATTACTGCGCGGTACGCCTTGGTTGTAGGGTTGACTTTGAGCGCGTGTAGTTGCGCACAAGTCTTGAGGAACCTCGGGGTCAGCTTGGCCAACATTGATTTACTCTACGCTGCACGCCAGTCGGAGATCGCATGCGGGGCCAAGTTCCAAGTGGTTGTGTGCCCACTTGTCAACGTCTCCTCGCTGGTGTGAAGGTATGGTGAGGGGGAGCAGGAAGAGGTTGCTGTACGTGCTGTCAAAGCAGTTGAGACAGAACCACGTTCGCTCGAGGTTCTGGGGGCATTAGGCCTGTTTTTCAAAGGGACTTACGAGTTGAGCGCGCGCGTCTTCGCCCTGAGGTCCGTCCACTTCCTGGAGAGCTTTGTGAAGGCCGTTCTGGTACGCGAAGCGCAGGGCCATGCCAATCTTGATCCATGCAGAGCGGTCCCTAGTCTCTTTGAAGTGGCTCAGCACCATGAGACATTGTATCATGCCAATCTCGCAATGCCCTTGGGCGACGGCGCGGTTAATGAGGACCTGAGCGTGGTCAAGGAGCAAGCGGTACACCTCGGGTCCGTGGAAGAACTTTGCAGACGCAGCCATGACCGCGGTCAAGAGCGCGCATGATGTTTCGTGCATGAAGGTGAGGGTGTGATCTGCGGTAAGCTGCAACTCTATGATACACTCACATGTCGGGTCTAGCAGAGCCAGAGGCGGGTTCAGGTGCTGGTGGAACAAGTCGACCAATGTGCGGGCTTCTGCTGCGCTTACAATGCCCAACGCAACTGTGATCAGCTATTCAGAAGTGACAAATCACTCACGCGGATCGTCCATGCTCCGCCGGCCAGTGGTTAATTCGAGTCGCGGCTGGCCCTCCCCAGGGTCTAGGTACTCGCTGACGTCTACGCGGTTACCGGTGGGCCGCCCCGCGCTGGGTTCTACATGAGTGGGAGCTGAGTGGTGGATGGGAGGCACATTAGCGCGTGGCGTCGGTCGTACAGATGGCGTCGATCCACCCGCCATGAAGGATAGAACAGGGGCGATGGTGTCGCTGTGCCCACTTTTTCTGCCGTATTCGGAGGGTCTGGAAAGTGGGCGGTCGTATTCCAGACCAAGGTTACGACGAGGAGGAGATGCGCTCCTGGTTGTTCGCCCTTCTCGTAACCTCTCGCGCCAGCCGTCAGTATAACTCAGATCATGCTCACTCGGCATTTGACTTGCGACCTCGCTTCTGCCGTGTGAATTCGCATGAGATACTAAGACGTTCTGTATCAGTGGGTACATGTCTTTGACGTACTGCACCTGGCGCATGGGATGACGAGTGTATCTGTCTGTTGACATTTTGCCTACTGTCAGTGATATCTATGACCACAGGCACACCTTGATTGACCTGCAACCTATACAAGCTTGTCTTTGTTTTGGTGGAAGTGGATCCAGAGTGTTTTCCATTGCGCAGAGTACTGACCGGGGTATTGAATAGTTATAAAGTAAAGTAAAGTAAATGATTAACCAATAGTTAGTAGTAGTACTGAAAGTGGAGTCACCAAACCCCAAGGCCCCAATGTGGACGCCGTTAGGGAGAGACAAATAGCCGCCGCTTTTTGAGAAAATAACCGTCTTGACCATCTTGACCCCGGTCATTTAGTTTGTATCAATTCTTAAGCTCTTAAGCTCTTACATCGACCTATAACAGATAAAAAGTCAAAGACTAGCCCAAAGATATGGTTTGGGGGTAAAAGCTGAAGACTTGTAGGGGGATCCGGAAAGGACTCGGATTAAAGACGGATCATCTCAAGGTCATTTGACCCCCCGCAATGAAGTGCCGCAGTGGGAAACCCGACTTGCCGTAATCAATCAAATGGCCCACTTTTATTACCGGCCTACCGGGATTGAAAGGTTAAACTAGATATCACTCGAGTCTTGGGTTCTTAAAGCCACTCTGTTTGCATGAATTCCCTCGCTTCTTCAATACCATCTTTACTGTCAAGTTGACAATCTACTCCTACCACTACTTTTTATAGTCATGACTATTGATCCCAACAACTCAATCCCCCTCATCACCGAGGATGTCATCACTGGCGACAAGGCCCTTAAGGGCGTCCTTCCACCTGATTTTGCGTACGCAGCATCGACTGCGAGCTTTCAAATCGAGGGAGGTTGGGACCAAGATGGCAAGGGCCCCGGTATCTGGGACGTCTACCTTCACGAGAATAACATGGATAACGGCGATGACGCTGTCAACAGCTACAACCTCTGGCGCGAGGACATCAAGCTGTTGAAGCAGTATGGTGTCAACACGTACCGGTTCTCAATCTCTTGGCCCCGCGTCAAGCCTCTAGGTGAGTCATAGCCAGGGCGGTCTGACCACAGGCGGCAAGGATGACCCGGTGAACGAGAAAGGCATTGAGTACTACTCAAACCTCGTGAGTCATTTTGGTTGGTTCTCTTCTGACCCAAGGTCGACGCTCTCCTCGCTGAAGGTATCACCCCGTTCGTGACCATCTTCCACTGGGATACCCCGTACGAGCTACAGAAGCGCTACGGCGAGTTTGAGAACCCGGACAAGCTGGTCGACGACTTTGTCGCATACGCTCGCGTGCTGTTCGAGCGCCTCGGCGACCGTGTGACCAACTGGATCACAATCAACGAGCCAGTCATCTACATGATGTTCAATATCATGGGCATGAAGGCCAACACCTGGACAGAGGACACGTCGATTGCGTACACAAAGTCGCTTCTCTTGTCGCACGCACGAACTGTTGATCTATACCGCCGCGAGTTCAAGCCAAAGCAAGGCGGACAAATTGGTATCACTCTCAACGTTGATTATGTTGTTCCAATCGATGACTCGCCGTCAGCTATCGAGGCTGCACAAGATTCTCTCGACCAGATGTTTGGCCAGTTTGCCGACCCAATCTGTAAGTCACCGCAAACTGATATCTGGCTCAAGGGCTAACCTCTCAGACCATGGATACTTCCCTGAAAGCATGTACAAGCGCTTTGACCGTACAAAGCTCAACTTTACTCCAGAGGAGTGGGCGATAGTGAAAGGTTCGAACGACTTCTTTGGGCTCAACCACTACTCGACGTTCTACGCAACGGGCGAGGTGCGCCCACTCAAGGGAGCAAGCGGGCGGGATCGCGCCCTAGGGCTGGAGGTGCGTGTGGCTGAGAAGAATGGTGTACCCATCGGACGTCGCGGCGAGAACGGCCACCCTTACGACGTCGCATGGGGCTTCCGCCTTCTCATACAGTACATCGACAAGCGATACCTCAAATCGTCGGGACACCGGTTGTACATTACGGAGAACGGGTACGCGGTGGATGGCGAGACCAAGCTAGAGATTGATCAAGCTGTCGAGGACAAGGCGCGCCAAAGTTACTACGCCGGATACATCCGTGAGGCTGTGCTTGCCCGCACTGAGGACGGGATCGACATTGCTGGTTACATGGCGTGGAGCCTCATGGAGTGAGTGGCGAGCGGGGAGCGTGGACTGACAGCAGCAACCTTGAGTGGCTTCAGGGGTACAGGAGCCGCTTTGGTATCACGTGCGTCGACCGTTCGAGTCCCAACTTTAC
This sequence comes from Cutaneotrichosporon sp. HIS471, assembly GCA_030864385.1. Classification (NCBI taxonomy): domain Eukaryota; kingdom Fungi; phylum Basidiomycota; class Tremellomycetes; order Trichosporonales; family Trichosporonaceae; genus Cutaneotrichosporon; species Cutaneotrichosporon sp. HIS471. The sequence goes on along the minus strand of AP028240.1, from coordinate 1,212 downwards.
ACGCACGCCCAAGGAGTCTGCTTTCATGCTCAAGCGGGTGTTCGACTATCTGATTTCCAAGGAGTAGAGAATGTGGTAGGGTTGTAGAGAGGGAGAGCGGGTTGGTGCGGAATGCTTATGTAATCTGTTGCGTTCATAGATCCTGGACTGATCGCCACAAGCCATTGTCTGCTGCTGACATGAAGCGTACAAGCTCCAGGTTGGAATGTACATGTCGACCAAGGTTGCAACGCATGATACATATCCAGAAGCGGACACGGATGTAGAAGGCGCCGGAACATGCTTCATAGTGGGCGGAATGTGGTTGGCTGACGTGAACACGGCATCAGGCCCAAGGTCAACCATTAGATTTGATGAGTCATCTTGGACACAGATAACCTGTTATCGGCTCCCTTCGGTCATCAACAAACTTACTTGTACAAGACGAGATCTCTCAAAGGCATAAAAGAGCCCCATCTCGCCGATCAACTTCATCTCATCGATGTTTCGCAAACATCTCTCCACACTCACTCGTATTCGCTCTCTTATCACCAACCGCACCGAGATCCCCCCTATCATGAGCGCTACACTCTCCACCACCGTTACCAACTCTGACGCCGCCGCGTCCACCAACGGGCCCCCGGTCACGGCTGAGACCTCCAAGGCTGCCGAGACGCGTCCCAAGCTCTCGCCATCCGAGGCGTACGCTTGGAACGCCGCGTGGAAGGGCATGGAGCGGTTCCACAACTCTCACAAGCGGACGTTTACCAACTCGTACGAGCATGCAACCGACTATGCCGATGTTGGTTACTCCCTCAAAGCGTTCCTGCGCGAGAGTTACAACCTCGTTATCCATCTTGGTAACCACCACTCTATTGTGAGTCCATCTACCCCAAGGAGAATAGAGCTGACATACAGGAGGAGGCATACATCTTCCCGCTGCTTGCGCACAAGCACCCGGCGTTCCGCGACGGCGCAGAGCACAAGGCCGACCACGCGGTGATCCACGACGGCCTAGAGCGCTACCAAGAGTTAGGGGGTTAGGGGGTTAGGGGGTTAGGGGGTTAGGGGGTTAGGGGGTTAGGGGGTTAGGGGGTTAGGGGGTTAGGGGGTTAGGGGGTTAGGGGGTTAGGGGGTTAGGGGGTTAGGGGGTTAGGGGGTTAGGGGGTTAGGGGGTTAGGGGGTTAGGGGGTTAGGGGGTTAGGGGGTTAGGGGGTTAGGGGGTTAGGGGTT